>OY282584.1:30783594-33507043 GCA_958298965.1 Chrysolina haemoptera
CGAATGAAACTGCGAACTCCCTCGAAGGCACTCAGGAGCATAACACTCATCTCGCTGAGATAAAAAATTTACTGAGTGCCTTCATAGAGAAGAAGCGAGCAAGGAAGGTAGAGTTGGAGGACCAGTTAAAGGAGAACAAGCTGGAAATTCAAAGGTTGCTCCGTGACAACAAAACAAAGCAGAGGGAGATTGACGATCTGGATCGGGCCATTACGATAGGTGTGGATAAACTGACATAGTGGACTGAGTGATATTCAAACATTTCTTCGGTGCCTATTCATGGATACATGTTTTACATTTTTTCTGACCTAGGGCGAGTTATACGAGACAAGTTCAACAACTGTTCAAGTGAACCGAGTTCGGTTGCTAAGGAACTAGAAATTTGATTGGCTAATCCCTAACAGCTAAACTTGGTTCACTTGAATCGTTGTTGAACTTGTCCTGTACAATTGGCCCAGTGAATTTAGTGATATTCAAACATTACTTTGGTGTATATTCATGTACATATTTTTATATAATATTCTTTTATACCATACCTATTTATACAATTTTTTATTATTAGCTTTTGCATATATAAAAAATAAATGAAAACTCAAAGTATCTCTATTGTTTTATTATTATTTCTAGTCTTTTATCTGTTTGGGAGCCACGTTCATTACTGAAATATGTTTTAGATAATCACAGTGTGAATTAATAAGGATCAATTTATGCGCCATTGCGATAATCATAGTTTTTATTACTGGCACTGTCTCAATCATAAATGTACAGTAAAATTTGATTTTATGAGACAGTGACCAATAATTAGGACTATCATTATGGCAATAGCGCATAAATTGGTCCAATTATTTTTATAAACTCACCAAAATCAAAGTTATCCTTTAACAGCCATAAAACTGAACACTCACTTAAAAAGCACTATCTGATCAAAACAGCACTGAATTCAATTCCTTCTTGTGAACACTTAACCATTTTCTTTTTTCATAAAACTATTATCACTTAAAATGTTTGAAGAATACCTTCACCTCACACAGAAGCATAAGTTTTGCTGATTATGCAGAAATTTGCAAACAGAGTCCCTGTCTGAAAAACAGTGCATTTTTTGTAGATCTTCAACCAAAATACACTGTTTTCTACACAACTACACAAAACTTCAAAACTATTTACTTGAAAAACGAATTTTTTGATTTTCAAATAAACAAAATACAAGTTTGAAACCACAGAGCAGATAGCCCCATTCTTCTTCTTTATAATTTTAGTTTGGTTTGACAGACTGTAAAATTCGTAGTACACTGGTAGTACGAATAATACAGACATGTAGCACAGGAAGCGACATCTAGAGCCATTTGGTTGAACTGATATATAGTATATCAGGTATATAGTAGTACTGTATTTTTATTTTTTATTCTGTAATAATTGAATAACTAAAGAAGAATATAATTTTAATTGAATCAAAAAATAATAATGAATTTGGGAAATGTTCGGGTACAGCATAATTTATATCTGTTTATAATTTTGATAGTGGAGTAAATAATCAAGTAATTCAAATATGCAATAAAAATTTATTCAGGAAATTTAAAATTACAATTGTTACACACCATGCAGCATCTTGTTAGACACACTATGCCTAATTGTCTTCCACAGTCATGGCAGGAGATACAGCGTTCATGCACACTATCCACTGTTCCAGAGTAGTGGTTTGAAACTTGCTGGCACTCTATATTCGAATTCACCTCTGCCGCAAAGTCGTAAAAACACACAATGCACATTTTTCTGTCTTTTTCCAAGATGGTGGTAAAGTAGTGTTCTGTAATACACATACTTTGGTGTACACTTGTTGTCACGAATTCCATACTTCCAATAATATGGATACATTCCATTTTATCATCGACTTCTTCTGTATCACAAATAATTTCATCGCAGTCGGATTCAAAACCTAAGTCAACTTCGTCAACCTCCATAGTTGATAGATTAATCATACGAAAAAGCAATATCCTCAGATTATTTATACAAAAGTGTGGAAATTCCATTTGGGGTATTAAGTAACCCTGCGTCGACAAATATCGATGACCTGCTTACTCGGAACTTCTACATCTAGATGCTCACATTACTGATAAGTTGGTGTCTTTCAAGGTTAATGAGTACATGTGTGAATGATTTGTTTCCTGGAATTCGCTGTTGATATTTCCGCTTGCGAAACATATCTAGTTAGTTCAAAGAAATCTGTGATTGGTTCAATGGCTTCTCTCAAGGTTAGGGAGTCAGCACTATATGTTTCCTGAAATATGCTGATTAAGTATCCCCCACTCATACTTAATTTAGATATGCTGAGTATGTATTCCCCTTTCCACTAATTAGTTTTGGATATATAAAGAATGAAATAGCATTATAGTAAAAGTATGTCAACATATTCTACAAATATTTCAGTAATTGAAAGAATTTTGTGTTGTGTGTGTAGAAGAAAAGTTATTCGCTTTTTATCAAGTAATTATTGGTCCAGCCAACCAAAACTCAGAATCGGGTTTTGTTCATTCTGTTTGGATACCAGGCCGCTAATAATTTATACCAGGTTCCTAGTCGACCCCCGAGGAATACTGAACTCACCAGTTAGGGATTTGTTGAAGCATGGAGAACTGGGATGAGGACAGCTATATCACCACCTATGTACCTGACTTGTTGAGCAGGGATATCGTCAGGTGCCCACCCATTGGCGCAAGTAGGATGGAGAAAACCAGATTCACAAGAGAGGAGATGCTCCGTTACAGCAGGCTGGAGGCGGAAAAAAACCAACAAGTTGGGGTCGCCAATGAGGTGGAAAGCTGGAATGAGGATAACTACACCAGCTACATACCTGACTTGAACAGGGATATCATCAGGTACCCACCCATTGGCGCAAGTAGGACGGAGAAAAGCAGATTTACAAGGGAGGAGAGGCTCCGTCACAGCATGCTGGAGGTGGAAAGAAACCAACAAGTTGGAGACAACAATAAGGTGGAGAGCTGGAATGAGGACAACTACACCAGCTACATACCTGACTTGAACAGGGATATCGTCAGGTGCCCACCCATTGGCGCAAGTAGGACGGAGAAGAGAAGGTTCAGAAGGCAGGAAAGGCTCCGTCATAGTCAACTAGGGGAGAAAAGTGATTAGTCACATGCCCACCCAGGAACATAGAACTCACAGAAGAGCAGGTTATGCAAGGGATCCGACACTCAGAGGGATTAATTATATACCTATATACAGATAAATAAATAATTTTCGGATATTTATGCTTTCTTTTCCCCTTCCATCCTGCCTTTTTCATTTATCACTATAATGAATGGATTTTCAACTTTAGTTCATGTGAACCATTCAACATGTTCACAAATCTTATAATTTTACAAGCTATTTGGCATGGTGTTCTACTCATACACCAACCCAGTGAAGTTGGAGAAATTTTCATTTGCTTCGATAGCAATGGTACGTGGAATGAAACTTGGCCATCTAAGTGGGTGAAAATGATACCACTTGAAATTAATAATGTACGAATCGTCAAAACTTCAGTACCCACCAATAGTACAAAGTATAAGTTATTAATAAGAAAACATAATTCCACTGAACAAACGGACATAATCGAGCTATATCCCTCCCCACCATCAGCTAATATAAAAGATGATTCAGAGTCTAGAACAGTTCACTCTTTAATTTACTACATAGCTGTGTGCTCCTCAGTGATCCTTCTTTCTTCATTGGTGGAAATATTTCAGAAAATATGGATAGTGTTCAGTGCATAATTGATCTTATAACCAAACATGAGAAGCACCTCAAACCCTTATACGAGTTCACTGAAGAAGAACTGCGGCAATTTCCGTTACAATATTTGATTCGAAAAGCTAGGTCTTGGGAACTTCTTTCAGCATGGCACAAACTACCAGATGAGTATACGGACAAGTTTGAACTACAGGTTCAGCTACCTTGCTTCATTCATCATAATCGACCTGAGTGGGAGGAACATGTAGATGGCCCGCCACCTCCACAATCAAGATGTTATTCATGCTTACGTAGTTTGAAATGATATGTATTAGGGTTTTTAAATAAAAAACATCATTCAATATCTTTGTTTTATTTACCAATTAAATATCCAAAATTTATTCATCTATTAAATTTTCTGACATTAATAGTAAGAGATCCAACACTGCGTCTTCATCTTTAGGACTCAACTTATAGTGACCCCACGCCAATGTTTGTACATTATTGGGTAAAACAAATCTTTTGTCATCATTAGATGATAACGCAATTTTGTTTCTCAGCTCCGTGTAAATGGTGTGTAAATAAGAAGTAAAAATATACATTTTTCGTAAGATAGAGCCACCTCTTTCAACAATTCGAATGTAATCTGAAATTTGGAGTGCATTCTCTATTACATTTTTAGAAACTCCTTTGGCTTTTTTCATGACTTCTGTTGTCTTAACACAGTATGCCTTCGCGCCTGTACCATAAAAACATTCTATTGGTGATCCATAAAATTCGTCTTTCATCTTGCCGACAACTGACACTGTTTTGGGAATTTTGTGGATATTGTCAATTTTGAAATTAGAAGTGTCAAATAATTCAATATTTTCCCTAATATCATCGTATACATTTTCCGTGAATATCTCCAAGATCAATGAATCGGTATCTGTGTAACAGAGGTTTGCTTTGTCACCATATTTTGTTTTGATGTAGCCATACAAAAAATCATAAATGACCGTTTTTGAAATATCCAAAATTGAAAACCCTACATAAAGTGGCTTGTCATAGGTAACTGTCAATTTCTCCATTTGAATGGCTACTAAGTTCTCATCAAATACTGAACATGATTTAAAATGAGGTTTTGATATGAATCCCTCAGCTCCCACAGAACCTGGCATATTTTCCCAGTGACTGCATAGTTTAATGTCTTGTCTCTTGTCCACGTTTTCCATGGTTTTTCCAAAAATTGAGTTTATGATGAATTTAAAGAGGTCACGTTCAAATTCATTCCTGGCAGAATTCCTGAGATTCGTATTCAAATCAATATATTGCTTCAACCATGCTGATTGCGTGAACTCCAAAACTCTATGAATCCTCGTCAATTTCAATCCATATTTCAAGCATTGTTTCAAATTTCTATAGTGTATAATATATCTTTCCTTGCTCATCAAATTTGGAGTCAACTTGGAATACTTGCTTCCTGGAGGCTTAATATTCTCCGGGCAAAAAGGAAGGTCATTATGGTCATCATGTAAGTGTGGTGGATATTCCAAATCAACTTCCAATACATATCCTTTCGACAATGTGTCTCCAATTT
Source organism: Chrysolina haemoptera (assembly GCA_958298965.1). NCBI lineage: Eukaryota > Metazoa > Arthropoda > Insecta > Coleoptera > Chrysomelidae > Chrysolina > Chrysolina haemoptera. Next base: position 30,788,900 of record OY282584.1, read on the forward strand.
CAAAGATGTCTAAGTTTTCTTGCTCATACCGCTCAAGCCATCTGAAATCTCGCATTGGAAGGTATTCACTCATAGCAGCTCCATACAAATTGGTTGCATCGAGATACAAAATATATGAGTTAGGTTTGGAAGCATCATAAGATGATATAAATGGGTTATTAGCTATAGCCTTCCTTTTACTGCACTGACTTACTCCGCCACGAATCCCTTTCTTGAAAAAGTGAACCATATCTATATCAGTTAGGAGCTCTAATTCTACTTTGGTTAAACGCAACATTGCGTCCCAACTGAGTGAAGGAGCTGTTACATACTGGGCAGGATCAAGTTTATATTTGTCCAAGCACACCTCCCGAAAATTTTCGAAGACATCTGCCAAAAGTAGAACATCTGATTTCAGGTAAACATCGGAGTATTCTCCTAGAGTTGAACATCCGAATTCCTGCCATACTTCACAAGCTCGTTTATAGTTTTCTTCGGAAATTTCTTTACTACTCAGAATATCGAAGAATTCAGATTGAGTTGGTAATGTAGGTTGATTCAATTTTTCATATGAGTCAACATATGAATATGGAAAAACACCTTTGCGTCTTATCATATTAAATTTCCTATGGTCTGGAAAATATTTCCTCACCTCCCGACATTGAGACGGCTCCAGTGTTTTACTCAGATCATCTAGTGATTTTGATAAGAAGCGGAAAGAGTCAACAAATCTCAAGGTGATGAATTTGTCTCTAATTTTCGGGTTTTCTGATTTTTCAACCAAGTATGTTTTGGAGAATGAAATATACTTCTCTTTATTTTGGGCAATCACTGAGATATTCTCTTTATTCGAAGCCAATTTTTTTATGAAGAGATGACAGTCATAATTTGTTAAGTTATGGAAAAAGACAGGAATGAATTTCACTACTTTATAGTGCAAATTACATCTCGAATGAGCGCTTGCGCGGTACACACCAGTCAAGTGACAATGATCTCGAACTTTGATGTCATCAGGTTTATAGGAGTCACCACAAATATGGCATTTCGTAGAATTCTGAAATTCATTCTCTTCCTCTTCAGTGAGTGGCAGCATCTCTTTCACATGTCTCAAATGTTTGTTGTATAATTCCAAGACAAGATCATCCAACCTCCTGACAAAAACCTCGACACAATCACTTCCACGATATTGTACGAATTCCGAGTATTTGTCATCAAAATTACACTTCAAATAGAAAGCGAATGAATATGGCTCATGTTCGTATGCTTTCAATGTGAATGAGTGCTCATCAGATGGCTGACTGTGATGAATAGGTTTCAGCAAGCTCTCAAAATCAGCATAGATCACAAAAGGAACTGAGAGCTGCTTCTCGAAATTGGTGAATTTAAGAATATTTCCAGGCACAACCTCACCATACTTGTTGATAATCATCTCTGGTTTTGGGAGTATCACACAAAGATGATTACAATCATATTGTTGATGAGTCTTCAGTTTTTCACTTGTAGGAAAGAATTGGAGGCAACCGTCACAAATGTGCATACGGCCATTATGCTTTGATTTTTGTCGTGTAACCAACTTCGACAAATCTGTAATGAGGCAGTAATGATTATTCCCATCCGACTCAGTAATCAGCAGAAGATTCACATGTGTTGCAGATCGGTTTGTTGTGAAATGTAAGGGCCCCACGATGTTGGTAACCATTTTTCCATCCTTAAATTTCGTATCTACACCAAATACATTAATGGATATATTATTCATTCTTTCAAATTTAGAAATATCCTTCAATTTCACTGGAAAATCAATGCCTTGGAAATTGAGTAATGTAGTATAATGAGGATATGAAGATGGACTCGAAGGATCACCATTCGAAGGAAAAATTGCTGCCATAATGGACCAAGCGAAGCAAGCATTATCCAAATTCTTCACATTCAAAACGGCTTGTTTCATATTAATTGTTTTGGGTAACTTAATATACGACGAGGCTGATAGTGGATTATATTTGTTTATATTGACATCCAGATACCAAATTTTCTGTAATGACCAGCCTGAGTCTCTTTCCTGGAACTCTGAAGCCTTTGAAATCATCTCATTCATGAATTCCGCATAGAGGCAATCCAAGTCACTGGAACAAGTTATAATTTTGTTTTTTGTGTTGAAGGATTTCATGTCACCTAATTCTTTCTCAGGTATGATATAATGTCCAAATAGTTCAAAATTTATTTTCAAGCTGTTATATTCCTGTATATAATCAGAGATGATTTTCAGAACTTTCGGTTTAACATCTTCCATGAAGTTAGAGTAATCAACTTGTATTCCACTACTTTTGAATCGATAGCTTGCTATTATATCATACCTGAGAAAGAATTAGGTGACATGAAATCCTTCAACACAAAAAACAAAATTATAACTTGTTCCAGTGACTTGGAATTGCCTCTATGCGGAATTCATGAATGAGATGATTTCAAAGGCTTCAGAGTTCCAGGAAAGAGACTCAGGCTGGTCATTACAGAAAATTTGGTATCTGGATGTCAATATAAACAAATATAATCCACTATCAGCCTCGTCGTATATTAAGTTACCCAAAACAATTAATATGAAACAAGCCGTTTTGAATGTGAAGAATTTGGATAATGCTTGCTTCGCTTGGTCCATTATGGCAGCAATTTTTCCTTCGAATGGTGATCCTTCGAGTCCATCTTCATATCCTCATTATACTACATTACTCAATTTCCAAGGCATTGATTTTCCAGTGAAATTGAAGGATATTTCTAAATTTGAAAGAATGAATAATATATCCATTAATGTATTTGGTGTAGATACGAAATTTAAGGATGGAAAAATGGTTACCAACATCGTGGGGCCCTTACATTTCACAACAAACCGATCTGCAACACATGTGAATCTTCTGCTGATTACTGAGTCGGATGGGAATAATCATTACTGCCTCATTACAGATTTGTCGAAGTTGGTTACACGACAAAAATCAAAGCATAATGGCCGTATGCACATTTGTGACGGTTGCCTCCAATTCTTTCCTACAAGTGAAAAACTGAAGACTCATCAACAATATGATTGTAATCATCTTTGTGTGATACTCCCAAAACCAGAGATGATTATCAACAAGTATGGTGAGGTTGTGCCTGGAAATATTCTTAAATTCACCAATTTCGAGAAGCAGCTCTCAGTTCCTTTTGTGATCTATGCTGATTTTGAGAGCTTGCTGAAACCTATTCATCACAGTCAGCCATCTGATGAGCACTCATTCACATTGAAAGCATACGAACATGAGCCATATTCATTCGCTTTCTATTTGAAGTGTAATTTTGATGACAAATACTCGGAATTCGTACAATATCGTGGAAGTGATTGTGTCGAGGTTTTTGTCAGGAGGTTGGATGATCTTGTCTTGGAATTATACAACAAACATTTGAGACATGTGAAAGAGATGCTGCCACTCACTGAAGAGGAAGAGAATGAATTTCAGAATTCTACGAAATGCCATATTTGTGGTGACTCCTATAAACCTGATGACATCAAAGTTCGAGATCATTGTCACTTGACTGGTGTGTACCGCGCAAGCGCTCATTCGAGATGTAATTTGCACTATAAAGTAGTGAAATTCATTCCTGTCTTTTTCCATAACTTAACAAATTATGACTGTCATCTCTTCATAAAAAAATTGGCTTCGAATAAAGAGAATATCTCAGTGATTGCCCAAAATAAAGAGAAGTATATTTCATTCTCCAAAACATACTTGGTTGAAAAATCAGAAAACCCGAAAATTAGAGACAAATTCATCACCTTGAGATTTGTTGACTCTTTCCGCTTCTTATCAAAATCACTAGATGATCTGAGTAAAACACTGGAGCCGTCTCAATGTCGGGAGGTGAGGAAATATTTTCCAGACCATAGGAAATTTAATATGATAAGACGCAAAGGTGTTTTTCCATATTCATATGTTGACTCATATGAAAAATTGAATCAACCTACATTACCAACTCAATCTGAATTCTTCGATATTCTGAGTAGTAAAGAAATTTCCGAAGAAAACTATAAACGAGCTTGTGAAGTATGGCAGGAATTCGGATGTTCAACTCTAGGAGAATACTCCGATGTTTACCTGAAATCAGATGTTCTACTTTTGGCAGATGTCTTCGAAAATTTTCGGGAGGTGTGCTTGGACAAATATAAACTTGATCCTGCCCAGTATGTAACAGCTCCTTCACTCAGTTGGGACGCAATGTTGCGTTTAACCAAAGTAGAATTAGAGCTCCTAACTGATATAGATATGGTTCACTTTTTCAAGAAAGGGATTCGTGGCGGAGTAAGTCAGTGCAGTAAAAGGAAGGCTATAGCTAATAACCCATTTATATCATCTTATGATGCTTCCAAACCTAACTCATATATTTTGTATCTCGATGCAACCAATTTGTATGGAGCTGCTATGAGTGAATACCTTCCAATGCGAGATTTCAGATGGCTTGAGCGGTATGAGCAAGAAAACTTAGACATCTTTGAAATTGGAGACACATTGTCGAAAGGATATGTATTGGAAGTTGATTTGGAATATCCACCACACTTACATGATGACCATAATGACCTTCCTTTTTGCCCGGAGAATATTAAGCCTCCAGGAAGCAAGTATTCCAAGTTGACTCCAAATTTGATGAGCAAGGAAAGATATATTATACACTATAGAAATTTGAAACAATGCTTGAAATATGGATTGAAATTGACGAGGATTCATAGAGTTTTGGAGTTCACGCAATCAGCATGGTTGAAGCAATATATTGATTTGAATACGAATCTCAGGAATTCTGCCAGGAATGAATTTGAACGTGACCTCTTTAAATTCATCATAAACTCAATTTTTGGAAAAACCATGGAAAACGTGGACAAGAGACAAGACATTAAACTATGCAGTCACTGGGAAAATATGCCAGGTTCTGTGGGAGCTGAGGGATTCATATCAAAACCTCATTTTAAATCATGTTCAGTATTTGATGAGAACTTAGTAGCCATTCAAATGGAGAAATTGACAGTTACCTATGACAAGCCACTTTATGTAGGGTTTTCAATTTTGGATATTTCAAAAACGGTCATTTATGATTTTTTGTATGGCTACATCAAAACAAAATATGGTGACAAAGCAAACCTCTGTTACACAGATACCGATTCATTGATCTTGGAGATATTCACGGAAAATGTATACGATGATATTAGGGAAAATATTGAATTATTTGACACTTCTAATTTCAAAATTGACAATATCCACAAAATTCCCAAAACAGTGTCAGTTGTCGGCAAGATGAAAGACGAATTTTATGGATCACCAATAGAATGTTTTTATGGTACAGGCGCGAAGGCATACTGTGTTAAGACAACAGAAGTCATGAAAAAAGCCAAAGGAGTTTCTAAAAATGTAATAGAGAATGCACTCCAAATTTCAGATTACATTCGAATTGTTGAAAGAGGTGGCTCTATCTTACGAAAAATGTATATTTTTACTTCTTATTTACACACCATTTACACGGAGCTGAGAAACAAAATTGCGTTATCATCTAATGATGACAAAAGATTTGTTTTACCCAATAATGTACAAACATTGGCGTGGGGTCACTATAAGTTGAGTCCTAAAGATGAAGACGCAGTGTTGGATCTCTTACTATTAATGTCAGAAAATTTAATAGATGAATAAATTTTGGATATTTAATTGGTAAATAAAACAAAGATATTGAATGATGTTTTTTATTTAAAAACCCTAATACATATCATTTCAAACTACGTAAGCATGAATAACATCTTGATTGTGGAGGTGGCGGGCCATCTACATGTTCCTCCCACTCAGGTCGATTATGATGAATGAAGCAAGGTAGCTGAACCTGTAGTTCAAACTTGTCCGTATACTCATCTGGTAGTTTGTGCCATGCTGAAAGAAGTTCCCAAGACCTAGCTTTTCGAATCAAATATTGTAACGGAAATTGCCGCAGTTCTTCTTCAGTGAACTCGTATAAGGGTTTGAGGTGCTTCTCATGTTTGGTTATAAGATCAATTATGCACTGAACACTATCCATATTTTCTGAAATATTTCCACCAATGAAGAAAGAAGGATCACTGAGGAGCACACAGCTATGTAGTAAATTAAAGAGTGAACTGTTCTAGACTCTGAATCATCTTTTATATTAGCTGATGGTGGGGAGGGATATAGCTCGATTATGTCCGTTTGTTCAGTGGAATTATGTTTTCTTATTAATAACTTATACTTTGTACTATTGGTGGGTACTGAAGTTTTGACGATTCGTACATTATTAATTTCAAGTGGTATCATTTTCACCCACTTAGATGGCCAAGTTTCATTCCACGTACCATTGCTATCGAAGCAAATGAAAATTTCTCCAACTTCACTGGGTTGGTGTATGAGTAGAACACCATGCCAAATAGCTTGTAAAATTATAAGATTTGTGAACATGTTGAATGGTTCACATGAACTAAAGTTGAAAATCCATTCATTATAGTGATAAATGAAAAAGGCAGGATGGAAGGGGAAAAGAAAGCATAAATATCCGAAAATTATTTATTTATCTGTATATAGGTATATAATTAATCCCTCTGAGTGTCGGATCCCTTGCATAACCTGCTCTTCTGTGAGTTCTATGTTCCTGGGTGGGCATGTGACTAATCACTTTTCTCCCCTAGTTGACTATGACGGAGCCTTTCCTGCCTTCTGAACCTTCTCTTCTCCGTCCTACTTGCGCCAATGGGTGGGCACCTGACGATATCCCTGTTCAAGTCAGGTATGTAGCTGGTGTAGTTGTCCTCATTCCAGCTCTCCACCTTATTGTTGTCTCCAACTTGTTGGTTTCTTTCCACCTCCAGCATGCTGTGACGGAGCCTCTCCTCCCTTGTAAATCTGCTTTTCTCCGTCCTACTTGCGCCAATGGGTGGGTACCTGATGATATCCCTGTTCAAGTCAGGTATGTAGCTGGTGTAGTTATCCTCATTCCAGCTTTCCACCTCATTGGCGACCCCAACTTGTTGGTTTTTTTCCGCCTCCAGCCTGCTGTAACGGAGCATCTCCTCTCTTGTGAATCTGGTTTTCTCCATCCTACTTGCGCCAATGGGTGGGCACCTGACGATATCCCTGCTCAACAAGTCAGGTACATAGGTGGTGATATAGCTGTCCTCATCCCAGTTCTCCATGCTTCAACAAATCCCTAACTGGTGAGTTCAGTATTCCTCGGGGGTCGACTAGGAACCTGGTATAAATTATTAGCGGCCTGGTATCCAAACAGAATGAACAAAACCCGATTCTGAGTTTTGGTTGGCTGGACCAATAATTACTTGATAAAAAGCGAATAACTTTTCTTCTACACACACAACACAAAATTCTTTCAATTACTGAAATATTTGTAGAATATGTTGACATACTTTTACTATAATGCTATTTCATTCTTTATATATCCAAAACTAATTAGTGGAAAGGGGAATACATACTCAGCATATCTAAATTAAGTATGAGTGGGGGATACTTAATCAGCATATTTCAGGAAACATATAGTGCTGACTCCCTAACCTTGAGAGAAGCCATTGAACCAATCACAGATTTCTTTGAACTAACTAGATATGTTTCGCAAGCGGAAATATCAACAGCGAATTCCAGGAAACAAATCATTCACACATGTACTCATTAACCTTGAAAGACACCAACTTATCAGTAATGTGAGCATCTAGATGTAGAAGTTCCGAGTAAGCAGGTCATCGATATTTGTCGACGCAGGGTTACTTAATACCCCAAATGGAATTTCCACACTTTTGTATAAATAATCTGAGGATATTGCTTTTTCGTATGATTAATCTATCAACTATGGAGGTTGACGAAGTTGACTTAGGTTTTGAATCCGACTGCGATGAAATTATTTGTGATACAGAAGAAGTCGATGATAAAATGGAATGTATCCATATTATTGGAAGTATGGAATTCGTGACAACAAGTGTACACCAAAGTATGTGTATTACAGAACACTACTTTACCACCATCTTGGAAAAAGACAGAAAAATGTGCATTGTGTGTTTTTACGACTTTGCGGCAGAGGTGAATTCGAATATAGAGTGCCAGCAAGTTTCAAACCACTACTCTGGAACAGTGGATAGTGTGCATGAACGCTGTATCTCCTGCCATGACTGTGGAAGACAATTAGGCATAGTGTGTCTAACAAGATGCTGCATGGTGTGTAACAATTGTAATTTTAAATTTCCTGAATAAATTTTTATTGCATATTTGAATTACTTGATTATTTACTCCACTATCAAAATTATAAACAGATATAAATTATGCTGTACCCGAACATTTCCCAAATTCATTATTATTTTTTGATTCAATTAAAATTATATTCTTCTTTAGTTATTCAATTATTACAGAATAAAAAATAAAAATACAGTACTACTATATACCTGATATACTATATATCAGTTCAACCAAATGGCTCTAGATGTCGCTTCCTGTGCTACATGTCTGTATTATTCGTACTACCAGTGTACTACGAATTTTACAGTCTGTCAAACCAAACTAAAATTATAAAGAAGAAGAATGGGGCTATCTGCTCTGTGGTTTCAAACTTGTATTTTGTTTATTTGAAAATCAAAAAATTCGTTTTTCAAGTAAATAGTTTTGAAGTTTTGTGTAGTTGTGTAGAAAACAGTGTATTTTGGTTGAAGATCTACAAAAAATGCACTGTTTTTCAGACAGGGACTCTGTTTGCAAATTTCTGCATAATCAGCAAAACTTATGCTTCTGTGTGAGGTGAAGGTATTCTTCAAACATTTTAAGTGATAATAGTTTTATGAAAAAAGAAAATGGTTAAGTGTTCACAAGAAGGAATTGAATTCAGTGCTGTTTTGATCAGATAGTGCTTTTTAAGTGAGTGTTCAGTTTTATGGCTGTTAAAGGATAACTTTGATTTTGGTGAGTTTATAAAAATAATTGGACCAATTTATGCGCTATTGCCATAATGATAGTCCTAATTATTGGTCACTGTCTCATAAAATCAAATTTTACTGTACATTTATGATTGAGACAGTGCCAGTAATAAAAACTATGATTATCGCAATGGCGCATAAATTGATCCTTATTAATTCACACTGTGATTATCTAAAACATATTTCAGTAATGAACGTGGCTCCCAAACAGATAAAAGACTAGAAATAATAATAAAACAATAGAGATACTTTGAGTTTTCATTTATTTTTTATATATGCAAAAGCTAATAATAAAAAATTGTATAAATAGGTATGGTATAAAAGAATATTATATAAAAATATGTACATGAATATACACCAAAGTAATGTTTGAATATCACTAAATTCACTGGGCCAATTGTACAGGACAAGTTCAACAACGATTCAAGTGAACCAAGTTTAGCTGTTAGGGATTAGCCAATCAAATTTCTAGTTCCTTAGCAACCGAACTCGGTTCACTTGAACAGTTGTTGAACTTGTCTCGTATAACTCGCCCTAGGTCAGAAAAAATGTAAAACATGTATCCATGAATAGGCACCGAAGAAATGTTTGAATATCACTCAGTCCACTATGTCAGTTTATCCACACCTATCGTAATGGCCCGATCCAGATCGTCAATCTCCCTCTGCTTTGTTTTGTTGTCACGGAGCAACCTTTGAATTTCCAGCTTGTTCTCCTTTAACTGGTCCTCCAACTCTACCTTCCTTGCTCGCTTCTTCTCTATGAAGGCACTCAGTAAATTTTTTATCTCAGCGAGATGAGTGTTATGCTCCTGAGTGCCTTCGAGGGAGTTCGCAGTTTCATTCGGGCCCTGTTCGCCATCATCTCCTGCCTTTTCTTGGATGGAGTTGTCCTGTTCACCATCTTCGCCATCTTCACTCCCTTCATCTTCTTTGGTTATTGTCTCCATTTTGATGTCTCCCCCATCATCACTCTCCGAATTGCTGGGGCTCTCAGCTTCGCTTATATCCTCGTATATGGCAGCTGGTGTTGAGGTATAAGCTGGTACGAAACCCTTCCTCGCAGCATTAATCGGCCTCAAGTTCGAAAAGGTTCCGTCCAATATTTCAATATCACTGCCAATACTAGAAGTTGATGTATTTTTCACTAAGCGGAAGCCCCCATCACTCGGAAGCTTCTTAAAATGCGACAATAACCTAAGCTTCTTCACTGGTGCTAACTGACTTTTGCTTCCAACTCGCGATTTCATTTTGTAAGTATAGTGGATTATTAATTCGCTTCACTAAAAAAGTTTTACTAATAATCGAAGACAGTGAGTTTGGCTTTACATATTCCTATCCCCTCATAATCCCATTTTCATGAAGCATCTTCAAAATGAATTTGCTTCTGCCTTTAAGTTTTCAACCAATAGAAACACTCCTTCACTCCCCCCAGAGCAGTAAGTAAATGTCTACATTAGTAGAAGGGCTTTCTCAAATTTTCCCATGAAATATTTGCCACAAAATTCTGAATAAACATTTTTTCCATAAAATTATGTTTCTCATAGGTTTCTGCAACAAAGCAACTTGCAATCTGAGACCATCTTCAAATTTCAATATCCTACAATGAAAGAAGAGACATGCTCTCAAAATAAAATCATGTTTATGTTATTTGATAAAAATTTATGCAAGTCTGCAGATTATTTATCACTCTGTCTGAATATTTGAAACATGGGAATCAAAAAATGCGGAATTTTGTCACTAGACACTTGGGTGTTGAATTATATAACTTATGAAAATTATTCAAGAGGTATTTCATTATGGTTATCATTTACAGGGTGTACCTAATAATTATTAAAACATATTTTTGAAAGTAATGGTAATATGAAAGTTTTATTTCAGTAATCCCTTAAGGGTGTCTCATGATTATTAATATATAATTCTGAAGCTACTGGTGATATAAAAGTTTCATTATAGTAATCGCATACAGGGTGTACCTAATAATTATTAAAACATATTTTTGAAAGTAATGGTAATATGAAAGTTTTATTTCAGTAATCCCTTAAGGGTGTCTCATGATTATTAATATATAATTCTGAAGCTACTGGTGATATAAAAGTTTCATTATAGTAATCGCATACAGGGTTGCCTCATGATTATTTAAGATTTATTTCTGAAACTAATGGTAGTGTGAAAATTACAGGTTGTCACACGATTATTAAAATTTCTGAAACTAATGGTAGTATAAAAGTTTCATTGAGAGGGGCTCATTTGAAAAATTTGATTTTTATCTTTATATCAAATTATCAATATTCTGGATATCTGTCATGTATTGACCTTGAAAACGGTCATTGAACCTGTATTACATTTTTCTAACTTGTTGAGACTTGTAACCGGACGTTATCAAATTCCAGGAAATCTCACACGTGCACTGTGACCTTTGAACTTGAATCCTTTTGCTCTCTCATAGGGTTTGACCTTGAATCCAAAAGCTCTCTCATAGGTTTTGACCTTGAATCCAAAAGCTCTCTCATTTCTTATCTACTGCTATGCTACAAACTGGAGAGCTGAGGAAGGACTGAAAGTATATGAAAATTCAGTTTGTAAGAACCTATACCTATTACTCGATGTACCTTATTTACACTACACTATACGTTCACCTATTGGCAGGGCCGTAACTAGGGCGGAGCAAGGGGGGCTTTGGCCGCGGGCACTAGCCGGCAGGGATCGCCAAAATGACTTTTGATCTGAATAAAATCAGCTATCTGAGGTTTAATCATTGTTAGGGGGTGCAAACTTACATGTTCTCCCCGGGCGCCATCCATTAGTTACGGCTCTGCCTATTGGAGTCTTTCATTAGAGTGCTGATTTTTAGTAATCATTATAAGGTGAGCAAGATAGCTTCATGAATATTGTGTTAAAATATACTGTGTTCAGAAAATTTTTTGTGTGAAGTGTTTATCGTTTTAATATATACACACTTTATTTCAGGTATATTCCTACAGAAGTCGGAGGAAATGATGGGAAGATTTTACGTGTACCTAGGTGCTTGAAAACTTTTTTTACAAATATTAGTCTGGGGTAGATCTGCTACTGGATAGGACGAAAATCAAATTTTGCAGTAACCTAATAATTCAATATTAACGGAGTTGATTTTTGGTGAGCACTTAAAACAGTCTTTGAATCTTATAGTCATTAATTTTCGAGATGAATATTATCTTTTTGTTGAAGTTTTGTTCGTTACTCAATTTTTTACTGAAAATTGGCTTAGAAACTTACATTTTTAGTAAACTTTAGTAAATTATGAATTTTTTCAATAGTAAATCCGTCATAACAGCAGATTATCCTTTTGTTTTAGGTGATGTGGAAGAAAATCAAGTATTACAAGAAAATAATTCGATATTTACCCAAAAGAATGGTTCCATCATCCGAAACAATGAAGAGTAACGGAAGACAATTTGATTTTGATTTTTTGTTGGCCTATTAAAATAATTTTTGTCCATAATTTTTTTTTTGTTCGCCTCAAGGTTTTCATCTCCATATTTTGACTGTTAATTTGCAAAATCAGTAGAATGAAAAAACAAGCAAAAAATGGGAGGTATAATCACAAAACTGGCCCCACCTTATGCAAAAATTCCGTCTATAAAAACAATATTGAAAATATGGCAAAAACAATGTTTTTATTTTGAAAAAGACTCTACGAGGGAGTTAATTCATATATAAAGACTCCCTTGTATAGTTTTTATCACAGGAAACACATTCATTTTTTATGCCAAATTTTCAATATTGTTTGTTGTTGACGAATTTTTTCAAATCATTCTAGTTTTCTGAATATACCCCTCAAATGCCTTTCGTGAAATATAAGGAACATCTCTAAAAATGTTTTATATACAGTGATTTAATGTGGACAAAAAGCTTTGAATATGTTATATTGTGTCTTTAAAAAGGCTATGAAAAGAACGAGGAAAAAATGCCCTATGTGATATCCCAGGAACATCTTGAAAATAGCTCCGTGCGGCGGACATTTGCCTTTACATACACGTTCTATTCATGTATAAACAGAACATCTCAGTGGAGGTTTAATGTTTCGAAAAGTCTTACTTTTAACATCTCTGAGATGTTTTTGTGCTCTCTGGGAAACATTTGATAAGTCCGGCAACATCCACATTCATGTTACCCGTCAGTGTTTATTGGATGAAGTTTGATTATGCAATATTAGAGTGTATAATGATTATATTTTTACTTTTATCTTGAATCTCCTTACCCTTCAATATTATGCCACTGATATTGTTACATGATTGTAGTTCATTCGACACCAACAGTCAAACATTTACTCCAACTTTCATGATGCAGTGTGTGTGTTCTAAACAAGTTATTTATATTTGCAAATTCCTATTGAGAGTCTGGTAAAACTCAATCTCAAACCACCAGCTGCAGTAAAGGAATTGAGAAAGGGATTATGGCTGTCCACACTTCCAAATTTAACGTTTTCCACTTCTGTTGGTGGGGAAATCACTCTCTATAATTTTTGATAAGTGGTCGTAGTTCACCCTGTATACCTATGTGTCATACTATCATCCTTCAATTTATCATCAGATTGGGACTGGTTAAGAATATTTCTTTTTTTTAATTATTATTTACGTTATTTTCTAAATTGTTATTTTTGATGAATATGACCCCAGAAGTTATCATATTTTTAGATTTTGCGCAAATTTCTGAACATTTTGAATGCATAATATACTATTGCCAAGTATAATCGTTTTCGAAATATTTCAAATTTTAAGTTGAAAATTTTGTATGCATGCCAAAACATTGAATATCGATGTATTCGTAGAAGAGGACCGACCCAACTTAGCAGAATTATGATCGATTCTATAAGAGTTTTATAGGGCGTTTGTTAGAGGTCAGTAACAACAAAAAAATATAGATAGTGTTATTATAAAAGAATTATGTGCTATAATTCGTGTTTTTCGGGATAGGTATCTATTATTTTATCACAATTATCTCCGCGTATCAGAACAAAATCGGTACATTTCAGAATTTCAATTAGTTCTTTTAGATTCAGATTGAAATAGGTAAGTCACTATAAGTCATAATTTTTCAATTTTTTCAGCAGACGTATTTGTTACTTATGAATGTGAACACCAAAAAAGAAGTTAATTTATTGTGATTCTTTTTGTTGTTGAAGTATAACCATTGTTTTTTTTTCTTCGACACCATGAAATGAAATATTCATTCTTAACGCCCTGTCCACAGACATTTTCTGATGGTGCTTGATATGGTTCTTGAATTGGTACAGGCAACAACGGTGAAGAGACACGAATACTAAGAAAAATCCGGAAATAAAAAATGCCTGTATTTTGAAATGTACCTGTCATTTGAACCTAGCTGTTATAGGAACATGAACAAAATACGTATTTCAACAACGTATGAGATACAAGACTGAACTGAAACAACTAAAAACTGTCCTAAATATTTCTTTCCCCTCCCTGCGCGACCACTTTCTCAGCTTGATATATGAAACGTGAAATACATAAATAATATATAATAACATATAACATATTGATTTACTCTTTTTTGTGTATTACCTCATATAAACATTCCACATGGTAGCAATTCTCACAGAATTTGTTTTTGCAAATCACCTCTGGTAGTTTCTCATTCAGTCGAGAAGAAAAACAAATGCTACAATCGCCAGGCATCACCAATACATCATCTTCAGCATTTTTTCTCATATTTTTTTGTGGGAATTGGCTCATACCTTGAATATGTTGATATAAATCAAATGAAAAACGGTTGTCTTACAGAACCTACCAAACAAATGAAGAATTTCTGAAAGAGTATCGTTATTTTGGTCCCAGTTTTCCAGGTTTCTATTTATTGTAGTCCGATAAGCTTCCACCAAACTTTCAGGGCCCAGGAGTTTGATTTCAGGCATCCGCACAACTTTGGATGGATCCACTGTGATTATCGTAGAAATATTTTCCCCTGAAAAAAATGTTTATGAACCTTCTTTTTTAAGTACAGTTCCTTATTGTCTTATAGACATATCTGATAAAACCATAAAACAAAATTTCATAAAATAAAAATAGATTGTTAATAATCCATCCTTTCACAAATTTCCTATACTATAGTTTTGTCGGCAAGCATCGAACAGAAAATAATCCAATAGCCCCATAGGATTGCCAAATCACCTCTGCCCAACACCTGGCAAAGTTTTTCTACAAGAACAGACTTTGCAATAAAACATACTAGAATACCATTTTCACAGTTTTGCCGATCATCAGTGCAGACTCGGTCAGGACGGTGAATCCAGGCCAGAAAGGGGCGTCAAACGCAAGGAACAACATCAATTCCATACATGCCAGACCGTTTGTCGGCACTTCAAAGGAATAAAAGATATTAACTTTTCACACTTGGTAAGGCTCACTTTCGGAGGGTGAAGGTGACGAAAAATAATTTTGGAATTTAACAATTCTCAATTCTTTTGTTGAAAGCAGCCAGCGGCACGAGCTCATAGTTAGTAGTCATAGTCGGCGTTTTTTACATATACAGTATCGGAAACTTTTCATCTGGACAAAAAAAAATCTACGTGAGCCACAAGGAACGCAATGATATGATAATAGATAATACCATATAAATAAGAGAGACGCACTACTATGCGCCTATCCTGTTACCCCACTCGACGAATTAACAGCCCACGTCGATATTCCTTCCTAGAGTAGAGGAGAAATTGTAATGCTCTCTCAACACATAGCGAGCTATTCTTTACGCTATGAAACCACCATACCCAAGATGAAAACTTTCCGATACTGTATGTAGATATTCTGATCTTAGAGTTAGGGTGGTATATGAATTTGTATTTTGCCTTACTTCAGTACGTATATATAGTGGATTTGTGTTTGATTGTAAAAAAATTAAAAAGTACCTATAAGTGAAAAGATAAAATGGTAAATAAACTGATTGGAAATTTGTTATCAGGCCGTTTACTTACGGATTTAATAACTTATAGGAGGGAAAATCTAAAAAGTCATCAGGAGCGAAAAATAAAAAGAGACACTTGGAGAAATATATTCTAAGGGAAAAACTGGCACATACTACGAAAATATTTGTGTATAATGTTACATCACTGCAGTCTACACGTTCAACAAAATCAGAAGGAAATCTATAAAGTGAGGAACAAAGATGAGAAGATTGAGAACAAATAAATCTGTCAGATGACCCTGGAAAATGAATAGCCAGAACATATAAGCACTAGTCTGGCGAGATATTTAACAGGACGAGGGTCGGTGCAGGTTGAAACTTATGAAAACAATCGAATTTTTTTCAATTTCTACTATTTTATAAAATCATATAACGATGAAAAAGTTCACAGGGAATGGTTGATTATTAGTTAAAACTAATTCAGAGTTAGTTCTGTTTTTGGAAAGAAATTAAATTATTTTTCCAAGGGTAATTCTGATTGGCAACATATCTGACTTCATTCATTATCGAAACCTGAAAAAACTGATCTTCATTATATAAACGTTAAACTTGGTTGGAAGCAATTCAGAGATTAACCAACAAAACTTGTATAAACCATTTAAAACAAAACGAGTTAGAATTCAGTAAAAAATACTGGTTTTCTGTGACAGAGGATTTTGGCTATAATAAAATTTTAAGAGCGTCATTGTCTAGCTTTTTTGAATCTTCCTGTGTATGTAATCCCTATGGGACAGGTTCAACAAATGATGTGTCAAAAGATACATTTTTTGACAGAATGAATTAGATCTAAGGTCTCCCTTTTTGTCGCGAATATTCAGCTAGATAGATTGATTGAGGTCCATTTGTTGGCTCAAATCGCACGCTGCAGATATTTTCTATCTGGATTTCCAGATAACTTGAAGAAAGCATATATAGACCTACTTTGGTCTGCACAATTATGGATCTTTGTTTCCTTTAAGTTTACTCCACATTAAAGTCATCCATCAGGTCCCAATGTCCTATTTCTCATAATTACTAACCCGGTAAATCATTGAACTAAGTTACCCTAAGTCTGACACTCAATCCCTTTCAGGTATTTTCCCAGTAGTTTTTACTAAAGTATCAGTCGAAAGAACAACAAGGAGACGGATATCGACAGCAAATTCAGATAAGCCCTATTTCAGTCTTTAACAAATTTTGTCTAGGCGGTATATTCTTTCACAAGACCAATTAATCGACTATACAATGCAATCCAAAAAATAGATTATTTATTCATGCGAAGCTCACCTGGAAGGGAGGTTATACCTATTATGTAAACTCTACTATGATCAAATATACCAGGGGGTTACGGATAATCCATTTTGTATAACACTACAGTAAATAATAGATGGTGTAGATCCTTCGAGTTGTAAATCTTACAATTGCAAATAGTTTTCGAGTATTTATTGTTTGAATCATCATTTTATCTGTCACCGTCAGATCGTTGATTTCGTTTAACATATTACAAACTTCACAGTGCAAAGACAAGTTGACCGTTATCAGCCGTTGATCATTGAACGCTAATAAACTCCATTTCTATTTTTGAGTTTAATTATCTCACCACAATTATCCGTGCAAGTATAAAACAACATAAAACCGCTGCTACCACTTCATTGGAATTTTTCCAAGAACGGGGTAGCAACAACCTTTAGTCAAACGAAGCATTGTCCACCAATCTCAATCAAACCAATCGGTTTATGGACCCGGCAACATGGATACTTTCCGAAAGATCATTTCCATTCAGTAGACAAGAAGATTTGTTAATCGAAGAGAATTAGTTTTCTTTTTTTATTATTTCATTTTTTAGGCAATGAAGAGTCCACCACAACGGTTGCATAATAAATTAATAATCACATGTATTTTTATAGGTAGGCTGCCTACAAACAACTTGAACATTACTCCAAGAAACAGATAAAATTGCATTGCAACTATTAGAACCTTGCTGGCTAATCTATTATAAGATCCAGACACGAAATATTTTGGTGAAAATTTTATACCAGTTAATTTTAGCCAATCAGATACCTGCATTTTGACATGTTGCTATGACAATAACCTAATTTCTTCGGAAATTTCCCTGTGTAGGGGGAAATTAATAAGTGGAAATTTTCCTCTGACTTGACAGCTGTCATAAACACAGTGGCGTAAAATATTTTTGATAGATATTTATTTATAACTTAATTATAGGTACATATTATTATCTGTTACAAATTTCAAATGTATTAGAAATTCCTTTTCCACGTCTTTTCTCCTCAATGGCGAGTGAGGTAAGATCCGTTTGTATTTTTCCTATAGTAATACTTCGACACCATTTTGTTCTTTTCCACACAGGATTTATGGGTTTATGGATTTATGGGTTTTAGGCCCGAATTTTTTAACAAATCAGTTAAATACTTTACATTTTTATGATAAACTTGAATATGCTTACATTCTGTACAAAAGGAACAAATATTGTACGTGAAGCCATTCATTTTATTAATAAGTATTTAATTATTTATTTGCATTTTACGACACCCAAGTGTTAACAATGCAATTAATTATAAGAAACCATCGATATAAGGATCTTGTCACTGTCACTACATATAGCCAACTTTGATTAATTTTATTACTCGTAAAATTATAATTTATTTTGTATGCGTCATTATTTTTAATTCTTTCAATACTCTTCCTTGTTTCTAGTAGTATAAAATTAGGAAAAGTATGAAGACTAATATTTATTTTAGATTATTATTTGAAACTTGCTTTACTAGAGCATAGGGAAAATTACAATATTTAATATCAAATCTGAGGTTAATAAATGAAGGTGTCGCCGATGTAATTCATTAGCGTCCGATAGAAGTAGACCTTAACTTTTTTTCCCTTTCCTCTAGTACTATAAAATTATGTAATTTTGGTAGAATATTTGCTTCTCTATTTAATTATTTAAACCACATTTTACTAGAGCATAGGGAAATTGAAATATTTGATATCAAAATCCGCGATAGAAGTAGGTATACCTACCTACTTAAATTGTATTCCGTTTCCTCTTCTTTTATAAAATTGTGTGATATGGGTAGAATATTATATATTTTATTTAATTATTTAAACCACATTTTACTAGAGCACAGGGAACCCAAAAAAAATTGGTAATAAAACTATTTTCATAATAATAAACTTTCTTGCTTAAAATATGTAGTAATCTCCAGGAAATTTTATGCTACCTTCACAACAGACTCTTTATAACCTTCTGAATTTTTTTTTTTTATGTTGAAGCCCCAATCTTCTAAAATTCTATTCAACTCTTCATTGTCTTTGATTTTTCTGTATTATCTGGAATTAATTTATCCACCTCTTTTCTTATCGTCTCACAATTTTCTTTACCAAAACGCGACATTTTAATTTTGTATCTGATGTACATAACAGATAAAACGCGACTACAAGCGACTATGCTTTTGAACACAAAACACATACCTACTGACTTCAAACGTCAAAAAACTCGTCATCATGGCCATTTTATGCAACGCTCATTGGTTAACATACACAAAATGTTACTTTTTGTGTATTTTCAACCGATGATATCAAATCCGCAAAAAATAATTCGTAATTCTCTGTTGTGAGACAAAGCCTCAACAACGGCCCACTATGATGTCCGTTACATGGATAATAATATGTCACCTAAGTATGTCACCAATTTAATTTCTATTTTAAAAAAGTTTTGGTATAAAATTTTCTTACCGAATTTTCCGCGAACATGAATTAATATTCCGGAAATTTTCCTCAGTTGCGAATTTTTTAAGAAAATTTCCCTTGGCTGACGCCTCGGGAAGTTGTCAAAAAAATTCGCACTTCGAGAAAATTTCCGGAAATAATTCATGCTCTAGGGAGATTATAAGTTATTATTTCCATAAATATTATACAAAAAATGTCAACTCATGGGCCAACTCTGCTACCGTATAAATACTGGAGTAAACACAAATATGTTTTGACAATACAGTAAATATTTATTAAGTCAACTATTTTTTTTATACATAACAACATTCAATTATTCTTTTCAATAATATGCATATAGAAAACATGAACCGTAATATCAAATATATTTATTTTAATGGAAAGGTTAATAAATGCTTTGATCAGGCTATAAAAATAGTAATGAAATTTGTGAAAGATAAATTATTTAGTCGCTTGATTGTTTCAATCAAGGAAAAAGTTTCCACAAAATTTAAAGAATTAAGAGCAATACATTAATAGATGTTACTTCCGTAATAGTAAATGAAAAAGGTTCATCTACCCAAGATCTGTACCTAATTGAGAAAAAACAGGCACATTGCAATCAAAGTTATTCATGCTCATGTTTAGACTCTTCAATAAAATGACACATGTGCAAACACATCCACCTGCTATGCAGATTTTTGAAAACTGAAAATGTTCATGTTAGCAACGGCCACGATCAAATAATCCAAAATTCAGGTAGGCAAAACTATATGGTAATACACATATATATTTTTTTAAATATTACAGAGAAATTATTCCAATTATGGATCATTCGAGCGCGTTGTACTTTTGAAATAAGAGAAAAGCTTCTATGAATAGTGTAATAATAGCTATTATTGTAACGAGATTATTATACGATTTATAATAATCGAGGACGTCGCCTGATGCAAGTTCCGATATTTATTTTAATCACCTACATAATAATCTAGTTGCATTGAAAGCCATTTTTTTTTTTTCAATATTTTTGTTTTGCTCCCTTCAATATCACTTGCGTTCATCGTACCATTAAACAACCAAAAGCAAAGGTGAATTTCGTGAACTGCATCACCATAGATTCATATTTACCATTCCAAATTTGCTACCAGACGTTTACAATATTCCGAAATAATTTATTGACAGCTCTCGTCATATACACTCTCACACGTCATGCGTTCTTATAGCGTGCCTTCTTTCTCATCGAGAATCTATACTTTTTTCCGAAATAACCATTACGGCATAGTGGACGACATAACGGTAACCGTTAAAATGCAGATACAGCATACGGGCTTTACCGATGTACATTATGCACGACCATTGAGTTGGGATAACGGCTAACCGTTAAACATAACGAAAGTGATACAGCATAGGACTGACTGTCTCATAAACAAACCATTTCATGAATTAAGTGAAACCAAGGAAACGTAAATTGACACAAAAATCATTAGAATAATTCTGAACTGTTCAATATTGCAGAAAATTGTCGTACGTATTCTCAAATGGTTATAACCTATGCACTACCACTGAAACAACAGAAAGTTTTCCTGCAGAAACCGAAGATCCACCATTAACATCACATGATAATAGTGAAACTGGCGAAACTGAAAATTAGAGAATGTGGCATGGAAATTTGTCAAAATTTGTTATAACGAATCTCCCAGATTTTCGTAGAAAACCCCTTAAAAACAGAGCTTGTCCGAGCAAGAGAGACCCGGGACCTACAGCTTAAAAAGTGGATTCCGAACCACTTTAGGTCTGTGATGGCGGTGGAAATCGAACCGGGGCCGCCTGGGTGGGAACAATAGAGCGTTTGCTCCGACCTCGACCACTTCGCTAAATAAAACCGAACTTCTGTTAGAACTACGTTTTTCCGCTAATGACAAATATATGAATCCAAAATGCACTAAAAAGAAGTCTATAGAAATATTATCAGTCAGGTAATGATGAACTACAAGGTTTGTATTTCCAATTTTCATATTCAATAGCAAAATTGACAAGCAAAATCACTGGACAAGTCTTGAGATAGATCGCAAAGGTATAATTGTAGTTTCTGATCAATTATTTCTTTTGCTCAGCATCAACATCTAAATATATGATAAATACCTACCAATCCAAATTCTTCTAAAGTTATGTCTTCTTTTGGGCAGTACTGGATCCAAAATGCAGCAATTAGAATCTAAAATATCCATAAAACTGAAGAAAGGTTGCAGAATATCTACCGAACAGTGAAACTGATCGAATACTTCTCTCAAATTCGAAGATCCTTTGAACGTATCTTTGTCTTGTGGCAAGTCATAATCAGTGATCTGAAAAATATCTTTCCTACCATAATTTACTGTTATCTCAACAAAGTGTGTTCTATTCTGTTCATCTTCAATGGAAACATGAATTTTACTCAAGTCACGCGTCAGACAGCATTCTTTAAGGCTCAGATAGAACTTGGTGAGTTCGAAGTACTCATGAAGTACTTGCCTGTAGATATCACAGTAGGTGGCCGGTTCACTCGAAGGAATTTTTGATTTGATTTGGTTCTCAAGAGAATCTAAATATGAAACTATGCTGCTGGTGCATTGCTGCTTCATGATATTCGAAAATGTCTTCAAATTATTCGAAACTGGGGGCAACAAAAGAACAAAACCGTTTTCAGGAACGTGCTGAATGGATACTTTGTAGTCTGTATGCTGGAAAATAGGAAGAAATAATTAGCGATTTTATTCCATTCAACCAAACATTAGCCCTATAATACAGAATATGGAAATGTTCGAATGATAGAATATTGAAATCCGAAAAGGGGAACATTCTGAAGATTCAAGATTTTTTACAACTACTCCTCAACTAAAGCCACGCGCTGGACGTTGAACTACATCTGATAGACTCTAACTCTAAGAAATTATCTGAAAATTAAAATTTTATTTATTTATTTATTTATTTATGTATTTATTTATTTACGGGCAAGCCCATTTAAAGTATAAATTACAATTCAAAATTATAATTAAAATAACATCATAAGGCGCTGACATACAAATTACAACTAAGAATAAGTTCGAAGGGGTTAATTCAAAGTTCAAAAGGGGTTAATTTGTAATTTAAAACAACAAAAGACAATAGGCGTCAATAAAACATATACTATACATTGCAACATTAAAGCTCAGTATTCCGTAATTGAGTTTTGAAATGATTCAAGGAGGTGTTGAAAAACTCAAGATCATCGTTACTATTGGCTAATCGTAAAATTCTTGGAATGCAGCTGTTGAATGTGTGGTTGAGACGATAAAATGGTACATAAAATGTTTGTTGCTGTCGAGTTGGACGGCTTTGAACATGGAGATTGATTTTTTATAGGAGTTCAGCACAACTGCAATTGCCATTAATAATATTGAAAAGTAGTGTCAGGTCTCTCTGTTTCCTCCTAGTTTCCAAGGAGGACATGTTCAGTGATTGCTGTAACAACTCATACTCGCAACGAACACCCGATTTATATGCTATATATCTGAGAAAATTATGTTGGACATTTTCGATATTCCTGATATAAGTTATATAATGAGGAGACCAGATAGAAGAACAATACTCCAGGTGTGGGCGGACCAATGAACAATAAAGGGCTTTTATAGCAGTTGGGTCAGTGAAGTCGTGGGTTAGCCTTTTGATAAATCCTAACATTTTCATGGCTTTATGGATAGCCGTAGGGATGTGTTGATTGAAGCTTAAGGTGGGATCAAAAACAACTCCAAGGTCTTTTTTTGTTCAGATATGATGGTTTTAATTATCTAGTTTTTTCCATTTTCAAAAAATTTATATTTTTAATTTTCCATGGAAAATGTTTCCCTTTTCAACAGAAGTATTTTCCAAAAGGTTACCAGAAACCAAAACGAACTAACCTTACGTAGACATTTGAGTGCGTGTAAATTTAATACATGCATTTAGTCTGATCTAACCAGAACGAACTAACCTTACGAAGACATTTGAGTGAGTGAAAATTTAATACATATATTTAGTCTGATAGCCATTTTCAAGAAAAAAGGATGAAATGATTGAAAGTTAGGTCTCAATCTGCCTATTCCTCAGGTATCATCAGGATTTTGTAACTTGAGGCCGGGGTCTCAATCTGCCTACTCCCCAGGTCTCGTCACTTGTTCTCTCTAAGGTCTCAATCTGCCTACTCCGTCGAGAGACCAGTTCTCCAAATCCAAATTCTTCTAAAGTTATGTCTTCTTT
Organism: Chrysolina haemoptera; assembly: GCA_958298965.1. Lineage (NCBI taxonomy): Eukaryota > Metazoa > Arthropoda > Insecta > Coleoptera > Chrysomelidae > Chrysolina > Chrysolina haemoptera. The sequence goes on from OY282584.1 coordinate 30,812,771, forward strand.
TGGGCAGTACTGGATCCAAAATGCAGCAATTAGAATCTAAAATATCCATAAAACTGAAGAAAGGTTGCAGAATATCTACCGAACAGTGAAACTGATCGAATACTTCTCTCAAATTCGAAGATCCTTTGAACGTATCTTTGTCTTGTGGCAAGTCATAATCAGTGATCTGAAAAAATATCTTTCCTATCATAATTTACTATTATCTCAACAAAGTGTGTTCTACCTGCCTACTCCGTCGAGAGAACTGTTCTCTTTTGAGATTGATTGATTTGAAGATTGAGACCTTAGAGAGAACAAGTGACGAGACCTGGGGAGTAGGCAGATTGAGACCCCGGCGTCAAGTTACAAAATCCTGATGATACCTGAGGAATAGGCAGATTGTGACCTAACTTTCAATCATTTCATCCTTTTTTCTTGAAAATGGCTCCAAAATCGGAGCCGAAACGTCGAATTTCAACAAATTCTAGACGCGGTTCAACCCGAACTTCCAGTTTTCATATATATATATATATATATATATATATATATATATATATATATATATATTCTAGACGAGAGAACTGTCTGTTCTCTCGACGGAGTAGGCAGATTGAGACCTTAGAGAGAACAAGTGACGAGACCTGGGGAGTAGGCAGATTGAGACCCCGGCGTCAAGTTACAAAATCCTGATGATACCTGAGGAATAGGCAGATTGAGACCTAACTTCACACCCTTTCAATCATTTCATCCTTTTTTCTTGAAAATGGCTCCAAAATCGGAGCCGAAACGTCGAATTTCAACAAATTCTAGACGCGGTTCAACCCGAACTTCCAGTTTTCAAATATCTGACCGCGGAAACCTATCCGAACACATATATATATATATATATATATATATATATATATATTGTAATATAATAATGATTTTTTTTTATTATTTTGTTTTTATTTTTGTATTTTATGGATTTTGTAGACAAGTAGATAAAGTAGAAAATGTTAGTTGTAGAAATTAGATCAGAAAAATCACTTTCGTGGATAAATTATAGTATACATTATTGAAATTTCAGATTGCCCTTGCCAAACACTTACTCTTTCTTGTAGATTTTACCTTTTTCTTACTTTTTCAGGTCCCTAGCTGCTTCAAGTCGGTACGCCACATGAAAAACTCCTCATCTCAGGGTAGAATTCAGGAAAAGGAAAATTTGGAAATGTATCAAACAAATGCAATGTAATGAACTATCACTAAAAAAATGTATTATGCAAATCAAAATCACTTTCTTTATTAAATTGAAATATGTCAGAGAAAATGTAAAATACCATCAAAATTATTGTAGTCAGCTCTTACTCTACCTACCCCTAACCATTAGCTAACTTATATTTAATAGGACATGAAATCTTCAAGCCATAATGCAGAATTTCAACAATACTCTAGCTAGGTTAACGTGATCGTAAATTTAGACACTTCCAAATTGCGATACCTTCATCTTTTGATTATTTACTTGAACAAATGGCCTTCACCTTTGGTAATGGCCGTTTGTAGGTCAAGAAATAATAGAGAAGACTACTTTACTAATTACTATATACTAATTGAATAAAGTTCTGGAGGGTTAAAAGTTTTTATGCACTGTTGGGAATGAAATTGTTTGTGATTGAAGGAATAAAAGTTCGGGAGTGTAGAAAATCAGGTTATGGTGCACTTTGTTGGTGGAAAACTGTTGTTCTTATGAATTTGGCTGCGAAAGGACCATTCCTGTAGCTGCTTTTCAGTTCAAGGATTTTTTATATACACAGGGTTTATGGTAAGTGGTTTTGCTTTACCTTTTTAGTCAATATTCGTTTTACAGCGTTCGTAAAGGTTTTCTGGCAGAGTCTTGGGTTTTACTTGTATATTTTATAATTTTTCTTCAAAAATAATTTCAACCGCTTCCTTTCTGCTACTTTGTTGATTCCTCGATTCTCGTTTTTCCTCGTTCTTAGGTAATTTTTCTTGAAGATATCGAACATCCTGGATCCACTTTCGCGATTCACCGCACTAATTTTCACTTTCTTTTTAATATGCCTTATACTAATAATGAACAAAATTATATCATAAATTCTTATTTATGATTGTCAACAATTTGACTAGTTTTCTACATTTTCTTTATTTTTCTCAATTTTTGAAATGTTACTCACATGACTAGTAATTTTTGACATCTCAATTGCCACGTACTTTCTGTTTGACAGTGTCTAATAACTCAATTATGATATACAAAGTGATTTTATTTTTAATAGCAAGTTTTCCCAAATTTATTTGAATATCATTGTTTTTCAAAATTTTAAATTGAATTTGGATTTGTTTCTTGATTCTAATGAGTTAACTGTTGTTCAAAATTTATTATTTTTATTTTAATGCTTTGTAAAATGGCATTCTTGAAAAGATCATGTACTGTCCTCCGTTTACGATTACTTTCATGTTTTGTCAGTATTTCTGTGTCGTTATGTTTGGTAAAAAGCTTTTCTGATAAAATTTTGTTATAATTATGAAGTTTTCTATAAATTGAAAGATACTGAGTAAAAAACTAAGTATTTGCTTGGGCTTTCTGATGAAATTTTGAGGTAATAAAATTTTTATTTTTAAAATTGTATTTTTCTATTTAGTTGATCTAATTTCATAACAATATATAAATATATATATATAATATATATATATATATATATATATATATATATATATATATAGAAGAATCCTTTAAATTCGGGTATGCAGTCATCAAGGGTATGGAAAATAAGTGTACTCTATACCAACTTGAAATTATTAAAATGAATTTTGGTCTCTCTCATAAGGAGGGCGACTGAGTGAGTATGAATAAATTATGCTCAGATTATCAATATCAGTTCTGGAGTTCATTGAGTTAGGTTCTTTGAAAATTTGTGTCATTTAGAGAAAGGTTCTCTTTTTTAAATTGGATTCATGTTCCAGGATAGTCACATTATCATAATCTGGGTTATGGTCAAGAGAAATAGTGTGATGAGTAAGTGCACAAGTTTTTTTTTAATTTCTGATATCACTTTTGTGGGAGGTGATTCTGTCTTTCAATTTCCTTTTAGTTTGGCCAATGTATTTCTTTTCACATTGCGAACAAGGGATGCAATAAACTAAATTTGGGTTATCTAATATAGGATCTTTGTCTTTTAATTTTGAGAAAATATTATTTAATACCATTTGGTTTTTATAAGCAATTTTAATATTCGGAATCTTGGAGAACAATTTATTAAATTTATAATTAAGAGATTGAATATGTGGAAAAGAGAGATAAAAAATTTGATGCAAATTGTTGCTCGTAGAATTATTGGTTGTAATGTTATTATTGTTATTATTAGAATTAGAATGATCAATATCTATGGAGGATCTACCAAACATCAGTTTATACAATAGTTTTCGTGGGTAACCACTATTAATGAAAAGTTGTGAAAGTTTATTAAGGTTAGTATTACGTAATGAATTGTGACTTGTTTTGATTACTCTGTTTTTCATACCAAGTACTAGATTTATCTTTTGTCTGTGTGGATGATAAGATTCATAATGTAAGAATCTCCCTGAGGCACCTGGTTTGGTATACCAGCTGGTGATTAAAGTGTTGTCTACCCTTCTGATTACTTTCGTATCTAAAAAGGGGACACTTTGTTCGATGTTTTCTTCTTCGATGGTAAACTGTACTTTTTCATGGTAGGAGTTGAAAACAAGTAACAATTCTTGAAGTTTGTCCTGAGGGGCACTTAAAATGATGTCATCTACATATTTTTTTAAAAAGGGAATTTCAAATTGAATTTTATTTAAACAATCTTCAATGAGATCATCCATAACATATTGAGCAATTATAGGGGAAACCGGGCTGCCCATTGGCATTCCCAGGCATTGTTTATAAATTTTATTTTCGAAACTGAAGACTGTTGTGTCATACAAAAATTCAATTAATTTTAAGAATAATTCTTTAGAAACTTTACAGTGTAAGGAAATATCATTCCAGTGTCTGGTGATACTCCCTTTTGCTAATTCTACTGTGATATTATTGAACAAAGATACTACATCCAAACTAATAATTTTGAAATCAAAAGGAAGTTGAAATTCATTTATGAAGGATCAAAATTCAAAAGAGTCTTTGAAAAAGAAATTATTATTCGAATTATATGATAGTGTGAGTATGTTGGTAACAAATTGAGCTACGCCTCTGTTGGGACTGTTCACGCCTGAAATGATGGGTCTGAGTTGAAGTGTTGGTTTATGAATTTTTGGTAAACCATAAAATTTGTTAATCGTTCCATTACAGATTCTAAAAGAACAACCTTCTTGTTTGGAAATCATATTCTTTTTTTCTAGTTCTGTGATCAATTTGTTCGCCTTTTGTTGAATAGTACCTGAGGGGTTTTTATTCATTGGTTGATAATATGTATTATCATTGAGAATGTTGGATGGCAGTGCCGAGTATTGTTCTTGAGTTATAATAGTCGTCACTTTCATTTTATCGGATTGAATAATTTTTGACTGAGGGTTATTTTTAAGAAATTTTTTACATTTTATGTAAGTATTATAAATTGAATTGTTAATAGAATCTTTGGTGTGTACAAAATTAGTAATGATATTAGTGCTTTGAGTTAGAAAAATATTTCTTTCATTATTCGGAACAAATTGTGAAATTGAGTCTACTTCTGCTAAAAATTTTGGAATATTAATATCTTTATTTTTTGGTTCAATGCTAAATTTTGGTCCCAGAGCTAGAAAATTCGAGATTTCTGAAGGAATTGCTGTATCAGTTAAATTTTTTACCCAAGTAGTTGGTGTTTTTATTTTACAATTGTGAAATTGTTTAAGTTTATTGAATTTGAGAATATTATTCTTCTTAATTTGGAAAAACTGTCGGTTATACGAAATCGACTGTCGTTTATAGAAGTCAATGGCAATGTCATAAGGGATAAGATTGTTAATGGTGGATTTCGTATTCATCAACATCTTTTCCAAGTTACGAATACTATCATGAGTAATTTTAATTTCTAAATTTAATAGATTATTCCTTAACCTGTGGTTAAATTGTGAAGTGTGGTGGAGGGTCCTTCCTACAGCTGGTGCGGTTAGATCCACTACATTTTTGATACCATGAGTGATGTGTTGTGGGATAATATTGTTATTCCTACAGTTCATGAGGAACGTACACCTGTTTCGTTGTGCGGCAAGTTTGGCATAGATGTTCGCCATCATTTTAAGTTTATTCATTGTGGTGTAACCATATCGTAATCGGATGTCTTGATAAAAACCCATATCTATAAGAAGTTGTGAAGGTTAGACGACTGTCTAAGTTAAAGAAGAATCATTTAAATTCGGGTATGCAGTCAACAAGGGTATGGAAAATAAGTGTACTCTTTTTTCTATTCAAGCTTTCGAGTCATTTATTGGCTCTTCATCAGGAACTCTACAATGAATTGAAATTCAAACGTTATTTGATTTGAGAGAATATTTAGCCACGTGGGTACTTACAAAAGTGAGGTTATCAATCCCTTTCTCTCGCCGTGCTTTATTAAATATCATGTCACAACGGACAACACTCTTGATAAATATTAAAATCGGTGAAACTTTTATACATTATGATTAAAAATGATCATGTTAGATTAAAAACACTGAGAAACAATTTAAAATTCCAACAAGGCTCTTATGGAGGCCATGTTGAATTAAAGAGGAAATGATGTGTGTGAATGACAATGACAACTGAATAATAACGTTGACACTTGGCGAGCAATGACATATTGCTAGTGACCTTGTTGCCAACATACAAAGAAATGGAAAAAAAGGACCACCAATTACTAAAGGGGTACCAACTTGAAATTATTAAAATGAATTTTGGTCTCTCTCATAAGGAGGGAGACTGAGTAAGTATGAATAAATTATGCTCAGATTATCAATATCAGTTCTGGAGTTCATTGAGTTAGGTTGTTTGAAAATTTGTGTCATTTAGAGAAAGGTTCTCTTTTTTAAATTGGATTCATGTTCCAGGATAGTCACATTATCATAATCTGGGTTATGGTCAAGAGAAATAGTGTGATGAGCAAGTGCACAAGTTTTTTTTTAAGTTCTGATATCACTTTTGTGGGAGGTGATTCTGTCTTTCAATTTCCTTTTAGTTTGGCCAATGTATTTCTTTTCACATTGCGAACAAGGGATGCAATAAACTAAATTTGAGTTATCTAATATAGGATCTTTGTCTTTTAATTTTGAGAAAATATTATTTAATACCATTTGGTTTTCATAAGCAATTTTAATATTCGGAATCTTGGAGAACAATTTATTAAATTTATAATTAAGAGATTGAATATGTGGAAAAGAGAGATAAAAAATTTGATGCAAATTGTTGCTCGTAGAATTATTGGTTGTAATGTTATTATTGTTATTATTAGAATTAGAATGATCAATATCTATGGAGGATCTACCAAACATCAGTTTATACAATAGTTTTCGTGGGTAACCACTATTAATGAAAAGTTGTAAAAGTTTATCAAGGTTAGTATTACGTAATGAATTGTGACTTGTTTTGATTACTCTGTTTTTCATACCAAGTACTAGATTTATCTTTTGTCTGTGTGGATGATAAGATTCATAATGTAAGAATCTTCCTGAGGCACCTGGTTTGGTATACCAGCTGGTGATTAAAGTGTTGTCTACCCTTCTGATTACTTTCGTATCTAAAAAGGGGACACTTTGTTCGATGTTTTCTTCTTCGATGGTAAATTGTACTTTTTCATGGTAGGAGTTCAATTCATTGTAGAGTTCCTGATGAAGAGCCAATAAATGACTCGAAAGCTTGAATAGAAAAAAGAGTACACTTATTTTCCATACCCTTGTTGACTGCATACCCGAATTTAAAGGATTCTTCTTTAACTTAGACAGTCGTCTAACCTTCACAACCTCTATATATATATATATATCTGTCGAAATCAGTATAGACCAGGATCCCACGCCTATTTTAAAAAATGATCAATAACAGACTGAATCTTGCTAAGTAGCTTCATTTTGCCGAGACAACTAACTTTTTCCTCTACGATATTTCTCGATAGTGTTAGCTAATAAACTGCGCAGTCGTCAATCATGTGGATTTGGTGAGTGCAAAAAAGTCATTAATAACAGTTAGTTTTTTAGTTGAACCTCTAGATAATTCCCCAAAGACCTCGAAAAAACTTTTGTCCTACAAAATGGATGGTAGGACTGAAGAGTCCCCCACTCCCAACATGTACCAATGACATGGTCATAAGAAATCATTAGTAACCAGCGGATTTTTTTTTACCGTTGCTTGGTTAATATTTGTATAATTTAATTGTCATATTGTTCTACAAATTGAATGGTAGGTCTTCCCAGTCCTACGCTCCAAAATTGTCAATTCCATGGTAAAAAAAAATATTAGTAACAGGCTGAATCTTCGTGAGTAGGTTTGTTTTGATAGGACGCCCAACTTTTCCCTCTACGAAAATTCTCGAAAGTGGTATCTAATAAAATGCGTGGTTGGTGAGTGCAAAAAAGGCATTAATAACAGTTAGTTTTTTAGTTAAACCTCGAGATAATTCGTCAAAGTACTCGAAAAAACGTTTGTCCTACAAAATGGATGGTAGGACTGAAGAGTCCCCCACTCCCAACATGTACCAATGATGTGGTCATAAGAAATCATTAGTAACCAGCGGATTTTATTACCGTTGCTTGGTTAATATTTGTATAATTTAATGGTCATATTGTCCTACAAATTGAATGGTAGGTCTTCCCAGTCCTACGCTCCGAAATTGTCAATTCCATGGTAAAAAAAATTATTAGTGACAGGCTGAATCTTCGTGAGTAGTTTTGTTTTGATAGGACGCCCAACTTTTCCCTCTACGAAAATTCTCGAAAGTGGTATCTAATAAAATGCGTGGTTGGTGAGTGCAAACAAGGCATTAATAACAGTTAGTTTTTTAGTTAAACCTCGAGATAATTCGACAAAGTACTCGAAAAAACGTTTGTCCTACAAAATGGATGGTAGGACTGAAGAGTCACCCACTCCCAACATGTACCAATGATGTGGTCATAAGAAATCATTAGTAACCAGCGGATTTTATTACCGTTGCTTGGTTAATATTTGTATAATTTAATGGTCATATTGTCCTACAAATTTAATGGTAGGTCTTCCCAGTCCTACGCTCCGAAATTGTCAATTCCATGGTAAAAAAAAATTATTAGTGACAGGCTGAATCTTCGTGAATAGTTTTGTTTTGATGAGACGCCCAACTTTTCCCTCTACGAAAATTCTCGAAAGTGGTATCTAATAAAATGCGCAGGCGTCAATCATGTCGATTTGGTGAGTGCAAAAAAGTCATTAATAACAGTTAGTTTTTTAGTTAAACCTCGAGATAATTCGTCAAAGTACTCGAAAAAACGTTTGTCCTACAAAATGGATGGTAGGACTGAAGAGTCCCCCACTCCCAACATGTACCAATGACGTGGTCATACGAAATCATCAGTACGCAGCGGATTTTTCTACCGTTGCTTGCTTTATATTTTTAAAATCAAATGGTCACATTGTTTTCGGTAGGTTTTCCCTGTCCTACGTGCAAAAGCCGTAGTATACAGGGTGCTCCATTTTATGTTCTTGTACAAACTTGATGAAGACCCACCTTTTGATGAAAATCAAAATTGATATTGCAGTATTCATCTATTTATGTGAATATTTTCTTGACATGCTGTAATACAACACCTTTTGTGAGATTATTTTCATTCAAATGAAGGGACTCATGATCTTAAAATTAGATGTGAAAAGGTTATTTGTAAAGAAAGTTCAATTTCGATCAGCTACCATGCTGATTGATAGTCAATGATAAACTCAATCAACTTATACACTCGTAGGCGAATTCATACACAGGAGAATTGATTATATTATTAACTACCTTGTATAAAAACAGTTTCGTTTATTCTGTATCATTAAACATATTTCTCACGAATGTCAGTAATGCCCAGTCACTCACTAGTTCAATATTGGATATGACTGGAATATTGATATTTTTTAAAAAATCTCAAAATACATAATGTGTCGCTCTCTAGCGCCGAATCTGGTCATACGATCGAGTAGGGCCAATGTAGACTCTTACTCAGAATAGCTCCAGCTACAACATACCAAAAATTCAGCCATTTTCACCGAAAGACTTTCTTTCATTAAATGCGTACGGGGTCCTTTGATGATAGTTGCATAAATTGTTGTTTAAAATTGATTTTTCTGTTAACCATATGTCGTTCCCTCACGAACGACAGCCCTCAAAAGACGAAACTTGTGCGAGCCAAGTATTAACAAATTTTTACTTTTTACGTGCTATTCCACTATCTCGGTCCATCAGAGAAATGTCTGCAGTCGCAGAGTGGATAAAAGGTCGGTACTTTAACTACCTGGCCACTTCACCCGCGTAAAATAGAATATCTTCTTTAGAACTGGACTTTTGAAGACTCAGGAAACACCATCCCAATTTTCCGTTGAGCAGATTTTCACAATTCGTCTGACCTCTTTGAAAGTTTTCAATTATAAATTTCAGCTCTTCAGACGAGGTGTTGCAGGTGTTTTCGAGTTTCCTTGCATCTGTGAAAGCGAATGCGCCACCATTTAAGCCGCCCCGGAGCGCAGATTGATTATTTCAATGTTTTTACTTGGTTAGTGTTGTTTTCAATATGTTATGAATGCTAAACAAAATGTCCCACTTTTTCAAACACTTTTCACGTAATTTATGATATTTTTGAATTGAACAAACAATTATAAATTGAAAGTAACATCACTTCACGAATGAAAGTAATTTAAATTAGCTAAACCACAATTCCAAAATAATTCGTTATTTTGAATAATTCTTGTAGAACTAGCGATACATACCCCATTTTTTGTAGGACACTGTATTATTTAGGTGAAGAAAACACTAACCTTTCATGTGTTATCATTGTCCTACAGTTACTAATAATTTTTTTTTTTTACCATGGACTTGACAATTTCGGAACGTAGGACTGGGAACACCTACCATTAAATTTGTAGGACAAAATGACCATCAAATTATAGAAATAATAACCAAGCAACGGTAAAAAAATCCGCTGGTTACTAATGATTTCTTATGACCACGTCATTGGTACATGTTGGGAGTGGGGGACAATTGTCTCTTTACGGTGAGTTCCCAATGCATCGTTTTTGCTTTTCGCGTCGCGCGAAATTTGGTATAATATTTGTGTTTGTATATTTTTTTGTAATAAAATAAATTTTGTTGATGATGATATGAAAGATTTTGTTGTTGTGAAGAATAAATAACTTTTTTGTATAGATTTATTATAGTAACAGTTGTTTGCCTAGATGCATACTTACTCTTTACTTAATGTTTTTTACCTTTTTTCTCTCCTTACAGTATCTCCAACTCAGTCGGCGCTCAAGAACATGTAGTCCTCACTTCTCAGGGTAGAATTCAAAGGAAAAGGGCTTTCCAATGTGGCAATGTTTTAAAATTTGTGAAGTGGTTCTTCATTTTGTATCTCGTGGACCATCAAATGGAAGTAATAGTTTGGCGCATATATCTTTATCATTGTTAGGGACTCTTAATGATTTAATAATTACTAATTCTCCTTTTTTTAAATTTCACTTTTTTCTTCCTACGCTTATTTTCTTTACTTACATATTTCTTTGCATTTTTCATAATTCTTTCATTTACTTTTTGCATTTTTCACTCAAGTCTCTATCATTACTTATCTATTCTCTCTCAGGCATTCTTCCAGTCATAATGTATTCAGGACATTCTTCAGTTATAGTGTTTGGCACTTGGTTTATAAATTGTTCGACTTTTACTAGTTTTTCATCTCATGTTCGATGGTTTTCTTGTGTTATTATTCGTAAATATTTAATTACTTCTTGTATGTATCTTTCTGTCGGGTTTGATGCTGGGTGTCTGATACTTGTAAAGTTAAGTCTGTCTTTTGTGCAAATGTTCTCATTTTGTCATTGTTGAAATATGTGGCATTGTCTAGGATAACCTGCTCTGGTTTACCCATTTCTACTATGAATTTTGATAATATTTGTTTTACTTTTTTAAAGTTTGTTTTCTTTGTTGGATATAATTTGATAAACCTAGAAAAATGATCAGTGATAACAAATATGTGTTTGTTCTTGTTATTCGTTGTCATTAGGTTGCTAACAAAATCGATGGAAATAATTTGTAGTGGTCTGTAATGCTTTTGGGTTCGTTTTTATTTATGTTTTTATTCTTTGCTAATTGGCATATTTCACATTTATTGATTATGTTCTTTGTTGTCTCCAAGTCTCGTTTACTTATGTAGTTTTCCCTAAAAATCATTCATGTTTTTCTGGTTCCTGTATGTGCGTATTTGTGGTGTATGTCTTCTATTAATTATTGTTCTGTCAGTCTTTTCATTATTACATATAATTCTTCCCCATTTACTACTTTAATAATGATTCCGTCTCTTTCAATTTTCCCCCTTTTTTCTGTGTCAGTCAGTTCGTTCTGGTCAAGTGTTACCGTTCGTAAAGAGTAAAGTCCTGTCATGTTTTTAAATACGTTTACTCCTATTTTGATTTGTCTGTTATTGTTCTTTTTGTCAGTGTCCATTCTTGTGATTCTTGTGTGTCTGCAATGATATTTTGTTTTCCAGGTATGTGTCATATTTCATATGTGTATTCTTGTAGTAACAAAGCCCACATTTGTGAATTCTATTATTAGCAAGTTTGCAGTTTACTATTGACATTAGTGCTTCATGATCTGTTTCGATGTAAAATTTCAAACCTAGCAAATAAAATCTTAGTTTTGTAATGCAACAGATTATGCTAGCTAACTCTAATTCTGTAACACTATAGTTACGTTCGTACTTTTTAATTACTCGAGAGACAAAAGATATTGGAACTTCTTTTCCCCCTTGATTTTGTACTAACAAGCCTGCAAATCTGTACATGCTTGCATCAGTTCTGAGAGTAAAAGGTAAATTATAATCAGGGTGATACACTTTTAAATTATTTAAAAATATTTGTTTTAAGTCAGTAAAAGCTTGTTCCTGTTCTTTACCCCATTTCCATTCAACATTTTTCTTTTATTTAAAGTTCAATAAGTGGTAATTCTTTATTGCTGAGGTCAGGTATTAGTCTTTTGAAGTAATTTAGTATTTCTAAAAATCTCCTTAAAGTTTTAAGATTGTGTGGTCCGGCGTATTCTTGTATAGTTTGTATTCGTTCTGGGTCCATTTATAGTCCTTTGTCGTTTAGTCTGTATCCTAAATAGTTAACTTCATTTTGAAAAAATTGACATTTCTCTAGGTTTATTTTCAGTCCTGCTTCATCTAATAGTTGTAATATTTTCTCTAAGTGTTTCTTGTGAGTGTTTTCGTCTTGTGAATAAATTAGTATATTGTCAATGTAATGTAGAGCGAAGTCTTCGTATTTGTCCAATATTTTGTGTAACGCTCTCTCTAATGCAAGCAGATTGCAAACCATATGGAACAACACAGAATCGATAAACTACCCCTTCTATACAAAATCCTGTATAATTTCTTGAATTTTCATGTAGAGGAATCAACCAAAAACTGTGTTTGAGGTCTATTTTAGAAAAACATTTCGTATTGGTTATTTTACCAAAACTGGTTTCAATATTTAAAGGTGACTCATATTGAGGAATAGTTATTTTATTTAACTCTCTGGCATCTAAACATAATCTTAGTTCCCCATTCTTTTTTACTACTACTACAATTGGATTGATGTAATTACTGGTACTTTTTTCGATTATTTTGTTATTTAACATCATATTTATTTCTCGTCTAACTTGATCTCTATACTTATATGGAATAGGATAGTTTTTGGATTTGAATTTTTCAGTTTCTCTCACCTCTATTCTATGCACATACTCTCTTGCTACTCTGGATTCATTCATTGTTAAACTTTTATACTTTTTTAATACTTCTTCTACATAACTCTTATATTTTTAATTTTATTTATATTTATTATATTCATTATTATCATTTATATTTTCATATTCATTATTCACATTCATCCTTCTCACACATAACATTTTTTTATTATATTTTCTTGATCTTCATCTTTAAATTCAATCCATATTCCATCCAATTCTATACCTTTCTTTTCATAGTTTATTTTAGATTTCATTTTTTCCAGTTGATCGGTACCTATAATTATATCATATTCCATGTCTTTGACTATTAGTAGTTGTAAATTAATTTTTCTTTCATCAAATTCAACATTAATATTTATAAATTGATCAGTTTCAGCAAGTTTTTTCCCATTAACTCCCATTAAGGTAGTTTTAGGCATTTTTACTATGTTATTATGTATTTCTATATTTTCAATTGGTTTTTCCTCAATTTTGCCTTTTAAAATTATTAAACCTATTAATTGTTCTTCCTCTATTGTGTCTAATTTTATAAATTCAATTGGGTGTTCATAATTGTGAGTGTCCAGCTTTTCATATGGTTCTATTGAAAATTCGCTTGTTCAGAAGAAGTAAAGGGTTGTGGTTCTTGTGTATGTCTCGTTTCTTGTATCCTTTCTGTCTGTCTGTCTCTATCTCGATCCCTATCTAAACTGTTCGTCCTTCTTTGGTAGTGTACATGTTGAGTTGTATTATTTGTGTTGTCGAATGAGTTTCTTCTTACGTGTCCATTGTATGGTGTTCGCTCTTGTCTGTAATTATTTGTGTTGTTTTGTGTCTCGTTTTGATTTCGATTATTATTATAATTTTGTGATCTATAATTTTCCCTTGTATAATTATTATTGTTATTTTGTCTATTTGAATTGTAATTATTATTGTAATGTTGTCTTTGTTAATAAAAATTATTGTTATTTCTAGTATTTGGTTTCTACTTGTGTAATTAGTGTTATTATTGTAATTGTTATTTTATGTATGTTAATTGTTTGTAGTTTGTCTGTATGAGTTGTTATTTTTATATTGCTGTCTGTTATCCCTACTTGACGAACCAATTCCGGAGACCGATGAGGTACAGGAAGAGGATGAGACGACACCTTCCCGGAGCGGGGAAAGCCCTCTCAAAAGGCTAATAGCACAAGAGGGGGCTGGGCCAATGGAAGAGGAAGACTCAGAGAAGTCAGAGGAGTTTAGTTCCCCGAACTGCAGTTGAACCTCCATCATGCTAGAGCGTCTAGCGCAATGGTATGCAGGAGGTTCGATAAAGAAGGGATAGATCTTGCCCTCTTGCAGGAGCCCTGGCTACACGGAGGGAGGATTGCAGGTCTAAAACTCAACCAAGGTAAGGTACTTTATAAAGAAGGTAACAATAAACCTCGTGCATGTATCTTATATAGTAATAAGGTTGAATGTACACTGATACCGGTGCTATGCACCGGTGATGTTGTTACAGGTCTCCTAACCACGCCGACGGAGGAAGGAAACAGAAGCTGGATAGTGAGCTCAGCATATTTCCCAGGCGAGGAGGCATGCCCACCGCCGGTACTGATCGAGGTCATCGCCTATGCAGCAAGGGCAAACCTCCAACTCATCATATCATGCGACGCAAATGCACACCATTCATTGTGGGGAAGCACAGACGTCAACCCAAGAGGTGAGTCACTATTACAATTTATTATCACAGAAAGATTGCTAATAGCTAATGTAGGTAATGAACCAACTTTCGTCACAGCAGCGAGGAAAGAGGTTTTGGATATAACCCTAACGTCGGAAAAAGCTGGTGATACCATTGCCAACTGGCACGTGTGAGACGAACCCTCGTGTTCGGACCATAGACAGATCAGATTTGATCTAGTTACCCCACCTCGTACTTTAGTCAAATATAGGAACCCAAGAGAGACTAACTGGGAAAGATACACAGCATCACTCAGTTGGGTCTCTTGAGAGGTCCATGACTGAAATACGTGACAGAGAGAGCCTTGAGAGGGCAGTAGACCAAGTGGGCAAAGCAATAGTTGAAGCCTACGAAGAAAGCTGTCCCGAAAAAACAAGGCAACAAAATAACAAAACAGTCTGGTGGAATAAGCATCTAGAAACCCTCAGAGGTGAGGTGCGGAAGCTTTTTAACAAAGCTAAATTGAACCAAGATTGGACCACATACAAGGTTAAACGCAGTACAACAAAGAAATAAGAAAGGCCAGAAGACAATCGTGGAGGATATTCTGCAAGGAGGTAACAGATACCCCTATGTGCTCGAGAATCCATAAGGTTCTAGCCAAAGAAGGTACTGTAAACCAAGTAGGTTTCTTGAAAGAGAACGACTTTACCTATACCACAACAATTGAAGAAAGTCTAAGGATGCTCACAGAAGCACACTTTCCGGCCTCAGAAATTCTCAATGGTCCGTTAACAGTAGACAGTACCAGAAGCAGGCCAAACAGGACAACGGCTTCGGAATGGAGACTGGCTACGGAAAAATCGAGACCAAATAGAATCAGGTGGGCTATCACCAAATTCAAACCATACAAGTCCCCTGGAGTAGATGGAATATACCCCATATTACTCCAAAAGGGACAGGAAATACTTATCCCACACCTGTGCCGTATATTGTACAAGGCTTGCATAGCATTACGGCATATACCTACGATGTGGCAAGAGGTGAGAGTCATATATCTCCCAAAAGTAGGGAGAATAGGCGACAAGACGGGTGCCTTCAATAATGCATCCACCGAGTCCATAGCAAATGCCCTAGCGAAAAAAGGGGTACATCCCCTACTGTGCCAGTGGATAAACGCCATTTTGAAGAACAGGGTCATTATATCAGAAATTGGCGGAACAACACTGACAGCTAGAGCAAACAAGGGATGTCCGCAGGGAGGGGTGCTATCGCCCCTACTTTGGGCCATCCTAATTGATGAATTAATTGAAAAGCTAGTTTCCAGAGGCTTTCATTGCCTAGGATATGCCGATGACCTTGCAATTATTTTAAAAGGCAAATTTGCAAGGACAGATATCGTCGACAGGTGGTGTAAAGAGGAGGAGCTGACAGTAAACCCTCATAAAACCACAATAGTCACATTCACACGAAAAAAAGTACTGGAAGGAATTAGGTCACCGGTACTGAACGGGATAGAAATTCCATTTGCCCAAGAGGCAAAATACTTAGGAGTCATCTTCGACCATAAGTTGACCTGGAATCAACACCTACAAAAAACCATAGAAAAATGTACTGTAGCCTTCAATCTGTGCAGGAGAATGTGCGGAAAAAATTGGGGGCTACAACCAAAAATGACTACATGGCTTTACGCCAGAGTTATCAGACCCATGATAACGTATGGGTCGGTGGTATGGTGGCCAAAGACCAAGCAGGCAGGAGTGGTTCGACGGCTTGGAGGACTACAAAGATAAGCATCTCTGAGTGCCACCGGGGCCATGAGAACCACCCCAAGAGCCGCCTTAGAGGTCTTGCTCAACCTACCTCCACTACACATATACATCCAAGCCGAAGTCAGGTCTGTCACGAGCAGGTTGCTTAGAGGACAAGCACCCATTAGCAATATGCACGGGAGAGACTACAACAAGCTATATGAAGAGTTGGATAACGACCCGGTTAAAAGAATGCCATCAGATGGCATTCTTCTCAGATATAGCTTTGGCAAAACTTTCAAGACAAGTATAACGGACAGGAATGCGTGGAAGGGGGGGCCTCCCATCAATGCGGAAATCGCTGTCTACACTGACGGCTCCAAAACGGATGAAGGTGCAGGAGCCGGCATTTACGAAACCAAGCCGAAGATGAAAATCTCACTGAGCTTGGGCAAACATGCGACGATATTTCAAGTGGAAATCGTTGCGATACACCATTGTGCACAAGAGCTAATAAGGCACGATTTTTCACGAAAAAACATTGCCATATAGCCAAGCTGCGATAAAAGCAGTCAACTCAATGCAAGTTACCTCAAAACTTGTTTGGGACTGCATAGAAGCCCTAAAAGAGCTGGGCAGTCAGAACAGACTGACACTAGCCTGGGTACCAGCACACACAGGTTATAGAGGCAATGAAGAGGCCGATACACTAGCCCGAGAAGGAGCAAGTAAGGCCCTGAATGGCCCAGAACCGTATTGCGGTATAGCAAAGGCTGTACTAAAAACAAACACCAAATCATGAATTCAACAGAAGTCTCAAGAATGGTGGAACAATGCACCAGGAATGAGACAGGCCAAAGAGTTTATCAAACAACCGCAGCCAACATTCACAGACTATCTACTAAGCCAGAAGAGGAACACTACTAGAATAGTAGTAGGACTTCTCACAGGGCACTGTAGGCTCAACAAACATATGAGTACAATAGGCCTGGCAGAAGAAATGCTATGCAGGTTCTGTCAGGAAGAAGAGGAAACATCAGTACACATACTATGCCACTGCGAGAGCTTGTCAAGGCAAAGGTTTCTAACGCTGGGAGAAGAAAAACCAAGAGCTCCCAGATTCATGGGAGTTCTAAAAACTAGCCTGTGGAGTCTCGTAAAGAAGACAGGGCTAGATAAAGAACTCTAAATGATCTCGAGGACAAACACAATAGATCTGAAAAGGTCGCGGTGTAGAGGCTTGTAGCACGAAAGTCTCTAATATATATGATCTATAATCTATCCCTACTTCTGTACGATAAAGTTCTTTCGAATCTTAATAAATATTCACTCAACCTATCCATACTTTTTATTTCATGCATGTTAATAACTTCAAATATTTCTTGCCTGAAATTTCTGCTTATATTTCCTACAATTTCCTCCTCTCACATTAGTGGGTTTAGGTATTGCGCTATTGCATAGAGCTGTATTGCATAATTGTTATAATTAAAACTTCTACTCTCATCAAATCTACCAAATTGTAACTTGTCCCTGACCATAAGTTGTGCGTTTTCTCCCCAATATTGTGCCATAAATAAAGACTCAAAATCTTTAAAACTATTTATATTTTTTTCCTGGCTGTTGAACTATATACACGGCTGATTGATTAAGTATTGCCTAATTGTATATTTACGTTCTTCAATGTTGGAAATATTTTTTCTTTTATTTTTCATAATTTTGACAAACGTTATAGGTTGAAGTTTTTTAATGTTGCCCTCAAATTTATTATTAGATTGTACACGTTGACATGAGCTAATTATCCTACTTTCTACATTAGTGCTACTTCTAGATCTTTCAAGTTCTGTTGTTTTCTATTTTTGAATTTGATTCTATCTGGTTCATGTCAACTTTATTATTTACTTTCCAGACTTCCCCTATTATTTCCTTGCTAGTGTTTCCTAACTCTGTACGTATTTCTATAATTTGTTTATTATTGTCTACCAATGAATCACTAATATCAGATATCTTTTTAACTGTGTCTTCATAAAATTTGTTATTTTTCTGTTCTATTTTGTTTTCGGATTCTTTATACATGTTCAAAATTTCCTTTTTATTTTCTTCTAGTGTGTTCTGAACCCTAATTTCCAATCTTTCCATGTTCTCCTGCATATTGTCTCTTACATTATCAATGTTTTCTTTCACACTTTGTTTCACACTTTCAATGTTTCCTTTGACTTCATCTTTCACACTTGATATATTTTCTTTTATTCCCTCTTTCATTTTTTCCATGTTGTTCGAAATTAATAGCATGAGTATTTGTATCTGACCTTCTAGACTTTGTTCATTTCCACTCCTACCTTGCCTGTCACCCTCTTGCATTCCACTATTCTCTCCATGATCTCCACCCTGTCTCTCTTCCTGTCCTTCACTCACGCCTGTTCTTTTTTAATATCATTTTGAAATTTTTATTTTGTTTATAATATTGTTTTATAATTTAATTCTGTTTTGCAGCAAGAATTGGCTGTTTCCTGATGGTATTCTGAGAAGTGAAGAGATTCCTCGTAGAGCTGAAACTGGTTTCGAGAACTGATATTTGGGACTATATCGATGGTTCTTTTTGTAGTCTGTGGCTGAGATGGTTAAGATAAAACACAGTAAAGTTCAGGTAAGTATATTGGCCAATCTAAACGAATGCTCAAAGATCGCATTACTTCACATAAGAGTGATTCTAGGAGGAATATTAGATCTTGTGCATTATCTGAACATATCATAGACAAAGACCATCGTATTGACTATGACAATGGGAGAGTTCTTGATGTAGAAAGCAATTTGAGAAAAAACTTTTTTTTAGAAATGGTTCACATCAATAACAAAACTAATACAGTCAACAAAAGAACTGACATAAAAGATTTGATTTCTATATACACTTACATTTTACACAGAAGTAAACAGATAGTCGCCCACCTTGAATTTATTTAGTATTTTTCAGATTTTATTCATCTTCATAATTTTTATGTTTTTATCATCCTATATATGTATATTTATCACTCATCTTTCTGTCAGTGCGTTCCTACCTGTCTGTATTTTTCAAGTGTCACTAATTCTTCATGTTTGTCAATACTGTAAATTTCTTTTAATTTCACGTTAGTAAGTATTAATCAAGTTAAAACACCATTCATTCATCCATTTTATATGGTAGTTAAAATCTTGACAAAGAAAATAAAGATTTTCGAAAGCTCGATTTAAAAAACGAAGAATATATAACTAAACTGGTCAACTGACTGCTACCCAAATATTTATATATATATATATATATATATATATATATATATAAAATTGGGATAGATATAGTGAGGGGCAATATATGAAAATATAAAATAGAAATGTTATTGGGTATAACCCTCAAATGGAAATGCAATGTACGGTAAAATCAAGTGCAAAAGATATGCACAATAATAAATGGAAAGTGACATTATATATAAAGTAAAAAACCATAGAATGGCTTCGTTCAAGTGTTGCACAACTTTACACTTGTCTAATGAGTCCGAAACGGATCCGTCTACGGTTGCATTATGAGGGTTTACCCACAAATTTTCTCCTTTGTATATATATATGTACAGAAGTTCGTCTTCTTCTCAACCCTTGCAAATAAGCCAACATTTGCATTATAGAAGTGTCGTATTAGGTTTATTTGTTTGCATCGAGATGTAGCACTTTTCTACACCTGGTGTAATTTACACTCGATTTTAGCATTCGTTTTCAAATTAATTTGCCACATTCCTTTGTTTGAACTGTACTCAGCTACACTCGATTCAAAATGTGGTGTAAATTACACTACACTACACCTTGATGCAAACGAATAAACCTATTGTCTTCCTAGTTAAGATTACGGAAAAAAAAAACTTACGTCAATTTCTATTGATCCACTATAAGTAACTATACCATCTTGAAGGAATTTCGACACTAATGGATAGTTCAATAAGAGTTCTATCTCGTTCTCGTCCACTGTATTCTTGTTCATAATCAACCGATAGGTGTCCAAAACTAGAGACTAAAAAAATAAAAAATATAATAATATGTTATCAAAACAACAAAAAGAATTAATAATCTGAAATATTGGCCGGTAGCTTGGCGGTCTAAGGCGCAGGCCGTTCGAAACTTCGGTAAGTATAGCGGTAGTCGGTTCGAGCCCGATGTATGTACAAGGGATTTTTTCTCAAGTACTCAATATCGGAATCGATAGACAACCACAGTCCTTGTTGAAAGCAAGTGTATTATTGTGTGTTGTCTAGATGCCAATCTCGTCTAGTGCTAGCTTGGAGCTTGGTGCTGTAGGTTTTCCTGCTGAAAAGTGAATACGCCACCGAAAAATCAGTAAGTCGCCCCGGAGCGCCACGGAAAATAATAATAATAGCCGTCCTCTACCCGCACAGGCTATGCCTTTGGGTACACTCTACGAGTGTTTATGAGGGAGTATTATTATTATTATATCGATTTCATTTTTTCATAAAATTGTACTTTAAATTTTCGAGGTATTAGAATTTAGGGATTAATATTATAAAAACCCTAAGGTATAACTTATACGGTGGGCCGGTGGGTCATCGGTTAGGTGTTCAACGGTTGAAACTTTTGCGGGCACTGGACTACGTTCGAGACCGGAGTGCGAGATTTTTTCTCGAGTATATGGGAATCGATAGGCGGACCACATGCCTTGTTGAAAGCCAGTATGATGTAAGTCGCCTAGACGCCAATGCCGACGTCCGAGCCCCGATACATCCGAAGAGCGCGCTGGTGTCATTGTACCAGATAGTTACACCCCCCACGTCAGTGAGGTGAGCGATTACTGAGTACGAGAACCATGTGCCCTAAGTAGACGTAGTGAACCAAGGATGACGATCTTCTGCATTCGTCCGGCTAAGATTTTTGTGTTCATCACAGCAAGCCGGTATATGAATATCAGATTAAAGAGCAGCGTTTCCATTATTCTACCAATTACCCCTATGACCAGTACCAGAGCCTGCGGAGTTCAAAGAGTAATTCTCGATATTTAGTCCGTTTTTTCCTCCTCTTTTCGGACGATATTCGTTTTGTCAGGAACCGAAAACTCAATGACGCAAATTGTCTTACTTTGATAGTCGAGGAGACCTCTACATCAGGCTTGTTGGCTTGTATTTGCCTGAGGGTGGGAAATGAGTAGTTTCATTATACTCGACACTTCTCATTCTCCACAACGGACTCAATTTCCCCCGGAGCATAAGGCAACACTGATGTCTCTTCTATACTGTACGAGTATCATAGTTGGTAAAATAACACTCGTAGCACCGCGTTATGCTATGGATATAGGCTGAGATCGCATAAGCTTGACAACCAGCCAGCAAATACATTATGGATTCAGGAGCCACGCGACACGCTCTGCATCTAGTGTCCGGGAACTCTATAACCATCAAGCGACTACGATTGACCAGAGTATTGAAGACACCATACTGGTAGGCCATTATCAATCACTCGGTCTCCGACTTTAGCCCACATGACCTGAGGAAAGCCAAAGTCTCTGACATATTTTCGCGTGCGCGCCGAAATAAATTAAAGATTTTTTTTTGCGAAAGTTCCTTATAAAGCAAATTATGCTGCACAGGTTAGGTTTGACTATAAACTCGTCGCTGGAGACTCAAGCAATCAAGCAAAAAACACCAAGGTCCTCTTGCAGAAATATTTCTGGGTCATAATTGCGCGCGCACCCGAACATATTTTTGATACTATGAGTATAACTGCAAGCATTGACTAATAGTATTAAGTATACATATCATTATTACCTAACTCACCAAACGAATGTGAAGTTATCCACAACCACAAATGTATACTGAGAAAAAGTTAACTCGGTTGGTAACATTTTTCTTTCTTACTTGAATGATGAATTAGACATTTCGCAATGGTTCCATTATATTCAGAAGGTTGATTATCATGGGATATGAGTAATCGGGTAATTTTTACGCTATAAGAAAGGGTGAAAAGAGGGTGATATTATTTAAATGAAAAAATTTAGTATTAAAAGGGCGTTGTGGAATATTTTTGATGGGAGATTTGTTTTTAGGAGGCTAGACTATGTATTTATAGGTACAAAAATTCATTTGCAGCCTCGTCAGAGAGGGTGTGGTGGGGGAGAGGTGTCGAAAAAAAATCAATTTACTGCGAAATCGACATTGTAGAGTTTTTTAGATTTGATATTATTTTTCAGGAGGTTTGAATATACATAGCTGTGAGTAGACACCCTCAAGACCCGAATCTCTCTTGGAAAACCAATTCAGAAGGTAGTCCATAAATACAGATCAAGAATCATTAAAAACTGAAGAACAATTCTTTCTGCCATGGTCTCGCAAAATTCAAGTCGCCGGTCTGGATCATCTTCAACCAATTGGTGCAAAATTTTTATTTTGTAAGGATGGATTGTTTTAAAACCCTCTTTACTGATGTTTTAGAAACATCACATGTCTCAGCTACTTGCTTAGTTGATTGTTGTGGGTTATTTACCATTTCGGCTAGTACTTGAATTTCAACATCTTCCGTAATTATTTTCGGCCTCCCAGATCTCGGAGCATCTTTCACGGTGCCAGTTTGGTTAAATTTTGCCACTAATTTCTGCAGATATTTTCGACACATCGGACGTTCTGGAAACCGTTCATTGAAAATGCGAATAGCAGCGTGGTAATTTCGGTTAGCTTCACCAAATATGATAACGGCTTCAACTTTGTCTGCTACTGAACGAGCCATATTAATCAACAAGAGAAATTGAAAACCGTTTGAAACAAAGTTTTGAAAACCTACAAAATGTCAATGACATTTGGCAAAAACAGATAAGAGTTTTTTTTCGTTGTCATGGATAAAATAAACGCGCCTAGCGTGCATAGCCTACCTCATTAATTTATTCGTGAACTGGTGCAAAAGTAGTCGAAATAATTATTTACAAGTGTTCATAAGTCCAAAACTATTAATTTTTTTGATAGAAAACCATTTTTCAAACTTGTTCAGAATTCAACGTAGAATGTAATAATGCAATGAAATACAGGGTGTCCCATTTAAAAAAATTAACTTCTAAGTCACCGTGCTTTTTTGAGACACTCTGTATGAATGAAACTTAAACCATTAAAGAGATCGAATGAAACCCTACAACTTATGTATTTAACATTTTTTTGTAATATGTAGAATAAAGAAGTTACAGGGGAGGCGACGGACTTTTACACAATCCTTTGGTGACATAAATGTAGACTTGCTGGGTGATACAAACGAAGTTGAGGAATACAAAAATACCCTGAGTTCTTTCAATTACATTCCATACATAAATAGAGTCACGCGACCGTCCAGTAAAACATGCTTAAATCATATTTTTTGAAAGATAATCAAAGAGTGAATTTAAATCTTTTGTATTCAACTATGACATCACTGATCATCTTCCAGTTGCAATATACTGTAAAAAAATCGAGAAAGCCAATGGTGTACCAAAAACAAGCATATATAAAAAATATATCGAATATGAAAAATCAAAAACAAATTTGAGAAAAGAAAATTGGAGAGAAATTTATGGATCAAACGATACAAATGAAATGATGAAGATATTCATACAAAAATTAAGAGATTATATTGAAGAAAATACCAAAACAGTGAAAAGTAGAGATACAACCTTCATACTTGCGCACCCAGGTTATTGCCACCGCTTACTACAGTGCAGGCTAGATGCGAGCGTTCGCTGGGTTCACCGCGTGACGTATTCGGTTGGAAGAGAGTATATGACAGCAGCATGTATATTTGAGATTGGTCTCTGTCATGAAGTCCACGTTTGAATAGTAAGGAGAGTGAGATTTGGATCGAGCGACGTTATCTTACCGCACGCCGGGTGCTATCTTACCGCAAGCCGATTGCTCGAATATTAAATAAAAAGAATAGTAATTGTGAATGAATAAATTCGAATTGTTAAAGTGGTATAATAATAATGATGTTTGAAAAAATTGGAAAAATGGCGGGGTAACGAGGTTGTAATGTTTCAACGTGCGATTTCAATGTGGAACGAATATAGGGTGATTGAAAATACATTATTTAAGAGAAAAAACAACAGAGTGTCTCAAATTGCATACAGGGTGTTTCAAAATAAAACATTTAAGAGGAAAAAACATGGCGATTGCTTGTCAACGTGTTATACCTGGTGTACCAACATATCATTTGAGGGAAAATACAACAGGGTGTCTCAAATTGCATACAGGGTGTTTCAAAATACATTATTTAAGAGAAAAATTAACAGGGTGCTTGAAAATACAACATTTAAGAGGAAAAAACATGGCGGTTGCTTGTCAACGTGTTATACCGGGTGTACCAACATATCATTTAAGAGAAAAACATGGCGGTTGTTGTTGCTTGTCAACGTGCTATACCAGGTGTACCATGTTAGGTGGGAAAATGAATCAAAGAAAAAATGCCTCATTGGGGGTATGAGGATTCAAAAGTTGTTTTACGTATACAGGGTGTTCCAAAATGCGTCATTTAAGAGAAAAAAACAACGGTGTGTCTCAAAATACGTCATTTAAGAGGAAAAATATGACGACTGCTTGTCAAATGCTATACCGGGTGTACCAACATATGAATTAAGAGAAAAAACATGGCCGCCTCTGTCATTTGTCAACTGTTAGGTGGAAAATGGGTCAAAGAAAACACGCGTCATTGGGGGTATGGGGATTCAAAATGTATTCGTGATGGGGTCCGTCACATGTATTTAAGAGAAAAAAGTAGTATACAGGGTGTTTTCGTAAAGAGTGTTATTGACACGGAGCAGCAGACGGCAGACAGATTGACAGAGACAGACAGAAGATAGAGGAGATAGGAGATGGGAGACAGAAGATAGAGGAGATAGGAGATGGGAGACAGAAGATAGGAGACAGGAGATAGGAGACAGGAGATAGGAGACGGAAGCTGGGAGATAGGAGATAGGAGACAGAAGATGGGAGACAGACAAATTGGCAGACAGAGTGACAGATTTTCAGTTTGGTCGAACCAGTACGAACTAACCTTAGGTAGGTATTGGGCCGAAAACAACTAGTCACCCATACGGAGCGATTGAATTACATCTGTTTGTATTGTGGAAAACAACTACTTGCCCATACAGAGAGATTGAGTTACATATTGTCTGATGAGAATGGGTCAAAGAAAAACGTATCATTGGGGGTATGAGTATTCAAAATGTTTTCGTGATGGGGGCCCATAATTTTTAACGTGCGATACCTAGTATGTACCAGTTTGACTTTGTTTCTTTTTCGCTGATAGGAGATAGGAGGCAGACAGATTGACAGACAGGCAAAGTGACAGATAGTCAGGTTGATCGAAGTAGAACGAAGTAATGAACCAACCTTATAAAACGTCTATTTTAGTCGCATTTTTGCATGTTTTGACGTTTCAAATTTGAGCTGTTTTTTCGAACGCAAAAAAAATGCTTATTGTGGTCGCATTTTCGCATGTTTTCGCGTTTCAAATTTTAGTTATTTTTTGGAACACGAAAAAAGTGTATTTTGAGCAATTTTGAAATGTCTATTGTCCATAAGGCATACATGTAAATATACAGTTTTTATGGTTTAATTTTAGCTTGTTTTTTAGAACACAAAAAACGCTTATTGCGGTCGCAGTTTTGCGAGTTTTGGTGTTTAAAATTTAAAGTGTTTTTTGGAACAAGAAGAACGTCTATTTTCATGACTTTTTTGCATGTTTTAACGTTTCAAATTAGGGCTGTTTTTTTTAACACAAAAAACATCTATTTTGGATGGGATTCGAATCCACGCTCGTCTTTATCGGGGACCGCCGCCGCAGTGAAGTCACCCCAACGTGTTTGACCGATTGACCAACCTAAGTTATGAGTAAAAAATAAAACAGTTTGAATACAAAATTTATTAGGCATTTTTATTTTGGTAACATATGACATAGCCATTTGTAAAGAATATCGACGTTTCGGAGAAAGTTTGATTGATCTAATCAGAACAAATTAACCTTCAATTGTCAGAGTCGCTTCAGACACCTGTCAACTGTGAGAGTCGATTCAATCACCTATCATTAGTCATTTGAAAAAACCATGACGGCGTTTGATTGGTCAGCGCACAGCATAGCTTATTGTATAAGGTGTCTCAAATAGTTCATAACACAAAAAAATATAGCAACCGCTATGCCAGGTGTAATAACATATTACTTTAAAGGAACAACTGTTGCCTGTCAAATGTGAGGTGGAAAATGAGTCAAAGAAAAAATTGCGTTTAATCTAACCAGAACGAACTAACCTTACATAGGCATAGCGATCCCCCAATGAATTTTGTCTGATCTCACCAAAACGAACTAACCTTATGTTGGTAAATAAATTTCATTGATCTAACCAGAACGAACTAACCTTACCTATGATTTGTCATCTACCTCACCGCAGAAAATATTAGTTGCCAACTGTCAAAATATTAGTGTACCAACATATCATTTAAGAGAAAAATTATACAGGGTGGGGGCCGTTATTTCCAACGTGCGATACCCATTGTATCGTTGTGTTCGACCGTTTTGTTTGTTCAAAACGCATGTAAAAATGTCTATTTTAATCATATTTTTGTGCATTTAATGCTTGAAATTTTTATATTTTTTGGTACGTTAAAATATTGTTTTTTAGTATAGCTTTGCACGGTTAACGTTTTGATTTTTAAAAATTTTTTGGGAACGTTAAAACGTCTATTTTTATCAATTTTGAAATGTTAAACCCCCATAAGAAATACATGCAAAATTGCAATTTATATGTCATTTTCTGGAACAAAGAAAACGGTCATTTTAGCAGAGCTTTTTGCACGCTTAACGCTTCGATATTTTGGAACGTTGACACGTTGTTTTGGCAACGTTTTTGCTTGGTTTAACGTTTGATATTTTTTCATTTTTTTTGGAGCGCTAACACGTTGATTTTGGCAACGTAAAAACCTCCAATAAATTTCGTGTGATTTAACCTGAACGAACGAACCTAACGTCCCATAGCGTCCCAAAAAAAGTAATATATTTTGCCTGGTCTAACAAGAACGAAGTAACCACTACGGCATATACAGAGCATTCCAAAAACGAAATAATGTGTCTATTATCTTGAGTAACGTAGTCCTAATATTTTAACGTGCGATGCATTCAGTCAACTGTTGGAAGACACGCACCCCTCGCATTTCAACGTGTGATGCATTCAGATAACTATTATAGGAATCGTAGTTTTCTCATTTGAAAATACCATTCAACTGTCAGTAGATACGTGGACCTAACATTTCAACGTGCGATTTCATGCATTTGGTCAACTATCCTAAGAGAGGTTGCAATCTCAAATTCGGCTGTTAGAAGCACAAGTGGCGATGGACCTAAGCGTTCAACGTGCGACTCCATACATTCAGTCAAATTTCGGAAGTGATAGAGTCTTCAGAGTTCTCAGAATTTAAAGTCTAATACCATACACTCAGCCAATTGTCAGAATTGACGTAGTTTTCACGTACAATTATGTAATATAGAATAGAACAGGTGGAAGGTTTTTTAAGTTAACATGCTTAGATTTATATGAAAGACTCAAATGTCGAAAATGTCATTAAACTACTCACACAAAAAAAATATTTGTATTTAAGTAAACATCATTTAGGCTTATTACAGACAGGTTGATTTATGTGAAAATATGTAAAATATGTAGGTATACCGTTGACAGGTATGTCTTTCCAAGAAGTATTACAAAAAGAACGCATTATAGACGAAGTTTGATTTCAGGTGCAATGAGAGAAAAAATATTCATTTGCACAAGTCTGCGGAGAGAAAATTGAATTAACGATCGAAGAAAAAACCGTTCTTTGAGATATTTTCTTCTCATTTGTATACACAAAGCGAGGAGAAAGTGGGGGCCCATAAATTGAATTGTGTGGTACAACTCGCACAACACAATAAAATGTTGTACAGTTCATCATAATAAAACAATTTTGTGAAGAAACACTTTAGAAAATATTCATTTTTATATGATATATCAAACGGTTTTTATAGAACACAAAAGGTACTCACATGAAATCTAAGTATAGGTGACTGAGATGACACAAGACACTTCACGTTGAAAATTTAATGTTTTCAATTTTAGTGTGTCACTCAAACACGTAAAATCAAAGTATATATACGACTGAGACTGAGATAACACAAACACTTCACGTTACAGGTACACATTTCAGATTATTCAATGAAGTATCCAGGTTGGAAATTTAATGTTTTCAAGAAATTGTTTGAGTGAAAAAACAAAACAATTCCAAGAAGACATACAAATCAACTACCTTGAATTATTATATTATGAGCAATTCAAAAGTGAAATGTGCCCCAACGAAATTCGTGTGGACGTTTCCGAAATTAATAATTGAATAAACAATATTTTTCATCCGGGAAACAAAATTATATCTATGCGGTTTTTATCTCAATGTGCATGTTAAGAACCAAGGTTATTTCACGTTGATAAACTTGAAAGAATATTTAATTCGCTGAATTATTTTCACAGGTTTGCCAATAATATGTCTCTTGAAATATTCTCAAAAAGGCATTTGTAGTGATTTTTGTAGGTATTGTAGCAAAACACCCTATCCTTCCTGGATTTGTGTCCCCTGATCGGCCGGTCTGCTGTGACCTTCGGTACGGTAGGTCGGTGGAGTTGGTTGCCTACCTTGAGGCTCACATCTTCGCTTTTGGATTTTCGGCGCTCTGTCCGAGTTTTTGTGGCATATTTGAAAATGCAAAAAAGCGTTCTGGTGTAAAGATAAAATTTATTTACTCTCCTTGGTTCTTTTAACATGGGCATTCGAAAGGAATGTTTCTTCCACTGAAATGAGAGTCTGAATTATGAATTGAACCTTTTGGTTTTATGCAACTATATAATATTGTTGAATATTTTATTTGTTGCCGCCTGGTCAATATTATAGGTAAGTGTGGTGTAGTACGTGCCTGAACGTTTTGTCTGTTCATTTTATTTTTTTTTTTTTTTTTTTATGTATTTTAAAGTCAATATTATAGTTGTAGACTTCGCTGAATTAAAACACCTTTGCCTGGAGTATTGGATATTACTTAAATTCAGTTTTCAAGATCCCACAAAACCAAAACGCCCTGAGATTTCTGTTTCCCCACAACGTGGCGCCCAACGTGGGGCTGAATTTATATCCAATAAACCCCTATCACTTGGCTAAGAATATGGAACGTACTCCAAGTAATTACAACTTGAGGGATAAAAAATTACTGAATTACAAGAGAATGCATCAGGGAACACTGGACAGTGAGTCATCGGAAAACGAAGGTAGGAGTGAACCAATTATTTCTAATAACCATGGAAATCTGCAACACCACCAAAATATTTATCCACAATCGCAAGGGGCGATTCCAAAAGATACCCAAGTTACAATGCCTCACAATTTATCGACAACATCTAACCGGGAGGTAACCCCTATTTTGGGGGCAACTTCTGATTTGGGGGCAGCTTCTATTTTGGGGGCAGCTTCTATTTTGGGGGCAACTTCTGATTTTGGGCAGCTCCTAATTTGGGGGCAGCTTCTATTTTGGGGGCAACTTCTGATTTGAGAGCAGCTCCTAATTTGGGAACAACAACTTTGGGTAGAACTTTCCAGTTGGGTACTCACAACCTACAGCCTAGGGTAAACCCACCCTTACAAACTTCACCACGGAATGGAAATAATTATACCAACTTTTTAGCAGAGTCACAAAATCTCAGTCATATTGTCACAGAAGTAGTTTCTAAAGTGTTACAATTACAATCTAGTTATAATATTAACAAAAGTGACTTGGGTGATAACAGAAAAATTCCTAATAATGTATTTTCTAACTTTGTTAGACCAGGCTGCAATAATTGTTCAGGGTTTCAGAATGCAAATCATGATGAATATCATACTAGAAATGATAATTTTTCTCTCAGTGATTTAATGAAGCTTTTGCCTCACTTTGGAGGAGATAATAACATACAACCTTTAGAGTTTTTACAAATCTTGGAAGGAAGCATTGACCTTAGAACTGTCCCATTTAGTAAAGTCAAAATTCTACTGAATGGCTTCTTTAAAGATTCCGCTAAATTATGGTGGAACGCTTTTTGTGATTTTTGTGACACATATGAAGTTTTCAAAAACGCTTTCATTGCTAACTACTGGCACCCCAGAATTCAAAATAAAATTAAACTACAACTGGAAAGTGCAACATACAGTGAGGGTTCTTTTGTCGATCATTTTAATTTCTGGGTTACAGAGGCGAAACACCTCCAACCCCCTTACACCCCCACTGAACTTATTGCAATCTTAGCCCCCCATTTCCCACCAAACGTTGCAGGGTCATTATTGGGTGCTAATAGTTTGACAGAGGCTATTGCAAGATTACGTCATGCAGATGACTACTACAAAAATGTTCCTAGAAATTATAAGGTGTCAAATTTGAAAGATACACATCTTTCTTATTCTAGGCAAAGTGGGGTAAATAGACAACCGAATCAGGTCAAAATGCCTGATGACAGGACTAAATTTGAAAATAAAAACAGAACATGGGATAACAGAAATAGACACATTTCTCATTTGGAATTTGATGAAAGCAATCCTGCGGGAAACGAGGAGCACTCTCACATGTAGGCTCGAATGTGAGGGCTATCATGCAACGGGCTCATGGGAATATTTCAAATAACCCCTTAGAGGAACTTTTGGAGGAATGTGACTTTGACCATACGTTATCTGACTGCAGATCACCAGTTATTACAGTAAATTTGTATGGTTATAAGTTTCCCACATTAGTTGATAGTGGCAGCACAGTCTCTGCAATATCGGACGATGTTTGGTCACAGTTAGGAGATTCCCATCATAAGATTCCTCATTTTAAACCTACAGGCGTTCGTGTAGTAGGAGCTTTCAAATCCAAATTTAAGAAAGTGTCGCTACAAGCTCAACTTGAGTTTAAATTGGAAAATACTGATATTTCACAAGAATTCCTGGTTATTTCAGAGTTATCTTACCCTGTCTTGTTAGGTTGTGACTTTTTGCGTACGGTTCAGGCTAATATTGATTTGTCTAGTCGTACTATAAGAATTAAAGTCCGTTGTCAAGAGTTAACCGTTCCTGAACTGGAAATTACTCATGCCATTTCAATTCCAGAGCCACTTAATTTGTGTGCTGTGTCAAAAAATAATTTAGACCTACTTCCAGGCGGCAAAATATCAGAAATAAAAAATTATCCTTTACAAGCTGTCAGTGCTGTTACACTACCTGAAAATTACAAAGTCAAATTTGATCGTTTACTGAATTCCTATGCGCCCATCTTTGCTGACAAACCTGGCCGCACTGATAAATATGTTCACTCAATAAAACTGACTGATGAGTCAGAGTTCTTTGTGAAACCCTATCCTATTCCCATGGCACATAGGGAAGCTGTCGAAAACGCCATAATCCAAATGGAATCTTGGGGAGTAATCAAGCGGTGCTCGACTAAATACATTTCTCCATTGGTAACTACCTTGAAAAAGTATCGTACGGTACGGGTTTGCCTCGATGCACGCAGGTTGAATTCAGTTATGGAACCTGACTATGAGCTACCTCGACCAATAGAGGAAATCATGAAAATGATGTCAGGTAAAAGAATTCTGAGTACCCTGGATTTAACCCATTCCTATTGGCAGTTCCCCCTAAAGGAAGAAGATCAGAAATATACCGGGTTCATGGTAGGTACAAAAACTTACAAATTTTGTGTTATTCCTTTTGGGATTAAAACGGCAGTCAGTGCCTTCCCTAGGGGCCTCGATCTTATACTCGGCAAGGAATGCGAAGGATTTGTTGTATCTTATGTCGAAGACATTTTGGTGATGAGTTCCTCTGTGGAAGAGCATTTAATACACTTGCAGAAGGTGTTCCAGTGTCTGAGTGACGCAGGCCTAACCTTAAAACTTGCAAAATGCCATTTCTTTCAGACCGAAATCTCTTATTTAGGTTATGTGCTCAGTTCCAGTGGCGTACGCCCAGATTCAGAGCGGGTTCAGGCGATTACTGATTATATTCGGCCTCGAAACTCCAAGGAGGTCCAAAAATTTCTGGGTCTTTGTCAATATGACAGAATGTTTACTCATAGGTTCGCAGAACTAGCCGCACCTCTTAGCAATCTCCTGAAGAAATCTGTCAAATGGAAATGGGGTCCGTTGGAAGAAAAGTCCTTCCAGGACATCAAAAGCCACTTGCAGAATAAAGTTCTACTTTATCACCCTGACCCGATGCTGCCTTGGCATGTGCAGTCGGACGCTAGTGATGTGGGGATTGCCGCAGTTTTGGTTCAGATGGTCGGGGATGAACGACAAGTCGTAGCATATGCGTCTCGCTTGTTATTAGAAAGAGAACGCAGATATAGTGCATTTGAAAAGGAAGTTCTAGCAGTCCTCTGGGCTTTCCAGAAGTGGAGAGTTTATCTGTTGGGAGCTATGTTTTTTTTGCACACGGACTGTAAGGCTATCACTTATATTCACACGTGCCGATTACTATCACCAAGGATAACTAGATGGGCTCTGGCTTTACAGAAATTTTCATTCCAGGCAGAGCATGTCCCTGGGCACCAAAACATAGAAGCAGACGCACTGTCCCGTCACGCATGTATTCGCTTTCCCACACCAGAGGACAAGTGCTTCACCATTTTTTCTTTACTACAGCTCCCTGTTTCATTTCAAGAAATGTTATCGGAAATGGAGTATCATCAATCGCAGGATGAGAAACTCTCCTAAATCCAGGCCAATTTGGTCTCGGATGACAGACTCCGGCGGTTGTTTGTCCTGTACAAAGGATTGTTGTACAAACGGGGTTCTGAGGAGAATACTTTTTTATTGTGTGTCCCGAAGCATCTCATAACTGCTTTTGTGGAGGCGTTTCACAGTGCTATAGGACATTTTGGAATATACAAGACTTGGGTGGCCCTGAGAAAAGAATTGTGGTGGTCGAACATGCACCGCACGATCAAGAAGGTACTTGTGGCCTGTGACATTTGTCAAAAGTCGAAAGCGTCGGTTTTGCCGAGGCCCGCACAAATGCAGATTGTCCCGACGGACAAATCGGGTATAATAGCCACTGACATCTATGGCCCCCTTATTCGTAGTCGTGGGGGCGCCACCTACCTCTTAGTTGTCTATAATTTATTTACCAAGTTCGTCGCACTGTACCCCCTGAAGAAAGCAACGTCCCGGCCATGCTTAATCGCCTATTCAAGGAATACTTCCCTACGTACGAAAAGCCGAGGCGAATCCTGCAGGATAATGGCACGCAGTATACTTCCCGTGTCTGGAGGTCTACCTTGGCGGATGCAGGTATCCAATTAGTTTATTGTTCTGTGCGACATCCTTGTGCCAACCCGTCCGAAAGAGTGATGCGCGAATTAGGTCGACTTTTCCGGACGTATTGCCACGAACAGCACTCACGGTGGGCTTGGGAGGTGCCCCGATTTGCGGAGTTTTTAAATGGCGTTGTTCATGAATCCACTGGATACACTCCAAATGAACTTCAGCGGGGGGCTGAGCCTTCACCTCTTCTGCCTAAAGCACTTTGTCATCCTCTTGCTAATGACGACTCGCGGGTCACCACAGCTCAGAAGTTGGTATTAGCGAAAGCTACCCTACGCGGTAAAGCTGCACGACGGTCATTCAATAACCCAGGCCGGTCTCACCTAGGATTCTCTGTAGGAGATCTTGTCCTGCTCAGGGCCAATAATACTTCCTCCTCTTTGAAGTCGGAGACTAAGAAGTTTCTATTATTATTTGAGGGGCCTTATAAAATAAAGAAGAAGATCAGTCAGGCCACTTACGTTCTGCAACACCCAGAGGAAAACAAAGAGAGAGGGATGTTCCATGCCTCTCACCTAAAATTGTTTAATGTCAGTATACCAGCTTCAGCATCAGATCCATAGCCTTACTCTCGCAGAAGCTTTGGGGGCAGGTTGTAGCAAAACACCCTATCCTTCCTGGATTTGTGTCCCCTGATCGGCCGGTCTGCTGTGACCTTCGGTACGGTAGGTCGGTGGAGTTGGTTGCCTACCTTGAAGCTCACATCTTCGCGTTTGGATTTTCGGCGCTCTGTCCGAGTTTTTGTGGCATATTTGAAAATGCAAAAAAGCGTTCTGGTGTAAAGATAAAATTTATTTACTCTCCTTGGTTCTTTTAACATGGGCATTCGAAAGGAATGTTTCTTCCACTGAAATGAGAGTCTGAATTATGAATTGAACCTTCTGGTTTTATGCAACTATATAATATTGTTGAATATTTTATTTGTTGCCGCCTGGTCAATATTATAGGTAAGTGTGGTGTAGTACGTGCCTGAACGTTTTGTCTGTTCATTTTATTTATTTTTTTTAGATGTATTTTAAAGTCAATATTATAGTTGTAGACTTCGCTGAATTAAAACACCTTTGACTGGAGTATTGGATATTACTTAAATTCAGTTTTCAAGATCCCACAAAACCAAAACGCCCTGAGATTTCTGTTTCCCCACAGTATATCCAATGAAATAATTTTATTTCACAGAAATTTGACAAAAAAAACAAGTTTTTATCAACCTAGGTAGGAGTTTCATCAATTGGAAATTATTACATAGAAGAACTTATATGTTGCGTGGAATCGAGCCATTTGCAACGAAATTTTTTACGATTTGTCGTACACAATTTATCAGTATATATTGCATCTCCCACAAAATGAATCATGACATAATAATAACGTATACAAAGCGGTTTAAAATACCACCTTAAAGAAACACCATTAACTGGATGTTTCTAAAATGAAACGTTGCAAAAAAAAGAAATATAGGGTTTTTAAAACTACTACTACTACGCGGAGTTTCGTGCAGATTTACGTGAAATACTAGGCATAGTGAAACAAGACAAAATGACAAAATGAGGGATTTTTCACATTAAATTAAAAAAATATTCGAAATGCTATACTGATGATGGAAAATAGTATTAGAAACGTTCTTGAATTGTGATAATAATTAAAATAAAATGTTGAATGTCACTAACATGCATGTTTGCAGAAAAAACATACAGGGTGTTCCAGGAAGATTTAAAATTAATCGTTGAAGAAACGAACACTTACGGGTGCATATAATAAGAATTAATGAATTAAAAACATGACAGATATTTACCAAATGTCATTCAACAAATTGAGCAGATGGGATGAATCAAAATTAGTCATTAATGATCAAAACATGGCAACTAATGGGAGGTATCTATCATTCAGCGGGAGCTTGTAGGAGTACGGTGTATACAGGGTGCTCCATAAAGTGTAATAGTAAGAAAAATATATACAGAGTGTAATATAAATTGCGAGAGTACTGAAAATATATCAAAAGGACCACATTAGTAGCATTCACCAAATAAATTTTGATCCAAACGTTTCAGATTAAATAATTAATTCCGTTATGTTAAATTAAAGGAAAAGTAAGCATATATTTATGTAGCTACGACATAACGTCGTTTAATTTTAAAGAAGTGGACATTAACGGTTCGTTCGGATATCAGGAAACATACAGTTCAAGAATTTTTGCCGGAAAGTATCAAATAAATGAAATAGTAAAATCAACGCATGTCGAAGTACCCTTCTCTCCAAATGTTTCCACCAGGTGGAAAATATGAGGCAAACATCTGACAGAAAACAAATACTTCCCTGGCTAATGTCACGACGGACATATAATTACATCTGACAGATATTTGTGCAACGTTCTTCCAAGAAGATACAATTGCAAATGCTTATTATAATTATACAGCAGATTATCGGGGAAAGGCCACATGCAAACGCGTTTCGAGGTTTTTGCCTCATCATCAGTACAGGGTAGGTCGGACAACATTAGAATAATCCTACTACAGCCAAATGAATTATAATTCATTGTATAACTTATATTTCCCTATAAATGAAGCAGTGACTTACAGTAAAAGTTATCCGCAGCGCCACCCGCGGAGAAACCAAAAAGCAATCCTCAGTAGCAAAGACTCCATAAAGTGAACGTAGTTCGAGAATTTTTCGTCTACGAGACATATGAAAGGTTGAGAAGAATGAGATGAATATATTTTCGATTGGATTGTATGATATTTCTAATAGGGCAAGAGCGATGCATGGAATATGAGTAATTTTGCAGGAAAATTTGTGTTTTTGTTTTTATCACAACATAATAATCGTTTGGGTTTATATAACAGCTTCAAATGTAGAGCATTGCAATGAAATCATTGAAAATGTAAGTTTGAACAGTGTATTCGTAGCAGATTGAAGGTGTAATGAAATAACTAGACACAGTTGATTTCGTGGCCTTGAGCAAAAGACGATTTCAAATGTGACTGATAGTATTCAATTCTAGAGTTTTACACTAGATGGTGACATGGTTCTATCGCATCATTATACACGTTTGAGTTCGTATGACAGTTGAAATGTAGTAACAAATCCGACCGAAGTGCATAATATTGATATAAATCATGAGATTAACTAAACAAACTTTTATCGTAGGCGATAGTGAATTGGTGCCCAAAACGCAAAAACACATATTGGCTAAGAAAATTGTGTTTGAAAGACACATGGAAATAAATAAATGTAGGTGTAGTTGGCAATCTTTTGAATGGTTCAGACAAATCGTCCACACCGCCTTTATTGGTAAAAATTTAATTTAAAGGGAGAATTCTGCTAAGATTTCAGTAAAAATAATACAAAGTTAGGTCGGTGTGAGAAAGGAGGACTTTTGAAGAAAAAATAATTCAATTTCATAAGGAATCTTCAGTGTCTTCTCTCGCAGCAGAATCTTGATTCATAAATATTCTACCTGTGTCGTCCATTCAGTATAGGTGTTATTGTTTTCTCCACTTGATATAATGATAATAATAATACGTACTCCCTCATAAACACTCGTAGAGTGTACCCAAAGACATAGCCTGCGTTTGTGTAAAAGAAGTCTATTATTATTTACCGTGGCGCTCCGGGTCGACTTAGTGATTTTTGGTGGCATATTCGTCAATATGTCTATTGAAAATGATAGTTATCGTTATCGGATTCTGTACAAATCTCAAGTTGTGACAGCTGGGTAAAAAGAGTAGAGTGGCCACGATTTTGTCGAGAAATTAGCAAGTGTGGGGGATGAGGCATCACCAACGAGACAAATTATTTGAAGACGATGGAATCGAATTCATCACATCGATTTCAATGAAACAAGTCGTATGCATTTTTTCGGATAAGTTGGCGAGTTTGTGAGCTGACCACATCGTTTCATGTTAGTCGAAATACTCGCAGATACCTTGATGATTACATGTCTACCATCACATTTGTTGATGGTGATTTAGAATCCGCAGTCATAAAACAGGTGTGAACATCTAATTCATCGGATCGATTTCAATTCAACGAGCCCTGTGTTGCTTGCTCCAGAGGAGTGAGCACGTTTTTGAGCAAATATCACCGACGAAACAAATTACTTCGAGATGGTGTAGTTCTGCTTGGTGCTGTATAGTTGCAGTAATTTTTTCATCAATTTCATCTACTATTATTCAATGACAGCATCAGTATCTTTGGTGGGACATTACTTAATTTCAAATTATCGAAATCAATATTACCATCTGGGGGTGTGCAAAATAAACCTCCTCCAGAGGGTGTCGGCAATTTTCGTTTATATTAATAATGGTATTAATAAAAATCAGTATTTACTTATAAGTACTTACTTATAAGTATCAGCATTAAGTAAATACTGAAATGTGTATTAAAAAATAAATGCTGATACTTAGAAGTAAGTATTTTCTTATTTTGTCGAAATTTGATTACACAAAAAAAAATCAAAAAACGCATGAAACATTTGTTCAAATCAGCCCAGATAACATAGGATATCCTATGGATATCCATTTTATGTCCAATTCAGGTCGGGATATCCTTGGATCTGAAATGGATATTCATTGGATATCCAACAAAGGATTCGAAATGGATATCCTTCAGCAGATATCCTATGGATATACTTAAGATATCCGCAGTAATAATGAATGTGATTTAATTGCAAGGCAGATTTTGATATTATCAATTTCTGAGTTTCTTCCATACTCTTGCACGAATTGAACCATTTGATGAATACTTTCAATTTTCGTTTTCCGACTGGACTTGAAATGGATATCCATAAGATATCCGTTGACTGATTCAGAATGGATATAATTCAGAAGATGTCCTATAGATGACCATAAGATGTCCAAAGCAAATATCCAAAGCAAATTTTGAAGAGTTTGAATTGTAAGATTGATTTTAATAGTTTCGATTCTCGATTTTCTCTCATTCTTGTACAAATGGATTGAATTTTTTGAAAACATCTCATTTTTCGTTTTCCAACTGGATTTGATATATCCGTCGATGACTTTGAAATTGATGAGATACCCGAAGCATATAGAGTAATGTTTGAATTGAAAGATCGATGTTCATACAATCAATTCCTGAAATTTTTTAATGTTCGTATATTCAGATTGCATTTGAAAAAATTCACATTGATATCCGATATCCGACGCCGGATTTGAAAGTGTCAGTTTGAATTTTTTTCATGCTTGTAAATTTGGAATTAATTTTTTAGAAAATATAATTCGTTTTGGATTTGAAATGGATATCCATAAGATATCCGTCCATGGATATCCTTCAGTAGATGTCCTATGGATGGCCATAAGATATCCAAAGCATATAACAATGAGTTTAAATTGAGAGGCAGATTTTCAAAGTGTCAATTTATGAGTTTTCTTCATTCTCGTACATATGGATTCAACTTCTTGATAAATCTGATCCGTTTTGGATTTGAAATGAATAGCCTTTAGAAGATTTCTTATGGATGACCATAAGATATCCAAAGCATTAATACAAAAGTTTGAATTGAAATATTATTTTTGAATTGTAAATTACTGAGTTTTTTCATGCTCGTACCTATTGATTGGATTTTTGAAAAAAAAAATTGATTTATTCTGCTGGATTCAAAATGGATATCCATAAGATATCCATCGATGGATTTGAAATGGATATCCTTCAGGAGATGTCCTCTGGATGGCCATGAGATATCCAAAGCATATATCAAAAAGTTCAAATTAAATGTTTTATTGGTTAATTGTCAATTCCTGCGTTACTCTCACGTTCGTGTATATTTATAATTTTTTGAAAAAATCTAATTTGTTCTGCTGGATTTAGAATGGATATCCATAAGATATCCGACCATGGATTTGAAATGGATATCCTCCACATGTTCTATGGACGGCCATAAGGTATCCGAAGTATATATAGAAAATTTCATATTGAATGATTGATTGATAAATTCAATTTTTGAGTTAATTTCACGCTCGTGCATAGAGATTGTATTTTTTGAAAAAACCTGATTTTTTATGCTGGATTTAAAATTGTTATCCATAAGATATTCGTCGATGGATTTGAAATGGATATCCTTCAGATGTTCTATAGACGGCCATAAGGTATCCAAAGCATATACAGGGTGGGCCACGGTCGATGGTACCTTAGACGTTTACGGAGAACGGGACATAGGATCATTCTGAAAATTTGGTTTCTCAAGTAGTTGCTCTTGGTCTATCGATCTAAAATATTTTCAGCAATGCAGCGTTGGCGCTTATACCAGAAAGTAGCAGCATCTTTGTTATTTCAAATGGGTCACCCTGTATATTACCGCATTTTTGAACTCGTCATTCCTTTCTGATTATTTCTGCTTCATACTCCCCTATACCTATCTCTAACGGTTTTTGAGATATTGGTTATTTTCTATATTTTTTATCCAAAACATAGCTCGAATTGAATGTTTATTTCTGCGGTATTTAGATTCTTAGGAAGTTGCAATTTTGTGTTCAGTTCATCAAGATCATGTTCATTGATTCTGTATAGAGAAGTTTGTTCTGCCTTATACAGGGTCGTTCAAAATTCACGAACTTACTGCTAGATAAGAAAAGGGTTGAAAGTGCGTTTTTTTAAATGGAACATCCTGTAAGTATATTATGAAATATCCTGAAAGATGACTAAATTCCCTTCAAATTGATGTATCATGTTCCTATACCTAAATATCCAGAATTCCGAGATAATAGCAATCTTCACTTGTAATCTCCCAAGTGCTTGAATTATTAACGGAAATTTTTCGAGTACATGAATATTTTGAAAATTACCCGAGTCGCAAACAATTCATAAGAAATAACTAACGATGGTTTCACCTGAACTATTTATAACCACTGAAATATTAATATGTAAAATACCTAACAAAATCTTCATCAATAAATGTGTTTAAATTTGGAACAAAAAAATAAATAATAAATAAATAAATAAATAAATAGGGGTTTTATTACACAGTTAGTCATTTACATTTCACATTTTATGACATGTCATTTCATAACTCTTCATTCTTCTTAACCCAGGGGGGTCAGGGGAGGATGGAGAGTTGGCGCAGAAGTAGCAACCCCTCCGCTCCTTTTCAGGGGAGCTAGAGGGGCGCCCTGCCAAGTCGGGCCCAGATACCCCCGACAGAGGGGCGCTGGTGCCCGGCCCCGCTGATGTTAACGGAAAGCCGGACATTTCATAAAATTGCGGTACAGATCAGTAAAACACACGCCTCCTGCAATGCTTATGCGTGTAGTGCATTTTTATTCAATGTAAAGAATTCTTAGCAGTTGGTTTTTGAGGATAAAAAGTTATGTTCTTATCGTGGATTGAACCATCGACCTAGCGACTCAAAGGCCGCAGCACTGCCGCTGAGCTACGGGACTTCTTGTAAAACTTGTGACAAATGGTGTATTCAACATCTTCTGAAATATGATTTCAGAATTGACAATTTCTGCAATATTCATGGAGAAAATATTTTCAGACACATTCCAAATATCTATTAAATACATAATTATCCCCTTTCATATGAAAACTAGACCTCCATTTGTACATTAAAGCAAAATATCAACTTGTCACATGTCTACAAAAGTGAGTTGTGAAATTAAAAAAAAAAATCGATTTATTTTTCTCATATTATTCATATTATATTAAATGTCATGATGGTACATGACATTATGAAAATTTGACAATTAGTGCACTATTAATAATACCGTTGTGTGTTTCTTAACGACTCAAAAATAATTGAAACGAAGTTCTGATGAAATTTTTTATTCGTCATGGAAAATGTGAGGAAATTATAGCAAGAACGTGCAGAAAATTCAATGAAACGTACCCTGATTTACAACCAATGAACAAAAGAAAGTTTGTACGATTACAACATAATTTCATTAATCATCTGTCAAAAATTAGAAAACGTTCACAATAAATTCTCAAAATGCCGACCATTGGCTTCCAAACATTTCAAAATCCGGGTATTTGGAGATACAGTTGTAGCACTCCTTATTTCACTGGCATCTAGCTCTTCAATGCAGTTGATCACTCGTTGGCGCAGGTCTTGTTTACTGTGCACTGGTGTCATGTATACTTTTCTCTTCAAATTACCCCACAAGTAAAAATCAAGTGGCGTGAGATCGGGTGATCTCGCAGGCCAATTCCACGGACCCAGACGTCTGAACCAGCGATCGTCGAACATGTCGAACAACTCCTCTGTTACTTCCTCAGTGCAATGAGCCGGTGCTCCATCCAGCTGAAACCAACTGCTACGATACTCTTCTAATGACAGATTGTCCAAGAAGTCGTTCACAACTGACCTTAGAATTTGAAGATATTTCGCTGAATTCAACGGTTCATCGTAAATAAGAAAACTTATTCGGTTATCCTTTAGAAGGCAAAATACGTTGAAACTAAACTTTTCCTGATATCCCATTTCCTTGACAACATTTGGATTTTGATCAGCCCAGAAATGCTCGTTCCTTCTATTAAAAATTCCTTCTCTGGAAAATTTTGATTCGTCAGTCCAAATAATATTTTTTAAGAAGTTAGGATCTTCTTGGGTGCGAATAAGGATTGTTTCGCAAAATTGTACCCTACTTTGATAATCTTCTGGTTTTAGAGCTTGAACTTTTCTAAACTTATATGGGTGCATGTTATGATTATGAAGGATTCTTCGAACAGAAACACGATCCAAGCCTAAATCATATTCGGCACTTCTAGTGGAAGCTTGGGGATTACCGTTGAAATAGGCCAAAACATTTATTATGTTGTCTTCATCTGAAGTTATAGGCTTCGGTAAATGTCGTTCCGTTTTCAATTTTGATCCATAATTAATGAAATTATGTTGTAATCGTACAAACTTCCTTTTGTTCATTGGTTGTAAATCAGGGTACGTTTCATTGAATTTTCTGCACGTTCTTGCTATAATTCCCTCACATTTTCCATGAAGAATAAACAATTTCATCAGAACTTCGTTTGAATAGTTATTTCCCTCCATTTTAATTATTTTTGAGTCACT
Source organism: Chrysolina haemoptera (assembly GCA_958298965.1). Lineage (NCBI taxonomy): Eukaryota > Metazoa > Arthropoda > Insecta > Coleoptera > Chrysomelidae > Chrysolina > Chrysolina haemoptera. The sequence continues at coordinate 30,855,447 of OY282584.1, forward strand.
TTCGTTAAGAAACACACAACGGTATTATTAATAGTTCAGTTATTGTTAAATTTTCATAATGTCATGTACCATCATGACAATTAATAGCCACCTTAGATGAATATTCACTTTTGTAGACATGTGACAAGTTGATATTTTGCTTTAATGTACAAATGGAGGTCTAGTTTTCATATGAAAGGAGATAATTATGTATTTACTAGATATTTGGAATGTGTCTGAAAATATTTTCTCCATGATTATTGCAGAAATTGTCGATTCTGAAATCATATTTCAGAAGATGTTGAATACACCATTTGTCACAAGTTTTACAAGAAGTCCCGTAGCTCAGCGGCAGTGCTGCGGCCTATGAGTCGCTAGGTCGATGGTTCAATCCACGATAAGAACAGAACTTTTTTATTAATTTTTTTGTTCCAAATTTAAACACATTTATTGATGAAGATTTTGTTAGGTATTTTACATATTAATATTTCAGTGGTTATAAATAGTTCAGGTGAAACCATCGTTAGTTATTTCTTATGAATTGTTGGATGATTTTCATTTCTCAGTGTGAAATTTTCTTACCGAATCCCCCTCGTGCTTGAATTAATTAATTGCCGTAAATTTATCTCGTACATGAATTTTCAAAGAAAATTATCCTCGTCACTTCGCGACTCGGGTAATTTTCAAAATATTCATGTACTCGAAAAATTTCCGTTAATAATTCAAGCACTTGGGAGATTACAAGTGAAAATTGCTATTATCTCGGAATTCTGGATATTTAGGTATAGGAACATGATATATCAATTTGAAGGGAATTTAGTCATCTTTCAGGATATTTCATAATATACAGGATGTTCCATTTAAAAAAAAAGCACTTTCAATCCTTTTCGTATCTAGCAGTAAGATCGTGAATTTTGAACGACCCTGTATAAGGCAGAACAAACTTCTCTATACAGAATCAATGAACATGATCTTGATGAACTGAACACAAAATTGCAACTTCCTAAGAATCTAAATACCGCAGAAATAAACATTCAATTCGAGCTATGTTTTGGATAAAAAATATAGAAAATAACCAATATCTCAAAAACCGTTAGAGATAGGTATAGGGGAGTATGAAGCAGAAATAATCAGAAAGGAATGACGAGTTCAAAAATGCGGTAATATACAGGGTGACCCATTTGAAATAACAAAGATGCTGCTACTTTCTGGTATAAGCGGCAACGCTGCATTGCTGACAATATTTTAGATCGATAGACCAAGAGCAACTACTTGAGAAACCAAATTTTCAGAATGATCCTATGTCCCGTTCTCCGTAAACGTCTAAGGTACCATCGACCGTGGCCCACCCTGTATAGAAGAGTTCAAATTGAAAGATTGTTTGATAAATTGTCTATTTCTGAGTTTTCTCATGCTCGTACTTATAGACTGGATTTTTGAAAAATTCTAATTTGTTCCGCGGGATTTGAAATGGATATCCATAAGATATATCCGAAGCATATATAAAAAAGTTCAATTTGAATGTTTTATTGGTTAATTGTCAATATTACTGCATTACTCTCACGCTCGTGTGTATATATATTGAATGTTTTGAAAAAAAATCTAATTTGTTCTGCTGGATTTGAAATGGATATCCATAAGATATCCATCGATGGATTTGGAATGAATATCCTTCAGATGTCCTATGGACAGCCATAAGATATTCAAAGTATTTATAGAAAAGTTCAATTTGAATGATTGATTGATAGATTGTAATTTGTTATGATGGATTTAAAATTGATATTCATAAGATATTCAACCATGGATTTGAAATGGATATCCTTCTGAAGATGTTCTGTGGACGGCCATAAGGTATCCAAAGCATGTATAGAAGAGTTCAAATTGAAAGATTGTTTGATAAATTGAGTTTTTTCACGCTCGTACCCATAGATTGGATTTTTGAAAAAATCTGATTTATTCTGCTGGATTTAAAATGGATATCCATCGATGGATTTGAAATGGATATCCTTCAGTAGATGTCCTATGGATGGCCATAATATATCCGAAGCATATATTGAAAAGTTCAAATTGAAAGAATGATAGGTAAATTGCCAATTTCTGCGTTACTTTCATGCTCGTACATAAAGATTGAATTTTTGAAAAAATCTGTGTATGTATTTGAAATGGAGATCCTTCAGCAGATGTCATATGGAAGGCCATAAGATATCCGAAGCTTATATGGAGGAGTTTAAATTGAAAGATTACTTATCCTAAGACATTCTTGGCCTATTTTGCCTACTACTATGAGTTTTCATACATATATTCGAAATTATCTCTTGGTGATAGTTTTATGCATGTTTGAGGTATATATACAAAATTAAGAATTCTACGTTTAATTACGGAAGTTACAGAGGCGTTTCCTTGAAAAGTGAGACACACCGTATATCAGATGGGAATATGTGTTCCATACTCTTGAACCAGTAATTTTTATGTTTTTCTTGATGTGGGTATATGAATTCATTTAATTGTAGCCCCGTCGAAGGGAGTGTGGCGGGGGAGAGTTGTCGAAAATAATACAATTTTCTGGGAAAACTACATTTTAGAGTTTTTTGGATTGCATATTCTTTTTCAGGAGGTTGAAATAGATAGCTGTGGGTATATGAATTCATTTGTAGACCCGTCGACGGGGGTGTGGTGGGGAGAGTTGTCGAAAAAAAAAACAATTTTCTGGGAAAACGACATTGTAGAATTTTTTAGATTGTATATTCTTTTTGGTGGGTATATGAATTCATTTGTAACCATATCGAAGGGGGTGTGGTGGGGGACAGTTGTCGAAAATATAATAAATTTTCTGGGAAATCGACATTGTAGAGTTATTAATATTAGATAATCTCTTTCAGGAGTTTGAAATACATGCATACAAACTTTGTAGATTTGCCTATTGTCCCTCGTGTCATAAGATACATTCATTAGTAAGGTTTTTATAGATGTCCTCATGCCACTGACATCAACAGGTTCCAATAAAGATCTATTTTTGATATATTAACATTTCTCAATGGTTCCATCATATTAAGAAGGTTAATTACCATGGTATATGAGTATTAGGGTAATTTTTTACGCTATGAGAAAGGGTGAAAAGGGGGTGATATTATTTAAATGAAAAAATTTAGTATGAAAAGGGCGTTGTAGAATATTTTTGTAGGGAGATTTGTGTTTAGGAGCTAGACTATGTATTTTTAGGAACAAAACTTCATTTGTAGTCCCGTCAGAGAGGGTATGATAATGAAGAGTTTGACGAAAAACTCAATTTCTGGTAAAACGACATTGTAGAGTTTTTTAGATTGGATATGCTTTTTCAGGAGGTTGAAATTCATAGCTGTGGGTATATGAAATCATTTGTAGCCCCGTCGAAGGGAGTGTGGCGGGGGAGAGTTGTCGAAAAAAATACAATTTTCTGGGAAAACTACATTTTAGAGTTTTTTGGATTGCATATTTTTTTTCAGGAGGTTGAAATAGATAGCTGTGGGTATATGAATTCATTTGTAGACCCGTCGACGGGGGTGTGGTGGGGAGAGTTGTCGAAAAAAAAACAATTTTCTGGGAAATCGACATTGTAGAGTTATTAAGATTAGATAATCTCTTTCAGGAGTTTGAAATACATGCATACAAACTTTGTAGATTTGCCTATTGTCCCTCGTGTCATAAGATACATTCATTAGTAAGGTTTTTATAGATGTCCTCAAGCCACTGACATCAACAGGTTCCAATAAAGATCTATTTTGATATATTGACATTTCTCAATGGTTCCATCATATTAAGAAGGTTGATTACCATGGGATATGAGTATTAGGGTAATTTTTTACGCTATGAGAAAGGGTGAAAAAGGGGTGATATTATTTAAATGAAAAAATTTAGTATGAAAAGGGCGTTGTAGAATATTTTTGTAGGGAGATTTGTTTTTAGGAGCTAGACTACGTATTTTTAGGTACAAAAATTCATTTGTAGTCCCGTCAGAGAGGGTGTGATGAGGGAGAGTTTGACGAAAAACTCAATTTTCTGGTAAAACGACATTGTAGAGTTTTTTAGATTGGATATGCTTTTTCAGGAGGTTGAAATTCATAGTTGTGGGTATATGAATTCATTTGTAGCCCCGTCGGAGGGGGTGTGGTGGGGGAGAGTTGTCGAAAAAAAATCAATTTACTGTGAAAACGACATTGTAGAGTTTTTGGAATGCATATTCTTTTTCAGGAGGTTAAAATACATAGCTGTGGGTATATGAATTCATTTGTAGTCCCGTCGAAGGGAGTGTGGCGGGGGAGAGTTGTCGAAAAAAATACAATTTTCAGGGAAAACGACATTTTAGAGTTTTTTAGATTGCATATTCTTTTTCAAGAGGTTGAAATACATAACTTTGTGTATATGAATTCATTTGTAGCCCCGTCGAAGGGGGTGTGGTGGGGAGGATTTTCTGGAAAAATTACATTGTAAAATTTTTTAGATTGGATATTCTTTTTCAGGAGGTTGAAATACATAGCTGTGGGTATATGAATACATTTGTAACCATATCGAAGGGGGTGTGGTGGGAGAGAGTTGGCGATAATAAAATCAATTTTCTGGGAAATCGACATTGCAGAGTTTTTAAGATTAGATAAGCTCTTTCAGGAGTTTGAAATACATCCATACATACTTTATAGATTTGCCCATTGTCCCTCATGTCATAAGAGACATTCAGTAGTAAGGTTTTTATAGATGTCCTCGAGCCACTGACATCAACAGGTTCCAATAAAGATGTATTCTTGATTTATTGTACTACGAAATGAATGATCAAAACCCCACAACTGAATGTATCCACTTGTTTGATGTGAGACTTAAATTCCACCTCCCAAGAGTTTTGATCTATGTAAATGGTATCCAATAAATAATGCTATCTTTCTGAAAATTCAAAAATACATTCCCCAGTCGGTCTGCTTGCTGGAAAGACTCAGATCCACTGGGGTCAATAAAAATAAATTAATTTTTCCCTCCGACAGGGCTACAATTGAATTCATACACCCACAGCTATGTATTTCCACCTACCGAAAAAGAATATCCAATCTAAAAAACTCTACAATGTCGTTTTCCCAGTAAATTGATTCATTCTCGACAACTCTTCACCACCACATACCCTCCGACGGGGCTACAAATGAATTCATATACCCACTATGTATTTCAACCTTCTGAAAAAAAATATCCAATCCAAAAAACTCTACAATGTCGTTTTAGCAGAAAATTGTTTTTTTTTTAACAACAAGAAAAACATTTAAACCAAATGAAAACAGTTTTTCCGATTTTACCGAAAAATTTGACGTTATTTGAAAATATTTAAAAACAAAAGTTGTAGATCTTTTAATTGCCAACATCTTTTTCCTTCAACTTCTTTCTGTAGTACGTTAATTTTCGCTACAAATCGTGAGAAACCATTTTTACCCCCTAAAGTTCACCTCATTTCTACCTTCTCTCATAATCAAATCCTTATTTAGGTCCTTGCTTATTCTTTGTACCTATTAAGGTAACATGAAGTTAGTTTAGAACAACAATGAAAAAAAATAGATTTTCGAAAATGATTTATAATTTTTTTGCGTTTTCTGGAAAAAATTTCCATAGTAGTGCTATTCTTTCATTAAATAATCTAAAAGTAGACCCTTATTCAATGGAAAAAATGATAGCTTAAAAAATGGACTTTACCGGTGAGACTTTTCAGTTGAAAATGGGGTCTTTTTCGAAAAAAAAAGAAAAACATGTATTTCGCTACAAAAAAATTACAGCTCACTTGAAACATAATGAATTATAATTCGGTTTTTCCGATTTTCCCGGAATATTTGATATTATGTGAAAAAATATTGAAAACAAAAGTTGTAAATATTTTCATTATCAACAACTTAGCTATATAACTTTTTCGTTGCAAATCGCGAAAAACGTGAAATACCATGTTGAACTCCTAAAAGTTCACCTCGTTCACCCTTTTCCATTTTCGACTCCAATTCCTTTTTAGTCATTCGAACAATATTTTGCTCGTCTTCTAGTAGGTCTCATGGTGTCAATTTTTTTATCTCAAAAATGCATCAGCACTGGTCTAATATTAATTCACAATCATTTTAAATTTTTTCCAGGTTTTACCAATTAATCTGCCACATTTTGATTCTTGCCCTAGTTTGCTTTTCTTATATACCAGATCATAATAGGTCCTCATTACAAAAACTGCTAAACTGTGGTATGAGTATTATACTTCAGATATAGTGTTTACTCTATGTTATCTGTTATTGATTGGATGTTATTAAAACATAGGATTTTATATTTTTTCATGATATTCGTCTTGAAGATGAATTCCCAACATATTTCAAGGAATTCATCACATTCAACAATAAAATTCACAATTATAAGACTACTAGGGGTAGGTTTGATACTCATCTCAATGGCACTAGAATGAAAAGAACAATGAATTCATTATTTCAGCAAGGCTAATTAATAAACTTAAATTAAATCAAGATCAGTCCATCAGTAGGTAGGTACAAATATTGAAATAAAAAAACTACAAAAGTTAATTTATTATTAATCATCAATGTCAACCCTTACAGTGAGTTATATTCACATTTTACTGTAGATGTATTTTTGCAATATAGTTTCATAGTTTATTGTTAATAAACATGGTACTTAATAATTTTATATTGATTAAGAATCCCCATTTGAACAATTATTTTTGTATTGTTTAGTTGTCTGAATTCGAAATGAAATATCAACGATCATAGGTACTTACTTATTAGAGTTGATTGTTGTTTATGTTAAAAATAGAAAAATATAATAATTGAGGCACCAACCTGTTATGAATGTTATGGTACACAACAACACAACTCCACAACTGTTGTAGATTTAGTACAAATGTAGGTACTAACAGCTAGGGAAGGACGATACGATACGATATTTGTGGTTATCGATACTTTAGTCTTCGATACTCGATATTTTGTGTCGATATTTTCCAAGTCGATATTTTGGGATATCGATACTTTCCATTCAATATTGTATCGAAAGCATCATAGGATTATTATTCAATCTTTTTCATGAAAATTAAAGTCTAGTCCATATGAAATTTCGCACACATAATCATGGATACGCGATACGAGAACTGTATTCAGTGTATTCTAATATTTCAATCGTTTCGAGTTTAGTGTAAAATGTTCTGTGTTGATTTAGGTTATGTTGTAAGAATTTTCAGTTTACATCATTCATTTTCTTTATTATAAATATATTGTATCGAAACGGATCGATATTTGAAGTATTGATCTTTTAACATTCGATATTTTCTTGTACCGATACAACGAAGAACAATACATATCGATACGAAGTATCGATATTTTTAGGAGTATCGCCCTTCCCTACTAAAGCCGGCCTTCCACACCAGCTTTTTGCCGCTGGCTTCTTGTCTCTAGCCAATCAGAGCACTTCAAAAGTAGCCGCGGATACTTTTGAAGTACTCTAACAGCCAACAATGAAATTATATTATCCTCAGCCAGTTTGACGTTCCAACGCGTTTTTTATTACCGTTGCACCAACCTAAATTTAACCAAACAACACACACCCACACACACTAACACTCCAAGTTGAAAATAATAATAATAATTTTAAAAAATTAGGGACATATCTGATATCTGACATATCATATTGCATATTGCCAACCATTCACATTCAGGCATTCAACTTTCGAGGCGCCTCAATAAATTTTCTCAATAAATTAATAAGTAATAACAACGTTGAAGAGTAGTATTGAAAAATTAAAGAAATGGATGATAGGATGTAAATGATGATTTAATTGAAAATAACTCAGGAATCATAACAGAGTGTATTGATTTCATCTCTAGTGTCAGAAATTAAGAAATTTCAAGTGATATTTTAAATGTTGAATTTCATAACGAATGATTGTTTTCCATTGTAATGAGTAAGTGCAACAATTTTCAATATATTTTCTATCTTGTCAATTTTTGCCGATACAACAATAAGTTAAAAATCTGTTGTCAGTTGTCAGGTGTGAAGAACAGCCTCTCATAAGCTGCTTTCCATTTGAGGGATTGAGGGTTTGATGCACCAGGGCTTCTTATTCTAGTTTATCTGTCAAATTCTACCAATGGTGAGTCTAGAATAAGAAGCCCTGGGGCTTATCACTCCCAAATGGAAAACGCCTATAGTAATAAAAGATATAGAGATGCCCTGCCTATACCTACACAAATATGTTATGGAAAATTTGTTTACATTTAGACTAAGAAGGTCCATAATACAAACGAAGAATGACAACTTGATCCAAATGAAATGAGCGGACACACACGAAACTATCCGAATGAATACAGACTTAACATGTATAAGGCCCTCGCTTGAAAACAAACAAGTTATGTTGACTTCAAGGCAAGGATTGAGGAGGCATCTCTATGGACGGGTGTGAAGTTGTCCACATCCACAAATAAACACTGAGAAAAATAAAAAAAAAAAAATCATAAAAGGCACAAATGGCTTTTTACACGTTTCTGCCCGGAATATGTTATGAGAAATGCTCTTTTCTTTATCACTCATACCACGTAGGACTTTTCCAGGCCGTCCAAAGGGGTAGAATGGGGGTGAACTTCCGAAAAAAAATCATAGAAGGCACAAATGGCTTTGTAGCCGATTCTGCTCGTAATTGATCCATAACAAAAAATGAAAACTTGTCCATTGTGAAAGGTATCTCATGATTCGTAATATTCACATCTCTTGACCAGTTCGTTGGGAAAGAGTGCCTGGTCTTGACAAGGCAGCTCTGGATCCTGATACAGTAGATCAGACTGATCAGAGATACGACAGGGTAGTTCTACCTCCTTGGACGGCCTGGAAAACTCCTACGTGGTATGAAGGATAAAGGAAAGAGCATTTTCCATAACATATCCCGAGCAGAATCGGCTACAAAGCCATTTGTGCCTTCTATGATTTTTTTTGGAAATTTATCCCTATTCTACCCCCTTGGACGGCCTGGAAAACTCCTACGTGGTATGAAGAATAAAGGAAAGAGCATTTTCCATAACATATCCTGAGCAGAATCGGCTACAAAGCCATTTGTGCCATCTATGATTTTTTTTCGGAAATTCACCCCCATTCTACCCCTTTGGACGGCCTGGAAAACTCCTACGTGATATGAAAGATAAAGAAAATAGTATTTTCCATAACATATTCCGAGCAGAATCGGCTACAAAGCCATTTGTGCCTTCTATAATTTTTTTTCGGAAATTCACCCCCATTCTACCCCCTTGGACGGCCTGGAAAACTCCTACGTGGTATGAGGGATAAAGGAAAGAGCATTTCTCATAACAAATTCCAGGCAGAAACGTGTACAAAGCCATTTGTGCCTTCTATGATTTTTTTTCTGAAATTCACCCCCATTCTACCCCCTTGGACTGCCTGGAAAACTCCTACGTGGTATGAGGGATAAAGGAAAGAGCACTTTCCATAACACATCCCAAGCAGAATCGGCTACAAAGCCATTTGTGCCATCTATGATTTTTTTCGGAAATTTACCCCTATTCTACCCCCTTGGACGGCCTGGAAAACTCTTACGTGATATGAGGGATGAAGAAAAGAGTATTTTCCATAACATATTCCAAGCAGAATCGACTACAAACCCATTTGTGCCTTCTATAATTTTTTTTCGGAAATTCACCCCCATTCTACCCCCTTGGGTGGCCTGGAAAACTCCTACGTGGTATGAGGGATGAAGGAAAGAGCATTTCTCATAACATATCCCGGGCAGAAACGTGTACAAATCCATTTGTGCCTTCTATGATTTTTTTTCTGAAATTCACCCCCATTCTACCCCCTTAGACGGCCTGGAAAACTCCTACGTGGTATGAGGGATAAAGGAAAGAGCATTTCTCATAGCATATTCCTGGCAGAAACGTGTACAAAGCCATTTGTGCCTTGTATGATTTCTTTTCCTGAAATTCACCCTCATTCTACCCCCTTGGACGGCCTGGAAAACTCCTACATGGTATTAGGGATATAGGAAAGAGCACTTCCTATAACATATCCCGAGCAGAATCGGCTACAAAGCCATTTGTGCCTTCTGTGATTTTTTTTTCGGTAATTCACTCCCATTCTACCCCCTTAGACGGCCTGGAAAACTCCTACGTGGTATGAGGGATAAAGGAAAGAGCATTTCTCATAACATATTCCGGACAGAAACGTGTATAAAGCCATTTGTGCCTTCTATGATTTTTTTTTTAATTTTCTCAGTGTACATTTGCGGATGTGGATAACTTCACACCCGTTCTCTATGGCACAGCTTAGATAAATACACAGCTAACAAACTCCCTATGGTGGGGGTAGTTCGCGCACCTCCCACCGTCGCTGTAAAGCCTATCAAAACAGTGGTGTGTGTTTGGATTCATTATCTGCAAATTTAATCGCTCCAGTGCCGTAGTTGTGTCGAGTGTTATTTGCCGGTGTTTTTACTTTGTATGTTACGAGCCGGTTTTTCAATATCCTCTTAGCGTAGTTTGACTGACGGCTAAATTTGACTAGTGGTTAAAATGAACGTAACATCTGTTCACATAAAGGAATAAACTCACATCCTAACCATTAGTCACGTAGCATAGACTTTGACTGAACATTGAAAAACCGGCCCTTAAAGTTGCAATTATTAACAAGTGTCCAAAACTTTAAAGTGGGTAAAAATCGAGTCCAAAGGAGTCAGTTACAAACTTACTGATGAAGCTATAACATAAAGCGTGTAAAAAAAGGCACAGACACATGTGTGATTTTATTGTCATGATACCTAAAATGCTGTTTGAATGGTTTATGTCAATATTGTGAGTTGGGTCCTGTCTATTGCACCGCAATTATTTCGAATCCAGCCCTGACTTTCACAGCGGAATGGCGTCTTCAAGGTTACGGATTTTGTCTTTCAACGAAGGGCTGAGTTTGTAAGCTGTGTATTTATCTAAGCTGTATCTATGGTCTTTTATTACTCTGAGAACAGCCCGCAGTGGGACTCTAAGGGTGAGTTCCCAATGCAGCGTTTTTTGCTTTTCGCGTCGCGTGACACGCATTCTGATTGGCGAGTTCTTGACACGATACACCAATTCGCCAATCAGAATGCGTGAAGAAAGCGTGACACACGACGCCAAAAGCAAAAACGATGCATTGAGAATTCACCTTAACTTTTAAGCGAAGCGAAACGATAGCGATAGCGACTCAGAGCAATAATAAACATAGAGATGCCCTCTCTATTCAAACATAACAGATTTGTAGACAACCATGATGTCCATCTCTCTCAACAATGAAATATGGTCAAGGGGACTGAGGGGATGTAAACATTCAGTTCAGAGGACAATGCAACTAGATGCGTTAGTTGGAGGACAGATGTAAATATAAACAAGGTGATGTTGGCTTAAAAAACAAGGATAGAAAGGCATCTCTAAGGTTTATATTTGTTCGGAGGATAGCGAACGTCATTCTCCTTTGCAGTGCTGCCGTTTTGTGAGTAATTACTCCTTTTGCGAGTATTTTCAAGGCTGTTCCACAGGCTATCGGTGATCGTTTTTTTGTTGTCACGTTGGTATTAAATTTTGTTTTTGAATGTTTGAAACACTGAATAATGAATATTGAGCCATATTTCCTAGAAAGATGATTTTGAAATTATTTGGAAACATTTTAATACTACGTCATCGTTTTTGTTGTCGAGAAAATTAATGTTTTTGAAAGAATTACGTCATAACTTCAAAGTTGTCAAAGGTCGTACAATAACATAACCAAATTCAAACTTATCATGCACAGGATATTATAATTATATTAACACAACAGAAGGGTTAAGGGTTCTCAAATAACACTTTTGATTAAGGTGGCCGTTTAATGTCATATGCATTCGTACTTCCACGATTTCGGCAAATCGGTTACATTTTAAAAGCTCAAATTTGGCAAATACATTTGGAACATATTGGAGTACTTGTTGAATATATCGAGATTACTTTTTTTCCAAAAATTGGTGTTTTTTTGCGGAAACCAATAAATCGATAAAATGCACGTGTTTCTGTATTATTTCATGTTAACAAAAAGATCAATTGAAATTGTTCAAAACCTAAAGCAAGACTTCACTGACGAGAAACTACGGAAGTAAGAATTTGGCGGCAATGTACCAAAATCTAGTGTTGAGCTCAAAAAATTAAAATTTTGCGATCGGACGTGTGCTAGGCATATAGAAAATTAATTTTCCTTTTGCAGAAAAAAAATTGTTTTTTCCCAATTTTCTCATTTATGGCATTTTTACACATCAATAGGTAAAACAATCTGATAGTGAAAAACCAAAGCCATAAAGGTTTGCACGTACTTAAAGGGTTGAAATAAGGGCTCGATCTTGTAAAAAAATTCTTGGTTGCTGATGCATTTTCTCGCTTATGGCAATCGACAGAATGAAATTTAATATTGTTAGGAACCCGAATAGAAATTTCCATAAGCCGGTCTGCTGTTGAAGTAAATTTTCCGGCAGGAAAATTTTGTGAATTTTTTTTTGTTTTCCGGCAAACTTTCTCGTTTATGGCATTTAAACCATAGGATTTTGATGATGTATAAACATCATAATAAAATTTCGTAAGCTTTGCATGTACCTCAAGAAAAGCCATATAAGTTGTAAAGTTCTAGGAAAATTTGTAGAATTTTTTTTCATTTTCTCGTTGATGGGACTTGGCATGTAAGAAGAAAAATGTATTTCAAGACCAGAAAAAAAAAGCCATGAATCGGAAACATGATATCGATTTTTTATACATTGTGGCCCATTTAAAATGGAAGCACACTTATAAAACATACATTTTTCATCCGATTGTTTTTTTTAAGTGGGTAGATAATCAAAAAGTCCACTAACACACCTAATTTCATGCACGATTCTTCATTTTCAGGGCCAACTATTCTTATTTTTCAAGTTAAAAAAACTGAAAAATTCATTAGCGATTTTTTTAGAAAAAATCTGACCACTGGATTCGTGGTATTTTCAACATTTTGAAATTTTGATGAAATTCGTACATCAATAAGAAAGTTATAGGAGAATGAAATTTAAAAAATATACCGTTAGCCAAACCACCAATTCATTTTCTATACTCTTTTCAAAATTTGGAATAGACCACTGGATTCAGATAGTCTCAAAATATCAGAATTTCATCGAAAATCTTTTGATAAATTATAACAATATTAAATATTAAATAAAATGATATTTTCATGAAATTCCATCAACATATTTTTCAAATTTTGTTATCCTGTAATTTCCTCATTCATAAATAGATTTCGATGAAATTTTGACCAGTGATATTTCGAGACTTCCTGGTGTTGGTGGGTTTTTTAAACGGCATATTTTTAAAATTTCATTCTAGTGTAACTTTCCTATTTATGAACGAGTTTCAACAAACTTTGAAAATGTTGCAAATCCAGTGGTTTAGTCTGATTGTTCTAAAAACATTATTTTAGATTTTTTACCAAAAAAATGAGATTAGTTGGCCCTGAAAATGAAAAATTACTCTTTAAATTCGGTGTCCTGATAGACTTTTTGAATGTCTACCTATTGAAAAAAATATCATTCTGATAGGTTGAAAAATGAAAGTCTAATATGAGTGCTTCCGTTTTAAATGGACCACACTGTATAAATAAATACAATTATTTGGAAATGCAGCAAATTGCTCATTTCTTCTTCTATGGGATTTGACATATGAATTGCAAACTTCATTTTTAGGCATATAAAAAAGCCTAGTCGGAAGCAGGACGATAAATATTCAATACACATAATTTATTTATTTGAATATTTTTTTAAGGGTGAAAAAATAGTTCTGGGCATTATTGTGACAAACTGAGAGGCTGTAAGGTAATTTTACCTCAACCCCTAGTTAGGACACTAACATAAGCAATTAAAAATTGATAGGAGCAAAAAATGCACCGGTTGCAAAATGTTCGTCTCACTCACTGCCTTGTGCTGTCGCCTGGAGAAGTTGAAAAACCTGACTGCTCAATTCACCCGTGTCTACACCTACAGGCTTGCTGTGTCATAATCGGATGATAATTCGAATTCGAATACGGAAAAGCCGATTTTTTAAATAATGCGATTATGCCCATCACTGTTTAGTGTTTACTGTGAGTATGTGACTGCGAGCGAGACGAACCATTTTGTTCCTCTCAAATTTTAATTGTTATAGTGCCAAAACGGCTCATTTCCTGATAGAGGTTTATTAGGCAAACTTACTCATTTTGATATATGAACTGTTCCTAGTGCTGGAGAAAATAATAAACACCAGCCCGTTTTCCCACCACCTCAGAGACACAGTGCGTTTTTTCATAGTGGCATCCCCTTCAGGCCTAGTTCACTCTTAAGAAGTGGAAGTTCCAGAATAATGAATTGCTTCTATTTCAAAATGAAAAATCGAATTAATTTCCAGATGCGAATCAGTTCTGAATCAATGTTTAAATCAATTAGCAGTGTCTTCGGTACAATTCTAATGGTGAACAGAAGGAAATGTCATGATCTAGCACTGGACCTACACGTACCGTAGTAACCTAAGATGGGCTGATTTTCTAGATTATCATTATCGGTTTCTCTAAATACTACCCATAACTAGGTTTCGTGGAATTTCTGAAAACATTTGGAACCTCAAAAAATTATGTTCTTGAATGGATTGGTGAATCTCATCAAGGGTTTCCAACTGACCCCCTAATCTATTAAAAACATTGGGCGAGTGGATGTCACTTTAAGGGGGGTGAAGGAGGTGTGATTTTTTTATGTCACATGGTGTCTTTTCGGAAACATATGTCGACGTGATATTAAATTTCATTCTGTCGATTGCCAAAAGCGAGAAAATGCATCAGCATCCAAGTATTTTTTTACAAGATCGTGACCTTATTTCAACCCTTTAAGTAAGTGCAAACCTTATGACTCTGGTTTTGCACTATTAGATTGTTATACCTATTGATGTTTTAAAATGCCATAAACGAGAAAATTGGGAAAAAACAATTTTTTTCTGCAAAAGGAAAATGAATTTTCTATATGTCTAGCACACGTCCGATCGCAAAATTTTCATTTTTTGAGCTCAACACTGACATAATTTTCATTGGTTAAAATATCTGAAACGAGAAAATGAGTCAGCAAAATATGTCATTATCTGATGGTCAATAATGATTTCTTCAATGGAGAATAGGGAAAAATATGAGTAACACAAGGGCCATTTATATGACAGGAAAATAATACTAAATCGTACTATTTTCAATTGTGATTTCAATGTAAAAAACAACACTTTAAAACGTCAATACACCAATGCGAAAACTGAAATGGTAGTGCGAACATTATTTGAATGAAACAATAGTTATTCATGATACAAGTTCGTAAAGTAAGACTTTTTTGAAGGAGTATAAAGTTTGATGAATGAGGCGCAGCCGAGTTCCACAAAACACGCGAGTACAAAAAGAATTCTCACGAAAGTGTACCATACAAAGTTTTTCGACGATATTTATTATATTGCCAAATTGAAACAATTGGTATAATTAATTTGAATGCTTTATGTTATGAATTGTCGGCGTTTTATCAAATGATGACCTATGAGTAAAATTTGACACAAAATACTGTATTTTTCAAAAATGCATAAATGTATAAACAGTGTGTTAAAAATTACTTTACGCACAGTTGATGTTTTTACGAACTGTTGATTGTTTCACGCACTTTTTCCGAAACGTATTACTTTACGCACGAATTTCACACTGCCGTAGAAAAAATAATTACTTATTAACCATCCTATAAAATCCTATAATATTCAGAGAACATCGTGAGAGCCTAGGAAAAGTATCAATTGAATTTCTGCAGGGTGTATGCCTTAGAGATCTCTTCTCGAAGCAGTGACTTCCAAAGCTTTTACTTTCGTTGAATAAATGAGCCAATGGAAAGTGATACTTGGATGTGGATATGGACTGAGCTCGACGGGTCAGTCTTGATGGAACCGCTAACGGTAGAACGATTGATGTCATTTCAGAAGAACATCGTCCAATATGTATAAAACATAGCCATATCGCCAACCTTCGTGCGGTGTTCCAGAGAAGTGAGCGAGTTTGTAAGCAAAGTATCATCGACGAGACAAATGGCTCTTTTTCAGACAGAATCTCAAAGTTTCGATGTGTGTTCAGGTATATGGGACTAGGACCAGTCGGATTTATGACATATACAACATAATCGTGGTTCCCACGAAAATGAAACTCTTGTATTGTTCAGAGAAGATCAGAGCTAAGGGAAAGTAGGTGGGAATTGGTGTTCTTCAAAGCTTTGCCATTCGTTGAAAAAACGAGCCCTGGTAAAGAGATGTTTGGCATGTTTCCAAAGTGACAGCATATAGATGTGAGGACTGAGCTCGACAGGTTAGTCTCGATGGAACCGCTAACCGTGTAACGATTGATGATCTTGATATTGACGGGAAGCGAAATACTTCTTACTTTTGACGATGGAACTTGCATGGTTTTTCCATAAAATGGTACTGCTGATTGATAGTAATATCCATCATTGGAATGGAAGATTTCATTGGTATGGATATATAGTACTAAAATAATAGTTACATTGACCACTGTGGGATCGGGCTTTCTAGAGGAAATACTTGTTTGGGATTCGTTCACATTGAATTTCACCAAGTTTACTGGATCCCATTCTAAGATTTCTGTATTTAAACGATTCTTCCCCATTCAATTCTGCTTTAACGCTGATATCGAAACTTTGGAAGGGAAAGCGGTATACCTAAAGAGTCGCAAAGCTGTGCACTGGACATGAAGTAGCCTCCAACAAATCATTGATATGACGAAAAACACTGTTGGTTCTTGAACGGATCCCTGCGGAATACCAACACTCATTTGTAGTGTACGTGTGTGGGATAAATAATACTCCATCAACCACCAAGTGAGGAGATCGGTATGAGAGAGAGCTAGATAGCAAGGAACACAACTAGGGGGGCAAGCCATAAGATGGAAGTTTGGCAAGAAGTATGTCAAATGTCAAATGCGATCAAATATCTCGAATATATGTAATGCAACGGCCAGAGTTTCACCATATTTTTTGATAGACTGCTGCCAAATATGTGAGGCATGAGCAAGCAGGTCACCATCAGTTGAACTCTGATGCTGGAAACCATATTGCCAATCATTGATAATTCCTGAGCATTCTGGATATTTCATGAGCTCGATGTTGATGGCTTTTTCCATGACCTTCGAGAAAAAAACAGATAGCAGTGCCACAAAAAATCCATATTTTTGAACAATAACACCATAACAACCAACATTGCTACTCTATGTATCGGTTGATCTGAAATTCGAAGGGTATATACACCAAGCATATTATTGAAATTTGAAAAGTTTTTTTAATTTTACTTCCGTGTCAAAAAATACTGTATGATTCAATTGTGAAAAGTGTGCTTGAACCCTGGTGTGAATTGCAGAACTCACTACGCTTGTTTTGCAAACATTCACACTGTTTAAAAACTCCACTTTTCACACTTGTATTGTAAACAGCTATCCTGGAAATGATAATTACTTCCGATGTTACTGTGTGTAAAAGGTCGTTTTCAGACTTCTATTTAACAAGCCTCATAGAGCTAGGGCTAAAAGAATATGCTACGAAGCCAAATCCCAGATAGCATCGGATATCCCTGGAATATTCTCTAAACTTGCATTTTCGAAGATATATATCTGTATATTTATTGAATATTCCATGAATATTCCGAATATATAAAGTCTAATAAAGAAATTCCATAGATATTATACTAGGAATATTCTTAGCTTCACCGCCAGGGATATTCTATTATTATTCGTGAAAGAATATTCCAAAACTCGTAATTATAGAACTTTTAAGTTTGGTAAGACTATTTGTGCAATCTAAGTTCTTTTCTCCATATGGATGTAAATGTTAGTGAAAGTAAGTTGAAATGTCGACATAAATTTGAAATTTGAAGTTTTTTTTATAGTTTTCCAGATTCAATATGGAAAAAACTAAGTCGAATTCTTATTATGAAGATGTTCAGTCATCTCGCCATCTACCGGCGGGAATTATTGGAAACTGTTGCAATGACAAACTAAAATTTCTTTCTGTGACGCTCTCTGCTATTCTATGTCTTGGCGGGTGGAGGGGTGAGGTCTCAGGCAGTATATACTAAAATGCACGGAATAGGCGCCCCACACCATTTGATTATGATGTTATTAACAATTTTGGATGAATAGTCGTTATATCGTTATCAAATTTGAATAATTATTCTGTTCACTCAAGGTTAGTCAGGTTAGATTAGAGTTGGCTGAAACTGAAGCATTTTCAATTCAGTTTGCACTCAACTGTCTTGTAATTCAAATTTCCTTCCATTACAGTGACCAATCACAGAGCGCTTATTCCGTGCCTTTTATTAATTGTCGTCTTTCAATCTCATAGGTAGGCGGCATCGCCGGCATCATGGCGTGATTCTGTGACTGTGAACGAGTGTTTGTTTATATATATCTTATATGATGGTCAAAACCGAAAACGGTGAACCTTAAAAGAGTTAATTAAGTTAAACCATACCCATGATTAAACGTATAATGTGGGTGAGTTTCATGTTTGAAATCCATTTGGTTAATTGTTAGGAGTGACTATACCTAAGTGTGTTGACTTTAGTTTCATTGTAAGGTCTATGATTCTGTATTATCCTGAATAAAATGTTATTTTCAGCCGCATTTCGAGTATTTGTTATCAACTGTGTTCCTGAAGTCATCAGAAAGTTGTAAAAAATCGATTAAAAGAAGTGTTTTTAACGTTTATACTAATCCAGAAACAGCTGGAAATGCAATACTTTTAGTATTTTTTTTTTTAGTTTTTTAGTTTTTAGTATTCGAGGATTTTTATCTATAAATGTAGGTATTCTCATAAAGGAAGTGTGTCAAAGTAGTCGCGGATGCACTGCATGCAATATTCTATCGAGTGATGTTTTTGAATATTCGCCCAATAATCCATAGAATATTCTTCGAATGGTCTGAATAATATTCCATAGATATCATATGAATATGATATATTTATCCACGGAATAAACTATATGAATATTCATAGAATGTGAAAAAAGTGTGCCATTTCGCCATACTTCATAGAATATTCCACAAAGAATATATATATTCAAAGTGGATTCTGAGAATATTTCATCATTCTAATTGGAATATTCCATGAATATTATATGAATATATAATGCTATCTGAGAAGGTTCTTCGTTCGATTCTCCAAATAAGTTATCTTTTATTATTTAATTTTCTGAAACATCGAAAAACTGTAGTGTAACGAAAATAAATATGAATTGAAAATATAATAATAAAACGAGAATAGATGTATATCTACAATGCAGCACAGCAGAGTGAATCATAGCGTAGTAGAAATTAATTTTGATTACAATTCTTCTATTCGTGATTGAATACTTGGATAAATATTCATTAAAATAACTGGTAGCGCCTCCGTCGGAATAGTTTGTCAAGCCTGATCAAACGGCCACCTTAATAATTTGCAATAGTGTCATGAAGAAGATGATGATGATGACTTTTTATTTTTCAATCCCAGCCCAAGTAGTCCCATCAGGGATGAAGAGAATTGGTTTACAAATTTCACAGACTAGGAATTTTTCATATACTTCCGGGTCAAAAAATACATTCCGTAAACTCCTTACTGAAATAAATAATCTTCAATTAGGGGGCCCAATTTGGAAACACTCTATTAGGCAGGTGAAAAAGGTTTGTGGTGGAGAACCCATTTCATCCCCAGAGTGGCAGCTGCATTGTCTATTGTTAATATGAGATCTTCCAGCTGGATTTGCACCATACCTTCCATTCACAATTTTTTTATTTCTCTGGACCATTCAAAATCAAAAGAAGTAATTTATTTTCCTACGAGCGTGCCGAAAAGTAACTTTCCCGCACGATTTTTCATTTTGACTTCATTTTCACTTTTCCGTATGATTTAAAATCGTGCGGAAAAGTTAATTTTCCGCATGATTTTTACTTTTCCGTACGATTTTTACTTTTCCTCACGATTTTTGTATTTTTGAAAATAAGGATATTTAGGACTAACTAAATGATCTATGTAACTATTCTGTCTTATGAGTCATTTTGTAGCATTATTATAAAAACTTGTTTATTAAAAACATTGTTTATTCATCAATAAGATGCAAAAATGCCTTTTCCGCCCTTAACGACTTGCCCGAACTCCGCTCCGCGTCGTTCGTGCAACTGCCGTTGCGTGCGGAAAAGTACTACTTTCCGCACTTGTTAGGTAAATAACTATTTCCTTGTTTTTGAACTCAACGTCTTCAACTGAAACGTGACGTGCGTCATACTCTTTTGGAACATCCTCCCGATATGATTTTGAAAAACTTTCAATATTTGACAGTTGTGACGTCATGGTTCGAAATAATTTCATCAAGAAAATAAAATGTTTTCAAATAATTTGAAATACTTTCACGAGAAAATATGGCTTTGATAAACTGACAAGTTACATAATTCAGCTCTTCAAGTTCAAGTGTCAAAATCTCAGAGTAATAAAATATCATAGAGATGCCTTCTCCATCCTTGTCTTGAAGTCAACATAACCCTGTTTGTTTAGAAGCGAGGGCCTTATACATGTTAAGTTCGTATTCATTCGGGAGGTTGTCATCCTTTGTTTGTATTAGGGTCCTACTTACTCTAAATGTAAACAAACTGTCGATAACATTTCACCACCGGGTGACGCCCACAAATTGTATAGAAAAGAATAGTTCATGTTCACTTCAAAAACATGTATTTGTGTAGGTATAGGCAGGGCATCTCTATGTCTTTTGTTACTCTGAGGTCAAAATAATATTGTTTTCAATTTAATTTAAATTTATAACAAAAATATTAAAATATTTGAGAATAACTGGGTTTTGGATCTTGTACCAGTATAAACAATATACTGTTTTGAATATTTCAAATGAAACTTGGATTGAAATACATTCATTTCTGTAAATCGAGGTTTCAGATGAATACCAGATTTCTGAAATATCTGGAAGTCATATCTTATATTTGTACCAAGTAAATGTTTATGTCGTGCCCCCCATGCTGTTCAGAAAACCAGCAAAAAATCTATAAATGCTTTCTAGCTGTCGTTTGTCTCACCTCAGCCATAACAGTGTTTCAAAATTCATTGATAGTGGCCTATTTAATAATCCTCTCTACAGACACCAATTGCAATACTACAACAGGGTAGATATAAGAATACTTACAGAACTAGAAAGGACATTTGATTTCTATAATCCCATCTGGAGACCCCCCAAAAATGAAAATTCATTCTGAACAATTAGTCCGCATTTTTTATACTTATATTCCGATTGACTGAGCAGGAATGCTTCCAGCGCAAATTTTTCGCAATCATTACCATGTCTGGTAGCTTCGTTTGAGAATTTTTTAGATGACGTAAGTGATTTGGCGAGGTTTAATTTCGATTTATCATTTCTTGTCTTGCATATCAAGCCAAAATTCGACGCTGTTACTCTCTTTCTCCTTTCTTCGAACCACAGAGAGAAGTCCCGTTGATTCTTGTCTTTTCCTTAATTAATTTTCTTTGACGACTCTCTTCATTAAGCGTTCGCAGAGCCTCCTCGCATTTTAATTTTAATCCATTTAAACAAGTTTTACAATAAAAATTAGACTGTCACAATTTTGATGGATCCATCCGTTACAATTATCGCAAGCTACCCATGCTACCGTACTATCAAGATTACTTAAACCGCAATACATACAATTATATAATTTATTTTCTTCAAAAGTTTTTTTTTTTTAAACAGTATTCGCATATAAAAAATCCGCCGTATGTTCCATCTCCGAAAGAAGGATCACATGATGTATGGATCCAAAGTTGGCATGAGTCGCAAGCCACCCAATCAACAGTATGGTCCAGACGACCGTATCCGCAGTACAAACATTTTTCTGTTATTGTGTCATCCGGCAACAAAGTTTTATTTTTATTTTCGAGTTTTATTTACGGTACTGTTTCATTATTGACGTCTGCGTATCAACTTTCGAATTTTTATTCATTCCGTCACATTTCTTCAATGTAGCTTCTCCCGATTTGTTCAATAAACCTAACTTTTTAAGAAAATTACCCGAAAAATGCGTACTCGGTGCGCTTTTGCATTTATCATTATTCCAAGTTTCTTGGGCCACATGTTCATTTATAGGATCAATGATTTTTTTATTCTGCCATGTTAATCTCGATTCAGGGATATTAAAAATATAGTTATTTATGATACAAGTGTTAAAAGTGGCATTTTATTTTGTGAGTGGGGAATATTGCGAAACGAGCGTTAGCGAGTGGAGCAACCCCACGAGCAAAATAAAATCACTTTTAACAAATGTATCATACAAAATTTTTTGTTCAACAGTTACTGCTAGTAAGAAAAAAACAAAAAAAAAATAAGATCCATAAGGATTCGAACACACGATCTTTGGATTACAAGGCTGACTGACAGATACTTCAAATATAATAAACCCCAACGCACATTATTTATGAATGTCATTATTTGTCAGTGATGAAGGATATTCTACAGTTGGACTAAATACTACTTCGTTTGTAACTTCAAAAGGAATTAGTATTATCAATTGCGCAAACGACCAAATACATGTGTGAACTTTTATAAACGATTCCTCTTGAGTAGGTGTTCTGATTATAATATCTGATTGAAGTGTTTCTATTAGAGAGATCTATATATTACTGAGTATCCATCATCTCATCTGTCATTTTACTTTTAACACTAGTGTTAAAAGTACTTTTAACACTAGTGTTAAAAGTGATTTTGTGTCAGTTGTACAAAAAGATTTTTTTGTACAACTGACATTAAAAATGACGTTTTTAATTCATTGACACATGAACTAAAAACTGACGTTTTCACAAAATCACTTTTAACACTAGTGTTAAAAGTACTTTTAACACTAGTGTTAAAAGTAAAATGACAGATGAGATGATGGATACTCAGTAATATAGATCTCTCTAATAGAAACACTTCAATCAGATATTATAATCAGAACACCTACTCAAGAGGAATCGTTTATAAAAGTTCACACATGTATTTGGTCGTTTGCGCAATTGATAATACTAATTCCTTTTGAAGTTACAAACGAAGTAGTATTTAGTCCAACTGTAGAATGTCCTTCATCACTGACAAATAATGACATTCATAAATAAAATGCGTTGGGGTTTATTATATTTGAAGTATCTGTCAGTCAGCCTTGTAATCCAAAGATCGTGTGTTCGAATCCTTATGGATCTTATTTTTTTTTTGTTTTTTTCTTACTAGCAGTAACTGTTGAACAAAAAATTTTGTATGATACATTTGTTAAAAGTGATTTTATTTTGCTCGTGGGGTTGCTCCACTCGCTAACGCTCGTTTCGCAATATTCCCCACTCACAAAACACTTGTATCATAAATAACTATTATGTAGACGCAAATACATTTTATAGACTCTTCCTAAGATACCTCGAACATTTAAGATTTTTATTACCGTCCAAAATATTATTTTTAAGTTGACCAAAAAAATTTTCAACATAAGAATTACTGACGTGACGTTCACTTCTCCATATTTTCAAAATAATACCTGTCCATAGTGGACAAAATGGCATGTACTTAAATAGTAATTTATTGAGTAAAATTTTGGTACAGTATTTATTATTAGGCCCCTGATAAGAAGAAAGTTTATGAATTTCATTAATTTTTTCAAGTAATTTATTGAAATGTTTATAAAAAATACTCATTTTATGTAACCCAACGCGTTTATCTTCTACTTCACATCCGTTTTCACTATCGCCATTACACTCGCGAAAATCGATATCAAATTCGATTGATTTACCTTTTCTCAATTTGAGTAATATACCTAAATGTTCACGAACAATCTTGTTAACAATATCACAAAAAAATCTTTATTTATCACCGATGTCATAATATCTTTGTAAAATTCTCGCACTTCAAAATCCTTGAAATATTCATTAATGTCTTTACTGAAAGTTTTCATTAAGTGTGCGCAACATAAATGTACAGTAACCATCAGATCTTTTGGAAGTTCTATTATATCTGACGCGACTTTGTAAGTTAAATCTAGATCTTGACATAATTTTTTGGTTTTATCACCTTCCACAATCTGAAAATGAAAAAAATTTTTAATCCAAAGAAATCTGTACAAGTGTAGAAGGGCAAATTAATTAATTTGCCCGATAAGTTACTGCGTTCACAAGACTGCTGTCTTGAAAGAAATTAATTTTTGTCAGTAACGTACCCTACACTGAATTTGCCTATCTGAAAAAATGAGATCGAATTAACAAAGAATACTTCTCTTTTTTTGGAAAACTGTTGACGTTTCGGAGGCTGTATCTGCCTCCGTTATCAAAACTTCTTAGAAAGACGCTGAGAAAAACTGAATTTGAATTGCGATTTTGGTAATAAGACCTTTCTTTGACAGAGTCAAATGAAATCTGTCATACATTCTTTTGATTGACATTTGGTATCTTGATACATAGGGTGTTCGGTATCAATCAATCACCATTCTATTAGTTCTTATTTCATCTCTGAGGAGGGGTAACCAGGTGCGGTCCATTTCGATGGAATTGGTTGAGAAGCAGTTGTTCGATAAAAGAATGCACGCAGTTTCCTTCAACTTCCTTTTTTCTTGATTTGATTCTCTCAATAAAATTTTGGTATTATTCCATTCCATCATATGATCGCCATCAGATGTTAGAATATGTTCGGATATTTTCGAACCCGTTATTTTTCGATTTCTGATGTAACTTTTATGTTCTTCCTGGCGCACAATCAATGGTCTTGATGTTTCACCTATATAACTCTTACCACACGAACAAGGTATGTTGTAAACACAATTTTTTGAACATTCACCAGCGTTTTTGGGTTTTGTATGTGTGAGTATTGATCTCAATGTATTGGTTGTTTTAAATGTTGTTCTTACATCATACCTATGGCCAATCCGTTTTATCTTTTCAGACAGTCCAGGGACATAAGGTATAATATTGTTTGTGAACCGTGCTTTATTGCAAGGAACGAAGTCTCTAACGGGAGTCGAACACATAGCATATTGCTTTTCCGAAATGGATGAACACCTTTCATTTTCAGTATTTTCACCACCATGAACTTCAGGTTTGACCCGAGAACATTTCTCACCTTCACTTTTTAAATATTTGTTATAATAATAATAAACTCGTTTTCTGACATTTACATGTCTGTAGTTCAACCCTAGACTTTGGCAGACATTTATATGAACGCAGGATTTTGTGATTTGTACCTTTTCATTTCATTCGATTTTATATTGATATCCTTCAAAGTTTCTAGAATATTTAATTTTCTTTCGTTGTCATATTTATCTCCACGAGCAATGGTTGCAAATATTTTTTCAAAATCGATTTTATTTTTATGAATATGCCTGTATATTTGACTAGGATATTTCATCCCACCTATTTTAACAGTATTATTAACAGTACTGAAAAGTTTTGGATTGACGTGGCCGTTACTTGATGGAAATCCATAGTTATGACAATAAGGTAAAAAACGATTAAAATTTCCACAAAATTTATTGTCTTTGCGACATGTTTCGATACACAGTATCTTTTTCAAGCGAATGTAGTACATCAATGTAATTAGTGTGTCAGTACTGAAAAGTACTACTCAAATCGTCATATAGGTACTCAAACAACTTGAATGATACAGTCTCACCCTCTGAAATCCTTGAACAGCACACAGATGAAGACAATTTACACCTTATATGTAACAAAATGCAAAACAATCTGACTTTAATCTGGAAATAATTGCTTTTAATGTATTATTCAGTAGGAGTTGGCTGATTTTAGGTGGGGACTAGTGGTACTGAAATCTGCACGGGGAACGGGGTAGACAGTGTACGAACAACAACGATAAAAGTAATGGAAAGTGGGGCATGGGGTAACAAGTGCGTACGGAAGTAGTAGTAGGTACAACTCATATTTTAAAGTGTGTTTCCTTTTTGTTGATAATATATAACGACTTATACAGGGTGATTCAAAATTCGATGTAAATATTTCAAGGGCGTATTGTTGCTATCAAAATAAGACTTTTTCTTCAAATCAACATGTGTCCTAAAATGCACCCCCTCCGAGCTACATCCCCTGTAAGTTAGGAAAAAAAACAAGATTATCTAAAACTGTGACTATAATAACGAATCGAATCTCCTGAAAATTAGCATACCCCTATTTTTTTAGGCATTTTATTATTTTTCTGCTTCAAAAATTATGTAAACCCAGTTTTGGGGGAGTTGGAGGGGGGTACACACTTTTATTAGCCCAATTTTTATGTTCAAAAAGAGAAACTCCGAATTCGAATAACATAGTCTTATTGGCCAGAAGAAAAACTAAGAATTCAGTGTCTTGCAGTTTTGTCATACAACTAACCGTTTGCCAGAAAATCGTAATTAACGAAAGGGGGGTATTTCCACAAACATTGGTTTAAACGAAAATTTAAATAATCCCTGTATCCAAGTCAACAACTCCTTCGGTCAATCAAGCATAGAAATTGAAAATACATGGAGGACATTATTCAAGGACAAATCAATTATAGGAATTTGAATCCGGATCTGGGAATATTTTAAGGGACACACACGTCCATTGCTTATCATTATTCATTATACCTACTTTATGTTGTTTCTATTTTTATTACATTGTTTAAGTTTTGCAATATGAGTAGCTTATGAAAATAAAAAAAAAATATTGACTGACAAGAAAATAAATAATTCAAGTTGACAGACTTTTATTCCTTCAAAAAAAAGAAAATTTACATTAAAAAGCCTTTCGAGCCGATACTAAAGATACCCTTTCAGGTAAGCAGTCAAAACACTGGTCCTTCGAGCCGGATACTAAAGATACCCTTTCAGGTAAGCAGTCACAACACTGGTCCTTCTCTGCCTATAAAGAACTTGCACTATAGAAAAAACTGCAGTCTACGATGTCTAAATCAATGCCCAATGTAAGACGAAGCGAACGTCTGAAAAGAAAAGCTACGCCGGAAGGGAAAGTAATGTCATCTTTGGTAAATGCTGAAAGAACGGTTCCAATAGCTGAATCAAATCACACCAAGAGTGCCAATAGTCATGATATCGAACAAATTGAGGACACCATTCCCAAACCGAGATCAAGACACACCAAGACCACGAAGAGCCACAAATCCAGACAGGAGCAAGCGAAAATCGAAATTGAAATGAAGAAGAAAGAACTTTTATACAAACATCAACAAGATATGTTAGAGTTAGAGTTGCAAATGAAACTAGCGCAATTAAATAGTTGTTCCGAAGAGGATTCAGAGTCGGTGGATAGTGAGTCAATTAAGGAAAAGCCTAATATTGAGCAATGGGTGGATGGTAAGTGTCCATGGGATAGGCAAGACCGTCATTCGCTGTCATCATTAAAGGATTCTCAAAAGGTAGTACCTATTTTTAATAATGAACAAATAGCGTCGTCACAACTAGCCAAAATACTTACTAGACAGTCCATGCCAAAGGATTTGCCCCCATTCAGTGGCGATCCAGTAGAATGGCCAAACTTTATATTTCAGTATAACAACACAACGGCTATTTGTGGCTACTCTAAAGAAGAAAATCAAGTTAGGCTTCAAAAATGTCTAAAAGGACACGCTAGGAAAATAGTGGAAAGTTTACTTATTTTACCCCAAAATGTTGACACAGTAATTGGTATTTTACAAAATAGATTTGGACGTCCTGAGCATATTATTATGATGCTAATGGACAAAATAAAAAAGTTTCCTTGTGTAAAAGAGGATAGATTAGATTTACTAATTGAATTTTCGGATGAAATCAAAAACCTTGTCGGAATTATTGAAGCATTACATGAGGATGAACACTTACGAAATTCGATCTTACTCCAGGAACTTTTAAGTAAACTTCCCACTAACCTGAAAATGAATTGGATTGAGCACATCTCTAATAAAACACCAGAAAAGCATAAATTGGTTGAGTTTAGTTTATGGTTGGATCAAAAAGCTTCCGTGGCTTGTCAAATTATGTTGCCAAAAGTGACGAATGACGAATAAACAAATTTTGAGAAATCAACAGCGTCCAACAAAGAGAGAAGTTTTGAAGGTAGTAATGTCTATTTTCGATCCGCTAGGTTTTTTAGCAAATTTTATTATTCATGGAAAAGTATTACTTCAGGAAATTTGGAAAAATAAACTTGATTGGGATGACATAATTACTGACGATTTAAATGAAAAATGGGTTTTGTGGTTGAATGATTTGAACAATATTTACAATTTCAGGATTCCTCGTCAGTATTTCAATTTGGACAGAGATCAAGGTAATATACAGTTGCATGTTTTTTCTGATTCCTCAGAAAAATGCTATGCATCAGTTGCGTACCTTAGGATAGAACAAAAGAATGACATTCAGACAGCTTTTGTGAATGCAAAAACGAGAGTGGCACCTCTTAAGCCTGTTTCTATCCCAAGGTTAGAGTTACAAGCTGCCTTGATGGGAGCACGACTGGGACATTCTCTCACCACCACTTTGAGGTTGAATATATCTCAAGTTATATATTGGACAGATTCGAAAACTGTTTTACAGTCGGTTCGATCTGAAGCTCATAGGTTCAAAATTTTTGTAGCTCAGCGAGTAGCAGAGATACATGAACTGACAAACGTTACTCAGTGGAAGTACGTACCATCAAGACAAAATGTCGCTGATGAAGCCACAAAACGAACAAAACCTCTTGATTTCTCTGACAAAAGCACATGGCTATATGGTCCTGATTTTTTGAAAGAAAAAATTGAAAATTGGCCAAAAGAAAAGCCTGTGATTTCAATGAAAGAAAAACAAGATGTTTTGGAAATTCGACAAGAGTACACCTTTGTCAACTTCGTCAAAGAAGACATAATCGTACCTGATCCACACCGATTTTCGAAATGGAATCGTATTAGGAGAGCCACAGCTTGGATGTTCAGATTCCTAGGGAATTGCCTAGGAAGAAACAAAATTAATGGAGAACTCGTCGTATCTGAAATTCAAAAAGCAGAAAAACTCCTATTCCGAAAAATTCAGATGGATTCTTTCCACGAAGAATTCGTTTTACTCAAACAAAAAAAATGTTTGAACAAATCAAGTAGACTTTTCACTTTCTCGTGCGAAT
Organism: Chrysolina haemoptera; assembly: GCA_958298965.1. NCBI lineage: Eukaryota > Metazoa > Arthropoda > Insecta > Coleoptera > Chrysomelidae > Chrysolina > Chrysolina haemoptera. The sequence continues at coordinate 30,884,632 of OY282584.1, forward strand.
TGAACGAAGACGGTTTGATTCGACTGGGTGGAAGATTGAATAATTTGAGACAAAATGACGAAAATATGACAAAACCAATAATTTTAGACCCTAAACATGAATTGACAAAGTTATTGATACAACATTATCATGAAGAGACGTTCCATCAAGGCCAGGAAACGGTTATTAACAATTTACGACAAAAGTTCTGGATTCTGCATATGAGACAAGCAGTAAAAAACATATCCAAATCATGCCAGAAGTGTAAAAACAAAAAAGCTTTTCCAAATTCACCGATTATGGGACAATTACCATTATGTCGTCTGGAACCAACTGTAAGATGTTTCATCAAAACCGGTGTAGACTATTTCGGACCGATCAATGTTGTTGTGAAAAGAAGTAGGGAAAAGAGGTATGGCGTAATTTTCACGTGTATGGTAACCAGAGCCATTCATTTGGAAATTGCCCAAGATTTAAGTACCAATAGTTTTATTCATGTACTTCGGCAGTTTGGTTGTAGACGTGGATTTCCCGAAGAAATCCACAGCGATAATGGTGGAAATTTCAAGTCGGCTGAAAAAGAACTTTTCGATGCATTGAAGAACTTAAATCAAACAAAAATCACAGAATTCTGCACGATTAAAAATATTAAATGGGTTTTCAATCCTCCTTTAGCTCCACATTGGGGAGGAACATGGGAAAGATTAATTCAATCAGTGAAGAAAATCATGAAGGAAATGTTGACATCAAGATCTCCACAGGAATATATTCTTCGAACAATATTTGCCGAAGTAGAGAACATAATAAACTCAAGACCACTGACTCACGTATCTATCGATTCTGATGACTCTGAGGCTCTAACACCTAATCATTTTTTGATTGGGCCAAATTATAGTGCTCTACCCTGCGCAGTCACCGAAGAAAGGGATTTAAACCTTCTTTCAAAATGGAGAGCTTCGCAGAAACTGGCAGATTATTTCTGGAAGAGGTGGTCACGGGAATATCTACCATTTTTAGTTAAAAGGAGTAAATGGTTCGAAGACAGAAAACATAGACCAATCAAAGAGGACGATATTGTGGTTGTGGTGGATCCAAATGGTCCGAGAAATGTTTGGCCAAAAGGAAGAGTGGTGCAGACCTATCCAGGAAAAGATGGCAAGATACGAGTAGTCGACGTGAAACTTGCGAGTGGTACCATCCTCCGCCGACCCGTAACACGATTGTGTATTCTGGATGTTGCGAAAAAGGAAGAGTAATTGTTCTTGTTTTTCATTTTATCTTTGGAACAATTACTGGGGAGGAGAATGTTGTTTCTATTTTTATTACATTGTTTAAGTTTTGCAATATGAGTAGCTTATGAAAATAAAAAAAAAATATTGACTGACAAGAAAATAAATAATACCAGTTGACAGACTTTTATTCCTTCAAAAAAAAAGAAAATTTACATTAAAAAGCCTTTCGAGCCGATACTAAAGATACCCTTTCAGGTAAGCAGTCAAAACACTTTACTCCCAAGAATTGTCGGCCACCCCATATTCAAAATTAGTTAGGTAACAGGCAACTGTTTATAAATCCCTCTCATCACTTCGATAATGTCATTAAATACTAATCATTGTTAGTTGTCAGATTTTAGCTAGTTGATTACACTTGTTATTGCGATTAAGAAATTTGTTTAAGTTAAAAATGGAAAATGTGCCATTCTCTTTCGCTCATCTTGCAGTCATTCATTTTGTTTATGGTCTGGCTGATGGTTACGCATTGGAAGCTCAAAGATTATACGGAATTAGGTTTCCTCGCCGCCGACTCCCCGATCATCGTACATTTACAAATTGTCATCGTCATCTCAGTGAATACGGCAAATTCCAAACTATAAGAAATGATGCAGGCAGGCCACGAGAAATTCGCCACCCAATAACAAAGGAACAAATTTTAAATATGATCGACGAAAATCCCCAGTTAAGTACTCGACAAATATCTTTAAATTTGGGTATTTCCCAATCAATTGTGTGGCGCGTATTGCACGAAAACAGCTTATATCCATATCACGTCCAACGTGTTCAAGGTTTGCTGCCACGGGATTTTCCGCGACGTTTGCAGTTCGCTAGGTGGATATCCAGGAAGTGCACGAGGGATCGTAACTTTTCATCTCGGATCCTTTTCACCGACGAATCTCAGTTTACGCGAGATGGTGTGGTGAATTATCACAATGTACATGTTTGGGCACTGGAAAATCCGCACGAAATAAGGCAATCCCGCCATCAGGAAAAGTTCAGTTTAAATATATGGACAGGAATTGTTGGAAATGAGCTTATTGGTCCTTGCTTTTTGCCAAGAGTTTTAAATGGGGACACTTACCTAGATTTTTTGCAAAACGATTTGCCCGGTTTATTGGAAAATGTGCCTTTTAACATTCGTCTACGCATGTGGTTCATGCATGATGGTGCTCCCCCTCATTTCCGTTTAATAGTACGCCATCATTTGAATCTTATTTTTCCCGGGATTGCACCCCATTAGACTTTTTTTTATGGGGATATGTGAAAAGTGCTGTTTATGATGCTGGGCCCGTGCATTCGGTTGAGGACCTCCGTCAACGCATCATTGATGCTTTCCAGAACATAAGAACCACTCCTGGGATTTTAGAAGGTGTTCGACGTTCTATGCAATTGTAAAGAAGAATGGAAAGTTGTATAGCAGCAAGGTGAGGACATTTTCAACATTTGTTATGAGATTATTAATTATTTAATTACCCAATAAATGTTCGAATTCGAAGTTTCTCTTTTTGAACATAAAAATTGGGCCAATAAAAGTGTGGACCCCCCTCCAACTCCCCTCAAAACTGGGTTTACATAATTTTTGAAGCAAAAAAATAGAGTGCCAAAAAAAATATGGGTATGCCAATTTTCAGAAGATTCGATTCATTATTATAGTCACAGTTTTAGATAAACTTGTTTTTTTTCCTAACTTACAGGGGCTGTAGCTCGGAGGGGGTGCGTGTTAGGACACATGTTGATTTGAAGAAAAAGTCTTATTTTGATCCCAGAAATACGCCCTTGAAATATTTACATCGAATTTTGAATCACCCTGTATACTGATCAAGCTTCGTCAACAAGATTCTGTATTCTGATAATAAAACATATGCATTATTATTATTATTAGTATTCGAGTAATCTAGAATTGAGCAAAGATTGAAAAATTAGGCACACACATCACATTAGTGCCCCAAAACTAACACTAGTTCTTTTATGATTTGGGGGTAATTCCGTCCAACTGTAAAATGGCATGAGTACAACCAGTCCCCAAAAAAGTGAAAAAGACCCTGCCCAACGACTACAGACCTATCGCAGTACTATCTCTTAACTCGATGAAGGTCATAGAGAAAACTATCGAGCTCATGAAATATCTAGAACGCTCGGGAATTATCAATTATCGACAATATGTTTCCCTGCATCAGAAATCAACTGGTAACCTGCTTGCTTATGTCTCATATATATGTGGCAACAATCTATCGAATAATATGATGAAACTATGGCCGTTGCATTTCATATCTCCAAGGCGTTTGATCGCGTTTGGCACCAAGGGCTCCTAGCCAAACTTCCATCTTATGGCTTACCAGAGCCAAGTTCACATCCTTCGCATCAATGATTTGTTGGGAGCTACCTCATGTCAAGAACATGTCAAGAACATGTTGACATTATTTGAAGGACTTTGAATTTTTTAACGAATTGTAACAATCGCTGGTTCTACTCCTATATAGTCGTTGGTCCTTGAAACAACGTATTTTTATAAAAGATATAATTTCTTCATAAAAAAATCATCAATCCCAAAAATCAAAGGAGTTTAATTATTTAATTCTGTTCATTTTTCAAATCATTAATTTGTTCGGTGAATGCCATTGAGCAGTTCATACCGGATTGACATGATAATATATGATAACCTCAATAATTTGATATCGAGGTGGATTTTCCGAATTCCATTCAAAAATATTGATATACCTATTCAAATTTCGCAGTATCTGTCCTACTTGCCCCCATAGGAATCGTTAATATCTTAAGTGCGGTTCAGTTTTTTTAGAAGTAATAGGTGGGAGACAATTCGGTGACTAATGTTGAAAAGAGACAAATATCTGTATTTTATGCAGGTGCAAATGAAAGAACAATATGCACCAATAAATACCAATCCCTCATACTTTTCCCTAGAATCGTTAACTTTGAACTGTATCACTTATCACATGTCCTTGTTGTTGCTAGGCGGTCACATTCTCCCACTAGAATATCACAAAATGCAATGCAATGTTGCCGCTCCTAATATTATGTAGTAATTTTACATTCGTAAGCGCACCTCAGGAGCATCGTTCTGTACCCGGAGAGTGTAAGAACGGTTTCGGTTGGAAGGCTGGTTTCTTTCGCTCTTGAAATAAGCTACTTTCGAAATTGAAGCAGTTCACTGCAGCGATGCGGGTTCATAACGGGCCCGATTGAGAGACTTATTCATGCTTATGCTTCCGTCCGCCCACAAAAATATATTGTAACTATCTATGATTATCCCCCATTGGTTGTGAATGACTACCTGGCCCAACCAATATTTGCCTCAAATTTCCACTTTGTCGGATAGTGTGGAGAGAAGGGGACTTCGACTTCGTCGGAATTTTTTATTACATTTAGTTTAAACTCTTACCTATTATTATGATTGAAAGTAGACAAATCACTAAGTGAGTACATGAGAAAAATATGTTTTGTCTGCGGACGAACGGAAAAATCTGTTTTCTTATAAATTATAATTGCAACTTGCAACAGCGTTACTACTCGCCCGCTGTCGTAGATGTTCCACCTCGCGTTTTTACCCCTCTCACAACGTCTCAACCTCTCCTACAATTATTCATGTAATGTATGTAGCATGATATTTATTTCTATTAGGTAGGTATACCTACTGCTCATTCTTGTATGAGAAAAAGCTTTATTTCCTATTATATTTCACATTTGGCCTCCAATATATATAACACACTGTAGTATATCCTTGTACGCGAGTTGTTGCCAACAACGTTTAAAGAAGACTTTTATATCCCCTCTACTTGCCCCTGCTCACGCTCACACTCTCATATAGTCAGTATCCATTGTTGCGCGAAAGTGTTTACAACGTTGACGAGAACTGTGTTGTGAAAATGCCCAAAAGAAAACATCGTAAGGCCCAACACAAGAAACTAAAGAAGCTATCCCGTTTACTCGAGAGTATCTCCAGTTCAAGCAGTAAGTTTTTGAATTTAGAAAAATATGTAGGTAATTTTGACAAACACTAGAAGTACTGTTGGAAACGCTTGAATCCTACTTTATGTGGATTCTGTAAGACAACGTCCGTAATGTGACTTCATGTGACATAGGATGTTACGTTTTCTATACTTCGAATGTTGTAATTTCAATGGATTTACTTCAATACAGCTCTCGCTAATCCAACCGATACGTAGCTATGACGCCGCCAACGTTTTGTTTTTGCAGGCCTTTCGTCTTTGTAAAAACAAACATTACATTCTTTACTAGGCGGCACACCAGTACCTGAGTCATACTTTATGTTGAATTTCGGGATACGGGTTGATTTCGAAGTAGCTATACTAGATGTTGGCTATTTTTTGCCATTATTATTCAGTTTAGTTTGAAAATAATTGCATAGGCTATGAAACAAAAATCACTCCTGATGGTTTTCAAATATGTTCATCAACTTATCTTGGTTGATGTATTACAGGCAGCTCAGATCGATATTCATCTGACTCTGACAACGAATCCTCGGACCCAGTCCAAGACAGAGCACCCTTGCACTCACCAAGCCCTCGGCAAGAACACCCTATCTTGAATGAACAGGGAAGGGAACCAGACGTCGATTTCTCCGGTATTCTCGGAATAAATCCAGATATACCAGAGGTCTTAGGACCACCATTACACGAGGAAGTTTTGAATAGATGGACTTCCTATCTCACGAAAGGGATCGAAAGAGAGTCTCTAAAAGAGTTGCTGGACAAATACAAACCCCCGTCCAATTGCGGAATTTTACAAGCACCGGGTGTCAATCCGGAAATATTACCACTCTTATCTGAGTCTCAAAAAAAGTCTGATGGGTTTCTATTCAAAGTCCAGTCTGTCCTATGCAAAAGTCTATGTGCCCTAGGGGGAATCATCAATACTCACATAGCAACTCCAGTATCCGATGATCATACCCGAACCTTAGCAGACAGTGCCAAACTCCTTGCACATGGAATATTTGATCTGAGCAGACACAGAAGATATCTCTTGTCACCAGCATTGGCACCATCCGCCAAAAAAGTAGCGGAGAACCTACCCATAGATACACTTCTTTTTGGATCAAATTTCCATGAAAAATGCAAAACCGCTAAAGAATTAGAGAAAACTAGCCGGGAGCTGAAGGCACTCCCGAAAACTCCGCAGGCGCCTTTAAACTACCAGCGCCAGAATTACAAACAACGGAAGAGGCCATCGGCGATGACAACACCGTCCACGATGACAACACCATCCACCAGCAGACAGAAACCTTCGCAGAGGAAAACCCCAGCGGGGTGGACGAGATCCAAAGCACCAAGAGACGAAAACCATCGACGTCGACGCTAATAGAGGAAACGTCACAGGTACGCAACCTCGGTGGCAGACTTCAGTTTTTTCTGCCTCAGTGGTCAAAATTGACGAAAAACAAATTCATTTTGAACTGTATCAGTGGATACCAACTTCCTCTCAGCCATTCTCCCAAACAGACAAAGCTTTCAACTCAAAAATTTTCAGCAAGTGAAAAGTTAATCATTGACTCTGAAATTCGTGAATTGCTAAACAAGGGGGCAATTGAAACTTGCTATCATGTGAAGCATGAAATTCTGTCTTCATTTTTCCTCAGGAAAAAACCTAATGGCGCTTTCAGATTCATATTGAATCTGAAACAATTCAATGATAATCTTTTCGCTCCTCACTTTAAACTGGAGGATCATAGGGTCGTACAAAATATATTATTCAATGATTGCTATATGGCAACCATTGACCTCAAAGACGCCTATTTTTTAATTAGCATTTCGAAAAAAGATAGAAAATATCTAAGATTCAAATACTGTGACACCCTGTACGAATTCACCTGTTTACCTTTTGGACTCAACCTAGCCCCATTTATTTTTACGAAAATTTTGAAGCCAGTTGTTCAGGAGTTGAGATTAAAAAACATTTTATGCGTTATTTATCTCGATGACTTATTGATTATTGGACAAAATTTCGAAGATTGTTTCCGAAATGTCGTCACCGCAAAACAATTATTAGCGAGCCTGGGATTTATCATAAACAGTGATAAAAGTCAGTTTACTCCATCTCAGCAATGCAAATATCTTGGTTTTGTTTTCAATACAAAAACAATGACAATGTCCTTGCCAATCGAAAAACAACAAAGCATTGTACAAATGATAAATAAATTCAAAAGGAAAACGCATTGCAAAATAAGGCAGTTTTCTCGACTTACAGGGACACTAATATCGGCCTGCCCATGTTTTACATATGGCTGGCTGCATACAAAAAAAATTCGAAAGGGCCAAATACTTAGCCCTTAGGAAAGGAGGGGGAAACTATGATACAAATATGCACCTCGGCTCTGATTTACAATCAGAGTTTGATTGGTGGCTTAGCAATATACACGGGGAAAAAAAGTTCAAGAAGAGTGAATACAGTATCGAGATATTCACTGATTCCTCGTCTACTGGTTGGGGCTCATTTGCCAACGGTGAAAGCACTCATGGGTTCTGGACACGTGAACAAATGAATCACCATATTAATTTTTTAGAATTACTAGCCGCATTCTATGGTTTAAAATGCTTTGCTAATAATTTGCAAAATTGCCATATTCTTCTCAGACTCGACAACATAACGGCCGTTTCACACATCAATCGTATGGGTGGTGTTAAGTACAAAGGTTTGAATTACATTTCTTTCAAAATATGGAATTGGTGTGAAAAAAGGAAAATAACTCTTTTTGCCTCGTACATTAACACCAACGATAATATTGAAGCCGATAGGGAATCGAGGTCTTTATTTGATGAAAAAGAATATGGCCTCAGCCTCGAGGCATTCGGAAAAATCGTTGAGGTATTTGGTGAACCAAATATAGATTTATTCGCATCCAAACTGAATGTCAAATGCAGGATGTATGCTTCCTGGCATAGAGACCCCGATTCTTTCGTTATTGACGCCTTCACAATTTCATGGAAAAATTTATACTTTTATGCTTTTCCACCTTTCTCATTGGTTCCGCGGATATTGAGTAAAATCGTTATTGAAAATGCCACAGGTATACTGGTGGTGCCATTTTGGCCAACACAACCGTGGTACCCGCTATTTAAGAAATTACTAATTTCTGATATTTTGTTTTTCACACCTTCTGTTAAGCTATTATTGTCTCCTTCCAGAAAGCCGCACCCACTGAGCTCAACCCTTACCCTGGCTGTAGGGAAGTTATGCGGCAAGCTTTCCGACTGAAAAAAGTCCCAGAATCCAGCATCCCAACAATAATCGCATCACTGAGCGAAACTACACAAAAACAATATGGTACAACTTTTGTGAAGTGGTGGAAGTTTTGCAATGCTGAAAGAGTGAACACGTTTCAGCCGAAGTCCACAGATTTGTTGGAATTTTTACAGAAAGAATTCCATCAAGGCGCATCCTATACTTCTGTCAATACTCATCGATCGGCCCTCGCTCTTTTATTCCATTTTACAAAAGAGGAAGAGAAGGTCATAAAAAGATTCTTGAAAGGGGTTTTCAGAACTAAACCTGTTTTTCCGAAATACTCTTTCACATGGGACCCGGGTACAGTGCTATCACACCTCTCAAAAATGCATCCTTTGTCATCTCTCTCTAGAGCAGACTTGACTCTCAAGCTGACAATGTTATTATCCCTCACTTCTGCACAAAGAGTGCAAACGCTGACCAAAATTAAAACTACAGACATGCACATATATGATGGGGAAAAAATTGAAATTTTGATTTCCAGCCTGATTAAAACATCTGGGCCAAAAAGAGAACAGCCTATACTGGTCTTTCCTTTTTTCAAGGACAGACCCGAGTTGTGTGTAGCATCCACAATTATATACTACATCAATATCACGAAGCCCTTTAGAACAGACCTAATCAACCCTGAATTACTACTAACATATAAAAAACCAATCCACCCTGCTACTCCACAGACAGTTAGCAGGTGGATTAAGGCTGTTCTGAAAGACAGCGGTATCGACACGGAGGTATTCACGAGTCATTCAACAAGACACGCCTCCACCTCTGCTGCTGCAAGGGCGGGATTAAACATCGACTCCATCAGAAGAGCTGCGGGATGGTCAGAAAAGTCAAAGGTTTTCCAAAAGTTCTACAATAGGGACCTTATTACAAAAAATCATAATTTCGCAAATCAAATATTATCCTTAAATGAGTGAAAAAACTGATATTGAGTTTGATATTGAGTTTTTCTTTGGTTTTCCGTCATCATCACATTTAGTGTATTCATTAGCATGCTTTATATTAGTAAGCTATCATTTTTTGCTGTTGTTTATAATTTTTTTTTGGGGTTTGTTCTTCTTAACGTATTATTTTCCCGGAACATTTCCGTTTTCAGGGACACAATAACTTTGAGTTTATTCTCATTATCATTACATTAAAGGTATATTGTTTATTGAGAAATTGGAAATAAAAGTTCCTAGCTCTCTACAGTTATTTCATTTTGTAACGAGGTTAATAATTGATAACCTGTCATTGTCAACACTTTCTGTTAGATCGTTTCTCTAAACATCTACAGTGTGTTATATATATTGGAGGCCAAATGTGAAATATAATTTAAGGATTAAACGACTTACCTTAAGGAAGTTCAATCCGAATTATATGAACATTTGGCCTCCAATATATATAACCAACCCACCCACCACTGTTTTAGGTTTTGCTTTCTTTCACAACCCATTTGACGATCTAACCACAACTGATACTGACTATATGAGAGTGTGAGCGTGAGCAGGGGCAAGTAGAGGGGATATAAAAGTCTTCTTTAAACGTTGTTGGCAACAACTCGCGTACAAGGATATACTACAGTGTGTTATATATATTGGAGGCCAAATGTTCATATAATTCGGATTGAACTTCCTTAAGGTAAGTCGTTTAATCCTTAAATTAAAAATACGATAAAAACAATACCTTTTGAAACTAAAGTTGATGTTAATTAGGTCTGGGAGAATAAATTACGTTCCAGCAAAACATTCGGATGAAGAATGGCAGTTGTGGTGGAATTTATTCCATCGCAATAAGGCATATTTTAATAATTGGACATCAGAGAAGGGAAATATATTGTCTGCACCCGTGCATTTTGCGCTGGCACATTGCGTTTCCAGTGATTTAAAAATGTCAAGAGGAATTGCAGTCCAATTCAAGTTAGTTAAACATTTTTTGGTGTAATTTCTTCACATAAATTTTTTTTTTTTAATTTATGCGTAGGTACGGAGTCGAGCAGCTTCTTGAACAAGATCAAAAAGTGAGGGGATTGGCCTTTCTCTTCGTGGAAGGCCTATTTATTTTTTATTTAGTTTCAAAAAAACGTTATTTTGAAAAGCCACACTATAGATCCATTTTTATTTGTGTCCAGAAGTTGAGGAATTTTATAAATGAAAATGTTGTGGCAAAGATCAGAAGAACTGGAAAATTATTAAACCCATGATAAGTGTCCTGTTCCGAAACGTTAACTGCCATATTCATTTTTATGAATAGCTTACTGTAGTGGTTGACTACAGGTGATACTTCCACTTTAAAAAAATAAGGCAACGCACCCATACCAGAGCTAAAATAGCGAATAGGTATGTTTCGACTATGAGAACTGAAACAATATCTGTAAGGATATTTGACACCTCTGGTGGCAATACCTCCTGGGTGGGTGTGGAAATTTGCCATCATTCATAGTTTTTCGTACTGGATAGTCGCGCGTCGGAGAAAGGGTCGAAAAAAATTATTTTGGAAAGGACATGGCACTGGATACCTGTATTCTTGGGACTCGACAGATTTTTGCTCTAAGGTTGTTGCAAAAGGGAAAAAAATACTCCTGACACAAATGCGTCTAGACAGTCGTTGGAGAAAGTGTCGAAAAAAATTTATTCAGAAATTTTATTTTTTTCAGTGTGGAACATTCCGTACTGATTTGCAAGGAATTATTTTGGTATGGGGTTATTGCGGAGGTGGAAAGGAATACTTACTCCTGACACAATTGCGTCTAGACAGTCGTTGGAGAAAGTTTCGAAGAAAATTTATTTAGAAATTTTATTTTTTTCAGTGTGGAAGTTCCCGTACTGATTTGCAAGGATTGATTTTGGTATAGGGCTGTTGCGGAGGTGAAAAGGAATACTCCTGACATAAATGCGTCTAGATAGTCGTTGGAGAAAGTGTTGAAAAAAATTTATTTCGAAATTTTATTTTTTTCAGTGTGGAACGTTCCGTACTGATTTGCAAGGAATTATTTTGGTATGGGGTTGTTGCGGAGGTGGAAAGGAATACTCCTGACACAATTGCGTCTAGACAGTCGTTGGAGAAAGTGTCGAAAAAAAATTATTCAGAAATTTTATTATTTTCAGTGTGGAAGTTTCCGTACTGATTTGTAAGGAATTATTTTGGTATAGGGTTGTTGCGGAGGTGGAAAGGAATACTTCTGACACAATTGCGTCTAGACAGTCGTCGGAGAAAGTGTTGAAAAAAATGTATTTCGAAATTTTATTTTTTTCAGTGTGGAACGTTCCGTACTGATTTGCGAGGAATTATTTTAGTATGGGGTTGTTTCGGAGGTGGAAAGGAATACTCCTGACACAATTGCGTCTAGACAGTCGTTGGAGAAAGCGTCGAAAAAAATGTATTTCGAAATTTAATTTTTTTCAGTGTGGAACGTTCCGTACTGATTTGCAAGGAATTATTTTGGTATGGGGTTGTTGCGGAGGTGAAAAGGAATACTCCTGACACAATTGCGTCTAGACAGTCGTTGCAGAAAGTTTCGAAACAAATGTATTTAGAAATTTTATTATTTTCAGTGTGGAACGTTCCGTACTGATTTGCAAGGAATTATTTTGGTATGCGATTGTTGCGGAGGTGAAAAGGAATACTCCTGACACAATTGCGTCTAGACAGTCATTGGAGAAAGGGTCGAAAAAAATGTATTTCGAAATTTAATTTTTTTCAGTGTGGAACGTTCCGTACTGGTTTGAAAGGATTTATCTTGGTATAGGGTTGTTGCGGAGGTGGAAAGGATTACTCTCGACACAATTGCGTTTAGACAGGCGTTGGAGAAAGTGTAAAAAAAAATTATTTAGAATTTAAATTTTTTTCAGTGTGGAAGTTTCCGTACTGGAATGCAAGGAATTATTTCGCTATAGGGTTGTTGCGGAGGTGAAAAGGAGTACTCTCCTGATACAAAAGCGTCTAGACAGTCGTTGGAGAAAGGGTCGAAAAAAAAAAAAGAAATTTTATTTTTTTCAGCTAGGAATTAATTCACAAAAGAGTTGTTTTTACACTCACATAGTGAGATTCTAGGCTTTATATTTTTCTCCCGCGTGTTTTTTCCATCCGCGGGGTATTGCTACTTATTATTATTATTCATCATTTTTTCAATTAAGCGGATTAATTTTAGGATTCTCTACCGGTTTCGCATAATGTTCAATATAGAAATATTGAATGTCACCATGAATATTTTCCACCAGTTTTATTTCATGAAATCTAGAATTATTGAACAATTAGTAAACGAAACGAAAAAAAATAAAGGGGGAAAACACGCCACTGATCAATCGGGAGTAGCAGAAGAAGGCGGTAGTATCCTCTGTAATGAGAGTGTAATGAGAGGGTAATTGGAGGGAGTACTTGGAGAGTACTTAGAGGGGCTAATTACATGTAATCGGATGTACATAGGTGTACTTGGGGGTATTACTGATAATTGGGGTACTTGAAGGTGTTCATGACCTATACTTGGCATGTAATTAGATGTACATAGGTGTACTTAGGAGGTATTGCTGGTAATTGTGGTAATTGAAGTTGTTCGTGACCTTATGTGATTAGGGTACTAGAAGGTGTTCCGTCTACGTTGATGTCTCTCAAACAGATGATCTGTTTACGGGCGATGTTGGACATTCGAAATATGACCATACCCCCTTCCAAGCAAATACCCCCACCTCTCAGCGAGTATATAAAAGGCAAGTGAGGGGCTATTTCACTACCTTTCTTTTGAGCAACATGTTCCCTTGTATTTGTGGCAAATCTTTTACAAGAAGTGACAATCGCCTTCGACATCAACGAGACAGTTGTTCATCGACATCTTCATCAGCAAAACGAGTGAGAACGTATAATGAATCTCCCTATAGCGAACTCCACTTCAAGCAAAGAGAGATGGCAGTGTCTTCAAGAAAACGTGTGAAAGTGGACAATGAAGCTTCCACTAGCATTGGCTGGCTTCAAAGTAGTCACGGAGATGTGCATCAGATAGGCCCTTCGGAAAAACGGATGCAAACTCCTGTAGGTTCTACCTCACGGAGATATGCGTCAGATTGGTCCTTCGAAAAAACGGATAGAAACTCCAGTATTACCACCTTATATGTGTGGTAATGTGGTTATTCCGCATTCTCAAATTAAGTCGCACAATAGGACGCTCAAACACAGATCGAATGCATGTGTCAATTCGAGTGATGGAGTACAGCTCATTAAAAGTGCATTGAGATGTCGGACTGCCAGCTACAGGGTGTTTGCTGAAAATATTTATAGCGAGTATTTTTTAGTGAAATCAGACGTAAAGTAGTCGATTTATTGAAAAACAACATCAAATTGCATTACAGCGTCAAGATCAACATGGAGGTGTTTGGCAGTTACATTATCTAAACCCAGCAAGTGATGGATATCAAGTCATTCAATTCAAAAAATCGTATAGTTGATTTATCTACTGATTTGAATTAATTATTTGACGCCTTCCGAGACAGTATAATTACTCAAGCATCAGAATTTGAGGGACGTGATTCAGGTTTGTAAGAAAATGATTGTTTCAAAAAATAATAGGTCTAACAATCGAATCCTTTCAGGATGGAGTTATGAGAAAGTTCTGTTTCTGGAGGTGAAAATAAACAGGCATACTCCCTTCGGAGGATCATCATACATCAAGCTACCACGATTCATTGAGAGGAAGAATGCAGTTGTCAATGTGAAGAATTATGATCAACACTGCTTTGCGTGGGCCATAACATCAGCATTATTTCCTGCCAATGATAATACTTCACTAGTGTCTTCATATCTCCACTACAGCACCGCCTTGAATTTAACAGGTATGAATTTTCCAGTTAAATTACGTGATATCAAATCGTTTGAGAATTTGAATGATATTTCAGTCAATGTGTATGGTTTAGAATCAAAATTTGAATACAATAAAGTCACTTATGAAGTTGTGGGTCCATTACAGTAGTAGATCTATACGGGAGCTACGGAATTCAAGGTCAAGCTAATATTTGATAATATTAAAAATATCCTAATTTGGACCCAAAAAAAAAAAAAAAAAATTAAGAATCCTAAGTACCTCATGGTATTCTTCATGATGAGACACCCGAAACGGCGGACATTCCAAAATTAAGGATGTACCTCATGGTCCAACGAATTTTTGACACCCAGCTGAGATTCACTGATATGGATTATATGAGTTATAGAAAAAACCCGAAACCCGAAACGGCGGACATTCCAAAATTAAGGATGTACCTCATGGTCCAACGAATTTTTGACACCCCAACGAATTTTTGACACCCAGCTGAGATTCACTGATCATACGAGTTATAGAAAAAATGTAGTCTTCATTATTCATCAAGATGGGAAGATCCTCTATACCTCATTTTTGATAGCTGAGATTCGCAGATGAGATTTATAAAAAATTTATTCTTCATGATGAGACACCCGAAACACCAAGGCAGACAAAAAAAAAATTAAGGGTCCTCCATGGTGGTCAACGAATTTTTGATAACTGGGATTCATGGAAAAAGTGTAGTCTTCATTATTCTGTTTTTATCAAGGTGGATCCCAGTAAATTTACCGAAATTAATGGAGTTTTTAATTTTTCATCAGGAGTAGTCTTCATCATTCTGCGAATCTTGACCCGTATTATAATAATAAATCTCTTGTAATTTGGCATAATTTCGACATATCTTCCGTGATTTGGACCCGAAACCCCAGGACGGACATTTTTGATACGTTACTACAGAATTGAGGATCACCTAGTTGAACATCACAGATGTAAGTTTCTTAATTTGGTGTGAATTCAGAGAGGACCCTGTTATATTTGATATTATGAAAAATATATATCTTCTTTAATTTGAACCCGACAGGGCGGAAATTTTAACAAATTTTTGATACATCATGACAAATCTGTTAGAGTTATGGATCCCCAGTAGCCCATGGTGGCCATCCAACGAATTTTTGAGATTCGGATGCATCATATAAGTTTATTATTTTGTTTTTACCAAGATGGTGGATCCCAGATGCCTCAGGGTGGATATCCCAATTTGATGTGCCATTGTGAATCTGTCGGAAAAGGATACCACCCCATTGCGAGCATCGCATCAAATTTTTGATGAAGATGTATCATATTCATATAGCTAACCTAAGTACGATGCTGAGTATTAAAATGGAAAAAAAGTTATTATGCTGTGGATTTGAGCCACGTACCTTCGGCTTACCAAGCCGCACAGTTACCGATACGGCTACGAACCGTGTTTGTATATTTGGACGAAATGGTCGTTCAAGAGAATGTGCAAGGTCTCGCAAATTGTTGAGCTGTGTTGTTTGATGTGAACAAATGGTCTTAAGCCGTACTCATCTTTAAATATCATACGGATTCAGCTGTTTGCATCACAAGGGGCTTTATCATTCACCGTGCATTCAGTCAACTGTCGGAAGTACAGTAGCACAGGGCGAACATTTAAGAAAATTTTCAGCTGAGATTCACCGACATGTATTCTATGAGTCATAAAAATGTAGACCTCATCATTCTGTTTTTTAATAATGCGAATCTGCATTTTTTGAACAATTTGTGTGACAATCACATCAATTATAAAGAAATGCCTAGTTAGTATTATTTTGGTAATCGACCCATAACATCTACGCTATCATTAGATAAAAAATAAAAGAATGTAGGTAATATAAATAAAAAAAGCTCTTATAGACGCTCTTGTGTTTTAAGTTATTTTGGCGATTGGTTCAGGTAGCATCATTATATCAATAATGTTTCAATTAAATTAAAAGAAAGTAGTTTCTGATAAAGAAAAAATCTCTACTGACGCTTCTGTGTTTTAAGTTAATTTTGGCGAATAGCCCAGGGAGCATCATCATATCAATAATGTTTTAATTAAATTAAGAAAACTAAACTCGCTTCCGTTTCTTAGTCTGACTGCATCTATGAATAGTGAAAAATACCCTGTCTATATTATTTTTTATTCAAATCCGAGTAATTTTAACAATTTGTGTGGTCTATGTTACATAATTGAAGAAGTACGAAGTACTTGAGGTTTTTAGCGCAAATATGGTTAGGTACCTATAATGAGAAAGATTTTTTCTCGATTATTAGGTTCGTAGTGTATGCAGAAGTATGCTATTAATGAACGTAGGTTTTTGTGAGATGTCCTCTATACTATTAAGTGAAAAATCAGTTAATTAACCGTAACCGATTAGATTCTTGATGAAGAATTAATCATTTTAGAATTCCTAAACCAATTTCAATCACTCATTTTTATTGGTATCTGAACTGCTAGTGCATTTTTGAATGAGGTCACAGATATACTCTACGTAAGACTGAATGAGAACTCACGGTCACTTGGGTATCACTTATAGTTGTTGAATATGATTGAGTCAACACAAATGAATTTTGTCCTTTCTTGGTAGAGAAAGTTTCTTATTTAAAAATATTATGGATAAATGGGTGAACGTGGTAGTGGAAGAAATATGAATATTTTCAATATTTAGTTATTGGTATACAGGGTGATGATAAGCATGTCTTGCATTAAATTATTAAAACGAGTGCCTACTCCCATAATTCTTATAATCATACATTATTTTCAAATGTATTCGTCACTGAATAACAAGAAACTTAAGTGGACAGTTACTTTATTGGTGTGATAACATGAAAAATGGATTATTAACGAAAAATGATTATATTTTGACAAAAATATAAAAATGTCATCAGGGGTATATTCGACTTTTAATATATCTCATGTAAAGTTATGAATTGAGTGGTATTTGTAGAAGTGGGGAATGTGACTTCCAGTAAAAAAATATATTGAAACAATACTGCACCAATAGTGTAGAGATATCACATACAAATTGATAATAACCAAAAATAAAGAAAGAATTATTAATGATTTATCTTCCTTTGGAGTTCTCATTCAGAATTACAATAGACAGGAAAAATGAAGGATAGTGCATATGGAAACTGTAACTGAAGGAATATGAGTCGAAAAACACGTAAAAATAATAATAAAAAATATGGATTAGCCATAGGATGAAATGAAACATTATGGGAATAATGACTATAGAAATAGAGAACAGGGGCATATACTATGCATGCGGCGGGTATTGAGGTATTGGATGAAACGCCGAAATGTGAAGTTTGCGAGTAGGGTACATAATTTTGTAAGTTAAGAATTCGACTTTTTTCCAGTAAAAAATAATATTGGAACGATAGTGCAGATGTCAATAGTGTCACGTACATATTGAATTATATAAGACATATCTATGTACAAAGCTCCTCAAAGAGACAATTATTTTATTAAAACAGTCATTTCGCCACGACATCTTTAAATGGCTTCCTAATCAACAAATGTAATAACAATGAGAAGAAAATTGAAGGATAGTGCATATGGAAAATTCATTTGAAGGAATAAATGGAAGAACTCTTAAAAATGATAATAAAGAATATGGAGAATCTATAGGATTGATTGAAATTAAATATACAGTACAGTGCAAATAGTATTCGTGAGGCGGGTATCAAGAATTACGCATTGGTTGAAACTTTTTCTTATTTCGATGTGCAAAGAGAAATGCAGTACGAAATAAGACTAGATACGTTTCGAAGCTGGACTTCGGCTTTCCCACCAAGTAGGTTAGCTGAAGCGGGCTTTGTGTATACAGGCTCGGAAGATATAGTCATATGTCTTTCATGTCAAGTTGAAGGGTTCCAATGGCAGCCAAATGACGATCCTATGGCGAACCATCGCGATTGGAGCCCTCTTTGTGATTTTGTTCAAATTACCAACTCCCGGAGAAATGCAGTACGAAATAAGACTAGATACGTTTCGAAGCTGGACTTCGGTTTTCCCACCAAGTAGGTTAGCTGAAGTGGGCTTTGTGTATACAGGCTCGGAAGATATAGTCATATGTCTTTCATGTCAAGTTGAAGGGTTCCAATGGCAGCCAAATGACGATCCTATGGCGGACCATCGCGATTGGAGCCCTCTTTGTGATTTTGTTCAAAATTACCAACTCCAGACGTCGGCGACCAACAGATGGTGTTGATATCCCTCCAGAACGGAGGCTGATGGCGATGCAGACTCACAGACCGCCCGAGTTGAATTATTATGTTTATTTTGTGAACGATTTTTGCGTAGGTTTATTCCTTGAAGACACTTGTGGAGTTTGTAAAACACCAATTTTGACACTTCTTGAAATATATGTATCTTAGTACATTTTCTTTCGTTTTATTTGATAATAGAAAAATTTAATATATTCAAAAATAATAATAAAAATCATCATGGTCATACAATATTTTCCATGAATAGGATAAATATTATTCACTTTTTTTTCAAACAGAACTAGTTGAAAAATGTGTTGTAGAACAGCATATGACTCATTTAGTTCAACTATAAAGCGATATTTAATTCGGTGTTTTGATATTGACAAGTTTTGTGTATTATCATAAATTAATTACATTATGGAATCCGCTTCAATAAACAAACAATTTATATATAAGAAGAGCTTTATATAATTCTTGCTACCGCACATCATGCAGATTATCATCGTAATACAATTTTTAACTTTGGAGGCAGCTGTTGTTCTTCCGATATAAAGAAATTGCAAATGATGGTTTATCCATCAACAACTCAATTGAGAGTTTTTATTTGAACTAATAACCTGTCACAACAAAAAATAAACAGTTGAGAACTCCACCCAAATATTCACCAACCAACTGAAATATATCATCGAAAAATTCTTTGTTTTCATGTTTTTAACTGTCGATTCCCATCGAAATTTCCAACTCGTTTTCTTTTGATTATAATAATTCACCCTACGCTATCACAGGAGTAAAAATAGGAAATAATGAAGAGGCGATTAAAGGAAAATACATTTAGGTTCACTTATATAATTTAAATAGTATTTAAATAGTATGTATATAATAGTCTCATTCCCAAAAAATTACAGCTAGACCGTATCTTTTAATACCTACGTCGAAAATTTTATTGACAAATTGTCACACAGCATATTTTTTCTTTCTAGATGCTTCAGTAGGTCTCCGCTGGATTAATATCAGTATAGACCAAGACGAATACCATTAATTATTTCCGAACAATATCTACTTTCGAAATTGTATTTGAATTTTTCGATGTGTTCAACCCTCATCGAGGTTCGAAATTATATATACTTTTGTGGTTATTCCTGATCACAGTTAAAATTAAGTCATTGGTTCTTATAATTATCAAAAAATAATCATTGGTTTTTTCAAATGATGACTGTAATTTCGAGGGTTATAAATACCTATCTCTTTGATAGAAACGGGCAAATGAGTGTACCAAAGTAACATAATTAACACTTTTTCTCAAAATGTTGGTAATAAATTGAAATATTTCTGATGAAATTTTTCCGGACAGTTACATGACAATGTATCTCTGACACTAGAAGCAGTTTACACTAAAGTTCATGTCGAGGATAAATGATTATTTTCAGTGATAAACGGATGGATGTATAAAATATGTTAGAAACACATCTATCATTTTGATTCCAGAACTACAATCGATCGACTCTCTGAGATTTTGACTGTTCCAAAAGATGAGTGAATTTGTGAGTCACCATCTGTTAGGTAATAGCTCTTGTAGAAAAGAACAATAATAATTTTTCGTCCTTCGTTACTAAATATAACGAAATCAATAATCTTTTATAATGAATATTGAACAGTGTTTCAAATTAAAGTTGGAGGAGCCTAGCATGTGCCAACAATACCTTGTAAGAGAATCATCATTTTATTTTCCTATACACAGAAACGCATTGTAGAAATATAAGTGAAGTGTTTGTCTAAAAGTAATAAACTAATTCATGAACAAGTGTTGTTATATCATACTGAGAAACGCACACTACTTTTTTTAGTTATAAAATTTTTCACGAAATTATAACATTTTTAAATAAAAATACCAACAAACCGCATTGAGTTTCGTAGGTATGGTGTAGAAGCGATGACGGAAGAAACGTAACTTGTAGAAAGAGCAGATATAAAAGTATCAAAGGGAGTTTATTAGCAAAACATCACCGACAGTTATAACAAAAATAATAATAACCACTCACCTAAACAGATTATAAATTTTTTTATTAAAAATATCGTGCACTTAGCATGACTTAGAGCCAATTATTGAGGTTTCTTCAACATTATAATTACTATGCTCCCCAGAAAAAAAGTCCATCAACAACAATAAATTTTGAAAAATTACAGCGGAACTGTTTTCATTACCACCGTTAAGTTTTTTTTTGAATCGTAAAATAAATCATATTCGTATTAAACTTTTGACATTAGTACATAACGATACTAATATCTTGACACCAAAGACATACATTCTTTATCTTAAGATTTTCATTTTGATGTTTTAATATCAGACGCGGAAATTCAACATGTTTCTGCATGCAGCGCTATCTCAAAGTGCACGGTATGATATATCAGAAACACACTATTTTGGAAGACTGAAATCGATGCATTTCAGGTGCAGAAAATGCTACATCATTCAATCTCGAAGGAAGTTTGAAAGTGTAACAACAGTCAGGAAAAAAAATTATAATTTTTTTAGATGTGTAATGTAGGTAATTCTGTGAGTTAGATATTTAAAAGCTTGCCCTCTGAAGTTTTCTGCTATAGGTCGGATGAGCATTCTAATGAAATTCGAAACGCTAATAATGGTTGAAAATTATCGAAAATTTGTGCTTCAACTTTGATCAAGACTCAAATAGAATTCGAAACATGTTGAATTTCCGCGTCTGATATTAAAACATCAAATTAGTTGAAAATCTTAAGATAAAGAATGTATACATAAAAATGACTAATTATCGTCTTTGGTGTTGAGAGTTCAAGATATTAGTATCGTTATGTACTAATGTCAAAAGGTTAATACAAATATGATTTATTTCACGATTCAAAAAAAACTTAACGATGGCAATGAAAACAGTTCTGCTGTAATTTTTCAAAATTTTCCGATGATAGTAATGATATTTTCTCTCTTGCACTCTCCTCATGAGAGCCAATGGATACATTATCAGAGAATAGATTAAATTTCAATATAGAATAAATGACTTGATTATAATTGACAGGATGGGTAAAATCGACCTCTATTGTTGTTGATGGACTTTTTTTCTGGGGAGTATAGTAATTATAATGTTGAAGAAACCTCAATAATTGGCTCTAAGTCATGCTAAGTGCACGATATTTTTAATAAAAAAAATTTATAATCAATATGCTTCATAGGCTTATAAAAACTTAATAATATACCTATCATCACTGCTGTTTTTTCAAATCATAGCTGGATATTGTGATTTCAGCAGGATTTGTGTGCAATCTTGAGAAAACTCGATAACTATCACAACGCATCTGTTAGAACTTGGAGTTGAGAATTGTAGCCCCCATGAGAGTTGAAACCCCAAGTTTCGGTTGTTTCCCTCATCACTGTCTCGGATATTATTTTACTTTAATGAAAAATACCTGTTTCCATATTTATTTGAGTACTCATCAAAGTTGTAAATCGACGTTTCGGTTGATTTTTTCATCATTATAACCGATTCGCATTTTATTTGAGTCTTCATCAGAGTTAAAACCAAAAGTTTCGATGATTTTTGCTCATCATCACCGTTTCGAATTCTATTGAAGTGCTCATCCTACTTATAGCCCAAAATTTCGGTTTTTTGTTTCCATCTTCAGTACACTGTTTAAAATTCTTATTTGAATTTGATGGGAATCCCTTGTTCCAACGTGTTCTCATCAGAGTTGAAACCCCAAGTTTCGGTTACTTACTTCCCTCATCAATATACTGTCTCGGATATAATTTAATTTTAATGAAAAATACCTGTTTTCATATTTATTTGAGTACTCATCAGAGTTGTAAATCGACATTTCGGTTGATTTTTTCATCATTATCAACGTTTCGCATTTTATTTGAGTCTTCATCAGAGTTGAACCCAAAGTTTCGATATTGCTCATTACCGTTTCGAATTTTTTTGGAGTGCTCATCCTACTTATAGCCCAAAATTTCAGTTTTGGGTTTCCATCATCAGTACACTGTTTAAAAATTGTATTTGAATTTTTCGATGTGTTCAACCCTCATCGAGGTTGAAACCCCAAATTTTTGGTTATTCGTTTCCCTCATCAATATACTGTCTCGGATATTATTTGAATTTAATGGAAAATACCTGTTTCCATACTTATTTGAGTACTCATCAGAGTTGTAACTCGAAGTATCGTTTGATTTTTGTTCCATTATCGGTATACCATTTCGAATTTGTGAATTTGATGTAAAAAATCCCTAGTTCCGATAATTTTTGCCCATCGTTTCGAATTTTATTGGAGTGCTCATCCGACTTATAGACCAAAATTTCGTTTTTTGTTTCCATCATCACTGTTGAAATTCCTTATCATCATCATCGCTTCTACACCATACCTACGAAACTCAATGCGGTTTGTTGGTATTTTTATTTAAAAATGTTATAATTTCGTGAAAAATTTTATAACTAAAAAAAGTAGTGTGCGTTTCTCAGTATGATATAACAACACTTGTTCATGAATTAGTTTGTTACTTTTAGACAAACACTTCACTTATATTTCTACAATGCGTTTCTGTGTATAGGAAAATAAAATGATGATTCTCTTACAAGGTATTGTTGGCACATGCTAGGCTCCTCCAACTTTAATTTGAAACACTGTTCAATATTCATTATAAAAGATTATTGATTTCGTTATATTTAGTAACGAAGGACGAAAAATTATTATTGTTCTTTTCTACAAGAGCTATTACCTAACAGATGGTGACTCACAAATTCACTCATCTTTTGGAACAGTCAAAATCTCAGAGAGTCGATCGATTGTAGTTCTGGAATCAAAATGATAGATGTGTTTCTAACATATTTTATACATCCATCCGTTTATCACTGAAAATAATCATTTATCCTCGACATGAACTTTAGTGTAAACTGCTTCTAGTTTCAGAGATACATTGTCATGTAACTGTCCGGAAGAATTTCATCAGAAATATTTCAATTTATTACCAACATTTTGAGAAAAAGTGTTAATTATGTTACTTTGGTACACTCATTTGCCCGTTTCTATCAAAGAGATAGGAATTTATAACCCTCGAAATTACAGTCATCATTTGAAAAAACCAATGATTATTTTTTGATAATTATAAGAACCAATGACTTAATTTTAACTGTGATCAGGAATAACCACAAAAGTATATATAATTTCGAAAGTAGATATTGTTCGGAAATAATTAATGGTATTCGTCTTGGTCTATACTGATATTAATCCAGCGGAGACCTACTGAAGCATCTAGAAAGAAAAAATATGCTGTGTGACAATTTGTCAATAAAATTTTCGACGTAGGTATTAAAAGATACGGTCTAGCTGTAATTTTTTGGGAATGAGACTATTATATACATACTATTTAAATACTATTTAAATTATATAAGTGAACCTAAATGTATTTTCCTTTAATCGCCTCTTCATTATTTCCTATTTTTACTCCTGTGATAGCGTAGGGTGAATTATTATAATCAAAAGAAAACGAGTTGGAAATTTCGATGGGAATCGACAGTTAAAAACATGAAAACAAAGAATTTTTCGATGATATATTTCAGTTGGTTGGTGAATATTTGGGTGGAGTTCTCAACTGTTTATTTTTTGTTGTGACAGGTTATTAGTTCAAATAAAAACCCTCAATTGAGTTGTTGATGGATAAACCATCATTTGCAATTTCTTTATATCGGAAGAACAACAGCTGCCTCCAAAGTTAAAAATTGTATTACGATGATAATCTGCATGATGTGCGGTAGCAAGAATTATATAAAGCTCTTCTTATATATAAATTGTTTGTTTATTGAAGCGGATTCCATAATGTAATTAAT
This sequence comes from Chrysolina haemoptera, assembly GCA_958298965.1. Taxonomy (NCBI): domain Eukaryota; kingdom Metazoa; phylum Arthropoda; class Insecta; order Coleoptera; family Chrysomelidae; genus Chrysolina; species Chrysolina haemoptera. The sequence goes on from OY282584.1 coordinate 30,909,024, forward strand.
TTATGATAATACACAAAACTTGTCAATATCATAACACCGAATTAAATATCGCTTTATAGTTGAACTAAATGAGTCATATGCTGTTCTACAACACATTTTTCAACTAGTTCTGTTTGAAAAAAAAGTGAATAATATTTATCCTATTCATGGAAAATATTGTATGACCATGATGATTTTTATTATTATTTTTGAATATATTAAATTTTTCTATTATCAAATAAAACGAAAGAAAATGTACTAAGATACATATATTTCAAGAAGTGTCAAAATTGGTGTTTTACAAACTCCACAAGTGTCTTCAAGGAATAAACCTACGCAAAAATCGTTCACAAAATAAACATAATAATACAACTCGGGCGGTCTGTGAGTCTGCATCGCCATCAGCCTCCGTTCTGGAGGGATATCAACACCATCTGTTGGTCGCCGACGTCTGGAGTTGGTAATTTTGAACAAAATCACAAAGAGGGCTCCAATCGCGATGGTCCGCCATAGGATCGTCATTTGGCTGCCATTGGAACCCTTCAACTTGACATGAAAGACATATGACTATATCTTCCGAGCCTGTATACACAAAGCCCGCTTCAGCTAACCTACTTGGTGGGAAAACCGAAGTCCAGCTTCAAAACGTATCTAGTCTTATTTCGTACTGCATTTCTCCGGGAGTTGGTAATTTGAACAAAATCACAAAGAGGGCTCCAATCGCGATGGTCCGCCATAGGATCGTCATTTGGCTGCCATTGGAACCCTTCAACTTGACATGAAAGACATATGACTATATCTTCCGAGCCTGTATACACAAAGCCCGCTTCAGCTAACCTACTTGGTGGGAAATCCGAAGTCCAGCTTCGAAACGTATCTAGTCTTATTTCGTACTGCATTTCTCTTTGCACATCGAAATAAGAAAAAGTTTCAACCAATGCGTAATTCTTGATACCCGCCTCACGAATACTATTTGCACTGTACTGTATATTTAATTTCAATCAATCCTATAGATTCTCCATATTCTTTATTATCATTTTTAAGAGTTCTTCCATCTATTCCTTCAAATGAATTTTCCATATGCACTATCCTTCAATTTTCTTCTCATTGTTATTACATTTGTTGATTAGGAAGCCATTTAAAGATGTCGTGGCGAAAGGACTGTTTTAATAAAATAATTGTCTCTTTGAGGAGCTTTGTACATAGATATGTCTTATATAATTCAATATGTACGTGACACTATTGACATCTGCACTATCGTTCCAATATTATTTTTTACTGGAAAAAAGTCGAATTCTTCACTTACAAAATTATGTACCCTACTCGCAAACTTCACATTTCGGCGTTTCATCCAATACCTCAATACCCGCCGCATTCATAGTATATGCCCCTGTTCTCTATTTCTATAGTCATTATTCCCATAATGTTTCATTTCATCCTATGGCTAATCCATATTTTTTATTATTATTTTTACGTGTTTTTCGACTCATATTCCTTCAGTTACAGTTTCCATATGCACTATCCTTCATTTTTCCTGTCTATTGTAATTCTGAATGAGAACTCCAAAGGAAGATAAATCATCAATAATTCTTTCTTTCTTTTTGGTTATTATCAATATGTATGTGATATCTCTACACTATTGATATGTGCAGTATTGTTTCAATATATTTTTTTTACTGGAAGTCACATTCCCCACTTCTACAAATACCACTCAATTCATAACTTTACATGAGATATATTAAAAGTCGAATATACCCCTGATGACATTTTTATATTTTTGTCAAAATTAAATCATTATTCGTTAATAATCCATTTTTCATGTTATCACACCAATACAGTAACTGTCCACTTAAGTTTCTTGTTATTCAGTGACGAATACATTTGAAAATAATGTATGATTATAAGAATTATGGGAGTAGGCACTCGTTTTAATAATTTAATGCAAGACATGCTTATCATCACCCTGTATACCAATAACTAAATATTGAAAATATTCATATTTCTTCCACTACCACGTTCACCCATTTATCCATAATATTTTTAAATAAGAAACTTTCTCTACCAAGAAAGGACAAAATTCATTTGTGTTGACTCAATCATATTCAACAACTATAAGTGATACCCAAGTGACCGTGAGTTTTCATTCAGTCTTACGTAGAGTATATAATATCTCTGACCTCATTCAAAAATGCACTAGCAGTTCAGATACCAATAAAAATGAGTGATTGAAATTGGTTTAGGAATTCTAAAATGATTAATTCTTCATCAAGAATCTAATCGGTTACGGTTAATTAACTGATTTTTCACTTAATAGTATAGAGGACATCTCACAAAAACCTACGTTCATTAATAGCATACTTCTGCATACACTACGAACCTAATAATCAAGAAAAAATCAGTTTTTCTCATTATAGGTACCTAACCATATTTGCGCTAAAAACCTCAAGTACTTCGTACTTCTTCAATTATGTAACATAGACCACACAAATTGTTAAAATTACTCGGATTTGAATAAAAAATAATATAGACAGGGTATTTTTCACTATTCATAGATGCAGTCAGACTAAGAAACGGAAGCGAGTTTAGTTTTCTTAATTTAATTAAAACATTATTGATATGATGATGCTCCCTGGGCTATTCGCCAAAATTAACTTAAAACACAGGAGCGTCTATAAGAGCTTTTTTTATTTATATTACCTACATTATTTTATTTTTAATCTAATGATAGCGTAGATGTTATGGGTCGATTACTAAAATAATACTAACTAGGCATTTCTTTATAATTGATGTGATTGTCACACAAATTGTTCAAAAAATGCAGATTCGCATTATTAAAAAACAGAATGATGAGGTCTACATTTTTATGACTCATAGAATACATGTCGGTGAATCTCAGCTGAAAATTTTCTTAAATGTTCGCGCTGTGCTACTGTACTTTCGACAGTTGACTGCACGGTGAATGATAAAGCCCCTTGTGATGCAAACAGCTGAATCCGTATGATATTTAAAGATGAGTACGGCTTAAGACCATTTGTTCACATCAAACAACACAGCTCAACAATTTGCGAGACCTTGCACATTCTCTTGAACGACCATTTCGACCAAATATACAAACACGGTTCGTAGCCGTATCGGTAACTGTGAGGATTGGTAAGCCGAAGGTACGTGGTTTAAATCCACAGCATAATAACTTTTTTTCCATTTTGATACTCAGCATCGTACTTAGGTTAGCTATATGAATATGATACATCTTCATCAAAAATTTGATGCGATGCTCGCAATGGGGTGGTATCCTTTTCCGACAGATTCACAATGGCACATCAAATTGGGATATCCACCCTGAGGCATCTGGGATCCACCATCTTGGTAAAAACAGAATAATAAACTTATATGATGCATCTGAATCTCAAAAATTCGTTGGATGGCCACCATGGGCTACTGGGGATCCATAACTCTAACAGATTTGTCATGATGTATCAAAAATTTGTTAAAATTTCCGCCCTGTCGGGTTCAAATTAAAGAAGATATATATTTTTCATAATATCAAATATAACAGGGTCCTCTCTGAATTCACACCAAATTAAGAAAACTACATCTGTGATGTTCAACTAGGTGATCCTCAATTCTGTAGTAACGTGTCAAAAATGTCCGTCCTGGGGTTTCGGGTCCAAATCACGGAAGATATGTCGAAATTATGCCAAATTACAAGAGATTTATTATTATAATACGGGTCAAGATTCCCAGAATGATGAAGACTACTCCTGATGAAAAATTAAAAACTCCATTAATTTCGGTAAATTTACTGGGATCCACCTTGATAAAAACAGAATAATGAAGACTACACTTTTTCCATGAATCCCAGTTATCAAACATTCGTTGACCACCATGGAGGACCCTTAATTTTTTTTTTGCCTGCCTTGGTGTTTCGGGTGTCTCATCATGAAGAATAAATTTTTTATAACTCTCATCTGCGAATCTCAGCTATCAAAAATGAGGTATAGAGGATCTTCCCATCTTGATGAATAATGAAGACTACATTTTTTCTATAACTCGTATGATCAGTGAATCTCAGCTGGGTGTCAAAAATTCGTTGGACCATGAGGTACATCCTTAATTTTTTTTGGAATGTCCGCCGTTTCGGGTTTCGGGTTTTTTCTATAACTCATATAATCCATATCAGTGAATCTCAGCTGGGTGTCAAAAATTCGTTGGACCATGAGGTACATCCTTAATTTTGGAATGTCCGCCGTTTCGGGTGTCTCATCATGAAGAATACCATGAGGTACTTAGGATCCTTAATTTTTTTTTTTTTTTTTTCGGGTCCAAATTAGGATATTTTTAATATTATCAAATATTAGCTTGACCTTGAATTCCGTAGGTCCCGTATAAATCTACTACTCATTACGATACTCTCAGAGAAAACTCACAAGGCATGTCAATTTGTTGCTTATCACAGACGATGTGGGAAATAGCCACTATTGTTCGATACAAAATCTATCAGGTTTGGGGAGTAGCCAAATCTCATCCCACAAAAACCAAAAGTATTTTTGCGATGGTTGTTTAGCATATTTTTCAAAAGAACGATTACTATTACGCCATCAGTTGTATGATTGTAATCATGTTTACACAACAACACCACAAATTGATATAAAAATCAATAAATATGGTAAAATGGTAGGTGGTAAAAAACTTATATTTATACAAATGAAGGTACACTTTGTGGTGTATGCAGATTTTGAATCTGTATTGAATCCCATTCAAACTAGTGACCCGAACCCTGAATCCTCATACACGAATAAAACTTTCGAACATGAGCCCTATTTTTTTGCATATTCGATAAAATGTTCTTTCGATGATGATTTGTCCAAATTCGTTACATATAGAGGTGCTGACGCGGCAAAGGTGTTCACAACGCGATTGGAAGATGACTGGAAAAATATTTTTCATAAACATTTACGCTTCGTGAAACCTATGCATGAACAAATCCCCAAAGAGGAAGAAGAGTATAATAATGCCACCATATGTGGTATATGTGAAAAATCTTTTGTCGATGAGGATGTTAAAATTCGAGATCATTGTTACCTCATTGGAAAAAAAAAGATTCCCAGCAGCACACTCTGTATGTAACTTGAATTTCAAAATTCCCTATTTTATGCCATAACATGAGTGGGTACGATTGTCATATGTTCATAAAAGAATTATATTGGGATGAAGACAAGGTTGAGGTTATAGCTCAAACTAAGGAAAAGTATGTTTCTTTTTCTAAATCTGTATACACACATAGTTATCAAAATCGAAAAGGGGAAACGAAGAAGTATTATTTAAAAATGAGTTTCATTGATAGTTTTAAGTTTATGTCAAGTTCATTAGAGAAGGGGGCGAATTTAATTGACGAACAATGTATAGGAATGTCCAAACATTTTCCCGATTTGGATAAATTCAATTTGATGGGAAAAACAAGTTTTTCCGTATAGTTTTGTTGACAATATCGATAAATTGAATGTTTGCACTTTACCCACTAAAAATCAATTTTACGATAACTTGACTGAAGAACATACCACTAAACATTAAAACATAACTTAAACATAACTGTTACATCACATTGTGACTTTGTGATGTTGTTCAGAGGTATGCTTGACATTACAGATACGTTGCGTCCATGGTCCTTTGTGCATCTTTTAAATATTACAATGTAACGTTTGAAACTAAACGTTACAAAAATGTATCATATTAACATGCATTCAATGTTGCTCAAAACATGTTTGTAATGTTGGTCAAAACATGTATGCAATGTTGCTCAAAACATGTATGTAATGTAATAACATTGTTACTCTTCTATATTAATATTTTGATTTGTGGTATACCGGGTGGAGCATATACTCTCCGATTTTGGTAGAATTTGTGTCTTATCTGAGAAAACAGTCCATTTTGAAGCAAACAAAAAATCTCAAGGATAGCGGCGTTTCCATAGCCCACGATTTATGTCCAGCAGATAGGAAAGATCAGAAAATCATGATATGATTGCAATTCAGGATTATAGTATTTTAAGAAAGGATAGGGGGCAGAGAGAGGGAGGTGTGGCATTGTATGTTAGAAATTCTCTTACCTTTTCCGAGATATCGAGCTCTGATGCAATTGAACAGTTATGGGTGAAATTGCATCATAAGGGGCATACAACAGCTGTTGGTGTTGTTTATAGGCCGCCGAACACGAATGTGAAACTTTTTTTAGATAATCTTGAAGAAGTTATAACTGCTCTTATACCAACTTGTGATAATCTTGCAATAGTCGGTGACTTCAATATTGATTGGCTGAAAACCTCGTCCTCAAGTAAACTCACTCTGAATTCTATGCTTGAAATGTATGGCCTCAACCAAATAATTGACACACCAACGCGAATAACTCCACGCTCGTCTTCCCTTTTGGACTTCATAATACTATCAGACGAAGATATTGCATTAAAAAAGAATGTTGTATCCGTTGACCATAAATCTGATCATGAGCTGGTAATGTGTGAATTGAAGTTGGAAATAGCCAAAGATACCCCCAAATATAAAGATATAAGACAATTTAGAGATTTCAATTATGAACATTTTTAACCACGATCTCAATAACCTTTCATTCAGTGATGTCTATTTAGTGCAGGATGTCAATGAAAAAGTGAATATTCTCAATAGAACTCTAATTCAACTCTTTGATTATCATGCCCCCATAAAAAGAATAAAAATTACAAAGAAGTACAATCCGTGGGTAACTGATAATCTAAGGTTGATGATGTCTATGAGAGATGAGGCTTATAAATGCTGGAAGAAAACAAGAAAACCTTCTAAACTTGAGTACTACAGAATGCTCAGAAATTATACCACCCTCTCATGTAAAAATGAGAAGGCAGCATATTTTCGGGAAAAAATCAGGTCAGCTAATACATCAGAAATATGGGCAGAGATGAAAAAAAATTAATGTTGTACAAAATAAAAATAGGAACATTCCAGTTAATCTACAGGATGTGAACAAATTGAATGCTCATTATATCAATTCGTTGCCAAACATTCAACCAGATTTAAATAAAATGAACTACTACAAACAACACACCAAAACTACTAATGGTTTCAGTTTCAAAAATGTTGATGACGCCCAGATATTTCGTACAATTAATAAAATTAAAACCAATGCAATAGGGTGGGACGGATTGAACTTAAAATTGATAACATTATGTTGTCCAAAAATTATTCCAGTCATTACTAACATTGTCAATACTTGCTTAGAAACAAATAGTTTTCCGGATGTATGGAAAATGGCACTCATTCAACCAGTTCCTAAAAAAGCAAATCCTTCGGAATTCAAGGATCTAAGGCCAGTTAGTATTCTCCCGACCTTGTCTAAGGTACTTGAAAGAGTAGTAGAACAGCAACTCCGAGAATTTCTATCGAACAATGACATAATACCAGTGGAGCAATCTCGTTTTAGGCCTAGACATAGCTGCGAGACAGCATTTCTTAGTATCACAGATGACATTTTAAGGGCAACTGACTCAGGGGAAATTATGGTATTGATACTTTTGGATTATTCCAAAGCTTTTGATACTTTACATCACGAAATGCTCCTCAGTATCCTACTTCATATCGGACTGAGTGATGATACCCTCAAGTTCTTTGAAAATTTCCTTTCAAATCGCTCACAACGGGTGCGTATAGCAGATAATATATCAGAACCACTCAAATTGTCATCTGGAGTGCCTTAAGGATCCATTTTAGGGCCGTTATTGTACACTTTATACACTTCAAATTTCGTTCAATTGATTAAAGACATTTCAATACACTTCTATGCGGACGATACGCAAATCTATTATTCGTTCAGTACAGCTAGCATAAAAGACTCCATAGCCCTTATCAACCGGAATGTCGCGTCTATTGTTGAAGGATCTTATCAACATTCACTTAAAATAAATGCAGATAAAACTGCAGTTTTATGTTTTGGTCCTAATAAGAAATTATCAAAAATTTCAACTGAAATAAAAATAAATGTAGACGGCCACGAAATAATCCCATCTGAATTTGCAAAGAATCTTGGTCTAGTGCTAGACGGCTCCCTGAGATTCAGGAAACACATTTCTAGTTGTATAAGATCAGCCTATGCCGATCTGAAAACAATATATAATAACCGCGAATTTATGGACAGAAAGACAAAAGCACTATTATGTGAATCACTAGTGCTATCTAAAATGAACTTTTGCGATACTGTATATGGTCCATGTCTGGATACCACAAATCAACGCCGGATTCAGGTGTTACAGAATTCCTGCCTTCGACTAAATTTTGGAATACGAAGACGGCACCGAATATCGCACAAACTGAAGGAACTAGATTGGCTGAATATGAGCAATCGATGAACATCTCATGCTTTGTGCTTATTCTATAAAATCATCATTCATAAAACGCCACCGTATCTGTTCAAAAAAATCTCATTTCGATATGACGTACATAACTTGAACGTGAGACATAAATTTAAATTAACCCCACCGATTCACAGAACCGAAACGTTCAAGAGGTCTTTTTCATATCAAATTGCGACTCTTTATAATTCTTTACCCGACTCTTTCAAATCGTTATCTCTTTGGTCTTTCAGGTTACAAATACTCAAACTCCTATTATCTCGGCAAACTTAATACCTGTATAAATTCGTGTTTAAATGGGTGCGTATCTGCACATGTGGGTATATGTGTACATATAAATTTAATCTTCTATCTTTACAAATATTTGGACTTGAAAAGGTAATTGGGATTTATATTGTTGTCACATTTTTGTTTCTATTCAAAATTCATAGCACTGTATTTTTTTTATTTTTTTTATCTTTATTTGTTCTTTTTTTTTTGTTATGGTTAGGTTGAAAAACAGAGAGTGTGATTCACGTCACACTCACCTGACACCTCGCCTTTTTTCCAATCCAATCCCATTATGTTATGTTACAAGATTTGTACTGGTTCTTTTGGAAAATAAAGACATTATTATTATTATTATTATTATTATATCACATCTTTTCTGAATTTATACATACAATATGGAATATCAATAGTCACTTTTTGGTAGCCGAGTAACTTCAACTTGAAAAATATAGAAAGAGAACATATATCATGAGCCACACTCGCATCCTGTATCTCAAATGAAAAAATATTGACTTTTGAACGTCTAACATTCAACTTGTCCCATATTTTTTCATTTGAGATATTGGGTGCAAGTATGACTCATTGTATTTTTTCTCTTTTTATATTTATTAACTCGAAGTTATTCACCTTGAAAAAAGTAACTACTAAAATTCCAAAAATGTATTTACAGAAAAAAAGATGATATACGATGAGTATATGCTCCACCCCGTACACTACAATTCAAAGTATCAAAACAGATGGAGGTAAATGTTAATGGGAAAATGATATCAAATAAAAAAACTACAACTGCATTAAATATTTAATGGAATAAAGAATATAAAAAATAACAAAATACTCTTAAAGAATAAAAGTAGAATTTTCACTGAATCAATGATCACGTGGTTTGTGTGTCACTACTCTTCCCTCTACAGCCTCTACTTTGCAAGCCTTATCTAATCCGTCACAATGAGTTCAAACTCAATTCACCTGTGGTTGAACGGAATGTCATTTACAGATCCTGAAAATATAGTAATTATAGTCACTGAAAATCTTAAATCAATTTTAAATTTATATCGTCAACAAAATGTCAGTTGTATGCTATGTAATAAAACTTGAAATATTTTTATTAATTCTTGAAATATTTTTGGTAATTTTTAAAATCACTAATAATTGCTTAAAACCCATTTTAATGGGTGATTACAAAATATAACTCATAAGTATAGGTACCAGCTTTACAAGACAGGCCAGATTGCATTTTATTTGTTTATTACTATAACTCATGCTTCATCAGTTAGCAGTATTAATCCTACGTTAGCTCAACAAAAAGCTTTATGCAAATGGGTACCAGAAAAACAAATCACTAATTTGTTCATCGAGTATTCGTAATCTCATACCATTTCTGATACTATTTTGAAACCATAACTTGAAATGTATGGAAATACTAGATATACATTTCAGCATCACTTCAAATAATAACATTTGTTGGAATTGAAATAATATTCTAACTCACCTCCGCCTGACCTGCATGCTGAGTTTATCTTCACTGGATGTAATCACTTCAGTATTACTCTGATTATCATTCCTTATTAACATAAAATTGTTTCCTCAGCAGAGCTATTTTCATTTGTAAAAGTCAGACGAGATGGATTGACAACGCTGATAAGTTTCCTTTATTTAAGACCCTAGGCTTAGAAACCTGAAATAATCAAACGTTAATACTTGTTGGGAGGAACTAGAAAAATCATAACCTTATGAACACTGTGAATTTTACAATAATATGATATTGAGACTGTATGTTTTGAATCCTGTTTTAAGAATTTTAATAATATTGCTTTCAGTCACTATTGGAAATAATAAGGGTCCAGGGCTCCTTCCACCAACATAGATGTTCATCTAGATACCAACTGTAGGAACAACTGATACGCTTCTAGTTTTCTATGAAGTGAGCAGCATCCTGAAATGAATCAGTGATGTTTATTGAATATTTTTTAGTAGTTTAAACTTCAATGCCTACCTCAAATATCTGCCAACAAATATCTGGCTGTTTGTTGATGTTTTTATTCTTCCTACCATACTTCAGCTGGTACAAAAATTATATCACTCGCGAACTGGTCAAAAAGTCAAGTAAGAACTTTCAATCGAAATATAGAAAGGCATCAGATCCTACAAAAAATGCATAATGAAAATTGAAAGCACTCGCTCACAGCTTGTAAAATAAACAAGATGGATGAATGTCATGAAACATTTTAAGATAATATTAATACCAAAAGTTTTCAGTACACATGTGAGTAATGTTTTGAGGTGGTTAAACACAAACATCGTACAAATAACATAATCACTCTATCTGAGACATATCTGAGGAACATATACTCAACACTTTATATATCTTTCAATGAATATTATTTGTTACATTATTTCGATGAGACACAAACATATAGCTGAAAACATTATGTAGGAAACATCATGACAACATTAATATTCTGTTAGTTTGCCAATATTTATAAAGTTATCTCTGATAATTTTTTTTTTATGTATCATGTTTAGTGGGATATATCCGACAGAGACTACTTGAGGACTAAACATGTTTGGAATTTATTCGAGTGTAAGAGCTTGGGGGAATATTCGGACTCATATTTAAAATCTGACGTACTGTTGTTGTGGGATGTTTTCGAAAATTTCAGAAAGATATGTTTAAATACATATAAATTGGACCCAGCTCAATATTTTAATGCACCGGGTCTATCTTGGGATGCAATGTTGAAATATACTGATATCGAGCTGAAACTTCTTACCGATATTGATATGTTACATTTTTTCAAAAATGGGATACGTGGAGGCATAAGCCAATGTAGTGAAAGAAAGCATATAGCCAATAATAAGTTTTTACCCGATTTCAATCCCATCGAACCGTCATCTTTCATCTCATATTTAGACGCTACTAATCTTTATGGTCATAGTATGTCACAGCCATTACCTACCCACGATTTCGAATGGTTAACCCCAGAAGAAACTTCAAATTTAGATATAATGGGTATAGCTGACGATGATTCATATGGATACGTCTTCGAAGTTGATATTCATTACCCACAAGAGTTGCATGATCATCATGCTGATCTCCCATTTCTGGTAGAAAGGATGATCCCACCAAATTCCAAGTGTTAAACCCCAAAATTGATACCAAACTTGCATGATAAACAGAAGTTCATAGTGCACTATAAAAACCTGAAACAGGCAATCAACAATGGTTTGATTGTAATGCACACACACAGAGTACTCAGATTCAAACAGTCGTGTTGGATGAAACCTTACATCGATCTCAATACTCAAATAGCACAACCAATAAATCTGAGAAATATTTTTATAAATTAATGGTCATTCAGTTTATGGTAAAACGATGGAAAACGTGGACAACAGGATGGATGTGAGGCTTGTCACACATTGGGAAAATATTCTTATTGCTAAATCAAATTTTAAAGATTGTATAATTTTTTCTGAAAATTTGGTAGCTATCCAACTGAGTAAAGTAAGGGTTCATTACAATAAACCATTGTATTTGGGATTCAGTGTTTTTGAATTATCCAAGACTTTAATATACGAGTTTTATTATGGCTTTATAAAAAGAGAATTCGGTCAGAATGCTTCTCTTGTATACACTGACACGGATTCACTTATTCTGAAGGTACAAACTCCAAATTTTCATGAATTTATCAACAGCCATATATGCAGATTTGATACCTCCAATTATGGTGTGGATAACAAATTCAATATACCTGTAACACCTTCAGTCTTGGGTAATTTCTGACACGGATTCATGAAGATGAATTTGTTCAGAAGCATCTCACATGACGTGTATACCGAAATGAAGAATAAGGTAGCACTATCATTTGCTGACGATAAACGATTAATTATTCCTAATACAACCCACATCCTTCCTGATATTGAGTTTTATCAAAATGATCCCAATGAAAACATTCGTATATGTAATATGATGGTTGAATCTTTGTTTGATGAATTCAATATGAATCCTGAGAGTAGACTCGATTATCTTATTACACTACTGAATGCTGAAATGCCTGAATAATATCATTCAAAATACTCAAACGTTTCTTCCCACTGTCACAACTGGAAAATTCATATTTACCCTGGCCCACAATTATGTACCACTCAAATATTGTTGCGTGTTAAAGTAAAATAGTCTGTTTGAAGATGACCATCTTCAAATCATAACTATAAAAATTTGCGAATATTATGTAATATGATGAAATCTTTGTTTAATGGGTTAATTTTTCTTGAAAATATCGGTTCACTTGGAATATTAAAATATGTATTAGCGAATTAAATGGTTGTATACAAAATTATTTTTTAAAATTGTCATTGTGAAAGTAACTTTGTGAGAAGAAAGATGAAAAGAGCTATAGATAAATTTGGACGTGAGAGAAAATGAGGAAATGGATCAACTATACGTGGACCTGCAGGAATCGATTTCAAGTTTACAACAGATGGGTAATATGATATACAGGGAAAAAGATTGAAGAATACTGGAGCACCTGTTGATGGAGATGATTGTGTGATCCGTTCATTTCTCGATGAAAAAATCGAGGAAACGAAATCACTTGCCCTTGCAGCTCCACGAGCTGCAATAAATTCCATAGAAGAAAGAGTTGTGGAATTGGAGAAGAAACATCCCAAACGTTGGGATCAATCATCGGACAGACTACGCATGTTGATTCCTAGCATTGCCATAGAAAAATGATTTTATAATGTCTCATACAATGTCAAATGAAATGTTACAAATCATTGTTCAAGTTTTTCATTTCATACTTGCCAAACAGGACACCTTCATATTGGCAAAAAGAAACACTTATGATACATATTCAAGCAGACATGGAGAACTTCAAGAGTGGACCATACTTTATGATATGGCATCATCCATACGAGAGATAAGTGGTAAAAGCAGTATAATCGTGTGAGAAATAAAAAAAGGCGAGTGTATATTTTCTATAGTTTAATACTAATTACACATTTTGCTGAAAATTAAATGTAATACAATTATATGAGAATATTAAACCACAGCACTTTTATTCATCCATGAATTATGTTCACTGGGAAAGCCTAACCAGTTGATATATAGTTTATTGCCTTTGCTTCTCAATACTTTTTCAACTAAATATAAATCAGGATTATGTGTTTTCAAGAGTTTTGATCCATAAAAACATCCTTTGATCGGGCTCCCATCCATATTTTCAATCATATAAGTAATGGGATGTGTTTGGTTGATTTTAACAATTTTGAATAGTTCTGCTGTGAAATTGGCAGTGTATCCTCTTTCGAAAATATTCTTGTACTTGCTTATACGTACAATATCATTAATTCGGAATTTAGGTGTCTTTCGTTTCTTGAGGATGTTATGTGCACTCATTCTCTTCATTACTTTGAGGCCTTTGAATTTAATTTTTGTTGTCGACTTCACATCAATGGGTTTTATATCTATTGTACGATGTATTTTGTTGTTATATTTCTCTGTTAATATAGGTAGAATATCTAATCATTTGTGATGTCCCATCGTTGAAAATTATCTGTAAAGCCACGTTTTCATTGTTTGAATTACTCTTTCTGCAATGGCCGCCTTCATTGTACTAAATGTGAAATAATAATTGATTTTATATTTCTGCATAAGAGTTGAGAAACTACTATTGAAAAGTTCTTTTCCTTGGTCGCTTTGTAGATGTTTTGGAGAATATTTGGCTTCTTTCAATACAATTGCCATTGCATCGGTAACAGCGGCACCTGTTTCATTTAAAACTGGTACTTTCCATAGGTATTTGGAGTAGCAATCAATCACGACAACAATATAACGATATGCTTTGTGACTTTTAGCATATGGTTGCAATTCTGCGAGATCAATTTACCATAAATCTGCAAAACCTTTGATTGTGGTCATTCTTCTGGAAAAATTACGTCTTGCTGGCTTATGCAGTTCATTGACAACTTGTCGTTTCACATCACTAATTTCATTATCCATCGTATCTTTCGATAGTGTTACAACATCAAATAATGGGGACGAACTGATGAAATTTTTGGTGAGTGTATCAATATATTATACCCTCTTCTCGTAATTCTTCAATTATCGAAATTATTTTAGTTTCATGACCTGTATGACCGGCTGACTTTGAAGCGATCAATAGCCGTAAACGAGCGACTAACTCCTTGGGTGAATTCCAGTAGACATAATTAGCAGGTTTGGGATCATACATTTTCTTCATTTTCATTCGATGGAACCCCTCACCTTTTTTTGTCCTACTTCTGGTCATCTGATAATGTGATAAGTTTAGTACAGGTTTAATAACTTCACGGAATTTCTTAGATTTTGTATGTTTGTAACCATTTCTCAGTTGATGTTGTTTATATGGTGCGTTCGTTAGCCTCAATATTTTAGCTTATGTATGACGAACTTCATCATCATCATCATCGACTTCAGGTGGGTTCTTAAAAAAATCATGTTCCGGACTACTTGGGAATTCATGTGTTTTGGTTTTTTTGTTATTCCAAAATGAAATATTTCCATCACTGAAACGTACATTGTGATTCCCCATTTTCAGTTTTTGTGTAGTAGGATTTAACCTTATGCCAAATATCGTATCATGAGTTGCATTCTTTGTTTTGACATTTTCCAAATGTCTTTTCAAAACATCTCCAACATTGTCTTCAAAATTATCGAATATGGACATTTCATCTTTTCCGAATTCTTTGATGGTATCTGTCTCACTGTCAACAGATGATATTTCACTACCAAATGATGAATTATTTCCCATTGGAGTTCTCATAACTTTCATTGGAGTAGACTGATAATTCATTTGCTTCATCGAAGACGTTGGTTGTGGTGGTGGTGGTTTCATGGTAGCAGCAGCTGAAGATAGAACTTTCAATGGCGTTGTTATGGGATCATAAAATTTTTCGAGTGCCATTTGGTTTTCAATATTTCCACTCTTGATGGAGTTGAATTTCCGCCGTACAGCTTCTGTTGTTTCAATCAATTGACGTTTCAAATTCATTTCCTCATTTCCAGCAGTTGAATTATTATCAGTCTTTATTTTGCTAATATTTCCAATAAAGAGAATTCTATGAAGCAGTTTCCTCTATGGAATTCAGCGACCGATTGAATATTGAATGTGGATTGTAGCGTCATGGATATATAAAACTATCGAATCCCATACGATATCTGCCTTCGTGTATTTTTCTATCTTTATCGATGACAAGAAATCCATATTGATCTTCCCAACATTTAATACACATCAATTGAAACTGTTTGAAAGTTACATCGGGTGATATATGATCGGAATATATATGATGAAGATTTGTCTCATCTTGTTTGAATATTGCAATAAAATTGGCATTATCACGCACTAACTGCTTGGGCACGCGTGAATATGTCTGTCCAAGATAAAAACAATCGACATCTTTATGATGTCTCATAAAAAAATATGATCTTATGATGTCCTGTTTTTCACATATTACATAATCGAAAATGAAAACAGAATTTGGTTTGCCATCGGACGGTTTCACTATTTCTGCATTATTACTGAACGTATAAAATCCCAATCCCTTTATGGGTTCCAATACATTTCGTAGAAATTGATATATGGGTTGATTGAGTGATTTCGAATAGAGATAAACGTTTGTAAATCGCAGTCCTTGTGGATGTGTTAAGAGAGAGTGAGAGAGATCATGGCATTCGTCTTTCCACAATTTGAGGGTCCGATAATGAGTCCTCGAACAGATGATGGAAGTAGTGGACCATGCCGCAACACTATTTGTCCATTCAATTCACAACCGAATTTTTCATCTAGATTATCTACAGCAAAATTTTCTTTCTGCTTCACAATGCGCATCGTACCGTGGTTGGAGACTATGTAAGCAATGATATGTGACGAACATTTCATTTAAATGGCTACCACCGAACGATACAGACGTACTAGTATCAGTGAAAGGAGAAAGAAAGGTCGTGGATTTGTTAATTCATTAATAAACAAACTACCGTTCGAGTTACATTTACCTGGAGGTTATCAATAAGTCCTCGAACAGATGATGGAAGTAGTGGACCATGCCCCAACACTATTTGTCCATTCAATCCACAACCGAATTTTTCATCTAGATTATCTACAGAAAATTTTCTTTCTGCTTCACAATGCGCATCGTACCGTGGTTGGAGACTATGTAAGCAATGACATGTGACGAACATTTCATTTAAATGGCTACCACCGAACGATACAGACGTACTAGTATCAGTGAAAGGAGAAAGAAAGGTCGTGGATTTGTCAATTCATTAATAAACAAATTACCGTTCGAGTAACATTTACCTGGAGGTTATCAATATTGTGGACCAGGTACAAAATTGGAAAAACGTTTAGCCCGCATAGATCCCGGAATTAATGAATTGGATATTGCTTGTAAACGTCACGATATCCAATATTCAAAATATCCATCTCATCTCACATCGAGACATAAGGCAGACGAAAAACTCGAATACGCAGCTTGGGATAGGGTTAAATCGAAGGACGCTGGAATTGGAGGAAGGGCAGCTGCTCTACTAGTAACCAACATTATGAAAACAAAGAAGCGTTTCGGTATGGGATGTAGTATGGATGCTGACAAGAAGAAGAAAAGGAAAAATCACCCCAAGAAAATAAAAAACAAAATAAGAAGAGTTGCATTTGGTGCTGGTATGGTTCATAAAGTGCGAAATGTATTACGAAACGCTGGAGGTGATGAATTCGTAACAAATAATAAAAAAAGCTACTCCAGTGGCACTGCAAGCGGCACGTAAATACCTCAAAGCTGCAGGTGGAAAGGAAAAAATCCGTACACCTCGCATAATTCCGATTCCCAAGGTCGGTGGAATTTTACCGTTGATTCCGATTTTTGCTGGACTGTCTGCACTCGGAAGTTCAGCAGGTGCCGTTTCAGGTATCACCAAAGCTGTAAATTCGGCCAAAGCCAGTAGAGTTGCTTTGATGGAAGCGAATCGTCACAATAAGAAAATGGAAGCTATCGCATTGGATAAAAGTGGTAGTGGTATATTTCTTAAACCCTATCGCAAAGGACTTGGACTCTACTTGAAACCATACAATTGAAAAAACTAATTGATTCCCTTCCTCGAAGACCTCTCACCGACCTCGACCTCAAAAATTATGCCAAGAAAATGAAAATTCCCCATTTTCGAGGCATTTTCATTCGTGATAGATTACCATCTTCAGGTCCACGCCATCGCGAAACTGCAATTGTAAATTTGGATGAAATGAGTGGTCCAGGAACACATTGGGTGGCATACAGAAAATTTGGTAGAGAAATTACATATTTTGATAGTTTTGGTGATTTACCCCCACCAATGGAGTTGGTTCAATACTTTCAAAAGGTATCGAATGTTAAAATTCTGTATAACTCTGACCACCAGCAGAAGTTCAATACAGTTTTATGTGGTCACGTGTGCTTGAAATTTCTCTCCCAATCATAAAATGGATGTCACACCAAAAATGAGTCGCGAGACTATTAAAAGGATGGGATATTCCCTCAAGATGTATTCGAAATATCGCACCTTGATAAAAATGGATCGAGTGATGCACTCAAAGGACACCGCACACTTTTATAGGGAAATTGCCCCCCTGTCGAATCGGCTGAATTTTTAATATGTTGTAGTCCAAGTCATTCCAAACAAAAAGTCCAATTGGCAAAACTTTTTTTATGGGCTAGTTTTGACGGTAGAGGGCGTTGAAAATTCTCATTTTTTCTCTATTGGTAAACAACAAAAAACGTTACCCTGAATAATTTTCACTATTCTGAGTAGTAAAGATATAAACATTCATCAATATAAGATAATATTAAAAGTATTGAGCATTGGTGACATTACACATGGTCAATTATACAGTGTGTTCCATCTTGTATGGTCAAACTAATACTTCAAGTTGATGATAAAACTCTGGTGACAATGCAATATGACATTTTTGTAATAGAAAAAAATAAAATGGCGGTTCTATGATGGCGGACGAGATTTGTGATAATGGTCCGATTCAATTCAAAATTGGTATGAGGGGTGGTCGGAAATTTAGAATTTCCAGTCATAAAAAAATATTATGTAGTTTAAAAATACTTCAAAAATGGACTAAAAAGTAAAAAATAATCGACAATTCAATGTAAAAAAAGCATAGGGTGCTTGACGAAGTTCTCTTGAGCTCTTAGACTAAACCAAAAAATATGAGAATATAGATCGGAAGCCCCCTATGCTTTTTTTACATTGAATTGTCAAATATTTTTTACTGTTTAGTCCATTTTGGAAGTAAAGCGTGTTCTTTAGTATTTTTGAACTACATAATATTTTTTTATGACTGAAAATTCTAAATCTCCGACCCCGAAAACCCCCTCATACAAATTTTGAATCGAATCTGACCATAATCAAGAAACTTATCCACCATTTTGGGTTGCCATCTTGAATTCATTTCATTTGTCAAAATTCATAATCTCTGAATTTTGAATCGAATCAGATCATAATGACAAAAATCGTCCGCCATCTTGGAGCCGCCATCTTTAATTTATAAATTTTTGCCAAAAATTTGAAACATGACCTGAAAAACCCCCACCTACCAATTTTGAATAGAATCTGACCACAATCACAAATCTCGTCCGCCATCATGGAGCCGCCATTTTCTTTTTTTCTATTACAAAAATGTCACCGGAATTAATTACATAGACACGTACATACATACAAGTGAAGCTAATATAAGCGTGTTAATAACAAGAGTTTTATCATCAATTTGAGGTATTAGTTTGACCATACAAGATGGAACACACTGTATAATTGACCATGTGTAATGTCACCAATGAACAATACTTTTAATGTTATCTTATATTGATGAATGTTTATATCTTGATTACTCAGAATAGTGAAAATTATTCAGGGTAACGTTTTTTTTGTTTAACAATATAGAAAAAATGAGAATTTCCAACGCCCTCTACCATCAAAATTAGCCTATAGAAAAAGTTTTGCCAATTGGAATTTTTGTTTGGAATGACTTGGACTACAACATATCAAAAATTCAGCCGATTCGACAGGGGGCCAATTTCCCTATAAAAGTGTGCGGTGTCCTTTGCCTAAAGAAGTAATACTTGCATGTGCAATACATGAGATTGCTTGGGTTTGGGAAAAGTTACCCAAACATCTTCAAGATGATCCGGACATGATGAAATACAGATATTGTAGTGAACATCACGCTACCAATGAAAGTGATGATATTTCTGATTCTGATGTGAATGATGGTCCTGTACCGAGAAAAATATTCTGTTGTTATTACAATATTAATGATATGAATAGTGGTGCCAATGAAAATTAAAATGAAATGGATCTTAATGAAACTTCCCGAAAAAACGAAGCAGGTTATCTCCCATGTGTTGCAGACAACAATAAATTGATGTGATGTCATAGATGAGTCGTCAGTCATGTCACGCAAGTTTGAGTTACAAGTTGTGGGAAAAAGTGTCCTTAGCGCGGATTTTTATCCGCCTATTGAATTGGACAGGAATGCTCGTTATGGCTTGGGACTATTAGGATTTTATGGATGCAACACTATCCATAACATCACAAAAAAAAATAACATAATCGGCGTCAGGGTCATTGAAGATAATGGTTCGGGCACACTTCTTTTCAAGTGGACGGATTACACCATTCGAATACCATGTGGTGCATACGCGATAGAAGAGTTAAATGTTATTCAAATGAAAATTGAATCTGAAGTGCTTCACAGCAAAAAGCACGATGATATCAAATTGGATGGTATATTCAGTCCTCGAGCCAACAATGATTCATTCAAATGTATGATGCAATCAATATATCAAATTGATCTGACCCATGAAAATTCAAAAGGTCGAATGTTGGGATTCGATCGTCTGGTGTTTGAACGGAATGAGCTGCATGAATCAACATTTCCTGTGAATATTACAACTGTTCGACTCATTAGTTTGGAATGCAATATCATTTCTGGTTCATATGTAAATAATGAAGAAAATCACATTATCTATTCATTCGCTCTCGATGTTGAGCCCGGATACAATCTCACAAAAGAGCCACACAATATTATTTATATGCCAATCAGCCCGGAAGGACGTTAGTCTATCGATAACATTCCTGTACGTATTTTGGATCACAAAAATAACCTCATTGATTTTGGAAGCGAAGAAGAGATTGTTGTTATTTTGAAATTGAAACAAATCCAATAACTAATACTACAACACCATGGGTTTTTGTTATAATAGACAGAGTCGTCAAGGAATTGAAAGTGTGACAGAAACCAATTCCAATTCAGTTGAAAGTTGAAGTTCGACTAGAAAGAAGCTCATTCCACAAGTGTACGCTAAACAGTCAGCACACACTTTGTCAGTGAGAGATCTTCAATTTCTGAAATCAATTGGACTCAAATTGAAGAAATAACAATGGTGCTCAAAACAAATAATGAAAAGTTGAATATATTTGATGAACCAGTGCTTGATCATTCCCACACAAGTTTACATGAGCACACATACAAACCATATGGATCACCTTTGTTCAGAAATTCGGATGAAGTTCGAATCGCAATCAATAACCAAGATGAGATACTTGACATTGCTGAGAGTTTCATTTATATGGAAGGAAAATTCACTGCCAACGACGAGACGAAACAATGTTATCTCTCCAACAATGCTATTGCTTTTCTGTTTGATGAAATTCGCTATGATATGGGTGGTGAACAAGTGGCTGTTGTTCGAAAACCGGGAATAACATCCACAATGAAAACCATGATTTCTCTTGGAAAATCGCATGCCAATACATTATTGACCACTGGATGGGGTCTCTCAGAACTCAAACAAGATATCTTGGATGCAACCAGTCATGTATTCAGTGGTAAATTACCACTCAAATATTTGATGGGATTTGCTGAAGATTACAACAAAAGTATACTGAATGCCAAACAGGAATTGATCCTAATCATTGCTCGATCTTTCAAAAACTCATATATTGGTGAGATTGATGCTAATATAAAAATCAATAAAATCGAATGGAAAATAAAACATATAGTACCCGAAGATAAACACAAACTCAAACTTTTGAGTAGAATCAACAAAAGTGGTCTTAATGCAAAAATCAAGTTGGCGTATCGTATGTGGGATCTTTATGAACTCCCATCACTACGTGGAACATCTTCAGACATATGGGTGATCAAGACAACCAATGCCCTTGAAACACCTCGTTATATCATCATTGGATTCCAAAGCACTACCGTTTCTGAAGATAGAATGAAAGACATCACAAAATTCACAACTGCTGATATCAATAATATTCGAGTGTACTTGAACTCTGAAGTATACCCGTATGAACGTTGGAATTTCGATTTCGATAAAAAAACTCGATACTTCGGCATATTATGCCTATGAAAACTTCCAACGAAGTTATTATGACAAAAATATGAGTGAACCTCTAATGGACATTGGACAATTTCGACAGAATCCACTATTAGTCATCGATTGCTCACATCAACCAAACGCCACAAAATCATCAACTATTGATATAAAACTCGAATTTGAAACCCGAAAGGTCAAGTTTCTAGACAACACCAAAGTATATGCACTCATTTTGCATGATACATTTCTAACATACAATGCATTGGATGGAACAGTTCATGGCAGATATTGATGAAACACACACACATAAATAATGTATTTTTTTATTTTTATTCTTATTTGTATTCATTTCGTTTTCCTTTCTTTATTGATGTAAAAGAGAAATAAGTAAATAAAAGATGAATAAATTATATTAGGTTTTTTATTCAAATATCACTAGTTCAAAATTCAATTAGTTTTGGGTACATGTAAACAATCCAAAATAATTTATTATTCATCGTCACTATTTTCTTGACCATCTTCGAGTTCATCGTCGCTTAGATCATCCAGCTGATACTTTTGGATGATCCCTCCAGGTAGGTATGGCAGCAGGCGGTAGAAAAATCTCCTCAGCTCACACATAATCATGCTATTGCAGAGTTGATCCATATCCAAATAAACATCTGAATATTTCTCGCAAAGATCCACACCCTTCCTGTAGTTTTCACAGTCTCGCAAGCAGAATTCAATTTGCTCTTCATCATAACATACACTCAAGTCGTAAACGGTGGCATGGTGAACGTCCTCGGCCAAGGCATACAGCTCTGAAGACAACCTTGCAACAACTGAATCGATATCTGTGGCCTTGGTCCAATGTTCACTGGCATATTGCATCCACCTCTAAATCAAACAAAAATTATTGAAATTAGTATGCTTACGATAGAATCAGTAATACTCATATTAAACTTTCAGCGATCAGTCTTTAGATGACACACACACACAACAAGAGTGTGTTTGAAGATTTATGAAAACTTTTTATATTTTCCTTACAATTATCGTCTATAATATAAAAATAATCAGAATTAGCTTATGATAAGTGGAAAGTAACTATTATTATTACTCAATGAGATTGAATTTGACCAGCAAAACTCTGTTTACTTTGACCCAAATATGCTACTGTATATTTTCCACCAGAAGAATTGATACAAGTAATATCAGCGTCAGTGAATTGCTCTGAAACACGTTTCGGTAGCCATAATTTATTATTACTCACATCCACTAATGTTAATAATATGGATTTACCGAATCGAGTAGAACAAATTTTTATATTCTTCATTATGTATGCTTCATTTACTGCTCTAATATTTCCATCTCTTTTTTAATCATGAAATTGATTTTTTGTAAATCTACTTCTGAAACTGACATGATGAAAATGTATAAGGAAAATATAAATAATTTTCAAAAGAAAAACAACTCACTATACTTTATATTGGAAACTTTATAACTCTTCACCACTACTTGCTAACTGCTATGGTTATATTTTTCCACTGAATCTGCATCAAATTCATTTCTTTTATAATCAAAAGTAAGCAACCCCCACTATTAACCAAAGTAGCACCCTCTAACACCCACTAGCAGAAAGTCCATGAAGGTCGAACAGATCACCTAGTACATATAGGGCGTGATCAAGTACACGTAGGGCGTGACTAACAACATCCGTGTACTGTGATTGGTTGAAACTGAATTACCCCCACATCAAAGTCGTTGCCATTCAAGAGTATGAATACAGGCTTTGGGATATGTCCATCTTAAATCGAAAGACATCTTCGTACCATTTCAAACAAACTTACATTTGATTCATGAGTGGATTGAAAAGTTCTAACCGTGCCGTCATGAACATTGAAAGTCTACTGGAAAAGCATGTGGCAAACATAAGAATACTTCAAATGAAAATTCAATAGTATGAAGACAAAATTGAAATAAATGAAAAAAAAAAAATAAGGTGAAAAAAGGGAAATCAAATCCAAATATCGAGTTAATAATATAGTACGTATCAAAAGGATTTACAGCTAATTTCACAACGGAATTATTCAAAGTTGTAAAGGTTAACAGCACATACCCCTTTCATAAAAAAATACGAGAACTCGCCAGGTTACACTACTTTTTTTTTTATTCGAGAAATGGAATTAAGCAAAAGACATTTTGTAGTGGACCGAATTGTGACTTCAAACCATTCCCAAATTTGCTTGAATACACATTTTTTTATTAAAATCGGTCCAGCCGTGTAGGGGAAATTTACTTTCATATGGATGCACAGTTATGAATGAAACACCCTGTATCTCTACAACTAACGGAAATTGAGATAAAAGATGTAAGGAGAGCCCTATTCACTTTTCGAAGGAAATCTCATTAAAATATTGGCACCACGAGCATCGCGAGTTTTCATTCTAACCGAGTAACAGGCTGTGCTTTCTCCACGATCACAAATTTTTCATATAATCAAATGGAAAGCCAACGAAAAATTATTTTGACATTTCAATTCACATCTTGTTACTATGATGCCAGTCAAGGCTAACATTATTATTGCTACAACAGAGTTAGAATATTCAGTCCGTAGCAAGTGATGGATGAAATACACGCAAAATGCATAAGAGAGCAAGTATTGTAGAATATTTGTTCACTATCAAGGGCGAGAATGTTAGAATTCTACCATCAAATTTGATTTCACAATTGACAAATTCTGTAAAGGTTGTGGAGAAAATCTGTACTATACAAGTGTAGAAGAGCAAACTAATTGACATCCGTCATTTTCAGTTTCAAAGGTTATATAAGTTATATTATATATATATATATATATAGTAGAACGGTAGTCTTTGCTGACTAGTTAGGATGCAATTTGGAAAGATTATTTGGGTAAGCAGCAAGCAAAACGTGTACTCTTTTAACACTATATTTCCAATATTTCAACAGTGGTTACTGTCATCTTCAGGGAAGCTACAATTAATAAGCGAATATATACTAAAATGGAGTGAACCCAGTAACAGCTATACTTACTGTGTCTTTGAGATTGATTGCAAAAAGATGTGATGAAAGTAATACAACAATTATCGAAAGGGAAACATGAAGTTGATGATAAAATAACATTAAAAGGTCAATAATTAAAATAATTAGTCAATTAATATACATTTTTTAAAATTTATATGGATAATTTCCACGTGTGGACATACTCAAGCACGTGTATATCCTCTTGGTTAGGAAACAGACAAATGACATATGTTTCATGTACTTAAAAGAAGAAGATTATGAAAATTGAAGTTTGACAGGTAGAGTCCACGATTTGGCCTCTGCTTGTGAGTAAACCAGCCAATTGTACCACTCAGAAGGGCGAGCATATTTCTTATTGAATTGTTAAAAGAATTATTTAAAGATTAATTTGAAACATTATTTGACAGTTGTTCTGTCGGTTTTTTATCAATGAGTAATAAATATGAATAAATTTCACTTAAATGATTGAGATCTGTTTTTTTATTTAAGCAGTTATCTGATTGAGAGATGAAAGCCATTTCCATGAAAAGTCTTTTAGTAGAGTTAACTTCCTTGGTTAAAATTTTAGTGTTACTGTAATTCATAATGTGTCCTGTATTAAGTGAACATGTAAATAATACAGGACACATTATGAATTACAGTAACACTAAAATTTTAACCAAGGAAGTTAACTCTACTAAAAGACTTTTCATGGAAATGGCTTTCATCTCTCAATCAGATAACTGCTTAAATAAAAAAACAGATCTCAATCATTTAAGTGAAATTTATTCATATTTATTACTCATTGATAAAAAACCGACAGAACAACTGTCAAATAATGTTTCAAATTAATCTTTAAATAATTCTTTTAACAATTCAATAAGAAATATGCTCGCCCTTCTGAGTGGTACAATTGGCTGGTTTACTCACAAGCAGAGGCCAAATCGTGGACTCTACCTGTCAAACTTCAATTTTCATAATCTTCTTCTTTTAAGTACATGAAACATATGTCATTTGTCTGTTTCCTAACCAAGAGGATATACACGTGCTTGAGTATGTCCACACGTGGAAATTATCCATATAAATTTTAAAAAATGTATATTAATTGACTAATTATTTTAATTATTGACCTTTTAATGTTATTTTATCATCAACTTCATGTTTCCCTTTCGATAATTGTTGTATTACTTTCATCACATCTTTTTGCAATCAATCTCAAAGACACAGTAAGTATAGCTGTTACTGGGTTCACTCCATTTTAGTATATATTCGCTTATTAATTGTAGCTTCCCTGAAGATGACAGTAACCACTGTTGAAATATTGGAAATATAGTATATATATATATATACAAAGCTCGGAAACTATTTGGGATAGCAGCAAAACGCAAGTGTACTCTTATAACATTATATTTCCAATATTTCGACAATGAATATTGTCATCATCAGGGAGAATGTCATTGAGATTGGTCGTTTTTAGATGTTGTGAGAAATGAACAAGACAACATCACAAGCATGTAACACATGGAGCAACAATAAAAGTTAATATTAATATGTTTAAAA
Organism: Chrysolina haemoptera; assembly: GCA_958298965.1. Classification (NCBI taxonomy): domain Eukaryota; kingdom Metazoa; phylum Arthropoda; class Insecta; order Coleoptera; family Chrysomelidae; genus Chrysolina; species Chrysolina haemoptera. The sequence goes on from OY282584.1 coordinate 30,935,629, forward strand.
GAAAACTACACCGGTTTACCGAAAAAGCATGGCAACAGGTAGTCTGTGAGAAATGAACAAGACAACATTACAAGCATGTAACACATGGAGCAACAATAAAAGTTAATATTAATATGTTTAAAAGAAAACTACACCGGTTTACCGAAAAAGCATGGCAACAGGTAGTCTGCTCCCCCTCTATATATATATATATATATATATATATATATATATATATATAAACTCTTTAAATTAAGATATTCTCAACCTGATGAGTAAGAATACCCTTGGGGATGCAGTCAGGAATAAAAGGCCTCGTTGAAGTAACACTCTGGTGTTAAATAGTCAAGCTTTCAAAATTTTTTAATTTCTTTATCAAGACATCTGAAAATATGAATGGTGTAAACATAACACAAAAATATGACAATATGAAAAACAACTTACTAACGTGAGGATAGTTTGAAGAAAATAGCATGTGCTTTTCCCTTGGTCATTGTATACACAATAGGTTTTACGGAGAAGATATGAAAAATATGCACTGGTTTATAAAATCGGAAAAATTAAAAAGTGACACAGTGTGCATTTTTAATTTTTCCGATTTTATAAACCATTTTTTACAAAAATGCACACTGTGTCACTTTTTAATTTTTCCGATTTTATAAACCAGTGCATATTTTTCATATCTTCTCCGTAAAACCTATTGTGTATACAATGACCAAGGGAAAAGCACATGCTATTTTCTTCAAACTATCCTCACGTTAGTAAGTTGTTTTTCATATTGTCATATTTTTGTGTTATGTTTACACCATTAATATTTTCAGATATCTTGATAAAGAAATTAAAAAATTTTGAAAGCTTGACTATTTAACACCAGAGTGTTACTTCAACGAGGCCTTTTATTCCTGACTGCATCCCCAAGGATATTCTTACTCATCAGGTTGAGAATATCTTAATTTAAAGAGTTCTTTTCAACTAGTCCAGTCAAGAGACTACCCTTCTCGATATATATATATATATATATATATATAGAGAGAGAAGAGAGGTAGTCTATTGCTGACTAGTTAGAAACAAATCTTGACAATTTTTTTGGGGCAGCAGCAAAACGCAAGTGTACTCTTATAACATTATATTTCCAATATTTCGACAGTGGTTACTGTCATCATCAGGGAGCTATAAAAATGGATGAAACTATGGTAAAATGGTGAGGATGAGAGTCCAATACTTACAATGTTAGTGAGATTGGTCGCTTAACAACGATGTTGAAAAATTAAACAAGACTAAAATCATGTGCAACATGGGGTACTGAATAAAAATTATGTAAAACATTTATAACAATTAAAAATCTAAAAATGTGTCGGATGCAGACACCAGCTGTAATATACCACGAGGAGCGTGGGAGAAGAGAAAATTATTTGGTTAGAAATTATTAAAATTAATTATATGTCAAAAGTCAAAAGTCAAATTTTCATAGAAATTATGGAACAAGAGAACAATTGGCCTGAGCTGCTGGGGTTTCCAGTCCAGTTGCAATTACTGCTAAAGAGAAAGTATAATTATGGATTTCATGATAGATGATAATAGATGAGAAAATTGTATATATATATATATATATATATATATATATACCGCCAGCTATCACAGTGAAGACACACCGTTGACTCAACGTTGTGAGGACCACTGGAAGGAGTTGTGCTAGACGTTTGTCATGGCCTTATCTCCTTATCTGTTCTCAGTTAGAGTGGGGGGAACTGAGAATCACCAATATACAGTTGAAATAGTGAAGATTTCAGATTTGATTTTCACGAGTATATCGGAACAAAGTGAGGACCGTACTTCCATGATATTATTTTGAGGTCCGTTTATTCATTCACTTGTTCCTACCAAACTGAGGTCTCTGTAAACTGTATATTACTTTAATGCGTAGAAAGTGAGGACCACTAAATGTTGTCACGTTTACATAATTATGTCTCTTCGCACATGATCGGCTCAACTATATTTCAATATTTTTTCAATTTGGAGGGTTGTTGATGGGTAGTTTTCGATTCACAAAGCGTATTCAGCAGGTATAAAATAATTCGTTTCTGTAAAAAACGGGTATTTAAACTGTTTCAAGATTTTTCCACTCCGGAGGGTTGTTGAGGAGTAGTTTTTGGTACACAATTTATTTCACCATATAGAACGTATTCAGTAGGTATATAAAACTAATTTCTGTCAAAATATCTCCAGCAACAGGTATTTCAACTGGTTCAAGATTTTTCTATTTCGTAGGGATGTTGATGGGTTGTATTTGTTTCACAAATAATTTCACCCCGTAGAAAGTATACAGCAGGTAGAGAATAATTAATTTCTGTCAAAAAACCCCCAGCATCGGGTATTTCCACAGTTTAAGGATTTTTCTAATTTGTAGGGTTGGTGAGGAGTAGTTTTTTGTTCACAAATTTTTTCACGCCATAGACCGTACTCAGCACTTGTAGAATAATTCATTTATGTCAACAAATCTCGAGCAACGGGTATATCAACCGTTTCAAAATTTTTTTACTTCGGAGGGTTGTTCTGGGGTAGTTCTTGGTTCACCAATCATTTCACTCCATAGAATGTAATCAGTAGGTGTAGAATGTTTCAAGATTTTTCCAATTCACAGGGTTGATGAGGGGTAGTTTTTGTCCCACAATTTTTTTCACCCGATGGAATGTATTCAGCAGGTGTAGAATAATTCATTTCTGGCAAAAAATCTTCAGCATCAAGAATTTCAACTGTTTCAAGATTTTTCTACTTCGGAAGGATGTTGAGGGGTAGTTTTTGGTACACAAATTATGTAACTCTATAGGACGTATTCAGCAGAAATAGAATAATTAATTTCTGGCAAAAAATCTCTATCATCGGGTATTTCAACTATTTCAAGATTTTTCTACTCCGGAGGGTTGTTCAGGGGTAGTTTTTGATGAACAAATTATTTCACCCTATAGAACGTATTCAGCAGGTTTAGAATAATTCATTACTGTCAAAAAAATTTCCAGCTACGGGTATTTCAACTCTTTCAAGATTTTTCTACTTCGGAGGGATGTTGAGGGGTAGTTTTGGCTTTACAAATCATTTTACTCCATAAAACGTATTCAGCAGGTATAGAATAATTAATTTCTGGCAAAAAATCCAAAGAATAGATTCCCGTCGAAAAACCTTGAGCATCGGTTATTTGAAAATACCATAAGCTAAAATAAAACCATTGCTGCTTTCACACCCGTCTCAATAAACATCAATGATCAGCGTGCCACGATATGTTGCCACATTTTCAGACCTCACTCAGTGCTTACCGTATAATCCCACAAGGAACGATAATATACACGTATAGAAAATATACGTGCTCAGCAGCGCCTTCAACTGGCGAATCGACAAACTAAAATATACGATTTTTTCTATTTTTCTACCAAAGTGAGGTCCACCTATTTCATGCGATATTTCAACTAACAGTAGTAAACTCACGAAAAGGAACGAAACACTACATCTGTCTCACTCCGAACGATTTGAAGGTTAATCACTGAACTTGTGCAGAGGATGACCCTCCGCACGGAACAGCAAAAACGTTGTGAGGTCCGTATACGGACCTCACTTTGACATGGTCCTCACAACTTCCGTAGTTTTCGCACAAGCGGACCTCACTTTGTATATATATATATATATATATATAGATAGTTAATTTTCAAATAATGCTGTAGGGAAAGTTCCAATATTACTTTTTCATTGCTACCTACGACCAAATTGAAAAGTGAAAAATTGGGAAAAATATACCAGGGATTATTTTATCGCAAAAATAATAAAGTTCTATCCCAGAACACTCTGAAATCCCCAAATAGCAGTACTTAATTATTTAAAATATACAGGGTGTCACCTGTAACTGACATATTGATTTTTATTTATTCGTAATTTTTAGTTGCTTTTGATTTTTTTCCATAATCACTAATTACTTAAGAATGTTCGAATAATGTTGTAGAAAATATTTAAATATTACTTTTTCATGGCTAGCTATGACCAGTCGAAAAGTGAAAAAGTGTGGAACACACATCAAGGACTTTTGTAGCACAAACGTAACAGCGGATTCTGGTTCAGGAGACCCTAAAATTCCAAGACCCCAATTCTTCAATCTTAAAAATATACGGGGTGTCATCTATAGCTGGCAGAATTGATAACGCTTATTTATTCGTAGCGTTCAGTTGATTTACTTTTTGATGCCACAGTATGATCAGTTGAAAGTTGAATTATAAAGGAAAACATACTGAAGATTCTTTTGTCTACGAGCTAACACCAAATTCTGGTTTAGAACACCATAAAGGCCCCGGATCCTGTTGTCAAATGTAAATGGAAACATGTCTAACCTTTATTAAATAAATTTTGTTGCTAATTTTATAGATGACACCTTGTATATTTTAATGATTTGAGTAATTAGATCTGAGAGATTTAGATTGTTTCGAACCACAATTTAGTTTTGTGATGAAAACAAGCTCTGAAATGTTTCCCAGTTTTACTATTTCTGAATATTATAAATAAAAATATAATTACGAGTATAATCATTTCTTTCACAAAACTAACACCGAATTCTCGTCCTCAACAAGCTTAACAAGATTTATGAATAAAAGGTGAGATATGTTACCATTTACAGGATGATATCCTGTATAATTTCATTACCCGGGCAACGAATTCTGGAGGTTTTGCGGTATATTATGAACCAGGATATGTTGTCTCGGTAATAGAAGTATGTTTACCACAATTTTTCTATTTTCAACTGGTCATATATAGCCATGAAAGTATAATATTTCGTTTTTTTACACAGTATCAATTAAATATTCTGGGTGCTTCTTGATTGGAAAAGAAAAATTCAGAAACAATTCAACATTACGGATAAATGATACCCTGTATATTTTTAAATTTAAGTATTGAGGTAGGGATTTCAGGGTGTTCTGATAGAGTATCTTAAAGTATACTTAATGTATTTTCCCCATTTTTTCGTATCTCAACTCGTCATAGCAAGCCATGAAAAAGTAATATTTGGTTATTTTCTATAGCAGTAATTGAACATTTTAAGTACTTTGTTACTATAGAAAAAAAATCAAATACAACCAAAGATTACGGATAAAAACAAATTGAAAATGTTGCTAGTCTGTAAGATACCCTGTATATTTCACTGAGATCTGGGGGTTTAAGCATGTTCTGAACCAGAATCTGATGTTAGTTTCAAAGTAAAAAATCTTTTAGTATATTTTTCCCAGTTTTTCACTTTTCAAGCTCTGAAATGTTTCCCAGTTTTACTATTTCTGAATATTATAAATAAAAATATAATTACGATTATAATCATTTCTTTCACAAAACCAACACCGGATTATCGTTCTCAACAAGCTTAACAAGATTTATGAATAAAAAGTGAGATATGTTACCATTTACAGGATGATATCCTGTATAATTTCATTACCCGGGCAACGAATTCTAGAGGTTTTGCGGTATATTATGAACCATGAAATAGTGAAATTTGGGTATTTCTTATACTCAGCATCAATTGAACACGTTCAAGCCCTTTGTAACAAAAAAAATCGAAAGCAACCGATCATTCCGGATGAATAAAAATTAATAATGTTGCTAGTAACAGATGCCACTCTGTATATTTTATTGAATAAAGCACTTAGATCTAGGGGTTTTAGGGTGTTCTGAAACAGAATCTGGCGTTATTTTTGCGATAAAAAAATGCCTAGTAGGTTTTTCCAATTTTTTACTTTTCAGTTGGTCGTAGGTAGCCGTGGAAAATGGATATACGAATATTTCATCAACCTCAAGTTAGATATTTTTGGGTACTATATGTTATGAAAAATTTGTGCATTTGTTTGAACCTTAAGTAATAAAAAACTAAGGTAACTAACGTAGTTTATGGTTTAATTTCCAATAACCAACCTAAATCTAAGACAATACAAATTTGTACTATATAGTATACAAATGATGAATTTAAGAAATCAAATTTGTATGTAACTGAATAATTAGGAATTAATAATTATTATTATCAGTGGTATCAAAGTTAATAGTAAACTTTGAAAACCATTGATTTTTTTTTGAATGCGTATTTTGAGAAATATAGTATTTTTCGTCAAATATAAGTCGGAAGTCATTATTTAATAATACGACGACAATTCATAGCATAAAACATTCACATGAATGAAGAAAAGTACCCCAATTATCCGCCATACTTTTAAATATACTACCTCTCATTACATGTAATTACCTTCTTTCATTACATGTCAAGTACATGAACACCTTCAAGTACCCCAATTTGGTAGCCAACTTCACATTGGTGAAAAATGTTCTATTTTGGTTGAGTTTTTTTTATTCAAGCTGAAATTTTTTTAGGGGGGCACAATACACAACTCCAAGAGTATATAAATTCATTTCATCCTATTATATCTTGTTTCTCAGTGCCCTCCCTTAATGAAATTAATTTCGAGTTATCTTCAGCAGGAATATATATTCTCGAATATTTATTTCTTTTTTAGTAATTCTACGTTAAATTTTCTATCATGGTTTATTAAAAGAAGCCTCATTCATCCAAAAAATTATGGCGGGAAACTTGCCCACAGAAAAGCGAGTGATTTCAAATTTTGCAGCAAATTGAGCAAACGTGCGTATATAGGTAGAAAAAAACTTGCAACAAGCTTTCGTTGTAAAAAGCGCCCTGAGTAATCAAGTGGCATGCTATGCAATATATAGTTCCAATGCAAGTTCATTGCACAATGCCTCTCGCCTTGAGAAATATGTGTTTTTTTTCTTTCAAAGTCTGACAGTCAACGACATTAACTAAAACAAAAACATTCATTTATATAATAATAAAAATATCTAGTCATGAAAATAGATTATTAGTCAATAATAGGTATATATTTTAACACTCCCACTTAATCTAGCTATGTTCATGACAAACCTAATCGACACAAATGAAAATTGAATAAATATAAAAGATAGGCCCTTATGGTGGAAATGTCAGCAAGAAATTTTCCCTGAATCTAGAGCCTCTCGAATAAACTGAAATTCCACATCTATACGTTTTAATCTCTGATGCTTCCCATGCTCGGTAGTAATGTTAATACATGACTGGTTATCTTCATAAATTATTATTGGATTAGTTAGCAGAACATACATTTCACTTCAACAACCCTCTCAACAAAAGACACTCGCTAATTGTTATTGCAAGAGCATTGCCATTATATTCTGCCTCAGCTCTGACTTTTTGGTTATTCCAATCTTCCAATCTAAAAAAGTGAAAATAAAATCAATATAATTATAGAAGGGCAAAAACAAACATGTCAAGAAACGAATTTACTCCACAAAATCATATTTTTAGTCAATACTTACTCTAAATTCCTTCAAATATAATATTATAATAGGTAATTAATTAATTATTTATATTTGAAATTACAAAAACTAACATAACACTCTGAAAAATATTCTGATCATTTAATATTTATATGCTTCAACTTATTCATCTTAACGTTTAAAAGTCATTCACTAGAATTTAGAATTTTGGTTCTTTTTTTTATGCCTGGTTCATATACCAGCTTTTTGTAGTTGAGCTTACAGCGTATCGCTTTCCGATTGGTCACTGAATGGCACAGAACGACATGTTCGCAGTCAGCGACCAATCAAAAAACAATACGCCATAAGTGAGAGCTATCATATGTACCGGGCGTTAAGCATTATTCTGTGAGTTGTCATTTATTCGATTATCGAGTACCGAATTCACACGACGATTTAGTTCGGAATCAATAGTCGAGACGGGCTTGAATCGAATCGTCTGACGTCATAGTCGTCATGTAATATTTATAGGTTATACTTGTGCTTATACTTTATGTTTCAAGTGAATTAATTACATTGACTTATCGCCATTCGAAGCGACATATATACGTAACATTATCCATCTGAAAGTTATATGTCCTTTTTTTGTGATTGCAAATATTTGCAGTTCTATCACAGTATACAGAGATAATACTAAAAAGGACGATTTATTCTGGGGTTGTGCAATTGTTGTACCTAGGTATTTTTGAATGATTTTTAAAAGTTTATTTTATCTGTTTCTTTAAACCTAAAAATACCTAGAATCACTCTAGCATTCTTTGTGATGAGTAACTACCATTCTTGTTTCAAAAAAACATGGAAAATGTATATCAGACTTTTTTTAAATTTTTTACTTGTTCTAGTACCTAATCCTAAAGCCCGTGTGACACGATCGAGTTTTTCATCTATTTTCTGAATGAGAAACTGTACTGATCCATTGGACATGCTATCCTATAACATGGCATATTTGTACTGGGGAAGAACGTTGTTTGGTCAGGAGATATTAATACTTTTGTAAAGAAAGCTCTCGTTAGAATTATTGCCAAAGTGACCAAGTACGTTCTTTCCCCGAGGTCCTCATTTGCTTCTCACTCAGATTCCACCATCTTCCACTGAGCTAGAGTAGTTCGGAATCCAGTCTAATGTACGCTGTAGATCCTGGATCTCCCTTGCTCTCACAAATCTCATGAGAATCTTGGAGAACCTCTGCACTCTCCGGAAACCTGAGATATTCGTAAAAACAAATATATATATTTTTTTCTTTTTGCAGGTATTGGTTTGAAGATCAAGAATATCAATCAGCTAGAAAATGTATATGGGTGATTCTCTCGAAAGGTCTATATTCCATGTACACCTCGAGAAAATAATAAAAAAAAACATTCATACATGTTAATTTACACTATAAGTTTAGAATTGATAAACTGAATCATATTTAAAATGTGTATAATTTATCTGGCATAATTTATTTTTTTTCACTTATTACATAAATATGTGCAGAATTCTCACTTCCGTGCATGTTCTTTTTTGTCTCTGTTTATTTCAAACTCACTAAAATATACCAAATTATTAATAAATTCAAAATAAGTTGGTCTATTTATCACGAAAATATATTTACATTAGGTCTATAAGCGAGTTTGTTTCATTACGTTACTGATTATTTTTTAACTTTAGCCTAAATCACTGTTCCTAATCTCAACTATCATCTCCATGAAATGATTTTTGATGTAGCTTTCCATCAATATAGGTCGCATCTTCAGCAATATATATGAGCAGGCTTTAAGAATAATGCGCACCGCGTCTTTTAGTTCAGTTGTTATTCATTGCTTAAGGGTGCAATCTTCAATCCTTCAATGCAGTTAAAGTGTTGAGTTTACACATGGGACGATCGAGAGTTTCACATCCGTGAATGATATTTTTTCTGGTAAGAAAATAAAATTGGTTTCTATTATTATATAAATTGGTTAAAAATTAGTGTTACTTCATCTGCTTAAAATTGTATTGAGTGGTCATATTTTACGTAGCAATTATTGAATAAAAACCTGGAAAGTTCTCACTTCCGTGAACCCCAAATCCGTGTAGTCGGCAATTCATGGAGGTGAAAACTGGTTCACGGAGTTGAAACATTTTTGATCTGTTTACTGAACACTATAACATAAACCTATATTTCTTCAAGATATGGCTCGATCAAAACATGAATGCATAAAAACAAAAAGGAACATCATGAAGAACAAAAAAGAAGACAGAAGGAGGCAATGAGAATGTTACATGAGGCTAGACGACAAGATCCGGAGACGTATGAGGAAGAGAAACGTAAAGAGCGAGAACGGTATTATCAGAGGAAAGAGAAAGGAAATATTAAAACAATTGGTCAAATGACTGAGAGAGAAAAAAATATTAAAAGAAAAGACTGGAGAAAAAGAAGCAAAGTGTACTATGACAGAAAGAAAGATGCAAGTGCACTGGAAAATTTACGCTTATGCCAGAAGAGTTTGAACCTGAGCCATTATTGAACCAAGAAGAAGACGAAGAAGAAACCATACCAAATCATTAAATAAAGAAATGAGCAAATTGAGAATCAAATTAGAAAAGGAAAAAAGAAAAGTACAGGATGAGGTTAAAAGAATTAAGGAAGAGCAAAATAAAAACAAAAATACTCCTCGCGAAAGGCTGCAAGCCTTAACAAGGGCTATTAAAAAAAAAACTATTCGCTTCCGAAGTTATAGAAGACTAATTGACAGAAAATGGTTGGATTGATGATGAATGTTTTAATTGCAAAACGAAAAAAAAAAGAAAATAGCAGCCATGTGCCAAGCCAAAGAGGACAATACAACAAAAGTCATTCAAACTGTCAAAAGTCAAAAGTAGTCTTCTTCTTAAGTTCACTGAATTACAGAACATAGAAATCAAAATGACAGTCGATGACAGATTTAGGTTCGACAATTACCACGGAAAATTAACATTGTTCAAAATCTTCCTCTAAATTTCGAAGCTAATAGTCATAATTATCAAAACAAAAACAAATATACCTCACAAATCAAAAATTATCATTTTTGTACAGCAAATTGTTCGTAAATTTCTCAAATTTATTCACACATAATGGTTCAGTCAAGATATCAGCAATTTGTTCATTAGTTGGACAGTACACTAGATTCACAGTTCCTTCTCGCACCTTTTCATTGATAAAATGGTATCTCACATCTATATGTTTTGAACGTTTGTTAAACTGATTGTTTTCCACCAATGTTATGGCACTTTGATTGTCCACATTAAGAGTAACTTTGAGATCACGTCCTGCAGCGATATATTCAGCTTCCGTACTGGATAAGGAAACCATAGGCTGCTTGCGACTGCACCATGCAACTGGTCCAGCACAATAAAATATTACATATCCAGTTGTGCTCTTTCGGGTTTTCAAATCACCGGCAAAGTCACTGTCACTGTAGGCCACTAATTCATTTGGGTTAGAATCTCTTTTATATTTCAAACTGAGATTTTTAGTACCATTTAGGTTTACACACTTCATACTTGTTACGTCGTGGTTTGTTGGGTTTTCCATGTTTCTACTGCCATATCCAACGGCAAAAGCGATATCAGGTCTGGTTTTGCTTGATGCATATAACAAATCTCCAATGAGCTCTCTGTAAGGAAAGTTCATATTTATAGTGTCTTCTTCCAAGTTGGAATTGCTAACTAATGGTGTTGCCACTTTTTTCGAATCTTGCATGTTGAATTTCTGGATTATGTTTTCAATATATTTTTCTTGGCTCAATAGCCAAGGAACGATTCTGGTTCGTTACTGTGTATCATTTCAAACTTGTTTCGAAGATTTTTCAGTAATTCGTCCATCTCTCTCTCATTGCTTCCGATCAAAATTCCATCATCAACATATATAGCGAGTATTAGGGTATTATTTTTATTTTTAAAAATACAATTTTCAGTTTTTAAAATGTGTAGATCATTTTCTTTCAGAAAATTTGTAAAAGTTTTGTTCCATTCTAACGAAGCTTGTTTGAGGCCATACAAGGATTTTTGGAGTTTACAAACCTTGCCTCTATCTGTGTAGCTTTCAGGCAATTTCATAAAAATGTCTTCTGACAAATCTCCGTGAAGAAAGGCAGTTTTTATGTCAAATTTCTTAATGCAATAATTGTTGCAAACAGCTAGTGCTAATATTATTCTCAGAGCAGTTATGTTAACTACTGGGCTGAAAGTTTCCATATAATCGATACCATATTTTTGTTGGCATCCTCGTACAACTAGTCTGGCTTTAAAATGACCGTCATCTTTTACTTTAAAAACCCATTTGCTGGTTAAAATTTTCTTGTTTTGTACTGTGCTTTCATCTACTAAAATCCAAGTGTTGTTCTTCCTTAATGAATCTTTTTCTTCTTCGATGGCCTGCTCCCATTTTTCTTTGTCATCACTTTTCATTACTTCTTCGTAACTTAGCAGCGCCATGTAATTTTCATTTTCAAAATCTGTTATGTTGTAATCTTCAAATCTTTTTGGCATAATAATTTTTCTACCAGATTGTGTATGTTTTGTTCCAACAACTGCTTCTGTCTCTTCGTCTTCTGATCTCAGATCATCGGTATTTGAGATTTCATTTGTTTCATCTATCAGAGTCAAAAATTAGTGCTCTCGCTTTGTCCATTATACTACGGTTTATCCTCTCGGTTTTACCATTATGTTGGGGAGAATAGGGTACAGAAAGGTCCATAATGATTTCTTTTCTTTTATACCATGTTTTTAGATTGGTATTGACAAACTCCCCAGGTTAATTTGGGGATATGAAGCAAAAAATGCAATGTTTTTTCACAATACTTGTAGCAACTGTTGGGATATTCGTATTTTTCTTGAAGAGAATCACAATCACACAGAAAAATTAGAAGGCAGTGTACTGGATGATCAATGACTGATACAAACTAGGTAGATTAGGAAACGTCAATGTCGTCGTTAATTTTTTTGATGCAAAGGATTAAGAAACTCGTGATCATGGAAAGAATTTTTATTTATAACAACATAAAACAATTTCGTTTCAGTAAGTAATACAGTAAAAAACTATTATAAAACTTAATTATGCAGATCATTCTGAAATATGTACTTAATTCGGAAGAGTTACTATAAGTTTTTCTTGCTAAAAGTCAGTAAAAATGTCATTGAATTTTTCACACTGGATTATGCTGTTTATATAGCACTTAATATGACTATAGTTTTTATTCAATTATTACTAACCATCTAGTACAATATTCAAAAATTAATTAACTAAAAATACACATTACATACCTCTAGTGAAAACACATTTTTTTAATGGAATATAATGTCTATTTATCGGAAATATATCCTTCTCGTTTTACCGCTTTTTAATATAAGCTTCATTGTCTTTCTTTGTAGGGCGGCCAAAATATTTAGCTTTTTTAGTGAAGTAAACCACTCAGAGTTTACGACTGTAAGGGCACCTTCATATTGTTTATTTGAACTCTACAGCTGAAAACACTTTGAACACTGTAACCACTGTAACACACAACTATTACCGAACTCTGCAATACTATCACTTCTATATTTATGTATTTATGCATAATGAAATCTTCCGACAACCAGAGAATAATGGTGACACCAAAACACATAGACATAAAGAACGAATACCATCGACATTCCACTGCACATGTTCATAGAAGGAAGCATCGACGACGGCCATGTTGCTTAATCCGAACCAATCCGATGCGAATGTGTCGGTGTCGGACAACTGGTGACTTTCGCGGGAAATACAAAATGACGAAAATAATAAGCAATTTGATTTCTTTACATATGTTGGTATTTTTATTTGATTCACTTTTGAGTTATACGTTTTTAGGTAAATAATGATTTAGTGTGTACTCTATTGATTGTATATGAAAATTATAAAATTAAACTTGTACCTTTATGCCACGGGATGAAGGCAATGGTTATTTTACGCTATTTTAAAGGTGACTCGATATAGATACAGGTAATTTAAATATATCATCACTAGCCACTTCAATGAAATAATTTTCAGAAATATCTGCTATAAAGCATTTTATGGGACATATATAATTAGTTGGATTTTTTATTTAAAAAGTTTTTCTATTTTTGTGTAACATTAGTGACCAAAGAATTACATCATAATGACGTCATGTGAAAGACGACATAGTAACGTCCACTGAATGACGTCTGGCAGACGTCATTTTTGCGTCGATGACGTCTACCGTCATGAAATCACTAATTAAGTACGTCATTATGAAATAAGCTGGCTACCTGTGTCTGAGCCTTGGTCGCTTCTTACTTTTGACACTTTCAAGTTGTGGTGAGCTTCTACCCCTTGGATATATTCCTTTATATATTCAGACACCTCATATTTATTTTGCAATAAATATATCATTGCATAATGGGTAAAATCATCTAGAAATGTAAGAATGTATTTCTTGCCATCCCATGTGATTGGGTCAATCGGGCCACACAGATCAGTATGAATAATTTCAAGCGGACGGGTAGCCCTAGTTCTTACATTATTGAAGGGTACTCTTGTTTGTTCAGCTTTTAGGCATGTTTTACAGACTTTATCTAGTTTATCAAGATCCTTTTTGTTCAGGTTGATTCCAATTGACATGTCCATTAGTTTTATTATATTATTTACCCCCAAATGTCCTAGTTTTCTGTGCCACATTTGTGCCGTTTCTTCTTTAAATTCGGATAGAAATGTTTGTGGTTGAATATTCAAGTTCACCGTATAAAGCCCATTTTCGCTTCTTGTTCCTTCAAGAATTTTCACGTCATTTTTCTTGATGATTACTTTGTTTTTGTCAAATATCACCTTTCCTTCATTTTCTGTTATCGCACTTACAGATAACAAACTTTTACTCAATTTTGGAATATAAAGTACTTCATTCAAGTCCTTTTCATTTCAAGTACTTTTTTAGCTACGGAAATTTTTGATGAAGTTTCAGCAAATGTTTCAAACAAATCCATGTTGTTTGACATATGGGAACATGACCCTGAGTCTACAACAAATACTTTGTCCTCTACCTCTTTCTCATCTTTTTCTGTCAAGAATGCTACTTTTTGATTTCTCTCTGTCTACTTTTTCTTCCTAAAATAACAATCTTGTTCAGCATGGTTATTTTTCTTGCAAATTGGGCAACCTTTTTGTTTCTGGCAATTTTTAGCGTAATGTCCGAAAGCATTACATTTGAAGCATTTTACTTTTTCTTTGTATCTAGAACCCTGCTTCTCACTCTTTGTAGACACAAAAGCAACTGCATTTTCTTCCGAGGCTTCCCTTAATCTAGCTTCTTCTGCAAGTAGTCTTGAGGTGAGTTTGGTTATCGTCTTTTCACTTTTTGGTGTTGAATCCCAGGCAGTGTTGAAATATTTATAGTTTTCGGGTAGTGTTGAAAGAATCTTGGAAATAATCATGTCGTCATCTGTCTTGACTCAAACTTTTTAGTCTGTATGCTAGACTTTCAATTCTGCTTATATGTAGAGAAATATCAGTGTTTTTCTCATATGTCAGGTTAAAGAAATCTTTCAGTAAGCTGCATGTTTGGTCTTCAGTATCTTGCCAAAAATGTTACTTAGTTTTTCCAACATTTCCTTGGACCTTTTTGTCCACTGTAGTTATTATGAACTTTTGTGCTTTAGCATCTCGGCGATGCCACTCTGCTGTTTTACTGCTGTCCTCATTAGATGGCAAAACTTCTGTCCCATTAACAAGGTCCCATAATGCATAAGATTTGAAGATAATTGTTATTTGAAACTTCCATAACTGGTATGATTCGTTGTTTGTTAGCTTATCAACCGAAGATACTGCGTTATCATGAGCTGCAGACGCCATTTTGATTATTACTTATTACTGGTGTTGTCCGTACTTGTACTGATACTGACTTTTATTTCACCAATTTTACCGTTGCTTAACTTCTTGCTTTGTTTTTACACTTTTTACTTTTACTATGGAATGCCTGGGCCCATAACCTGTTTGGATTTTACTTTTAAATTATTAATTGCAGTCTCAAATGCAAACGTTTTAATTGCAAAACGAAAAAAACAAGAAAATAGCAACCATGTGCCAAGCCAAAGAGAACAATACAACAAAAGTCATTCAAACTGTCAAAAGTCAAAAGTAGTCTTCTTCTTAAGTTCACTGAATTACAGAACATAGAAATCAAAATGACAGTCGATGACAGATTTAAGTTCGTCAATTACCACGGAAAATAAACATTGTTCAACAGAAAATTATAGGAGTCTAAAAAAAGCTACAGAAAAAAGAAAATTTTTGTTTTTTTTTGGAGAGTTTGTTAATTCATTATAGATTCATAATAGTTATGTCCTTTTCTTGTAACTACATGAGTAGTGTGTATTTGATTTTTTATAATTTTTAGTTTACTAAGCTCATGAATAATTACGTTCCTATTTTTTTACCCATGTTCGGAGTAACTATGCAATTTGTTATGTGGAGAAATACATATTAATTTTGTCTTCTGTTTTTGTTTTATTGCAATGAAAAAAAAACGTTTTAGAGACAAAATTCGAGCATTCAACACGTATTTCTCAATTCTGTGAAAATTCTATCACCTCTGTGATTGACGGTTTCAAAAATTCTTCAATATTTTGAAAACAAATGCTGAAAGTGTGTGACTACATATGTCATCAAATTAATCTTGAATTATTTATTTCAATTTCTATAAAAAATACAAATGATAATAAAAAACATGTTTTTCTGTTTTGAATACCAATTTGCACACCTTTGGTGAGAATTGCCCATATCTGATGATGTGTCAGAGAAAATTTTGGATGTTGCTGCCACACTCAGGTGAATAGTGGAATGAAAATATGAAAACATGGGTAATTATTATTTTATTTCACACTTAAATTATATATATTTTAATGAAATTGTGAAACATATCAAAATTTCTGGAAATATAAAATATTGCTGAAATGTTTTAAAAGTTTTCAAAACATTATATCAAGAATACCATAATCATGCATTATAAAATATAACAAGGTAGACATTTTTAGTTTTGAGATGTGCCATGGATATTTCTGACTCGTTGAGTGAAATTTCTCAGCATGAAAGGAAATGAAATATTTAACTGAAACATAAATCAACTTCCTGAAATATTTGAAATATTGAATTAACATTCAAGCTAAACAGTTATAGTGAATTAATGAAGAATTTAAAATTAGTAATTGACATGACATTCTAAGCATTTTTAGCATGATATATATTTTGAGGTTCAGAGCAGAAGATGAATGTTCGGTGGACTGGAAACTTTAAGAATGAAAGATCCACTTTGTGGTTGAAATTTGGAAACAGTGCATATGTGAGTCAAGAATAACAAAATGTATAATTGTGCAGCCAGGAACAATATCGCACATGGTATACAACAGAACCTGTTTTTTTGTACTGTTGTAGAAATATTGTATGTGCAATTGTTTTTTTGATTTTTTATTTAATGACGGATGGAAGTATAATATAAACCCATGATAGTATTTTCTTGTATTAATCTTTCTTAATTTTTAGTGGTCAATTATATTCTTAGCCCAGTAACAAAAAGTTGAAACATGAAAAAAAAAATGATCGAGCTACTAATAATTCTTTGATAATATTTCAGATGTTTGTTCATATTCTATCAACATTTCTGAAACAAATATTACGATACATTTATGTTGTTTTCAGAAATTCATGAAGGTATAAAGACAAGACAAAAATTAATATGTTATGAAATATCTCTAAAATAGTTGAAGATATCAGAATAATTCTTTTGTGAAATGATATAATTCCTGAAGGGAAATTTGTTGTTACAAATGGAAAACAATATATTGTATCATAAAATCAATTATAAAGAGTAATAAAAGAGATGATGATTGCAACCTTGAAGAAAATGATGAACCTTAAATTGGCAGCAGGAGCAAGCAGCATTGACTTTATGACCCTAGTAACATCCAGTTATTTTAAAACCTTCTAACATAATTTCCATCCACAGCCTTAGGCAATGGTGGATTTTGTTTAAACTTTTGAAAAAAAAAATCAAATCCAAAAACTTCATAAAGGGCCTCATACATTACCATTTTTACGTTTTAAACTGCACAACTAGACTTGCTAGTGTATGTGTAAGTTTGACAAAATTAGGTGCTCAATTTTAGTGGTCCAATTAAAATTTACAATTATGATTGTAATGTATGGGGCCCTTAACATTTGAACACAATTTCTATTCACAACGGTGGATTTTGTTTGAAATTTTTATGAAGAACAAATAAATATCTGTTGCGAGGACTATGGTATAGCAGCTGAGGTCGACAGACAATAACGTTGCAAAAAAAATATAAATCCATACATATTGTAACATTTCAACACAATTTATATTCCTCTTGAAAGATGTTTATTCTTTCTCCACAAAAAGTTTAAACAAAACCTACCTTTGCGTAAGGCCAGGAATAGAAATTATGTTGAATTGGAATGAATTTAGTATTTTTTCGCAATGTCATTGTTTTTCTACCACGGCTGACATACCATAGTCTTCTTTTACAGATATTCACTTGTTCTTCGTTGCATAAGGCCAGTAATAGAATATGTTTTTGAATAATACGAAATTTTTTGATGTCACATTTTTTTTCGCAACCGTACTCTCTTTTTATTTTGGCGCTATATCATAGTCCTCTTAATAGAAAAAAGGTTAAACTAAAAAAAACTGTTGCCTAAGGCCAGAAATAATTTTTTTTTTGAATTATACATTTCTGGATTTAATTTTTTTAATTAATGTTACTCTCTTTCTACCTTGGCTCTTAATAGATGTTTATTTGTTCTTCCCAAAAAGTTTAAACAAGATTCACCATTGAGTAAGGTCGTGAATTGAAATTGTGTTCAAATGTTATGATATTTTTGTATTTAATTTTTTTTCGCAATTTCATTGTCTTTCTACCTTGGCTCGGGCCAGACCCGCGCTGGCAAGCTGCTAGCTCTGCAGCAACTGAGTTATGGTCTGAGATATACGTCACATATTACAAGTGAATTACAAACCGCAGACAAAATATAGACAATCAAATATGGAGATAGAGAATATAGATGATGCTAATCATAAAATACTGAGATACTTAGAAATTAATGAAGATGGTATCATTGATACAATAAGGCTCCATAGTAAAAAAAAAGAAAAAAAATGCTCTCAATTTCATAAAAACTACTCACCAAAAGTCAATAGTGGATCAAAAACACATTAGACTATACACTGTATTTTGTCCACGAGAATCTTCGAAATAACATATCATTAATATTGATAATATTTTTAAAAATATATATTCATAAATATATTCCAAAAAAATTTCTAAATGGGAAAATAAAACAAAACCTTCAGTAATCTAAACTGATAGTATTACTGACTGGCAAGCAAAATGAATTATTTTTAATACTCTGAATTTCTTTTTCAGCTACAAGTTATTCATCAGCCGTTTGATAAGGTATTTAAATTGGAACACATTAGCAAATTCCTTGAAGCATCCATGAGATGCTCACATCAAGGTTCCGGGCTATTCTCGACACCAAGATGATCCTGATACATTCTTGCATTTTCACAAAGAATAAGACATTCCAGAATAATTTTTGACAAAACTTCCCCAGTGACATCACCTCCACTTAAAGAACATGCGAAAGCTTGGAGACCACGACCGGGAAATGTTGAAAAATGATCACCTAAGTCAATAAATCCGATAAAATTCATCATATTTTTATTATATTTTTTAGTTTTTGTTATTTTGCATTCATCTGCCAAAAGAGATCCATGTTTTTCCCACTCTTCTACATGCTCTGTTTTTTTCTGGAAACCAAAACTGCCATCTAGTTTCGTTATATACTTCGAAAACATAATATTTAATAAATTTGATAGTCGAATTAACTCAAACAATGTTGAGTAGAATAAACAAAAATAAAGTTCCTTTTTCGAGAATATTCAATAATTAACTGCTAGCTGGTCGATTTTTTCCCTATGAGGGAATTAAATTTATTCATTTCTCACTTCGACAGAGTACCTGGACTGTTATTTGATTTTGTTTTTTTGTGACTACACATTTTTTTTTTCTTTTAGCTCTTTTTCTTCAAACAATTTTTTTTAATTTTGAACACAATAATCTAAATTCTCAATGTTAGTGATAAAGTCCATGATATCGAGAGATTTGTTTGAAGCGACAGCATATATTGTGTGATTCGTCAAGACGACTGTAAGCTCAATATAGGGTAAATCATTCATTACTGCCAATTATGACAATACCACATATTCCTCTGATTTATGATAACATTTATCGAGGAGCTTGATGTGAATATTATCTTGTTTAATCAAAGAGTATATATCTGTGAAGTGTCAGATTTTGTACTTGGAAAAGAGTTGGAGGCAGTGTTATTCCAAGAACGGACCAGGAGTGGAATGGAACGAAAGATTGGAAGCCGTTCTAATATAGGAAGAAACATTTCATGTTATTGAAGGAGATTCTCTACTTCATCGGTCATGAGCAAACTGAAAATGCAAAACAAATAAATCAATTAACTGCAGAAAAATGTATAATATCAAAAACCATACAATAATAATAAATAGCTCCAGAGATTTTTCTTGGTATACTAAAATCTTTGTATAGACTGGTCAGCCCCTCTTACGCAAAAAATTTAAACCAAAAAACTCGAATCAGATTTTCATTTAAGTAAACAAGTCGGTATCTCCAAGAGATAAATACATATATGTTTGTTTGATCCAAGCCAATTCAGTTTTTGTACTTATTTTTTCACTTCATTGAAATAACATAGAAATCTAGGCAAGAATATTTTATTTCAATGGAGTTTCCTATAGTGACCAGTCGATGAAAATGGAAAGTATTCCATTGGGAATTTTTCAGAAACTTTTATTCAGTCTGTGCACCTCTTCAAACTCAAAATGCATCCCAAACTGATTATCTCCATTTGTATACGATACTGGAAATGTTATACAGGGTGTTTCAAATTTCAGTAGCAAGATTTGAGGGGCGTATTTCTCAGGTCAAAATAATACTTTTTTTCCCACAAACACATGTCCGCAAACGCTTCGCTACCGAACTACAGAGCGTTGAAATTTCAAGATTTTTAAAGTTTTTTCTTCATAGCTCTTTCAGTTTTTGAGATATTGACATTAAATTTGAAATATAGGTTAAGTTTTAGGGTTTACATCATCCAGTATACAGAGTGATTGTAACAAGATACAGGGAGATATTTTTTCAGGGGTCAAGCCCTTTTTCGCCCCATAAACTTTTTTGTAGTACGCCGCTGGTGTATTCTAACATATGAAGTGATTTATTTACTCTGTTATTAAATTTTTTTGTCTCTTAATTTTTACGCATCTGCAACCGTTATCGAGAAAAAAATTAAAATCATTTTTGTAATTCGTTAATTAAATTTTTCAACGGAACAATGAAAAAGCGAATTAGTGGGCTTTGACTGCTATTTTCATTTTGACGTTTAGATTTGATTTGAAGCATTTGACATTATTTGAAAGTTGGTGGATGTCTCATTGTGTATTAGTTCAACTTTAAAATGGAAAATGGACCATATTCATTTGAACATCTGGCTGACACCAATTTTGTTTATGGTCTGGCTAATGGTAACGGACTTGAAGCTCAGAGATTGTACGCGTTAAGGTTTTCTGATCGCCGGCTTTTCAACTTTTATAAATTCCCATCAGCACCTTCGGGAATATGGCAGATTTCAGACTCCAAGGCATGATGCTGGCAGACCGCGACAAGCACGCAACCCAGTAAGAGATGAAGAGATTTTGAATATGATCGACGGAAATCCTGGTATAAGTACTCCCCGAATAGCACGGGATTTTGATGTTTCCCATTCAATTGTCTGGAATTTTTTTTTATTATATCCAGCGCGTCCAAGGTTTGCTTCCTCGAGATTTTCTACGGCGCTTGCAGTTCTCCCGATGGATACTGCGTAACTGTACTAGGAATCCTGAATTTCTATCCCATATCCTTTTTACCGACCAAGCTCACTTCACACGCAACGGAGTAGTGAATTACCTCAACGTTCATATTTGGGCACTAGAAAATCCACACATGATCAGACAATCTCGGCACCAGGAACAGTTCAGCGTAAACATATGGGCAGGAATAGTAGAAGATACTTTGATTGGTTCTTTTATTTTACCGCGAATTTTAAATTGTGTCACATATTTAAACTCCCTACAGAACGACTTGCCTAGATTAGTGGAGGACGAGCCTTTACAAGTTCGTCAACAAATGTGGTTTATGCACGATGGCGCCCCTCCTCATTTTCGAATCATTGTCCGCGATTACCTAGATACAGTGTTTCAAAATCGGTGGATTGGCAGAGCAGGTCCAATTGCTTGGCCCCCACGCTCCCCAGATTGCAACCCGCTGGACTTCTTTTTATGGGGACATGTTAATGGCCTAGTTTATGATGCAGAACCAGTGCCTTCCATCGAAGTTCTTACTGAACGAATTATGAATGCCTTCCACACCATAAGGAATACTCCCGGAATTTCCGAACGCGTACAGCAGTCTATGAGAAGAAGAATGGAAGGTTGTATCGCAGAAAGAGGAGGTCATTTTCAGCACTTTTTATAAAAAGTCAAGGTTCGTTAGGTTTCTCATTTTTAGGTAATGTTTAAGGAAACTTGTGATTTAGATCACAAACCAAATACGTAGGTAGTGTTTTTTGTTTTCATTGTGATAATAAGGGTCTACCTTTTGTTAAAAATTTTAATCAAACATAGCAATATCAAAATATTATTTAAATTTTTTCTCGATAAGTAAATAGTTTTTTATGAAACAAGTGCAAAAAGTAGGTGTTTATTGCACTCGACGTGAAATTGTCCGACGAGGCCAAATATGAACGTTGTGGCAATTCACTACTCCGTTGCGTGTGAAGTGAGCTTCGTCGGTAAAAAGGATATGGGATAGAAATTCAGTGCAATGAAGAACAAGATTCTCCACCAAATATAGTTCAATAAAGTTTTGTTTTTTGCATGAACGTAGAAAATATTACAAAAGACAAACAAGTGTATCCTGAAAAAATAGATATTTGTAACATAATGCAGTCTACTTTTGAAATACAGAGTTGGAGACTCTCTTTAAGAGAGTGTCAAGCAGATTATTGTATTCATTCAGTGCCTATAGAATAAAGAAAGATGAGTCCTAGGAAGGTGAAATTGTTGGGAAGTATTAGCTCTTGTTGGATATTTAATATTTATGAACTTGGTAAGTCACATAACGAGTTTTTGCTGGTTTTTTAATTGCATTTCAGAAAAATGTATGGATCAGAGCTCATTATTATATATAGAAACATTGGAAGGTACTTAAGTTCCGCTCAACTAGCAATTAAAAAATTTCATGAATAAAAAAAATGTAGGTTTTTTATTTTTATTATGGAAAAACTGGTGTGTTTCATTATCAACAGCCAATGGTTTCTTTATCAACAGATTAGAGTTTCTATTGTTTTTCGTATTTTGATGTTTCGGACTATTATTTTATGAAAACTACGTATTTTTTACTATGCTTGTGAGGCAGAATAGTCATTATGAATTGTTTTCGAACTTAGATATCATTTGCCACAGCACATAATACCTTTTTTAAATAATTTAACAGTTTGATAAAAATCTGTGGCCAACCACACATACACAGTACATAAAGAAAAATACCAGCTTTCTTTTCTCTTGAACTATTTTCATAATTTTTCACCTCCTTCAGATTTGAGAGAAGCAGTTAATCAAGTTTGGATAATGTATTTTGGGTTTGAAAGAGATTTTTTTTCCTATTCGTATCCAAATATCCAGCACTGTATGCAGTTTTTCACTAATAGGACTTAACAAAGAATTCAACTGAGGGTTTAAAAAATGAATCTGTTCCAGTGCCTGGTTATCAGATTTGTCCTGAATCTGAAGTACTGAACTATTGCACCTCAATCTGGGAAATTGAAAAAAACGTATTCAATTTGGTTATTCATGAGGTTGAGCTTACAAGATTCAAGTCAAATTGAAAAAAAAAAACAATTTGATAATTGAGTGTTGTAAAGAAGTGTGGATTTCAATCAGCTGGATACTGTTAGTAATTTAGTAAAGTGTTGATTTCAATCAGCTGGATACTGTTAATAATTTAATTTAAATACTCACATTAATGAAGGTAGTGCACCTTTCAATAGCTTCCTTGAACTGATATTCTCTTCAGAAAAATATTGAACACACGTATCCCGAAGCTGGAAGATGTTTTCGAATGGCATCAATTCATATGTTTGGCGTAAATTATCATTCTGGAAATATGGATTTCTATAAATATTAGCATAATGAAAGGTAAAATGTATGTGAGCTCAACTGAGTTACTAGCTCAAGAGTACTAGCTACATTTCTCGGATTGTTTTCTATGGGTAACTTGCAAAACGCCATGCGGTCACCCCGTCTAGGTCGAGCAAGATTTGATTAGATTTCAAGAAGCACTTTTCCCTCGTATCCTACATAGAATTAGGGAAAAGGATGAATAAATTACAAATTTGTTAAAATTATTCACTTCCCAATGGGCACACGGACGTTGGAAAAACGTTGTGAAATGGTTGAAAACGCAACGTCAGAAATTAGTTTTCAACTAACATTTTGTAAAGGAAAAATGTCGCGAAACAACGTTATTTTAAACCAAATAAATGCGTGAATTAAACGTTGTTCATTATCTGTATATTGCCTTTTTCAATCACGCTTATTAAACGTCAGGGATACTTGATGAAACAACGTTGTTTTTGACCAAATAAATATGGGAACTAAACGTTGCTCATTATTGTTTTATTTCCGTTTTCAATTAAGCTTATTAAACGTCAACAATAATGAATAAATAAACGTTAAAAATACACCTTTGTTCAACGTTGATTCAAACAAAAATTCTGTATATTTGAAAACGTTTCACATAGGTAGTTTCAAAACTTCGAATTCAACCCAGTAAGAAATCTATTGTTTGTTAACGGCATGCTCGGCTCAAGTAGAGCCAAGTCAAAATTATTTGAAATTATTTCAATGAAACAAACTATTATGAACCTCCTTGAATGTTGGAATTTGCGGATTCAAAATATGTTGCATTCAATTGAACTCCTTGCAAATAAGCAAGGCCGTTCATAGTAAGTGTCCTGAAATTCACCCGAATAAAAACATATAAATTATGACTAGTTGAAACAAATACACATTTATTTTAATTTTTTATTTCCATTACATTGAAAATAATAATTTTTATTTCAACCATTTTTAAAAACCATCTTTTTTTTCCAGAGCTCATGCTAAACATAGCATATTTCAGCCAGTCTTTCACAGTCTTAGATATTTTCGATTCGTTTATTTCATTGGCATAATTGACTCTTACAGCAGCTGTAAAAAATGAAAAGGAATTATTACATAATTATTATTCTAATAATTATCAGTAATAATGAAAAATGGATAACATAATCTGGCATCGCGCCTCACGCTATGCGATATGTATTATTCGTCGGCAAGTATCCAACATAAAACAACTACTGCCCCTTACGGCCGTTGAATTATATCTGTTGGATTATTGGCAAAGTTTTCTACAGGAACTACTTTGCAACGCTCAATGAACACCTACGTGCCGCTTTCATGGTTCTGCCACTCGTCAGCGAAGCGAAGTTTTTTCTGTTGGATAATTGCCGATGTATATACCTATTGTACTCTTGAAGATTGGATTATTTAATCCATTTTTCATTATAACTGTAGAGTTGTCTTCCACCAAGTAGTACCAACAATTTTTTCGCTTGATAATAATGATACATTTGACAAAATATTATAGAGACGAGTTGGATGAGAAAAATTTGGATGAATTATGTATCTTTTACTAAACTGGCTGCTATACTTTCAGATTCTATTAGTAATATACAATTCAATATTAAAACACTTCAAAAGAAAATTTGTTCTTTTGTTTCCATTTTTGCCGTTTTATTATTGGAAAAAAATTACACCCAGTATATTTTTCATGCATTGGTCTTGTTTACATTTTTTCATCAGATTAAGATTATAAAAAAACAAAAAGAGTTCAACGATGTGCCCCATAGATTCTTAAATATAAAATAAATATTTTTATAAATTCACCCTCCTCTCATAACCTCAAATCACACAAATACCTACAAAATGCTCTGTATTTTTTTTTTGTATTATGTAGGCATAATATCATTTTTTGAATTCGAGTCTCAATCAGAACCGCAAACAAAGAAATTGAAGCATGACCAAAGCGTGCCTATATACGATTTCACAAGTTCTCGCCACTTCGTTAGATAATCTATGAGCTTTTCATATTATGATTGTCAAATAATATTCTAAAATAACTATTTACCTTTTATTTGATTCCATCTACACTTCACAGAACAGGCAGTACCTACACGTAACAAACAATAAACTTGCTTGAAAATATTCAAAATGGCTTCGACCTTCGACTTCTAAATCCAAGTATATCGAACTGAACTGCAACTGTCTAGAAACTCGGATTGGGGAATCGGTTACAGGAACAAGTGCATTAGAGTACTCTTATTGGCCTGCTGCATATCCCAAATATTAAAAACTCATATATATATATAGATAGATAGATAGCTCTTTATTTCCAACAGGTATACACCCAATTACAGGAAATGCTAGAAAGTAATATTTAACATAACGAATTACAAAACGACAAATATAAATATATGTATATACGTGCATGTAAATAGATAATTGATTATATATTGAACGTTACTGCTAAAAACTAAAATAAGAAAAAATGAGAAGTTTACGATCTATTGATGATACATTCCAAAATATATTTGAGAGGGCTCACATTGACATCACATATATCACAGACGAAATTATAATTAGAACACATTAACGACACTGGTGCCCTGCGCATAACATTTGTTCGAAAATTTTCACAATAAAAGGTCGTCTCACTTCTAGAATTAAGGCGAGGAATATGAAAGTTAATTTTTTGTAAAAGTGAGGCACAGGAAATACTATTGTGCAGTAAATTGTAGAGAAATGATATTGTAACAAAGATTCGACGAGTGTGCAAAGAAATTACATCGAATCGGTTCAGAAGGATTGAATGATCGATTCCTCTTTGGGGATACGTTCCTGTTTGTTTGTATAGCAGGTATTTCAAGAATTTTCTTTGAACAGCTTCCAAAGAATTAATTTCAGAGTTGTATAAAGGATACTATATCAATGCCCCATATTCAAGTTTGGACCTCACATACGCATAGAATAATGTGAGAATTGTCCTAACATTGCGAAACTCCCTAGTACTTCTCATAATAAAGCCCATCATCCTATTTGCTGAAGATACAATTTCATCAATTTGCAGAGAAAATGTGAATTCACAATCAAACTTAATCCCAAGGTCTTTTATCTCCATGACCCTATTGATGAGACTATTATCTATTTGGTAGGGAAACTCTATCATCTCTTTCCTTCTTGAAAATGACATAATGAAACATTTTGAAATATTCAGTTGTAGATGATTATGGAGACACCAATCGAATACTAAATCTACATCTTTTTGTAAATTGCTGCAGTCTGTATTCTCTTTGACTACTCTGAATAACTTCAGGTCATCAGCGTATAAAAGTTTAGAACAGGTAATTTTTTTTGCTAAATCATCAATGAATAGTAGGAATAAAAGAGGTCCTAGATTGGAGCCCTGAGGAACACCGGAACTGGGGGTATACAAAGGGGACTGAAAGCTTTCGTATTCCACGTATTGTTTTCTACCAAATAAATAAGTTGTAAATAAGTTTATTAAATTCACAGAAAAACCAAATGATGTTAGCCGATGTAGAAGAATGTAAAAGTCAATTTGGTCAAAGGCCTTTTGAAAGTCAGTGTAAATAACATCGATTTGTAATTTTCTATCGAGGGCCTCGGTAACACATTGTGATAAGCACGCCAAGTTGGTAATACAAGACTTTTTTTCTACAAATCCGTGTTGATCATCTGATATAACATTTTTGATCGAGTCATAAAGGAAAACATACATAATTGTTTCAAATACTTTAGAAAAATTACTCAGAACGGAGATTGGTCTATAATTTTTTAACAATATTCTATCACCTTTTTTAAAAATTGGACAGACACGGGCTATTTTCCACACATCGGGAAAGGTAAAAGTTCTTAATATCAAGTTATAGATATGGCGTAATGGGGTCAATAGAGGTTGAATGCAATCTTTAACTAAAAAACTTGGTATTTGATCGGGACCAATGATGAGTTTATTTTTCATTTTCTTTGTAGCTTCTATGATATCCTTATCACTCACTTGTTCGATGTTGATACATTGAAAATTACAAGGAATATTTTCGAGTGCATTGGTTAGGGACATGTCAGATATAAGGTAGACACTCTTAAAATAGTTTGCAAAGGCGTCGACTATTTTTTGCGGTTCACTGTAAACATTATGATCGTCCTTCATGACTCCTGGTATTCTCGAGTTGCCTTTTTTATTTTGAATTAAACTCCAGAAGGCAGTCGGATCTTCGCATATATTATTCTCAGCGTCGCTGATAAAGTTTTTGTATGCTTCATTTATTAGAGTTTTTACTTGAGCTCTTAATGATTTGTATTGCTGAAGATAGAATGATGTTTTATATTTTCGATAGTTTTTGTGAGATTGCTCTTTCTTCTGAATAGTTTTTATAATGAGTGAATTAAACCAGAGCGGGTATCTACGGGTTCGATTTATTTTTAGGGGAACAGTTTAATCAAAAATGTTATACAGTGCATCATTGAGATTCTGACATGCAACATTTACGTTATTTTGGTCTAATATATTATACCAGTCCATGTTGGCAACAAGTTGGTACATTATACATTATATATAAGTAAGTGGAGAGGTTACTGACTAGTTAAAGAAAAACTTGGGACAATCTTGAGGATGCAGTCAAATCACTGGGCTTTGTCAAAGAAAACTCTTTGTTATACTTATTGTCAAGCTCTCGGAACTATATTTATTCCTTCATCGGGACAGATAACTTGAGGTTAAAAGTAAAAGTCAACGTGCACAACATGAAACGTTCCATATTTTCAATAGTCACTTAGACATGGATACATCAGTATAAATTAATTATTTGTTAATTGAAACATTACAATATTTTAAAAAATCTTATTTTATATGGAGCACATGGTTTGTCTACAGGATGTCTCTTTCCTGTAGACAAACCATGTCTACCGGATTTTCAGTTTTTTGGGGGTTGGATAGTTGACGGTGGATGGACCTGTCGATTTGTGACTTGTTATAACCATTCTGGAGTAGGGCGGATTTTAGTGTATTCAATTCATGTGGTCTGTTTTGACTATCGGTAAGTTGGATTGATCTATGTATGAGGGAGTTCAAAACTGAGTTGGTTTGTGCTGGATGGTGGTGGGAGTTAGCATGTAGGTATCGGTTGGTATGGGTTGGTTTCCTGTATACTGTATGTGTGAAGGTGTTATTGGCTTTCGTGATGAGAACATCCAAGAAAGGTAGAGAGTTATTCATTTCTGTTTCCATAGTGAACTTCATGTTGGGATGGATACCATTGAGGTGATCTAGGAATGTTTGCAAGATTTTGAAGCCATGGGGTCATATGACGAAAATGTCATCCACGTATCTAAACCAGCAGGTAGGTTTGTGATCGAATGTTTCTATGGCCCTGGTTTCGAAATCTTCCATGAAGACGTTTGCAAGGACTGGTGAGAGGGGGGAACCCATAGGGGCACCTTTTACTTGTTTGTGATAGGTTCCTTGGAAAAGGAAGTATGTGCTCTTCATACAGTGATTAATGAGATCCAAGGTGTCTTTTGGTATCTTATGTTTGGTTTTGAGGATTTCCAAAGTGTGTTAGGGGGATGTTTGTGAAGAGGGATACTACATCGAAGCTCACCAGGATGTCGGTTCTTTGGATTCTGTGGGATTTGAGAAGATCTATGAAGTGGAATGAGTTTTTAACATATGATGAGGCTTCCTCTGCTAGTGGCTGAAGAGTGCTTGCTAGATGTTTGGCTAGGATATGAGTTGGTGATCCGAAGGCACTTACAATCGGGCGGAGTGGTGTATTGGGTTTGTGTATTTTTGGTAGTCCGTAAATACGAGGGGTACGTGAGGACTTTTCTCTAGGTATGGTGGATTTCTTGATTTCTGCCGGTAGTTTTGAATTGTTGATCAGAGTTTTGGTTTTCTTTTCGTGGTAGGTTGTCGGGTCTCGTTGGGTGGTTTGATACTCGGAGGATTTCAATAGCGTTCTCATCTTATCCACATAGTCTGAAGTATTCAGCACTACTGTAGCATTGCCTTTATCTGCTGGGAGGACTAGTTTGTCAGGGTTGTTGCGAATATTTTTAAGGCATCTTCTTTCGGTAGGTGTAATGTTGGATGGTGGAGTTTTTGCTTTTCTTAATGTGGTAGCTATATCTTGTCTGGTCTCTTCCGCTATGTTATCTGGAAGATGGGTTATGGCGCTTTCTACTTGTGTGATGATGGTTTCTATCGGGATTTTGTTTGGTGTGATAGAATAATTGAAACCTCTGGACAGTAGTGCTTGAGTGGTTTCATCAAGTGGTGTGTCGGAGAGGTTATGTACTAAGACAGGAGGGTTGGATGGGGCCGTTAATGGAGTTGTGTTCGCTAACAATAAACAAAGTTTCTTCCTCTGTGTTTCTGTTTTTGTATTACTGATGTGATCTGCTTTTTCCTGAGAAATCCTGGATAGGGTGTCTGAATACTTCAGACTATGTGGATAAAATGAGAACGCTATTGGAATCCTCCGAGTATCAAACCACCCAACGAGACCCGACAACCTACCTCGAAAAGAAAACCAAAACTCTGATCAACAATTCAAAACTACCGGCAGAAATCAAGAAATCCACCATACCTAGAGAAAAGTCCTCACGTACCCCTCATATTTACGGACTACCAAAAATACACAAACCCAATACACCACTCCGCCCGATTGTAAGTGCCTTCGGATCACCAACTCATATCCTAGCCAAACATCTAGCAAGCACTCTTCAGCCACTAGCAGAGGAAGCCTCATCATATGTTAAAAACTCATTCCACTTCATAGATCTTCTCAAATCCCACAGAATCCAAAGAACCGACATCCTGGTGAGCTTCGATGTAGTATCCCTCTTCACAAACATCCCCCTAACATACTTTGGAAATCCTCAAAACCAAACATAAGATACCAAAAGACACCTTGGATCTCATTAATCACTGTATGAAGAGCACATACTTCCTTTTCCAAGGAACCTATTACAGACAAGTAAAAGGTGCCCCTATGGGTTCCCCCCTCTCACCAGTCCTTGCAAACCTCTTCATGGAAGATTTCGAAACCAGGGCCATAGAAACATTCGATCACAAACCTACCTGCTAGTTTAGATACGTGGATGACATTTTCGTCATATGGCCCCATGACTTCGAAATCTTGCAAACATTCCTAGATCATCTCAATGGTATCCATCCCAACATGAAGTTCACTATGGAAACAGAAATGAATAACTCTCTACCTTTCTTGGATGTTCTCATCACGAAAGCCAATAACACCTTCACACATACAGTATACAGGAAACCAACCCATACCAACCGATACCTACATGCTAACTCCCACCACCATCCAGCACAAACCACCTCAGTTTTGAACTCCCTCATACATAGATCAATCCAACTTAACGATAGTCAAAACAGACCACATGAATTGAACACACTAAAATCCGCCCTACTCCAGAATGGTTATAACAAGTCACAAATCGACAGGTCCATCCGCCGTCAACTATCCAACCCCCAAAAAACTGAAAATCCGGTAGACGTCATTCAGCCTCACAAAGCGTTCCTACCATTCATCAAAGGTGTTACCGACAAAATCAGCAGGATCCTACAAAAACACGAGATTAAAACAATTTTCACTGCCAACAATCAAATTTTGAAATGTCTCAGATCTCCTAAGGACACAATACCAAATGAGTCTCAATGGATATACGAAATTCCGTGTTCCGAGTGTCCAAGAACATACATTGGCCAAACTAACAGAAGAGTAACTTCCAGAATATATGAACACGAACTAGCAGTCAGACAAGCATCTTCTTCCTCCGCACTTTACAAACATCGTGAAAAAACAGGCCACAAAATAGACTTTAAAAACACAAAAACAATTGGCATGGAGAAAACTCTGCAAACTAGGATCATCCGGGAAGCCCTGGAAATAGAAAAGCGCCCCAACTGCCTCAATACCCGTGATGATGGACGTAGACTTCCTATTACTTGGGCACCACTCATTTCTCGTCTCCCGACACCTGGCAACAGCGCAATCTTCGCACCACATCGCTCAAGTCCAGACTCCGAATCACCACGCACGCCCAATATGGCCGCCATGACAAGTATAAATGCAGCTGCACAACTGACAAATGTTCAGTTCTCTCGACGGAGTAGGCAGATTGAGACCTTAGAGAGAACAAGTGACGAGACCTGGGGAGTAGGCAGAGTGAGACCCCGGCGTCAAGTTACAAAATCCTGATGATACCTGAGGAATAGGCAGATTGAGACCTAACTTCACACCCTTTCAATCATTTTATCCCTTTTTTCTTGAAAATGGCTCCAAAATCGGAGCCGAAACGTCGAATTTCAACAAATTCTAGACGCGGTTCAACCCGAACTTCCAGTTTTCATATATATATATATATATATATATATATATATATATATATATATATGTAAGTTTCTTGTATAAAATCAAACAATTTATGTTTCAATTTCATGAAACTACAGTTCGTCTAATCGTTATCACAGTAGTAATATCACGTTAAGATTATGATCCTCGCTACATATTTGTTAATGAAAGAAAGGAATAAATATATACAGATAGCAGCCAGTATTAATGCATATTTATAGAACACAATAATTTCAATAGTTCGTGACTGAGTTGAGATTCAGTCGAATTTCATCGCTATTGAACTGAGGAGAATTAGGTGTTTTGTCGATAATTATTATGTCAGAAATGGGGGAATTCAAAAGTGTTGACGATATATTGAGAAAACTTTCGAAAGCTGACTATGAAAAAATACGCCAAGTATTGTATGGGAACGAAACAAAGTAAGTAGACTGGGCAACCATACATGTTTTTGACCTATCATGAAACTAATCTGTATTATCATAGCGTACAAGAGTCCAGGACCGGTTTAAGCGAACTCACATTCCTACAGTGTTTTCATTGGGTTGGGGTTAACTGTGTTTGGTTATCAATCAGTATTAGAGTTGTGTATTTCCAGAAGAATGCTTTTGCATGAATCGTCATTCGGATATAGACACGAAAAACCGTATTCGTCTTTTTCTAATGGTTGAATTAATGCATGTATGTCCCAAACGATGGAGCTAGTTGCCATAAATAGATATTTACAGAGTTATATGCTCAAGGTTACCAACTTTCTGCGTTATAAAGAAAAATCGATTCAAAATGCATCGTTTTGACACTGACATCAAGCATTTACATCGTTTTGTTAATGACAACTTGGTAATAATCTATCAGAATTATTCAGTTTTATAATTTTAATAAAATATAATAAACACTACTTTTTATTCAACAAAAATTATAAGTAAAAATATTTTGAACCGAATGACTTTGGACTCCGCAGGATCATTCGCGCACGTGACCACCATTGCTTCATTTTTATTGGCTGATTGCAAACACCGGCTTTTGAGACCGAACTTTCATTACAAACCCATGGATTTGGAACTGACTCTAGTATTTTTATGCAGTTATCTATTACAAGGAATTTTTTTGACTTAGTTACATAGTTAGACAAGAAAAGTAATGAAGAGATTATCATCACTGGCAGTATAATAATATAATGTTAAATTTTAGCTGTCACCATACCATAGTATAGTTTGGATCCCGCTCTGAATCGCTCGGATTTGAGCTCAGTATTCGTCTTTTTCTAATGGTTAAATTAATGCATGTATGTCCCAAACGATGGAGCTTGTTGCCATAAATAGATATTTACAGAGTTATATGCTCAAGGTTACCAACTTTCTGCGTTATAAAGAAAAATCGATTCAAAATGCATCGTTTTGATACTGACATCAAGCATTTACATCGTTTTGTTAATGACAACTTGGTAATAATCTATCAGAATTATTCAGTTTTATAATTTTAATAAAATATAATAAACTCTACTTTCCATTCAACAAAAATTATAAGTAAAAATATTTCGAACCGAATGACTTCGGACTCCGCAGGATCATTCGCGCACGTGACCACCATTGCTTCATTTTTATTGGCTGATTGCAAACACCGGCTTCTGAGACCGAACTTTTATTACAAACGCATGGATTTGGAACTGACTCTAGTATTTTTATGCAGTTATCTATTACAAGGAATTTTTTTGACTTAGTTACATAGTTAGACAAGAAAAGTAATGAAGAGATTATCATCACTGGCAGTATAATGATATAATGTTAAATTTTAGCTGTCACCATACCATAGTATAGTTTGGATCCCGCTCTGAATCGCTCGGATTTGAGCTCAGGGGATAGCCTCCCCTAAAACAGAATAAGTAACTCTAGACTGTGTATGAGGGGGTTGAAGGGTAGATGATAGTCAGTAAAATTCTACGAACCAAGTTTATTTACCAAAACAAAAATGGTGGAAAATATTTAAACGATGAATATCCTAAATGTATGAATAATTATGTGCAACATAAAAATAACTCAATTAAAACAAATAACCATAATTATATCAAAATCATTCATACACTCTGTATCGGCAACAAAGCGAGTTTGTACATAAACTACTAGTTTTATTTATATCTTTATTAAAATGTTTTTAGGTATTATAATTATATATTGTGATACAATTGCATTTATAGTATGCAAGGTTATTATTATTATTATTATTGTTTTAAGTATTTTTTAATATTTTTTGCATGATCTACCAATTTTTTTATTTTTTTGTATTAATACTTATATTATTTATATTTTTTAATTACTTTGTCAATGAGAATATTCTTGGACATTAAAGTATATCTATCTATTGAAATAAGAAATATTCTCAAGTTCATGTTTAAACTATCATTATTATCAACTCATATTTTGAATAAGATATTCCCTCAACCTTATTGGGATACTACCCTCATTTTGAAAATAACAAACTACCCCTAAATTATTATCAAACCATAATAATTATTATTATTATCATTATTAGTGAACTAAGAAAAATGCATCAAGCCCATATTCCTATCCAAACATTTCATTCATTCATTATTCATTATTATTATTTATATTGAAAAAAAAACAAAAATACTACGTAGTATTGAACCTACATTATTGGCGATAGGTACCTAAACGTTCCCTACAATCTTCACCATCGAGGGTGGCGCCAGGTCACCCTTGTTAAATCGACGTTCGTCACACGTCCCCGAATTCTAACTATCCTCGACTTTTCAGTTCCTGTCCAAAACGGGTGAGAGATTCAACAATTCTCTCGTCAAAATTGTGTATTTTATCGATCTTGCTGACCAATTCTACAATAGGTTTATTCGTTTGCATCGAGGTGTAGCACTATCCTACACCTGGTGTAATTTACACAAGGAAAATTTGAACTATCGAAAGCACCAGAACTACGTCAAACGCAGGTCGAGTCAAATTGTCGTAGTTTTGGCGTTTTGGGTAGTTTATATTTCTTGAATTGTATTCTCACAAAGGTTCGAAATATTCATTTATTCGATTACTCCTACGGTTCCATAAATCTTGTTCAAATCTTCAATTTGAGTTGTTTCAATAATGTATACAAACTTAGCAATGCCACTTGCCAAAAAATCTATGGAACCAATATAAAAAATTGTCTAGTATTTATCGAAGTTCAGTTGAAGTATAAATAGTGCATGAAAGCTTTTCTAATAGCTTCTATTTCTTTTTTCTACATTCATGCAAAAATCAAAACTTTATTGAACTATATTTAGTGGAAAAATAAGTTCTTTATTGCACTCATCTGTCATTCTACTTCAACGTGCTGTCATCATGACAAACATAAATAGTCAAACCCACTACATATTTAGCAGATATTCTGAGATTGGCAATAAGTTTTAAACAGTTATATATTTGTATTATTTTGTATTAATATTTGCAGCACGAGTTAAACAAACAATGGCGTACCGAGAATAACTCCATAACCAAAACTCCTCCGCTTTGTTCTAAACCGTCTACCTGCATAGAGCAAACTGTTAAAAATTAATTCTGACAATTACAGAATTGAAAGTTTTGAAATGAGTTTTATTAATGGAAAAATAGATGATAGTGATCTGTTTCAATGCAAATCGATAGTAATAATTAATTATTTGAGTTGCGCTTTTCATTTTCCTACAGCTAGTACTGCTGCACCTTAATAAATAATTTTTTGCTTTTTGCATGAAAAAATGTTGTATGCAACTCATGCGAAAATTGTTTATTGCACTTAGTTTTTGTACTTGTTGCATAAATAACTATTTCAATAGGATTTTTTGGTATCCTCTGAAATTTTGCGTCATTAGCATATTCCAATACCAAATAAAATTTTATTTGTAAAATTATTCTCTGATATATGTATTATTGGGTAATAATTTTGTGTTTGAGCGAATGAAAAACTCAAGAAGAAGGAAAAATAGAAAAAAAATAATTTGCAAGGGACTGGTATCGCACATTAAAAGATGAGGTCCTTTCTAGCTCGCACAAGTTTTCTTAAGAATTATGGAAGTCGCTCGTGAGGGTGCAGCAGAGGTTGACAGAAATAACGAATTTTGAGCAAATTTGAACAATATTCCATGTAATCTGGTTATTTTTTCTCTTTTCTAAAATTCACTGAAAAATTGTCGAATGATTCATTAACAATTTTTGGTAAAAAATTCAAGAACATATCCCAAACACATAGACAAACAATCGATATCCATTTTCATATGACCATCATGTAGACGGATGTACAGTTTACATCCATTTATAGACGGTACAATGCATATCCAATTTCATATATACATTGTATATCCATTATTTATCCAGTAACAATAAATTCTTGAAACACAAAGAAATTTTATTTGGCTTTATTTTCATGGATATCTCTGTGTATTTTAATCTCAACAAAGATATTTGCAGGTCTTGCATTGAATTTTCAATCTTTGAAATCATTATAAAAATGTCCTAATTATTGACGCTAAATTTTTGTGATGAAACGAGTGAAAAACTTATAATATCGCAAGGCTATTGATAATTTCGAAATATAATTTGTCGCTAATTTTCGAAAGTGAGTTGCTTGGTAACATCTCAAGCAACTCACTTGAGGAAATGTAAGATAAGTTATGGTATGATCTATTATCAGTATAATGTTGTTCTGATTGGTTGTATTCAATCACATGACCTCAGTTTAACTTACCTCATTGGATTTCCGCATGAGCAAAAAATGTTTAGTGTAATGTTTGTCTGATTGGCTAATTCTGGTCACATGATCGCAAATATGATAGGTTCAAATTGATTGGAACAAATTTTCATACTAAACATATATTTATTTGAATAGTTTTCAATTATTATTGAAAACATGAGATCAATCAGAACATTACGAAGGCGTAGAATGGTGCCGTTTTTTTTTTAATTCTAACTCGGGATCTCGAAATCCCGACTTCTATCTCGGGATCCCGAGATCCCGACTCGGACGTCTGACTTATAGTCTGGTTCACAAGTAACATTTTGTCAAAAATCTGACCTAGAACACCGAAAATTAGGATTTTGATCTCATTCGATTCGAAATAGCATCTAGAAAAAAATTATGAACTGGAACAATTATTGAGTAAACAAAAAAAAATGGTTGGGTTTTTTGTAGATATTTCAAAAACTATTTGATATACAAAATTTGAAAAAATATCCTCAAAGAGCAGACTTTTCCTCTCTGTACTGTACGGACAATATTTATAATTTTAATTTAGAGGTGAAACTTGGGAACTTGTGATACTTGCACGCGCGACGACCGAATCAGAAGAATTATTAAAAATATTTGAACCGTTTAAATATGAATATTAGGAAATGAAAAAGTGGTATTATCTAAATACATGAATAAACAATAATCCACCAACAAAAAATGTTTACCCCAATTTTTTTAATCAACTATGCCTTTGTTGCTTTTTTTACTTCTTCGAGCTAATCGCGAAAGGATTTAAATTCCTTTGGAAAAATTAAGACATTTTGATTTTTCACTCTTCTATTCTAAGGCATTGAAAAATAAAAATCTAAGCAATCAGATTTTAAATTATCCTCATTATTCTGTTTCTTTATTGCGAAAAGCTACATAATAATAATTTTGAAAAAAAATTAACTTCCATTTTTTAAATAATAGTTATAAACGAAAGCATTATTAATGAAAATTTGAAAATATTTCTTTAAGATTTTAATTCTAGATGAAAATAATGATTCATGAGAAAAAATCGTTTCTGAAAGAAAATTATTGCTAAAAAACGCAACGAACATACTAATTAACAATACATTTTTGTTGCTACGTGTTTATATCGAGGAACCATTTTTCAACATGATTTATCACGTCATTTCATATTATAAATAAAATTCATTTACTTTTAGTAAACAAACAATTTGTTATAAACAAATGAATTTTTGCACTATATTTTTTTTCAAATACTAAAACAATACTAAAAACAACCATGTGCACTTTTGGATGGCATTTTAAAAAACATTAAGAAGAAAACTTTCTTTCAGAAATGCACACGGTTGTTTTTAACTATAGAGTGAAAATTGTTTATAACAAATGGTTTTGGATGGGATTTTAAAAAACATAAAGAAAAAAACTTTCTTTCAGAAATGCACACGGTTGTTTTTAACTATAGAGTGAAAATTGTTTATAACAAATGGTTTTGGATGGGATTTTAAAAAAAACATAAAGAACAAAACTTTCTTTCAGAAATGCACACGGTTGTTTTTAGTATTTTTTTAGTAGTTAAAAAACTATAGCGTGAAAATTGTCTATAACAAATGGTTTGTTAAATATAACGAATGGTTTGCTAAATATACAAATGGAAAGTATTATTTTTTTGAATAGTATGGGAGAACGTTATGAATCATGATAAAAAAATGGTTCCCTAATATTAATATTTACCAACAAAAATTATTGTTAATTGGCAAGTTTTTAGCAATATTTTTTTAAGAAACGCTTTTTCTTATAAATCCTTATTTTTGTCAAGGATTAGATTGCCAAAGATTGTTTAAATTTTATTAGCAATGCATATGTTTATAACAATTATTCGAACAATGGAAGTTTTTTTTATTATCGTTTAGAACCATACTGAGGATGACTAAAATAACAATTTTTTCTGATTGCCTAATTTACGATTCTCATTTTTCGATGGATGCCTCAGATTGTTAACATAAAAGTGATAAATAGAAATTTCTTGATTTTTCCAACGGACATCTTTTCTAAATATTTTAACGAATGTCTCTAAGGAGTAAAAATAAAAATCCAGGTTTTCAGTTCAGAAATAATCAGCGCTTTTATGTCAACTTTCAACAGGTAAAAATAAATTCTGAATTTGTGACTTTTGATAACAAAGTTGGACCCACCGATTGTATGAACCCCTATTGGATAAATTAGATTGACTCATCAGGTAGATTCCAGGTATTTTCCAACTTGCTTTGAAACATCAGTTTGGTAATCAAACCCAACCTTTCTTTAATTACTTTCTTATGTATATATATTCACGAACTTGGTGTAATCTGTAGTTACTTGAAAATGGTGTAACAGCCGAAACCGGTCGTAATAGAGTAGTAAAGTATTAGTGGAAACTGGACAAAAGTTATATTTTTTCTTCCTTTTCTTATTTAAAAATTAACTAATTAACAAAAGCATAGTTATTAGAAAAATTGGGGTAAAAAATTTTATCCATTGTACCATCTAAACAAGACCTGATGATCTTTGATCTTCAATTTTAGTTGAAATAAATGGAAAGAAAAGTGGTGTTAATTTGTAGATCCAATTGTTTTTCTATATACCGGGTGACCACGAGGTGAGGTACGCCCCCCAATTTTTCTATAGTTTTGAAGATACAGATTTCAAATTTGGTATGTCGCTATAGTACTTGAATACGCATATGTTGACGATACTATTGAAAACGACTCCCTGTATATTATTCTTCATTATCCGGAAGAGCATGTAATTTGTGATAACACTGTTCTTCAATATTGAAAATTGGTTGATAATGAAAATTAACGAAATGAAAAAAAAAAAACGATCCACGTCCGAGTAACTTTACACTTATTCAAGTGACACAATATAGAAAGTACCCGGTAAACAGGTACTGTATAAAGAAAATTAACTGGAAATATTCTTTCAGTTCCAAAGTAAGTATATCAGTAGTGAGTATCTCCAGATTATAAATTGAGGGGCTGAAAGAAAATATTCACACGCGATTTGCAGGTCGAACGGACGCAAGCACAAATTTCGCGGTGGTACGAGCTCAAGCTTAAGCGGCGTAGGCAGCAGAGCGTGCATTAAACAAAAAAATAACCCGGTATGCGATATTTCTTTGGGCCCTAAACAGGTATCAAAAAAACTAATAAACAACAAATAACAAAAACCTGGATAACCAAACCGATCGTTATGTCTATCTTCGCAACCTGGGAGCCAGAGTCCGGTCCCACACCAAATAAACCCAGCCCTTCCAAAGCTTTATTCTTCAGGGGTTTCACGCATCAAATTCTCTTGGAAGAGAGCAGCAGCTCCCGAGTGTGTATAGCAGTGGACTCATTCAAGAAATTTTGCCCCGGCCAAAAAAACCCTAGGAAGGATCAAACAATCATTTACTGACCCAACCTTGTACGTTAAATATAAAAAAAAATACACCCCCCAACTCTGTGCAGCCATATAGGCTCCAATAAGGTTTACTTTACTTACCACACCGAAATGAATTGTTCACCATGTTTGGTAAAATAACTATAGGTCAACGACCCTATGGATCGCCCTGTAGACAGATGGAGGTAGCAGTATAGCAGTATACCCCCAACTCAGATGAAATTATCGAGCTCAGAATGAGCATATTGAATCAATACTTATCCCTGTCATTCATCCCTGATTGACAGAAGAACAAGGTGAATCGCCCTGTATATTTCGTGACTTGGCGGAATGGCCAATAAAATGAATTAACTCTTTATATAATATTCAACGCAACTCCCGCGAGTAATATAAGGAGAAAATAGGGACTTAAACAAAAAAATAGAATAAAAGGATACTGTAAATATTATGAAACCCTCTTCAAAAATTATCCCACCTGTACTTTTAAGAAAATAGGACTCAGATATACATATATGGAAATTAAACAGAAATATTCCTGCAATCCCAGTTATAGTGAAACACAGTAGAAAAAAAATATTTATATGGAACCCTTAACATTGGATAGCCGTATACCCAATCTTTGACAGATAACAGGATATCGGTCAATAAAATGTAACCACTGACCAATTATAATAGTAATACTAGCCAATTTATCGATAATAATAAGAATTACACTCAATTCAACTAATTCTCATTGGTTTTTAATTTACCGTGATACGAGAAGAAACAACAAATTTCCACTCACAGCTGATTTAGAAATATTTGAAGTTCTCACGATCGTGAATGAATGAACTCGTGAAAACGGCAGTTAGGTCTCGTAATGCTACCCAAAAATTCAGAAACACATTCGAATATGAAATATTTTTCTGTAGGTTGCTGTGGTGTTGGCGGTTATTTAAAAACAAAAAACAGTCAGATGAGCACGAACCATAAGTAGGAATATTACGTACCCTTAGCATAGGGGTTTCTTTGCGATTTGGTTAGTGTTTCCCTTCTTATACGTTCCGATGGCCCTATCAGCAACGGTCATCAATTTTCAGCGTCGCGGGGCGTCCAAACTGACCAGTGGTTGATAGGTCATTTAGGGCACACCAAGATGGCTCAAAAGGTTCCCTGAGGAAGGGAAAAAACAATTCTTCAACTGGTGTCCTGTGATTTCGTCTGATTTTATTTGAATTCATTGAATATAATAGGAAGAACTTTTATATCGGGAAATATCCCTAAACAAAATAGGGACCCACCTGGCTGATGTTGGATGTACGAGTTCCACAAGTTAAAAACTGGTAGCAAATCCTTTGAGAGATGGACTCCTCGACCAATGGACCAAATAACAAATTGTTTGGTCACGTGTCCCAATCTATGAATTTTCACGAAACAAAAACCAAAATGGTTGATTGAAATAACCAAATAAATTTCGTGGAACAATGCCGGTCAACTTGTCTTCACTCGATCACCTTCCAAGAGGAAAATGGAGGGCCTCCCTTCCAGGAAATATACTGCCTCGTACGTGGTCCTTCTTATCACCAATCATAGAGCGACTTTTCAACAAGGTACCTGAAGTCGAACGTCGTCACACTAGATGGCCCTCTATTTGCCTTTTTTGCATTTTCATGTTATGACTGTGAGTTATCTATTTCAATAATAGAGAAACAAAACACGAACCAATTCCAATAATATATATTTTTGGTAGTTTGAGATTCGATTGGTACCCGAGATCTCAGAGCTTGGAATCACTGCCAACCGATGGCAGTGATACATTCCTGCGAGAAATTCGACGATGAGACCTCAATAGAACTACTTGGCGAGCGTCGCGTATCGGAGTTGACAAGACGTTTTACTTTGGGATGACAAATTGGTTCGGTCGAGGAGTAGCTAGAACCCCGACGATGCGAGATCTGTACATCATGTCAGACTCGTGGAAATGCACTCGCACCTTTATCACCTTTATCCATGGCAATATATCCATTTATCAGTTGGACGACATATCGAGTACATAAATAACATATACATAACAAACTTCTGGAGATAATAACGTTTGTATAATTTGTATAATTTCAAACGTAACATATCTTCAAAACTATAGAAAAATTGGAGGGGCGTACCCCACCTCGTGGTCACCCGGTATATAAACTTTGGTTACTATTATTTTTGTTTAGAAATACAGGATTTCTTTCATTTTAATAACAAAAATTGGTACTGTTCATGTTAGTACTTTATTTTTGTTTTTATTAATGCAAAAAACAGTATTTTTTAATATGTCAACATATTGCATTCCTACATTTACTGGCTCCTTTTATTGATGGTTTATTTCATTATAACATTAAAACAGGATTTGTTCGTTGATCTTCGAACTTTATTTTCATTTCCAGAATTGCAAAAAACATTTTTAAATTTTTTTATTTTGAATTTAATATCTTGCGAAATGAAGCGTTTCTGTACATAAATAGGAAATTTTTTCTTGAAATGAACTGAGGATTTTCCCCCTGGAGGTTATTATATTTCAATATTTATTCTCGTATTTTTTTAATAATAATAATAATAATAATAATAATAATAATAATAATAATAATAATAATAATAATAATAATAAATGTCTTTATTAACAATGCATAAGAATGAATGACATTTTGTGCATACAGTTAGGGCGAGATTCAGTTTGTTTGTAAATTTAAGTATAATACAGTATGAAATATGAAGTAAGAGTTTACATACCCCAAAATGAATTAATGTTGAAAATTCATACCATGAACTACAAGTTAAAATCATTGAATGTTCAATATCGCTATAAATTGGATTTCCATGGGAATCCTATAGATATCCAATGGACATACATTTGAGAATAATGTACATCCAATGGGCATCCGCAGTCGATATTTATTTATTTATTTATATTCACACAGGCCTATTGGCCTAATTACATGAATATATTAAAGGAAGAAATACATTCCAAATTAATTGTTTTACATATTAAAAGAAATAAATTATTCAGTAGAGTTGTAGGAGACATCAATGCGAAACTAACACATTACATATATACATATAGTAATAATATTCAATTATTTAGAAACAAACAGGCCAAGGCCTAATTATATGTTATACAATTTTCACATGACATTTAAATATATTATGATATAAATATAACTGAAAACTGAAGGATTTCTTCGCACCAAAACAGATTAAAAATTTCTGGAGATTGACGGTTATAGTGACGTGACATGATTATCCATAAGGATTACCAGAATATTGTCAGTTTCTTCAACTCATATTTAAATTTCATAAGGTTAAGGTCGAATATTCCATAAACAAGTTCTTCATAGTGTGTATTCTATTCGTTACATATTCTATTGAGGGGGCCACACTATTATTTACTCGAAAGCATGCA
Source organism: Chrysolina haemoptera (assembly GCA_958298965.1). Lineage (NCBI taxonomy): Eukaryota > Metazoa > Arthropoda > Insecta > Coleoptera > Chrysomelidae > Chrysolina > Chrysolina haemoptera. The sequence continues at coordinate 30,979,227 of OY282584.1, forward strand.
TGACGAGGACGTTGTCCTGGAGGTGGTGCTTACAGTTTTACTGAGCAGATACGGGCTATCTAGCATACTGTTCAGCAATTTTGAGAGGATCATAATGTTATTTGCAAATCTTCTGCATTCAAGTTTTTCAATTCCAACCCAGGACTTACACCATGCTTCGTATAGTAAAGATATTTAATTATTTTAGTAGGAGATTTGAGCCGGTTCTGGGCCTCTCCCCACCACTATGACGTCATCAGTGACCTTGACCTATGACCTATGACCTCGACCTATGACCTTGACCTGTGACCTCGACCTAGGACTTGACCTAGGACTTGGGCTTGCCCTTAGCCTTGACCATGATGTATATTGTTGGGAGGTGTTCAGGGTTTGTGTTTGACATTGAGATTGTAATGACTTGGATTTTCTTTTTCATACACGGACAAGTACTTTTTCCAAGTACTTAATATATTTTTCTTACCTCAATGTCTTCCATGTCGTTCATGTATACTTACTCTGCCATTGTGTATGACCCTTATGTGTGGAGTACACATACAAATCTATACCGAAGTATAGAGAGGGTACAACACGTCTGCACACCACGGAGATCCAGTCAGATATGTGAACTCTGATTACTCTCCAGTGATGTGTACCTTGCGATGGTGGTGGGAGGAGGGGTCGCATGACGCTATGCGCATCCGCCCTCGCTCTCGATAGGGTGGGGTGGGTCCGCGCTGACGTCACACACCCATACGTCGTGGTGACTCATCGACTACTATTTACTCTCTATCGATGCGATGCAAACTCGCGCATGGTGGAGGCTTTGTATCATACATGTTTCATAAGTCTGTGGTGGGGGGTGGTTCACTATCTATTATAAAAGAAGTTGGTATGGTGATATGAAATCAGAAGTTGTATACCTAGCAGTCGAGCAGTCAGCAAGAGTAGTGAAGTTATTCAGTGCCTACACAGAGAGAGATCAGTGAGTGTGTTTTTCTATTGAAAATTATTTATATTTTCCATATATATTATCATCATGTCAGTTCCAAAAGTAGATTTACAAAAAATCAATTCTATAATTAAACAAGAGATGGAAGTGTTAGAGCAAAAAGTAATATTATCTTTGCCACTGAATGAAGCTTACCCAATTAAGACGATGTCAGTTTGTTCTACCCGGTTTGGTAAATCCATTTTATTGATACTACTTGATGTAAGCAATGATACATTATTCAAAACATGGCTGCCAAAACGCGTTTCAGAACAATCTACCGATGATGATGTAGCATGCATCAATTCATCAGGTGGTAAATATACAGTAGCATATTTGGGTCAGAGTCCACAAAGCTTTGCCGGCATGAAAACGAGATCGTTGGTCGAATTTGATCTCACTGAATAATTGTAATATATAATTTCCACTTGTCATAGGCTAATTCTGATTCTTTATATTATAGGTGATAATTGTAAGAAAAATATAAAAACTTTTCATACATTGTTAAACACACTCTTCGGTGGAGACATCATCAAAAGTCTAATGTGAGTAGTACTGATTATTTTTGTAGCATTCTTATTTCAATAATATCTCTTTGATCATAGCTTCATTTTTGAAAAATGTGGATGATGTATGCAAGTCAACACTGGACCGAAGCCATAGACATCTCTTCAGCTGTTGAAAGGTTAACTTCTTAGTTGCGTGCTTTGAGCGAGGATGCTCACCACGCCACCATTTATGACCTGAGCGTATGCTATGATGAAGAAAGGATCCAACACTGTATGCGTGATTACGAGAACTACAAAAAGGGTGTGGATCTCTGCGAGAAATATACAGATGGTTCTTTCGATCTACATCACCTCTGCGACGCAATGATTGAATGTGAGCTGAAAAGATTTCTCCACCGCCTCCTATCATACCTACCTGAAGACATCATCCAAAAGTACCAACTGGATGATGATGATAGTGAAATCGAAGAAGGAGAAAATTATGATGAAGATGAAGAAGAAGTTATATTAGATTGTTTGTACATACCTAAGACTATTTGAATTCTAAGCTAATGATATTTGAATAAAAAAAAACAAAATTTTTTCACACATGTTTTATTTACCTATTTCTCTTTTACATGAATAAAGAAAGAAAAATGAAATACATAATAATCAAAAAAATGTGTGTGTGTGTCTTCATCAATATCTGCAGTGAACTGAACCATCCGATGCATTGTATGTCAAAAATGTATCATGCAGAATGAGTGCATATACTTTGGTGTTGGCTGGGAAGTTGACTTTCCTAGTTTCAAACTCGAGCTTAATATCAATAGTTGATGATTTTGTGGCATTCGGCTGATGTGAACAATCAATGATGAATAGTGGATTTTGTCGAAATTGACCAATGTCCATGAGAGGTTCACTCATATCTTTATCATAATAACTTCGTTGAAAGTTCTCATAGGCATAATAAGCCGAAGTATCGAGTTTTTTATCGAAATCCAAATTCCAACGTTCATATGGGTATACTTCAGAGTTCAAGTACACACGAATGTTATTGATATCAGCAGTTGTGAATTTAGTGATGTCCTTTGTCCTGTCTTCAGAAGTGGTAGTGCTTTGGAATCCAATGATGATGTAACGAGGTGTTTCAAGGGCGTTGGTTGTCTTGATAGCCCCTATGTCTGAAGACGTGCCACGTAGTGATGGAAGTTCATAGAGATCCCACATGCGATAAGCCAACTTGATTTTAGCATTCATACCGCTTTTGTTGATTCTATTTAAAAGTTTGAGCTTGTGCTTATCTTCTGGCACTATGTGTCTTATTTTCCACTCAATTTTATTTCCAAATCAGCATCAACCTCACCAATATATGAGTTCCTGAAGTATCGAGCGATTATTAAAACAATTTCTTGTTTGGCATTCAAGATACTTTTGTTGTAATCTTCAGCGAAACCCATCAAATATTTCAGTGGTAATTTACCACTGAATACGTGACTAGTTGTATCCAAGATATCCTGTTTAGTTTCCGAAAGTCCCCATCCAGTTGTTAATAAAGTGTTAGCATGCGATTGTCCAAATGAAATCATATTCTTCATTGTAGATGTTATACCCGGCTTCCTGACCACAGCAACTTGTTCACCACCCATTTCGTAGCGAATTTCATCAAAAAGGAAGGCGATTGCATTATTCGAGAGATAACATAATTTTGTTTCATCTCTAGGTGTGAATTTACCTTCTATATAAATGAAACTCTCAGCAATGTCAAGTATAACGTCTTGATTATTGATTGCAATTCGAATTTCATCTGAATTCCTAAACAATGGTGATCCATATGGTTTATATGTATGCTCATGTAAACTTGTGAGGGAATGATCGAGCATCGGCTCGTCAAATATATTCAACTTTTCACTATTTGTTTCGAGCAGCATTGTTCCTTACTTTCAGTCCAATTGATTTCAAAAATTTGAGATCTCTCAGCGAGTGTGGTGTGCTAACTGTTTAGCGTACACTTTTGGAATGAGCCTTTTTCTATTCGAACCTTCCTTTTTAGCTATTTGTGGAATGTTTTCAAATCCTTGTCGATTCTGTCTGTCTATTATAACAAAAACCCATAATAGTTATTAGATTTTTTTCAATTCCAAATTATAACAATCTCTTCTGCACTTCCAAAATCAATGAGATTATTATTATGATCCAAAATACGCACTGTGATGTTGTGAATCAACTGACGACCTTCTGGACTGATGGGCATATATATAATCTTGTGTGGTTCTTTTGTGAGATTGAATCCAGGCTCCACATCGATATCGAATGAAAAAAGAATGTGGGATTCTTCATTGTTTATGTATGAACCAGATATAATGTTGCAATCTAAGCGGATTAGTCTCACAGTTGTTATATTTATCGGATGTGAGGATTCGTGTATCTGATTCGGTTGGAATCTATCAAAATTAAAACCCATCATCCTTGCTATGGAATTCGGATGAGTTAGATCAATTTCATATTTTGATCGCATCGAATCCTGAAAGTCCCAATCCATAACGACTGTTTCTATCCAATTCAATGGGTGGGAAAAAGTCTGCACTCAAGACACTCGTCCCGACAGCTTGTAGTTCGGACTTCCGTGACATGACTGATACATTTTATGGATTTCACTTCAATTTATTGTTGTCTACAACACACTCGGGGCAACCTACGCTTTTTCGGAGATGGTTCATCAATATCCATTTCATTTTTATTAGCACCAATATTTATGTCCTTTATATTGCAATAACAGCAGAATATTTTTCGAAGTATAGGACCATCATTCACATCAGAATCTGAAATGCTTTCGCCGTCAAGATTGTGGTGGTCATTGCAATATCTATATTTCATTATGTCGACATCATCTTGTAGACTTTTAGGTAACTTTTCCCAAACAGAAGCAATCTCATGTGCAGCGCATGCGAGTATCACTTCCTTCGGCATATTTGCAAGCAACACTCGATCCATTCTTGTCAAAATCCGATATTTTGAATACATTTTGAGTGATAATCCCATCGTCCTAATAGCCTCTCGAGTCACTAGTGGAGTTGTATCCATTCTATAATAATTCAGAGAGAAACTTCAGGCACAAGTGACCGCAGAAAACTGTGTTGAACTTCTGCTGGCGATCATAGTTATATGGAATTTTCACTTTCGAACATTTGTGGAAGTATTGAATCAACTCTATTGGTGATGGTAGATTTCCAAAACTATCAAAGTATGTAATGTCTTTCCCACATTTGCTGTATGCCACCCAATGTGTTTCCGATCCTCTTATTCTATCTAAATTGACAATGGCGGTCTCGCGGTGTCGTGGACCTCTAGTGGGTAATGTATCACGCATGAAAATACCGCGAAAGTATGGAATTTTCATTTTCTTGGCATAATAAGTGAGATCGATGTCGGTGAGAGGTTTTCGAGTTAGGGAATCAACTAGTTTTTTGGATTGTATGGTTTCAAATAGAGTCCGAGTCCTTTACGGTAAGGTTTAAGGTTTATACCACTACCACTTTTACCCAATGCCACACTTTCCATTTTCCTATTATGACGATTCGCTTCGATCAGGGCGGTTCTGCTTGCTTTTGCTGAATTCACAGCTCTGGTGATGCCTGCAACAGCACCAGCTAAACTTCCGAGCGCGGACAATCCAGCAAAAATTGGTATCAATGGTAGAATCCCTCCGACTTTAGGAATTGGAATTATGCGAGGCGTGCGGATTGTTTTCTTTCCACCGACAGCTTTGAGGTATTTACGTGCTGCATGCAATGCCACTACGGTGGCTTTTTTCAAATTATTCGTCACAAATTGCTCACCCCCAGCTTTTTTCAGTACATTCCGCACTTTATGAACCACCCCAGAACCAAAGGCGATTTTTATGAGATTATTTTTCTTCTTCTTCGGTTGATTTCTCTTCTTTTTCTTCGGTTGATTCCTCTTCTTTGTCTTCACAGTAGTACTACTACAACCCATACCGAAACGTCTCTTTGATTTCATAATGTTGGTAACGAGTAGGGCAGCTATTCTTTCCATAATAACAGCGTCCTTCGATTTAACCCTGTTCCAAGCTGCGTATTCGAGTTCTTTGTCTGCTCTATGTCTCGCTGTGAGATCAGTAAGATGATTCAAATATTGCATGCAATATCAAATTTATTAATTCCAGGATCTTTGCGGGCTAAACATTTTTCCAATTTTGTACCGGGCCCATAGTACTGATATCCTCCGGGTAAATGTAATTCGAACGGCAATTTGTTTATTAAATTATTAACGAATCCACGACCGCTTTTTCTGCATCCACTACGAACACATCCGTAGCGTTTGATGGTACTCATTTAAATGAAATGTTCACAACATATCATCGCTTACATAGTCTCCAATCACGGTACGATGCGCATTGTGAAGCAGAAAGAAAAGTTTGCTGTAGATAATCTAGATGAAAAATTCGGTTGTGGATTGAATGGACAGAAAGTGTTGCGGCATGGTCCACTACTTTCATCATCTGTTCGAGGACTCATTATCGGACCATCGAATTGTGGAAAGACGTATGTCATGATCTCTCTTTTAACACATCCACAAGGACTGCGATTCACAAATGTTTATCTCTATTCGAGATCACTCAATCAACCCAAATATCAATTCCTACGAAATGTATCCAAACCCATAAAAGGGTTGGGATTTTATACGTTCAGTAATAATGCAGAAATAGTGGAACCATCCGATGCCAAACCAAATTCTGTTTTCATTTTAGATGATGTAATATGTGAAAAACAGGATATTATAAGATCATATTTCTGTATGGGACGTCATAAAGATGTCGACTGTTTTTATCTTGCTCAAACATATTCACGAGTGCCCAAACAGTTGGTTCGAGAAAATACCAACTTTATCGTAATATTCAAGCAAGATGAAACGAATCTACACCATATTTATTCCGATCACGTGTCACCCGATGTAACATTCAAGCAATTCCAATTGATGTGTGTTAAATGTTGGGAGGATCAATATGGATTTCTGGTCATTGATAAGGATAGAAAAATGCATGAAGGTAGATATCGCATGGGGTTCGATAGTTTTATATATCCATGACAATACAATACGCATTCAATCGATCGCTGAATTGCATAGAGGTTACTTCAGTGTATTCTCTCTCTTGTGAAGCAAAATGAAGACAAAAAATGATGAAGTAGTTGAAGATAAAAACAATGAATTGAATTTGAAACGCCAACTTGTTGAGACAACAGAAGCTGTACGGCAGAAATTTAACTATATCAAGAGTGGACTTATTGAAAATCGAATGGCGCTTGAAAAACTCTATGATCCCATAATGAAGCTATTGAATGTTCTTTCTTCAGCTGCTGCTACCATGAAACCACAACCACAACCATTACAGCCGACGTTTTCGATGAAGCAAGTGAATTCTCAGTCTACTTCAATAAAAGTTAGGAGTACTTCAGTGGGAAATAATTCATCATATGGTAGTGAATTATCATCTGTTGACAGTGAGACAGATACCATCAAAGAATTCGGAAAAGATGAAAAGTCCGTATTTGATAATTTTGAAGACAATACTGGAGATGTTTTGAAAAGACATTTGGAAAATGTCAAAACTAAGAATGCAGCTTATGACAGAATATTTGGCATACGGTTAGATCCTACTACACAAAAACTGAAAATGGTGAGTCACAAATAAAACACGAACACATGAATTCCCAAGTAGTCTGGAGTTATACAACATGATTTTTTTGAAAAACCCACCTGAAGTTGATGATGATGATGAAGTTCGTCATACATATGCTAAAATATTGAGGCTAACAAATGCACCATACAAACAACATCTACTGCGAAATGGTTTCAAACACCCGAAATCCAAAAAATTCCGTGAAGTTATTAAACCTATACTAAACTTATCACATTATCAGACGACCAGAAGTAGGACAAAAAAAGGTGAAGGGTTCCATCGAATGAAAATGCAGAAAATGTATGATCCCAAACCTGCGAATTATGTCTACTGGAATTCACCCAAGGAGTTAGTCGCTCGTTTGCGGCTATTGATATTTTCAAAGTCAGCTGGACACACTGGACATGATAATGAAATAATTTCTATGATTGAAGAATTACGTGAGGAAGGTATAATAATCTAATACATCAACAAAAATGATCAGTTTGTTCTCATTATATGATGCCGTAACATTGTCAAATTGTTTGTCCGAATGAAAACAAATTAAAACACCACAAAGTGATTGCGAGGAGATGGATAATGGAATAAGTGATGTTAAACGACAAGTTGTCAATGAGTTACATAAGCCGGCAAGACGTAATTTCATCAGAAGAACCACCACCGTCAAAGGTTTTGCAGATCTGTGGCAAATAGATCTTGCCGAATTACAACCTTATGCTAAACATAACAAAGGATATCGATATGTTCTTGTGGTCATTGATTACTTCTCGAAATATCTATGGACGAAGCCGATTAAAAATAAAACTGGTAGTGCTGTAACCAATGCAATGGAAGATGTGCTGAAAGAAGCCAACTATTCCCCGAAACATCTACAAAGCGATCAAGGATCAGAATTTTTCATTTTTGATGCGAAAATATAAGATCAACCATTATTCAACATTCAGCACCATGAAGGCGGCCATAGCTGAAAGAGTAATTCGGACAATGAAGACGTGGCTTTATAGATAATTTTCAGCGATGGGACACAACAAATGGTTGAATATTCTTCCAATCATAACAAGCAAATATAACAATAAGTTGCATCGTACAATTGGTATGAAACCAATCGATGTTATGCCAGCAACAAAACTAAAATTCAAAAGTTCCAAAGTTCTCCCCCGAAGAAAACAAAGTATTCCCAAATTTCGAATGAACGATATTGTACGTATAAGCAAGTACAAGAATATTTTCGAAAAGGGTTACACTGCCAATTACACAACAGAATTATTCAAAATTGTTAAAATTAACCAAATATACCCCATAACTAATATTCTTGAAGACATGGATGGGAGCCGGATTAGAGGATGTTTTTATAGAGAAGAATTATTGAAAACGCAAAATCCTGACGTATACCTAGTTGAAGAAGTGTTGAGGAGGAAAGGAAATAAACTATAAGTACATTAAGTGGTTAGGCCTTCCAAGCGGAAAGAATTCATGGTTACACAAAAGTGCTATGGTTTAATATTTGAATGAAATTGTATTACTTATTATTCTCACTAAGCTGTAAGATTATTAATAAACTATAGAAAACATAGAACCATTTTTGAGTATTTTTTCAAAATGAATAAATCATGAAGTGGTAAACGTTGCCCCAACCATATGCAACGTTCAGTGTATGCCAAAACCGAAATAATCTGCATACTCCTCCTCACTTCATAGATTTTTGAAAGAAAAAGTTCTCCATTTCAACTCGCAACATTGATAACATTTCATAATCCTCAGAGATAATCACTATCAGATTGGAATGCGTGATCAAACTCTTTTCGCCACTTATCACGTACAGATGCTACCATATCAAAAAGTTTAGTGGACTCCTGAAGCTCAATCTCAGCTTGCATTTTCAAACAAAGGGCGGACTGATTTTTCTGTGTGATTTTGAAACGGAGTTTATCTGCATCTTCTCACATTTTAATCAGTTCAGCCTTCGATGATACAATCTTTGCATCGAGCTTCTGAAGAACCACCTCGTCATCCATGCTACCTCTTCGAACATCGTCATCGCATTTGACGATGATAGTTCTCGATTTTACGATGCTGCATTTCGCTTTCTCAATCATGTCTCCACAACGCTGCAGTGGACCAAAAGAATGAAGCGATACATCTTCCAAATCACCCATCACATTCTTAAAGGTGTCATCTACTTTCTTCTTTTGGGGTTTCCGTAGATTCTTACTTGTTTTCTTGGGATTTGAAGCAGTAGATGCACACTTTCTCCTAGATGGTTTCGCTTTCGTATCGACACTAAGAGAAGAGAGAAGTGACGGGCATTTTGGTAGTGACAATTGTGAAAGGGTTGGATCAACACTTTCTGAAGGTTCCGGTATATCTCCCATCTTCAGATAATCATCAATGTTATTTTCATCGATGAAACCTTCTTGGGATGACAAGTGATATACCGGAATATCTTCAAAACCAAAGTCATTATTTGTTGCAATACATGGCATTGCATCTTCTTCAGCAGACAAATTTGGTAATGAGTTCATATTCAGCTCGTAGGAATGTGTGATATCAATGGGATGTGGACAGAAATGGTGCTGATGTTAATGCGACTCCAAGTTTTATTCACACAAGTCGACTGGTACATGCGCACAATGAACATGATAACAAACCACCATAGAAGAAGAGGGGGTAGATATCCCTCCCTCCCAGGAGTTACCTTCACAAATTTCATAGGAAAAAGAAGTGTTGGACATCAAGAAAGTGGAAAATTCAAAATAATAGACCTACGGATGAATGCGCGGATTCGAGACCTTGACCACTGTTTTGATTCGCGAGCGCGAATCAAAACGCGATTAAATTTGCAGCCGCGAATCGAACTGCGATTAAGTTCGCGGCCGCGAATCGAACCGAGAAATAATTTGCTGGTTGAAAGTTATGATGGTGGGGTAAGGTCCAGATCCGGCTCAGATCTCCTACTCCTACTTATTTTTGAAAATTATATCTCACTCATGAATGATAATGAAGAAAAAGTTTGTTGGTCAAAAACATTGAAAATGATCATATCTTCCAAGAAAAAAATATAAAATTGTAGGTTATACTTGAAATAAATTTTACAACAAAATCTCGATTTCAATATTTAAAAAAATCATATCTCTCTCATAAGTGGGAATTTCAAAAAAGTTCTATGATGAAAAACTTTCGCAATGATCATATATTTCCAAAAAAATATATAAAAAAAAAATCGCAGCAAAATATCTGAAAAGCGGTTCAATGCATTGCCCCTAATCAAAACATTCTGCACTTCAATGGCTGGTGGATACGCCAAGATTCAGATACATGGGTGCCCACCCAGGGTTTTTGACCCTTCATGTTGAATTCCTCCAGTATTAACAAAGCTAATATTTCTGAACTAAAGAAAATATCACTTTTGAATAGGAATGTATGTGAACTGTTAGCAGTTTATAAACACAAGGAAGGGTCAAAAATATATGCTTGTAAATTGCCCATGCAGAGTTTTTGAAGCATGTACGATTAACAAGCCTGTAAACTGCAAGATATTTCACATACGCTCCTTTTACTTGCACTTCTATCACAAAAAGTCATATTTTCTTTGGGGGAATTTATCATGAGGGGTTAAAATCGGCCTTTAGAGGTAGCTATAACGAATTCCTTCGGAGATCGCATTAGCTCAGTTGGTATAGTTTATATGTGTTGTGCTATTTGGCACTAGATGGACTAACTCTTCAGTTTTACGGAATTGTAGAAGCATGTATATTTAGTCGCATACATTTCAGGGGTTTGATTTAAAACATTCATATAGAAGAAATTTGACTAATTCTTTCAGAGGCTGCGTAGCTCAGTGGTTAGTTTGCAGTGTGCCCCGAGAAAGAAATCTCTCTATATCACCTAGGAGGTGGGTGGAGGGTGATATTAAGAGATTTATTTCTCGGGCTTTTTTTGGTTTTGTGACCTTGAACTCGCCCATCTAAAAAAAACCTCTCTTTTCTATTCGATTATAATTTTTTTTGCATTTCGGATCCCATATCAAATTAGATTTTTTATTTCAAATAATTAATCAATGAATATTTCCATTTTTATTTTTCATTTCTAGAATTTTGTTCCGATCCCAGCTTAAAATAGATTTTTTATTTCAAATAATTAATCAATGAAAGTCCGTGAAGGGCCCCTCTACATCGCCCTTCACTGTGTACATCGACCAATCAATATATATGCACTCCTTTCAGAACTTTCATCAACTAATCATTTCCTGAAAAAAAAATTGCATAGTTTTCCATCATCTGCTTCCTGAATTCTATTGCCTCTTCACGCTTTGCTATCTTATTTTTCAGTTGTTAACGTTGTATCTGAGCTTCCCGAAATTTCTTTTCATACCTATCACATGTACTGCTCAGTTTTTTCAAATTTTCATTGTATGTATCAGTCGATAAATCAAGTTTCTCCAGTAAGGCAAACATACGTTTGCTTTCCTTGACAAAATTCTCCGTTTCTGTGGACCTTTGTTGTTTGTTGTATGTCTGTTTTGTGTCTGTATCTGTAGATGAAGTATCTGTGTCTGTAGAAGAACTCACTGAGTCTGTAGTGCTTTTTGTGTCTTTTGGTTTGTCTGTCTGTTGTTCTGTTGGTTCGTCGTCGTCGCTTAAGTCCTCCACTCTATATTCTTCCCTAACACTCGGTTGTAATGAAAAGTTCGGTTTTCTCCATGCATTCCGGGCGTATGGGCTAGATTTTTTGACGATTTCTTTGAATTTATTTATTTTCGATATCGGCCTACTACGCTTCTTTGCACTTTTCACAGGCGATTGTTCCACAATTTCGTTTTCTCTAATGGGTGATATGATAGTCGGCACTATATTTTCCATGTCCAACAGTTCCTTAACCACCACTTCACTTTCTGATTGAGATTTTGTCACTAACGCCATTACAGATCAAACACAACTGAACTATCGCAAAGAGACACTATGAAATAAAAATCTACCCAAATGAAATGAATTGACGGTCATCTCAGGTAAAATTCACCCTCGCCGGTCAGTCGACCAATTTACTGAAATATTAAAGCTATTGTAGACGGCAGGTATCATTGGCGTTTCCATGCGGGGTTGAATCAGTGCATATTGGAATTGCTGTAATGTATTGTATCCGCGATATAATGGATTTTATCGATAAAAGATTTGAAAGAGTAAATTCAACTAGAAAAAATATTTGAAAATATTTTTTTGTCATGTTTCTGCAGTTTAATTCGAAAATCAAACATTTCTTTCTAAAAGCTCTAATATTTTTGTATCCATGTTATAATGGATTTTATCGAAAAATGTCATACCTGATAAAAGATTTGAAAGGATGAATTCTAATAGAAAAAAATTTGAAAATATATTTATGTCATGATCCTGCGGTTTAATTCGAAAATCAAATATTTTTTCCTAAATATCTTTAATATTTTTGTATCCTCGTTGTTTGCAGTTGCGTCACTAATTAGATGACGAGGAAATCTAGGTTAATGGAGGCATTGCTATTCTCAGGAGATGAAGTGTGGGTTTAGTGGAGGTGGTAACCCCCACTCACGATTGTAACATATAAAATCGGTCCAAAATCCTAACATTTCATTCGACTTTTGTATTTTCTGTTAGAACCTGTGTTTGTATAGCAATTATGGTTGATCAAGTTGGTTTTGCATTGGAAGCCCTCTCCCAATTGGATGCCAACAATCAAGTTAATGTGTTGGCAGGTGACGAGTTTGTTTGGGAACAAGAAGATGGAGTTGTAGTGGGTGAGAATGGTGACAATGGCGAATTCCATGACCTGGTAGATGTTGAAGATGGCCGCCAAGACATACCCGCTGGGGATGACTTCGTCGAAGAAGAGTTTCTAGAAGATGACGGAGAAGAACCAGAAGTAGACGATGGAATTGTACCAGACTGTGAGGATGTCCCCGAAACGATCGTGAGCAATGCCCATCAGATAAATATGACAGAGGTGTTAGAAGACGTTGCAACTAATTTGTACTGTTGCAGCTTTTCATTTGTTACTATCAAAACTTGTGATAATGAAAAACGCTTCCTATGTGATATTTGTTTTGTACGGTATTGCGGCATGAATAATAATGGTGAGTGGTATCAGCATGTTAATTCACATGATACACTCGAGTATGCGAATGTTCCCACTCATAATTGTTATTCTTGTCACTCACCCCTATATCTGCTCTGTCCCGTAGGTGGATGTGTACATTGTCACAAATAGCAGAGCTGAAATAGGGGTGGGGTTATGATGGGGTGGGGTTGTCTGGTCTGAGGGGTACTGGCTAAAGAAAGAGGTGTGGCTTAAGACATAGTGGGGATTGAAGTGGAAGGTCGGAGTGGGTGGTCGGAGTGGGGATTGGAGTAGGAGGTCGGAGAAGAAGAAGAGGAGTGGGTGGTCGGAGTGGGGATTGGAGTAGGAGGTCGGAGAAGAAGAAGAGGAGTGGGGTGGAGGTCTGAGTGTTTAAAACAAGAATTCCCTCCGAATAATCTTCAGTCACTGTTCCGAACTGACACCAGCAGCCCAGCCTCCAGATTAACAACCAGAGCAGCCATCAGCAGAATAATTCAAAGGTGAGTTAACAAACTTTCATTCAAGAACCCATTTAATTTTTTTTTTCTATGTTTAGCTATGGACTCTCCTGCACTAAACATCGTTGCAGCGCTCACAATCCTGAGCAACATCCGGTTGGATGTTGGGGTGAGAGGGTAAGAAGAGACCCACCACGACCCTTAGGAGAACTCCAGACACCACGATTGCCCCACGTCCAAGAAGAGGAGATGACAGACATAATGGACATCATTAATAGAGACGTGGCAGTGTCCCAGATGGTCAGACCTATGATGCCTTCCAATATGAACCAACGCAAACGGCAGCAAGGTGTGTTAGTTCACAAAGTTGCTTCCAACAAAAGATGTCGTAACGTGGGAGCAACTTTGTTATTGCCAGTAATTCACATTGCAGACAGCGATGATGATTTCATGGTACAAACACCAGAGAAATCATCATCGGTGAAAAAAAGTAAGGCTGGTTCTATTGCTAAGCAACATAGGACCAACAGAACCAAGTCTAGAGGATGGCTGTCGAAGAAACCATCCTCAAGTATTGTGAGGTCTGTTATGGCATCGGTTGTGGCAGTTGCTGAAATACTTTTACCACCTGTCGTTTTACCGCCTATCGTTGCAGTTGCTCCGCCACTACCGCCAACCGCTGAAGAAGTCTCCCCACCAGCCCCCGTGGAACCTACGCTGGAGACTGAAGTTCTACGGGTGAAGCGTGAGGTAGCTGAGGCCCAGCGAGAGTATGATGAGAGTCAGCTAGCGCGGGCAGAACTTGACCGCCAGCTGGCTGAGCTGTAGGCCCGCGAACGGCAGCACACCATCCGGGAGGCCCAGCTAGTCACCAGGCTGGAGACGCCAAGACGCAGGGGGCGGCTTTGGTGGCACGGCTCCGAAGCAACCTGGAGCAATTTGCTAATTTTAATTTTTAGATATATCAAGGTTAAGGTTAAGTTATTTGTAAGTAGATATAAGTTTTGTATATGTAGATTTAGAATAAAAATAGAAAAAAAGATGAAGTGAAATAGGAGTGTACATTTAATGGTCTGGTACACATTGAACAATGCGGAGGCTGGAGCATTGTTTTTCAATTCATCTGAATTATGTTTTTACATATTTTATATAATAAAATAATATGATGTGTATTTCTCCCATCTCCTGATTTCTCTCAGCCTTCAAACCCCCATACTCTCTTCTCCCACCCTACACTGCCACACGAACTAGTATAAATTCAATGCCAGCTCAGATTATAGTATCAGTCTTCTAAGATGCCTCTTCCAGACTCCACCTCGTCTCCAAGACATTGTGCCGAATTCGAAGATGATTTGGAACGGGAAGCGATGATAGCAAGATATCAGATCGTCTCTGCCGTACAGGTCCAGCAGGTATACCAGGGTGAGAGGCAGGATTCATATTACCATCGAGATCCACAGGGTCCGATGTGAATGGGGTGTCGGACTCCACAGATGTGTGGAACTATCCATCTCCGTCGACATCGGACGACGAAGATATGGATCAACGCGTCGACGACTTCGAAAGCTCCTCGAAGGATGAGTCCGAGGATGATGGCCAAGTGGTCCATATCCGTGTCGAGGACATAAATATGGACCTCGATCCGGACGAGTTCCCCGTAGAGGACGACTCCGATGATGACACCATCATCTTGGTGTCATCGGATGACGAGGATGACGATGTCATCTAAGTCCTCACCCTGCCCCCCGTGGTCGTCCCGCATAAATATGCGGGATGACACCCAGCTCTTCGGAGCACCCAATCGGCCCTTTTCAGGGCCACACAAAGAACATAAACACACGCATCTGCGCCACTCAATGGCAAAAATGTACAAAGTTTCCATAACTTGAATTGATACTTTTGAAAAAGAACTCACCCACTACCAAATTCTATAATATATTTGGTGAGTAAGAAATGAAAAATTTTAACATTGATTTAGAACATTTTATTTGTAATATTTTCATGATAATACAAATTTATTTTTCAAACAGCGGGTTCTGGATCACTACCTGGAGCCCACAGTTTTGGTCTATGTGTGAGCCAAACATCAGGATGTTTATTCTCCAATTCGGCTAACCTCCTTTCCAAATCATTATATTTTAGCATCACTGCAGATGTGACATTCAATGCATTGGCATCCGAATCATTTTTCAGATTTTTGCTGTTGTGATCGAGTTCAGTTGTCAACTCTGATATTTTTCGTGTCATTGTACCTATAGCATCCCATACTTTGATATCCACATCACTTTGTAGATTATTGTATTTGCGATCTAGATCATTAGTCACCTCCTCTACTTTTTCATTGAATGCTTGACGGGCTTCAGGTACAATCTTAGCCATTGTGGCATGTATGGCAGCCTGCAAGGCTTTAAGGACAAGCGCCTTCGTCTCTTGGATTGGAATGATGAACCGTTTATCATCATGGTATGACAATGCAACTTTGTTCTTCAATTCAGTATACATGTCATGCAATATGCTTCTAAATGAGTTCATCTTCCTGAATATTAGACCACCCTGTTCGACAATTTTCTTATAATCTTCACATGTCAATTCATTCTTCATGACGGATCTTTTGACACCTTTTGCTTTTTTGAATTCACTACCTACAGACTGAACATAATATGTTTTGGCACCGGTACCATGAAAGCTAATTATGGGATCATTTGGAAATTCATCTTTGAAATTACCCAGAATTGACTTTGTAATAGGAATATTGAATTGGTTTCCTACGTTGTAATTGGAAGTATCAAACTCGCATATATTGTTGGTCATGAAATCATAAAAATTATTGGTATTTACTTTCAAAATTAAAGAATCCGTGACAGTGTAGAGTAAGGTGGCATTTTCTGCATAATGACGTTTAATACATCCATAGAAAAAGTTGTACATGACTGTTTTGGATAATTCTAGAATACAAAATCCTAAATATAGCGGTTTATCGTACAATACATTAACTTTGCCCAATTGAATAGCAACAAAATTTTCTGAAAAACTTGAACAGCTTTTGAAATTTGGACGTGATATTAGGGCGCTAGCACCAATTTTCCTCTTGATACTTTCCCAATGCGTAACAAGTCTAACATCAATTCTATTAACAACGTTTTCCATTGTTTTCCCATAAACTGCATTATTCATGAGTTTATAGAAATCTTTTTCAGCTTTGTTGTTAGATCGATTTCGCATTTCAGTGTTCAAATCAATATAAGGTTTCATCCAACATGACTGCTTGAATCTCAACACTCTATGTGTGTTCATGATAATAAGACCATTGGCCACAGCCTGCTGTAAGTTTTTATAATGTACAATATATTTTCTTTTGTCATTTAAATTTGGAATTAATTTAGGAATTTTTGATTTCGAGTGTGGTGGTATTAAACTTTCAACGAGAAAAGGAAGATCAGCATGTTTGTCATGTAATTCTTGGGGATAATGAACATCTACTTCAAGAACATAACCGTATGGACTATCAGATGCCACTCCCATTACATCTAAATTGATTATTTCATCGGGTGTTAGCCATGCAAATTCGTTAGTGGGTAATGGTTGTGACATACTGTGACCATATAGGTTAGTTGCATCTAAATATGATATGTATGATGGAGGTTCATCTGGGTTATAATCGGGTAAAAATTTATTATTAGCTATATGCTTCCTCTCACTACACTGACTTATTCCGCCCCGTATTCCTTTCTTGAAAAAATTAATCATGTCAATGTCTGTCGATAATTCCAATTCAATATTCGTATACTTCAGCATTGCATCCCATGATATTCCGTGCGCTATATAATACTGTGCCGGATCTAATTTATATTTATCTAAGCATATATTTCGAAAATTCTCAAATATGTCGCATAATAGAAGAACATCGGACTTCAAATATAAATCCGAGTATTCCCCTAAACTCTTACACTCGAATAAATCCCAAACAAGTTTCGCTCTCATATAATCCTTATCTGATATATGCTCTCCGTTAAGATTGTCATAAAACTGATTTTTAGTGGGTAGAGTTGGATAATTCAACTTGTCAATATGATCAACAAAGTTATATGGAAAAACACCTTTCTGTCTCATCAAATTAAATTTGTCAATTTGTGGAACATGTTTATGCATCTCAATACACTGATCGCATGTTAAGTTAGCACCTAAGTTCTGCAAAGAATTCGACATGAATTTGAAACTATCTATGAATCTCATTTTCAAAAAATTCTTTTTTTCTTTTCCGTCTTTGTCTGTGTATGTGTGAGTGAATAGATGCTTAGTGAAAGAAATGTATTTATTTTTCCTGAGTTTGTGGAATAACATCCACTTTGTCTTTGTTTCTATACAGTTCTTTTATGAACAAATGACAATCATACCCACTTATGGAAAATTATTGGAACAAAATTTGGCAATTTGAAATTTAAGTTACATACGGAATGTGCGGCAGGTGATCTTTTTTTTCAGTGAGGTGGCAATGGTCTCTCACTTTCACATCACCACCCGTGAATGGTTTATCACATATTCCACAAAATTGTGTAGAAGAAAACTCTGCTTCTTCCGCGGAGGTTTGTGCAGCCATAGGAATTGGATACTTCAAATGATTGTGATAAATATTTCTCAAATCATCTTCAAGTTTTGTAACAAATTTCCCGGCTGCATCCTCACCCCTATATGTAACAAATTTCGATAATTCATCATTGTATGAACATTTTATCGAATAAGCAAATGAATAAGGTTCGTGTTTGTATGTTTTATTCGAGAATGACTGTTTAGGGTTGGGTTGACTAGTTTGAATGGGTTTGAGAACTGATTCAAAATCAGCATAAACTACAAATGGCACCTTCATTTGTTTCTCAAAATTTTCAAACATAAGTGCATTACCCGGTACCATTTTACTATATTTGTTGATTCTGAAATTGACTGATGGTGTTGTAGTACTCAAGTGATTACAGTCATGCAACTGATGACGTAACAGTAATCGCTCGTGAGAGAAATATAATAAACATCCATCACAAAAATATTTTTCATGCTCATGCGCAGATAGTTGACTTGAAACTAACCTTGAAAGGTCTTTAATCCAACAATAATGACTATTGCCAGAATCATCTGTTATAAGTAACAAATTAACATGTCTTCTAAGTCTTCTCTGTGAGTAACGCAACGGACCAACCACTTCATATTTCATTTTACCCTTATCAAGTTTTGACTCTAACCCATACACATTAATTGAAATATCATTCATGTCCTCAAACTTTTTTATAGTTTGAAGTTTAACAGGAAAATTCATACCTGTTACATTCAAGACATTGGCGTAGTGGGGGTATGAGGAAACTCCTGACACTCTACCATTCGCAGGAAACAATGCAGATGTGATGGCCCATGCAAAACAATGTTGATCCTCATTACGAATATTCACAACGCCTTTTCTCGTCTCAATGAAATCGGGCAGTTTCACATACGAACATAACAACTCCATCCTGGAACATAACAATAATTTATTATTCATATAAATAGAAATGAAACTTTAAATAAATACCTGAATCACGTTCTTGAAATTCCGTAGTGAGCAATAATGACATCACAGAATCCATCGAATAATGCACCCAAATCCGTAGACTGATCCACAATTTTATTCTGTGAGTTGAATGACTTCGTGTCACTCAAATTCCATGTTTGAACAATGTAGCTGCCAAATACTTCCATATTCACTTTAAAGATCTTGTGAACCTTTATTGCCTCTTCAAGTAATCCAATAACCTTCTCCCTGATCTCATATATTCAGTGTAAACATTGGGACTTTCCACTCGATAACTCACAATTCTACACTTGAAAGCATTCCTTATAATCTGTATGCCATCACTCACTTGCACACATGCATTGTTCCTGTGTTGGAGAGTTCTTTTGTGAGAATTAAATTGGGATGTAGGAATTGTCACATTACAACAATTGCATGTGTACATTGGTGTCGATGCAGCCACATCTAACTTAATCCTTTTCACAGAAGGGCCACTGGCAACTTTGAAGTTGATGCCGACGGAGACTATCACTACGAGTGAACCATTTACCATAACCATGTCGTCTTCTCAGCACAAAATTCAACAAAATACTGATTTCACAATCATTCCCACTTCACAATCATTCCCACCTCCTTTATATGTAATATCGATGAGTGGGAGAGAGGGTGAACAAATTCTATCCGCTTCGAATATTCATACAACGTCACAGCAGAACCATCCCCACCATATCAATAAAGAGAGGGCGGACAGTAGTCGATGAGTCACCGCAGCGTATGGGTGTGTGACGTCAGCGCGGACCCACCCCACCGTGTCGAGAGTGAGAGTCTAAAACACATCACTGGATCGTCATCGGATGCGCATAGCGTTGACGTCACGCGACCTTTCCCCCCACCACAATCGCAAGGTATACTGAAGAGGAATCAGAGTTCACATATCTGACTGGATATCCGTGGCGTGCAGACGTCTCTATACTTCGGTTTAGATTTTTATGCGTACTCCACACATTAGGATCATACACAATGGCAGAGTAAGTATACATGAAAGACAATTTTCTTCCCATACCAGAGATAATCTCTTCCATTTTTAACAATTTTCTATTCAAGTCATCAAATTTTTGGTCAATCTTATTCTCCAAGGCTGTTACTATTCTTTTGCATCCTTTTTCCACCAGCATCTCAAGAAATTCTTCAGAGTGCTGCTGTGGCTCAGATTTACTCGAATTGCTCTGTAGTTTTTTATCGGAGGTCAATGACATTTTGATTTAGGTTAATACGTCGAAATATTTGCTCACAAAGGCCTTTTTTAAAACTATTTTTCCACGTACCTTTTCTTATGTATGTTATGTACGTTTGGTCCAAAAACTCAGGAATATCGATCAAGGAATTACCACTTGAAACTACCAATTACCTGGAGCTCACTAAACACACCTTACTCAGTTCGCATTGATGCCATATTCTCATATACTCGTAATACCTGGTTTAGTATCACATGCTAATTGTTATTTGATTCTGAAGAAGGAGTTTTCTGAGTCTGTTGAATGTTATTGACCAATCTAAATCAATCAATAAATTTGTATAATTAGCTAGTCGAAGCATGTTTGCAATTGGGGCGCGAGATCAGGATAGTAATGTTGTATCAAACATGAGAGGAAATCTGGTTCGGCGAGCAGACACATTAAAAGGAATAAGTGCCAAGAGTTCCGGAGAATTAATTTTATAATTTATTATTTTATGCAAAAATTAAAGCATATTCAATTTTTTCCTGACATCTAAGGAAATAACACCAAATTGTAACCTGAGTTGAGATGATCGAATAGTTTTGTAATTTGGCCACCTTCTATATTTTTTAAAGTATAGATGTCGAAGAAACCTGTTTTGGACTTTTTCCAATGATTTTAGAGTAGTTTGCGATTCTCCGTGACCCAAATTTTAGTTTAGGCCTCACATAAGTGTAGTATAAATTGATCATTGTTTTTATATGTCTAAAATCCGCGCACTGTCTAATTATGAAACCTAGTGTTCGAGTTGCAGACTTTGTAGTATTCTCAATATGTTTAGTGAACCATAGTTTACTATTGTACGTTATGCCGAGATCTTTAAGTACTATGCATCTCCTCAGATAATCATCAGCCATTTTATAATAAAAAATTATATGTTCTTTAGCATGTGATACCGGTCATTACTGAGCGATTTCAAATTTTTTCTCGATTCTCTGTATCCATCATTGTAGAATGTAGAAACAAAATAAATCTTAATTTCCTCTGTCGTTCTTTTTCAACAATCAAGTCTTTTATTTCTTTACCGAACCAACTGGGGCATTTTTTGCATCCAACATACTTTTTATACTTCGACACCCAGGTATCTATGATACCATTTAAAATTTTATAGAATTCATCTAAGGCTGTATTTACATTTACATCTTCAATAACATTTTTTCAGTCAATATTCTGCAAGCTCAAACTGATCTCTAATTATATTTAGATTCTATCAGTTTTGTATCTATTTTATTATCAAAATTCATATTACCAATAATTATTTCTAAAGTTGGATGAAATATACCTCCCTGATAGGTGAAATTTCTTCTTTTTTAACTGTTATGGAAAAATATTCTTCAGGTCCTATTAATAAATCTAGTATTTTATTTTGAAAGTTTTGTATATCATTGTAAAGAGCATAGGAATTGAAAATCATGAATTAATCTATAATATTTATTTTCTGATTTGCATTATTGAATTGTGTAATAATTCCTCCGATCTCAGGTAAATTGAAGTCCCCAAACTTTGTGATGTTGTTCAGAGGTATGCTTGACATTACACATACGTTGCGTCCATGGTCCTTTGTGACTCTTTTAAATATTACAATGTAACGTTTAAAACTAAACGTTACAAAAATGTATCATATCAAAATGCATTCCATGTTTCTCATTGTATTTTTTCTCTTTTTATATTTATTGAGTCGAAGTTATTCACCTACAAAAAAGTCACTACTAAAATTCCAGAAATGTATCTATAAATATAGAAAATAAGATGATATACCATGAGTATACGCTCCACCACGTACACCACAAATCAAATTATCAAAACAGAGGGAGGTAAATGTTAATGGGAGAATGATATCAAATAAAAAACTACAACTGCATTAAATATTTGATGGAATAAAAAAATATAAAAAAATAACAGAATACTCTTAAAGTATAAAAGTAGAATTTTCACTGAATCAATGAACACGTGGTTTGTGTGTCACTACTCCTTCCTCTTCAGCCTCTATACTTTGCAAACCTTATCCAATCCGTCACAATGAGTTAAAACTCAATTCACCTGTGGTTGAACGGAATGTCATTTACAGATCCTGAATATAGTAATTATAGTCACTGAAAACCTAAATCAATTTTAAATTTATATTGTCAACAAAATGTCAGTTGTATGCTATGTAATAAGACTTATAAATATTTTTATTGATTCTTGAAATATTTTTGGTAATTCTTAAAATCACTAATAATTGCTTAAAACCCATTTATATTTCATTTTAATGGGTGATTACCAAATGAAACTCATAAGTATAGGTACCTGCTTTTCAAGACAGGCCAGATTGCAATTTAATAGAATTAAATATTTTATTTGTTTATTACTATAACTCATTCTTCATCAGTTAGCAGTATTAATCCTACGTTAGCTCAACAAAAAGATTTATGCAAATGGGTAACAGAAAAACAAATCACTAATTGCATCGAGTATTCGTAATCTCATACCAGTTCTGATAATTAATCTATTTTGAAGCCATAACTTGAAATGTATGAAAATATTAGATATACATTCCAGCATCACTTCAAATAATAACATTTGTTGGAATTGAAATAATTTTCTAACTCACCTCCGCCTGACCTGCATGCTAAGTTTATCTTCACTGGATGTAATGACTTCAGTATTACTCTAACTATCATTCCTTATTAACATAAAATTGTTTCCTCAGCAGAGCTATTTTTATTTGTAAAAGTCAGACGAGATGTATTGACAACGTTGATAAGTTTCCTCTGTTCAAGAGCCTAGGCTTAGAAACCTTAAATAATCAAACGTTAATACTTGTTGGGAGGAACTGGGAAAATCATAACGTTATAAACAATCTGAATTTTACAATAATATGATATTGAGACTGTATTTTTTGAATCCTGTTTTATGAATTTCAATAATATTGCTTTTAATCACTATTGGAAATAATAAGTCGATAATAAGGGTCCAGGGCTTCTTCCTACCAACTGTAGGAACAACTGATACTCTTCTAGTTTTCTATGAATTGAGCAGCATCCTGAAATTAATCGAACAGCATCCTGAAATTAATCGAACAGCATCCTGAAATTAATCAGTGATGTTTATTGAATATGTTTTAGTAGTTTAAAGTTCAATGCCTACCTCAAATATCTGCCAACAAATATCTGGCTGTTTGTTCATGTTTTTATTCTTTCTACCATACTTCAGCTGGTACGAAAATCATATCACTCGCGAACTGGTCAAAAAGTCAAGTAAGAACGTTCAATCAAAATATAGAAAGGCATCAGATCCTACAAAAAATGTACAATGAAAATTGAAAGCACTCGCTCACAGCTTGTAAAATAAACAAGATGGATGGATGTCATGAACATGAACGGAAAAATTGCATTTAAGAAAAATTTTAAGATAATATTAATTCCAAAAGTTTTCAGTACACATGTGAGTAATGTTTTGAGGTGGTTAAACACAAACATCGTACAAATAACATAATCACTCTATCTGAGGAACATATCCTCAACATTTTATATATCTTTTAATGAATATTATTTTTTACATTATTTCGATGTGACACAAACATATAGCTGAAAACATTATGTAAGAAACATCATGACAACATTAATATTCTGTTAGTTTGCCAATATTAATAAAGTTATCTCTGGTAAATGTTTTTATTATGTATCATGTTTAGTGGGTAACATTAAGAATATTTGATTGGATAAAAAATTAACAAGATTCGTATACATCAAGAGAACTCTGTGGAGGACTCTATATACAGCAAAAAGGTAAATATAATGTTACATATTTTGATATGTAAAATTAATGCTTCAAGCGCACTACAATTTTCTCATTATTTTTATTATTTTATATTTTTTACTCACGGCCATCAACTCTTCACCTCCTTTACTTTTTTCTGTAACAATCAAATTTCTATCAGCTCTCACCAGATTATAAATATTACCATCCACAACCTCCCCATCACCTACTCCTTCTTGCAACCATGTCTCAACTGCAAATATAATATCGTATTCGTGATAAAAACTGTTCCTAAAAAAATCGTTTAGTTTCGTATTGAGTCCCTACAATTCTGGAAATAAAGAGATAAATTTACCATACAGATGTGTCACTTATAAGCTCCGTACCAAGTATACATATAAAAAATGTGATTCTGTTGATATAAAAAAAATAAAAAACTATGGATGATAATTATCGACTGTACAATTTGAAAACGAAAATGAGAACAATAATAACGGTCATGATCAATATTCTAATTGAAAAACCTAATATTAAAACTTCGGAAAGTCTTATCAAACGTACCAAATAATATTTATAAGTATTTATTATTCATCAAGTGTATCTGTGTAATGAACTGAAAGTATGAAACAAATATTATATATTCAGAAATACCTATCGAACCATCAAACTAATTAGAAGAATATATTTTATTAACCATGTTCATAATGCAAACCTACCTTTATGTTCAAGCTGAATAAAAAAGTTTTAAAGAAATTGCAGCCAAGCAGAAGCTATAATAAATTAAAAATATGAAAACAGTGATCAGTAAATGATAATGCTAGTCATATAGCATATTCATTGGATCACTGAAGGAAATACCATTGAGAGCCAATGGATGTCCATAAATTCAGACATTTGTCATCACATGGACATCCATTGTACGTACAGTCTACAATGGTATACATTCAGTGGATGTCCATGGTATTCAGATCTGGAAGGCCATCGTATATGTCCAATGGATATCATTGTGTTTTCAGGGCATATGTATATCGTGAAAGCCAATATTTTTTTTAAGCTGAAAAACTACATCGAATGCGGAATAATGGACATATTCCGTTTCGTTCCAATCCGTTCTGTCCCGTTTCGTTCCATTCCGTTCATGGTCATGATCTCAGTTTATTTCTATCCCTCACTCATTTTTGCCAAATTGATAATCTCTGAGAAAATATTATAAATTATTAAGCTGTTTGGAGAATGTGAGATTTTTTGACAGCATTGCTCTATATTGTATACTTCTGTCCAGCGGATGAATCGAAATAACTTTCGCCATTTTAATTGCCACAGCTCTGTACAAATTTCCGAGGATGCGAAAAACCTCGCTAGAAAATATGGCTTCGAAGTACTCTCATGTGGATTTGACTCCGGAGAAGAACAACTTCGTACTCCAAGAAGAATTCGCGTCGGACTTTTTCAACACAGCACTCCAGTTCCCACTTGGAGTTGTATAAAGGAAATGAGAGATGCCATGTTCAAGATGGCCGAAAATGTTCTAGATGTTTCTTATAAAGGAGGCGTGAATGTTTTTTGCTTTCAAGAAGCATGGAGTAAGTTTTTTTTATTTAAATTTTGGCTTAACTATTATTAAAATTTTATCTCCACCACTAGAAGCAACATTAAAAATTGCGTGTCAGGAACGTGGGCTTTTTAAGACGTATAACGAAAAGTACTTATTTCTTTGATGCCACTGACGAAGATGACTGCCGTAGGTGCAGTCGAAAAGTTCAGAAATTTTGAACAAAGATGATCACCGTAGTTGGAAAATGAAACAGGACATTCATATATGTGTTTCGTAGCTTCACAACCAAGTTACAGACTGTGCTTTCTCCACGATCACAAATTTTACATATAATAGAATGTAAAACCAACGAAAAATCATTTTGACATTTCAAATCACATCTTGTCACTGTAACGTTATTATTGCTACAACAGTGTTTGAATATTCATACCGTACCTTGTTATGTAGTGAAAATACATGCGAAATGCATATGACAGCAAGTGTTTAAGAATATATATTCTAACTCAAGAGTAAGAATGTACCAACACAGTACATGTACGTACAATAGATGTACAATGGATGTACAAGATACTACTATGGACGTACAATTATATCCTGATTTCTAAGTCCAATGGATGTACATTGTGCGTATTTTGGACGTCTAGTGGACGTCCACTTTGTGCTTATTTTGGGTGTCCATTGAAAATACAATTGAAGTACCGAAAGCGTCCAATGGATATCATTGTACGGAGTCCATTGTATATTCATATTTGGTATAACGGGTGTCCAGAATATATCCAAATAACAACCACTGTGTATATTTCCTGGACGTCCAATGTACATCCATTGTATATCCGGAATCAATCTCGGGGATCAATATTATACAAAAGTGTCCTGCGAATAATGAGCAATACTTTGAAAACATATTGTGAAGGTAAAAATAACACAAGTTTCAATACATATATTGCTCATAATGGCGCCCCTATTCGACATTATTAGTCCTTCAATAGATAATCACGAAGACTTATTGATGAAATTATCTCAAAATCTTGGTGATACAATATTGAAAAGAGAATATAAGTATCTAGTGTTATCTTTTACCAATATATATGGTTATAGTTCAGATGCTACAAAAATGTTCAATTAAAATAATTATTTCAGTATCCTGTTCTATATGGAAATGGCATGAAGGAAAAATAAAATTATACAATTGAAACCTTATAATTATAAGATGGACTTGCCTTGATTTGTCTGTCACATCAGATAATGAAACTTCGAAATCCAAATTGGTTGACCATCTTGTCTTCCTGCAAGTTAAATGTGGGTGCAAGCCATGCACTAAAAAAATATCGAAATGACTACAATTATTTCGCGTAACTGTTATTTCACTGACCCATAATAAAAACAACTACATAACTATGTCTATGATAAGAACCTGTTGACGATGAAACAGCAACATCTTAAGGATGTGAATTAGGTGTGACAATTATATGAATCGCCGATACGTTCTGAAGATGTCTCAAGAGTAGTTAAGAATGAAATGAACTTGCGATGATTTTTAAGGCCTAATAGTGTGACATAGATTATAACGTCATAATATTACCTCTTTACAACTTAAAAACTATATAATCCTAGCTACGTCGTCATGTGTTCAAGAATATAATGTTAACAAACTTCCCGGGGATGTTTCTTGTTCAGTGGGACAATGGAGGTACATTCAACGTCCATTGACGTTTGTACTTTGGCTGGACGTAAAACGGACATCTATTGGGTGTCGTGTGCTGTGTGTATATATGTTCTGTTATTAAAAATGATTTCGGAATTACTACATTCTTTAATGGTTGTGAAGAAACAATCTTCAACTATAATCGAATTCCTAGTACATATCTATGTTGTGATACGTCTTGAGTAAAAAGAGTAAAAAAACTGGGGTGAGATTATGAACACTCGACTCGTGACCTGTAGCGAGATTGACATTTATTTGATTTGATATCATTCATAATATAATCCAATTTGAGTCGGAATCAGTGGTCTGTAAGATTGAATGGAATTATATATATCCTAAAAACTACTCATATCGACTAAATTTCCACGGTATTTTGAATTGTATTGATTTTCATAACTGCTCAAATGTAAACGAATGTCAAACTCGCTGTGGATCGAGTGTTCGTAATCGCACTCCTGTTCAAGGAATACATTTGGTTTTTAATAAGGGGGGTCTGTATTAGCCCCAAGCGGCAAATTTTAAGAGGCGGTAAATAAAAAGCAAGCCGATGAATTCTCATTGCCTTCTCAAGCAAACGCGCATATCGTGACTACCGCATTAAAAGGACACAACACAACAGTACATGCGGCTGCGGTACATGCTTCTCTTTGTGAAGATAAATATCCAAGACAGCACATCATTTTGAAGTAGAAACGTAGAAACACTATATAAATAATTTATTTAGATCTAAATTTCCGCATGTAATCTGTTTTACGTCTAATAATAATTTATATTCACTACTGTACTATTCTGCTTCATTACACTGGTCGTGGCGATATACCGTGTGACACAAATTCATGGTACACGCCCTTTTCTCCTTCGTTTCTGTAGCTGTATTTCTGAAATTTGGAACATTGAATATGCTTACTATAGGGCACTCTTTGACATATTTGGAAAAGAATCCAACTTCTGGTTTTTCCGGAAATGACGTCAACTTTCGATATTCAAATGGGACACCCTGTATATTATTACATTTTTGAAATCTGCATAATTTTCTGAATGCATACCTCATAGTTGATATTTCATTCGTCAGAACACCCATTTTATATTTCGATCTAGAGAGCCATGAACTCCTTAAAATTATTCCAAATAATCAAAATAATGCTACACTATCGTAATTTCGATTTAAAAAGTAAGGTACTCTTTGACATATTTGGAAAAAAATCCAACTTCTGGTTTTTCCGGAAATGACGTCAACTTTCGATATTCAAATGGGACACCCTGTATATTATTACATTTTTGAAATCTGCATAATTTTCTGAATGCATACCTCATAGTTAATATTTCATTCGTCAGAACACCCATTTTATATTTCGATCTAGAGAGCCATGAACTCCTTAAAATTATTCCAAATAATCAAAATAATGCTACACTATCGTAATTTCGATTTAAAAAGTATCGTGGTTCGAAATACGTACCAAAAAAGTGAATCAAAACCTTTTTTTACTCGAAACTTCGTTTTTTCAAATGGTACCATAATGGTACTCTGACGTTATTCGAAAGTACCATCGATCGGGTATCCATACATATTAACTTATAACCAATACGAACACGATAATGGAGTTTAGACAAGTTTAAGTATATTCTCGGTTCAAAAACAATAATTTATCAAGGTGGCTATGGAACACAAACAACAATTCGACGTTTCAAATTTTACGGAGATCTAGTCAATGTTTCATCCAACCGATAGAGCTCCTAAGCCTCAAAGCCTTACTTAGTTCAAATGTAAGTAAGTAAGTAATAACAATTGGGTTTTCTCTCACAATTTAAATAATAACGAAACAAAATAAAAAAAGAAATCTTATAATAGCTGTTCGAAATGTCCACCATCAACATCCAAACATTCGTCGTTGGGGAGGTTTTGTAAACGATGTTTTTCAAGTGACCCCAAATAAAAAAATCTAAAGGGGTTAAGTCAGGTGATCTTGAAGGCCACCTAACAGTACCATGTGTTCCGATCCACTTTTCCCCAAATCGGTCACGAAAGGTAATCCGTCACGATCCTAAAATTATGCGGAAATGTACCATCCTGCTGAAAGAACAGTCGATTTTGCAGATTTAGCGGTAAATCTTCTAAATAATCTTCAATTCAATTTCTGAGGAAACTTAGGTTTATTCGATCTCTAAATACTCCCAGCCATACATTAACCTGACTGAATAAATGCTGATTTTCATTCGTCCAATATCGAGTATTTTGTTTGTTAAATAAACCAAGATTGGTTAATCTTGACTCATCGGAGAAAACAATTGTTTTCAGGAACTCATTATTTTGCCGTAAATTATTGCGTAGTACCCACCTGCAATATTCCATCCTTCTTATACTATCATCTTCTTAGAAATGTTGATGTCTTTGATAATCAAAATTCTTCTGACACTTACGACTGGCATCCAACTCGAGAGCGATCTCCCTAAGAGATACTGTTTTGTCGATTTCCACTCTCATAAGAACATTTTTCTCCATGTCTTCAGAAAAAAAATATTATGCTCATTACCAACATCAGACTCTCTTCTGAACTGCTCTTCAAAACGCTTGAAATAATTTCGAGCCGGACATTGTCGTTCAGGGTATATCTTTTCGAATACAGCTGTTGACCAACAACTGGATTTTGCCGATATTCCCCATACACTAACAGCATATCCACTTTTTCGTTTCTGTTATAACATGATTCTATTATTAATCCGATCAATTCAATGATGTATTAAGTGACTAACTGAAAATTATATATTATCAAAACGTCAAATTGATATTTGTGTTCCTTAGCCACCTTGATAAATTATTGTTATTGAACCGAGAAGATACTTAAACTTGTCTAAACTCCATTATCATGTTCGCATTGGTTATACAGAAAAAAGTTAATGTGGATGGATACCCCTTGAAGATACTTTCGAATGACGTCAGAGTACCACTATGGTTCCATTGGAAAAAACGGAATTTAGAGTGAAAAAAAAGTTTTTAATTACTTTTTTGGCACGTATTTCTCACCATGATACTTTTTAAAACGGAGTTTAGAGTGAAAAAAAAGTTTTTAATTACTTTTTTGGCACGTATTTCTCACCATGATACTTTTTAAATCGAAATTACGATAGTGTATCATTTTTTTGAATATTTGGAATAATATTAGGGGGTTCATGGCTCTCTAAATCGAAAAATAAAATGGGTGTTCTGACGAATGAAATATCAACTATAAGTTATGATTGGATTCAGAAAATTATGAAGATTTAAAAAATGTAATAATATACAGGGTGTCCAATTTGAAAATGGAAGGTTGATGTCATTTCCGGAAAAACCAGATGTTGGATTTTTTTCAAATATGTCAAATGTTTCAAATTTCAGAAATATAGCTACAGAAACAAAAGAGGAAAGGGCGTGTACCATGAGTTGTATCTTCAAAAATATTTAGTCGAGTTTTCGAAAATCTTTATTTTCTCTATCAAGACTTCAACTACAATATAATAAGGATGAATATATAGTACTTTAACAGTTGATTAATACTTACTGACGTGAAATTAGAAGAAATTTACATCAATGACAAAAATAAAAAATCAAAGACACTTCAAAAATACAGACAGAGACCGGTAGGCATCAGTGACAGAAATATGATATACCACTCATAAAGGAAACATAAAAAATTGTAGAGATGATTAAAATCTGAAGGATAATAAATAAAATCAAGGAGGACGACTATCACAATAAATCTCTTTATTTCTGTGTAAAATGTATGTATATATAGAACTCAATTATTTTATGTCAGTTCTTTTGTTGACTATTGGTTGTGTTATTAATGTGAACCATTTCCAATACCTACCATATTCAAATCCAATATCGTTTATGAAATTCTTTGCAAAAGACTGTGACCAAGTGTATATTGCCCCATCTAAACAAATGCTAAAAGATCTCATTGTTTTACTTTGTTTTTACTGCTGTACTCAGTTTATCGTCGGACATGTAAATTAACAACACAAGAGCAGATTGACAAGTCACGTTTATTTTCCTGCGTTTTCTATATACATGGTTAAGGGGTACATTTACATTAGTGTGTATTCTCCGTTATGACGGCATCATGACATCTCCCTTTTTCAAAAGGTTTTATATTCACTGAAAATTTGTTTTTCCAACATAGCACTAATTGTAATTGTCACTACATACTTAACACACATAATTGTTTGTACAATTTTGTAATTAGTATTTTGTTCGAGAATTGAGCTATGGACTGTAGTTTCATTGGGGTTCAATTTAATCGTTCGATGCAAGAAACAGAATTCCACTTACCATATGATTTCAGACACCTACACACGTGAAATTTTTGTGTATCGAGAGCTTATTTCGCACTGCCCTTTTGAAGTGGGTACTCTTGCATATAAGGGTACGCGAACAAGTTTATTTACTGATATTGGATCAGTTTGATGACAAATGTTATCGCGGACGTAACATACCGACCACCAAAAATGAATATTTTTTCAAGTAAGATCAAATTTTAATTTAATTGTTTTGAGAGAGATTGAGAAAGAAAAAGGTAATTTCGAAAAAAAAAACAAAAAGTTTTATTTTATTTTTTAAATACTTAGAATTTAAATTTACGACAGAAACATATAGTTATGAGTGAGAAAGGTTTAATACTTTGGCAACGGGCAAACCTTGCTCACTGGTCTCTTCAAAGTGTTACCTGAAGAGTTCGTGATTGTAACAACTCTAGTGACACCGTCAGCGCCAGGGTGGAGTTGGGTGATTCGACCACGAGACCACTTCATAGGTGGGTTGGACTCTGCTTAGAAGGACTACTGTGCCGATTTCTATTGGAGTAGATGGCTCAAGCCATTTACTGCGTTGCATAAGAGTATGCAAATATTCTTTGTGCCATCTGGCTCAGAAGTCCTGTTGGAGGCGTTGCACCATTTGCCACTTTGAAAGACGCCCTAGCTGGACATTCCCAAAGTCGAGTTCTGGTATCGAATTCAAAGGTGCTAATGTCAAAAAATGCCTTGGAGTAAGTACTGAGTTATCATTAGGATCCGAAATGGGACTGTAAAGGGGCCTGGAGTTTGAAACGATAAGTTGCTCAAATAGAAAGAGTGTTGCCTAAAGTAGGTCAACACCGACAAGACTTATAGCAGAGACTCTTCTCAGATGGGTTAGACTGGATACCATTCATTCCTGGTGGACATTGCACTGCCGTTATTGAGACCTTACAATATTTGTTTATAAAAGGGCGCCACCACCAAGAATCAATAGTTAGAGAGAATTAAACAAGACCTAGTATGTAAAATCGTTAACATATATTTTCACAAATAAAGTGAGCAGTTGTAACAGTTGGAACAGTTGAATAATTTATGGAAGTGTAGAAAAATATGCACTTAGTTTGTATAAAAGTAGAGAATTTTTTCGGCAGAAACACTGAGAGCACACAATATGTGTACTTAGCTTGGAGAGGGCTGTTGCTCCAATAGATAAATCCTTAGGTGAGGGACTGCAGCTCAGGAAGCACTATCCTGAATCGACGAGTCATTAGGTGAGGGACTGCAGCTCAGGAAACACTATCCTGAATCCTCAGTGTTGCATGGGACAGTGGTGGAAAGATTAACCTGAATCATCAGTGTTACATGGGACAGTGGTGGAAAGATTATCCTAAATCATCAGTGTTACCCAGGTGCTTTGCTGAAATTTACTCCAGGATAAAAAGGGACCTGTAATTTTCATAGGCCTTAAAATATGAACCACTTCTACACACCTCCATTTGATTCGAGCTCTGTGACAATACTACCTTTTGATCATTACATATTCATATAAGAAACATAGTTAGAATTTAAATACATATATTTGTTGAAAATAAAAACAGAAGCTCTGGAATCAACTGAAAGCATGTGAAAATAATCACTAATATGCATGAACCTTCAATGAAATAAAATAGCATTTACTAAGCATGAAGGATATGGAATTTAGTAAAGGAAAATGCAGGAAGTTGTAGGACGCTATCTCAAATATACAAAAAAAATGATCAATTATAAACCAACCTTGTTTAGTGCCTGGAAGGAATTCTATGCACAGCAAATAATATAAAGATGTGAATAACTATTCAAACTAACCTTCATTAGTCCCTTTAGGAACCTGAAGGATCGGAAATAGTGAACATCTTCAAAGTAGTAAATCATAAAGATGGCTTCTCGTGCACAGGCACAACAATTACGCCTCTAATTTGTAGCACTTGAAGTTCACCAGCCAAAAAGGATATAAAGCAAGGTGCTCCCTAGTTTTATTAATTTACAGCACCTAAAAAATTGTTTCCGGTCGACAATATATTTACACGATTTTAATCGAAGAAATTCTGTGACAGATGACAGAAGACAGAACTGCGATCAATAGTCGTTTATTGACGAGTATTGAAATAGTTGTTTATTCGCGAGCATTAAGATAGGCATTTATTTGCGTCTCAAAGGTAAGTTATTTGAGACTTTTAATGATTCAGAGGAGATGTAAGAATTTACTTGTTACACACCCCCCAATGTTGGTTAGAAAAATTTTCAACTCAGTTGAAAATTTTTCAATTTATTCTTTTCGATTAATCCTCTGGAAAAAACAAAAATAGAAAACCAAATGCATTATTGTGCAACCTTCCAGGACAAAAACAGGCAATACAATTGTCAAATAAAGAAAAATTTCAATTATTAACATGATGGGAAAATTTAAATTTTCGTTATTCCAAGAAAGATAAGTTTTAATTTGGTACTAAAATAAAATATATAGCATCTACACAGCTTATATTCTCTAGAGTGAGAAGATTACCTGTTTAATAATTTCCAATACCGAAAATTAAGTTTGTAAATTATGGTATTTACAAGCTTCTCCATTATGAGAAAGAGACATTGCTAATTACCAATATCACGGAAACAAAATTTGTAAATTTTAGCATTTACATGGCTGAAACTTTCAACTCGCTGCACTCATGGCAGACATACAAGTGAAAGATTAATGAGAGTGTAGCCAAAACCCAGCGCAGTCCGAGTCCTCCCAGACAATCTGGCCAAGATGCCCTCATCGCTGCAAGATGTCATCTGCGGCGCCGGTGAGTGAACATCTACAACCACTCGCCTCCAGATTATCTGAGACAACCACCGGCTACTCAGAGCCAAATCCCGGAGAACCATCACCAACCACACCCCAGGTGAAACAAAAAGAAAAATATATATATATATATATCTAATAAAAAAAAGGCCAGTTGTCACCTTCAACTGGTGTGGGCTATAGTGCCACAAACTTAAATAGTGAAACAATGTTTCACTAGTTGCAAGAGAAAAAAAAAGTTTTGGAATACTCTCATATCTTCTCTGGTGTTGTCGACAAGTCCTCGGCTACGACAGATCCAGGGAGCTCAGGATCCCCCAGTAGTAACGACCAGCCGCTCCTAGGAGAGCTTCACACGTTGAACAGCCTAGACCACCACGCTAGCTGGCCGATACCCCCCAAAGTTTACCCTTCCAAGGATCCCGCTAGCAAGCTAGCTGTCGCATCCAAGCGGTGCCGACACCCCACCAGAGTGAGTTCCTATACAAAAAAAAATTTACATTAATCATCCTTTTTTCGTCAGGAAAGGGAAAAAACCTCCAAAATAACTCCTTCATTAGAGTATCTATTGCAAGGTATGGATATTAAGAATCAGGGAAATTATATTTTATAATGACAGCAAAGTCTACAAGGTACAGAAATCACAATCAAGGAATCAAAGCTATTTCTCAATGATACAGTCCAAGATATGGAACTCAAAATCAACCCTTAATGATCCTAACGCGGATGAATAATAATCTACCCTCAGAAACAAGGAAAAAAAAATACAAATGTGCAATCAAGATATTGAAACGCAAGATACGATACAGGAACAAAATTCTTATCAAAGATACAATATTTTATTACAATAAGTAAGATAGTTACGGTAAGGTAGTATGAGCAGAATGTTATATAATAAATTCATTGGGAATTCTAATTCAGGACTCTATATTCTCCAATAATTTATAACACTCTCCTGCTCACGATACAGGAAACTAAATTTCCAAAAGAAGTCATTTGAATCTTCACAAATAACCAGAGACTTAATCTCCAAGGCAATATGATAATAAGAACTTCGGAACTGATTTACAATAGTCTATATTCCAAACATTCTTAGAACAATCCGCCTTAGCTGGGACGATAGTGAAATACTGTTTCTA
Organism: Chrysolina haemoptera; assembly: GCA_958298965.1. Taxonomy (NCBI): domain Eukaryota; kingdom Metazoa; phylum Arthropoda; class Insecta; order Coleoptera; family Chrysomelidae; genus Chrysolina; species Chrysolina haemoptera. The sequence continues at coordinate 31,014,971 of OY282584.1, forward strand.
TACTTGTATAATACTGGATGGCAAAAAGAAAATAATAAATATATATTTTTTTTCCTTAGACAAGATACATGATATAATTTTCTGAAGGCAAGGCATGTAATATCAAGAGCAACTATCTACAAGTTGGTCTAAATTCCAAAATGAACAAGTACGCGATACTATATAGGGTGTCTCCATAAATTATGACAAATGTTAGATGCAATAGAAGTTAATTTTGACAGCTACATGAATCATGAGTAAGATAACGTTATTCAATTCACGAAGAAAACTCTCTGAAAAGGAAATTATGATGGAAGAAAACTTGTAATAAAATTTCATCAAGATTATAGAAAGAACATAAACTAGTCAGATTGTCCAGAGAACTAGAAATTTTGTTCCAAAGTTGTTCAAAAATAATTTTGGTAATTTCAAGAAGAGTGTGCAAAGATTTGAGGAAATTGGGCTGAAATGGCTAGTTAGGTGTTCAAAAAAAAATGGCCATTTAGGTGTGCAAGAACGCTAGTTGAGCAACTCAGCATCGTCATGATGGTCATCAGACGAAAGTACATCAGCATCACTCATAGTAACATCTGCTTTAAGATCCTTTAGATGCAATTTACCAAGGTGATTGCCATTTATATCTTTAAGTTCATATACAAGAGGAGATACGACTTCAGTTATTACACAAGGAATATATTTAGGACAAAGTTTCGCTGTTATGAATTTTGATTTATCTGACTTGAGATAGTTCTTCTTCCAAACATAATCTCCAACATGGAATTTAACATTTCGTTTTCGAAGATTGTAATGTTTTTTTGTTTTGAGATAGGATTCATGTAGTCGTTTTCTAACTCTATTGAAAATTGGGGACATTTCCTGAATATCATCTAATCGATGAACTTTATCAGAAATAGTGAGTTGATTATTAACGTTGTCAGAAATTTTACCAAAGAAATCACTAGAAACAGGTACGTTACGAGCAAAAACAAGAAAAGAAGGGGTTTGTTCGGTTACTTCATGCTTTGATAGACGAATTGCTTGAGCAATTTTGTAAACTTCTTCATCCCAAGTTCTATGATCTTCATGTGCAAAGGACCTGATAGCAGTGACAATGGACTTATTTACCCTTTCAGTATGATTGGTTTGTGGGTGATACTTGGCATTATACCAGATCTTTTGAACACCATACTTCTCCATCAAACCTGTAAAAAGTTTGCTAGTGAATTGTTTGCCATTATCAGCAGCAATTATCTGAGGCACTCCAAAAACACGGAACACTTGGTTTTCAAGAAATTTAATGATGGCTGGGGCTGTAGCTTTAGATAATGCATGAACTAACGGAAATTTGGTAAACCAGTCGACAACGACTAATAAGTGTTGATTGCCTTTGCGAGATCTAACATATGGACCTAACAGATCACATGAGATAAGTTGGAAAGGGAAGTTAATGTTTCGATATGATCCCATCAGAGCAGCTTGGGGTAAATTTGTGGGTTTGCACGATGCAGAGATCCTACATCTTTTGATGTATTTACAGACAGATTTTCTCATATTAGGCCAATAATATAGTTCGGAAATTCTAGCCAAAGTTTTATATAATCCAAAATGTGCAGCAGTAAGATGGTCATGAAACTGAGATAGAATCTCTGGTCTGTTTTTGGTAGGAACAACAATCTTCCAATTTGATTCATTGCTAATAGGTGTAAATTTATTAAAAATATGTTTATATAAAATATTGTTCTCTATTTTGAAGGTCGAAAATTTATCAGCATTGCTATTCACATTTTGGACCATCTTAGTATACCATTCATCAGGCTGTAAGAGAGTTAAGTCTAACATATTCAAGTCATAAATTCGAGATAGTGCATCTGCAACCACGGTACCTGAAGCCTTTCTGTGAATAATCGTAAAATCATATTGGGATAGTTTCAAAATCCATCTAGCCAGTCGTGGTGAAGGGTTTTTCATGTTGTGTAAATAGGTCAAAGATGCGTGATCACTGATGACAGAAAAATGTCGACCTTCAAGGTAATATCGAAAATGTTCTATGCCAAACAAAACTGCTAGGAGTTCCTTTTCGGTTGTTGTATAAACCTTTTGACATTTATTAAGCTTTTTGCTGGCATAGGCTATTGGGTGTTCTAGATTGCCTTCCATCTGAAAAAGAACAGATTCCAATCCTGAGTCGCTCGCATCACACATGAGAAAAAATTCTTTAGAAAAGTCTGGATTGCTTAAGATAGGAGCTGTGGTAAGAGATGTTTTTATTTTCTCAAATGCTTCGTTAGCTTGAGGTGTCCATGTGATGGGCTGTCCTTTCTTTCTGTTGCTTAACAGATCTGTGATAGGAGCCGCTAATGTTGAGAAGTCCTTGAGAAATCTACGATAGTATCCTATCATGCCTATCAATCTACGAACCTGGGTCGTAGTTTGGGGAACAGGAAAGTTACAGATACTCGATACCTTAACAGGATCAGTTCTGAGACCGACTTCGTCTACAACATAACCTAGATATTTTATTTAAATTAATGGCAAGGTTGGCATCCCGCAATTTTACATAAACCTTTTTCAAAATTTCCAGATGTTTTTCAAAATTTGGAATACAAATCATTGGATCATCTAGGTAATAAAAGCAATGGGGTTCTAGGGAAGGGCCAATTACTATATCCATTAACCGACACATACTCTGAGAAGCAGAGATTAATCCAAAAGGCATGGTCACAAATTCATATAAACCTCTACCACTGACTGCAAAAGCCGTCTTTTGACGTGATGATTTCTCTAAAGGAATTTGGAAAAAAGCTTGTTTCAGGTCAATAGAAGAAATGTACTTCGCATCACGAAGTTTACTCAAAATAGTATCAATTCGAGGAAGAGGGTAAGCATCCCTATTAATAGTTACACTATTTAATTTTCTCCCGTCAAAACAAACTCTGTATGTCCCATTCGACTTCTTAACTAGCCATAAGGGACTGCAATAACTGCTAGTACTTTCCTGAATGACTCCCAAATGAAGGAGTTCATCTATTTCTTTGTTAATATACTCCTGCATTGCCTGTGGAAGGGGATACTGGGTTTGTCTGAATGGAGGAGAATTTCCAGTGTCAATGTAATGCTCAAGAACATGAGTTTGACCCAATTTACCTTTAGCAGATAAAGTTTCAAACTTCCCAATAATTTTATCAAGTTTTTCTTTTTGAATAACCGATAACTTAGAGATATCCTGTATAGTATTTATCACAAAGAGAGATAGTGAGTTAACATCCAGGGTAAAATCAGTAAAGTCGATACTGGCATTGAAGGCCTCAAGAAAATCCATACCCAGGATCACATCATGAGTTATAGACGGAATGAGATAAAATTTAACCCTTCTAGAGACATTCCGTATAACAATATTAATTTCAACAAAACCTTGGACATTCTGAAGTTGTCCGTCAGCTGCTGACACCTTAACACAAATATCATTTACAGGAACATCCCTGAGAAGGCCTATACAATTTCTTCCTATCACGGAGAGATTGGAACCTGTGTCAATTAAAGCAGATACTGAATGATTGTTGATTTCAATGTTGATATATGGTCTATTATCATGAGAAGCCAGATCAAGAGTTCTTAAAGAATTTTTGTAAAATTTCCCAACCTTATCAAGCCAATTACCCCACTCTAATTTAAGTTTTTCTGTAGGAATAAATGGTGACTTAGAATATGAGTTTGGAGGAATAAAATTTATCTTTAATCTCTGCTTGTGCTTGGACTGTCCTGAGACTTCTTCTTTCCTTTTAGAGTTTTGCTTTGTTGGCCTTCGCTCCCTGATGTTTGAGGAGAAGCAGTTGTGTTGTCCAGGGACACAACACTGCTTGCCTCGTTTTTTGAGCAATTAGGACACTTCGGTTTAGTTATTCCTGATCTTCCACAGCCATAACAAAACATCTTCTTTGGCCTAGAACATGAGCTATAAGTAGGCACCATAATGTTACAGTTCCAACATTTCATGTTGGAAGACACTGTAGGAATATTTCCCCTAAGTCCTGAAGATGAAGAAGAAGAACGAAATCCTGCTGTGCTAGGAGCACTAAGATCAGGTTCTAAGAAGCCAGTTTTCCTTGCAGGGAAGGACTGAGATCTGTGAGACCAGGTAAGGGACTCCTCAAGGCGCTTGCACTTCTCAGTGAGATCATCAACCGAGTTAATGTCTAACAAGGCCAAAGGTTGAGCATATGAAGGGAGAAGATTACGTTGAATTATGCGAACCATAGCCTTTTCTTCTGGCTTGCTTCCAAGACGATTGAAAAGTCCATTCATCGCATTTATACAAGGCCACTCTTTCACTTGAACCCTGCTTTCTACTTTTTATCTCTTCCGAAAGATCTTCCTGATAACTGTAAAGAAGAAAATCTGATTTGAGTTTGGAAACTAAATCTGCCCAAGAGTTAAATCTAGATCTATTATTGAGATACCAAGTAAAAGCTTTCCCTTGGAACAACTCGGCAGCACTAGCAAAAATTTCCGAGTCTGACACTCCTCGAGCACCTCGGAAACATTCAACATTTTCTAGAAACCCAACTACAGATTCTTTATCATTAGTTCCAGTGAAATGAACACCCCATTTATGAATAGGAATTGGCTTGACAAAGGGAAAATTTGGTGTCCCCAAAGTAGTATGATTTGGTGTAGAGTGAGCCCCTAGTTGTGGAAGTACTTTTATATCAAGTTCACCCTCTAAAGTTAAGACTTTCTGTTAATACTTTTTCTTTGCACGTTCTTCATCATTAGAAATACAAGATAATCTAGAGATTCGGCCAGAAACATGAGCTAATCTATGAGTAAGTCTTATGAATTCTACATCTGAGGTAGTTCCTTGAAAAGATTGGATTTTGGTAGTCAAATCTTCAATACTTTCCTCGATACCAACTTTCTCTGAACCAAAATCTAGATTTTCTACAAAAGAAAGTGTGCTGCGATTATCAGCCTCTTGTTTAAGTTGACCTCTTAATATTTTTCTACGATCACTAGCTAATACAGGAACCTCTAAACCACGAGCTTTGATTTCATGCTCCAATTCATGGGTGTGCAAATATTCAACGTTTAATCGAAAGTGAGATATTTTTAAAAATTAATGTTCAAAAATAATAGGGATGATAGGAATAACAGGCAATGTTCTTCTATTTAAGACTCGATAACAAAAGATCAGAATAAAACATAAATATCATATCTTAAATTTGAGAATTTTATGAACGGTAAGGAATGGTAGATATTCAGAATAATGTCAAGGTACTTCAAACAATATATGCAGAAAAAATGTATCTCCCAGTGTCTCTCCTTTTACAAGTTGTTAATTCTCTCAAAAACCGGCCCCAAGTTGGGCGCCAATTTAGTGAAACGAAAATTTGCTCAAATAGAAAGAGTGTTGCCTAAAGTAGGTCAACACCAACAAGACTTTTAGCAGAGACTCTTCTCAGGTGGGTTAGACTGGATACCATTCATTCCTGGTGGACATTGCACTGCCGTTATTGAGACCTTACAATGTTTATTTATAAAAGGGCGCCACCACCAAGAATCAATAGTTAGAGAGAATTAAACAAGACCTAGTATATAAAAACGTTAACATATATTTTCACAAATAAAGTGAGCAGTTGTAACAGTTGGAATAGTTGGAACAGTTGAATAATTTATGGAAGTGTAGAAAAATATGCACTTAGTTTGTATAAAAGTAGAGAATTTTTTCGGCAGAAACACTGAGAGCACACAATATGTGTACTTAGCTTGGAGAGGGCTGTTGCTCCAATCGATGAATCCTTAGGTGAGGGACTGCAGCTCAGGAAGCACTATCCTGAATCGATGAGTCATTAGGTGAGGGACTGCAGCTCAGGAAACACTATCCTGAATCCTCAGTGTTGCATGGGACAGTGGTGGAAAGATTATCCTGAATCATCAGTGTTACATGGGATAGTGGTGGGAAGATTATCCTAAATCATCAGTGTTACCCAGGTGCTTTGCTGGAATTTACTCCAGGATAAAAAGGGACCTGTAATTTTCATAGGCCTTAAAATATGTACCACTTCTACACACCTCCATTTGATTCGAGCTCTGTGTTCAATTATCAGTGACAATACTACCTTTTGATCACTACATATTCATATAAGAAACATAGTTAGAATTTAAATACATATATTTGTTGAAAATAAAAACAAGCTCTGGGATCAACTGAAAGCATGTGAAAATAATCACTAATATGCATGAACCTTCAATGAAATAAAATAGCATTTACTAAGCATGAAGGCTATGGGATTTAGTAAAGGAAAATGCAGGAAGTTGTAGGACGCTATTACAAGTATATAAAAAAAATGGTCAATTATAAAACCAACCTTGTTTAGTGCCTGGAAGGAATTATATGCACAGCAAATAATATAAAGATGTGAATAACTATTCAAACTAACCTTTATTAGTCCCTTTAGGAACCTGAAGGATCGGAAATCGTGAAAATTTTCAAAGTAGTAAATATGACTTCTCGTGCACAGGCACAACAATTACGCCTCTTATTTGTAGCACTTGAAGTTCACCAGCCAAAAAGGATATGAAGCAAGGTGCCCACTAGTTTTATTAATTTACAGCACATAAAAAATTGTTTCCGGTCGACAATATATTTACACGATTTTAATCGAAGAAATTCTGTGGCAGATGACAGAAGACAGAACTGCGATCAATAGTCGTTTATTGGCGAGTATTGAAATAGTTGTTTATTCGCGAGCATTAAGCTAGGCATTTATTTGCGTCTCAAAGGTAAGTTATTTAAATATTTGTAGATAATTAAGAAAGAATTGTTGTGATGTGAGACTTTTAATGATTCAGAGGAGATGTAAGAATTTACTTGTTACAAGTTCAACAGGGCTTCTATTTGAGTAATAACTGTAGACATATCTTCGAATGTTAGTGTCTGATCTCCAATGACTCTAAAGAGGTGAGTTTTCAGAGACTTCACCCCTGCCTCCCAGAGGCCTCCAAAATTAGGAGCGGTGGGGGGGTTGAAATGAAACCTGATTCCTTCTTGACCTGCCACATGCTTCATAACTTCAGATAACTGCCTCGCAGCTTCCTTGAAATTTGTACCACAATCAGAGTAGATGTCAGAACAAAATCCTCGACGAGAAACGAAACGCCTTAGAGCTGCAAGGAATGTCTCGGAAGATAGATCGGAAGTGAGTTCCAAATGAATGGCTTTCGTAGCCATACAACAAAAAACGCGAATGTAGGATTTTAATACCTTTGAACCTCGCATTCTAGTGGGGGTGGTCTTGAATGGGCCACAAAACTTAATTCCTACGTGAGAAAAGGGTTTCAACTGAGATATTCGAAATTTGGGGAGATTACCCATGGGCTGCTGAACAGATTTTGGGTTGAGACGATAACAGTTATAACACTTTGAAATAACGCTTTTAATGGCTCTTCGAGAGGAGAGAATCCAGTAGCGCTGCGCCAAAAGAAAGTGCGTGGCCTGATATCCCGGATGACAATACTTATTAGAGTGTATTTGATTACTAAAGTTGTGAAATTATGAGTACTCGGAAGAAGAATGGAATGTTTCTGATCGTACGGCATCTCTGACCCACTCTTAAAATTCCTTTATCGTCGCCGAATGGATTGAGTTTTCAAAAAGGCTTAGGAAGATGCCTTTTGCTGTGGATTTGAGCTAATTCTGATGCAAATGCCTCTTGCTGGGTAGCTTTAATGAGAAAATGGAGTGCGAATTCTATTTCAGCAAAAGATATATATGACAGCCTTATGACAGATGGATCTGAGGCGAACTTTATCTGTTTTGTGTGGGTGTAAATGAAACGAAGAATGTAACATACGATGCGTTGAATTTTTGATAGTGAGGAAAAGCGAGATAATAAGTTAACAATGATATTTTCTTGAACAAGTGTGATGAGAACAACTTTTCGTTGCTCCTCACAAATATTGGAGAGATCGGTTTGTTCAGGGTTAATGTTAGGCCATAAATGGCCAGGAAGAGCTTGGGAGATGGAGTATTGTGGGATTATTCTACGTGTGATTTGAATGGTCGAGAGTTCTGGTAGTTCTTTCTTGAATTGATCCCACAGCGAAACGACAGAGGCGGGGGGAGGACTGTCCCAGTCCACACCTGAAGCCCACAATACTTGCAAAAGTGTTTTTAAAAACAGTGTTATTGAGGTTAAAAAGCCTAAGGGGTCGTATACTCTACCCAAGTTTGAGAGTATTGTTCTTTTAGAGCAAGGTTTATCGAGTGTTTCAATTCGGTATGAAAAAGAATCCAAGGTAAAATTCCACTGCAAATCCAAGATTTACAATATTGCGTATTTTTCGAGATCCAAGTGGAGAGTGTCATATTTCAACATTTCTGGAGCTAAGTGAGAAATCCGTTGAGGTGAGTTACTGGCCCGTTTACGGAGTTCAAAACCAGAATCATTCAATATGCGGATCAAATCAGCTTGAAGAATGAGTGCTTCGGAAATAGACGAACAGCCGATGACGATATCGTCGACAAATACATCTTTTCTCAAAACTTCACAGGCCTTGGGATATTGAGATTCATACTGATTGGCGATTTCATGTATTGTGCGAATTGCAAAGAATGGCGAGCTACAATCGCCAAAGATAACCAAGTTGAGGCAATAATTTTGAATATTTTCTTTGGGAGAAAATCTCCAGAGAATACTTTGGTAATCCTGATGAGAGTTTTTCATTTAAATCTGTAAAAACATATGTTTGAGATCTGCTGTAAAACAGACAGCGTGGGTGCGGAATCGTAACAGGAGGGCACATGTATCGGGTTGGAGTTTGGCCCAATCAAGAGAGTATCGTTTAGTGATGAATTATTGGAACAACGAGATGAAGCATCGAACACCACACGAAGCCTTGTACTAGTTCTGTCCGGTTTCAAAACCCAGTGGTGTGGTATATAATAATGAGAAGGGGAAGGTGTGATATCACGGATGAGTTCCATGTGCTTTAGAGCGAGGTATTCGCGCATGAACTCACAGTATTGAGAATATGTTTCGGGGTCATTGAGTAATCCGCGTTCAAGTGAGAAAAAACGTTCGAGAGCTATATCTCGAGAGTCGGGAAACGTTGGTTCTTCATTTTTGAACGGGAGAGCAACACAAAAGCGGCCGGTATCATCACGAAAAGTCGAAGATTGATAAAGCTTCAACGCCTTCACATCTTCTTTGGAGAGTTTAGTTTGAGACAGGAACCTGTTCGAGTTCCCAGAATCTTTTGAGAGAATCTTCTAATGAAGAGTTTACCGAGGTATAATATGAGCACACGGGAGTGGTAGAAGGTACATTAAGTTTGCCTATAATGGTCCACCCGAAAATAGTATCAAGAGCGACAGATTTATCAATATTTTCCATATGGGAAGATCCTTCCAGAATATGGGCAAAAACGTCAGAACCGAGTAGCATGTCGATAGGTTGTGATATATTGAAAGTTGGGTCAGCTAATACAAGTTTTGAGAAATCGAGTAATTCATTTTTCGGAATTGTTACCGAAAGAATGTTTGAACAGATTTGAGGCATCACTACAAAGTATGATGTTTTCTAGGAGATGAACAAAGGCGACAAAATCCTTTGGATGTACAATTTAAAGAAGAATGCTTGGACCCCAAGCAGTTCGTACACCATTTATTAGTTTTTATCAAATTATATCGCTCCTCTGGCATTTTAGCAATGAACTGAGGACAATTATAAATCAAGTGGTCTTGATGACATACCTGACAGTCCACTTTTTTGTTGGAGTTCACAACGAAAGTCGAGACAGATCTTTGTTTTTGAGAAGAAGTGAATTTATTAGAGTTGAGTGCCATTTTAGGTTTATAAAATTCTAATGATTTTACTGTAGTTTTAGAAGAATTGACTATGTCAAGGGCAGAGCATACATTACTCAAGAATGATTTGAGTGTTTTATAATAGTGATTCAGTAGTAAAAAAGAATTTTCTAGTTAGAATTTTGTAGCGGTGGTTGAGTCTATGCGATCGAACAGCATATTGAAAAGAATAAAGTCACAATGTTTGGTTGGTATAACTGATGTGAATTTTTCAACATCAGTTATACTATCGTTCGTATGAACTACAGAGTCAAACATGTCGATGAAAGTTTGCCAAGATTTGGTATCACCATCAAACCTGGGTAATTCCATCTTCGGGAGTCTTACATTGGAATGGTGGTTTATTTGCGCAGGTGCAACTATTCCCTTTTCGAACAATTTCATGTGTACCGCTTGTATATGATAAATATCGTTTTCAAAATCGGTTATAATCTTATTGTGCGGCTCGAGATCAGCATTATCTTGAGATGCGACCAAATTGATCACAGCGAGATTGACTTTATCGAAATTATCAGGAATTATATCGATATGTTTAAAACGCCACTTGAAATTATCATGAACGGAGTGATCGGTCAAGGCACTGTCCGCCACCTTCCGAAGTTCTGCCATTTTGATCACCTCTATGCTTCGTTGAGCGACATAATTTTTTAGTTTTGCAGCATTTGTTGCATATTGCGTGTATAAATATTGAGATATTGGGAAAATTTAATTCGAGGGTAAAACAAAACACGCCTTTTTACGTGTTATGTTAAAATGTAATTAGTTTCAATACGTTAGGTATGCACGAAATTATTCGAAATAAATCGTAGAGTACAACACAAATTTCTGAAATCAGCTGTTCGTTTGTTTTCAAATTTGTGAAGTGATCAAGTGGTCAAACCCACTCCGAGAGTTGCGCGAATACGATGCACGTACCTACGGTTCTAATCGCCAAATGCGATAGTCCGACCGTTTTATATTTTTGATTGGAGAATGCGAATGAAAAATGTTCTATTTGTAAGAGAAAAAATGGAATTCACTTGATCATCAAACTAATCCGTTGAGAAGGATCAAAATATGTTCGAGAATTGAGCTATGGACTGTAGTTTCATTAAGGTTCAATTTAATCGTTCGATGTAAGAAATAGAATTCCACTTACCATATGATTTCAGACACCCACACACGTGAGATTTTTGTGTATCGAGATCTTATTTCGTACTGCCCTTTTGAAGTGGGTACTTCTTCCTTGCGACTTGGTCCGCGCACAGTGGCGTTACCATCTCTTGCATATAAGGGTACGCGAACACGTTTATTTACTGATATTGGATTAGTTTGATGACAAATGTTATCGCGGACGTAACATATTTTAAAATTAAAATGTTCTGGGATTACAAATAAACATTTAAGAAAATATCTCTGGTGTTACCTAGTTATTTCCTTATAGCTAACATCTACCTATTCTTAAAAATACAACTGTTGCTCATTGACATGTGCATGTAAGTACCTATACTAGTATTGTTGCAAAATCCATGAATAATGAAAGTCAACCATCTATTATCTAAGGTTTACATGAACCACTTACGTTTAATTTAGTTTTATTTGTACACATGGAATGTTCCCTACTTCTTTTCTTCCCTCAAAAGATGATTTTAATTTGTTAGCAGATCTATATAAATATTTTTATTTTTGTAAAATTTATGTTACTGCATTCAAGTATAAAACGATCAGACATTTTATCTTAATCCAACCAGAAATTGATCTTGTCCCTTTGTATTGTTACAAAGTAAAAAAAAATGCGGGAAACAATTTAATTATGATGTGTATGTTATTTAGCTAACGGGATTACTTTGATGTACTAAAAAATTTTTGAGTATTTTTAACAATTTGTATTGTTAAATGACAACTTGCTAATAAAATCGATATCTTGTAAATTAACAACATAGTCCGAATATTTACAAGGTTCTTTTATGGTTCTTCCAGATCGTGATTTTCTGGTGATAGAAGTACTGGTTGGCGGTACTTCCTTGTCTGTTTTAGTAGAATATTCAGTTTGTCGAATCTGACTTGTCCTTACCGACAAAAAGTTGCTGATGACAATTTTTCTCAAACTCCAAATTATCAAGCTTTTGATTGGAATTGTCATTATTACTAATATTATTTGATTCTGTAATGGTTTCAGAAATATTGTCATTACCTTCTGAGAAGTCAGGCAGAGGAAACTTCTCCTCTTGCTTATTTTCACAAACTTTTATGTACTCAGATGTTTGAAACAGTTTTGATGTTGAATTTTGATTAACTCTGGATGGAACTTCTCGTTTCTGCTTTAATTTCTCTCTGTTATCCAGAAAACTACAATCCTTTATAAATTCTCTATTTTAATAAGAACTGAACCACTATCAAGTTGGATTTTACAATCTCGAATACCGACTCTTTTTATGATTGTAGCATTTGTCCAGATGTCACCTGGTTTAAACTGGACTTTAACACGAGTGTTCTTTTTTAAAATTGATAGTGGTTTAGTTTTTCTATCATAAGTCTGTTTTTCTATCTGTTTAGACTGATCAATGAAATTGTGGTAATATTTTCTATCAAAGTTATTTTTACTGAATTTTTTGTTTACATTTGGTAATAGATCCCTAAGCTATCTGTTATATAAAATGACTGCTGGAGAGTGTGTCCTGGTTGTCAAAAGTTGCTTTTTTAAGCGTTTCTTTAATTATTTGAACATACCTCTCTACCTGTCCGTTGCTCTGTGGATAACGTGGTGAAGATACAATGTGTTGAAACTTCCACTGTCTGGAAAACTCTCTAAATTTAAGGTTTGAAAATTCTGGGCCATTGTCAGTCATAACTTTTTTCGGGATTCCTTGTCTAGAAAAAACACCTTTTAAGCTCTTGATCACATTCTCTGTTGTTAAATCTTTTCTCAGATCAATTACTTCAAAAAACTTGCTGTAATAATACACAATAAGTAAGTATACCTGGCCTGATAAATGGTAGAGATCACAAGCCTTTGCCCAGTTTTCTAACTTTATGTGGTATCATGGGCTCTGGCTGTTGCAATGTTAAACAAGTGTTACAAGTCAATATCATGTCCTGAATCTGCTCATTCATGCCTGGCCAGTAAAAGGACAAATTTGATGACTGTTGAAATGCAATTTATTTAATATTTCTTTTCCCAAACTGTACGGAACTATCAATCTAGTGTCCCTGTATAATAGCCCTTTTGATTCTGTTATATCGTGTTTATGTTTGAAGAAAATTTTAATGCTGTCTGGAACTTTATCTATTTTGTTCGGCCATCCTTTTAAAATTTGAGTTTTTAGTTTCCCTGATAATTTCTTCTCTTTTTTCCTTAGTGGTATTTAGGTTCATTTCTATGAGACATACTTGAGCTTCCATGTCAAAGTCTATATTTTCATCAAATATCTTGCTCTCGCAAGCACTAAGCTTTTCCCTGGTTTGTATACCAAGTTGAAATCATACTTGCGCAACTGCACCATAATTCTCTGGAGCCTAGGAGGGCATGAATTATTAGATTTTTTAATAATACTTGAAAGTGGTTTGTGGTCAGTTTCAACTATGAACTGTTTCGAAAAGAGTACAAACTGAGAAAAGTGAGTAACTCCGAACCAAACTGCTAGCAACTCTTTTTCAATTTGAGAATATCTTGTTTGGGTTTCGTTGAATGCCCGTGATGCGTGTGCGCATGGTAGACCTTCCTGTAAGAGCACAGCCCCAATTCCACTTTTTGAACTACCTGTTTATTAATATCGAAATATTTCAAGCAAGGACTTTTGCAAATAATATTCTTTAGTTCGATAAATGCTTTTTCTTGTGTCTACCCCCATTGGAAAACTCTGTCTTTTTATTATTAACTCCCACAGGGGTGCGGTTTTTTCGCTTAGATTTGGGATGAAGCGGCCCAGGTACGTCAGATCACCCAGGAATCTTTGAATTTCAGTTACGTCCTTTGGATGAGGCATGTTTTTCAAGGCTTCCACTTTTGTCTCATCCGATTTAAGCCCTTCTTTCGATATATATATTCTTCTTGAAAAACTTTCACATTATGGTGTTAGAGGTAGGTACTTCTTTAAATCTGATTGAAACTTACCTGAACAATCTTTTCCAGAGAGTTTTTCACAATAACACATTTTCTGAGTTAAGACCGATTGACCTAGGTGTACCGCAAGGATCGGTTTTGGGCCCGCTTCTGTTTTTCATTCATATTAACGATTTTTACAACTATATGAAGCCATGTCACAGTGTATTATTTGCTGACGATACATCCTTGACATACTCTTCTATGGATTATTCATCTCTTGTTGATCAATCTATAGAAATACAAGAAAAAGCGGAGCACTGGCTCAGTGTCGATAAACTTATGATGAATAAGGAGAAATCACAAAACATGATTGTTTCTATGGCTCCGCCATTACCTGAATTTCAGTGTGTCAAATTATTGGGTTTTACTCTGGATAATAGGTTAAATTGGTCAAGCTACATTTCAGGTTTGAAAAGTAAATTATCGAGTGCCTTATTTTTACTTCGGCAGCTGAAACCAATAACAAACTTCACTACGTTGAAAATAGTATTTTGCTCACTCATTCTGTCACACATTTCATATGGAATTTTACTCTGGGGAAATTCTAGTGATGCCCAATGCATTTTTATATTACAGAAAAAAGCACTGAGAATTCTTGCTGGAATCGGTTTCAGAGATTCTTGCCGTGAATCATTTATCAACCATGAAATTATGACGGTACCTACCTTCTATGTATATTTATTCAAGTCTATTGGATATTCACAAAAGGGCTCCCTTGTTTCCCAAGCAATCCAGTTTACATAATCATAATACACGTAACAATAATCTTATTAGACCTTAACGTTTCAAACTGACGAAATCGCAAAAAAAATCCTATGATTTCAGATTGTATAATGCTTTACCTGCCAATATTAAAACTATGAATATATTTTGTTTCAAACAAGTCATAAAAAAATATTAAAAAAAAACTGTTTCTATTCCACTACAGAATATTTAGAACATGTTCGTAAACACACTTTTTACGCAAGGAACATGCTTGCCGAACCTCCACACTTAATTTGAATGTATGTTGTAACTTTTGTTTTTTGTTCTCTCTCGAAAGAATTTATGACATGCTACAAATGTTTTTCTTAGACAAAACGTAGTCAATAAAGATTTCTTCTTCTTCTTCTTCTATAATAACTCCCATGTATTTGACTTTGTTAAGGCCAAACTTGCACTTATCTTTAGGTTGTATTTTTCTGCCAAACTTCGCTCAATTTATCATCGTGATCTGTTTTAACAATAGCTCCCACGATTAAGTCATCAATAAAAACCTCTACCCCCTGTATATTGCCAAAAATTTCTGACATTCGCTCCTGGAACACTTCTGGAGCGCTAGTTAACCCATATGGTAACCGTTTAAAACGATATCTACCATAAATAGTTGAAAATGTACATAGTTTTGAACTATCTGGGTCTAACGGTACCTGTAAGAATCCTTGGGTACAGTCTATGGTACTAAAATATTGACAACCTGCGAACTCTTCGGTTAGAGTCTCTAATGTAGGAAGTTTCAAATAATGCCGTTTTACCTGGGCATTTAGATCTTTAGAATCTATGCACAACCTAAGCTGTCCAGATTTTTTTAGAACGATAACTAGTCCCTCAGCCACTCAGCCCCATCTGTTGCTTTTTCTATGATTTTGTCTTGCTCTAGTTTGTCCAGAGCTTTTTTGAGGTGTTCTCTAATAGCAAAAGGTACTGTTCTTGTAGCATGCACAACTGGTTCTGCATTGTCTTTAAGTTCAATTTTGTACGGTCTCTTGAGACACCCTATACCCTTAAAGGGATGTTTGAATTTATTTAAAACTGAAGAAGTACTGTTGGTAGTTCCAATGTTATCAATTTTTGTATTAAATTAAGTTGAGTACACGAATTTAAGCCTAAAATCGGACAAATGTTTGTTTAACTGTTTAACAAAGAATAACAGATTGAAGTTTTCATTTTTGTATTTCAATTGCAGATAACACTCACTTAGGACATTTAATTCATTATTGGTATATGAATTAAGTTTTACCTTGGTTCTGCACACTTTCTTAAATCAAAATTTATCCTTTTAAGGGCATGTTCTGGCATAACATTGACCATTGCACCCGTGTCAATTTTCATTGAAATTGGATAACCTTCAACTGACAGTTCTACAGCCCATGATTCCCCACAGCTGTTGCTCCGTCCATCAACTGCGTCGATTTTATCTAAAAACATAAAATCCGAGAAATCATTCATATCAACATCAGAGTCGTTATCTACTGCATGAAAAATTCTGTTTTTTGTCATTTTATTTTTGAAACAACAAGAACTAAAATGATTGGGACCTTTACTTTTTTTACGGACTTTGCCGTAAGCTGGGCTTTGCCCTTTTCATGTTTATATGAACATTTCGTACATTGAAATTTACTACACTTTTTGTAATTAAAATTATTACAATTGCTATTTTTAACCAGTTTTTTAGAACTATATTAATTAAAATATCCTATTTTAACCTGATCAACCTATTCTGAAGGAATACTGCCTGAACCATTGGGAATAATCGGTTGAGAAGAAAATCTACATGTTCACAATGATTTTTCCAGGCGTCCAGGGCCGGCTTCGCTCCAGCAATAAACCTCAACTTCCTTATTAGGAACTCTGCCAGTTTCACATTCCATTATTGCCATCAAAACCAATCAAGAAAAGTATCCACATGTTCAGAATAATTTTTCCGGCGTACAGGCCCGGCTTCACTCCAGCAATAAATTTCAACTTCCCTATTAGGAACTCTTCCAGTTTCATATTTCAGTGTGACAATCAAAGTCGTTCAAGAAAAGAATTCACACATTCACAATAATTTTTACGGGCGTCCAGGGCCGGCTTCACTTTAGCAATAAATTTCAACCTCCTTAATGGGAACTCTTGACAGTTTTATATTTCAGTGTAACAATCGAAATCGTTTGAGAAAATAATCCACATGTTCAGAATAATTTTTCCGGGCGTCCAGGGCCGGTTTCACTCCAGCAATAAATCTCAACTTCCTTATTAGGAACTCTGCCAGTTTCATATTCCATTGTAACAATCAAAATTGTTCAAGAAAAGTATCCACATGTTCAGAATAATTTTTCCGGGCGTACAGGCGCGGCCTCGCTCCAGCAATAAGTTTCAACTTCCTCATTAAGAACTCTTCCAGTTTCATATTTCAGTGTAACAATCAAAGTCGTTTAAGAAAAGAATTCACACATTCACAATAATTTTTCCGGGCGTCCAGGCCCGGCTTCACTCCAGCAATGAATCTCAACTTCCTCATTAGGACCCCTTCCAGTTTCATATTTCAGTGTAACAATGAAAGTTGTTCAAGAAAAGAATTCACACATTCACAATGATTTTTACGGGCGCCCAGGGCCGGCTTCACTCCGGGAATAAATTTCACCTTCCTCAATAGGAACTTTGCCAGTTTCATATTTCAGTATAGCAATCAGAATCGTTAAATAAAAAAATCCACAAGTTCAGAAATAATTTTTCCGGGCGTCCAGGGCCGTCTTCACTCCGACAATCAATTTCAACTTCCATAATAAGAACTATATTTCACTATAACAATCAGAATCGTTGAGAAAAAAATCCACAAGTTCAGAAAAAAAAATTGCTGGGCGTCCAGGGCCGGCTTCACTCCAGCAATAAGTCTCCACTTCCTCATTAGGGCCTCTTCCAGTTTCATATTTCAGTGTAACGATCAAAGTCGTTCAAGAAAAGTATTCACACATCAACAATGATTTTTCCGGACGTCCAGGGCCGGCTTCTTCACTCCGGGAATAAATTTCAACTTCATTAATAGGAACTTTGCCAGTTTCATATTTCACTATTGAAAAAAATCCACAAGTTCGGAAATAATTTTTCCGGGCGTCCAGGGACGGCTTCACTCCAGCAATAAATTTAAAAATTCCTCAATAGGAACTTTGCCAGTTTCATATTTCACTGTAATAATCAGAATCGTCAAAGAAAAAAATCCACAAGTTCAGAAATAATTTTTCTGGGCGTCCAGGACGGCTTCACTCCAGCAATAAATCTCAACTTCTTCATTAGGAACTCTTTCAGTTTCATACTTCAGTGTAACAATAAAAGTCGTTTAAAAAAAGAATTCACACATTCACAATGATTTTTTCAGGCGTCCAGGGCCGGCTTCACTCCGGCAGTAAATTTCATCTTCCTTAATAGTAACTTTGCCAGTTTCATATTCACAATCAAAATCGTTCAAGAAAAGTATCCACAAGATCAGAATAATTTATCCGGGCGTACAGGCCCGGCTTCACTCCAGCAATAAATTTCAACTTCCTTATTAGGAATTCTTTCAGTTTCATATTTCAGTGTAACAATCAAAGTCGTTTAAGAAAAGAATTCACACATGTCACAATAATTTTTTCAGGTGTCCAGTTTAACAATCAGAATCGTTAATGAGAAAAAATCCACAGGTTCGGTATAATTTTTACGGGCGTCCAGGGCCGGCTTAACTTCAGCAATAAATCTCAACTTCCGTATTAGTAACTCTGCCAGTATCATATTTAACCATGAAACTAAGAATAGTTGAAGAAAAAAATCCACAAGTTCAGAATAATTTTTCCGGACGTCCAGGGCAGGCTTTACTATAGCAATAAATGTCAACTCCCCTATTGGGAACCCTGCCAGTTTCATATTTCAGTGTAACATTCAAAAATTGTTTAAGAAAAGAAATCACATGTTTAGGATAATTTTTCGGGGCGTCTAGGGCTGGGTTCATTCCAGCAATAAATCTGGCAGAGTTTCTAATAAAGAGGTTGAGATTTATTGCTGGAGTCAACTTCTTCATCAGGAACTCTGCCAGATTCATTGCTGAAATGAAGCCTGCCCTGGGCGTCAAGAAAAATTAATTTGAGCATGTGAATTGTTTTCTTAAACGATTTTGATTGTTATACTGGAATATGAAGCTGGCAGAGTTCCTAATAAGGAAGTTTAAATTTATTACTGGAGTGAAGCGGGCCCTGGACGCCCGGAAAAATCAATCTGAACATATGGATTCTTTTCTCAACCGATTCTAATTGTTAAATCGAAATATGAAACTAGCAAAATTTCTAATAACGAAGTTAAGATTTATTGCTGGAGTGAAACCGGCCCTGGACGCCCGGAAAAATTAATCTGAATAAGTGGATTCTTTTCTCAACCGATTCTGATTGTTACATAGAAATATGAAACTAGCAGAGTTCCTAATAAGGAAGTTGACATTTATTGCTGGAGTGAAGCCTGCCCTGGACTCCCGGAAAAATTATTCTGAACATATGGATTCTTTTTGTTAAATGATTTTGATCGTTACACTGAGATATGACACTGGCAGATATCCTAATAAGGAAGTTGGGTTTCATTGCTGTAGTGAAAGCCAGCCCTGGAAGTCCGGAAAAATGATTCCGAACATATGGTTTATCAAGACTACATAGTACCTGACTTTCAAAACTATGAGCACCTTCCAGAACGTGGGTACGAAAATTTTACTTTGGTACTGTAATAAATGAATTTGGATTTCAGTGGAGTCCAGCACAAATTCAATTGAACCAAAATTAGTTGATCATCTAGATTATAGTTATAATTTGATTTTTTCCGTACATTATTTTGTGTTGTAACTTCGTACTGTAAGAAAAAATATATTAATAAAATTGAACGTGATAAGTATCTTCTAATGGAAGAAGAAACCAAGTAAATAAACAGAATACTTACTAGGAAATAATCGAGCATGAATTTTCGGAAAATACTGGAACGCCGAAAAAATGTTTACTGGACGGAGCTCGAGGATTACCAGAAGAATATCACGGTTTACTCCAAAATGAGGTCTCAGTCACAGTGTGCGTTGTTGTGGCATTTCTGGTCGCCCGAGAGTGAGTTGTTTGTAAATAAAGAATACCCATGGTCGTCGAATAATCTGTGAAATATACACAAAATATACACTGCAGTTACAGCGCTCACATGCACTAGTGGACGCACGGCGAACTAAATTATACAAAAAAGGCGTTTCACAGTCAAACAGACGTCTGATGAAAAATCAGTTTTCCGAAGTGCTTGCTACCATCGCATCCCTAATATAAGGGTTAGCAATCGGACGACCGTATACGTATACTTCGGAAACCATATGTTCGGAATAATTTTTCCGGACTTCCAGGGCTGGCTTTTACTACAGCAATGAAACCCAACTTCCTTATTAGGATATCTGCCAGTGTCATATCTCAGTGTAACGATCAAAATCATTTAACAAAAAGAATCCACATGTTCAGAATAATTTTTCCGGGAGTCCAGGGCAGGCTTCACTCCAGCAGTAAATGTCAACTTCCTTATTAGGAACTCTGCTAGTTTCATATTTCTATGTAACAATCAGAATCGGTTGAGAAAAGAATCCACTTATTCAGAATAATTTTTCCGGGCGTCCAGGGCCGGTTTCACTCCAGCAATAAATCTTAACTTCCTTATTAGAAATTTTGCTAGTTTCATATTTCGATTTAACAATCAGAATCGGTTGAGAAAAGAATCCATATGTTCAGATTGATGTTTCCGGGCGTCCAGGGCCCGCTTCACTCCAGTAATAAATTTAAACTTTCTTATTAGGAACTCTGCCAGTTTCATATTCCAGTGTAACAATCAAAATCGTTTAAGAAAACAATTCACATGCTCAAATTAATTTTTCTTGACGCCCAGGGCAGCCTTCACTTCAGCAATGAATCTGGCAGAGTTCCTGATGAAGAAGTTGACTCCAGCAATAAATCTCAACTCCAGCAATAAATCTCAACCTCTTTATTAGAAACTCTGCCAGATTTATTGCTGGAATGAACCCAGCCCTAGACGCCCCGAAAAATTATCCTAAACATGTGATTTCTTTTCTTAAAGAATTTTTGAATGTTACACTGAAATATGAAACTGGCAGGGTTCCCATTGTTGTTGAGTTGACATATATTGCTAGAGTAAAGCCTGCCCTGGACGTCCGGAAAAATTATTCTGAACTTGTGGATTTTTTTCTTCAACTATTCTTAGTTTCATGGTTGAATATGATTCTGGCAGAGTTACTAATACGGAAGTTGAGATTTATTGCTGAAGTTAAGCCGGCCCTGGACGCCCGTAAAAATTATACCGAACCTGTGGATTCATTCTCATTAACGATTCTGATTGTTAAACTGGAATATATAACGGGCAGAGTTGCTAAAAATAAAGTTGAGATTTATATCTGTAGTGGAGCCGGCACTGGACGCCTGAAAAAATAATTCTGAACATGTAGATACTTTTCTTGAACGATTTTGATTGTTACAATGGAATATGAAACAGGCAGAGTCCCTAATAAGGAAGTTGAGAATTATTGCTGGAGTGAAGCCGGCCCTGGACGCCCGGAAAAATTATTGTGACATGTGTGAATTCTTTTATTAAACGACTTTGATTGTTATACTGAAATATGAAACTGGAAGAGTTCCTAATGAGAAAGTTGAAATTTATTTGAAGTGAAGCCGCGCCTGTACGACCGGAAAAATTATTCCGAACATATGGATAATTTTCTTGAACGATTTTGATTGTTACAATGGAATATGAAACTGGCAGAGTTCCTAATAAGGGAGTTGATTTATTGCTGGACTGAAGCCGGCCCTGGACACCCGGAAAAATCATTCTGAACATGTGTATTCTTTCCTCACACGACTTTGATTGTAACAATGAAATATAAAACTGGCAGATTTCCTAATAAGGAAGTTGAGATTTATTGCTGGAGTGAAGCCGGCCCTGGACACCTGAAAAAATTATTGTGACATGTGTGAATTCTTTTCTTAAACCGAAGTGCTTGCTACCATCGCATCCCTAATATAAGGGTTAGCAATCGGACGACCGTATACGGTCGCCGTAATGTAGTAGGTCGTCCGAATGATGGTAAATACCAAATGTATGGTCGTAGCAAAGATACCAGGATGTATATATATATATATATATATATTTTAACAAGACGTTTCGTCCCTGGTCTCGGACTTCTTCAGTTTTTGTTTATTTTTATACATCTACAATAGAAATTACAATGTTAAAACACTTTTTTTTTGATTATTTTTATACATTTTTTTATCAATCATGTTGAGTAAATTATTAATGAGGGTACGTACCTGAGTGACATGTCAATTATATAAATAAAACTTTTGAAATATTTTATTCAATGGAATTGTTCTGTCATGTTCGTTCCACATAATGAAGTCACTTTCATGTTATGAATATTTTCCGACGACGTAGTTTGTCTCAGTAAAATGGATTCAAGACTTGTGCAGTTTTGTTTCGATTGTTATCGGTATTGGAACTTCGGAAGATTGCTTCGATGGGGGAAATAGGATCAACATTTCATGTTTGTTTATCGTTTTAGTTTTCAGTAACTTTCTTTACATTATTGAGATTAATTATTTGAACATGGTTGCTTTTAAGGGTGCGGATGAGTTGTTGATTATATGAGGGTATAATAGATTTGGCTGAGGTTATTTATATCTGTTCTGTCATGCATAGCATTGCTATTTTTTTTGGATATATATAATTTCTTTTACATGTCTTTTATATGTGTTGCTTTCATTATCAAGTATTCAAGTATTTTTGATATCAGGATTATGTGTTTATTTAGGGCTGTACTATTTTTTTTTTCATATATTTATGGCCTTTGATTCTATTTTCTAATAATTGGGATGTTATTCCAATATACACATCATTGCAGTCATTGCAAGGGATGCGGTAAATAACATTTGATTTTTTATTAGGGGGAACTTTACTCTTCAGGGGGGTGTACCATTTTTTAAGTAGATTGTGCGATTTGTAGGATACTTGTATGTCATGTTTCGTGAGGATGTTGTTTGATTCCTCTGAGAGATTAGTAACATAGGGGAATGGTAATGAAATTTTCTGGATTTATATTTAATTTTTATTCAAATTTTGATTTATGGTAAAATTTATGAGTACGCTGTTTAATGAGTTTGTTTATGAGGTGTAGGGGGTAGTTATAATTGATTAATGTTTCTCTTACTTTTTCTAGAGCTGAAGTTCTCAGTTCGGGGCTACTAAAAGAGATTGCTCGATCAGTTAAACTGATAATGACACTTTTTTTGGGAGAAAGGGTGATTCGAATTGAAATATAAGTATATTCCTGACCAAGTTTCTTTAGTATGCCATTCAGTTGAGATTTTATTATTTTGTTTAATTAAAGATAAATCTAAGAATCTTATTTTGTTATTGTTTTCTATTTCTATCGTGAACTGTAATTTGGGGTGAAAAGATTTGAAAGAATCAAGAACATTATTGATTTTATCAGTGAGTATAGCGGTGATGCAATCGTCGTCATAGCGTTTAAAAAAGGGTACTTCAGCTCTAGAAAAAGTAAGAAAAACATTAATCAATAATAACAACCCCTTACACCTCATAAACAAAATCATTAAACAGCGTACTCATAAATTTTACAATAAATCGAAATTTGAAAAAAAATTGAATATAAATCCAGAAAATATTATTATTATTCCCTATGTTAACAATCTCTCACAGGAATTAAACAACATCCTCACGAAACATGACATACAAGTATCCTACAAATCGCACAATCTACTAAAAAAATTATACTCCCCTCTAAAGAGTAAAGTTCCCACTAATAAAAAATTAAATGTTATTTACAGCGTCCCTTGCAATGACTGCAATGAAGTGTATATTGGAATGGCTTCCCAATTATTAGAAAATAGAATCAAAGG
Source organism: Chrysolina haemoptera (assembly GCA_958298965.1). Classification (NCBI taxonomy): domain Eukaryota; kingdom Metazoa; phylum Arthropoda; class Insecta; order Coleoptera; family Chrysomelidae; genus Chrysolina; species Chrysolina haemoptera. The sequence continues at coordinate 31,038,603 of OY282584.1, forward strand.
TTACAAATATATGAAAAAAAAATAAAACAGCCCTAAATAAACACATAATTTCTGAAAATCATAATCCTAATTTCAAAAATACTCGAATACTTCATAATAAAAGCAACACATATAAAAGACACCTAAAAGAAATAATACATATAAAAAAAATGGCAATGCTATGAATGACAGAACAGATATAAACAACCTCAGCCAAATCTATTATACCCTCATATAATTAACAACTCATCCGCACCCTTGAACAAATCACAATAACGAGATAGTACCCAGTAATCCAGTTCAAATAATTAATCTCAATAATGTAAAAAAAAGTTATTGAAAACTTAAACTATAAACAAACATAAAATGTTGATCCTATTCCACCCATCGAAGCAATCTTCCTAAGTTCCAATACCGATACCACGTTGAAACAAAACTGCTCAAGTCTTGAATCAATTTTACTGAGACAAACTACGTCGTCGGAAAATATTCATCACATGAAATAGACTCCATTATGTGGAACGAACATGACAATCATTGAATCAAATATTTCAAACGTTTTGTTTATATAATTGACATGTCAATCAGGTACGTACCCTCATTAATAATTTACTCAACATGATTGAAAAAAAAATGTATAAAAATAATAATTAAAAAAAAAGTGTCATAACATATTTTAACATTGTAATTTCTATTGTAGATGACAAAAATAAAATAAACTGAAGAAGTCCCAGACCAGGGACGAAACGTCTTTTTAAAATATGAATATTTTGTCAATAAGTATCGAATCCAATACCCCAAGATATCCCAAGGAAAAAAATAAAAAAGGATTCAAGGAAATACTTTAATATAATATATGGGAAATATATATATATATATATATATAACGAATTGAAAAATCTTTCGTTTCAATGTTCAAACTTCTTCAGGGTCAGTAATGTGAGTGAAGTAGTGGAACAACGTTACTACGAGCGCAGCCGTCTTAAACGCACCACTGTACGCCTTGACAAAGCGAGTGTTCGCTGGGTTCACCGCGTGACGTATCCGGTTGGAAAAGACTATATGACAGCAGCATTTATATTTCAGATTGGTCTCTGTCATGAAGAACACATTTGAATAGTAAGGAGAGTGAGATTTGGGTGTTGCCGGATTTAAAATTAAGCAGTAGAATTACGGAGGGCGAGACGTTGCCGTTTATTTAAATTTAATTATTGAAGAAAAAACATATACAGGGTGTACCAATATAAAACCAGAAAAAAAACAGCTTGTTAAAAAATCATATTGTGAATAGGGTGTCTCAAAACACTCACCAATTAGGAGAAAAAACAACCGACATCATTTAAGAGAAAAAAACATGGCGCCCGCTTGCCAAATGCTATACCGGGTGTACCAACATAAGATTTAAGAGAAAAAAAACATGGCCACATCTGTCAATTGTCAAATGTTAGGTGAGAAAATGAATCAAAGAAAAAATGCATCATTGGGGTATGGGGATTCAAAATGTTTTCGTGATGTTGCCCATCATTTTTACGTAGGTACCAACAGAAGACAGAAGATAGAAGACAGGAGATAGAAGATATGAGCCAGAAGTTAGGAGACAGACAGGCAGACTGTCAGATATTCAGTTTGATCGAACCAGAACGAACTTACCTTATAAAAAGTCCATTTAAGTCTCATTTTTTGCATGTTTTGACGTTTAAAATTTCAGCTGTTTTTTCGAACGCGAAAAACCCTTATTGTGGTCACATTTCGACATGTTTTAACGTTTCAAATTTTAGATGTTTTTTCGAACGCAAAAATGTGTATTTTGAGCAATTTTGAAATGCCTATTGTCCATGAGGAATACATGTACATATACAGTTTTTACGGTTTAATTTTAGCTTGGTTTTTAGAACGCGAAAAACTTTGATAGTGGTTGCATTTTTGCGAGTTTTGGCGTTTCAAATTTTGACTGTTTTTTGGAACACAAAAAACGTCTATTTTCATCACATTTTTGCGGGGGGGATCGCAGTGAAGTCACCCCAACGTGTTGGACCGATTGACCGATTGAACTTAAGTTGTAAAAATTTTATTAGGCATTTTTATTTTGGTAACATATCACATAGCCAATTGTGAAGAATATCGACGTTCCCGTTTCGGGAATTGTAGCTTAAATACAGCGCCTGAGACCATTCGGCCAACCTAACTTATGAGTTTTATGTTGTTGCAGGATTAGGTAAAAATAAAATAAAACATTTCGAACGTCGGCATAGGTCATCAAAAAACATAATATATTTCGTCTGATCAAACCAGAACGAATTAACCTCACGTAGGCATAGTGTCACGAACTAACCTTACATAGCGTCACAAAAACCCACAATAAATTTCGTATGATCTAACCAGAACGAACTAACCTTACGTTAGCAAAAACTCCTTATTAAATTTTGTCTGATCTAACCAGAACGAACATACCCATACTGCACCATACGATGACAAACCGAACCATACTGAACATACCCATACTGCGACATACGGCGACATACCGAACATACCCATACTACGACATACGATGACACACCACGTTTAGCGTAAGTACGGCATACTGTGACACACACTAACATACACAACCATACAGAACATAACCATACAGCTACATACCGCGTTCAGCGAAAACGAAAAATGTGATAAATTTTGTCTGATCTAACCAGCGTCCCAAAAAACCACCCAATAAATGTCGTCTGATCGAAGTAGCATGAACTAACTTTACACGGACGTATCTTAAACCTCAACGTTGTTAGGAAAAAATGGCTGCCTCTGTCAGTTGTCGAATATCAGGTGGAAAATTGATCAAAGAATAAATTTTGTCTGATCTAAGCAGAATGAACTAACTTTACATAACGTCCCAAAACCCAATAAATTTCGCCTGATCTAACCAGAACGAATTAACCTTATGTACGCATAGCGTCTCAAAACCTAAAGGAAACTTGGTTTTCAAAATACGCATCTAGGAATTTAATTACTTATATGGTAAAGGGGAATTTTTTTTCCAGTGACACCAATATCCAATGTCCCATTTTCGAAGCAAGTAAAAAGAATAAACATGGTTTGCAAATGTTTGGTCAAAGAAAAAACGCTTCAAGGGGGATATGGGGATTCGAAACAACTACTTGTTTATACAGAGAATTTGAATTACAACTGACATTTAATTGTACAATGTTTTTCAAAGTGGAAGTTTGGATTGTTCGTTAAAGAAAAAACACAAAAACTTACCTCATAATTTTTTGTTTACGAAACGGTTCATTATATCACATAGGCAAATGAATGTCTCTGACAGTTGACAGGTGATTTGTCTGATCTAACCAGAATGAACTAACCGAACGTAGGTATAGCGCATCAATACATTTTGTTTGATCTAACCAGAACGAACTAACCTCATGTTTGTAAATGAATTTCGTCTGATCTAACCAATAAATTTTGTATGATCTAACCAGAACGAACTAGCCTCATATAGCACCACAAAAAAAACAATAAATTTCATCTGAACTAACCAAAACGACCTAACCTCATGTTGGTAGATACATTTTCTCTGATCTAACCAGAACGGAGTAACCTCACGTCGGCATATGCAGAGCATCCCAAAATCGTAATAATGTGACTATTGTCTTAAGTAACGTAGACCTAATATTTTAGCGTGTGATGCATTCAGTCATGAGTGATGTAGCAGTCACATGCTAACGTGTGATATCATGCATTTAGTCAACTATTATAGGAGTCGTAGTCTTCTCATTTGAAAATAGCATACATTCCGTCAGCTCTCGGTAGATACGTGGACCTAACATTTCAACGTGCGATACCATGCATTCGGTCAACTATCCTAAGAGAGAGGTTGCAATCTTAAATTCGGTTGTTTGAAGCACAAGTGACGAAGGGCCTTAGCGTTCAACGTGCGATCCCATACATTCAGTCTAATTTCCGAAGTGATAGAGTTTTCAGAGTTCTCAGAATTCAAAGTCTAATACCATACAATCGGCAATTGTCAGAATTGACGTAGGACAGACTCAAATGTCGAAAATGTCATTGAACGACTAACATAATATATTTGTATTTGAGTAGACATCATTTGAGCTTATTACAGACAGGTTGATTTATATACCGTTGACAGGTAGTTTCCAAGTAGTGTTACAAAAAGAACGCATTATAGACGAACGTTGATTTCAGCTGCAATGAGAGAAAAATATTCATTTGCACACCTCGCACACCACAATAAAATGTTGTACAGTTCATCATAATAAAAACATTGTTTTGTGAACAAAAACTTCGGAAAATATTAATTTTATTATTTAAAATACACAAAGGTACTCACATAAAATCAAAATATACGTGGTACAAAACACTTTACATATTTCGATGGTACATATTGTAGAAAAACTATTAAATTTCTCGTTTCACTCAAGCACGTTAAATCAAAGCATGAAGTATCCAGGTGGAAAATTTAGTGTTCTTCCGAAATGACCCACTTGCAGATGATTATTGTAATTATACAGCAGAATATCATTCAGTTGGCTGAGGAAGACCACTTGCAGACCCGTTTCGAGGTTCTTGCCTCATCATCAGTACAGGGTAGGTTGGACAACGTTTGAATCATCCTAATACATCAAAATGAATTATAATCCATTGTATGCATAACTGTTATTTCCCTACAAATGAAGCAGTGACTTACAGTAAAAGTCGGCCGCAGCACCACCCGCGGAGAAACCAAAAAGAGATCCTCAGTAGCAAAGACTCCAGGAAGTGAACGTAGTTCAAGAATTTTTGTCGGAGAGTGTCAAATAAATGAAATAGGAAACAGTTGAGATACCACTGCATGTCGGTACTTCAAAAAAAAAAAAGAAAACGATTTCTAACATATATTTCAATTCACAATTTCTGTCAGAGTCATAGCGAAATTTCGTGTCCACTGTAAAGACTACTATGTGGGGATGGCAGATAAAATTGAAAATTCCAACGGAGTTTATTCACAGAAAAACAGTTTTCTCAGTCTTGATTCTTGAATATTTTTTTGTATTCCTTTCATTCAGACGGGGTCAGTTATTTGCTTTACTTCGCCTCTTGAATTCAAACAAGTTTGTGCAGTGTTTTAGTTGGAGACAATATTGGAATGATTTCATTTTTCTGACTGAAATGTATGTTAATTCAAATAGAGAAATGAATGAATGTGGTATTTTTGGGAGTGGTCAAATCTAACTGATTCCAAACAAGTCTTGTGTAGTGTCTCAGAGAAGTGAGCGAGTTGTGAGAAGGATTTCGTCGACGAGACATATGGAAGGTTGAGAAGATATGAGATGAATATATTTTCGATTGGATTATATGATAATTCAAATACTGCAAGAGCGATGCATGGGATATGACAAGTCTGATATTGCAGTTATTGAAAATAAAAACATGATAAATTAAGGGTAATTTTGCAGAGAAAATAGTGATTTTGTTAAGTTTTATCACAACATAATAATCGTTTGGGTTTATATGACAACTTCAAATGTAGAGTATTGCAATGAAATCCTTGAAAATTAAGTTTCAACAGTGTATTTGTAGCAGATTGAAGGTGTAATGAAATAAATAGACACAGTTGATTTCGTGGACTTAAACAAAAAGACAATTTCAAATGTGACTGACAGTATTCAAGAGATTTACACTAGATGGTGAAATGGTTCTATCGCTTCATTATACACTTTTGAGTTTGTATGACAGTTGCAATGTAATAACACATCCTACCGTAGTGCATAGTATTGATATAAATCATGAGATTAACTAAAGAAACTTTCATCGTTTCATCAGTGAATTGGTGTCCGTTTTCGACGTATGTGTTTGATGAATTTGTTTCAAATACAATCTGCCCAAAACGTAAATACACATATTTGCTAATAATATCATGCTTGAAGGATACATGGAAATAAATAAATGTAGGTGTAATTGGCAACGTTTTGAATGGTTCAGACAAATCGTCCACACCGACTAAATTGGTGAAAATTAAATTTAAAAGATATTCGAGCCGGTGTATTGATGATGGAAACAAGTAATGGAAATTTGAAGGTTTCAACTCTGATGAGGACTGAAAACGTCTAAAGTAGAAATTTTAAATTAAATTCAACTAACATTCGAAATGGTATACTAATGATGGGAAAATATGCGAAACGTTGTAGTCTGATGAAGTCCAAATAGAACCAAAAATTAAGGGATTTTTTCATTCAATCCAACGTTGGGGTTTTTAACTGTGATGAAGACTCAAAGGAAATACGAAACGGGATAATAATGAGAAAAGTAAGTGAAACTTTGGGTTTTAACTCTGATAAAAACTGAAATAAAATTCGAGACAAAGTGTACTGATTATGGAAACGATTTACCGAAAGTTGGGTGTTTCAACTCTGACGAGGACTCAACACGATGAAACTAGGGATTTTTCACATCAAATTCAAGTAACATTTGAAATAATATACCGATGATGGAAAAAATCAACCGAAATAACTAGTTATAACTCTGATGAGGACTCAAAGACAACTTGAAACTGGGATTTTACATTATATTTGAATTACATTCGAGACAGTGTATTGATGACGGATACAAGTGACAGAAATTTGGGGTTTTCACTCTGATGAGGACCTATCACGTCGAAAGTCGAGATTTCACATGAAATTCAGATACAAATTTGAAACAGTGTTCTGATGATGAATATAAGTAACCAAAACGTCGGGTCAAATCACAATGAAGGCCCATATAAAATTCGAAATCGATCACCAACGTTTTATCGGTAGACTAAAAATCAAATTAGTCCAAATCACCGAATGTTCGGTCATTGAAAATGAGTCTCACTGTGTAAAAAATTAATTTTTCGAATATTTTAAAAATCAAACCGGTCAAATGTCCTCCATTGACTTGAGACGGAATAATTCCCATCTAGTAGACTCAACACATGATACAGGTGTAAACATCCAATCCATCAGATCGATTTCAATTAAACGAGCCATGTGTTGTGTGCTCCAGAGAAGTGAGAAAGTTTTTGAGCAAACATCACTGACGAGACAAATTACTTCGAGAGTCTTAACACAATATCGAGATAATTCGAAACATTTGCACTGAACTCCATAATAATTTAAATAACCAATACGATTTTGTTGAGAAATGAGCAAGTGTGTGGGTAAGACAGCACCGACGAGACATATTACTTGAAAAGGATGCAATCAAAATCATCAGATCAATTTCAATCAAACACGTCTTGTACATTGTTTCAGAGAAGTAAGCGAGTTTGTTAGTTGACCACATCGTTTCATGTTAGTCTGATGGAAATAATGGCAAATACCTTGATGATTTATATAGTGGCAAATACTTTGATGATTTATTCAGTCAAGTATATTTCTGCCACCTCATTTGATGGTACATCAATTTTCGTTTATAAGCTTAGCAAAATAACTTTCATTTTCGAATGTAATATGTATAGAGGGTGTCTCAAAACACTCATCCATTGAAAGAAAAAACAACCGACATCATTTAAGAGAAAAAAAAGATGGCGCCTGCTTATCAATTACCATATATCGGGTGGACCAATATATGATTAAAGAGAAAAAATATGGTTGCCTCTGTCATTTGTCAAAGAAAACACGCGTCATTAGGGGTATGAGGATTCAAAATGTTTTCGTGAAGAGGTCCGTCATTTTTAACGTGCGATACCCATCGAACCGTTCAGTTCCACAATAATGAAAATTTGTGTCTCATGATTTGAAAATTTTAGTAGGTAGGTATTTGAATTGTCATGGAAAATTAGGAATATATGGTATTACTGAAATATAATTACCCATTTTTTTTTCTGTGACCTCAATATGGAGTTCAATTATAATTTTTTAGCGCAAGTGGGCATTCGAAAAAATACTAACTTCACATACTGAATGTGTTTCAGAAAATGAATTTAATATTTTAATAATTATTTCGGAGTTGATTTAATAAAACTATTCATTTTGTGTTTTCTAATGGCAAAATGGATGGAAAACCATCGTGCATGCCAAGGAAGAAATTTAAAATTATTTACGAGAAATCAACAAAATGAAAATACAACAAATTGCTATATATTTTATTTTTCTTTCTTCCAGAGTCTGTAAAGTGACATTTCGACTAACGACTGACCATGCATTTGAAACCATTGTTATGGCATGGTTCAACCATAGGAAACAAGATATTCTAGGGAACAGAAAAAAGATTGATATGTAGATGTGTTTATACCTCAAATTAAAATATTCAGCACCACCGATAATTTATTGTTTGACTTGAATCCTTGAATATTGGTTCCTACTATCAGTTTTTCATAACAAGTCTTGTATAAGGAGCTACCTAATATTTGATTTTTTGAATTAAAAGCATCTTTGTGAATAGAACATTAAAAAACATATACGATTCAAACTGAGTTAAAATATAAGCAATGCTTTTTCAGCTTTTATTTTATACTTATGCTTTCCTATATATTGGTTCATAATATAGTATTGAACAAGGCTCTTCTTTGCATCCGAATACACAAGAATAATCTGTAAGTAACCGATTTTGCTTGTTTTATAATAATCCTGTGATACATTGTGTTTTTGCTTCAGTGCGAAAACTTTGTACTGCAATGTTTGCATCCTTCTATAGTAATGATTGGACTCTTATATTCCGCAACAACACATTTTTAACACCCCTGTCAGTTTGAAGAAAGATAAACATACTGCTGCAAATGAATTCTTACTTTGTAAATGTGAAGTTTTATCAACTTCTCATACTGAATTTTCACTGAAGTTTTATCCCAACAACAAACCACTATTTTCAACACCTGAACAAATGTGTTTTAATCATCAAAGTGGCCATCTTTTTGAGAAAGATCAAACTTTCTCCAGAAGATGGTCACTTGGTGACTGATACACATGTCAAGAAGTTAAAAATAGTGGTTTGCTGTTTGAATAAAATTCTAGTGTATTCAGTATGAAAAGTTGAAACTTCACATCTACAAAGTTGCGATTCATTTGCAGCAGTTTTTACCGTAGAGCAGATTGTCACAATTCGTCGGACCTCTTTAGAAGTTCTCTATTAAGGAATTCCAACTATTCAGATGATGTGGTGTTGCAGGTTTTTCCGGGTTTCCCTGCAGCTCTGAAAGCGAATGCGCCACCAATACCATTTAAGCGCCGATCAATCATTTTGATGTTTTTACTTTGTTCTTGTTAGTTTCATTGTGTTAATAAAGTTCTTTTTGATTATTTTAACATAAGGTTAGTTCGTTCTGGTTAGATCAAACAAAATTTATTGATGCGTTTTGGTTTGATCAGACGAAATATATTATGTTTTTTGATGACCTATGCCGACGTACAAAATGTGTTATTTTATTTTTACCTAATCCTGCAACAACATAAAACTTATAAGTTAGGTTGGCCGAATGGTCTCAGGCGCTGTATTTAAGCTACAATTCCCGAAAGAGGAACGTCGAACTTCTTCACAATTGGCTATGTGATATGTTACCAAAATAAAAATGCTTAATAAAATTTTTATAACTTAAGTTGGTCAATCGGTCTAACACGTTGGGGTGACTTCACTGCGGCGACGGTCCCCCCCGCAAAAATGTGATGAAAATAGACGTTTTTCGTATTCCAAAAAACAGCTTAAATTTGAAACGCCAAAACTCGCAAAAATGCAACCACTATCAACGTTTTTCGCGTTCTAAAAAACAAGCTAAAATTAAACCGTAAAAACTGTATATTTACATGTATTCCTTATGGACAATAGGCATTTCAAAATTGCTCAAAATACACGTTTTTGCGTTCGAAAAAACAGCTAAAATTTGAACCGTTAAAACATGTGAAAATGTGACCACAATAAGTGTTTTTCGCATTCGAAAAAACAGCTAAAATTTTAAACGTTAAAACATGCAAAAAATTAGACTAAAATGGACTTTTTATAAGGTTAGTTCATGATGGTTCGATCGGTCTGTCTCCTAACTTCTGGCTCCTATCTCCTGTCTTCTGTCTTCTGTTGGTACCTAGGTTAAAAATGATGGGCACCATCACGAAAACATTTTGAAACCCCATACTCTCAATGATGCATTTTTTCTTTGATTCATTTTCCCACCTAAAATTTGACAATTGACAGACGCGGCCATGTTTTTTTTTCTCTTAAATCTTATGTTGGTACACCCGGTATAGCATTTGGCAAGCGGGCGCCATGGTTTTTTCTCTTAAATGATGTCGGTTGTTTTTTCTCCTAATTGGTGAGTGTTATGAGACACCCTGTTCACAATATGATTTTTCAACAAGCTGTTTTTTCTGTGATGTTATGTTGGTACACCCTGTATATGTTTTTTCTTCAATACTTAAATTTAAATAACCGGCAACGTCCCGCCCTCCGTAATTCTACTGCCTAATTTTAAATCCGGCAACACCCAAATCTCACTCTCCTTAATATTCAAACGTGTTCTTCATGACAGAGACCAATCTGAAATATACATGCTGCTGTCATATACTCTCTTCCAACCGAATACGTTACGCGGGGAACCCAGCGAACGCTCGCTTTGTCAAGGCGTAGAGTGGCGCGTTTAAGACTGCTACGCTCGTAGTAACGTTGTTCCACTACTGAGTGAAGGCACTGAATTTAAACTAACTAACTAAAAACCATAAAAATGTTACAATAAATGGAAAAAAATTGTACTATATCTTCACACTGCCAGATTATGTGTCAGCGTGAAGATATAGTACCATTACAGATTATCTGTACCATTCTTTTCCATTTATTTTAACATTTTTATGGTTTTTTACTTAGTTAGTTCAAATTCAGTGCTTTCACTCACATTACTGACCTGAAGAAGTTTCAAAATTGAAACGAAAGCTTGGTACTTGATAATAAAGATATTTTAATTCGTTAACCGTATCCTGACTGAAGATCCCGTTATCCCCCTCCGTTGACACCGATTTTCATATATATATATATTGATAAAGGGTACCTTGTCACCTCAAAAACGGAAACACTAACATCGATGTCACCTCATATATAACGCTGTGTCCTCCGTTTTCGGAGATGACAACGTTTTCCATTAATGTTTTGTCAGGAATGCTCTACAGGGTGTAAGGATCATTATACCAAAAATTCGTCTGGAGGTCACTTGGACCCCCCTATGCCTACAGAAGACATTTTTAGTTCGACAGTATATGACTGGCGCTAGTGTCGTACTCATATTTGCGTGAAATATGACGTTATAAACTGCCTTATGCATCGGGTTAGTTGTGACCTCCAAAAATGGAAACATCTCAATCTGAATCCATGTGTTTCAGTTCAATTTCTAGTGTTGCACGGATCGTACGTTGTAGCCTCTTTGTGAATAGAATATTTTGTTGATGATTCAAATTATTCAGCAGAAAGTAAACAAACTTACTTCATATGACAACAGGATGATATAAATATTATAGACTTTTGAAATGTTTGCCCCGAAAACTTCGAGAATGAGATTGTTATATCAGAAAGTTTGAAAAAATATCATTCAGTCCATGGGAGTGCCATGGCTAATAAAAGTAGCTGTTCTTCCTACGCACAAGTTTCTTTGTGTAAAGTCGAAAGCTGTTTGTGGTAGTATTTTTATTAATTTATACCTATATAGTCTGTAACGAAACATAAATTTTTCTACTTGAAGTAGTCGATCAAAACGTTATTATTTAGAATTTGGTACCTAACTCTCTATTGAAAATGCTTCGTTAGACGACCCTTCAATCTTCTAGGTTATTTACGTTGCTATTTCCGCTAAATAATCGAGCTTGTACCTCTGTGTGGCTTCATCGTTTTATTTTCTATTGCTCCTGTTATTATTTTAGATGAGAATGTAAACGAGAAACAAGTCTGAGACCATACGGACAGACAGGATACCACTTTCGGTTCATTCACGAATTAAGTAATTCCTTGCTGTGCAACACCAGCCCGCTGATTCCTTACCATGTAGAGCCGCCCCTTTTCAATTCTTTGCTGTACCACATCGGTTTCACTGATTCCCTACTTCATCGAGAACTGCCGTCCCTTTGTTTTTCCGAGCCTACTGAGTTTTTGTGGCGTGTTAAAAAATTTAACTTTTTAATAGGTTTCCAGCTCCGTTTATTTGAAGTCATGTTTTCGGACCCTTAAAAAGTCAGAGCAGACTTTTTGTATTTTTTATATTAGTTGGCTTCTCGAACCATCGCATTCCGGTGGTTTTTCTGCCGTTTTACTACCAAGGCCATCATTTTTCTATAAATACGAAAACCCTTCTAGAGAAGGGGCCTTTTGATTTTGATTGTCTGATTGTTCAAGTCGAGTGATCCGTTTCGCATTTTTGACCTTTCAAAGTAAGTGCTCCGCTTCGTATTTCTAAATTTCCGTATACATCCAGAGAACTGTGTGAAAACCGTAAGCATTCCAAATATTATTTTTCACTATTAGTATGGCCGTTTAGAAGAATTTATTAGGTGATTCAATCAGATACGTTAAATTAATCAGTATTTTTTTTTATCATTCTGGGTATCAGTGACTAATTTAAAGACTCGGGTAATTTACCAGACTCGATTCCTCCAACTGCCGACTTAATACAATACTCGCCATCTCTTCTCCAAGGTATTGATAAAAGTAGCCGCCGGCAAGAAAAGGTGTTGACGGAGTTTTATATTGCTTCAGAGTCCCTAAGGTGTGGATAAAGTAGCCATCGGCTGGACCCGACCGCGATTCGTTTCTAGAAACAGTGGAGAAATCATTCTGTTCGCAAAATTGTCGAGAGCAAGGCTGTGCTCAACCGGGAGACTTCCCAACGGCTTTCAGAGTTGCTGTGCGTTACTAAGATCCCTAAGGAACAGAGCAATCTGTCACAGGCAGGATTCGGTTTCGCTTGAAGGTTCATACAGTCTGCTATAGTGTTCTCAAGGCGTAGTATAAAGTTGCCGCTGGCCGAACACACGCGAAAACGTTGAAATTGGGAATCTCTAGTCGCCGTGGCTAACTGGCCGTGAGCCGTGAAGAAACCGTTTGTGAAAGTAAATATACTGAGTATTTGCTAAATCATCGTATCAGAGCACCCTGCCATAAGTCACCGATAGTCCCTAAACCCTTTATATATACCGTGAGCCGTGAAGAAACCGTTTGTGAAAGTAAATATACTGAGTATTTGCTAAATCATCGTATCAGAGCACCCTGCCATAAGTCACCGATAGTCCCTAAACCCCTTATATATACCGTGTGTTACGAGATTGAGTAACTCGCTCCGAGAACGAACCGGTCTGATTGTTTTACCAGTCGAATGTCTCTGAAAGGCCTTATTTGCTAAAAGTACGCACACTACCAGGAACCCGCTTACCGTACCGGACTTGTTTCTCCGTCTGATATACTAGTTGTAAGATATATTCGATAACCATAGGAAGTGACATTCCGTTAATTACTTTGATACTTGAGTGTCTAATCTAGAATTTAACTGCAATAAAGTCCCGAATTGTCACCTCAAGTCTTCTTTTATTTTCATATACACTACTATTTAACAGTTGTCAGTTGTCTAAAGTAGCCGGTATCTCACGAACCTCAAGGGTTACACTTAAAGCCTGTAACCCCTTGACTACTGCCATTTGCGTCACCCGAATTGACCCCTGGGATACCGTACTGAGTTGTAGGGAGAGTGGAGCATACCACTTAAAATAACTGGCGCCCGATCCGTTTATTGAGTTTGTGGTCTGTCCTCGAGAGAACAGCAGACACTCAGTAACCGACGCGCCATAGTAACGACCGCCTTTATCCAGTGAGAGGAATAAAGAGCGTTACAAGGCACGTATGTACGCTATGTTTTCGCAAACCATCCAATCAATTCGAATGCTCACCTACCTATTGACGAGTAACCCGTCTTATGAGTAACCAAAATAAATTTTGTAATTATGGATGGAATTTGATGAAATTTTGTGAGGTATATGAATGCGAATATCATGAAGTGAAGGACTCAACATTTTCGAGTTTCAGTTTTTCTGAAAATGATCACAAATTTTGATTTTCATATGGAACACTCTGTATATTTAACTGTAGACTTTCACGGCTGGCCCCAATATTTTAGTTGGATTTCGGGTATTGCCGTGGTCTTCTTTGGTGAAAATCTACAAACGTTTCGACTGCAACGGCAGCAGTACCATTGGCGAAATATCTGAAACTGAAACTGAAGCTCTCGTTTCTTGCATGCCATTTATGATACTGTTTGCGTACTTTCGGTGCTGTGTCAAAACTCTTTTGTTGTATTCAAGTTCATTTGGTACGGTGGAGGACAATGGAAATGATGAATTCAAAACTACATATCAATGAATTGAGAAAGGGTCGGGCTGAGTCTATTTCTGCAATTAATCTGTTTTTTTTTGTTTTTGAGTACGAAGAACTTATTTTTTTAGGTTCTATAATGAAAGGTGGGTGCCTTTTATATAAATCAATTAATTATCAACAGTTTCTAGAGAAACAACATAAACACCCGTCCAAATTAAGCGCGAAAGCACACGTATGTTTCCTTGATATGTGTTAAAAAACCGACACCAATCTGGCTGACGGTATGCGCCGATCACGTCCTTCGCGAGAGGTAACGCGTGCGGCGAGAATCCACGAAAACACCGTCCAGATTTGCATACGTATGTGCATGCGAGTCTGCTCACCGCATGCGTACGCAGCTTTATGTTCGCTTATGAAATAACGCCCAACACCTTTTCGTCGAGAAACAAAAGAAATACTCAACTTATCGTCGAGTTCGCACGCTACGATTGTGTATATCCTTTAATATTCTTCTTATTCATGTCTGAATGTGATATCACGACTTTGTAGATTTGTTGACTTCAAATAGGTGTCGTCTGCTGAATGTTGCTGCCACATCACATGTTTTCCCATTTGTGATTTGTTATTGTGACTGTGATATCAAATATACGTCGAATATAGGCAAAGACTGAACTTCGCATTGGTGCAGCATTGTTACATCACATAAAGTTTTTTTTTTTTCAAATCAACTTTTTAAATCATATAAAACTGTTGCTTTCTTATAGCTATTGCAATATTGGAGTGAAATCGATACAGTGATTGAAAATACTGTAAACACTTCTGAAATTAATCAGAAAAATTCAAATAAAAAGTAATTTTTTCAAAACTTGAATTTTATTGAATTTTGATTTAGGAAACCATTGAAAATATTTGAAATTTTTTGGTAAGTAATTATATCTTGAAAGAGCAGAGATTTCAGTTTTTTTTCCAAATATATTTTAATTTTTTACTTTCGAAGAACTTGTTAGGTAATGAAACTCAAAATCGATATAAAACCTAATAAGATTTGAAATAAATTTTTTCTTCATTTGTATCCCACAAATTAACAAAGATTCTCCATTGGGAATTTCATCTCCCGGCATCGACGTTCTGACGTTCTGATGTGATGAAAGTATGTAATGAAAGTAATTTTTTTTTCTTCGGAAACTATTTTTTGTAAAAACTTGAGATTTTTCAAATTATATAAGTTCATATCAAAGTTTCTCGCTGGAAATGTTGTCTCTCCAAACCGACGCCATCCTGTTGAAACATATTTTTTTGAATCAGAGTTCGGAATTATTCTTTTTGGGTATTTTTTTTTATGAGAACTTGAAATCACGCATATTGTTCGGAGTTGCCTCAAAACTTTCCACATGAAAATTTTATTTTTCCATACCACTGGCCTTATATTACATTTTTTATCAGTGTTAAGATTTTCTTTCAATGAAGTTTATATCGAAGCTTCAACCTTGCATATATCATCCCTTCAAACCAACGGTATCATACCAAAAACACATTTTTTTATCAGAAATACGCTAGCTTGAATCCAATGAACTGCTATTTACAGCTCCGAACAGATATATCTTATAACATATTTAATATATCCCACCAGTTGAAAACTGGTGATGTACTGCACGTTCTGTCCTCCAAAATCTGACAACAATGTTTGAGGTTACAACGGTTTATATATCGGAAATGAGTATCCATATATGAGGAAGTGACTACGTCTCCCTCGTTCCCAGAAAAACTCATTTTGAAAAATCTTTACCCCTCGTTTGAGATTCCGATTTTTATCCATGCCCTCACTATATATTCACCTGTTCAATATTACCTCTTTTACCCGGAGGTCAGGTCGCCTAGTCAACATAACTTAGAAAATAGAAATATTGACCAAGATACGTATTAAAGTTTAAAAAAAACCACTTCTGTCGATGTTGCGTCTAGTTTACTAATTAATCTCACTATGCTACACTGATTGAAAAAGAAATGAAGATATTTCGAAAGCTCTCAATTAAAAGCAGACAAGAGTCTTCTTTATTGTACCCATAAGCCTCATATCCTGTTTAAAACAAACCTTATATACATATATTTATATATATATAAGGTTTGTTATATATATATATATACTCGATACTTCTATTCCCTTCTAGAGAGCTCAAGTCATCCCGACCAACTTGAGCGGTGACATCATCTTGTTAACGAGTTGGCTGAGTTCCGTTTGATTTAATTTCGTCGGTTACGAATTCAAGAGTAGGCTCGGGGTCGCTATATTGCCTCCTTCTTAAAGATATATTTTCCCGAAATAGCATCCTTGGAGTGTGTCGGTCCCTGTATGACTTCCCATATCTGCACCGTGTTGAAGATGTTTGCAGCAGACCAAAATCAACGCCACTGGATCTGAATGTCATCTTTAACATGCTTCTTATGACTCTCCAATTCAGTCCATCAGGCCCACAGAACAATTTTGTGATTGCCAGGTCCATAAGATTTTGGTCCAGCATCGTTTCTCTTAATCTGAGACTCTTCCAGACGTCTTCATAGGAAGTTATCTTGAGATTGCTTCTTGGTTACCAGGTAGAAGATGATTCTCTGGCTTGTCTTCAACTGTAACACCCTTCCAACTTCTGGGTGCTGTTCCGCAATTCGTAGAGTTGACCAAACTTCTTTGAGAACACTACAGCTATACCCCTGGATATTCAAATATCTTCTGCCACGCAGAAGTCAGTAGGTGCCTCAGAAATGTCTTGTGACTCTTCTCGAGTTAGCATGTGTGACTCTTTCTGTCCACTCTGCAATTTCGGCGACAAACTACGGCGACGCATGTTATACAGATTATACAGCCACACTAGGACGCAGGTGTTGAATGCTCTAGCATCTGCGTTGATGTCATAGATTCTCTTCATTCGGTTGCTGGCACTCTCGATATTCAAACGGACTCGTTCGTGGATGCCGTCCATTCTTTACCGGAGTTTGATGACATAATGTTCTCCTTCGTTGTCCTGACATGGTGGCGTCCCAAACAGTAAGTCGCAAGGGAGTCGTAGCTCTCGTTTCATAATACTGGCTGGGGTTCGGCCGGTTGACTCATACACCTCCGGACGATAAGCCATCAGGAAAAGAATGTACTGGTCCCAGTATTTCTGATGGGCGGAGACTACCTTGGGTAGGTGGCGGTATTGAAGATGTTCTGATACTCCTCGACCAAATCCCTCAATTTGGACTGCTGAGCTGGTCCTATGTCCTTGGATGAGATGGTGACCAACTATTCCAATTTTGCTGTTTTGGCTAACAGTACCGCATACACTCCTGATCACATTTTTCCTCTTCAAGGTTACTGGGTTATAATTGACATTCATTACCCCTACTGGCACAAATTCATCATCACGCAGCAAAGTCTTCCCTAGTACGATTCCTCGTCGAATTTTCTCATCATGAAGCTCGGGCATGAACATAACCACGTTCGATTCCTGGCAGCGGCTTTTGAGCTGTGAGTGGTATACGTATGTTCTAGATGGGTTTGGCCATACCGTATTTCTATATGTTTAATAAGCTGTTCTAGGATCGCGAAGCTTTGTAAAATATTCGTTGCTTCTTCACGTAATCTGCCCACAGTTTTTCCGTCAAACTTCGGCGGCTTCATGGAGAGCGTCTCTATTTCAGAACTGGTCTTGACATCCTTCAAACCCTTTTGAACGTCATCCAAGTTCAAACTCAATTCCAGCAATGAACTTTCATTGACACTTTTTGAGGTATGGGTAGTGTCAATTTGGTATTCCAACTGATTTTCTTCTCTATTTTGTTAATTTCCGTCTCGATACCGTCTTTCATTGATTGTTTTCTTCAATTTTTCCATTTCTTCCTCAATTTCATTCTTTGATCTTTATCTAGACGGTCCCCATTCTTTCTTCTTATCGGTTTGCCACGCCACAAAGTTCTTCTTTCATGTTCTTCGAGTTTTATAGAAGCTCTTCTCTCAAATTATTCGAACTTTCTTGAAATTCTCCTTTTCCTTGAAGTTTTTCCTTCAAACTGTCTGTACTTCTTTTATGATTCAAGAAATAGAACCTTCCCACAACACCAAAATTACGTCACTTTCACTCGATCTGCGTTTCGCCAAAAAAGTTAGTTTACAAAGCTTATAACTCTTCTTGAATCGTATTCAAACCAAAGGTTCCAAATATTTATTTTCGACTTCTCCTATGAGTTTCTCCGGGTATCCGTTTCAGCGTAGATCCCTTTTGGTGTTATTTATTTCCACTTTCAGTGACTTCTGGTTGTTGCATATTCACATCTCCACCAACGTGCTTACAGTGATTGGAGCCTAGTTGAGATACTGCCCTGTGTGTGTCTTCTTCCTGTAAACAGATGTGAAGATACCAATGTCTGTTCTTTCAGCTTTTACCTCGAGAAATGACAAGGTACTACTAGTTTCCCTTTCCATAATGAACTTGATTGAATCCCTCATGTTGTTTATTCTTAAGAAGAAGTCCTCAAGGTGTTCATCTCCGTGGTTGCATATGATGAATATGTCGTCTACGTATCAGCCACAGCTTCGGTTTGTATTCGAATTTGAGTTTTCGCCAATTTAAGAACATTTTTTTTTTCGTTATTGTCGTAGGAACATAGAATTGGGTAGTTGGCATCGGCTAGGGAAAAGTTCAGGAGGATGGAGACGTTGACGAGGAACGCCCCTGCGAAAGATGGGGTGCGTGGGACCTTGGACGATAGAGATATTTCGATTTTTATTTTTTTGGTAATTTGAGCGTTGTTGACACTGGCACTGGTGAAACACCAGCGATTGACGCCGCCAATGGTCTGGCTCGCCGGGAATGTTTGCATAAGCGCATTCCTTAAGATAAACAGTGCATCAGACAGACTGCACGTGTTCGTTAGAGACGTAATTTGTGGAAAAATGCGTGTCATATCGGAAACGAATATGTTGGATCGTCTGCCGTCAATGTTTGGAAGCCATTCCAAGGTTATTTGGCTTCCGACGATGATTTGGAACAAAACATTTCTCGGAATCAAATGATACGCAATACTGCGAGATGGCTCAAGGTAATTTGTGTATCACGTAGCTCTGTCGAGTTAAATGTCGAATGAAAAAACGATTTCCAGTGATTTCGTCTTTCTTTTTTGATCAAGAATTACACATCAGTACCATAAGTGATATGAATAAGTATTTTCATTTTCATTGGCAATTGCGTATCTTTGCTTTGCTTTGTAGAATGACGTCTTTTGGACAGAAACTCGTCGGCGTCGCCGACATCTGCATTCCGGGCACAGTAGGCGTCGTTTGAGTGGTCACCTCTGTGTTCGGGCTACTACGAATCGACTTCGAGAGTATAGCTGATCGCCAAAGTGTCTGACACTTCGAGCACATTCAAATCGGTGGCATTCTCGAACCATTTGAATCCCCCGTACGGAATATATTCTATCATGGCCCACCCATATAAATTATTCATATTGAGATATAACAATTAAGTAGAGGGCTGAGTGAAGTCATACGTGTCACCCATGTATTTATTATTTGCCCCGGAGCTTCTGTTGTAGCACTGACTGTTGCCCCCGCGAATTTCTTGCTCGATGGACATGAGCATATCGACGTCCTTCAAAATCTGCAACTTGCACTGGGTGTACTTTAATATGCACGACCACCTATAGCCGGTAGAGTGTAATACCACGCGGGGTCCAGGCCATATGTCTCGTGACCGATATTTCGAAAAATCTCGAAAATATCCGCCAAGAGCAATATGTCTGTTTTTATATTCAAGTCAGAGTATTCGACCAGTGTTTTGAGGTTGAACGTTTGCCACACGTTCTGCGCATGTTCGTATTTTGCTTTAGTTATGTGACAATCGTTTAACTTGTGGTAGAAATGATGGAGCGCCGGAAAACTTTCAACTTCCAACTTTTCCATCGAATCGACAAAATCGTATGGAAAAACGCACTTTAGAGTGAGCAATTCGTACTGGGCAGCCGTCAGATGTGCAAATTCACGTTTGGATATTTTAAAATCGGGCAGAGCCAAAGTCTGAACCAAATGGTCCAAATTCATACTCATAAAACGGAACGAATCAATGAATCTGAATTTGATGTCTGTATTGTCCTCATACTGGGTGAAAGATATGTATTTTTCTTTGTTTACAGGCAACAAGCTGACTCGCCCCCTCTTTGCTATATCTCGAATAATATTATGGCTGTCGTATCCGGACAAATTATAGAGAACGATCGGCACCACGAGATACTTTTTGTACGCCAAAAGCACCAGTGTAGTGATTATGATCTTTTAAAATTTTGTCGCCAGATTTCTATGTTTTTCGAAAGTGTGGCAACATGTCGCGTTCACCTCATCAGATTATGCGATTATGGGGGCAATATCCAAAGTTTTGACTTCGACAATTTTCGGTATGTCCCCCATTCGCTGCGCAAACCAATCCATCGAATCCAAACCTCGATGGCTATCGTGAAATGACAGTGTCATCATATGCACACTTTAAATAATATCCGACACTGAACGGAATATGTTTTTGATACTTTTCCGTTTGAGGAGTGCGCCCAGCATCTTTGAATGGTCTTTGAGCACAAAGTAGTGGGGAAAGAATATTCAATAGGTGTTTGTATGACTCGAAAATCAAAATTAGCTATTTGCCTTAGTTTCATCGGAAATTCGATACCCGTCAAATTTAGAACATTTGAATACTGAGGATGAGAAGCTGTATTACCTATATTTATTTTTGCCGGATACTAAGCGGAAACTATGGCCCAAGCAAATCATGCATCACCATAATTTTTATATTGATATAAGCTTACTTTTTGGCTGTGGATTTTGGCAACTCGATGTAAGACGAGCCGCTGCAGGATTTGTTTGTATTTTCCATACTGACAATTTGTTTGAGACTCCAGCCGCTCTCTTTTTCGGCGAATTCGGATAACTTATTTTGCATTTGATCTATAACGTTTTCGAGAAACTACCCTTTCAAATCAGTACCCCTATCAATCACGGCGTTTTTAGTGCTGAAATACTTGAAATATATTTTTTTATCTTGTTTTAAACTACTTTTAACAATTCCCCGCAAAATGTTGCATTCACTTTGATCCTTTGCTGTTTTTTCAATAAATTTGGAATTCTTCGTTTGAATAGACTGAATGAATCCCTGAAAAATTGTCCAATATATTTGTGGGTTAAATTTATGATTGTACCAGTGCGAAGACGTGAAGGCAATGCTGTTTTCAAATCCTCCCACCGACCCCTCTAACGATAATTTTGACTTGACCCCCTCGCCCACATGACGAACTCCCAAATTCTTTATTGAATTACGAAGTTCGGAGTCTGCGTAGAGTCCCAATCGACTACTCAGCCGATATGGCACTACTCAAAAGACGAACAGTTCTTTTACAATATGCTAACCATGTTTTTTGTTCATTGACGGTGAATTTTTCTAACAAAATTCTTTGTGTCTTCCTCAAGGTTTTTATCATATCACTGGCCGAATTGGCAATAGCGTCAGAATTCATCTTTATTCAAAAAATACAACACACAAAAATATACAAAAAATGAATGAAAATCGAGAAAACTCACTTTGGGGAAAATGTGTGTGAAAAAGGAGCACTACGCCTTGGCTATCTCAAACAGCTGCGGCAGGTACTGCTGCTTGCTGAACTTTCGCCCCTGTAAGTAAGTACGTGCTGATTCTCTGTCAATTTCTTCAGGTTGCTCTTGGGGGCAGCGGTAATTCTGCTTGGCAGGAATACCTCTTCGAATCTAGTGATTTTCACCTCCGCGTCTAATATCAATTTTGGCTCGTCCAACGGAACTCGGGTAACTTCGTCAACTCCTTCCTGCCGGCCAAACCAACTTTGTTAATTTCATCAATGTGAGACATCTGCGAAAGAGCGAAATACTTCAAACACATAATTTTATTCGCTGTATATGAAATAGAAATACGAAATACTGTATATACTTTGAGACGACATTATTTTTTGTTCCACACACGCTGTATACAGAGTGTGGCTTTTAATAGCCCCCTGTTAACTTTTGAACGGTTCGACGTGGAAACATGAATAAAAAATCGTTTTGAGGGTTTCACCAATACTACTTTTTGAAATAAAGAATATGGTGATTGATCAATAGGGGTCGCGGGGGGGCCATCAACTCAAAATTTGGCACATTGTTGAAAAATAATTCAATTCTCTTTACAACTATTAAATAATTTTGAATTTTTTTTATAATTTTTTTCCCAATTCCGATTTTTATGCCTTTAGAAATTTTTTAGTCAATGTGCCCTCAGCGCCATCTGTCTTCTCTCAAAAAGTAGTATCGGTACCCTTAAAAAAATTTTTTGGTTTCAATTTTCTACATCAAACCGATCAAACACCACTGGAAACAAAATTCATAATCTACTTTCATGAAAAGAAGCTTCGTATTACAAATAAAAAACACACAAAATTTAATCAAAATCGGCGAACAGTATTTTGAGTAATTCATGAAAAACCGATATTTCATTAAACTTTGGACACCCCGTTACTCGGAAACGGAGCAAGTTAGGACACACGTTTATATGAACTTTTTGTCATGAAATATGACAAGGAATCACCACCTGATATTAAAGTCATCATTTAAGATACACCCTGTATAGGTTACAGTAAATTCCATCAAAGGAAATATTACTCAGGAGGAAGTGGCTGCAGACACGGTGACGGCACCGAACCCCGAATATGATTTTGCCTATTATTGATATTTTCGTAGGAACAGGTAGTATTAGAAATGAAAAACTACTGAATTAATATGTTCACATTTCATGCCATTTGAATTATAACAATAAAAAGAAACAATATTCGAGTGAAATTTACATGTTTATCTTCAAGGTAAATCAAATTGCAAAATTTTAAATCATCCTTGACATTCCTTTTTCCTGAATTCTACCTTGAGATTGGGAGATTCTCATTTGGCGTACCAACTGAGCAGCTGAGGACCTGAAAAGAGACAGAAAGGTATTATCTAAATATTTGGCCGGCGGCATTCTGAAATACTATTTAAATACTATAATTTATCCACTTTTTAATAAAAAGTACTTATTACTATTATCAAATACAAGCAAAAGATTAACTAATTTCTAACTACTACTAGTACCACTTGCTAACTACTTTTATTAGAAAAAAATTATATTTCTATTTACAACTTCATTTTACAAGTCATCATCTCATTACAATTTTACTATTATATATTATATATTATAAGAATATATATATATATAGATGCCTGTTAAGTTGTGACCTCCGTTATGTTGACTGGGCGACCTGACCTCCGGGTGAACGGGGTATCTAGGTGATATTGAATAGGTGAATATATAGTGAGGGGAAGGATGAAAATCGGAATCTCAAACGAAGGGTAAAGATTCTCCAGAATAATTTTTCTTGGAACGTGGGAGACGTAGTCACTTCCTCATATATGGATGATAATTTCCGCTATATAAACCGCTGTGACCTCATACATTGTTGTCATATTTCGGAGGACAGAACGTGTAGTGCATTACCAGTTCCCAGCTGTTAAGATATATTGAATTTGTTATACGATGTATCTATCCTGTGCTGTAAATAGGAGTTCATTGGATTTTAACTAGCTGATCTTCTCAACTCTTATCAAAAAAATTGTGTTTTTCATGTGATATTGTAATTCTTACATCTGATTGAAAAATAATAATATAATGCCATGGGTTTGAAAATTTAATTTTCATGTGAAAACCTATGATATAACTTTGACCGAGGTGCGAGATCTCAAGTTGTCGCAAATTATGTACTATGATAAAAAAAAGATTGGCGGATATTTCTCTTTAAACTATGTGTGGAACACAAATTGTTATAAAGCTTTGATATGAGCTTCAATGACTTGCAGAATCTGAAGAAGTTGTTACAAAAAACATATACGAATGCAATCCGATATATCAGACCCGTGTTATTACGACCAATCTTATATTTCATATTTGGTAATATTATAATTTTCACCACTAATATAGCTAACTTCAAATCTCCTAAACCATGGTGAACACTCAGTTTGTGAACAACAGATGGTTTTTAAGCCATATAAAAATCTGATATTTTTTTTGTATCCAGTGAAAAGAACGATTATAACGTAAAAAGAAACCATGTTGAACACTACAAAACACGTTTCGTTTTGGAATTCACCTCTATAACATCACCAAAAAATTAAAATTGCAAATTCGATTTATCGGATCCTATGCACTAATAGGTTGAGTTAATGATATTTTTGAAGTAACGCCGTCGTCGGTTTGAAAAAATAAAATTTCCAGGGAAGAAGCTTTGAAAAGAATCTAAATGATCTGCAAATCTATATGTTGTCACGAATAGTAGTTTACCTAACAAGTGCGGAAAATGATACTTTTCCGCACGCGATAGTGGAGTTCGGCCAAAAATCGCATGCGTAAAAGACATTTTACGCTCGTGTTAGGTACCTACACTATTTTTTCTACTAGCGGAAAAAACACCCAAAAGTTAACATAAAGAATATTTATTATTAAATATATATTAAACTACAGCCATACTTGGTAACTTTTCTATTTAACCTTCTGCGACGAAATATTTGAATGTCAGTATAATCCGCAAAAAACTAAACAAATTTATTTTTCCACACTAGTGCGGAAAAGTGACTCTTTCAAAACTAAAATGAATGCGGAAAACTTGATTTTTCCGCACGCTAGTAGAAAAAATAGTTACATCGAGCAGCCTGAAATATTTTTTTAAAGCGAAAATCCCAATGGAAAAGTTATTACTTCAAAGTCATAGGAGTTCGGAAAGCTTGTGGTCGATAAACGTTAGTCTTTTGGTCAACGAATGATTTTTCGGCATACAGAAACTTTTCTTGAAAAAGACACATCTCACCAAACATGAACTTTAACTATTCACATACCCTGTATTGACAACCAAACAGTATCGCAGTTGTTTCATGGAAAGATGTATGTCACATATACTGTATCGGCAACTTTTATAGACAGAAATCTACGCGAGCAACAAGGAATGCAATGATATGTTAGTACCACATAAATAAGAGAGACGCACTACTGTTTGCCTCTCCTGTTATCCCACCCGACGAAATAACAGCTCACGTCGATAGCTCTTCCTCGAGCGAGTCGAGGAGGAATTGTAATGCTCTCTCAACATATAGCAAGCTACTCTTTACGCTCTCATGAAACCACCATACCCAAAATGAAAACTTTCCGATACTGTATCTGACATTGCATCCCTTATCTGGAATAAGGAACAAGTAGTTGACGTACCCCTATTTTTGAACCATCCTGTATTAAAACATTTTCTGGGTCTAGTTGATGACTGATTTCCATTACTGCCACAAAAGTAAGTTTGAAAAAAAAAAGTTTGTCCGCACTGTCGAATATTGGACTTACACGATATCCTCCTATCACTCTGGAATGATATTTAAAAAAAAACAACTAATATTAAACAAATAATACTTACATTTCACTTATCCCATTCGTAATTGTTGAAAATTATGAGAAAAATTATAATAATTCCTCTTCAGCCTCTGTGTCCATGGAATATTTTTCAGGGGAAGTTGAAATGTACCACACAGATACCAAAAATACAACAAAAATCCATTTCTCATTAGAATGGTGCGGGGTTCTTCGCATGGAAGAAGTTTTGGGATGAGTTTTAACAAAAAATGTTACCGTAGAAAAAAATCTCATCTCCGAGCAAAACATATATTTCGACAGTATGATGGGTCGGTGTAAAAATTTCCTACACAATCAACTGGAATGAAAATGTTCTTTCATTAACTGTTAGTATAGATGTCCCACAAATCATAAAACCACAATGATATGTTTTGAGGGGATATGGCTTCGTCCTTAAAAATACCACCCCTTTGGTCAAAAAATGCTATTTTCGCCTTCAACTGGCCAACCGTTGAAAATATCGAAAAAGTATTTATGAAAAAAAAACTTTATGAACTTCCTCAAAGAAAGTTCTCTACTAAATGTTCTGTACATATGTCAAAATTTTGTCAAGATTCTCAATAGGGATTTGCGCGAATTTGTTCAAATTTTCTCGCGTACTTTACTCTTTGCTGCTGAATATGTAAACTCAATAAAGATTGTTTTTGCTTTTTGTGTTGGCATCGACTGCTATGGTCATTAGCCATGTGTTCTGGATAGGCTTTGTTACTCATACGCCACCCTAGGAGCAGCACTGTTAATTTTTAACGCAACAGTGAATCTTGGAGGATTATTCCCAGTCAGCAACGAGATTCAATCATTCAGATTTTCACATCTGAAAATGAAAAAAGTTCGCCCTGGCTGGGAATCGATTCTGGGACCTCTCTATCACCAGGCGAACGAATAACGACGGCGCTAATCCCCACCCCCACTAAAGATTTCTAATTGCTTTTGACATGCTAATGAAGAGACAAAAGTTCTTAATTTTTCCATCCTTGTTGGCAGGGGACAAGCTCTGTGGTCACTATAATGTCGGGGAGTTTGAATGACAAGACAGCTATAGTTGAAAATTACATTTATACTCCCTGTCATTATAGTGACCAATCACAGAATCCTTCCCCTGACAACAAGGATGGAAAAATCAAGAACTTTTTTCTCTTTTTATTAGGGTATCGGAAGCCATTAGAAATATCTATTAAAGGTACAGTTTCGTGTATCGATGTTGCGGCATAGGGGCCCAAACCATCACTCAATTGTGATCGTACTGGTATTGGTATGGAGGATATGGAGCCTCAACCAATAATATGTCTTTGATTGCGGAGCAAGTATTATTATTCGAGAAGTGTATTTTTGAGGATACATGCTTCAAATAATCTAAAAGTAGGTTTGATTTGTTTTGGAAAAGCTAATTAATTTCAATGCCACCATAATTTCAGAATGTTTATTTTTAGTATTATAGATTATTATTGTAAAGAAGTGTACAGTTTGTAGTTATTTATTGTTACTAATCATAAATTTCAAAAAATATAGTACAAATAATGTATTAATTCACAGCAGGTGATAATATAGATGAGATCTAAATAAATTCTCTGAAAAAATTAACGGAGTTGTGAAAGTCAGGAGTTTGATTAAAAAATACAATACAGGTGTCTGACTGAAAAAAACCATGAATGATGTCTCTTTTTTTATGAAACCTAAAAACATTTATGGAAACTCCTCAAAACCGGGTTTCCACAACTATCCCACTGTAACCTCAACTTTTGGGTTTATTAATAAGATTGTTTATTTGCCTTTTGAGTTAAAAAAAAGTTGAGTGGAACATGCGAACGGCAGCTGTTCATCGGAGAGCATTGGGGTAAGACCATTAGTTTCATTAGGCTTTGATACAAAAAAAAAATAAGAATAGCTGGGCGCCATGCAACTTAGGCTTAAGAGAAATTAGTTTTATGTAAGTTACAAAATTCAAAAACAAGCAGTTATATGTAGGTATATGTAATGAGAGAAAAAAGTCATGAACGCAAAAATATCATGATACATTTAATGAAGGACGAAAATGATGAACATTTGGAACATTGTTGATATTTGACAACAGAAAAATTATGTATGACCACAATTATTAAAAAAAATTAAATTCATATAAATTGAATGTCGGTAATTACATTACTTTATATACCCTTTGATTCATTCAAACGCAATACCATAGTATACTATGTTTTTTTGCTTTACAGTTTTTTTTTTTGAAAGTCATTAGTATATTCAATTATAATAGTTTATAAGAATGGTATTATACGTAGAAACTACACATCTATCAGCTATTAAGAAGTCATTCATAAAATGCAGAAAAATAAATAAAAAAATGAAAAGATCTGGCCTGTTCAACTGTAGATTCCAAGTTTTCTTTACGCAAACTTCTGTGTGACCAGGAACTGGAGGTGGAATTGGCGAGCAGTGTAAAATGGTAAAATCATAAAAACCAGAATCGATACCATTTACCGAGATCTTCACATTCCATGTGACCAATAGTATAGAAAATTTGTGGGTACTTCTGTACACAGCTTCAACCATACGTAACTCTAGCATATATGAACTCACTTATGCAATAACCCCAACTTAGAACCCTGGAATAAATTCCAATTAAATGAAGTAATCTAAATACCCATTAAAAAAATAAAAATTCCTTGTGAAAACTTTACAAAAACTAACCTTTTGAGTAAGGGTGGTGCCATAAAACAAATAGGAAATTGATATCGGCAAAAAACGCAGCAACGGTAAAAACGAAGAAAACGTTTCCAGTCTCTTCAGAGGAAAAGCTGCCTTTTCGTCTAAATTCAGAAAAGTCGGCGTAAGAAATTGTGTGAGATAATCGAAAAGCTAGAAACAAACAGATCCCGTGGACGGAAAATTGCTTTTTTTTGATTTCACTACACTTTCCTTATCACCGTTCAATCGCTTCTGCCCTCCGTCTCCTGCCGAACTCATCGTTTCTCACCGCTCCCCACCTCTCTCAATTTCTCGAGTATGTTGGGTTGCCTGACTAGAAGGTACCTTTGCTAGGTATCTCGAATGCATGCCATACCCGATAAAATGTAGCATTTTTGAGAATGCTACACTATCCTCTTCCAAATTGAGAAAAATTATTGAGATACTCAATAATTTTTCTAAAAGAATAAATACCCCTACAGATAATCAAAAAAATTAATAATAATAATAAGTGATTTGGCTCAGTAACTACGCGTACTAGTCGTCCAAAAGGAAATCATAATCAGGATGTGTCAAAAATTGTGAAAGTCTATTTGGGTTGAAGTCTCAATCGGGAATGTCTGCCAAAATCAAAATAGAGAAACAAAAGTAAAACAATCTGAATTATTTTCATAAACCAGTCTTGGACATAAAAAATAATAACTAATAGTTATCCAACAAAAATATCTGAATTGGATCCGAAATAAGGTTTTAGGTCTTTCACATGCCAATCACCTGCGGGTGATCCATCAGCATTATCCAAAGAGTAGACCAAACGGGAAACCTTTTTGGAGACAACACTCATAACGTATTTTGGGGCTAACTTGGCCATAAATTTGTCAGCAGCATCTGACAACACCTTGTTTCGCCTCCATACTTTTTCTCCAACTGAAAAAGAAAATTCTCTTTTCCTTAAGTTGTAAGACGCAGAATTTCTTTTGTAAGCGTCGTACAACTTGGTACGAACTTCACTAAATATATCTGTCATTCCTGACAAATCTTCAACGTAAGAACCTCTATCACCGGGAAGCAATTCAACTTCAGCGGTATTTTCAACGTGACCATAGTATTTTCCTGGTAATGGAATATGTCTAGCAAACATGAGAAACGAGGGGGTGAAGTTATGAACTTCGTGTCTAGCCGTATTTATTGCATATTGAATTTTTGGTAATTCTCTATCCCAGTCCTTATGCCTATTGATACAACAGCGGATTGTTGTACCAACAGTTTTGTTGATTCGTTCGACAAAATTGCATTGGGCTGAGTAGCGGGGGGTAAACCAAATTTTCTGCACCTGGTAGGCGTCAGCAAGCTTTTTAAATATCTTGCCGGCAAATTGTGTTCCATTGTCACAGATTATAAATTGTGGTACACCATAAACTAAAAAAACTTTGTTTTCCATAAATTTAACGATAGATTGTGCAGTAGCATTTTTCAAGGGATGGAGTAAAGTAAACTTAGTAAACCAATCTCCTACAACAAGTAAAAAATTATTTCCATCCGGAGACCGTGGAAATGGACCCATGAGATCAACCGCGATAATTTGAAAAGGATATTTCACTGTCTTTTCCGAACCGAATAACCCTACTCTGCCAGAATTTGATATTTTTTGTGCTTGACATACTTTACAACTCTTAACAAATTTAAGAATATCTTTTCTCATTCCAGGCCAATAATATATCTCTTGTAGTTTGGAAATTGTTTTGTAATAACCAAAATGTCCACTAGTAGCACGATTGTGACAAGAGATCATTATTTCCTTTCGCTGACTCTTTGGAACTACCAATTTCCATTATTTTATATTAGAACGGAGCGGGAGACTAGACGGCAAAAGTTTCAGTAAGGTATCATTTTCAATCTTCCACTGGGGAAAATTTTCCGGATTGTTCAAAATGTTTTTTCTCATGGAAACATACCACTTATCTAAATTATTCAAAGATATGTCAATAAAACAAGCATCATTTATCACTTCATTAGATGGTAGAATATTCGGAATGCGTGAAAGTGCATCAGGGACAATGTTTGATGAACCTTTTCTATGAATGAGATCGAAAGAATATTGTCGCAACTTAACACACCAGCGGGCTAATCTACCGGTTGGATCTTTGAGATTATTTAAATAAAGGAGACTATGATGATCGGTTATGCAATTAAATCTAGTTCCCTCGACAAATGGTCTAAATTTGTCAAGGAGAAAAATCAAGCTCAAAAGTTCTCTTTCGGTCACTGAGTAATTTCGTTCAGTACGAGTTAGAGACCTTGAAGCATACGCAATAACGTGCTCGAAACCATCAATTTCTTGTGTCAACACCCCTCCCACACCTGTGTCACTGGCATCCCATTCTATAGTGAACTTCTTAGTAAAATCGGGACTTTTGAGAATTGGTGCCATAACTAAAGCATTTTTGATTTTCAAAAATGAGTCCTCAGCCTCAGGAGTCCAAGAAATGCTTCGTTTCTTTCTTATACCTTTCGAAAGGTCATTGAGAGGTGACACTAAGGAGGAAAAATTCATGATAAATCGTCTATACCAAGAACATAGTCCGATAAATCTCTTTACTTCAGTATAAGTTGTCGGTCGCGGATAATTAACCATCGAATTAACTTTATCTGGGTCTGTGCGTAGACCACGGCTATCAACCACAAAACCTGAGTATTTCAAGGAAGTCTTGAAAAATTCACATTTTTTTAGATTTATTGTCAAATTAGCTTCCTCGAGGATATTCTTAACCTCTTGCAAAAGTGAAATGTGTTTCTCGAAAGTAGGTGAAATAATCAAAATATCGTCCAAATATGAAAAAATAAAAGGTTCATACTTTGGACCGAAAAGAGCATCACACAGGCGTTGCTGGGTTTGGGCACTGTTGCAAGTCCCAAAAGGTGTCACTTTAAATTGAAACAAACCCCTGCCTGCCACACTGAATGCTGTTTTTTCTTTCGACGACTCATCCAAAGGTATTTGCCAGAATGCTTTCCGTGAATCAATACTAGAAATAAATTTGGCATCCTTCAGGAGATTAAGTATCCTATCAATCCTTGGAAGAGGGTAACTATCGTGTTTTGTAACTTCGTTGAGCTTTCGCCCATCGAAACAAAATCGATACTCTCCACTGGACTTTTTCACTAAAAGAACCGGACTATTCCACGGACTATTAAATGGTTCAACTACATCAAGTTTGAGCATCTCATCAAGTTCGGAATTTAAAATATTCAACATATATGGGGACATAGGGTACTGTCTTTGTTTGAAAGGTTTTGCATCACCCGTATCAATAACTAATTTGATTTTATCAGTTCTACCCAAACGAACTTCGCTCGATAAATCGCTAAAGGATTTTATGACCTCCTCAGCTTTTTTTATTTGTGTAGTGGAAAGATGTTCGAAAGCACTCAGACCAACCTCACAAATATTTCGAGAATATTGTGAATTTGTATTCAGATTTTTGTTGCATAATTCACTATGAACAAACCAAGTTTCATTTTTGAAATCAATTTTCACTTGAAATTGTCTACAAAAGTCTATTCCAAAAATAAAGGAATGCGGTAAACTAGGCACAACATATGCTGAAATAACATGACAAGTATCATTAATTATGATGGGGAGATCCACCAAACCATTAACAAGTTGTTCAGTACCATCAACTGTAGTAATACGTTCAAGGCGCGAGGGATTAATTTTCAGTTCACATTTTCGTAAAATGTGAAGCCCAAGGCTCCCTATAATAGAAATATTCGCCCCACTATCTAACAATGCCGTTATAGTCTGATCGAATAATTTTACTTGTATGAACGGTCTGTTATCAAACTTTTTTTTAACAAAAAGTGGTGAAACGCAATTATTTTCACTAGAATTTTTATAAAATGATTTACCAGTAGTTTTCCCTTTTTGCCAATCTCCAACATCGAAAAATAAGTTGGTTTCTGACAAAACGGAGGAAGTACGAGAACCAACACCTTGTATCCTCCTCATTAGTTTCCCTTACACTTGTGGCAAGTTCGAACAGTAACATTTGCAGAACCACATTTAAAACAGAAAGTCTTTTTATTTCCTGATTTACAATCACGATGAGTATGATTAGCTTGGTTACATTTCTAACATATAATAGGGGTTGAATCGTTCGTTCCAGATGTACTAGCTCCAAAATCTCTCTTATTTTGAGAAACGGTTTCAACAACTGGCAACCCCCTATTATTCGCACGCCTATGGCCTTTGAAAAAGGAATTTCGATTTAAAGCGCTAAAGCTAGATGCTGGACTAACGTAGGCAAGTTCAGGGTCGACTATACAAGAAATATCTCTATTTTTATGAATAACTTGTTTCAAACCTAAAACATTTGTTTCCTCTAGTCTTTTACATAAATCACTAAGATCAGAAATAGAATCGATTTCTCTTAGAGCTAATCTATTCTTATATTCTTGTTGTAAAAGAACGAATGTGTTTGACTTTCGTTACTTCCACAGCTTTACGAGTCAGACGACTAAAAAGTCCTTCCATGCAAGAAATGTACATGACAACAGATTCATGTTTTCCTTGAATTCGATTTCTAATCTGCTCCCAAATATCGTCTTCTAAGTCTGAACTCAAAAAATCGTGCTTCAATTTAACCATTAAAGCATCCCAATCTGCTACGATTGGTTTAGTTCGCCTTAGCCAAAATATTGCTCTGTCAGAAAATAAGTCACTTGCAGAATTGAAAAGTTCAATTTTACTTATATTTCTTGCCAGAGCCATTTCCTCGACACGTTCGATAAATGACAAAAGAGTTTTTGGGTCTCCATCAAATTTTAAACCTTTCTTATAAACAGGGACTGTTTTATTAATTACAGGAGATGCAAGTACATTGGGGGTAACATGAACAGGGATGGTATTATTCGTACTAGTATTCAAATTATTTATAGAAAGATCATGTTCTTGAACTCTCGAATGCAACTCCGCATCTAAATGCAAGCACGTAGCATAAGACTCATTTTTGAATTCAAGTTTTTCGGTATATTTTGCATCTGTTTCAAGGAGTGGGAAGCGTTTGACACGACAGGTGACATGAGCTAAACGACTATTTATTCTTTTATATAAGGAATCAGAAGTAGGGCCTTCAAATTCACTGATAAGTAGAGAAATTGAATCTAATGTTTCTTCTATTTCCTTTTTTTCTTTTTCGTACTCGAAATCGGGGTCTACAAGGGAATTCAAATCAACAGAACTACGTTCTCTATCCAAAATTCTAGATAAAATTTTTCTCTTTTCATCCTGGTTGCGTGTAGAAATAACTTTTCTAATTCGCAATTCATAATTTAATTCACTCAAGAGCAAATGCGTAGGTTTAAATGAAATATCCATGACCGGTAAAACTTCTCACATAAAAACTATTCGACAAAAAGATCAGTTGAAGTATGTCCTCAACAAATAGCAAATTGAAAATATTCCGTCGAAATAAATTTCATAAATTTCCGTGAATGTCAATAAAAAGCAAATAAATTGTTTACTGTGGAGAATATAAACTACAACAGTAAAATTGAAATATCGTATTATCTTTTACCTTCAACGATAAAACTGTTTTTGTAAAAACAGATATCTTAAACTGGACAAAAACTAGAGGCATTCGGGATTGTTTGATAAATTTGGGTGACTATTTTTAGAATCAGATACACTGGTCAGCAAGTAAAATGAGTGAAGTTTTCAAAATGAAAACGGAATATTGAAACAGGCTGAGATTCTACAAATACCAACAATGTCATTTCTATTCAATAAAAAAATTCTCTCATGCATTATTTTCAACAAAATTTACGAAACTTTTTGGAAAAAATTTATTATTCTTATATTTAATTTAACAACTTCTGGCCCCACACGTTGGACGTCATTTATGTAACCTCAACTTTTGGGTTTATTACTAAGATTGTTTATTTGCCTTTTGAGTTAAAAAAAAGTTGAGTGGAACATGCGAACGGCAGCTGTTCATCGGAGAGTTTGGGGTAAGACCATTAGTTTCATTAGGCTTTGATACAAAAAAAAATAAGAATAGCTGGGCGCCATGCAACTTAGGCTTAAGAGAAATTAGTTTTATGTAAGTTACAAAATTCAAAAACAAGCAGTTATATGTAGGTATATGTAATGAGAGAAAAAAGTCATGAACGCAAAAATATCATGATACATTTAATGAAGGACGAAAATGATGAACATTTGGAACATTGTTGATATTTGACAACAAAAAAATTATGTATGACCACAATTATTAAAAAAAAATAAATTCATATAAATTGAATGTCGGTAATTGCATTACTTTATATACCCTTTGATTCATTCAAACGCAATACCATAGTATACTATGTTTTTTTTGCTTTACAGTTTTTTTTTTTGAAAGTCATTAGTATATTCAATTATAATAGTTTATAAGAATGGTATTATACGTATAAACTACACGTCTGTCAGCTATTAAGATAAATAATAAAAAAATGAAAAGATCTGGCCTGTTCAACTGTAGATTCCAAGTTTTCTTTACGCAAACTTCGGTGTGACCAGGAACTGGAGGTGGAATTGGCGAGCAGTGTAAAATGGTAAAATCATAAAAACCAGAATCGATACCATTTACCGAGATCTTCACATTCCATGTAACCAATAGTATAGAAAATTTGTGGGTACTTCTGTACACAGCTTCAACCATACGTAACTCTAGCATATATGAACTCACTTATGCAATAACCCCAACTTAGAACCCTGGAATAAATTCCAATTAAATGAAGTAATCTAAATACCCATTAAAAAAATAAAAATTCCTTGTGAAAACTTTACAAAAACTAACCTTTTGAGTAAGGGTGGTGCCATAAAATAAATAGGAAATTGATATCGGCAAAAAACGCAGCAACGGTAAAAACGAAGAAAACGTTTCCAGTCTCTTCAGAGGAAAAGCTGCCTTTTCGTCTAAATTCAGAAAAGTCGGCGTAGGAAATTGTGTGAGATAATCGAAAAGCTAGAAACAAACAGATCCCGTGGACGAAAAATGGCTTTTTTTTGATTTCACTACACTTTCCTTATCACCGTTCAATCGCTTCTGCCCTCCGTCTCCTGCCGAACTCATCGTTTCTTACCGCTCCCCACCTCTCTCAATTTCTCGAGTATGTTGGGTTGCCTGACTAGAAGGTACCTTTGCTAGGTATCTCGAATGCATGCCATACCCGATAAAATGTAGCATTTTTGAGAATGCTACACCACAAGCCATAAAATCGAAAATTTGCTGAAAAAATGAAACGAAAGTATAATGAATATATTTTACTCATGTTACAATTTTTTATTGAATACATATCTGGCAAAACTGGAATAAATTATTGGGTTATTTTTACAATGCCTTTCAGAGTAAATATAGTCACACAAGTCATGACTTCAGTCCACTCATTCATCTAATCAAGCAAAACATGAAAGTATTTAATTGAAATGAATATGTGCAGGGTGCTTCCACACATCCCTGCAGTAATAATTATATGATGATAATTAATCAGAAAGAGGTATCACATAGGTCTATCTTATTTACAGAATTCACAGAACCATGGTCACAAACATTGGGTTTCATCATCAACCTTCTTTACATTAATACCAATATTTTAATTCTGCCAATCCTTCGCTTTGTGAGAAATATCCACCCGAAAGTTCAATAACTTCATCATAAAATGTTATCCTACTGTCTGTAACAATTACACAAGAAGTGAGAAACACAAGGGTGCCATTTGCACCTATTTAAAAGTTATCAGGACTTTGTCTATGACACTGAACCAACTATTTTATCTGGAGAAGCTAGACGCTGTCAGTTGTGGCAACCATGAACTCATAACTAGACCTTCATCACAAATAACGAAGTCTTCAGGTTTTTCTTCCATGATTTCTTATTTCCTTACATTCTTCAACGGCAACAGATTCATGCTGAAATCCTCATTTTGTAGGGATATGTCGAAAAGTAATATTGACACAAATTGTTTTGTGTTATTGATAGATGGATAATTAACCAATAATAATCATCATGCGCTTTTTGTCAATGGGGACAAGCAGAAAAAGGGTGATGAAATAATTTATAGTTTGTTATTGTATTTTTTTCCGTCGACCATCCATTTATGATGAATTTGAACGCATTCAAAATCGTTCATTAATGACCCCTATGAATGAATGATTTTCTATTAATGAACGATTTTGAGAAATCGTTCATTAATGACCCCTATCAATGAACGATTTGTCATTGATGACACATCATTTCTTAATCTAAAATGGATATTGACGATAATTATACGTTGCCAGATGTTACGGAAACTGCTAAAGTAGCATTCGCATTTTTATTGCCAGAAAAAATAAGAATTCCATTATTTCAACAAGAGTGAGGTCGACGGATTTTTTTTATAATCAACTCCTAATATTAATTAAAATGCGATTAATGATCTCGAACATTAAACGCACTTGCTTCGATCACGCGTTAAAATATCTCAATCATTTATTGCCTTCTTCAA
Source organism: Chrysolina haemoptera (assembly GCA_958298965.1). Taxonomy (NCBI): domain Eukaryota; kingdom Metazoa; phylum Arthropoda; class Insecta; order Coleoptera; family Chrysomelidae; genus Chrysolina; species Chrysolina haemoptera. The sequence continues at coordinate 31,075,571 of OY282584.1, forward strand.
AATGCACTTGTTGATATGATTTCCCGGAATATTGCTACTTCCATCAGTGTATTGACACTTAAATTTCACTATTTACCACAAGTCTTTCACTGACTAAACAAATACTCAAATACTTGAATAAGCCTTTCAAAGCTATGAAAATTCAACAAATAAACTATCCGATTAAAAAAAAAACTAAAAGGGCTACTTTCAAGCCCGTGCCTAAAGGTCAAAAAGTTTGATCAAACTGCATTGAAGTGACGTCATTTCTGTTGGTTTATATTGTGTAAACAAATATCAAACCATTTGAGCCAAGGGCTTTAGAATGCATTGGTTTCTAGAAATAATATGATCATAATGAACTTATTTTTTTATTTCGGCAAAATTCATGGTTTTTGAGTCTTATTATCACACTCATTGAGCACTAAGAATCCGGAATTATGAATCAAATGCCAGCGCTAAAGGTTTTTTCCACTTGTATGTATAAAATGTGTCAACAGGAGGGCACAAAATATTCCTCAAATATGTACCAGAATTTCATTACCTATCAATAATCACTAACGATTCAACAAAACACTTATATAAACAGCGGCCAACATCATAGGCATTTTAACGTAGACAATTATTAACAAATTGGTTCGACAGTTTGATTTTGTCGAAGAAATTTGTTTCTTGACGAGGTTTTTACCTTTCACAACCAAAAACTGTGTCAATAAGTCGTTCGAAATGTAAATGAACCAGACTTAAAGTGTTCCATGATAGATAAAAATAAAAAACTGTCTAAAATCCGAACATTATATGAAAATTCCTGAAATTGTCCAAAATTATCCGGTAAATTTCGGGATCCGAGCACCTGAAATTATCCGCAAAACGTCAAAACTACTGAGTCCAAATTGGATTTATTTCTCAGGTCGTTGGATTGCCCAATTGTCGCTTACTTCAAACCGACAACTTTTAAGTGAAAAAGGCTTTTTCTTCTGGTGATCTTTCACTACTAATATAGTGAAGAGAAGGACGGCTAATGGGTACTTATCAACGATTGTACACTACAAAAGATGGTCCAGTTCAGTGATTTTATCTGTCAACCCCCCCGCTTGCCACCAGCTATAAGTGACGTCACTTGGCCTACACTATGGTTGGTTTGCCATAAGAGCCCATGCATTTTTTTCGGCTTTGAAATCCTTTTTTTTTTCGGTATTTATAAAGGTAACGAGTTGATTTTTGGGTGTTTCTGATTGGTATGATAGTTTTCTTTTACCCCATTGAGTTTTTAAAACTCGTGATGCCCTAGTTTGCTGTGGATCAACAGCAATCTTTTTTTATACAGCAATAAAGTATTTGAAACTATATCAAGCAAAGCACAACTAGCTCGACACAATATTCACTGATTTTTGTAAAGCTTTTGATAAAGTTAATCACGATATTCTGTTGACAAAACTTGGTGAATTTGGATTGTCAAAGAGCTTTCTTTCTCTCTTGAAAAGTTACTTGGAAAATAGATTATTTGTTGTAAAGCATAATGGGAATACCTCAGAGAAGTTTCATGCAAATTCTGGAGTACCTCAGGGATCCAATCTGGGACCACTACTGTTTGTTTTGTTTATCAATGATCTACCGTCAGACATTAATTATTCAGAATGCCTGCTCTTTGCAAATGACCTTAAAATATTTAAGCGCATACAAACAGTGCGGGACTGTGTAATGCTACAAAAAGACATCAATAGCATTTTAGAGTGGAGTTATAAAAACAAACTCTATTTTAATGTAAAAAAATGCTATAATTTAACAATAACTCGTTTAAAAAATGACATTAACTTTGATTATTGATTATTATTGATTGGAAAATTAGGTCTTAGCACGCAAAAATGAAGTACGGGATTTGGGAGTATCTTACAACAATGTTTTCTCATTCAACAGTCATATTTCAAAAATAGTTAGGGATGCAAATCGCATGCTGGGATTTTTAATTAGACAAAATCATAGTTTCAATAATGTAGATACAATCAAATCACTTTATTACACCTTGGTAAGACCTAAACTCGAATTTGCCTCAGTTTAAAAGAAGTGGAAAAAATACAATATAAATTTCTTAGATACTTATATTTTAAAAAATATCACCTATGGCCTGACTATAATTTAGTGCGCACGACACAAATAAGAAATCAATTCAAGATTTTAGCTTTAGAACAGAGAAGAATCCTGGTAGCAATGATGTTTTTGTATAAAGTTATAAACAATGAAATAAACTCGCCCGAAATCATGTCTTTGATTCCATTTAATGTACCTTCGCTATGCGAGACCGTTTAATATATCGTTATCAATCTCAGACTGCAGAGCTCCACTTCCAATCATTTTGCGACTAGCCAATAATCTTGATGAAATATTGAACCTCGACTGGACTCTAACTCAATCTGTCTTCTATAGATTGATCCTTACTCATATAATAAACTTTTCCTCCTACATAGCTAACATAGTTCAAGCGCCAAGATTTATGAATGTCTTGTATTTTTTTCTATAATTATTGTTTTTCTCCTACAGTTCTGATAATGGTATAAGTAAACGTTTGTTATTGTGTAATTTTATATACATGTTTATATACATGTATAAGAGTTGATCCATGTAAAAAAGCCAATAGGCTTGTGTGGACAAATAAATAAATAAATAAAACATGAATTAAACTGATGCCAAGTGCGTTTTGAATTTCGTTTGGTGGTAAGACACTTTGATTTACTGAAAATATTTGTGGAAAATTAGGTTGCAAAAGTTGGGCCCATTTCAATAAATAATGATTAATTAGTTTTATTGATATTTTAATGAGTTGAAAATTGTGGTAACAACATTATACCTATGAGCATAACATAACAATGCTATGAGGGAGTGATTTTTAAAGATTGTTTGTATGGATCTATTTGAATGTAGACAAAATCAAAGTGAGTTGAAAACAAAAACTCGTAGAGTTTTATGTAATAATAAAATAAATGTTGTTAAATTGAGTTGTTTTAGTTGTGTGTGTATGTGAAATTAATATATGAATGAGCATATATGAAATGAATTGAAAACAATCTTTGTTAAAAGGTGTATTATTTGGTGTATATTTTTTCCTGTACATTTCATGAAAACTAACTAGTCTTGGAATAAATTAATATATAGATACAACTTGAACAGAATTGAGTCCAATTTTCAATGGCGATTTATTGGTAAATAACAAACTTATGTTTATTGTTACTCACATATTTTCCTTTTTTCATTCACCAACTCCAGTTTTTGTATTTAATTATTGACTAGTGTACATGGCTATTTCACTCAGAGGATAAAAATAATTATAGACCAAGCTATAGATAAAAATAAGGGACTCTTTTAACACAAAATAAAAGACACAAATAGCCTATACTACTTTTTATAAGATAGTTAGTTAATGAAAACCCCGGTTTTCGCACCGGAAAAATCGCTTTTTGGAATTTTTTAAACAAGAAATAGAAAAAAATAAATTACAACTTATTTGGTTTTTTGCAAATATCTCAAAAAGTATTGAAGGAAACGTTGTACAGTTGATTCATATTTTTATTAATCTGAAGTTGGACAAATAATATCGCGGAAACTGATAGATAATATCTTGTGGTGCAACTGTGCGCAAGATGGTTTCTGTCCGATGTGTAGTTTTTGCACAATCGAGTTACAAACAATTTAAGAGTTTGTTTTGCAAGATACGCTGATTTAAGGGAAATCCTCGTATCCAAATTCTATGAACGGTGTCTGGAAGTAGAGATCATTATCTACGATTTGTATATTTTGGATTTTCACCTGAGAGGTGATGTGTTGAAAATGTCACTGATACTTGCTCCAAACGCTTTAAATTTCTCCCGAAGTAGCCCGATGTCGCACTGGAGTCAACTCGCGTTAACTTCGGGCGCCTTCGGGACCAATTTGATGCGTTTGGAACAACTTTCATTGACATTTTAAACACATTTCTCACCTCTCTGGTGAAAATCCAAAATGTACAAGTTGTAGATATTGATCTCTACTTCCCGATGCCGTCCAGGTGACGTCAAATGACGATGTACCCTCGCTGAAATTTGACCAATGTACGGAGATAGGAAATGAGCCATCCTGTTTAGTGTATAATCGTTGGGTTTTGATATACAAATGGGACCACAGAACACATAAATGTTTTGTGAAGGTGCCTAAACTAGTGATCCCTTGAATTGGACGATTCCAGTACTCCTATTTACTTACAGTGTTGCCTCACCAATTTCCTGGGGAAACTACTGATATGTTCTAGGCCTTTTTTGTTATGATTTAATGTTGGAATGAATGCAGTTTTCAATTTCAAACATTTCTGGGTGAACCCGGATTTAAGAATCGAAGTGATGATGATGATATGGTTGTAAGTGGTAGTGATTTTATGGAATTAAAGGTCTATCTCTAAATCTTTCTAAATCCTACCTTGATAATCGTCAAGGTATTGTCTATTGTTTATTATTTACGTAAACGATTTATTTTTACATCTATTTCCTAATGAAATTGTTATGTATGCGGATGATGCCACTCTGGTGAACCAGAGAAATGGTACATCCACACAACAACAAATAATAATGAACACTGAAAATATGGCCGAAGAATACAACTCAAATGCTGTACTTCTTAATCGGAACAAAACACAGAAAATATTACTCTTTTCAGTTAACAAAGAACTAACATCAAGTGAAACTGTGAAACTGCTTGGCGTAGTTTCAGACGATAACCTTACATGGGAACCACATATAGATAGATCAACTGAGTAATTAATATAACTTCCTCTTGTGACAACTCAAACGTCTACTCTTCTTTCGCTTTCATATATTAAAAAATCATTTACGGATTTATTTTATGAGGTGACTCCAGTAATGCTCAAAGAATATTCAAACTTCAAAAAAAGTCACTCAGAATAATATCAAATGTGTGGGACCTAGGGAACATTGTCAGCCTCTATTTATTAAACACCGAATAATGCCTTTACCGTCACTCATTATTAAAAATACACAAAAATCAAAACTGATACCAAATAACCTCAGATATATCATCTTATAGTCGGAGAGCTGAGGGACCAAAAATGCAACTGTTTTATAAAATCTGAAAATCAGTCTGTGGATAGCAAGACAACTAAAAAACTATGTGGACATAGTCAGTCAGATGAATATTGGGACACCACGCGTCAGCAACAGAACAGAATTGATGGCAATTTTCAATTCAATTCATTAGTAAAGAAGAAACTTGCGTTTATTGTTATTTACATATTTTCCTTTTTTCATTAACTTACCTAGGTACTTCAGTTTTTTTATTCAATTATTGACTATTGAACATTGCTATTTCACTCAGAGGAGATTCTGTAGTAATGAAAATAGTTATTTGAAAATGAAATATACTACAATGTTACATTCCAAACATTCTTACAAGAAGCTACATCACATGTTTATCCAGGCATGATCTGGATTGAAAAGACATGAAGTAACGCAATGGTAAGAGTACCCAAGGAAGTATGTCATCACTTAAGCATTTTTCAAGAGCTATATTAACCTCAAGTACTTCCAATAAATTGTTGTGGAATTAACATGTGTGCTATCACGAAATGGGATTCAACAGGCACCATACAATCGATTCAATTCACTTATTCAGTACAAACTAAGATGTTTTTGGCACTAAAAAAACATTGACTGGAAAGTTGAATGAATAACCAAACACAAACACCAAACAGAACTAAAGAAAATGGTTAATAACATTGAGAAAAACCGTGATCAAAAAGTATAATAATACCCCTGCTTTTATGGCAGACGAACAGTTATGGAGGTCAGGTGACGTCAAATGACGATGCACCCACCCTCGCTGAAATTTGACCAATGTACGGAGATAGGAAATGGGCCATCCTGTGTAGTGAATAATCGTTGGTATTTGGCTCAGAGTAATAAAAGACATAGAGATGCCCTGCCTATTTGGGGATTCAATATTAGATGCCAGCGCCAAAGTGGCAAAAATTGAACTACTCTCGAGTACATTGTGTCAACAGAAGAACATAATAATCACCATTTATATGTACCAGAAATTCATCACTTATCAATAATTATTAAAGGTTTAACAAAATGTACATTAACAATAGCCAAAATCTTGGGAATTTTGACAAAAACAATAATTTCAATGTACTTATCTATAGTGTCAAAACTTGACACCAGAGGGAGTATCCCTTATGTTGAATTCCCAATACCTACACAAATAGCTGTTTTGAAGTGAACATGAACTATCCTTTTCTATACAATTTACGGGCGAGGGGGGTAACGGGTGGTGAAATGTTCCATAGTTTGTTTACATTTGGAGTGTGAAGGACCATACATGTATAAGGCCCTCGCTTGTAAACAAAGAAAGTTAGGTTGCCTTCAAGACAAGGATGGAAAAGACATCTCTATGGTCTTTTATTACTCTGAGGTATTTGGTCTTTGTTCATTCTTTCGTTGCCAACTGAGAGTAGGGACATTGCTACCAACATGCAAAGTTCGGTCCGAGCGAAAGACGTACCTATAATGGAGGTCCAATGGATATCCTTTCCTGAAACTGAATTTTCAATCAATTTGGACCAGAAATGGATGTCCACAAACGTATATTCATTGTAATAGTATACAATTAAGATCCAATGGATATCCATTTCATGTCCATGATTGGTCCATGTGGACATGTGTTTACTGGGTAGGACAAACTTGTGGTGTTAAGTTACTTATATTATGTATTTTCCTTCTTATATTAACACACTTCAGTTTTTTTAAATTAATTTTGGCTATTGTACATAGCTATTTTACTCAGGAGATTCTGAGAAAATGAAAATAAATTTTTGAAAATTAAATAATAATTATAATAATAATAACATTCATTTAGACATTCAACATATGACATTCCAAACATTCTAACAAGAAGCTTCATCACTTGTTTTTCCAGGCATAATCTGGATTAATAAAATATGAACAGAGGTGAGACTAATTAAGCATATTTCGAGAGCTATATATTCATCCCGAATATTTTTAATAAATCGAGAAATTCTCAATTAAACAAGATTCATATAAGTAGAATTCAAAATGAACTCAAAACAATCCATTTAATTTTCACTTATTCACCACAAACTAAAATTTTTTTGGCATTAAAAAACCATTGACCGGAAAGTCAAATGATTCACCAAATACAAACACTAAAGAAAACGAATCAAAAAGTATAAAAATTCACGGACTCTTATGGCAGACGTACAGTTCTGGATGCCATTTGACGTCAAATGACAATGCATCTGCGCAAAAATTTTACCAATTTACAGAGACCGAAAATGAGTCATCCTCTGTTTCATTTTACGACACCAGTGAGGCACCACTGAGGCACCACTGAGTGATACACAAGTGTTGCAAGAAGAATGTTTTGTCGGTACACCATATTTGACACTTTTTCCTATCGAAAGATATATCTATAATTATGAGTTCTGAGTTATTATTCCGCTGGTATTTTAGTTATAGCCAACGAATTTATATACACTAGATCAAGCATTGTAACCCAAACACGTGCTTTGTTTGGCTCTATATAATAAAGCAAGCAACTGCCAGTTTTTTTACGCAACTGTGGGAGCACCGGCCCACTAGCATATGACAAGAGACAGCCGTGTTTACTTGAGTAGAAGTAATAGTAAAGTAGTAAATTTTGAAAATAATAAAACTGTATCACAATGGCAATTCAATGAAATTTAAATGAGAATAAAATTAAACAGTTTATTATGGTCTCTTATAGAATTTGAACGCATCTCCACTATACAGTTTCGCGCCTATATCCTAAGCGCCATCTAACGAGAACAAATTTCGCGAATGACCTACACAGAAGCGAATGAATCAGTGACTTACAGCCACACTGAGAAAATTGAATAAGAGAAACGACATAAAACTACACCAAGAAAAATTAGAGTAGTTGACATAGGTCAACTACTTTGAATACAGATTATAGACTTTCTGTGCTCGGAATATTGAAATTTTTTCAAAGTGTAGTTTTCTTCAAATGTAACAGCATAAATTACTTCAAAGGGAAGGAGAAATGCAAACCATTATAAACTTTTTTTTTTCATGCATAAGTTTGAGAAAACTATTTCAAATTTTAATTTGTAATTAACACTATCATATTCAGAGGCAAACCCAACCTTATGTGGGGTGAAGACCTCACGTTTGAATCTATTTTTAATTTATTTTGAGCTAAATTTTCTCAGATACACCAGGTTTCGGTAAGTAACAGTTTTGGTCTTGGGGGTGCTATCTACCCCTCCCGCCGCCTAAATGTGCCTTTGGTCATATTACATATATACAAGGGAAATATAATACTTATTATCCCAACAAGTACAGAAGAAGTACCTTTCTCGCATGAGACTGCTGTTACCCGAACTCCACTCCATTCGTCACGTCACGTCATTCGGGTAGTTGAGATTTTTTTTCAAGGACATTGAGATGAAATGATGTAGTGCTCTTGAAAAAACCTTTGGTGCGAAATTCTCTTTCTGCACTAAATAGAGAGTGCGGGAATAGGGTGAATCAGGCACGTTTGTGGAAAGTATACTTTTTTCTACAGCTATAAAGACAAATTTACATTTCAAGAGAGTCTTCGATTAGGAAATCTACAACGTTGTAATACAGATATTCATTTCCCACAGGCCAGCTGTATCGAAGAATTTCATTGCCTACGACTTTGAGGATATACTACAAAAACACTTTTTGTCCATTTGATACGATAATTTTATATTAATTAGTTGACTAGTTCCGGTCATTACACAATTTTCAAAACTCAACTTCAAGTTTTGAAAATGGTGTAATCACCAAAATTAGTCAACAAATACAAAATTATCGTGGAAAATAGACAAAAAGTGGATCCTCAGTGAACATGAATTTCGACAAAATAATCAACTCGTCAATCAAAGAAGTCTTACGACTTTCATAATCTACTAGACCGTCGTTATATTAAGGAGTTTTATGATGATTACTAATATGAGATCGAATTTAGTATATTTTCCAATATTCAGGAATTTTCATAAAATCATTTTCAAAGTATAAAGTTACGATATATGCGGCGGTGTGGTGCAGTGGGTGAATATTCGTCTCATGAGCCGATGGTACATGGATCAAGACCTGGCTGGGGCAGGAATTTTTCATTTCATTGTCAAAATTAATATTCTGTATACTGACAAGGATGGGGCGTTCACCATTCGCTGTTGGGTTCAAATCACCAGTGCTGCTCCTAAGGTGGCGTATGGAGTAAGTAACAGAGCCTACTCAGAATACATAGTGGCTAATGATCATAACAATCGACGCCACTATGAACACCAATAAAAAAAATATTACACCAGTGGTGTTAATTTTTTGACAATTTTAACTAAATGAATAAATCTGTGTTGCTATAGAAATCTCAAGAGTGAACGAAGTACACGAGTGGAATTTCTTAATATTATCAAAAACAAGTGCTAATCAAGTTAAAATATTAAAAAAATATATTAAATATAAAACCGGACATTTCTTTTCGACGTTAAAAAATTTAAATTGTTAAAAGTTAAATTGAATGAATGTGTTTTTATTAGGAGAGTTGCTGTTTCATTGGTTCGTATCTAACAGTTATATCATAATTCCACTATTCTACTGTTCTGTGATTGTGTAATCAAGTTTCAATGACAATCATGCAGGTCTGTGCGTTTCACTTCCCACAAAAACTTTCAAAACTGTTTTTGATGCACTTTTAATTTTATGTGCATTTCACAATAGCTGTGAAATTCTGATATAACTGTTAGATTCGAACCAATTTAACAGAGAGGGTTATGGCAAAAACCGATGTTTTTAATTTAGTGCCATCTGGTATGGAACAAATGAGAAACTTCTGTTATTACCATCAAAATAAAAATTTTACACTACAGTCAAGCTATTCATTAGAAAAAGTTTGATATTTGTGAAGAGATCGGAAAAAATTCCAAAAAATTTGTATTTACAATTTTCTCGATTGATAGTTGAAATTGTACATATGAAAATAAAATCAAAGTCTAAGAAACTTTTTCAAAAAACGATTTTAAATATCTTGCCATTTCACTCCACTTTTCATGAGTTTTTTTTCCAAATGGCCGCCATACCAATGTTCACGTGACATGTGTCGAAATCGATTTTTAGATTGTCGGACATGCACAGTCGATCACCTAAAAAGTTTTTTTCAATACTATGGGTGAATTTTTATCCGAAATGTTACAAAACTTCATATTACAAACTCTATGTATGGTATAGCAATGCAGCAGTAAACATCGTCTGTGTGAGCTCGCAGTTTATTTCATATTGTCAGTGGTAAATCGGCCAAAATAAATTATGAGTTTAACTGAATGAACCGTTAACAAACCATAAAAGTGCTATATAAGAAGAAAGTTTCCGAAATATTGTTGTGAACAGAGTTACGAAGTGAAGGAAAATAATTCAAGTTCATCGAATTATTTCTGTACAGTACAGTGTTGCCAGTTGCTCTGAACCTTCGTAGTGACTAATATTTGAAATGAGCCAGAGAACTAGGAGTGTCACAACTGTTGATGAAACTATGATAGAAACCATAATAAACCGTATGATGCCTAAACTCACAGAAAAGTTCAATGAAGGTATAGAAAGGCTTGAGAAGAAATTTGATAGCATGGAGGAAAATATGAATGGAATAGTATCAAAACTATCGAGTTTGGAAGGAATGGTGGAAAATATGAGAATATCGATCATAGATCTAGAAAAGACCAAGGATGAAAGTGAGTCAAATTTTTCTAATATATTCTCTAAATTAACAATTTCGGAGAAATCTATCACACATAATAAAACGAAATTAGACGAATTGGAGGGAAAGCAAGAAAGAACGTTAATGAATTTCACAGAAAATAAACTGAGGCTCGTAGGAATCATGGAAGAAGACAATGAAAATTTGTTGGCTAAAGTTTTAACATTGTTTAATGATGGAATGAAAATAAAGTGCTCTCAGTTCGAAATATACAATATAATTAGGATTGGAAAGAAAGATAACAATTTATTGAAGCCAAGACACATTGTTGTTACTTTTGTGTCTCTTTTGAAGAGGAATGCGATTCTTGAAGCAAGAAGTTCGCTGAAAGGTACCAAAGTATTTATTAACGAGGAGTTAACTCATGCATCGTACAAACTTCTACTTGCGACAAAATTGAAATTTGGCAGTAAAGCTGTATGGACCAAGAATTGCAGAATTTTTGTAAAAATTGGCAACGTTGTGCATTGGGTACGCGTAGGCACCGACTTGGCAAATCTAGAGAACTAGCAGTGTAAAAAACTTTTGGTTTTTCTGAACTTTGTATTTATACCTATTGCTTTTACAAGGAGGGAATGTCTTATTACCACTTATCGAATAATAAAATAGATAGGATTCAATGGGATTTGCGAAAAATATTACTATTGTTTAATTACACTGTATAAATCAAAATATTTTCAGTTTTTGGTTTTTGGTTTTAGTTTGTAGTAAATTTCTAATTACTTAGCGAAACAGATAGGATTCAAGTGGGTTTCGCGGAAAATATTAGACTGGTCTGATTTATCAATAATTATGTATCAAATAATTTTAGTTTATAGTAAATTTCTATCATTTATTTACGTATTTTAGTATCTTCACGAGTAAAGAGCTCACAATTCGATTTTTAATTGATGTTAGCTGAACTAAAGGTATATTTTCAAAATTGTAGAGGGTTAAATACAAAGTGTAACGATTTTTTTAGTAGCTGTTTGAATCAAGATTTTGATATTGTGGTGGTGGTCGAAACATGGTTGAAAGAAGGAGTTAGGGATGGGGAAATTGTTGATAATAATGTGTATAACTTAGTGAGAGCAGATAGGAATCTGGAATTAACAAAAAAAACAACGGGAGGTGGTGTTTTCATTGCATTAAAAAAAGAAATAAAAATTTTGAGAATGGTTACACAAAGTACTACATTTGAAGCAGTTGTTGTTGAAACAAGGATTAGCAACGGTAAGTATATTTTTTGCGCCATATACATACCATCAGGAAGCGTATGTGATGTGTATGAATCTGCCCTAGAGTTCTTGCAAAATAATTTGATAGATTGTGATATGGGTAAGGTATATATTATGGGAGATTTCAACATCAGGGATATCACTGGAATGAATTATAATCGTCATTGTAATAATAATAATAATAATAATAATAATAATAATATCTTGAGGTGTTTTGAAGATTTTGTTGATTTCAATGGATTTCAGATATACAATGATATAATAAACCATCAGGGAAGAACGCTGGATTTAGTCATCAGTTCTGAGAGTAACTCCACCTCTTGTTATGTAAGAAGGGACAATATCCCTTTCGTTATGGAGGATGCTTATCATCCTGCATTAGATATTACAATTAAAATTAATAGTGATAAACATGAACAGAAGCAAAACCTGAAGGAATTTAAATACAACTACAAAAAAGCTGAATTTTATAGACTTTGCCAAATGATGAGGAATACTGAGTGGTCCAATGTGACGATGGAAAAAAATGTTAATGTGGCAGTAGAAAATTTTTATGGTAAGTGGAATAATGTAATTGATGAATGTGTACCAAAGTACAATGTGTATAAAAACTCTAAAAAGTATAAGGTTTGGATCACGAATGAAATTAAAGAATTGATAAAAGAGAAAGACAGGTTTAGGAAATTAAGATTTGTATCTGATTACTATGCAGTACAGTTCAACATTTTGAGAAAAAAGATTAAAGCATTAATAAGATTAGAGGAGAGACTATACATTAAAAAAATTGAAAATGGTTTGGGTACAGAAATAAACAATTTTTGGAATTTTGTAAATGACAGAAAAAAGAATAATGATAGTATTGGGAATTATGTATATAAAAACGAAAAAATTGAAGAAAATGAAACAGCAGAAGCATTTGCAACGTTTTTTGCCTCTGTTTACTCAAAGACCAAGTCGTCATATCAGTCATATTCCGATGGTGTGAGTGGTACTCCTTTAACAAATAATACACTCAATATGCAACTAGTCACACAGTTTGAATATAAAGAAGCAGTAAAAAAACTGAAACCTAAGAAGGCAGCTGGAATAGATGGTATTCCACCCTATATATTAAAAGGTGTAAGTGATTGGTTGGCAACACCTCTGTTACATATCTTCAATTTAATCCTGAAGACGAACGAATTTCCGAGTTTATGGAAGACAGCTGTAGTTACTCCCATTTTCAAATCAGGTGACAAGATGGACATTGAAAATTTCAGGCCTATATCCATAATGTCGGCACCATCTAAATTATTTGAACAAATTATATATTCAAGATTATATGGATATGTTGAAAATAGTATAATGCCACAGCAACATGGTTTTGTTACAAAAAAATCGGTTAGTACAAATTTATTCAGCTTTGCTTGTACAGGGTATGAAACACTTGAGAGTAAGTCGCAACTTGATGTAATATTTACTGATTTTAAAAAAGCTTTTGACAAAGTCGATCACGATGTACTACTAGCAAAGTTGAATGAATTTGGACTCTCTGATGGCACACTCAAAATGCTCGGAAGTTATCTTGAACATAGATTTTTAGTCGTTAAACATAATGGAAATACTTCGGGGAAATATGAAGCTAATTCTGGAGTACCTCAGGGTTCCAATTTAGGGCCCTTACTGTTTGTTATGTTCATTAATGACTTGCCCTCAGTTCTCAAGTATTCAAGCTGTTTATTATTTGCAGATGATCTAAAAATTTTTAAAAAAATTGAAACTATCAGAGATAGTGTTAAGTTACAGAAGGACTTGCAATATGTTTGCGAGTGGAGCTGTAAGAATAAACTATTCTTCAATTTAAACAAATGTTGTGTTATGAGCATAACAAAGTTGAGGGAGCCGATAATATTTGATTACATGATGCAAGGGGAAGGGTTACAGAGCGTTAGGGAAATGAAAGATCTGGGTATTACATATGATGATAGACTCTCCTTTTCGAACCATATTAAAAATATCATTAAATCAGCAAACCGTATGTTAGGCTTTATAGTGAGGCAAACATCAAATTTTTCCAATATAGAAGCTATAAAGATTCTGTACTGCACTCTAGTCAGATCGAAACTTGAATTCGGATCAGAAGTTTGGTTAGGAGAATATCAAATTACACTTTCTGAAGTAGAAAAAATTCAAAACAAATTTTTGAGATTCTTGTACTACAAAAAATATCGTATCTATCCTGAATACAGAGTAGTTAGAACTACACAATTGAGAAATGAATTCAGAATATTGCCGCTGGACAACAGAAGAAGTCAAAATATATTAATATTTCTATTCAAAATATTGAATTATAAAGTCAACTCTCCTGAACTCCTTTCACGGATAAGATTTAATGTGCCAGCAAGGAGAACGAGAAATTCTCTTATGTTCAATATACCCCTGGTTTCTAGTACCGTAAGGTCTCCGCTTATAATCATGTTGCGACTAGCCAATACATTAAATTTATTGATGGATATAGATTGGACAGTTTCATTGAAGGCTTTCAAAGAGATCGTTACACAGTATATCAGAAACTTCAATTAATCTTATGTATTAGACTGTAAGCCATACAATTTAAATGTAAATTAATATTTCAAACTTTTTTTATTCATGTAAAAAGGCCTTGTAGGCCTGTTTGAATAATAAATAAATAAATAAATAAATAAATAAATATTCGAGTGAGGGTGTGTTCTGAAAAAAAAAAATGTGAAATTGTGTATGCTAATATCCTATGCGATATCCTAATTACTCGTGAAAATATCGAACATGTGATACTAAACGCCTGTACTGTCACTCATTGAGAGCAAATAGTATTATTTCCATTGCTACACAAGTAATTTCACTCCTACATTTCCAAGTTATATCATCAGTAGGTTCATTATTCCTACTGATAAATATAACTTGGTTTTCGAAATACCTATCCAGGAGTGAAAATACTTGTGAGTGAACAGGACAATATAAGTACTATTTGGTCTCATTAGTGAAAATAAATCTATTGAAAACTTGTGATGGTGGTCAAGAAGATCAATTTTTTGAATATTCCAATTCGCATTTTTTTATGCCACTTATATATTTTTTCTAATGAGAATATAATATTGTCAACTAAAATCGTAATTGATTTTTCAATTTAAAACAAGGAATATAATTATTGAATGATGATTCACCCGTGGGTGAATATTTCATGATGAAACCATTTGAATATACTATTATGAACACTGCAAAACAATATCCTGAAAAAGTAGTCCAGTCAATAACCTATCCTGAAAAAAATGTCCAGCTAATACCATGTCCTGAAAACCTCTGTCCAGTTAATTCCGCATGAATCAGAAAGAATTAGCTGGACGTCCAGCTAATAGACAAGTTGTCCAGCTATCATCCAAAGGTACCGAAAAGCGTCCAGGTACTTCCGCACTGACATATATATATATATATATATATATATATATATATATATATATGGAATCAATACTATGCCAAAAAAATTACAAAACATTGAATAGGAAAAAATTCTCAAGACGAAATGAACAGCATCAAAACGCTCAAACGATATTTATTTACACATATGCACACAATCACTCTATGTACCGATATTTCGAAAAACTACTTACCTTTGCAATTAAACTGGCAAAATCACAAGTACAATTCCACTGAGCAGCAGGTACGTCTGATCTCAAAGCGTGCTAAGTTCAAATTGACATCTGCTGCATGCCCGCTTGCCCGCCCGCACAAACGATAAAACATGTCTTTCGTAACAGCTATCATACTGAGCCAATTCTTGGAAATACACTCGATTTTGTTTATTCAACTCGACAAAGCTACGTGACATACAAATAACCTTGAGCCATCTCGCGGTATTGTGTATCATTCAATTCCAAGAAATGTATTATTCCAAATTATCGTCGGCAGCTGAATAACCTTGTATTTAATTGCTCCCAGCGAAATGGCTCCCATACATTGATGGTAGACCATCCAACATATTCGTTTCCGATAGGATTCTCTCACGACACACATTTTTCAACGAATTTCTTCTCAAACGAACACGTGCAGTCTGTCTGACGCACTGTTTATCTCAACGGGTGCGCTTATGTAAACAATCCCGACAAGCCGGTCCATTGGCGGCGTCAATTGCCAGGGTTTCACCAGTGTCAGCGTCAACAACGCTCAAATTGCCAAAAAAATTAAAATCGAAATATCTCAGTCATCCAACCTCCCATGCACCCCATCTTTTACAGGGTCGTTCCTCGTCAACGCCCCCAACCTCCTGCATTTTCCCAGCCGATTCCAATTACTCAATTCTATGTTCCTACGACAATTACGAAAAAAACATCACCTTGAATTGGTGAAGACTCTGCCTCGGAGGCTCTATCGCGCTCCGTTTTCTGTTCCTTGCCGAAAACTCAAAGGCGGATCCGCAAAAAAAATAAAAGCACGACCAGACGGCGGGGGGTCACTTTTGATTGCCGTAGAAACTTTGCTATACTACTTGCAGTAGTTCCAATGTCGCTTGTACGGGGACGTCAGTCATGAAGCTGGTTCATGGCAGAATCGAGGAGCAGTAGAGGGAAAATTGCATTGTTCAAGTCTCAACTCTCCTCTGCTGGCTAGTTCCCCCACTAATGATACTCGACATTGCCATGAACACATTTTCATGCATTTGGGACAACTTTCAGTTACATTCTCAATACATTTCCCACCTCTCAGTTGAAAATCCAAAATATACACGTTGGTAGATATTGATCCCCACTTCCAGATGCCGTTCAAAGAATTTGAATACGTCAATTTCCCTTAAATCGGCGTATCTTGCAATAGATACTCTTAAATTGTTTATAACGCGATTGTGCAGAAACTACACATCGGACAGAAAACATCTTGCTACAGTTCAACCACATGTTATCATATATCAGTTTCTGCCATATTTTTCGTACAGTTTCCAGCTGCGGATCCGGTCGAATAAAAAACAATTTTGTAGGTTTTATAATTCTCTGCAAAAGTGAAACGGTTTCTTCAATACTTTTTAGATATTTGCAAAATATCAAAAAAGTTTACACAAAGCGAGTTTGCTTGAGCGAAAATCGGGGTTTTCATCAACGCGCTATATATTATATATATATATATATATATATATATTGTTATGAAAACTATAAGATATAGTCAATTTTGAGAAATAACATAATAATTACATAAGAAACATTGTTGTTGTAAAAATAAATAGAATATTATTATTATTATCAAAACCAGTTAACCCAGATACCTTACCTGAACTTCACTGTGTTTTATCTTAACCATCTCAGCCAATCCATATAGTCTCAAATATCAGTTCTCGAAACCAGTTTCAGCTCTACGAGGAATCGCTTCGCTTCTCAGAATACCATCAGGAAACAGCCAATTCTTGCTGCAAAACAGAATTAAATAACAATATTGAACAATATTGAAAACAATATTATGAACAAGCTAGAAGTTGAGTTAATATGAATAAAAATTTCAAAATGATATTGAATTTCAATAAAATTCCATTATAAAGTAACATACTGTAGAAGTAGCAAAATTGACATGGCAATCCAAGATAAAAAAATGGCAAGTACTGAGAGAGTGAATAGAGTAATTGAAACTAACAGATAAAAATATCAGGAAGTGGTAATATTTGGTTAAATGGTAAGAAACTTTGTATAGTAGTTATTTAAAATAGTAATAGGTTGTACAGATAGTTATAAAATTTTTTAAACAAAGTGCTAAAAACCAAAAGTGAAAGTGTTATGAGTAAATAGTGTGAATACCGCGAGTGCACGAAAAATCAAGAGAGAACTGGAGAAAGTTGCCATGGAAAAGGGGCTTGTTGAAAAGAGAGAGTTGCAGGGACGCCTTAAAAGCTGAAGAGAAAATTTGTACCAGTTTTTTTAATTTAGAAGAAAATCCAGAAAAACTCAAGAAACATCAACGAAAACCACCTTAATCTGACGACGACTCATCATTAATTCTACCTACTAAACGCAAAAACTCACCTGAAACATAGAAATCCGACAAGAAAAATCCATTTGACATCATCGACCGGCGTCCTGCATGAGAATCGAAAGGTATTTATCCAAATTAGCCAAAGATCAACAATTCCAATCTGTTCCAACAACATCATTCTTTGTGGTAACAACCAGCTAATCCAGTGATGCTATTAAAAACCTTAAGATACTTTAATAACTACCATTTACGTTATTTACGGAATATTTGTCACCCATTTGTCTAGTTATAAACATTTTATTATTACCACAAAAAATTAGGTTAGGTCACCTACACAAACTTTGTGCAAGAGCATTATTTTTATTCAAACAGAATCATTACAATTTGCTTAGTACAACATACCGAGCTCAACAAAGATTTGTTGGTTGTCTAACTTCATTGAAATTTCAAGAAATATTACGAATTACATAGTATATGAATAGATATCGGTAGGAAAGGGTTAGAAAGGTAAGAATAAACAAGAACTGGCTATTATTTCATTTCTGAGTTTGAATTTTATTCTGTTTATTTCTCTTGGTACATCACTTTTCACAAATTTTACAACATTGCCACATTGGAAAGCCTTTTTCTTTTGAATTCTACCCTGAGAAGAGAGGACTACATGTTCCTGAGCGCCGACTGAGTTTCAGATAATGTAAGGAGAGAAAAAATGTAAAAAAACATTAAAGTAAGTATCCATCTGGGCAAACAACTGTTACTAAAATAAATCTATACAAAAAAGTTATTTATTCTTCACAACAACAAAATCTTTCATATCATCAACAAAATTTATTTTATTAAAAAAAAAACAAAAACCAAAAACAAAAAAAAAATTTAATATAGAAACACAAATATTATAACAAATGTCGCCTAATGTAGCGGCAAATTAGTTTCACAACTCACAACTAACAATTCACTCACAAACAATCCATAATATTATTGTCAAGAATGACAAGAGCGCCCTGTGTAATGGTGGCGTACGAAATGTTCGGTCATTGATATGTTATTATCAATTGATCGATTCGGGAACCATGCCCGACCATGAATGAGTCTGATGACTGCTTGGCCATGACACTCGGTTACACCGATCACAGTGTCACTGTACCGGCCAATTAACACACTACTATAAATGAAGACTCATTTATGGTGGAAAGGATTCAAATTCAACCTCCATCCAAGATTATTCTTTCATTTATTAAGGTTCAGAGCCGCTGTGGCTATGGGCCTGTCCCTTTTGGGGCCTTGCACCCAGTAGTGTTATTACTGTAGGGTAAGAAATGTATTTTTTATTAATATTTATTTCCTTGTGTATATATATAACTTTCCCCCATTGGTTGTTTGGATAAAATATTTGTATGTTGTTATCATCTAAAGTTTCTATGGACTACCATCTGTAGCTACGACCCCTAGTCACAGAGTAGCAAAAGGTAGCAACCCTAGTTGCGGCTTATAGTAAAGGCCAAAAAGGCCCTATAGAAGCCCACATCGTGACATTATTATAATATATACATATATATACATAAGAAAAAGATGTGCTTTCGAGGGGAACAGTAATAGACAGAAGAGGGAAATTTAATGGACACGCCCTCTATTATATGCATAAGCAACCGTAGAGACGCCCGACTACGGTTGCTTATGCATATATGCACATATGTCCATTAAATTTTCCTCTTCTATATATATATATATATATATATATATATATATATATATATATATATAATAACATTAGTATAAGCCGCGTTTAGGCCCTTTAGTTATTCATATGAAAAAATAGTCATTATAATATACCGAATGATTGAATAGAATAATGCATTGCTGTTGGTTCGAAATCACCAAAATATCAGATTTTGACATGTCGAAAAATTATTGTGGAAAAAGTACAGTCTGTTAATCGGTTACAATGAGAATTTGCGGTACTAGTGGTTCCCCGCCCTCAACATTGGCTCGCGCTTGGAACTTTTCACTCGCATCAAATTTTCATTCTTACCTTTTTACCCGACCCAGGTTCGATCCCACCGTATGTCACGGAGCAGAATACACTTGTACGTGCTATTGAGAGGTTTTGTCCAAAAACCTTATATATTCGTAAAAAATTCATTTAGTTAGTTATATAGGAGCTTAACCATATTCTAAAACTATGCAAGGGCGTATTCAGTATCTGTTCTTGTGGGAAAGGGGTTATTTTTTGATTTTTTTTTCAAAACCGGCATGTTGTGAGAACTTGTAAATAGTACCACAAACAATTTTCGAGTTTTTAGGTCTATATTTTATGTGATAATTCGGAAATACTGATTTTTTTTTGCAAAATGGTTCAACTCTGAAGTTCATGGGTGATAATTATTTGGGATTATCGTTCTGGGGAGTCGCCCTTAAAACTGTGAAATTTTCTCACAAGTATTCTTGACTATTGTTAAATATTATGTTATCTTTGTTTGTTTCATACACATTTTTTTTTCAGATATGCCTTTTGCTTTTTGTACAAGAGAAAAATTACCTTGGTGCGAATATGCCGAAGATGCCAAACAAGGACCTACAACAAAATTTTTGGCAGAGGTAGATATAATTTCAAGCTTTTATTTCATTCCACTCGTGAATATATATTTTTTCAGTTGGCACGTCGTTATAATATGGTGATTATTTCACCTATTCTGGAAAGAGATCAAAAACGTGGCGATACTATATGGAACACAGCTGTAGTCATTGATAATCATGGCGATTATTTAGGAAAACACAGAAAAAACCATATACCAAGAGTCGGAGATTTCAATGAATCAACTTACTATTTCGAGGGAAATACTGGGCATCCCGTATTCGAGGTAATTATTTTTTATCTTCTCTGGTACCCACGAAAAGGAAAATTCCGTAATATTCATAGAACTGGTGTTTTTGAATTTATGGATGCTATACCTCGAGGATTACTTTTCCAGGAGGGAGTTCTAGAGCTTTACTCTTTGTTGAAAAGACGAACGCTGATGAAAAGTGATGTGATGAATGAACTAATTGGGTAGATTTTGATTGAACTGCCACCGGAAAAAGGATTTATAATAGGGTTGTTCAATAATCTATTGATAATGATGATAATAATAGTCATCCCTCATAAACATTTGTAGGGTGTATAGCTTGTACTGGTAGAGGACGGCTATTATCATTTGACGTGGCGCTCAGGGGATATTTAATGATAATTTGGTGGCGTATTCACTTTTCAGCTGTAGAAAATCACTGGTGGTTGTTGTACATTCCAAACAAGACGTCAGGATTGGCATCTAGACAACCCACATCACACTTGCTTTTCAATGAGGCATGTGGTCGTCTATCTAAAACACCGAGGATTCTTCTGATAAAATAATAATAATGATGAATATAATATAATAAGTTATTGAAGGATGTCTCGCGTAGTGAAAGGATGGCAGAATAAAGAAGACATCTGTTGCGGATGCAATAATTAATAATTATATCAAGTTCCGCACAAAGACGGACCTGATGTTGAAAGACAAATGAACATAAATGTCGTAAACTTTTCACTATTAGTAGAAAAATCAATAATCAATATATCTGGAAATTAATCAGTCAATAACATAATTACCGATACACAAACGATTGATACTTCATAAGTTGTCCTACAGTTTGCACTTGTGTGCGAATATGGACAATAAGACAAGTGTACTCCTATGAGTATTGCATTGTCGTCAAATTAAATGTATCGTCGTCAAATAACTTTTATTTCGTCGTCGAATATTAATAAACTTTCAGGTTCAAATAATATTCAATGAAGATTAAAAACATATATATCTGACAATGTAAATCAAAATTATAAAAATGTCAATCTAATGCAGGGTATTCTTCTAGTCGTCGCTACATTCTCCCCCTTGGTGAAACTTCTTACTGCCCTTTGTTCATCATCTACAATGGGTTGTGTCTGGAGTGTTCGTTGTCTTGGGCATAGCTCCCCAAGAGATTGTCTCTTGAGTGTTCGTCGTCTGGAATGGGTATAGCTTCGCAACATGTCTTCTGTAAGTTTCTTTCTGTGTCTTCACATCAGCAAAGCATACTGGTCCGTCTGGTCCAGGAAATACTCCTATCACTCGACCCAATTTCAATGAGTTTCTTGGTGTAGATTCATTGACCAATATCACTACGTCGTCGATTTTTAGGTCTGGTTGTTGTTTTATCCACCTTCGCCGACAAGTCAGAGTAGGCAGATATTCTTTTGTCCATCTTTTTCTCACACATTCTAGACGTCTCAAAGCATTCATTTACTTTCTGGTAGAATGATATCATCTATTTTCCACAATAAACCGATTTCGTACCTGTCATCCACTCGTCTCACAGCCTTTTCCATCAATTTTATTGCCCGATTTTCCATATAATTCGGTTTTATCTGATTTAGGATTCTAAAGTGAATGTTTCTTCTAAGCGGTGCAAGTTATTGTCAAAATGATCTCTTTCATAAATATAAAACGAATAGTCACGTTGAATTCCAGTTTTTTCAACTTTTCCATGAAGAACCCAACCAAGGCACGTATTTGTTGCCATAGGTATATTTTCGGGACCTTCACATATTTTTCGAGGTACAGTTAGTCGTATATTATCCTGACCGATTAATATTAGGGGTCTTTCATGAATTTCATATAAAAGGAAGTCCTTTCAAATGTATTTATTGCATCCAATCTTCAGGAGGAATATGTTGGAGAGGCAGTGCTAGATTCCTAACTGATTCAACTCTATTCATAGTAGTTATTTTTGAATAGGCACCTATTCCAGATATCTCAATATCATATTTAATCGAATTCTTGCTTCGAGAAACTAAATCATTTGTCCATTGAATGCACAAAGGCTTACAAATACCTTCAATGCCAAAAATATCGACAACACTTTTATCAACTAATGATGCCTCATCAAAAAGCGCTACACATTCTAGGATTTTATTGTCATTATATAATTTGATTCTGAGCAAAATATTCTTATTACTATTCCTAGTTGCAAGAACTTTTTCCATATTATTTTGATTCCGATTTATTTGACTTGGTTCTAGTACTGTTTCAGAACTTTCTTTACGCAACATTTTATGATGTGGACGTTGACTTCCTTGAATTCCACAAATTTTCTTCAATTCACACTTGAAAGTTTGATGATTCGGTCTAAGGCACGTAAAACAAAGTTTATTTTTTGTGGCAGTATATTCATCAGTATAGTCATCATTTTTCAATTTGGGACACATCGGAGCCTTATGATCTTTTGATCTACAATGAAAAAAGTTCTTGTTGCCACATCAGTTGTTAATAAACTTGTTTCTTGAGAAAATCTATGATTTTCTGAACCTTCTCTATTTTGGACAAAAAATGTCTTTGATTTGATATTTGTACTAACGAAGCAGACTGCCCTCGTCTTGTTTGCTAATTCTTTCTGTTTCATCTCAATTTCCTGTAGTTCGATGACAATACAACCACGACAATCAAAATAGACTAGATTTGTCACTAGATATAGGCATCTAGTGGCTAATCCAGTGACTTTTGCCTCCCGCGAGGGCCCCATTGAATCTTTGGCGCCCCACCGAGGAACGTCCCCACATAAGATGGGGCGATAGAGCCCAAGGGGGCTGAGATTTCATCAACTAAAATTCTTGATTGTCGTAGTTGTATAGAATTGGGTGTATGGGAAAAAGTGCGTGGGGGCCAGGGGCGATGACAGGGAACGTCCCCAGAGAAGATGGGGTGCGCTAGAGCGCCGGGGGCCGAGATATTTCGATTTTAATTTTTCGTCAATTTTGGTGTTGTTGACGCTGGCATGTGACTGGATTTCCTGGAAATAGCGTGAGAACGTTAACGGAAACGACGAATACGTTGCAATATGTGCAATGGTAACGGATATTCGTTCGATAAATAAAATTAAATTCCAGGAATCGGTTCGAAAAAATGGCAGAACATATGAAAGCCATTCCACTGAGAGCAAGGTTATTCGGCGGCGGAACGACAATGAGAAATATTTGTTGGAATTAAAATGAAACGCAATATTGGGAGATTCTTTCAAGGCTATTCGTTTGTCACGTAGCTCGAGACAGTTGAATAAACAAACAAATACCAAGAATTCGGAGTTTGTTTCAAGGCTCAGTATGTTGGGTCGGAAATAAGACATGTTTGGCATCTCACTCTAACTTATCGGGTTTTTTTCTGTCTTTGTCTTGAGAATGACGCTGTTAGCTGCGAGCGGGGTGGAGGGGGAGGGGAAATTCGAACGCTAGATGTTAGAGAGAACGCGCCGCATACATCAGTTTCAGGAAAGCGGGCTTAGAGTTCAGACGTATCTGCTGTTGCTCAGTGAAATTGTACTTGTCATTTTGCCGGTTTAATTGCAAAGGTGAGTTTTTGTCTTTACATAGAGTGATAGTATGCTTGTGTGTCAATAGGAATCGTTTGAGCGTTTTGATACTGTTCATTTCGCCTTGTGCTATTTTGATATTCATTTTTTTGCAAAGTGTTGCGTCCACATATACAGCGTGTTGGAGCATATATACAGTGCGTATCAAAAAAATGTTCCAATGTCTATTTTCATATACAGTGTTGATGAAAAAATATGTTTGAATATTTGAGTGAAGTAATTCGCTCTTTCGCAGATGTCTCACATCGCTGAAATTAACAACGTTGGTTTGGCCCAAGGAAGGAGTTGAAGAAGTTGACTAAGTTACCATTGGATAACCCCCAATTGGTACTAGACGCGGAGGTGAAAACTATTAGATTCGGAGAGACAATCCTCGTCGAGTTGACAGATTTCAAAGTATTCCTGCCAAACAGAGCCACCGCTGCCCTCAAGAGCAACTTGAAGAAATTGACAGAGTCTCAGCACGTACTCATCTATAGGAGCGAACACAAGTCCGGCAAGCAGCAGCTGTTCGAGATAGCCAAGGCGTAGTGCTCCTTTTCCACTTACACAAAGTGAGTTTTCATTCATTTCATTAATTTTTCCGCATATTTTTGTGTGTTGTATTTTTGAATAAAGGTGAATCTGAAGCTATTGCCAATTTGACCGCTGATATGATCAAAACTTTGAGGAAGGCGGGAAGAATTTTGTTAGAAAAATTCACCGTCGATAAACAAAAAACATCGCTGGCACATTGCCAAAAAACTTCTCGTCTTTTGACTAGTGCCATATCAGCTGAGGAGTCTATTGGGACTCTACGCAGATTCCAAACTTTGGCGGGCCATTTGAAAATCATTCGTAATTCCATAAAAAATTTGGGAGCTAGTCATGTTGGCGAAAGGTTTAAATCCAAATTATCGTCACGAGTCAGGTGGGAGGATTTGAAATCTGCATTTGCTTCTCGTTTGCGTACAGGTATAATCATAAATTTGATCCATAAATGTATTCGGCAATTTTTCCGAGATGATTATACCTTATTCAAACGAAGAGTAAAAAATTTATTGAAAAAACAGGATATGATTGAGGTGAATGCGACATTTTGCGGGGAATTTGTCAAAAGTAGTTTGAATTAAAGACGCTGTGATTGATAGGGGTAATGATTTGAAAGGGTGGTTCCTCGAAAACGTCATAGATCAGGTGCAAAATAAATTATCCGAATTCGCTGAAAAGGAGAGCGGTTGGAGTCTCAAAAAAATCGTCAGTTTGGAAATAAATACCAACAAATCCGGCATCGGCAACGGTTCGCCTCACATCGAGTTGCCAAAATCCATTGGCAAAAAGCAAGCTTGCATCAACATCAGAAATGATAATGATGCATGTTTTGCTTGGGTGATAGCTTCGGCTTTATATCCGGCACAAATAGATATAGGTAGAACATCATCTTATCCCCATTATTCAAACATTCTAAATTTGACAGGTATCTAATTTCCTATGACATTGAGACAAATTGCCAAATTCGAGAAATCAAACAACAGTTCCGTGAATGTGTACACTTTGGATTAATCCAGTCCAAGCCCGACAAAGAGGCATTTTTCGTCACAGTTCCGAGTCGACTCACAAAACAAAAATTAAATCGTCATATCAATTTACTCCTAATTCAAAATGAATATCATCAAAAATTCAATGATTACGAAGCCAGATATAGACGACGAAAGTGATATACGATATCATTTTTGTTGGATTAAGGATTTATCTCGGCTACTCGATACACAACTTGGTAAGGATAAGTATAAAAAATACATTTGCGATAGGTGTTTGAATTATTTCAGAAGTGGAGAAAAATTGGACAGTCATACGGTCAGGGACATAGCCAAAATTATCGAAGCCAAAACTTTGGATATAGTCCCTATGACCGCATCATCTGATGAGGTGAACGCGCCATGTTGCCACATTTACCAAAAACTTTGGAGATCTGGCGACAAAATTGTGGAAGACCATAATCACTACAGTGGTGCCTTTCGCGGATATACGCATGCGCAGTGCAACTTGCCTATCGTTTCCATAATTTATCCGGATACGACAGCCATTATTCGAGATATAGCAAAGTCAGTCAGTCAGTTTGTTGCCTGTGAACGAAGAAAAATACATATGTTTCACCCAGTATGACGACAGTACAGACCTCAAGTTCATCATCATTCGTTCCGTGTTATGGGCATTGGCCATCCGGTTCAGACTTTGACAGTACACGATTTGGAAATATCCAAACACGAATTTGCACAAGCGCAAATAATAAATACATGGGTGACAGGTCACTCAGCCATCCACTCATTTGCTATATCTCAATGTAAATAAATTATATGGGTGGGCCATGATGAAATATCTTCCGTACGGGGGATTCAAATGGCTCGAGAATGCCGCCGATTTGAATGTGCAATTGGCTATATTCTTGAAGTCGATTTGGAGGACCCCGAGCACTTACATGACAAACAAAAAGATTTTCCATTGGCCAAATTATGACTAATTTTGTGGGACTCCGTTCAAATCTGTACACCCATAAGGTACAGGGTGGAAATGCGTCAAAAAATCCAAAGGAGTGAAATACAGCGTTGTCCAAATTAAATAGAATGTTTGAAATATCAGCGTGAGAAAATCACATCTCAACGCTGTATTAGCTCTTTTGCGCACAACGTTTTTAGTGTTGAGCAAACAAAAATCGCTCTGAGTCCACATGATGACAAACGGTGTTTGATTGCCGGCTCTCATGATACTCTGCCATGGGGGCATTACAGTTTCATGAACATGTAAAATTGTTTCAACCCCCCACCTCGGCACACTCTATGCAAAATTTGAGTTATCAAGAAATCATCAGAGCCGCATCATCACTAGCACAATTTATTGAGACTTCACCTTTGCCATGGTCCATCACGGAGAATATTTTCAGGATGTGGTCCACCGAAAAATGGGAAGAATTAATAGACCAGGCTTGGGGCGATCGACCTTTTTACAGTTGGACGCACTTGGAGTACACACGAGAACTTGATGCCATAGACAGAGAAGACGCACTCGTTACCGAAGACTGGTCTATACATTTCACTGAAGATCTATTGCGTATGGATAAACCAGTACTATATTCCGAACTACGGATCACATCTGTGTTATACTTGTTTCAAAGCATTCAGAAAGGCCATACCATACATTTCACAGTATCAAAGACCAGAAACACATCAATTGCTTCAGGGGTTTTATTATACTCAAATAATTGGTGGGCGTCAATATATCCTTATTATGGCGAAGGATCATATGTTCATTCGCCATATCCTTAATATGGCGAAGGATCACATGTTCATTCGCTGAAAATTGTAATTCTTTATGTTTTCGAAATAAAAAAGTTATTTTTCGTGCAAAATTTTTTCAGGAAAGAGTCCTATTCCTATTAATCCTGTATGATTGGATTTTGAGACAAGAATCGATTATAGCACCACCAAACTTGGTATGCTAGTAGATGGAACCATGATAAACACGTAAAAAAGTGGTTTACCCAAATTTCAGGGGTGGAACATATATTTTTTTATCGTTTAAAAATATATAAATAGATTTTTGCTGTAATCTTGGAAAGTATATGATTTATCGGAAAAACAACTCAACAGGGTGAAAAACAATTCACAAAAATTATTCCTAGTAATTTCTTATGAAAACGTGACTGAACGCCGATGCCAAATTTCAGGTTCAACCTTACCGCCGCTGAAAGTTCTGGTGGAACCAAATATTTGATTGGTCATAACTCTGCTAAAAATGATCGGAGAAGGAAAGGGAAAAGTTCATATCGTTTCTGAAGACTCCTACCTTCTCATGCAAATATAGTATGCGGGTATTTGAGTACCTAAAATGTGTTTTGTCGCACTGGAGATATTTGCAGATGATCCGAAAATAATGAATAATTTAGGAAAAATGGAAATATTATACTGAAGCAGAAACCCATACCTCTTTGGACTATATGCAATAATTTCAAAGTAGTGTGACAGGTCTCACTTATACATGCCAAAAAAACTTGTTTTTATATTTGCATGAAGGAGTAGAAGTCTTCAGGAACGATATGCACTTTTTCTTTTCCTTCTTCTATAATTTTTAGCAAAGTTATGACAAATCTAATTTTCGGCCCTGCCTGAACTTGCAGTAGCGGGTTAGCGCGAGCATGAAATGTGACGTCGGCGTTAAACTACCTTTTCTGAGAAACCGAGCGTATTTCATAAGGTATTACTGAAAATCATCCTTGTGGAGAATAGAATTATCTCCCAACCTATCGAAATCGTTTTTTGATAAATTTTATATTTTCTGAAATAACAACAAAAAAAATTATATTTTTTTTTAATGAAAAATTTTTTAGGTTCCATCCCTGATTTTTTGGTAAAAAATATTTTTTCTAATAATACATGATGTCGAGATGTCATGTGCCGAGTTTCAGAGTGCTACAATTCATTTTTCACTTTTTGCTCGAGTTTATCTGTCGTTACTGGATTATATAGGTAAGTTAAAAAAGCGAAACATTATCTAAATACAATTTTTGTACACATCGTGTACAATTCGAATAACTTGAGGGTATTGTATCGAAATTCTTCATCATGGTGTCACGACAGATTTGACGAGGTACTATTCACGCTGAAAACAAGCGATTCATGTCATTATAACTTACATTCATGCGATTACAAAGGTCGTCGTTTCGAAACGCCTCCTCCATATAACCGCTTAATTGGCTCTAGCGATGAGAATTCTGATCTTGATTGAATCAATGCAAAAACATATGAAAATATGCGAAAAATGAATGGTGGAATTGTGGAAAACTATAAATGTATTATTATTATATTGTGATTATTATTATTATTGTATCAATAGATGTATAAAATAAATTTTTTCTACAAACGTCAAAAAATGACAAGGTTCGCACATTGACAACAGTATGCGAAGTGGCACTTTTTTTCATTTTCCTTCGTTACCATGACACCGTGCGCGAAGTAATGTGCGAAATATATTTCGCACACTGCATGTAAACTATATGGGATTTTCAAATTCTAACCTATATATATGGTCCTCAATCAAGCAAAAAACAAGAAATCGTTTATTTATTAATGTAGAACAATAATTGAGGTTTTCAAATTGTGAGAAAATTTTACACTACCTAATTTTATTTGTTATTTACAATGTTAACATTAATGGTGCAGCCAGTGCACGAACCAATATTTATTCCTAAACCAGATAACTCAGATTCAGCTCGTGATATCGTAGTTTCGGGGGTTGGAAGACTATCCATTTTTGACTTGCAAGCAACTGCCGTAGAGGTGACAGCACTTGATCTTGAAATTTCACAGTCTAAAATTTTATTTGATATTTGAATTTTGTTACTGATAGAATCCTCCACGTATCCTTCGGCCACAGTCGAAGATTTCCATCCTCCATGTCGCTTCAAAACACATATATCGGCCCCCGTATTAGCAAGGAGTGTGGCTGATGTTCTCCGAAAACAATGACCAGTGTAGGCATCAGGATTTGGTAATTTTAGGTGTTTTGCTATTAAGCTAGGCATCTTTCCAATACTATTTATTCCAACAACTTGGTTAAAACATCTCTTATTTTGATACTTCAAAAACAATCGGCGACTGGTAGCATAACTTGGACGAAGAGCCGCATATTTTCGGTAAAAGTCAGTATAATATAAATTTGAAACTGTAAAAATTCGTTGTATATTCGTTTTTGTATCGGGTACTTTAACAATCAAAATGGAATTTTTATCTTCTATGTCATCGACCGTCATTTTAGTGAGTTCGTCACGGCGGCAAGCACCCGAAATACCCAGTATTAAAACGACCTAAAAGGAAATCAGTAATTCAAAAAACATATAAAACAATCATCAAAAATCTACCTTAACCAACAAATAGGTTTCATCATCTGCCTCTCTTATGAATTGATCAACTTCCTCTCTAGTCAATACCTTAGATTTCTTAGGATGATTTGCAACTGACAATTTTTTCAAATATGGAACCAACTTGGTAAATTTCTTAAAATCCACGTTTTCTTTAACATTGAGTGTTGCCTTCAACATAGAATACATTGCCCATAACGTGGAAGACTTCAGCTTCTTAGACTTCTGTGCAAAATATGCCAACAGCACATTTTCGGATATTTTTCTGGCTTTATTTGCTTCACACCACTCTTTAAATTGCTGATATGCATTTTCATACTGGCGCCTCGATTTCTCCGGTAAAAGGTTGGAAATAACGGAATTGGCCCCATCGATCAAGTTAGGTGGGGTACTGCTTAGTTCATCGTCGCTCGAAATTTCCATTCTTTTACAATAATAAATATCACGCACGAAATTGACGCGAATAAAAAGTCAAAAAATAATTATCGAGAACTGTCACTTTGAAATAATTGTCAACAAATGCCATTTTATTTCCATAGTTACAGTCAAGATGCATAGAAACCCTACAGTAATTACTTGATATGGAAAAATTATTTAAGCCAGTTCAATACTATTTTTCATAGTTATTATTTATTTTAGAACAATATTTTTGACGTTTATAGAAAAAATTTTGTTTGCATCTCATGCGCGAAATACTTTGGTAATCTCGACTATTTTTTTTAACTCGGCTGCGCCTCGTTAAAAAAAATCAGTTCTCGATCACCAAAGTAGCATTTCGCGCACTAGATACAAAAATAACTATTCTTCTGTTGGACGAATGAGAGAGAGTGTGTTCATTTTTCAATCAAAAAAATGCATCATTTTTGATAGTAAAATTGAGTGCTTTTTTTGATAAAAAAGTACCCATTTTAAGCTCAAAAAACAGCTCGATTTTCGATCGAAAAAAGTGCTCATTTTTAGCTCAAAAAACAGCACATTATCCGTTCCAAAAAGTTCTCATTTTTAGCTCAAAAACAGCACGTTTTTTCGATCCAAAAAAGTAATCATTTTTGAGTCGAAAAACAGCAGTTTTTTATCAAAAAGAGGCTCCAAATTTGACATGGTGGTCGAAATAAGTGAAAAGTTCAGTAAAATTCAGTCAAAGTTCAGTCAATGAATTCAGAAAGATTCAGTAAAAAATTTCACTCAAATGAAATTTCACATTCTTTTCCTATGGGGCCTGAAAATTCAGTGAATTTTAGTCAAATTTCAGCGAGTGTCTTTTTTTACTCAAAAAGAGCATCGTTTTTGAGCCTAAAAATGAGCACTTCTCTCACTCAAAAAGAGCATCGTTTTTGAACCTGAAAATGAACATTTTTTTACCATTAAAAACGATACATTTTTGAGGCTGAAAATCTCGATTTTTATGCGAACAAAAAATAAAACAAAAATTAGCTATGACACAAATATTTTCAATACATTCCAAATTGGTGCTCTACATACTGCGCATGTGTCGCACAGACCGGCACATCGTGAGCAACACACCGTCTACAAGGTAGAAATAACACGACACATCATCATCATAGTATTCTGTGGTGAGTCTGCACTGCCATCATCTATGGGTTTATTGTCATCCATGGGCTGGCTTGCCGTCATCTGTCACTCGTCGCACTGCGATATCAGCGCCAACTGTCGGCGGAGTGTCATCTGTCACCAACTTCCGTTCTGGAGGTTTATCTCGCCATCTGTCGGTTCTACCGCCAACACTGATGTCTGTTGTTTTTGTGGCGATAATTTCGAACAAATTCACAATTTGGAGTCCAGCTTCAAAACGTCTCAAGTCTTTCTTCGTACTGCTGCATTTTTTCATGCATACTGATATAAAATTGCCACTTCTGTTCCATAAATACATTTATTTCGATTCATAGTCGAACAACACTTTGTCTTTCATATAAAATAGACGATCTCGGAAACATGTGTATCATCTTTGGACGATATAGTACACAAATTTATAACCTCGTCAAATGTTAAATCGTTGTTTCTAGCAAGAACTTTGGCACTAGCTTATATATCATGATAATATTGACAGAAGTTCATATTCAATTAATATTCGAATCTTCCCGCCAATACTGTGGCATTCAAATGCAGGATTTTCTGAATTTTGAGCTCCGTCCAGTAGAAGAAGATGTTATCATCTTTGGAAACTCGCACTGTGGCACTCTCTCCATACGTGTGTAATTCAAAATCCATGACATCGTCCCAATCGTGCTTGGTCCGGGCGGTCTTGTTGTCGGTCGCATTCGGATCAGCTCGGTTAGTGTAAAGCCGATTGATGGCTCCCACGAAAAGGACCCACTCGAACATGCTGAATGACAGGCTGAAGGAGATGATGTGTGGGATCGTGCACACAAGTCTCACTGCAGGCACAACACTTCGAGCAAAACTTATTCCACATTGCACAGACAAAATTATTGTGTTTCGCAACTCGTAGGTGGCGCTGCACACGTAAAATCGTTCCTTCTTGATGGGGTCTTTGTACATGTCACAAACACGGTGCAAATCAGTAATCGGCAGTCACCAGTAACGAAGACATCCACTCGTAATCGGACGCTGGATCGTTATACTCGGGGTACACTCCGCCAAGCATGATGATACACTGACTCATCATGCCGCTGGTTCACGATTTGAAATATTCCGCAGTCAGCCCCGGAGAGGGGCCACCACCACCTGGAAGGCCCTCAATTCCATTTCACCAAGACTTTTTGACCTTTTGATTTGATTTTCTCCAATAGTTTTTTGTAATTCCTGTTTGAAGAAAGCGTTGCTGATTGGTCGCCCTTCCAAATACTCCAGCAAGTACGTGATTGTTTGGGTGATTTTCACTTTGACAACTTTGAAAATTTCCGTCGTCCAATTGGGTGTATACCCCTTCTCGAACACATGTTTGGCCTTGCTAATTCGCACACAGTCCTCAATTTTAATTTTTTTCTGGCCAGCACGTTCCGCATAATCATATGCAAACTTGTTCACCTTTTTTTCATCGTCTTTGGTGACGTCACACGGTTTCATGCCAATCGTACGATGTTTGCGCTGATTGTAATTTTTGTCAATATCCGGAAAAATGTCCAGCCACTTGTAGATGCCGTTCAAACTGAAATATTTGAACAGTTTCTCTTTCAACGTGCGTATTACACTTTCCGCTATGGCCGCTTCGATCTTCGTGTACGTACTGTAGTGTTCGATGTTGTACTTTTCCATGAGGGGCCTGGAAGCTGGCGAGTAGAGTACAAATGAGAGCGCTTTGGGAGGAGGGCCTATACAAATGAGACCGCTTTGGGAGGGAGCTCTATAGAAATGAGACCGCTTTGGGAGGGACGAGTCAGCAAATAATTACGTTCATGGAATTCGATGACGTCACGTTTCCGGTTACGTGTCTAGATCAGCGATATTCAATATGGGTTCAATGACATGTTTCAAGGTCACTGAGTGCACGTGATGGATATCATATTTCCTGGAATTCGATAACATCCGATTAATTGTCTAGACAGGTCAACAAAACTTGATGTGGGTTCAATGACATCTCTCAAGGTCACTGAGTGCACGTGATATATATCAAATTACGTTTTCTGGAATTTGCTGAAGTAACGTTTCCAATTACATGGTGGTCAACAAAATCTGATGTGGGTTCAATGAACCAGATATTATCGTATTTCAAGCATTTTCGATTGCGTACATGTTAAATCGAAAAAATCCGAGATGAATAATCCCCCACTACTGTTGATAAAAAATATAAAAACGGAGTACAATATCATAGTAGACATTCCCTTATCAAAATGAGTAATACCCAGTCCAAATTTGACTTGTCAAGCGAATATTTTTGCAAAGAAAAATCAAAAGTAGTGTTAGGTGAAAGAAAATTCCCTTTAAATAAATCCAAATGTAAATTTGTTGCTGTGAATCTTTCATATGATTTGAATTTCACCCCATGTATTGAAATTGCTGGAAATAAGGGAGATCGAGTGATTTTCTTAGAACACGAGTGGAAGCAGTTTTTGACACACCAAGGAGTCATTACCAATTATTTTTACTCACCTGATAAACTGAATGCCATTGAGGATGATAAATTTACCATTGAGTTTATCCAATTTGCAAATGGGCAAGTAGTCAAAATAAAGAAAGATCATTCCTCTGTGTACTTGGGATTCGAAACAGTTTGCAAATTATGGGAACTCCTACCCCTAATTGACTATAGAGTCGATATCTTGAAAAGACAACATTATGAACAGTACTTTCAAATTTTGAAAAACGGACTGTGCAAGCTGAGTGGTGATGTGTTACAGAATGCAATAGATTTGCTTCAACCAGAGATGAACCATAATAGTGAAAATATTAGTTCAACTCTGGAATTCATTTATCTTTACCCAGAAGTTTTCAGTGATGAGTTTTCTGATAAACCATGAATAAAAGGGTGACAATTGATGAAAGTGATAATAAAAGTTATTATATGTACAAATGGAAATTTGCATACAAGGATGCTCGAAAAACTTATTGGATGTATGCAGCAATCGATAGAATGCGATTCAACAGGCGAATAGCAGAAACCTCGAATATCATCACCCCGGTTTTGGATTCAACACATAGACAAATAATTTTCAATCAAAGATTTTGTAATTAATTTATAGTGTATTTATTGTATAAATAAAATTGTTTTGTGAATATAAATTGTTTTATTCAAAAAGTATCATACAAAATCATTTTTTGATATCCAGGAATTATATTTATTGCTTAGTCCTAACCATTTTATGTAGAGTTTGTCTCCCTTTTTTCTAAGAATTTTCTCAACCAGAAACACATCATGATGTTTAACTTTTTGGAGTTCTTCCTCATAAAATCCGCCTTGTATGTCAACATCATCTTGATCTTTAAGAAAATATACTGCAGGATTTGACTGATAGACTTTTCTGACGATGAAAATTTCATTGGACCAGTTTGGAGTATACCCTTTAGTAAATGCCTCTCGGTGTTTGCTTATTCTTACGTGATCATTGATTTTGAATTTTCGTTTCCTTGGATCTACTGTTTTGATGTGACTATAAGCGTTTTTGAGTAAATACTTCTCATGACACTTTTTAACTTCTTTGGGCTTCATTCCTATTGTTCTGTGAACAGAATTGTTATATTCAGAAACTATTTCTGGTAGAATATCCAACCATTTGTAGGTTCCTCGTAGGCTGAATTTTTTCCACATTCTATTTTTCAAAGTTCTGTTTACTCGTTCAACTATGCTAGCTTTCAAATTGGAAAAAGTGCTATAATGGTTGATTTTACACTCATCCATCAACTGTTTGAATTTTATATTATAGAACTCTTTTCCCATATCCGTTTGTAGATTTTTGGTTTTAACTTTCATATCTTTCAATATTTTTTGCATCGCACGAGTCACATCTTCCCCACTTTTCGTTTTAACAGGCTCGCACCAAACATATTTTGAAAATACGTTTATAATAACCAAAATGTATTTAAATCCTTTGTTAGTTTTTGAATAGGGAATCATTTCAACCAAATCAGCTTGAAGGAGATCATTCAAACCTTTGGTGATAACACGCCTCCTTTGAAATCTTCTTCGTGAATTTCTATGTAATTCTTCTATTATATCTTCTTTGATTTTATCCATTTTCGGTTATAGGACACTGAAGTACAATTTCGACAAACAGTTGATTATGCTGCTGGTGATCGACTAAGAAATTGATCTTATCACCTTTATTTAAAAACTTTCCTACCAGGGTAATTAGTGAAACGGTATCTGCATACTCTTCTCCTAGTGATATAGATATATCTTCTGGCTGGGAGTTGATGCTTTCAATTTTTCCGGAAACAGGAAATTCATAGGTAGTTGCATCATTTTCAAATACAAAAAAACCAACACTCTTCCTGATATTCTTGGTTGCCCTCAAATGAAGAACACATTTGGTATGATAAGAAGATGGATTCCATATGTAGAAAGGTGTGTTGATTGAAGGGGCTTTCGGAAGGATTTCTGATTCAGAATATGGTGTTTGAGATAATCTCAGGAAATGTCTTCCAAATTTATCGATGGGCATGGTGTCACGGTTAAACACCAAATGGAGTTAAATCGGATGTTTTTATTTTATTATTCCTGCTTCGCGAAGTTCCTCAATTATGCTAATGATTTCATTATTCACACCGGTGTTTCCAGCACATTGTGATGCAATCAAGAGTTCCAATCGCTCCACTAGCTCATTGAAATCATCAAAATATTTATATTCAATAGGAATATTGTTGAAATCAAGCATAGTCACCCTGAACCCCTCTTACTTCTTGTAGTTGTGCCCGGAGCTGAACTGATTCTTGGTCTTGGCTTGGGAACAGATAAGTTGGGTTCCATGAGTTTTTGAGTTTTTTCAAGTTCACGTTCTTTAGCCAAAGAGTGTAGTGTTGTGATTCGTGGTTTTATAATATTAACAAACTTTGATGCATTTGATGTTGATAGACCCCTTGTAGGATCATAACGGAGATATTGTGCATTACTTCTTCTTATTATATCGATATATGAGTCAAGATCTTTATTTTTGTATCCAAGGGGTTGTTTCTTAAACATCAGTTCATATAAACCCGGAGTTCCAGTGTATCTGAACTTATTATTGATAACAATATCGGCACCATCAAAATCCACAGTTGCCTTACCTATGGCAAACTTTTCCGTATTTGCATCAAAATATATTCCAAAAGTATCATCAAATATATTTTTCGTATCTGAAATTTTGTCTTCTATATATGCGCGAGGTAACGGAATCGTGAACTGTAGTAAGTATTGTTGCTGTGCATTCATCACAGGGTGCATACTTTCCTCAAAATAACTTCCATCCAAGTCAGATTGAGGAATGGATGAATCATATTGAAATGTTTCTTCATCAGGAGTGATCTGATAATATCCTTGATGTGCTGGTTTATGAAATTCTGGAGGTGTTGGTTGATGAAATTTTTGCGGTGTCGATTGATGATTCGAAAGAGGCGATTTAACTTCAGGTTGCAATTCTTGCTTGAACTTGGACGTTGGGGATTTTTGGACAACAGACAAGAATCCTTTTAAAGGTTGAGTGATTGGTTCATAAGTTTTTTCTAAATGTGATTGAGATTTTGTTATATCGGATTTCAAAGTCTTATATTTTCTTCTTAAAGCCTTCCTTGCACTCAATAGCTGTTCGTGTAATTGACTATTCATGATGAATGACAATTATTCGACAATCATGAAGTTTATATATAAATGAATGTATCAAAACCCTTTCTGTATCGCCCCTCCTTTATGGCACAATCTTTGTCGATAACGAGAAAACCAAAATTATCTTTCCAACAATAGGAGCAGATTTCTTTGAAATTCTGCAAAGACATATCTATACTAACATGATCATCATATATATGCTTCAAATTAGTTAGGTCTTGTTGGAAAATTATAAGCAAATTAGCATTATCTCTAACAAGTTGTTTGGAAATAGCCGAATATGTTTGACATAAATAAAAACAATCTGTATGTCTGTGACGACCGAAGCAGAAATAATTTTTAATTATGTTTTGATCACATGTGGCGACGTCGTCGAATATTATGACTGAATGATCTTTTATGTTTTCAGGAAGAATAACTTCAGTAGAGTCTTTGTATACATAGAATCCAATTTCTTTCATAGGTTCCAGCAAAATCCTCAAATAATTATATTTAGGTTGGTATAATGATTTTGAAAATAAGTACACATTTGTAAAACGAAGACCATTGGGCTGTTCCAGCAAAGACAACATAACATTAGTTTTGCCTGACCCACTTGCTCCAACGAGTAACCCTCTCTTAGATTGACCTCCAAAGAGCGCACCATGTTTTCTAACAGTATTTTCCACGTTGATCTCATCATGATTGAGAACTGGAAGCAATACCTTTTGTTTTTCAGTCTTCATCGTATTGAAATAGTAATTAAAGTGGCATTAGTTCAGATATGACGGGTATATATAGGAGTGTCCAATTTGTAGAAACATGATATAATGGGACTGCGAAAGAAATCAGTTGTTAGTACTAGTCGAAACACAAAGAAGAAAGGTCGAGGTTTTATAAATACCTTGATCAACAATCTTCCTGTAGAACTGCATGTCCCTGGGTATAATTATTGCGGTCCTGGTACCAAATTGAAAAAGAGATTATTGAGGGGAGACGTAGGCGTAAATCCTCTGGACGAGGCTTGTAAGCAACACGACATTGCTCATTCCGCGACTGAAGATATTGAAGCGAGAAATATTGCTGACAAGAAACTGGCAACATTTGCTTCCGAACGTTTGAACTCGTCTGATGCAAAATTGGAGGAGAAAGTCACAGCATTTGGTGTATCTAATATAATGAATCTTAAAAGCAGGTTGGGGATGGGACTGAAACGAAAAAAGAAACCTATGAAAAAAAAGAAGGGTGGCGATTTGAAAGTTGCCAGGAAACGAAAAAGTAAACAGAAGAAAAGAATCATACCAATTCCAAAGAAAGGTGGATTTCTTCCGCTTTTACTACCACTTTTAGGAGCACTAGGTGCTGTAGGAGGAGGGGCAGCATCTATCGCTTCAGCAGTCAATAAAGCAAAATCTGAGAAACAACGACTTACTGAACAAAAGAGACATGATTTAGCGATGGAACAAAAAGGAAAAGGTCTATATTTGAGACCTCGTAAAGGTTATGGAATGTTTGCCCAGCCATATCAAAAAAACTGTTGAAGTTGCCACGCCGAGCCTTGACCAATATCGATTTGATGAAGAATGTAGAGCGTTTGGGAATTCCTTACTTCCGAGGTGTTTTTATGAGAGATAAACTTCCCAGACAGATTGGAAGCAAGGAGTGCGGTATTATCAATCTGGATTCTGATTTAGGAGAAGGGACTCATTGGACTGCATATTCCAAGGATAATGCCAAAGTTATATATTTCGATAGTTTTGGAAATCTCAAACCACCTAAAGAATTGATAAAATACTTCCTCAGCGCTGGTGACGTGAATAATATAAAATATAACTATGATTCTATGCAGAAGTTTAACTCTTATCAGTGTGGGCAATACTGTCTTTTGTTTTTATATAATCAATATCTCTGATGTATTTCCTTCATTAATCAATAAACTACCACTGAGAAAATATGTCTTTTACTTTCACATTGAGTGATTCATCCTCAGTGTTGAGTTATAATTTCAACCCTCCAATTTATCTGGACGATGGTGCGGAATATGAGATAGGCTTGGCAAATTTTGATTCGTTCAATGTTATTCCAAACGTAACAAAATTGAACAATATTTTGGTATGGGGTGAACACGATGAATTCAGTTATGTCATTCCTGAAGGGTTTTATGATGTAACAGATATTGTTGATCTCATCATTAAACAGATGACTAGCAACAATGAAGATGTGATATCCATCGACCCAAACTGGACAACTTCAAAAGTGATCATTCGTACAAACATCAAAATCAATTTTTCAGTACAAAATTCCATTGGTCATTTATTGGGATTCGAGAAGAAAATACTCAATGCAAACGGCATCTACAAATCAGACCATGAAGTGAAAATTCTCTCTATCAATACAATTTGCATTGATTGTAATATTCCGATGGCTTCATTTCTGAATGGTAATCCAGTGCATAAGATTCATCAGTTCTTTCCAACCGTGCCAAGAGGGTATAAAATAGTTGAAACTCCATTGAACATTCTGTATTTTCCCGTCACCGTCAAGACAATCAACAACATCACTGTGAGAGTTGTGGATCAAAATTTCAATTTGATCGATTTTCGAAACGAAGAAGTAACTGTTAGATTACATTTGAGAAGAAAGACGTTCTGAATAATGGTGTGGAGATTTGAAAAACCAGAATTCCAACAACCCTATAAAAAGAAGACGAAGCGGACTTTGGAAAACAGTTTGGAAGCAACTGCCGAATTACTAACACCAAAAAACAAACAATATTTGAAATCTCTGGGGTTTGAACTTTTGATATAATGGAACTGCTACAAATCACGAATGAACCTTTTATTGACAACACAATCGAAGATTATCAGTTTCATACATATCAGCCATATATTACCAATGAAATCAAATATAATGATGAAATAAGAATTCCAATTCAGGACTTGGATGCATATACATTACCTTGTAATTCATATATCTACATTGAGGGAAAGCTCACAAGGCCGGATGGGGATCCAATTACGAAAATAAAATTCATAAACAACGCAATATCTTTCTTATTCCGAGAACTACGATATGAGCTGAATGGTGTGGTGGTAGACTCTGTCAGGAACATTGGACTAGTATCAACGATGAAAAATTATTTGTCTATGAATGAAAATGAAAGTATTTCTTTGCAAAACGCTGGTTGGTTTCCTAAACGTGATGCGGGTGATAAAATATTAGTTGATGGTGGAGGGAATTTCAACGTATGTATTCCGCTCAAGTTATGGGCTGGATTTTTTGAAGACTTTCGGAAAATTATGATAAATATGAGACAGGAACTAGTTTTGATTCGTGAAAGCCATGATTTGGATGCCGTGATTAGCATAGATGATTCTGAAAACCCCAAAGTGAGCATAAGCAAGCTGAGTTGGTGTGTCCCTCATGTGACACCGAGTATTCAGGAACAACTACGATTAAATAAAATCATTAAAAGCAATGTTGAATTACCTCTGAAATTCAGAAGCTGGGAATTGATTGAGTACCCTTCTCTGAATGAAACAACAAGACACACTTGGGCTGTGAAAACGACTACAAAGGTTGA
Organism: Chrysolina haemoptera; assembly: GCA_958298965.1. Classification (NCBI taxonomy): domain Eukaryota; kingdom Metazoa; phylum Arthropoda; class Insecta; order Coleoptera; family Chrysomelidae; genus Chrysolina; species Chrysolina haemoptera. Next base: position 31,116,643 of record OY282584.1, read on the forward strand.
AACTCCTCGACATATTATTATTGCATTTCAACAAGCTAAAAAAGAAAAGCTTACCACTGATATGAGCACATTTGATCACTGCAGTCTGAGTAATATAAGAGTATTTCTGAATTCTGAACGATACCCTTACAATGACTTGAATCTTGAATTCAAGAACAATAAGTTTGCAAAACTATATGAAATGTATGTCAATTTCCAAGAGAGTTACTATCATCTTAAATCAAACCAACCTATTTTCAATCCAAATGAATTCAAAATGATGGCACCGTTGGTTCACATCGATTGCTCACGTCAAAAAGAAGCGATTCAGACCGGTTCCATAGTACTCAGAATTGAAATTGAAACAGCTGAAGTTACACCCAAAAATGTAACTGCCTATTGCCTTATTCTACATGAGAAAGAATTTTCATATAATCCGTTGACGAAAATTGTTAGGCAATTTTAATGCGCATGCTTGACATGTTGTTATATATACAGACTGAAATGTTTGAAACATCAGTTCGAAAATGATATCAGAGTATAGAAGAAGATTGAAGCAACACCATAAGAACCTGAAAGTCCTTAAACAATTGATTGAGTCATACAGTTCCAAGCAATCACTTATAAGGAAACTCATCAATTTGAAAATATGATTTTGGTGATAGATGTGCAAGGTTTTAAGATCGAAAATGATAAATTTTTAACGAAAGAATTGGCTGCATTTGATGGAAGTAGAGTCTCCCACTATGTTTTCAAACCTCCATTTCCATTGAACATGCTTCCTCCGAAATTCCATAGTCAGGCCACTTGGTTGATGCATAACCACCATTGTATAGATTGGAATGATGGATTCACACCATTACACCAGTTTGGAAACATAATGAAGAGGCTCACTGAAGGAGTGGATACTATTTTTGTTAAAGGAAAGGAAAAAGCGGAATACATCAAACAATTTACCCAGCAACCAGTCATAGAATTTGAAGAACAACCCGGTTTGCGAGCATCTGAAGCAAGTTGTTTTCATCATACTAAAGATAATTGCATATGTGCACTTTCAAATGTTTATTCTCTATATCAAATGTATATAATGGATACATCTAAATAAACATATTCTAAAAGAATTGAATTTTATTTTGAGGTTTTTATTACAGAAAGGACCACGCACGTTTCTTATGGAAAATGGCTTTCCGTGAATTTGTCCGAATTTTTGGTATGGTGTAGATCTGGATGCACTGATCAAAAGTGTCCATTGCCAAAAACTCCAAAAATGGACAGTTTTCGAGATATGGCTCTATCAATGTAATTTTTTTTGGATTTTTTGGATTTTGACACATAATCAGTTCACTCTCATACTTAGGAAAAACCAAGTTTCAATGATTTCACTGGAGGAATCGATTGAAAAATTATTCTTCCTTCGTTTCAGATACTGCCATTTGAAGAAATTATTATACACTGCTCGACACTGACAATGTAACTGGACTATTATTTCCAATTTCTATAGTCCAGTTTTTGTAGAAACAAAAACTTCTGAATGGCTCAAGGTATCACAGAATCACATATATTCAACACCTTTCGATAGGGGCACTAGAAAAATAATATTCGATACACACTCTAGGAACTGAATCTGAGATACTTTTTTTTTTAAATAGTTTCCTAGTGGTCGAAGAAATAGTGGTAAATGCAAAATGGGCATAAAGAAAATCGTTCATTATGTAGGCTCACGACATAAATACTCGTATCGAATGCAGTTTGTTTATACCGAGTGTTAAATATCAATAGAAACAAGGGAATACAAACCCAATAATCATTTCTAATCGCTAATCGAACCGTTAAGGCAAACGGATCCGTGAAAATGTCTGAATATTTGATATGATGTGGATTTCGATGCACTGATTAAGTGTCTATTGCTACAGACTACAAAAATGGACAGTTTTCAAGATATGGCCGTATCAATATCTGATTTTTTTATTTTTTTCGTTTTCTAGATTGTGGCCCATAATCGCTTAGCTCTTATACCCAACAAAAACGGAATTCTATCGATTTCTGCGCAGGAATTGACTGAAAAACAGTTGTATTTCATTTCAGATACATCCATTTGGAGAAATTAGCATACACTGCTCGTCACTGGCGATGTAGCTGGGCTATTATTTTCAACTTTTGTATTTCCGTGTTCGTAGAAACAAAAACTCTTGATTTGTTCTAGTTCTAACAAACATACTTATATCCAACACAATTCAATTGTGGCATTTGAAAAAATAATATACGATACACACTCTAAATATGATTTGAATTTTTTTTGAAATATTCTCCTGGCCATCAGGAAAACAGTGGAAAATGCAAAATGAGAAACTAGAAAATCGTATTTATAATGTACGCTGACGAGATGAATACTCGTATCGAATGCAGATTTTTTATACCGAGTGTTAAATATACATACTGAAAAATCAGTTCTAATTGTTAATTGAACCGATAACTGATGAGAGAATGTAGACTTTCACGGCCGGAGTCAATGTATTCAATGATGTCTGGGCCTAGCGGCCAGATTTTTCTCAGCCGAAAGCCTATATGGACTTGAAAAACTGAGACCACCGGTTCAGTTGTGTTACAGTTTATACAAATTCTTATCTGGTCTATAATTGCAAGCTTAGGATAGCTGTTTGCATCACGTCTCGAAATGGCTATTTCTCGTTTAACCTGTTCTTCATTTCCACGGATTGACTGCATTCGACCAGGAGCAAGCCTAGTGTTATATACAAAGCACTGGATTCTATTGAAATATGCCATCACTTGAAAGATTCACTTCACAAATCGAAAACAATGAATTTGAACTCAATGACAGATACTCTGACATTAATGATTGTTGTTTCTCCGATTTTCTCAAAGCCTACCATTATTTTTATTTCTCTACCTCCTTGTATATCATGACAGCATCTATGTGAGCTGAGATATTCAAACGTTAGAAATGTGACAAATGAAACACCATTTCCAAAAAACCTATCTGAAAAAAGGACAAAACGACTGTAAAGATTTCGAGCGATTCATTTATGGTTTGCGATTCACTAGCAAATATTCGAAGATTGTCAACACTCATAATCAAGAATAGTTATTCAATGTCAAGATTTTGCTCCTACAATTCAGTTGAAGACGGTTGCTAGATTATTATTGCCAGGATAGGGGTCTACAAACCGACCCACAGTTGCAAATTCTACTCCAATACATACAAAATAACTTCTCGATCTGTTTACAGAAGATTAATTTGGGACGCTTTTCAGAAAAAAAATTATATGCAAAGTCATACAAGTTTTGCCAAATGATTTTTTTAAATTATTTTCGAATATTTAATTCAGCTGTGAGTCAAACGATGTCTGCAGCCAGAAAGTCACGTTTCGTCCCTCCAAACTTGGATTTGCCGTTAATTACCAGAGACATATTACAACATTTGCAAATACCATGCATAACCAAGAACCGTACCTATCAATATAATTTTTGTGAAGAATCAATATGTTTGATGAAGTGAACACGGTTAATTAAGTGTGGTTCAATCTGTCCATTAACAAATTGAATATTTTTCGTATGAAATGTCAACTATTGTTGACCTCCCACTCATAAATTTTTCAACTGAAAAAGCTATTGCCTATACCGAATAAAAAATTCAGATATTTTTACGAATCCGTTTGCCTTAACGGTTCAATTAACAATAACAGAAGTAATGATTTTTGGGTTATTTCCTTGGAGCTATTGATATTTAACACTCGGTATAAACAAACTGCATTCATCTCGTCAGCGTACATTATAAATACGATTTTCTAGTTTCTCATTTTGCATTTTCCACTATTTTCCTGATGGCCAGGAGAATATTTCAAAAAAAATTCAAATCATATTTAGAGTGTGTATCGCATATTATTTTTTCAAATGCCACAATTGAATTGTGTTGGATATAAGTATGTTTGTTAGAACTAGAACAAATCAAGAGTTTTTGTTTCTACGAACACGGAAATACAAAAGTTGAAAATAATAGCCCAGCTACATCGCCAGTGACGAGCAGTGTATGCTAATTTCTCCAAATGGATGTATCTGAAATGAAATACAACTGTTTTTCAGTCAATTCCTGCGCAGAAATCGATAGAATTCTGTTTTTGTTGGGTATAAGAGCTAAGCGATTATGGGCCACAATCTAGAAAACGAAAAAAATAAAAAAATCAGATATTGATACGGCCATATCTTGAAAACTGTCCATTTTTGTAGTCTGTAGCAATAGACACTTGATCAGTGCATCAAAATCCACATCATATCATATATTCAGACATTTTCACGGATCCGTTTGCCTTAACGGTTCGATTAGCGATTAGAAATGATTATTGGGTTTGTATTCCCTTGTTTCTATTGATATTTAACACTCGGTATAAACAAACTGCATTCGATACGAGTATTTATGTCGTGAGCCTACATAATGAACGATTTTCTATATGTGTATGTGTGTATCGAATATTATTTTTCTAGTGCCCCTATCGAAAGGTGTTGAATATATGTGATTCTGTGATACCTTGAGCCATTCAGAAGTTTTTGTTTCTACGAAAACTGGACTATAGAAATTGGAAATAATAGTCCAGTTACATTGTCAGTGTCGAGCAGTGTATAATAATTTCTTCAAATGGCAGTATCTGAAACGAAGGAAGAATAATTTTTCAATCGATTCCTGCAGTGAAATCATTGAAACTCGGTTTTTCCTAAGTATGAGAGTGAACTGATTATGTGTCAAAATCCAAAAAATCCAAAAAAAATTACATTGATAGAGCCATATCTCGAAAACTGTCAATTTTTGGAGTTTTTGGCAATGGACACTTTTGATCAGTGCATCCAGATCTACACCATACCAAAAATTCGGACAAATTCACGGAAAGCCATTTTCCATAAGAAACGTGCGTGGTCCTTTAATAAGTCAGCACTTTTCTCGACAAGTCGTATCACGTTTCCCTGAAGGTCATTGACCTCCAACACCTGCGATGATTCAGATTGATGACTCGACAGTTCATTAACCTCATAGCTTCCGGTTGTCTGGACACCAGATGTTTGCCTACAAGGTCCACTACAGAAACATCAACAATGCGCAAACGCATATTAAGCGAATTATATTTCTCGTTCACACAAAAGGGTTTTTAAAAACTTTTTATTTGAACAGAGTAACAACTTATAAGTATAAAATATTAGTACTGAACTATTACAATTACATGCATGTATTTATATTAAAAATTATTGATGACATCTGCAAAGTCGGCAATAATTTAGTGCTGTCGTCCATGGGTCATCGAACAATAACCTGCTGATGTAAGGGGTTATCGAACTGTAACTTCTCCATCCCCTGAGGAAGTCTTGTAAGGGACGAACAAGACTGAAGATGATGATGCTTCATTTTCTGGAGCTGGTGGATCATCAGTGGTTGGTTGTATCTTCGTATGCTTTTTCAATCTGTAAAATACGAAGAGGATGATGATGGTGAATACGATATAAATAGGAGTCATCCAGAAATGACTAAGGTCAGATCGCCGGGTTTCTTCTGGTATGAGTTGTAGCCTTTCCTCTTCTAGAGTCAGATGTTGCAGCTTATCCAGTGGAATTTTGTCTAATTTCAGCGGTTTGAACTTCAGGGAAGAGTTGATGTGGACTGTCTTGATATCTGGTAAGGTCAGTGGTTCTTCCAGGATGACGGTTTTGGTGTTAATGAATGCTTCGTTGTTGGTTTTGAATTCACAGCCTGGGGGAAGTTTTATCAGATACACTCCCTCTAGAACCATTACTTTTGTACTGGAACAATGTGTAGAGATCTTCGTAGCCTGGGGAAATATTCCTATATAATGGGCTTCTGACATGTCCAGGATCAGAGTTGAATTTATCGAAACTGGAACGTGTTCACATCTTGCTTCTTCATCCGTTATTTCCAGCATCTGGGTAACACAGTCTGGGGATCTTCCAGTGTCTTGAAGAAAATTTTCTTCGCATAGGTATTCTAGGCCAATTCGTTCACAAGGTAAATTTAGGTATTGATAGAGGTTAGGACTAACTGTTAAGTAAGGAGTTGGTGGAATTATTATCGTTGAATTTTGTGTTGGAATGGGAAATAGGTGAAAGTAGGTAAACGTTTCAGGAAATATTAAGGGAACATGAAGGATGAAAACAATTTTATGATCTGTGTGGTAGGCATCTATTTTGATGACGTCGTAGTACTTATGGATGTCATCCTCCTGGTTATAGAGTAGCTGGTTTTCTGAATGATAGGTGAGCATTGTCCTTATGATCCAACTCAGATCTTCGATTTTGAGAACGCTGTTATGGACTGTATTTATCCTTGCGAGGGATACTGCTGTTTCTAAGTCGTTCAGTGTTTGTAAAATAACTTGAAGTATCAGGTTGATTTGATCCAAAAGGTTTCTGTTTTCTAGGTAGTGATTGAAGTCGAAAACGAATTTGTTGAGATCAGTCTCAATTCTGTTGATTTCCATTGAGATGGCATCTTGATTGTGTGTTAGTAACGAGATGGTTTCGTTGTAACTTTCCAGAATCTTGGTGTTCAAACTTATGTGTTGATTCACATGGCTTATTATGTTCCTTTGATTTTTTTCCAAGGAAGCAATAGCATTTTCGTATTTCCTAGCATCTTCTTGGTCCAGGTTTCCAGAGATTGCTTTGATTACGCTTCCTAAGCCATCAATGAGTCCTCGTTTGGGTCTACTGAGGGGGTATAAAGTGTGTAGCTTTTCCTTTGCAGATTTCAGCTGGTATTTCAGTCCTTGATCGAAATTCTGCAAGTTGAAGAAGTAGGGGTCACTTAGTCCGTTATGAATTGCTGTGGAGACGGCATCATACTGAGATTCTATGGCGGCTATCTCTTGATGGATAGGTTCAAGATCATAGTAGTGGATGAAATCGTGAGTACTAGTCCTGATCTTTGCTTGTCCCAGCTTGAGGGGTAGTAGCCCTGGGTTGGTCTTCAGATTTTGGATTTCGATCTCTTGTCCTCTCGTCAGGTGAAGGCTGTAAAGGGAAGAATTCAGTTATCTTATTAGGCAAGTGTCTGATATTTTTCTTGTGAATATTTGCATTTTCTGTCTCAACAGTTACTGTGTGGTCTTTATGGATGGATTTTGGGGAGAAGGGTGGTAGTAGTTTGTTTCTTTTCACAGTTTTCCTTGTATATATTTTGGTGCAAGGTTTGTAGGTTATAGGAGTTTCCCTTTTCTTGTTTCTTTTTTCTATGATGATGGTCTTGTGCTTTTGTAAGTTCTCGTTGATTTTTTTATATATCTCCTTTGTTTTTTCTCTGTGCTGTTGGACGTAGTTGTTGATTAAGGCTCGTCTTACATCGATGTCGAACGGATCTTGACTATTGAGATGTCCATTGAGAATGTCCATAGGTTTTTGACTTGTTGCCGAATGGATGGAATTATTGTATCCTAAAATGGCATACAGCATCTGTTCTTTGATGTCTCTTTTCTTCTGCGTTTGTCTCAATATTCTCAAGTGCTCAATCAGTGTAGAGTGAAATCTTTCGATTATCCCGTTTGACTGAGGGTTCTCTGGAGTGGTGTAGTGGATGTTAATTTTATGGGTATCAACAAATTCTTGGATCAGTCCATTTTTGAATTCGGTACCATTATCCGTGACGATCATATGTGGGACTCCATGGTGGTTTATGAATACCAGGAGAGCGTTGAGGGTATTGATTGCATTGGATCCATCTATAGGATACGCTTGGCCATATTTAGAAAATGCATCCACTATCGTCAGAAACTTTTGTCCACTAGCCTGGAAGGTATCCATGTGTATTATTTCAAGAGGCTTTGTTGGGGTAGGTGTTAACATGAACTTTGGTTTCTCTGGTCTTCGGTCGTACTTGTTGATTTGACAGATCTCGCAGAAGTTGATAGCTTCTTCAATATCCTTTTTAATATTGGGCCAATAGTACGATCTTCTAATTCGAGTTTCTGTTTCAGTGATTCCTCTGTGGTTTGTTTTTCCTTCATGCTGCTGTGTGATTATTTCCTTTTGTCTATCTGGGCTGTTGACGTCTTCCAGGAGGCGATTGCATTTTATCAGGTTGAAAGAAGAGTTTTTGAATGTTTCTCTCAGAATTCTGCACATGTTGGGATAAAGTTCTTCGTCTTTGAACATCAGCGCGTATTTTTTTCCTGGACTTATATATTCCTTGAAAAAGTTGAAAACGTTTTCATCCAGATTGTCGTTTCCCAACTGGACATGGTATCTCTTCTTATTTGAGAATATATCCTCTATTACTGTTCTGGCTGGATTATAGTTTACTCGTTTGAAGATGACTTGGTTATTGTAAACATTGAGAGGTTTCTCCGATATTGGTATTTCTAATATTGGGCTTTCTCTGGCTGTGTGGTTGGTGATGCCACTGTTGTCTTCACCTGGGATATCTTCGGGGTTCGGGTCAAGTTCTTTATTTACTTCATTTGAGGACTTGTCTTCAGTCTCCTGTTGTTTTGAAACAGGTTCTTCACCTTCAGGAAAAAATCGACGGATCCCTTCTTCAAATAATTCGTTGATGATGTCGTCTGCAGGATCAGGGGCTTCTGATGGAGGATTGTTATATAATGACATTTTGTCGAAATTGTCATTTGCTCCTTGAACCTCTTTTGTATGTATTTCGATTCTGGAGAGGGCATCGGCGTTGGTATTGCTTGTGCCTTTTTTGTAGATCACTTCGTAGTCATATTCTTCTAGCTTCAGGCGCCATCGGACCAGCTTTGAATTTGGATCCTTCAGGGAGAACAGCCATTGGAGGGGTCGATGATCTGACAAAATTTTGAATCTTCTCCCAAAGAGATATGGTCGAAAATACTTGGTTGCAAAAACTATGGCTAGCATTTCCTTCTCGATGGTAGAATATTTCATCTCTGTTTCGTTAAGGGTCCTGGAGGCATAGGCTATTGGTTTGTCTTTTCCTATGGGGCCTTGGGATAGGACGGCCCCTATGGCAAAGTTACTGGCATCTGTGGTCAGGTTGAAGGGCTTCGTGAAGTCTGGATACTGAAGTAGCGGTTCATTGGTAAGCAGGTTTTTGCAGGTTTGGACACATTTCAGGAATTCTGGTGTATGTTCTATATGTACGTCTTTCTTTAGGCAGGAGGTTAGAGGTTTGGTTGTCTTAGCAAAATCTTTGATGAACTTCCTGTAGTATCCTAGGAGACCAAGGAATCCTCTGATTTCTTTGACGGTTCGAGGTATAGGGTAATCCATGATTGCTTTCACTTTGGCTGGGTTTGGTTTTATTCCATTCGGAGTGACGACATGTCCTAGGAAGCTTACTTCTTTTTTCAGGAATTCGCACTTGTCCACTTGTATTTTGAAGCCAGTTTCTCGTAGGCGTTGGAATACTTTCGTAAGGTTAACCATATGCTCTTGTAGGGATGTGGAGAAGATAATTATGTCGTCCATATAGACCAGGCAGATAGTTCCTTGTAGGCCCTTCAGAACATTATCCATAACCCTCTGGAATGTCGCTGGAGCGTTCTTCAATCCAAACGGCATCCTCAGGTACTCGTAGTGTCCGTTTTCTACATTGAATGCGGTCTTGGGGATGTCTGCTTCTGCCATTTCTATTTGGTGGAATCCGCTTGCCAAGTCCAACGTGGTGAAATATTGACATCTTCCCAATTTGTCAAGGATGTCAGAAATGTTTGGAATTGGGTAGCGGTCGTCTATCGTCTTCTCGTTAACTTTCCGGAAATCCACAACAATACGCCATTTCGGTTTTCCGGAGGCGTCTGGTTTCTTGGGAACGACCCAAATTGGTGAAGACCAGGGAGATTGACTAGGTCTTATAATACCTTGATCCAATAATGAAGATATTTGTCTCTTGACTTCCTCTTTATGAACATATGGATATCGGTAAGATTTGGTGTATACCGGCATTTCGTCCTTAGTTTTTATGTGGTGTTTTACTTGATTGGTGAATGTTAATGAGGCATCTGGATGATGGAAAATATCAGCATATTTCCTGCATAATCTTCTGATATGCGTTTCCTCTTCTGGGTTGAGATGGTCGGTTCTGATTAGGTCATCCATATTGTTGATTGGGTCCGAGTATTCAGGTGGGAGTATATCAGCGGAATAGAGATGATACTCTTGGAGATTTATGGAGTTGCTATGTACTGGTTCGGCTAGAACGATTTGGAGTTTATCTGGACTGAAGTTGACGATTTCGGTCCAGGCTAGATGATCGCAGGCATCGGTGAGAGCTTCTCGAATGTAAGCACCTTGTAGTTCTTGCCTTGGTATCATGATGGTTCCATTCTTTTCTTTCACTGGTAGTCGAACTTGCGTCACACTATCTGGCTCTAGTTGGATGGAGTAGAACTGTGTCTTATTGGTTTCGTAATATTGAATTGGGAGAGATGAGTGTTCGGTTGAGATGAGGGATTCAGGAAAATTTAGTTCAGCTTTGAGAAATTTCAGGTTATCGAGTCCAATAAGGCCATCGAAAGTTTTATGGAATTTGAAAAGGTAAAATTTGAATGTACCATTTGAGTTAAACTCAGGAAATATGGGAATTTCTGCACTGTAATCTTGGGAATAGTTTTGGAAAATGGAGGTGACGACAAAGGGGTCTTTTTTGATGTAGTCTTCATAAAATTCAAATGCTAAGTTGGGATTGAGGAAGGATTTGGTTGATCCAGTGTCAATGAGGAGTTTGAGGGGAGGATTTGAAATGGTTATGTAGGGAAGTTCTTTCTTATCGTCGAAGGTGTGGAGTTCTACTATGTTTCTGGATTCTGTCTTGGGTCCATTTGAAAATTTGCGTCTTGTTCCTGATAGTCTTCCTGTACCTGGGATTCTTCAGTGGTGTCTTGGTTGGAATAAAAATAGTTTTCTTCTCCATAATAGTGGTTCGCTTCGTATCCTAGGTCTTCATCGTATTGTTCAATATTATACATGGGAGTTGGATTGATATTTGGTCTAGGTTGAGGTTGGGTTCTCATGCTTCTTGTTGGTGCTCCATAAGTATTTCTGGTACTAATGCTCATTGGTGTTGGTTCCTGTCCATTTTGCTTATTTAGGTGGTTGTGTGGAAAACGTTGTGGTTGGACTTGAGGCCACATTTGTCTTTGTTGGGTATTTTGCTGCCAATGTGGTCTGAAGGTTTGTTGTTGGAATTGTGGTCTCATTGGTTGATGGAATTGTGGCTGTCCAGGTCGTTGGAAGGGCTGTGGGGGTTGATAAGTTCGCTGTGGTATTGATTGTTGGGCGAATTGGTGGTTTGCAACTTTTTGCGGGGTCTGGAATGGTTTCTTGGAAACTTGGGGAGGTCCAAAAGTTTTTTGCAGATAACGGATATTGTTTTCTTCTTGAATATACTGCATTGCTGTTGCCAAGTCTACTGGTTTCATTGATCTTATTGTGGATCCCATAGGTTCTCGTAATCCAGCTAGGAATGTTGTCAGAGCTTGCTGTTGAAAAAAATTCTTCTTACTGGTCTTGATGTTTTCATCCGCTGTATGTAATTCGATGTAGTTGGATATTGTGTTCAGAAGTCCCATAACTTTTTCGTAGAATTGCTGCGGTGGTTCATTCTGATCTTGCCTTAGGTTTACCAGATCTCTTGTCAAGGAATTTTCGTTCCGTTGGTCAGCGAAGTTCTGGATTAAAGTTGCTTTGATGCTGTTCCAATCGCTGCATCCATAAACTGAGATGACATCTTTGGCTCTGCCTCGTAGTTTGTTGAGTAGTCCTTGTATCAATATGTGATTTTGGAAACTTCCGGGATCTTCAGTGTTCCAGTATTCGTTTAGTAACATAGTCGATACGTTGATAAATTGATATAATTCGTTTGGACTTCCATCGTATTCGGGGACAATAAAGAAATTCTTCAGGTCGAACTGGTTTGCCATGTTTAAGGGAATGTGAGTTTGGACGGGTATTTGAGGAACAATTGTTGGAATAGGAGTAATATATGCTGGAGGAGTTTGTAAAATCAAGGTTGGAGGACGTAAAATATTATTTGGAATGGATGAAAATGGTTTCATATGTGCTTACAGGATGACGATGATGGCTCGTTGCATATTCGTTCACCAAAAATAATCTTGTTGTTTGTTTCTTACTGCTAGGCTTCTTGAAGGACGGTAGTGAAGAGGTATTCTTTTCTACGGCCAGAATTCTTCTTGGAGTACTTGCTTCTTTACGGAACTTGATTCGGGAATAGTGGATAAACGTTTGAAAACGACGAGGATCTTCTAAGGGCTCTTCCACTATCCTAACGACTGCGCCAATTATATTTCTCGTTCACACAAAAGGGTTTTTAAAAACTTTTTATTTGAACAGAGTAACAACTTATAAGTATAAAATATTAGTACTGAACTATTACAATTACATGCATGTATTTATATTAAAAATTATTGATGACATCTGCAAAGTCGGCAATAATTTAGTGCTGTCGTCCATGGGTCATCGAACAATAACCTGCTGATGTAAGGGGTTATCGAACTGTAACTAGCGTAATATATTATTATAAGGAGCATTATAAGAGTACAGTTAGTACTGCTGTTATCAAGCTTGGTGAAGTATGCAGTGTGGTAAATGTAAAAGAGTTTTTTCAAGAATCGATAACCTACGTCGACATTTGCAAAAAAGCTGTCCTTCCAAAGAAGCTGATGGTGCACCAGCAAAAAAAATTAAATTGAGTAATGCATCCACCAGCGCTCTACCGTCCAGAAAAAGGTTGCATGCCAATAATTCATCGGTGGTGGAAGACGATATCGAAAAATTGCAACACGCATTCAAGAATAGAATTGCAAGTTATCGATTCAAAAGCAGTGGAACACATGTTGATTATGTTAACTTCATGGAAGAAATTAAACCGAGAGTTCTGAATATAATCACTGAATACTTGGAGGAAAAACAAGGCTTGAAAATAAATTTTGAATTATTTGGGCATTATATCATACCTGAGAAAGAGTTAAGTGATATGAAATCCTTCAATACAAAGAACAAAATTGTCACGTATTCCACTGACTTGTATTTCATCTATGAGGAATTCAAAGATGAGATGATTTCAAAGGCGTCAGACTTCCAGGAAAGGGATTCAGGCTGGTCATTACAAAAGATTTGGTATCTCGATGTGAATATGAACACATATAATCCATTATCAGCGTCCTCTTATATCAAGTTACCAAAAGCAATTAATATGAAACAAGCCGTTCTGAATATGAAGAACTTTGATAATGCTTGCTTCGCTTGGTCCATTATGGCAGCAATTTTCCCTTCGAATGGAGATCCATCGAGCCCATCTTCATATCCCCATTATACTACTTTACTGAGTTTTGAAGGAATTGATTTTCCAGTGAAATTGAAAGATATTTCCAAATTTGAAAAAATGAATAATATATCTATCAATGTTTTTGGAATAGATACTAAATTCAAGGAAGGAAAAATGGTAACCAACATCGTGGGGCCCTTACATTTCACAACACATCGATCTGCAACTCATGTGAATCTTCTACTGATAGCTGATTTTGATGGAAATAACCACTACTGCCTCATTACAGATTTATCGAAGTTGGTATCACGGCAAAAATCAAAGCATAAAGGCCGTGTATATACTTGTGATGGCTGTCTCCAATTCTTTCCAACTAGCAACAAACTGACGACTCATCAACAATATGATTGTAATCACCTATGTGTGCTACTCCCTAAACCAGATATGATCTTAAACAAGTATGGTGAGGTCGGGCCTGGAAACATTCTCAAATTCACAAATTTCGAAAAACAACTTCCTGTTCCTTTTGTGATTTATGCAGATTTTGAGAGTTTGCTGAAACCTATTCACCACAATGAGCCATCCGATGAGCATTCATTCACATTAAAAGCATACGAACATGAGCCGTATTCATTTGGTTTTTACGTGAAGTGTAATTTTGATGACAAATACTCAGAGTTTGTACAATATCGTGGGGTTGATTGTGCTGAGGTTTTTGTTAAGATGCTGGATGAGCTCGTTTTGAAGTTATATAACAAGCACTTCAAACATGTCAAAGAAATGTTACCACTTTCAGAAAAAGAAGAGAAAGAATTTCAGATTTCTCCAGAATGTCATATTTGTGGTAACTTCTATAAACCTGAAGACATTAAAGTCCGAGATCACTGTCACTTGACTGGTGTGTACCGTGCAAGTGCTCACTTGAGGTGTAATTTGCAATATAAGCTGGTGAAATTCATTCCTGTTTTCTTCCATAATTTAACGAATTATGATTGTCATCTATTCATAAAAAAACTGTCTTCGAATAATGAGAATATTTCAGTGATTGCCCAAAACAAAGAGAAATATATTTCATTCACCAAATCATATTTGGTTGAAAAATCAGAAAATCCTAAAATTCGAGATAAATACATCTCTCTGAGATTTGTCGATTCTTTCCGCTTCTTATCCAAATCATTAGATAAGCTGAGCAAAACACTGGAACCATCCCAATGTCGTGAGGTGAGGAAATATTTTCTAGATAATAGAAAATTTGAAATGATAAGACGCAAAGGTATATTTCCTTATTCATATGTTGACTCGTATGAAAAATTGGACCAAACTACATTACCAAATCAATCTGAATTCTTCGATATTCTAAATGCCAAATATATATCCCGAGAGGATTATGATCGAGCTTGTGAAGTATGGCAGGAATTTGGATGTTCAACTCTAGGAGAATACTCCGATATTTACTTGAAATCAGATGTTCTACTATTAGCAGATGTCTTCGAGAATTTCAGGGATGTGTGCTTGGAAAAATATAAACTAGATCCAGCCCAGTATGTGACCGCTCCTTCACTCAGTTAGGACGCTATGTTGCGTTTAACTAAAGTCGAACTAGAGCTCCTAACTGATATTGATATGGTTCACTTTTTCAAGAGAGGAATTCGTGGTGGGGTAAGCCAATGTAGCAAAAGAAAGGCTATAGCTAATAATCCATTTGTATCAACTTATGATCCTTCCAAGCCAAATTCATTCATTCTATATCTAGATGCAACAAATTTGTATGGAGCTGCTATGAGTGAATATCTTCCAATGCGGGATTTTAGATGGCTTGAGCAGTATGAGCTGAACAATTTCGACTGCTTCAAAATTGGGGACGAATCATCAAAAGGATATGTATTGGAAGTTGATTTGGACTATCCACCGAACTTACATGATGATCATAATGACCTTCCTTTCTGTCCTGAGAATATTAAACCTCCAGGAAGCCAATATTCCAAGTTGACCCCAAATTTGATGTTTAAGGAACGATACATCATACACTATAGGAATTTGAAACAGTGTTTGAAATATGGGTTGAAATTGAAGAAAATACATAGAGTTTTAGAGTTTTCACAATCAGCATGGTTGAAGTTATATATTGACCTGAATACCTATCTCCGGAATTCAGCCAAAAATGAATTTGAACGCGATCTCTTCAAATTCATCATAAATTCGATATTTGGAAAAACTATGGAAAATGTAGATAAGAGACAAGACATTAAACTATGTGGTCACTGGAAAAATATGCCGGGATCTGTGGGAGCTGAAGGGTTTATAGCAAAACCTCATTTCAAATCGTGTACAGTGTTCGATGAGAATTTAGTAGCTATCCAAATGGAAAAACTAACTGTGACATATGACAAGCCTCTTTATGTAGGATTTTCAATTTTGGATATTTCAAAAACAGTAATTTTTTAATTTATTATGGTTACATAAAAACAAAATATGGTAAGAAAGCGAATCTCTGTTACACAGATACTGATTCATTGATTCTGGAGATATTCACAGAAAATGTATACGATGATATTAGAAAAAACATGGAATACTTTGATACATCTAATTTTAAACAGGACAATATTCACAATATTTCTAAAACGACATCAGTGGTCGGTAAGATGAAAGATGAATTCTCCGGATCACCAATAGAATGTTTTTATGGTACATATTGCGTCAAGAGCACTACAGTGATGAAAAAGGCAAAAGGTGTTACTAAAAATCTGATAGAGAATACAATTCAATTTTCAGATTATATTCGAATTGTTGAAACAGGTGGCACTATCTTACGCAAAATGTATGTTTTTACTTCTCATGTACACACCATTTACACGGAGTTGAGAAACAAAATTGCGCTATCATCTACTGATGACAAAAGATTTGTTTTACCCAATAATGTGGAAACATTAGCTTGGGGTCATCATAAATTAAATGCGAGAGATAGTGACGCAATGTTGGATCTATTACTATTGATGTCAGATAATTTGATAGAATAATGAATTAGGAATATTTAATTGGTTAATAAAACGATGATATCGAATAATGTTTTTTATTTAAATACCCTAAATACATATCACTTTAAACTACTTAAGCATAAATAACATCTTGATTGTGGAGGTGGTGGACCATCTACATGCTCCTCCCACTCAGGTGGATTATGATGAATGAAGCAAGGTAGCTGAACCTGTAGTTCAAACTTGTTCCTATATTCATCTGGTAGTTTGTACCATGCTGAAAGAAGTTCCCAGGGCTTAGCTTTACGAATCAAATATTGTAGTGGAAATTGTCGCAGTTCATCTTCAGTAAACATGTGTAATGGCAGGAGGTGTTTCTCATGTTTGGTTATAAGATCAATTAAGCTGTGAACACCTTCCATATTTTTTGAACAGTTTCTTTCAGTGAAAAGACAAGGATCACTGAGGAGCACACACCTAGGTAGTAAATTAGAAAATGATTTATTTTATAGTCTGCATCATCTCTAATGTTAACTGATGGTGGTGAGGGGTGTAACTTGATTCTCTCTGTTTGTTCAATAGAATTATTTTTTCTCATCAATAACTTATATTCTGTGCTATTGGCTGGTATTGAACTTTTTAGAGTTCTCGGATTATTGAATTCAAAAGGAATCATCCTCACCCACTTGGAGGGTAGAGTTTCGTTCCATGTACCATTACTATCGAAGCATATGAAAACATCACCAACATAATCAGGTTGGTTTATGAGGAGAACACCTTTCCAAATAGCTTGTAAAATTATAATATTCATGAACATGTTGAACGCTTCATTCAAACTAAAGTTGGAATACCATTTCTTATAGTTATATAGGAGTTGATGATGTAAAAAAAGCATACGTATTAGAGAATTATTTATTCATTAGTATATATATTGCAATAGTTGACTATGATGGAGCCTCTCCTCCCTCCGGAACTAGCTCTTCTCCGTCTTAGTTGTACCAATAGGTGGGCACCTGATGATATCCCTTTCAAGTCGGGTATAAGTTGAACCAATGGGTGGGCACCTGATGATATCCCTGTTCTCCGTCCTACTTGGCAATGGGTGGACAGTTGATTACATTCCTAAAACTTTTTCTCCCCCAGGCGACTATGACGGAGCCTCTCCTCCCTTCGGAACCACCTCTTCTCCGTCCTAGTTGCACCAATGGGTGGACACCTGATGATATCCCTATTTAAATCGGGTGTATAGGTGGGATATTCATCACAATCCCAACTTTCCAAATTTTCCACCCCATTGGCGTCAGGAACTTGCTGATTCTCTCCCTTCTCCAGGCGACTATGACGGAGCCTCTCCTCTCTTCGGAACCACCTCTTCTCCGTCCTAGTTGAACCAATGGGTGGGCACCTGATGATATCCCTATTCAAATCGGGTGTATAGGTGGGATATTCATCACAATCCCAACTTTCCAAATTTTCCACCCCATTGGCGTCAGAAACTTGCTGATTCTCTCCCTTCTACAGGTGACTATGACGGAGCCTCTCCTCCCTTCGGAACCACCTCTTCTCCGTCCTAGTTGAACCAATGGGTGGGCACCTGATGATATCCCTATTCAAATCGGGTGTATAGGTGGGATATTCATCACAATCCCAACTTTCCATGGTTTAACAAATCCCTAACTGGTGAGTTCAGTATTCCTCGGGGGTCGTCTATGAATCTGGTATAAATTATTATCGGCCTGGTATCCAAACAGAATGAACAAACTCCGATTCTGAGTTTTGGTTGGCTGGACCAATAATTACTTGGTAAAAAACGAACAGCTACTCTTCTACATACACAGCACAAACTTTTTTCACTAACTGAACTCTTTGTTGAATATGTTGACATAATGATGACACTATAATGCTTTTTCATTCTTTATATATCGAAAACTAATTAGTGGAACGGGGAATACCCACTCAGCAAATATAAATTCAATATGAGTGGGGAATGCCAAGTCAGCATATCTCAGGAAACATAATCACTAACCTTGAGAAGAGTCATTGAACCATCTCAGATTTCTTAAGTGACTGAACATGTTTTGTAATAAGAAACATCATCAATGACTTCCGCGTGTACTCATTAACCTTTAAACGTTATGTCAAGTCATCAGTAATGTGAACACCTAGATGTTACAAATTCTGAGTAAGCAGGTTATTGTAGATATTTGTTAACACAGCAAGTGTCACTTGATTCCACTCCGAAATTTTTACATTTTGTATATATTTGATCATCTCTTCGTGTGATTAATATCTATTAACCATGGAAGTTGACGAGGTTGATTTAGGTTTCGAATCAGAGTGTGATGAAATCATTTGTGATCCTGAAGAAGTCGATGATAAAATTGCACAAACTCAAATTATTGGAAGTTTGGAATTTGTTTCAACAAGTGTATTCCAAAGTATGTGCATAAGTGAATACTACTTCATCCCGAGTTTGGAAAGAGACAGGAAAATGTGTATCGTATGTTTCTACGACTTCGCAGCAGGCGTGAATTCCAATATAATATGTGAACAAGTGTCAAACCATTACTCTGGAACAATGGATTATATCCTTGAACGCTCTATATTCTGCAATGACTGTACAAAATCATTATGAACAGTGTGCTTAACAAGATCCTGTATGTTATGCAACAATTATAATTATCAATTTCCTGAATAAATTTTATTATACACAAATATAGATTATTTGAATTATTTGTATTCCCTACTTCTTGAAATGATGTAAGATATCAGATTTTGGGTAAAGTATCATATTTGGTACCTATTCTTCAGGTTTTTCTAAAACTGAAAATTAATTACTGGAGTGCATCGGCAAATAATAATAATATTAACCATCTTGTACCAGCACAGATTTTGGTTTTGTATATTTTCAAATATGTGTGAACAAATCCAAACAGGATACGTCTATTCTAGCTAAATATGATTTGATACGTCAAAGAAATTCACTTATACCACTATTTCTAGTCGGATGTCAGTATAGTCCTCATTCCTAATGCCTCTATTCTCTGAGCTGGCTGAACGCACCTTGAATGAAGCAAGAGCCATGTCAATGAGGATTTTCTGTAACAAAGATCCGCGAGGTGGCAGCACTATAGCGTAAGGTCAGTCATCTGACGATTATTTTTTTTATTTAATCATCTTTCAAGTTATTAACGGGGGGATATTATATTTTATGAAATGCCACAGTGTACAATGCCAATAAAACAGGGAGTATAAGTTACCCTTGAGAGATAAAACTCGATTGAAATAGTGGCTTGTCTTGTGAGTTTGAGCTCAATCTTTAATTCAGATAGGTACTTTTCTTTGTCCTTAATCCATATTTATATTTTAAAACGGTGCGAATAGGATACATTTTCCGTAAAAAGTTTCACGGTCTCTCTCTCTCTCATCATTTTATTGCCCTTTTCTGCTACCTGTACGGTGCAATATGGACAAAGTTTCACGGTCATAATATTCAGTACAATTTGACAGTTGTTTAGACCTGACGCCTACGTTGCGACATCTGGTGTCACAAAAAATATAGAAAACCCTCATTGTGTGAGCAACAGCCATGCCAATTGTGTGAGCTGGCTGAACGCACCTTGAACGAAGCAAGAGCTAAGTGAGCTGGCTGAATGCGCCTCAAAGAAACCAAAAAATTTATAGAGAGAAGAAGACATGACCGTTGAATTTCTGACGTCGGTCGGAGTCTGTGTCATTTGAAATTTCGCTGAGTAAATAATATTTATGTTCAAGGTATTTTTTGAAAACTCAGCTATAAAAATTATGATTGTGATAAAGTGTTTTTACACCCAAAAAATCTTATGGAAAGTAAAAATTATACCGATAAAAAAACATGATGTAAATTCAAGTGTTCAAATTTTGTTTTTGGTGTAGAAACTGATATTGTTCTTTTGAAAACGCTGCTATAATCGTGATTTTGACAAAGTGTTATTACCATAACCAAAAAAGATTATGGAAAGTGAAAATCAGATATACAAAAAATTCAAGTGTTCAAGTTTTGATTTTGGTGTGGGAAGTGAATGCTATTGTTTATTTGTGTGTGGAAAGGATTACTTTAGAATAACATTCAATGAACGAATGCTTGGTGAGTTACTATTTATAAATATATTTTACTCACTGTCTTGAACATATTTCAATAATATACCTCTACCTCCAATGAAGTAAAAATATATTTAATTTTTATCATGAGAATAAATAATGAAAACATCACAGATACTATTCTATTTATTTTTATTAAATGTATATAGATAAAAATTATATAAAAAAGTGTAAATGGTTAAAATATAGGAATAATATGTAAAAGGTTAAAATATGGGAATATATACAAAATAAAACTATAAATAATAAAAATATAATATATACAAATATAACACCAGCGGAATGTTTAACACTTGGAGAAAGATACAGCAGATTTGCAACCCCCCAAGTAGCTTCTGCTACTCAGAGGGTTTCAAAAAATAACATTACGTGACTGAATCGTTTGTTGCAAATCTGCTATATCTTTCTCCAAGTGTCGAACAATCCGCCGGTGCTTCCTCAACTTCTTCATCGCTGCTGATAACTTGGCCTATTTCTCCCTCATGAAACTATCCACGAGGTTGTTAAATTCAAGCAAATGCTTGTTTTCAACTTCCTCTTGAATAGTTTCATCGAGAGAGTCTGCCGTCGTATAATACAGGTCCTGTTCAACCAAGTTATCAGCCTCCAAGTTGTCAGCCTCCAAGTTATCAGCCTCCAAGTTATCAGCCTCCAAGTTATCAGCCTCCAAGTTATCAGCCTCCAAGTTATCAGCCTCCAAGTTATCAGCCTCCATTCCCCGCTCTTCATTCACCATTTCAAAATCATCGTGCCGTTCTTCATTCTCGTCCCCCTCACCCACCATTTCACTGTCGATTTGGATGGAACTTTCATCCAGATCACTAACATCACTTATATCCTCGTAGACTGGGGCTGGTGTTGAGTGATGCAGCGGTCTGAATGTCCTCTTAGCATTTATGGGGCGAAGGTTGGAGAATGATCCGTCCAAGATCTGAATCTCGCTCCCGATACTGGAAGCGGCTGGAGATTTCACTACTTCAAATCCACTTTGGCTGGGGAGCTTCTTGAAATGGGAAATCAAGCAAAGCTGCTTCTTGGGGGCTTTGGGGGACATCTGCCCTGTAGCATTGGCGATTTTTGTTTTCATTTTCTCACTTTTGAATATACTTTTTCACTTTTCACTTTTCTCACTTTTGTTCGTTCTCGTTCAAGTAAAGACTCAACTATAATAATTGTCTATAATTGCCTTTAAATATTATTAACTTTCATACTTAGAAATGTGGGGCAGAACATCACCCATTTCCAATAATGAACCAATACCTGATTTTAAAAAGCATATTCTCATAGAACTTATATTTTCAGCCTATAGAAATACTCCACAATCCCAAACAAACCAATGAATGAATTCCTTTGTTACTTAATGGGAGGAGTCAATTTATTGATTATATTTCTATGAACAATTGAGGAAAATCACTGACATTGCATAATTAGCAATTTTTAATTCTCACAGGTTTTTTGTAGCATTCATTCAACTTGTCATTTGAGCATATTCTAATATTACAATACTCTAAATGAAACAAGAAACTTATATCCTGGAATTGTTATAGATTAACATGCAAATCAATGCAAGTCTAGATATTTGAAATATTTGGCATAATGCAATCCATTGAACTTGTAATTTGAGAGAATTCTGATATTATAATACTGGAAATGAAACAAAATATGCATATCCTGGAAACAAATGAGTGGAAGTCATTTGATAAAAATTAATATCTGCAAATTTGAATCTTGTGAATTAATACTATGAATTTTTGCAACTAGACAATTTTGTCTTGCATTATATTCAATACTTGTAAAAATTATCTATTACCTTTGATAATCATATACAGGGTGTCTCATGATTGCTATGACAGTCTTGGGAAACCAATGATTATGAAGAAGTTAAATTTTGGGGATGGATTTCATTACACCTTATCATATCTGGACTTTATTTCTTGAATTTAGGAATTGTATCAATTTGAAATTTTTTAATGGGGGCACCTTAAAATTTAGATTTGTTCATACATGTTTGCAACCGGAAATGTGACGTCATCGAATTCCATGAAACGTAATTTGATATCTAAAAATTATTTGCTGACTCGTCCCTCCCAAAGCGGTCTCATTTCTATAGGGCTCCCTCCCAAAGCGGTCTCATTTGTATAGGCCCTCCTCCCAAAGCGCTCTCATTTGTACTCTACTCTGGCGTTATAGAATTCAGTACACAAATCGGATTGTAGAAACGTAGGACTTCTGTTCTCTTTCGATAATATGTCCCCCATCGCTTCGGTGACGTCTTGACCACCTTTGCTCTTCAAAGGCCGCACCCATAGGTATTTTGAGAAGAAGTCAATCACCACGAGGATATAATTGTAGTTTTTACTGTCTTTCGAGTATTTTTGAAGGTCGGTCAAGTTCATCTGCCACAGATCGTCGATTCCTTTGATATTGGTACGTCTGCGGGGAAATCTCCTTCTGGCCGGAGCATGGAGCTCATCGACCAATTGTTTTTTGGCTGCGGACGACTCCATTTATACCAAACGACTGCGCAATGCTGCTGCGTAGCTCCATTGTTATAGTCTGTACTCAAGTCCAGAATCGTTGGCGTTCTCGACATTTTTCTAATCTGCCATTTCAAAGTATCGTGGTTCTTCAACAAAAGAGTCATGAATTTCATGTCCACGGCCTCGTGAGCGTGTTTCTGCGCATCCAATTCCGCTCTGAGCTTCACTATGACGTCATCAACATTGTTTTTATTGACAACATCATTCGAAGTAGTTGGCATTTCGACATAACATATTTTCACATGTTCAGCGTCAATATCCGTGTTTGCCGTATAGTTAGTTGAGTATGACACCGGGGAAATAAGGCTGCTGCTGCTGAGCGCAGCGAGCTGAGGAACTTTGACCGAACTTGTTGATGCTCATGATGAAACTGTGGGGCACAAAACGTTGACGATCGTATTTATCAAATATAGCCTGCTTCTTTCAGCTCATTGATGGTGGCCACGATCTCGTCGGTGGAGGTGCTGCCAGCATCTTTGGCTGCGACGAGTAACCTATATCTGTCAACTGCTCATTGACGTTGTCCCAGTACACGTATTCTACAGGCTTCGTATTATATGTCAATTGATCTGGTATACTGCCGCCCATTTTTGGTTGAGTTGAATGGGCGAATCAAATTCTCGTATTCGTATGTCTGAGATGGATTCAGCCTACCTTTCGCATCTAAATGAGCACCTATACTCAACAAAATCTGCTCGTATGCCACCAAGTCGGGTCTCTGGTATTTCGGATTCTTGTAGAAAATCAAACTATACAGTCCCGGAGTACCCTGGTATGTTTCACCGTCAATGCGAATGTCCTCCGTATCTTTGTCCATCAACTTGGTGCCGAGTTTCCATTGCGCTCTGAGTCTGTCGTAAATGGGGCCGCGCTTCATCCTGCTCGGATTTGCCGAATTTCACTGTTAAATATTTTTTTCGAACAACTTTTGCCAACTGACTGACTTGGCGTTTTCGTTCGGCTTTCGCAATTTCGGAGTCGACACGTGATGTAGTCGGCGCCATTGCTAAGCATAGAATGATATACTCGAGGCATTACATTTGAATATATCTGTCAAAACCCAGACGATAGCGCCCTTTGGACACATCAAAGCTTTGACTATGACTAAACATCCGAATTTTTCCTTACAACAGGTGGCGCACATGCGACTCAATTCATCAAAGGTGTGTAATCCGGGGAGACGTGCTCGTCGAAGGCGTGTTTCAGATTCTTGCCGAAATATCTCAATTGTCTCTGATCAACTGTTTGTGTATTTTCGAGTAGGTTTGACATAAATATGCAACGTCTACGGATTCATGGCGTCCCATGGCATAATATTCTCTGATTTTGTCTTGTTCGTCGCACGATACATAGTCGAATATGAGAACTGAGTGCTCCTTTGCCATTGACAGCTCGATAATCTCGTCATTGTCTCTGAATGGAAAATAGCCCACTCCATTGACTTGTTTCAGCACATCGTGCAACAGCTGATATTTTGGTTGGTACAGCGACTTTGAATATACGTGAACATTCTCGAAGCGTGCTCCGTTCGGGCTGAATAACAAACTCAGTACAGCGTTGGTCTTGCCACATCCGCTGGGGGCCACAAAATATCGCTCGGAATGAATTCGGTATCAGGGGACAGCGTAGTACACCATTGACGCCGTTTCCACCAACGAAATCCAAATTGACTATTTCCAGAGCCGGCTCTTGTTTCACCACTTTCATTTTTTTAGCTGTGTGTTACATGAGACCACGCCCACATCTGGCGTTCAACTGACAGTTTGAGTGCTTGAACGCGGCTATATAAGAAAGAGCGCAACGCCAATTGCGTCATTGTCATGCTAACCGTCGAACACAGAGGTCGTGGAGTGGTGAACTCTGTGATATATTGTCTGCCGTTCGATACCAATACTGCGGGCCTGGTACCTAATTGCAGAAGAGGTTGGCACGCGCAGACGCTGGGGTGAACCCCCTAGACGCTGCTTGCAGATTCCACGATATCGCATATTCGCAAAGCAACTATCTGGTCGACAGACACAAGGCTGACTCGGTGCTGGAAAATTGAGCTTGGGAGCATGTCAAGTCCAAAGACGCGAAAGTCGGTGAAGCTGCAGCTTGGCTAGTCACCACAACTTTGAAGGCGAAGCGTAAGTTGGGCATGGGCATGAATGCTTCTGGTGCAAAACGGCCAAGGAAAAAGAGGTCGTTCAGGAAGGATGTGGTCTCGAAAATCACCAATCATCTGCGGAAGACACTAAAACCTGTCCAACTGAAAGATATGGTAGCACTGCGTGCAGCCCGAGCCCAAGTCAAAAAATTGGGTGATCACAAAAACATCAAAGTACCTCGAATATAACTTTCGAAGCAAAGAGTGGAGGTTTGCTGCCTTTGCTTTCCATCTTCGCCGCTTTGGAAGCACTGGTATCGTTGGCTGGTGGTACCAGCACCATAGCCAGGATCATCATCTCCTCGAAAAATGAATCGTAATAATTATAAATATAGTAACCAGAGCCAAAACTTTCGACAGAGTCATAGTGGGAATTTTAATAATCAGCAAAATACTTATAATGGCAATCGGTCACGAGGCCGAGGAAATATGAGAGGTCGAGGTATTTTCAACAACAATAATAACAGAAATCGTACTCACAGAGCTTATTTTGCGGAAGAAGTAAATTCTAATAATGGAAATGAAATAAACCACTCATCATTTGTAAACGAGCGATTTTTTCGTGCCCCCCAATAATGATAATACAATAGATTATGTGATTTTTAGTATGAATGGAATGAATTTTGTATATATGCAGTTTGTAGGTAATAATTTAAAATTCTTAATTGATACGGGTGCTACTATTAGTGTAATTTTCTCGAAGTATGTGAACAAGTTTGAAAACATTGACAGTTCAAAAAAAATAAGAATAAATGGAATAGCTGGTTCCACGTACTCATTGGGATCAGTGAATATTTCATTGAAAACAGATGACATGAACGTTCCACATTCATTTTTGGTTATGAATGAGTTTACGAATGATATAGATGCATAATTAGGTGCTGATTCTCTAACCAAATATTCAGCTACCATAGATTTTGAGAAATTTTGTTTTTCCTTTGTGAAGGATGACAGAAAAATAACAATTCCGTTGAAATCGAAATATGACTGTTATACTATCATTCCTCCGAGGTGTGAAATTGTTAAGGATTGTTGGGTGAATAGTAATGATGATTGTGTTGTTTTGGGTGAACAGTTGACTAAGGGTGTATTTACAGCAAGTGTTATCGCTAGAACAGATAATAAAATGATTCCCGTACGGATACTCAATGTCCAAGATAAGTAGATAAAACTTTTAAAAAAATTTAGGCCAAAGAGTGAAAAGCTTTCGTATTTCGAGTATTGTAAGTTTGGAAATGATGAAATGTATGTTGCACGAGTGGATATAGATTGTTAGATCTTATTGATACAGAGTCATTAAATAAGGAAGAGAAAGTGTCTATAGAGAAAATCTGTGCTAAATATGCTGATGTTTTTTATCTAGAAAATGACTACCTTACGGTAACTAATGTTTGTTCACAGAAAAAACAGTTACAGCCGAATGCAAAACCAGTATATGTGAAGCCTTATAGGTTACCGCATGCTCAAAAGGCAAATATACATGAACAAGTTGAAAAAATGCTTCACGATGGAATTATAGAGGAGGCCAAATCAGAATGGTCCTCTCCATTGTTGATAGTACCAAAAAAGGCAGACAAGGAAGGCAATAAAAATGGAGGGTTGTAATTGATTACAGGCTTCTTAATCAGATAATAGAAGATGATAAATTTCCATTGCCCTGTATAACAGAAATATTAGATTCGTTTTCAGGTGCTATTTATTTTTCCCATTTAGATCTATCGCAAGGATACTACCAAGTAGAGTTGCACCCTAGTAGCAGACCTTATACAGCGTTTACTACTGATCGTAGACAATGTTAAATGAAAAGGCTTCCAATGGGTTTCAAAGTAAGTCTGAGTGTGTTTTCTAGAGTGATTATGAATCATGTTTCATATATTTAGACGACTTGATTTGTTTTGGTAATAACTTAGTGAATCATAACATCAATCTTATCAAAGTTTTGGATCGTTTGAGTTCTGTGAATCTCAAGCTCAACCCCACTAAATGCGAATTTCTGAAAAAAGAAATCTTATACTCAGGGCATATAATTTCGTCCAAAGGTATATCGCCTGATCCTGAAAAGATTGAAACTATCCAGTTCCCAAAGATTCCAGTGAAACGAAACGATTCGTAGCATTTGCCAATTATTATCAGAAATTCATAAAAAGCTTTGCCCACATTGTCTATTCTCTGAAGAAACTGACTCACAAAACGCAGAATTTAATTGGACAGAAAAATATCAAAATTCATTTCACAATCTGAAAACGTCTCTTTCTAATCCACCTTTGTTACAATACCCCAATTTTTCAAGAAATAACAGATTCATACTGAGGACGGATTGCATCAAAATTTGCTGTTGGGACCATGTTGTCAAATTCAAATGATCAACCAGTAGCGTATGCAAGCCGTTCATTAAATAAGGCAGAGAAAAATTACTGTACGATAGAAAAAGAGTTACTTCAGAAAGGAAACAATGCTACACAACACTGCTCCTATCAGATCTGGGGGGCAATCTGCTGTAACAGCTGGACCAATAAACCTAGAATTGTCCGTTACCGTATTACCGATTAGATAAATCTTAAAAATATTTGAATAACATAATATAAACTTTTATCTATTAACATAACATTCCGGAATCCCCGATTGCACAATTTTTCAACATTTCGAACATAAAAAATGTCATGTGTCAGTAGTTCAAACATGGGATCTAACCTAACCTAACTTTTACCGTGGGTTATTTTTGACATTTGAACTATTAGACTCCTCCCATTGGCCATACCCGTAGAAGCAAAGCCTTCTGGATCCAGTGACCCTAATGCTACCTTAATTGCAGAATAAACACTGTGGCTAAAAGTAGTTGTGCTGCTAATTTGACAGTCATCTTTTGAAATGAGTTCGGATTCAAATGAATGACAGTTAATTTTAACAAAGCCTTGCTCGTTGAACTTTTCTTATCCAATTTATAAACTTTCAATATATCAGAAAATCTTATGAATTTGCCATTTAATATAAAATCATGGCTTATAAAATTATTGTTCCGAACACATTTCAACAAGTGTGGTGCATCCAAAAAGAAATAGTTCCTTTGACCATCAAGAAAAAATTATGGTTTGTTGATTGTTACTCCCAAATTATTACAAAATCGTTAATTTTTTTTATCGAAAGGTCACAAGACTCACAAGTCATCCCTGTGTGATCAAATCCGGCCTCTTTCAGTTTTTTTAAATGTTTCTGTAAGAAGGCAGAGATGATAACACAAAACAAACACATAACAAATTTCAATTTGTATGAAGTTGAAGTATTCATTCATACCAATATCCAAATGATACGTACTCATGTCTCATTTCTGCCACTATATAATTACCTATTCGTTCATACCACCCATTGGCGCAGCCAGGGGGGCTTTGGGTCTGCAGCCCCTCCAAGCCTACTGTTATTCATAACACTTGGATGACGAAAAAAAAAACTCTGGTAACTGATTAATTGTATGTTCACCCCCCCCCCCCAAACTGAAATCCTGGTTGCGCCACTGATACCACCCCAAAACATTTCTTTCATGAAACCAGAACAGAGGAATGAACCTAAATCATCCAATTTTCAAGGCTGAAACTCGAATGCTCGAATACCCCTCGCCCCAGCTTCCAGAACTTGATTCATCTCTTTTTATCATCGAGTTTCTCTTTTGTGGACTCCAACGGAGTGGCGACATCTACTAATAAACCTCATCGCCGTCCAATTTCATTCTGTCTGTAAGCTCTTTATCCATGACAACTGACAAACGACATCAGAAGTTATCAGAGGAGGTTTCGAAGTGCGATACAGTTGAAAACTGAGTTTCTCGTAAAATTGCAGCTTCCACATAATATAATCCAACAATTATCAAAAATTTGCTAAAAACGGAATAGTACCCATAAAGAAATGCTCACAACAGCTATTTCCCAAATGGCAACATGTTCTTTTAGCTTCGTCATGATGAAAGATTATTAATTTCCGAATTCCGAAAGAAATCGCAAATGCAAGATGTTTTATCATGAGTGTTCTCAAAATTAGATATACTTCAACGAAGGCGGCCATGAACATAAAAAAGCGAAACAAAAAAGCAGCATTGTTTAAATAAGTAGGACAAACTTTGACTTCGTTGAAATAATATGAGTTCTTGTGTATTGCTTCCTTAATTATGTTTTTCGCCATTGAAGGACGTTCAATTTTAGGAACACTCATTATGAAACCTGATTGTATCTTCATTTCCTTTAGGAATTCTCCAAAACTTTTCACCTGAGTAAACTGATATTTTATGATACTTTATCAGGACAAATTGAAAAGTACATGTTGTCATTTAAATGGCAGTTGTGAGCATTTCTCTATGGATACCATTCCGTTATTAGGTGATTTTTGATAATTGTTGGAATATATGGGAGCTGCAATTACATGAGAACCTCAGTTTTCAACTGTGTCGCACTTCGAAGCTTCCTCTGGTAACTTCAGATGTCGTTTGTCAATTGTGATGATTTAGGTTTGAGTTTCATGGCCAACTTTGTTCGATTGAACAATCAACTGTATCTCCGCCATTTTTTAACCGATTTTCAATTTTGAAGAAAAGTGTTATCACAAATTATGTGTTCTTTCGGATAATGGAAAAATATGTACAGGGTGTCATTTGAAAAAAAAAGTTTTGGTTTACTTCCGGTTGAATTGTTATTTTTTAAATGGAATACCTTGTATATTATTTCATTTTCGGATTTTACGATCAAAATAAACGTAAGTTACATTAAGGTTTAATTCACCTAAACCTTATGGTTTTTGAAATATCCCTTATTTTGTGAAAATGCAGCATTAGCTTTAATGCTCAAATTCTCAACCAGTGTTGTCTTGTTTTCAACCAAATTAATGCTAGAGGCTACTAACTGAATAACTTTCATATATCAGTTGTGAAATATTTACTAACTCATACAAGGTGTGCGAAAATCAAGGCAAACTTGTTTAATTTAAATGGAACGCCCTGTATTTCATGTCAAGAGCAGATGTCAAATTTAATTGTCTATCAAATACTAGTATATGTTCCTATAGCTAACTCTTCACGTTTTCAAGTAAAACGCACATTTCCATTTTACAAACTGATTTTGAGAAATTTATTATTCATCAAGCCGCCCATGGCGTTTTGACAAGTTGTATTATTATTTACTTATGGTTGTCAGTTATTTATAAGTGTTTAATTCCAAATCATCCTGTTAGTAAAAGCGGTATTTTGTGATCTTGTTATCATCATTTTGTTATAAAAAATGCTAGTTTAGCCAAAAGAAGAAGGAATCGACATGATTTTCATACTTGGAGAATGTCTTCAAAACTGTTTTCTGGCATCACGAATTTACGCTGAAAGATTTCCCAACAGAAATCATCCAAATAAAACAGCATTCGAAAGATTCTTGACACTATTTTGACGAACTGGGAGTGTTCAGTATGAAAAACCCATTAAAAACAAACCTGTGATGTAACGAGTCGGGCGACAGTAGATCCAAGTAACAAAAATAATAATAATAATAATAAAAAGGTAGAAATGATTGCCCAGCTTCCTGGCTAGAGGCTGCCGGTTTGCTCAGTGGATTGGGAGCGGGTAAAAAAAAAGAATAAAAAGAGAGAGCGCCACCCGTTTCAAATAAACCTCTGTGCCGCCAGTGAGCTAGGAAACCACTATCGAAACGGGAAGACACAAGCAATCAAATCCAAAAATATTAAAATATTTAATGAGTCTCTAAGGGAAGACGACAAGGATATGTGTTATAAATCGGTAATAATGCTGAAGTTATTATTATTTATTTTTACCGGATATAGCTATATGCGGTTCACACAGATTACCTTGATGGTGTAACGAGTATTTGATTATCTTACAAAAAAAATATGTATTATATATGATCCGTAGCTTTCACTTCAATGGGCAGGCATGATACAATAATGAAATTATAAAAAAAAATATATTCTTCAATTCTCACTTCACTGGGCTTGGCTTCTGAGGTTATATGGGGAAAATTTGTAACACCGCAGAGTAAATCACAAAAATACAAAAAAATATATTTGTATATACAGAACCTTGATCTGCGCCGGTCGCCTGGAATTCCAAAAAAAACCAATTACCAATCGTCGACTCGTGTGGACACCATAGCCTCTCGGCGACAGGCAGAAATCTGTTTTACAAATGAGCCGGTCCAGCACCACAAAAACAGAGCTTCTAGTAGGTTACAGACACCCTGAAAGAATTCGGTACGTCGATACGGCTTCTCATAAGGAAATTTACATAATCTCTTACTGAGTTCCTTACCTTCTTTTGTTATTTGAAGGGTAGTCCTGATAAGAATATCCTCGCTCGCCAAAATCGAGTGATGATATAACAGCTGTTCTGAAATCGACATAAATGGAATTTCACAACCCATCCTAGCAATGAAATATTATTATTAGCTTACCAATAGTTAAGCAAGGTATCCACCAAAGTGCAATTTCGGTAGGGGCACCAAAATATCGGGAGAGAAATGCACGAAGCACAAAACTAAGGGAATTTCAAAACCAATTCCGAAAATCCTCCACTATATACTCAAATACAACAACGATGCGACAACTACCAAATCGCCTTGCGAACTGCTAGTCGAAAAGCCATCCCAATAAAATAGTTTCAAAGAAACAGACGAGCCGATCAAAAACCTATAAAGAAAAACCGTTCCTAATACCTTCCTTTGAACGGCGCAATTGATAGCGCTGTGCCGTAGTATGTACGTAGGATAAGTACCGACCTAGGACGTAGTTCCCTCTTGCTTTCGCGCTCTCGATTGAGTGCTGAGGAGAATGCACTATACTATGATGGCGATATCAGATGTGAAAATACCGGGTAACAATATTTTACTCTCGTTTCGCCTTCCCATAGAAACTGTAAATAATAAAATGAGTAATCTAATGTTGATCATCATTTATTTTCACCTACCATATTATGACAGAAGGACGATCGAGAGAGTCGACGGAATAATTGTTTTATTTTCACAATCGAACTCGTGAATAGGAAACAAGGTCTATTTCAGTAGTCAGTTTCGGTAAATAAT
Organism: Chrysolina haemoptera; assembly: GCA_958298965.1. Lineage (NCBI taxonomy): Eukaryota > Metazoa > Arthropoda > Insecta > Coleoptera > Chrysomelidae > Chrysolina > Chrysolina haemoptera. Next base: position 31,148,760 of record OY282584.1, read on the forward strand.
CATAATTCAATTTTCGATGATAAAATAGCGTATCTTTCTTTAATTTATTCTAGAAAATACCTAGTGCATTTACAGGGCGTCACAGTGACAGAAAATGCAGAAAATGAATTTGCGGTGATTGCCTCTGTAATTGAAAATCCCCATACAAGTCAAAACCTAATGGCGGAAAATATCAGCTTTCCGAAAACGATTATGGGAAACGAGTTGAATTTTGTATGTGGCATTAGATAAAGTTGCAGATGATGAAAACTTTTTCAATTCTGTTCTATTTAGTGATGAGAGCACCTTTCATAACAATGGGACTGTTAATAGACATAACTTCCACTATTATGCTGATTCCAATCCACATCAATTTAGAATTAATCATAATCAACACAGATGGTTAGTGAATGTGTGGGTTGGAATAATGGGTCAATATTTAATTGGTCCTTATTTTTTAGAAGAACATTTAAATGGAATGTTGTTTTTAGAATTTTCAACAAATCATTTTCCGGTCCTATTACAAGACATCCCCTTAGACTTAAGAAGAACGATGTGGCTTCAAATGGATAGAGATCCCGCACATTTCCATCGTCAGGTTCGTGAATATTTAAATGTTCATTTCCGAAATCGATGGATTGGAAGGAAAGGATTCCAAAATTGGCCTCCAAGGTCACCCGACCTGACGTCACCTGAGTTCTTCTTGTGGGGATACATTGAAGGAATCGTTAATACAACACCAACAACACCCGGCAATATGAAACAGCGTACCAGAGAAGCTTTTCTGAATGTTAGCCCTCACATGTTAGCAAATGTTGCTGAAGGTTTTAGAAAGATACATTTGTGTTTAGAGTCTGATAGTCGCCATTTTGAACACATGATATGAAATATTTCTTGTTTTATATCCACCATTTTTTCTTCATAAATCAAACTAATACATATTATTTAAAATATTGAAAAATAAAATGTATTTGTTATTAAATCCCGGTGTTTATTTCAATCAATTCTGATTCGTCAAAACGCCATAGGCGATTTGATGAATAATAAATTTCTCTAAATCAGTTTGCAAAATGAAAATGTGCGTTTTACTTGAAAACGTGAAGAGGTAGCTATAGGAATCTATACTGGTATTTGATAGACAATTAAATTTGACATCTGCTCTTGACATAAAATACAGGGCGTTCCATTTAAATTTAACAAGTTATTACCTTTCAAAGATTGTGATTATTTTGCCTTAATTTTTACACACCTTGTATAAGTTAGTAAATATTTCATAACTGCTATATGAAAGTTATTCAGTTAGGTTAGGTCAGGTTAGCATTGATTTGGTTGAAAAAAACACAACACTGGTTGATAATTTAAGCATTTTCACAAAATAAGAGATATTTCAAAAATCATAAGGTTTAGGTGAATTAAATCTAAATGGAACTTACCTTTACTTTGATCGTAAAATCCGAAAATGAAATAATATACAGGGTATTCCATTTAAAAAATAACAACTTTGATATGTTTCGTGTTTTTGGCACACCCTGTACAACATGAAAATATTTTTTAAATGTAGGGCCAATAGGTCCCTGTCCATAGTAAAGAAAAAACTTTCAAAACATCAAATGCTGTATATATATATATACAGTGTGACCCATTTAAGATGGAAGCACCTTTCTAAAACTTACATTTTTCAATTGATTGGAATGATTTTTTTTTCGTCAGGTAGACATTCAAAAAGTCCACCAGGACACCAAATTTCATGAATAAATCTCCATTTCCAGGGCCAACTTATCTTATTTTTCAAGGTAAAAAATCTAAAAAAATTACTAGCGATTTTTTTATAAAAAATCTGACTACACCACTGGATTCGCGACATTTTCAAATGGTTCATATGTAAATTACGTTGAATTACGGACAGGTACTTTTCCTCCCCCCACCACTATGACGTCATCGGTGACCTTGACCTTTAACCTTTGACCTTGACCTGTGAACTTGACCTTTGACCTTGGTCTTGGTCTTGACTATTGTTGGGAGGTGTTTGACATTGTGATGACTTGGATTTTTTTTTTCATACACGGACAAGTTCTTTTTTCAAGTACATATATTTTTCTTACCTCAATGTCTTCCATGTCCTTTATGTATACTTACTCTGCCATTGTGTTTGATCCTTATGTGTGGGGTACACATACAAATCTATACCGAAGTATGGAGAGGGTACAACACGTCTGCAGACCACGGAGATCCAGTCAGATATGTGAACTCTGAATCCTCTCCAGTGATGTATACCTTGCGATGGTGGTGGGGGGAGAGGTCGCGTGGCGCTATGCGCATCCGCCCTCGCTCTCGATAGGGTGGGGTGGGACCTCTATCGATGCGGTGCAAACTCGCGCATGGTGGGGGCTTTTTATCATACATATTGCATAAGTCTGTGGTGGGGGTGGTTCACATCTATTATAAAAGAAGTGGGTATGGTGATATGAAATCAGAAGTTGTATACCTAGCAGACGAGCAGTCAGCAAGAGTAGTGAAGTTATTCAGTGCATACACAGAGAGAGATCAGTGAGTGTGTTTTTCTATTGAAAATTATTTATATTTTCCTTATATATTTTTATCATCATCATGTCAGTTCCAAAGGTGGATTTACAAAAAATCAATTCTATAATTAAACAAGAGATGGAAGTGTTAGAGCAAAAAGTAATATCATCTTTGCCACTGAATGAAGCTTACCCAATTAAGAGTATAACCGTTTGTTCTACTCGGTTTGGTAAATCCATTTTTTTTTGTGTGATTGATGACTTGTTTATTTTGTGGAAATTCATGATCACTTTGATTAACTGAGTTAGTTTTTATACTTGATAATGGGATAAAACCCGAAACCGGTCGTAACAATAAAAATCTAATGGAAATAAGACAAAAGAGTGTTCTTTCGTTTCATCAAAGTAAATCCATTTTATTGATATTACGTGATGTAAGCAATGATACATTATTCAAAACATGGCTACCGAAACGTGTTTCAGAGCAATTTACCGATGATGATGTAGTATGCATCAATTCATCAGGTGGTAAATATACAGTAGCATATTTGGGTCAGAGTCCACAAAGCTTTGCCGGTATGAAAACGAGATCGTTGGTCAAATTTGAACTCACTGAATAATAGTTATACATAATTTCCATTAGGCTGATTCTGATCTTTTTTATATTATAGGTGATAATTGTAAGGAGAATATAAAAACTTTTCATATATTGTTAAACACACACTTCGGTGGAGACATCATCATCAAAAGTCTAATGTAAGTACTACTACTGATTACTTTTTATGACATACTTATTTCAATAATTTCTCTTTGGTCATAGCTTAATTCTTGAAATATATGGATGCAATATGCGAGTCAACACTGGACCGAAGCCGTAGACATCTCTTCAGCTGTTGAAAGGTTAACTTCTGAGTTGGATGCTTTGAGTGAGGATGCTCTCCACGCCACCAATTATGACCTGAGCGTGTGCTATGATAAAGAAAGGATCCAGCACTGTATGCGAGATTGTGAGAACTACAAGAAGGGTGTGGATCTTTGTGAGAAATATACAGATGGTTCTGTAGATCTACATCAACTCTGCGATGCAATGATTGGATGTGAGCTGAAAAGATTTCTCCACCGCCTGCTACCATACCTACCTGAAGACATCATTCAAAAGTACCAATTGGATGATGATGATAGTGAAATCGGAGAAGGAGAAAATTATAACGATGATGAAGAAGAAGTTATATTAGATTGTTTGTACATACCTATTCCTCTTTTACATGAATGAAAAAGAAAAAATTAATACAAAATAATCAAAAAATGTGTGTCTTCAATATCTGCTGTGAACTAAACCATCCAATGCATTGTACGTCAAAAATGTATCATGCAGAATGAGTGCATATACTTTGGTGTTGGCTGGGAAGTTGACTTTCCTAGTTTCAAACTCGAGCTTAATATCAATAGTTGATGATTTTGTGGCATTCGGCTGATGTGAACAATCGATGATGAATAGTGGATTTTGTCGAAAATGACACTCATATCTTTATCAAAATAACTTCGTTGAAAGTTCTCATAGGCATAATAAGCCGAAGTATCGAGTTTTTTATCGAAATCTAAATTCCAACGTTCATATGGGTATACTTCAGAGTTCAAGTACACACGAATGTTATTGATATCAGCAGTTGTGAATTTAGTGATGTCCTTTGTCCTGTCTTCAGAAGTGGTAGTGCTTTGGAATCCAATGATGATGTAACGAGGTGTTTCAAGGGCGTTGGTTGTCTTGATAGCCCATATGTCTGAAGACGTGCCACGTAGTGATGGAAGTTCATAGAGATCCCACATGCGATAAGCCAACTTGATTTTAGCATTCAGACCGCTTTTGTTGATTCTATTTAAAAGTTTGAGCTTGTGCTTATCTTCTGGCACTATGTGTCTTATTTTCTACTCAACTTTATTGATTTCCAAATCAGCATCAACCCCACCAATATATGAGTTCTTGAAGGATCGAGAGATTATTAAACTCATTTCTTGTTTGGCATTCAAGATACTTTTGTTGTAATCTTCAGCGAAACCCATCAAATATTTCAGTGGTAATTTACCACTGAATACGTGGCTAGTTGTATCCAAGATATCCTGTTTGGTTTCCAAAAGTCCTCATCCAGTTGTTAATAAAGTGTTAGCATGCGATTGTCCAAATGAAATCATATTCTTCATTGTAGATGTTATCCCTGGCTTCCTGACCACAGCAACTTGTTCACCACCCATTTCGTAGCGAATTTCATCAAAAAGGAAGGCGATTGCATTATTCGAGAGATAACATAATTTTGTTTCATCTTTAGGTGTGAATTTATCCTCTATATAAATGAAACTCTCAGCAATGTCAAGTATAACGTCTTGATTATTGATTGCAATTCGAATTTCATCTGAATTCCTAAACAATGGTGATCCATATAGTTTATATGTATGCTCATGTAAACTTGTGAGGGAATGCTCGAGCATCGGCTCGTCAAATATATTCAACTTTTCACTATTTGTTTCGAGCACCATTGTTCGCTACTTTCAGTTCAATTGATTTAAAAAATTTGAGATCTCTCAGCGAGAGAGCAGTGTGGTGTGCTAACTGTTAAGCGTACACTTTTGGAATGAGCCTTTTTCTATTCGAACCTTCCTTTTTAGCTGTTTGTGGAATGTTTTCAAATCCTCGTCGATTCTGTCTATTATAACAAAAACCCATAATAGTTATTAGATTTTTTTCAATTCCAAAATTATAACAATCTCTTCTGCACTTCCAAAATCAATGATATTATTATTATGATCCAAAATACGCACTGTGATGTTGTGACTCAACTGACGACCTTCTGGACTGATGGGCATATATATAATCTTGTGTGGTTGTGTGGTTTGTGAGATTGAATCCAGGCTCCACATCGATATCGAATGAAAAAAGAATGTGGGATTCTTCATTGTTTATGTATGAACCAGATATAATGTTGCAATCTAAGCGGATTAGTCTCACAGTTGTTACATTTATCGGATGTGAGGATTCGTGTATCTGATTCGGTTGAAATCTATCAAAATTAAAACCCATCATCTTTGCTATGGAATTCGGATGAGTTAGATCAATTCCATATTTTGATCGCATCTCACATTTGAAAGTATTATTATTGACATGTAGGTAGAATATATAATCTGCATTGGTATCGTTTTGATTTTTTCCATAAAACAATCGAAACATGATATGTTTCTGAATAACTGCATCGATCTCATCTATTTCATAGGCACCACATGGAATTTCAATTGTGTACTTCTGAAGTATTGGTGAACTTATATCACTGATTCTAAAACTGATCACATTGTTTTTTTCAGTTATATTATTTACTGTGTTGCATCCATAGAATCCTAAAACCCCGAACCCCGAACCCCAGAACCGAAGGCGATTTTTATGAGATTATTTTTCTTCTTCTTCGGTTGATTTTTCTTCTTTTCCTTCGGTTGATTCCTCTTCTTTGTCTTCACAGTAGTACTACTACAACCCATTCCAAAACGTCTCTTTTATTTCATAATGTTGGTAACGAGTAGGGCAGCTATTCTTTCCTTAATACCAGCGTCCTTCGATTTAACCCTGTTCCAAGCTGCGTATTCGAGTTCTTTGTCTGCTCTATGTTTCGCTGTGAGATCAGTTAGATGATTCAAATATTGAATATCGTGTTGTTTGCATGCAATGTCCAATTTATTTATTCCAGGATCTTTGCGGGCTAAACGTTTTTCCAATTTTGTACCGGGTCCACAGTACTGATATCCTCCGGGTAAATGTAATTCAAACGGAAGTTTTTTTATCAAATTATTAACGAATCCACGACCCCTTTTTCTGCATCCACTACGAACATATCCGTATCGTTTGATGGTACTCATTTAAATGAAATGTTCACAACATATCATCGCTTACATAGTCTCCAACCACGGTACGATGCGCATTGTGAAGCAGAAAGAAAAGTTTGCTGTAGATCATCTAGATGAAAAATTCGGTTGTGGATTGAATGAACAGAAAGTGTTGCGGCATGGTCCGCTACTTCCATCATCTGTTCGAGGACTCATTATCGGACCATCGAATTGTGGAAAGACGAATGCCATGATCTCTCTTTTAACACATCCACAAGGACTGCGATTCACAAATGTTTATCTCTATTCGAGATCACTCAAACAACCCAAATATCAATTCCTACGAAATGTATTGGAACCCATAAAAGGGTAAGGATTTTATACGTTCAGTAATAATGCAGATATAGTGGAACCGTCCGATGCCAAACCAAATTCTGTTTTCATTTTCGATGATGTAATATGTGAAAAACAGGATATTATAAGATCATATTTCTGTATGGGACGTCATAAAGATATTGACTGTTTTTATCTTGCTCAAACATATTCACGAGTGCCCAAACAGTTAGTACGAGATAATACCAACTTTATCGTAATATTCAAGCAAGATGAAACGAATCTACACCATATTTATTCCGATCACGTGTCACCCGATGTAACATTCAAGCAATTTCAATTGATGTGTGTTAAATGTTGGGAGGATCAATATGGATTTCTGGTCATTGATAAGGATAGAAAAATGCATGAAGGTAGATATCGCATGGGGTTCGATAGTTTTATATATCCATGACGATACAATACGCATTCAATCGATCGCTGAATTGCATAGAGGTTACTTCAGTGTATTCTCTCTCTTGTGAAGCAAAATGAAGACAAAAAATGATGAAGTAGTTGAAGATAAAAACAATGAATTGAATTTGGAACACCAACTTGTTGAGACAACAGAAGCTGTACGGCAGAAATTTAACTCTATCAAGAGTGGACTTATTGAAAATCGAATGGCGCTTGAAAAACTCTATGATCCCATAATGAAGCCATTAAATGTTTTTTCTTCAGCTGCTGCTACCATGAAACCACAACCATCACAGCCGACGTTTTCGATGAAGCAAGTGAATTCTCAGTCTACTCCAATAAAAATTAGGAGTACTTCAGTGGGAAATAATTCATCATATGGTAGTGAATTATCATCTGTTGACAGTGAGACAGATACCATCAAAGAATTCGGAAAAGATGAAAAGTCCGTGTTTGATAATTTTGAAGACAATACTGGAGATGTTTTGAAAAGACATTTGGAAAATGTCAAAACTAAGAATGCAGCTTATGATAGAATATTTGGCATACGGTTAGATCCTACTACACAAAAACTAAAAACTGAAAACGGGGAGTCACAATGTACGTTTTAGTGATGGAAATATATTATTTTGGAACAAAAATAAAACACGAACACATGAATTCCCAAGTAGTCTGGAGTTATACAACATGATTTTTTTGAAAAACCCACCTGAAGTTGATGATGATGATGAAGTTCGTCATATATATCCTAAAATATTGAGGCTAACAAATGCACCATACAAACAACATCTACTGCGAAATGGTTTCAAACACCCGAAATCTAAAAAATTCCGTTATCAAACCTGTACTAAACTTATCACATTATCAGACGACCAGAAGTAGGACAAAAAAAGATGAAGGGTTCCATCGAATGAAAATGCACAAAATGTATGATCCCAAACCCGCGAATTATGTCTATTGGAATTCACCCAAGGAGCTAGTCGCTCATTTACGGCTATTGATATCTTCAAAGTCAGCTGGACACACTGGACATAATAATGAAATAATTTCCATAATTGAAGAATTACGTGAGGAAGGTATAATAATCTAATACATCAACAAAAATGATCAGTTTGTTCTCATTATATGATGCCGTAACATTGTCAACTTGTTTGTCTGAATGAAAACAAATTAAAACACTACAAAGTGATTGCGAGGAGATGGATAATGAAATGAGTGATGTCAAACGACAAGTTGTCAATGAGTTACATAAGCCGGCAAGGCGTAATTTCACCAGAAGAACCACCACCGTCAAAGGTTTTGCAGATCTATGGCAAATAGATCTTGCCGAATTACAACCTTATGCTAAACATAACAAAGGATATCGATATGGTCTTGTGGTCATTGATTGCTACTCGAAATATCTATGGACGAAGCCGATTAAAATTAAAACAGGTAGTGCTGTAACCAATGCAATGGAAGATGTGCTGAAAGAAGCCAACTATTCCCCGAAACATCTACAAAGCGATCAAGGATCAGAATTTTTCAATTATTCTTTTTCATTTTTGATGCGAAAATATAAGATCAACCATTATTCAACATTCAGCACCATGAAGGCGGCCATAGCTGAAAGAGTAATTCGAACAATAAAGACGTGGCTTTATAGAGAATTTTCAGCGATGGGACACAACAAATTTTTGAATATTCTCCCAATCATAACAAGCAAATATAACAATAAGGTGCATCGTACAATTGGTATGAAACCAATCGATGTTATACCAGCAACAAAACTAAAATTCAAAAGTTCCAAAGTAATTCTCCGAAGAAAACAAAGTATTCCCAAATTTCGAATGAATGATATTGTACGTATAAGTAAGTACAAGAATATTTTCGAAAAGGGTTACACTGCCAATTACACAACAGAACTATTCAAAATTGTTAAAATTAACCAAACATACCCCATAACTTATATTCTTGAAGACATGAATGGGAACCCGATTAGAGGATGTTTTTAGGGAGAAGAATTATTGGAAACGCAAAATCCTGACGTATACCTAGTTGAAAAAGTGTTGAGGAGGAAACGAAATAAACTATACATCAAGTGGTTAGGTCTTCCAAGCGAACAGAATTCATGGTTACACAAAAGTGCTATGGTTTAGTGTTTGAATGAAATTGAATTACTTATTATTCTCACTAATCTGTAAGATTATTAATAAACTATAGAAAACATAAAACCATTTTTGAGTTTTTTTTTTCAAAATGAATAAATCATGAAGTGGTAAACGTTGCCCCAACCATACGCAACGTTCAGTGTATGCCAAAACCGAAATAATCTGCATACTCCTCCCCACTTCCTAGATTTTTGAAAAAGTTTTTCATTTCAACTCACAACCTTGATAACATTTCATAATCCTCAGAGCTAATCACTATCAGATTGAAATGCGTGATCAAATTTTTTTCGCCACTTATCACGTACAGATGCTACCATATCAAAAAGTTTAGTGGACTCCTGAAGCTCAATCTCAGCTTGCATTTTCAAACAAAGGGCGGACTTATTTTTCTGTCTGATGCTGAAACGGAGTTTATCTGCATCTTCACACATTTTGATCAGTTTAGCCTTCGATGATACAATCTTTGCATCGAGCTTCTGAAGAACCACCTCGTCGTCCATGCTACCTCTTCGAACATCGTCATCGCATTTGACGATGATAGCTTTCGATTTTACAATGCTGCATTTCGCTTTCTTAAGCATGTCTCCACAACGCTGCAGTGGACCAAAAAAATGAAGCGATACATCTTACAAATCACCCATCACATTCTTGAAGGTGTCATCTACTTTCTTCTTACGGGGTTTCCATACACCCTTACTTGTTTTCTTGTTTCCTAGATGGTTTCGCTTTCGTATCGACACTAAGAGGAGAGAGAAGTGACTGGCATTTTGGTAGTGACAATTGTGAAAGGGTTTGATCAACACTTTTTGAAGGTTCCGGCATATCTCCCATCTTCAGATAATCATCAATGTTATATTCATCGATGAAACCTTCTTGGGATGACAAGTGATATACCGGAATATCTTCGAAACCAAAGTCATCATTTGTTGCAATACATGGCATTGCTGCATCTTCAGCAGACAAATTTGGTAATGAGTTCATATTTAGCTCGTAGGAATGTGTAATATCAATGAGATGTGGACAGAAATGGTGCTGAAGTTAATGCGACTCCAAGTTTTATTCAAACAAGTCGACTGGAACATGCGCACAATGAACATGATAACAAATCACCATAGAAGGAGAGGGGGTAGATATCCCTCCCAGAAGTTACATTTACAAGTTTCATAGGAAAAAGAAGTGTTAGACATTAAGAAAGTGGAAAATTTCGCGACCTTGACCGCTGTTTTGATTCGCGACCACGAATCAAATCGCGAAATAATTCGCGATCGCAAATCAAAACGCGAAGTAATTCGCGGGTCGAAAGTTATAATGGTGGGGGTAGGTCCAGAACCGTCTCAAATCTCCTACTCTCGCTTATTCTTGAAAAATTATATCTCACTCATGGATGATAATAAAGAAAAAGTTTGTTGGTCAAAAACATTAAAAATTATCATATCTTTCAAGAAAAAATATGAAATTTTAGGTTATACTTATATATAAAATTTTACAGCAAAATCTCGATTTAAAAAATCATATCTCACTCAAAAGAGGAAATTTCGAAAAAGTTTATTGGTAAAAAACTCTCGTAATGATAATATCTTCCCAGGAAAAAATATAAAAAAATCGCAGCAAGATATCTGAAGAGCGCTTCAATTCCGTACCCCCCCTAACCACAAGACCCCGTACTGCAATGGTTAGTGGTTGCATTGCGCTGCCTATTCAGGCGCATACATTTTCGAGTTCGAATCTATACCTACATACCTACCATTTATTTATTTCTGTTCTGCTATTTGGTACTAGATGGACCAACTCTTCAGTTTTATGGAATTGTAGGAGCATGTATATTTAGTCGCATACATTTCAGGGGTTTGATTTTAAACATTCATATAGAAGAAATTTGACCAATTCTTTCAGAGGCTGCGTAGCTCTGTGATTAGTTTGCAGTTTTCCCCGAGAAAGAAATCTCTCTATATCACCTAGGAGGTGGGTGGAGGGTGATATTAAGAGATTTATTTCTTGGGCTTTTTTTTTGGCTTTGTGACCTTGACAATTTCGTTTTCTCTTATGGGTGATATGATAGTCGGCACTCTATTTTCCATGTCCAACAGTGTCTTAACCGCCGCTTCACTTTCTGATTGAGATTTTGTCACTAACGCCATCACAGATCAAACACAACTGAACTATCGCAAAGAAACGCTATGGTTAGAAATCTACTGGTACCCAAATGAAATGAATGACTGGAATGACCGTAGCATTTCAGGTAAAATTCACCCTCGCCGGGCAGTCGACCAACTAGATCAGCCACAGGCAGGTACCATTGGAGTTTCCATGCGGGGTTGAATCAGTGCATATTGGAATTGCTGTAATGTATTGTATCCACGAAGGGATTTTATCGAAATATGTCATACTTGATAAAATATTTGAAAGAGTGAATTCAACTAGAAAAAATAATTAAAAATATTTTTTCGTCACGTTTCTGCAGTTTAATTCGAAAATCAAACATTTCTTTCTAAAATCTCTAATATTTTTGTATCAGCGTTATAATGGATTTTATCGAAAAATGTCATACTAGATAAAAGATTTGAAAGGATGAATTCTAATAAAAAAAAGATGGCCGCCAAGACATACCCGCTGGGGATGACTTCGAAAAAGAGTTTCCAGAAAATGACGGAGAAGAACCAGAAGTAGACGATGGAATTGTACCAGACTGTGAGGATGTCTCTGAAACGATCGTAGCAATGCCCATCAGATAAATATGACAGAGGTGTTAGAAGACGTTGCAACTAATTTGTACTGTTGCAGCTTCTCATTTGTTACTATTAAAACTTGTGATAATGAAAAACGCTTCCTATGTGATATTTGTTTTGTACGGTATTGCGGCATAAATAATAATGGTGAGTGGTATCAGCATGTTGATTCACATGATACACTCGAGTATGCGAATGTTTCCACTCATAATTGTTATTCTTGTCACTCACCCTTATATCTGCTCTGTCCCGTAGGTGGATGTGTACATTGTAACACATAGCAGAGTTGAAATAGGGGTGGGGTTATGATGGGGTGGGGTTGTCTGGTCTGAGGGGTACTGGCTAAAGAAAGAGGTATGGCTTAAGAAAGGGGCGTGGCTTAAGAAGTGGGAGGTCGGAGTGGGGATTCAAGTGGAAGGTCGGAGAAGAAGAAGAGAAGTGGGGTGTAGGGCTAAGTGTTTAAAACAAGAACTCCCTCCGAATAATCTTCACTGTTCCAAACTGACACCAGCAGCCAGCAGACCAGCCACCAGATTAGCAACCAGAGCAGCCATCAGCAGAATAATTTAAAGGTAAGTTAACAAACTTGTATTCAAGAACCCATTTAATTTTTCTTCTGTTTAGCTATGGACTCTCCTGCACTAAACACCGTTGCAACGCTCACAATCCTGAGCAACATCCGGTTGGATGATGGTGAGAGGGTAAGAAGAGACCCACCACGACCCTTAGGAGAACTCCAGCCACCACGATTGCCCCACGTCCAAGAACAGGAGATGAAAGACATAATGGACATTATTAATAGAGACGTGGCAGAGCCCCAGATGGTCACACCGATGATGCTTTCCCCTATGGACCAACGCAAACGGCAGCAAGGTGGGTTAGTTGAGAAAGTTGTTTCCAACAAAAGATGTCGTAACGTGGGAGCAATTTCGTTGACGGAAGGTATGCCAGTAATTCATATTGCAGACAGCGATGATGGTTCAATGGTACACCAGAGAAATCATCATCGGTGAAGAAAAGTAAGGCTGGTGCTATTGCTAAGCAACATAGGACCAATAGAACCAACTCTAGAGGATGGCCGTCGGAGAAGCCATCCTCAAGTATTGTGAGGCCTGTTATGGCACCGGTTGCAGCAGTTGCTGAAATACCTTTTTCACCTGTCGTTTTACCACCTATCGTTGCAGTTGCTCCGCCACTACCGCCAACCGCTGAAGAAGTCCCCCCACCAGCCCCCGTGGAACCTACGCTGGAGATTGAAGTTCTACGGGTGAAGCGTGAGGTAGCTGAGGCCCAGCGGGAGTATGATAAGAGTCAGCTAGCGCGGGCAGAACTTGACCGCCAGCTGGCTGAGCTGATGGCTCGTGAACGGCAGCACACCATCCGGGAGGCCCAGCTAGTCACCAGGCTGGAAGACGCCAAGGCGCAGGGGGCGGCTTTGGTGGCACGGCTCCGAAGTAACCTGGAGCAATTTTAATTTTTAGATATAAGGTAACTTATCAAGGTTAGGTTATTTGTAAGAAAATATAAGTTTTGTATATGTAGACTTAGAATAAAAATAGAAAAAGAGATGAAGTGAAATAGGAGTGTACATTTAATGGTCTGGTACACATTGAACAATGCGGAGGCTGGGGCATTAATTTCACTTCATCTGAATTATGTTTTTACATATTTTATATAATAAAATACTATGTTGTGTATTTCTCCCATCTCCTGATTTCTCTCAGCCTTCAAACTCCCAACTCTCTTCTCCCACCCTACACTGCCACCCTCGAAATGGTATAAATTCAATGCCAGCTCCGAGACATTGTGCCGAATTCGAAGATGATTTGGAACGGGAATCGATGATAGCAAGATATCAGATCGTCTCTGCCGTACAGGTCCAGCAGGTATACCAGGGTGAGAAGCAGGATCCATATTACCATCGAGATCCACGGGGTCCGATTCAGGTAAATGAGGTGTCGGACACCACAGATGTGTGGAACTATCCATTTCCGTCGACATCGGACGACGAAGATATGGATCAACGCGTCGACTACTTCGACAGCTCCTCGGAGGATGAGTCCGAGGATGATGACCAAGTGGTCCATATCCGTGTCGAGGACATAAATATGGACCTCGACCCGGACGAGTTTCCCGTAGAGGACGACTCCGATGATGACACCATCATCTTGGTGTCATCGGATGACGATGATGATGATGTCATCTAAGTCCTCACCCTGCCCTCCGTGGTCGTCCCGCATGAATATGTGGGGTGACACCCAGCTCTTTGGAGCCCCCAATCGGCCCTTCTAAGGGCCACACAAAGAACACAAATACACGTATTTGGGCCACTTAATGGCAAAAAATGTGCAGAGTTTCTATAACGAAATGATGCTTTTCAAAAATTTGTGAGTATGAATTGAAAAACTTGAACATTTACTTGGAACATTTTATTTGTAATATTTTCATGATAATACAAATTTCATTTTTGAACAGCGGGGTGTGGATCACTACCTGGAGCCCTCAGTTTTGGTCTATGTGTGAGCCAAACATCAGGATGTTCATTCTCCAATTCGGTTAATCTTCTTTCCAAATCATTAAATTTTAGCATCACTGCAGATGTGACATTCAATGCATTGGCATCCGAATCATTTTTCAGATTTTTGCTGTTGTGATCGAGTTCAGTTCAACTCTGATATTTTTCGTGTCATTGTAGCTGTAGCATCCCATACTTTGATATCCATCCACATCACTTTTTAGATTATTGTATTTGCGATCTAGATCATCAGTCACCTCCTCTACTTTTTCATTGAATGCTTGACGGGCTTCAGGTAAGTGCCTTAGTCTCTTTGATTTGTTCATTGAGATATAATTGAGTTACACAATCACTCTCGTCTATCGGTTCACCAGCATTTTTCTGTCTTTTACCTTGCATATCATATTGGTCGTCAGGCGAAAGCTTGAATCCTATACCTTGAGGACCTTGGGAACCTTGAAGAACTCGAACTTTGACAGTACCCCATTTTCGTCTATGGCCGAATTTATCAATAGCTTTGGACATCTTTCTTTCACCTTGATATCTTTCATACTGATGATTTCAATACAATTAAAATCTATATATCTCTGTGTAGATATTTATTCTCTTAAATGAAACAATAGTAAATCAGAATAAGGTGTTTATTTCAAAATATATATTTGGTAACAACACAATACATTAACTAAAAAATTGACTAGTATAATTTGACTTTTATATAATAAGCGTAATCACATCTCAAATACAAATAAATAAACATGGTGGTGAATTTTCCATTTAGAATGATATTTCATTTATTCGATTCATCTGTTAATAAACGGAGTAATTGATCTAAAGGACTCTCTTGGGAAAAAGATTGAATAATATTGGAAACCCAACGAATATTCTCTTCTGGATCGTTCTGGTAAAATTCTATATCGCTATGACCCCAAGGAAGAGTTGATGAACCGTTATCATCATGGTATGACAATGCAACTTTGTTCTTCAATTCAGTATACATATCATGCAATATGCTTCTAAACGAGTTCATCTTCCTGAATATTAGACCACCTTGTTCGACAATTTTCTTATAATCTTCACATGTCAATTCATTCTTTATGACGGATCTTTTGACACCTTTCGCTTGAATTCACTACCTACAGACTGAACATAATATGCTTTGGCACCGGTACCATAAAAGCTAATTATGGGATCATTCGGAAATTCATCTTTAAAATTACCCAAAATTGACTTTGTAATAGGAATATTGAATTGGTTTCCTACGTTGTTATTGGAAGTATCAAACTCACATATATTGTTGGTAATAAAATCATAAAAATTTTCGGTATTTACTTTCAATCCGTCTCAGTGTAGAATAAGGTGGCATTTTCTGCATAATGATGTTTAATACATCCATAGAAAAAGTTGTACATGACTCTTTTGGATAATTCTAGAATACAAAATCCCAAGTATAGCGGTTTATCGTACAATACACTAACTTTGCCCAATTGAATAGCAACAAAATTTTCTGAAAAACTTGAACAGCTTTTGAAATTTGGACGTGATATTAGGGCGCTAGCACCAATTTTCCTCTTGATACTTTCCCAATGCGTAACCGATCTAACATCAATTCTGTTATCAACGTTTTCCATTGTTTTTCCATAAACTGCATTATTCATGAGTTTATAGAAATCTTTTTCAGCTTTGTTGTTAGATAGATTTCGCATTTCAGTGTTCAAATCAATATAAGGTTTCATCCAACATGACTCCTTGAATCTCAACACTCTATGTGTGTTCATGACAATAAGACCATTGGCCACAGCCTTCTGTAAGTTTTTATAATGCACAATATATTTTCTTTTGTTATTTAAATTTGGAATTAATTTAGGAGTTTTTTATTTCGAGTGTGGTGGTATTGAACTTTCAACGAGAAAAGGAAGATCAGCATGTTTGTCATGTAATTCTTGGGGATAATGAACATCTACTTCAAGAACATAACCGTATGGACTATCAGATGCCACTCCCATTACATCCAAATTGATAATTTCATCGGGTGTTAGCCATGCAAAATCGTTGGTGGGTAATGGTTGTGACATACTGTGACCATATAGGTTGGTGGCATCTAAATATGATATGAATGATGAAGGTACAGCGGGGGTATGATCAGGTAAAAATTTGTTATTAGCTATATGCTTCCTTTCACTACACTGACTTATTCCACCCCGTATTCCTTTCTTGAAAAAATTAATCATGTCAATGTCTGTCAATAATTCCAATTCAATATTCGTATACTTCAGCATTGCATCCCATGATATTCTGGGAGCTGTATGATACTGTGCCGGATCTAATTTATATTTATCTAAACATATGTTTCGAAAATTCTCAAATATGTCGCATAATAGAAGAACATCGGACTTCAAATATAAATCCGAGTATTCCCCTAAACTCTTACCCTCGAATAATTGCCAAACAAGTTTCGCTCTCATATAATCCTTATCTGTTATATGCTCTCCGTTAAGATTGTCATAAAACTGATTTTTAGTGGGAAGAGTTGGATAATTCAACTTGTCAATATGATCAACAAAGTTATATGGAAAAACACCTTTCTGCCTCATCAAATTGAATTTGTCAATTTGTGGAAAATGTTTATGCATCTCAATACACTGATCGGATGTTAAGTTAGCACCTAAGTTCTGCAAAGAATTCGACATGAATTTGAAACTGTCTATAAATCTCATTTTCAAATAATTATTTTTCTCTTTTCCATCTTTGCCAGTGTATGTGTGAGTGAATAGATGCTTGGTGAGAGATATGTATTTTTCCTTAGTTTGTGGGATAACATCCACTTTGTCTTTGTTCCTATACAGTTCTTTTATGAACAAATGACAATCATACCCACTCAAATTATGGAAAATTATTGGAATAAAATTTGGCAATTTGGAATTTAGGTTACATACGGAATGTGCGGCAGGTGATCTTTTTTTTCCAGTGAGGTGGCAATGGTCTCTCACTTTCACATCACCACCCGTGAATGGTTTATCACATATTCCACAAAATTGTGCAGAAGAAAACTCTGCTTCTTCAGCGGGGGTTTGTGCAGCCATAGGAATTGGATACCTCAAATGATAATGATAAATATTTCTCAAATCATCTTCAAGTTTTGTAACAAATTTCTCGGCTGCATCCTCACCCCTATATGTGACAAATTTCGATAATTTATCATTGTATGAACATTTTATCGAATAAGCAAATGAGTAAGGTGCGTGTTTGTATGTTTTATTCGAGTATGAGTGTTTAGGGTTAGGTTGACTAGTTTGAATGGGTTTGAGAACTGATTCAAAATCAGCATAAACTACAAATGGCACCTTCATTTGTTTCTCAAAATATTCAAACATAAGCGCATTACCCGGTAACATTTTACCATATTTGTTGATTCTGTAATTGACTGATGGTGTTGTAGTAGTCAAGTGATTATAATCATGCAACTGATGACGTTACAATAATCGCTCGTGAGAGAAATACAATAAACATCCATCACAAAAATATTTTTTATGCTCATGAGCAGATAGTTGACTTGAAACTAACCTATATGATGATGAATAATGACTTTCGCCAGAATCATCTGTTATAAGTAACAAATTAACATGTCTTCTAAGTCTTCTCTGTGAGTAACGCAACGGATCAACCACTTCATATTTCATTTTACCCTTATCAAGTTTAGACTCTAACCCATACACATTAATTGAAATATCATTCATGTCCTCAAACTTTTTTATAGCTTGAAGTTTAACTGGAAAATCCATACCTGTTACATTTAAGATATTGGCGTAGTGGGGGTATGAGGAAACTTCTGACACTCTACCATTCGCAGGAAAAAATGCAGATGTGATGGCCCATGCAAAACAATGTTGATCTTCATTACGAATATTCACAACGCCTTTTCTTGTCTCAATGAACTCGGGCAGCTTCACATATGAACATCCGCTGAGTGGACTATATGTTGATGTTCACTTCGAGAAACTTAACTTTTTCACAGCTCCATCCTGATACACAACAATAATTTATTATTTATATAAATAGAAATGAAACTTTAAATAAATACCTGAATCACGTTCTTCAAATTCCGTAGTCTGAGCAATAATGACATCACAGAATCCATCGAATAATGCACCCAAATCCGTAGACTGATCCACAATTTCAATTTGTGAGTTGAATGACTTGGTATCACTCAAATCCCGTGTTTGAACAATGTAGCTGCCAAATACTTCCATATTCACTTTGAAGATCTTGTGAACCTTTATTGCCTCTTCAAGTAATTCAATAACTTTCTCCCTGATCTCATTGAAGAACGGCATATATTCGGTGTAAACATTGGGACTTTTCACTCGATAACTCACAATTCTACACTTGAAAGCATCCCTTATAGTTTGTATGCCATCACTTACTTGCACACATGCATTGTTCTTGTACTAGAGAGTTCTTTTGTGAGAATTAACTTGGGATGTAGGAATTGTCACATTACAACAATTGCATGTGTACATTGATGTCGATGCAGCCACATCTAACTTAATCCTGTTCACAGAAAGGCCACCTTGGCAACTTTGAAGTTGATGCCGACGGAGATTATCACTACGAGTGAACGATTTACCACAACCACAGGAATACATTTTATCGATGTCGTCTTCTCAGCACAAAACTCAACAAAATACTGATTTCACAATCATTCCCACCTCCTTTATATGTAATATCGATGAGTGGGAGAGAGGGTGAACAAATTCTATCCGCTTCGACTATTCATACAACGTCACAGCAGATCCATCCCCACCATATCAATAAAGAGAGGGCGGAGAGTAGTCGATGAGTCACCGCAGTGTATGGGTGTGTGACGTCAGTGGACCCACCCCACCGTATCGAGAGAGTCTAACACACATCACTGGATCGTCATCGGATGCGCATAGCGTTGACGTCACGCGACCTCTCCCCCACCACAATCGCAAGGTATACTGGAGAGGAATCATAGTTCACATATCTGACTGGATATCCGTGGCGTGCAGACGTCTCTATACTTTGGTTTAGATTTTTATGCGTACTCCACACATTAGGATCATACACAATGGCAGAGTAAGTATACACGAAAGACATTGAGGTAAGAAAAAATATATGTACTTGGAAAAAGTACTTGTCCGTGTATGAAAAAAAAATCCAAGTCATCACAATGTCAAACACCTCCCAACAACAGTCAAGATCAAGACCAAGGTCAAAGGTCAAGGTCAAAGGTCAAGTTCAAAGGTCAAGTTCAATGGTCAAGGGTCAATGTCAAAGTCAAATGTCAAGGTCAAGTTCAAGGTCAAGTTCAAGGTCAAGTTCAAGGTCAAGTACAATGTCAAAGTCAAAGGTCACTGTCAAAGGTCAAGGTCACCGATGATTTTTTCTGAAAAATTTGACAGTTACAGCACCACTCCGAAAAAATCATAACTCATAGACAGTAACAGTTGAAAATGTGAAATTTCACAGAATCACACCTTAAGCATCAAGTCATGAACAGGTCCATCGAATTTTCCACCTAAAACATAACATCGAGAAAACTGACGAAACGCGATTTTTTCGAATGGAAACCATACACTATTCTATTATTTTTGGATACTACGAAAAAAAAAAAGATATTAAATTCATGGAGAATATCGTATACCTAAAATACACCCCTGGAAAGATATATCCGATTTTGGGAAATATTTGAAATGTAAATCATTCAGTCGTTCCTATATATATATATGTATATATATATATATATGTATATATATATCAGTGTATATATGTATATATATATATTAGTGTATATATGTATATATATATGTTATGTCTGAGAACTAATTATGAACACCGATGAGGTTTTGACAACTACTTTATTATACATATATCTTTGGTATCATCGTAAGAAACACAGAGTACATAAATATGAGTCTTTGCGTAGGTACGTCCTTCTACTTTCATAGCCATTAGTGAACTGTCGGCTTAGTTCCTTTCCGGCGTGGTGTAGGCTGTTCTCCGTGGTGGGGATATGACATGGAATGGTGGTTTGTTCCGTGTCTCCAGGGGTGTCTTCCATATATATCACACCTCTCTTCTTAGCGTTGTAGCACCCTGGAATTTACAGTTTAATGTAATTTTGAACCATACATAATTTGCATTTATTTATTACATCAAAGATATCAAGTGGGTTGTTGTTTAAAACTATTTACACAAACTCTCTCTATATATTGTATATATTTAAAAATACTGAATCTTGCAATATTAATTTTCATCCTCCGAGAGGTCTACATTGTAGTCTGAATATTTCTTTGGGAGGTGTGTGGCTCTTTTAGATTTCCTAGGTTTTACAATTCTATCATCCTTCCTAATTTTGCCAACCATTACAAGACTTTCTTTATGTAAAGAATTTCTTTTCGAACCCTCTTCCACTTTGGAGATTTTAATGTGTGAATCCTGAGAGCTTTTAAACCTACTTCCACTTGATCTATTTTCATAACTGTTTTCCGAGATTTCAATTTGCCTACCTAACTCTATAGAATTGGGATCGTCCCTTTTGTTGATATCTACCCCTATGTCTCTACTTTCTACAATTTTATTTTTATCGTCAATACCTAACTCTACCTGATTTACAATGTTTCCTAAATTTAAGTCTTGGTCAACATTTTCAATTATCACAGAATTTTCATTACTCACAGAATTTTCATCTATGTTGTCGATTTCAGCCGGCACTTTGGATAAGATTGGAACATACCTGACTTTTGTTTTCTCAATGGTTTTATTTTCCTCTGATTGTTCCTCTTTCTCCTCCCACTGGCCTTTCCGGAGCTGATTTAGTTTCCATATTCTTCCTTGGTCTGTTCTGCATAGGAATGTGGACTTTCCTATTATCTTTTCTACCACTGCTTTAGTCCACTGAGTTTTGTTTGGGACAGAATAATTTCTCGCCATTACCTTATCTCCGATTGTTACTTGTCGTTCCCTTCCACCGTAATATTGTTTTTGTCGATTTTGAGCTTTGATCATGTTTTCCTGTACTTCAGTTCTTGTCTGACTTACTTCACTTGGTTTTTCTTTAATTAACGACAACCTTGTTCTAAGCTCTCTTCCAAACATGAGTTTTGCAGGTGTTTCCCTCGTAGTTGAATGTTCCGTTGTTCTGTATGTTAACATTATCCTAGAAATCATAGTGGAGATTGATATATCTCGATTTGTTGGATGATTTATGTGGGTGTTGATCTTATTTTTGAACAATTTGACAGCATTTTCTGCAGCTCCATTACTCTGTTGATGTCCTGGAAGTGAGGTTATATGTTTCATACCATTTAATCTGAAAAATAACTATTTTGTCCGATGTGAAAGCTGAACCATTATCACTCACAAGCGTGCGGGGAATTCCTAGTCTTGAGAATACTTCCCTAAACTTCTCTATTGTCTCTTCTGTCGACAACTTATTTACTGAAAAAACTTCTATCCATTTTGAGTACGAGTCTATTAAGATCAGAAACATTTTGTTTCGTACAGGTCCTAAATGATCCACATGAATTCGATTCCATGGTTTGTCTTCTAAAGGCCATGATGTTAAAGTTGATTTTGGTGGGGACTGTTTAGTCGATAAGCATTGAATACAATTCGTTGTTATCTCTTCAATGTCCCTATCCATTGTTTCCCAATACATCAACGACCTAGCTGTTGATTTCATTTTTACCGTTCCAAAATGTCCTTCATGAAGTTGATCTAATAGTTGTTTCCTCAAAACATTTGATATGACAATTCTTCCTCCCACAGTTCATTCCGTCTGCGATAGTATGGTTTTATACATTCTTCCGAGTTTTCTGGCCACTTCTCTTTCTTAACATATTTGATAACTTCTTGTAACTGACTATCCTCATTCGTATTCTTCTTCACTTCTTTGTTGTTGATAGGCCAATTATCTATCTTGTTAGTAAAATTTAAAAAACTTACTTTTTCTTCGATTTGAGCCTCTAGTTAGTTACTAAATACCTAAACCCAAAACACTCTCTGGAAATTCGATAAATAAATCGTTGATATCATTGAATAATATCAAAGAAATTTTAAAAATTGAACCACCGTCCACTATTTAGGCCAATTATATAGACATTGAAATTTCAGAACCCGAACAATTTTCATGTGTCATCTAACAATACTTCATTGGAAACAGGAAGAAGCAACAGAAAATTTGCACATTTTCCTACAAAGCTTGTTTTTTGTCAGTTTGTTGTTTCAACGTAACAAGTAAACAAAACAACGATGGTGCGTTCATAAACAGTGAGTTTCATTGAATTTGCAATATTCAGGAAACTTTTTATAATCGATTTGTCAGAATTTTTTTTCTTTATAAAAATGGGTGCATAGCGGGATATGTGTATTTGAATTATCTAAATTCTACGGTGTACAGGGGAGGACGAAAAATAAAATTTTGATCAATTCTAACCTACCCTGGCTGTAATTTTTAATCTGAATATTGTTTCCAATATTCTTTGAATATTCTATAATAATGTCAAAATAGTAGTTTACACTTGATCACAATTATATTTTTTGTTCTTCCCTGTACGTCGTTTAGAAATTTATAATTTTGATAACTCATATACAAATATCTCGCAATGCACCAATTTTTATGAAGAATAAAATTTTCTAATAAAATTTTCTGACAAATCCATAATGAAAAGTTTCCCGAACGGTGCAAACTTTTTGAAACTCACTGTTTATGGATGCACCATCATTGGGGTGGTATACTCTCATTTCGTTTGCTTGTGACATCAAAACAAAAAACTGACAAAAAACTAGCTTTTTGCAAATTTTCTGTCGCTACCTCCCGGGCTAATAAAAGAAAGACTTGATCGAAGTAAACAACATCTATAATATATAATGATAGACATAAACGGAATATAGGTATTCCATTTCCATGAACTTTCCTTTTAGATCTGCTTCCTGCTCGGTCTGATGTATTTCTAAACCAATTTTTTATGTCTACGGCAATAAATGCATTTTTTGCATTTCTCGATATAAAAGCATTTCTTCTGACTCGGTGCCTATATGAAAAATTAATGAATTTTTTCCATGCACAAACAAAATATCCATAAATCTTGTGAAGCGAGTCAAATCCAATGTTTTAATTTCCTTCTAACCAATTCACATATATTCAGTGATAAATTGTAACCTTTCTTGATAGAATATCATTCTCGTGGTGTCTCACACTCTCTGCCACCAAACAAACCATACTTCATCAACTGAAAAACATAAAAAAACTATTAGAGCTAGGTCACTATTGTTTTCATAAAATGTCAGAAAACATTAATAATTAAGAACAATTTATTATGTAGATTTCGGCCAAAAAAAAAACAAGAATTAATTCAGATAATATCTATGCACTCTGTGATACATTGAAAACTATCAATACTCACAATTTCTGAAGATTTCGCCATTTTTTAGGTTAGGTTGTTTATGATGAATGAAGTTCACAAGTCATTTATCAATTTTGAAAGGTTTTTTCTCCATTTAACCATTGTAAATCAAAATGGTTTACGACACAATTATCACTATCGCTAGAGTTACTAGAGCCTTCGATTTGATTTCTAAATAAGCCAAACGGCCAACATCAACTCAACATTACATCTACCGATACCGATCGGTAAATAAGATTCGTTCGCCGTCAGCTAACGTCTTGTAACAGCTAGGGAAATTTGAAAGTTGATGGGTTTCAAAATCGTCGTAAACTGAAATCCGGATAGTTTCATTATAGCTGCGGGCCCGCCGAGCGTCAGTGATTGCATACATACATGCGTCAGTTCATCATCAAATCTACGTGTCAAATCCACCGATCTTATGATGCATAAATATGTTAAGCGAAACGACTCTGCCCCCAGATTCCGAACTCTCGACCGATCGCGAAACAATTCACGATCAACGATTGGATTAAATCTAACTTGAATCGACCACAAAGTAATCGTCAGCTGACTTCGGAATTTAGGGTGTTGAATGGCTTGACGTTTGGAGATATAATTTAATTTGAGAAAAGTTGAAAGATTGATAAGAACGCACAATTTCAAGAAGTGGTTGAAAGGATGTTATTGCAAGTTCTGTTGGCTTGGCACATTTTGGCATATTGGCGGAATACTACATGCTGAAGTCAACAATTTGTACGATTCCATTGATATTTCAAAATGCTCTGGGTTAATCGCCAATCTCAAAGGGAATACTGTTGGATACAGAAAGAAAATAGCCATCCGTTTTTACTAAAGAAATTCCAACTTTTTGACAGAAGTGCCAGATGAAACTTATTTGGTTAATAAGGTATTGACAAAATTTCGAAATGAAAACATTAACTTGTATTCATATGTATTTTCAGGTTGCAATGATACTGGGAGTGGCAGGGACATGTAGACGGGAAGAATTATACAATAAAAATATTTTAAACAAATATATGAAGCTTCGCTTTTACCAAACCAAAGCATTTCTTTTTGAATTATCAGAATAGAAAATGTAGTGTTCAGGTAGTGAGAAAAATGTTAGTTGAAAAAATCCATGCAATTGTACTGAACAAACGTATTTCTGATGCACTTTCAGCAAATAAAGAAGTAGACGTTGCAGGGTTGAAAACGCACGGTGGGTGGAAGTCTTCAGCTGTAGCTGAAAGTTTATTGAGAACTCCCTGTAATATGAAATTGAATTCGCAGAAAATAAATTACATGGCAGCAATGAAGTGAGCAATTGTTTCTAATCCTGATTTTGTGTTATGTACTACATTTTCAATCAGTACGACAAAACCAGAGCCACTTTTCCAATCTCAATAAATAATTGTAATGTATGTCGTTCTACTTCAATGTGAATAAAGGAAAGTAAACATACTTTTATTCTATAGTATATTATTTATAATAAAGAGATTTCATTTTATCATATTTCATGAAAAGAAAATGATTTTAACATTGTTTACATATATATTTCAAAATGTATGAATTCACTTAACGTTCAAAGAATGGTGAGTTACTTACCAACGAGTAAAAACACTAAAGACATCCTACTGTGGCAGACAGGTAAATAATCGAAAATAGTCTAGTCGTAAGAAATATGTAAATAATAAAAAGAATTCTAATTTTTTTTGATGAATGAGGCTAACTTTTAATAAACCATAATAGAAAATTGAAACTAGAATTACTAAGAAATAAATATTCGAGAATATATATTCCTGCTGAAGACTCGACTCGAAATTAATTTCTTTAAGGGAGAGCACTAAGAAACAAGATATAATAGGATGAAATTTATATAATCTTGGAGTTGTCTATTGTGCAAATTGAGCAAACGTGCATATATAGGTAGAAAAAAACTTGCATCAAGCTTTCGTTGTAAAAAGCGTCCTGAGTAAGCAAGTGGCATGCTATGCAATATACAGTCTGTCCATAAAGTAACCCCCCCTGTTAACTTTTAAACGGATTGGAATTTTACTTTGAAATTTTTTTTTGTTAAATGGTAGTTCATAAGCTACTTTTGGACAATGATATAAAAATTCATATCTTTCAAAATGGCGGCCAGGCACCATGTTGAAATTTTTTTTTAATGGCATGGGGGATCTAGTGATACCTCATTCGATTCGGCTTTCAATTCTCTATTCGACAGCAAAATTTCAAACAAAAATATTGGTCCAAAACAAAATGGCGGTACATTATTTTAAAACTCTCACAAGAGGATCCTTTCGAATAAGTTGCTATTAAAGAGCTTCAGTGCAATGATGAAATATTTTTTCGTTTCTGCAAGAGCTTCTTGTCACTCAAAATGGCAGATGGGTGCCATATTAGAAAAAAATTCAAATAAGTAGATAAGTAGTGTAATACCTCGTTTTATTGAATCTCAGCAAATCTCAGAAATCATGTATAGGTCCAATGCAAGTTCATTGAACAATGCCTCTCGCCTTGAGAAATGTGTTTTTGTTCTTTCATAGTGTGACAGTCAACAACATTCATTAAAACAAAAACATTCATTTATATAATAATAAAAATATCTAGTCATGAAAATAGATTATTAGTCAATAGGCATATATATTAACACTCCCACTTAATCTATGTTCATGACAAACCTAATCGACACAAATGAAAATTGAATAAATATAAAGATAGGCCCTTATGGTGGAAATGTCAGCAAGTTGGTTTTGTGGGGAAATTTTCCCTGAATCTAGAGCCTCTCGAATGAACTGAAATTCCACATCTATACGTTTTAATCTCTGATGCTTCCCATGCTCAGTAGAAATGTTAATACATGACTGGTTATCTTCATAAATTATTGTTGGATTAGTTCAGAACATTCATTTCATTCAACAACCCTCTCAACCAAAGACACTCGCCAATTGTTGTTGCAAGAGCATTATATTCTGCCTCAGCTCTGACTTTTTGGTTATTTTAATCATCTAAAAAGTGAAAATAAAATCAATAGAATTATAGAAGGGCAAAAATAGACATGTCAAAAAACGAATTTAGTCTACAAAATTATACTTTTAGTCAATACCTACTTTAAATTCCTTCAACTATAATATTATAATAGGTAATTAATTTATATTTGAAATTACAAAAACTAACGTAACACTCTGAAAAATATTCCGATCATTCCAATATTTATATGCTTTAAGTTATTCATCTTAACGCTTAAAAGTCATTCACTAGAATTTTCGAAATTTGGTTAATTTTTTTATGCCGGGTTCATATGCCAGCTTTTTGTAGTTGAGCTTGCAGCGTATTGTTTTCCGATTGGTCACTGAATGACAGAACGACATGTTCTCAGTCAGTGGCCAATCAAAAAACAATACGCCATTAGTTGTCAATTGATTCATTATAGTCGAGTCGAATCGAATCGTTTGACGTCATAGTTGTCATGTTATATTTATAGGTTATACCTACTTGTGCTAATACTTTATGTTTCAAGTGAATTAGTTACACTCACTGATTTGTCGCCATTCAAACCGACATATACACGTATCGTTATCAATCTGAAAGTTATATGTCCTTTTTTGTGATTGCAAATATTTGCAGTTGTATCACAGTATACAGAGATAATACTAAAAAGAACGATTTAGTCTGGGATTGTGCAATTGTTGTACCTAAGTATTTTTGAATGGTTTTCAAAAGTTGATTTTATCTGTTTCTTTAAAACTAAAAAAAATCCCAAAATCACTGATTGACCCTAGCATTTTTTGTGATAGGTAACTAACACTCTTGTTTCAAAAAACATGGAAAATATCAGACTTTTTTTCATTTTTTACTTGTTCTAGTGCCTAATCCTAAAAACCTCCAATTCTTGTGCTAATTTTTTCTTTAACATGACAGGGCCTCTAGCCTAGCCCGAATATTTCTCCATGACAGTCTCCTAGAGATGGCTAATACTTATTTTAAATTTTTACTAAGTGACAACCCCGTATTTCAATTAAAATATAAAATTCAAATTATTTTATATACCATACCCGTATCTAATAATGCACTCCTCCTAGTGAAAACCCAATTTAATACATTTTGGCGTTTTTTTAGATAGTTCAAATTTCAAATTAATCAAAAAAAAATTTAAGTCAATAACGGAAGGTAAACAAATAATACCAAAGCTCATATAAAGTCACTTGAAATAATAAAGATCAACACATATATTGAACCAAGATGGATATACATCAATCGTACTTGCCGTTTACTAATCGTGGCATAGTATGCTATTTGCAATACACACACGATTGTCGTATAACTTCGGAATCATCAAAATCCTATATTTGACGCAATTAAAAGGGGGTTAACCTTATTAGTGGCTATTGGTGAAACAAGGAGCAGGAGAAATCAAAATACTCGGAGCCTGCTCAACATATTCGAGATTTTTTTTCACCATCTGAATTCAAAAGGTTGGATCTAGGCATATCCAAAGAGTACTTTTTCGATTTTTGTTTAAAATGACCTTGAAAAAAATTGCAGAAATTTGACCAGATTCACTATTTTTTATCTCACTAGGTAACTTTTTTTTCGAAAAAGTACTCTGAAAGATTGTCTCATACATTTATCTTTCTTGTCAAAAAAAATTGCAAGAATTCATCCAAAATCGCACCGTCAAAGTAATTTTTGCTGAACCCCTGCATACTCAATATTGGATCACTTTTCTTCACTGATTCGAGCGCCTTCACATAAATATGTACTTTTACATGGATACTATGGATGTTTGAATGGATTGTTGTTTCATTCATTGAATTTAGAAATAATACTGAAACTATTCACGAAATTTTAGCACAGGAGATGAAACCAATATAAGTTGTTGATGGGATTATTGAAGTTGAGAATATGTCGAATGAATAAATACTGAAATTGACGAATATTGGTTGTATTTACACACGACAATTTTTTCATCAATTCTTTTGTTGGTTTATCAGATATACCAACATAATGACATTAAATAGTTCAACCCAAGATCATTTATTCAACGAACAGGTATCATAACAGACCGAAAGTTACTAGAAATTGATAGAGAGATTGCCTTAAAATTCATGAATTATTGGGGAATGAAAATTGACCACCAATTTCCATCTACACCTGTCAATAAAACCCAAGTTCACAAAATTGATGAATTTATTTGATCGTATAAATTGACACTAACACCGTGCCACTGGTTTTCTGAGTATTTAATTTTCGTTATTCCTTTACAAAACACATGGCGACCTAATTAAAACTGTACCCGAAACATACAATTTTCGAACAAAAATGACGGTAAATTTCATAATATGAAGAACCTAGGTCGTCTTTTTGATTCAAAAAATTTTGTGTATAGGCGATAGTCTAGATAAAGCTAGACATCAAACAAACGTCAGCTATCAGAGAAGTGGTAGACCTGGGAGAAAATGTCAGTTATGTAAAACAAGAAATATCGTCAGTGAATTCAGGTCGATTGAAAATTCTCAAAACAAAATGGGGAAATATGCGTTGGCTGCTCATAGTGCCATGTAGAAAGAAAGTACATTATAAAAATGTTCTTTATTATATACTTTTTGACAAAATCTATTCCCGATTAAAGTTTGTTCTTCTCGGAATCTAAACATCAACAAAGTGTAGCAAAACACACGTAATATACAAGGCGCATTGGAAAATTTAATTTTGAGTCAGAAGTAAAGTAAAGATAATTTCGAAAAATGTTATTCAAAAATTTATCCAGTATTAAAAAATATATCTAGATTTGAAGACATCGCCATCTAAGTAATGTTCATTCAAACGACATCATCTATACAACGGTTCCTCGAAAATCGTCTCAACTATTAGGTTAACTACTGTAATTTTTCTTTTGAACTGAAATTAATTTCAGAATTGTTGGTGCAAAGTTCTTTTTATTTTTTGTTAACACCTAACCTGACTCAAAATAATACTGTATCAGCTTGTCAAAATTCCGCCTGGGATAATTTTAGTTTCTTTCTCAAGTGTGATATTTTATTTAGTATGTATGAAATTATGTTTCAACGTGGTACTCCACATAATGACGTGTTCTTTTGATTATTAAAAAATTAGATAGAAAGGCAAAATTTATCCCTATCCACGTAAGGAGTTCGGTTGAATCTCGTCTCGGGTTTTCTCTAATTATTTTTGTTCGCTCACATGTCTCCATATTCCCAAAAAACAAGTATTCCATTGATAAATAAATATTTGATTTTTTTATCACTCGATATTATTTAGCATTATTTTCTTGTTACTGTACTATTTTGAGCAAGCTTAGGTGTTAACAAAAAATATAACAACTTTGCACCAACAATTTTGGACTCCGGTTCAAAAGAAAAATTACCACAGGTTACCTAATATTAGAAGATTTTTGATGAACCATTTTATACATGATGTCGTTCAAATGAACAGTGCTCTATTTTGTGCCAAATATTATTTCACATTCCGTCAACTCATTATGATTTATAAGGCACAAATCCGACCAGTCTTGGGTTTCCATATATTTAGTGAAGCACCCAAACACAAAATGGAACTTTTAGATTCTGCCCAAAAAAAAGAGCCATTCGTCTCGTCGGTAATACTCCATTCACAAGCTCGCTCACTTCTCTGGAACACCGCAGAAATGTTGTCGATCTGTCTCTGTTTTATAGATATTTTCATGGACGATGCTCTTCCGAATTATCATCAATCGTTGCACCGTCAGCGGTCCCATCGATACTGACCCGTCGAGCTCAGTCCTCACATCTATATGCCGTTACTTTGGAGACAAGCCAAACATCTCTTTCTCAGCATCGTTCAAAAAAATATAGGCAATTCAGGGATACATTTTTTTCTACTCCCTATAACACGGATTTTCATTATGTAAACAAGTAGTGAAGAGTTACCTTGCACACCAACCGAAATTAATAACAAAGCAAAAACTGTCTATGAAAATTCAATTCCACCGAAAAAAAAAACTATGAACAAATATAAAGATAATTATGGACTGTTGTTTTACAAAAGATAAACATTTCTTTACTTTATGTTGAAGAAGAAGTACTATCAATGAAATTCAAATCTTCTTTGTGGCCACAATATCCGTATTGAAATTTATGTTGAAGTGAAGCTTGAACATAACTAGATTGAAATAAAGTTTTGTTTCAATTTTGTACTGGTCGTAGGAAAAATAATATATGCAATGATCATGTAATTGCTACTAACACACGCGCAAGAGATTAACGACAGTCGCACGAGATTTACGCCGCTCGCCTACGTCTCGTGTCACTCGTGTCAACATACGTCATTATATATATATATATATATATAGGTATGTTATATTTGAACTTTCAAATATGACTTTTTAAAAAACACAATTACTTTAAAAAACTTTAATATAAAATAAACACAACTACTTGGTTAACATCTCTACATCAACTAATTTATATTTGACCTCGCAGGGCCTATTCATATATTCCAAGTAGCTTCATCAGCATCAGGCTTGAAAATAACAAAAACACCTATTCTGCTGATTCCGCGTCTCGGATTCATGGGAAGTCGTTATCGCAAGGTGACCCGATCAAGGGTCACGTAGATTAAATCATAATTACGATATAACAACTCCCCTTTTCAAAGAAAAGTTTGTGCTTTGCAGCAACTTTTATCAAGCAATTGATTTGTCAAAACTAGAGGTTAATTCGATGTCCTCTTCAATGGGTACTCCTATTCAGTCAGTTGACGATGTAATTCCAATTCTTATGGATTTTCTTCGACGACATTTAATGAACAAATACAAAATAATTACTAAGATAATGAGGGTGATCGTAAAATACGTGAACCAGGAAATGTGTTTGTTCACGAATGGATCATTGATCAATTTGTCCAAATCATCAGAGTACTGACTTAGTTTATGTTCAGCAATGCTAAAATCTTCAGTATTTAGTTTACTGAGTTTGAGTGGCTTGAGATCCGGGAGCTTTGATTTCTCCGGGAGATGGTCGCAACATTTGTATGGTATTTGAACTGCATAATTTTCGTATTTGATGTTTTTGAGTTTATCAACGAAGTATTTTGAATAAACTCTCGTATTTCCGATGTAAGCATTACAATCAGGCTGGAGTTTCAAAACAGAATTGGATTTGATAATTTTTGTAATAACTTCTCGGTTAATACATTTAATCGTAACTGGTAATGGATCCGATACAGAAATCAACCATATATTTTGGAAGATTTCTTGAACGTTGTAGTCCTTTGCGTAAATCAAAATTGATTGACAGGAATCGGGAATTTTCAAGACTTGTTTCAGAAGTTGGACTTCATAAATAGCGTTATTGTCTATCGGGCAAGGGAGCACTTCCGAACATATTCTCACATCGCGTTGGATCACTTTACAATTGTCTAAATGTCGAAGGGAGATATACTACATTGAATCATCATCACGCGCAATACATTTTTGAAAGGCTAATAAAATATGATGAAGTCCTGTTCGAAACAAACACTACTTCATGATCTGTTCGAAATACCTGTAATTCGAAAAGTTCAAAATATTGAGCAATATTTCCAAGATTTGTCGGTAGAGGCAATTTATTTGTTTATTTGTGTTTGCGATAATTCCCTAAGTGCTGTGACCAAATCTTTTGGGGATATAATTGAGTTATGGATAATTCTCAAGCGAGCAAAAGTGATCGCATTCACAGTATCTTCAATGGCGTCTTCAAGGAACAAATAGCTTTCCATGAGTGATTCATATATATCAAGGATTTTCACTTGTGCTTCATGAAACGCCAAGGTATCTGACATATCCATTAAAGTTTTTTCAATTTCTTCAATGTCCTTGTTGAATGTTTCTTCGTCAACCTGTAGCTTTTGAATGGTCGAATTAAAACTCTTGATAACAGAGGTAGTAACCGAGATTTGATTTTTTTTAAGATTTTCAATTTTGTGCTCATCTTGACTAATTTTATTAATACAATCTGTGAAATATTCACCATCAGATGCATCGAGGTTTCCTGTGATGGCTTTCCAAACCGTACCAGCGCCATTTATTAGATCACGTTTGGTCCTTTTTCCAAAACTTCCAGTATCTGCGAAGATTTCTTTATATTTTAGTCGCAATGAATCTGATATTTGGCTGAGAAGACTGATATGTGTTTTTATTTGGGCTTTGAATGTACTGGGTTTGTCTTTTTCAAGGAAGTATATCAAATTTTCAAAAAAATTTGTCATTGTTGTCTAAAGCTTTTTTGATAGATGATAAGTCCGTGTAGACCAGAAGGGTCCATTTTTCATTGGAGATTTTGAGGGTTCCTTCTTCGTGGAAGAAAACTCCTATAGAATTATTGACTTGTTCGATGTTTTATTGGGAATTGGCTGATGATGACAACAGAAGTATCCTGAAATAAATTATTCTTCTTGAAAAGGTTTCAGTCGATCGAAATTGACTTTAGTTTTATTGCGAGTTTTCCAGTTTACTAACATAGCCGAATTTGGGTAAATTTCTATGATTTCAAAAGGTCCATTAAATTTATTCTCAAGTTTGTTTGAAGTTTGGGATTCTTTAACATATAGCTTATCTCCTCCTTTATAATCAGGGATAGTTTCAGAGACCGTTCGGTCGAATCTAATTTTTGCTTTTTTTTTCTGTCTGTCTGTCTTAGCTCTGGCAACTGTATAGTAGAATGACATTTTATTATTCAGATCTCTGACATATTTTGATATGAGATCCTTTTGATTATATACCGTTTCTGCAGGTCTGCTAGCAGTATGTCCAAATACCAACTCCTGAGGGGTGAAACCGTGTGTCTTATTTC
Source organism: Chrysolina haemoptera (assembly GCA_958298965.1). Taxonomy (NCBI): domain Eukaryota; kingdom Metazoa; phylum Arthropoda; class Insecta; order Coleoptera; family Chrysomelidae; genus Chrysolina; species Chrysolina haemoptera. The sequence goes on from OY282584.1 coordinate 31,182,548, forward strand.
TGGTATTATTCTAGCAGATGACAGCATAGGGTACGACATTTAATGGATGTTCATCAAGGTTTTCTGCCTTATGTGCACGCATTATTTCGGCAAATGTCGCATGGAATCGTTCTATAGATCCGTTTGACTGGGGGTGGTCGACACTAGAATATGTTAATTTAATATCATACAGGGTACAGAGGTCTTTCATAATTTGACTAGTGAATTCTCGACCGTGGTCGCAATGAATTCTCAAGGGTGTCCCAAAATGTTGGAAGTAAAGAAGAAGAGTGTTTACAACAGATCTTGCAGTTTTATCTTCCATTGCATAGGCTTGAGTGAATTTGGTTAACTCATCTCTCATTGCTAATACATAGTGTTTAATCGGGACTTCAAAGACGTCGACGTTAATACGTTCAAAACAGGTTTTTTGGGTTTCGGTAAGGACAAGAGGTGTACTGAGATTTTTTCGACAAATTTTGACTTTTTGACAAGTCTCGCAATTTTTCACAAAATTTTCAACGTCTTTCGTCAGACCTTGCCAATTATATTTTTCCCTAACTCGTCTAACTGTTTCATTGATGCCGCGGTGTAAATTGGTTTTTCCTTTATGGCATTGATATAAAATTATCGGGATCTGGTCTTCATCAGGGATTCTTGTTATATTTTGACAGACTTTCAGTTTTATATCTTTGTCTGCAAATATGAATGAAAATATTTCCAGTATGGGTAACTCCAAATTATTTTCAATTGAGTATACTTCTTGGGGGTCAAATTCGCCTTGGGAAGAATAAATTATATAAAACAAGTGTTGTACAACAGTTGTAGGGTCATAAGGAAGGGGAATAATAATATATTTCCTATTCTTGACCGATTTACTAGTAAGTGTGTTAAGTTTATTACCACGAAAATCGGGATGTTCTTCGAAAATATCTTCAATAATTTCGTCATGCAGTACTTCTAGTTTATTTTGCCAAAAGAAGCTAACGATGTTTTTATGATGTTTATTCGAAAGTTGAGAATGATCGAATTCTACTTTGGAATGATCAATCAATGATTTTGTTTTATAAAGGTTAGCAAAAGACTCGAATTCTTCTTGAATGGTTTCTATGGGGATTTCAGGTTTTTCAGGGTTTCCTTCAGGGTTTTATTCAGGGTTATCTTCAGAGTTTTCTTCAGGGTTTTCTTGTTCTTCACTTTCGTCGGTGTAAAAAGTGAAAATTGAAATTTTTTTCTGAAGTTTTGCGCATTCTTTAAAGTGACTTCTTTTGATACGGGATAGAGCGTTGGCATTTTTATTTTACCGTGCTTATATACTATCTCATAATCATATTCTTCAAGTTTGAGTTGCCAACGCGCCGATCTACTTTCGGGGTCCTTTATTGAAAAGAGCCAAGTAAGAGGTCTATCATCAGTGACGAGTTTAAACTTCCGTCCAAAGAGGTACGGGCGAAAGTGTTTAACTACCCATACGATGGCAAGAAGTTCTCTTTCGATCGTAGAGTACTTCGACTCGTCGTTACAAAGGGTTCTGGACGCATAGGCTATTGGAAGATCTTTGCCAATAGGCCCTTGTGATAATACGGCTCCAATGGCAAAGGCACTCGCGTCGGTGGTCAATAGGAATGGTTCCTTAAAATTTGGGTAAATGAGAATTGGGCTAGATTTTAGCGCATTTCTTAGTTCATCGAATGCCCGTTTGCATTCTGTATCAAAATTGAAAAGGGGTATCTTTTTGCAATAGTCTCGTTAGAGGCTTTGAGGTTTTGGCAAAGTTATATATGAACCGTCGGTAATAACCGGCTAAACCTAAAAAGGATTTTATTTCTTTTTGGGTTTTTGGTTCAGGGAAGTTTTGGATGCAGTCTATTTTTGAAGGATTTGGCCTTACTCCTTCGTGGGTGATAACATGTCTAAGATAGGCAACTTCTTTTCTCAAGAATTCGCACTTATCTGGCTGCATTTTCAAGTTGGCTTTCCTAAGTCTCTTGAATACTTCGGTAAGCCTTGCTATGTGTTCATGGATGCTAGGGGAATACACTATGATGTCGTTCATATAGACGAGATATCGTTCGTTTTGTATGCCCAGGAGAATGTTGTCCATTACTCGCTGGAATGTAGATGGGCGTTTTTCAGACCGAATGGCATACGAACACATTCATGATGACCAATGTCCACGGAAATGCTGTTTTTTAGACGTCTTTTGGTTGAATTTCAATCTGCTGAAATCCTGATGCCAGATCGAGAGTGGTAAAGTATTGGCACTTTCCAAGCTGATCTAAGAGGTCAGAGATATTTGGCAATGGATACTTATCATCTACAGTCAACTCGTTGAGTTTTCGGTAATCGATGACCACTCTCCATTTCTGCTTTCCCGAGGCGTCCAATTTTTTTGGCACGACCCAAACAGGTGACGACCAAGGTGAAATGGATGGTTGAATAATGCCTTGGTTTAGCATTTTGGAGATTTGGGTCTTCACTCCCTCTTTGTGTACCTGTGGGTACCTGTAGGATTTTGTGAAAACTGGTCTAGCATCCTTGGTTTCTATACCATGTTTTTTTTCGTTGGTGAATGTGAGATTGTCTCCTTCTAAATAAAAAATATCTTCGAACTGAAGACATAAATCTGTTATCAATTGATTCTCTTCCTCATTTAAGTCATCTGTTCTCAACTGATTTTTTATTTCTTGGATTCGATCTACCGGGACAGTATTTTGGGGGTAAGTTAGGTTCAAATTCAAAATATTTTCGTCCTTTGGAAGGGGTTCCAATTTTATTTTCGAAAAATCAATCAATTTGGGTATAGCGTTCATGTTCACAATAGAAGTATAGAATGTGCCATTTTCATCAATTTGCACTAAGGCATTAGGGAGTCTAACCTTTTCTTTTTTTTCGCTAACAGTATAGCGTCAGTGCTCCTAAGATCACAACTTAATTTATAAATTCGTTCCATACGGGGTTCAATTTTAATTTGGTTTGGTTTTTCTGTATGATTGGAATCTCCTAGTTGATTTTCTTCCCGGACTTTAAATAATGGGACTGTTTTGAAATTTGTAAATAATTGTTTATTTTTTAAATCAATTATACAGTTGTAATGTTCCAAGAAATCAGACCCAAGCAGGCCATCAAAGTCAATATCTAAATTATAAATATAAACCTTGTGTGGGTCCTTTGGCTTAAAGTCAACCAAAGTGGATTCATTAACAATTATTTTTTGGTCAGTAATGCCTTGTATAGTAACATTTTCGGGAAGTCTATGGGGATATTTCTCACATGTTTTGGGTTTAAAAATTGATATTCCTGCACCAGTGTAGATGAGGATTCTGAAGGTATTTGAAGCATCTTAAATATAATAAAGGTTCTTTGAATTTACGGAGAACAACGAACTCAAACTCTGTTCTGGGAAGTTCAGATCCGGGTTGTATGTTCAGTGACTGGATTTAAGTTTGAATTTCCAACATGGGATCGACTGATTGGTTTTTGCTCATCTGGAACTGATTCGGTGGGTGGTTTGTACTCGGGAGTGACAGAAAATCCTGGTATATCGAAAGATCTTCTGGGGCCTGTAGTTGTTCCAATGTGTCATTTTGATAATATTGATTGCTATCTGTATAGTAATCATAATCATTATTACTTGGATAAAACTCATCGGTTTGCGGACAATCAACAGTGTAATTGTCCTGATTATCAACTGTATGATAATTCTGAGCTTCGTATGTCTTAAAATGTACTCTCTGTTGGTTTGAGCGTTCTGAAAAATTTGGATTTCGTTGAATTACGGATATTCGATGTTAATTTTGGTGATTTTGGAATTGGGTACGAAATTGGGGTTGAAGCTGGGGTTGAAACTGGGGTTGATTAATTTGGGGTTTATTGAGAATTCTGTGGCCTGAAAAAGTTTTGATTAGATTGGGAACTTGGTTGTCTCAAAAAATTCTGATTAAAATTTTGAGGGGGACTTTGAGGTTGCATTCTTTGTTGTCTCACTCGACATTCAGTAGAAATATGACCTATACGACCGCAAGAATGGCAAGTTCTTTGGAATGCAAGTAGTTGGTTTCTCCTAACTGTTTGTTGAGGACGTGGCTGGTTTGGTTTCTCGGATTTCTGATTTTCGAACTAAGACAGTTGCATTTCTCTCCTGATTCTACCATGTGCTTCGAAAAGGTCTCCAGGGTTAGAGGCACGTATTATTTGACCGATTCGTGGTTCAAGTCCAGTTAAGAGCGTATTTAGTGCCATTGTTTGTCCGCATTGCGCTGCTTTCTGATCTACAGTAAGAGCAGATTTTTGAAAGCACGAATGCATTTTGGCATTGTGAACTTGAAGGTGGTTGAAAAATGTCAAAGGTGATTCATTAGATAGCTGTTTAATACGCTGGAGATCATGAATCAGTGAAGTCAGCTCACGAGCGTCACCGAAATATAAGGTTAATAAGTGTCTAATTTCATGATTTCAGGATTTCTAGAACTTATTAATTGTGCGGCTCTACCTTTGAATTTATTTTTTATGTAAATCACTAATAGAACTCGTTGGTCCACTGTGGTCATGCGATACGCACAGTCACACGCATTTGAAAAGGTGTTTAAAAAAATTTGGTCTCCTTCAAATTCCGGCACTAACGAAAACACTTCAGATAATTTATATGGTTCAATCGCATCAGCTTCAACTTGAGCTTGAGGCTGGTTATTTTGTTCATTTTCCATGTCGAATAGAATTTACTGAATACAGGCAAATCAGACTTTCAAATAGTCGAACAGTACGACTTATTCAATGCAGTAATTGGCTGTACAATTACTAATATTATTCAACTAGGAATACTCACTGAGTATGAATATTAAGTATTTGTAAACAAAGTATAAGCGAGTTGATTCAAAGTTGCTTACAGTATTATGATGCTCATTGCGATTCGTCTTGTTCTCAAGTCGTCCAGCCAGGGGCTTCACCAGGTGATTAACTCCTCTTGGGTTTTGGTTCTTCTTCTGTTGAGGGATTGGGATCCGCCGGTACTAGTTGGGATGTGTCCGTGTTCTAGTAACGTTTTCCAGATCCTACCGACTGCGCCAATTGTTATATTTAAACTTTCAAATATGACTTTTTGAAAAACAAAATTTTTTTAAAAAACTTTAATACAAAATAAACACAACTACTTGGTTAACATCTCTACATCAACTAACTTTTGAAAATTTAGAGTTTTTGACAAATGCATAATAAAAAAGTTTTCCATATAGTGCAAACTTTTTGAAGCTCACTTTATACCAATTTCAGTCGAGTTTGGTGTTGTATCAATGACCCAAACTATACTAATAGTAAGGGGTAGGGGATTGAGTGCGGGGCTCGTCACCCCTGTACCGGCAATTATGTACGGCATTGCTAAACAATATATCTATGTAATTATATGTAAATATATGTATATATATGTAATAAATCACCTGAATTAAAAAAAAAAATGCGGAAATTTAAAAAAATTGCTGACTTTCAGCACCGTTATTTTTGCACGGCATTAGGTCCTACTTGATTATTTTTAAGTGATTTTATCATCTTGAGAAATGTCGTTCAAGAATCTATTGTCGTAAAATCCATCCTCTGGATGAAAAGTTTTGTTGGCCTGCATACTAATCTGCACCGCTCGCAACTGACGGCATAGTACGTAAAGGAGTTGTTTTGCATGGCACTCTAATTATGAATATAATTCATGGTGGGTCAAATGACCCCTCCAAAATTGGCATGGGCGTGTAGTCCATAATATAGTAATTTTTACTCATAGTAATAGGTATCTGTAACAATGGCATACCTAAAAATAAATTCATTACATTAATAATATTTAATATTAACTAAGTAATGTAGTAATGTTAATATTTACTGAGTAAATACCGATTTGTATGATTTATTCAAAGTTTTCTTTGCTGTAATGTCATCCGACGATAAAAAAATATTCTTCCATATTGTATTGCATATCACAATAATTATTTTTTTTGTATCGCAAAATCGTTGTTTTTGATGAATGATATTAATATGCTTCAGCATAGCGCAACGCGTCAATGCAGAGACAAACACACCCACAGAAATTTGTGGGGCGTAGCTGCGTAGCTCTGAATCCCTGTCAAGTTTTTTTTGTTTTTCCTATTTTTATGTTTCATAATTAAAGAATAATAATCATGTTCCTTATACACTTATTTTATAGTAGATATTTTATAGACATTGTCTAAATTATGATTTTTTATGTCAAGATACAGTGCTCACTACTAGAGAAATAACAAATGTTTATTTTAATCCTTATAGGTTGCCTTAGCATTCACTATAAGTGAGTGGAGCTCTCAGACGAACTGAATTGGCCAGTGTAAAAATATGCTATTTATTTATTTCTGAAGTTTCTGACATACCTAGGTATGTCGTCGAAAAAGAATAGTGTACAACTCGTGCGGAAACTGGATATTTCATACTAATTTTATGTTGTTTTTTCCGCTCTAGTTGCACATTATACTGTTGTTTATCAGGTTTCTGGATGAATGCAGGTTTAGAGTTTTGAGGTAGGTGCCGATACATTTAAAATCTCAGGTTTTCAATTTTAATTGGACAACTAAAATTGTGCACCTAAGATTGTAAATCGACTTACACATACACTATAGTAAGTCTTAGTGTTTCAGTTTAAAACGTGCGATATTTAAACTCCACAACAAAATCTTTTGAATAAGTTCGTACATCCATTTTAAATTTTAACACCTCGACACGTGTTTCAGTAAACAAGTGAAACATCTTCTGGAGAAGGATCAAACTAACTAATTAGTTAATAAGTTTCAATAAGAGAAATGTGGGGTAACATATACCTCAAACATACATCAAAATATGCGTTTGTTCATTTGATTTCATAGGAGACAGTATTTTCTCATTTTTACTATAATTTGGATCTTTTCAGACTGAATTTGGTAATATTGCAGTCAATATTTGCTACGGTCGCCATCATCCTCTCAACTGGTTGGGATTTAAACTGAATGGAGCAGAAATTGTTTTCAATCCCTCAGCAACAGTAAGTATTGCTTTTATTTTTATTTTTGTTAATAATGAATATTTTTGCAACAATAATTAATATTTCTCTCTCTCTCTCTCCTTAAAAAGTCAAAAGTCAAATAGTTGTGGTCATAAAAAAATCCTCATAAATGTAAACTATGTTCAAACTATCATATGTGTTAGTGATTGATAAGCAAGACGAGAAATCGATAAATTTCAAATATCTCCAACATGTTCCCTTATAGTCCGGTGTCTAGCGGGCTTGACGTGATCAAATTAGGTCCAGAACTGAAATTATCTGTATTTTATGTTTTTTGGGTCGCTGAATCCGAATATTCAATAATTTTGCTTAAAAATCTATAATTCAATTTTTATTAACAGTTTTACGTACGAAGAAAGTCCGAACCTTCATAAAAAAATATATTTATATATAAATATATATATATATACAGTGCGGCTTTTTATAGTCCCCCCCTGTTAACTTTTGAACGCTTTGACGTAGAGCGATAAAAAAAACCGTTCCGAGGGTTTCACCGATACTACCTTTTGAAATATAACGCATTGTGATTGCTCGATAGATGGAGCGGGGGGGCACAAAAACCTAATTTTTTTAAATGGCATGGGGGGTCGAGTGACACATCTAATTTTTTTAAAATTTCGTTAATATGTTTTTTCACAATAAGCATTTGAAGTGTCAATGTAACAAAAAGAAAACAAACTATTATGACATGTAGTATTTAAATAATTAGAAGCAAAATTGTTGTCAATTAACGAAGCAGGTTTTCGAAATGTCCACCTAATACTTCTTGACAATAAAAAATTCGATTCACAAATTCCTGCCGAACATTATTCAACATGTCTGCAGTTATACCAGCACAAACCCGTGTTATTCGTTCTTTAAGTTCTTCCCAAGAGTTGGATTGTTGCTCATACACTTTGGATTTGACGTATCCCCACAGAAAGAAGTCACAAGGTGTAAGGTCTGGTGATCGTGCCGGCCATTCGATTGGTCCACGACGTCCAATCCATCTCATAGGGTATGTTACATCCTAATACTCTCGAACTTGACGTTGGAAGTGAGGAGGGGCCCCATCTTGCTGGAAGGTGATGTGTTCTTGAAATTCGTTCTCATTCTTCTAATATTCCAAGTATGAGTGGTTCAACCGTATCTCTTAGTAAATCCAGGTACAAATTACCGTTTAAGTTTTCTTCCAGAAATAAGGGACTTACAATATGGTCTCCCAGAATTCCAGCCCACACATTTATTTTCTGTGGGATCTCGAAAGATATGGGGACTTATATCACTCCAGTATCGCACATTTTGTGTATTCACATTTCCGTTCAAAAAAAAGGTACTTTCATCTGAAAAACAAATACTCCTAATGTAATTGGGGTTCCTAGCTATCTTTTCCTCAATAATTTCACAAAATTCCATTCTTCGGTCTGGGTCGTCTTATGTGAGTTGGTATAACATTACTAATTTGTATGGATGGAACTTGTGTTTCTTCAAATATTTTTTTACTGTAGCTGTTGAGACCCCAATCGTACTTGCTACACGAGAGGTACTTTGTTGCGGATTTATCACCATTTCGGCAATTATCGAAACCTTTGTCTCTTCCGGAATTGATTTTCGACCAGCTCCACCTTTCCTACGAACACTGCCAGTTCTGTTAAATTTTTCAACTAGTTCCCTCAAATATTTCCGAGTTATAGGATGTTCAGGAAATTTTTCATTAAAAATTCTCTCCGCTTCGAGGTAGTTCCGATGGGCCTCACCAAAATTATAAATTGCTTCAATTTTTTCTTCGAAAGGACGTATACGAACCATGATGATATCAAATATTCAAAGTAAATTATAATTATAAGTAGACAAAACTCCTCAGTGAATATGAATACAATAATTCATCAATCCATTGTATTTTTATAGGTAACTAATTAATTATTGTCATTTAAACAAATCCAATAAATAGTCCTTTCGTAGTACCTGTTATTATTTTTGTCATTAAAAATAAATGAAATGGGTATAATTTCGATATCCTAATACCTAATTAAGCTTTGAAAGGAATTCAAAATGAATAATTATTAATGTTGTGAATTGTCCTTATTGACCGTATTTCGTGGTATTGATTGCAATTGGGAATCACTAGAACAATTAAGGTATTTTTCTTCAAACATTATTATTTTAATAGCACCCAAAATATTTTCCGTCCCACTATTTCACATCAAACCCTTCAAAAGTTATTGAGGTAAGGTAAGGAAACGAATTCAGATCCGCTCTTACACTTGACATTGGAATCCATAGGATGTCCAGTAGAATTGACATGACTACTTTTTCAATTTTTGACCCCAAAAAATAAGAATACTAGCCCTGAAAATGAAAACTTATTGATGGAAGTTGGTGTCCTAGTGGACTATCTGACAAAAAAAAATCATTCCATTCGGTTGAAAAATAAATGTTTTATGCTTCCATTTTATATAGGCCACAATGTATTTATCTTCATGATAAAAATTGATATTGTACTGGTTCATGTCCAAAGTAGCAGGAAATAGGAACGATATTCATTTGCTGCCAGTTAGCACAGTTCTGACAGAAAATGCAGTATTTTGTAATGGTTTACACTGATTATAGGAGTTCAACTAACAGATCACGCAAGGAAATCATTAACAGATTACTACTGGAATGTCAACTTGAATATTCATTCCTAGGACATTGCGGGGGAACATTGTAATCATCATAGGACAATTCATTCGAATAATCATTCAATCCTCTAGAAAATGCCAGTTATTATCTCTCAGAACATCAATGATTATTTTAAAACTAACCCAGAATATTCCTGTAATATTCATTTAAATAATCCTGGGACTTTCTCATAGCGGACATTTCAATGATCACAGAATAATCTACTGGATCATGGCTTCATACTGAATTCGACACAATATCAAAGTACCTCCTTCTCGAATTTAGGAGATGGCGCTGGACATATTCTTCAGCTAGAGTTTATCTCAGAAATTTCTCTCAAGTCTGATACCATTTTTCTGTTTGATTGAATGAGTATCAAGAACCGTGAAACCGTTGCGTAGGTGTTCCTCCATTCAAATAGAAACATGATATCAGATATGATATTTGAAGTGCATTGGAATAATCATTTAAACTTTCTATGGAATATACCAAATACAATCTCGCAGAATATCAGTAATTATTCTGAAAATGATTCAGAAATTTCATGGAATATTTACTTTAATATTCCTGAACTTTTACTTGAATTTTCCGGGGACTTTCTCAGAGCTGGCATGGAATAATCCATTGGATGAATCACTCAAACTTCCTATTGGTTATACAAGGAACAATCTTGCAGAATATCAAGGATTGTTCTGAAAATTATCCTAAACATTCCTAGGATCTCAGAGCGGATATTTGAATCACCTTAAATGAAGTGGATCAAACTTGAGTTGCAAAATATTTAATTGTTAGATAGGAGTGACTTCACTACTATTTTGAATGATTTCACTGATGAGTATTCTAGATGATAACTCACCTGGTTGTTGCTAAAAATTGGAATATAAACAGCACAAAGTTGAAAGGGACCGCATGTCAGTGAAAACAATAATTACTACTTCCTAACTGTAGAAATACGAACTCACCAGCTCTGTTATCTAGTGTCAATTTTAACAATAGCTTGCTTCTTGCACTCATTTTGTTTTATTTGAATAAAAAAGTACCTACTACACTATATAATTACAATTTACAAAAACAACACAAAGTTCCAGGCAGCAACCATTTTGAAAATTGTGACCGGTTAATTTACCTGAATTTTTTCTTGTAGAATTTGACCTTCTGAACAAAACTGTCTCAACTCAATCCTATGACTAGTTTTCGAGATACAAAGTGTCCGAGTTGTAAAGTGCCCATTTCTTTAAATTAACATTGCTCTTAGGAAAACATCTAAAAGGAAATCGTTTTGTTCGACAAATATGGCTTACCAATAAGGAAATAATTTTAAACTGGTTTTTAATGAAAACTGTCGGTAGATACAGGGCGAGTCAAGCATGATTCAAAATACTTGCACTGCACTGTTTGGAACCTCTGGTGTAGTAACGAATATACTGGAGTTTTATTATTTGTACTGGGTATTTCAAAAAGTAACAGTTTTTTTTGTTGATATTTTGTATATTTTTATTTTATATTTTATCCTTTGGGAATACTTCACAACGAATCATTCAACAAACTTCTTGTCCCAAACTGATATTCAGGGTCAGATAAATGCTAGGTGATGACGGAGATTACAAAAAGACATTTTTTATCATTCACATTGTGATTTTGAATTTCATTGGTTAAAGTGGGATACACAGGGTAAAATATTGAGGGAGCGACTGTCAACCAAGTTGTATATGATGAAAATGTAGTAAAGGGAGCTTTCAAATTCAGAATTTTCTGATCACCTTGTATGACTTTAAGCTTTGCGCCACTTTATGAAATTATCCAAGTTGGTATAGAAACACGCAAGTAATAACCAAATAAAATTATACCTAAAGCATCTTTTATCTTGCGGGATATAACTTTTGTGATTTCGTGTAATGAATTCCGTTATCAAAAATATATACCTTTTTCGTGAGAGTAACAATAAGATTTTAGGAATACGTTTGCGTTCACGTATTGTTATTTTATCGTAGTACAATGAAAAATATTGTTGTTGTATTTTATAATAAAAAAGAAAATAAAATTCTGTTTACATAACAAGACCCAGACAAATTATATAATGTACATCAATGTATTCGTTTTCTCACTACTTTTATGGTAGAATACAGGGCGGCGCATTTTTTTTTTACATGGTGACCCAATAAAACCAATCTATGGTATACAAGACATTAAAACAGCAATAAATATTCAAATAGTAAATAAAAATGACAGTAGGTAGAACTAGGTACCTACCTACCGGTCGATAATATTACATCAGTCTATTATTTCTGGGCCATAATCAATATTTTCCGATAGTAGTGTTTCAGCATTTTGTTATTTTATTCCGTATCGCGCATAACCTAAAAACTACAACATAATGCATCATGGTGCGTGTCCAAAATTAGTGCCCCAGACCTACACGTGGAAAATATGTGAAAAAGTATTTATCATTCTAAACCACAGAAGTTATATTCTGCAGGATAAAACATGCCTTAGGTTCAGTTTTTATAGTTATTACGCCAAAAATTGTTATGAGCAAAAGGACTTGCGAGTTGCTATCCTAACAATTATGATCTTATGAAGTGGCGCAAAGCTGAATGCCATAAAAGGTGATCCGAAAATCTTGATTCTGAAAGCTTTCTGTATGATATTTTCATTTCATAGTATTTTTTGACAACTTTTTTATAACGGTTATATAACCTGTATCCCCTCTTAATGTGTTATCCTGTGTATCCCAAAAAGTAGCCATAGCAAAACCATAAATGTTTGACATTATAATATTTACTCAAACTGAGGGTATTGATAAGAAATTGGATTATTATACAGATGCAACTTTTTTATTATAAGGTGAATTATATAATAAGAAAAATATTTTTCACAAATTCCTTCACTATCTAGAATTTGTTCACACTGTTTATCGATTTCGAAAAAGGAGTATGTTGAATTGTTCATAGTCAAGTACCCCTAAAGCCTAAAATATGAAATAAAAACATAGAAAATGTGAACAAAAAACTGTGGCCTCTTGAATACTCATTTTTTGACATATCTGTACAATATTTGAAATTTATGAATTTTTACATATTCAAGTGATGATGATTTTAGTGTGTGTGTGTGTGTGTGTAATCTTAATTTTATAGGGTAGCTTAAGAATTACATTTTGAATAATTATTGACTCACCCTGTATCTAAGAAGATTTTTCCCCAAAAACTAGTATAAAATCTTTGCTCGATGGGTGAAAAATATGTATAGCTCAAAATATTTGTATTTGCATGTTTTCCTAAGTACAAGAATATTTTATAGAAATGGTTCTTTTCCAATTTCGACACCCTGTATTTAGAAAACTAGCCATATGATTGAGTTGGGCCCATGGATACTTTTTCCCAGGAGGTCATATTCTACAACATACTAAAAATTCAGTAAAATTAACCGGTGACAATTTTGGATGCTGCCTCACCTCACCTCTATTTCTAAATAATGAAAAACACATCTCTCATATTATTTTTATGAACTGCGTACCGAAGGGAAGTGCGTACGACCTTCATTCGATATTTGTAGACGGAAGGATATACGTGTGATAATTATTTAATATTTATAGCTGGAGGTAACTTTGTGCAGCAAGTAACGCCCAGAAAAATTATTTCTGAACTTGTGGATTTTTTTCTTTGACGATTCTGATTGTTATAGTGTGTTATGTACCGATTCCCCGTACTATGCAGATAGCCAAGGCCGTACTCCAGAGTGCATTTACATCGGAGATCTCACGCTGAACACCGAAATTCCGCTGGAAGCTGCATTTTTATTCGAGATATCATGAACTTATAAATAATTGCTCTTTACTATCTTTTTTCAGTTATAATTGTACCTTTGGCTTTAACATTGCTAATGATTAAACGTTGTAACTCGTAAGTTTTAGTTTTCGAGTTTTTGAAAGTAATTTTTGTTTTTTAAAAATTAAGTTCGGAGGCTCCCAAACTTAACTGGCGCAGTCGTTTAAGGATTAGCACCGGCCCTTCGCGATCTAATATCGACGCGTACCCAGTGCTACTTCACGAACCGGAAGATTTCGAACAAAATCGTCGGAGTTATTTCCAACTATACATAAGAACTATTGAACTTTTATTGAACTATAGACATTATTGGATCATCAGTGCCAAATTATTGGATTATCAGTGCCAAATAATTGGATCATCAGTGCCAAATTATTGGATTATCAGTGCCAAACTATTGGACTACCAGTACCAAGCAAAGGATTACCTGCCCATTTGGACCAATGAGGATCATATTTATTTTAATGTAAGTGATTGCTCATTTCCTAATTTTCCTATTATCATTACTCCCACCATCTCTGCAAAATATTTATGTCTGATATTGATCAACTTACCGCTCGCATTTCAAATTTAATTCTTGAAAACAACACAAGTGAAAATAATTCAGAAGAGGAAATCAATGAAATGGCGGCATTTAAAACTAGCTACCTGGATGCCATTCCAAAATTCGAAGGCGAACCTGCGGAACTTGCTGACTTCATCGAAGCATGTGACCTTATAGTCAATCAATTCTCCCAACCGGCAGAACCAACCGCATTCATCAACAAATTTTTGGTAACCTGCATCAAGAACAAGCTTACAGGGAGAGCCAAAACTATCACAGGATCAAGAGAAGTCAAGTCATGGCAAGAACTTCGAGATTTACTTCATAGAAACTTCGCTGATCAACGCGACGAAAATTCACTACTCAGAGATCTCATGCTTCTGAGACTAAAAATGAACGAATCACCCCAACAATTTGGATCCAGATGTCAAAATGTTAGAAGCCTACTTCTTTCGAACCTCGCATGCAACGAACAAGTCGCACAAGTGAGAGCTGTCAAGATCATCTTATACGACAACCTTACATTGAAAGCCTTCCTCACCGGACTGAAAGAACCACTTGGATCGATAATTCGTTCAAGAGGACCAGCAAATTTTGAAACTGCACTTTCTCAAGTTTTATGCGAAGAAAATATTTCATACGCTAGAAACAGAACGAACAATCTGATTCAGCAACAGAGAAGAGAACCTAGAACACCCCCACCAAATTTCAGCAACTTTCAAACAAGAAATCAACCATTCAGGGATTTTCACAAAATCGTCAAAATTTTGTGCCTAGACCACCAAGACCATTCGCTCCTACAAACCAGGCAACGTTTCAGAGACCACCTTCAAGGCAACCTAATTGGAATTCCACCCAACCTCAAGGCAGCCAACAATTCCGACCACCTCAAAGGAATGTTTTCCAGTCCAATCAATATCGACCACTCTATAGACCAACCCCTATGGACACATCTTCGGAAAATTTTTCAAAAAATACCCAGACGAAACCTAAACCCAATTTCGTAGCAGAAGAACTATTTTGGCAAGAAGATGGAGACCAATCGGCGGAATATCAAGCTGATCAGGTAGAAGAAAACTACTATCCAGAATATACCAATGAAACAGCACCATCTCAATATGAAAACGAATTACATGAAGATCAAAATTTTCAGATTACCCCGTCGAACAGTCGAACAACATAGTGATTATCAATTCAACAACAATTTCCAAACTTCCATATATCATCATACCAGAAACTAACACGAAATTCATGATCGATACAGGATCCACAAAAACACTAATCAGCCCTAATGTTGCAAAAACTTTCTACCCTCACCACATTGAAGAAGATCATTTTCAAATACAGTCTGCACACAACATCTCTACACACAAATATAGTATCACTATACCATTACCGAAAATTTTCAAGAGACAAGATATTCTCCAGAAATTTTATATGTTCGACTTCAACCCCAAATATGATGGACTCATTAGAATAGATTTACTCCGGAATATTGGAGCAACTGTTGACCTGAGCAAGAACGCCCTGGTCACGAAGGAAGCAATCATCCCACTCAATTTCGACAAGGATCAAGCTAGCCCAAAGCGAACAATGCAATCAAGAAATTCCATATTCCATCTTGAATTATTGCCAAGAACAGAACACATCGTGGAAATACCTGTCGACAAAACTGTCAATGAAGGAGTGATACAATTCAGAAAATTCCAAGAACTGGAGATGCCAGCAGCGTACGTGTTGGTGAAAAATCAGAAGGCTTTTACGACATTAATCAATCCAACAAATCAGAAACTCTCTCTCGATCTATTCGAACCTATCGAAATTGATCCGATAGAAGCCTTCGAGATCAATAATTTCGACGAACCAGAAATACCACTAAGTGAAAATGACTATGAGAACCTTCAAAACGAAAACTTGAAGAACTTACGATTAGAAGACATGAATCATGAAGAAAAACTAGCGATTCAACAACTCTGCTTCGAATATAAGGACATATTTCACTGCGAACAAGTACCTCTCACCTTCAATAACCAAATCAAACACAATATAAAATTGACAGATGATACCCCAATATTTACCAAATCTCACAGATACCCTCAAGTGCACCAACAAGAAGTCAGATCCCAAATTCAGTCGATGTTACAGCAAGGAATTATACGACCATCTACGTCACCTTGGAGCTCACCTATATGGGTAGTGCCCAAGAAAATGGACGCTTCTGGAAAAAAGAAATGGAGACTGGTAATAGATTATAGGAAGCTCAACCAGAAAACGGTGGATGACAAATATCCGCTTCCTAACATCACGGATATATTGGATAAACTTGGGAGAAGCCAATATTTCACCACTCTTGATCTCGCTTCAGGCTTCCACCAAGTTCAAATGGAAGAACGTGACATAGAGAAGACGGCCTTCAGTACGGAAAACGGTCACTATGAGTACCAACGCATGCCATTCGGATTGAAGAATGCGCCAACGACGTTTCAACGCGTAATGGACAACATCTTACGAGGCATACAGAATGAGAAGTGTTTGGTTTATCTCGATGACATTGTAATTTTTTCAACATCCTTACAAGAACATCTAGAGCGTCTGAGAGAAGTCTTCGAAAGATTGAGGCAATCAAACTTCAAGATTCTACTAGATAAAAGTGAATTTCTGAGGAAAGAGGTCGCCTATCTAGGGCATATCATCACGCCAGAAGGGGTCAAGCCAAACCCGGAGAAAGTGAAAGCCATCCAACATTTTCCTATACCAAAGACACAAAAAGAAATAAAGGGATTCCTGGGCTTACTTGGCTACTATCGAAGATTCATAAAAGACTTCGCTAAACTCACGAAGCCATTGACCAAATGCCTAAAGAAAAATGCCAAGGTCATTCATTCATCAGAATTCATTGAAAGCTTCGAAAATTGCAAGAAAATCCTATTGAATGATTCAATATTACAATTTCCTGATTTCTCAAGGCCATTCATATTAACTACGGATGCCAGTAACGTTGCCCTCGGAGCCGTATTGTCACAAGGTAAAGTTGGAGAAGACAAACCAGTTGCATACGCATCAAGAACACTAAATGACACCGAACAGAAATATTCAACGATTGAGAAAGAGCTATTGGCCATTATATTCGCCCTTATTTATACGGAAGGAAGTTCACCATCTACACTGACCATCGCGCACTTCAATGGCTTTTCTCTCTAAAAGAACCTAATATGAAATTAGCCAGATGGAGACTACGCCTTGAAGAGTATGACTATAATGTGATATACAAATAGGGCAAATATAATACAAATGCCGATGCCATTTCCAGAATACAACTCAATCCCATGGATATCGATGTCATATCGACACAGGTTGAAGTAGACTCCGAACTAGACCAACTGCTCGACGAATTAGTGATCAGGGAATTAGAACAACGTAGCCAACTGAACACTCCAGTACCGATGGATCTCGATAATCAAGAAACAATTCATCAGTTACCTGATTCACCACCTGAACTCTCAGAAGAAATTGAATTTACAATTCCAGTACCACCAGAACCCACACCAGAAAATACAGAAATCATTGTGAACTCCAGACAAGATTCAGACCCACCAGACAGCATATCGATCATTCAAGATGCAATCGATAAAAAGGAAAAACAGTGTATCATCACCACTGTTTTCAACAACCCTGTGCAACCCAAAATCATTCGACGAGGAAAACAAGTCATTATCCATGCCCAAATATCACAAGACAACAACGAAGATGAAATCAAAACTTTTCTGATTCAATACTGTGAACCACGGAAAAAATACTTCTGTTATTTCGACAAGGAGAAAATGTACAGAGATTTTTGTAAGACGTTCTGTATAACATTCAATAGAGACCACCCAATTTTGATAAGGTGCATGAATAGGACAATCACCATAGAAGACCCTGCGGAGTAAGAAGAATTGATCAAAAATTACCATGAAGGAAAAACTAACCATCGCGGTATAAATGAAACTTACAAAAATATTAATAGAAAATATTTTTGGCCTAACATGAAAAAATCAATTGAAAATTTCATCAATTCTTGTTTGGTATGCAAGAAAACCAAATACGAAAGACATCGACCAATAATACCTCTCAGAATTACGGAAACCGCAACAAAACCCCTCGAGAAATTGAACTCCGATCTATTCACAATCGAAGGTCAAACATTTTTCACCATAGTGGATGAATTCTCTAAATTTGGTCAAGCGTACCCTGTCCAAAGCAAGAACGCTATAGAAATAGCAGATAAACTGTTGGAATATTTTCGAAACTTTGGAGTACCAGAATCTATAACGTTCAACTCCGGAACAGAGTTCGAAAACGAAACTGTTTCATCACTTTTAAAATTGCACAAGGTTAATGTACATTTTACCACACCACAACATCCTCAATCCAACGGATTAATTGAAAGACTACATGGGACTTTAACAGAACATTACCGAATCGTGAAAGAACATTCTACAGATACACCGACAAGACTCATGGCGTACGCCGTGATTGGCTACAACAACTCGATCCATTCAGCAACAGGATACACCCCTTTGGAACTTTTATATGGGCATACCGCTTCAAGGAATCCATATGATATATTCTACGATCACCAATACCACGGACAGTACGTGGAAGATCATCGAAAAAAAATATCCTTGACCTACGGGAAAGTCAAAGAAAAACTACAAAATGATAAAACCAGGACAATAACAAATCGAAACCAGAAACGAACAAATCAAAATGTTTTTAAAGTCGGAGACCAAGTGTTCGAGAAAAATCCGGAAATCAAAATTTCCTAAAGCAATGAAGACAACACCTGCATTATAGAAAATTCCGAAAATCAAACCCGCAGAGTACATTTCGACAATCTAAGACACCCTATTGTTCCAGATCCACCTGCTGCACCCTCGGATCAGCCGAACGGAGTGGAGTAACAACAATGAAAATAACAGAAAACCCAGGACTGCTACCCCAAAAGCTTGGTACAGCCCGAAATATCGTCAACTACTGGACCTTCATCAGGATATTCGATCTTAAAATTATCTCTGAAGAATATGAAAGAATTCAAAACATAACCAATCAAATGAAAACCACTTACCAATTTGGGAAAAATGGGACCAACCACCACAGAGAGCTCAATTACATCAACCTAATGGACAATCTCTCCAACGAAATTCGAAGAAAACTCACGCAGATATTCCCAACAACATCGCTGCACCGTAAAAGACGAGGACTGATAAATGTTATGGGCGGTTTCGTTAAAGCAATAACAGGAAATCTGGATGCAAAAGATGGAGTTAAATTTGAAGGAGCCATACAAAAACTTCAACAAACAAAACAAAAGATGCTATCAGAAGAACAAATTTCACTCACTACGAAGGCGATCGAAAAATTCAATCCATCAATACAGACGATCGTGACAAACCAGTTAAATATTCAAACAAATTTTTTACAAATTGAAAAAGCCATTAGAGAACAGTTCCTTAAAAATACTGATACGTACGAATTGCTGAATTCGAATACTGTTTTCACGCAAATGATAGCTGCCATAGATGCCATCATAAGAATTCTGGAAGACCTAGAAACAGCAATTACCTTTGCCAAGATTGGAGTGCTTCATCCATCCATCATAGAAGTCGATGACCTATTAGAAGAGTTGACGTTCATCTCTCACCACCTAGACGATGCCGTCCTTCCATACGAACCGAGCCGAGATAACATTGTCATCTTCGAAAAGATAATGAATATAAAGGCCTACCAAAAACATGCCAAAATAGTATTTATCCTTGAAGTACCAATTACAGAACACTATAGATACAATTACTACCACCTTTACTCCCTTCCTATCGAAACAAAACACAACCTGTTCCAAATCATAGTCCCTAAAACCAAATTCCTTTTTCTCAACGAGCATCACTACTTATTTTCAAATGAACAATGCCAAGAAGTCGTTCCCGGAGAAGCCCTTTGTACCTTGCCAGAATGGAACCCAATGAATCTCCAGATGCCGTGTGAAGTACAACTCATTCGCTTCACCAAGAACTATGACAACTGCCACCCAGAACACCTCAAACTTCAAGAACAAAAAATTCAAAAAATAAATGTCAACCAATGGATCGCCAACGAAACTACCGCATTATTAATTTGTGGTACCGAGGAAGAAATGTCATCCCTGAAAGGCACCTATGTCATAGAAGTTTCCGAGAATTGCAAGATGAAAATCGACTCCACCACACTACAGACTCACAAGAATCCAAATGCTGTCACCAAAATCATAAATATGCCACACCTAGATATCGACATAGAAGAAAATGTCCCGAAGAACCTTCAAGAAATGCCACCAGTTCATCTTGAATCACTGGACCTCGACGACTTAGAAACCATCCGAGATAGACTGAACAACGTTAAGGAAAAACTTCAAGAAGACGAACCGTTCATTTCTTCACATACCAATATATGGACCGTTCTACTATACGTCTCCATAGCCTGTATTGCAGCCTACTTCATCTTAACAATATATTTAAAGAAGTACAAGCGGAGAGATAGACGCCCAACCTCCACCAGTGCATCAGAACCATCAATTCATTCCATACCAATAGAAAGCCTACGGATTGGAAATCAGGATCGCTAAATCAACCCCGATTTCCAAACAAAGGGGGGAAGTGTTATGTACCGATTCCCCGTACTATGCAGATAGCCAAGGCCGTACTCCAGAGTGCATTTACATCGGAGATCTCATGCTGAACACCGAAATTCCGCTGGAAGCTGCATTTTTATTCGAGATATCATGAACTTATAAATAATTGCTCTTTACTATCTTTTTTCAGTTATAATTGTACCTTTGGCTTTAACATTGCTAATGAATAAACGTTGTAACTCGTAATTTTTAGTTTTCGAGTTTTTGAAAGTAATTTTTGTTTTTTAAAAATTAAGTTCGGAGGCTCCCAAACTTAACTAGTGGAATGTGAAACTGGCAAAGTTCCTATTAAGGAAGTTGAAATTTATTGCCGGAGTGAAGCCGGCCCTGGACGCCCGGCAAAAATTATTTCTGAACTTGTGGATTTTTTCTTCAACGATTCTGATTGTTATAGTGAAATATGAAACTGGCAAAGTTCCTATTAAGGAAGATGAAATTTATTGCCGGAGTGAAGCCGGCCCTGGCCGCTCAGAAAAATTATTTCCGAACTTGAGGATTTTTTCTTCAACGATTCTGATTGTTATAGTGAAATATGAAACTGGCACCTATCAAGGAAGTTGAAATTTATTGCCGAAATGAAGCCTGCCCTGGACGCCCGGAAAAATTATTGTGAATGTGTGAATTCCTTTCTTAAACGACTTTGATTGTTACACTGAAATATGAAACTAGAAGAGTTCCTAATAAGGAAGTTGAGATTTATTGCTGAAGTGAAGCCGGCCCTGGACTCCCGGAAAAATTATTGTGAATGTGTGAATTCTTTTCTTTTACGACTTTGCTTGTAACACTGAAATATGAAACTGGAAGAGTTCCTAATGAGGAAGTTGACACTTATTGCTGGAGTGAAGCCGCGCCTGTACGCCCGGAAAAATTATTCTGAACATGTGAATACTTTCCTTGAACGATTTTGATTGTGAAATGAAATATGAAACTGGCAGAATTCCTAAAAAGGAAGTTGATATTCATTGCTGGAGTGAAGCTGGCCCTGGACGCCTGGAAAAATTATTCTGGACATGTGGATTATTTTCTCAAACGATTTCGATTGTTACACTGAAATATAAAACTGTCAAGAGTTCCTATTAAGGAGGTACATTTGGACGTCCACTGGAAGGAAGGCGCCCAATAAGCAAAATGATAACCATGGGATATCCTATGGTTATAGTTCCTAACGGTTTCCTATAACCATGCATGGGATATCCAGAATTTTGCAAATGGATATCCTATGGGATATATTGGAACTCGAGAGTAGTAGAGAATTATAATTTTGGGGTTGTAGCAATTGGTGCACCTTTTTTTGATATTATTTTATCCAATGAATTTTTTTTTAGGTCAAGTGACATCAAATTCAAAATTATTAATGGGACAACCTGTATATTTTGGCAATTCTATCTTCCTCCCGATGAAACGATTCCAACAAACTATCACACTCTTAAACGATTGATTCAAGAACTACGGTACTTCAATACCCTTTGTCCCACGACGATTTTTAATAAAAGATTACTATAATTTTGCCTTGTTTTAACCACCACAAGAAATATAGGACTGCCCAAAAATACGGGGCGACCCTAAACTTAATTTGGCAATTTGTTGTTTCAGACGCCGTCGTAAAAAGGATATTGAAGTACCTGTACTTCTTATGTTATTTGTTTAAGACCACAAGTATGATGTTTGTTGGAATCGTTGTCCCATTAATAATTTTTAATCTGACGTCATGTGACCGAAAACAAAAAGCTCATTGGGTAACATAATATATAACACAACCCCAAAATTACATTTCTCAGTAGAGAGTAGTAACTGTCGAGTTGTGATATTCTCTGTCCTAATCGTCGTGGGACACCCTGTATAATTATTAGATTGAAAAAGTGAATAAAAAACGAAATCATAATTATAATCTATTGAAGAGTTATTCTATATACATGGGGGCATATCAATTTTCATCGGCCACCTCTGGATTTTGTGCCACATCTCCATTTGCTGCCATCACATCATGAGCTGCCACCTCATCTCTATTTGCCACGTGATTATCCGTCCCCTTATTCACTCGATCCCTTGCATGCCGCAGCCAATTTTTCATGGCAAATTCTATACTTTTTTCGGTTCCGTTTGGAATTCTTGGGTTTTTCAAAATGGCATCTGAAAGAATTAAGTACATCCAATCAGTCGATATCAGGAATCTCATATGAATGAAGTTCATTTTGTGGGAAAATTAATATTTTGAGATTCCCCTAAAAATATATTTTATTTAATCAAGTTGAAATTAATATATAATCCAACCTCAGGCATATTTTCTATTCCAAAAGAATTTCATCAGCAAACTTCGAACAGAAAATAATCCACCAGCTCTATACAATTGTTGATACACATCTGCCTGACACCTGGCAAATCGTGAATCTGAATATAGTTCGAAATTGTAGATGATTATCTAATTGATTACACAGCATGTATTAGTTGTTACAGGAAGTATTGC
Source organism: Chrysolina haemoptera (assembly GCA_958298965.1). Taxonomy (NCBI): domain Eukaryota; kingdom Metazoa; phylum Arthropoda; class Insecta; order Coleoptera; family Chrysomelidae; genus Chrysolina; species Chrysolina haemoptera. Next base: position 31,205,753 of record OY282584.1, read on the forward strand.
AAAGTATGTTTTTGTAGAAACTTTGACAGGTATCAGACATATGTTATTCAACAGTCGAAGGGGGCTGGTGGATTATTTTCTTTTTGATGATTGTTGACAAGATCCCTACAGTATATGGAATTTGAGAAACGCTGGATTAATAATGAATCCATCTTTGTTTGATGAAAAATATCTTCATATCTGATGAAAGATATGACCACAATTAACAAAAATTTGTTTCCAAAATATGACATTGTATTGTGGCGTCCATTAATTATTTATTGTTCTGTATTTTGTTTTATAAAATTTAGCATTGTACAATTTTAATGCTCACCCTTAGCAATCTTCGTTAGCAGTAAATTGTGGAGTGGTTTTTTTTTCTTAAGTCCAAGCCAATTATATTGGGTTGCCAGTTCATTAGCAAAAATCCTTCCAAAAATCCTCTTGACATTATCATACTCCGAACATCCTCCAATTTTTTCCACATATGCGAACTGGAAATGATATAGTAACGATATTAATTTAGCCCTATGAATGAAGCAATCAAAAATATCAACAGTGAGGAGCCCCGTTTATTTTTTTTTTAAGTGATGTAGCATTAATTCAATTTCTAAATTGAAAAAACTGCATATCCACAAAACAAGCCAAATCCAGAAAATTATCCAATGGTTTGACGTAGTCAGACACATCAACACACCCATATCGAATACTTTTATTCTCAAGAGAAATTACTCAAATATAAACATATAACAAATTCTTAAGAATTAAAGTGAAATGAACTGGTTCAAACCCTGACGAAATGTATGAAGCATTCAATATTCGAGTCTATCTTAGTAAATGAGTTGTTCATAATCGTGTGTCAATATATTGAAATCTAATTGAATGGTTGAATAAATAAAATATACTGAATATACAGTTTGAAACTTACAAATTTTGCATATTTTTCTTTATTTTTCAGTTCTTCCTCCAAGTTATCTAACTCTTTCTCTGAGTTCAAAGGCAAAGTGAAGTCTATAGTGCTATCAACTCTCACTTCTCTTTCATTTCGAAGGAGATTATGGATTTGGGTGATATCTGCTGCCATTTGATCCACTTTCAAGTTTATTATATTCAGTTTTCTAATCATATGTTGGAATTCTACAAATAGAATTTATCACAGAATAGTATCAACTGAAATGGAATTATCCTCTCAACCTACCTTGAAGTGACTTGTGGTCGAAGCTCGTCTCCGTTGTTGGGTTTAGGATTTTTTGCAATGAAGTGTCTACAAATGAAATATTCATTAACATTAAAATTTATCATTTCGAAGGGCTAGTTGGCATTGGGATCAATATGATATTAAAAAAACAGTTAAATAACTATTTTTTTTTTCATTAATATCATACTGATCCCAATCCTAACTAGCATGAAAAAAAATATTATTGGATCATCAAAATCTTCAGAATTAAAATGTAATTTGGGCCCTGCCATTGAAAGGACCATGCACACTTCTTCAGAGCATTGATATTTTCAATTTTTTTTAACGAAAAATACAAATACAAAACTCCTTATCATTCCAATATGTTATTAAATATTGCAATTACACTGCCTATTCAAAATTCAGCTCACCTTCAGAATTCTGAGTTTCAGATATCGGATTCACACCAGATTCTGGAAAAAAATGTGTGCTAGTTGATGGTGCCCCAACTTTTTTTGGTACATGTTTTTTCCATTTCGGCTCAGGAATTTTGCCTACATGCTCAGAATACTCTAGAAAAAAGCATTCACTTGAATGAATTCTATGCATATATCATTATACAGTGTATACAGTGAGTGGATGTAATATTTTTTTAAGTTATACATTGAGTTTCAAAAAGTATGCACCATATGGGAAACTTTTTTATGAGTTCATGAATTGGTCAAAATTTCATATTGACTTTTTATTATAGGAATATGAGGGAGCCGCCTAAGGTGTATATGAGATACTAGTACTTTTCATGAGGCTAGAACCACAAAAAATGCAAATAAAATTGTTGCGTAGATGGCTGTGATTCTAAATCTAATGATTGTTTTCAATAATAAACAACTTTTCTAAATCAAAACTCAAAAATAAGGGTAGTTTACTCTTGATCAAAATTCCTATTATTTTTTGTTCTTTCCTGTACACTGTTTGGAAATTTAGCATTTTGATAACTCTAATATGAGTTTTTTGCAATGAACCAATTTTTATGAAGAATGCAATTTTCTGACAAATTAATAATAAAAAAGGTTCCCATATGGTGCAAACTTTTTGAAACTCACTGTATAGCATAAGAAAATTATGACATCCATATACAGAAAAATGCGTTCTTTTTTAAAGTATTATCAAAATAGGGTATTGCCATTTAAAAAAAATCATAATGACGTTATAACTCAAACAGTGATGAAGTCATCAAAAGTATGGGTAGACCAAAAAATGCGCAACTGAAAGCTTAAGCTTTTGACGAATTTGTTCCAACCTTTACGTGCTCACTGTATATCTTACCTCTGGGTTTGCTAGATATTCTTGGAGGTGAGAGAATCTTCGAATCATGAACATAAATTTCATTCTCATCCTCATCCTCTGAGGAGGAACTGATCATTTTCTTTTTCGTCTTTCTCTTAGTCACATCATCAAAGTCTGATACATCAGACTTATATTGGGCCCGATCACATGCACTTCGCGCCTGCACCAGCTGATCTGAAATGTAAGCGAAGAATATAAGAGAGAGAGAACAATCCAAGACCATGAAATTTCATTTGGGAACCTCCAACAGTCTAATAACAGTTTATAGTTAATATAGAGGAATATATATGAAAGTCACAGTCCCCATTGAAATTGATAATAATCTTACCATAAACTTTATCTCCATTGAGTCTTCTAATACGAAAAATATCCCAATCTTCTTGTGGTTTCTCACATAGTGAGATTGCTGATTTTAATCTGCTTCCTCTATAAGGAGGCCAATAACATTTATTGCTACTATAAGTAAGCCAACATGAAGGTACACATTCGACAGAGTTTTCTTTTAAAAATAGTACAATGACCTACATTTTCCAAACTGAAAATCATATCAGAAAGCAATTATTCCTTATAACACTGTCATACATAACTAGATGCTGTGCATCAAAATGAAAATAAATAAATAAGTAAATAAATAAAAATACATTATCCACAGCTGGCATGTTACAGATCCATAATGCTTGTTTACAAACATCTTATAAGGTCAATAACACACTAGTGTTTTTCATAAGACACAGTGACTTATGCTTCATATCATACTGCCTGAATAAACAGTACGATTTGTTATAGAAACCTTATCATAACCTTCCCGAACAACATGTCATAAATTTTCAGCAATTGTCATGAACATCAAATAAGGGTGAATAAAATTTTGTATTGCATTCAAGAAAACCACAATCATGCTCTCGTGTTGCTTTTCTCTCATATTTTATATGGCTAACAAGACACTGATACAATCAATAACTATTATACCATCACTCAAGTGTCAGTCCACAGCAATTTTCCTGAGATTATTGAAATGTAATTAATACCCAAATTCCTGTAAAAAATTTATTACTAAGAAATACTGTAGAGATAGTAGTGTTAGCCATGGGGTTGGTTTTTGGTGAAAACAATTATTATTATAAAATGTCAAGGAATTGTCAGACGTTATTAATTATATTATTCATCTTTGCATAAGTATTACTTATTCAACATACTCTACATGGTGTCAGGTATTCAAAACAAACCGATATAATATGGATTTCAAACTCCCAGGTGAACTGAAATTGTCGGGAAATTTAGAAGATAACTGGAAACGGTTTTATCAAAGACTTCAGAATTACTTGCTTGCAACAGAAAAGAATACCAAAGAGAACGAAGTAAAGACTGCAATTTTATTGAGCTTAGTAGGAGAAGAAGCCTTGGAGGTGTATAACACTTTTAAATTCGAGAATAAAGAGGACAAGACAAATTTTGAAGAAGTGGTCAAACAATTTGAAAAGTATTGTAAAGTAAGGAAAAATGTTGTTTTCGAGAGGCACAGATTCTTCAAATGCAGGAGACAAACAGGGCAACCTTTTGAAAATCATTTAACGCAACTTAAGACATTGGCTGCCGGTTGTGAATTTGAACAACAGGAAGACTCTCTTATTAGAGATCATATTGTTCTGAACATGGAAGATGCAGGTCTACAAGAAAGGATTCTAAGAGAAAGTGATGTAACTTTGACATTTTCTACAAGAAAAGCCATTAGATTTTGGTCTGAAATTTGCATTGTCATTGCTAGGCAATTATTTTACTGGCCTAAAATGTATGAACAAATTGAAGATTTTGTTAAATGTTGTAAGATTTGTGAGAAATATTCTAATAAAAAAATCAAAGAACCTTTACTACCACACAGTATACCTAATTTACCTTATGAAAAAATTGCTATAGACATTTTTTACTTTGGAGGAAAAATGTTTTTGGTAGTAGTTGATTACCTTTCAACGTGGATTGATGTTGTTAAAATTAGTAATGCTTCTGCTGCTTGCGTGATTGAGGCTATCAAGCCATTGTTCAGTACACATGGAATTCCCTCATTCATTGTTGCGGATAATATGCCATTTGGTTCATATGAATTCAAAAATTTCTGTGAAAGCTGGGATATAAAAGTGACCACATCTAGCCCATTATATCCAAAATCTAACGGAATGGCGGAAAAAGCAGTTGGAATAGCAAAAAATATTATGATCAAGAGTCAGGAATCTGGAATACCATTTGAAATCGTTTTCTTAGAACATCATAATACTCCACTAACGGCATTGCCTGCAAGCCCAGCTCAAATTCTAATGAGCAGACAATTGCGATCGTGTTTGCCAGTTACAAGTCATCAACTGAAGCCACAAGTTGTTGATATCAGAAACAAAAAATTACTTCGCCAAGATTCGCTCAAGAGAAGTTATGACAAAAGTGCCAGAGCGACATCTACATCAGAAAAATTAGTATCGGGAAATAGGGTTGTAGTGAGGAACAAAAACGTATGGTTACCAGGAAAAGTCATAGACGCTCATAATTCACCTCGATCTTTCATGGTGAAGATGGATGGAGGAGGAATTCTCAGAAGGAATACGAGCCAGTTGAAGGAGTCACCAAACACCAGGGTTGTTTTGGAACCTTTTGATGATATGGAATTTTTCCCAGATGATGTTCAACATCGAGCTATCACTGAAGTGGAAGAACAGGATTCAATTGAAGAAAATTATCCATTGTTGGAATTTGCTAATCCAGAAGAGGATTTTCAGTCATACGCATCGAGTTCTACTAGATCAGGAAGAACTGTAAAGCTCCCTAGAAAGTTTGATGATTATGTCTTGACTTCAAGGAAGTGAGGGGGAAGATGTAGAGATAGTAGTGTTAGCCATGGGGTTGGTTTTTGGTGAAAACAATTATTATTATAAAATGTCAAGGAATTGTCAGACGTTATTAATTATATTATTCATCTTTGCATAAGTATTACTTATTCAACATACTCTACAAATACATCAACTATTAGAACTTCAACAGAAAAAAATATAATTCCAGGTCTTATAGTTTTTGAGAAATTAAAAATAAATAAATAAATTCACAATGATTGTCAAATATTGTATGATTTTCAAATTAACTCATTGGTTTGAATTTCAGGAGTCTCTTTTTCAGCAAAAAGTATTTAAATTGGTATGAATCAAAACTAAATTAGATTTAAATTTGCATCGGTATGCTACTTAAATTATAAGAAATCATTCAGAATGTAGTAAAGGAAAAACTACAGTATTTTTCTGAATCAGTGGAACATACTTCAGTTCTATATCTGTTACTGGCCAAGAGTTCAAACTACCCAGGTCGTAACTTCGTATATTCCTACATCAGAAGATTTACAGGGATTTGTGAAGATATCTTTAAAAATTTTGAATTTCCTTCCAACATTCCTAGAATATCAGTGGCAAAATTCTCAACTACTATTATGCTACCATTCTTTAACATGCAGCAATTGTCAGGATGTTTCAGTTTCAGTTTGAAATTGTTAAACTTATATTCTTGATATTGTGGCTCACAACAATTTTCAGGCATGGGTCCTGAATGATGTTCTTTCAAGGGGTTGTCAACTTCAGCAGTAATACGATTGTCAAATATTTGTTCTCTTTCAGCAATCCGATTTATTACCTGTGCAATTGGTTTATCAGATTTTCTGACATGCTTTTTCAAAATTTACATGTAATTTTCAAATGGAAAAGCACTGAAATGGTCCAATTTTCCAAAATTTTTAACATCTTGAGATATATGAAGTAGGTTATGTATGTTATGAGAAATATTTTCCTTACCATAGAGAACACTGAAAGTTTCGACAAAGTATATCAAAAGTAAATGTGCATATTTTAGGTGATCACTAGAAATCAAATTCGAACACGAAATTCTGGTTGCTACATGTAGAGATAAAAAGTTCAAATATTTATTTTTGTCAAGTACAGATTTTAGAACAATTGGCCCTGTATACAATAGAAATTGCCTGAATTCAGTCGCTTTCCATCTTTTCACTTTACTTAAAGAGCGAGGTTTTCTAGAAAATTCTATTGGTATATTTCCAGACTGAGATAGTAATAAATCAGAAATTTTACTAATTTGGTTTGATGATAACTTGAAAGGTGGTCGACCACAAATCCATAACGTAGAGATCAATTTTTTTATCACTCCCAGGCATAATAAGTGCATATAGTCTAAAGGAAAAGCAAAAATCATATTCAAATTTGGAATTTCTTTCATAGAACTGTCTCCTATATGATGCTCTCCTGGGCTTTGGTGGTGAAACTATAATTAGATCTTTCAATGAAATTTATGTCAGGAAAACACATTTTTCTATCAATGAATTCCCCCTCCTGAAAACATTTTGTACAAGAAAAGTAACCGGTGTGAGATTTAATATTTTTGATAAAAGCCTTAGCAGGAGCATCACATATAAAAGCTTTAATTTCAAAAGGTATTACTTTATCACAAAAAGTTAGCCCATTCATTGTCAACGTTTTTGCTTCATCTATAAAATCTCTCAGATATAAATTAGCATCATCTGATTTTTTGTAACCATGGTAACCAAACCAACCAACTTGTCAACAGGGAAACGAGAAACCAGAATTGGATAAAACTGACTACCGGAGCTTTTACTCAATGGTACGCCATCAATATTCACGCAAATTTCACATTTAGTACTTTGTTGCTTTTTTTGCAACAAATAGTTGACAACCTTTTCAAGGCCAAAGTGATGATACTCCCCAGGAGAAATGATCTTTGTTTCTGTTTTTCGAGGGGTTTTCAGAAGTGTTCTAGGATCGAGGGGTAACTGTTCGAAATGAGGCTTCAAAATCTTCAGTAGATTTCCAAGTGCAGTGTGAGTAATATTTTCTGAAAGAGCCCATTGCGCTAGCTGTTTTTTTATATCTTTTTCATGATTGCTGTCAATGCTAGATGTACGTTCACCGGATTATGGTAGGCTCGATTGTGTATGTTTATGAAAATCAATTGTATGGAGGTTAAAAAAATCTTCGTAATCACATTGTTCAGCAGCAAAAGAATTGTCACTGGAGCTATAAATATAGCTAGAATCATCCGAGTCAGATTTCAGACAAATATTTGAATTTGAATGAGATAATGAGTTATCATCATTTTCAGAATCTCGCAATGACACTACACTTAAAGACCTATGACTATCATTGAAGGATAACAATAAAAGTGAGTCATCTTCAGTATTCTTAATTTTTCTATAATAAGACCTATTTTTGCGTTTGATACCTCGGGAATTAGATGCCATTTCTTCAACTCAACCTCAGTCAAATATGGTTTGTTTATTATGTAAGTTAAGATAGACCTCGGAGACGTTTGTAAACAGAAGCATTTTATGACTTTATAACATGCCAGCTGTGGATACAAGTTTTTCCTTCGACTTCTGGAAAAAAATATCTATTCAAAACAAAATAATATTAGCTTTTGTGAGATAACACGATACGTTAAACTCTGAAATATATCTGTAGAGTGATTTTTGAAGGCACGCTAAATCCGGAGATTTCTTCACATAGGTACAAACATAAGTATCTTACCTTCAAAATTTTTGGATATTGAAAATCTCAAATCTCAAATCTCAAAGCTGCTATGAGAAAAATGAAGATAAACCAAACACCAAGCCACTTAAGTCGAATAAACATTAAACATTAAACTATTAACATGAACATAAGTTGCATCAGCCATCAGCGTCGGTCTACGGATAGTAATAGGAAATGGCGCCAATGGCGGGCAGAACAGACGACAATAAAAGGCACGCAATAAGCGCTCTGTGATTGGTCACTGTAATTGCGGGAAGTTTGAATGAAAGACAAGAAAAGGCAAACTGAGTTAAAAATGCTTGAATTACTAGCAAACCTAACCTGACCACACCTGACCTGACTAACCTAGCACGAACAGAAAACCCATGCAAAATTGACAACGATATATAACGACGATTCATCCAAAATTGTTAATAACATCATAATGGTGGGAGCACTTATGCCGTGCATTTTAGTGTATAGCGGGTAAAACAACGACTATGCCAAATCGCAAAACACGGGATCGCGGGAACACACGTTACAACATATCTCTATCTTTTTACTACAAACTCTCACAGATGCTTTGTGAGACAGAAATACTTAGTTCGCCTGTAATAGGATGGTCCTTTGGTATCCTATTTCCCTTCTAATAATACGCAGGACATTATTTATTACTACATTTATTGTATCGAAAATGCCTTCGGTACAGTACTACTTTCAAGCTCGTTGTCTTGATCTATTCTAACTAAAACTAGGACAAAACTCACTATGTAATATTTCAAACAATATCATCCTTAACCTACTTAATTGTAAAACATAATATTCAATATGTTATGATAACTATTTCTATTTATCAATACACTACACCTTCCCCGGGCAAAGAAAAAAATATAAACATTGGCTAATTTTATTATTTTTTTTTTTTTTTTTTTTCTACTCAAATATTTGGTAACTTATGAATTGCCTAATTAAAATAAGGCTTTACTCTATTTTTATGTACCTTAATTAACTTATCTTCGATTTTTATTACTAAATTCGGACTTATTTCCTCTTGAACCTCGAATGGTCCATTGAATAAGGGCTCTAATTTCTCAGAAGGATTATTATTTTTAATCAATACCTTATCACCTTTTTTATAACTAACTATTCTACTATTTACATCCCATGTTTCTTTTCTCTTAGTTTTTGATTTCAGTAGATTATTTTTAGCATCATCCCATGCTTTTTGTAACCTGTACTTTAACTCTATTGGATAGTTCTCAAAATTATATACGGGGTCAATTACGTTTGTTATATTTGAAGGTAGTTGACAACTCTTTCCAAAAACCAGTTCATACGGTGTGTAATGTGTTTCAGTGTGTACCGTGTTATTGTAAGAAAATGACCAATAGGGCACCCAAGAGCTCCAACTGTCTGGGTGTTTTGCCACTTGAATACGCAAATATGCACCTAAGTTTTTATGGGTATTCTCTAGTGCTCCCAGAGTTTCGTGGTGATATGCAGTAGATTTGAGAGAAGTTATTCCTAACAATTTACAAGATTCCTGAAGGGTGGAAGCCAGGAATTCAGTTCCTTGATCGGTTCCTATTGTTTTAGGTATACCAAATCTCAGAACGTAGTTTTCTACGAAAGCCTTCGCAACTGTGACCGCTTCTTTGTTCGGTATAGGATAACCTTCAACAAATTTGGAAAGTTCACATTGTAAGGTGAGAATATATCGATTATTGCTCTCATCTGGTTTCAGAGGACCTACGAGATCGAGATAAATCTTTTGCAAGGCTGTTTCCGCCGTAGTAGTGACTGTCATCGGTTCTTTATTCGGCCTTGAATGCTTATACCTCTGACAATCATCACAACGCTTCACAAACCTTCCAACATGATTTTTCAACCCAGGCCAGAAATAGTATTTCTTTATATTGTTGTACATTCTATTAATACCTGTATGCCCTCCTGTTGGTAACATGTGAAAATCATTCATTATTAAATTTCTGGTTTCTTTATCATCAATTACTTGTACGTCCTTTATTATAGAGATTTTTATATCTGCATTTTTCAATTCGTCTTTAATTTTTATTATATTTTTTATCAGTTCTTTAGCTTTTTCGTTATTAACAATACATAGTTCAGGAATTTTGTGTTTTTCGCAAAGTTTTTTCAGTTCCCTCAGTGACGCACCAAATGCTGACACTGATTGAGATAACTGTTTTATATAGATAGTTCCTGAATTGACATCATATTTTAAATTATCAGTAAAAAATCCTTCGTTTCCCTTTATTTTTGAAATCTTTTCGAAATTATTATTAAGAATTGGTCTGAGTTCAACCGATTCTACAGGGCGTTTCAGTAATTCTACCACTCCAGGGTGATCAATCCTGCGGTATGTAGAAATAATTTCATCCCCTTTTCTAATACTTTCTTCCTTTGCTTGAGCTCGTGTCATAACGAACATATCAGAAACTTTTTCACCTATAGATTTGAGTTCGTCCGACTCAATCTGAATTCTTGAAAGAGCATCAGCAACAACATTTTCGGTACCTTTTAGGTACGTTACTGTGAAGTCATACTCTTCTAATGCTAGTCTGAACTTGGTTAGGCGACTAGATGGATTAGTCATACCGAATAAATATACTAATGGTCTATGATCTGTGAAAATATCAAATTTTCGACAATACAGATAGGGCCTAAAGTGTCGAACAGCAAATACAATGGCCAGAAGCTCTTTTTCTATCGTACAGTAATTTTTCTCTGCCTTATTTAATGAACGGCTTGCATACGCTACTGGTTGGTCATTTGAATTTGACAACACGGCCCCAACAGCACATTTTGATGCATCCGTCCTCAGTATGAATCTGTTATTTTCTGAAAAATTTGGGTATTGTAACAAAGGTGGATTAGAAAGCGACGTTTTCAGATTGTCAAATGAATTTTGACATTCTTCTGTCCAATTAAATTCTGCGCTTTTGTGGGTCAGTTTGTTCAGAGGATAGACAATGTGGGCAAAGTTTTTTATGAATTTCCGGTAATAATTGGCAAATGCTACGAATCGTTTCGTTTCACTGGAATCTTTGGGTACTGGATAGTTTTTTATAGATTCAATCTTTTCAGGATCAGGCGATATACCTTCGGACGAAATTATATGCCCTAAGTATAAAATTTCTTTTTTTAGAAATTCGCATTTAATGGGGTTGAGTTTGAGATTCACAGATCTCAAACGATCCAAAACTTTGATAAGATTGATGTTATGATTCACCAAGTTATTACCAAAACAAATCAAGTCGTCTAAATATATGAAACATGATTCATAATTCAAACCTGACATAGCTATTGTCATCACTCTAGAAAACACACTCGGACTTACTTTGAGACCCATTGGAAGCCTTTTCATTTGATATTGGCCACGATCAGTAGTAAACGCTGTATATGGTCTGCTACTAGGGTGCAACTCTACTTGGTAGTACCCTTGCGACAGATCTAAGTGGGAAAAATAAACAGCACCTGATAACGAATCTAATATTTCTGTTATACAGGGTAATGGAAATTTATCATCTTCTATTCTTTGATTAAGAAGCCTGTAATCAATTACAACCCTCCATTTTTTATTGCCTTCCTTATCTGCCTTTTTTGGCACTATCAACAATGGAGAGGACCATTCTGATTTAGCCTCCTCTATAATTCCATCGTGAAGCATTTTTTCAACTTGTTCATGTATATTTGCCTTTTGAGCATGCGGTAACCTATAGGGCTTCACATATACAGGTTTTGCATTCGGCTGTAACTGTATTTTATGTGTACAAACATTAGTTACCGTAAGGTAGTCATTTTCTAAATAAAAAACATCAGCATATTTAGCACAAATTTTTTCTATAGACACTTTCTCTTCCTTATTTAATGACTCTGTATCAATAAGGTCTAACAGTCTATCCACTCGTGCAACAGACATTTCATCATTTCCAAACTTACAATACTCGAAATCCGAAAGCTTTTCACTCTTTGGCCTAAAATTCCGAAGTTTTATCTCCTTATCTTGGACATTGAGTATCCGTACGGGAATCATATTATTATCTGGTCTAGCGATAACACTTGCTGTGAATACACCCTCAGTCAACTGTTCACCCAAAACAACACAATCCTCATTACTATTCACCCAACAATACTTAACAATTTCACACCTCGGAGGAATGGTAGTATAACAATCATATTTCGATTGCAATGGGACGGTTATTTTTCTGTCATCCTTCACAAAGGAAAAACTAAATTTCTCAAAATCTATGGTAGCTGAATATTTGGTTAGAAAATCAGCACCTAATACTCCATCTATATCATTCGTAAACTCATTCATAACCAAAAATGAATGTGAAACGTTCATACCATCTGTTTTCAATGAAATATTCACCGATCCCAATGAGTACGTGGAACCAGCTATTCCATTTATTCTTATTTTCTTTGAACTGTCAATGTTTTCAAACTGATTCACATACTTTGAGAAAATTACACTAATAGTAGCACCCGTATCAATTAAGAATTTCAAATTATTACCTACATACTGCATACATACAAAATTCATTCCATTCATACTCAAAATCACATTATTTATTGTATTATCATTATTGGGGGGCACGAAAAAATCGCTCATTTACAAATGATGAGTGGTTTATTTCATTTCCAGCGACATTATTAGAATTTGCTTCTTCCGCAAAATAAGCTCTGTGAGTACGATTTCTGTTATTATTGTTGTTGAAAATACCTCGATCTCTCATATTTCCGCGGCCTCGTGACCGATTGCCATTATAATTATTTTGCTGATTATTAAAATTCCGTCCGTGACCTTGTCGAAAGTTTTGGCTCTGGTTACTATATTTATAATTACGATTCATTGTGTTGTTGTTATTGTTTTTAAAATATCCGCGCCATGAATTATTTTTACCACGCATATGAAATATTTGTGAATTGCTACTGGACACTTTCGATTTTTCTTCATCCGTAGCTCCTACAATTGCATCTCGTAATTTATCATAATTTCTAGCTTTAATTATTGTTCGTAATTCGTGGCTCTTCAACCCATTTGCAAAAGCATTAATCGAAATCTTCTCATTAACTCCTCTAAGAACTCTAGCTGCATTATCGTCTCCGTTTGCTTGAGATATTGTTAAATTAACCATCATCTCTTCTATAGTTCTACCAAACTCATCAATAGATTTTCCATCCTGTTTGCTATTATGCAACTCTACTGACAGAGCAGCGGTAGACCTAATAGAGAGTAAATGCAATTTTATATCTCTTATCAGATTGTCCACGGTGGCATAAGTTCTATCTAATCTCAGTTTAGCATTTTGTGTTAACCTGGTTTTTAGAACATAAGTTATCAATAGTTTTTTTCCCTCAGCATCTAAAAGTTCACTATATAATTCAATTGCGTCAATTAACTGTTTAGTTGTATTTTCAGAACCATCCATAAGAGGCAACAGGGATGAAGCTGTTCGTAAATCAAATTTTTCAGACATATTGACTAGTTTAGATGTTTGTTTTATTTTATGTAATCTATTCAATAATGTTTCACGAGCATCACTAATATTGTTATTTATATCCCTAGCATAAGTTTTGATTAATTTTACTTCATCTTCATTTTTATTCACTAGTTTATTATAAGTATCCTTCAAATGAGTGAATGTAGCTTCAAAGACGTTCAATTCCACAAGTTTTTTGTTGACTTTCTCAAAATTCTCACGCCTTTGCAAACTATCTTTAGATATATTACGTTTAAACAAACAAACCTCTTGTAAAAGCTTTTCAAATTCAATCATTTGTAGGTTCCTAACAACATTACTGCTATTTTAAGTTAATCTAGACTTATCTGATCATTCGTCTGAACTGCTGGCCCTTCCTGGTATTCAATAACCATTTATGCGTAATTGTTCTTATATTTTCTTCACCATTCATCACCTACAGTCTAAACACCAACAATCTGTCTTATTCAATGACTAGTTCTTTGCTTCTAGAAATTTCTCTTCTTATCTTCTTTTCCAACGCCTTTCGTGATTTTTGCCACAAACATAATGCAATTCCTAGCAACACCAAGATGCCCATAACAACTGCAACAACTTCAAGGAGAGAGTACTTATTTCCACTATTTGTTCCAGCAGTAGTTCCACCACTGATTCCTGATTGCGTGATAATCACTTCTTCCTTGGAATTTTCACTACCCATTTTCAGTTATTCGTCGATATTCATAGCATTTTTCATTCTAATGATTCTCAGCTCTAGTATCGGCTGGCAGGATCGCCATGTAATAGGATGGTCCTTTGGTATCCTATTTCCCTTCTAATAATACGCAGGACATTATTTATTACTACATTTATTGTATCGAAAATGCCTTCGGTACAGTACTACTTTCAAGCTCGTTGTCTTGATCTATTCTAACTAAAACTAGGACAAAACTCACTATGTAATATTTCAAACAATATCATCCTTAACCTACTTAATTGTAAAACATAATATTCAATATGTTATGATAACTATTTCTATTTATCAATACACTACACGCCTTCGGCACAGAATACCTCACTTACACAGAAGCAGGTCATTCAAGTTTCCCGCCAAAATACATTATCTTTTCACGTATCTGCTTTTCACTGATTATCAATGTCATTTCTACGCGGTTAATTCAAATTGGAAAATTGTTTTTTTTTTATTTGAATTTGTGTTCAGAGGGCCCCATGCGTATTTAGGTTAGTAAGTAACTTCTATCAAACTGTAGGAAATATAGAATTTTTTGATAACGAAATATCTAAAGAATGACCAGAAAATCAACCAAACCAAAAACCTACCATCAACCTAAAAGGGATAACCATAGGTTATTATCATATAGGATAACCTATGTATATCCATTTATAGGCAGTATTCAATGTTATTCAAGTTGGATATCCATAGGATATACTTTTGGGTTATCCATAGGATGTACTATTTTTGGATACTCATTGGACATGTTGTTCCTTCTCGGACAAGATAGGGATAGCTTATGGATATCCCAACGCGGTCATCCCGTTTCAGGACATTTGGGATCTTGATAGGATATTCTATAGATATAGTGTGCTGACTGGGCGTATATTGCAAGATACTTTCGTGTATATTGAATTTTTCAATACAATTATACCATAACTGGCTTTCGAAAGTTCGCCACTTTGTTTGAAAAATGTATAAACTGATATCATTGCAACGTCTTTACATATTCCGATCATCTGACGACCGTCAAGTATATTCAGCTTTCATCATTCTGTCATTGAAACGACCAATATGTATATATTTTGTATAAAATGCAACATTTCTACGTCCGCAACGTTGCCAATTCAATCTAAATGTCGGACGAACTTTAAAGACTCTAAGAATGACTCAAACCAAAAAAACAGTACATCACAGAATTAAGCAAAACTAGTTTTTTCTAGCACTGGTAATAATGTTCCACGTTTCTAGGATCGGTTTGGCCCGAGCAATATTTGATAAATTTCTCATTATGAATTCTACCAATTTCATATTTCAGTATAAGAATCACAACAGTTGAGAAAAGAAACCACTTGCTCGGAATAATTTTTTGGGCGTCCAGGACCGGTTTCACTCCAGCAATAAATCTCATTTCCTTATTAGGAACTTTGCCAGTTTTATATTTCAGTGTAACAATAGAAATCGGTTGAAAAGAGAATCCACATGTTCAGAATAATTTTTCCAGGCGTCCAGGGCCGGCTTCACTCCAGCAATAAGTCTCAACTTCCTTATGAGGAACTCTGCCAGTTTTATATTCCATTGTTGCCATCAAAATCGTTCAAGAAAAGTATCCACATGTTCAGAATAATTTTTACGGCGTACAGGCCCGGCCTCACTCCAGCAATAAATTTCAACTTCCTTACTAGGAACTCTTTCAGTTTCATATTTGATTGTTACAATCAAAGTCGTTTAAGAAAAGAATTCACACATTCACAATAATTTTTCCGGGCGTCCAGGGCCGGCTTCACTTTAACAATACATTTCAACTTCTTTAATAGGAACTTTTGACAGTTTTATATTCCAGTGTAACAATCAAAATCGTTTGAGAAAATAATCCACATGTTCAGAATAAATCTCAACTTCCTTATTAGGAACTCTGCCAGTATCATATTCCATTGTAACAATCAAAATCATTCAAGGAAAGTATCCACATGTTCAGAATAATTTTTCCGGGAGTACAGGCGCGGCTTCATTCCAGCAATAAGTTTAACTTCCTCATGAGGAACTCTTTCAGTTTCATATTTCAGTGTAACAATCAAAGTCGTTTAAGAAAAGAATTCACACATTCACAATAATTTTTCCGGGCGTCCAGGGCAGGCTTCACTTCGGCAATAAATTTCAACTTCCTTGATAGGTGCCAGTTTCATATTTCACTATAATAATCAGAATCATTGAAGAAAAAATCCACAAGTTCAGAAATAATTTTTCCGGGCGGCCAGGGCCGGCTTCACTCCGGCAATAAATTTCAACTTCCTTAATAGGAACTTTGCCCGTTTCATATTCCACTATATCAATCAGAATCGTTAAAAAAAAATCCACAAGTTCAGAAAAAAAAATTCTGGGCGTCCAGGGCCGGCTTCACTCCAGCAATAAGTCTCAACTTCTTCATTAGGACCTTCTTCAGTTTCATATTTCAGTATAACAATCAAAGTCATTCAAGAAAAGAATTCGCACATTCACAATGATTTTTCCGGGCGTCCAGGGCCGGCTTCACTCCGGGAATAAATTTCAACTTCCTTAATAGGAACTTTGCCAGTTTCATATTTCAGTATAACAATCAGAATCGTTAAAGAAAAAATCCACAAATTCAGAAATAATTTTTCCGGGCGTCCAGGGCCGGCTTCACTCCGGTAATAAATTTCAACTTCCATAATAGGAACTTTGCCAGTTTCATATTTCACTATAACAATCAGAATCGTTAAAGAAAGAAATCCAAAAGTTCAGAAAAAAAATCTGGGCGTCCAGGGCCGGCTTCACTCCAGCAATAAGTCCCAACTTCCTCATTAGGACCTCTTCCAGTTTCATATTTCAGTATAGCAATCAAAGTCGTTCAAGAAAAGAATTCACACATCCACAATGATTTTTCCGGGCGTCCAGGGCCGGCTTCACTCCGGCAATAAATTTCAACTTCAGTAATAGGAACATTTCCAGTTTCATATTCAACCATAACAATCAGAATCGTCAAAGAAAAAAATCCACAAGTTCAGAAATAATTTTTCTGGGCGTCCAGGGCCGGCTTCACTCCAGCAATAAATCTCAACTTCCTCATTAGGAACTCTTTCAGTTTCATACTTCAGTGTAACAATCAAAGTCGTTTAAGAGAAGAATTCACACATTCACAATGATTTTTTTCGGGCGTCCAGGGCCGGCTTCACTCCGGCAATAAATTTCATCTTCCTTAATAGTAACTTCGTGCATGAATTGAATTGTCATTTTCCAAGTAGTTAAATAAAAAATACTTCAACATGGTAGCAAAGCGTGGTTCCCCAAACTGATAAATATAAAATTTCTATTGGAGAACTGGATCATAAGTTGCCTGCAGCAAAAATAAAGAAGTTGTCAAAAGTTTGAAAGTTAAGTTCCTGTCTATAATTTCCAAAAATAGAATTGGCCAAGATTCAAGTTGGATTATTAGAAGGCAAGTCAAACTGGTCAACTTAGATATACAAGATACGTATTCTGCTCAGGGAAATACAAGGTGCTATTGAAGTTTTGGAAGGTAGTTTGACGTCTCCTTCAGCTTTGCCAGAAAATTCATCCAAAGAGGCTGTTGCAAAGTATGATGTCAATTTAGCATACTACAACAAAGCGAATAGTAATACTCTTCTAGTTCTTACTGTGAATATGACGCAGGAAACTCTCCAAAAAGTCATAAGGTACACAAATTACATAGGTTGTATGACAGGTTGTATGACAAAACTTATGAATTATGAATGCAATTTTTCAACTTTAAAAGGCAAACAGAAGATGACATACCCTCATTGACATCAAAACTGAAAAATATTTGGAATGACCTTCAAGCTGAAATATCAAAGGGCAAGATATCTGCTGGAAACAACTGTAAATGTGATTTATCAGAGCTGTTACTCATTTGCAAGATATTATGAACCCTACCTGAGGAATACTTCTCATTCAAGTTGGATGTTGATGTCAAGGTCTGAGGGAACTATCAATAATTTAACAAATCAGATATGTTCCTGTGAGGAAGCGTTATCAAATAAAAATGGTAACACACAGGAAGTTCTCATGGCACAGAAAAGTAATAAAGCCAGAGAAAAATCAAATAAAACATTCTTGTGCAACTATTGTACGCAACCAGGTCACATTTTCAGACGTTGTGAGAAGTGGAAAGCCGATGGAAGACCTCCAAAGCCATATAATAAAAGTATTGATAAAGCAGATTCCAAAAGAGATGTACATAAGACCCTGATGACTTTATCTTGTACTATATTAACTGCTGAACGTGATGAAGAAGGCTGGTTTGTAGACAATGCCGCCAGCAACCATATCACCAATCGTAGAAATTTTTTTGAAACCTATGAAACGTTTCAAGAATCTCATACAGTAATTACGGCCAGAGGTGATTGTATTGAGGCACCTGAAAAATGCGTGGTTAATGTAGCAGCAGTTGTATATGAACATCAGCAGAAACTAACACTTTCAAATGTATGGTATGTTCCTGCCATAAAGAAAAATTTGTTTTCTGCTTTATCTGCACAAAACAAATACCCAGAGAGTGAGTTTATTTCACGAGCTGAAGAATGTAGTTTCATTATCAATGGAGAAACCATACTTGTTGAATCACGGAGTCGGTATGGAGGGTTGTTCAAGTTACCTCTAAGGAATATCATGCCCGAAGGAATGAATCAAGTGAATATCGTCACAAATGAGAACTTGTTTCAGCTATACCATGAGAGATTTGGTCACCAAAATAAAAAACATGTTAAGGAAGTTTTGGCTCCTGATTTAGGAGTAGCTGTCCACCTAGATTCCGAACTGTGTGAAGGATGCATATACAGTGTCTTTCAGAAGTCTGGGAACGGTCTCATATTTCAGAATCGGATGAAAGAAAATTCATGAAAATTTCTACTGGATGGTTTTTGATGATGCCCGATTCAATGGTGATATTGGCAATGTTGCCAAACAATAATTTTTCAGATACTGAGGGTAACTCAATTTTTTCAAATGGAACATCCCAATTATTTTCATTGCAATCAATTCAGCGCCTCCTCATTACTTATGTCTCCAATTGTCAGATTTGAATTTGATGTGGTTTTTAAAATATGACAACATGGCATTTTCGTTCAATACATTTTCAATACGGCTCGAAAAAAATTCATGAAAATTCATACAAGATGGTTTTTGATGATGCCCAATTCAATGGTGATATTGGTAATCTTGCCAAATTAACAGTTTTTCCAGATATGAGAGGGGAATTTTTTTTTTCATGGAACACCCTATTTATATTCTTTGCAATCAATTTAGTGCCCCCTCATCACTTATGTCTACAAATATAAATTAATTATAAATTAGTATGATTTTTCAAATGAGAAAATGGTTCGTTGAAATGTCTGCGAACGGTCCAATATTTTCAAAAGGTCTCGAGAAAATCTGATGGAATTTTATACATGATGGTGTTTTCAGACTTTGTACTTTTTTTGTAGGGACATTTGAAAAATCGGGTTTTGGTGAAAAAAAACAGTGAATTTGAAAATATTAAAAAATAAAATATGTCAGGAATCACTTTTATTCACGCCTCAAATGCTAAATAATACCTTAAGGGAATTTTACGACCACTTAGGATATTGTTTAGCAAATGATGGAAAACATTTTGAGCACTAAGTCAGATAGTTTTCAGTTTTTGTTATTTCATTTGATTTCATCCTGTATTGAAAAGGAATTTAATTATTAAAAAGTTTATTCATCAAAAATCATCTTATACAAAATGATATTTTCTCGAGCCCTTTTGAAAATATTGGACCGTTCGCAGACATTTGAACGAAAATGCTTTGTTGTCATATTTCAAAAACCACATCAAATTCAAATTTGATATTTGGAGACAAGAGTAATGAGGGAGCGCTGAATTGATTGCAATGAAAATAATTAGGATGTTCCGTTTGAAAAAATTGAGTTACCCTCAGTATCTGAAAAACTATTGATTTGGCAACATTGCCAATATCACCGTTGAATCTGGCATCATCAAAAACCGTCTTATATGAAATTTCATAAATTTTTCCTGAACCGTTTGGAAAATATTGGAAATATTGAACGAAAATGCCATGTTGTCATATTTCAAAAACCACATTAAATTAAAATCTGATATTTTGAGACATAAGTAATGGGTGGGCACTCAATTTATTGCAATGAAAATAATTAGGATGTTCCATTTAAAAAAATTGAGTTACCCTCAGTATCTAAAAAACTATTGATTTGGCAATATTGCCAATTTTTATGAATTTTCTTTCAGCCGATTCTGAAATATGAGACCGTTCCCAGACTTTGGAAATACACTGTATGGTAAAGAACACAGATTAAGATTTGGGACAAGGAAAAATGCTTCTACACCAGGAGAACCCCGAAGGAATGAATCAAGTGAATATCGTCACAAATCAGAACTTGTTGCAGCTATACATACCATGAGAGACTTGGCCACCAAAATAAAAAAATGTTAAGGAAGTTTTGGCTCGTGATTTAGGAGTATCTGTCCACCTAGACTCCGAACTGTGTGAAGGATGCATATATGGTAAAGCCCACAGATTAAGGTTTGGGATAAGAAAAAGAGCGTCTACACCAGGAGTACTAATCCATTCGGATGTTTGTGGGCCTTTCGATAAATCTCAAGCTGGTTATCGATATTTCGTTTCTTTCAAAGACGACCTAGTACCTAATATGCTGAAAGTATTTTTAGCTGAAGCTAAAACCGAAGGACACGTGGTCAAAGAGCTCTTGAGTGACAACGGCGGAGAATTCGACAGCAAAAATTTCAGAGATATTTTGCAGCAATATGGAGTGAGACAGATTAACAATGCCTTACACTCCAGAACAAAATGGTTGTTCAGAAAATCAAACCATTGTGGAGACTGCAAGAGCAATAATGCATTCACAAGAAGGCGTAATCTCTCAAAGTCTATAGGCTGAAATGATCAACACTGCAACATCATTTTGAATCGATCTGGTGTATCCAGTGTTCCAGATAAGTCGCCGTTTGGAATTTGGTTGAGGAAGAAGCCAAATTTGAAGCATTTGAGAATAATAGGTAGTCCTTGTTATGCACATATCCCTAAGCACTGTCGTGAGACTATGGATAAGAAGGCTGTGAAAGGTGTACTTATTGGTTACGATAATGATGACAGCTATCGTATTTGATGTAAGAAAACCAATAAATTGATCATATTACGTGATGTTGTTGTGATGAAAAACCTCTTATCAGCTACAATCCCTATCTTTCCTCAAAGTCACCACAAAATGAAGAAGAAAAAGCTGCAGAGAGTCCAGAAAACGAGAATGAAATTGCAGAGAGTCCAGAAGGTTCAAAAGGATGGGAAGCTCAAGAAGACATTTTTAGAGGATGCGAAGAGTGAATGCAGAATGGAGAGAAATTTAAGGAATCGAGGCGAAATTGAGAAACCCACTAAGTTTGAAGACTTTGTTATGTCCGCAGTCACTGAAGGAAAATGAAACTTAGACGTTGGAGAAGTTACCAAGTGGAAAGAAAGCTATTTAATCAAAGTGGATTTATAAATAAAGACGAATCCTGATGGTTCTATTGACAAATACAAAGCTAGGCTGGTCATAAAAGGATACTCACAGAAGAAAGGCAAAGATTATGATCCAACTTTTAGTCCAGTTGCAAAATCGGATACAATGAGGGTTGTACTGAGCTTAGTTGTCTCTTAAAGATGTTCCTTTCCCAATTGGATGTATGCACTGCCTTCCTTAATGGTAAACTCGATAAAGAAGTATTCAGCCTGAAGTATATCATGATGGTACAGATAGAGTCTGTCACCACAGAAGTCTTTATGGTTTAAAACAGGCTCCCAGGTGCTGGAACAGAAGATTTGGAGACTTTGTCATATCACTTGGGTTCAAGAGAAGTGATGCTGATGCTTGTTTATTTTATAACAAGCAAGGAACAGATATACTGTTTTTGCTCTCTATGTGGACGATGGGCTCATAGCTTCAAATAACGAGAAAATGAAAGCAGAGTTTATCAGTAGTTTGAAATCAGTGTTCAAAATAACTGTTAAACCTGCTTCCTATTTTCTTGGTTTGGAAATTATGCAGAATGACGATGGCTCAGTTGTAGTGAGTCAGTCTGGTTATGCAAAGAAGCTTTTAGAGCGATTTGGCATGGGGGATTGTAAATCAATATCAACCCCGATGACTAAGGAAATAGGGAAGGTGGATAGATAAATGTGCTTCTAATACTTCCTTTTCTTATAGAGAGGCAGAAGGAACATTATTGTACTTGATAACTGGTACTAGACCCGACATCGCGTATGCTGTTGGGCTTGTATCAAGAAATCTTGATAGTCCAGGTCCCGAGGACTATCTTCGTGTGAAACGCATACTTAGATATTTGAAATGGACACTGGTCTATGGGATTGTCTACAAGAACCACAAAAATTCCTGTTTGGAGGGTTTTAGCGATGCAGATCTTGGTGGAGACCAAGGTACAGGTCGTTCAACCTCAGGTATGATATGTAGATATGCAGGTGGTGCTATTTCTTGGGCTAGCAGAAGACAGTCTGTAGCCATTTCAACGACAGAAGTGGAAATCGTTGCTGCCAGTAAAGCCGCTAAAAAGACTGTACAAAAAAATAATTCATCTAGATTACATCGCTATACTGATGGTGGATAATGAAGCAGCCATCAAATTAGCTGAAAATCCTGAACTCCAAAGGAGAACAAAACATATTCGGACAATATATTTTTTGAAATTGTCAAGCTGTGTGCACGCTTCAATATACTTGAAGGAAGAAACTTTGTATTTCGTGCAAAATATTTTTATTTTAAAAATTGTAGCAAAGCGCTTTCGACTGTTAAGTCATCATCAGTGCGTACCTGCAAGTAAGTAATGCTTGAAAATGAAATTGATAAAATTGAAAATTTTTGAAATTTGAAAGTTATGAAAAGTGAGGTTACTTACTCGTCAGGTGTACAAGAAGCCATATAAAAACATCATGTTCATGGACCAAATTAAAATGTTACAAAATATAAAACATATTTAAAATTGAATAATTTTCATCCTGTTTGAGGATTATTAAAGATAAAGATATGGGATACTACATCATATCTGTCTGAATGTTGAAGCGGAAGTGGAAAAGAAATTTAAATTGACAATGTATGCCAATGACACTATTGACAAGTGACAGTGACCGTTGACATTTGTGACATAGAATTCAAAGAACTCCAGACATGAGTTTAAAAAGGAAACGTAAATCTGAAAGTGATTAGTCTAATGGGAACGTTTCGTTTTCCAAAAATACGATACCAAAGAAAACTCTATCAAGAATACGAATAAATTATCAAATTTATTAATGGGTGAAAAATAATGAGTAATAATCAGAAAGAAAATAGGGGGGTGGGTTCTCTATGGATCTGTCCATCCTCAACCAAATATTGCTAAGACACCGAGAAAAAGTCTAATGAGAACTTCACTCAATATACCTGCATACTGGGAAGACTAACTGAACCTAAGAGGTGACCCAAGTTGAGTGAATTGGCTCCAAAGTTTGAGCACCCACAATTGGGCTTAAGGACATGTGAAAAGTCTAATGAGAACTATCTTAGTCCAAGTTTAGGCAATTTGTGTAGCACAAACGTTTGTGCTACCCAAATTGCCTAAACTTGGACTAAGATAGTTCTCATTAGACTTTTCACATGTCCTTAAGCCCAATTGTGGGTGCTCAAACTTTGGAGCCAATTCACTCAACTTGGGTCACCTCTTAGGTTCAGTTAGTCTTCCCAGTATGCAGGTATATTGAGTGAAGTTCTCATTAGACTTTTTCTCGGTGTCTTAGCAATATTTGGTTGAGGATGGACAGATCCATAGAGAACCCACCCCCCTATTTTCTTTCTGATTATTACTCATTATTTTTCACCCATTAATAAATTTGATAATTTATTCGTATTCTTGATAGAGTTTTCTTTGGTATCGTATTTTTGGAAAACGAAACGTTCCCATTAGACTAATCACTTTCAGATTTACGTTTCCTTTTTAAACTCATGTCTGGAGTTCTTTGAATTCTATGTCACAAATGTCAACGGTCACTGTCACTTGTCAATAGTGTCATTGGCATACATTGTCAATTTAAATTTCTTTTCCACTTCCGCTTCAACATTCAGACAGATATGATGTAGTATCCCATATCTTTATCTTTAATAATCCTCAAACAGGATGAAAATTATTCAATTTTAAATATGTTTTATATTTTGTAACATTTTAATTTGGTCCATGAACATGATGTTTTTATATGGCTTCTTGTACACCTGACGAGTAAGTAACCTCACTTTTCATAACTTTTAAATTTCAAAAATTTTCAATTTTATCAATTTCATTTTCAAGCATTACTTACTTGCAGGTACGCACTGATGATGACTTAACAGTCGAAAGCGCTTTGCTACAATTTTTAAAATAAAAATATTTTGCACGAAATACAAAGTTTCTTCCTTCAAGAATATATTTTTTTGTTAGGGAGTTAGTCATGGAAAAAGAAATTGCAGCGAAAAAAATTTCATCTGAGGATCAAGTGGCAGATTCAATGACGAAACCCTTATTCAAGCCTAGACTTCAAGTTCTTTGTAGAGAAATGGGTCTAAACAAATTACTTGAGGGAAAGTATTGAAAATTATGTAACGTTTTTATGTCTTCTTATATACTTGTACTGAGGTAGATCGTGAATTGAGGCTTAACAACTTATCGAAGAGAGATTCATTAACAACAATTAACTTTTAGTGAAGACAATGACATTAGCAGTCCAATTGTATCTGACAGCTCACTGACTGTTCTCTGTATAAAACAATATACATCACATACCCCTTTCAAAGGAAAAAATGAAAAAGCAAACAATGAAAGTAAGACATCAAACAAATCACAAATTCAATTTCACTGGGGGTTTAACAAGACGACCACTGCGAGATTTGTCATTAGTGAATATTGCAGTAGGTGGATCATCCTGAATTTTTGTGATTCTTGTTGATCCCATGTCGACAAGACTCTGTTCAGTTGATAGTCTCTGACTCGAAGATATTGGACTTGATGTAGAAGTTCTAGTTTGAGGATCAACATCAGGTTCAGGTGATAGCAACCTTAGTGGTCTCAGATGCTGTCGATTCCTGCGGTAATCTGCATCATTGACCCGTACAACATAATCATCACGACCAGAGTCATTCAAAACAATTCCTAGTTTCCAGTTCCTCTTTCCAACTTGTACCAGTATTGATTGTTTTGGCTGCAATTTTGATAACGCTTGAGTTGAATTAGTATAATATTTCTTTTGTATATTCTGTTCAGTTTCTAATTTATTTCTCACGCCTTCAGTAGAGTAATTAGGTTTCAGAATACTTTTTGCTACTGGAAGAGTTGTTCTCAACCTTCGCCCCATCAAAAGTTGACTTGGAGATGGCAAATCATCTTTTGGGGTTATATTTTAATTTAAAATAGCTGAAAACGGGTCCTCGCAATCTTGTTGAGATTTGATAAGTAGGTAACCCTTTTATCGTCTGTATTGCACGTTCAACCATACCATTGGATCTCGGATAGTAGGGACTAGATGTGGTTAGTTTGATATTGTATTTCGTAGCAAACTCAATAAATTCGTATGAATTGAAAGGTGGTCCGTTGTCGGAACAAATTTCTAATGGAATGCCGTTCATAGAAAATATATTTTTCAAAGTAGATATTACACTTCCGGCAGTTTTACTAGTTAGTTTGTTGACAATTGTAAATTTACTGAAGTAGTCAACAAAAACGATTGAATTCAAAGATCCTAATGTTTTAAAATCGATACCTATCTTCTCCCAAGGAAGATCTGGAATGCCATGTGGTTGTAGTGGTTCCCTTTTATTCGATTTTGAATATTTTTAACAAATTAGACAATTAAGTACAATATTTTCTATAAGATATGATTCCAAGTCAATATATTGATTCTTGGGCCAGTTTTTTACAAGACACAACCCCTTGGTGACTTTTATGTATAAGTTCCAAAAATTCACCTTTTAAGCATTCTGGTATTATTAATCGTTTTCTATAAAATAGTACATTTTCATGCACGAAAACTTCATCCTTGATGGGCCAAAATTTTTTGACAGAAGGAGGAATATTGCTCTTGTGTGAAGGCCAACCATGGAGAACGTAATATTTTACTTTTTGTAACGTAAAATCGTCATCTATAGCATCTTGAATAAGTATAAGTATTCTGTGGCAATGGTATTCATACTAGGCACACGGCTTAATGTATCTGGAATATGTAAATTTTTTCCTGGTACATACTGTAATTCAAACTGGTATCTCAACAACCTATGAGCCAGTCGTTGGATACGTGGTGATAATTCATCGAGAAGTTTTTTGAGTAAACCTAGAAGAGGGCGGCGATCACTTTGGATAGTAATGATTCGTATTCGTCCAAATGTGAAACAATGGAATCTTTCACAACCATACACTACAGCTAGGAGTTCTTTTTCTATATGATTGTACCTCTGTTGGGTAGGGGTGAGTGAAACAGAATCATATTCTATAGGGTGTCCTTCTTGGGAAATAAAAGCATCCAATCCGAATGGACTTGCATCCACTGATAATGTCAATTCCTTATTCGGGTTGTAATAAGCCAAAACAGGAATTGCAGTTACTAGTGATTTCAGGCGTGCAAAACACTTTTCTTCATTTTGAGTCCATTTCCATTCTGTACTATTACTCAGAAGTTTTCGAAAAGAACTGGTTTCTTCTGACAAATTTGGAATGAATTTAGCTAAATAGACTATCATTCCCAAGAATCTCTGAAGATCTTTTTTGTTTTGGGGAGGTTTCATATTTTTAATGGCCTGTGTTTTGGTATCATCGGGACTGATGCTTTCCTGGCTGATAATATGGCCCAAAAATTTTAGTTTAGTAACACAAACTTGGATTTGTCACGGTTCAATGTCAAACCGGACAGTTTGATATTTTCAAGTACATTTGTCAAATTTTCGTTATGTTCCTGGAGAGTACGACCAAACACCAAAATATCATCGATATAGGCCACGACTCCAGACAAACCTGACAGGGTTTCATGAATAAATCTCTGAAAAATTTCTGGCGAAACCATATGGAAGTCTTTGGTAACGATATCTACCGAAAGGAGTTGCTATTGTACATAGCAAAGAACCATCATAGTCTAAAGGAATTTGAAGAAATGCCGATGAAGCATCCATTAATGTAAAAAATTGAGCTCCTGCTAATTCTGCAAATATAAAGTCTTGAGTCGGGATGTGGAATAGTTCCCTCTTTATATAAACATTCAGTGCTCTTGGATCCATGCATACTCGAATATCGCCATTAGATTTAGGTACGATGACAATTGGATTAACCCAGTCTGTCGGCTCGGTTACTGGAACTATGATTTTCTCATTGACCATTCCATCCAATTTTTGTTTTACTTTATCTCTAATAGCAAGTGGAATTTTTCGAGCTGAAGCAATGCACGGCACGGCATTTTCTCCAAGAGAAATTTTATAAGTTTTCGAAACTTTTCCTTTACCCGAAAAAACATTCGCATATTTTTCGAGTATATCATTGAGGGAGTCTTTTTTAGTAGATTCTGTACACACAGATTGCACTCGACAATTTGGATTTATGATTTTCAGATCATGTGCGGCACTAAGGCCCAATATTGAACTTGGACACACGGAACGTAAAACATGAAATAATAAATATTTGCTTTCATTATTGAATTGGCAGTTTAGAGTGATATGACCAATTATATCAAATTTATGTCCCGAATATGAAGACAAATTCGAACTTGATTTAGAGATTTCTTCCACGTTGATATTCAACATTCGAAAGTTATTGAAATTGAGAATGTTCACTTGACTTCCAGTGTCTATTTTGAGATTTATTTGACATCCCGCGACAGTAACGTGTTCAAACCACTCAACCGAATTGATATCAGAGTTCGTAATTGTCCAAACAATATTAGATTCAGTCTGAAAATGTTCATTTGAAATTTCACAATCATCAAATGAATCACCATGAAACTCATTGTCCGTAATTTCATGAACATTTTGATTTCTACAAAATTTCCGATAATGTCCTTTCGTTTTACAGCGTTCCCAAAATCTATAATATGCTGGGCACTTTCCTTGTGGATGTTGATTTCCACAATTTTTGCATTTCTCAGTGTTACCTGATTTCGGACTTTCGGATGGTTCGGGTCCGCAACCTCTAGGAGAAACTGTAACATCAGCTTTGCTCCGCCATGAATTGTCTCTACCATCCAGAGCATTAACTGAACCATCAGTTTTGCTCCGCCATGAACGGTCTCTACCATCCACCAAATTGGACCTTGAATTGACAGTTTATTTTTTGCTCCAAAATTTACAACATCAACGAAAGTTGTTCCTCGGTTTATTTCTTTTTGTTTTAAAATACTGCTTTCCATCGCACGACATATTTATATTGCCTTATCCAGTTGCAAATCGGCTTCTTGCAAAAATTTTTCTTGGATTCTATGGTCACGAATTCCCAATACGATTCTGTCCCTGATCAGTACATCTTTCTAGGTAAATTCACAAGTAGAGGCTAGTTGTCTGAGTGACGTTATAAACTGATCTACTGTTTCCCCAGGTTGTTGATCTCGTTTAAAAAATATAAAATGCTCATACACAAGGTTCTTGATCGGATTGCAGTAGGCATCAAATTTTTCAAGAACTCTCAAGCTTCTTATCATCTCCAGTAGTAGCAAACTCAAATGTGTTATATATCTGAGTTCCTTCGTCACCCAGAAAGTTAAGTAGAACAGCAACTTTTACCTCATCTTTTTTCTCGTCCTTTCCACTAGCCATCATACAAATTGAATTTTTGTTTCCACAGTTTCCAACTGTTGGCTATGTTTCCTTTGAAGTTCATTTCTTCAGGATATTTGCTATGATCCGTCATTTTGAAGTACTGTCACAAAGCATATGATCCGCTTTTTGTAGTAACACGAAGATTTGAAAGTCTTCGAAAACAATTCACAGTTCCATCCTGGTTTCACTAAAAGGCTTCACCTCTCAACGCGATTTCAAACCAGCTGCCACCATGTAACGTTTTTATGTCTCCTTACATACTTGTACTGAGGTAGATCGTGAATTGAGGCTTAACAACTTATCGAAGAGAGATTTATTAACAACAATTAACTTTCAGTGAAGACAATGACATTAGCAGTCCAATTGTATCTGACAGCTCACTGACTGTTCTCTGTATAAATATATACCGGGTGGCTACGGAAGTATTGCCTACGGAATATCTCAGTTATTGTATGAAGTAGGTTTGTGAAATTTGGAGCGTCGATATAATGACATAAGAGCTAGAATTTGAGCATATTGACATGTCGAAGTTAACTTCCGGTCTGACCGGAAGTAACATCAACTTTCTTATTTTAAATGGAAACCCTATTTTTTTTCTTTTCGCTTTATTCAGCATTCAATTCCCTTTCTAATTACATATCACAAGTTGGTATCTAACCAGAAACTAGATCAGAAAAAAATTATTATTGAAATTCACCGAGTAGGCCGTGGAAGCAAAATGAAAGCCAAAAATTGAAAAGTTGGCTATGGAAACCATACATCACTTGATAACAGTTGCTACTACTGTGATATTTTATTTTCATTCTATTTGACATCCCGCGACAGTAACGTGTTCAAACCACTCAACCGAATTGATATCAGAGTTCGTAATTGTCCAAACAATATTAGATTCAGTCTGAAAATGTTCATTTGAAATTTCACAATCATCAAATGAATCACCATGAAACTCATTGTCCGTAATTTCATGAACATTTTGATTTCTACAAAATTTCCGATAATGTCCTTTCGTTTTACAGCGTTCCCAAAATCTATAATATGCTGGGCACTTTCCTTGTGGATGTTGATTTCCACAATTTTTGCATTTCTCAGTGTTACCTGATTTCGGACTTTCGGATGGTTCGGGTCCGCAACCTCTAGGAGAAACTGTAACATCAGCTTTGCTCCGCCATGAATTGTCTCTACCATCCAGAGCATTAACTGAACCATCAGTTTTGCTCCGCCATGAACGGTCTCTACCATCCACCAAATTGGACCTTGAATTGACAGTTTATTTTTTGCTCCAAAATTTACAACATCAACGAAAGTTGTTCCTCGGTTTATTTCTTTTTGTTTTAAAATACTGCTTTCCATCGCACGACATATTTATATTGCCTTATCCAGTTGCAAATCGGCTTCTTGCAAAAATTTTTCTTGGATTCTATGGTCACGAATTCCCAATACGATTCTGTCCCTGATCAGTACATCTTTCTAGGTAAATTCACAAGTAGAGGCTAGTTGTCTGAGTGACGTTATAAACTGATCTACTGTTTCCCCAGGTTGTTGATCTCGTTTAAAAAATATAAAATGCTCATACACAAGGTTCTTGATCGGATTGCAGTAGGCATCAAATTTTTCAAGAACTCTCAAGCTTCTTATCATCTCCAGTAGTAGCAAACTCAAATGTGTTATATATCTGAGTTCCTTCGTCACCCAGAAAGTTAAGTAGAACAGCAACTTTTACCTCATCTTTTTTCTCGTCCTTTCCACTAGCCATCATACAAATTGAATTTTTGTTTCCACAGTTTCCAACTGTTGGCTATGTTTCCTTTGAAGTTCATTTCTTCAGGATATTTGCTATGATCCGTCATTTTGAAGTACTGTCACAAAGCATATGATCCGCTTTTTGTAGTAACACGAAGATTTGAAAGTCTTCGAAAACAATTCACAGTTCCATCCTGGTTTCACTAAAAGGCTTCACCTCTCAACGCGATTTCAAACCAGCTGCCACCATGTAACGTTTTTATGTCTCCTTACATACTTGTACTGAGGTAGATCGTGAATTGAGGCTTAACAACTTATCGAAGAGAGATTTATTAACAACAATTAACTTTCAGTGAAGACAATGACATTAGCAGTCCAATTGTATCTGACAGCTCACTGACTGTTCTCTGTATAAATATATACCGGGTGGCTACGGAAGTATTGCCTACGGAATATCTCAGTTATTGTATGAAGTAGGTTTGTGAAATTTGGAGCGTCGATATAATGACATAAGAGCTAGAATTTGAGCATATTGACATGTCGAAGTTAACTTCCGGTCTGACCGGAAGTAACATCAACTTTCTTATTTTAAATGGAAACCCTATTTTTTTTCTTTTCGCTTTATTCAGCATTCAATTCCCTTTCTAATTACATATCACAAGTTGGTATCTAACCAGAAACTAGATCAGAAAAAAATTATTATTGAAATTCACCGAGTAGGCCGTGGAAGCAAAATGAAAGCCAAAAATTGAAAAGTTGGCTATGGAAACCATACATCACTTGATAACAGTTGCTACTACTGTGATATTTTATTTTCATTCGTCGGCGTTATAAAAAGCCGCCAAAAAAAATATTGGAAAAATTGGGAAAAAAACAATACTCTGTAGGTCCATAACTTAAATAGGAACATACAACTTTTTCTTGCCTGTACTATTCAGCATAACCATTCCTTTCTAATGATATAATGGAAAGTAATTTTTTGAAATGAAATACCAAAAAATCCAATTATTATTCTTCAAATAACAAAACAGATTATCGCCATACGCAAAAATAAAATTAAAAATAATGTGGAATGATAAATTATATCCTGTAGGTTCTAGGTTAAATAGGAACATAAACGTACTTGGTCTGTGCCATCGTCCATAGATATTCTAATATCTACCTATTTGTGCTATTCAGAATAATCATTCCATTCCAATAATCATTCGAACCAAAATATTAACAAGTAGGCTGATTAAGATGTATTTTGGAATGAAACAAAAAAGAAATGAGAGCTGTCACGAACGCTGCTATGCATATTATTTTGACGTTCGAAGTAGTGTTTTTGTTGAAAAGGGGAACATTCTCCATGAAAATTGAAAAATGAAAAATGTGACTTATTTGTAATATCTAACAGAAAACAACTACTTCCCCGGCACACCATTTTAAAAGGGTTTGGAAATCGAAATCAGCTAGTGGAATATTCAAAAAATGCCCCGTTATTCACGAACCGAACAAATTGACATGCTTCTCATTTATGGTGAATGTTTAAAAAATTCTTATGCCGCTGAACGATTGTATTTAGAGCGATATCCAGGGAGGCAGCAACCGTCAAGAAGGTATTTCCAGTGGCTTGAAGAAAAATTAAGAACTGAGCCTGATGTTCACGAAGACCAAGAAGCATTTGTTATTAATGAGGAAACTGAAATTAATGTATTAGCTTTAGTACAATATGATAGCACAATTTCCTCAAGGCAGATTGGCGCCGAATTAGCTATAAGTAAGGACTCTGCTAGGAAAATTTTGAAAAAACATCGATTGAAATCCTTCAAGTATCAGTTGCATCAACATTTGTATGAAAATGACGGTGAAAGGCGCCTGGAATATTGTAATTGGTTTCTTCGACAAAATGCTGAGAATCACCTATTTAACTATTATATCTTGTTTACGGACGAGTCAAGATTTACCAACAATGGATTATTTAACAGGAATAATACAAGGTAGGTACTGTACTTTATTTGGATTATTGTCGATAGTCGAAGTGTAAAGTGCTGAAAGTGTGAACGGTCTTTTGTTCCAGGTACTGGGCGATAGCAAACGAGCACCGGTTTCAACAAGGCGGCTTCCAGGAGAGATTTGGTGTGAATGTTTGGGCAGGAATAGTTGGAACTCATATTGTTGGCCCCATTCTTTTTCAAGGCCAACTAACCGGAGAGAGATACTTTAATTTTTTAACGAATGAAATTTCGGAATTCATTAACAACCTACCAGCGGAAATAACTGAGAGAATGTACTTCCAGCAAGATGGCGCCCCTCCGCATAATTCAAGAATAGCGAGAAATTATCTTCAAAATCGCTTTCAAGAGAGACTTATAACAACCCATGGTCCAGTCAGGTGGCCACCAAGGTCACCTGATCTTACTCCGTGCGACTTTTTTCTATGGGGGCATCTTAAAAATGGGGTGTATTCCACACAGCATACTACATGAGCTAGAAGTAAAAATTCGTAGAGCTTTCCAAGATATCACGCCCCAAATGTTGAGAAACGTTTTACATGAAAATATCACCAGAGTCAATAAATGTATTGACGCTGAGGGAATGCATTTCGAACATTTGTTTTGAATTTATTTTATCTTTAATTCTATCAATTTGATTTTTTTTTTCGATAAATCTGTTTTTTCGTTATTTGAAGAATAATAATTGGATTTTTTGGTATTTCATTTCAAAAAATTACTTTCTATTATATCATTAGAAAGGAATGGTTATGCTGAATAGTACAGGCAAGAAAAAGTTGTATGTTCCTATTTAAGTTATGGACCTACAGAGTATTGTTTTTGTTTTTTTCCCAATTTTTCCAATATCTTTTTTGGCGGCTTTTTATAACGCCGACGAATGAAAATAAAATATCACAGTAGTAGCAACTGTTATCAAGTGACGTATGGTTTCCATAGCCAACTTTTCAATTTTTGGCTTTCATTTTGCTTCCACGGCCTACTCGGTGAATTTCAATAATAATTTTTTTCTGATCTAGTTTCTGGTTAGATACCAACTTGTGATATGTCATTAGAAAGGGAATTGAATGCTGAATAAAGCGAAAAGAAAAAAAATAGGGTTTCCATTTAAAATAAGAAAGTTGATGTTACTTCCGGTCAGACCGGAAGTTAACTTCGACATGTCAATATGCTCAAATTCTAGCTCTTATGTCATTATATCGACGCTCCAAATTTCACAAACCTACTTCATACAATAACTGAGATATTCCGTAGGCAATACTTCTGTAGCCACCCGGTATATATATAAAAATAAAGCTATAGCCTGGCTTGCTATTGAATGTGAAGTCACGCATAAAGCGATCTCTATCAAAACTGTGAATTACTTTGAAACTACCAGTGCTGAAACAGTGAAATTTTGCTCGCATATAGGTGAGTGGCAGTACCATCTGATTGCTTTAGCCATATCCGTAAAAGTTATTTGTGCATTATAATATATTTGAATCGCCAGTTTAATTTGGTGAACGTATCATTGGATTCCACATTCCAATTGCTGTAAACTTACCGTTTTTGCCAGTAAGAACCAACAAAAACGTTAATCCGTCTAACCAGATATTGCTACTGGTGATTGCCTTGAAATTTTCAACATATCGAACTGTATAATAAATACATTTTCTGCTGGGAAATTATGAATGCTGAATTCCTAGAAACAATTTTGAAAAGAATCGAGGAAGTGGGAAACAAAAATAAAGATGAGATAAAGCAAGAAATTAGAGATGAAAACCATAAGTTATTACAAAAATTGGAAGAACAGTCAGTTAAAATCGTTAAATTGGAGGAGAGAACAGATAATTTAGAAAATACTTGCAGACATTTCGATTAACTCCTGAGAAAACACAATATACTTGTCTTTGGCCTCGAAGTCGTACCATCAACCAACGTGTTATCCTACACAGTTCAACAACTTAATAAACTACTCGAGATAGAAATAACTGAGAACGATATTAGTAATATATACCAGTTGAGGAGTGCGAAACCAACACCCCCCATAAAAATAGAGTTTACACGATTCCTAACAAAAGACCTTGTCCTCCGCAATTCCTACAAACTCAAGGGTAAAGGTATATATATTGCGCAAGACCTTTGCAGGAAGGATAGAGAAGATAGAAAAATTTTGTTGAAACATCGGCACGAGGGAAGAGCGAAACAATTTAATGCCCAAATAAAAGGAAATACATTGCATATTAACGGGGCGTTTACACAGTAAACCAATTAAAAGAATTTGATAACGATAAAGTGATCGTTCCATGAAATATCAGATCATACAGTGCACCCAAGGACTCTACTCTTCTGGACGAAGCCAAGGCTCTGTCACTCCTGGATAGCTCCCAGCCCTGTCAAAGTCAGGAAAGGGGAAAGAAGAAACTCATAAGATCTGACTCTGTATCAAGTGACAAAAGTGAAAGAGCAACCAGATCTCAGCAGAAAGTAATGAAGCCATAATACCTGTATCTATGCCAATAATTAGCTTTATACCTTATATTCCACCATTTTTTGTTTCTCTCCAAATGAGTAAATCTGCTTAATCGTTAATGTTTTTGTCCTATAAGATTCTGATAGTCATTACTGAAATATATTTTGCATAAAATGAGTAGAAATCTAACTATTTTTCAGTTAAATATCAGATCACTTGTTCCTCATCTGGGAGAGCTTAAAGCATGTTTACGTGATAAAGATCCCGATATCATATGTTAAACTGAAACCTGGTTGAGTAACATTGTTTCAGATGAGGTAATATTTCTGAACCACTACAACTTATTTAGGAGTGATCGTCCAGACAGAGGCGGAGGCGTTGCTATGTATGTGAAATCCAACTTGATCGCGGGGAAAATTAATGACATTATTACAATTCCTGATACTGAACAACTCTGGGTGGGAATCAATTTATACGATTCATCTACCGCGATCGGGGTAATTTATAGACCACCCAAAGTAAATGTAAATGAGTTTGTCAATGCATTTGAGGACAGCATAGGGCATATATTTGCCACACATGATCAACTGATCTGCTCAGGAGATTTCAACATTGACCTCACGCGTATTCAGTCACCAGCCTCACGTTTGTTTACCAACGTATTGAATTCTTTCGGACTAATTCAAGTTGTTGACACTCCGACTAGAACTGCTCGCAATTCATCAACTCTTCTAGACCTCTTCATATGCTCTGAATCTGTTGATGTTGATTCTTGCTGTGTTCTCACAAAGACAAATTTAAATTCAGATCATAGCCCAGTTTTTTTGAAACTTAATTATAAGATAACAGTACATACAGATCCGCGTTATATTAGAAGACTGAATAAAATGGACATTGAAGCCTTCAACTTAAATCTCCTGAGAGCTCCTTTGCATAATATTTATAATACAGACAACTTGGATCACAAATTATATCTCTTTAATAAAACCTTAACTGAGCTGTTCGACACCCATGCTCCTGTAACCAAAATCACCTTGCATTACAATCCCTGGATAACTAATAATGTCAAACTACTCATGAAACTTAGGGATAGAGCTCTTCAAAAATACAAAAAAAGCAGAAACAAGTCACATTGGGACTATTATAAACAGTTGAGAAATTTTACTAATACTTCAATCCGCAACGAAAAAAGGGCCTATCTCAATTACTCACTCAACAAAAATAAAAATACCAAACATCTTTACCGCGAACTAAATAATCTCAATATTCATTCCAAAAAATATAATGCAGATCTTCCCTCAAATCTCGCAGATGTGAATGCAATAAATAATCATTTTGTGAGTCAATCCTATTCCCAACCTCCAAACGAAGATTGATCAACTAGAAAATTCCCGCCAATTAAATGTTACCTATTTCGATTTCAACAATGTCGATGAAAATACTGTATATAAAATCGAATGCAGTTGGAGTAGATGACATCAGCCTTAACACGTTGCTACACTGCTGCCCCCGCATAATTCCCTATATCACTCATATCATGAACTTCTCGATCGCAAAAGGAATTTTCCCTCAGCAGTGGAAAACATCGTACGTGATACCACTACCGAAAATTAAAACTCCGTCGGAGCTATCCCAGCTTCGCCCCGTAAGTATTCTATGCTCCCTTTCGAAAGCATACGAAAAGGTGATCTGTGAACAAATTAAGTTGCACATGAAAAATAATGATCTCCTTCCCGATAACCAATCAGGATTCCGACAAAAACATAGCTGTACAACAGCTTTGCTAACTGTAGTGGATGACATTATCGCTGCCACTGATAAAAATCACCTTACTACACTCGTACTTCTGGACTATTCTAAAGCCTTTGATAGAATAAATCATCGAATTTTAATAGCTAAACTTCATAATATAGGCTTTGAAAAAAATGCATTATCACTGATGGAAAGTTATCTGATGGGTCGGTCACAAATAGTTAAGTACAAACATGACAAGTCTAACGAGCTTAGCATTAACTACGGCGTTCCTCAGGGATCTATCTTAGGGCCGCTATTATTTACTATATATACATCATCATTCAGAGATTGCTTGAGTCACTGCAAAAGTCATTTTTATGCAGATGACACACAGATCTATATGTCTTTCGATGAATCTAACATTGAACTAGCAAACGAAATCATCAGTTCTGACTTGAAAGCTCTTCCGGATATATCCATTAAATACTGCCTCACTCTCAATCCGAGTAAGTCACAAGTTATGCTATTCGGTCCTAAAATCTTAAGAGATCGGTGCAATCGTAAATTAAAGATACAGGTACATAATAATATCATACCTACGACTACAACGGCTAAAAATCTTGGACTTCTACTTGATACCGATTTGAGATTTGATATGCATGTAAACAGCATTATAAAAAGAGCATTCAGTAGCCTCAAACTCATTTTTGAAATATCCTGAACATGAAAACAAAAATTATACTATGTGAAGCACTTGTATTATCCCACCTCAACTTTGCCGATGTTGTTTACGGTCCTTGTTTAACCAAGCACAATGAGCATCGACTACAAAAAATTCAGAATTTTGCCTCAGATTTGTTTACAATATGAATAGAAGGTTACATATCTCAGAAAAACTCACCGAGTTAAAATGGTTGAGCATTAAAAAACGGCGATTTCTACATAGTAGCTGCCTATTTCATAGTGTACTCAAGCTTAACACTCCTCTATATTTATACCGAAAACTAAAACTTCGCGCAGACGTACATAGCATCAACATACGCCATAAAGATCACCTGACGATTCCGAAACACAGGACATCTCTATTCAAAAGGTCATTCTCCTATGTCATCTGTAAAGTAATGAATATCATACCCAGGGGATTGAAATGTCTTGATACAGCTCTGTTCAAGAAAAAAGTTAAACATATGTTACTGGAAAACAGTATATCTATTGACTTCAATATATAGAATATAAATATTCGTTTGAAAATCAAATTATACTTCTTTTTAAATTCTAGTATATGGGTTAGTTTAGTTTTTAGTATTCCTCAAGGCCACGTGGAAGAACAGGGTCACAATCCAATCTTTGGTTGGGTTGTGGCACTGAACATGGTCTTTTTCAATAAGTATAAGGTTTATCAACTGTAGATCTACTTTAGTACTATGTATTGTAAAAATGACCACTTATTGAATAAATTTATTATTATTATATTATTATAAAACAATATCCATCACAAATTAGAGCATTTACATAATTTGTTTTCTCTCTTTTATCAATGCCCTGTATTATTTATTGTACATGACATTTTGGGCTGATGTTTTTTTTGAGCTGTACAATTTTGTTTTTAATGGACAGTTTTCAATTTCTTGTCCTCGAATATATTTTTTTATCATTTTCAAAGTAGTTAAATAAAAAATACTTTAACAGTATAAACATACGATTCGTTGCTAAAATGTCTAATCTATCATATTTTGCCTGCACAAACTCTGCTCTAAAAGAACTCAGTTGAAAATGTTCTGGAATGGTTTGGAAGTTGAAATTATGAGAAAAGGTGTGCGAAATCTTATTACTGGGAGCAGTTGGCCCACATAAGCATACCCTCATTTCACTATCAACTGATTTATAAGACACACGAGCTATTCTGGACATCTAACAACACCCTTAGAATATGTTCCATTCGTCGGTGAATTCGCTCACAAAGTCACTCACTTCTCTGGAACACTGCTCTCAATTTGGTATCATAACGTAAATGTCTAAATTACTAAAAACACGTCTGTGGTACAGTTATGTGATGAGAGAAACGTTTTATGACATTTGAGATGATTTGATATGATATCACACGTTTAAATGTAAGGACATCATTTCATCTAAGTTCAATAATTCTCTTAAAACCGCCAACACGTGGATTGATTTTATAACTTCTTCTCAACGTGTCGGGCGATCCGTCATCATCGCAAATGTAAATGGCATGATCAAAACAGATAACATTCGCCTCGTGACTTCTTTGTAATCTTGAAAACAATGGCCAGCGAGGTATATGAAAACTTCAACGCTTATGTTTTTTGCCGCAAGATACAGCTCTGAACCTCAAGAAGCGCTTCTGTTTTTTGCCACAAGACACAGCTCTGAACCCCTCAGTGTGTATGAACCTCTCATCGAATGTTTGGTATTTCCCAAGGTACAGCTCTGGGCCCTCCTTCAACAGCGACTTTCAATACAGGTGGACCAGATCTCTTATAGCCCTTCTACTTATTAGCAAATAAGGAATTTTAAAAATTTAATGATAAAACGACACAAGAAACATTATCTTTGACGCTGATATTATTAAGGTTTGTTTCGCGTTTGTTACATACGCGTAATTCAGAGAAATGACGGTAGAGATTAGTTTTACTTTGTGTCGAGGTACACTCATTTAGGAGATCTTAATGACTGGAATTCGGTTGTGAATTCAATTCTATAGGACGTAGAGTAAATTCAAGTTGAAGTGAACTGGCATTTTTTGAAATATTTTTATCACACGAAATCGATTCGAAGAGCGTAATTGTGTGATGAATGGAATCATAAGAAATACTATCGGGTAAGTTGGTAATTACGATAATCGGGTGAACTGGACATTGTGGATGTAGAAAGAGACTGTATAGAATTTTTTATATACAATGTTCGGCATTCTGAAAATCGCGAACTCTAGCTGAGCTGCCGCTCACGGCCGATCCTCGAAAGTTTCCCGAATTTTGAGAGTGGGTTTGATGAGATAAAACTTTTAATTTAATTTTAATTTAATTACTGAATTACTGCCCTGGCGGTGAAAATTGTTTGGACCGTTGAAAGATTTATTGCGCCTATCGAATGGCTCATTCCTTGTTTTCCCTAAATTATTTTCCATAGATTAGCTTCGTGAATTATTTTTGAATTGACGCTTTCTACATTTTTCGCTAGTATGCCCTAAATTGTGGCAAAATCGACATTCTGAAGATACTTTATGCACCTTT
Source organism: Chrysolina haemoptera (assembly GCA_958298965.1). NCBI lineage: Eukaryota > Metazoa > Arthropoda > Insecta > Coleoptera > Chrysomelidae > Chrysolina > Chrysolina haemoptera. The sequence goes on from OY282584.1 coordinate 31,246,066, forward strand.
TTAGTTTTTATTTTTGGATGAAAATTTTAAAAATTATTTACATTACTAGGAGAATGTTGAAAAGGTGATTGATTTGGTGTTGAATTGAAGTTGAGTGATTTTACGCATTTGGAGCATTTTTTATTTTTTTCAAAATCTCTGAGATTGTTTTCGATTTCAAATTTCTCTCTTCTCCACATGCCGCTTCTATCGCTTCCCTGAGGTTATCCAATCTTGCTGCCTTATCAATTAATTTGATCGAATCTCGTAATCCTTCTACAAAAGCCTTTGGTGATGATTTTTCATTTAAATGAATAGTTTGGGCCGCTGCATTGCTTACACTAGCGATGCAGGCGTCCGTTAAATCTTGACAAGTTCTTTCTATTTTATTTGCAAAATCCCTAACACTTTCAGAAAATTTCTGTTGACGTTTAAAAGTTCTGTTTGGAGTTGACCAATAGTTAGATTCTCAAGATATTGAGATAGCAAAATATCTTTCAATTCAGGCCATGTATTGAAAATTTCATATTTAATGTGATTGTAAGCTGAACCAGATAGTTTATATTTCACAGCGTTCAAAAATTGAATTATTTCCTCTCGTGTTCGTGCGGTATCGGACATGACATCGTAACATGATAAAAATTTATAAAGATCATCTCTGTAACCATTGAATTCGGGAATCATTTTTAAAGCTAAATCAGTTTGGAATACAATTTCCTTTACAGGATTGTTATCAACTTCAATATTATTTCCAGCAAGCATAAAATAGTTATGTACAATGTTTTTTGTACGAGTGTTTTTGTCCATCTTATTCATGAAAAAAAAAAAGATTTCAATTAACAAGATCTTATAATGATGCTACAAAATCACACATAAGACAGAATAGTTACATAGATCATTTAGTTAATCCTAAATACAACCATTTCATCGATACAAAAATCGTGCGGAAAAGTAACTTTTCAGCACACGCACGCTCATAGAAAAAATTAATAAATAAAATTTACAATTTAAAATATTTTTTACTCAAAAATTATTTTTCTCTGGATGCCTGAATCTGGTGAGTGAGACTAGGTCGGTCTACTATGTTGAGTGAGACCGGGTTGGTCTGCTGTATTGAGTGAGACCGGGTTGGTCTGCTGTGTGTAGGACGAAGGGCTTTTCGGTCATCCTGTTGGCTTCTGGGCTTACTTCACGTCTTCTCCTGGGTATTTCTCCAACCTCTCCTTGTGACGTATGGATTTGGATAGGAATTGTCTGGATCAGGCTCTCTCGGTATAATTGCTGTACCAAATTGGGATGGTTCGCGTCGAGTATTGTCCAAAATTGCTCAAAATCAGCGATAAATGATCACTGACAGCTTCAGAATGTCCAAAACTGTACTAATAGCACTCCAAAAGTTCCATAAAAAATCCAAATTATTCACTAATATCCAAAAATAATCCAAAACATCCCACCGCTGCCATCAAATTTTGTTGGGGATGATTGGAATGAAAAATTTCAATACAGAAAAACGTTTCTATCAACCACAAAAAACACAAGTCGCTGAAGTGGATGAAATAACGGTTATTGCTATGACACCATTATCATAAAGTCTCGATTAAGTCTCTTTTAATAATACAACACTCCTTTTGTATGAAGTTTTCCGTTTCAGATTCTAACAAATAGGAATTGAACAAGTCAAATGAGATGACAAGTGACAACTTCATAAAATATTGTCAGCAGAAATATAATACACACATTTCTAAACTATCCAGAGTGATTGCAAGATAACATAAATAAACCGTGAACTAGATTCTCAGTAAAAGAAGAAAACAAAGGAATTAAGAAATTACAGTATTACAACAATATAAATAATCGATGCATGGTTGATTTGGTTTATATATTTGAAGAAATGGCTTCACAATGGCCATTTGAAATTTTGGAAAAGTCAAATCAACACCCTCTATGATCTAAACCGTAGAATTTAGAGCTGTAGTGTATGACAAAATAGTCTTGAGTACAACTCTGTTATTTCTTTTATTACAAAAACTGCGAGACATACGTCTGCCGCCGCCGGAACTACTTTTTAAATTAGAAAAAAAAATTACATATCGGTCGTTTGTTTATGATGTAAATACCAGAAATAGGAATCTTCTTGTTCAATAGGGAATTACACTAGTGATTTTTTATATATTTTTTCAAATGCTTACAAGTCATACTGCGTGAAAAAGGATATTTTAATTTTTTTCAATCATAGTATTTGATCCAGAAAAAAAAAAGAATTGTAACAAAATAGTTTGGAAAGGAGTTTCAATCGGGTGTGATTACACTGTGATTCAAACTGGGAACAACTCTTTCTCATGTTGAAAACATTCTCAGGGGACTCAATTTGGAATAGTTTTGAGGTGAATTATAATAATAATAATAAAAATAATAACTTGTCTTTCTTATTTTCAGCCATACTAAACATATATATAAAAAAAACAGCTAATATAAAAATAAAGCAGCCAAAAACAATCAACTGGTAGCCATAATCACATTATAATATGAAGCAAATCATTGATTTATTGATTTTCCAACAAGAATAGTTTGAACTTATTTCGAATAAGTGATGGGGTTTCGTTTTTCAGATTTTTTGGTAAAAGATTGATAGGATGAGCGTCTGAATTGTTCCGTTTTGAAAGCCGGAGGAGTTAAGGTACCCTTGAACCTAATATTTAAATTGCAGTACGGTGGGTCAATTTCCTATGTGAATACGTTGGGATTCTGTTTTGTATGATTTTTCTATAGAAGTTGGCAGCATTGAGTGTTTTCCATGTTCAACCACCCAGTTTCACGAAGTTTGAATGATACTCTCCTATAATTTTTTCTAATTACATGTATTAATATGCAGGAATTCTGCAGTTTTTGGATTTTTTTCCCAAACTGTCTAGTTAAACATGGGCCATACAACGAGTCTGGGTAATTAAATCGTGATAAAACAAACGCATCACAAAGAGTTATTTTTACTTGTGCTGGTAAAACGTGCCTGTTAGCAAACTCTTTGTTGACTATTTTTTAAATAATTTTTCATCAATTGCTAAAAGCAGATCATAATTGATTGTTTCGAAAGCTCAACTAAAATCCAACAATACCAGTATTGTACAAAAACCTTTATCTGTGGTCCTGACAATATCATCTACAATGTGTGCTAGAGCAGTTGTGCAACTATAGTCTTTACGGAAACCAGACTGAGTTTCTCGGAGTGAAGATAATTCAGAAAGATGGTTTCTCAGTTGTTCTTCATCTGCTTTTTCAAAAATTTTTGATAGAGTCGGTAATATGCTTATCGCTGGCAGATCATTATACTCGGTGGGATAATTTTTTTCGGTAGAACTCTTACGTCTGCCTTTCCCCACAGAGTTGGGAAAACATTTTCCGTAAAACAAAAATTTATTATGTGAGTGATATATGGCACAATATGGGGACTACATAGTTTGATCAATTTAATATTTATCCCATCACATCCTACGGCGTTTGATTTAATTCCACATATAGTTTTATAAGTAAAAAGGTCATTTAATACTTGAAATGAGAAATTGGATTCCACTCTGAGTTTGTCTATAATGCGATAAAAGTTGTTGGGGTGGATTAATTGCAGGAATAGAATTTATATAGAAGTTATTAGTTTTGGTGACGTTAGTCCAATTATCAGGAAGTTCGTCAGATTTTGTAGGAAGGAAGAATGGCATATGGAAAGAATCTATAAGAAAAAGATTTTCATTAAAGCTCTTGAAAGGACATGGCCCGGATTAAATGGGTTTCTGGGGTTGTACGAATTTTGTTCAATTTTTGATATGTGATGTAGGATGGGTAGGTGATTAAAAGTTACCATTGGCCCAAACGTGTGGCACACATCGTTTGGTCAAAAAAAGCGTCCAAAGAAAATGGCGGATGCACCACAATAGAAAATATTCATTTTAAATCCGGTTCAGTTTCCAGTTTCGACAAAGTGAAAGTAATTTTTCTCAGATGTTAGGTGATCAAGAGATTGATGTGTGATCACATAAATCCATGTAATGTACTGGGTGTCCCACAATAAATGTACTGAGTGAAACTACGTCAATTTACACACGATGCACGTTTCGCTAACTAAATAAGCATTTTCAGGTTTTGGGTAGTTTCCATTTCTTGAATTGTAATCACACCAATTAAAGTTTCAAATATTCATTTCATTCTTAAAAGAAGAAAACCGTACAGGAAACATAGTGATACATTTACACAGACAATAGGTAAAAACATATAAAAATACAAATTCTGAAATAACAGCATATAGCACTTCGTTTCCAAAATCTCAGAGATATTTTCATTCCTTTATGAAGCACCAAGCATTTTCCGCTACAAGAGGTCTTCTGGATACCGAATATTTGTTTTATGTCTAACGTACCCAAAACAACTTAATATGCTTGAGACGAGTACACATACCTAATAAGTTCTTGCACATGCCCTACAAGTGCAATAAATTCTAGTGACTAGACTCCAGGGGTCGAAATGATTATTACTTCATTTCATTGAGAGCAAAAAATAGTGCATCAAACTGCAATAAGGATTTCCATGAATGCATCCTATTAACCTTTCCGAAGTTTTATTAGAAATGTTATTATATGTTTCTTTTTTATAAACCGTTGTGATTCATACAACTCAGTAGGTTCACAATATTTATGTAAACAACTGCAACTTTGTAAGTGAAGTAAGACGTGTAGCGAAGCGCGGTAATCTTTGAAAAGCGGTAATGACACTTCCTGCTCAAAATACACACAAACTCAGTTCCTAGACAAAAAACGCTAGATATTTTATTCAACATAGGCACATGAGAAAATCAACATCCAATAGCCAATGTAAATATAACTTTGTAAGTGAAGTAAGACGCGTAGCGAAGCGCGGTAATCTTTGAAAAGCGGTAATGACACTTCCTGCTCAAAATACACACAAACTCAGTTCCTAGACAAAAAACGCTAGATATTTCATTCAACATAGGCACATGAGAAAATCAACATCCAATAGCCAATGTAAATATAAGATATCTAAATATCCAATAATTCACATTTCTATAAAAATTAAAACAAAAATAGGGAAACTAATGCATTCCTAAGAAAAAAACTTCATGTTTTTTCTCTGACCTCTAGTCCATCATAGACAATAAGAGTGCATTGCATCATTGTTAATAGTTTCCATAATGCAAGCATAAATTTTTTTTCCAGAAAAGCAGTGGAGAAAGAGCTTTTTTCAATAACCTCGCTCTAGAGCGGAAAAGCTGTTAATAAATAACATTTTAAGGCATCGAGACATAAAAGTATCAAAGGCCATTTCGCTAAGCAGTTGTTCTTGGAAAAGAAATTATATTTTGATTACATTTTCTTTGAATTTTCGAATTTCATAAACTGGTTAAATGTTGCAAAAATGTATCTAGCTCTCCCTTTCATATCTGACGCTTTCTTGATTCATTTATGTTAATTTTTTAGTTGTAAGAAAAATAAGACCAAAATCAACAGAAAACTATTATTGATCGTAATTGTAACATTTGTAATAATATCAGAGCAAATCGCAGGATAGATGGAATTGATGTGGACATCGAGTTAGTCCGGAAAAGAAATCAATTAGTTTCATTACATAGGAATAGATTTCGACTACTTATGGACTTAACTCCAAATTCATCAAGAATTTGTGTTGTTTGTGATAAAAGATTAATTAATGTGATGCAAATGAAAGAAAACAACTTCGCAATTTAAATGAATGTTATTGTTACCAAACTCCATTGATGTTTCATTTGCCAAAATAATGGAATTAATCACTGAAAGCGCGAGTGGACTTTTTTTTTAAAGTGTGGTATATTCCTAATATATATTCTGTAATGTTCACCTCAGTGTTTATATCCATCGAGGTATCCTAATGATTGGAGAAGAAATAAAGGAGTGGTTTGGTTATTTGAGGAAAATGAATAATGAAATGGTGTCATCAAAATTCGAAAGTGAAAATAATTTCTCTGAAAAAGATTTCAAAAATCTTACTTCAATCACAAAAAGGCAGTTTGAAACTTTATTCAGTTATTGCGATCCTATTGAGTTGTATGGATCACAACAAATTATATAAAAAAGGATAACATTTCTGATTAAACTTCGGCAAGGTTTATCGGACGCTTTTATAAAATCGTTATTGCATTACAGTTCAAGGCAGACGGTTACTTTGAAAATAACTTCGGTACGATTAAGTCTCATGCGCAGGTTTGTTCCAAAAAATCTTGGTTAGAAGTGTTTATACAAAGGCATATCACTCAGTTCGCAAATATTTTATATAATCCTGAACCACTTACTCCGAAAGCAATATTGTATCCGGATGGTACATATCTCAGAGAACCCAAATCTTCGAATTTTCGTGTAGCCCGACAGTCATATTCCATGCATAAGAAATATATACTTCTGAAGGCTGGTCTTGTAGTTTCACCCGATGGGTATATATTGGATGTACATGGGCCTTATTTTTCCATGGGAGAAATAATGAGCTATTTTATGCACAATATGACTCGCAGGATGGAAATAACCTCCGCACATTGATACGAGATGGCGATATTTTCGTAGTCGATCATTGTTACTGAGATGCATTAGAATTTTTAAATAATCTGAACATAAACCACGAAATGCCGGCGATCAGTAACAAGGAGAAAAGCAATGCACCACCGAAGAACCTAACCGATCTAGGCTGGTAATTAAGACACGATGGATAGTAGAGTCAAAGAATGGTCACCTGAAATCTACTTTTAAATTCTTCATGGACATGAGTTCATAAAAATTGCTTGTGCAACTATGAATTGCTTTCATGAACCAATTCACATGCAATCTGCGGATGAAGATTTGGCTCTTGGAATGCTGGAAATTGTCCAAGAACCCAATGTTGTTCAATTGCGAGTGGAACAAAAACATTCACCTCGATCAAAATGGAATTCCATCATTTTCAAGCTTGCCCCTGGAATATACCCGAGACAAAACGTTTGGCACTTACCAAGTGAAACTAGCCCCAGGTTATACTCAAGACAAGTTTGCTAGGGAAGAAAATGAGTATGTATTCCAGGTTTATTGCGAGCTAGAATTCATTCCCGATTCACCCATAGAGGAGCCTATACTAGGAACTTATTGCACATGCTAGGCAGGTGCAAGAACCTAGGTGTTGAAAAGGGGAACATTCTCCATCAAAATTGAAAAATGGAACACGCTTTACTTTCAACATGTACTGAAAAGTAAAAAAATGACAATTTAATTACTCAAATGTTAAAAAAAGCGTGGGGTGCTTGAGAAAGTTCTCTTGAGCTCTGGAACACTCAGTATTGTTAATATAAACTAATATAGATCGAATGCACTTATGCTTATTTTTATAATTGAGTAATTAAATTGTCAATTATTTTTTACATTATAGTCCACGTTGGACTTATTCTTTAGTTTTGTTAAACTATTATTTTAATGTGTATTTTTCTCTTTATGATAAATGTATCACTGTGGTTTGTGTTTTCATGTTTCAAGAATGAAACACTAATTCTGATTCAATCACAAGGGAAATCTACTTATTCAATAAAATGATGGAATTGATAATTTTTTGGGGGTATGTTACATCAATTGTGGAACACCCAGTACATTACATAGGTTTATGTGACCACACATCAATCTCTTGATCACCTAACATCTGAGTAAAATTACTTTCACTTTGTCGAAACTGGAAACTGAACCGGATTTAAAATGTTTAAATGTTTAAATAGTTTTTATTGAGGGGCATCCGCCATTTTCTTTGGACGTTTATTTTGACCAAATGATGTGTGCCACACGTTTGAGCCAATGTTAACTTTTAATCACCTACCCATCCTACATCACATATCAAAAATTGAACAAAATTCGTAGAACCCCAGAAACCCATATAATCCGTGCCATGTCCTTTCTGTATGTGCAAAACTTTGGAACCCTTTTGTTACTGTTGACTTTTAATTTGCAGTGTACAATGGAATGATCTGAAATGCCATTACAATCGAGGACCCTACCCTCACCTACAGTTTTCTTATTGGCTATGATAACATCCAGCCAGAAGTGTTGCGCTGTTCTTTCCTATTCTTATTGGACTGTCAATGATTTGACATAAATCAAAATTATCGATAACTGATAAAAAATATTCTTTATTTTTATTTCCTATATCAAAAACATTGATGTTCAAATCGCCTGTACATACAATTTCGTAACTTCAAACTCATCAAGAAATGATTCGACATCAAGGCAGGGTAGGGTGCCTTATAAATGACTCCTATAGCAAAAGATTTATTTTGAACTGTTATTTTCATCAACAGCTGCTCACAAAAATGACTTGGCTGAACAATGACTTCAGTTTTTTAGTTCGAAAATATGAATAGGACATTCATAAAAGCTGTTGTGGAATCATCTGCGACTGAAAGACAAACTTTAGTCGCTATTCTCCATCGTTCAAGATAACCTCTTGGGAGGTATTCATGTTGAAAAGGGAACATTATCCATGAAAATTGAAAAATGAAAAATGTGATTTATTTGTAATATCTAACAGAAAACAACTACTTCCCCGGCACAAGCCACGCTGGAAATTGAACTACATCTGATAGATATTGTGAATAGACTCTAACTGAAAAGGAAAGGAAAAATCTGAAAGTGAAAATTCGCATTTTCATTCAGATAGCTGATTTTTTTAATTCTCTCTAGAAAAAATATATCACTCACAGAAATCGTTCATTGCATTGAAGCAAGGTTCGCTTCTCTCGCATTTAATCCTCAATACATTTTGGTCAACGAAAATCTATTTCGCTTTGCCAAGCTCTTCAGGAGGATTGATATAGGATTGAAATAAAACAGGCTCTTCAGAAGCATACACATCAGGAATGGATATGAGGAAAATATTTCTTCTGCGGTGACGCGGTGACACTTTGTCACCGCTTCTGAAGAGCCTGTTTTATTCCAATCCTATATCAATCCTCTTGAAGAGCTTGGCAAAGCGAAATAGATTTTCGTCGACCAAAATGTATTGGGGATTAAATGCGAGGAAAGCGAACCTTGCTTCAATGAAACGAACGATTTCTGTGAGTGATATTTTTTTAATAACATTCTCCTTATTTAATTTATTTAATGATTTTTTCAATGAAAACTAGAAAGAATTAAAAAAATCAGCTACCTGATGATTACAAATTTTTTTTGTTTTGAGAAGTGTGAGATTATGGGTTATTCCTCTCCATTCCTGTTAAAAATGTTAGAGCAAATTATATGAAATAAATAATGACTCGTAGCGCTCTCCAAGTTCTGAGTAAAAATGAAAACTTCAAAAAAACGCTCAGAAACACCCTGTACAACGTTTCATTCATAAACCTAACCAAAAGCTTTTTTTTTCACTAATTCTTAATATTTTTTGCACTTTTTATCATTAGTTTGTTACCAGTATTATTGTATTTCAAATCAAAATGAATGAACATATTGAAATGATAATAGTTTTAATAGTAAAGTAACAGAAAAAAATATTCCGATGCCGCATCCTTTTAACAAAGGAGACCGCTATAATAAAGTTCGTTTTGACCATTGAACTGCGAGCTGTGTGCCGATCGTGAACTATGAGGCCTGCGGCAGCCCCTTGTTTGGTCGCAACCGCGTGCGGGGCACGCGCTGCACAACTGCTAGGATCGGCCCTGGTTTTACTGAAGTGCTGTATAGAACATTGGCGACGACAATTTACGGACGAATCAAAGTATCCCAAAGAGTGTTATCAACTCGAAAATAATTCGTTAGGTGAACATTTTTACACGCTTTATATTAGCTTCGCTTGTATGTTTGTTTGTTTGTATGTTTGTAACTGACTCCTTAGGGCGTGATTTTCACCCATTTCCAGACATCCGAATGATTTGAAATTTGGCAGGTGTTCATGGTTCCAGTGACAATGTAATATGACATTTTTTTGTTATAAAAAACAAAATGGCGGCTCCAAGATGGCGGACGAGATTTGTGATAATGATCCGATTCCATTCAAAATTGGTATGTAAGGGTTTTCGGAGTCAGAGATTATGATTTTTTTTATAAAAATTCATGAATTCAAAATGGCAGGTCCAAGATGGCGGACGAGATTTGTGATTATGGTCAGATTCAATTCAAAATTGGTATGTGAGATTTTTTTAGGTCATATAGTTTGAATTTTCTGTCAAAATTCATAAATTAAAGATGGCGGCTCTAAGATGTCATTATGGTCTGATTCGATTCAAAATTAGTGTGTGAGGGTTTTCGGGGTCAGAGATTATGAATTTTTCGTAAAAATTTATGAATTCAAGATGGCGGCGCAAGATGATGGACGAGTATTGTGATTATGGTAAGATTCGATTCAAAATTGGTATGGTTTCAATAATAGTTTAAAAAACTAAAAAACACGCTTTACTTCCCATGGAATAAAAAGTAAAAAATAATTGACAATTTAATTTCTCAAATGTTTTAAAAAAGCGTGGGGTGCTTGATAATGTTCTCTTGAGCTCTTGAACGCTCTATTGTTGAATTAAACTAAAAAATATGAGAATATAGATCGAGAGCTTTTTTTACTATAAAATACTCGTTACTGAATGGACGTTTATAACTCTGCTAACCTAATATACTATTTCGAAATTGAATTGCTGAAATCAATAATTTGATTCCAATAATATAGGAATATTGATTGAATGTTTGGTTTGTGGTTTTCTTGACATCGTTTTTTGAGTGTTTAACCTCGCACAGTTTAAAAAAAACAAAACATCAAATTCAAATCGAAATGGGCCGCAAATGGTTACACAGAAAAAAAGTTTGAAATAACAGAATAGTAATTGACTTTTTTTGACTTTCGTTAAAGAAATAACAATTAGACTCGATAATAAAAAAAGTATTGTTTTGAAGGTTTTGATAACAGAGACAGATTTGGTCTCCGATACGTCAAGGTAGTTTGAATAGAAGAAGTAATATTTAGTTATTTTGAACTTATTTTTTTAGATAAGATAGAATTTTACTATTTGCAAGAAAGTGACTGGGATCGTTAGTTACCTCGACGAATTGTTAATGTAAAAAAAAACTGTAAGAGTACTCATATGAAATATTCATCACTGAGTTGCTGTACTTTTTTACTAATATTTTTATTCCATGAGAAATTTTTTGGTTTTGAGACTTTCTGAAAAGAGGAGAGACTTTGACTATTACAATTTGATGCATGTGTGATACATTTTTGGAAGATTAAAAGCTGTTACTTCCTCTCAATCTTTATTTATTAGTTATTCCGATATTTTGTCTATAAACTATATACTATTTTTTCAAGACAGTGATTTTCCAAACGCAGTACTTATCGTAGAAAATTGATTTTTTGGTAGTGGGTGCCGCCGGGTGCCATTTGCCGCGACTTCATGTTTCGACAAGATTCATTTATATTGAAAGGCTCCGGAGCACTGGAGTGCTCGCGAGCACTTTTCGGGATTACTAAGCACTAAGCCTTTTTGTTAAATGCTTCGGAACAGTAAGCACTAAGCACTGAATTAGGAAAGTGCTCAGTGCACAGTGCTTAGAAGCACAAAAGTGCTTCGAGCACTTTCACGAGCACTAAACACTGTGCTTTGGGACAGCTCTGATGAGTCTTCTATATTCCAAAATATATTATAACACATACAGGGTGTTACACAGTGAGGAATACTACTTCGTCTACTCGGGAAAATTGATCAGTGTTTGTGGGCGAAAAAATCATAAAACTAGTGAATGGTCTTTCAGAATTTGTATCTGTTATAAATGCAACGTTATTGAATGGTCATCTAGCCTCAATTTGCCCTCGTAGAAAATCACAGAGCAATAACGTACAGAATTTTATAGCAGACGACAATCTCGAAATTTCCGAAGAAAATATCTACAACTTACAAAGTATTAGTCTGGACATAAACTATATTGAAAAGTTCATCATAAACACGTGTCAAAATGACAATTTGACACATGGGCGATACGTCAAGATAGTCGGAGGCCGACCAAAATTTCCAGCAGATTGAAATTTCCAACATGATCTATGAAAACCGGTTGAAGACGGTCGAGGACCATTATACAGTGTGAGTTGTATGGTAATTTTGGTTGTAGCTGGACGGTCGGTCCTGGTTGCTCAGTGTGTTTGCTACCTCATGCGTTCATCAACTAGAATGGTCGGCTATCCGGTCACCCGTGGAATGTCGCACTGGTGACTGGTCATCGACGAAAATAATAATATTGAAGAGGCAAGTTCCGTTCACATCAACGTCGAAAATGTAATATTGCCTTAATAGAACTCATTTCAAGCGCAAAACAATAGCTATAGTTGAAGACCCATATTTACTTATTCTCTGGATCTGTCTTTGAACTTGAAAAATTATTGTCTCAAAAGTCTTCGAGAGGCTTGTGCGAACTAGGGAAGACCCTTACCTTTTTTCAACGTGTGATGTCATGCACGGAATCGTGACTGACCTCGGATTCGAACCCATGCACCTACCGAAATGGATTAAGAAGCGAACGCATTACTCACGCGCCACATCAGCCCAAACGAAACGAAACGAAAGTAATACATGCAGAGATTTTATTTTCGATAATTTTGTAGGTTGGTAATTTGAGTGAACCAATCTGGGGTATAGAAGCAAGGAATGCAGCAATAGCAAACACGTACTTCACTTGTGCCATCAACAGAGTAGGCACTGAGGTTTTCAAAAATGAGTTTACCAGCGGAAATGGATTGCCAGCTCACAAAGATTTTGGACATTTTTATGGTTCTAGTTATGTGGCAGCCCCAGATGGATCCAGAAGTCCGGTGAGTGAACTAGTACATTTGAATACTTGTAATCTTTAACAAATTTTTATATATAGTATGTATTATGTTATTTCGAATGTGCTGGGTGGCATACAAGAAATAGTGAGGAAATTTGTTCTTTTCTGTATCTTTTACAATGATAATAATGAATTGTGCACTAGATTTGATGAAAATAAGTTTTAGATGTTCCGTGTGTCATCATGGTTCAAAAAGAAATATTATTACAGAACGCCAGACCATAATCTTGACATATTTATGTATGGAAGTGGAACTGATTAAAAATTGTGGTATATTATGATACAAATGCACAAGCGAGCATTTAACGCACGTATAACGAGTTCAAGGGTACTACTCGAAGCTGTAATAGCCAATAATTCTGTTGCAGTACGTTATTCATGTTGAGGAGACAGATTACAAATTTCAGCTGTCTGAAATTGCATTGCCATCAAATCAGAGCGATAGTAACGAAATCTTTTTCAGATGTTATTACTCAGATAATAACTTGACGACGCGGGCACGTTTATAGTTTCTACAGCTATGTAGAAACATCCTAAACGTCATCGAATATTGTGGTGGTTGGCGAAGATGTGGACTTGTCAGCAGCGTTTCAAGAAAGAAATATCACTTTCATAAATGCAACCGGATATCTTGTCCCTCCTTCCAACCAAAAGACCAGTAAAGCAGCGTAGCTTTCGGGTTTACCTTCAGGTTCAAATTTGGTGCGATTGGAAGAAGGCTGGTATGAACTGGTCTCTTATATGCCACAAATGTCATGTTTCCTGCCTTAACAGTGATCCTCTTATTGAGGATGAGGACTACCCGGACTACGAGATTTTCCCGATCAACAACGATGCCGATGACGAAATTCAGGAAGGCCGAAATCCTGATGATGAACTCTTCCCGGAACCATTAAGCCCTATTCGTTTCAATTATTTGAAACTCTCTGTTTTACTTTACTTCTAATTTTCTTGGAATTCAGAAAATACCGTACGTTTAGTTGAAAAACTCTCTCTCATTCATTTGATGGTTAGTGTCGAATATCAATAAATTTCAACGTTAGAAATCCCCTGGAGTAATTAATATATTTGGGGCTAGTAGTTGAACTTCAAAGGCACGCTACAATATTATTATGTCAACAACTCTTGGCGCGCTGTCATAGACGCGTTCAGTCAGTGTTTCCAACTTTGCCAACTCTAACTGAAGGTAGTGCTACAACTCTCCCTCTTTGCTTCAAGAAACTTCTCAGGAGTAGAAGCAATGGCTTTTTTAACTATTCGCAGCATGGACAGGTTTTGAGTCTTGTTATGACCCTTTTGCACAACAGGCGGACGTCTGTATATTTGGCAGAAGGTTGTTGCATTTCTTCACCTGATGGTCTCTTCTCGGCAGATTTATCATCTACGGAATTGTTTACTGAATGAAGGTTTCGATGAGCCACTGTTAATACATCAGCAGCTATTTGGTTTACGGGGGCGACCTCTTTCACGCAGGGTTCGCGCAGGCTCTGGGACCTCGGCCACTCCCTCGGTGGAGCACCGATAGGGAGTAATAGCAGACATATGATATTTCCCAAGCACTTCTGGAGAATCCTGGAGGGTATAGCCACCTCATAAGTAGTTGGAGTTACCATATTTGGTAAGGTCCATCACGGCGAGGAGCAAACTTTTGACCTTATAACAGTTTTTGGGCTCACTTTCCAACATTGTACTGATCACACTCCCAGCGGGATTTTTCAGCGTATGATTTAGCGCGTTTTATTGTTGTTCACTGGCATCGTGAGCTTGTCGCAATACGTTACTTAATGTTCGTAGGTAGGGAGCGATAAAAGAAACAAAATTATCATAGTCCAGTAGAGCGCGCATGTGTTTTTGCACGTGGTCGGGAGTGCGTAGCTTACTACCAAAAGTTCGATAGGCAGCATTATAACCGGTTGCTTGAGATTTCACAGAGTTCATAGAAAAGCGGATGGAGGGCAATCTATCCTTCCAGTCTGTATGGTCCGAAGCTGGCAAAATTGACAACTGAAACTTTAGATCGCGGTTTTTTTGGTCTACCAGATTGGCGGAAGGTTGATACACAGGTGTTAGAGTTTGTTTAAATCCGAGCGCGTACGCTACGATATTAGGATATTTGGGCGCTGCCAACTGTGCGCGAGCCAACTCGACGCGGCCAACTAGGCGCAGGGATAACTGGGAGCAAAGACTACTGGTCGCAGGGATGATTGTGCGCAAAAAAAATGAGACACAAAATTATCTAATAATCATAAATATGAGCAATGCCCCGAAAAAACTCTTACATATTTGAAGGAAGTAGTCCATACTCAAAGTGGAGTTTCAATGTCAAAGAAGTTAAGTAAAACTCAAAGTCGTCTCCACAATATATATTTCAGCCCAATGTTGAGGGGAGGTATGTAAACGCAAGTTTCCCAAGAAACTTACTCAAGGGTTTGCATTACATGAAAGTCAAAAACATGTTTCGAGCATAGTAATGCTCATCTTCAGTTGAAGTAATACAGGGGTTAAACTGAAACCAGTAAAGAACAATAATTATAATTTTTGAAAAAGTATGAACTAGCAAAAAAGTTAAACTTGGAATCAAAATGGGTACTCACATGGCATGAAGAATTGAATTGTAAAACGTTAAAATAAATGTAAAATGTGTGGCGCAAATAAGGGCCCACACATTATTATTAAGGGAGAATGGTAGGGGACCATTCTAACACTGGAACCAACATCAATAACATTAGTAATAATTTAAATAATTTGTAGATTATCAAACACCAATTTCATGTGGCGTAGAATCAAGAAGAAAGAACAAGCTTGAGAAGGTCGACAATAAAGAAATTATTTGAACCGTGGCGTCATCTATCGGAGAATAGAAGAAGCTGTTGAAATGCAATAATATCAAATTAATTTAGTATAGGTAACTAACTGACTAAGAAACAGAATCGGTAAGAGAAGACACAAAAGTTGCGATAGAAAACTGCAATATAAATAGATAACTACTTGATTAATGGTAAAATTGTAAAGCATTGAAGAAGGAAATACAATCAAAATTAATTTGTTCATTCAAAGATTCTGAATGAGGGTCCTTATTAACTCTATTAATTTCAAAAATCTCCAAAATATTGAGTTTAGGGCCTTTTTTGCAAACATATAAAATTTTTAAATCTGAATCAATATCAAATTGATGTTTATTATTAACAATATGATTTGAAAAGGAACTAGAAGAATTAATTTCATCAATCAAGTCAGAATGAGATACCTATCTATGATTCTGTTATGTTCATGGATTCTCTGGGAAAATTTACGACCAGTCTGACCAATGTAATAAGCATTACAACCTTGATATGAACAAGACATTTTATAAACTCCTGACTTGTCCATAATCGGGATCTTATCTTTGTTATTAATCAAATTAGAACCTAGATTATTATTGGTGTGAAAAAAAATTTTGCAATCAGGGATGAACCTATCAAAAATGTTTTTAATATCATAAGAAACTTTACCCAGAAAAGTTAAACTTGGTAAATAAATTCCTGAAGAAGGAGGGATCAAGTTAGCATTCAAAATTTTTAAAGATTTGTGTTTATAAAGTTTAGGGACAAATGAATTAGGATAACCGTTATTAAATGCTATTTGTTTTATAATGCCCATTTCCTTGTTAAAATTAGCAATGGATAGGGGGATGGACAATAGCCTCGAAATTACATATTGTCGCGGTCGTAATTAGTAACAAGCCTGATGATTCGTTAATCCAGCCGTTGGTACTTCTTGAGCTTCATCCGGTGGTTCATGACCGGCAACCAGCTCCTCATAGTACTTGCCCCGACCATGCTGAATCTTTCTTCTTTTATAAACTTCAACCTGCTAAAGTTTTTCCGGACATTACTCATAATTATGATTGCTAGAATGGAGTTATTGAAAATATAATATTAATTTTGTATCTAATTTTTTTGCGCCCAGTAGTCTTTGCGTCTAATTGCTCTTACGCCTACTTGTCCCTGCGCCTAGTTGGCCGCGCCCAAATGTCCTAGACCCGTACGCTACTGCATAACCGCACTCACGAACTGTGAGCTATTATCGCCAATGACCCTTCGAGGAACGCCCTGTTATTTTGCCTGAAGCCTGTTCAGAGAGATGTCCTCAGTTCAATCAAAACTCACGACTTGAAAAGGTATAATCCGTTTCACAGACCAACTGAGAATAGAACGTGAAGGGGATTATATCGAAAACATCAATATTTAACGCAACTGTTTTTCCATTTGTGTCAGTTTTTGGCTATTGCTCTGAAATTAAATTTTCAATTTTTGATTTGTTAATTTTGGTTGAACTTTAGATAACGCCATAAAACGTTTAAAGCTATGAAATTTCAATTTTTATGAAGCGAAGTGTCAGGGTCAGTGTCAGTCAAAAAGGCATGAATTTGAAAATTTATCATTATATAATAAACATCCTATATGAGATATAGTGCCAAAACTTGGTATATAGAAGTTAAAATATGCCCGATAACCCGATTCGTATAGACTCCTCACTTTTCCGAAAAAAAAAATTCTTTATGGTAGTTCTCGAAATTTCGACCCATTTATAGTAGACAATAGTATGCCCTGAAAATAAGAATAATTCATATTTGTCTACATATCCGAGAGGATATTCGAACGGTAGAGGGCGTGGGTCATCGATATCAAAGCCAAGCAACGTGATGTGAAGTTATGGTTTGGATGGAGACTTACGGACGACCTCCTTTCGAAATCTATTCTCTTGGGTCGTGCTAGGAATCGCACGTTAAAAGGTAAGACCTCGTTGATCCTTAGCTCGCACAAGTTTCGACTTCTGAGGGCTGCCGTTTGTACGGGGACGATAGCAGGTTAACGGAAAACACAATTTTAACAATTTTTCAACACACAATCTTTGAATAAAGCTCGTTAGGAACTATAACTTTAAATTTTAATTTTCGAAAATCGGTCAATCGGTTCCAAAATAACGGGGTGTTGCGGTTTCAAATCACACACACTGTAGATGGATTTTCATCATTGAAGATACCGCCAGTCAATGGGTAATGGTCCGAATAAGTCTATATATAGTGTGCTACGATCTTCCTTTCCTCAAGGAAATAATCTTGGCGAATGGAAGAACTGTGAACTTTTAACAGACCCTGGCTCAGTGGAAACGGGAGTGGGTCGAAAAAAAAACAAATAAATGTTCGTCTCAAATATGACAAAGTGTATTGCTTTTCCTTTGCAATATAAATAAGTACTGAAGCAATAAGCAAATGAAAAGGAACGTGATCTGTGGATTGGTGCTCCGTGGAACGCTCTATCAATGTCAACGAATATACTGATTCAGGGATTCGACTTTGTAAATTGATAGATTCACGATAATTTGCTGTATTGTCGGCAATCAGCCAGGTACAGTACGATAAATTATATGATCGACTCCCAACTTTTCCGAAAAAAAAAAATGCTTTATGGTAGTTCTAGAAATTTCGACCCATTTATAGTAGACAATAGTATGCCCTGAAAATAAGAATAATTCATATTTTCTACATATCCGAGAGGACAGCTAGAACGGTAGAGTGCGTGGGTCATCGATATCAAAGCCAACGTGATGCGAAGTTATGGTTTGGATGGAGACTTACGGACGACCTCCTTTCGAAATATATTCTCTTGGGTCGTGCTAGGAATTGCACGTTAAAAGGTAAGACCTCGTTGATCCTTAGCTCGCACAAATTTCGACTTCTGAGGGCTGCCGTTCGTAGGGGGACGATAGCAGGTTAACGGAAAACACAATTTTAACAATTTTTAACACACAATCTTTGAATAAAGCTCGTTGGGAACTATAACTTTAAATTTTTATTTTCGAAAATCGGTCAATCGGTTCCAAAATACCGGGGTGTTGCGGTTTCAAATCACACAAACTGTAGATGGATTTTCATCATTGAAGATACCGCCAGTCGATGGGTAATGGTCCGAATAAGTCTATATATAGTGTTCTATGATCTTCGTTTCCTCAAGGAAATAATCTTGGCGAATGGAAGAACTGTGAACTTTTAACAGACCCTGGCTCAGTGGAGACGGGAGTGGGTCGAAAAAAAAAACAAATAAATGTTCGTCTCAAATATGACAAAGGGTATTGCTTTTCCTTTGCAATATAAATAAGTACTGAAGCAATAAGCAAATAAAAAGGAACGTGATCTGTGGTGCTCCGTGGAACGCTCTATCAATGTCAACGAATATACTGATTCAGGGATTCGACTTTGTACATTGATAGATTCACGATAATTTGCTGTATTGTCTGCAATCAGCCAGGTACAGTACGATAATTTATATGGTCTCAAATTCCTCGTTTTAGTATATACACTCATAGTATTATTACTTATCAACCGATTATCAATAAATATTCACATATCGGTTATCAAATATCATTAAAATAGGCAAGTATTATGCTCCGAAATCATTATAAATTTTAAATGAAGCAATAATTGTAGCAAAACATGTTCGGTAAAAAAGTAGCACTAACAACTGGCAGCACGACAAGTTAGTGGGACCCTGCGATTGCTTCAAACCAGCCCTTTCGTAAGAGGTATTTCTGTGTGGTCCATAGACACACCACTGTACGTACCAGAAAGTTGAGTCTGTTAGAAATGTATTATAACTACACTCTCTATTATTCGAATAGCTAAGCTCCGGCTCTGATTCAAAAACTCCCGCCTCGCCGCGGAGATTTCTTTATATAGCGTGATTTCTATTGGTGACTATAAATAGCGGTGATTGTGTGATTGGTGATTTGTGTGATGTTGAAGATCTCCGTCAGGGGGCAACCTATTGACTCTAGGTGGCTTTAAAAGTCTTAGGTTCTTCATAATTTTCATTTGTTCTGTCAACATTTTTTGTAATTCACCATTGCTCAACATTCATCTACTGACACACAACCAACAAAATACGCTATATAAAAAGATATGTGAACTCGTATCACTCCAAGTATAATCAGAAAAACCCGATATGAATATATTGTTCGAAATTGAATACATTTTACATGAATACATAAGATGGTTTGCAAGATTAAAGTAATTATAAAAAAATTGCGCACCTTCTTTCATTTGATAGTTCGCGTCTTCCGGATGTTCATCATTCGACATAATTCCTGGAACAAGTTTGTTTCGAAATTTCTGCCTTGGTCTGAATACAATTCCAATGGGACACCAAATCTACAAATCCACTCCTTTACCAAGACGTCGGCGACGGTAAACGCTTCCTGGTTGGGCAGGGCATAGGCTTCAGTCCTCTTGCTGAAGTAGTCCATTGCCACGAGAATGTATTTGTTCCCGTGGTCAGATTGTGGAAACGGTCCAGCAATATCGATGGCAATTCTTTCAAATTGTCTGCCAACGTTGTACTGACGCATTGGGGCTTTAGGTCGCGTTCGAGTTCCATTACTTGCGGTGCATACAGCGCACACAACTCTGCACCAGTCTTGAACGTATGCTTGACAATTGGCCCAGTGAAACCGATGTCTCACTTTCTGGAGAGTCTTCGTCACTCCCAGATGTCCTCCGGCGATCCCATCATGGATTTCTCGAAGCACTTCCAGTCTTCTACTTCTGGGTACAACTGTCTGACGTCTTTCTTCCCCCACCATCCTCGGACTCCAACACACGCTTCAGAAATCCGTTGTCCAGAGTAAGGAAGTTCCATTGAGCCCAGTAGGATTTAACGGCTGGCAAATATCCTGCTACTTCCTGCCATGTTGGTCTTCGGTTACTATTCTTCCAGCCGATAACTAAGCCAAGATCTGGATCATTCTCTTGGTCTTTATGGAACTTGCTCTCATTCCAGTTATCATCTTCCGCCGTTGTTCTACGAATTGTCGCCCCTTTCTCCTCTGCTCGTCGGCAATGTGAGCAGTCATCTGGCCTCCGCGACAAGGCATCTTCATTCCTATGGATGTTCAATTTCGAAGTCGAATTTTTGGAGTCTCTTAATCCAATGTGCCACTTGACCCTCAGGATTTTTGAACTATAGAAGCCACTTAAGGGCGGCGTGGTCAGTTCTCAGCAGGAATCTCCTGTCATACACATACTTGTAGAAGTGCTCTTCTCCTTTGACAACAGCCAGCATCTCCCGTCGGTCGACACAGTAATTTCGCTCCGGTTTACTAAGGGTCTTGCTAAAGTAACCGATGATTTTTTCCTGTCTATTCTGGATCTGAGACAAGGCAGCTCCAAGTCCCACGTTGCTCGCGTCCATGTCTAGAATGAATTTTCCGTTCGGAAGGGGATAGCTTAGAATTGGTGCGTTGATTAATGCCCCCTTCAGCTTCCTGAACTGGAACTTTGTCTGTCCTTCCGTGAGCTTGGTCAATAGTTTGGCGATGTTAGCAAACTCTAGCACGTACCGACGGTAGTAGATACATTGGCCGAAAAAACTCCGAAGATGATGGATATCTTTGGGGATGGGCCAGTCTTCAACGGCTTATATTTTCTAGTCATGTGCTGCTATTCCTTCCCCAAAGACAATGCGGTGCCAAGATAGTGGACTCCTTTCTGAAATAGGTGACATTTTTTAGGGCTCAGTTTCAATCCGGAGTTTCTCGACGCAGAAATACCTCCTACAGTTTTTTCACGTGGTCTTCGAATGATCTGCCGACTACGATGAAGTCATCGAGGTATACCAAGCACGTCTTTCAGGAGAGTATTTTCAACACGGTCTTCATTAATTTCTCAAAAGTGGCTAGAGCGTTACAAAGTCCCAATGGCATAACGGTGAAATGCCACAGCCCTGAGCCGATGGTGAAAACTGCTTTTTCTAGATCGTCTGGAGCCAGTTCTACCTGCGAATATCCGCTCTTTGATTCTAGGGTCGAAAAGATTGTAGAGCCGGCGAGCGTATCCAGGGTGTCATCTATTCTAGGTTGTGGGTAGCTATCTTTCTTTGTCACGTTGTTCAGTTGTCGGTAATCTACGCAGAATCTTGTCGATCCGTCTTTCTTCTTTACGAGTACAACTGGAGATGACCAGGGGCTGTCAGATGGTTCAATTATTCCTTCTTTCCCCATATCGCTGAAGATTTTGTCTGCCTCTTCCTTCTTGGCAAGAGGGAGTCTCCTGGCTGATTGACGGATTGGTCGGGCATATCCAGTATCAATTCTGTGCTGTACCACCTTCGTTCTACCCCCTTTTCCCTGTTCGGTGTCAATGACATATTGGTATCTCCTCACTCAATCTTTTAATCTGGGCTGCTGTGCCGATTTTATGCCTCTCGATGATATGGCAAATAGCTTTTCTAATTATGCGGGTAGATTGTTGACTTGGCTAATGGTACAGCGTACGCTCCTGACCACCGAGAAAATTGACGAGCAGTGGCCCAAGGTCACTGGATGGTAATTGACATTCATGACCCTTACTGGTATGAGTTTATCGGCGCGCAGTAAGGTCTTCCCAAGTGCAATTCTCGAACATCACCACATGCCCGATCCCACCACAATTCCAGCATCTTATTTGCCTTCTTTCGGGTAGCACTTCCTTTATCACTTTCTTTATGGTCGCCTCCAGGTCAGCTGGCTCCTGTGGGTCTTCCTCAATAAATCGAACTTTGCCCTGGCTTTTGTAAGATTTTTTTGCCGCCTCGAACTCCAGGGCGCGTTGGGAGAGCTCATGTCAGTGCATGCCGGGTTTCTTGGTCACGAAGTCCAACTTAGACTGCCTGAACGGCTAGTCGCTCCATAACATTTCCTGGTGTAGCTGGATAAGCAACACGAACCAGGCGTGCAATGTCAGCTTCGAATTCTTGCAGCGATTCGCTTCATTTCTAACAACGAGTTTTCAGCTGTGAATGGTATACGTGTTCTAAGTGGGCTTGGCCATGCCGTAGTTCCAGATGTTTGATCAGCTGTTCAAAGTACTCCTGCTCTGGGGAGGTTAGGGTTTGTAAAATATTCGTTGCTACTCCTCGCAACGCCAGTGTTAGTGCTACAGCTTTCTCTCCTGCATTCTATCCGTTCACCTTGGCCGCAGCTTCGAATTGTCGGTGGTAATTTGTCTATAGAGTTTTTCCGTCGAACTATGGTGGCTTCATACAGAATTTTCCTGCTTCAAGGCTGATCCTGAAGTCTTTTATCTTTTCTTGAGTTTTATATAGATTTAGCAACGAATTTTTGTTCACAGTTTCTGTGGTGTGGAAGGTTTCAATTTGATTTTCCAACTTGCTGATTTTCTCTCTGATTTTGTTCATTTCCGCCTCGATTCCGTCTTTGATTTCATCCATCTCTTTCTCGACAGTTCCCATCCTTTCTTCTAATCGGTTCACCACAACGCAAAGTTCTCTTTTTTTATGCCTGTGTCTGTGTTTTTTAGAAGCTTTTCTCTTCAACTCTTTGAATTTTCTAGAAGCATTTCCTCCAGACCCTTCCTGGAGCGTTTCTCCTAGATTTTTCGAATTTTCTTGAAGCTTTCCTTGAAGTTCTTCTTTCAAAGAATTTGAATTTTCTTGAAGCTTTTCTCCTAGATTTTTCGAATCATCTGAGTATGTGAGTATGTGGCAACAGTGCACAATATTGTGAAGTTAAGGTGAAATAGAAGAAGGTAGTTTTTGGAGTCCTAAATTTGTGATTGTCATCGTTATACCATCCACTGAAGAGAAAACACCAACACCCGAATCGGTGAGTCTGATGCCTCTCAACTCCTCAAAATAACCACACGAAGATAACCTCCAAATGCGTACACCGTGAGTTAAACACTCGACAGCGTTGCCTACTTCCTGAAAAAATATTGATATGGGGGAACCTTCCAATAAAGATATTTATGAACTACTCATGAATGTGGCATCCCAAAATGAAGAAATAAAAAATGAAATAACTCAAATCAAGAAAAGCATTAGTACCCACTCAGAAAGCTTAAAGGGAATGAAAGAGGAAAATGGCACACGTTAAACAGGAGAACGCGGAACTTAAGCAAAAACTAATTAATACAAGTCGATTACTAAAGAAAAATAACGTTCTGATCTTTGGAATATCGGAAAAAGCGGAGGAAAATACAAAAGACATCGTTATCACATTGTGCAACAATCAAGTGGGTGCTTCACTGAGTGAAGAAGACATTAACAATACATACAGAATAGGAAAAAAATCAGCAGGCAGCGTGAGACCCATTCTACTCGAATTCGTAAGGAACATTAAAAAACAAGAAATACTGGCTAAAGCAAACAATTTGAAGGGAACAACAATACGAATAGCTAAAGACCAAATACCTGAGGACAGAGAAATTCAGAAAATACTAACAAAGCACAATAGACTAGCCAAAGATAAGAATTACGAAGTCAAAGTTCATAGAGGATATCTCTATATTAACGGGGAAAAATACTCAGCTGAGCAACTGGAGAAGGAGTCTGCCGACATAGAAACACCAGTGAAAAATCAGCGAAAGTCTTTATCCTTTAGTGCACCACCAACACCTACCACAGGTAACAACTTCAACAGCGTATTCCAACACGAAATCACCTCGCAGGATAAAGTCGAAAAACCAGAAACGACGAAAAAACAAACCGTACCGTTGAATAACCTTCGCCCAAGAAACAGATCAACTACTCAAACGGAAAGAAACGCCTCCAAGAAACACTAAGAACAATTATATGTGTGTATACTGTATTTTAATCTGATTTTTTATAAGTTTTAATTAAATTTTAGCAATTTGTAAGTGTCTCGTCCACGATGGACGCATATATCCGTGATATCAATCATTCACCTATAAAAACTATAGAATTCAACCGAATAAGTGAACATAATATACATTGGTCAGAAAAGAATCATAAAAAATATTTCAAAATATTCCATCAAAACATACGCAGTATCAGCAAAAATATAGATCTATTGAAAATATTTCTCAACCAGTTGAATTTTGAATACGATTGTATAGTCCTTACAGAATCATTTAAAATAGAAGACTCTAATATGTTTCAACTTCCCAACTATAACATGTTCGATTCCCACGGGGACATAAACAAAAATGACGGTGTTGTTGTCTACCTAAAAAAAACATTCCACTTCTCTGAGAAAACTTTATTGATAGACAGTTGCAGAGTTCTTCAAACGAAAATCAAAATCAATAAACGGGAATCAATAGTTCTAACGTCAATCTACAGACCGCCGTCTACCAACGAGGAAAATTTCGTGAGGCATCTTGGGAACTACCTCGAATAGAACAAAAACATATTAGCAAACAGTCAAGTTATAATTGGAGATATGAACTTAAATATCAATGACAACAATGAAGTAGTCAATGATTATTTGAACCTAATGAGTGAGCACGGTTTTGAATCTATGATAAACTGCAATACTCGACTACATGGAAAATCAGGAAGCTGTATAGATCATATTTTTTTAAAAACTAGCATACCTCAGAAAGATATAATACCAATTGCAATGGAAAACTGTATATCAGATCATAGTGCAACAATCCTAGGATTACCAAACTGTGAATATAATATCGAAAATTCTGATGAGAGACCGAAACAAGTTAGCTATGTCAACTTCAACAACCTCAGAAAAGATTTGAGGGCATTCGACTGGAACATTTACTTAACAGAAACTAACGTAGAGGAACTCACTAATATCCTTACTGAAACTCTTAAAAACTTCATCAACAAAAACACAACTACAAAAAAAGTAGAGAGAAATAAAATTAAGCGTAAAGAATGGATAACACCTGGTCTGATTGAGTCAACAACCAAAAAAAAAAAAGCTTTACATCGTACACAGAAACGACCCCGATAACTTGGAAAAAAAATATGCCTACATAGAATATAGAAGGAAACTAAACCAAGTCATAAAATCGGCAAAATACAATTACTATAAATCACAAATAGACAACAATAAAAACTCTCCTAAAAAACTATGGCAGTTGATCAACAAAAAAAAACATGACCAAAAAATTGAAGAGATAATCACAGATAACGACCTGACACTAACTTCTGATGAATCGAAAGCAAACGCATTTAACAAATTCTTTTCTGAAGTCGGGGAATCATATGCACAAAAAATACCGAAACCAACCCAAATCCTCACCAGAAACAAAATCTGTCCCTATACGTTTTTTCTTACTCCCATGACTGAAAAAGAAGTGTTGGATATAATAAATACCCTAGACAACAAAAAAGCCCCAGGAATGGACGGTGTAAGTACAAGAGTGATTCAAGAAGTTTCCAAAGAGATTGTAAATCCTCTCACTCATTTAATAAACAATATCTTCTCGACCAGTGAATGTCCAAGCGGGTTCAAAAAAGCGATCATTACGCCAATCTACAAGAAAGGGGACAGAACTTCAGTATCCAACTATCGGCCAATATCAGTTATCACCTGTCTTGCCAAAATCTTTGAAAAAGCTCTCAAATCAAAGATGAGCAGTTTCCTTAACAAACACAAACTGATATCCGAAAAACAATATGGGTTCAGAGAGAAACTATCAACAAACGACTCTATAGCATTTCTAACCAATGAAATAACTAAATCATTAAATATAAGCAAGCCAACCCTATGTGTCTTCCTCGATCTAGCCAAGGCGTTTGACACTGTCAGCCACGAACAACTGTTGGATGCCTTGGAGGATATTGGAATACGAGGGGAAAGTAATACATTGTTTAAAAGTTATCTCTCCAATAGAACGCAGATTGTGAAAATTAATGGGAAGATGAGCGAAGAAAAAACGGTGAAATATGGAGTACCTCAGGGGACAGTCCTGGGCCCCATCTTGTTTACAATCTATATTAATAACATACTGACCTTAAATACACTAACAGGAACTATCACCAGCTTTGCGGACGACACAGCAATCTTATACTCTGATGAATCATGGATTGAGCTAAAAAACAAAACAGAATCAGGCTTGAAAATTATTTTTAACTGGTTCAGTCAGAAAATTTTAACAATAAATTTTGAAAAAACATTTTTTATTCCATTTGCCATTAACAAGACAACCTTACCAGACTACACGACACTACATGTAGGTAATAATGGAACTTTTAAAGTAATCAGATCCTGCAAAAGCATCAAATACTTAGGGGTAACGCTCGATTCACATCTACGATGGGATGTCCATATTAAAAACACTACGAAAACGCTTAGGCATCTACTATACAGATTCAAACAAATCAGAAATATACTTGACACCTCGCACCTGAAAATTATATACCATGCCCTAGTGGAGTCAAGACTGCAATATGCAATTCTCAGCTGGGGAGGTGCAGTACGTACACATCTCCACCAATTAGATGTTCTGCAAAAAAAAATTCTGAAAATTATATACAATAAAAAACGCACTCACCCATCAAGCAGCCTCTTCTTTGACACTGGTATATTGGACCTCAGGCAACTATACATGTTCCAAATTATCATATATACATATAAAAACAAATCTTTACTCAAAAGAGTCGACCACAAATATGAAACAAGATACAAAGAAAATGACCATGTTCAAACTATCGTATCGAAAAGAAGCGTAACATCAAGGAGTTATACTACTCTATCTCTGAAATTATACAACCACTTACCTGAAACATACAAAACTTACCTTACTGTGATAAACTCCATAGATATGATTAAAAAATTATTCAAAAAATACACCGTTCAACTTGGAAGGGACACCGTACAAGACCTTATCGAATGTTAATTCAAAGTACATGAATATATTCTGAAAAAGTATTATACAAACAGTATTTAGTTTTCTAGTACAAGTTTTACCATTATATTGTGAACCAGTGGTCAGAATGCAGAAAATTGAATCAACGCCACGCACAACCAAATCGGTTTCAGTGGAGTCTATTTTTTCTTTCTGTTTATTCAGAACCAGCAAACGGTTCAATGTTTTATGTATTATGTACACATATTTTTACTTGCTGAATGTTGTCATTAATTATTTATATACTTCCTGTGGATTTACAACGTTTTACTGTAATATTTTTTACTGAATAAACTTATTATTATTATTATTATTATTATTATTATTATTATTATTATCTTGAAGCTTTTTTGGAGTTCTTCTTTCAAATTATTCGAATTTTCTAGGAGTTCTTGTTTCGAGTCGTTTTTTAAGCAGTTTATCTTCCAGACTCACTGAATTCTCTGAAAGCTTCTCTTCCAAACTCAATGAATTTTCATGAAACTTCTCTTTTATAATTTTCCGAACTTTCTAGAAGTTCATTTTTGAAGATCACTTAATTTTGTAGAAGTTTATCTTCTAGACCCAGCGAATTTTGTTGAAATTCATCTTTCAGGGACTTAAGGTTCTTCGAGATTATTCATAATCGAACTCAAATCCATTCCAGAAACTTCAAACAGAAATGTTGCGGGGTCTTCACCTTCTTCAATAAGTTTTTTCTGAAGCGTGGCCTTCTTGCCAGTCGTTTCCAATTCTCTTTCTTCAAGCTCTGGTTTCAATTCCGACACCTTTGAATCGGCCAAAAGAACTATCCTTGAAAGCATTTTGTATTTCAATGTCTTTGAACGGAAATTAGTCAATTTCATACAAACAGTTCATCAGTTTATTTTTCCGTGGTACGCAAAACTGTCCGCTTTGCACACTTATACGGGCCACTAGTTTATTTCGCGCTCAAAACGTCTCACTCCGCGACACAGAGATTGTCCACAATCTAAAGTTTATTACGATTGTCTCTATTATTATTAAGAGGAATAGTAGTATCCGGATCCGGGTTCAAACATTCAATAAACAAGTAACATTAACTTTATTGAAAACCAGGTACTTGGAAATTAATCATTCACAGTTGTGAGAAAAAAGTGTTTGATGAAATATGAGCAGCAGCGAAACTGGATGAGCAGCTACGAAACTGGGACATATGTTTATAATCTATCAACTAATAATATTAAGTATATGATAATGATTTTGACTTGAGGTAAAGCAGAGTGATCTTATTTATATATATATAGCAGGTTTACAGTAGTTGATAGCATTAACAAGTTAAGATCACTAGTAAAGATGGCATTTATACAAGTAACTTATGAATATAGGACTCTCGTCCAGGTCCACTGGAACGTGTATTGTTGGCCGATAAGTAAGCGTGGTTATATATCTAGCAGGTACTTACATACCAAATCGATAGCTAGTTAGGCGGTCATGCAGAGTAGCAATTTAGGCAAGCATAAATTTAAAAGAATTATTGGGCCGATCTTACTTTTGTCAGCTGATGTCTTACAAAAATCACTCAGGGCCTGCAGTTCGGCTCCCAGATGATTCAGAAGGCTCTCTTGCTAACAGGTAGAGCATGCAGACGATCCAGGAGGCTCCCTAGCTAAGAGATAGGGCATGCAGTGATTATTAAGCAAGCGGCTTAGGGCAGAGGCTGCGTAGCGTATACAAGAAGGCCTAAAATAGTATTCGGAGCCTACAAGAGGTTCTAAGAAGTTGAGAGACAAATACGAAAGGTACTTTACCTTAGGTAGAGGTTGGCCTTTTGGAGAGTGTGACTCAGAGTTGGCAAATAGCAGTAAAGAAAAACTATTAAATCCCTCAGAAGGAATGAAATCGGCAGATGATTTCAGTGCAATAGTTTTTCATTAACTTGACATCTTACCAATAAAATCCGTATAAAACGATTAAAAGCACATGTTTTCCAAACTGGTTATGTCAAAAAAGAAAAAGGTCAAAGGTCATAAACCCCAAGTCGACAGATGTCAGTTGTTGAAAGATGTCCTGATTGTTGACAGTTCAGGATATCTCTGACCACGGCACGACTTCTTTCTCAGAAGTGACACATGAACAACAACTGAATAATATGACAGAATTAGTTAACCCCTGATGTACGTAAATATTAGTTTTATGGTTAGATTGACGTGCGACTGCTCAATCAGGAAATTAAAGATAAATTCAAACCTGAACAAGTTCACCGCGCAACAAATCTTTTTCACCCGATTACAGGTCTGTTTCACGCGAAAGAAGTTCAATTGTCCTCTGCAAAGCACGTAATTTATCTTTACATCCCACTTCTGACACCAATTATAACGGAAAAAATAGTCTAACCGTTTAAAATCTGATTTATTTGAACTCTTATACTCTAATTTATGCTAACAGTTCGGTTATAATTAATATTCAAATATTCCACTCACTGCACTCTCTATTATTCGATTAGCTAAGCTCCGGCTCTGATTCAAAAACTGCCGTCTGGCCGTGGAAATTTCTCAAATGATAGGGAATTTCTATTCACGACTAGATGGCGCTCTCGAATGGTCTTGTCTCGATTGCCAGTTGAATGGTGAATGGTGTGATGTATACGAGCTCCGTCAGGAACGGCTTGAGTAGAAATCGTTTTTAAAAAATGTATTTTCTGTACCTAATGTCATCTACCGGCTAATGGAAGCACTTACATGTATGTCAACTATTCTTGTCTTTGTTTTTCTAACGAATTATTGAGTCTGTCTAAATACGTAGTTTCTAGACTATGCACGTGTTTGTCTTTTATTTATTTATTTATTTCTACGGAATCAATTCTATTACATGATAAAAATATGTATATATTATTATGAAAAGATAGAATGAGTTTTATGGAAAATGAAAAGCTCCAAAATACCCAATATACTTTGCCTGTTTCATTTATTTGGTTATATTGAATTTTAATCGTATTAGTTCATCCTGAATAATACTTTTGTCTCAGATCAAAATTTCACATTTACCCTCCTGTATATCATCTGCGAAGTAAGAAGAGAAGTGTCAAGAATGACAGTTTCATGAAAAATATAAAATTAATAACTGTGAGAGAATAAAAACCCCAATCAGCATGAAAACTGAAATGAGTAACTTTGTAAATGTGTAGAAAATGTTAGAAGTAAGACATAAAAGAGATAAAAACAGTGCGGAAGTTAAATCATTATATATAATAAAACTAAGTTGATAAAATGTGCGTGCCGCTAAAACTTAAAAAGGAGTCCCGGCACGATAAAGGGACTTATACCGGGTGCCCGTATTTCTAGCTCCACCATGGGGATCTCAGTTATTATAAGAGATACGAGGGCAAAGTTGCGCATTTTCATGCTGAACAATTATCTGAAAGAAAATTTGATGTGTAATTTTTAGTTCTTTCCAAAGCACTCTTCGCAAAAACGACTTTTTCCTAATTTTGATCAGGATGTAAGATTCGATCATACTGTGTGATACATCATTGTAATCAGGAAAAAAAATACTTTTCAAAAATGCAAAAATCTAATATGGCGCCTATAAGAAAAACCAAATTTGAGTGTTGTAACTCTGGCATCAAGAATGCCTTGGAAAATACGATGACAGATTTAGATTCCTTGTAAAAAAGTGCCTTAAGGACGTCCTAGTTAAAAACGTCTAGTTCTTTTGGTTTTCGCTTGAAAAAATAAAATTACAAATTTCCGTTTTTTTCCAATAATTCGAAAACTAAAAATTACACATTTAATTTTCTTTCAGATAATTGTTCAGCATGAAAATGCGCAACTTTGCCTTAATTTAACCGACCTCGTATATTTTATAATAACTGAGATCCCCATGGTGGAGCTCGAATACGGGCACCCGGTATAGTGTGATAGCCCTTTATCCCCCCTCGAACAAGAAAGTTCCCGTTTTAACCTAAAGGGCGTATTTTCAAAGATATAATATACAGTGGCCGCCAAAAAGTATGTACCATATGAAAAAAGTGTATTATAAGAGTAAGTATTGGAAAAAACATTCTTGGGAAAAGTTTGTGCATGTCCGAATGTCCGATAACCTAAAAATCGATTTCGACACATGTCACGTGATCGCTTTAAAAAGATAATAAGGAAAAATTGAAAATAGCAATTTTTTTCAAATATTTTCTTAGCTGTATAAAAATATCAAATTATTATCTTATGAAAAGCTTGACCATACTGAAACATTTGTATTTCAATGATAAAAACAAAACTTTCTCATTTTCTCCACACGAGTGAGCACTAAATTAGAAAAAATTGGATTTTGTCAAAACATTGGTTCGTTTCTAACAGTTATATCAGAATTCCACGACGATTGTGATGACATGACACTCCAGAAATATGGTGTTTCCTAGATTATAATCAAGTTTTAATGATATTCGTGCCAGAGTGTTTCACTTCGCATGCAATGTTGCCTCTAGCCTCTTTAATTTGACGCACTATTTTTAAGATTCTGTGCGGGTTGAAACGTTTGTGCACGATTATCATCGAAAATTGATTACAATCGAAGAGATTTTTGGATTTTCCTATTATCGCAATAATCGTAGAATTCTGCTATAACTGTTAGATACGAACCAACGTAACAGCAAGGGTTCTGACAAAATTTAATTTTTTTTATTTAATGCTCTCTGGTGATGAGAAAGTTTTGTTAATCTCATCGGAATACAAATATGTCAGTATGGTCAAGCTATTCATAAGAAAATACTTTGATATTTTTATATAGCTAGGAAAATATTTTAAAAAAATTGCTATTTTCAATTTTTCCACATTCTTTTCCAAACTTTTCCTATATGTGTATAAAATTGAATTCTAGCAAGTTTTTCAAATAACTTTTTTCGATATCTTGCCATTTTACCCGACTTTTTGCATATTCATAGTAATTTTTTTCAATTTGCCGCCATGCCAACGATCACGTAACATGCATGACATGCACAAACTTTTACCAAGAATCTTTTTTCCAATACTCTAATAATAAACTTTTTTCCCATATGGTACACACTTTTTGGCGGTCACTGTATATTATTTTTTATTCATAAGTTGAAAACTGCTACCAGCGCCTTCGATATAAAATCGTACCATTAAGCGTAGTTTTTGAAAAGCCGGCCATCATGGAGAGGGCGTGATGAGGAAACGTTCTGTAAATCTCTTGAATATAAAAAATAAATTTCTAGAAAATACGAAGAAAAATTCTAAGAAGTTCCGGAAATTTCGAGATCACCGTGGAATAAGTTGAAACAGAGTCTCCGTAATGTCCTAGAACATACTGGGAATACAATCAAGTAAGTGTTTAAAAGTTTGGTCACATGGTAGAGGGCGAGGTGATGTAACTTTCTGGAATATTTCAGAATATAAAGAAGACATTTCTATGATATAAAAAAGAAAATCCTAGAATGTTCTTGAAGCTTTTGGATTGTTCTAAAAAATTCGAAATCTCTGTGGAATTAACTAGAACAGGGTCTTCGTAATGTTTTATAACATACTGAAAAGACCCTCGAGTGCATTTTTAGAAAGTTCGGCTATCAGGAAGGTGGCGTGGGAAAGAAACTTCATGGAAATATCTAAAACATATAAATGAAATTTCTAGAATATGAGAAAGAAAAGTGAAGAATGTTTTCGAAGCTTCTAGATACTTCTAGAAATATCAAGATCTTTGTTGGATAAGCTAGCACATAGCCTGCGTAATAATATTCTAGAACATACTGAAAATACAACTGAGTAAGTTTTCAAAAGTTCGGTAACCAGGGAGAGGGCGCGGTGATGTAACTTTCTGGAATATTTTAGAATATGAAAAAGACATTCCTATAATATAGGAAAGAAAATTCCAGAATATTATTGTAACTTCTGGAAAGTTCTAGAAAATTCGAG
Organism: Chrysolina haemoptera; assembly: GCA_958298965.1. Classification (NCBI taxonomy): domain Eukaryota; kingdom Metazoa; phylum Arthropoda; class Insecta; order Coleoptera; family Chrysomelidae; genus Chrysolina; species Chrysolina haemoptera. The sequence goes on from OY282584.1 coordinate 31,279,413, forward strand.
TTCTTCGTGGAATGAACTAGAACAGAGCTTTCATAATGTTTTTAACATACTGAAATTACTCTTAAATATAGTTTTTGAAAAGTCGGCCATCGGGGAGAAGGCGTGGTGAAGAAAAGTTCTGGAAATCTACAAGAAATAAGAAATTTAAAAATATACTTCTAGAATATACGGAAGAAATTTCTAGAATGTTTTAGAACCTTCTAGAAAGTTATAAAAATTTCGAAATATTCGTGGAATAAGCGTAATGTTCTAGAATGTACTGAAAAGGCACTCAAGTAAAGTTCTCGAAAGTTCGTTGAAAATTCGTGGAAATCGTGAAATGAACCAGAGTAGTGTATTCGGAAGGTTCTCGAACGTATGGGAAAAAACACTCAAGTGAAATTGTCAGACGCCCCAAATTTGATGAATCAATTCAACGTTTGGAAACTCGCACTCATTATCCATATGTGAAATCCTTTCAGAATAATGATATTATCGAAATCTCCATTCAGCAAAGTGAAGCGTGGCTACTCTTGTATGATCCGGTTATTAGAATCAAAGGAACTTTGCTGATTACTGCTGGAGCTGGGGAGGTCAATTTCGTGAATAATGCACCAGCGTTCTTCTTCGATTCCATTTCCTACGAACTGAATGGCAAGGAATTGGACTCGGTGCGAAATCCCGGAGTGGTGAGTACGCTCCGAGGATATTTATGTTATACCACAGACGATACTAGTCATCTTTGCACTGCCGGATGGAACTACCCCAATGGATCCCTACGAAACGATGTCGATGATTCGTTCAATTTTCACGTACCTCTGAAACATCTCTTGGGAATTTTCAATGACTATACCCTTGGTACGTGTGAAAAGCAGTCTGTGCGATTCAGATCTTGCAATGACAACAACTGTATGATAATTCAAGATGCTGCGACGAAAGCTGAACTAAAAATCAATAATATCGACTATGGTGATTCCAAATAGAAAATGGGAGTTGCACGAATTGCCTGCATTGACAGAGGGCTCAACTAAGGAAATTTGGGCAGTCAAAACTTGTTCTGCTATGGAGAGTCCTCGATACATCATAACTGTATTTCAAAAAGATCGTATGGATAGTGCAACGAAAGATCCCACCTACTTTGACAGTATCGATTTGATGGACATCCGACTGACTCTGAATAGCGAAACGTATCCACACGAACGTATCCAATTGAATTTTGAAAAAAATTACTTTATCGACGCCCACCCACACTGCTTACACTGATTTTTATCCTAGTTACATGAATGACAGTGTGGTGAAAAAACAACCTCTACTCGATTATGTCGCATTCAAATATCGAGCTGTTTTCGTCATAGATTGTTCGAGAAGATCGAAATTCATGAAGTCGTCCACAGTTGATGTGAAACTGGACATTGATGCTGTCAAGGGCTTTCCAGCCGATACGGGCGCCTTCTGCCTGATTGTGCATGATAGAATTTTGAAAAATCTACCTCTTTCCGAGATTCAGACATTTATCTTGAATAACATCTTGCTAGCCCAGTCAGTTGTGTTGGAAAACTCCGAAGATGAAGATCGTAGCTGTAGACATGCAATGTTTCAATTTGGGGGTAATTTCTCCCCCAAGGAAATAACTATTTGCGATGGACGTAGAACCAATCATTTTTTCTTCAAACCCCCATTTCCGTTCAACTCGCTTTCTGCTGCCAGTCAGATACGAAGAGAAGAATGTTTTAAGATATTCCGAATACAGCGGTTTAAATGATATTTGGAAGATGCTCGACAACCAAGATATCGATATCATTTATGTGAAAGGTCATCAAAAATTTGATATTCTGCACAAATATTTTAGTACGTGCATAGAGCAGCAGCAGCAGCGAACAACACCACACCTAGTCAACATTGAGAAATATCACAGTGCCCCCAATTTGATGGAGTAGAATGGAACGTCGTTGTGCATGAATCATAAAGGCGCTAACTTTCGTTGCAGTTTGAAGCATTGTTTCGCCATATGGGATTGGGTCTCTCAACATCTGATGTGGTGACATAAGGCCCCCCTGGTAGCATGGACGGCTGTATTTTCGAATCCTAATAGATGTAAAATTAATACTATACCTTTACGTAGAATTGTACCTATTGTAGTGGAATAAATATATTTGAAGACTGAGTGTTTGATTCATTCATCTCCGAGCAATGACAGTGTTAACATCAACTTTTATTATCTTGTCAGCTGTTGTTTCAAATATTCTATATATAAATCGTCCGCATAATGTTGATGAAGTTTTCATAACTTTTGATAATGCCACAGGACATAGAAATGGAACGTGGCCATTAAATTGGACAAAAATGGTTCCATCTCAAGTCAATGGAGGAGACCATTTTCCCGTTTTGATTTCGCAAATTCCTGAAAAATCTCATTTTTACAAATTGAGGCTTCTCTTCAATGATAGAACATTTGGCGATCTACCAAGTTGGAAATCAGTTACTATCCAGCAGCAGCAGCAGCCGTCACAACAACAACTGAAGATTAGTGCTGAATCTGACTTGAGAACATTTGAGGCTTTGATTTACTTCATTACAAGCGTGTCGCTGGTGCAACTTTCAAAAATATTCGTTGAATTTGCGTACAAGTTGAAAAGTCAAATTTCACAATGAAAAGTGTTTGTATACGAGAAGACTACAACGAAATCCATTACATGTTCGTGTGGAAATATGCCTAAAAACAATCACGCAGTAGATTTTGGGAGAATTTCTTTATGGATAGACTTCGTTTCCACAGACGTTTTGAACGAGCTGAGGAAATAATTGGACCTATTTTGAATGAAGAACATCGAGAAAAAATATATGTCAAAAGTTTTGTTGGTCTGCACCTAACCAACTTTCAGGTTTTGAAATATTCAACATTTTATGTCATAACTAAGTATGTGAAACTCATGTCAATCTACGTCTGTCAAACTTATGTCAACTGAAACCACGTTATGTCCACGTTATGTCAACTGAAACCACGTTATGTCAACTGAAACCATGTTATGTCCACGTTATGTCAACTGAAACCATGTTATGTCCTCGTTATTTCAACTGAAACCACGTTATGTCCACGTTATGTCAACTAAAACATGTTATGCCAAAGTTTTATCATGTGAAGTCATTTATCACGACATGCACACTTCCTTCATTATCTTTGTTAACGGAAATGAGACATTGATAACTTTCGAACGTCGAATATTTATAATTTATCTAATACTGCAGACTTCATTATCAAATTCAACACTTCATTTGAATTGGGAATAAAAGTGAAATAATCCCAGCTAGTCTGACACTTGTAAAAATTTCAACTCGTGACAAATTTCGACTTCTGAACAGTTCAGCCAAATTTCCTAAGGGGCCAGCTCAAATTTCAGTGGGACTCAAATTTTGGCTGCGAAGGTGGCCGCCGCCAGACTTTAACAGACCAACGAATCTCCTTGCCTCCCTCCGCCTTTGACTACCCCCCGAGCTCGGAGTTTCTCCGCCTTTTTGGCTAGAGCTACCCGACACAACAGGGTCAAACGACCCTTCTAACGATTGGCGCTCGGGGGTGCTCACACAGCCATGTTGCCACCAAATTCTCCCCAAAACAAAAGCTCACTACCTCAACCACGTTGCCAACTCATCTCACAAATCACCAACTCTACTTCTCGGACTTTACATATTCTTGGCTGCGCTACTCCTCCAACTCTCTCAACACTTTGAATATTCTTGGCTGGGCCACAACCATCTCGGACTTAGAATATTCTTGACTGGGCCAGTCCCCCCACAACTATCCCGGACTCAGAATATTCTTGACTGAACTCCAATCCTCAACATTTAGAATAATTTTGACTGGGCTCGCTACCCCACAACCGGACTTAAAAAAATATTCTTGGGTGTGCTACTCCCCCAACTACACTTCTCAACACTCAGAATAATTTTGAGTGTGCTAGTTCTCTCTTAGCATTACTAGTGTGATTGGTCACTATAATGGCGGAACGTTTAAATGAAAGACAAGAAAAAGGCAAACTAATTTGAAAATGCATAAATTTGTTTTTTTGCTCACGATAAACACATAAACCTGATTTTTTCAAATTTGTATGAAGACAAGTAGGCGAGCTGAGTTGAAAATTCGTGAATTTGTTTTTTGCTCGCGATTGACACAAAACCCTGTGGTGAACAGGGAAGCTAGGTTAGCTTGCTCAGGTTAGGTTTGTGTGTTAATCATTTAAACGTTCCGCCATCACAGTTACCAATCACGTCTCAATACTTCTAAGCGCATGCACACTTCAATGATTTTAATCTGGCATATTTTTACAAAGAAATTGACAGGTCAAAAGTGACAATTGTAAGTTTGAAAGTTACAATTGTCAGTTTGAAAGTGACAATTGTCAGTTGTAAAGTGACAATTGTCAGTTTGAAAGTGACAATTGTCAATTTGTAAGTGACAATTGTGGAAAAATAAACTGAAACATTGGCCTTAGCACGCCGTCCTGTGGCCGTCGTACAAAACAGGTATTTGTGTAGGTATAGGCAGGGCATCTCTATATTCTCTATGTCTTTTATTACCCTGAGGAATTTTTAAACAAAATGTTAAAAATGCCAAAAACAAATTTAGTGGGGATAAATAGAAACAAATTTGCAGAATCAAATAAATTTATAAAAATAAATTTGGAAATAGAAGGAAAAATAATTGAAATGCAGCTACTAGTGGTACAAAATATGGACATAGATATAATTGTTGGTACTGATCAGTACTATGAAAGAAAAGCAGTAATATTGATGGAAAATTGGTTCAAATTTGAAGATTTAAATGAGGAAAAAGTTGAATTGAATAATGAGATTTTGTGTAGAAAAAATGTGTGTGAAATGAGTGAATGTGAATATAATAATAATAATAATAATAATAATGAAAATGAAGATGAATATAAAAATGAGGTAATTAAAAATGAAGAATATATATAAGTGAATTTCTGAGAAAGTATAACTAAATGTTTAACGATGTATGAATCAAGAATAACAAGAAAGTATGTACACAGAATTGAAGTCAAAGAAACAGAAATTCAAATCAAAAAGTTATCCAATTCCATATCGGTTTGAAGAGAAAGTGAGAGAAGAAATTTAAAAAATGATAAATGAAGGAATAATAGAAAAATGTACCAGTAATTATATAAATCCTATAGTTGTAGTTCAAAAAAAAAAAAATGTGGAACTTAGATTATGCTTAGATGCACGAGAACTTATAATAAAATAACAACACCTCAATATGAATCTCCAATGAATATTGAAGCTATATTTGGCAGATTTATCGAAACTAAAATTTTCTCTAAGATAGATTTAGAACACAGTTTTTGGTTAATTCCATTAGATCAAAAAGTAAGAAATGGGAAGAACAGCATGAAAAAGCATTTTTGGAATTAAAACACGCTTTTTCACAAAATTTGAAAATTGACCATCCTAATTATGGTTTACCTTTTATTGTGAGAACGGATGCAAGCATGGAAAGATTAGCGGGCATTTTAATACAAGTACAAGGGGGAACTGAAGTACCTATATCTTTTATATCACGAGTCACAAAGAAACATGAGCGAAATTATAGTGTTAGTGAATTGGAATTGGCTAGTATAATTTTTTGTATAATTAAACTTAGATTTTATTTACTTGGACCAAATTTTTTTAGAGAAACCGATCATGAATCTTTGATTTCCATTTTAAATTTTAAATATGCGAGCAATATAATTCACAGATGGGCATTGCTATTGCAAGAATATAAATTTGAGATTAGGCATATACCGGGGAAGAAAAACATAGTGCCTGATACAATCACTAGGATGGGAAAGAATAATCCAAATAATTTGAGACAAATTAAAATAGGATTAAATGTATTTAAAAATAAGACAGGATTATTTTCCTTAAAAACTATATTACAGGATCAGGCTGATTTAAATGAGAAAGAAAAGAAAGGGACGATAGAAAGAAATGGTGTGGTAATTAGAAAGGTAAATATGAGAATGAGTTATATGTAATAACAAGACAATTATCAGAGAAAATAATTTCGAATATTCATGAGAAATATTCACACATAGGCATCAGAGGAAAACTTGGATGATTTTCAGAGAAATTGTAGGGACTTAACAAAATGTAGTTTATGTCAGTTAGGAAAAAGTAAACATACTACCAATAGAAATGAACCTAAAAGTATTATTTCTAAAAAGATTTTTTTAGTAATTTGATAGCTAGTGAAAATAAAAATAAACATATTCTGGTAATAGTTGATCATTTTTCAAATTTCATAAAATAATTTCCTTGCCATAAAACTAATTTTGAAATAGTAAAGAAGTGTTTGTCAAAATTTATAGAGAAACTTGAATGATATTTGATTTAAATTATGAACAAATAATATTAGATAACGCAACATATTTCAGCAACGATGAAATGAAAAGATATTGTGAAAACTTAGGAATTCAATTAAGGTTTACTAGCATAAGGCATTCATCAGCTAATCCAACAGAAAGGTATGTTAGGTTATATAGAGTATTTAAGATTAAAAGTATTAGAAAACCATAGGTAATGGGATGAAATATTACTGATAGTTGAAAAATATTTAAATGAAAACCAAACACAATAACAGAAGAAAGTCCTGAGTATGTGATGACTGGAAAAATGCCAGAAAGAGAATGGGTGAATGAGAATAAAGTATTTCCAGCGAGCACAAAAACATCTCAGAGATGTTAAAAGTAAAACTTTCCAAAACATCAAACTTCCACTGTGATGTTGTTTATACATGAATAGAACGTGTATGTAAGGCCAAATGTCCGCCGCACGGGGCTATCATCAGGATGTTCCTGGGATATCACAAAGGGCATTTTTTCCTCGTTCTTTTCATAGCCTTTTTAAAGGCACAATATAACATTTTCATGCTTTTTGTCTACATTAAATCAATGTATATGAAACATTTTTAGATATGTTCCTTAGACATCACGAAAGGCATTTGAGGGGTATAATCACAAAACTGGAATTATTTCAAAAAAATTCGTCAACAACAAACAATATTGAAAATTTGGCATAAACAATGTGTTTCCTGTGATAAAAACTACCCAGTTAACAAAAACATCTTTGAGATGTCGCATTCATATTGTGTATAATAATATATATAATTGTTACGAAAGTGATACATAATAATACGTCGCTGTTACCGCCAAGGTATACCAAATGGGATAAATGCTCACAATGTGCTTCTTATTTTGGTTGATTTGAGTCTAATTTGCATGACAATTAGTAAATCTCTCTGACTTATCGAGCACATTCCAAATATTTCTGTGGATTAGAATTTCAATATCATGTCTCAAAGGTGAAGAAGTGATTTGCATTAGTTTAAATAAAAATAGCTAATGTGGATATCAGTTTGTGAAGCTTTCTAAACAATCATGCCTGAACAAAACATTTCTGTCTTCTAGAATCTTAGCTTTGTGTCTCACAATAAACGTTTAACAAATATCTTGAGTTTTCGTCTAGTACTGATATTTGCATTTACATGAAAATTTGGTGCGAAGTGTTTTGACAAATAAGACTTGCTTTGCGGCATTGATTCAGATGTGCACATGCAGTTGAAATTTTCTGAGTATTGAGTGTACATGAAATGTTGACATTATTAATGATGGATTGTTACCAATCATTTTCAAATTCATGAAATATTACCAAAATTTAACACAAAAATATCGATCAGAATAAACATTGGTGAAAAATCTCAATATTCAGGCTTCACTTAACAATTTTAGAGTACTAGAAAGTGCCATTCATTCAAATTATCTGCCCTTTATTTACTACAACGATTCCAGATGAACATATACTTTTGAATCACATACCTAATTATGCAAGAAGCGCATAAATTAAACTTCATCTTCTTAGTAAGTACTTTAGATGCAGATAGTCAAAACCTTTTTTTAGAAACATTTCTGAAACATTCCAAGATATGATATTATGATATATCCAGAAACAGTTCATAACAATATAAATTAAGAATAATTGAAACATTTCAAAGTAACTCCCACTGACAATAATCGAAATGTTGAGGTAGCAAAATTTCTTAAATGTATCAGAATGATTCAAAGCTTTCAAAACATATCACGTTCCACTTTGCACGATTTCAGCAATTTTTAGAAGAATTAATACCCATAAGAAAATATACATGTGTATATACCAAAATCTTATCAATTAATTATAAACGAATTATTTCTTTTTGTATTTCAAATGATGTCGGTACGCACTAAAATCGACACCTATATTTACTTGCTAGTTATATAATTTTCACATTCCATTTTATCATATCAATCATTAATATATTCAATATTTCATTCAGTAACAATTTGAGTGATAGATAGCCCTATAATAATATATGGATTGCAAAACAATGGATGAATTCATCTACTCAATTATTATTTCCCTCTCCTCTGTCAAATTTATTCGCTAATAAACCTCCGTTCCTTTCCTAATAAACTACATGGACTTTTTACAAGTCGTGAGCAAAGCTATGAATGATCTCTAAACTTGAAGACTCGGAGTGCTTTTTCCTCCTGTCGCAAGGTGGAGCGGTCTAGAACCCGTTAAAACGCGCGAGAGTCGCGGGACCAGAGTAAATAAATAGCCAGACATAGTGACGTGATGATATGAATTGTAAATATTTGGAAATGGCATCAAAGCCGTCTTCACTCTCCAGTGGCATATTCCCTCTTTTATAGCTGTTAGAAATGAGCGTGTTGATGATTAAACATATATATTTCTATCAGTAGTCAGCAGTTTAATCACACATTATCATGAAAATCGAAGGTGTATAATATGTATCATTCTTGGAATGAACAATATGGTGTTCTCAGGGCTGCTTTCCCCAAATCGAAATGTGACACAAAAAGAATCGAAAAGTACCTCACATTGAAAAATTATGGATGGTTTACTCAACTTCACATTGTGATTATAATGTTACCTGACTCCAATTTAGATTTGAAATAATAGTTACATTCACCTCCCTTCGATAACATTTGGCTTCAAAATGTGAATCAAAAAACGACCAAAAGGGTCCGAAAAAGAAGTTCTGGAGATGGTTAATATGAGTCCTAACTTGACTCATAGTTGTGAAATTGGAACGTGAACGTGAGGTATACAAGGGAGTATATATATATATATACCGCCAGCTATCACAGTGAGGACACACCGTTGACTCAACGTTGTGAGGACCACTGGAAGGAATGGTGCTAGACGTTTGGCATGGCCTTATCTGTTCTCAGTTAGAGTGGGGGGAACTGAAAATCACCAATATACAGTTGAAATAGTGAAGATTTCAGATTTGATTTTCACGAGTATATCGGAACAAAGTGAGGACCGTACTTCCATGATATCATTTTGAAGTCCGTTTATTCATTCACTTGTTCCTACCAAACTGAGGTCTCTGTAAACTGTATATTACTATAATGCGTAGAAAGTGAGGACCACTAAATGTTGCCACGTTTACATATTTCTCTTCGCACATGATCGGCTCAACTATATTTCAATATTTTTCCAATTTGGAGGGTTGTTGAAGGGTAGTTTTCGATTCACAAAGCGTATTCAGCAGGTATAAAATAATTCGTTTCTGTAAAAAAAAACGGGTATTTAAACTGTTTCAAGATTTTTCCACTCCGGAGGGTTGTTGAGGAGTAGTTTTTGGTACACAATTTATTTCACCATATAGAACGTATTCAGCAGGTATATAAAACTAATTTCTGTCAAAATATCTCCAGCAACAGGTATTTCAACTGGTTCAAGATTTTTCTATTTCGTAGGGATGTTGATGGGTTGTATTTGTTTCACAAATAATTTCACCCCGTAGAAAGTATACAGCAGGTATAGAATAATTAATTTCTGTCAAAAAATTCCCAGCATCGGGTATTTCCACAGTTTAAGGATTTTTCTAATTTGTAGGGTTGTTGAGGAGTAGTTTTTGGTTCACAAATTTTTTCACGCCATAGACCGTACTCAGCACTTGTAGAATAATTCATTTATGTCAAAAAATCTCGAGCAACGGGTATATCAACCGTTTAAAAATTTTTTTTCTTCGGAGGGTTGTTCAGGGGTAGTTCTTGGTTCTCCAATCATTTCACTCCATAGATTGTAATCAGTAGGTGTAGAATGTTTCAAGATTTTTCCAATTCGCAGGGTTGTTGAGGGGTAGTTTTTGTCCCACAATTTTTTTCACCCTATAGAATGTATTCAGCAGGTGTAGAATAATTCATTTCTGGCAAAAAATCTTCAGCATCAAGAATTTCAACTGTTTCAAGATTTTTCTACTTCGGAAGGATGTTGAGGGGTAGTTTTTGGTACACAAATTATGTAGCCCTATAGAACGTATTCAGCAGAAATAGAGTAATTCATTTCTGTCAAAAAATCTCCAACAACGGGTATTTAACTGTTTCAAGATTTTTTTATTTCGAAAGGATGTTGAGGGGTAGCTTTTGTTTCACAAATAATTTCACCCCGTATAACGTATTGGGCGGGTATAGAATAATTCATTTCTGTCAAAAAATCTCCAGGATTTCAACTGTTTGGAGTTTTTCTAGATATTTCTACTTTGGAGGTTTATTGAGGGGTAGTTTTTAGTTCACAATTTTTTTCACTGTATAGACCATATTCAGCAGGTGTAGACTAATTCATTTCTGTCAAAAAATCTAGAGCAACGGGTATTTCAACTGTTTCAAGATTTTTTTACTTTGGAGGGTTGTTGAGGGGTACTTTTTGGTACACAAATTATTCACCCCATAAAATGTATTCAGCAGGAATGGAGTAATTTATTTCTGTCAAAAAATCTCCAGCAACGGGAATTCCAAAACTGTTTCAAGATTTTTCAAATTCGGAGGGCTGTTAAGGGGTAGTTATTGGTACACAAATTATTTCACCCTATAGAACGTATTCAGTAGGTTGAGAATAATTCATTACTGTCAAAAAATCTCCAGCAACGGGTATTTCAACTCTTTCAAGATTTTTCTACTTCGGAGGGATGTTGAGTGGTAGTTTTAGCTTCACAAATCATTTTACCCCATAAAACTTATTCAGCAGCTATAGAATAATTAATTTCTGGCAAAAAATCTCTATCATCGGGTATTTCAACTATTTCAAGATTTTTCTACTCCGGAGGGTTGTTCAGGGGTAGTTTTTGATGAACAAATTATTTCACCCTATAGAACGTATTCAGCAGGTTTAGAATAATTCATTACTGTCAAAAAATCCCCAGGAACGCGTATTTCAACTGTTTGGAGTTTTTCTAGATATTTCTACTTTGGAGGTTTATTGAGGGGTAGTTTTTAGTTCATTTTTTTCACTGTATAGACCATATTCAACAGGTGTAGACTAATTCATTTCTGTCAAAAAATCTCGAGCAATGGGTATTTCATCTGTTTCAATATTTTTCTAATTTAGAGGGTTGTTGAGGGGTAGTTTTCAGTTCACAAATTATTTCACTCTCCATACCGTATTTAGCTGGTGTAGAATAATTCATTTCTGCCAAAAAATCTCGAGCTAGGGGTATTTCAACTGTTTCAAGATTTTTCTACTTCGAAGGGTTGTTGAGGGGTAGTTTTTGTCACACAATTTTTTTCACCTCATAGAATGTATTCAGCAGGAGTAGAATGATTCATTTCTGTCAAAAAATGTCCAGCAACGGATATTTCAACTGTTCCAAGATTTTTTTACTTTGGAGGGTTGTTGAGGGGTAGTTTTTGGTACACAAATTATTTCACCCCATAAAATGTATTCAGCAGAAATGGAGTAATTTATTTCTGTCAAAAAATCTCCAGCAACGGGAATTCCAACTGTTTCAAGATTTTTCAAATTCGGAGGGCTGTTAAGGGGTAGTTATTGGTACACAAATTATTTCACCCTATAGAACGTATTCAGTAGGTTAAGAATAATTCATTACTGTCAAAAAATCTCCAGCAACGGGTATTTCAACTCTTTCAAGATTTTTCTACTTCGGAGGGATGTTGAGGGGTAGTTTTAGCTTCACAAATCATTTTACCCCATATAACGTATTCAGCAGCTATAGAATAATTAATTTCTGGCAAAAAATCTCTTTCATCGGGTATTTCAACTATTTCAAGATTTTTCTACTCCGGAGGGTTGTTGAGGGGTAGTTTTTGATGAACAAATTATTTCACCCTATAGAACGTATTCAGCAGGTTTAGAATAATTCATTACTGTCAAAAAATCTCCAGCAACGGGTATTTCAACTCTTTCAAGATTTTTCTACTTCGGAGGGATGTTGAGGGGTAGTTTTGGCTTTATGGAATTATTAATTTCTCTCAAAAAATCCAAAGAATAGATTCCTGTCGAAAAACCTTGAGCATCGGTTATTTGAAAATACCATAAGCTAAACCCCAATAATCATCAATGATCAGCGTGCTACGATATGTTGCCACATTTTTGGACCTCACTCAGTGCTTACCGTATAATCCCACAAGGAACGATAATTTACACGTATAGAAAATATACGTGCCCGCAGCAGCGCCTTCAACTGGCGAATCGACAAACTAAAATATACGATTTTTTCTATCTTTCTACCAAAGTGAGGTCCACCTATTTCATGCGATATTTCAACTAACAGTAGTAAACTCACGAAAAGGAACGAAACACTACATCTGTCTCACTCCGAACGATTTGAAGGTTAATCACTGAACTTGTGCAGAGGATGACCCTCCGCACGGAACAGCAAAAACGTCGTGAGGTCCGTATACGGACCTCACTTTGACATGGTCCTCACAACTATATATATATATATATATAGGTATATATAAATTAACTCCCTCGTAGAGTATTATTTATCAAAATAAACACATTGTTTTTGGCAAATTTTCAATATTGTTTTTATAGACGGAATTTTTCGCATAAGATATGCCAGTTTTGTGATTATACCTCCCATTTTTTGCTTGTTTTTTCATCCTACTGATTGTGCAAATTAACAGTCAAAATATGCATATGAAAACCTTAAGGCGAATTAAAAAAAGATTATGGACAAAAATTATTTTAATATGCCATCAAAAAATCAAAATCATCAAATTGTCTTCCGTTACTCTCCATTGTTTCTGATGGCGGAACCATTGTTTTGTCACAATTATCGAATTTTTTTCTTGTTATACTTGATTATTTTAATATGCCATCAAAAAATCAAAATCATCAAATTGTCTTCCGTTACTCTCCATTGTTTCTGATGGCGGAACCATTGTTTTGTCACAATTATCGAATTATTTTCTTGTTATACTTGATTTTCTTCCACTTCACCTGCAACAAAAGCACAATCTGCTGTTATGACGGATTTACTATTGAAAAAAGTTATAATTATTTTCCATTCTAAATAATATTAATCATATATTTTCTATGAAACGAGCAATTCTCAGAATTTTGATAGGACCACTAAAAATGTAAGTTTCTAAGCCAATTTTCAACGAGTTCAACAAAAAGATAATATTCATCTCGAAAATTAAAGACTATAAGATTCAGAGACTGTTTTAAGTACTCACCAAAAGTCAACTCCGTTAATATTGTATTATTAGGTTTAAGTTAAAGAGTTTTCAAGCACAGGTGCACGTAAAATCTTTCCCATCACTTCCTCCGACTTCTGTAGGAATATACCTAAATTAAAATGTGTATGTATTAAAATGAGACAAACACTTCAAACAAAAAAATGTTCTGAACACAGTATATTAAACACAATATTCATGAAGCCATCTTGTTCACCTTATAATGATTACTAAAAATCAGCACCCTAATGAAAGACTCCATTAGGTGAACGTATTGTAGTGTAAATAAGGTTTATCGAGTAATAGGTATAGGTACTTACAAACTGAAAGTCGTATTCATTTTCGTATACTTTCAGTCCTTCCTCAGCTCTCGAATTTGTAGCATGGCATCCGTCATGTTTTTGAGGTTATATATTTCTGAAGAACGACCATTCAATATACTTTGCAGTCCGTGATCACAAATTTTATTTCCTACTACTTTTAATATATTTTGTCATGTCCAAACTTATTGGTGTGAAGTTACCCACAGATTTCTGGCAACACATGCTGACGAACGATTTGTGGTTGGAAAACTCATTTGTAAGTAACCGGACTAAAATCTGTGGCTAGGTTATTTATACGTACGTATATAAATTGATGACGCGGCAAGCAAGTACATCAAATAAGATATAAGGGATTCCAAATGGATTCATGTAGTGGAAACCATTTCTATGTCACTCATACGGATTTGGATTGAAACATTTTCATTCGTTGAGACACATCTTCAAGATATCACACGTTTAATGAAAATCTCACGAAATACGGAGTATTTTATGTAGATTACAATGGTGAAAACTGTTTCTCTGTTACCCGTACAGATTTTGTATAGATGCTTATTTTTTCATTGGAAACTATCTTCAAAACATAGCACGGTATAAAAAATGTAACCCGATGATGTGCGTTCATGGAAATCACAAGAAATACAGGGTGTAACATAAGTACGTTGAAATATTCAAGTGACGTATTCCTGAGACAATTTTAAGAAAAAAGTCTAAATAAACTTGTGTCCGGAAATGCTTCGTTTCGGACATACAGGGTGTTGAAATTGAATTTTTTTGTACGCTTTTTAAAAATAACTTTTGCAAAAAATAAGTTATTTGCACGAAATTTGGTACCCGGGGTTCTTTTGACGTGGGAAATCATAATTTCGTAACAATTTGCATGTAACATCTAGAGGGCACTGCGTACGCTGTCATTATTCACTTCAAATTGCCCTAACATTTTTGACAGTAAACTTTTGGTACTTTTCATGAGAAAATCTCATTCCCACACCTTTTCCAAGTAAAAAAGGTACACTTTCTCAACAACGCTGGAGGTGATCGTTTTCGAGATATTTACAATTTTCTATATTGATGCATGTCACTTAGCTCCTAGGGCGCTAAGTGAAGTTGAGTTCGAGATACAGATTGTTGAAATTTTTCCAAGCTTTCCTAAGTAAAGAAAAGACCATTGACGCGAATTAAAAGATGTGATTGGTGTAGAAAAGGAAGAAAATTCGAAATGAGGTTGCCCCCAGAAGAAAAATAACGAGAGGAGAGTAAAAAAAGTTTTTAGAACGAGAAACTTGCGAAAATTTGTAACAACTGAAAGAAAAAAAAATAATTGGAAATACTAATAAGAACCCCAAATCTACAGACAAATCAACGAAAGTCATCAACTGAACACAAAATAACAGGAGCAGAAATCAAATAAGTAAGCTGAGACGAAAAAATAACGATTACGTACCTAACGACCATAAATATCCCTGAAAGATGAACCGAGACCACTGGAAACTGGTAAACTAAAGGTATTTATAACCATCACCTTTCCTTTGGTCCCATTCATCCAGTTTTTTGGAGCCAAGCAGCGGAGCAGTTTGTATATAAACACCCACTAACAATTCTAACCGTGCGGAACTGTTTTAAATGGATTCACTGACTTCATTTCCATTTTTTAATCGAACTTTTTATTTAGTATAAGAAAATTATAAAATCAAAATGAACAATATATTTGTCTATTATTTATAACCTAATTCTGTTGGTAATTGTGGCAATTGTTAGGTTCACTGGATCCAGAAGGCTTTGCTTCTACGGGTACGGCCAATGGGAGGAGTCTAATAGTTCGAATGTCAAAAATAACCCACAGAAAAAGTTAGGTTAGGTTAGAGACAACGTTTGAACTACCGACATATGTCAATTTTAAGTACGAAATGTTCAAAAATAGTGGAATCCGAATCCGGAATTCCGGAATGAGATGTTCATAGATAAAAGTTTATATTATGTTAATAAAATATTTCCAAAATGTATCTTATCGGTAAAACGGTAACGGACAATTCTTGGTTTATTGGTCCAGTTGTTATTGCCCCCCAGATCTGATAGGAACATAGTGTTGTGTAGTATTGTTTACTTTCTACTGACAAAATTTATATATCCTTTTCTCATGAAAATGAAGTATTGGCCAGTGACAACCTAAAAAATACCGACAATAAGATACCCATAGTGCCATATCAATTCAGTCCCTTGGCAAGAATACCTCGGAAGAACTGTACGAAAGCATTTGCAACATCACTACTGTTGACTGCATTTCATCAAGCTGCATTTCTCTAGGCAATCCACTTCTGGATATGGATCTTACAAATAGTCTAAAAGGGTTGTGATCTTGTGCAATATTTCTTTTAATATTGATTTGATGCTTTGTAATTTGCTTTAGTGCACTAGGTTTAGAGTCCGTACTATTTTTTTTTAATTAATTTGTGTAAATAATTTTTCTTTCTTATCTTATGCACCAAGTCGAGCATAGATATTTGGGTTTATGTGCAGTTGCTTTTTCTGGATACTAACGATTGCGAAAGAACAGAAATCTCAGGGTTTGTGTAGGGTGGGCAAGGCTGGTATTAATAGTCACAAGAACGTCTTGGATGTTTATTTCGGAATAACTAGGAAATATTCTCTGGTTGCACACTAAAAGAATATTTTTATTTACACAATTGTATGAAAAATAAATGTGTTTATTAATTATATTGTAATTTAACTTGGAAGTTTTAAGATTGATTTAATGTACGTAGAATAATGAATTAAATGAAATAAAGCCAATTTCTTACCTAAAAGAAGACCAGCCAGTGTCAAAAAATACTGATGAGTATTTTTTGGTAACAAATAAGCCATAAAGGTTCCCCTTTATAGAATGCAAAGTTCGAGAATGATTTGAGTTGACAAGAATAAAAATGTGTAAAACTCTCGTTTTCACTGATAAGGTTGTTGAAAAAAAAAACGCATAGTAAAAAGTTTAAATCCAAAACGTAGTTTCAATTTCAAATAATATGGAAAAACAGCCTGGTGGCGCCATCTGTTATAAATGGTGATAACTTATGAAACGTAAATGAAAGAGTTCTGTAATTAGAATTACAGAAGAAAGTAAACATGAATACAAATAAATAGTTGGAGTTGCGGATGTCAGATGGAAAATTGACAAGTTTTATATTACTCGAGAATAGAATAAACAATGACAACAATTATAATTATTATTGTAATAGGTGTGACTGCCACAACCTATAATGACTATTATATGGGTTAACGATATGTTTTGCTATACGATGTGAATTGTTTTATAGAGCAGATCGAGACAGTAATTAACATTCTCACATTCGACAAGATCAAACCAATTTTATTTTTTATTAACTGAATAGTAAAAAAAGTTACCTATTTGGTTGTCATATGCGGCTCAACAGATTGATGGGCTCTTCAATCTTGTGTTGTGACACTGAATGTATTTTGCAAAGTGAATTACAGAATTTTGGTTCAGAAGTAACAATCGCACATTGTTCAAAATTAAAAAACACATGTTTTTATTATTTTACTTAAATACCTCAGAAGTGGTGATAGGGTGAAACTTTTAGGTTTCACACTAGATGATAAACTCAACTGGTCAAAATACATCTGGGAATTTTTGTAGATCAAAAAACCTTTGATTATCATATTTGAGAAATTGTCTAATCAACTAAGAGGATGTTAGGATTCATTATGAGAAACTAAAGACAATATAAAAACACCGAGCCTTCCAAAGCCATTTATTCACTGGTAAGAAGTATTATTAAAAAGACATAAATGCTATCAAGCAAGAA
The DNA here is from genome assembly GCA_958298965.1 of Chrysolina haemoptera. Classification (NCBI taxonomy): domain Eukaryota; kingdom Metazoa; phylum Arthropoda; class Insecta; order Coleoptera; family Chrysomelidae; genus Chrysolina; species Chrysolina haemoptera. The sequence continues at coordinate 31,297,077 of OY282584.1, forward strand.
AAAGACTTTTGCCAAGTATCACACATTCAAAATGGAAGGTGTACCCTGCTAGATCGAAAGGCTTCCTAGAAACTATTTTAAATATATGGTCTCCACAGTCTAATCATTTGTATTTTTTTAAATTTGTTTCTCACTTCACATTTTATTAATCGGGGACCTCGTCAGGCACACTTCCTCCATCTAGTCACAGCAAAATCATGGATGCTTTCTCCTAATCTCATCAAAATCTTGCAGAGTATTTGGGTATGATGACATCTGCGCAATGTCCATCAGCCAATTTTAAAACTGTTCATTACGTTGATTGAGGGATGAGATAGTTCAACTTTTTGTTTATTGTACTTCAAAAAATCATCACATAGGTACTCAAGTTCCTTGTCGACGGCTCTATCTCTATGTTCCGTAATAGCAGCTAAACGGGTCACAACACAAGATAGGGCAAGACCCGGAAATCGACCAACGCTCCTTTGAAATTCGAGATTATTGTATACCTCTCAATTTCAATCAATGACAGAATTAGAATTAGTACCTGGTGTATATCCAATATCCATTCAAGAGTAAAATATGAAATATTATTATACTGAACCAAACCCAAAAAGAATAAAACTGTCAAAACTAGTGTCCAATCAGGGTTCTTATGATAGGAAGGGTTATGAAATAAGTGAGTTTTTGGACAAGGGGGTACCTGAAGAAAGGGAGAGATTACGTCATTGGAGGGAAATTAAGTTGGCTATCCTGAAAGTGGTAACTTTGGTTATATTTTCCACAAAATATATATCCCTAATATTTACGAATAAATAAATAAAGCCCGTTGCTCATATCATATTCGTAAATTGTTGTATTTTTGCATTCCTAGTTGTTTATTACTTGTTTTTTCGTAGCTTTTATTTCTGAAGTTTAAAAAATGCCGGGACACTTCAAGTGCTCTGTTAAATATTGTGGCAGTACATCTATATGTGCCCTAATACATTGACTTTTCATAGATTCCCCAAGAATAATACAGTAAAGCATGCATGGATTAATTACTGTAGTAATAAAGAGTGGGTACCTAATGATAGTGCTAGGATTTGTTCCGAACATTTTAATGAAAGTGATTTTGAAACTAATATACAAGAATCTCTGCTACATGTGAAGCCAAGAAGAAGGCTGAGGAAAAACAGTGAGTTCATACAGTTCTAATTCAGAAACAGAACTCAATTCGGTTTTGGACAGAAACTGTTGAAAACCAATATTTTTGCCATGACATTATGAAATAATGTTGGTGTTCCTTTCTAGTTATTCCTACAAAGACTGCAGGTCTGTCTACTAGGATATGGAATGAATCTATTAACAATGATTCAACAATAATGTTACAAGAAGTAGCTGGAGTTCGATTGGAGACAGAGACGTATGGGCAAGAATCTGTAATGAAAGTCGATCATTTACCAACAAATAATGGTTAGTACATTATATTCTATTCATGATGTTATGAAATTATTGATATTGATAGGTGTTTTTATGCCATTTTAGATGGGGATCCACAGTCTTCTTCCACCACTTGTACGCAACAACATTGCAAAGAACAAGCAAAAATCATTGACCAGTTGAAACTGTGCAATATCACTATAGTGCAACAATTATCAGGGAGAGAAAAAAATATATATTTGGAGAATATAATTGTAAAACAAAACCAACAACTTTCCGAGAGTTGCACACCGACTTGAATCATAAAATTAAACAAGTTTTGTCTGGAATTTTATCACCTGCTCAGCTTGACTTGGTTTTGAAACTTAAAAAAAAGTGCAATGGTCGAAAGATGATTTATACAAAGCTATTACTTTGAGGTATTTTAGCAAGAAAGCTTACTTATTCCTACGGAAAGAAAAGTTCCCATTACCCAGTATAAGACCTCTCCAAATGTATTGCGGCAAGATAAATTTGTACTCAGGAATTTTGAAAGATGTACTTAAATTCATGAGTTTGTTATAAGCGCGTACTGTACTGCATTATCTGTGACATGTTGAATAAGTTTTGTGAACTGACTAGTCTGATAAGATTTTAGATTTATGAAATTTAAGAGCAAATAAATATGTATCTATCTGTCATTTGAATCATTTACCTCATTTCACATTCACACATTTTAGAAGTTGTCAGATTATGAATCACACTTTCTTCTGGCACCTGAGATTTTGGAATGGTGGAGATTTAGATTGCAGGAATGAGAAAAATAAAATTTGGACCACTTTTAATTCTTCATTCCCGCAATCCAAATCTCTATTTGTAACTTGAAGGACGCAAACTCTACATAATTATTCTGGAATAGTGTCAACATAAAAAAGTAGTTATGATTTCTTTCATTTCTCTTAAAGGGTACAATTTAATCAGTGATATTACAGAAACATTGAAGAATTAATATTTGAAATATATTTCCACACGAACATTTCAAATTTCAGGTTATGTGATTCTTCCACCTTTTCCGTTTCTTGAAACTGCTCCCTTTGTATAGAATTCACTTTATTCTTGGTACATCCAATTTGATAATTGATGCATATATTATAAACTACGACCAACATTCAGAATCTATCAAAAATGATCAAAATTTGTTCTTTTCGTCAACCGGCAACCGGCTGCACCCACGAGAAATCCTCGGAAGTCTACGAGAAACTTGTGCGAGCTAGGTTAGGTAATGTATAAATAACAAATATGCATTAATCACACGCACATAGTAATATTATTGCAATTCAAATTTGGCGCCTTCCCTCCAATGACGAAACAAGATGCCGGACAAATACGATGACATTTCATAACCCCCCCTATCACAAGAACCCTGTGTCCAATCTTCTTTTTTTTATATTATAACCCAACTTTTTCGTTGCTTTTTTATTGGTGCTTTTGTGGGTTATTTTTGACATTCGAACTACTACAAGAGATTTCCATTGGCCTCCCATTCCTCCCATTGGCCGTACCCGTAGAAGCAAAGCCTTCTGGATCCAGTGACATTTAACGGACTTTAATTGGCCTAATCAATAAGGCACAAGATTCTCTCTCAAGTTTTTGGGATAGAATAATAGAGGGCGTTCGATTTATTTTGGAAACATTCAAAGTATAATAGGCCATAGAGCTGTAGGTTATTTCATAATTTTTTTTAAATAAAAATAAATTACAAAATTCAATTATTAAAATGTATTAATCTATTTTGGCTATCATTTTTGACAATTTTTCAATATTGTATATTATTTCCCTTATATACAGGGCAGTGCACGTTCCTGAATCCTACTGAGAGCAAGAGTTTTTATTTTTCTTGTTTCACCGGGTAAAATAAAGTTTTGAGCTAGGGCATTTTTGTTATTTAATAAAAGAAGTTCATTCTATATTTTCTACATAATAAATCAAATTTACATTTCAATTCAACAGACAACACAACACAAAAACAATATAAAATAAAAACTTATAAAATTACAACAATATATATATATATATATATATATATATATATATATATATATATATATATATATATATATATATATATATATATAGGTACCTTGGCACCTCAAAAATGATCATCGTTGTCACCTCATATACAGTGCGGCTTTTTATAGCCCCCCCCCTGTTAACTTTTGAACGGTTTGACGTAGAACGATAACAAAAAAACGTTTCGAGGGTTTCACCGATACTACCTTTTGAAATATAACGCATTGTGATTGCTCGATAGATGGCGCGGGGGGGCACAAAAACCTAATTTTTTTAAATGGCATGGGGGGTCGAGTGACACATCGTTGAAAAGAGAATTGGATTCAACCATCTAATTTTAAATTTTTTTTAAATTTCGTTATATATATATTTTATAAATATGTTTTTTCACAATAAGCATTTGAAGTGTCAATGTAACAAAAAGAAAACAAACTATTATGACATGTAGTATTTAAATAATTAGAAGCAAAATTGTTGTCAATTAACGAAGCAGGTGTTCGACATGTCCACCTAATACTTCTTGACAATAAAAAATTCGATTCACAAATTCCTGCCGAACATTATTCAACATGTCTGCAGTTATACCAGCACAAACCCGTGTTATTCGTTCTTTAAGTTCTTCCAAAGAGTTGGATTGTTGCTCATACACTTTGGATTTGACGTATCCCCACAGAAAGAAGTCACAAGGTGTAAGGTATGGTGATCGTGCCGGCCATTCGATTGGTCCACGACGTCCAATCCATCTCATAGGGTATGTTACATCCAAATACTCTCGAACTTGACGTTGGAAGTGAGGAGGGGCCCCCATCTTGCTGGAAGGTGATGTGTTCCTGAAATTCGTTCTCATTTTTCTAATATTCCAAGTATGAGTGGTTCAACCGTATCTCTTAGTAAATCCAGGTACAAATTACCGTAAGTTTTCTTCCAGAAATAAGGGACTTACAATATGGTCTCCCAGAATTCCAGCCCACACATTTATTTTCTGTGGGAACTGTGTGTGACCTTCTCGAAAGATATGGGGACTTATATCACTCCAGTATCGCACATTTTGTGTATTCACATTTCCGTTCAAAAAAAAGGTACTTTCATCTGAAAAACAAATATTCCTAATGTAATTGGGGTTCCTAGCTATCTTTTCCTCCATAATTTCACAAAATTCCATTCTTCGGTCTGGGTCGTCTTCTGTGAGTTGGTGTAACATTACTAATTTGTATGGATGGAACTTGTGTTTCTTCAAATATTTTTTTACTGTAGCTGTTGAGACCCAAATCGTACTTGCTAAACGAGAGGTACTTTGTTGCGGATTTACCACCATTTCGGCAATTATCGAAACCTTTGTCTCTTCCGGAATTGATTTTCGATCAGCTCCACCTTTCCTACGAACACTGCCAGTTCTGTTGAATTTTTCAACTAGTTCCCTCAAAAATTTCCGAGTTCCGAGTAGGATGTTCAGGAAATTTTTCATTAAAAATTCTCTCCGCTTCGTGGTAGTTCCGATGGGCCTCACCAAAATTATAAATTGCTTCAATTTTTTCTTCGAAAGGACGTATACGAACCATGATGATATCAAATATTCAAAGTAAATAATAATTATAAGTAGACAAAACTCCTCAGTGAATATGAATACAATAATTCATCAATCCATTGTACTTTTATAGGTAACTAATTAATTATTGTCATTTAAACAAATCCAATAAATAGTCCTTTTGTAGTACCTGCTATTACTTTTGTCATTAAAAATAAATGAAATGGGTATAATTTCGATATCCTAATACCTAAGCTTTGAAAGGAATTCAAAATGAATAATTATTAATGTTGTGAATTGTCTTTATTGACCGTATTTCGTGGTATTGATTGCAATTGTGAATCACTAGAACAATTAAGGTATTTTTCTTCAAACATTATTATTTTAATACCACCCAAAATATTTTCCGTCCCATTATTTCACATCAAACCCTTCAAAAGTTATTGAGGTAAGGTAAGGAAACGAATTCAGATCCGCTCTTACACTTGACACTTCAAATGCTTATTGTGAAAAAACGTGTCAACGAAATTAAAAAAAAAATAGATGGTTGAAAAGAGAATCAAATTCTCTTTTCAACGATGTGTCACTCGACCCCCCATGCCATTTAAAAAAATTAGGTTCTTGTGCCCCCCCGCGGCATCTATCGAGCAATCACAATGCGTTATATTTCAAAAAGTAGTATCGGTGAAACCCTCGAAACGGTTTTTTTTTATCTCTCTACGGCAAACCGTTCAAAAGTTAACAGGGGAGGGGGACTATAAAAAGCCGCACTGTATAAGGCTGTATGTATCCTGCGTTTTCAGAGGTGACAACATTTTCCATTAATTTTTAGCCAGAAATGTTCTATAGGGTGTAGGGATCATTATATCAAAAATTCGTCTGGAGGTCACTTGTGCTCTCCTATACGTACGGAAACATTTTTAGTTCGACAGCATATGACTGGTGCTAGTGTCGTACTCATATTTGTGTGAAATATGACGTTATCATCTCCCTTATACAGCAGGTTAGTTGTAACCTCCAAAAATGGCAACATCAGGTGTTCCATTTGAATTTTCAACTTTGAACGTACGTTGTAGCCTATCCGCTTAGTGAATTAAAAATGAATCCGAGAAGTCGTTGAATTTTAGAAATAGCCAGAGTTGAAGTTAAAGTACATTATAATATTCTAGTGCAATTTTGTTGATTAATCAAATTATACAGCTGACGGTAAACGAACGGACTTTAAATGACAAAGGATGATATAATTATTATAGATTTTTGAAATGTTTGTCCCGATTGAATATATGATTTGTTATCCGAATTTCATAAAGAGAAGGGCGCAACATTGTGGACTCCCGGTTTTTCTAATTTTTGGATACATCATTGTAGAGGTAAAGAAAAACAACTTTTTTCATTGGATTTTTTTCTGGCTCGACAGAGTAAGCTACAAAAATGAGTTCAATGTCTAATGACAATACTGGAAAATACTGGTCTACGAGTGAATGTTTCTTGGTTTTGGAGTATAAGATGCTGTGAAAAATATCGATTGTCTTGACATTATCAATTATAGTGCAAATACAGGATGAGGTAGAAAATACGTTTTTTATGAAACCCGTTTATCGACTTCTGGACCAAGTGTGGACTTTTCCTTGATTTTCTAGAAGCATATTCTGTAAATGAAATGCTTTGAAAACATTTTACAACGTGTCTACACAGTGAGAAAAAATAGTGTTAAATTATAGGAGATGATACGAGAGCATTCACTGTTGATGTCCGAATTTGATATTTCACATATATTGAAAATCAAGTGTCATTTACTCTTTTGTGTGATGAAAAAAAAGACAAATTCTCAAAAAACAATTTTTTGGATAAATCACGGGCAAATATTCATTTGATTTCTGTTGATACGAAAGCTATGAGTACATTAAACTTTTCATCAATTTCGAAAAGAGGTATTTTTTGAAACATTTTGTCTATGATAAATATACACGATGTTTTGTAGTATTTTTCAGAATTAATTGGACGAATCTGTAATATTGTGACACTGCCAAGGGTCTGGGGGCGAATTGATAGGCAAAGATCCCTGATTTGTATGTTTATTGAGTTGTTACAGTGTCACGATGTTAAATACAACTGATTATGCATTTCAATATCAAATCAGTGGCTTGGGTCGTGGCTTCCTCCGGCTCCCCGCACGCGGTGGGCGTCCTGCTGACTTGGCTCGTCGGCCTTGTGAAGTGAGCTTGAAGTAATCTACAGGGTGTATTTGCGACACTCCCCCTTCTTGAAAAACGTCGTCCCGACGTTTCGGCAGGCAAAACAGCAACCCTCAGCGTCCGAAGGCTTTGGAATCGACGACCAGCCCTGTGAACAATAAAAAAAATACACAGAAACTTGTTTTCATGAACAGAAAAAAATATGGTTAATTATCAACTCAATAAATCGCTAAGACTATTGTACACCAACTCTCTTGTCTTGGCATCGGTTACATTCTGCGAAAGCTTATACTTAGATGCTTCATCAAATCAAATAATTTTATTATTATTATCATTTATTGGTGGGTAGTTACATGTAACCTACAAAATACTGAACAGTATCGACTCTTATATAATTGAAACAACCTACAAATTGTAAAGTTATTTACCTTCCAACATTTTTACAATTGCTCATTATTTATTTTTTCCTATAGGCCTACTATTCGACGACTGTTGTCCCATCAAAATTACTGTGTTTTTATTCTGAATGTTTTCATTTATTGTTTCTTTGACAATCGGCATTTCCGGTGAAGTATCCGGTATAGTTGATTTTATAGTTTTATTTTGCTCTCTTTTTGTGTGAATTAAATGATAAATGACCCAAATGATGAAACCTGTCACCACAACAATGACAGAAATCCCGCTAATGTCGTTCAATACTACATTCCAATCCATTGCTTGGACTCTCGGTATGAGACCGATTCCTACTAGGTATGGATTTTTAATGATTACTATTATTATCATCAAAAATGCTAAGATAGTCGAATACGTTTATTCCTAGAAACGAACTCATATGGTCGGAGGAAAAATTAGCCAACTGTACATTTTTGACTGGAGCGAAATAAATGAGCAATTCATTAGTTCAATTAGCGGTGAATGACCAATACTCCGACATCAACATCAACAAAAATGCAATAATTTTTTATGCTAATCACTTAGCTAGCATAACATTCAAAATAAAATAAATCAATTTGTATGTTTATTAAACACATGAAGCAATTTTATAGACGTCACAATTGAAACAAATATTAATCAATGGAATAAACGTGAAAAACTCTCAGAGAAAAGTGTAAAAATTTATTAATGACATACAAGACTTTTGGTATATTTTGAACAACTGAACTCATGAAAATAACAACAACATGGATATATAGAAAATAACATTAAACATTTGAATAAGTTCAAGTTTGATCTTCAACACTCCCCCTCAAACTTGCAACTGGTATATCCATGTTCAGGTCACTCCCAACAGCGATCTCAAAAACTGAAATCTGGATTTGGGTATTGGCTTCGTAAAAATATCGGCTATCTGGTTTTTAGTTGGAATAAACTCCAATAAAAATATTTTTTCTTTGAACTTCTCTCTTATGAAATGGTAGCAAATATCGATGTGTTTGCTTCTCTTGTGGAATTCAGGATTTTTCACTAGTTTGATTGCACTCTGGTTATCAACAAACAATATGGGAGTACTCTGTGAAGGTCCAGTGAACTCTTGAAGAAGATGTTTCAGCCAAATGAGTTCTCTTGCTGCTAGACTTGCGGCAATGTATTCGGCTTCTGTGGTGGAAAGAGACACGGATTGTTGTTTCTGAGAACCCCAAGAGATTGGAGAATTTCCTAAGTGGAAAACATAACCACTGATAGAGCGTCTTGTAGTTCTGTCAGATGCGAAATCTGCATCGCTGAATCCTTTCAGTACCATTTCTTCATTCGTTTTATAGTGGATCCCATAGTGCACTGTTCCCTTCAGATATTTCATTATTCTCTTTACCATATTCCAGTGATTTCGTTGAGGATTTTCTAGGAACTGACTTACTTTCCCAACTGCATATGCAATGTCTGGACGTGTACAGACTGACAGATAAATCAAACTTCCTACAGCTTGTCTATATGGTATTGATTGCATATCGACAGCTTCCAGACTGAAATTTTGGTCAGAGTCATTGCTAGCAGGTACGTCATTCGGGGTAGAATCTATCATGTTGAATTTTTTTAAAACTTTTCTTATGTGATTCGCCTGATGTATGAAAATCGTCCCGTTCTGCTCTTGTTGTACCTCTATGCCAAGGAAAACTGATAACTCTGAAGTTCTGACCGAAAATTCATCCTTCAGGTGACTCAAAAGGATATCAATGTCAGACTTGTCAGATGCAGCTATCAATCCATCATCTACGTAGAGAGCCAGAAAAAGGATCGACCTTCCTTTCTTCCTCAAGAATGCACAAGGATCTGAATTTGTAGCAGAAAAGTGAAAATCCTTCAAAAACTTCGTGAATTTTGTATTCCATACTCGGGGTGCTTGCTTGAGTCCATATAAACTTTTCGAAAGTTTACAAACGTTCTCGGTTCCATCAGAATATCCTTCAGGTTGAGCCATATATATTTCTTCCTCCAATTCACCGTACAGAAAAGCTGTTTTGATATCGAATTGTTTGAGTTTCATACAATTTGCTGCGGCTAACGTTAAAATCATTCTGATTGTGTCAAATCTGACAACCGGGCTGAAAGTTTCTTCATAATCTTTTCCGTATCGTTGGGAGTATCCTTTCACAACCAATCGAGCTTTGTATCTCTCGATGTTTCCATGTGTTTTTGTTTTCAGCTGGTACACCCATCGATTACCTATAGATTTCTTATTTCTCGGTAAAGTAACTAGTTCCCACGTCTTGTTATGCATCAAAGATTTCATCTCATCATCCATCGCTTCCTTCCATCTTTCTGCCATATCTGAATCCATAGCTTCCCTATAACTTCTGGGAATAGAAGTATCTGCCACCATTGACATGGCCACGAAATAATTTGTATATTTTGATGGTGCCAACAATTTCGATCTGTCCCTCAGAAGATATCTAGGATTTTCGTCGTTATCATCATATTCATTCTTATCTGATTCAAAATCTTCATTTGTGACCTCTGTGGATGGATTCACATGTCTCTGTTCAATAACTTCTTCTGAAATTTCCTCTATTCTTTCATCATCTAAGTTGACTTCTTGTGTAACGCTTATAGTTTTAGACTCATTTTCAGGAATTGTTAGTGATACTATTTGAAATTCATTAGAATCGGCTTGATTTTTCCTTTCTTTTACTGACAGTTCATCTTTGGAAATGACATCGCGACTGAATTCAATTTTTCTTTCTCCAGGATACCATATTCTGAAACCCTTGACTGTTTCAGAATATCCAACAAAAATACCTTTCTTTGATTTTGGATCCAATTTGGAACGTTTTTCTTTGGGTATATGAGTGTAAACTTCACAGCCAAAAACTTTCAGATTGTCTATTTTTGGCAGTTCCTTCGTCCACAATTCGTACGGGGTTTTTCCTTTAATTGAACTGGTTCCTGTTCTATTTAAAATGTAAACGGCAGTATTCACCGCCTCCGCCCATAACTCCAGATGTAGACCTTTTGCATGTATCATGGTTCTGGCAGTTTCGACGATTGTTCGCATTTCCCTTTCGGCACCTCCATTTTGTTCGGGGTTGTATGGTACAGTTCTTTGATGTTGAATGCCATGTTCTTCAAGGATTTTTCTCATATTCTGATTTACATACTCCGAACCATTATCTGATCTAATTTTTCTGACATTTATTCCATACTGGTTTTTGACAAATGCCAAATAAATTTTCAGTTTTTCTGCAACTTCATTTTTCTCTTTCAGGAAGTATACCACCTTATAATGGGTGAAATCATCTTTGAGGAGCAGAAAATATTTTGATCCACCAACTGAAACATTTTGCATTGGACCGCATAAATCAGTGTGAATGAGCTCGCCTGGACTTCGACTTTTTGTTGAACTTTGTGGAAAAGGGTTCCGATGTTGTTTTCCCAACTGACAAGCATCGCAAAATAGATTTTCATCTGTATTGTACGTTATATTATTCTTGGCTAGGACATGTTTGATTTGTCTGAAGTTCTGGTGACACAAGCGTTCATGCCATAATCGTATATTTGCAACCTCGGCAACATTTGCCACACAACTCTGTGGTTTTGGTGTTGGTTCGATCACTTTGAACTGCATACAATATAGTTTTGACTGCCTCACTCCAACTGCAACAATCTGTCCGTGTTTGGTGAATACGCATTTCTTGTCATCAGATGTCATTTTCAAATTATTGTCCATGGCAGCTCCAGAAGAAAATAAATTCAAAGCGATGTTAGGGACATACAAAACATCAACTACCTGTTGAGGCTTCCAATCTTCATTGACTAAGGTGTGTATTCTGATGACACCTCTGCCTTGGGCATACATGTTTTCACCATTTCCAATTCGTACTGGCTCAGGATGGTGAAAATGTTGATACTCTTGGAACCACTCGAATCTACTCCTCATATGATGACTCGCTCCGGAGTCCATAAACCAGTCATCTTCGTTCACAGCAAACGAATTATCTTGGCAAACTGTCAATAATTTTCCGACAAATGCATTCATGTTTTCTTGAAGCTCTGCTGAATTTACATTTTCATCACATCTATTATTGGTAACAGCTCTTCTGAACCAGCAGTCTTTCTTCCAGTGTCCTTTCTTGCCACAAAGGAAACATTTACCAGGTAATGGCTTCGACCCTGCTCTAGATTTACAATTTTTAGATTTATGTTGGTTAGAGTTATTCACCAACAAAGCAGATTTTTCTTCTTTCTTTAGCTGCAGCGAAATTCTGGATTCTTCTAGAAGAAGTCTTGATGTGAGATTTCTAAGATTTCGCTTATCATCAGGTGTAGACTCCCAAGCACTATAGAAGTGATTATACTCAGGTGACAATGTCATCAAAATCCTGGTTATCATCATTGACTCTGGCACTGGTTCTCCTAGCTGCCTCAGTTGCTCGCCAATTGATTCGAGTTTGGATATATTCGTCGCCATATCATCTGTATCTTTCTTCGTATAACTGTAGAAGTGTTTTTGAAGCAAATGTAGACTCTCTTCTGACTTCTGTTCGAAAACTCTGTGGAGTTTGTCCCACATTTCTTTCGCGGTGTTACAGCATATCAGATGTTGTATGACATTCTTTTCTACAGAAGTGACTAAAACTTTCTGGGCTCTGGCATCATCTCTGTTCCATTGAGACAGTTTTTTCAGGAATTCTTCGTCAAGTTCTTTCCTTGTATCCGTAGTCACACCTTCATTTTCATGTACTGGTTGTCTTGGCTTACTGCTTTCTCCAGTCACGACCTCGAGGATATCAGCGGCTCTCAGGATAACTTTTAGTTGGAACTTCCACTCAGTCCAGTTTTGGTTGTCTCGTAGTTTCTCAATTTTAACTGTTTCAATGTTCATCATGGATTAACTTAATTTCACTTTCTCTGAGTTACACTGGGCCCATAACCAATTGAAACAAATATTAATCAATGGAATAAACGTGAAAAAATCTCAGAGAAAAGTGTAAAAATTTATTAATGACATACAAGACTTTTGGTATATTTTGAACAACTGAACTCCTAAAAATAACAACAACATGGATATATAGAAAATAACATTAAACATTTGAATAAGTTCAAGTTTGATCTTCAACAGTCACAAGTATATACATTATTTTTTTCGTAAGATGTCAGAAAAATTTATTTATTTTTTCTTCATACTTCATACTTTTTTAATCTATCCACGTGGATTGTATCCTGTATGAACTTTTATGTCTCGTTTGACCTTTACCCGATAGTTGACATCATTCAACTTTTCGGTTATCTCATAAGGTCCAAACCATCGATGCAAAAGTTTTTCTGATCTGCCTACTTTCCGGTGAGTCGTGTAAACCATTACTTTTTCTCCTACTGTATAACTTACAGTGCGATGCCCAGCATCGTATCATTTTTTTTTTGTTTTGCTTGTGCTAACTCAATCCGTTTCAACACCTCTTTTCTAGCCGTCCTATTCCTTTCTAATGTCTCATGAACATCTTTATCACCCTGAGTAGGATTTACTCCTAATGCTGCGTCAGCTGGTAATCTCGCTTCTCTTCCGTAAACGAGTAAAAACGGCGACATTTTTGTAGTTTCCTGTGGTCCGGTATTATATGCAAACGTTACTAGCGGAACGAATGTGTGCCAATCTCTCTGCTTAGTGCTGACATACATAGACAACATAGTTGCCAGAGTTCCATTATAATGTTCTACTAGGCCGTTTGCTTTTGGGTGATACGCTGTTGTAGTAGTTGGATGACTACCTATCATTATCAATAACTCTGACACCAAATTTGAGGTATAACACTTTCCTCTGTCTGTCAGTAAGTGTGTCGGACAGCCATGTATACAAATCAAGTTTTCAATTAAGAAATCTGCAACACACTTCGCTGTGCCTGCCGGCAAGGCCTTGGCTATGGCCCATTTGGTAGCGTAACAAATAGCCGTAATTATAACCGTGTTATTCAACAGTGATCTTGGAAAAAGGGCTAAAATGTCGATACCCATCCTTTCGAAAGCTTCTCCTACCTTTATAGGTTGGAGAAGTCCCGGGGGAGCTTTCGGCACACTTTTCCTGTTGACAACTTTTGCAAGACTTGATATACTTTTCTATTTCGGAATACATATTCAGCCAAGAATAACGTTTTTATTTTTCCAAATGTTTTTGCAAATCCCAGATGACCTCCTGAAAGGAGATCGTCATGACAGCAGAGAAGCATTTCATTTTTCAAACTCTCTGGAATTACTATTAACTTTGAAGAACCTGACGGATCAAAATGTTTTTCATACAAAACGTTATCGTGTAGTATGTAACTACGAGATTGTTTTAGAACCTTGGAGTCAGCGTTTGTCGGGAATTCTAGCGCTGAGATAATGTCGTTCACCTTTGTATCGGCTCTCTGTAACTTGGCGAGGTTTTGAATGTTTTGATGATTAATTGCCAACACTGGTATTTCAGTGGCGTCCTCGTCATTTTGGTTTGGTTTGGTTCTGAAACAGGGTTACGTGACAGACTGTCTTGTTATCGAATTGCCCATACAGCCAACCGACCTGCAACATCCCGATTTTTGTGTAACCAACATAATGCATGATGGTCGACTATAATTTTAAAAGTCCTGCTAAATAATGTCTGAACGTAGTTACGCCATAAACGACAGCTACACATTCCTTTTCTGTCGTGTTCCATTTTAATTCGGGTTTCGTCAATTTGAAGAATTATAGCGGCACTACCGAACCCTGAGGCATCCGTATGAAGTTCAACAGGTAAATTCGGATTGAAATGAGCCAGAACTGGTGCTTGAACCAAACAACTTTTCAGGGTGTCAAACGCCCTTTGTTGTTCACTCTTCCATTCGAACGTTACCCGTTTCCTCGTGAGCAAAGTGAGGTCGTGCTAGTTCAGCAAATTACTTCACAAACTTCCTGTAGAAATTTGCCAAACCTAGAAACGACTGTACAGAATTTGGCCGCCGGAATTCCGAAACTGCACGGATCTTTGCTGGATCTGGGGATAAGCCAAATTTGCTTACTGCATGACCTAGAATTTTAACTTCTTGACTGGCGAATTTACATTTGGTTGGTTTCAATTTCATGTTAGACACTCTGAAACGTTCAAAAACTTCACGCAAATTTATTAAATGGTCTTCGAAATTATTTCCCTTGACAATGACGTCGTCTATATACACCAAACAAGTATTCCATTTTAGACCGGCCAAAAATTTGGTCCATGCAACTGGAAAAACATGCAGGGCTACTAGCTAAGCCGAACGGTAAAACATTAAATTCGAATAAACCCTCGGGAACGATAAACGCTGTTTTCGATTTATCCTGTCCTAAACTAATTTGCCAAAAACCAGAAAAACAGTCTAGAGTCGAAAATACTCTAGCGCCTTCCAGAGCGGAAAGCAAGTCGTCAATTACCGGTAGCGGATATCTATCGTTTACAATAAGTTTATTCAATTTACGATAATCGATACAAAATCACCAATCTCCGGTTTTCTTTTTGACTAAGACCACGGGTGACGCCCATGGACTGTTCCACTTCCGTATGACGTTAGCCACTAGCATTTCCCCGATTTGGTTGTTGATAATCTCGCGTTCTTTAAATGAAACCCTATACGGCGTTTGATGTATCGGTGGATGGTTACCGGTGTCAATGTTTTGTATACAAATATTTGTCCTTCCGAGCTCTAAATTGCTCGTAGAGAAGATGTCTGAAAATTCGCTTAATAGGTTGTTCAATTTTTTTGCGTTCTTCATCAGATAAATGCACATTTTGACTATCGCTTGTGGTAACGACACTACTAAACAGGTTTGTTGAACATCGTGAATTATAACAGCTGTATCCCTTGTACTTCTTGTACTTTTTTCGTGGTTTTGAATAAAACCAGGGAATACATGTTGATTCGTCCCGGACGAACGAGTAAAACTTTTTACTCTGCCTACATAAGTGCCCTTGTAAATGGTTACTTTTATTAGTGAGTGGTTTGTGACGTAAATTATAAAGTTTTATATATCTGTCTTAGATACTTGGTAATTTCTATTGCCGAAAAAATTTGAACGAGTTTCGAAAATTACATTATTTTCACTACTGTCCACTTTAACATGAACTTTGGTAGTGCTTTGGGGTAATAAATCGACTTCTTTTGTACATGTTACTCCGTTTGTTGGTTGAGAACAAACGTCGAAATCGCTTTTTCCAAACTTTAATTGACTGACTGGTTGAACTGGATCCCGTTCAATTCAAAATTTGCTTTTATTTTACCTAATACCTGTAAAAAATTGTTACTGACTTTATTCGAATATTTGGCGCCTTTTTCAACAAATAGTTTGAATCCTTTATAAAGAAATCGTCTATCAATGACATGCTAGACCCCCTGTATCAAAAATAAATTTATCAAAATGAGAGAAGATTACACCGTTAATTTCGACCAGATTTGGAAGATAATTGTTTTCGCTAATTTATGAATGTACCAAAAAATTATCAACTTTCTCGCCGCCTAACCCTATTGGCGACGAGGGTATTCGTTTTTTGAAAAACAATTCCTCGCATAATGTCCAATTTTATTACATTTAAAACAAACTATATACCCTACCGTCGGGGTTCTTTTTTTATAAAATTTCGTTTCTGAAGTTGGCTTGGAGGTTCTGTACAGCCTCGTCATCATCAACCTGCAACCTCGTTCCTTTGATCTACTTCTTGATTTTGCACTTGTGTTCTGGCACGACTCCTTGTGAACATCAAACAGGATTCTCAATGTTCACTTTGATTTCTTCAGACGGTAAAATGTTCAACACACTAGCAAAATTTAAAATTTCGCGTTTTTTCAAAATAACTAGTATAATTCACGGTTTTTAATCGAGATGCCCGGCGCCTCCACCAATTTGTGACACTGCCAATGGTCTGAGGCGAATTGATAGGCAAAGATCCCTGATTTGGATGTTTATTGAGTTGTTACAGTGTCACGATGTTAAACAACTGATTATGCATTTCAATATTAAAACGGTGGCTTGAGTCGTGGCTTTTCTCCCGCACGCGGTGGGCGTCCTGCTGACTTGGCTGGTCTGCCTTGTGAAGTGAGTTTGACGTAATCTACAGGGTGTATTTGCAACAATATAATCAAATATCAGATTGAAATTGAGATTTGCTGCCTGTCATTTGCCGGTTTTTAGGATTTGACAATTTTGGTACTTACTTGACTATACTTTTCTGATGATGTTCATAAACGATTAAAGTTGCTTCAACTCTTTGAGAGTTTAATAAAAAACTAACCGCTTTGGATATTTTATAGAAGAATCAAGAATATTTTTAAGATCGAATATCCTTCAAAGAGTGTCAAAGAATACTTCTTTTCATCCTCTTTAAAAGGTTAAAATTAAAAATTAACAGAAAGTCAACTAGCAGTAAAGAGTATCTTCTATGTTTTGTGGCTAACCATGCAGGTACCCTGGAAAATGTAATCTGAAAACTTCAATGTACTCACATATATATGTAACATCTAGAGTCACTAGTTGAAACTTAATTTGAAACGAACCACGGAATTCAAAGTTAGAAATTTTTCTACTCATTGGCAGGCAGTCAACAATTTTTTTGTTCTGGCCAATCCAAGGTTCAAAATCAAGTTTTCAATGCGTTAAGAGAAACGCAAACAGAATCTAAAGTGAAGAGAGTGATTTCGATTTAATTCCGAGAGTTCCATCATCTGCTGACGGCCGTTTCGTTGTTTACAACTCGTCAGAGCAGCTTTAAGGAGCTCTCGAAATCAAAACGAATTCACTCTGAATCAACACCTTATGGCAAAGACAATGATAATGAAAAATTACTTGTGACATCTACAATGTTAACTCAGAGTGAATTCGTTTTGATCTCATATGTCATAAGTTATTTTTCATTATCATTGTATTTGCCGTAAGGTGTTAACTCATAGTTAATTCGTTTTAGAAATTAAATCGAAATCACTCTCTTCACTTTAGATTCTGTTTGCGTTCCTCTTGACGCATTAAAAAGTTGATTTTGAATCTTGGATTGGTCAGAACAACAAAATTGTTGACTGTTGTTGAAGTAAAAAAATTTCCAACTTTGGATTCCGTGGTTTGTTTCAAATTAAGTTTCAACTAGTGACTGTGGATGTCACAAGTTATTTTTCATTATAATCGATTTTGAATCCAAGTTTTTGTATTTCGTGCGTTTTATAAGCTTTATTTACACATTTTCAAAATTGAAAGTTAGTATATTTTTACTGATTTCAGTTTAACCTCCTGTTTTTTTCAACTGAAGATGAGCTACTATGCAACTTTTGAGTTTTGACAAGTTCTTGCTTAAGTTGCAACATCCGATTCCTATTCTAGGGTTAAATATATGTTGTGGAGACAACTTTGAGTTTTACTTTGCTTCATAATATAAACATAATTTCAATTGTATGGAGTATTCATCACATACATTCAAATTCATTCTTGTTTAAATCAAGATACCTATTCATTTTTATTACAGCATTTTTTCAACAGAAAAAAATTGATTTTCGAATCAAAGATGTATCCATGACAGTATGTCGCATTAACACTTGATAACGGCTATAGATATTAATTGCCGAAACATCGTGATTAAAAAACTGAATAGAATGAATTTTCTTCGTTTTTAGACAATTGATAAAGTTTATAACTGCATGTATTAGAAAAAATAATGATGATAATTGAAAAACAACGCAAATTCAAGAAAGCAGAGTATAATCTAACCTCTTGCACTACCGTGAAGGACGGATGTATAATGCCATTTTAAAACGAATGGCAGGTGTGAAAAATTCGAAAAAAAATTCGTGGAAATTTTAAATTTTGTTTGAAACCGTTACACAGTTTCTTCCATCCAGCAGTTCCAGCATTATAGCGGCTCTGCTCCGGTCGGATGACGTTTGGTTGGCGTTCGGATTTTGCTGCGGTCGTCTTTGGTTAAAATCTCCAAACGTTTCAACTGTAACTGCGGCAGTCATCTTCAGTGGCGTGACCGAATTACTCTTCCTGACGTATCAACTGAAACTGAAGCTGTCGTTCCTAGCACGTCATTTATAATGTTGTTTTTGTTGAATAGTTACCTTGCTTTCATCATGGTTGTTATTAATATATATTTATATTTCATTATTTATATAATATCAAGATCAGCAAAAGACAGCAGATATAAAGTCGAATGAACAGGAGTTCCCAGGATTCCATGTACACTTCTGCACAAATAGTTGAAACCGTGAGAACATGCACGCATATGATGCGCATTAGTCGTACAATGGACTCTAGCCCCTAATATATCCAGTGATAAGGCAAGAAGTGGAGATTTCACCTTCTCAGCTATGTGTGCCGAACTGTAACTGTGGTAAAATTTATATCGGACAAACGAAAAGGAGCATTGGTACCCACCTAGTCGAGAACAAGCAGTTTTCAATTTGGACAAACCAAGAAGTCCGCCGTCGCCGAATATACATTGTTCCACGGAGAACACAAGATCCTTGTGATTCGACGTTGCTAGCCTTGATTAGCAACGTCGAATCATTATCCAACCAGAGTGTATTTAAAAGCCATTAAAAACTGCAGAAAGTGCGCGCCAAAACAGCATTATAAATGACGTGCCAGGTACGAGAGTTTCGTTTCAGTTGATACGTCAAGAAGTCGACCACACGACTGGAGATTTCAAACCAAAGACCACAGCAAAACCCAGAAGTCAACCAGAACAGAATCATATTATGTTATTTACCTAATGTATCTTAGATGTCTCTACTATAACACAAACTCCACATGTACATTTTTTGAATATATTCTAGGGTCTATCAAGAACAAAAAATGGTTTGCTCATAGCAGAACTGGACTTAAATCTTTGCAGACAAGTGGAGGACCGTTGGGGGTTCAAGGTATGAAAAAAGTTAACATTGTTTATAATTTTCTATTATCTCATTTTCAGATGACACAAAGACCAGAAATGTATGCTGATTTGTTGAATAATTCTATAAAAGAAGATTTCAAACCACAGATTATCAGAAAACAGGATATTTAGGGTTAAATATTCTTGTATTCGTTTTCACTTCATGGCTGAGAAAACATTTCAAATTTTCATATAACCTTCAATTAAAACATTTCGATATATTTGGATTTTTATTTTGACAAACCATGATTTTCTTAACCTAACACATATTGTCCTTCCGACAAGAATGGAATACAACTGGGAGAAATCATACAGATCAATTACTATTATTTTTTGCAAGAAATGGAAGACATTCAAAGTGACTGAAAAAAGAGTCGTGAATTAAACAACAACATAAAAATTGGTGGTAAAAGTAAAATTCATAAAAAATGAGAAATACAAATTCCTATGTTTTTTTACCACTTTATATTCGTAACACTTGTGTATTTGTTACAATTACGTTACTGCATTTTCGTCCTATAGGGACATTATCAAACTATATTTCACACTGAAAATATATACATATACATTATCAAACTATATTTCACACTGAAAATATATACTGAAATATAGTTTGATAATGTCTATATAGACAACTGCAGTAACGCAAGTGTTACTGATATAAAGTGGTAGACATTTTTATTTCTCATTTTTCATGATAATCTCCTACCACGTAGTAACAGCTACATCCATCAATTTATTATGTGTAAAATTAATACATAAATTAAGTTTTTTATGATCACTTTGTAACAAACTCATAACTGTTTGAAATTTATAAGATCAACAATTAATACAATTTATCGGTTCTTGAATTTTTTTTTTCACCATTTTTTCTTTTAGCAAATTATCTTTTTACTTGATTCCCAATTCTTCCAACTGAAACATAAAAAAAATATAGGTAATGACTTCAATCACAAATAAATAATTAGGAAATAGTACATTCATTTTGCTCAAAAACTTGAACTGAAAGTTTTATATCATGAGTTTATATCACACTTAAAATAATTATAATAATAATAATACTCCCACATGAACACTCGTAAAGTGTACCCAAAGGTATAGCCTGAAGGGGTAGAGAACAGCTATTATTATTTGAAAAATCCAAAAAACCTACAGCACCATCCTGAATGGTCGGTCTCTCCCACTCCGGAATCGAACAGGCCATCGCTAGTTGAAGTTTCAAACGGCCTGCACCCTAGACCGCTGACCTACTATTTTATCAAAGTCATAGAGAAAGAAGCACTTCTAGTATCGTATGCAGATTTGGAGATTTCTTTTGGGAGATCATTAAGTAAGTAAGAGGGTTACTCGATAAGCTCGTACGCTATGGTATAGAGGGACAGCCCATTCATTTTTTGAGTCATATATATGTGGAAGAACTCAATACGTATTACACAATAACAAGGCATCGGTGTGTAAATCTGTATCTTCGGGAGTGCCCCAAGGATCAGTTCTTGGGCGACTTCTCTTTATAATCTTCATAAACGATATTTTCTATTACATAAAACAAACTCAGTGCGTCTTGTTCGCGGACGACATAACTTTTTACAATTCCGCTTGGAATACAACAGATCTCAATGAGATGGATGTTGAAGCATCTAACAAAATCAAGGAGTGGCTCACCCCCAACAACTTCATTCAAAATGACACCAAAACGTAATCTATCATATTTTCTACAAATATTGTTTTTTTTGTTTTTCGGTTAACCTAACCTAACCTAACCTGCTGTCGTCCCCCTACGAACAGCAGCCCTCAAAAGTCGAAACTTGTACGAGGTCTTACCTTTTAACGTGCGATTCCTAGAACAGTGTAAGCTATAATTGCGAATAACTGCTAGAAAACAACTACTTGGCTGTTTCATACAATAAGTATTGACTTATATCAAACACATACT
Organism: Chrysolina haemoptera; assembly: GCA_958298965.1. Taxonomy (NCBI): domain Eukaryota; kingdom Metazoa; phylum Arthropoda; class Insecta; order Coleoptera; family Chrysomelidae; genus Chrysolina; species Chrysolina haemoptera. The sequence goes on from OY282584.1 coordinate 31,318,517, forward strand.
TGTGCAATGTTCCTAATTACTAGTTTCGAAGTGCTAGGGTAGGCCAATACAGACCACTTTGATGCCATCTGTTCCCCGTCCAAATCACCAAATCATTCTGTTTACTGGTTAATCTGGTCTAACACTGATGAAATGGGGTCTAGGCCGTTCCACCTTAGAGCAGAATTCATCTGTATATGTCTGAAACAGAGTGGACGTGTTGCCAAAGTGCCGCTCTTAAATAGTGAAATAGTGTGAGAAAACGTGCGAATTAAAATCTGAAAATTTAGGACCAGTAGTCGTAGCTAGTTATCATACTTCCAAGTGAAAATCAAGTAGTTCTAGCAAACCAAACTGCAGAAAGTTCACTTTATTTTTTCATTATGCCTCCTCGAACAGTCAAGGGCGAAGACGAACTGCAAGTAGTTGTTGTCTTTAGTCACAAAATTGTGCTCATCAGAGGAATTCATCGTTCAGTTGACTGCTACCATAATTGAGAAAATTGGCAAAGAGTACACTACAAGAGTTGAAAGAGGAAAATAAAAAAAATTATGAGAAACTTAAAAAACAAGAAGAAACAATCGAAATCCTACTGGAACATCAAGAAAAGCAGGAACAAATATCAAGAAGTAAAAATATCCGATTTTATGGTGTTCCAGAACAAGATTCAGAAAATTCCATCGAACTTGTTAATGACATATGTGTTAGAAAGATGAATCTGAAAGTAGATGATTCCTGGTTTGAATCATGTTATAGAATTAGAAATAAAGGAAATAATGCAAACAGACCAATTATGGTGAAGTGTTTTCTCAAGAATCTGGTATATAAAAATAAGCGACATCTGAAAAATACCAAAATTGTTATCAGATAGGATTTAACTAATATACAGTTGAAAATATTGAAAGAGTCTTTGAAGAGAGTAGGTGCTGCTGGAAGAGTCTGGACGGATTCAGGAAGCATTTTCTTCAAATGCGATGATGGACAAGTTAGAAAAATAAATACACTGGAAGATCTTGAAAGACTTTGATTAAATAATTCATTTATTATTATTATTATCCGTCCCCTATCTCCGGAGCCTCTCTCCGGGCCCTATCTCCGGAGCTCATACACATCCGGAGGGCGCGCTGGTGCCATTTACCCAGATAGACACTCCCCACGTGCGTGGGGTGAGCAACTACTGGGTCCAAGAATCATGTGCCCTGAGCAGACGGAGTGAACCAAGGGTGACAGCCTTCTGCATTCGTCCGGCTAAGATTTCCGCCACATCACGGCAAGCCAATATGATTTTTAGATTAGAGAGCAGCGTGTCCATCATTCCACCAAGGATCCCTACAATGAGAACCACCAATTTAACTGAATGGTTTAGGTACAGCCTCCGGAGTTCAAAGAGTAAGTCTGGATATTTATTCCGTTTTTCCTCCTCTTCTCGGACGATGTTCGTTTCGCTAGGAGCGGAAAACTATGACGAATGTCGTCCACTTTGATGGTCGAGGAGGACTACATCAGGCTTATTTGCTTGTATTTGCCTGAGGGTGGGGAATGAGTAGTTCCAATAGATTCGGCACCTCTTATTCTTCACATCGGACTCAATATCTCCCGGAGCATAAGGCAACACTGGTGTCTCGTCTATACCGTACGAGTGTCGTAGATGATAATACAACACTCGTAGAGCTGCATTATGCATTTTGATATAAACTATATAGGATATATTATTATTATTTTTTCGGGTTGTATTATACCAGTCGGGCCCTGTCTCCGGACACATCCGGTGGGCGCGCTGGTGACACTTACTCAGATAGCCACTCCCCACGTCCGTGGGGTGAGCAACAACTTGGTCCGAGAATCATGTGCCCTGAGCAGGCGGAGTGAACTAAAGATGACGGCCTTCTGCATTCGTCCGGCTAAGATTTCTGCCATATTATTTCAAGCCGGTATGATTTTTAAGTTCGAGAGCAGTGTGTCCATCATACCACCAAGGACCCCTATTATCAGAACCGCCATTTTAACAGAATGGTTAGGGTAGAGCCTGCGGAGTTCAAAGAGTAAGTCTCGATATAGTCTGTTTCTCCTCCTCTTTTCGGACGATGTTCGTTTCGCCAGGAGCCGAAAACTCCATGACGAAAATCGGATTACTTTGATGATCGAGGAGGACTACATCAGACTTATTGGCTTGTATTTGCCTGAGGGTGGGGAATGAGTAGTTCCAATATATTCGGCACTTCTCATTCTCCACAACGGACTCAATATCCCCCGGAGCATAAGGCAACATCGGTGTCTCGTCTATACCGTACGAGTGTCGTAGATGGTAGTACAACACTCGTAGAGCCGCTTTATGCCTGTGGATATAGGCTGAGACCGCATATGCTGGACATTCTGACAGCAAATGCATAAGGGTCTCAGGCGCCCCATGACAGGCTCTGCATCTAGTGTCGGGTATCTCTATACCCATTACGCGGCTACGGTAGACCAGGGTGTTGAAGACAGCATCCTGGCAAGCCACTATGAACCCCTCGGTCTCCGACTTCAGCACACTTGACCTGAGGAAAGCCAAGGTCAGATTTTTGGATAAGCCAAGGTCTTCAATGTTCTTGAAGAAGACCCCATGCATTGGCTTATCCTTATAGAGCTGCAGGAGGACCTCAGTCTCCGCAGCTTTGATGGGAGCTTTTTGCTGAACGGGTTCCAACTCGGTGACAGAGTTTGGGTTCGCCCGTTCAGTGTCGAATACGAGACCAAGTTCATCGGCTGCCCGGATTGCTGCCTTGAAAAGAAATCCTTGCTTTTTCATGGTCGTAAACCATGCAGGGGATCTGAACTCCTGATGACTTTACAGACTCTATCCAGCATAATTCTGTTATGTAGTCACTCCAAACTCAAAAGTCCCCGGCATCCCTGTTGTCTGGAGAAGTATAACCGTGGAACGGGCGATTTAGGATGCAAGCCTTTGAAGATGCATAATTTTTCGAGTTTTGACGTCGAGTTGTCGCAGCTCTTCTTGAGTCCATTTCACTACTCCAAAAGAGTAGAGTAGAATCGGAACGGCAAGCATATTAGTCGCAGAAACTTCGTTCTTCCACGACAGCTCTGATGACCAGATCTATCAGAGTTTATGCTGATACTTGCCGCGGAGAGAGTTTTTAACTGTGTTTACCTCTTGGGAGCGGCGTTGTTCCACTCCCAAGTAGGTATACGTCTCTCCGGCATCAAGATGATGTAGGATGCTTTCGTCTACTAGCTAGACATCCTCTCCGTATCCCTCGCATCGTCCTCTTTTGAGATGAACCGTGGCACTTTTTTCAATCCCGAACTCTATTCCGATAGCACGCGTGTACTCTTGCACCACCCTCAAGGACTGATCCATTTCTCCAGAGGCATACAGTTTGAGATCATCCATATAAAATAAATGGGTGACCTTATGACTCCGGTTGTTGGGGGTGCCGCAGTTGTATCCACGGGTTATCCTGAGTGCAATGGACAATGGCAATAATGAGATGCAGAAGAGAAGAGGGCTGAGGGAGTCTCCCTGAAATACGCACCTTATTATTATTTTTTTTTCTTTTCCTAAAAGATATTCCAGTCAGGCCCTGTTTCCGGAGCTCCGACACTTCCGGAGCTCCGACACTTCCGGAGCTCCGACACATCCGGAGGGCGCGCTGGATCATTTACCCAGATAACCACTCCCCACGTCCGTGGGGTAAGCTATTACTGGGTCCGAGAATCATGTGCCCTGAGCAGACGCAGTGACCCAAGGATGACGGCCTTCTGCATTCGTCCGGCTAAGATTTCTGCCATATTACGGCAAGGGGGTATGATTTTTGAGTTCGAGAGCAGTGTGTCCATCATTCCACCAAGGACCCCTATAATCAGAACCACCATTTTAACAGAATAGTTTGGGTAGAGCCTGCGGAGTTCAAAGAGTAAGTCTCGATATTTAGTCCGTTTCTCCTCCTCTTTTCGGATGATGTTCGTTTCACCAGGAGCCGAAAACTCCATGACGAAAATCGTTTTACTCTGATGGTCGAGGAGGACTATATCAGGCTTATTGGCTTGTATTTGCCTGAGGGTGGGGAATGAGTATTATTATTATTATTAATACCATTATTATCATTATTATTCAAATGTATGTTTTTCCAAATGTTTCTCTTTCAATGTTTTTTCTCATAATTCTCAATTAATATTAAATCTTTATGAAAATATATTATCAGAACATTTATATTTCCTTATTTTTTTATAGTTTTCAATTGTCATCTTTTCCATTCGATAATGTTATATAAAAAAACATCTCAATTTTTCTTTAGATACATTATTCAAATGCACGTGAGTAATATAAGGTCAACCTTTTCAATAAATATTATAGATGTTGATATAGTATCATGCAATTGTGTTTCATATCGAATAAGATCCATGAACATTATTCAAAAGGTAGGCTTGCTAAAACAAAAAGCAGCACTAGTGCAGTTGGGTCGTACCAGTAAATTCAAGTTTCCTGTTCATCAGTTGACTTACAAAAACTGACTATTTCATTGCAGTAAATAGGCTTAGGATTATTCTTTTCTTTTATATTTTAAGGTGTATTAGAAACTATACGTTTCAATATTTTTTTTACTCACGTTATTCTTGAAAATTGGTTGTTTAAACGCGAAATCACTACTACTACTACCTTCTGTACGTGTTGCTGAAGAAATCATCATAGAAAATTCTTTCGATATTTTTTTGATTTGTGAAACGAGGTTGGAAAACTGATGATCAACTGAAAATAAATGGTGGATCGTAACGCTAATGGAAGAGGTCTGTGCACTGTGCAAATTAAATCGAAAAAGAAAAATATAGCAGTAGGACTCATATATAAACCAAATGATCAGAATACGAATACATTCATAGACCAGTTCGAAGACAGTTTGATATCGATATTTCCAACAGTGGATGATATTGTTTGTAGGGGAGATTTTAACTTGAATCTTCTTGACTATGAAAATAATCTTGTGACAAAGTTTTACTCAGTCATTCATCAGTTTGAATTGTATCAACATATAAATATTCCTAATAGAATTACTTCAACATCTGCTACCTTGCTTGATTACGTTATAGGCCATAACGAAACTTTAACTGAGACGGGTGTCATATCTCACAGCATTGCAGATCACTTAATTGTAAAACACTGTAAAATTAAGATTTGTGGAGAAAAGCGAGAACCAAAAATGTGCACTTACAGAAATTTCAAACACTTTAAAGAGGATATTTTCCAAAGAGGCATATTTAATACTGCTTTCTTTCAAATATAAGATCAAGAAAATATCGACGAAAAAGTATCATATTGGGTCTAATGAATAAACCTTAAGCAAATGCTTTTACTCAGATTTCTTGAAACAGACCTATCCATTTTATCAAGTAATGATAGAGACAAACCTATAGTGGAAGCTTTTGCTAGCATTTATTCATAACACCCATTGGGTTAACTGTTTGAACAATTTATTTGATCGACACATTCCTTTGACAGCCTCTCGAGTAACTAAACCTAAAGCTCTTTGGCTAACGGGTACAATTGAGCTGATGATGTCTGGAAGAGATAAAGCTCTCAGGAAATATAGAAAGAGCAAATCTGAAGTTCATTTGCAGTTTTATAGACAAATGCGCAATTTTAACTTATCAAGCAATAAAAAGACAAAAAAAAAGCATATTTCATACATCAGTTCAATGATAAATCTACCAAAGCCATGTGGAAGACACTCAAATCAAATGGGCTCGTAACCCAAAAAAAATCTTTTGACATTCTTGCGAATTTAAAAAATTCAACTAATGTTAATAATTTTTTTGGTGATTCCATTCCGAACAGCCAACCTTCTCTGGATGTTATGAATTTTTATGAAAACAATAAACGTCTAAATTCTACCTTCGAATTCACTGAAGTCAATGATTACTTTGCCTACAAAACCATTAGTGAAATTAAAACTAACGCGAAAGGTTGTGACGATTTGAGTATCACACTCATTAAACTTTGCTGTCCTCACATAGTGGCGTACATTACACATATCATAAACTTCTGTTTAACACAAAATGTCTTTCCCACGGTGTGGAAAACAGCAGTTGTGCAAGCTTTTCTGAAAAAACAGGATCCATTCGAATTCAAAGACCTACGTGCAATAAGTATCCTACCAACCCTATCAAAAATAATCGAGAGAGAAATGGAAATACAAATCAAAAGCCACCTTGAACATTTTTCTATATTACCATCTATACAATCGGGTTTTCGCAAAGGTTATAGTTGCACAACTGCCCTTCTCCATATCACTGATGACATAATCAAGGTTACTGATAACAAACAATGTACAGTGTTAATATTGCTCGGTTTTAGTAGGGCACATTCGATACAATTCAACATGATTTGTTGTAGAATATATTGAAATATATAGGTTTTGCAGATGATGCACTATCGCTAATGTCTGCTCACTTGAGGAATAGACAACAAAAAGTACGCATAGGTGAAGACAGTTCTGAATGTCGATTTCTCAAATCAGGAGTACCACAGGGTTCAATCCTAGGCCCGTTATTGTTTTCTATATACACCTCCCGTCTCATAAGCTGTCTCAACAACTGCAAAGCTCATTTATATGCGGATGACACACAGTTATATTACAGTTTTCCAGAACTAGAAAAATACATTGCTCGTGAGCTCATAAATAGAGATTTGAATGCTTTCATAGAAGCTGCTACTGACCACTGCTTGCTAATAAACCCATCAAAGTCAAATGTTATGCTCTTCGGTCCCAGTATTCAAACACAGACAATTGTCTGATTAGTAGATGAACAACCTCTTTTCTAGCCCACCCAGGTTATTGCCGCCGGTCAGTACAGTACAGGACAGACGAAGCGAGGGCTCGCAGAGTTCACCGCGTGACGTTATCTGATCGCACGCCGGGTGCTATCTTACCACAAGCCGAGCGCTCGAATATTAAATAAAAATAATAGTGATTGTGAATGAATAAATTCGAATTGTTGAAGTGGTATAATAATAATGATGTTTGAAAAAATTGGAAAAATGGCGGAGTAACGAGGTTGTAATGTTTCAACGTGCGATTCCAATGTGGAACGAATATAGGGTGTTTGAATATACATTATTTAAGAGAAAAATGAACAGGGTGTGTCAAAATACACCATTTAAGAGGAAAAAACATGGCGGTTGCTGGTCAAGGTCGAGGTGTTCAACAAATCATTTAAGAGAAAAAACAACAGGGTGTCTCAAATTGCATACAGGGTGTTTCAAAATACATTATTTAAGAGAAAAATCAACAGAGTGTTTCAAAATACAACATTTAAGAGGAAAAAACATGGCGGTTGCTTGTCAACGTGTTATACCGGGTGTACCAACATATTATTTAAGAGAAAAATCAACAGGATGTTTCAAATACAAAATTTAAGAGGAAAAAACATGGCGGTTGCTTGTCAACGTGTTATACCGGGTGTACCAACATATCATTTAAGAAAAAAAAAAGCGGTTGTTGTTGCTTGTCAACGTGCTATACCAGGTGTACCAATGTTAGGTGGGAAAATGAATCAAAGAAAAAATGCCTCATTGGGGGTATGAGGATTCAAAAGTTGTTGTTTTACGTATACAGGGTGTTTCAAAATGCATCAATTAAGAGGAAAAAACAACCGGGTTTCTCAAAATTCATCATTCAAGAGAGAAAAACAACGGGGTGTCTCAAAATTTGTCATTTAAGAGGAAAAATATGACGACTGCTTGTCAAATGCTATACCGGGTGTACCAACATATGAATTAAGAGAAAAAACATGGCCGCCTCTGTCATTTGTCAACTGTTAGGTGGAAAATGGGTCATAGAAAACACGCGTCATTGGGGGTATGGGGATTCAAAATTTATTCGTAATGGGGTCCGTCACATGTATTTAAGAGAAAAAAGTAGTAAACAGGGTGTGTTCGTAAAAAGTGTTATTGACACGGAGCAGCATACGGCAGTCAGATTGACAGAGACAGACAGAAGATAGAAGATAGAAGACAGGAGATAGGAGATGGGAGACAGAAGATAGGAGACAGGAGATAGGAGACGGAAGCTGGGAGATAGGAGATAGGAGATAGGAGAAGGTGGAAAATAGGTCAAAGAAAACACGCGTCATTGGGGGTATGGGGATTAAAAATTTATTCGTAATGGGGTCCGTCACATGTATTTAAGAGAAAAAAGTAGTATACAGGGTGTGTTCGTAAAAAGTGTTATTGACACGGAGCAGCATACGGCAGTCAGATTGACAGAGACAGACAGAAGATAGAAGACAGGAGATAGGAGATGGGAGACAGAAGATAGGAGACGGAAGCTGGGAGATAGGAGATAGGAGATAGATAAATTGGCAGACAGTCAGAGTGACAGGTATTCAGTTTGGTCGAACCAGTACGAACTAACCTTAGGTAGGTATTGGGCCGAAAACAACTAGTCACCCATACAGAGCGATTGAATTACATCTGTTTGTATTGTGGAACACAACTACTTGCCCATACAGAGATATTGAGTTACATCAGACATCTATGTATTGTCTGATGAAAATGGGTCAAAGAAAAACGTATCGTTGGGGGGTATGGGTATTCAAAATGTTTTCGTGATGGGGGCCCATCATTTTTAACGTGCGATACCTAGACTGACAGACAGGCAAAGTGACAGATAGTCAGGTTGATCGAAGTAGAACGAAGTAATGAACCAACCTTATAAAACGTCTATTTTAGTCGCATTTTTGCATGTTTTGAAGTTTCAAATTTGAGCTGTTTTTTCGAACGCAAAAAAATGCTTATTGTGGTCGCATTTTCGCATGTTTTGGCGTTTCAAATTTTAGATGTTACCCATTTTGAAATGTTAAACCCCCATAAGAAATACATGCAAAATTGCAATTTATATGTCATTTTCTGGAACGAAGAAAACGGTCATTTTACCAGAGCTTTTTGCACGCTTAACGCTTCGATATTTTGGAACGTTGACACGTTGTTTTGGCAACGTTTTTGCTTGGTTTAACATTTAATATTTTTTCATTTCTTTGGAGCGCCAGCACGTTGATTTTGGCAACGTAAAAACCTCCAATAAATTTTGTGTGATCTAACCTGAACGAACGAACCTAACGTACGCATAGCGCCCCAAAAAAAGTAATATATTATGTCTGATCTAACAAGAACGAAGTAACCTCACTACGGCATATACAGAGCATTCCAAAAACGTAATAATGTGTCTATTATCTTGAGTAACGTAGTCCTAATATTTTAACGTGTGATGCATTCAGTCAACTGTTGGAAGACACGCAGCCCTCGCATTTCAACGTGTGATGCATTCAGATAACTATTATAGGAATCGTAGTTTTCTCATTTGAAAATACCATACATTCAGTCAACTGTCAGTAGATACGTGGACCTAACATTTCAACGTGCGATTTCATGCATTTGGTCAACTATCCTAAGAGAGGTTGCAATCTCAAATTCGGCTGTTTGAAGCACAAGTGGCGATGGACCTAAGCGTTCAACGTGCGACTCCGTACATTCAGTCAAATTTCGGAAGTGATAGAGTCTTCAGAGTTCTCAGAATTCAAAGTCTAATACCACTCAGCCAATTGTCAGACTTAACGTAGTTTTCAAGTACAATTATGTAATATAGAATAGAACAGGTGGAAGGTTTTTTAAGTTGACATGCTTAGATTTATATGAAAGACTCAAATGTCGAAAATGTCATTAAACTACTCACATAAAAAAAAAATATATTTGTATTTAAGTAAAAATCATTTAGGCTTATTACAGACAGGTTGATTTAGGTGAAAATATGTAAAATATGTAGGTATACCGTTGACAGGTATGTCTTTCCAAGAAGTATTACAAAAAGAACGCATTATAGACGAAGTTTGATTTCAGGTGCAATGAGAGAAAAAATATTCATTTGCACAAGTCTGCGGAGAGAAAATTGAATTAACGATCGAAGAAAAACCGTTCTTTGAGATATTTTCTTCTCATTTGTATACACAAAGCGAGGAGAAAGTGGGGGGCCGATAAATTGAATTGTGTGGTACAACTCGCACAACACAATAAAATGTTGTACAGTTCATCATAATAAAAGAATTGTTTTGTGAAGAAACACTTTAGAAAATATTCGTTTTTATATGATATATCAAACGGTTTTGATAGAACACAAAAGGTACTCACATGAAATCTAAGTATAGGTGACTGAGATGACACAAGACACTTCACGTTGAAAATTTAATGTTTTCAATTTTAGTGTGTCACTCAAACACGTAAAATCAAAGTATATATATGACTGAGACTGAGATAACACAAACACTTTACGTTACAGGTACACATTTTAGATTATTCAATGAAGTATCCAGGTTGGAAATTTAATGTTTTCAAGGAGTTTCATCATCTGCGTCCCCAATTGGAAATTATTACATAGAAGAACTTATATGTTGCGTGGAATCGAGCCATTTGCAACGAAATTTTTGACGATTTGACGTACACAATTTATCAGTATATATTGCATCTCCCACAAAATGAATCATGACATAATAATAACGTATACAAAGCGGTTTAAAATACCACCTTAAAGAAACACCATTTACTGGATGTTTATAAAATGAAACGTCGCAAAAAAAGAAATATAGGGTGTTTAAAAATATGTCATTAAACATAAAAAATTCAGCCACGTATTTTCAGTAATTTTTTACGGTACTACGCGGAGTTTCGTGCAGATTTACGTGAAATACTAGGCATAGTGAAACAAGACAAAATGAGGGATTTTTCACATTAAATAAAAAAAAATATTCGAAATGGTATACTGATGATGGAAAATAGTATTCGAAACGTTTTTGAATTGTGATAATTATTAAAATAAAATGTTGAATGTCACTAACATGCATGTTTGCAGAAAAAACATACAGGGTGTTCCAGGAAGATTTAAAATTAATCGTTGAAGAAACGAACACTTACGGGTGACCAAATGTCATTCAACAAATTGAGCATATGGGATGAATCAAAATTAGTCATGAATGATCAAAACATGGCAACTAATGGGAGGTATCTATCATTCAGCGGGAGCTTGTAGGAGTACGGTGTATACAGGGTGCCCCATAAAGTGTAATAGTAAGAAAAATAGATATAGAGTGTAACATAAATTGCGAGAGTACTAAAAATATATCAAAAGGACCACATTAGTATCATTCAAAAAATAAATTTGGATCCAAACGTTTCAGGTTAAATAATTAATTCCGTTTTGTTAAATTAAAGAAAAAGTAAGCATATATTTATGTAGCTACGACATAACGTCGTTTAATTTTAAAGGAGTGGACATTAACGGTTCGTTCGGATATCAGGAAACATACGGTTCAAGAATTCTTGCCGGAGAGTATCAAATAAATAAAATAGTAAAATAAACGCATGTCGAAGTACCCTTCTCTCCAAATGTTTCCACCAGGTGGAAAATATGAGGCAAACATCTGACAGAAAACAAATACTTCCCTGGCTAATGTCACGACGGACATTGAATTACATCTGACAGATATTTGTGCCACGTTCTTACAAGAAGATCCAATTGCAAATGCTTATTATAATTATACAGCAGATTATCGGGGAAAGGCCACATGCAGACGCGTTTCGAGGTTCTTGCCTGATCATCAGTACAGGATAGGTCGGACAACATTAGAATAATCCTACCACAGCCAAATGAATTATAATCCATTGTATAACTTATATTTCCCTATAAATGAAGCAGTGACTTACAGTAAAAGTTATCCGCAGCGCCACCCGCGGAGAAACCAAAAAGCAATCCTCAGTAGCAAAGACTCCATAAAGTGAACGTAGTTCAAGAATTTTTGTCGGAGAGTGTCAGTTTGTGCAGTGTTTTAGTTGGAATGACTTCATTTTTTGACTGAAATGTATGTTAATTCAAATAGAGAAATGAATGAATGTAGTATTTTTGGGAGTGGTCAAAACTAATCGATTCCAAACAAGTCTTGTGTAGTGTTTCAGAGAAGTGAGCGAGTTGTGAGGAGGATTTCGTCTACGAGACATATGAAAGGTTGAGAAGAAATGAGATTAATATATTTTCGATTGGATTGTATGATATTTCTAATAGTGCAAGAGCGATGCATGGAATATGACAGGTCTAATATTACAGTTATTGAAAACAAAAACATGATAAATTTGGAGTAATTTTGCAGGAAAATTTGTGTTTTTGTTTTTATCACAACATAATAATCGTTTGGGTTTATGGTTTATATAACAACTTCAAATGTAGAGCATTGCAATGAAATCATTGAAAATGTAAGTTTGAATAGTGTATTCGTAGCAGATTGAAGGTGTAATGAAATACCTAGACACAGTTGATTTCGTGGCCTTGAGCAAAAGACGATTTCAAATGTGACTGATAGTATTCAATTCTAGAGTTTTACACTATGTTTCTATCGTTTTCTATAGTTTTACACATGGTTCTATCGCATCATTATACACGTTTGAGTTCGTATGACAGTTGCAATGTAATAACAAATCCGACCGAAGTGCATAATATTGATATAAATCATGAGATTAACTAAACAAACTTTTACCGTAGGCGATAGTGAATTGGTGTTCATTTTCGAAGTATGTGTTGGATGAATTTGTTTCGAATACAATCTGCCCAAAACGCAAAAACGCATATTTGCTTATAAAATTATGTTTGAAAGACACATGGAAATAAATAAATGTAGGTGTAGTTGGCAATCTTTTGAATGGTTCAGACAAATCGTCCACACCGCCTTTATTGGTAAAAATTTAATTTAAAGGGAGAATTCTGGTAAGATTTCAGTAAAAATAATTCAAAGTTAAGTCGGTGTGAGAACGGAAGACTTTTGAAGAAAAAATAATTCAATTTCATAAGGAATTTTCAGTGTCTTCTCTCGCAGCAGAATCTTGATTCATAAATATTTTACCTGTGTCGTCCATTCAGTATAGGTGTTATTATTTTCTCCACTTGATATAATGATAATAATAATACGTACTCCCTCATAAACACTCGTAGAGTGTACCCAAAGACATAGCCTGCGTGTGTGTAGAAGAAGTCTATTATTATTTACCGTGGCGCTCCGGGTCGACTTAGTGATTTTTGGTGGCATATTCCTCAATATGTCTATTGAAAATGATAGGTCTCGTTATCGGATTCTGTACAAATCTCAAGTTGTGACAGCTGGGTAAAAAAAGTAGAGTGGCCACGATTTTAGCGAGAAATTAGCAAGTGTGAGGGTTGAGGCATCACCAACCAGACAAATTATTTGAAGACGATGAAATCGAATTCATCAGATCGATTTCAATGAAACAAGTCGTATGCATTTTTTCGGATAAGTTAGCGAGTTTGTGAGCTGACCACATCGTTTCATGTTAGTCGAAATACTCGCAGGTACCTTGATGATTTCTTCTGACAGATACATGTCTACCATCACATTTGTTGATGGTGATTTAGAATCCGCAGTCATAAAACAGGTGTGAACATCTAATTCATCGGATCGATTTCAATTCAACGAGCCCTGTGTTGCTTGCTCCAGAGGAGTGAGCACGTTTTTGAGCAAATATCACCGACGAGACAAATTACTTCGAGATGGTGTAGTTCAGCTTGGTGCTGTATAGTTGCAGTAATTTTTTCATCAATTTCATCTACTATTATTCAATGGCAGCATCAGTATCTTTGGTGGGACATAACTTAATTTCAAATTATCGAAATCAATATTACCATCTGGGGGTGTGCAAAATAAACCTCCTCCAGAGGGTGTCGGCAATTTTCGTTTTCTATCTGCGCTCTGTACGTCAAATCGTCAAAAATTTCGTTGCAAATGGCTCGATTCCACGCAACATATAAGTTCTTCTATGTAATAATTTCCAATTGGGGACGCAGATGATGAAACTCCTACCTAGGTTGATTAAAACTTTTTTTTTTGTCAAATTTCTGTGAAATAAAATGATTTCATTGGATATACCTACAAAAATCACTACAAATGCCTTTTTGAGAATATTTCAAGAGACATATTATTGGCAAACCTGTGAAAATAATTCAGCGAATTAAATATTCTTTCAAGTTTATCAACGTGAAATAACCTTGGTGCTTAACATGCACATTGAGATAAAAACCGCATAGATATCATTTTGTTTCCCGGATGAAAAATATTGTTTATTCAATAATTAACTTCGGAAACGTCTACACGAATTTCATTGGGGCACACTTTACTATTAAATTGCTCATAATATAATAATTCAAGGTAGTTGATTTGTATGTCTTCTTGGAATTGTTTTGTTTTTTCACTCAAACAATTTCTTGAAAACATTAAATTTCCAACCTGGATACTTCATTGAATAATCTAAAATGTGTACCTGTAACGTGAAGTGTTTGTGTTATCTCAGTCTCAGTCATATATATACTTTGATTTTACGTGTTTGAGTGACACACTAAAATTGAAAACATTAAATTTTCAACGTGAAGTGTCTTGTGTCATCTCAGTAACCTATACTTAGATTTCATGTGAGTACCTTTTGTGTTCTATCAAAACCGTTTGATATATCATATAAAAACGAATATTTTCGAAAGTGTTTCTTCACAAAACAATTCTTTTATTATGATGAACTGTACAACATTTTATTGTGTTGTGCGAGTTGTACCACACAATTCAATTTCTGGGCCCCCCACTTTCTCCTCGCTTTGTGTATACAAATGAGAAGAAAATATCTCAAAGAACGGTTTTTCTTCGATCGTTAATTCAATTTTCTCTCCGCAGACTTGTGCAAATGAATATTTTTTCTCTCATTGCACCTGAAATCAAACTTCGTCTATAATGCGTTCTTTTTGTAATACTTCTTGGAAAGACATACCTGTCAACGGTATACCTACATATTTTACATATTTTCACCTAAATCAACCTGTCTGTAATAAGCCTAAATGATGTTTACTTAAATACAAATATTTTTTTTTTTATGTGAGTAGTTTAATGACATTTTCGACATTTGAGTCTTTCATATAAATCTAAGCATGTCAACTTAAAAAACCTTCCACCTGTTCTATTCTATATTACATAATTGTACTTGAAAACTACGTTAAGTCTGACAATTGGCTGAGTGGTATTAGACTTTAAATTCTGAGAACTCTGAAGACTCTATCACTTCCGAAATTTGACTGAATGTACGGAGTCGCACGTTGAACGCTTAGGTCCATCGCCACTTGTGCTTCAAACAGCCGAATTTGAGATTGCAACCTCTCTTAGGATAGTTGACCAAATGCATGAAATCGCACGTTGAAATGTTAGGTCCACGTATCTACTGACAGTTGACTGAATGTATGGTATTTTCAAATGAGAAAACTACGATTCCTATAATAATTATCTGAATGCATCACACGTTGAAATGCGAGGGCTGCGTGTCTTCCAACAGTTGACTGAATGCATCACACGTTAAAATATTAGGACTAAGTTACTCAAGATAATAGACACATTATTACGTTTTTGGAATGCTCTGTATATGCCGTAGTGAGGTTACTTCGTTCTTGTTAGATCAGACATAATATATTACTTTTTTTGGGGCGCTATGCGTACGTTAGGTTCGTTCGTTCAGGTTAGATCACACAAAATTTATTGGAGGTTTTTACGTTGCCAAAATCAACGTGTTAGGGCTCCAAAAAAATGAAAAAATATCAAACGTTAAACCAAGCAAAAACGTTGCCAAACCAACGTATCAACGTTCCAAAATATCGAAGCGTTAAGCGTGCAAAAAGCTCTGCTAAAATGACCGTTTTCTTCGTTCCAGAAAATGACATATATATTGCAATTCTGCATGTATTTCTTATGGGGGTTTAACATTTCAAAATTGATAAAAATAGACGTTTTAACGTTCCCAAAAAAATTTTAAAAATCGAAACGTTAACCGTGCAAAGCTATACTAAAAAACAATATTTTAACGTACCAAAAAATATAAAAATTTCAAGCGTTAAATGCACAAAAATATGATTGAAATAGACATTTTTACATGCGTTTTGAACAAACAAAACGGTCGAACACAACGGTACAATGGGTATCGCACGCTGGAAATAACCCCACCCTGCATAATTTTTCTCTTAAATAATATGTTGGTACACTAATATTTTGACAGTTGGCAACTAATATTTTCTGCGGTGAGGTAGATGACAAATCATAGGTAAGGTTAGTTCGTTCTGGTTAGATCAATGAAATGTATCTACCGACATAAGGTTAGTTCGTTTTGGTGAGATCAGACAAAATTCATTGGGGGATCGCTATGCCTATGTAAGGTTAGTTCGTTCTGGTTAGATTAAACGCAATTTTTTCTTTGACTCATTTTTCCACCTCACATTTGACAGGCAACAGTTGTTCCTTTAAAATAATATGATATTACACCTGGCATAGCGGTTGCTATGTTTTTTTTGTGTTATGAGCTATTTGAGACACCTTATACAATAAGCTATGCTGTGCGCTGGCCAATCAAACGCCGTCATGGTTTTTTCAAATGACTAATGATAGGTGATTGAATCGACTCTCACAGTTGACAGGTGTCTGAAGCAACTCAGACAATTGAAGGTTAATTCGTTCCGATTAGATCAATCAAACTTTCTCCGAAACGTCGATATTCTTAACAAATGGCTCTATTATATGTTACCAAAATAAAAATGCCCAATAAATTTTGTATTCGTGCGTGGATTCGAATCCCATCCAAAATAGATGTTTTTTGTGTTCGAAAAAAACAGCCTTAATTTGAAACGTTAAAACATGCGAAAAAGTCATGAAAATACACGTTTTTCGTGTTCCAAAAAAACTTTAAATTTGAAACGCTGAAACGCATAAAATATGTAACGAAAACACGCGTTTTCACGTTCCGAAAAACAACTGAAATTACGAACACAAAAAATATACTTTTACGTATATTTCTTATGGAGATTTGACATTTCAAAATCGTTCAAAATGAACGTTTTCGCGTTCGAAAAAACATCTGAAATTTGAACCGCCAAAATATGCGAAAATGCGACCACAATAAGCATTTTTTTGCGTTCGAAAAAACAGCTCAAATTTGAAACGTCAAAACATGCAAAAATGCGACTAAAATAGACGTTATATAAGGTTGGTTCATTACTTCGTTCTACTTCGATCAACCTGACTATCTGTCACTTTGCCTGTCTGTCAATCTAGGTATCGCACGTTAAAAATGATGGGCCCCCATCACGAAAACATTTTGAATACCCATACCCCCCAATGATACGTTTTTCTTTGACCCATTTTCATCAGACAATACATAGATGTCTGATGTAACTCAATCTCTCTGTATGGGCAAGTAGTTGTTTTCCACAATACAAACAGATGTAATTCAATCGCTCTGTATGGGTGACTAGTCGTTTTCGGCCCAATACCTACCTAAGGTTAGTTCGTACTGGTTCGACCAAACTGAATATCTGTCACTCTGACTGTCTGCCAATTTGTCTATCTCCTGTCTTCTGTCTCCTATCTCCTATCTCCTATCTCCCAGCTTCCGTCTCCTATCTTCTGTCTCCCATCTCCTATCTCCTGTCTTCTATCTTCTATCTTCTGTCTGTCTCTGTCAATCTGACTGCCGTATGCTGCTCCGTGTCAATAACACTTTTTACGAATACACCCTGTATACTACTTTTTTCTCTTAAATACATGTGACGGATCCCATTACGAATAAATTTTTAATTCCCATACCCCCAATGACGCGTGTTTTCTTTGACCTATTTTCCACCTTCTCCTATCTCCTATCTCCCAGCTTCCGTCTCCTATCTCCTGTCTCCTATCTACTGTCTCCCATCTCCTATCTCCTGTCTTCTATCTTCTGTCTGTCTCTGTCAATCTGACTGCCGTCTGCTGCTCCGTGTCAATAACACTCTTTACGAAAACACCCTGTATACTACTTTTTTCTCTTAAATACATGTGACGGACCCCATCACGAATACATTTTGAATCCCCATACCCCCAATGACGCGTGTTTTCTTTGACCCATTTTCCACCTAACAGTTGACAAATGACAGAGGCGGCCATGTTTTTTCCCTTAATTCATATGTTGGTACACCCGGTATAGCATTTGACAAGCAGTCGTCACATTTTTCCTCTTAAATGACGTATTTTGAGACACCCCGTTGTTTTTCTATCTTAATTGATGCATTTTGAAACACCTGTATACGTAAAACAACAACTTTTGAATCCTCATACCCCCAATGAGGCATTTTTTCTTTGATTCATTTTCCCACCTAACATTGGTACACCTGGTATAGCACGTTGACAAGCAACAACAACCGCCATGTTTTTTCTCTTAAATGATATGTTGGTACACCCGGTATAACACGTTGACAAGCAACCGCCATGTTTTTTCCTCTTAAATTTTGTATTTGAAACACCCTGTTGATTTTTCTCTTAAATGATATGTTGGTACACCCGGTATAACACGTTGACAAGCAACCGCCATGTTTTTTTCCTCTTAAATTGTGTATTTTGACACACCCTGTTCATTTTTCTCTTAAATAATGTATTTTCAAACACCCTATATTCGTCCCACATTGGAATCGCACGTTGAAACATTACAACCTCGTTACTCCGCCATTTTTCCAATTTTTTCAAACATCATTATTATTATACCACTTCAACAATTCGAATTTATTCATTCACAATCACTATTCTTTTTATTTAATATTCGAGCGCTCGGCTTGTGGTAAGATAGCACACGGCGTGCGGTCAAATAACGTCACGCGGTGAACTCCGCGAGCGCTCGCTTCGTCTGCCCTGCACTGTACTGACCGGTGGCAATAACCTGGGTGGGCTAGAAAAGAGGTTGTTCATCTACTCTGATTCTATACACATCACTATAAATTCCACTCATTCTATTGAATGAGACGAAGAATCTCGGTGTTCTATTCGATACCGAATTAATACCGAATTACGCTTCTCGAAACATATCAATCGACTTTTACAACGCGCTTATGCAACTCTCAAAATTATTTATGGAAACAGGCAAATTATTCTTTATGGGCCTAATCTCACATTACAATACAAAAATAATATACAAAAAGTGCAAAACTGCTGTTTACGGTTGATATTTGGCGTGAGACGCCGGCAACGAATATCACATAAACTTAAAGAAATTGGATGGCTTAATATGAATAACAGGCGAGTTTTATATTCTAATGTGCTCTTTCATAAGATTATTGTTACAAAGAAACTAAACTAACAATACCTCAATTTAAAACAGAATTATTTAGGCGATCATTCAGTTACCAAATTTTTCACCTTTACAATCATCTACCACAGAGAATGAAGATACTCAATGTCCGAAATTTTAAAGCATCATACAAACTTTTATTGAATGAGTCTCAAATATAACATGTATTTATATATTAAACTTTTCAGAATAACTTGGGTTAAAAACAAGTTGTTACACAGCTTTCACAGGGTTGAGTGGAAGAACAAGTTTTATGGTGTTTCACCATCAAATTTGAACTCCCTCCATTATTATCTATATTAATGTATTGCTCAAAGTTCACTAAAGCCATTTTTTTTTTTTTTCGAAAATAATAAAGACGTTATATTATTATTATAATACGACTTAAGGAGTATTATACTGCGATCTTCGGAGCGTACAGGGGGGCTAAAATTTTTGTTTTCGAAAAAGGAGGAAAGTCGTGGGAAAGAAAAGTGTTGAGAATAAAAAAATAGAATTTTGGAAGAAAACATTTTTTTTTGTCGGTCCGTTCGTCGATTTTCGAAAATTTCAAACCCATATATCTCTCGAGTTTTTGAAGATATCGGTTCGAAATTTTAACCTCATTTAAAGGTCGGTGATAGTATTCTTGGGGTTTTTTCGTTTCGCGATCGAAAAAGCCGGAAAAATTTTACGAGGTTTTTCCGATTTTTCCTTCTTTTCTCGATAGCGGGTCGAGTTTTGACTTTTGACCTCTCATATTTTAGGAAAGTACTCGTCAATTTTTTGTTCGAACGTGGAATTTTTTTGAGAATAAAAAAAAATAAATCTGTAGATTTGTCTGTCCGAATTTCACATCCTCATATTTTCCGAAGATTTGGAGATATCGCTTTGAAATTTCAACTACGTCGATAACTCGAAAATAATTTTTCTGGATTCAATTTTTTTTATGATCGGAAAACTCGGAAAAATTGTACGGGGGTTTTTCTGTTTTCACACGGATGGCGATAGCGGTTCACGAATCGATATTTTTGGTTTCAAATTTTCAGATGATATGCGCCTATATGTCCTCCTCAGACGTACAGTTTTTGAGAATTTTCAGAAAGAGCGTTACGATTTCCCGGGATATTTTCCGTTTTTTTTTTTTCAGTCCCTATTGCGGCTAAACCGGTAAAGGTAACTAGGATTTGGAACATGCATGGGATAGAGCTTGAGTCAACAAACGAATCTCTGAATTATTTCCTCCGAACGACGATCGGAAAATGGTGAAAAACTCATTTTTCCGAAAATGAAAATTCACATTTTGGAAAATATCAAATATTTCGAAAACCGCTGAGAATTTCTGAATTTTACGAGATTTTTCTCGATCGCCTTCAATTTTCTTTCGTGATCGGAAAACTCGGAAAAATTGTACGGGGGTTTTTCTGTTTTTTACGCGAATGAAGATAGCGGTTCAGGAATTGGTATTTTTTCTTTAAAATTTTTTGATAATATGCACCTATATGTCCTTCTCATATGTATAGTTTTTGAGATGATTCAGAATATACTTAACGATTTTCCAGGTAATTTTCCGAAAAATCTACTCTGTTTTGTGCCCCTATTGTGGCTAAACCAATGAAGATAACTAAAATTGTTAATATGTATGAGGTAGAGCTCGAGTCAACGAACGAATCCTCAAGTTATCCCATTTGAAGAACGATCGGAAAATGGTGAAAAACTTATTTTTCCGAAAATGAAAATTCTCATTTTGGATAATATCGAATATTTCGAAAATGGCTTAAATTTTTTTTTTTTTGCCAAAAATAGCTCTCAACGAACCCTATCGAATCTCCAAATTCGGTTTCGTCGAATTCATTAACGGAGCGGAAAAAAAATAAAATCCAAAAAAAAGGCTGGACTTGTAGAAGGCTTGAAAAATATCGGCGAGTAAAGCAATGTAGATATCAAGCCTTCTACAAAATTGAGATATATTTTGCTCTGAAATTGTCTTGCTATGATAAAAATCTTGTTAATGAGAAACAGAATTGACCCGATTATGTACAAGTTTTTTTATGACAGTTATTATATTGAAAAGTTGTAACAATTGTATCATTAATCTGAATATTTTATCCCATAAGGTTATGAATTTTCGTCGTATTATAAATTGATGATTGAAGAATGCATAAATGTAAGAACAGTGTGTAAAACATTACCCTATAGGCGTTTTCCATTTAAGAGTGTGAAGCCACGGGGCTTCTTATTCTAGACTTACTATTGGTAGATTTTGACAGATGTCATTTTTCAGCCAATGATTAAACTAGAATAAGAAGCCCTGGTGCATCAAACCCTTAAATGAAAAGCAGCTAATGCACCATTGATGTTTCTAACAGTTGATTTTTTTATGCACTTGGGCTGAAGTATTACTTTACACACTATGAACAATGCGTATGAACTTAATTTACACCCTGTCATAGAAAAAAGTATATTTGACAATGTTTTTAATAAACTGGCAATTCACTTTGGGGGTGAAAATAACAATTAGCTGAATTAAATGAGATATTGCCTACCTCTCCTTCTTCATCAACAGAGTCGTTTTCATCATCAGAACCATGCAAAGATGCTGCCGGAGTTGTTACCTTACTTGAACTAGGAGATGGAGGTTCGGATAGTGGTCTCGGGTACCTCAAGGTGCCAATACCATATTCCTCTTCTTCCTTATAATCAGGGAATACTTTCTGTAGGGCTTTCAACCTTGCTTGACGATAGTACTATAAACCAATTAATTCAGTAAATTTGTATTCGACAGGGCCCCTAGCGGGAAAGTTTTGGGGTAGTTTTCATTTCTTTCATTTCACACGTTTTTTGGAGTGCTAAATCTGAATCTGGAGTTTGCAAACAAAATTTCTTGACGGAATATTAAAAAAAATGCAAAAAAATTGTAAAAAATCCATTTTTTTGTAGTTTTTCGCTCATAACTCGAAAACTATCATTTTTTCGTGAATAACTTTACTATTCAAAATGAATGTACATAAAATTTCCTACAAATTCAACTGTTCAGGTTGTTTTTCCGACAAACAGTCAGGCTCAAACGCCAAATAAATATTGGCGTATTTCTGCTGACTATTTCATGATATTTTTAGTGAATTTCTCAAGGAATTATATTGTAATAAAGGACTCATCTGACAGTCTGGTTTGAGGTTATGGTGATTACTACTAGTGACAGTGCGATAAGAAAGGAATGTCTAACACAACGCAAAACGGATTGGGCAATTCAGGGCGTTACTTGCTCCTTCTCAGGCTGTTACTTGCTTGTTTTTTTTCTGAAAACTCATGCCTTATCAGCTCTTGTGCACAATGGTGTATTACGAAGATTTCCGCTTGAAATATCGTCTCTTGTTTGCCCAGGCTCATTGAGATTTTCATCTTCGGCTTTGTTCCGTAAATGCTGGCTCCTGAACCTTCATCAGTTTTTGAGCCATCAGTGTAGACAGTGATTTCCGCATCCCTGTCCGTTATACTTGTCTTGAAAGCTTTGTTAAAGCTATATCTGGGAAGTAAGCCATCTAACCGGGTAGTTTTCCAACTCTTCGTATAGCTTGTTGTAGTCTCTCCCGTGCATATTGCTTTCCTCTAAGCAGCCTTCTCGTGACTGATCTGGCTTCGCCTTGTATGTATATGTGTAGGGGAGCAGGTTGGTCGAACCATTCCTACCTGCGTGGTCTTTGGCCACCATACCACCGTTATGGCCACCATACCATACGTTATCATGGGTCTGATAGAGCCATGTAGTCATTTTTGGTTGTAGCCTCCATTTTTTTCGCCACATTCTCCTGCACAGATTGAAGGGTACTGTACTTTTTTTAAAACTTTTTGTAGGTGTTGTTCAAAGTTAACTTATTGTCGAATATTACTTCTAAGTATTTTGCCTCTTGGGCAAATGGAATTTATATCACGTTCAGTACGAATGACCTCTAAGTCCATCCAGTTTTTTTATTTTTCACTACTCTGGTTTTATGAGGATTCACTGTCAGCTCCTCCTCTTTACACCACCTGTCAATTATACCTAGGGCTGACTGTGTGAGGTCCGAGACTGTCCTTGCGAATTTACCTTTTGCAATAATCGCGAGGTCATATGCATATTCTAGACAATGAAAGCCTCAATTGATTCGTCCATTAGGATGGCAAGAAGTAGGGGCGATAGCACCCCCCCCCCTTCGGACATCCTTTGTTTGCTCTAGGTGTTAGTGTTATTCCGCCAATTGCAGATGTAATGACCCTGTCTTTCAAGTTAGCCTGTATCCACTGGCACAGTAGGAGAGAAACCCATTTTTTACTAGAGCGTTTGCTATAGACTCGGTTGAAAGCACCCTTGATGTCTGTAAATGTTGTCATGGCTATCTCTTTGTCTTCCACGGACTTCGTTAGTAGCCTGTTGAGGTCGTTCAGTGCTAAGTCTGTTGACTTGCCTGGTTGATAAGCATATTGGCGTCGTTAAGCGAGCTTGTTTGTAGTACCACATCTCTTATGTATCTATCAGCCTTTCTTATGGGATGATATGCTTGGGTGTCTTGTCGCCTATTCTCCCTACCTTTGGGAGATATATGACTTTTACCTCTTGCCACATCATAGGTATAAGCCTTGAATATAGTCATAGGTATGGAATAAGTATTTCCTGTTCCTTTTGGAGAAATATGGGGTATATTTCATTCACTCCAGGGGATTTGTATGGTTTGAATTTACTGATAGCCCTCCTGATTCTATTTGGTGTCGATATTTCCTTAGCGAGCCTCCACTCCAAAGCTGTTCGCCTGTTTGGCTTGCTTCTATTGCTGTCTACTATTGTCGGGCCATTAAGTATTACTGAGGCTGGAAATTCTGCTTCTGTGAGCATCCTTAGACTTTCCTCGAATGTTGTAGTCATTGTTGTCATTGTTTTTCAAGAAACCTTGTTGGCTTATAGTACCTTCTTTGACATAGGGGTATCTGTTATTTCTTCTCAGAATTTCTTCCATGATTGACTTCTGGCCTTACTAATTCCTTTGTGAGTTTAGCCTTGTATGTGGTCCAATTTTGGTTGAATTTCAACTCTGTTGAAAAGCTTCCGCACCCTACCTCTGAGGGTTTCTAGATGATCATTCCCCCAGACCGTTTTGTTATTTTGAGCCTTTTTTCTCAGGACAGCTTTCCTCGACTATTGCCTTGCCCACTTCGTCTGCTGCCCTCTCAAGGCTCTCCCTGTCTCGTATTTCAGTCACGGGCCTCTCGAGAGACTCACTGAGTGACGCCGAGTATCTGTCCCAGTTGGTCTCTTAGGTTTGTATATTTGACTAAAGTACGCGGTGGGGTAACTAGATCGTATAATATAAGATTTATAATAATATAATCATCTGAAATATTTTTTGTTTTTGTTTGAATAACAAGTTTTGTACGATTTCGGACCTCATTAAATAACTTGTATGTAATTTTTGAATTAACTTCAACAATTATAGTTTTGTAGTGAAAAAGTGGGATTTTCCCCAGTCAGCTGAAATATGCCAATTTAAAGTAGTCCTTGGGCCCGAACGGTTCGTCGTAGAAAAAAACTTATTTAGTAAAGTTTGTAGAAAATGTTAAGTATGCTCTTTTATTTCTAAAGAAAGGTTATCAGTGAAAAATTTGTAGTTTTCAAATTTTAAGCAATAAACCGCAGAAGAAAGTTTTTAAAGGTTTTTTTGCAATTTTTTTAATGTTCCGTCACGAAAATTTGTTAGAAAACCTCATATTCGGATTCAGCACCCCAAAACACATAGATAATGGAAGTAATCAAAACTACCCCAAAACTTTCTTGGTAGAAATACAATTTGATCAGATTAAATCTTTTGTTAACTCGATAATAGAATTATGGGTACGTATTTATAGAAAAAAAAACAAAAGTAAGTACCTACAAAAAATTGTCCCTCAAGCCAAAATCACCGCCTTGGCACACATAAATAATAATAATAATAAATTGATTTCCTTGTTTAACATACACAGAATATAAGGACATTACACACTGGAAATGTAAAAAGAAAAAAAAATCATAAAGCGTAGAGAAAACAAAATACATAATACATTAATATCCAAAAAAGATTGAATACATTCAACATATTATTATGTATCTGATGTTATTTGAGAAGCGAATAACTACAATGATAAACAACATAAACTATGGTTACTAGGTGCAGGTATCACTAATAACAGAATGCGCAATACAAGAGGAGTAATACTTCCTCGCCAGAAAAACTGCTGCTGGACATGATATTGTTGAGATTAGAGCTTTTCCGATATAGACAAAATATAGTCAAACAACTCCACATGAAGGCAAAACTATCACTGCTCGCGTTCTATTTGACCACCCTCCGCCGCGAACACTGTCCGCCGCGGACAGTTTTCTTTCTGTGTGCCAAGCAAGGCCTTAAATGTTAACACAGTCACCCAAAATAATATAATTCTGAAAGTATTCTTCGCTATGCCTAAGATACAGTGTAAAAATGTAACAAACACAACAAATATAAAACTTGCATAAGATACAGTAATAAAATTTTGAAACAATGTTAAAATCTAATTCTGTCATGAAAAGAATCATCTATGTGGGATAATGATTTCAATTTATAGGATGAATACTAAAACACGTCACTAAAATATTACTTCAATGAATAGTAAACTGTTTCAGTACAGCCAACAACTGTTTGAGTCTGTAATTTCCTTTATATAAATAGGTTATACATTTAATCCATCATATATACCTGAGACTTTGATAGAGGTATTTGATGATAAAGGTAATTTCACATAATTTTGTTGCCGAATTATATGATCCGACGATTTATTTTTAAATTTAGTTTTATTTTTGTGAACTAGACTCGACATTAAAAAATGAAGTGAGAGTGAGAATACCTTGACGTGCAAACAAAGGCCGACAAGATTCCCTAAATTCTGCTCTGCACATATATCTAACGGCTCTTTTCTGTAGAGTGAAAATTATTTTAAAAAGTGTTTTACTATAGACTCCACTGAAAGCAATTCCATATCTCAGATGAGATTTTATAAGGGCAAAATAAGCTGACTTGGTAGCAGTATATCCAAAATTGTTGGAAATAATTCGCAATGCATAGCATTCCGAAGCCAACTTTTTGCTGACTACTTAAGCCGCAAGTATTGAATTTCAATGGGGCATCAATCTGAAGTCCAGTTTCTTTACTCTCCATAGTAATATTAATCCATTGATATTAGCATAATTAGAAAAAATATATACGTATACTCATATTTGCGCTTTACAGTCCAGGGCTCCGAGAGACCAAGACCAAGACTGATCAGTCTTGGTTTCGAAAAATAAATGTGGTCTTAGTCTTGATGTTTCAAAACCAAGACGAGACTGGCTCAGTCTTGGTTTTCATAGTCTTGGTCTTGTATCAAAATGCGTCTAGAGTCTATGAGTTACTAGCTTCAATTAATCTGTATTTGGTTTAATTAATATTGATACCGGGATATTGTCATGAAGCGTAGGAACTGAGGTGTAGAATTACATTGATTGAAGTCGATCAGCTAATAAAGCTGATCAAAGTACTTTTCAAGGAATGACCTGCGGAGGAGGGGCATTTGAATATCGAGTTTTGATGGAAAATTAGAAACAAAATAGCAGGGAGTTGATCGCGGGAAGTTTTCGAATAAACATCAATAAAAAGGTCGGCTTCTCTCTATGGTGCCCAAGAAGATGATGATGATAATGTAAGTACAAATGTTTTATTCTTGCTCGTTTGTTAATAAATCTTGATTTTTATAAATGTGTCTTTTCCCTATTCAACACCACCTTTATTCTCGCAGCCTAACTGCAGACCCCCTCAGGGCTACCTTAGGGTTCCCATAGGATATGTGAAATCTGTTGTGAACCGTAACATAATCAAATGTAAAACAGATGTTGTGGACACTAAAAAAGTCCCGACAATATCATAAAGTTTGACAGATGCAAGTCGAGGACTTTTTGAATAATTTTCTCGAAAGTTAAAAAAAAATTACATCATTACTATGTTTTTGTTCCTACAATTCTACCTTAATGTACTTATTTTTTGCCTGAATTCTGAATTTTAATGTATAACATTTTTATTTTGCAATATGTGTATGTACCTATGTGATATCCATAATGCTATGTATTCTAACTTGTACAAATCTGTATCTAAGTTTTTCAATAAATAAATATGTTATTTACATTCTATGCGGTATTTTGAAATATAAATATAACCCATATACAGGGTGAGTTAATAAAGCTGCAGTAATAGGCTGTCGAAAATTGCAAAATCTCACTCATTATTTCAAAAACAGTTGAAGATATGTTTAAAATATTAATAGAATATATAACCTAAACATCAAATAGGTATGCATCAATATACAGGATGATTTATTTAAAATAAAATATAGATTTAGTTCCACCATTGACCTTGTAGGGGGCGCTACTGTTGGTAGTGTATATGATATATAATTCCGGTCATTTCACCAACTAATACCAACCCGAGATTTGGCAACTGCAAAGTATTTTTTATGTCAATAAGTTATTAGATATGTCCTTCAGTATGTTTATCTTTCCGGTTAAAAAATTGCAATCCATTTTTAAAGCAGTTGCTGTCATCCGATTGAGCTGCAATTTTGCAAATGTATTAAGAACTGATGACAACACAACAACGTCAAAAGAAATTACCTCCTTATTCGGATAATGTTCATCGGTTTTGGAAATTGAAAATTACTCTGAAAAAAAATATGTTGGTTGGGGGTATGGGACCACCAGTCAGCTCGAAAAAAATTGGGAAAGTCTGCGAAAATTAAATTGGAAGTATCCGTAAAAATAGTACAGAAAATTCCGAAAACTGGCGAAAACAAAATCGAGAAAATCCGTAGAAATTCTAAAATCATGGAATCATCAAATGATTTAATTAAAAAAAAAGTATTCCCCTATCTTCTTTCTTCTCGAAAGAAAATGCAAATCTAAATAATCAGTAAAAATAGTGAAAAACATGGGATCATTCAATAATGTAATTTAAAACAATGTTGTCCCACTGAAATCCAGACAACGCGTAGGAATTCGGGAAATTTTTCTAACGGTTTCGGACGTCGAAAATCACAACATGAAGTTTTGATCGCACGACTCTGAGCCCCTCATGTACGAGAAAAAAAAATAAAAAACTCTCGAAAATGAAATCGGAAACATAATATAATGAAAAAAATATAAATCCGTACCGCTGCCCTTCTCGAAAAAATCCGAATAATGTTATTTGAAAATAAATTATTACAATTACGGCAAAAAATGTCGATCGGGGGGCTCAAATCCCCCTCTTTTCCAAAATAAAACTGATAGAGAAAGCGTATGAAATCGATTGGAAATTGCAAATAATTCTCGTGGCATGCCCTGTATATGTCCATTGAGGTAAGGTACGTGCAGAGAAGCTGGATGCATGGGATATTAAACATACGCATCAACCTCTGGGCACCTGGCGCACCTATTCAGACAGATAATTGAACAAAGTTTAATACTAAAAAAAATAAAATAAACGTGAAAATTTTTTTCAATAACAACCTTTTGATATTTGATGTATAAATCAAAAAACCTTTAAACATTCCATTATTTCCTCAGAAGTTTTTCGTTTTCATACACTAAATATAGTTTTCTACTTTTTACTTCAACAGTTTATAAATAGAAGCTTGTTTTTAAATAGTTATTTATTATACAATGGAAAAACGTATTAGATTTTAGCTCGAGGTTGTGTTGTCTCGACGCGGATTTTTTGGATTTCTTGGAAAATGTCTTGGAAATAGCGTGAGAACCATAAAACGGAAACGACGATATGTTGGGGCCGTGTGCAATGGCAACGGATATTCGTTTGATAAACGAAATGAAATTCCAGGAATTCGGTGCGAGTGTTTTTCAAGGCTCAGTGTGTTGGGTCGGAAATAAGACATGTTTGGCATCTCACTTCAACTCATGCCTTATTATATTTGTCTTTGTCGAATGACGCGATTAGCTTCGTGCTGGGTGGAGAGGATTCGAACGCTAGATATTGGAGAGAGTGCGCTGCAGCGTCCAGTTTGAAGAAAGCGCGCTTAGACAGACGTCCCTGCTGCTGCTCAGTGAAATTGTACTTGTGACTTTGCCGGTTTAAGGTAGTACTTCCTTAAGACGGTTTTCTTAAGAGAAGGTTGAAATCGATATATGAAATGGATGACATGTTGTTCTTAGTCCCCCAAAGTTTGAAATCTTTCTTGTGTTCAGTTTTTGAAATATATGATAAGAAAATCGACCACTTTTACATGTACGGTATAGGAGAGCAGTAAGGAAATGTTTCTAGAACATAAGTATTTCATGAACCGCTCTTACGACCGATTCAAAAAACGGAATTTATTTTTTATTCAAAAACGAAACTTCTATCAAAATTTTGACCAGTTCTGGTGTTTTGTTCTCGAGTTATTCAGTTAGAAAGTACAAGTTTTCACGTCCGAGTCGTACACTTAAAATGTCAGGCAACGCTGCGCCTCCATGAAAAGAGCAAGTACGATGTAAAACGGAGAGGGAAAGAACTTCACATGATGTATCAAAATAATAGGCGGGGGGGCAGGGTCAGTGCGGTGATTGCGGACTTGAATTATTTTTTTGTAAATCGATATGTTTGAAAAGTCGAAAATACGTTTTATTGAATTTATTATTATTAAAAATCAATGATGTTCTACCGTTATCACGGATTTTCCGGGGCATTTTTTAGGAAATTTAATGATCTAAAAAATCAATGGAATTCCTTTGATGATCTCTACGAAAGCACAGGAGGGCCACAAGAGGTTTTTTTCATTTCGACTTTTTCTAGAAATTTCGTCTATATCTCGAAAATTCGACTTTAATGTCTAAAATTCGACTAAAATATCGAAACTTCGACCTTTTCCTAGAAATTTCGACGTTGAAGTCGAAATGATTACATTTGGACATAAACGTTGAAATTCAGACATTAAAGTCATAGTTTCGACTTTTTTCTCGAAATTTCGACTTATTTCGTTAAATTTCAACTTTAATGTCCAAATTTTCGACTTTTATGTTGAAATTCAATTATTTCGGTTTTAACGTTGAAATTTCGACATATGAGTCGTATTTTCGACATGAAATCCGAAATTTCGAGAACAAAGTCGGAATGATGAAAAAAAAACTCTTGTGGCTCTCTTGCGCTTCGGGTTTCATTCGTCCTTTACCAGTCATCTGAGTATGACAAAACATCTGAGTTGTTGGGTGAGTTTTGTGATTATGATTAGATTTCGTTAAAAAATTGATATGTAGGGGTTTCCGAGATTGGAAATCAACATTTATAACTTTCATTCGAATCATTTTTTTTTATACCAGATAGATATACTCACGCATTATTGATAAACCCCGTATATACATTATGGCTGACTGACCAGCTTTGATACAAATTCAGCTGATTGACCGAGATAACTTTAATTTATATGCAATGAGGTATTTGTTTACCAATTTTCATCTCTGGAAAATTAATGTTATCACCTCGCTAGGTATGACAACTTTGATAGTGTACCTGATGAAACACCAGTTTTCAGTTTTGCTGGACTGACCACAGTAGGTTTGTGTAAACAACTACTTTTATCAACTGGTAAAAAAACTATTCTGAGTAAATTCAGTCTAACGACAATCACGGGATTTCTAACGGGGCATTGCAGACTCAAAGAACACCTAAGGAAGCTTGGCTTAGAGGAGGACAACACCTGCAGATTCTGTGAGGAACATCCAGAAACACCCCACCATATATTGATGGAGTGTTACGCTGTACATCATAAAAGATTGAATATACTGGGATCATACCAGCTGACTGTGGGAGAAATACCACGAGTAGACCCCCTCAAAATCCTAAAATTCCTGAAGAAATTGAGGCTTCAGGGCTGCTGTAAACAAGAACACCTTGTGATAGCAGAAGAAGATGGGGCATAATAGAACTAATCAGGTCGCAGCGCAGCGCAGAGAAATTATTTGCCTCTAGCTCTTAGACTATGACTGGTTTGACAGACTTGTTTCTCAGAATGTAATAACTGCTAAGATGCCAGTTTTCTCGGAAGGCTGAAATACCTGATAATATGTATACATGTGAGTACACTCTGGGTAAAAACGACTGACTCTACAGATACAGCCATTACTATGGAAATCCGCGCAGACAATTAAAAAACTTTTGACTCCGAAGGTTAGGGAAGTACATGGAGTGATTGTATACATGTGTGTGAGTGAATAGAAATCGTTTAGGCGTTTTGATACTGTTCATTTCGCCTTGTGAATTTTTGCTATTAATTTTTTGCAAAGTGTTGATTCCATACGTACAGCGTGTGTGGAATTGTGTATTGTCAAAGCATATATACAGTGCATATCAAAAAATGTTTGTATTTTCATTTCATATACAGCGTGAATGAAAAAAAATATGTTGTTTGAATATTTGAGTGAAGTATTTCGCTCTTTCAAAATGAATATCATCCAAAATTGAATGATTAAGAAGCGGTGCCAAATATAGACGATTGAAGTGATATACGCTATCACTTTTGTTAAATCAATGATTTATCTCGGCTACTCAATACACAACTTGGTAAAG
The DNA here is from genome assembly GCA_958298965.1 of Chrysolina haemoptera. NCBI lineage: Eukaryota > Metazoa > Arthropoda > Insecta > Coleoptera > Chrysomelidae > Chrysolina > Chrysolina haemoptera. The sequence continues at coordinate 31,350,299 of OY282584.1, forward strand.
ATAAGTATAAAAATTCATTTGCGACAGGTGTTTGAATTATTTCAGGAGTGAAGAAAAATTGGACAGTCATACGGTTGATTGCCAAAATACAAACACCTGTAAAATTTTGTTTGATTTCGAGTCGATTCTGGAACCATTCGAGGATGACGCCGCCGCCGGGTGCACTTCTCAAACGGAAAAGTGTCAAAAATATATTCCGTTCAGTGCCGGATTTTATTTCAAGCCATCGAGGTTTGGATTCGATGGATTGGTATGCGCAGCGAATGGGGGACATAGCCCAAATTGTCGTAGCCAAAAATTTGGATATAGTCCCCATAATCGCATCACCTGATGAGGTGAGCGCGCCATGTTGCCACATCTGCGAAAAACCGTGGAAATCTGGCGACAAAATTGTGAAAGACCATAATCACTACACTGGTGCCTTTCGCGGATATACGCATGCGCAGTGCAACTTGGCGTACAAAAAGTCTTTCGTGGTGCTGATAGTTTTCCATAATCCGAATACGACAGCCATTTTAGCAAAGAGGGGGCGAGTTGTTGCCTGTAAACAAAGAAAAATACATATCTTTCTCCCAGTATGACGACAATAAAGAAATCAAGTTCAGATTCATCGATTCGTTCCGTTTTATGGGCATGAGTTTGGATCATTTGGTTCAGACTTTGACAGTGCACGATTTGAATATCCAAACGCGAATCTGCGCATCTGACAGCCGCCCAGTACGAATTGCTCACTCGGAAGGGTGTATTCCCATACTATTTCGTCGATGTAATGGAAAAGTTGGAAGTTTTCCGGCGCTCCATCATTTCTACAAGTTGAGCAATTGACACATTAGCAAGGCAGCATACGAACATGCGCAGAACGTGTGGCAAACGTTCAACTTCAAAACACTGGGCGAGTACTCCGATTTGTACATGAAAACGGACATATTGCTCTTGGCGGATATTTTCGAGAATTTTCGAAGTATCGGTTACGAGACCCCCCGCGTGGTATTACACCCTACCCGGCTATACGTGGTCGTGCATGTTGAAGTACACCCAGTGCAAGTTGCAGATTTTGTAGGACGTCGACATGCTCAAGTTCATCGAGCGAGGAATTAGTGGGGGCACCAGTCAGTGCTGCAACAGGAGCTCCACGGCAAATAATAAATACATGGGTGACAGGTATGACGTCACTCAGCCCTCCACTCATTTGCTATATCTCGATGTAAATAATTCATATGGGTGAGCCAAGATGGAATATCTTCCGTACGGGGGATTCAAATGGCTCGAGAATGCCGCCGATTTGAATGTGCTCGAGGTGTCGGACACTTCAGCAATTGGCTTTATTCTCGAAGTCGATTTGGAGTACCCCGAACACTCACATGACAAACACAAATATTTTCCATTGTGCGCCTAACACCGTACCCTGCCAGGCTCGAAATTACCAAAATTAATGACCACCCTGGACAACAAGGAAAACTATGGAAACAAGGAAAACCATGGAAACAAGGAAAACTACAGTGTGTTGAAACAAGCACGGACGCACGAACTTGTACTTAGAAAAATTCACAAAGTGCTGCAATTCGACCAATCAGCCTGGCTCAAACACTTTCGGCAAAAATAAGTACAAATTACCCAATAATGCAGTATTCGGAAAGACTATGGAAAACATACGAAAACATCGTGTAGCTAAAATGGCTAAAATGGGGTGATATGGCACTATTTTCGATGAGGACCTCGCTGTCGAGATAGCAAAATCTGTTGTTCAATAAGCCCCTGTACATCGGAATGTCGATACTTGACATTTCCAAGGTGTGCGTGTATTATTTCTGTAGTATTATAATATTATTACCAATAGTTAAATCCTGATTTATAATAGCACGCATGACCAATGAGCGGTCGATAAGAATTGACAGTTCACTTCGGTCTATGCATAAGTCGGTATACTTTTGCACATCTGTATATAAGCTTATTGTATAATATTGTAAGCCTAGTTACTTTGGCAATAAAGTTCAGCAATAATTTTTTTTTATTTTTTCAGTAGAAGTAGATCACATAATTGAGCAAAATAAGTATTTTTTTTTTATTCTAGCTCTGGTAATAATTTTTCACGTTTCCAGGACCGGTATGGCCCAGACAATAATTCATAACTTCCTCATTATGAATTCTGCCAATTTCATATTTCAGTATAACAATCACAATCAGTTGAGAAAAGAAATAACGTATTCGGGATATTTTTTCAGGGCGTCCAGGGCCAGCTTCACTCCAGCAATTAATCTCAACTTCCTTATTAGGAACTCTGCCAGTTTCATATTTCAGAGTTACAATCAGGATCGGTTGAGAAAAAAATCCACATGTTCGGAACAATTTTTCCGGCTTCCAGGGCTGGCTTCACTCCAGCAATGAATCTTAACTTCCTTATTAGGAACTCTGTCAGTTTCATATTTCAGGGTCACAATCGGGATCGGTTGAGAAAAGGATCCACATGTTCGATACAATTTTTCCGGGCGTCCAGGGCCGGCTTCCCTCCAGCAATAAATCTTAACTTCCTTATTAGGAACTCTGCCAGTTTCATATTCCAGCATAACGAAGAGAATCGTTTAAGAATATAATTCATATGTTCAGAACAATTTTTACGGGCATCCAGGGCCAGCTTCAATCCAGCAATAAATCTTAACTTCCTTATAAGGAACTCTGCCAGTTTCATATTTCAGGATCAGTTGAAAAAAGAATTCTCATATTCAGAATAATTTTTCCGGGCGTCCAGGGCCGGCTTCTCTCCAGCAATAAATCTTAACTTCCTTATTAGGACCTCTGCCAGTTTCATATTTCGGGGTTACAATCAGAATCGGTTGAGAAAATAACCGACATCTTCAGAATAATTTTTCCAGGCGTCCAGGGCCGGCTTCTCTCCAGCAATAAATCTTAACTCCGTCTTAAGGAACTCTGCCAGTTTCATATTGCAGCATTACAAAGAGAATGACGCCCGGAAAAAATATTTTGAACATGTGAATTATATTCGTGAACAAATAATTCTCTTTGTTATGCTGGAATATAAAACTGGCAGAGTTCCTAATAAGGAAGTTAAGATTTATTGCTGGAGTGAAGCCGATCCTGGACGCCCGGAAAAATTATTCCGAATATGTGGTTTCTTTTCTCAACTGATTGTGATTGTTATACTGAAATGTGAAATTGGCAGAATTCATAATGAGGAAGTTATGAATTATATTCTGGGCCATACCGGTCCTGGAGAGGTGAAAAATTATTACCAGTGCTAGAATCCAAAAAAAAATACTTATTTTGCTCAATTCTGTGATCTACTTCGTTCCTGAAAAAAAATATATATATTGCTGAACTTTATTGCCAAAGTAACTAGGCTTATATAGTATGTAGTGTGAAAAGTGTTTTCTTTCATTGAGGAAAGTCAAAACATTACAAGTGGCGACGAGAATTGTACAACGAACCAATCAATCCATTTATTCAATTAGTGAAAATGGCTACCGAATATATCGGACATTTACGCGAGTTCGACCCCGCAAATTCGGAGTGGTCAATCTTCAAAAAACGTATAAATAGTTATTTTGTGGCCAATAAAATCACTGACCATAAAAGACCATCAGATAATGACATATTTTGCTGACTCATTTTCTTGTTTCAGGGATTTTAACCACTGAAAATTATGTCAGTGTTGAGCTCAAAAAATGAAAAGTTAGCGATCGGACGTGTGCTAGGCATATGAAAAGTAATTTTTTTTGTGTAAAAAAATAATTTTTTTTTCAATCTCTCATTTATGTCATTTCAACACATTAACAGGTAGGAACAATCTTATAGTGAAAAACCAAAGCCGTAAGGTTTGAATGTCCTCAAAGGGTGTAAATAAGGGAGCCATCTTGTAAAAGAATACTCGGTCGCTGACGCATTTTCTCGCTTATGGCAATCGACAGAATGAAATCTGATATCGTTTGGAACCCGACAGAAAATTCCCATAAGCCAATCAGCTGTTTAAGTAAATTTTCCGGCCGGAAAATTTTGGGAATTTTTTTTTCATATGCCTAGCACACGTCCGATCGCTAAATTTTCATTTTTTGAGCTCAACACTGACATAATTTTCAGTGGTTAAAATCCCTGAAACGAGAAAATGAGTCAGCAAAATATGTCATTATCTGATGGTCTATAAACAAAAAGTTGCAATTATTTTGAACATATTGAATGAAGAAGCTTGAGCTCGTTACTGAAAAAAGGTGGAATTATTTTGAACATACTGAATGAAGAAGCTTGAGCTCGTTACTGAATGAATGTTTCAGACCGAGTGAGAGTGTATTTGGTGCCTGGTACAAATTTTACACTGCGAAAATATCACAAAACGATACGCCCAAAGAATGGGCTCCACGTTTGAAAAGTCTTTTCTCGCCGTGGGGGACATTTTCATTATTTCTTACAATAAAGGACCTGTTCAAAATCGTTTGATGGCATAAAAGAAAAGTGCAACATTTCAAGAAGCAGTGGAGTAAGCAGCTGTAAAATCAGCGGTTCATCCAACATTTTCAAATTTAAATCTAGAAAATTTCGTCAAGAAAGAACCCGAATTGCATTACACTTCTTCCACAAATCGGTCAAAGTCAGGCTTCAGGGGGCGTGTTCATAGTGTCGCACCAGACAACGCAGCAGGAAACGGAGCATTGACGTCACACTACGTCAGAGCAGCGACGGCGCAGCCTTCATGTTCCACCACCAAGGCAGACAAATGCGGTTGTCGAAACCACACATCAGTGTTCTTATCGTAATTGTTTTTGCCATATATGCTTAAAAAAGGGCCATTTAGCATCTTTGTGTCCTCAAAAAGATAAAAAGAGGAAATACGATAAAAATAAGAGTTCGCAAAATTATTTGGAATCAGCTGAGGCTGACTCGCTGTTTTCTTTAGATTCAAAAACAAAACCGATTTTGTTTGATATTATGGTTCGAGGTATACCAGGCACGTTTTCCATGAGTCCTTTCAATACAGTCCCCATCAATCTCTCAAAGGTGGCTGGAGCATTACAAAGGCCGATAGTAAAGGCTGTTTTCTCTCTATCTTTTAGGGCCAGTTCTACCTGCCAATATCCGCTCTTCAAATCTAAAGTCGAGAAAACTGTTGAGCCAGCCAAAGTGCCTAGAGTATCGTCTATTCTTGGGAGATGGTAGCTGTCCTTCTTCGTCACGTTGTTGAGTTGACGAGTCTACGCAGAAGCGTGTCGATCCGTCTTTTTTCTTTACCAGTACAACTGGAGATGACCAGGGGCTGTCGGACGGTTCAATTATTCCTCCTCTTTCAATATCGTTGACAATTTTGTCAGCCTCTTCTTTCTTAGCAAGAGGAAGTCTTCTGGCTAATTGACGGATTGGTCGGGCATCGCCAGTATCGATTTTATGTTGAAACACTTTCGTTCTGCCGCCTTTTCCTTGTCCAGTATCGAAGATTTTTTTTCACCATGGCTCGCTCCGCCATCCATGCGAGCCTCCAGAATGGTTTCAGCCCTCTCAATTACGCTTACGTCTTCAGCCAACAGGACACGAATTATTTCTTCATTTCTTCCATGAAGTACCAGCTGTTCTCCGTTCACACGCAGGACGCCATCTTTAAAATTCAGCTCGAACCCTTTTGAATTCATGATGTCCATTCCGATGATTACGTCGTCCTCGATGTCAGCTACCAATGCCCGATGTTTCAGGTTCGTGTTGCCCAAAATCACCTCAATTAGTAATTCACCATACACAGTGGCTGGTTCTCCTGTTGCAGTGTGGAACTTCCAAGTCGATGGTTCGATTATTGCCGGTGTTTTGGCAAATGAAGGCCCAAGAACAGTCCTAGTCGCACCTGTATTTAGTAGCTTGGTGCAAGGCTTGTTGTTGATGAATCCGTCTAAGAAGGCTCCTTTGTTCGGCTGTTGGAGGACAGCGACATATTTGTTGTTAACCGGGACTTGCTGAGTATTGGCCGACGATTGCCCCTTCTCAACATCCTTCTTGTTATCGACCTCTTAAGGGTTGGACATTGGCTACGCACGTGTCCAAGTTTCCTACAGTTCCGGCATCTTACCAGTCTCTTCTCAGGCAACACTTCCTTAATCACCTTCCTTATGGCAGCTTCAAGCTCTTGCATCCACGAGATGTGTTGGACGAGCTAGTGTCAGTGCTTGTCTGGTTTCTTAGTCGCGAAGTCCATCCAGGAATGCCTGAACCGCTAGTCGCTGCCATTACCTTTTCTGGTGTGGCTGGATATGCAAGACGAACCAAGCTTGAAATGTCTGCTTCAAATTCTTGTAAGGATTCGCTTGATTTCTGAGAGCGGTTTTTGAGCTGTGAGTGGTACACATGTTCTAGATGGGTCTGCCCATACCGCAATTCTAGATGTTTAATCAGTTGCTCGTAGTCCTCTTGCTATTGGGCCGTGAGAGTTTGTAACATATATAATATAATATATTTGTCGCTTCTCCACGCAACGCCAGTGTTAATGCTACAGCTCTTTCTCCTGCATTCCATCCATTCGCCTTTGCTGCAGCTTCGAATTGTCGGCAGTAATTTGCCCATGGTGTTTTTCCATCAAACTGAGGTGGTTTCATGGAGAGCTTTCCTGATTCCGAACTGATATTTACATCTTTCGAACCCTTTTGAACATCATCCAAGTTCAAACTAAGTTCCAGCATTGGATAAATTCTGTGGTATGGGTAGTGTCAATCTGGTATTTCAACTTACTGATTGTCTCCTTCAATTTTCCAATTTCCTCTTCAATTTCATCTTTGATTTTCTCCACCTCTGTCTCGACCGTCCCCATTTTTTCTTCTAATCATTCGCCACACCACAAAGTTCTTCTTTCAAGTTCTTCGAATTTTTAAAAGCTCTTCTCTCAATATCTTCGACCTTTCTTGAAATTTTTCTTTCAGACTGTTCGAATTTTCTAGCAGCTTTTCTTCCAGATTTTTAGAGTTTTCTTGAAGTTTTTCAAGAAACTTCAAATAAAAATGTTGCGGGTTCTTCACCTTCCTCTATCAGTCCTTCTGCGAGTCTTTTTTGAAGCGTGGCCTTTGTTCCAATCGTTTCCAACTCCCGTTCATCAAGCTCTTGTCTCAACTCCCACACCTTTAAATCGGCTAAAAGAACTCTCCTTGAAAGCATTTTGTATTTCAATGTCTATTTTACACAAAAGTTTTACGATGTATTGAATTTTCCACGCGAACGTTAGTTTCACGGGCCACCAGTCTATTATTATTATTATTGTTTTTAAACGCGAGAAGTGTATCAGTTTACACTCCCGTTAATGCACACAACTGTCCACTTCACGACCACTCTTATTTACCTTATTATCTTATTTATCTTCAACATCCACTTCTGTACACCAATGTACTTTTTCGATTTCACTTTATTTATTCATGCTTATTTATATACACCACAATCACTATAATTTATTTATACAATTCAAATACTTCCGTATTCAATACTTGTCAAACGGCGACTCGTACGGCCTCTTATAGTAAAACATTTCTTCTCGTCGTTGCCGAGAGCATCCCCCAATTTCCATTTCCTTCGATTCTAGGGGCCGCTATTACTACTGCTATCCTCCACTAGATGGCGTCATCCGTTCTAAGGTCTGAATATTCGTGACAATATCTATTATACACTTAATAAATATGCTCTCGACATAAAAGTTATGTTCAGAGAAAAGAATAGATTGATATCCATTATTACTCATATAAATGATTAGTTGGACTTTGGTGTGAATACAGTGGGAAAGACCACTGAGTGATGGAATCTTTACCCCTTTCAATTAATAAATAATGATGTTGATTCAGTATACAAACAATATTATGCGCCAAAATCGAAGCAAAAATATTATTCGGCGTTTTGAAGAAATCAGCATAATAATTCAAAATTTAAAAATGCCAGAATCTGGTGGGTGGCGCTATGACGTACTAGTCCGTACCTTATCTGTCCCTGTTACATACCTTTGCTGACAGCTTTGTGCAGTGTTGTGATTGGTCAGCTCAAGGTCGATGGGAGTGTAGGGACTAGCATGTCACATTGCAACACACCAATGAGAGTACCCCTTACAAATGGAGCATAAAAGTGTATGTTTGAAAAGGAAATATGTAATTCATTACGTTATTCATACTATAGAACGAATAACAATATAAAATTACATTATATGGCAGTTTTTAGGCATGAAGGTCACGATTAAGTGATTTCCAAAAATTAGTGGTCTCCCCCATTCAAGAAACAGAAAATGTTGGCACCTGAAGGTGCTAACTTTGTTCTTACGCGCGTCGAGTGAAATTGAGGTTGTTTTCATTTCCTGAATTTCATAACGATAATAATACTAACTACTCCCAAGTTTCTCCAATCCAACATATCGCTAAGTCTTTCCGTTCTGTTTCTCTGAATAATCCTCTGTCGCCTACTGAGTCTCGCAAAATCATACATGTATTGAGCCAGCTGTCGAACAGAATTTTCTACAGAAATATACCTACGGTCGACAATATAGATACCATATGACATTGGATCTGTGATATGCTCTTGCATAAAACATCCAAAACCTGAAATAAATCATGAGTTGAATTTTGAAGATTATTCTGGAATGAATGTGCAAAATATATGGATGAATAATACCTGATAAATTAGTTGTGATGCTTGGAATACCCATTACCGTACACTCGGCCGGAGTGTATCCCCATGGTTCGTAGTAACTAGGAAAAACACCCAAATGGCAACCTCGGACAAATTCTTCATAGTCTAAACCAAATAGAGGGTTTGTGGAACTAAGAAATTCAGGATGAAATACTATCTGAAACAACACACAATATATTAAATGGGTTGCAAATACTATAAGAGTTATTGATATACAGGGTGACCCAGAGTTAAACCGCCAAACGTTCAGTATCGGTTTTTTAGGTGAAAAGAAGATTTTTTCTTCATAAACATGTGTCAAAACTCAATTCGTTCTCAAGATACAGGGTGTCAAAGTTTTAAAAAATATATTTTTTTTTAATTCCCGGTCTATTAAAATGAGCCTCCTATCACCGCAAATAAACATGCTGAGTTTCATCAAAATCAACCAAAACGTTTTTGAGTAACGAATAAAAAACTGATATTTTATGAAAACTTTGACACTCTGTATCTCGAAAACGAAGCAAGTTGGGACATATGCTTATATGAAGAAAACATCTTATTTTCACCTAAAAAATCGATAGTGAAAGTTTGACGGTTTAACCCTGGGTCACCCTGTAGAATAGAGCTATATATATATATATATATATATATATATATATATATATATATATATATATATATGCATCTTCAGTCAGGATACGGTTAACGAATTAGAAAATCTTTATTACTGAGTACCAAGCTTTCGTTTCAATTTTGAAACTTCTTCATGGTCAGCAATGTGAGTGAAAGCACTGAATTTAAACTAAGTAAGTAAGAAACATAAATTCTGACCCTGAAGAAGTTTCAAAATTGAAACGAATGCTCGGTACTTAGTAATAAAGATTTTCTAATTTGTTAACCGTATCCTTACTGAAGATCCCCGTTATCCCCTCCGTATATATATATATATATATATATATATATATATATAATATATATATATATATATATATATATATATATATAATATATATATATATATATATAATATATATATATATATATATATATTATAGAGGAAGTGTATTCGTTGCTGACTATTTAAGAATGAACTTAAAGTAGTGGCGTTGAACTCTTTAAAGGTTGTCCAAGCTTTCGGAAATTATATTTTTCCATCGTCAGGGAACTACAATAATAAATGTAATCATGTTATGTAAAGTATGAAAATAATTTTTAACTTGTTGAGTATGGTTACCATACAATATGATGCGGTGATACATTATTGAAGATGAATAATTATGATACTAAATATTTCACATCTATTATTGCCAGTGCTTACGAAGAAAAGAAATAGAAATTACAGTTCTGGAATGAACAAGTTTTTTTGACGTTTGGTGAATGTCTACACTGTCAATGGAAATTGATACCGTTGGTTATAAATTTGAGTTTTTGAACAAAACTCGAGGAAACAAAAAAGAGTAAAAAACTTAAAAATGATTGTAAAAAGTCTTATCTAATGTCAATAAATAAGAATATATTTCACTCAGATGATTAATGTCTGTTTTTTTATTCATGGTGTTGTCGTTTTCGAAAATATGTGTCATTTCAAGAAACGATCTTTTGCGCAATATTGACTCACTATTTAGAATTTTCATGTTCCGCTAAGGCACATCTTTCTGGGTGTAATCTGCAATTGCTCTTATGTGAAATTATTCTAGAACCTAGTGATCTTGAGGTTTGACCAACATAAATCATATCACAGATTTGACAAGGAATGCTGTAAACTACATTTATTTGGAAAGTTAGCGGTACTTTGTCTTTGACTTTGCTATATATATACAGGGTGACCCAGGGTTAAACCGCCAAACGTTCAGTGTCGGTTTTTTAGGTGAAAATACGAGTTTTTTCTTCATACAAGCATACGTCCCAACTTCGTTTTCAAGATACAGGGTGTTAAAATTTTTACAAAATATATTTTTTATTCTGGGTGCATTCAAATAAGCCTTTTATTACCGCAAATAAGCATGCCAAGTTTTATCGAAATCAGTCAAAAAGTTTTTGAGTAATGAATAAAAAACTGATTTTTTCTAAAAACTTTGAAACCCTGTATCTCGAAAACGAAAGCAAGTTGGGACACGTGCACATATGAAGAAAAAGTCTTATTTTCACCTAGAAAACAGATACTGGTCGTTTGGCGGTTTAACCCTGGGTCACTCTGTGTATATATCAGTCAATGGCAGACCAATTAATTTTATGTCGAGTTTTCGAAAATAATTATTTTTTTCTTCAGGATGTAACTGAAAATAGTTCTTACTTAAATTTGTGATGTTATTACATAATTTGAGATAGTACACGAGCCGAGGAGAGAGAAAATGTGAAGGAAAATATGACCACATACCATTGTAACTACGCCACTGGTTTACGAAAATTAAAAATCATAACTTTTAACTAACAAGTTGATAAACCTTTATGAGTGTACCAAGTTTGAGATGTTTTCCTTCAGGAGTTTTAGAGAAAAAAAATCTAATTTTTTTTCGTACTTTTGACACCCTGTATCTCAAAGGGGAATCATTTTAGGACATACCTTTTTAGGAACTTTTCACCTCGAAATGAGGTGAGGAATCTGTTTTCGGAGTTTGTCGGTCTTATTCTGACTCACCCTGTATATATAAAAATTATATATATAAAATATAAATATATACAGGGTGTCAATTTGAAAACTTCCCAACCTTAATATCTCCCTTCCAGTAAATAATATGAGGAATCGAAAAAAACAGATCAATTTTATTGTCAAGGTGGACACTTCTTAAATGGGAAGGGGGGTAAAGAGACACATCATTTTGATTGGCGTTCAATTCTTCTTCCAATGATACCCTGAAACATGGCGTTCTAATTTGAGATAGTACACGAGCCGAAGAGAGGTCGACCTTCACCGTTCTGTTTAACGCATGAAACATACTTCTTATGAAGTTTCATAAATAGACGAATACGCCTAAAATGGGTTGCCTATCAAAATGTGGTCTAGACTATATACAGTTTCAAAAATTTGCACCACATGGAAAACTTTTTTATTATCGATTTGTCAGAAAATTTTATTCTTTATAATAATTAGTGCATTGCAAAATACTCGCATGTGAGTTGTCAACATTTCAAATTTCCAAACGCTGTACATGGGGGAAAGAAAAATAGAATTTTGATCAAGAGTAAATTACGCTGGCTGTGATTCCAAATTTGAATATTGTTTTCAATTCTGAAACAACCTCCTTGAAAGGACTTTGTGATAATGTCAATAATAAGGGATATTTTACACTTAATCGAAATTTCTTTTTTCTGTTCCCCCTATACACCGGAAATTCGAAATTTTGACAACTCATATGCAAGATTTTCTGAAATGCACTAATATTTATACTGACACCCTGTATCTCAAAGGGAAAGCATTTTAGGACATACCTTTTTAGGAACTTTTCACCTCGTAATGAGGTGAAGAATCTGTAGTCGGAGTTTGTCGGTCTTATTCTGACTCACCCTGACTCACAAAATTATAAATTTAATAGGCGAGAAAGACATTTCAAACATAAAACTGTTCGAAATTTTGTCTATTTTGTTCTAAACAGTAATAGTCTGTTTTCGAACTCCTCTCTAAAGTTACGAAAAACTTCACTAGGAATTGACTGGCATGCTGCTGTAATTCGTCTTTTAAGTTCTTCAATATCAGAAGGTTGTGTTTTTATAAAAAACGAAGTTTATTCAAACCAAATTAAAAATTTATTAAATGTTAATGGGATTAATCAATGTGTAGATGAATGTACAAGAATTATAAATACTAGTGCTAGTTTAGTAGATATTCTCCTCTGCAATTTTGATATACAGACAACAGTTCATCATATACCTAAATTAACAGATCATTCCTTAGTCTCCGTCAATACAATCAATAAAACATTTTCAAATTCAACGAAAACTATAAAAAATACCGAAATTTACGCAAAACAAATTTGGATCGAATATTTGTGAAATTAATTGGAGTAAACTATTTAATTCACTGTGTTGAGGTTGATAGATTCTATCACGACTTCAGTAAAACCGAACAAATTGTTGATTTAATGGCGCCAGTTAAATCATACTATTGTGCGCAAAACAGTTTACCTTGGTATGACTATGAAATTATAAATCTCACCAAAGCTAAGGAATGAGGCGGTTAATTTACTCAAATTGAACAAAAAGCAATATTATTACAATAAAATTGATCTAAGTTCAAAAATAAACTATCAAATCATTAACTGATACAAAAATGAAAGAAAACAATTGGGACAATATACAATTCGAAAGAGATGATCGAATAATAATGGAGTTCAAATAAAAATGAAATTGCTGATAATTTTAATACATACTTTGAAACCAGTTTAGATAAAATTATTAACAATATTCAGGTAAAACAATAGCTTGACAGAGTGGAAATACTGTTGAATCTACTTTTTCTGATTTTAAACAATTGTAGTTGGAAGATCTAGCTCAAATTATTAATAAATTAGAAACCAAGTCAAGTTCTGAAATATTAGATATAAAGTTAATAAAAAATATTTTTGGAATTATAGGGCATGTTTTATTGCATTTCATAAATATTTCACTTGAATATGGTAAATTTCCTAGCCAATTCCCTACAGGGAATTGAGAAATTGCTAGAAATGGCGAAAAACTCCAACAAGAGGAACTCACCGAATTAGAGTGGACGGACATTCTGACCTTCACTAGAAGGTCACAAAGGTTCGGAAAGGAAGACTAGAAGAGGCAATATAGTTATGTGGAGAGCAGGGGATGGCAAAAAGGGTCCATTGGGGCCTAGTTACTTGCCTGGCTGTGGCAGCGGCCTCCCCATGATTACTACTAGATCTGAGAAGAGCATTTAAAACAATAGACTGTAATATATCAGAAAATTAGAAGCCGACGGTATTAAAGGTACTGTCTTACTTTGGTTTAAAAACTACTTAACAGGGAGGAAACAAATAACAAAAATATATAATGCATTTTCCAATCCCATAGATACTAAATTTGGAGTACCACAGGGAAGTGTTCTGGGACCTTTGTTATTCTTAATATACTTAAACGAAGTAAAAGATACCAATAATATTCGCGAATTCAAATCAAAGATGACTTTGCATATAAAATCGAAAAATATTATAGAGCAGATAACTAGACATAGATATAGAGAATAGACTCTTGTTAAGAAAATATGTAGTCCTGAAACATCATTGCGGTGTCAGATTAGTTATAGTTATATGCTTTTGTAACTACTTTAATATTGTGAAAATTAAGATGTATATACCTATTGGAAATAAATTTTTTCATTCATTCATAAACAACGGATGTAAGATGCCCCCAAAGAAATAAATCTAAAGGTGTTAAATCCGGTGATCTCAGATGCCATTCAACTGCTTCCCTTCTGACAATCCATCGATCCGGAAATCTCTCGTTTAACCACTGTCGGACGGGAAGAAAATAATGAGGTGGAGCACCGATCTGCTGGAAATGTAACAGATCCTCCTGCAAAAGTTCATTACCTTCTTATCAATTTGAGTTTCTAGCTCGTGAGTATAAGAGGATCGATAGTCTCTTCAAGTATTTCAAGGTACAGATTGCTACTCAAGTTACTTTCAGAAACAGATGATTGGGGATGGTATTGACTCGATGAGACATGAAAACTCTATTCTTCTATCATAATCATCCTCGTGGAGCTCTTGAAGGATCTGCATTTTATATGGATGAAATTATTACATTTTCAATGCTTTTCTTAGTGTCGCGTGACATTCCCGTCTGTTCTGATACTGATCGTAAGGAGCTCGTGTGCTCTGCAACAAAGGTTCCCAAAACTTAAATTTGAGCTTCTTTATTAAGTACTCTGGGTTATTTCTTTTTTTATCTGTCACTGAAATACTTTCGTAAAACTTATTCACCAAATCAAGCACATACCGATGACTTACATTACAATTTCGATGCATATCTTTAAAAAGACATGCCACCATTCGTGCACACTTTCCAACTTTTCCATAAATTACAATCATTTTACTTCTGTCTTGAAGAATGTAAAACATTTTTACCTAACACCAATATGTAATATCAAACATTACGTTACTGATATGAGTTTCGTAATGAGATACTTTACCGCACCAGTGCACTAGTGTTTCTCTTTTTAAATGTCAGTCTATTTAATGGAAAAGGATAACAAGAACTAATTTATTATAAATTTTAGTATCTATCCCGGGATTTATCAGGTAATAAGGTTTGAATTTTTTAATTCTATATCTGAATCTATTCTCTAATGGTCTGAACTAATGTCGATGAAATTTTACTAAATTGGAATGAACGTGTCAAAGTTGACAGTTCGCAAAATAAATCAACAATGGGCGCAACGCTTGCTTGTTGCCTGATTCTAATATTATTAATTAAAGGAACATTGACTAATTTTGAGTAAATAATTAACATTATTGGTGGTAGGTAAAATATTGTACAATATTTGTGTCGTAAATTCATATTAATTACACTTTTATACACTTATTAAAGTAATCCATTAACAGTCCAACATGTAAAACTATTCACAACTGTATTCACAATACTACCACATCTAGCCCATTTTGTGCCTGAAAACAGAAACTTTTTACAGCAGAAGTAGCAAAAAAGGAAGGCTATCTCTACAATTTCTGCGATGAGAATTAAAAATTCAGCATTTAATAAATACAAGTTTACCACCATCTACGTTTTACTATTAGACTACTTTTTGATGAAAATTGTTTGGAGCTAATGGCTACTAACTGTTACCCTAATAAAGGGTTGGAACGGTCCCACCTAACCAGTTCAGGTCAAAACCATGCATCTCAGTATAATAGGTGTTCTAATAATTACTTCTGTTAGTTTCGAACGCTATTTTTCGTAAAATGCTCAGCAAAAAATAATAAGTCAGGGTACCATTGGAAATGGAATTGAACGACAATCAAAATGATGTGCCACTTGACCCCCCTTCCCATTTAAAATTCTAATGGTAACATTTACCCCTCCTAGGGGGTTGAACCACGAGGGCTACAAATAGTCCTTGAAAGTGTCCCACTTGCAACTAAAATTGACCTGTTTTTTCGATTCCTCATATTGTTGACTGGAAGGAAGAGATTAAGGGTGGGATGTTTTCAAATTGAAATACAGCTCTCGGTCGTCCATAGAATTTTTTTTTTTTTTCAGATTGCAGTTATAGACATCCCGGCAGGGTTACCGTTTGTAACAAAATTGGCTAATGATATTTAGTGAATTTATCAGTGAATAAGTCAACTGCCCGTCTGGTGTTCCGCTGTTAGTATCGACAGAGGGAGAAATTGGGATATCTATCGGGTTTTCTCCCGCATCCTCGTTTAATATACTTCGTGTATTCTTTAATTATTTCTATTTGAATAAATTTTATTTAGTTATGTGAATAGAATAAAAGAGATATTTTTGTAACAGTAAAAAAGTTACTTTGCATTCAGGAGATGACCAAAACATTCAATGGACCCAGTGATTAGACATAAAGGGTTTTTCAGAATTAAAGTGTAAGTGAATTCAGTAAATTGGGGTATGATAGATTAGAATGGAAATTTACTTATACTGAACAATAAATAGAATGATTTCCACTTCCTTGGTTTTTAAATTTGCTTCATACATGATACCCATCAAATAAAAAATATTATTTTTAAGTAAAGTCTGTGTGAAAGTTGTTGACAATGTCTCACTTTGAACGTTTTTCTGGACTTCCATTGTCGAAAACAAAGACATTAATTTATCTGCAATTTCATTATTCACGACGTTTCGGCTATTCGAATGAAGTCTGTTAACTTTCGTTAAATAACATTTTTTATTATTCATGACGTTTCGGCTATTTGAATGAAACAAAATAGTTATTTATGATACAAGTGTTAAAAGTGGCATTTTATTATGTGAGTGGGGAATATTGCGAAACGAGCATTAGCAAGTGGAGCAACCCCACGAGCAAAATAAAATCACTTTTAACAAATGTATCATAAATTTTTTTTGTACAACTATTACTGCTAGTAAGAAACAAACAAAAACAAAATATAAGATCCATAAGGATTCGAACACACGATATTTGGGTTACAAGGCTGACTGGCAGATGCTCCAAATATAATAAACCCCAACGCACTTTATTTATGAATGTCATTATTTGTCAGTGATGAAGGACCTTCTACAGTTGGACTGAATACTACTTCGTTTGTAACTTCAAAAGGAATTAGTATTGCTAATTACACAAACGGCCAAATACATGTGTGAACTTTTATAAATGATTCCTTTTGAGTAGGTGTTCTGTTTGTAATATCTGATTGAAGTTTTCTATCAGAGAGATCTATATTACTGAGTATCCATCATCTCATCTGTCATTTTACTTTTGACACTAGTGTTAAAAGTATTTTCAACACTAGTGTTAAAAGTATTTTCAACACTAGTGTTCGAAAACGTCAGTTTTTAGTTCATATGTAAATTTGGAATTTATTGAAAACATTTCATGCTTTTGTTCACAAAAACTTACACGAGTATTAACGTGACAATACGCAAAATCCTGACAATGTAACAGTTGAAAATTGTCAGTGTGAGGGCAAATATAATACAAGATGGATAAATGCAATAGGTGAGGGTGCAAGGGAAGAAAGTGACAATAATCTAACTAAGCGTGTCAATTGATCAATTTTAAAGGAAGCAAGTAGTGCATATTTCCTAGTCACTTGAAAATCCTAGAAACTACGATGGTCATGAAAAGCAGTAATACTTTAGATGAAAAATGTGTTCCATAAATGAAAGAAAAAATCTGAATAATTTTATTATGTTATGAATAACGATGCTTGACCAATACCAATTAGTAGAATAGGCAATAATGTGAATTTGAGAGCTTTTTCTTGTCGAAGTAAACTTGTAATTTAAATGAAAATTCTGTTGGCTGGCAATTAAACGAAAAAAACTTCGACTTAAATTTTTTTATCTGAGTCAGTTTTACGAGTCAAATAAACAAAACTCGAATTATAAATGTCAAGTTCACATCGACCCGAAAAAAAAAAGATTGAGTATAAATGAATACATAAAATTTGTTTACAGTTTTGGTTTTCACATGTCAGGGTTGCTAGAGACCGATGATGCAGACCTACTAGAATCAGGCGCTTTCAAACTTTAGGTTCCGTTTTGTTGCTGGAAAAGTTAGAAAAAATTTTTTTCGCTGACATAATGACAAAAACACCGCTCTTTTTGGGATTTTTAGTGTGTGAATTGAATTGGCACTAAGATGATTAGACTTTATTCAGCAAAACCATCCAACAGCTGAGGTCTTCATTATGGGAGATTTTAATGTGCACAAATCTACCTGGCTCAAATTTTCCAACAAAACGGATGAGGTAGGTCGTCAAGCTTAGGCCTTTGCTATCACGTATGGTCTAGAGCAACTGTAGAGCTATCCACTCGTTCCTGATATCAACAACCAGTATGCCAATACACTTGATCTTTTTTTCACTACCATGGTCTAGAGCAACTGTAGAACTATCCACTCGTTCCTGATATCAACAACCAGTATGCCAATACACTTGATCTTTTTTTCACTACCAACCCTGATTCATATAGTACCCCATCGGCGCAGTCAGGAAGAGGCTTTGGGGCCACAGCCCCCCCCCCCCACCTGGTTATCAAATTAATACACTTTACTCATAACACCAGCCTGACTAAAAAAAAGGCTCTTATAAATTCTGGCTGCGCCACTGTTGTGCCCTACTTGGGAACACCGACCACAACCTCTTTTCTACAACATCGGGCAACACAAGGCTACCCAGTCTCATATGGCACTATAATTCATCCGACTTGGGTGGTCTTCACATGTTTTTCTCTGCATTTCCATGGAAAAGGGTGTGTTTCTCTTTTGAAGATCCAGCACAATGCGCCGAGACAATTTCTGAGATCATAATGCCGGGGATGCAAACATATATACCTAACACGTCAAGAAGAACATCATCTGATAAACCCTGGTTCAGCAGAAAGTGCTCCAAGGCTGTTGCCTTGAAGCAGGCAGTATACCGTCTATGGTTGAAAAATAAGGGCCCTAAGACCAGATCGGAATATGTTGAAGCTGGAAATATGTACAAGGAGACAATCGAATCTTCAAAATGGCCTCAAAACGCTGTAATAGAATTTGGGTTTCAGTGTCCTAGCCTATAGAATCTCGGAACTAGGTACCACCACTGGTAGCATATCTCCTTAAAATTCAAACGCTTTATGTAAAATATTTTTCGAGTCGCAAGGACACATGAATAAAGTTGACCGTTCTTCTTTTGATTGCTTCGTGTTCGCAAATACTACCAATTTTGTTAATCTCCACATTTTCGTGATACGAAAATTCAAAGTGGTCCTGGTTTTAGGTAGGTACCTCTAAGGTTTATATTTTTCAGAATTTCTAAATGTTTTTTTTTTTTAACTCAGTCATTTGAAATCGACACTCTTTTTTAGATTTTCAACATTTGGTTGTAAAAAGAAAAATTTCTACTCGTCGAATCCTAATGAACGTTTCTGCTCGAAGTCCTTCGAATTTCATTTGCCAGAACTCACAATATCACGTACATCTGGCGCTCAACTACAGGGCTTCTGAAATTTAAAGTAACATGGAAAATTCAAAAGAACACTACCAATATAATACTAGAAGCAGGAATACAGGAGCAGTTAGTAAAGTACCACAGAACTTTCAACAGGAAAATATAAGGACAACAACAAACCAAGGTAGGAGTTTTTTCTCATACTAACCCCCCTCGAGAACTGGTTTTAGGTAGGTACCTCTAAGGTTTATATTTTTCAGAATATTCTAAATGTTTTTTCTTGAACTCAAGTTATTTGAAATCGATACTCTTTTTTAGATTTTCAACATTTGGTTGTAAAAAGAAAAATGTCTACTCGTTGAATCCTAATAAACGTTTCTGCTCGAATTTCATTCGCCCAGAACCCACAATATCAAGTACAACGCCAAGAAGACGGAACCCGCTCGTTTTGGTCTTTCACCAATGCCGTGAAAAAAAATTCTACATCCAGTTCATTCCAATCCTAACCAAGGAATATAAAACACTAGCGACGGATGCCAAGAAAAAAGCTAACATGTTGACTGTGAATTCTACTTTCGATTCATCTAGAAAACGAACCCAGAACATCACTTCCATTGACTGTCATATGGCTGAGATTTTGCTGATCGCTTTCAAGAAAAATTTCGGAAGTAAAACCAGTCCAGAAAAAAAGACCCTATTTAGCAAATACAAACCTATGGCATTTGTGTCTGCTGTCTCGAATGTCCTGGGGAAAGTTAACAGAACTGAGCTCAGAGCGCTCAGAAATTGTGAATGATCGACAATATAGTCAATTATTAGAGATCAAATGGTGACCCACTTGCTTATATGTGAAACTATGAAGTTTCTATATTATAGCTTTCCCTACTACTCCACCCCAGTTGTGTTGTTGCTATCTAGCTTCCTCTCAGATAAATTCCTCCACGTGGTGATTGCTGGAGTTTCATCCGACACTCTACCTCTAAATGCTGGTGTTCGGCAGGAATACAATCTTGCACCAACACTGTTTCATCTTCACATCAGTGATTTGCTCTCAGCTACCCCATAACCACTGCATGGCTTTTCAGATGATAGTTCCCTGCATACCTCTTGTAAAATTCTGATATCAGCCCGTGACAGCAGAAGAGAAAGCGGAAGGAACGTGAGCAAAATTCTGGAATGGGGATCCAACAGCTCAATGGAACTCAGTGCAGATTCCAAGAACTTTTTTATAGAAAAGCCGATCTCACGGTGGCCAACGTATTTATGTCAGAAGTATCCATATCAACGAAGTCCTTCATTTCGATGCTCGGTATTACCATCAGCAGTACACTTCCATATATATATAATGAAAAATAACTTGTGGCATCTACAGTCACTAGTTGAAACTAAATGTGAAACGAACCACGGAATCTAGTGACTGTAGATGTCACAAGTTATTTTTCATTATCATTGACTTTGCCGTAAGGTATTGATTCAGAGTGGATTCGTTTTGATTTCAAGAGCTCCATGAAGCTGCTCTGACGAGTTGAAAACAACAAAACGGCCGTGAGCAGATGATGGAACTCTTGGAATTAAATCGAAATTTCGAAATTACGCTCTTCACTATACATTTATATATATATATATATATAACATCTGTAAGGATTATATATATTATATATATATTATATAGATTATACATATATATATATATATATATCCACCCGGTAAACCTTGTACAAGAACTGGGGGTAGATCAGGTCATGACATTTCACTTTAGTAAAAATCTCACCGTTTTCGAGATAATGGGCATTTTTAGAATTTCTGAAAAATCGATATCTCACCTCGGTTTACTGGGTGCCATGTCTACAAATTAAGATTAATTCAAATATCTTCGCTGTTGAAGAATACTGATGAGTGGTGCTTTCAGACGTAGAAAACACTTTTTCAGATATTGATACAAGTTTTCGAAAAATGAGGGTAAAATGCCAGATTTGAATGACATCAATTTTTTGTAGCACCAATTTGACAGTATTTTCTGAAAAAACTATAACCACGTGGAGATGGACAGTTATCATAAAAAAATGCACGTTTTGTCCAGACCTTAAAATGGTATAATACTCACTATAATTATTTTTGGATGGAGCGATATTTCCATTGAATTAGAGTGTGGTGTTATTCTGGGTTAACATCTGTAAGGATTATAGAGTTGCTGGGAAGGTATTGTGGAATAGATCACCTACGTAGAACAGGAACTATACTGAATGACTTCAAAATTGAATGAAAAGACAGACAATATTTCAAACTTAATTGACAATACTTGACATTCGGTATCTCGGAACTACGTATCGTATACCGAAGGTTCACTGAATTATGTTCTGCTCAACACTTTCCCTCGAGACGTAGTTGGCATCATCTTGCATTGAAGGATGATTCAAACCCATCAAACAAACCAATTTTTTGTGCTTAGGCCTCGGTAGTCCTTTCGTCAAGTCGGCAACCATATTCTAGGTGGAAATGTATTTCAATGTTAATTCCTTTCTCGGAAGTGTTTCCCGTATAAAGTGGTGCCTGTTATCTATATGTTTGCTTCGTCAATGGAAAACTTGATTCTCAGCAAGCTTCAAAGCAGACTTATTATCATTATGAACAACGATGTCGGTAAGCTCTTCGAATTCCAATTCTTCAAGAAATCGACGTAAATATATTGCTTCTTTTGCAACATCGTACAATCCCATGTACTTCCGTCGAGGGGCGACAGTCTTCTGTTTCTTGGACTCCAAGAAATTGCACATCGATTGAGAAGAAATATGTATCCGGTATATGAACGTCGATCAATTGTGGAGTTTGCCCAATCCGCGTCGACACATGCTCTGAATCCAAAATTTTCTTTTTTATAGACTAGACCCATATCAACAGTGCCTTTGATATATCGGAGAACCCGTTTCGCTGCAGATCAATTAACTTTCCCGTAGCAGGTATTGAACTGATTCAAACAACTCACAGCAAAACTAATGTCGAGTCTTGTTATGACTGCCAAGTATATCAGAGCTCCGATCAATTCTGTGTATGGGTAACGTTTCGATTTCTCTCAATAAAACCTTTCGAAATGTTTTACTTTTCCAAACTCTTTCACAAGTCTCAAAATTTTATTATTTTATTGATTATTTTTTTTTCTGTCACCCGTAACTAGGTTTACAAATCAACATACAGGATGTAATATAAACAAATACAAATCTAACGGTGAAAAACTCCAACATTCTCCCCTCCGTAAAGAACTAGTTTTCACCTCTTCTTCTCTTCTTCAACTTCCAACCTGCAAAGTATTGTAACAGGACAACGATAGATGTTTTTTGTCGCTGTCTCATCCTCAGCTACTCGGATTTTTTCATCTTTACCTGGAAAAAATGCAACAACTCTTCCCATTTTCTAGGTGTTTCTGGGTGAGCTGTCGCCAACAATAACAACAATGTTATCAATTTTTAAAGATTATTAAAAAATGATTAGGGATTAGGGCCTCTGTATCAGACGGGTCCAATGAAACGTGAGTCAGAAGTCAGAAGTGTGTCATCTCTTAGGGACTGTCCATGTACTTCTATTCCTAGTGCTTTCTTGACTGATCCGATTAGTCTTTCCCAAGCTCCCCCCATATGGGGAGATGCTGAAGGTATGAACCGAAAGTTGATACCTTTGGAGGTGCATTCATCCACGATCTTGTTTTCGCTAAAATCTTTGTAAGCCTTGCGTAGTTCTTCGGCGGCTCCTCTCAGGTTGGTACCATTATCGCTGAAGATGCTTCCAGGGTATCCCCATCTTGAAATGAATCTCCTTATGCTCATGATTGCAGAGTCAGTTGTCAAGTGATGAGCTACTTCAAGGTGAACTGCTCGGATAGCAAGAGAGGAAAATTGAACTCCCCATCTTTTTTTCTTTCTTCGACCCACAGTTACATAAAGTGGTCCAAAGTAGTCCATTCCAGTATTCAGGAATGGTCGCAGTCCTGGTGTTACTCTCACTTCTGGCAATTGTTCCATTAAAGGAGGTCAAGGTTTGGCTGAAAAATTCTTGCATTTCTGGCATCTCCAAGTAACAGACTTGACTGCAGCACGTCCATTCAAAATCCAAAATTTCACTCTGATATCATTTAGTACAGTTTATATACCTTGATGCTTGAATTTTTCATGATAGTACTGCAATAGTAGCTGTATATAGTGACTTTTTGGACAGAGTATGTAAGGCCTTTTCGTCTGTGGTGATAAGCAGTTTGCACAGTCTGTCAGTCCGGCCAGAACGAGTGCACCATCTTCGTTCAATGCAGGGCATAATTTTCTCAACCGGCTTCTGTTTTCAACTGTCTTTCCTCTTCTCAATTGTTCGATCTATTCGGGAAAACTTTCAGCTTGTGACATCTTCATGCAATACTTTTCTGCTTCTTTCAAATCTTCTGTCGTCAGATATTTTGTATATTCTCGACGTACATTCGTCGCTTTTCCGATCGTTTGTTTCATTTTATCTATGAATCTCAGAAACCATGCGGTTGTTCTAATGAGATGTATCCATCTTGAAAATTTCGTGTAGTCCGGTGAAAATGATCTTGACACAATATCAATTTTTCCAAGGAATACCGACTTAATTTTCTTCATCTCTTTTTCACATATTTCGATTTCATTGTTTTCCATTTGTTTGGTTTTTTCAGGGCAATCTTTCTCATGTTTTCTTAAGAATTCAGGCCCAAAAATTCATTTTTCCGTTAAATCAGCATTTGTTTACAGTCTCAATATCATATTATTGTAAAATTCAGTGTTTATAAGGTTATGATTTTCCCAGTTCCTCCCAACAAGTATTAACGTTTGATTATTTCAGGATTCTAGGCCTATGCTCTTGAACAAAGGAAACTTCTCAGCGTTGTCAATCCATCTCGTCTGACTTTTACAAATAAAAATAGCTCTGCTGAGGAAACAATTTTAGGTTAATAAGGAATGATAATTAGAGTAATACTGAAGTCATTACATCCAGTGAAGATAACTTAGCATGCAGGTCAGGCGGAGGTGAGTTAGAAAATTATTTCAATTCCAACAAATGTTATTATTTGAAGTGATGCTGAAATGTATATCTAATATTTCCATACATTTCAAGTTATGGCTTCAAAACTGATTAATTATCAGAAGTGGTATGAGATTACGAATTCTGGATGCACAAATTAGTGATTTGTTTTTCTGTTACCCATTTGCATAAAGCTTTTTGTTGAGCTAACGTAGGATTAATACTGCTAACTGATGAAGCATGAGTTATAGTAATAAACAAATAAAATATTTAATTCTATTAAATTGCAATCTGGCCTGTCTTGTAAGCTGGTACTCAGAGAGGAAAAAATTAAAGTAAATAATTCACCAATGACGAGGGAACTACTACTTTACCGAGTGTTGAAAATAATACCACTGATAGGTCCAAAAGAAAGTAGAGGCTGACAAATTATAGATTCAGTACACTTGGGACTATTAATCAAATTAGTAATGATAATGCACCTATATTTTATCCATAAGTGAACAATTCAATTGGCAATAGTTAGTTCAATAAATCATGGTTAGTAAAGTGGTCAGTAATGGGTATTATTCTAAAATATACCAAATTGGGTTAATAGTGGTGAGTGTTCATTTCTACGAACACAATTTTTCGTGTGATAATTAACTTGTTTATCTGTCCCATATAGTATTCAAGTTTTTACTTGTCGGTATTCAAGTTTCGCTAATGGTTAGTGAATTTTTTTCTCTGTGATACTTATGAGTTTCATTTTGTAATCACCCATTAAAATGAGGTTTTAAGCAATTATTAGTTATTTTAAGAATTACCAAAAATATTTCAAGTTTTATTATATAGCATACAACTGACATTTTGTTGACAATATAAATTTAAAATTGATTTAAGTTTTCAGTGACTATAATTACTATATTTTCAGGATCTGTAAATGACATTCCGTTCAACCACAGGTGAATTGAGTTTGAACTCATTGTGACGGATTGGATAAGGTTTGCAAAGTAGAAGCTGAAGAGGAAACCACGTGATCATTGATTCAGTGAAAATTCTACTTTTATTCTTTAAGAGTATTTTGTTATTTTTTATATTTTTTTATTCCATTAGGTAAACATTTAATGCAGTTGTAGTTTTTTTTATTTGATATCATTCTCCCATTAACATTTACCTCCCTCTGTTTTGATACTTGGACGATTTGTAGTGTACGTGGTGGAGCGTATACTCATGGTATATCATCTTTTTTTCTATATTTATACAGTGACCGCCAAAAAGTATGTACCATATGGGAAAAAAGTTTATTAATAGAGTATTCGAAAAAAGATTCTTGGGTAAAGTTTGTGCATGTCCGATAACCTAAAAATCGATTTTGACACTTGTCACGTGATCGCTGGTATGGCGGCAAATTGAAAAAAATTACTATGAATAGGCAAAAAGTCAAGTAAACTGGCAAGATATCGTGAAAAAGTTGCTTACAATTCAATTTTATACACATATAAGAAGTTTGACAAAATAATGTGGGAAAATTGAAAATAGCAATTTTTTTTTAATATTTTTCCAGATTTATAAAAATATCAAATTATTTTCTTATGAATAGCTTGACCATACTGAAATATTCGTATTTCAATGATAATAACAAAACTTTCTCATTTTCTCCACAAATTAAAAATATTGAATTTTGTCAGAACCCTTGCTGTATCTAACAGTTATATCAGAATTCCACGATTATTGCGATGATGGAGAAATCCAAAAATATCGTGTTTTTCCGATTATAATCAATTTTTCATGATAATCGTACACGAACTTTTCACTTCGCACATAATCTTAAAAATAGTGCGTCAAATTAAAGAGGATGTTTTCAACATAGCATGCGAAGTGAAACGCTCTGGCACGATTATCATCGAAACTTGATTATAATCTAGAAAACACCATGATTCTGGAGTGTCATGTTATCACAATGATCGTGGAATTCTGATATAACTCTTAGATACGAACCAATGTAACAGCAAGGGTTTTGATAAAATCCAATTATTTTAATTTAGTGGTACATAATATAATAAGTGGTATGATTATTATCGATAATTTTTTGGAATATTAATGAATTGCAATGCCAAAGCTGAAAATACAACGAGTCCGCAGGACGAGTTGTATTTTCTTTCATTGGGATTGCCAATGAATTGATAGTCCAAAAAATTATAGGTTTTTAATCATACCACGAATTTTATTTAGGACGACAATATATCGATTTGAAATAAAGAAAAATCGTGTCACCTGGTAATTGATGCTTTACTTCTAGCCGTATTCAACGGAATACCTACTCTTTTCTACGGCTTCATCTATGATACCAATGGACATTTGTCCCCAACGATCGTTCATATTGATAAATAAAGATAACTAGTCAAAACTCATAAATTTGACGTTTATAATTTAAATCAAGATTTTCACTTGACAGATAGTAAAACAAAAACTAAGCAGGTTTTTCACCGTGAAAATACAGCGAACTGTAGTTCCGATTCTATTGGCTGAATTTCAAAATTTGAAATCCACTGATTGGTTCATTGTTAAGCAAGGAAATATATTATCTTAAAAATAGTGCGTCAAATTAAAGAGGCTAGAGTTTTCAATATTGCATGCGAAGTGAAACGCTCTGGCACGATTATCATCGAAATTTGATCATAATCCGGAAAACACCATGTTTCTGGAGTGTCATGTCATCACAATGGTCGTGGAATTCTGATATAACTGTTAGATACTAACCAATGTAACAGCCGGGGTTTTGACAAAATCCATTTTTTTTATTTGGTGCTCACTGGTGTGGAGAAAATAAGAAAATTTTGTCATTCTCATTGAAATACAAATGTTTAAGTATGGTCAAGCTATTCATAAGATAATAATTTGATATTTTCATACAGCTAGGAAAATATTTTTAAAAAATAGGTATTTTCAATTTTCTCACATTATCTTTTCAAACTTTGTATATGTGCATAAAATTCAATTCTAAGCAACTTTTTGAAATAACTTTTTTTGATATCTTGCCATTTTATCCCACTTTTTGCCTTTTCATAGTAATTTTTTTCAATTTGCTGCCATACCAGCGATCACGTGACATGTATCAAAATCGATTTTTAGGTTATCGGACATGCACAAACTTTTCCTAATAATCTTTTTTCGAATACTCTAATAATAAACTTTTTTCCCATATGGTACATACTTTTTGGCGGTCACTGTAGATACCTTTCTGGAATTTTAGTAGTAACTTTTTTGTAGGTGAATAACTTCGACTTAATAAATATAAAAAGAGAAAAAATACAATGAGTCATACTTGCACCCAGTATGGAACAAGTTGAATGTTAGACGTTCAAAAGCAATATTTTTCCATTTGAGATACAGGGTGCGAGTGTGGCTCATGATATATATGTTCTCTTTCTATATTTTTCAAGTTGAAGTTACTCGCCTACAAAAAGTGACTATTGATATTCCACATTGTATGTATAAATTCAGAAAAGATGTGATATACCATGAGTATATGCTCCACCCTGTATACTACAAATCAAAATATTAATATAGAAGAGGTACAATGTTATTACATTACATACATGTTTTGAGCAACATTACATACATGTTTTGACCAACATTACAAACATGTTTTGAGCAACATTGAATGCATGTTAATATGATACATTTTTGTAACGTTTAGTTTTAACCGTTATATTGTAATATTTAAAAGAGGCACAAAGGACCATGGACGCAACGTATCTGTAATGTCAAGCATACCTCTGAACAACATCACAAAGTCACAATGTGATGTAACATTTATGTTTAAGTTATGTTTTAATGTTTAGTGGGTTATCACTTCTGAGATAGTTTCTATAACCTCTTCCTGAATCTTTCGAGTCCAGGTAGTCATCTACATAAAACTTACTCATTATCGTGTTTTTTATCTTCACTGAGCATTCCGTTTCCATTGCGTTCTTGTTTTTGATGTATTGTGCAGAGGATGGTGCACAGGTTGGTGCACAGGATGGTGAACAGGTGGCTCCAAACGTCATTACCTCCATTTCATAGACATGGAACATTTCAAAAACGTCTCCATAGAATCTAATCTTATATCAGTATAGCAACTGAAGATCCCAACAAATCAGGTCCTGGAATGAGATTTTCATTAAGACCTATTCCATTAGCTTTTGCAGCTGCGTCGAAGACGAGTCTTATTTTCCCTGGTTTATTGGGATTGGTCGTTGCGAAGTGGGGTAAAAACCAGGTTTGTGGGTTATAAGTTGCTGCTTCCTATGTAGATAACTTCTTCAAGTAACCTTTATGCAAGTAGGAATCAATTTTCGAACAATACGCTTTAGCGAATTCAGAATCCCAATAACATTTTCTTTCCATGCATAAAAGTTGTTGAAAGGCATTATTTCTATTATTAGGAAGAACAATATTATAATTTTTCCATAATAATCCTGTTTCATACCTATTACAAACTCTTCTGGATGTCTTTTCCAAGATTTTCATCGCTTTGTCTTGTAACAAGCCGTCTTTGCAAGACGTCCTGTATGTTTTTCTTTAGATTATAATTGAAAGGGCCACTGATAATGATGATGCCCTATGAACATTTCATTTTCGAGTCCAGGTAGTCATCTACATAAAACTTACTCATTATCGTGTTTTTTATCTTCACTGAGCATTCCGTTTCCATTGCGTTCTTGTTTTTGATGTATTGTGCAGAGGATGGTGCACAGGATGGTGCACAGGATGGTGAACGGGTGGCTCCAAACGTCATTACCTCCATTTCATAGACATGGAACATTTCAAAAACGTCTCCATAGAATCTAATCTTTCTCTGCCTAAATTTCATCAGTATAGCAACTGAAGATCCCAACAAATCAGGTCCTGGAATGAGATTTTCATTAAGACCTATTCCATTAGCTTTTGCAGCTGCATCGAAGACGAGTCTTATTTTCCCTGGTTTATTGGGATTGGTCGTTGCGAAGTGGGGTAAAAACCAGGTTTGTGGGTTATAAGTTGCTGCTTCCTATGTAGATAACTTCTTCAAGTAACCTTTATGCAAGTAGGAATCAATTTTCGAACAATACGCTTCAGCGAATTCAGAATCCCAATAACATTTTCTTTCCATGCATAAAAGTTGTTGAAAGGCATTATTTCTATTAACAGGAACAATAATATTATAATTTTTCCATAATAATCCTGTTTCATACCTATTACAAACTCTTCTGGATGTCTTTTCCATGATTTTCATCGCTTTGTCTTGTAACAGGCCGTCTTTGCAAGACGTCCTGTATGTTTTTCTTTAGATTATAATTGAAAGGGCCACTGATAATGATGATGCCCTATGAGCATTTCATTTTCGTATTTGTTAAGCTAGGCTAGTCGAATTGCTTTCAAGAGGAAATAAAAATTAATTCCTTGTAAACAAAAATATCGAGGCAGGCGAAGAATGGTTTCAGGTGAAAAGGCCTTTTCACGCGATGGAACACAGAGCAGCATTCATTCAGGTTATTTTGGCTTTTAATATTTATTTGCTAAAAAACCGGAATGCAGACGGGACGAACCCATGGTATATACAAACGAAACTACCATTAACGGATGTGGATGGCTTTTGTTGAATGGACATTTTTAAAAAAGTAGGAAGTCTGAAGGGGAGACGAGGTCCACCAGCGATCGGCTACGGTTGATTGAAAGGGCCTACCGCGTAATTAGAGTTGAGAATACGTAATTGAATTTTTTTGTTGAAGGGAGTGATTTTTAAATTTTGTTTTGTTGTGTTGGTTGTCGTTGCGTGAATTAACTTTTAGAAAACATTTTCTGGTAGTTTTGGAAAAAAATGTTCCATTTCTCGGGAACGAAATAACGAGGGCAGCCAAAGTTTGGGAAAGTAAATTTTTGGGATTTTTGGGCAAACAATCCCCAGCTTTAATTTTTCATATATCGTGGGTGAACCTCTTTTGCTTATTTGTGTGTTATCTCCAGTAATGACACCGACCAGGCGAAAAAGTTTAATTGGTTGTTTTTTTTTTATCACTATTTTTAGTTGCTCTCTGAAAGGGAATATTTCATTTACTATTTCACTAGTGACTTATGGATTATAACTCACTAGTGTGTTATTTGATAGTTTACTTGTCTAAAATGATATTAATAATGAGAGTCATAACTGTCATGTGTTGGATAAAACATTGTATGCAACTCATGTTTCCCAAGTCACTATAGATTTATACCACGAGGCCGTGACTTATTTTCAACATAACACACTAGTACCATAAATAACTATTATCCTTAGGTAGAATCTCGTTTATTTTCTTTTATATTTTAAGTTGTCATCATATATAATGGAAGTTTTTCTGTAAAGGTGAAACTTGTTTTATTGACATACATTTTTATTTAATTTATTGTTATACAGTTTTTGACGAGTATTATTGTCGGTATCTATTATACTGACAGCGTTTAATTCATTCCACCAACCTCAGTGACATACTTACAGAGAAATCTCAGAATCAAAAATCTAGCATCTTATCAGCCTAGACGGCTCACGTCCCTAAGACGACGTAGATGATTTTCCTTTCAAATCTAAAACTGTGCCTTGGAAAAAGAGAAAGTACCTACTAGAATTTTCGTCCAAGATAGTCTTTACGGTAAGTACAGATTTATCAAGGACCTTATCGAGAATATCGCAACAATTAAAATGCTGAACTGAATTTGTTTAATCTGGTGACTATTAGCGGTGGATTCTTTTTATCTTTTAGGGGGTTGACGAAGGGTAGTTTTTCTATTTTTTTTTTTGTTAAAAAATAGAATGTTTTCGAACAACCACCCTAGGTTGAGTGTTACAGTCTTTTTCAGCACTCATGGTTTTCTTGAATGGAAGAACGCAAAAAACTCTGTTGTAAATGTCTCCTTCACCAGATCATGAAGTTCATGGTCATCGGTTTTGTTGTTTTGTTGGTGTATGGGCTAGTGCAAGACTTGTTTCATCACTCTGGCAGGGCCTATGGATCGTCCATCCCAACTTACATTTCGTTGCTATTGGAAGATAGCTTTTAAAGCTTCGTGTCTATCTTGGAACAATAATTTCAGCATTATCTTGCCCTATAAGAATTAAAGGTTTTTCATTACTGAAATTATCAATTGGTAAATTCCTCAAATGGGGTTGATTTTGCCTTTTGTCCATATCTACTGTCTGTGAAGGTAAGTCTAGATAATCTGTTGTACTCGATACCAAAGTCAACCTTTGAGAACTGTTCAAATTCGAAACAATACCTCCTGTCCATCTTATACAAAGTGATTCCTGAATTCCATGTAGTCTTAGCCGTTTCACAATGGAATGATCCACTAATGTTACTATGGATCCTTCGTCACATAATGTTTTCAAACTGCCGTTCGGTCCGTAGAGCATCACCGGAATAATGCGAAGAAGAACATTTTTTTTTGTGTGGAGTATGCAAACAGTTTCGTTTGACTTTTTGTTTTCATCTTCCATTATATGCTCATCCTTCTCTTCGCTGCTGAAATTCTTATGTAAGAACTTTTGATGTTTCAATTTACATTCTCCAACACCACAATCTCTCTTTTTCTTACATCTGAACTTCAAATGTCCAATTGTCCAGGCAATAGGCATATAAAACAAAGCTTTTTACTTACTACTGTACTACAACGACTATCAACATCATCATTTCTTAGTTTAAGACAACCGCCGAGGTCTTCTTCACTATAATCGCAAGATTTTTTTCATTTCTTGAGTACTCAAGATTCTTTCAGGTTTCTTGTATGTAGAATTAGTTTTTTTTTTGCATATCTATCATATGCTGATTCCGTTTTCGTCTTGGAATGGACTGGTGAATTCACGTATGAAACTGCATTTGCCATGTGAAGAAGCCATGTGGAAAATTTCTCAAGACTTACGGTACTCCTTTCACCGTATACTATTTCTACCCGTTTCAGCTTCAAAATATCCGGAAGTATATTCACCAGTTCCTTCAGTAGCTGTGGATTCTGCATATGACCTACGGATTTCAGTGTTTTCATTGTGGAAACTAAATTTTGAACTTGATTGGAAAGAGTTATGATTTTATCAATATTCGAATGGAAGGAAGACAGCTCAATTTAGAGATGTTTACCTCAATGATGAATTCAGGTCTGCCAAATCGCATCTCCATTGTTTCCATTATCAGTTTAACGTTTCCTCCAGCCGTCATCATACCTGAAACTGCTGATCTTGCTGCCCCTTTCAGGCACTTCCTCAACCTTACCATCATTTCCTCTTCATTATATGCACACATATCGGAAATACGAAGAAAATGCTTGTAAAATAGTTTGTCTGGTGAAGATTTTATATGGAGCTGATGTTTTGTACCAAATTGGAAGTAGTTTGACACAATAACTTGGTTGACATTATCAGAAAGTTGGTTTTTTGTGGGTTTATTATTATAAAAATTATTATTAATGACATTGCTAACATTATCAACAACAAACTCACCTTTATTTCCTGCACCTGACTCGGCTCCCATCTGATGTAGTTGTCCGTCATTATTCACGTGTGGCTTCCCTGAATTTCATAATATCCTCCTTGCTGGCATGGGCTCCTCCCTCCTGATGTTGGAACTCCTTTTGCTCTTCTATCTCTGATTCCTGTAGTTCTTTTTTGATTTCAAGTAGACGCATCTGGTTTTCTAGCTCTTTTTTGTTTCATTTCGAGTTCTTGTCTGGTCTTCTCTGTCTCTAGTGCTAGCCGCTTCTTCCTTAGGTTAACACTAACCTGAGAGCGTCGACTCTTATAAGATGTTGTGGAGTAGGTATCCTGGTGAAGATCTATCTCGTGGACGGACTGACTCATCCTTTCCTTATCCGTGGGTTGTTCAGCTCTGTCCGTATTTTCATACCAGACGAAATCAGCTGACAAATGTCTGTTGATTCTTGCGCCTTTTCTCGCGCTACGCCTCCGTTCATCCACTTCTTGATTCATATCGGTTAGAAGGACCAAAAATGTTTCGCTTTCTCTCAATAAAACCTTATACTTTTTCGAACTCTTTTACAAGTCTCAAAATTTTATTATTTTATTTTCTGTCACCCGTAACTAGGTTTACAAATTAACATACAGGATGTAATATAAACAAATACTAATATAACGTAAAAAACTCCAACAGGTAATTATGTTTCTCTTCTGAATGACACTTTTCGTTTATCTCCAATTTCACATTGGATTCCATGGGAGTGCTGACTGGGTTTGGTTCATGCATCCCAAATCGATTAAAAATATCGAAAATGTATCTTTTCTGTCATTTCGAGAAAATTCCACACCCAAACAGTAATGAACTTCTCCCAGATTCTCGATTTCAAATTTTCCACAAAAATCTTCCTAATTCAGTTATATTATCCATTTTCCTCGAGGCTACCAGTATATCGTCTACATAAATTGCTATCAAGATCAATTCTTCCCCTTTATGTAGACGATATTGACATGGATCAGCATTCGTTGGATTTGCTCCTAATTCCTTCAATATTTTGTCCAATTTTTCATGCCAGCATCTTCCTGCTTGTCGAAGTCCATAAACAGATTTCTTGAGCAAACATACTCTTTCTCCATTCTTAATTTCTTCAAGCATTTTTCCTGCTTTTCCATGATTTTCAATTTGTTTGTCTTCGTCTATAATGTTTTCCAACATTTCTCGAAAAAATTTAGGCGGTTATATAAAGATTTTTCTATCGATTTCGCCATTCAAATATGCAGTTGCTACGTCGAACTGATTAATCTTCATGTTATAGATAACAGCTAATGATACAAGTAGTCGTATGGAACTCATTCTTGTGACTGGGGAAAACGTTTGGTTAAAGTGGATACCGGGTTGTTGTTTGAAACCCTGAGCAACTAATCTGGCTTTCCTTTTCTCAAGCGATCCGTCAGCTTTGTACTTGTTTCTCAGAACCATTCTGCTACCTATTATTTCCTGATTCTTGGGACGTTCAACGAGTTTCCAAGTATCATTTTTGATGATCGATGTTATCTAATTTTTCATAGCATCGTACCATTCACTTGAGTCAGGACCAGGTAGAGCTTGTTTCAGAGGTATTTCCGTCAGGTATACGAATTCTGCAGATTCTAGAGCTGCATCTTCACGAGGAACATGATAATCCTTCCTTTTTCTACCTCTTCTACCAGTTTTCACAATTCTCGGTCTACCGGTACCCCTTCTCAATTCAGAAGTTCCTTGAATTTTGTGTTCACTCTCCTCTTGTACATCTTCTACAATGTTATCGTCGGTTTCTTTCCCAGTTACGGTTTCGATGTCAATCAGAGGATTGATTTCTATTTCTGCGATGTGGGGATGACGTTCAGGTGGATTTTCTGACAAAAAATCTTCTTATTTCTCAATTTCAGAGGTATTCTTCTCGATAAATTTAACATCACGAGAAATTTCAATTTTATTTTCGTCTGCTATCCAGACTCTGAAACCTTTTGATTGTTCTGAATATCCCGAAAATCCCCTCGTTACAACGTGAATAAAACCTTCCTTTCCTTATTCGGTATTTTATTCAGACAAAATATATTATATGTAACCAAATTCTTTGAAATGACTGACATCACGTTTCTTTCTTGTCCAAGCTTCATAAGGAGTGATTCCGTTAATACTCTTACTGGGACACCAATTCCGAATATAATTTGCTGTAGTAACAGCTTCAGCCCAGAAAGTCGCTGGTAAGCCGGACTGCATCAATAAACATCTCGCAGTATTCAGGAGAGTGCGGTTTTTCCTCTAGGCAATACCATTCTGCTCTGGGTTGTACGGAACACATTAACGTCTCGGAATCCCGTTCTTCTTCAAGAAATTATTGAGTTCGCTACTCATTTACTCGGCTCCATTATCAGACTAGGAAGATTTTATTTTCTTTCCCTTCTGATTTTCTACCAGTTCACATAGTTCATCTCGTGATCTCATAAAACGTACTTCACACCAACGCGAAGAATCATCTATAAATTCAACAAAGTAATTCGCCTTACTTTTGGATTCCACCCTCGTGGGACCACATATATCTGAATGCACTATATCGAGAATTTCGGTTTTCCTGTCGGATTTTCTAGGAAACGCAGTTCTTGTCATCTTTCCGTGAAAATAAATGTCACAGTCGAATTTACTGTCAACGTGTTTTAGTTCTAATCCTAGGATACTTTTTTACGTTCTGCGTCCACAAGATCTTCCATGTTCAAATGTCCAAGGCGACTGTGGGATAATTTGAGAATATCTGATGACGTTTTCGTAATAAGGGTCGAATCGTTTTCGTAATGAGGGCCGAATCATTTCCGTAACTAGATGATTGTTCATTTTCGCGTACGAAGTATAAATCACAGCAACTAACTCAACATTTCCATCGGAAGCCATGACTAGAGCCATATTTTCTTTAAACAATACTTTGTATCCATTACTAGTTACCTTACTCACTGATAACAGATTTGTTCTTAGATAAGGAACATGCAATGTATCTTTCAAATAAATGTTTTTACTTTCACCGAAAACGTCAACAACGAAGGAAACAGTACCTTTAGCAACAATTTCATTTGATATGTTTTGTTTGCTAAATTCAATTTACCGCGTCCGGAATCAGTAATATTCGTAAATCTGTTCAGTTCATTACAAAGATGAGAAATAGCCCCACTGTCCAAGCACCAACTTTGTTTTTTATCAGAAGAAGCCGTTTGGAAAAGTTCAGATAATTTGGGGAGAGGTCAATAGGGGCACCCACCTGCCGTACGCCCCTGTTTGAAGTTACAAACACCTAATTTGCCTTGAAAGGACCCCGCACTTTTTATAAGTAAAATGGTTCTTGCAGAAATTATCTGAATTTTTAGTATAGTGTAGTATTCGATGTAGATTGAACGTGTAGAATCGCAAAGTTCGTTAATGGATAGATTTTGAAATACGTTCAAGTTAAAAATCAGTAATTTTTATACAATTATTTTCTCGGGATTTGAAAGTGCCAACTGCATTTTTTTTTCGCTCCTATTATCAACGTACCTTCATGATACTAAATATCATTCAGATGGTGCAGATTATATCATTATGTATAGAGTGAAGAATAAAAACATTTAAGTAATGTCTCAAAATTCGATGTAATAATGAAATATCGATAAAATTATTTTGGCATGCAATATACTATTCTTATTCCTTGGCTCCTTGGCACAAGTTTCGACTTTTGAGGGCTGCCGTTCGTAAGGGGACGACAGCTGGTTAACGGAAAAAACATTTTTTTTTTTAACAACAATATTCCATCATTAGTCACAATTCATACATTTCGTACAGGGTGATTTGAAAAATTGGTGAAATATATGGCCGGTTCTTTCGTACACATCCTGTATATTCAAGTGAATTATCATCCTCCGAAGATAGCTGATACCGTATAAACATGATTTCATTGGGATATATAGGGTGATCATGAAAATTTTCGATGATAAAAATGACAATATATCAACGTTTCAGAAATCACCCTGTAATTCACGATTAACTCGGTGAAATTCATTCATTATTATTTAATATATTCATCATTCTCTCCTCAATACTGATGTCAAGATTTTTCCCGAATAGTGGGAATGTGGAGATCAAAACATTATATGCAGGGTTGATGAACAATGACGGTCCATCCAATTCCATCTACCATTTAGGAACTTTTTTTAAAGAAACTAAAAATTGTTAAAATTTGTTATTACGAATCTCCCAGGTTTTCGGAGAAAATCCCTCAGAAGCAGAGCTTGTGCGAGCACTGACTGAATAATAATAATAATAATAATATAATAATAACGTTTATTCATGAAAGTAACATTTCAATAGTACAAAATTTTGACAGTTATCTGGAATAAACGACTAAATCACAGAAGCTGCTAATGACAGCTTGTACGTGATTATTCGTCAAATAAAGATATTCGGCTTCAACACGTGCCTGTACTAGGTTCACCTCATGTGATTTCTTAGCATTCGTGTTGCTGTTTCAACTGTTCCTGGCATACTTATAAGTGGACGGAACCGATTAATCAATGCACCAGTAATGTTGATGAAATCTTGCAAGTGGATCGAATGTGTAATTGACAAAGTGCCTTTGAAAAATTTGAAAATTGACTTCAAGTGGCCATTTCGAGATTCAACAATCCATTGTGTGCTGGTTATTAGTCGAGCTTTATTCGCATCAGAAGTAGTGAGCTGGTTTTGGCCCCTAGCAAGTAGAGGAGGCATGTGGTAGTTGATACCAAGGTCTTGAAATGAAGTAATTGAATCTCAATAGCCTCTATCTACTACAACATTATCACCTTCTTGAAACCAAGCTCGCATTCCATCGATATCATGCTGAAGTTCATGATTAAGAATCGAAGCAGCGTTATTGCGAGCATCTGAGAAATAGGACCCATTTATTGCTAAAATATATCCATCTGAGGCAACCATTACTTCCGGTTTGATTAAATGTTCCATTTTGTGGTAGCAATAGGATTGGCGCAATACTCGGAAATTACTACATTTTGTTATATGTACAATCAATATAAACAATGGCTTTTGGAACATCAGGCTTGTTATTGTAGAGCAAATAGACATACATGTCTTGCAATGTAATTTTCTCTAGCTATTGCCACAAATCCGATATTGTTTGGTACAAAGCGCCCCATCAAAGATAGACGTACGTTGGAGATTATCATGCTAGTATTTTGCCAAGACGGATATCAGAAGATTATTTTCAAGAATTCATCTGAGACACCATGTCACAATTTGACACGAAAAGTCATAAGGTGTTTTTCTGATATAAATCGCCTGTTACCACATTGCTCAATGGATTCACAAAAGTCGTATAATTCTTGAAACTGCGGTTTCGAAAGTGACGTTAAATATTCGAACTCATCATCGGAAAAACTATTTATAGCATAGGAATCCAGTTACCCCTTAAAAAAAAAGAAATCACACAGTGGAACCATTTGGTGGAACGAACACCTGTCGAATCTGAGATCCGAAGTCCGCTGGCTATTCAACAAAGCCAAGCGGGACGGAGATTGGCAGGGATACACCGAAAGGCTGACAAAATGTAATAAAGAAATAAGGAAAGCCAAGAGGAACAGCTTCAGGAGCTTTTGTGAGACAATCACATCAAGCCCTGCGGCAGCAGGATTACACAAAACTATGGCGAGGGGCAGAGAGCAAAGACCAATGTCACTCAGAAGAACAGGCCGTAGCTACACAGAGGATGAAGAGCAACGAGCTCTCCTCTTACTGGAGACGCACTTTCAAGGCACATACCATTTGAATCCGATACAGATCACTGGACGAACCAGGCAGAGCCAAACGAGAATACTGGGAAGTAGCAAAAGCTATATGCACTCCCCAAAGATTGAAATGGGCAATTGAATCCTTCCAACCATTCAAGTCACCAGGAATTGACGGTATATTTCCGGCCCTTTCACAAAAAGAGCAAACGGAACTACTGCCATTCATTATTAAAGCAGCCAGATTCAGTCTGGCGCTCGGGTACATACCGAGCAACTTTAGAAGAGCAAAGTGGGAAAGAAGGACCCTACCCTCCCGAAGTCATTCAGACCAATCTGTCTCTCATCCTTCTTACTGAAGACACTGGAGAGGACGGTAGATAATTCTATTAGAACCGAGATACTGGAGAGGGTGCCACTGCACTCCGGGCAGCATGCATACAGGGCGGGCAGATCAACAGAAACCGCTCTGTACGTGCTTACCGAAAGCATCCAGAGATCACTTGAGCACAAAGAAATGGCCATATGCGCCTTCTTAGGCATAGAGGGGGCATTCGACAACACCTCTCATGAAGCAATAAATAGGGCCCTAATGAATAAGGGAGGGAGAACCGCACCAGATGGATGTGGCAAATGCTGATCTCATAGAAAGAGAGCTAGACAAACGGAAGGTGGTGCCTCTCGGTGGGGTTGAGAATTAACTCATCAAAAAACACAGTAGTGCCATTCACCAGAAGAACAAAGTTTCAGCACCCAAAGACTGTTCGCCTCGACGGAGCAGACTTAGAATGGCAGCAAGAGTTGAAGTATCTAGGACTTACCCTAGACTTAAAACTACTCTGGAACAGACACGTAGAAAAGATCGCTAATAAGACAAAATCATCACTGATGGTGTGCAGGAACATTGCAGGAAAAACATGGGGCTGTAACCCATCATCAGTACTGCGATGGATGTACACCATGATAGTGAGACCTATGATCACCTACGGGGCAGTAGTGTGGCACGGCAGAACCGAGCTCGCCACAACAAAGAAGATCTTGGAGAAAGTGCAAAGACTAGCATGTCTTTGTATAACAGGAGCAATGAGGTCGACTCCAACAGCAGTAATAGAGGTCATTCTGGACCTCACTCCTCTCCATATCATGGTGAGGAGAACTGCTTGGGAAGCAAACCTCATATTGGCTAAAGTCGAACTCAAAAGGGCAGCACACGGTGTAAGGGGCTCAACCCCCACCGACTGTGCACACCTTGCCGATCTCCCAACTGACGAAATTACCAGGAAATTTAGTTTCGAGACTTTTTTTCGAACGATGTTTATTAAATATGGTCTGTGGACAAAACGCAAATCAGCATATAAAATGTGTAAGAGGAATCCGCGGTTGTCAAGATGATGTGCACAAATTCTAACATTTTCAGGAACATAAATATTAGAAATAACCCTACAATCAATGGGTATTCTGTGAATATTAATGTGGGAGTTACAAACCATACAAGTACGGCATGTTGCTGGAGATAAAACATTGACACGGAGACAGTTGGGATTATTTTCCAATTGTCTGACTCTTATGTCATTGAGTATTGCCTGGAAACAATTGAAACAAGTTCTGGTTCTCTCAGAAATATCGAGAGGAGGTCTTTCCGCAGCTTGTCTTCTTAATACAGCCATTTCTTGTTTATCGACATTTTCTACATTTTCTACATTTTCTTCTCCATATATCCTAGTCATTTGCTGAATTCTACCATTTCTATCACAAATGTTACAGTCCACTCTATTTACCAACGCTATTTGGAATAATATATCACTCCCTATGAACTATCATAACCAATTAAATGATGAACAATAAATTCCACAAAGGAAATGTATTGAATTACAATACCTAACAATCTGAAATTAACAATTAGTCTGGGCGTGACAAGTTCACTGACAGATTTTCTTTGATTATACATCACCTACTTGATATTATATCGTATATGTGCCAATAGTTCAGAAACCCATTATTGCATTCAATAGGAGTGAACTCATAGTTGCCGAATATACAAGGTGTTTTCGATATTGAATAAAGCGATAAATGAATTGGGTAATGGAAGACAAAAAAAATAATGAAATTAAAGTACATTTTTGCAAAAAAAAATATTTTGGGAAATATTGAATGTTGCCTGGAATTTATGTAAATCATCGATTAGAGGTTAACAACGGAACCAAAGCGTTTGCTTTCGACGAGGTCAAAAGCACCAGGAATACAAAAGACTTTTGCAATGTTGTCAGACATTCAATGATAGTTTAAAGATGTGGTAAAGTGAGAGCATACATTTTTAAAAAAAGTTAAATTAAAATTCTTGCGTCCCATACAACACCCCCATCATATTTATCGCTACAATTTCGGAAACACTCATACGTCCAACCAGACGATTTTCAAGTGGCATTATTACAAGCACAAACAGCTATAACTATGAAAAATGTACAAGAACTTGACAATCAACATGATTCTGAAACAGTGAATTCCGATGGAAACTGGAAACAGGTTCATGGGAGACGTCACAAAAGCCACAAGAGGCTGGAAGAGAGGTGAAAGGGGTGCCCAGATTGACAAATCTATATGTGTTCAGAGTTGAACCAACACTGAATGCAGGGGATCTAACCAAACTCGTGAAATGTCATTTTCCGGAAGTCAGGTGTGAATCAGTTTCCTCGAAACATCCTGAACTTTACTCATCTTTCAAAGTCGGCATTTACAAAGAAAATTTCAACTTAGCCATGGATCCTTCTAAGTGGCCAGCTGGAGCACATGTTCAAAGGTTCGTTGAAATGGACAGAAATTTTCAACGAGTACGACACTGAAGAAATCATCTTCAACGGAAAGGAAAATTGAAAACAAACAGGAATCAATCGACTACAATACATGGAGTATTTTTCATATTAATATACAGTGTTTGTCAAATAAAATTGACCAATTATCACCATACTTAAACGAGGCCAAGCACTCAATAGCATGTATTTCAGAACATTGGCAAACTAATACCGATATTGAAAAGATCAAAATTGATCATTTTAAATTAATTTCCCATTACAGCAGATCAAACAAAATGCATGGGGGGTGTCTATTTTTGTAAAAATAGAAATTGCTTGCAAGTTTCTTGAATTGAGTTCATTTTGTGATGAAGTAAATGCCAAGTTTTGTGGAATAGTGGTCCCTAGCCTGGACCTAGCGGTTGTCGCTCTATACAGATCATGTCTGGGACATTATCCTGTATTCCTTGACAAATTTGAAGAGCTTTTGCACAATATTACTGATAAATATCGAAAATTTGTGATACTTGGTGACATCAATGTTCACTTCGAGTCGGATTCAGACACCAATCTCCACGAGCTAACTATCTTACTTCTTCGTTTGGTCTAGAATCGACCATTTCAGAAAATACAAGAATAACTGCTAGGAACAGGGCCAGCTGCCTGGACAATATTTTCACAAATATCACTAATGAGAATTTTGTGGTCGGAACTGCCGAGCCATGTCTTTCAGATCATAATGGACAATTTATCATTTTAAAAAATACGGTAAATTTGACAAATCCTGCAGTAAGTAGGAGGTTTGTCACAAAGGATGGAATTGAGCGATTCAGGCATGCTTTAACAGAATTTAAATGGAACCAGACTATTAGAGAGACTCAAACGAATGCCGCAGACATCAATCAACTCGCCGAATACATAACTCATACCCTAAGTTCTTTGATCAAAAGTCAATTTCCATTGAAAAAATTACAGTCACTGAATAAGCCACCAGTTAAATGGTTCATGATAGCCTTAAAAAAATGAAAAAACAATTTAGAAGCTGTTAAAATAATAAGTAACGTTTCAAAGGATCCAAATGATTATGAAATATACAAAATGATGAGAAAAAAATACAGGGAGAACATAACAAACACCAAAAGATCCGCTTATGATAACTATTTGATGAACTCTAATAACAGAATAAGGGACTCGTGGAAGTTGATAAATCATGAAAGAAACCATTCAAACAAAAATAATTCTGATAGCACAATAGAAGTCGATGAGTTTAACAATTTTTTTTCGAACATAGCCGAAACTATAATAAAGACGCTTCCAGTTTGGGATCTCAATTTGTTAAATGTACCAATTTTAACATTGTCCTTTTTTTATCTTCTGCAGGTAACAGTTGACAACTTTGTCACTGTTTAAATCTAGTAAGTTTATTTTTCTTTAATGGTAGCACTGGTAGACTAAGTTATAGAATAGAAGAAGAAAGAAGAAGATGATCTGTCATTCATTCATTTTAGTTTCATAGTTGAGGTTGTACCGAAATGATAAAATAAACAGAAATTACATGTGGTTGATTTAAATGGGTACAATAGTTTCATTAATACCTCACTATAAATAAAGAAGACTAAACACAACAGGTTATGGGCCAAGGACGCCGGAATTTGTAAATTACCTGGTTAAGAAAGTGAGGTTGGAAACACATTTTTTTTGTTTTTTTGGAAAAAATGGCTAAAGAAGATGAAAGGTTTAAGATCCCTTTGTTTGACGGATCAAACTACGCAAGTTGGAAATTCCGCATGGAATTCTCTTTGGATGAATTTGATCTTCTGGACTGTGTAAAGGAATCAATGCAACTAGAAGAAATACCATTTGGTGCGACCGTCCAAGAAAGTCAAACTATTCACGCGGAATGAAGCTAAAATGAAGCACGATAAGGTGTGCAAGAGAAGAATAGTATCGAAAGTTGCTGATACTCACCTGGAATACCTACAGGGCAAGGACACTGCATATGAGATGAGGGAAAGTCTGCGCACTGGTTTTGAACGGGACAGTCTTCCTACACAGTTTCGAATTAGAAAACAGCTGGAAGCACTGAAGGCAAGTCCAAGAGAAAGTCTCACAAATCACTTCCTCAACTTCGAGAAGCTCATTCTTGAATGCAAGTCTGCTGGAGGTTCCCTCTCGGAAAGAGAAACTGTTTTTCAATTGTTTCAGTCTCTGCCTTACAAGGAGTTTCAAACAGTAATTAGCTCTCTGGAAACGTTATCATTGGCAAACAATTTGCTGATGAATTTACCAATAGTGAAGGGTAGATTGCTAGACGAGGAGGCCAAACTCACAAGTGCTGGTGTGCTGAAATCTAGAGGGGAAAACCAATCGTCTACTGCATTTTTGTCTCAAGGTAAACATTCAAATACATTCAAGAAGACTGGGTACCAGAGAGACACCAGAGTTCAAGAAAAGTTCCCGTATAAGTGCCATTTCTGCCAGAATGTTGGCCACAAAAAGTCAGAGTGTCGCAAGAGGCAGAGGTGGTTGGAAAACAAGAAAGGTCAAGGTAATACTGGTCAAGCCAGCTCGGCTCAGACAGAACTAGTCAACAATCAATCAAAAACTGTAAGTTTTTGATTGAAGAAAAAATGGAATGTAATCTGATAAAATGGTATTTAGACTCTGGTGCTAGTGAACACCTTATTTCTGATGATAATTTATTATTTAACTTAAGGAACCTTTATCCCCCAATTAAGATTAAGGTAGCCAAGTCAGGTTAGTTTCTTACTGCAGAAAAATGTGGAAGCCTGTCACTTAAGTCACATGTTAATGGTAAATCATATACTATCTTCATTGAAAATGTTTTGCATGTACCCAAATTAGAACACAATCTCATGTCTGTTAGAAAATTAGAGATGTGTGGTTTTCATGTAATTTTTGCAAACGGTGAAGCTATTATTAAATTCAAAGATAAAACTGCAGCAATAGCTACAAGAGGTGACAAATTGTACGAATTATGTTTTGAACAGGTAAACGGTATGGCTTTAGCTAATCTGACAGAAACTGAAGCTTATCTTTTGACCAAAGATGGTGGAGGGACTAGAGTTAAAAGGAAACCGTCATGCAAAGAAAGTGTGTGAGGTATGTGTTGCTGGAAAACAAGCAAAACTTCCACACAATCAAGAGAGAGTAAGGACTACACGTCCTCTGGAACTAATACATAGTGATGTGATGGGACCCATCAACATTGCATCATGGAATGGGAAAAGGTATGTTCTCTGTTTTGTTGATGACTATACCCACTTTACAGCAGTATACTTCTTGGAAACGAAATCAGAAAC
Source organism: Chrysolina haemoptera (assembly GCA_958298965.1). Classification (NCBI taxonomy): domain Eukaryota; kingdom Metazoa; phylum Arthropoda; class Insecta; order Coleoptera; family Chrysomelidae; genus Chrysolina; species Chrysolina haemoptera. Next base: position 31,394,856 of record OY282584.1, read on the forward strand.
GTTCAGATATTTCAAAATATATGAAGCCATGGCAAGTTCACATTTTAATCTTCCAATAAGTAGATTCAGGTGTGACAGAGGAACTGAGTATTTATCAGAAGACATGAAAATGTTTTTTGAAAGTAAAGGAATCCAGTATGAGTGTACCATTAGAGATACTCCGCAACAAAATGGAGTATCGGAATGCATGAATAGAACAATTGCTGAAAAGGCTAAGTGTATGCTCATAGAATCTGGCCTAAGAAAGGAACTTTGGAATGAAGCTGTTCAAGCAGCAGTTTATTTAATAAATAGGAGTCCCACAAGAGCCCTAGACAACAAGGTTGCTGCGGAAACCTGGTTTGGGAGGAAACCAGATGTGAGGAAACTTCGAGTTTTTGGATGAACAGCCTTTCTTCACCCTCCCTCCCAAACGTCTCATGAAATGGAAGTTTGGATCCAGAACCATTAAATGTTTTTTTGTGGGATATTGCCACAATGGCTATCATCTCTGGAATCCAGAAGAAATGAAAGTAATAGAGGGCAGGGATGTAACCTTCGATGAGAATAAGCTGGCAGGAAACAATCAGCTGGGTACCTGGGATGAAGAAACTGAAACTTCGCAGAAATCCGGAGATAACAGGAATCAAGTGGACCCTGAAGCTACAGAATACAATTCCGAACCAATATGGGATGTTGACTATGAGTCAAATGTAGAAAAACATGAAAAAGAGTCAAGAAACAAGAACAGTGATCAGGAGCCATTGCGTCGGAGCTCACACCAAAAAAAAACACCAATTTACCTGAATGATTATGCTGTAGGATATGATATAGTTGAATTAGCCATGAGTGCTGAATCCTATGTTGATGGTGTTCCTCAGGTTTATGAGGAAATATCTGGAAGATCAGACAGTAAGAAACGGGCAGAGGTGGTTAAGGAAGAGATGGAAGCACTAGAACAAAACAACACTTGGTTCATATCTGAACTTCCTCCAGGAAGGAAGGCGTTAGATAACAAATGGATTTTTAAATTGAAAAGGAACAGTGAGGGAGAAGTAGAAAAATATAAGGTCAGACTGGTTGTAAAATGATGTAGCCAGAAGAAAGGACTGGATTACACTGAGACCTATGCTCCGGTTGCACGATTAACCACATGCAGAGTATTCTTATCGATAGTAAGTGCAAAAGGTCTTCTCTGTAAACAGCTGGATGTGAATAACGCATTTTTGAATGGAGAACTACAGGAAGACATCTACATGAAACAACCACAAGGGCTAAAGACGGAAGTTCCAAGGTGTATAAGCTGAATAAGGCATTGTATGGCTTAAAATAAGCTCCCAGAGCTTGGAATGCCAAATTTCATGAGTGCATGCTAAATTTAGGATTCATTCAGTCTGAATATGATAAATGTCTGTACTGCAACAACAGCAGTAGTAATATTTTGTATGTACTATTATATGTGGATGACATTTTAATTGCAGGAGATGAGCATTTGATTGGGAAGGTGAAAACCAAACTAATGTCTAAATTTAGGTCTAAGGATTTAGGAGATTTAAGTTATTTCCTAGGTATGAAGATCACCCATACAAAAGATGGAATATTTTTATCAAATGTAGCATATCTTCAGAATATGCTGAAACGTTTTAGCATGGATGAGTGCAATCCGGTGTCTACTCCACTAGAGGTACACCCTCCAGGGGATCTAGAGGGGCCTTGTATTACTGGTCTTAAGCCCTATCATGAATTGGTAGGCTGTGTTATGTATGCTATGTTAATAACGAGGCCTGATATATGTATCGCTGTTAATTTCTACAGTCGTTTCCAAGTAAATGCTACCCAAAGTCAATGGGTTGGATTGAAACGGATACTCAAGTATTTGAAGGGTTCTGTGAATTATGGTCTATTCTTCCAAAGATCGGAGGTTCAACCTATAATTGGTTATGCAGATGCTGATTGGGCCAGCGAATCTGACAGAAAGTCAACATCTGGGTACCTGTTCGAAGTGTTTGATTGTGCAGTTTCTTGGAGTACTAGGAAACAAAACTCAGTAGCTCTTCTACAGAAGCTGAGTATATAGCTTTGAGCCTAGCAGCTAGTGAGGGGATGTGGATAAGGGGGTTACTATCAGAAATGGGAATCAAAATAAATGAACCAATTCTCTTATATGAAGACAACACATCTTATACTCATTTGCTCACCAAGCCTGACCATTCGAAGCTAAAACATATTGATGTCAAATATCATCATGTGAAGGACCTTGTATCTCAAAATCATGTTAATGTGCAGTTTGTAAGTTCTAAGAATCAGAAAGCTGATATTTTTACGAAAGGTCTGAATGCAACTCACTTTAAGAGATTGCGAACAGCTGTGGGAGTTATTCCATTGAATTAATTTTTTTTGTGACTTGAGTGTATGCGTTCATTATTTTTTTCATTTGTTTGTAGTAATGTAAAATTGAGGGGGAGTGTTAAATGTACCAATTTTAACATTGTTCTTTATTTATCTTCTGCAGGTAACAGTTGGCAACTGTGTCACTGTTTAAATCTAGTAAGTTTATTTTTCTTTAATGGTAGCACTGGTAGAATAAGTTATAGAATAGAAGAAGAAAGAAGAAGATGATCTGTCATTCATTCATTTTAGTTTCATAGTTGAGGTTGTACCGAAGTAATAAAATAAACAGAAATTACATGTGGTTGATTTAAATGGGTACAATAGTTTAATTAATACCTCACTATAAATAAAGAAGACTAAACACAACACAATTACTCTAAATTATTCGAAAAAATTCCAACCACCTTAGATTATTTTTTTCTGGAACACATTTCAGCTCACCAAGTAATTTCTGTGGTTACATCATTGAAAAATTCAGAGCCATAGATATCTTTGAAATAAACACTGAAATTTAAAAAAATACCATTGATTTATTAGCTTTACCACTGGCAAAACTCTACAATGCATGCATAGTAGAGGGAGTTTTTCCCGATATATTCAAGTGTAGCAAAGTTATTCCAATACACAAAACAGGTGATTGCAATGCACCTGATAATTTTCGTCCCATCTCGATAATTCCATTTCTTGGAAAAAATTTCGAAAAAATATTGAAAATTCAACTATCTCTCTAATTCGAAAAATTCAAATTGTTGCATGAAAACCAGTTTGGGTTCCGTAAAAATCGATCGACTATACAGGCTGTCTCCAGAGTGGTGGAGGACATAGTAGAGGGCCTTGAAGGTAGTCGGAGGACATCCATAAGCCTGTGCGATCTTAGCAAGGCGTTCGATTGTGTCAAACATGAACTACTGATCGAAAAGCTCCAGCACTATGGAATCAGAGGGGTGCCTTTGAAACTTTTTGAATCGTATTTACAAAATAGGAAGCAGTGTGTAAGCTTGAATGGAAGTACTTCTAAATTTGAGCCCATAATCCATGGAGTCCCTCAAGGCTCCGTTCTGGGCCCACTTTTGTTTATTGTTTATATCAATGATTTTTTTTACCACATGCAACCAATTACTTGTATATTATTTACTGATGATTCAACATTGATCCACTCAACTCCTTTAGATGTGTGCCCAAATGTTTCCATTGCAACAGTAGAGAAGAAAGCGGAATACTGGTTCTCTGCAAATTCTTTGAAACTGAACGAGGCTAAAACAAATCGTCTGAACTTCTCAACAAATATTCACATGGGAGTCAAACTTCTGGGCGTTACTCTCGATGACTCCCTAAATTGGTCACAACACATTGAGCTACTTTGCTCTAAATTATCTAGTGCGATTTTCATTATAAGACAACTAAGGAAACTTGTGAGTACGGATGTTCTGTTAAACACCTACTATGCATTTTTTCATTCTAATATAGCTTATGGTATAACTTTATGGGGCAATGCAACCAATTCAGTAAAAATCTTCAAACTTCAAAAAAAGGTTGTTAGAACTATGGCGTTTGCAGATTACAGAGAACACTGTCGGCCACTATTTCAAAAATACGGAATCATGACATTACCATCTTTATATATATACCAGCAACTTTTAGAAATTCATAATAATAAACATAAACTTTCGCTACATTCAAACTTCCATGAATACAACACTCGACGAGCAGATCAAATTAGACCTATAAAATACAGATTGAAAAAATCTATGAATAACTCTCCCAATATAACTCTTTACAATCACCTACCTAGGGAAGTTAAATCTTTGTCTACTAATTGTTTCATAGAAAAAGTGAGACAGTTCCTCATAAAATCAAGCTTCTATACTATTACAGAATATTTAGACACCTCCCCATTTGTAGAAATAACGTCTTAAATGTTTTTTTTAATGTGTTTCAAAATACTTATATGTTTGATATTGTTATCTATTTCATCACAGTGTTTTAAATGCGGTTGATATTTATATATGTGAGATATGTGTGTGTTTATGTTTTAAGTTTTATTGTGAGCTTTAGCTCATTCTCAAGACCTGCTACAAATGTAAGCTTACGTGAATGTAGTTAAATAAAGTATGTCTATGTCTAATATGATTATTTTTATTCATGCCTCCCTTAGTACTTATATTCAATTTCATTAGTTCCATCGGTAATAATTATTATTACTTTTACGTATTCAATTACCTATATTGATGAAATATAATAGATGTCTATATGTTTCTATTGATACCCAGCAAATATAAAAATCATGGAAACCTCTATCCTAGTGGAACACGAATAAGAAAAAAACCGTCTGAATGATATTTGGATGGTGTTATGTTATAATGAGCCAAGTCACATTTGTTTTAATAAATGAGTTATCACATCATAGGAATCGCAAAGTGTTATCAAACAATAAGCAAAAATGATTCAACCAGCAATTATAAGGGGAGCTCCATCTACTGACGATAGTATTGAGACACATTCCATCATTCCATGATCTGCTAAACTATTTTGATATTTTTTACGAAACTAGCCGACTCTGGCTTGACCCAGTATTGCATAACACCATCCATTTAGTATTATGAAGGTAAAGAACGAAAAAAAATGCAGTTGGCACTTTCGAATCCCGAAAAAATAATCAAATAAAAATTACTGATTTTAAAAGCCAATGCGTCCGTGTAGAAGAGAGACACAGCACACAACCTACACGTAAACTGTTTTGTCAACTGTTTATAAAGTGAAGTGAAAAGTTAATGTGGTTTCCATTGTTTATTACAATTGCGGCAAAAAAGGTTATTAATTCTTGCATTTTAAGAATTTGATTATTGATATAATCTCATATATTTGTTCTTTGATTATTAAAAAAAAGTAGCATCGATCGGCAAATGCAGTTATATTAGGTTATTTTTTGGATTGACGTGGCCGTTACTTGATGGAAAGCCATAGTTATGCAATTAAAATTTCCACAAAATGTATTGTCTTTGCGACATGTTTCGATACACATGTATCGAAACTACATTCGCTTGAAAAAGATACTGTAGCAACATGTCGCAAAGACAATAAATTTTGTTTTTTTTACGAGTAGGAAATGTTGACGTACGACGCCGTAGGCAGAGTGCGGCATTCCTACGAGCAAAAAAATACTTTACTCACGAGTTTCATACAGTATTTTTTCTACAATTGTCAAAAAAAATAACCAATTCATATTTTTTGGCAAATATGAAATTAATTTGGCATATTTTTATTGATTCATTATTCGAATAAAGTTCGAAGAGTATGCCGGAGAGTTGAGTTTCAAACAAATGAAACGAATAATTTCGACAGAATGGAAATCCCTTTCTCTTCACACTATCCCACAAAATGGAAAATTTGAAGCGAATATTAAATTAACATATTCATCGAGGTCAATATTATTATTATTAATGTTGACTTGACTTTCGAATAACTAGTCCATCAAAGTAACTTTTCATTTTCTTAGATTTGTCACTAGGCGAATGTACTACATTCGCTTGAAAAAGATACTATGTATCGAAACATGTCGCAAAGACAATAAATTTTGTGGAAATTTTAATCGTTTTTTATCTTACTGTCATAACTATGGATTTCCATCATCAAAGTAACTTTTCATTTTCTTAGATTTGTCACTAGGCGAATGTACTACATTCGCTTGAAAAAGATACTATGTATCGAAACATGTCGCAAAGACAATAAATTTTGTGGAAATTTTAATCGTTTTTTATCTTACTGTCATAACTATGGATTTCCATCAAGTAACGGCCACGTCAATCCCAAATTCTTAGATTTGTATTCAAAATAAATAAACAATCCTTGTGAAGCAACGAATACCTTTTTCTTTCTGTGAACTATGTCAAGGAAATCTCATATTTGCACTATCCACGATTTTCTTCGTCACTTTTCATTTCTACTTAAATTAAATTTATAGTTATCAAGAATTCATTATCTGGATAGATCCCCAATTTCACAAATTCCATTAATTATTGTTGTCAACTAGTTTCTGACGGCCAAAGAGCCATAGCTACTTTGGATTACCTAATGTAGATTAGGTCCAATAGTTCCTTAGAGGTATATTCATAATTTTGAATAAATTCACCGTGATTGTTTAGAATTTTGATAATACTTATTTAATAATAAGAATGCTAAGAATATTATTCGTGCAACATTTGTATACCAGATATTTATAGGTAATTAGTTGCCAAAGAAAATGATAACTGGCTTTATGACAGGATTTCGTTATTATTCGGACCTGTCACTGTTGTTGCATGAAACTGTTGGTTGCCTAGCAACAGCCGTTGAAAAATGTGCACTTTTTTTCACGCTTTTCCGTTTAATAATGAAATCGTATGTTGATAGTGAAATATTGTAATACTTTACGCACACAAACCACACAAAAAAAGTGGACTTTTTTTGGCAGTTGTAGAAAAAGGTTATCTTACCATTTTGATTAAAAAATTATTATGACTCATATAAACGATTGTATAAAAAGTCAAATGCTTTTACTTATTATTCAATGAAAAAAAGGATCGTGCGTAGCTATTAATGTAAGATTAAAAATTAATGTTCAACCTCACACATGTGCGAGAAAATCTATAATATCAAACAGGTTAAGGCGGGCTTTTTAAAAGCAGCAATTTAAAATATTTGATTTATTTGTCCAACTTCATCATTTCAAATTAACAATGTGTTGAAATTGATTTGATTTCAGTTTATTTATATAACTAATTGTTTGTGATAATATTTAAACAAATTATTTGAATTAAATTTGCAAAATTGTAAATAATACCTGAAAATTAAAAATCAATGTTTTCAACCAGAGTTTTTTAAGAATATTTATGTTTTAATGAAGAGTTAACGCAGTGCAAGGGAATATATTATATCAAGCAGGTTTTGAATGAATCATCATGAATTTGATTCATGATTTCAAATTTAATTCAGTGATAATAATTCAATTCATAAAAGTATGCAATTTTTCATCAATGTTTTTTATGACGTTATCACGTAAAATTATCGTTCGTAAACCGACTTTACAGACAACCAATTTTTTTTACAAAAATTGGCCTGCAACCGTCTCTGAATGGCAAACGAAATATCATTATGATATGTTCCTGAGTTATGAACACCCTTTGAACATCTTTCCCACAGCTCCAAATCATGATGTTGAGGAAAATATGAGAGAAAATCATTACATAATAAACATTTATCAAGCTAGACCTAGTCACACACTTTCTTAATTCTTTAATAGCGTAAAATGTCTTATTTAATTTGTTATAAACCCTCTGTATTTGTAGTTCCCAAGTCAGACCGGGATCTAGCACGATGCCTAAAAATTTAATATATTTAATTTAATTTAGAAATTGACCAATAAAAACTGGTTATTTTACCTATGTTCATGCTGTCATGTTTATCAGTAGGAGTAAGTTGGCAACACTTGTTTCCTTTAGACTATAATAAGTTAAGTTGTCGGCAGTGTGTTTTGAGTCACTTAGTGAAGTTGTCTTTGAAGAATCTTTTCATGAATTTATTCCATTTATTATAAATTATAATAAAATCATTATTGTTACTGACTCCCACTTAATTATTGACCAACTTCCGATCCACCGATCACAAATTCCATCAATTACCTATATGTATTGCATTACCTAAGCATGTCTTATCTGCCAACTGATATTTTCTGTTGTGAAAAGTCATAAACATTGATTTATTTGTATTCAACACTAAGCAATCATTTTCACACCCAGGAGAAAAAATATGTATTACTGAATTCGCTTTCGAGGTCACTTACTTACTTCATTTTTACCAAATACTGTTATAGTGGTATCATCGGCAATCATTGTAATGTGACAACCATTCATGTGTATAAAAAAGGTTCGCCGATTTAGTTAAGAGAGTTTTTCATTTGAAAATAATTGTTGAACTTTCTTAGTAATTTAGTTCGAAAATATGAATAGGAAATTCATAAAATCTATTGTGGAATCATCTGCGACTGAAAGACAAACTTTAGTCGCTATTTTCCATCGTTCAAGACAACCTCTTGGGAGGTATTCATGTTTATTCTGACAAAATAACTCTGCATCTTACCTTAACTCGATCATTTGTTGTGTTGAAGAGATTACATCTTCTAACAGAATTTAATACAGGATCATTCCAATCGTCGTTTACATTGTGAGTAGTTATAGGTGGCAAACCGTCCCTTTGTAAAGAATAAATACACCTTTTCAGTCGAACCATTTCTTCTTTTTGCAATAGTTCCGTACCTTCAGGCAATCTACCACTGAAAATTAAAGTGGATGCTTTCTAAATTTTACCAGAGATAGAAAAGTGTATCTGAATTTTACATATTATCGTTATTATCTGAACTCAAAGTCAGTATATCAGTTAAAATAATCTTGCTGTTTAAAGGGACTTAGAGACAACACTGTCAACGTTGAATACTAATTCACTGTAATTGTATATACTTTTTCTGAGTTGTTGGAGGACAAGCTCAGGCTGAAAGGTATCCACATTTGTTGGGTGAAAACTAAAATTACTAAAGCATGTCCCAAAAATGCAACTTTTTTAAATATTCCATTTTCACAAAACATGGTTATTGGTATTTTTTCAACAATCAACTGTATAACCTACCTCAAACAGACCTCATACATCCTTTTTCCTATGCGATTTTGAATTTCATTGATTGTATCTCGTAGCGATTTCGTAACAGCATGTCCCCTCAAAGATTCTACATTGAAATTATTTGTTTTGGCAGGGAAAATCATAAAAGCAACCACAGTTATATCGGGATGAGTCGACTGAAATACAACAAATAACTGCTGGAATTTTTTTTTTTTTGTAACTAAATTACCTTCAAATAATGGTTGAGTCTAGATAGAGCCTCAATGAAGATATCTGCTCCCTTATTTCCAAATTCATAACGTCCAGCAATAAAAAAATATAGAGTTCTGTCTAAATCAAAATCATAATGGCTGTAAATTAAAATGATTGTGAAATTATCTGATTAACTTCTAATGCAAATTTTCTCACCCATAGAAATGTCCTCGTACAAACTCGTGAATTTTCTCCTTCGAAAGGGCATGGAGATTTTGAAATTCATGTAATGCAGAGAATTTTTTCACATTGAGACCATTTGGAGTTATTATATCAGGTTTTTTCTTTAGCAAATGTTCTGCTTCGTAGCCTAAAATAATCATCAATATCTTAAAAAAAAATAATGCAAAAAGATTAAAAATATAGTATAGTAGTTTTACCGAAATGAATGCATAATACACACACAATGTTTTCGCTTTAGATAAAGTCAAAATTTTATTTTTAAATAAATAAAATTGTAAAAAATTATTTATAATGAACATAATAATAAGGCAGACAAATAAAACATTTAATGACTATGAACCATACAGAGGCAGATAAAGGGATGTGAGGCCCCCTCCCTACTAGAAAATCCAACCAACCCATATTTATTTTAGCAAAAATGAATCAAAATATATTTTAACTTGTGGTAGAAGTCCATTATATCTCGAAGTGGAGTCAGTATCAGTAAAACGCAAAGTCGTCTCCACAATTTAAATTGTGGAGACGACTTTGCGTTTTACTGATTTGTATAAAAATATATTTTGTTTTGATTTCTCAATAGAACAGGTAATGACTAAAGTGGTATGTTAAAGAAAGAAGACTTTGTCATTACCGGTTATACCTCTGTCAATACATTAAAAAATATCATTGAAGGTGATTTGTAATCGAAATTGATACTGAAAAAGAAATAGTAAAAATGGTAAGCCATGTGGAACTTTTGTAATTCTTGTTAAGTGGAAACTGATATAAAAGTGAACTTGAAATTTAACTGAAATATAGCTTCTTATTTTGATAGAACATACTAAAGCATTTACCCGCATCTTAGCATTTGAAGTAAAGTTTAAGGTGTAGTAATAATAATACCATTTTTACCTAAAAAAAATGATAGTTCCCAGATAGCACTAGACGTCCCGAGGATGTCCATTTTATGTCCCATTTAGGTCCGAACGCCCCAGAACCTAATATGGACATCCTGGGGACATACGACTCGCAACGTTTTTGGGACGTGAATATCCCCAGGACGTCCAAACTCAGGCCAAATTCATATTACCGACTTACAACATTATTTTCGTGTCTTGTGCCTTTTCAAAAATTTAAAACGTGTTTTCCACTGAATTTCTACAGTTCTCACCAGTATTAGATGAATAGTCGTTATATCGTTATAAATTTTGCATGGTTATTCTGTTCACGCTAGGTTAGTCAGGTCAGGTTAGGTTTGCTAGTAATTCACGTATTTTCAACTCAATCACAGAGCACTTTATTGCGTTCCTTTTATTGTCGTCGATAGTTCAGTGAGTTCACAGTCTCGAGTCGTTGGGATGGCGACTTAAATCACACTCTTGATAGTTCATTATTTCTCTAACAATTCACCAATTATTTTTTCCAAAAATAGACTTTTATTTCAAACCTGTGACTGAGTGCATCGTGAAGTCTGTGCAGGCCCGGTCTGGCCAGGGCGGCTGGTCGGCGATCGCCGAGGGCCTCCGGCTCAAGGGGGCCACAAGTTTGCGACATAATCTTGGCAAAAACAATTTTTTTAAAACGATCGCCGCACCGTTCGGCTCGGCTCCGCGAGCGGTAGTGACGCGACAGAAGTTTGAACTTATGGTTAGCTGGTTCCAGCTCCGATTCTGCGAACAATGACAAATCGCAAACAGGTAGGCGGAAATATCATAAGGTTTTTATAAGCCTGTACTATATCGTATTATTTCGCACCTACGATGTTATTATTTATTTCCAGGAAATGGAGATCAAATTAAGCCTCCTTCAATCCAAGCAGAGACTACTACAGCTACCTCGTCTAATGGAAGTGAAAATAAGAGGGAAGAAACAACGCATTTCGACAGGGATTCCAATAATCTCTGACTCCGATTCAGAAATCGGCGATGAAGAATCTCACCAAGACACGCTTGATGCTTCTAAGCAAAACCTTGGTTGTTTCATATGTCCAAATGAAAGTGATCACATTGGAATAAAAAAAGCTTTCATGGAAAAACATCCAATCCAAGTTCATAAGGGAAAAAGGAGCTAAACTTTCGTTTGATCAATCTAAACTCTACTATCGTTTTTTGCCAAATGGGGATAAAATACACAGAAAATGGTTATCTCATTCAATGGAGCTCAACAAAGTATATTGTTTTTGTTGTATGGCATTCGGAGGAAAAGATAACAGAGATTCCACATTTATTACTGGACACGATGTTACACCGAAATACATTTATAAATCGGTAGAAACTCATGAGAACTCCCATTATCATGAACTTGCGGCCAAGGCAACTTTTCAATTAAATGAAATTTTTTTTTTGTATTTCGTGTAATTTTGTTTTATTACAATCGCAAAGCGCTTTCGGCTAACAAGCTATCATCGGTGCAATACCTGCAAGTAAGTAAGGTTGTTTGAAATGTAGAAAAAGTTTTTATGAAATTTTGAAATTACTTACTCGTCAAGTATTCATATAGGAGATCTATAAAAAGTTTTGCCAAACCATGGTTCACATTTGTTTTGGACGTACATTCAACACGTTAAAAACTAAGTATTTATATACCCATTAATGGCTTAAACACAATTAAAACAGATTATACATTCCTCTACATAGAAGATTAAAATAACTTCCTCATTTTCAATATAAAATTGCCGAATTTATTGTTCTTTGCTCACTAAGGAAACTTTCACATTCTGTAGTCACAAAACATTGTCAATTGTCATAAAATTTACTTTTAAATTTTCATTGGATATGGGCCTTATGTCAATGTCACCCACATCATCTGTCAGCCTTCAATTTATATCATTTGTCATTTGTTAAAATTTTTTTTCTTATTTCCGTCTGCACCTCGTGGGCATCGTGTCTGGTGTTCCAGAACGAGCATGCAGATTTTCATTTTCATTAAAAATGTAAATTTGCATTTTTAAAATAACCCATTAATGGGTATATAAATACTTAGTTTTTAACGTGTTGAATGTACGTCCAAAACAAATGTGAACCATGGTTTGGCAAAACTTTTTATAGATCTCCTGTATGAATACTTGACGAGTAAGTAATTTCAAAATTTCATAAAAACTTTTTCTACATTTCAAACAACCTTACTTACTTGCAGGTATTACACTGATGATGGCTTGTTAGCCGAAAGCGCTTTGCGATTGTAATAAAACAAAATTACACGAAATACAAAAAAAAAATTCATTTAATTGAACTGTTACGTGTACACAGCTTCAACAACTTCAGCTTTTCAATGCCTAAAAGGTCGTGATATTGAGAGTCTTCTAGCGGGAAAACAATCTAAACAACGAGAAAGAGAAGTTCACACAAGAAGATTAGTTGTTCAACGTTTGATTGACATAGTTTTATTTCTGGGCAGAGAAGGCATTGCTTACAGAGGTGACAAAGCAGAATAAGGGGCCTACTCACTTGACTCTGTAGAAAATCATGGCAATTTTCTCGAACTTGTCATAATGGTTGCAAACTATGACGTCATTTTACAAAACCATGTCAAACAGTGCATTGAGCACAGCAAAAAGCATAAACAAAAAACAATGGAGAAAAGAAAAATTGCAGGAAAGTCAACCAAAAGACAGTATGGGCGAGGTTCTTTAATGACATGGTTTCTGAAATGACAGTAAAAAATGTTTCAAGTGTTTGTCATGTGCCTTCTCAGTTCTTTTTGAACTCTCTGGATCAGGATTGTTCACTAACTTATATGTAGTTTATAAATTTATCCTAACGATACCTTGTACACAGGTTACATGTGAACGAGTTTTTTCTAAGCTAAAAATTATAAAGAATCGTCTTAGGGCTAGTTTAGGCCAAGACCTTACGTCTAGCCTTATTTTAATGAACATAGAAAGATACCTGTTTTCTGACATCGACAAAGAAGAAATAATTAATGTCGTGGCCAGGAGTAGTGACGAACTTAAAAGGAAACTGATAGGATAGGTAATCGTTGATTACTATCACTGTGGTAGGAATTTTTATCGTTTTTGTTCATATTGTTAACAAAAATTTTAAAATTTTTATTTTTAACTTCTTTATATATTAATGATTTATGTTAGGCCATATTTTAGTATCAATGTATACTAGGGTGTTGCATTAAAGTTTTGCTTGATGTAATGCAGCGTTTTTTTTGCATTATGTTTTTTATTGTCAATTGTCAATATTGTCATGTTCGTAGTTAGCCTTTCATTGAACTATCGTTCTGTTTTAGTCAACCATTCTTAATAAGTACTGCAATTAATATTGATCTTTCAAGTAGTTGAATTATTAATAAATTTAAATTTTGTGCTGATATAAAGGTCAAATATTTCAATCATTTTGCCCTCTGGATTGTTTATATACAATGTCATTTAAAGGTCTTACCATAGCTCTTAGCAAATAATATTGCTAAGATAAGACCTTTATTTTGAATTGTAAAATATTTAGCAAAATTATTCATTTCAACCAAATTATAAAAAAATTAAAGCTATTTAAAACCACGTTAGCCGCATGCAGCAAACATAGGCTAACTATTTTGCCGTGAGAGGACATAGTGTCATCGTTTTATTTCTGGCGGGGGGGCTCAAATCACCGTCTAGCCGAGGGCCACCAATGAAGCCAGACCGGGCCTGAGTCTGTGATTTGTGCCATTTGTGGTCCTGTGCTGTGTCTTATCTCTTGCCTTGTGGTTTCCTAACCTAACTTATAAACATAATTTCTGGTTGTGGTGGAATTTGAAGTTATTTTTACAATCAAAAGAATACGATGATCTGAGAAAATATAATATCACGTATTTATTGCTGTTGTGAGCCGTGACTTCTATACTGTTCTATAGGTGTTATGTTTTGTAATTAATGTAAATGTTTGTGTTAGAATTTAAAATAATTTATAAATGTTTTTTCGAAAATCACTTTCCATCATTATCCTTTTCACTTTTTCTTGTTGGTATGTCACTTTCCATTGACTAGGATCATGTTATAGAAAACCTTGAAAATTGATATCCTAAAAACATCCTTAGGATGTCCAAGGGACGTCCATGAAAGACCTCACAGGGACATATAATGGACGTCCCCAGAACGTTCCAATTTTTATTATCCAGTAATGGACGTCTTCGAGACGTCTTGAATGTCTTAGATTCATGTCCTGTGGACATACTGAGGACGTCTTTGTGTTATCTGGGTTTACAATACTAAAGAACACACTTCACTTCCAACATGGACTAAAAAGTAAAACATAATTGACACTTATTTCTCAAATGTAAAAAAAGCGTGGGTGCTTTCGATCTATATTCTCATATTACTAATTTTAATTTTACAATACTGAGCGCTCAAGAGCTCAAGAGAACTTTGTCAAGCACCCCACGCTTTTTTTTACAGTTTAGAAATTATATTGTCAAGTATTTTTTAATTTTTAATCCATGTTGGAAGTGAAGCGTGTTCTTTAGTTTTTCAACTATCATTTTATTTTTTCACTGAAAAATCGAAATCTCCGACCCGAAAACACCCACTTTCCAATATTGAATCGTATCTGATATACTCACAAAACTTGTCCACCATCTTGGGCCGCCATCTTGAATTCATGGATTTTGATAAAAAAACTCATAATATCTGTCACCGAAATCCCCACACACTAATTTTGAATCTAATCGGACCATAATGACAAATCTCGTCCGCCATCTTTAATTTATGAATTTTGGCAAAAAATCAAAAATCTACGTCCTAAAAAACCCCCACATACCAATACGAATCTGACCATAATAGCAAATCTCATCCGCCATCTTGAATTTATGAATTTTGACAAAAAATTCATAATCTCTGACCCCGGAAACCCTTACCATTTTGAATCAAATCGGATCATTATCACAAATCTCGTCCGCCATCTTGGAACCGCCATTTTGTTTTTTCTATAACAAAATGTCATATTGCATTGTTACCGGAATTAGGAACACATGCCAAATTTCAAATCATTCGGGCCTCTGGAACTGGGTGAAAATACTTTCAAAGATTCTGTTCCATACATAGATACATACAGATGAAGCTAATAAAAGCGTGTTATGTTTCAACTTGACAGGTTCATATTAGTTTGTAGTGAAATGGTTTCAAATGGGTATCACTGGATAAGTACTCAAAAGTGCCAAAACATTTATTTCAACGTTGTTCACTATAACTTATTAGTTTAAAACGTATAAACTCACCAGTTATCTCAGAAACCGTACTAAAGCAGTGACATAAATGTGATGCTGCCCTTTCCATACAATATCTATGATAAATTTGTCGTTTTCCTGCTTCTTCATCAACACTAAACTAGAACAATAATGTGAAAATAACACACTATAAATAAAAAACCTTCCATAGATATTTTTCACATACGAGCTTAAATTGAAAATACTAACCGAACTGAGATTATTGTAGAAATCAGTATTACCAGCACACAGATATCTTCCTAGAAGTGTGGCATGAGTGGTAAATACAGTGGCAACATTTACGTGTCTTGTTCGAAGTACAATAAGACCTACTCCAGCTTGCCATTCATGAAAGTGTGTGACAATTCGAGGGGGTGTGCCCTGCCCATACTCTTCTGCTTTATTCCTAAACTACAAAAAAAACAAAAAATAATACATTATTAT
This sequence comes from Chrysolina haemoptera, assembly GCA_958298965.1. NCBI lineage: Eukaryota > Metazoa > Arthropoda > Insecta > Coleoptera > Chrysomelidae > Chrysolina > Chrysolina haemoptera. The sequence goes on from OY282584.1 coordinate 31,410,921, forward strand.
GATTTACAAAAAAAAATTGTTTTCCATATTGATAATGTATATTTTTGTGACATCAATTTCTACAAAAATAACTAAGACAGTATAAAAATAACGATAGTCGTTGTCGACCGATGTTTTACCCTTTTTACTCCCATATACACTGACAACGTAGGCTTACTGTTAGGGCCATCTGTTCCCCATCCGAATCATTCCATCTATTTGGTAATTCTGGTCTCACGCTCATGAAACAGGTGTAAACCGCTCCATCTCACGAGCAGATCAAGAAGCACTCCAATTCTCCCGGTTGAGAGATTCGGTCAAGGAGCACTTGCCATTGTTTCCTCTGCAATAATGTTCATTGCGCAAGTATCTGTTAGATATAATTCGATACCCGTCGTGGTATCAGCCAGAGGATTAGTTGTCTTCTGAACGGTATTTGCCACAATACGCCTATGTTGTAAGTATATATGAGAGTCGGCAACGACTATCGAACTATCGTCATTAACCAACTTTCCAAAAGAACTCTAAGCTTTGTGTTCATTTATCGTACTGAATCTCTAACCCTGGAGAATCGGAGTACTTCTTGACCTGCTCGCGAGGTGGAGCGGTTTACACCCGTTTCATCTGCGTGAGACAAGATTTACCAAATAGATGGAATGATTCAGACGGGGAACAGATGGCTCTAAAGCTGTCTGTAGTGACCTACCTGGCGAGGCAAAAATCTCGAAAATAGTCTACGGGTGGTCCCGCCCTCTCCAAATCAAAATAAAATTAAGCTATTTTGTTACAGGGTGCACTCTTGTGACTTCATCAAGAGTGTTTTCCTCTCCTCAACATGTCCCACAGTTGTTGTGAAAACCATACAAATGAATGATAATGAAGATTTGCAGTTTTTTCGAGAGCATGGGGAAGATGGGGAAGGTAAATGTTAACAATACTAAGAAAAAAATTAAAAGTAGAAAAGTTCACAATAAGACAAGTAAGGATACACTAAATATTATTAACCAAAATATTCAATGCCTATCTAACAAAATTTTAGAATTAGAAATCTTTCTGGATAGCAACTTTTGTGATGTATTTTGTGTAACAGAACACTGGGCTAAATGAAACAAATGAACAAATTGACAGTCTTCAGTTGGAGGGTTACAAACTAGCTGACTATTTTTGTAGAAGTATAAGAAAGAACGGAGGAGTAGGAATATACATTAAAAATAATATTACTCATGAGAAAATTGATTTTGTACGTGAGATGTCAGTAGAACTGAATATTGAATGTACGGGAATTAGGTGTAACTCCTTAGATGTAAACATATCAATGATAATTGTTGTTATATACAGAAGTCCTGACGGGGACTTCGGAGTATTCTTGAATATCTTGGAAGAGCTAATAAAAAAAGTATTTAAAACTTTCAATAATACCAAGCTGATCTTATGTGGGGACTTTAATGTTGATTTTTTAATCCCATCAGGAAGGCAGAAAAGCCTATTGGATTTGATGAATTCATTCTGTATGCTACCAACAATAGATGAGCCAACTAGACTAAATGCATGTCTGGACAATATTTTTATAAACACCGCTATGAACCTGGAAAACTGCCATTCAAAAGTGTTGGAAAACCACTTGGGAGATCATGAGCCCCAAATCTTATCAGTTGAAAATATAATTGAAAAAAACTCTAAAGCGTATCATGAATATAGGAATTTTAACAACGATAATGAGGTGAAACATTTTCTATCACTCTTAGGCAGAGAACAATGGCAGGATATCTATGCCGGAGTAGATGCAAACAAAAAATTTGAGTTTTTCTACAATATAATAAACCACTATCTTCAGATATCATTCCCCATAAAGAATACAATTAAGACAAAAACACCACCTAATAAAAGGAAATCATGGCTCACACAAGTTCTGCTTGTCTCAGGAAAAACACTAAAACTTATGCATAGTTTAGCAAAAACAAAAGATAGCGAAGCAGTATTACACTATAAAAAGTATAAAAAAATATATAGAAAAGTCCTTGATAGGGCAAAACTTAACTATAACAACAACCTTTTAGCTAGCTCGACAAACAAATCTAAAACAGCGTGGAAAATGATAAATAATAAAGAATCTTCAATAGATAAAGAACCTATCAATCTAAATATTAACTCTGAAGTAATAGATGACCCTGAAACTTTATCCAACTATTTTAACAAATTTTTCAATGATATCCCCCATATACTGGTAGACAGTCATAATTTGAACAGATGTAATGAAATATATATCAACAGCACCGAAAACTCATTTTATTTTCTTCCAGCTACTGAGATTGAAATCTATAATATCATCCGCAATCTTAAAAACTCAACACAGGGACATGATAAATTCTCCACAAATTTATTGAAAAAATGTGCGGCGTTTGTAGTAGAGCCTTTGACCCACATAATAAACTGCTCGTTTCAAGAAGGTATAGTGAAAATTGCCAAAGTGCGACCCATATTTAAAAAAGGAGATAAAAGATTGGCCAAACATTTTAGGCCCATATGTCTACTGAGCCCATTCTCAAAAATTTTTGAAAAATATATATCGGGACTTATTCTAAACTATCTTGAAAAATACAACTTATTAAATACCCGACAATTTGGATTTATCAAAGGTAGCTCCACAGTAAGAGCTATTATAAAATTCATTAATGAATTACAGGAGAACCTAGACCAGGGTAAAAAAATGTGTGGCATCTTCTTGGACTTGAGCAAAGCGTTTGACTTTGTAAATCACAATAGCCTCCTAGACAAACTTGAACGTTATGGATTTAGGGGAACTCAGCTAGCTTGGTTCGAAAGTTATCTTACAAACAGAAAACAGTACGTTGAAATCAATGGGCATAAATCAGAGCAGATATTATCGACAATTGGAGTACCCCAAGGCTCAGTATTAGGGCCGCTGTTATACATTATTTACGTTAACAGTATTACAAGCAAAAATTGCATAATGTATGCAGATGACACCACTTTAACAGTTACAGGGGAAACTATAGCGGACGTTGTAAAAAAGTCAAATCTAGAGTTAACAAATATGGCCCAATGGTTTTCAGATAATGGTTTAATACTGAACGAGGAAAAGTCAAAATTTATTAGATTCAACTACTTAAATATAGGCAATGATCACAGTCTTTTGATAAGAAATGGCAGATCACTCGAACAAGTCCAATCATTGAAGTTTTTAGGTGTATATGTTTCTGAAAATTGTAACTGGACTACCCACATCAATGAAGTATGTAAAAAAGTTGCCCCTATATGCTACTTGATTTATCAACTGAAGAAAACTGTAGATAAACCCATCTTAGTAATGCTCTATTATGCCAGATTTCATTCAGTAATCTCCTATGGAATAGCCGTGTGGGGAGTCTGCTCGGACTATCAAAGAGTCTTTGTACTACAAAAAAGAGCAGTTCGAAATATTCTAGGAGTCAGTAGGAGAACCAGCTGCAGGGAACTCTTCAGAGAACTGAAAATTTTAACAGTCCCGTGTATATATGTACTGGAGGTTTTGGTCTATGTTAGGGGAGATGTAGAAAATTTTGCGAAACTGAATCAAAATTATCGCACCAGAAATACTACAGTGCTAGAAGTACCTAGGCACAATAGGGCAAAAACTGAACGATGTCCCAAGCTTATGGGAATAAAACTTTTTAACCATCTCCCCCAACACATCAAACAACTCCCAACTAACCAATTTAAGAGAACAGTTAAGGAAATTCTTTTGGAACAGACGTTCTACAGTGTAGATGAATTTTTAAATTTTACTTTTTAAAACATAAATACTCACATCCAAACTGTTTATTTTTTATGTATGTTATGTTTTTTGTGTTTGTATTGATAGAGATAGTAGAAGACTTTTTAAATTTTACATTTTGAAACAGAGAAATACTTATATTCAAACTGCTTATTTTTATATGTATGTTATGCTTTCGTGTTGTATTTATACATTTATAATTTTATAGGTACTTTGACTGACTTACTCCATATCATGTAAATGATCGAAGGAATAAATAAATTTATTATTATTATTATTATTATTATTACTAGCAATTGTTTCATCTGCAATTAGGTACAATGTACAAGCATATTTTGAGATAAGTATATGGTTCAATACCCATCGTTGTATTAGCCAGGGGAGTAGTTGTTTTCTGACAGGCATTTGCCACAATAAGCCTATATATATATATATATATAAATCTTGACAATTTTTTGGGGCAGCAGCAAAACGCAAGTGTACTCTTATAACATTATATTTCCAATATTTCGACAGTGGTTACTGTCATCATCAGGGAGCTACAAAAAATGGATGAAACTATGGTAAACTGGTGAGGATGAGAGTCCAATACTTACAATGTTAGTGATTGGTCGCTTAACAACGATGTTGAAAAATTAAACAAGACTAAAACCATGTGCAACATGGGGTACTGAATAAAAATTATGTAAAACATTTATAACAATTAAAAATCTAAAAAGTGTGTCGGATGCAGACAACACCTGTAATATACCACGAGGAGCGTGGGAGAAGAGAAAATTATTAGGTTAGAAATTATTAAAATTAATCATATGTCAAAAGTCAAATTTTCATAGAAGTTATGGAACAAGAGAACAATTGGCCTGAGCTGCTGGGGTTTCCAGTCCAGTTGCAATTACTGCTAAAGAGAAGATATAATTATGGATTTCATGTAATAGATGAGAAAATTGTTTTTAACATTATTTGAAATTGAAAATTTAATTTTAAGAATCAATTGGGAAATTTATGGGATGTCATAGAGTAGAAGAATTACAAAATTGAGATTAAGTAATGCCAAAGGAACTGTTGTTGAGAGCACTTGGGTTCTTGTCCAACATTAATAATAAAGTGGTTAAGATCTGTTCTTTTGTTTAAACAATGATCAGATTGAGAAATAAAAGTCATTTCAAGGAATATTCGTTTTGAAGCATTACCTTATTTGGTTAAAATTTTCGTGGAATTATAGTCCATTGAGTGACCTTCTTTGAAGACGTGTTCACTGAGAGCGCATCTCTCAGGGTGCAATCTGCTATCACTTTTATGAGAAGTAATACGGTCTTTCAGCAACCTTGCTGTTTGACCAATGTATTCATGGTTACAATTAGCACATGGTATGCAATATACTAATTTTGATTGAGAAAGTAAAGGAGTTTTGTCTTTTACGACAGAAAATAAGGAATTTATGGTAAGGACCGTTTTATTTGCAATTTTAACATTGCCAATTTTATTGAAAATTCGTGAAAGCTTTGGCGTGATTTCAGCAATGAAGGGCAAAGAAGTGTAAAAAATATTAGGTTGTGAAGCATTATTATTATTATTGACATTGTTAGCATCATTATCAGTATTAATTATTTGATTACCTGGAAGAGGTTCGTTAACATTATGGTCTACAGGAGACGTACTAAATAGGATCTTGTTAAGTAAAGATATCGGAAAAGAATTTTGTTTAAAAAGATTATGGAGAATTTTAAGATTTTTATGGTGAAAACATGGGTCAGAGATACGCAAAACTCTTTGCTTCATTTGCTTGATCAGATTTATTTTAATAGATTGTCTATGGTAAGACCAATAGTTCATATACCTACCAGCAGTGATAGGTTTTCTGTACCAGTCAACCAATACTGTGTTATTGGGGGTACGCATAAGCTTAGTGTCTAGAAATGGAACACTACATTCAGCATCTTCATTTTCGATGGTAAATTGAATAAATGGATCATAGCTATTGAAGACATCTAAGATTTCCGTAGTCCCTGTCCCAGGAAGGGCTACAATTATGTCATCTACATATTTTTTTATAAAAAACACATTGAAAGGAAGGACACTCAAGACCATATCTAGCAGGTCGTCCATAACATAGTTAGCTAAAATAGGGCTAATTTTTGCACCCATAGGAGTGCCAAAAGTTTGTTTATATATTTGGTTGTTAAAGGAAAAGAATGTATTATTGAAAAGAAAGGTTAAGAGATTGATAAAATTACCTTCATCAATACTGCAAAATCTACTAATACGGATCCAGTTATTGTGAACAGCTCTGATGCAAGAGTCCAAATATACGTTACTAAATAGTGAAACCACGTCTAAGCTTGCCAAAACGTAATTTTCAGGGAGCTGAATTCTATTAAATTTTGAAGAAAGGTCAAAGGAATCTTTAATGTAATATTGATTATCATGATCGTAAGCTTTTGTCAATATATCTGTCAAAAAGGAAGCAAGTAATTCTGAAGGATTGTTAATAGAAGCTATTATAGGCCTGACAGTTAAAGTGGGTTTGTGTACTTTAGGTAAAGCATAAAATTTTGGAATTACACCTGTATAGGTAGTAAGTTTATTTTTTGTGATTTCGTCAATTTGGTTAGAGGTATAGAGACACTTGCGTTTTGCTGCTGCCCCAAAAAATTGTCAAGATTTGTTTCTAACTAGTCAGCAATAGACTACCTCTCTTCTCTCTCTCTCTATATATATATATATATATATATATATATATATATATATATATATATATACCGCCAGCTATCACAGTGAGGACACACCGTTGACTCAACGTTGTGAGGACCACTGGAAGGAGTGGTGCTAGACGTTTGTCATGGCCTTATCTGTTCTCAGTTAGAGTGGGGGGAACTGAGAATCACCAATATATAGTTGAAATAGTGAAGATTTCAGATTTGATTTTCACGAGTATATCGGAACAAAGTGAGGACCGTACTTCCATGATATCATTTTGAGGTCCGTTTATTCATTTACTTGTTCCTACCAAACTGAGGTCTCTGTAAACTGTATATTACTATAATGCGTAGAAAGTGAGGACCACTAAATGTTGCCACGTTTACATATTTCTCTTCGCACATGATCGGCTCAACTATATTTCAATATTTTTCTAATTTGGAGGGTTGTTGAAGGGTAGTTTTCGATTCACAAAGCGTATTCAGCAGGTATAAAATAATTCGTTTCTTTAAAAAAAACGGGTATTTAAACTGTTTCAAGATTTTTCCACTCCAGAGGGTTGTTGAGGAGTAGTTTTTGGTACACAATTTATTTCACCATATAGAACGTATTCAGCAGGTATATAAAACTAATTTCTGTCAAAATATCTCCAGCAACAGGTATTTCAACTGGTTCAAGATTTTTCTATTACGTAGGGATGTTGATGGGTTGTATTTGTTTCACAAATAATTTCACCCCGTAGAAAGTATACAGCAGGTATAGAATAATTAATTTCTGTCAAAAAATCCCCAGCATCGGGTATTTCCACAGTTTAAGGATTTTTCTAATTTGTAGGGTTGTTGAGGAGTAGTTTTTGGTTCACAAATTTTTTCACGCCATAGACCGTACTCAGCACTTGTAGAATAATTCATTTATGTCAAAAAATCTCGAGCAACGGGTATATCAACCGTTTCAATTTTTTTTTACTTCGGAGGGTTGTTCAGGGGTAGTTCTTGGTTCACCAATCATTTCACTCCATAGAATGTAATCAGTAGGTGTAGAATGTTTCAAGATTTTTCCAATTCGCAGGGTTGTTGAGGGGTAGTTTTTGTCCCACAATTTTTTTCACCCTATAGAATGTATTCAGCAGGTGTAGAATAATTCATTTCTGGCAAAAAATCTTCAGCATCAAGAATTTCAACTGTTTCAAGATTTTTCTACTTCGGAAGGATGTTGAGGGGTAGTTTTTGGTACACAAATTATGTAACCCTATAGAACGTATTCAGCAGAAATAGAGTAATTCATTTCTGTCAAAAACTCTCCAACAAGGGGTATTTAACTGTTTCAAGATTTTTTTATTTCGAAGGGATGTTGAGGGGTAGTTTTTGTTTCACAAATTTTCACCCCGTATAACGTATTGGGCGGGTATAGAATAATTCATTTTTGTCAAAAAATCTCCAGGAACGCGTATTTCAACTGTTTGGAGTTTTTCTAGATATTTCTACTTTGGAGGTTTATTGAGGGGTAGTTTTTAGTTCACAATTTTTTTCACTGTATAGACCATATTCAGCAGGTGTAGACTAATTCATTTCTATCAAAAAATCTCGAGCAACGGGTATTTCACCTGTTTCAATATTTTTCTACTTCGAAGGGTTGTTGAGGGGTAGTTTTTGTCACACAATTTTTTTCACCTTATAGAATGTATTCAGCAGGAGTAGAATGATTCATTTCTGTCAAAAAATCTCCAGCAACGGATATTTCAACTGTTTCAAGATTTTTTTTACTTTGGAGGGTTGTTGAGGGGTAGTTTTTGGTACACAAATTATTTCACCTCATAAAATGTATTCAGCAGGAATGGAGTAATTAATTTCTGTCAAAAAATCTCCAGCAACGGGAATTCCAACTGTTTCAAGATTTTTCAAATTCGGAGGGCTGTTAAGGGGTAGTTATTGGTACACAAATTATTTCACCCTATAGAACGTATTCAGTAGGTTAAGAATAATTCATTACTGTCAAAAAATCTCCAGCAACGGGTATTTCAACTCTTTCAAGATTTTTCTACTTTGGAGGGATGTTGAGGGGTAGTTTTAGCTTCACAAATCATTTTACCCCATAAAACGTATTCAGCAGCTGCTATAGAATAATTAATTTCTGGCAAAAAATCTCTATCATCGGGTATTTCAACTATTTCAAGATTTTTCTACTCCGGAGGGTTGTTCAGGGGTAGTTTTTGATGAACAAATGATTTCACCCTATAGAACGTATTCAGCAGGTTTAGAATAATTCATTACTGTCAAAAAATCTCCAGTAACAAGTATTTCAACTCTTTCAAGATTTTTCTACTTCGGAGGGATGTTGAGGGGTAGTTTTGGCTTTACAAATCATTTTACCATATAAAACATATTCAGCAGGTATAGAATAATTAATTTCTGGCAAAAAATCCAAAGAATAGATTCCTGTCGAAAAACCTTGAGCATCGGTTATTTGAAAATACCATAAGCTAAAATAAAACCATTGCTGCTTTCACACCCGTCCCAATAAACACCAATGATCAGCGTGCCACGTTATGTTGCCACATTTTCGGACCTCACTCAGTGCTTACCATTTAATCCCACAAGGAACGATAATATACACGTATAGAAAATATACTAATGACTGGCGAATCGACAAACTAAAATATACGATTTTTTCTATCTTTCTACCAAAGTGAGGTCCACCTATTTCATGCGATATTTCAACTAACAGTAGTAAACTCACGAAAAGGAACGAAACACTACATCTGTCTCACTCCGAACGATTTGAAGGTTAATCACTGAACTTGTGCAGAGGATGACCCTCCGCACGGAACAGCAAAAACGTTGTGAGGTCCGTATACGGACCTCACTTTGACATGGTCCTCACAACTTCCGTAGTTTTCGCACAAGCGGACCTCACTTTATACGCTGGGAGAATATATATATATATATATATATATATATATATATATATATATATATATACTTTGATGTTAGTGTGTGCTTCATGTCTTAATAGAAGGTTTTTTTTATTTATTGGTCTTGTAGAAGCCGTTATGTGGGGAGGAAGGACGTTCTGTTTTCTGCATTGTAGAAGGAATATTCTTCTGTTAATTTCCTTAGCCAATTTCATCTTTGTCTTAGACCAAAGTTTCAATTCTTGAACTGCTGTGTCACCAAAAGTTGTAGCGATATATATATATACAGTGACCGCCAAAAAGTATGTACCATATATGGGAAAAAAGTTTATTATTAGAGTATTCGGAAAAAGATTCTTAGGAAAAGTTTGTGCATGTCCGATAACCTAAAAATCGATTTTGACATATGTCACGTGATCGCTGGTATGGCGGCAAATTGAAAAAAAATACTATGAAGAGGCAAAAAGTCAAGTAAAATGGCAAGATATCGAAAAAAGTAATTTAAAAAGTTGCTCAGAATTCAATTTAATACACATATACAAAGTTTGACAAAACAATATGGGAAAATTGAAAATAGCAATTTTTTAAAAATATTTTCCTAGGTTTATAAAAATATCAAATTATTTTCTTATGAATAGCTTGACCATACTGGAATATTTGTATTTCAATGATAATAACTAAGAGAGCACTAAATTAAAAAAAATTAATTTTGTCAGATCTCTTGATGTTACATTGGTTCGTATCTAACAGTTATATCAGAATTCCACGATTATTGCGATGATGGAGAAATCCAAAAATATCGTGTTTTTCCGATTATGATCAATTTTTGATGATAATCGTACACGAACGTTTCACTTCGGACATAATCTTAAAAATAGTGCGTCAAATTGCAACATTGCAAGCGAAGTGAAATGCTCTGGCACGATTATCATCGAAACTTGATTATAATCTGCAAAACATCATGTTTCTGGAGTGTCATGTCATCACAATGGTCGTAGAATTCTGATATAACTGTTATATACGAACCAATGCAACAGCCAAGGTTTTGATAAAATCCAATTTTTTTAATTTAGTGCTTACTGATATGGAGAAAATAAGAAAAATTTGTCATTCTCATTGAAACACAAATGTTTCAGTATGGTCAAGCTATTCAGAAGATGATAATTTGATATTTTCATACAGTTAGGAAAATATTTTTAAAAAATAGCTATTTTCAATTTTCTCTCATTATTTTTTCAAACTATGTATATGTGTATGGAATTCAATTCTAAGCAACTTTTTGAAATAACTTTTTTTGATATCTTGCCATTTTATCCCACTTTTTGCCTTTTCATAGTAATTTTTTTCAATTTGCCGCCATACCAGCGATCAGGTGACATGTGTCAAAGTCGATTTTTAGGTTATCGGACATGCACAAACTTTTCCCAAGAATATTTTTTCATACTCTAATAATAAAGTTTTTTCCCGTATGGTACATACTTTTTGGCTGTCACTCTATATATATATATATATATATATATATATATAAATATAACCGACTTTGAAGCCACTATCAAAAAGTTCAATGAGTATATCAAAATCATCGAGGATCTAAAAACTGAGAATTTGAATCTCACCAAGAATAATCAACTTCTTAACCAAAGAGTCAACGACCTCGAACAATTTACTCGCATGAACAATATAGAGATCCAAGGAATACCTGAAAAAAATAATGAGGATATTTTTAAAATAATTGAGGTGTTGCACAAGAGCTTGAATATAGAGTTCTCATTACAATCAATAGAAACTGCTCATAGAGTGAAATCTTTTGACCCAAAAAAACCGAAAAATATTGTCATCAAGTATGTTTCCCGTAAGATGAGAGATGATGTCTTGTCAGCTGCGAAAGTGAAGAAGATTTCTTCGCCCAATCATGTACTAAGTATTGAGAACATTTCGAATAATCTCTACATTGCTGAACATCTATCCCCAGAGAACAAAAAGCTTTTTAAAAATACAAGGGATTTCGCAAAAATGAAGAACTACAGGTTTGTTTGGGTGAAGAATGGTAACATATTCCTTCGAAAGGATGAAGGCTCAAGAGTGACACGCGTTGGTTGTGAAAGTGATTTGATTTCATTATAATTTCGGAAGAAATAATAGTTCAATTTTATATTCCATATTGACCTTTTCTCTGAATTAACATGTTTCGTACAAAATGTACGAGGTTTGCGATCAAAAACCCTAGAGTTCAAATTGAATACACACAACTGTGACTATGACCTAATTTTTTTAACTGAAACATGGCTGAATAGTGGTGTGATGAATATAGAGCTATTTGGTAATGAGTTCAGTGTCTTTCGTAGGGATCGACAAAGTTCTAAAAGTGAAAAAAGTGAAGGAGGTGGAGTTCTTATTGCCATTCGTAGGGATATACATGTTGTCGAACATCCTGATTGGCAGAGCGACGCGGAGGACGTATGGGTTACTTTGTACACCCCTAACAGAGGTAAAATTCATCTTTGTTGTATTTACTTGCCACCTGGAGACGATGATGCTTTGGGTTACTTTACAAATAATATGTACAGACTTCTCAATGAATTTTCGGATGATACTGTTTTGATCTGTGGAGACTTCAATATGCCAAATACGCAGTGGAAAATGAAACATAATTGTAATTTTTTAATTCCTTCTTCTATTGAATCAAAATTCAAAAACCTTAATGATATGTTTAGCTTCCATGGACTCATGCAATTCAACTACCTTAAAAACAACAATAATACTATATTAGATCTAATCCTGTGTAATAATTCTATTGTTGAAAATTTGTCACTAGGCGAGCCTCTAGTAGCGGAAGATCCACATCATAGAAGTATCGAATTCAACCTCAAATTCCTTACTCATACAGACCTTAAGTCTAACTTGAGGTTCTCTAGTGACTTCAGGAAATGTGACTACGTTGTCATCAACTCTGAAATCTCGAAAACAGACTGGCCTTCAATTTTTGAATCCTGTGATGAAGTAGATGATTGCTTAGATAAGTTTTACGAAATAATTAATCACTTGATAAACACTTTTGTTCCTAAGAAGAGAATTTTCAATCAGTTTCCAGTATATTTCTCTAAAAAAACCATAAAAATAATAGACATGAAGTCGAAGGCACACAAAACGTGGAAAAAATCGAATTCACAATTTGATTATCATCTTTACTGCCAGCTGCGCCGTAGATCTAAACAACTCATTCGAAGTGACTATCAAAATTTTTTGAACTCGGTTGAAAAAGATATTCCAAACAATTCTAAGAGGTTCTGGTATTTTGTATCGAAAAGAAACAATAATAATGGCATTCCCAATCTAATGAAATTGAACAATGAATCTGCAGAGGGAGTGGAAGTTTGTAAACTTTTTTCAAAATTCTTCCAAAGTGTTCATCAGCCTTATACACAGACCAAAATTGCACATAATGAAAATAACATTCACTCAATCAATAACATAACGGTCACTGAAATACAAGTAAAGAATGCTCTATATACGCTAGATGAAAACAAAGGGAATGGCCCTGATGGAATTCCATCTTTCTTTGTAAAAAAGTGTTCAGAAAGTATATACGTGCCACTAACTATTATCATTAACAGATCATTTGAAGCTACTTTTCCGAAAAGGTGGAAAGAATCGTATGTAGTACCGATATACAAAAATGGTGACAAAAATCTGGTGACCAACTACCGCCCAATTTGTAAAATGAATATTTTCAGCAAATTACATGAACAAATTGTGCATGGCATGCTTTTGAACTCTGTAAAAAGGCATATAATTGAAGAGCAGCACGGATTCTTCCCGAGCAGATCAATAGAAACAAATCTTATCTTGTATACAGAATATATATCATCCGCTATGGACAACCAATCTCAGGTAGACTCCGTGTACACCGATTTCAGTAAGGCATTCGATAAAATTGATCACAATATATTAATATCGAAATTAGCTGAAATCGGCGTCCATGGAAATCTGCTGCGATGGTTTGCCTCATACATCTACAATAGAACGCAAATCATTACAGTTAATGGACACCAATCAACACCTTACATAGTTACCTCTGGCGTACCACAAGGTTCACATCTTGGACCCCTGCTCTTTATCAGTTACCTGAATGATATAAAATCCTGTTTCAAATTTTGTGAATTCATTTTATATGCGGATGATTTGAAAATATTCTCAAAAGTAGATAGAATTACAGATTGCTCTATGATTCAAAGTGACTTGAATAGGTTCTATGAATATTGTAAAATCAATAAACTCTTCTTGAATTTAGATAAATGCTGTTTTATCACTTTCACTCGAAACCAAAATGTATTCTCTTATGATTACAATTTCAACAACAAAGTGCTAAATGAAGTAGATGATGTAAAGGACCTGGGAGTGGTAATTGATAAAAAATTATCATTCTCAAAACACATTGACTATGTTGCTTCAAAATCTAATAAAGTTCTGGGGTTCATTATAAGACAATGTAAACATTTCACTTCTATTGTGGCCATGAAAACATTATATTATTCATATGTCTACAGCAAATTGAATTTTGCGACTGTCGTTTGGTGTCCACAGTATGCTGTATATAGGACCAGATTGGAAACCATACAGAATAACTTCCTGAGATTTCTAGAATACAAAGTTGTTGGCACGTACAATAACACTACGAGTACATCCCTCTTAAGAAAAAAATACGACTTTCCTACACTAGGGGCTCGTCGAGAACAATCCGTTATAGTTATTTTATATAAGATTGTGAATAATCTGATTGATTCTGCAGAAATCTTATCAATGATTACGTTCAATGTGCCATCCCGGAATTTGAGAAACAATTCTCTTTTTTTCGAAAATTTTTGCAGAACTAATTTGGGAAAGAACTCGCCGTTAAACAGAATGGTAAACTTATATAACCGAACATTCAATCATATTGAAATATTCAATACCTCACTTAGCTCGTTTAAAACGAAAATTAAATATTTCATTAAATCTAACTGATAAGATCATGTTCATATTTACTTGTTTGCATATATAATGTACTTAATATTTTTAGGAGACATACACTCTGTACACATTACTGTTTTCGTGGATAACCCTTTGGGCAGCGCCTGTTGTTATCCTATATGATTTCAATAAATAAATAAATAAATAAATAAAAACTGGAAGTATATATATATATATATACATATAAACAAAGCTCGGAAACTATTTGGGATAGCAGCAAAACGCAAGTGTACTCTTATAACATTATATTTCCAATATTTCGACAATTAATATTGTCATCATCAGGGAGAATGTCATTGAGATTGGTCGTTTTTAGATGTTGTGAGAAATGAACAAGGCAACATTACAAGCATGTAACACATGGAGCAACAATAAAAGTTAATATTAATATGTTTAAAAGAAAACTACACCGGTTTACCGAAAAAGCATGGCAACAGGTAGTAGCAACGGCGTTGAAAAGAAAATGGTGGATTAAATTTGAATTAATTTTGAAAGGAATTCCTGACCTGTTGCCATGCTTTTTCGGTAAACCGGTGTAGTTTTCTTTTAAACATATTAATATTAACTTTTATTGTTGCTCCATGTGTTACATGCTTGTAATGTTGCCTTGTTCATTTCTCACAACATCTAAAAACGACCAATCTCAATGACATTCTCCCTGATGATGACAATATTCATTGTCGAAATATTGGAAATATAATGTTATAAGAGTACACTTGCGTTTTGCTGCTATCCCAAATAGTTTCCGAGCTTTGTTTCTAACAAGTCAGCGAATACTTCTGCTCCCTTTCTTATATACATATATGAATGAATATGTTTATTGAATAGGAAGGTAATCCTAATATACAAAAACAAACAAAACAATACATCAATACACATGAAATTCAAGTAATACATAGATATTATACACTAAAAAAAAACTACTTATTTACTAACATTAACATATAACATTGATAGGTAATAAATAACTATTTAAATATATAAATACAGAGTAATCATTGTAATATTATATTATTCAATTTTATATAATCATTAAGTTTTGCTTTAAATATATATAAACTTTTGCTGTCTTTAATATCCTGAGGTAACTTATTGAATTGATTTAACCCTTTATAAAATAACACTTTCATTGAGTTAGATAAACTGCATCTTGGCAGATGAAGATCATTGATTTGTCTTGTAACATAATTATGAGTACTATTTCGGTATATAATGAATTCATTAAAATATGAAGGCAGCATTTTATTAATAGTTTTAAATACAAATATCATTGCTGCTTTGTACAGCCTGTCTTGTACTGAGAACCACTGTAGTGTATTTAGCATAAATGCTATACTAGTATACCGATTGCATTTCAGAATTACTCTCATGCCTCGATTTTGTAATTTTTGTAATGACCTGATTTTGTTTTGATCAAAACCATATAACAGGGTACTGCAATAGTCAAAATGCGGTTGTATTATAGTGTTATATACGGTGATCTTGGTAGCAGTTGACAAGTGAGTGGAAATTCTTGTGAAAAAATACAGTTTTTTTGCTATTTTTTTTGTTACATATGTGTGATGTGCATCGAACGATAAACTATTGTCCAACACAAAACCCAGATACTTAAACTCTGTTACCTGTTCGATTTTTTCGTTATTGATTTCCAATACGCAGGCATTTATATCAAGTTGTTTATATTTGTATGGTGTAGTTAGAATCATGGCTTTTGTTTTGGATGCATTCAACTTCAATTTATTGATGTTCAAGTAATTGTTTATTTTTTCTAAACAAGCATTCATTTTTGTCAGAGCTAGATCCAAATTCTTATGAGATACAGACAACAGTGTATCATCAGCAAATAAGTTTATAAAATCACAGCTGTGACATAAACCGATATTATTAATGTAAATTAAAAATAGCAAAGGGCCTAACACGCTACCCTGAGGTACACCATATTTTGTGACAATAGGATTCGAATAACAATTATCCACTTTAGTGGTTTGTTTTCTGTCACTCAAGTAGTCCTTAAACCATTTTAGTACATTTCCTTTAATTCCGATAGCTTCCAATTTTTTAAGTAGTATATCACGATCAATTGTTTCGAAAGCCCGTCTTAAGTCCAAAAAAACAGCAATAACATAGTCTCCATTGTCGATAGATTGGGTCCATTTACTTATGGTCAGTTGCAAGGCCGATTCGCAAGAGTGTTCCTTACGGAAACCTGATTGATTTGTCATGAGAAGATTATTGCTTTCAACATAGTTCAAAAGCTGATCATATACAGCCATTTCTAGTATTTTCTCAATGCCTGGCAAGGTGTTTATTGGTCGGAATTCACTAGCTTTACATGTGTTTTTAACTTTGTGTATTGGTATGATTGTGCTAGTTTTCAGTTGATCGGGAAATTGACCATATTGAAGTGAAATATTAATGAAGTGTAGCAAAACATGGCCTATCACCCCTATAGTGTTTTTTATAAACTTGATATCAACAATTTCGGCTCCTGATTTATTTTCCAATTTATTAACAATTTGTGTAATATCTTTTAATTCAAGTTGATTAAACAATTCAAAATTACACTGAACTACGATTTCATTTTGCCATTCTTCAGTAGCGTTAATCGAGTTGACAATATCTTCTAAACTTGTTTCAAAATACTCATTAAAAGCTTCTGCTATTTCAGTTACATTTTCAAGAACTTTTACTTGACCTTCAGTTTCAAATTCTATATTGTTTATAACACTGGTATTTGTTTTTGTATCTATTAATGACTTGATGGTTTTCCACATAAGTTTCTGATTATTTGCACTCAAATCAATTTTGTTATAATAATATTCTTGTTTTTTTATTTTAAGTAAACTAACTACATCGTTTCTTAGTCTTTTGTACCTATCCCAATTATTTTCATACCTGCTGTGTCTATATAATTGATATGCTTCATCTCTTTGTTTAGTTAGATCCTTAAGATCACTGTCAAACCAAGGGAGACTGTTTTTGTGGAAAGAGTATGTTTTGACAGGAGCAATTTTGTTGACTGTTTCCTCTGTTTTACTAATAAAGTCATCGTAAAATCTTTCAATGTCTACGCAGTTAAGTAAATAATTATTGTTAATTAATTCAATACAGATTTTATTCATATTTTCTTTTCCCAGATTACGATAGCTTTTCGAAGTTTTTGGCGAATTAGATATATTATTTAGCAAGTTTACTGAGACCAAAGAATGATCAGTTAGCTTAGGCACATGATGAACTAATGTTTGAATCTCAAAATTGCTAATGACATAATCAATCAAGCTTGCATTATTATTAGTAATTCTAGTACATTCTTGCACACTTTGAATCATCCCATACATGTTTAATAAGTTTTTTAGACGTGTTGAATAAAGTTCGTTTTTTATAAAGTTAATATTAAAATCTCCAGCTAGAATAAATTTTAAGTTAGAATGAGAAAGATCTTCACATATATTTTCAAAATGGTCTAGAAATAATGTATGGCTCGCGTTGGGTGAATGATAAAGTGCACCTATTAATATTTTAGCATTATTATATTTTATTTTTATAACAGAACACCAAAAGTTTCTTTCTAAAATATAGTTTTTGTAGTTGGAGTAATGCATATGGGATTTTATGTACATGAGAACGCCTCCTGTATGTCGCGATGAAGAATCACACCTAATTGTTTTATAGCCCGGTAGCATTAGTTCATTGTCCTCAATTTCAATAGTAGTGCGGCTTTCGCTGAACAACATTATAGATGGTTGGTAGGGTATGATTGAGACAATTACTTCGTCTCTGTGAGCAGTAAAGCTTTCTATATTACCATATATAATGTCTGACTTTAGCGATATATTAGGATTTTTGGTTAGTTTTTTCTACTTACGTTTGTGTTTACTATGGTAGGTACATTATTTACATATTTAATTGTTTTTGTATTATCGCCATTCAATATTAATTCCTGTAGTTGTTTTTTTACGTTTAGGTAATATTCTCTTTGTTTTTTTGTTTGATCACTGAATAACCTTATACCCTGTGGAATACTATGTCTGTTATTTTTTATGTTCCTAAATACAGTAATTACATCATTTTTATTCTGCATGATCACTTTAATTAATCTATTTTTGTCAGGCAGAACTTTCCCAACTCTGAATACTGTTATGTTGTCAAGATTTACATTATGATTTTGAAGTAGGTCCTTAACTATTTTTACGTCATCTTCTTTCCGTTGCAATGGGGTGGCCTCCTGTGACTCACGTACATTATATACATTTATATACATTTGTTCAACCGCGTATACAGACCCAAACTGGTCGGACCAAATTTGACGTTGTCAGACCCGGTTTTGGGTCTGATAACGCTTCTATAGGTATTTAGTCTTTTCTATAGTTCCTGATGACAAAAAAACAAAAATTGAGAAACAAAAATTAAGAAAAAAAATTGGGCTTGAGAACGCGGTTATGTATCGATTTATATACTAATTAGTTTCAGGTTTCCGGTGCAGAGGGCGAACAGTCGGCACTTTGCATATAGTGAGGGAAAATATATGAAAATATAAATAGAAAAGTTATTGGGTATAACCCTCAAATGGAAATGCAACCGTATATATCCATACTAATTTTATAAATTCCTGGGTAGGATTGTCACGCAGGTAGCTATAGCTACCTCCGTGGCTACGTTAGGTGTTGCCTTGCGAATTCGATGTCTCCTAGCCAAATGCCACAAATGTTCGGCTGACTTCCTGTTTGTCACTTTCCATTTCTGATTTTACATCCAAGTGTGCATAACTTTGCACTTGATTTTACCGTATTGATAAGCACTTAAGTGCGAAACACTTGTCTACGGTTGCATTTCCATTTGAGGGTTATACCCAATAACATTTCTATTTATATATTTATATTTTTTATATATATACATATATAGGGGGAGTAGGGGCAGATTGATTCAATTTTTTTTAAGAATTGAAAAATGGGTGATAGAGCTAGTTTGAGATAAAGTTTGATGCACCAATGCAGATACAATTTTACCTAGTTTCGTGGTGTATTACAGATTTTTTCATAACGTTAAATGAAAAAGAAAAATGATGGAATATGTGAAAAATTGGATTTGTATCAAACCACCCCACATACGGGGCGCATTGAACCAGGGTATGGGGCACATTGATATTTCATATACTTTATGCAAAAATAAGAATCTTAAACGACTTCTTTCAGTGAATTCTCTATAATAATTAAAGAACATTATCGCTCACTGATTTAACAAGCTAACGAATTGCTGCTCATTTTACGTTATAAATCAAAGAAGTAGTTAAAAAACGAGTAACCAATGCTGCTCATTGTACATTATAAGAATCAAAGTAGAAAGAAAACCTAAAGAACGAAGCAGTCCGGTTGGTTCCTTTAGTAATATGAGGTTTTGGTAATATGGATAATGAAAACATAAAAATCAAATTCGAAAAAACTATTCAGAACTAGTGGAATCTGAGTCAAGTCCGCATCGACGCGATCTTTTCTCGCTATTTTCCTTTCGAGAAGTCCAACCCAGTAGTTTTTTAGCATTTTTCAATTGTGTTGCGTTTTCTTTCATTTCTTTTTTTTCTCTTTTCTCATACTGAAGCATCTGCAATTTATTTTATTCTTTTTTTTATTTTGGATTTTTTTATGTTGGGCCTTTGGATATGGTCATTTAAGGTGTTAAGATGACAGCCGAAGTGCATGGACGTGTTGTGTGTAGTACACGAAAATTTAGATGATATCCTTCATTTGTAAAAGGGGCACATTGAAACACACCAAACCGCCCTATGCAGCTTGTATCAATCTACCCCAACGTGTCGGTTTTTGTAAACATCTACCTGACGAAAAAACTATATAAGATCAACAAGTAACCTCTTATATATGTATCTTAATCAGACATGTACTTACATAAATACGAAGAAACCTAACAAAACAAATACGTAATTTACGTAAACTGATTGATTATCTGAGACTCTCTAAATTTACTCAATCGGCTCTGAAATGCACTTGTATTGGTCAACAGCGGAATTTGCATTGTAAACGACCATAGTTTCGCTGGTAATATTAAATCACTAGAGCCATCTATTGAAGGATAGTCACGTTTCTATCACTGCTGTACAGTTCGAGTGAGTGGTGATGTATCAATGTGCCCCTTGCATCAATTTACCCCCATTCCCCCTATATATATTTATATATATAAAATTTAATCTTGAATTCAAATAGTACACTCAAAGGAGTCGTCTATAATAACCACTTTCTCAATGGATGTTCTCTTTGAGCAAGACGGTATTATTCTCATAGTTCGATTTTGAAGTTTTTCAAATAGGGACAGCTCATTTTGATTGAGCACGTAAAGTATTGCTTTGGCCTGTCATGTCAGAGAAGTACAATTTCAACTCACTCATCACTGTAATATTTAGATGAGTCACAAAAAAAATTTGTAATTATTTCTGTTGCTGATAATTATTTTTCCTACAAGAGTGCGTGATTCACCCTCTACCCGCACGCAATTCAGTTTGGAAAGTGTCATTTTCCCACAGTTGTGCGGGATTTTCCCACAGTTGTGCGGGAAAAGTTTTCCCACACTAGTGCGGGGAAAACATTTATATGATATACTCGTAAAATATAAGTGGTGGGTGACAAAATATGAAAGTTCAAGCTTTTTTGTTGCAATACTAAGTGAGTTTGTTCAAAATCATCCATCATTTTGCACTATTTATTGAAAAAATTAACAAATATTGATAAATAAAAATGTATTGTTATGAAAATCACCCTATATATAGGCTTTGATTGATCTGATAACGAGTAGGTAACAATTGATGTTGTCATGCCGATCAATACACAAATTTGTTTGTAATTGTCAGAGTGACAGACAAAGCATTACTTATATAAAATTTTCGATTCAGTGAAATTGCCACAATGGATTATTCATCTGATGAAGAACTTCCACAAGAAATCGTGCAAGCAGCTACAGATGCGAACTTAGAGTTATTGCCAACGAAATCTAAACAAAGGTATGAGAAGCAATACACGAGTTTTATTGAATGGTGCAACAATAAAAAAGTGAAAACACCAAATAAAGAAGAAGTATTCTTGGCTTATTTTCTAGAAATGTCTAAAACATGGAAGCCAAACACTTTATGGGCAACATATTCAATGTTGAAGAGTGTATTCAAAGTAAAGCAAAATTTGGATATTAGCAAATTTTACAAAATAATTACATTCATTAAAAGACAGAATGTCGGTTTTCGACCGAAAAAGGCCAAAATCTTCACTCAAGAAGACGTTTCAAAATTTATGACTGAAGCACCCGATGACATATACCTCATGATTAAGTTAGTAGCAATTTTTGGATTAGCTGATGCTTGCAGACGAGAAGAGCTGACAAAACTCACCATTGACGACAAAGAAAACCTGATAATTGTTAATATCAAGGATTCCAAAAATCATTCCTCTAGATCCTTCGTGATATCTGAAGAAGCAAATGATGGTTATTTTTTGAACGTATACAGAAATTATATACATTTACGTCCAAAAGAGACTCCTCACCGTCGTTTATTCTTGTATTACAAAAGTGGAAAATGTACTGTGCAATGTGTAGGAATCAATACCATAGGAAAGATACCCTCCGAAATAGCAGTATATCTGCGCCTTCAAAATCCAGAGCTTTAGACTGGTCACAGCTTCAGGCGTTCCTCAGCCACTTTACTTGCTGACTGTGGTGTGGGTATAACTAATATCAAACGCCTAGGAGGATGGAAATCGACTTCAGTTGCAGAGGGGTATTTAGAAGACTCCACCAATCGAAAAAAAGAAATGTCCAACAAAATTCTCAATTTGAACACTACATCGTCTTCCGGGTGCATTTTAGAACCATCCACGTCTATATCGATCGGCGACGATTTGTTGCCTGTGCCTGCACATTCGATTTCTTTCGATAATGTATTGCCCGAGTTACCTTCTTCTTCAGGAAATCAGCCATCTTCAAAAAATATGCTGGCTTCCGCTATAAATTTACATAATGCATCAAATTGTACATTTACAATAAATATTACGAATAATTAGTGGATAGAAAATGTTACTCTTGTTAGTTGTTTCCATTTGCATGAATAAATAATTGAAAAAATGAATTTGTTTCCTACGCTTGTAGAAAAAGTATTGTTCCTAACTCATGCGGAAAGTGTCTTTCCGCACTTGTTAGGAAAATTACTAATACAGTTTCCTAATGTTGTTTAATTTTCCAAAGTAGTATTGAGTGTTGTTACCACCTCTGCTACTAAACATGTAAAATATACAGTGCATTCCATTTAAAACAAGCCACCCTGAATAACTTTTGGCACAATGATTTTCAGGAAAAATGAAAAAACACGTCAACAATAGTTTACAGAGGGACACATTTTGACATATTCACATTTGATGTTACTTCCCCTATCGCACCCCCAGAGCATGTCACCATTTTTTTTTAAATGGAACACCCTATATTGTTTCGCATTATCACATGCTCCATAATGTATTTTCGTTGGTTACAGTGAAGAAAGCAAAGGCTATCGTCTATAATATCATCAAATCGACAAATAACAAAGAAGCAACATGTAGATTTATTGGGGTTTAAAATTGATGACATGTTATATTGGGAAGCACATATTGCTGGTTTGTGCAAAAAACTTTCTGCACAACTGTTCGTACTAAGACAGCTGAAAATGTGTCTTAGTCAAAGTATGGTATTACAGGCATACTTTTCTCTTTTTAACAGCCACCTAACATATGGCATACTTTTATGGGGTCAGTCTCCACATGCAATTAAAGCCTTTCGAATGCAAAAATGTTTCTTACAGAGAACATTGTCGTCCCTTATTTCAAGTATTTAAAATTCTACCCTTGTCACGTATTTTCATATCTTACAATGTTTTAGAAATACACAAAAATAAAACTAAGTACCTTCCAAACGCTGACTTTCATAATTACCCAACTCGAAGGAGTGCACAACTGAGGCCTCAATTTTATTGACTGGATCGATCAGCTCGAAATTCACTCAACTTACATTTATATAATAAAATACCAGCAGATATTACTGGTCTGAGTCATAACCGTTTCAAGGTTAGAGTTAGGCACTCCACTATTGAGGCACTGCTTCTACTCCATCGAAGAGTATTTGAATTGTGAGACATTACTCTTTTAAGGTGGCCGTTTGATCGGGTTTGACAAACTATTCCGTTGGGGGAGCTACCAGTCAATCTAATGAATATTTATCCAAGTATTCAACCGAGAATAAAAGGAATGTAATCAAAATTAATTTCTACTATGCAAGATCGGTATACAAAGCGGTATTGTCAGATGAAACATTTAGTCTCCTTTAATTTTATATACCTATTGAAATATTATCAATTCATATTCTGGTTGAATGCTTGAATACTTTTAGTAATTTCCGACAAAAGTACTATCGAATAATCATCTTAAAATATCAACTCGGATGTTTTGTAGTACAGAACTGGATAAAGAGACAAATATGATGTCAAAGATTTTTATTTTAATAAATGCTCGGCAACATGCATTTGTATGGACATGAAACAAAGATATCAGGAATGTGGAAAATTTGGGAATTCCTAATCCCTCGCTATGCACCTGCAATAAATTTACCAGAATAAGTAAATATCGTTGATTCATATCAATCGCCTTGAGTATTATTTGTTAAAATTTTTGTTTCAGTGTTCTTGTCATTTGTGTGGTTTGTGAAGTGTGTTATAGAGGGTGTGTTATTTTTTAAAGTTGGATATACCTATGCAAGTGTTGAGATCGGATAAGTAAAATATGTGATCAATGTAATCAATGTATATATTTCTTATTTCTCAATTATAATCGTGGAATAGTTATTTGTATCACAAGGCAGAAACTGCACTGAATGCGAGAAGTGTTTGAGGGCTTGAGGCCTTCAGTTGATAAAACTTGCAAAACCGTTTATGCGCGTGTGATATACACAGAGTGGCGCAGGAGCCATATTTCAATTCTTTTCATTTATTTTCTTTTTCTGAAGTGAAAGCTGATCTTACGAATGAATGAAAAAATACGTATATTTTAAATTTTCTAAACTCAGATATGACGATTTCATTACATTCCAAGTTTGGAAGTTTTGAAAATAATGGAAATTAGATATCTTAGTGTCCACGATTAACATATTTCAATGAATTGAGAAAATCTCTTTAGAACTCGTGATGATGGCTGAAAAGTATCTGAAACAACATTAAACCGTTATAAGTGATACATCATTGGATTTAGAATGAAAATAATAATTACAAATGGTACCTATTAAAACAGAAATGCATTTAAAAAAATTGTTGCTAATGTGGTAAATCGACTCCTTGGACAGTGAATCTGATATTATCTCATTCATATTTTCCAAATACCTATAATTTGAAAACCATTTTTTGTTTTTTTTTCACTACCATTTAAATAGCCCTTATATATTTAGCATTTTTTTTTCACCGTTTAACCCAAACTGTATATCTATTACGGTTTCCAGTATCTAGGTACATGGTGAACATCCTTACGTCTGATGCATGCTTGACTGGAATGCTCACCGACCACCTAGGGTCTTGTAGGTTTTCCTACAGCTGAAAGGTTAATGCGCCAAAGCAAATATTAATAGACATCCACTACCCAAACAGGTACACTCTACTAGAGTATTTATTTGGTGTCATTATTATTATTTTTAATCAGGATTATTTCAGTCAGGCCCTGTCTCCAGAGCCCCGATACATTCAGACGGTGCGCTGGTGACATTTGGGTCCGAGAATCATGTACCCTGAGTAGACGGAGTGAACCAAAGATGATGCCATCTGCATATTACCGGCTAAGATTTCTGCCGCATCACGGCAAACCGGTATGATTTTTAGATTAGAGAGCTGCGTGTCCATCATTCAACCAAGGACCCTTATATTCAGAACCACCATTCTAACAGAATGGTTTGGGTACAGCCTGCGGAGTTCAAAGAGTAAATCTCGATGACGAAAATCGTCCTACTTTGATGGTCTAGGAGGACTACATCAGGCTTATTTGCTTGTATTCGCCTGAGGGTGGACAATGAGTCGTTCCAGTAAATTCGGCACTTCTCATTCCCCACAACGGACTCAATATCCCCCGGAGCATAAGGCAACACTGGTGTCTCGTCTATACCGTACGAGTGTCTTAGATGGTAGTACAACACTCGTAGAGCCGCGTTTTGCCTGTGGATATAGGCTGAGACCGCATATGCTGGACATGCTGACAGCAAATGCATGACTCCAGTTTTTTCTACAATTTTTTTGTTACTGTATTTCAAGGATTCCATGTCTAACCATTTAAAAAAATTCATTTAATATACAAATTACTCGACTCCTCGAAAGTTCCGCTTCTGCTTACCTATAATTCATTCATTGTGAAGTGTTCTTGATCTTGATTTCCTTGTTTATTCTGTAAGTGAAAATTTTTCAAAAAAAATATTTATTTTAGATTTATTGATTCCAATATTATGATTATCAAATAAATTATGTCATCATTATGTGACACTGACAACTCATTCCTTGGTCGACTATTTTTTTCTATAATTGTTTTCCCGTATGCATGGCTACAACCCTCTTTTATTATTTCAATTGTACAATTATTGCTGTGAAATCTATGTACCCTCGATAACTTCAACAAATCCTTCGATACTATAGTGACTCTTTTTTCAACATCCAATGTTATTAACGAAATGAACAAAATAATATGTTGAACTGCCCCGCATATGAACACATATGATGTTACAAAATCTGCCATTGCTTATAAAAAGCAATTTCTCATCGCTGAACCCGAATGTCCCGAATTCGACATGTCCTATCCTATTCTATAATGTAGTGCTGTGCTTGTTTATTGTGGACAAACCCTTATTCCGGTTCATTCATGTTTGTTTAGCCAGGAATCACACTGATCGACTAGGACCTACCGTCCGCGACCGTCCACCTACGACCAAAATTTCCAACACATATATTCTTATCGCACAACTCACACTGTGTAATCGTCATTGACCGTCCTCGACCGTTTTTCAAAGACCATGTTCGAAATTGTAGTCTGCTGGAAATTTTGGTCGGTGTCACACTATCCTGACGTAATGTCATTTTGACACACGTTTATGATGAACTTTTGACTTCTACAAAACTCATGTAAATAGGTATATTTCCTACCGGAAAAATAAAGTGTCTGTTAGGAATTGCAAAACTATTGATATTATGAATTTAACTTATTTTCAATAAATGAACAGACAATTCACATAACCTTTCGAATGTCAAATTAATGTCAGATTTACAAAATTATTCTAGTGGTCGGTCGTGGATGGTCGATCAGTGTGACTTTGAAAGTTTTCATTGATCTACTTCTACTTTTGGTCGTAGGTGGACGGTCGTGGACGGTCGGTCCTGGTCAATCAGTGTGATTCCTCACTTATGTAGTATTTCTATTGTGTCTAATGAATTTCTCTCTGGCGCTATCTATCTGCAAAATGCTGAAGTTACCCAGTCGGTTAAAGAAGCCAATTTTTATAAATTTGCTAGATTTTGGTACATTGCCGCCAAATTCTTACTTCCATAGTTTCTCGTCAACAACGTTGTGTGAAGTCTTGCTTTAGGTTTTGAACAATTTCAATTGATGTTTTTGTTGACATGAAATAATACAGAAACGTGCATTTTATCGATTTATTGGTTTCCGTAAAAAAAAAATCATGAATTTTTGGAAAAAAATTAATATCGATATATTCAACAAGTACTCCAAAATGTTCTAAATGTATTTGCCAAATTTGAGCTTTTAAAGTGTAACCGATTCGCCGGAATCGTGGAAGTACGAATGCATGACATTAAACGGCCACCTTAACATGTTAGGTTTGTGTCTCAACTTTTAGAAATAACTATTTTAAATGTAATGAGCGTGTATCAACTGTAACTATCACCTTACCTTACAATGTCTGTTTGACTTGTCACTATTGTACATTTTTGTAAGGGTGTAACTATTTTGCAGGTCTGCAGGTCAGCAAAATGTTCCCAGTGCAAAAACCTTACAGATCAAGAAATCCTTGCAGGTTGGACCGATTTGAGATGTAACTGGTATAAATAAGAACATTTTTGACCAAAAAAAATTCATACCCCCACTCCGAAATATGAGATTTTGCCATATATTGAAAAAAAACTTTGCAGGTCGGCAGAAATTCCTGCAGGTTGGACTGACATGAGATGAAACAAGACCATATCAACACATTTTTGACAAAAAACCTCCATACCCCCACTCCCGAATATAAGATTTTGCCATATATTGAAGAAAAACTTTGCAGGTCGGCAGAAATTCTTGCAGGTTGGACTGACATGAGATGAAACAAGACCATATCAACACATTTTTGTCAAAAAACCTCCATACCCCTACTCCCGAATATGAGATTTTGCCAAATATCGAAAAAAAACTCTGCAGGTCGGCAGAAATTCTTGCAGGTTGGACTGACATGAGATGAAACAAGACCATATTAACACATTTTTGACAAAAAACTCCTTACCCCCACTCCCAAATATAAGATTTTGCCATATATTGAAGAAAAACTCTGCAGGTCGGCAGAAATTCTTGCAGGTTGGAAGGACATGAGATGAAACAAAGCCATATCAACACATTTTTGACAAAAAACCTCCATTCTCCCACTCCCGAATATGAGATTTTGCCAAATATCGAAAAAAAACTCTGCAGGTCGGCTGAAATTCTTGCAGGTTGGACTGACATGAGATGAAACAAGACTATAATAATACATTTTTAACAAAAAACCTCCATACCCCCACTCCCAAATATGAGATTTTGCCAAATATTGAAAAAAACTTTGCAGGTCGGCAGAAATCCTCAATTTCGGCTGACCTGCAAAATTTTTCTTCAATTTAAATAATAATATAACAAAATCACATATTTAACAGTAAGGGGATGGAAGTTTTTGTCAAAAATGTTTCAATATGGTCTAGCTCCATCTCAAATCGGTCTAACCTGCAAGAATTTCAGCCGACCTACGAATTTTTTCTTCAATCTATAGCAAAATCTCATATTTATCCGTCCAACCGGCAAGAATTTCGGCCAACCTGCAAAGTTTTTTTCCATATGGCAAAATCTCATATTTGGGAGTGGGTGTAAGGAGTTTTTTTGTCAAAAATGTGTTGAATATGGTCTTGTTTCTTCTCATGTAAGTCCAACCTGTAAGAATTTCGGACAACCTGCGAAGTTTTTCTTCAAACTATGGCAAAATCTCATATTTGGGAGTGGGGTTATGGAAGTTTTTTGTCAAAAATGTATCAATATGGTCCAGTTTCATCTCAAATCGTTCCAACCTGCAAGAATTTCTGCCGACCTGCAAGGTTTTTTTTCAATATTTGGCTAAATCTCATATTTGGGAGTGGGGGTATGGAGGTTTTTTGTCAAAAATGTGTTAATCTGGTCTTGTTTCATCTCATGTCAGTCCAACCTACAAGAATTTTTGCCGACCTGCAAAGTTTTTCTAAAATCTATGGCAAAATCTCATATTTGGGAGTGGGGGTATGGAGGTTTTTTATCAAAAATGTGTTAATATGGTCTTGTTTCATCTCATGTCAGTCCAACCTGCAAGAATTTCTGCCGACCTGCATAGTTTTTTTTCGATATTTGGCAAAATCTCATATTTGGGAGTGGGGGTATGGAGGTTTTTTGTCAAAAATGTGTTAATATGGTCTTGTTTCATCTCATGTCAGTCCAACCTGCAAGAATTTCTGCCGACCTGCAGAGTTTTTTTTCGATATTTGGCAAAATCTCATATTTGGGAGTGGGGGTATGGAGGTTTTTTGTCAAAAATGTGTTGGTATGATCTTGTTTCATCTCATGTCAGTCCAACCTGCAAGAATTTCTGCCGACCTGCAAAGTTTTTCGTCAATATATGGCAAAATCTCATATTTGGGAGTGGGGGTATGGAGGTTTTTTGTCAAAAATGTGTTGATATGGTCTTGTTTCATCTCATGTCAGTCCAACCTGCAAGAATTTTTGCCGACCTGCAAAATTTTTTTTCAATATTTGGCAAAATCTCATATTTGGGAGTGGGGGTTTGGAGGTTTTTTGTTAAAAATGTATTGATATAGTCTTGTTTCATCTCATGTCAGTCCAACCTGCAAGAATTTCTGCCGACCTGCAAAGTTTTTTTTCAATATATGGCAAAATCTTATATTTCGGAGTGGGGGTATGGAGGTTTTTTGTCAAAAATATGTTAATATGGTCTTGTTTCATCTCATGTCAGTCCAACCTGCAAGAATTTCTGCCGACCTGCAAAGTTTTTTTTCAATATATGGCAAAATCTTATATTACGGAGTGGGGGTATGGAGGTTTTTTGTCAAAAATATGTTAATATGGTCTTGTTTCATCTCATGTCAGTCCAACCTGCAAGAATTTCTGCCGACCTGCAGAGTTTTTTTTTCGATATTTGGCAAAATCTCATATTCGGGAGTGGGGGTATGGAGGTTTTTTATCAAAAATGTGTTAATATGGTCTTGTTTCATCTCATGTCAGTCCAACCTGCAAGAATTTCGTCCGACCTGCAGAGTTTTTTTTTTTTCGATATTTGGCAAAATCTCATATTCGGGAGTGGGGGTATGGAGGTTTTTTATCAAAAATGTGTTAATATGGTCTTGTTTCATCTCATGTCAGTCCAACCTGCAAGAATTTCGGCCGACCTGCAAAGTTTGTCTTCAATACATGGCAAAATCTCATATTTGAGAGTGGGGATATAGAATTTTATTGTCAAAACTGTACTGATATGGTCTATAGTTTCATCGCAAAAATCGGTTGAACCTGTAAGAATTTCAGCCGACTTGTGAATTTTCTGCACTGAGAACACTTTGCTGACCTGCAGACCTGCAAAATAGATTCTCCCTTTTTGTAATTATTGTGATGAAATAAATCTAGCTATCTATCTATCTATAACCCACAAAAACGAAGAATTCAGATATCAAGAGATGTAATTTTCCTCGAAAATGAAGAAAGCAATTCTGAAATAGCAAAAGTTTCAGAGAAAATTGAAAACCTATGTCATTCGTTTGCTTGGACCGAAACTTCAGAAGAAAGGAGAGCAATGGCAGAAGTATCCAACTGTCGAAGAAGCTATGAATAGACCAAATTCTGCATTATGGAGAGAAGCAATGAATAAAGAATTCGAATCATTGCAGGAAAATGAAACTTGGACGTTGGTGGACTTACCTAAGAACAAGAAAACCATAGGCTGTAAATAGGTATTTGAAACGAAAAGTGATTCCAATGGCAAAGTGGAACGGTACAAAGCCCGATTGGTCGTGAAAGGCTATGCTCATAAAAAAAGGATTGACTACGAAGAAACCTATGCCCCCGTTGTCGGTTACGAATCCCTGAGATTTCTCTTCGCATTAGCTGCAAAACATGGCCTTGATATAGATCAAATGGATGTTGTCACCGCATTCCTGAATGGAGATTTGAATGAGGAAATTTATATGACTCAACCGGAATCATATATTTCTGAAAATGATGACAGAAGAGTCTGCAAACTTCAAAGAGCAATTTATGGTTTGAAGCAGGTTAGTATATCATGGAACATCAAACTTGACAACGATTTGAAAGAAATGGGTCTGAAATGTTCGAAAAATGATCCAGCTATTTATTTCGATACTGAAAATGGAAAATGGATATTTGTTGCTATATATGTCGACGATCTACTTATGTTTTCGAATGACGTAGCAGACGAGGAAATGATAAAGTCAAAGCATGTTTGTCTGGTAATCAGAATCACGAGAGACAGAGAAAATGGTAAATATGGTTAGACCAGGAGCGTTACACATAAGAAATTTTAAATAAATTCAATATGGGGAAATGTAATCCAGTTGTCATGCCTTTTGATCCACATCAAAAACTCAGCAAAACTATGTGTCCGAAAACAGCAGAAGAGAAGGAAAAGATGAAAAACATTCCATACCAGAAAGCTATAGGAAGTGTTTCTTTTGCTGTTAATTTTTTGAGCAGATTCAACAAAAATCCACTTCAACGCTGTGAAAAGGATATTCAGATATTTGAGAGGAACATCTACAGCCAAGTTGGAGTTCTCTAGCGAGGAAAATGAACACTTGATCGGCTTCAGTGATGCTGACTGGGCAAGTGACATAGACGAGAGGCGTTCTATGACAGAATATGTATTCAAGTTACAGGGTGGAGCAGTCGCATGGAGCTGTAAAAAGCAACATACAGTTGCACTGTCCACCACAGAGGCCGAGTATATGGCCTTGTCTGCTGCTTGTCGAGAGGCAATATGGTTGCGTAATTTTTTCAAGGAAGTTTACTCAAAACATACCCTTGCAGTGACAAACATATTTTGCGATAACCGAAGTGCCATAGCCTTAGGAGAAACTGATGCTTTTCATCCACGAACTAAACACATCGATGTCAGACACCATTTTGTCCGAAACATGATAGAAGAGAAGGAGGTCCAATTGATACCTATCAGCACTAATTTGGTTAAAAGTACAAGTTCTGTAAAACATGATCACACTTTATATTATAATGTCTAGTTGCTATGATTTTATGTTGATTTATGATAAATAAAAAAGTCAGTTTCAACTATTCAATCCTCAATATCTTCTTGGGTATATTATATTACATGAATTAACTATATCCAAGATATATTAATAAAATGTGAATGTTGTACTTATAGGAAGTTTTTACTGGAGTCGAACTACTGGTGTGAAATTGCGAAAATTAACTTCAAATCTTCAATATGGTTGATTGGATGTCTATATCATTCACCTTCTAGTTCTCATGTAAAATAACAACTCTTTCATTCTGGTAGGTGATTTCAATTTAAATTTATTAGATGAAATTTTTTATGCTAAAAAATTAAAGAATCTTTTTACAGCTTACGGTATAAGTCAAACTTCAACTGAGCCCACAAGAAACACAATATATTCAAACTCATTAATAGATTTGGTATCAACTAATGATGATAATATAATTTTTATGGTTCATTTGACCCCAAAAATTACTGATCACTCAATTATTTCTATCAATTTCCTCTCTTGTCAATTAAACAAAAAAAGCTCAATAAGACAGTACAGAAATCTTTGTGATGATAATTTAAGTGTAATCAAGAATGAGCTCATTTCATGTAATTGGTCTTTAAACTCTACAGATGTGAATTTACTTTATGAAGAATTCCACGAAAAATGTTCCAATATTATAAATAGTATTTCTCCCATACAAATAAGCAACTTCAAAAACAATATTCCTGGGTTTGATAATGAAGTTTTCATGAAAATTAAGAAATATTATTATCTATTATTATTATTTTATTATTCCTAAAACATTACAGTTTTACAACAAGGAGTTCATATTTTGTGTCAATATGCTGATGATTACAATAAGTATTTATGCTTTACAAAGAAAATATTTGACGGCTAGGAATATAAAACAAACTGACAAAAATAGAAAAAAAAAGGAATCATGGTAAACAAACAAAAAAAAAATCCAGAAGAGTTAAAATCCTAAATTTTCATAACATTTATAAGATTATTCATTCAAAATAAAAGCTCGTAGTTTCAGGATGTTCCATATATAACTTGCTATAATTTTTGCAAAGGAAGGCGTAATATTCTCGAGGGCACGTATCAAGGAATTCAAATCTAGATGATCAAAATTTGCAGGCTTCATAGTGGAATATATAGGGCATTCAAACAGGATGTGTTGATTTGTTTCGAGCTCATTTTGATTGCAAGCAGTACACTGATCGCGTGGGTCGATACGGTAAGTGCAGCCATTTAGCGTGAATCTGATTACGTAATTATTGCACATTCTCAGCTAGGCAATAGTTCTTGTTATTTGAATTGGTATTTTGAGAAGAAGAAAACTGTTTGGATGTTTGTTGAAGATAAAGTGAGTGTGGAAGGACATAAAGTGAGAGTTGGTAGATAAAGCAATATCCTCTTGGTGAAGTTTATCAAAGAGCTTTGCTAGTAGCTTGCATTTGTTGACTAGTAGACAGTTGGACATGATGCTAAGAACCATAGCTTCGAATAATTTTATTCTGGGTTGCCAGAGATCCATTTTTGTTTTTGATAATAATGGGAGTATGGCGCCGATGGCTTGTTTTGATTTGTCAGCAGTAACGAGTGCCGTCTCTCTGAAGAGAGAAGATGTAACAAACTGTACACCCAAGTAATCATAATTATTCACTTTATCAAGGGTATTATCATTCAGACGAAATTTGTAATTTTGGCGCTGAGAGCCGCCTCTTGAGAAGCAGATAACTTTAGATTTATGGATATTAATTGTAAGTAAGCCAGCAGCTGTGTATTCATCAAGGATCTTCAGTTTTTTTTGTAAGTCTATTTCGGATTCGGCAAGAATGACCAAATCGTCAGCATATAGCAACAACAGTAAGTCCGTTGTGTTTTCGATATTCAGGGTTTGGTACCTCTACTATGAAAAAACTCGTCAATATCCGCGATGAAAATAGCAAAAAGCAAGGGACTGAGTGACTCCTCTTGAGGAACTCCAGAGGTAATATCGAAAGGTTTTGTGTAACCATCTCACGCTCTTATTTTAATAGTCGATGTATCTTACATATTTTTCAGAATATTCAAAATGTTGGAGCTAAAACCAGATGCAAACAGTTTATGCCAAAGTACTGAATGACTCACAGAATCGAATGCCCGCTGAAAGTCAATGAAAGCTGCGTATACCTTACGCTTTTTCAGTCTTAGTTGGAGTTGAATGACGCTGCTCAGCGTAAAGATTAAAATTTGTGTAAAAACTTTCGCAGGACAATTTGAGTGCTATTCCTCTGTAATTGAGAGGATTTTCCGTGGGTCCATTTTTGTGGAGGGTAAATGCTGCAAAAAAAATTCTCCCACACATCTATAGGCAAGTTCGTATGTGGGGAGGAATTACGAAATAATTTAATGGTTTGCCAAAATATTTTTGAGTCTCTGTCAAAGCTGTTAGAATTTTCATTTCATAGTTATTTTTCTTAAACTTGAGTAATTTTCGGTAAGATTTTTTTGATTCTAGAAATTGATTTTTATAATGAGATTCAAAGTTGTTCTTTTTGCATAATTTGAGATATTTCCTCACTTGCTTTTTCAGCTACAGTCAGTATCGAACCATGGCTTATTATTGTACCGAATTTTTTTTGAGTTAGTCACCTGCCGTGTGTACTTTTGTAAAAACGGTGGGTGATGAAAATTTGAAAACAAGAAGATGGGAATATTTTAAAAAATTGAGAAATAAAGAGCATTTCATTGAGATTAATTTGATACCATAAACTATTAAGTCTCAAACAAACGTTCGTCAACAAACATAAAAATATTACGGTAGATCTTTCCTTTTGAGATTAAATCAAGATTTTGATTCCTCGAGCATAACACAACTGATATAACAGAGCCATCAGTCAAAAAAAAAATCTCTTTGCACAAATAATATTATTAACATGTTTTTCAATCAATAACGTATACACTAGTTTCCTTATTTATTTTTGCAGAAGCGAGATATGAAACCGACAATTAATGTTTTTTTTTTCAATACATCTATTTATTTTGTTTTATCAGTTGTGTAGGTCACAAGTTCACAGGTTACACAATGCATTTGAATCTCATTTCAATTTTAAAATATGTTTCATTGTAAGGAAGGTATTAAGTTATCTTTTTAAGTTTTTGTTACGAAAGTTTGTTTGAAACTTAATAGTGCGGAATCAGCATAATAATAATATGTATAATATTGCCATTAGAAAAATCGACTAGTACAAATTCTAAAATTGAATTGTAAATAGCCGAAAAATTTCGAATGAAAATAGTACTCTCCAAAAATGTTAGGACTTGAATCAGTGATTTTATCAGTACTAGATTAAAAAAACCAATTAAAAAAAAAATGGTCACAAAAAGTGACAAGTGACACATGGTTGTGTTATTCAAATGGATATGAAAGAAGTGATAATATACCTGGTGTCTCATTTAAAAATCAACAGTTTATATAGCGTCCGGTGAGACCGGAAGTTGCATGAAGCTAAGTCACTTGTCAAAAAATGCAGTTTTAGGTTCAATACAAATCCTCCAAATTTTATTCCACTATCTGATGAACCAAAAAAGTTAAAATGGGAGCCACTTCCCGTGGACACCTGGTGAGTATATCATCCGAGACTTTTTTATTTGGGAGGTTAAAAACAATTTTGTTTTGGTTCATCTGTAGTAAATAGCGTAAATTAAAATAAATCTAAAGAGGAAAACCAATTTTATTATTGTTGTTTAATGATGGTTTTCATGCTTGTTATGTATTATATTCTAATAAATAGGTACTTAGATTTCTATTAATTCAAACATGAGGACTTATCCCAAATACCATATTGAGATTTTGTTCTCAAATTTCCACTTCACATCTGATTTTTGGTTACATAAAATAAAAAATGCAGAAGTTGTATGGCTGTCATACAATGGACTAATATGATAAAATTATAGTTTTTATGAGTATATAAAAATAAAGTTGTAAGGATATTGTAGAGAATTAAGCAAAAAATATGCAAAAAATATCATTTTGATTCCACATTAAAAGGTCAATGAATGACAATTATCATATTAAAAATGCTACTTCAATGTAATTCTAGGGATCAAAAGATCTTCAAATGGCTTTAGTATAAATTATAGTCACGTACCTCAGCAATAAAATCTGCTACCATATGCCCTAAAATAATTGCATCATTCGCTTCTATATCTAAGTGTGGTACCCCTATATTAGTATTGTTCCATAGCTCAGATTTATACTCGTCTAACTTCCATGCTGCCGATCCAATATCCATCAGAATAATTTGAGGATTTCCATCTACAAGCCATCTTCCTGTGTGCACCTTGAAACCTTTCTGCCTGAGAGCTTCCACTGCATTATTCATAGGTTCGGAAGCAAGAGGGCCTTCTTCAACTTCTGTTCGAGCACAGTGTTCTTTATAAGGACCTATGAGGCAGTATTGGTCCCCCATTTCCTCAGTGGAAACATAAGCCTTTGATCTAATGACAGTATAAATGCCTCCAACTGAAACAATAAACATTTTTGTGAATTGTGAAACTCATAAGGTATTATTGGTCCCCCATTTCCTCAGTGCAAACATAAGCCTTTGATCTAATGACAGTATAAATGCCTTCAACTGAAAACAATGAATATTTTTGTGAATTGTGAAAGTTTTGAGTCATCTATGTGACTTATGATTTGTAATTACACAATTACATGAATTATTGATTCGAATACACAAAAAACAAAAATAAAAAAACATTGTTGTTTCTGTTAATTCTTATTATCAAATCAGGTGAATACAAATCCAAATCATCAAATCTTCAATAATTTGAGATCATTTCATCGGGCAGTTGTATAGCCTTCTCACTCATCACATATTATTTTTTTTGGCAGGTCCATGAATATTCTTTATTTTAACCAAAACCAATTTGAAAACAAGGTCGGTTATAGAGGTTATCTTTGATACTGCAAAAGTACAATTTTTGCAATATAAAGATAAGAGATACATACATAGAAACAAATAGAATAGAGTATGTCATAAAAGATGTTATCAAATGACTTTGAACTTGGTTTGCAAAAAAAATTGAAGACCACCATGTTTGATTGCAATTGGATAACAAATAAGGCAGTTATGAAGGTTATCTTTGATACTGGAAACGTAAAATTATTGAAATATGAAATTTAATGTTGATATGTGTGCTTATGAATCAAATAGAGTAGAATATTTTATAAAAGATGTGATCAAATGACCAGAGACACATTTTCAATATAACTTTGCAAGTACTTTTTGATGTACCTTGTTTCCAAAAGAATTGGAGACCACCACATTTTAATTTACGTTGTATTCATCAATTGTAAAGCAGCAAAAATTCAAAACAAAAATCTCATAAGTTTTATGACAATGGGAGGAATGTATTTATTCTTAAACTAGCGAAAGAGAAAGGAATATAATTTATATACAAGTGGAGACGGTTTAAGTACATCAAAAATAAGAAGCATATTCATCTTATTGATTACAGTGTGTGTTTACCTTTATTAGCTGCTTCCCATGCAATTTCGAAAGACCATCGATTTTGTTCTTCTGCAGTCATACCACGATCTAAGTATGATAGAAGGTTGTTCATTGATTCCACACGATAGAACCGTCTTGAAGCTCTTTCCCTAGACATCTTACTGCAATAAGAATCAATAGATCAACAATATTTATATTTTAATATTTTCAATAACTTGCGATTTCTGCTTTTAGGTGATCAGTGAAGATTTAAATAAATTCTTATCCATAATGTCATGGTTAGAAGATAAGGTGTTGATAAACAAAAACCTTTGAATAATATATATAAAGAATCTTGTATATATATATATATAACTAACTTATATATATATATATATATTTAATTCATTCATATTACAATAATTTTGATTGATCTATGATAAAAAAATCAATATATTATTCAAATAGAAAACTCATGAAAGCATTTGCCACATACAACTCCAATAATACAATTCAGAAAAAAAATAGATCATGAACTAAAACGAATCCTAATCATACCGATTTCTTATTTACCTACCTACTCACTGGTTTATATTCACTCGGTTTTTCAGTAATAAAAATTTAAACTTGTTTTCTCCAGGAAAACTTCATTAAATAATATTCAATCAAATGTTCAATAAAAAACTGAAAGGAAGACACAAGTTTAGTATAAAAAATATAAATATATCTTCTGAAGAATCTGAAGGTCACCTTGTGAACGTGAATGCAGTCAAAGAGTAGGAACGGACAAGAGAAATCACTTTACGTATTTGTGAATGAAATGGTAAAATTGGTTCAAAATCCTTGAAACAACTGTCCTTTCAATTTCATTCATAAAATTCAAAATCTGGTTGGATTCTGGTGTAGCCAATCACGAGCCAGGATAACATGTCATGTGACATCAACGTCAGAGTCAGCGTAAACGATGACTTCGGCAAAGATTGCAAAGAATAAAGAAGAAGAAAATAGATTGGTGGTTATAAAAACATGACCGCAACTCTTCGACAGTAATTCAAAAGTAACAAATGAATAAAATAAATGGTTTTTGATAGGATATTGTACTATTTTTAATTATTTTAAAGGTATTAAACATTAGTTGATGAGGGGAGCATCTTCATTTTATATCTTCACCATCTATTTTTATGTGCTGGCCACTGCATTCGTTATGTAGTTTGTGTTTACTAATGGAATCTCAGAGCAAATATAAACATAGAGATGCCTTTCTATCCTTGTTTTTTAAGCCAACATCACCTTGTTTATATTTACATCTGTCCTCCAACTAACGCATCTAGTTGCATGTCCTCTAAACTGAATGTTTACATCCCCTCAGTCCCCTTGACCATATTTCATTGTTGAGAGAGATGGACATCGTGGTTGTCTACAAATCTGTTATGTTTGAGTAGAGAGGGCATCTCTATATTTATCATTGCTCTGAGAATGGAATATCATTTTCCATTTTTCTTCATATATACACAACCTGAAAAAAAATCTTCCGAATATATCTTGCGAAATTGAACGGACATGGAACATGTAATTTCAACAAGTAAAATTTTTCAAGAGTTGTCATTTACGTTCAATATTCAGTTATGTCACAGATTAAGTTCCAGTTCCAGATGCGACAGAGGGACAAAGAAACTAGTTTTAAAGAGAAATAGAAGAGACTCCCATTTAAAGGTCCACATATTCTAGCTGTTGCCAAATTGAGTTAAACGTACTGGCGACGGCTGCTGCCACAGCACAGCACGATGTCGATGGCAGTCGCTGCTGCGCTCTCCCACCCGCATCGCGATATTTCATAACTCAATGTGTCAACTCTGTAAATACGTAGCCTTACTGTGGCCCTACCACAGATTACGGGTTCGTACGGCCAGGCACGGCATTAGCTGTTTGGTATCGAGTAGATTAATAGATAGTTCTTAGAAGACAGGTATATATGTAATTAAGGTTGAGGGTATATAATAACATGTAGTAATATAGAATGTTCTGTTATGTTATAAAACTAGTCAACAAACTATACTTATTGTTGAATAGACAAAAGTGTTTTTAGTGATATTATAACCGACTGATATTACATTGTGAATTGTTTACGTTTTGGAGTTTGTTTGGGGTACTCCAGAAAAACCTCAT
The DNA here is from genome assembly GCA_958298965.1 of Chrysolina haemoptera. Taxonomy (NCBI): domain Eukaryota; kingdom Metazoa; phylum Arthropoda; class Insecta; order Coleoptera; family Chrysomelidae; genus Chrysolina; species Chrysolina haemoptera. The sequence goes on from OY282584.1 coordinate 31,450,499, forward strand.
TTTTATGTAGAAAACAAAAAAATTATTTACTTCTCTGATCCCCCTTATTTAATTAAAGCCGCAAGAAATAACTTAATCAATAATGAATTGAAATGGGGTAATGAAAAAACTTCATGTAAATCTATTGAAGAATTTTATCATAAAGATAAAGCGTTGCACAATCGTTTAGCTCCGAAATCTAATCTAATTTTGAAAAGATGAGAGTGTACTTAGCCGTACAAGTATTAAGCAACACTGTAGCCTCGGGGTTTGCAACTTATATTGAATTGAAAGCTTTACCTGCTGAGGCATCGGGTACACTACATTTTTTTATCACAATTTGATAAACTGTTTGACATGTTCAATTCGTCACGATATTGCTTAAAGGAACACCAGAAACCTTTTTCAGGTGAGGATTGGCAATTGAATTTTTTAAACGATTTTCTATTGTTTTTGGACAAAATCAAAACATTCAAAACTAATAAAAAAGGCATTCTCAAAGATGTAACCAATTACATCAAATTTATAAGTTGTTGGAAAATAACTATTAATGGCCTGGTAGAATTATCAAATTATTTAAAATCTGAAGGTATACCCATTCTCTAGAGCTTTTCAGAAGCTATTTTTCACCAATTATTTTCACACAGGCAACATGAATAGCCAAGACGATTTGGGCTCTTTTATAACAAAATTGGCAGAAATTCCGTCGTCAGCCTTGCCCCATCAGGACTCTGCCTCTTTTCGAGTTAGTGATGCTGATTACCGTACACAGCTACTAACCGAACAGAATGCTTCCAAATATGTTTGTGGATATTTGCTTTCGAAATGTTTACGTATACATTCATGGCAAGTATGTAACAAATTTGCTACCGAAGATTCTTGTTTAGACGACTCAAACATATTCATCCATTTCAAAGCCTACGACAAAAAAAGTTTATTTGGTTCCTTGAAAACGCCACACGAAAGTTTTTATTCCTATATCTATTGTTTGGAGAAAGTTTTTTTTGAAAATGTTTTGAAATGCTTGGTTTCGCCAAGAGTTGGCTATAGTTTGTATTTGCTCTGCTTATCCATAAAAGGGTTTTCCCATCCTTGACTCCCTCAATAAGTTATTTATACATTTAAGATTATACTATCTGTTGAAATACAGCAATAGAGATTTCAAAAGTAGCAACAAAAAAAATCGCAAGCTTTGCATTTTAATGAACTTGTAAGAAATAAACAGTATGTTCTATTTTATAATAGAAACTTTACGTGATTTATGTCTTTACTTTAATAACTTAGTCTGTGCTTTTATTCCAAATATATATAGTATGTTCCTTTGAAATTCAAAAGTACCTGTTACTTCCCTTGAAACTGGTAGTTATAAAAACAAAAAATTCAAATTCAAACTTACTACTTAACGATCAACTTGATTTGAATAACTCACTATTGTTTAATTTATTTTCTTAGAACTACAACTAATTTCCAGTGTATCCTTAATTAATCGGTCATGTTATTGTTATTCCACAGATTAAGTTCGTTATTCCTTAGAAGTAGAATTTTCACCATTTAATCTTAATCCTTCATCTTAGAAGTAGAACTAATACCATTTAATTTTAGGATGTACTTTAATTAATGCAGATATTTTAGGGCAAGTATACCCTTCTTATCAATAATTAGTTCCTGCCTGGAAATTGGCGGTTACTTATTATTAATTTGTTATGAAAGTTATATAAATGAATGTCCTTAGTTTATTGTAGAGGTGTTAAAATTAAATTTGTGAAGATCGAATCGTCTCCTGTCTATTTTATACAATTACTATAGATCTTCATCAAGTAACGGTCGAGTCAATCAGAAAACATTTCAAGATCACCAAAATATGACAATTCACACAAAAAAAGCTACAAATTGAAGGTATGGCTGCAGTTCTGAATTCCCAGCCGGTTTATCAATATCCTGTTAGCGTAGTTTGACTGACAGCTAAATTTGACTGGTGGTTAGAATGAATGTGCCATTCGCTCAATTGAACGAATAAACTCACATCTATCCGCTAACCATCATTAACGTATCAGAGACATTTGACTGAATATTGAAAAACCGGCCCTTATATTTCCGTTCTCGGCGCACTCCAATTTAAACTAAAGGTCCAAGCTGGTACGAAGTCATTGCAACGAGTGAAGAAAGATCAAAGGCGGTGGGCGGAGTGTCACATCTGGAACTTAATCTGTGGTTATGTACAACATACCTTTCATAATGGTTGAAGTTAATCAGCTTTGAACCTAAATACTGAGAACCAAGTTCTAGAAATTTATTTAATGCAACATTGACAGTATTTATGACAAAATACTTTTAAAAATAATATTTCATGGTCATACTGTTATGTATAAATAAATTATAAAGGTTAGGAGGACCTGATCAAATATTTTATAGCTATTTTAAAATTGAGAAATGTACCTACTCTGAGTGATGATCATATGTCATGTTATTACGAGTAAAAGTTACCTGTATTGATAAGGTGCACTTTGACAGATAACCCAAAAACTCACCACATTAGCTACCCAAACAAACTTTTACCTTAAATACCAGATATTTAGTCTGTTATAGGCCCCTACTCTTTGATGTAGTGGCTACTGGCTACACTGCCGATTGTCAGATCGAAATAAATAAAAATACAAAACATAAATTATATTCATTCTTGTTGTAGCTAGATTAGTATAGTAACCACAGACAAATGTAAGCCACAAGTGAAGAATGAATCATAGCACTTTGAAACTCAGCACATAACTTCTTGACATCATGTATTGTTAGAAAAAAAATTGTTTACTAAAAAATCAGGGGTGGAACCCAAAAAAATTGTTATTGCTATTGTTTCGGAAAGTATAAGATTTTTCAAGAAACAATTTCAACAAGGTGAAGGACAATTCAATTCTCCACAAGAAATATACTTAGTAATTTCTCACAAAATGCGCTCGTTTTCTCAGAAAACCTGATTGAATTCCGATATCAAATTTCAAGCTCGCTATTAAATAAATTTGAAGTATAAAACATACATGCCGAACAAATTAATTGGATATTGACCTTGGTATACCAAAAATCCAATTTTCGTTGATAATATTATTTGTTACCGTTCGGGGATGATTTTTTATGATTGATAATAATGTAATAGACGTCATTATATAACCCCCGAACAAAATGATTGGCACTGTTTTACAAAACTAGCGAAAAAAAAATCCGTAAAAAAATTGTCAATACAACGTTATGAATGGCAGATTTGGTCATGTTATGGGTTAGAAAAAATTGCATGTCAGATATTTGGCGATCAATTATGGTGTGCCGAACAAGAAAACGTAATCGCCGAACATTTATATACCAACCTCTGCCCCCATACGTTGTTGTTTTAACACAACGAGAAAACAACAATTATTTCAAAATTTTGAAGTTTGAGTCCTAACAAGCGATTCCGTTCGACACAATACCACTACTAGATTTACAAAAAGCATTTTCATTTCCTTTCTCCTTCTACATTAGATGCGTTTCGTTTGTTCCATTCTGGTAGCGGCACTAGGAATAGATTGACTCATGACTTACACATAAAACGACAAAAATTACATGAATGACAAACCTAACGATAGTTGATAGTTCTGTTGACTCAATGCTTCTGACAGCAATACAGGTGGTGAATCAGAGAAATTAAACACAACTGACGACTTGACGAGATGACGCTGAAAATTCCCTGATTGATAAAGACAATATTCCACTAACGTTGATGTTGCGCGTCATTGGCGCTCCACTACCTCAATATTCGTAGATGGAGTACCTAAATGTGATAGTTTGATGACTTACACAGATATTGCGGAATACGATTAATGCGGTTGAAACGTAATGCATTTTATTCGCATCTGTCAAAATTTACAATAATATTAAAATTATGCCGAAATCATGACACAGAACCCAAAATATATCAATTTTGTACCAAAAATACTAAAAACGGGCACAGCATAAACGTCTCCGTGTATCCATGAGCGAAGGACTGGGGCACAGCTATGGCATCTCCATGTATAAAGGGCGGCTTTTTATACTATTTTCCTCCTGTTAACTTCTGATCGGTTCGACGAACAAACATGGGATGAAAACCGTTTTGAATGGTATCACTGATACTATAGTTTTTGAAATGGAAGACATTGTGATTGCTTGATAGTATATGGGTCATGTGACATATCGTTGAAAAAAAATTCATTTCTTTTTCCAACCATCTATATTTTTTTCGTATTTCGTTATTTTTTACCATATACACTCTGAATACCTATCCAGTATAAGTGCGGATATAAAATAAATGGTACCTACCCTTTTCACGATAAATTTGAAACGTTTGATGTGAACGATAAGACAAAAAATATTTTGAATTGTATTACCGATACTACTTTTTGAGAGCAGAAATATTGCAATTACTCGACAGATGGCGCTGAGGGCACATCAACTTAAAATTTTCAAAAGGCATAGAGATCGATATTGTGAAAATACGTATAAAAGAAAATCAAAAAAATTCAGTTGTGTGTAATTTGACTCCACGTGAAATTTGTAATTTTTAAATTGACCCTTTCTAGGGCAATCACAATGTCTATTATTGCAAAAAGTAGTATCGGTGATACTATTCAACATGGTATTTGTCCCATGTTTGTACGTCGCACCGTTCAGAAGTTACCAGGGGGAACTAAAAAAAAAGCAGCACTGCATTTAATTTTTTTGGCATAACTTTCTTTGTATCCATCATTTTGTCATGAAAATTGGCAAACGTCTTACCTTAATGAATATCTTCAAAATGCACTGCATGCCGAACAGTAGGTAATGATTATGATATATAATCATTTTGCCGACAACTTACATATGTTTTTACACCCTGTAGATCCATTCAAATTGTTCGGCAATGGTTATTTCGTTATATTTTGCATTGCAATGAGCTGCTATAAAAATTTCAAAGATGAATGTATGATACACGCATACTCTACACCCTGACAACAAATGTACGCAGGGGTGGTTGGCCCCTGATCCAGCCAAAATGTTCGGCAATCATATTTTCTAGAGTTTTAATGAGTGATTAGTTGAATCAACAAACTGCCGAACATAAACAAATGATTATCTGTTATTGAATTTTTTTTTACAATAGACAACGCCACTGCGCGTCGTATCCACCATACACGTTCTGCGTTGCCGTCCGCCCATACTTTTTTTTCAATAACAGTAACTTGCGAAATACGCCGAATAGTAAGAAATGATTCGAGATCCCCGGTTTTTTAATACAACTTCATACCCTCGCGCCCCCCACCCTTTGGTCCACGATTTTTATTCGGCGACCTCAGGATCGGCTAGTGGAAGGTGTAATTGAGGGGGTTCTTATTCTGCTGAGTGTGAACAAATGAGACAAAAACAATCCGTTATGGCCTCCCGGTCTATTCATTCCTTGTCGTCAGTCGAAACGATTGATGTATATCCATCTTGGTCTAATATTATGTGTTGTTCTCTATTATTTCAAGTGGCCATCTTCTTTTGTATTATTTGTCTACATTCCCTCATTGACCTAAAATTTTCACTTTTTGAAGAATTTGAAATTTAAACTATCTGAAAAAAACGCTGAAATGAAATAAATTAGGTTTTCACTAGTAGGAGTGCATTATAAGATACGAGTAAATAAAATAACTTGAATTTTATGTTTCAATTGAAATACGGGGTTATCACTTGGTGAAAGTTTAAAATAAGTATTAGCCATCTTTAGGGGAATGTCATAGAGAAATATTCGGGCTAGGCCAAAGGCACTGTTATGGAATAGAAAAAATGAGGAGAATCTGGAAACAATTACCCCAAGAGGTTTTAGGATTGGGCACTACAAGTAAAAAACTAAAAAAGTCTGATATTTTCCATGTTTAAAAAAAAATAATGGTAGTTACCTATCACAAAAAATGCTAGAGTCGATCAGTGATTCTAGGTATTTTTTAGCTTTAAATAAACAGATAAAATCAACTTTCAAAAACCATTCAAAAATACCTAGGAACAACACAATTGCACAACCCCAGAATAAATCGTTCTTTTTGGCATTATCTGTATGCTGTGATACAACTACAAATATTTGCAATCACAAAAAACGACATATATCTTTCAGATTGATAATGATCTCAGAGTGATAAAAGACCATATAGATGCCTTCTCCATCCTTGTTTTGAAGTCAACATAACTTTGTTTGTTTACAAGCGAGGGCCTCATACATGTTAAGTCCATATTCATTCGTGTAGTTTCGTGTATGCCCACTCATTTCATTCGGATCAAGTTGTCATTCTTTGTTTGTATTATGGTCCTTCATACTATTAAATGTAAACAAACTCTCGATAACATTTCACCACTCGTCACCCCCCTCACCGACAAATTGTATAGAAAAGGATAGTTCATGTTCACTTCAAACAGCTTCTGTTGCTGGTATTTGCCTTTCATAGGATTTATTTTTATAATAAATCAACTTTGCACTCAAACCCTTGATTTTTCTCCTTGATGTCACCTTCAAATTGTGATATTTTTACAGGAGTGCTTCATATTAGACCAAGCTATATATAGAAGTTTTTTTACCCACAAAATAAAAGACTCAAATGGCCTATGTTAATTTTTATAGGATAGTTCGTTCATGAAAACCCCGGTTTTCGCCCCAGCAAAATCGATTTGTGGAACTTTTTAAACAAGAAATATTTTTTTGTAAATATTCCCAAAACTATTGAAGGAATCGTTTTACAGTCAATAAAACTTTTCTAGAGAATTATTAAACCTACAAAATGTTTTTTGTACGATCAGATCGGTGCACTTTTGTCCAAGAAAATCGGGAGAACTTCAAAAAGAGACCATTTTTCAAAAATTCACAAGTTTTATAAATCTGAAACTGGACAAACATTCAAGGGTTATCTTGCAAAATGAGATTTAATGGAAATCATCATATTAAAATTCTGTAAACGGCATCTGGAAGTAAAGATCAAACACTACAATTTGTATATTTTCGATTTTCCACATGTTATATATTATCTATCAGTTTCCACAATATTGTTTGTTCAGCTTCATATTTGTACAAATTATAAATTTTTTAAAAATGGTCTCTTTTTCGATGTTTTCCCGGATTTTCTCAGTGGAAAATGCACCGATCCTGTCGCTTAAAAAACTGTTTTGTAGGTTTTATAATTATCTACAAAAGTCCCATTGACTGTAAAACGATTCCTTCAATACTTTTTGGGATGTTTGCAAGATACCAAAAATATTGTAATTTTTTTTCTCGTTTAAAAAATTCCACAGAGCAATTTTGCTGGGGCGAAAACCGGGGTTTTCATTTACAAACTATCTCATGAAGAGTAGTATAGGCCATTTGCGTCTTTTATTTTGTGTAAGAGCCTCTTATTTTTATCTACAGCTTGGCCTATAGGTATCCCTTTTATTACTATTTTCATTCTTCTCATGATCTTCAGCTGCATCCTCCGATGAATAGTGTTACCTGGTTTCTGTTGAATCCAAAAGAAGGCCCAATCTCATGTTTAATTCTTGTGAGGAATCAGGAAAGTAACTTATAGGGTTTTCAGCGATCACGAACGAGTTTCCAACAGTAGACGGATTTATATTGACATTGCTTGCTATTTGCTCTGTTGCACCCCGTTTGTCATTTCTTCCAAATCAATTGTTGGTAGGTACTGCAGGTTACGAAAGCGCAGAAGGGCCATAAAAAATTAAAAATTATAATTCTGACTTTAAAACTCGGAATTAGCCTTATTCCGACTTCGCAACTCGGAATTAGTATAATTCCGACTTGACTTTACAACTCGGAATAGGCCTTTTCATTTAGATGAGTTTTTAATGCACATGCGCTCGTTTTGAGCCCCAAAGTCTGATTGGATATTGGGAAAGTGAATAGCCATTGGTTACGTTTTGAAAAATTAATTTGAAATTGGCTCAGTTCAAAATTCGCGGTCTGTCAACCTTAATTTCATGACAACAACAGTGCTTTGTCCCCAACAAAATGATCCATTGGCGTTCATTGAGTTCATTCTCGTTATTTGTTACTGATAATTGTAGTTTATTTTTATTTTTGTGCGTTTTTTATAATAATTATAGTGTAATTCGAAAAAAGTTACTCAATTTATTACCTCGACTCTCGACTTTACTGTGTTGTGTGAAAGCTACAATGGTATGGAAATGATGTGTTTGTAGGAAAGAAAGGGGAAAAAACCATACTCGAACCTTTCACAGGTAAGTTTTAGTTTACTTTGAAAATAAATTCAGAAGTCGAACGAATACATGGAATGGGTTCACAGTGCCTATCTAGCAGTTATTATAATTTTATAAAGTAAGGAAAGTAGCATATTGACCTTTGGACACTTAATTTTTGTTATTTCCAACCATAGGATCCACATTGATGGATTAATGCTACTACCCCATAACTGAATAAAAAATATAAAATGAAAAATGCCACAACGGAAGAGGATTTGCACATATAATTTATATCCTGTGAAATTTTTAATATGGATTCATTACCCAGAATACAGTAACAACTAGACTCATTTGGGTGTATTTCAAAAACTTGTTTATTATTTTTGAAGCTACGAACTTTATTTTTTTAGATTTATGTTCATTGATTTTATAGCGACGATGTCTAGGTTTCTTTAATATGCCAACTGTGAGGACTGTTGTCAGCAGAATCAAAAAGCACCTATCATTATATCAAATATTTATTGAAACATTCAAAGGACCACAAAAAACTGACCTGAAATTCCACCAAATCTCAAAAATAGCGCGTATCGCGTTTCATCAACAAAATTTCTCAATTCTTGGATATGTTGAAAGTTAACCAACTTCTTAATTATTCATTTTTAATTTAAAATAAATGCGTTCTTTTGTATTAAATATTCGTTCTTAGTGTCATTCTTAGTGTAGTTAAATCTACATATGAAAAAAAGTTTGACATTTTATGTCTGTTGACGGGTAATAAAATATAACTTTTCATGAAATTACTTTTTTCCCTGAGAACCGTGAAAAAAGTGAGTACTTCTTTCCCACGGGAAAAAAGTGAGTGATTCTTTCCCGGATATATGTACAAATAGGTAAAGGTAGATATTAAATCGTCGTTTTTCCAGTCACAGAAAAAAATAGTGTATTATACACGGGAAAATATTAGATTTCAGCTCTCGGTTTGTTTTCTCCCTCCGCTTCGTCAACACAACCTCGAGCTAAAATCTAATACTTTTTTCCCTTGTATAATAAATAACTATATAGTTAGGTAATTTTTACCTACTTTATACCACCAAAAACCTTTCATTCAAAAAAAAAAAAATGTACCTACACGAATTTTTCTGATGGTGAATTTTCTTCTCCATGTAAATTCAAGTTAACTATCCATGAGAAAAGTCGGAAGGATTATTTTATTTCCTTTAAAAAGAAAAAATATTCGCCGTCACTGCTGTTGGGGCTGTCAGGTAAACAAAGTTAGTCATTTGTCATCTAAGTGAAAAGGCCTATTAGTGTAATCATTGTAGTTACAGTGTAAAAACTGATTAATAACAAATGAAACGAAAAATTTCGCTGGAAAGTGGAAAATTTGAGGCAAATATCTGTCAGAAAACAACTACTTCCCCCAGAGGAGGACACAATTGCAAGTGCTAATTGCAATCCAGCATTCAATATTATCCCTCATTGGCTGGGAATGTCCACCTGCAGATATGCGATGTTTCACGGTTCGTTTTCCCACTCATCAGTGCAAGAATAGGTTAGACAACATAAAAGTTATCTTTGCACCGATGAGTGGGAAACAAACCGTGAAACGTGTCATGTCTACAGGTGGTCATTCCCAGCCAATGGGGGATAAAATGCAATGCTTGATTGCCATTAGTACTTGCAATTTTGTCCTCCTGGAGGAACATTGCACAAATGGATGTCCGATGTAATTCATAATGTTCGTAGGGGGGAGTAGTTGTTTCCTAACAGATATTCGTCTAAAATTTTCCAGTTTGTGGGATGGTGTAAAGAGAAGGGTAATACGACTTCGTCGAAATTTTTCGTTTCAACTGTATGATAACTCTCCGGCACACTTTACCGAAGAATGCTTCTTGTTAATGGGTTTTAGGTGTTATCGTTCATTGGGTGGGCCAGGATAACTCTTTTGTTGTCTGAGCTTTCCTTGCACTAATGAGTGGAAAACGAACCGTGAAACATGTCATGTGTGCAGGTGGTCATTCCCTTGCAACACGCGCGTTTAGTGAAGACGTCACGCCGTCAATTTTTGTTGGTGTAAGTCAATCTTTTGAGGCGAATTGGATGCAAACAAACCGACCTCAGCCAATAGCTTTGTTGTTATCCAGACTGACTTACACCAGCAAATTTGGCGGCATGGCGTCACATTAAACGAGCGTTATTGTGTCCTCCTGGACGAACATTGGACAAATGGATGTCACATGTAATTTAATGTTCGTAGGGGGAAGTAGTTGTTTTTCTGGCGTTGTGAAGACGGAATTGTGCTAATTCCGAATTGTGAAGTCGGAATTAGGCTAATTCCGAGTTGTGAAGTCAGAATTATAATTTTTAATTTTTTGTGGCCCTTCTACGCTTTCGTAATTACCTATCATAATATAATATTATAGTTCAAGGAATTTTCCAAAAGTGTAATTTTGTGGAGTAAATTCGTTTCTCGACATGTTTGTTTTTGCCCTTCTATAATTGTATTGATATTATTTTCACTTTTTCAGATTGGAAGATTAAAATAACCAAAAATCCGTATTCTGAAAGGCGAGAGGCAATGTGCGATGAACTTGCATTGGACCTATATATTGCATAGCATGCCACTTGCTTACTCAGGACGCTTTTTACAACGAAAGCTTGTTGCAAGTTTTTTTCTACCTATATACGCGCACGTTTGCTCAATTTGTTGTAAAATTTGAAATCACTCGCTTTTCCAAGTTTCCCGCCATAATATATATACAGTGTGACCCATTTAAGACGGAAGCACTCTTATAAATCGTACATTTTTCAACCGATTGAAATGTTTTTTTTTGTTAGGTAGATATTCAAAAAGTCTATTAGGACACCAAATTTCATGAATAAATATCAATTTCCAGGACCAACTAATATTATTTTTCAAGGTAAAAATCTAAAATCTGACTACTCCACTGGATTTGTGACTGTTGAGTCTTAAGTGTGATATATTTTTATGTTATACCTTGTATATCTAGGAAAGGGAGATTTTTATTGTTTTTGGAGTTGTTGTTGTCATCTTGACAGAAATGAAGAAAAGATAGAAAAGTAAAAGTTGTTTGAAAATAAAAAGACAAAAAGCTATATTAGCGATAACATTTGGTCCTGACGAGCCGATATGAATCAAAGTATGGATAAAAGGAGTCGAAGGCCAGGCGCAGGTATCAACAGAAGTTTATCGGCCGACTACATATGGCCCCAAGGATTCGGAGAAACTTCTGTAGCGCCCAGAAACGTAAGCAGAGTTCAAGCTGATAACCATGCTAAAAAAACCTGTGAAGATACTGCTTCCCTGAAAAGCTCCAAGCCAATCCTGGGCAAGAAGTAATAAATGATCTTAGACAAACAAATAAAATGTGTCAAAGTAAAGAAAATGCAGTCAAACTTAAAAATTCTGTTAAACTATTACTCTTGTGATCAACATGGTTATGAGTTAGGTGAAATGTTAAATTGACATCTTCAATATCATAATGTTTTGTCAATTATTAAACCGTTTGCTTGCCAGAACAGCATTATTGAAAACTTTCACATTAGATGATTCTGTTATTATATTAGGCGGATGAAATGACTTTAAGAATAAACTATACCCACTTTTTAGAAACTTGAATGGTAGACTCAAAAGCTGCCTACATACAAATTTGCATGTTATATCAGTTCCTTACTGTATGAGTAATGAGTATAACCATCTAATAACCTGTACACTGGGGCGATCTCTTTAAATCCTCGAGATATAATAATAATAATAATATATATATATATATATATATATATATCTTCGCCAGGACAATGCCACCCCTACAAAAGAGATCGTCCAGCCAGAGAGTTATTTTTGTAGGTAATTAAAGAAGGTAGCGCGATACTCGCTGCCACCAGATCAGATATAAGTTTTAAATCCGCTCGGATCATACAGATTAAGAATTTAGTGGTGTGGTTTCTAGCGGTCGGCTAGGTTATGTCACCAATTAAGTCCTTGGAGGGTAGACTCGGCCACGGCTTAAATGCATGGACTTTAGAAGGTTTGAAGGGATCAAATAATACCAGCAAGGTTTTAACAAACCAATTTTATTAAATTACTAATGAGGCGGAAAGTTGAGATAACAATGACTAAGAACTAAATTAATGAAAGGATTTTCGTCTGACTCTAAACGGGAGCAATATCGAGATACTCTCCTTAAATAAAAGACAATTCCAGAGTTATTACTCTCAAAATATAACGAATCTAGATGTTTTACACTGATTGTAAGTAGTTATCAAAGTTCTAGTGTTATTTTAAAATTTAACAAACGGAAAATCAATTGCCCGAGCAAAATCAGAAAAACAATTATTGTTTAAATAATATGCCCTCCCTGAGATCTAATATAAACCTAATTAAATCTATCTGCGCGAGGAAGTTTTAAGTGACCCGCTTAAACACTGCTCCCTGTATATTATGTATATACATATATCTCTATATATTGCTAACTATAAACCAATTTAGAAAAAGGGAACCCAATTCGTCGTTTAATCTGTTCGATAATTCAAAACAAAAAAATTTAGCTGACAGGAATATATTCATGCACAAACAAAAAGGTTCAAATACGCTCACCACTGATCGACGCTCGTACTCTTCCTGTAATTCAATTAAACGATCCACCTTAGAGTAGACGATCCCAAAACTTGAGAAAATAAGGAACTCAAAATGTTCCTACGACTTGACAAAATTACCAAAAGCCGCCACAAATTATTAACGCAGCACAAAAGCCTCTTCGCAAAACAGTGACTTGAAATACCTCGTATTTCACTCCACTCCAGATCTTCCGAACTCGACTATAAGACCAAACCGGCTTATATCCCGATTCGTCTGAACAAACCGACCCAAACCCTGGCTCGAACGCGACTCCCCGAAAAACTTCCCTCAAAAATTCAAAAGCTTGACAATTTCAATACCACTCACGAAATCTTCACAGCCAATCAAATGCTCTCGAATTTGTTTCTGGACTGTGGTACTGTTAATGCCCTCCCTCAGCTCGACGAGCAAGTATGCGAAATTATCGATAGAGTTCTGTTACTCATATCGACTCAGAGGTTGACTATATCTACCCCTCGACCCTAGATGTCGCGACTATGCTATATCCGTACAATTATTCCAAATATTTAGCTTCCCCGGCACGGCGAACCCTTATCTTTTAGAAAGATTAATTTGTTAGGCAAAGTCTAGACCCAGGAGGGTACTTAAACTTTAATGATGTTTGAAATCGTCTAGCGCCCTTCGACCTTCCTTTAATAAAATTGAGATCTTTATTGCATTTCTTTGAAAAATATCTAAACAATTTAATGGTGTTCATGTACTTTTGACCTGGTTAAATAATAAAGTTGAATTTTTTGTTTAGTCTAGCTTTAAAATATCAAGTCTGTGCTGAAACTCTCTTGAAACTTTCTATCCGCAGTTATAGTTGCTGAGTGATTTTACCAAAAAAACATCCAGTACATTATTGTTTTCTAAATTGTATCTGTGTTTCCTATCACTTGATTATTTTGTATTTTGAAATCCTTTTTATGTCGAGTCTGCTTTGAAAACAGATTTCTTGTTGATTTCATCTGACAGAACTTGATTGTCATTATCTGGAATGAATGAATCTAAAATGATGAACCTTTAACAATTTTGCCGATGATCACATATATATTTGTTAAATATATATATCAGATTGGTGTTTGGTCACTTTTTAGGTAAGTGATCGAAGGACTTTGTCTTAAATTTTGATATTTCCTAATATCTGTAAAACTTTTTAGTTCATCTCAGGCCGAGATATTGATAAATAAATACTGTTCTTTGGAGTTCAAGAGTTTGGCTAACCCACATTATAACCTGTTTCTCTACAACTTGGCGCTCAACTAGTGGAGCCGTAGAAATGGATTCCCAAGAACATGGAAGGATTTTACGACCAAATCGAAGATTAGATTATTATGGTTTACATCATGGAATGGAACCAGTAAGAAATGAACCACCATCAGAAAAAGGTAGGAACTTTCCATTAAATAAAAATAGTGAAGCAAATCCAGGTGGTAGCCGTTCGACCATGTTAGCGGAAAATCAACAAAAACTGACACAAAGCAACGGTGGTGCAATTAAACGTACAGTGGTCAACACTAGGATTAATTCTAATTCGTTCACCCCCTCAGGGCCTGCAAGAGTTCAAAATCGAGGTGAAGAAACATTTTCAGATCTTTCAGGAGAAAATTTTGATTTTTTCTGACCAAAAAGTTCTCAACAAGTTAGGCTTTCTACTCCTCACATTTTTGCCAGTGCTCCTCCAGAAATTAATCCATTGAAAATATTGCAAAGTCAAAATGAATATATTACACATCACAAAGATGAATTTCAAAAAGAAAATCAAAATAACATGAGACCACCAAATATGAATTTTCCACCTACTAACCTTGTCAGTGCACCACAATTAGGAAATTTCAATGAAATAGGGGCACCCAGTTTGCATATTAAACACCCAAATATACTGGAGCATGGTTTTCAAGTGCCACAAACCTTCTTAGCACCAGCTGAAAACAGTGAAAAAATTTTGAAAAATTTTGTGACAGAAATTGTAAACAATACAGTTCATCAACTAGCTAGTAAGAATTTGTTTGAACATTCTAGTAAGAATGATAATCATGCAAATGTTAGTGCAAGTAATAATGTAAATAATAATTTAGGTCAGTTACCAAGTGATTTTGCTAATTTATATGTACAGGGTGTGCCAAATACCAATCAGGCATCAAATTTTGAAAATATGAGTTTAAATAACAGTCAGTTATTGCAATATTCTATAAGTGATTTGCGTAAGCTTTTACCCGATTTTGATGGAGAAAGTGATTTGCAACCACTAGATTTTTTACAAATTTTGGAAAGTGTGAAATTTTCCAAAGTTCAGTTTGATCATATAAAAATTTTGCTTGGTCAGAGTTTTAAGAAATCTGCAAAACTTTGGTGGGATGCTTTTTCACAATCATTCAACAGTTATGAGATTTTCAAAATTGAATTTATTGAGCAGTTCTGGAATACAAAAAAGCAAAGGAAAATAAAAGATAACCTTGAAAGTGATGAATATAGAAACGGTCTTTTTTGTGATCATTTCAATTATTGGGTTTCACAGACCAAACATTTGCAACCGAAATATTCACCATGCGAACTTATTGATATGATAGCACCACATTTTCCCCCCAGTGTGTCATGTGTATTGCTAGGATGTACCACACTTTCTCAAGCAGTGGCTCGTCTTAGGCATGCAGATGAGTATTACAAAAATGTTCCAAATGATAATAAAACAAAAGTCGTCAATGAACATAAAAAACAATTTCATTTTGAAAATAAAAGACAATTTTTTGGCGAAGATAAAAATCAACAATATCATGAGAATAAAAATCAACATTATCCTGAAAATAAATATCAACATATTCATGATAATAAAAACAAATTCAATTATGAAAACAAAAATCACTCCTTTGATAAAAATGATCCTATGAATACAAACAGAAATATGAGTGGCATCAAAAATTCCTCAGGTGCGCCACTTAGAAAATGTTTTGGTTATAGTGCAGGAACAAAAAATATTTCTAATTTAGAATGCGAATCTGACGTTGATGATAATTCGGGAAACGTTTCAAACCCCCATGTTTGAATGAAAATATGGGGGCAAATGATTATGTTTTTTTGGAGAACAATCCCCGTGATGATTTGTTGGATGAAAAATGTGATGCTGATCATGTTTCTGAAGAAAATCGTTGTCCTTTAATTTTAGTAAAATTTTACAATTATTATTATTTGTCACTCATTGATACTGGGAGTAAAGTTAGCGCAATTTCCATGGAAGTGTGGACACAATTAAATAATTTTATAAACATCATACCACATTTTGCAGTAACTGGGATTCGAGTTGTTGGAGCATTCAAAACCAAATTTCAAAAGGTTTCATTGCAAGCCCAGTTGAAATTTAGTATTGAAGAAAATGAATTCTTGTTCGAATTTTTGGTGATTAATAATCTTTCTCATCCAGTAATCATTGGTTGTGATTTTTTGAGATTTTGTAAGGCCAATATATCATTAGTTGAACAGAAAGTAACTTTGGTATATGGAGGAAAAGAAATGACCTTTCCAGAAGCAAAATTTATTCACAATTTTGCAGCACCTGACACTTTATCCATACAAGCCCTTGTAAATAAAAGTGAACTGAGGAATAGTTCAGGTGATCTGAGTAACAAAACGAACAAAAATTTTTATGAAGTATTAAGTTCTTGTGGTTTGGATGAAAGTGAGAAAATGAAGTTTAATGCACTC
The DNA here is from genome assembly GCA_958298965.1 of Chrysolina haemoptera. NCBI lineage: Eukaryota > Metazoa > Arthropoda > Insecta > Coleoptera > Chrysomelidae > Chrysolina > Chrysolina haemoptera. Next base: position 31,467,027 of record OY282584.1, read on the forward strand.
TTAGAGTCATTTTCTTCAATTTTTTCGGATAGACCTGGCAGGACTGATGAATACTTTCATGAAATCAAACTGAAGGATAACAACGAGTTCTTTATTAAGCCTTATCCCATTCCTATGGCACACAGAGCTGCTGTCCAGCAAACCATAGATAAGATGGTTGCCTGGAACATTATTGAAAGGGCTCCATCGAAATATATCTCCCCTCTAATGACCACTGTTAAAAAGGATGGAACAGTACGAGTGTGCTTAGATGCTCGTCATTTAAATAAAATAATGGAGCCTGATTATGAGCTTCCACGACCTATTCATGAAATTATCAAACTCATGTCAGGAAAGCGGGTTATGAGTTCTCTTGACATGACTCATGGATACTGGCAATGTCCATTGCGTGAACAGGACAAAGATTATACTGGTTTTATGCATGGAACAAAAACTTACAGGTTCTGTGTTTTGCCTTCTGGTCTCAAAAATGCCACAAGCTCATTCACTCGTTGCATGGATAAAATTCTGGGACCTAGTTTTTCTGATTTTGTAGTTGTCTATGTCGATGATATTCTGGTTATGTCCGGAAGTTTTGAGGAACATTTGCATCATTTGTCTTTAGTTTTTCGACGTCTTGCTGAAGCTGGACTTACCCTCAAAATGGAAAAATGTAAGTTTTTCCGCAAGGAAATATTATATCTTGGCTATGTTCTTACCTCAGAGGGAGTAAGACCTAGTGAGGAGCGTACTCAAGCCATCAGTGATTATCAGAGACCGACTAAAGTAAAGGAATTACAAAAATTCCTGGGACTGTGTCAGTATGACAGGATGTTTTCACCACGTTTTGCTGAGTTGACTGCTCCACTAACAAAACTTTTGAGAAAGAAAGTGCCTTGGGTCTGGGGATCACTTGAAGAGGATGCTTTCAACAATTTGAAAAGCGAGCTGAAAAAAGATATCTTGTTATATCATCCTGATCTTTGTTTGCCATGGAATGTGTCTTCCGATGCCAGTGATGAAGGAATTGCTGGTATTTTGTTTCAAGTGGTGGATGGTCAACAAAAGATTATTGCTTGTGCTTCGAGACTCCTTTTGGACCGTGAAAAGAGATATGGAGCTTATGAAAAAGAGGTTCTTGCAGCGTTATGGGTGATTCAACGCTGGAGAGTATATCTTCTGGGGAACAAATTTACGTTGTTTACTGATTGTCGATCCTTGACCTATATTAATACATGTCGTCTTTTGTCGCCCCGAATAACCAGGTGGGCATTGGCTCTTCAAGAATTTTCTTTTGAAGTTACTTATGTGCCAGGTCATGAGAATTATCAGGCCGATGCTTTGTCGAGACACGCTTGTGTCAGACTACCTACACCAGTGGACAAATGTTTTCAGATCAGCAAGCTAGAATTCTCCAAAGAATTTCTTGTCATTCTGAAAAATATTAGAACTTTTCAATCTGAGGATGAAAAGATTCGACAAATCAAGTCGGCTATAGAATCCGATGAAAAGTTAAAAAAAAATTTTGTGCTTCATAACGATCTACTCTATAAGAGGGGCAGTGATGAGCATCAGTTTCTCCTGTGTGTTCCTGATAAACTTGTGCCAAAATTCATAGAAGCATATCATACAACTTTAGGCCATTTTGGTGTTCATAAGACATGGATGATCATGAGAACTGAAGTCTGGTGGTCTAACATGCATAGAAAAATAAAAGCTTTTGTGAGAACCTGTGACATCTGTCAGAGGGCAAAAAGCTCTGTCTTACCTTCTCCACCCCAAGGAAATATTATCCCTGAGGATAAAAATGACATAGTTGCCACTGATTTGTATGGACCTTTGATTCGAAGTCGTGGTGGAACTTGTTACATATTGGTAATTGTGAATCTCTTTACGAAATATGTTACTCTCTATCCACTCAAGAAAGCAACGTCTCGAGCTATGTTGAACAGGATGTTCAAAGATTATTTTCCACAACATGGCATGCCTTGTAGAATTCTTCATGACAGAGGTACCCAATACACCTCGAAGGTGTGGACACAGACTTTAAAAAATGCGGGAATAAAACTTGTATACAGCTCTGTGCGTCATCCGGCATCCAACCCATCAGAGCGCATCATGCGAGAGTTAGGGAGACTTTTCAGAACCTACTGTTCAGAACAACAATCAAGATGGGCTTATGAAGTACCACGATTTGCTGAGCTTCTGAACGCCATAATACATGAATCCACAGGGTTTTCCCCACGTGAATTGCAGCTTGGTGTTGAGAAATTAACCATCTTACCCAAGGACTTGCGACTGTCTTCTGAGAATTCCAGTTTAAGCCTTGATAGCAAACTTATACTGGCAGAGGCTACGTTGTCGAGTAAAGCAATTCGTCGAGCATTCCGGAGTCCAGGTAAAAGAGTTGTGAATTTTGAGCCTGGTGATCTTGTGTTGCTCAAGGCGAATAACACATCATCAGCTATCAAGTCCGAAATGAAAAAATTTCTTTTGTTGTTTGAAGGACCTTATAAAATTAAAAAGAAAATACACAATCACACTTATGTTTTAGTTTCACCAGAGTGTGACACCCAAGAGAGAGGAACATTTCATGCATCACATTTAAAACATTATAATATACCAGCTCATGCTCAATGAATATCAATTTTCCCATGAGCTTTGGGGGCAAGATGTGCTGAAACTCTCTTGAAACTTTCTATCCGCAGTTATAGTTGCTGAGTGATTTTACCAAAAAAACATCCAGTACATTATTGTTTTCTAAATTGTATCTGTGTTTCCTATCACTTGATTATTTTGTATTTTGAAATCCTTTTTATGTCGAGTCTGCTTTGAAAACAGATTTCTTGTTGATTTCATCTGACAGAACTTGATTGTCATTATCTGGAATGAATGAATCTAAAATGATGAACCTTTAACAATTTTGCCGATGATCACATATATATTTGTTAAATATATATATCAGATTGGTGTTTGGTCACTTTTTAGGTAAGTGATCGAAGGACTTTGTCTTAAATTTTGATATTTCCTAATATCTGTAAAACTTTTTAGTTCATCTCAGGCCGAGATATTGATAAATAAATACTGTTCTTTGGAGTTCAAGAGTTTGGCTAACCCACATTATAACCTGTTTCTCTACAAGTCGTTATTTTAATTTCTGTTTTATGTGGTTCGCCCTATTTGACCCTGAAACCGATACTGAATCCGATATGAGGTTCCCTTTTTCAACGATACAGACTTTAAGAAATTCGTTTTACACAAACAAAAATATATATCTGTATTTTATTACAATACTCCCCCTTTTAAAAAAGTTTTGGCTCAATTGCCACAACTTTTCTCGTTTCGTGCTTCCTGACAATAGTGGGGTTCCCTAACCAAACATTTCTTATTCTAATTTTACAAAATTTTATCATGTTAAAATTTGAAAAGTAGGAGTGAACATATCTCCTATTACACGGCGATACCGTTATCACAACACAAAAAAACCATATTCACCCGCGGTTCCTTTAGCGCACATGAAGATCTATACGCTGGTATTTGGTTTACCAACACTTTGGTGAGTTCTGCTTCTCGATTATTCATTTATGATATACTATTCTTTATTGGTCAGCGGTACACTTTTATAGATACGATTCGTATCGACAGTCTACATACGATTTTGGGCCGCACTAACTGATCGGGGTCGTATTCCTGATAGTCTCTTAGTTCCGTCACTCAAACTGCTTGATTAATGTCTTTGTTCACAGTCCAGTGTGTCTGGGACAAGACAGGGTAACTGCCCGTTGGGAGTGCGGCAATTTGCTGGGGTTCAGTGGTGATTGGCGACTGTGACGGTCCATTCGGTTCATTTGGTTGAGATTGCCTGGGACTTTCCCGTTGGATTACCCACCAAGTCAGGGTATTCCACAAGCTCGCTAGCAATGGTATGCCACACCCTATTGTTTGATACAGGTGGACACCATTCAGGATGACACCTGCAGTGTATTTTATGACACGAAATATAAAATAAAACCCAATTAATCCACTCATGAATATTCCTACGTCGGAAAACCAGCCCCACAGTTGTTTCATGGTAGACTTCGCCAGCTGCTTCATTTCATTGGCATTGAACAGATTGAGCGTTGTGAGGCCTTGTCCTTCGGCTTGCAGGCCCGCTATCCGTCGAGCAAGGATATTTGCCACTGCTTTGCGTTCATTTCCGAAAGTGAGGGTCCTTTGCACTTTGGAAATTTCATCTTGGGTATACAATCCTCTTGTGCCTAAGGGTTGTATTGGGGCAAATTGCAATGGAGTTTCAGGATCCACAGCAATTTCTCGCAGAGCGTTCTTGATTGTAGGATATGGCGACAATCCTATCCACTGACCATCCAAATAATAGAGCGGTGGCGTCAGTCCATTACAATCTATTTCCTCGGCGAATTCTTGGATAACTCTGGTTATCGGAGCCACAAATTTCGACTGATTGTTTACTTCCACAGGTAGCTCGTGATAACATCGATCAGTTCGCCTAATGGTCACTACTTTGGGTACGCATCTCAAGATGTACAGCACCTCACCTAAAACTCGTCCTACATGTCCTCCTTCTTCTTGCAAGATCTGGCTGATTGCGCTTGGTGTGAGGGGAGCCATTAGTAATCGATTCCTCAGTATCTCCCTTCGTACTTGGCACCGCCTATGTATGGTGTCAATGTACAATTTGTCCAGGCCTCTCTTATATGATTGCTCCACATACAAAAATTTACTGTTTACGTATGCCATCAAATCAGTATTTTCTGGAAGTATGCTCATCGATGGCCTGATATACCGTCCTGCTTGTCTTTCGGCTACTACAATCCTTGGGTGTTCGGTCTGCCATACTTCGACGTTGCATAGCATTTTCCTCTTGGTAAGCATTAACGCTATGATTTTCTGCTCATCTTCGACTAATAAGTATTTCTCATTTGTTAACTTACTGGATATCAGTTCTGCTTGACCCTCATATAAAAGACTTAAGTGATTGTCACAGGTTGTCATATAATTACTGTCCCATACACTTTCTCCAAGTATGGTGTCGAAACAATAACCTCTCATGAACTGACAAGTTATTCCACCCTGCATACTTATCTCGTTGTCATTTAAATTGACTTTTGCCATGTAGTCCCTAGCTTGAATCTTTACGTTAGCTAAGATAACCACATCCTTCCAGGTTCGTCCCCTTTCATGATAGGTTGCTCCTTTGCAGGTCCCAGTGCTGTCTAACGATCCTAATAGCGTTAACGTGGCGGTGGTTGAACCATTCATGAGTATTTGGCCGATGTCCTGTTGATAGAGCTTCAGTGTCCTGTAACGATGGAGTAATCTGCATTCGTCGGCTCCCAGTCTGTTCACATAACTAGACAAACCTCCTTCCACCAATGAAGTATGACTATGCATCCCACAGTGATATATCAATCTGGTAACTTCTATTAAACAAGTCCATACGTGCTGATTCCGAATCTCGTTTCGCTGCATTATCTTTACCGAAATAGAATCGTTAAGATACGCGGATTCTGGTTCGGGACACTTTTTAACGTCTCTGAGAGATATGGTAGAAATGTTCACACTCTCATCACTGCAATCGTACGCAATTATTCCGGTTACCGGTACAAAATAGTGCATGACCAGCAAGGTAGTAATCATTAGAACAATCAAGGTCGCGCTGCCTTTCTGCATCTTATTTACCGTATCTGATGAGGGTTGTGTGGACGCTCCTACCTAGATCAAACGTTAGTCGATTAATATAGTTCAAGAATCAATACTTTCATTATATCATACAACTAAAATAAAATGACTGAAGTAAAAAAAAAAATTCTTTACACAGGTCTTCTACTGTCGATCCGGGCCAAAGAAAGACACTAGTGCACCAATGACATACATTATTTAGCTTGAAGAGAATTTTACCCCGAGCTCTTCAAGTAACGGCACTCCTCTCATTTTTCCAAATGCATTCACATCCTTCGACATCCACTCATATTCATCCCAGTCATTCGACTACTCTATCTTCCATATGTCCAAACCTCGACCTCCTCCCAGAACTGCTCTTTCTATCCTCTTCGTCGTCGCTGTCACTAATTTCATCGGACTCTTCCCCTTTAACTGTATAGGTTGAGTATGACTTCAGCCGATTTACGTGCACTACCTGTTCGTTTGTTCCACCAACCTTTTTCACTCTGTAGGTAACTGGTCCTATAACTTCTATTATTGTGTATGGGCCTACCCAGGGCTTGACGAGCTTCTTCGATACACCTGGTTTGACGTGCATCTGCAAGAGGTATACTTGGTCTCCAAGCTCATACGTCCTCTCTTTTGTCTTTCTATTATATTGTTTCGCTCGTTGTTCCTTGGCCTTCTCCGATGTTTTCAGCGCTCGTGTATACACCTTCTTTAGTCTGGCAGCTAGCTCCGAGGCGTAGTTTTCTGCACAGTCATACCTGATCCGCTGCGGTCGAATGAAGTCCTCCACAGGTAAAACTTGTTCACGACCATGTAAAAGGAAGAATGGGGTGTATCCGGTGGAAATATGGACATTTCCTCGATAGGCCATTATTACAACTGAAACCCACGTGTCCCAGTCGCGCTGATTGTCCGCTATGTAATGCGATAGCATGTCCTTCAATACTCGGTGCATCCGTTCAATTTGACCATTTGATGTCGGTGCGTAGCTCGAAGTTTGGATTTTCTTGATACCCAAGATTTGACACACTGCCCTAAATAGTCCAGACGTAAAGTTTGCTCCTTTATCTGTTAAAAGTATTCTAGGTGCCCCATGTCGGTATACGATGTGTTCTACGAAGGCTCGAGCAATGGTATCTGCCTTCTGGTTTGGAAGGGGAATAGCTTCCACATACTTTGTAAAGTAGTCTTGGAAAGTAAGCAGGTAGCGATTTCCATCCCACGAAGTCACTAAAGGGCCCACTATATCCATGGAAGTCAATTCCCAGGGTTCATAAGCCGTTGTGAACTTTTGTAGAGGCGCTTTTCCATGGTGTGGCGAGGTTTTCCGTTTATTGCAGGAATCACAAGCTGCCACATATTTTGTTATTTCCGCTCTCATATTGGGCCAATAGAATCTCTTCTTTATACTCCACAATGTTTTCTGTTGTCCCTGATGTCCTGCGATAGGCATATTGTGAAAATCTTCAAGCACTTTCTTCACCATTCCCTTGGGGACTACTAGCTTTTCATCTCCATCTGCCTCTATTTTATAAACTATTCCGTCGTTATCTAGGTAGAAGTCTTGGTTCTCCTCTTGTCTATCTTCAAGTTGGGCTATTACTTGTTGACAGAACTTATCCCGTCATTGCTCTTTTTCCAAAGTCTCTCGATCCCAGATTGGTTCCATGACTTTGTTTTCTTCCACCAACCAGATAGGTTTTTCTACAGTGCACATGCCGTCGTACACTCTTATCTCCATGTCCGATCCATACCAGATGAATTCAATCATTTCTACCACTTTTTCCCAATCCAGTCCGTTCAATTCACATCCCAACTTGGGTATGGCAAGACACTTATCATTGTGTCTTTCGCAACTGCTTCTGAGTTCCTTAAGACACTCCCACAATGTATGGTAGGTCGGTTTCTCGTAGTAGGCACTTTCCGTGACCAGGTAATAAATGTTCCTTTCCGGGAGCACTAACGTCGCTACTTCTCCAACGCCTTTTCCTTGTCGTTGCAGAGAGTCCACTGATCCATATCTTTCCTTAAAAATCTTCGCGAGTCCCCTTTCCATTGTTAAATCCTTCGACACACAGTGAGCTAGCGCCCAATTCTCCGGTGAAGTGAACAAATATTCTTTTCGATATGTTAAATTTTTGAAGTTTGGTATCTTGTGCTTTTTTATATATTCTTCGAACTCCGCGTACTCTACATCTACAAAGTTCTCCTCCTCATTGTACATCCGACTGAGAGCATCTGCATTTCCGTGAAGTTTACCTTGTCGGTGAATTATCTCGAAATCGTACTCTGCCAAGGCCAGCGCCCATCGGGTCAATCTTGAACTTGGGTCTTTTAGTGACAGTAACCACTTAAGTGGCCGGTGGTCAGTTATAACCGTGAATTTTCTTCCATATACAAAACAACGGAGGGATTGTATTCCATACATCACTCCAAGTAACTCTTTTTCAGTCGTCGTGTAGTTCAATTCTGCCTTTTTCAATTTCCGGCTAGCGTAGGCTATGGGTCTTTCATACCCATCTCTAAGTTGGCTTAGCACTGCTCCCACTCCTAGCCCTGAAGCATCTATGGCCAAAATAAATGGTTGCTCAAAATCGGGAAAAATTAGAATTGAGTCTGATTTCAAAACATTTTTCAGCTTTCTTATAGCTTCCAACACTTCCTCTGTTATTTCGAACTTAACGTTCTTCTTCGTCAAATTGACTAAGGGTGCTGATATCTCCGTAATATTGGGAATGAATCGGCGGTACCAGTTTACTATTCCCAAAAAGGACCTCACTCCCTTGATATTCTTTGGTAATGGAAAATTGTTAATGGTCTCTATGGTTTCAGGGTCTGGTAGTATTCCATCCTGGGAGAGAACATGACCCAAATACTTAACTTTTTCTGCCATGAACTTACATTTCTTTGGTTTCAGTTTTACATTAGCCTAGCTCAATCTTTCAAAAACTCTTTCTAACTTTTTTATGTGGTCTTTTCCACCTTCAGTATTGAAGATGATAATATCATCCAAGTATACCATACACGTTTCTGGGGTCAAACCTGTGAGCGTCATGTTCATGAACCGTTGGTAAGTTGAAGGAGCGTTCACAAGCCCGAATGGCATTTTCGTATACTCGTAGTGACCTTGGAAAGTGCTGAATCGTGTCAACGGTATTGCTTGCTCATCCATATCTATCTGGTGATAGGCTTCGGCTACATCAATGACCGAAAATAGCATATTAGTACCGGCTTTGTGTCCTTGAATCAAATCAGATATATTGGGTAGTGGATAGTACTCTTTCTTTGTCACGTTATTAAGTCCTCTGTAGTCGATGCACATTCTCACTTTCTCTTCGCCGTTCGGCAGTCGTTTGGTTACCAATACTACTGGTGCAGACCATGTGCTACATGAGGGTCTTATAACTTTCATCTTTAATAATCTGTTCATTTCTTCTTCGAGTACTTCTCCTTGGCGGTAAGGTATGCAGTATGGAGCTTTACAAATGGGTTGTGCGCCTGGTACTAAGGTTAAACTGTGCTTTACCTTTGTCGTGCTGGTCAACTCTTCGTCATCATCTCGAAATAGGTGCTTGTACTTCCTGATTATCTCATAAAGCTGTTCCTTATTCTTCTCCTGCAAATGTTGTAAGTCAAATCCTGTCCGGATCCAGTCATCGTTGGAAAAATCTAATTTACAAATTTGTTCATTGGAGGGGTTGTTTTTAGGTAATTCCTCGCCCAAAATAGCTCTACTGAGTATTTGTCCCTTCTTCAAGTTGACCTCCTTCCACGATAAATTTATTATTTTTACTGGGATTTCCTTTTCATTCTTGACAACGGTACGAGCTACGTGTGCTTGGTGATTTCCTATTTCGGAAGGCTCACAGACTAACACATCACCTTCTATGGGCACTTTCAATCTTCCTCGTATGTAAGCTTCTGTTCTTGGAGAAATTACCAAATCCTCTGTTGCTACTAGATCAGATTCTGTTGTTGGCTCTTCTGATGAAGTTTGATTTTCTTCTGGAACGGTCACAGACTCACCCTGTCTCATGTTGGATGATAGCATTCCTGAATCTGGCGTGGAAGCACCTACAGTTTTCCTAAGTTCCGATAATTTCCGTTCTGGGGAAATTCCATTTTCTGATTTCTGAGGAACTGATTTGTCAGAGTCGGTTTCTTTACTGATGTCTTCATCGGCTTTTTCCATGATACACTTTGTCTCTGTCATCTTCTCCGTAGAATCGGCCGCTGCATATTCTGCCGTGATAACCTGTACAGCTTGCGGTACCTCGGTTATTTGTTCTGTCCCCTCTGCTTCCCCTTGCTGAGTCGTTTCTCCATTCTCCCACTTTTCCGGAATCGGTTGGTAAGCCTCTGTCCTCAACTGTCCCCTCTCTTGAACTTGTCTTCTGTGACTCTCGAAAAATTCTCTCACTTCTCTAAGCCATCTTGCCCAGTTATTTTCTCTTCCCCATTGTTGAGAGTATGTTGACTGTCCAATTGTCCTACTTTTATAAATTCGCGAGGCATACGTAGTCATGACTCCAGATTTTGATTCCCTACGCGTTGCGTCATTATTCTTCCTACTGTTGCCATTTCCTGCTTCTGGTCTGCCCCCACGATTTTTGTTACCTCTACTTCTGGTGATTTGTCCTATCCCTGATGATATTTGGCGCTTAATAATTCCATCCATATCTTCTTTATGCAATAATGGGATGACCTGTCCCCATATGGCGACTGATGGTACTTGGTCGTAAGAAATGCATGCCCGGTTGGCATAGAGGAAATCACGCCCCAATAAAGCTTGAACCACTCTCAAAGTTTCATTCTCACAAACAATAGCGGTACATCTTGTGTTTAAAGCTTCGTCTTCAGGTCCTATCAGCATATTTGTGGTACCCCACGTCCGCAAAGGATGTCCTGTGACACTGGTCAGCTGATATGTATCCGCTCCTCTCACGTCTACTTCATTCTCTAGCACTCTACTTTTTTGAATAAGCGTTACCGCTGCCCCTGTATCTACTAAACAATAACTCAACACTCCATTCACTCGCACTCGTATAATATGAGGTATTTCCGGTATATCTCCCGAACTTACTTCCGGTATTATCATAATCCGTCTATTTACCCTTTTATTATCATTAATAGTACCTAAATATCCCGATTCCCTAGAATTAAATAAGTCATTCTGCCTTCCGGTTTTCCAATGGCCTCCCTCCTGGCAGTGGGAATTCGGCCTTACAAGTTTAAATTCGCATTGCCACTATCGTCCTGGCGTGGCCCTGGAAAAGAAAATGATTGTTGTCCCTGCCTAGGTATTGCTCCAGTATTTTGCTTCACCTCTCTAAGGATTTCAGGTTCTAAGTTTTGACCGGTGCGCCTTTCACCAACAATTTCGTCTCTAACTGGGCTCCACTTGCGTTGCTGAAGCTCTACTCTTGGTTGAGTCCACCTATCATCCCTACGTAAATCTAATCGATCCCTACTCTGACTGTTTCTTGGGCAATCTCTTGCCCAATGACCTTCCTGGTGACACACGTAACAACCGCTCCTGTTCCCTGGTTGAACACTGCGACATTATCTGGAAAAATGACCTGGTTTACCACACGAGTAACAATTCCTTCCTGGGGGTGGCTTATTTGTACCTCTAAAACCTCTGGAACCCCTAAAATCACCTTTATATTTATCTTGACTTTCACTTCCCCTATATTCCCTAGCCAACTCCTGTAGCTTCACCAATGCCTCAGCCTTCTCTAACTCTAAATTATCCTCCCGCAGCAATAAAACACCAGTTTCTCCCATAAGGTCCTTTCGTAGCCCTATCTTAAATTGATTTAATAAAAGTTGCTTATGTTTCCTTTTTATTCCTGCCTCCTCGTCCACAGTAGCTCCACCTAAATCTTCCTTGAGTAAGTTAGAACCTAAAATTCTCAACCTAGTACAAAAGGAGGATACGTCTTCATCATGTCTCTGAAAACATTTGCTTAAATTCCACTGATTTTCACCGGGTAATTTAAATTGGCAAAACCTTTGCAAAAATTTAGTCTGGAGTTCAGAATAATTTAGTGTACCTAACTGCACATCCGATTTAAAATGGTTATAAGCATCACCAACAAGTTTAAATTTGAATATCTGGAGGGTTTCATTCTCCGACCAATTATCCAATTTGGCACGCAACTCTAATTTTTCGAAGTACCTCGCCGCTTCTTTGCCTGAAAAATCATCTAGAGTTGCCGCGATCATCCCTAAAGAATATTGCGCTGCCACCCTAACCGGTGCGGGTGTAGGTGCAACCCCTGGTGCGGGTGGTGTCTGATTCATTATAACTAACAACAAAAGACTGGACCCACTGCTGCTCCTTGGACTTCTAACTAACTTTCAGATTAAAAATCGTACACTTATGGGCACAATTTAATTTATACCTTGGGTTCCCTTCCTGTCCTGAAATTCTCAATATATCTTAGCCTGAGATTGCTTATAGTTAATAACTCTAACTCCTACTGTATTCTAAAAAAAAAATTAATTGACCCTTGTATTTTAGTTCGCAAACTACACAAAATTTAATATATTCATTATTATTATTGTTTAGAAACCATCCTACTTATTCCTATCCTTATCTCAATGTTTCCTGTCGGCCTCTAAAAAAAATGTAGTTTCCTGTGTTTTTCACATTCCTTTGTTAAAAAATATTTCAAATCCTTTTTTTTTTCTTGACCCCTTTCTTAAAATCTCTTAATTAGACAATCCCACCGCTGCCACCATTGTAATAACCGGTACACTGGGGCGATCTCTTTAAATCCTCGAGATATAATAATAATAATAATATATGTGTATATATATATATATATATATATATATATATATCTTCGCCAGGACAATGCCACCCCTACAAAAGAAATCGTCCAGCCAGAGGGTTATTTTTGTAGGTAATTAAAGAAGGTAGCGCGATGCTCGCTGCCACCAGATCAGATATAAGTTTTAAATCCGCTCGGATCATACAGATTAAGAATTTAGTGGTGACGTGGTTTCTAGCGGTCGGCTAGGTTATGTCACCAATTAAGTCCTTGGAGGGTAGACTCGGCCACGGCTTAAATGCATGGACTTTAGAAGGTTTGAAGGGATCAAATAATACCAGCAATGTTTTAACAAACCAATTTTATTAAATTACTAATGAGGCGGAAAGTTGAGATAACAATGACTAAGAACTAAATTAATGAAAGGATCGTCTGACTCTAAACGGGAGCAATATCGAGATACTCTCCTTAAATAAAAGACAATTCCAGAGTTATTACTCTCAAAATATAACGAATCTAGATGTTTTACACTGATTGTAAGTAGTTATCAAAGTTCTAGTGTTATTTTAAAATCTAACAAACGGAAAATCAATTGCCCGAGCAAAATCAGAAAAACAATTATTGTTTAAATAATATGCCCTCCCTGAGATCTAATATAAACCTAATTAAATCTATCTGCGCGAGGAAGTTTTAAGTGACCCGCTTAAACACTCCTCCCTGTATATTATGTATATACATATATCTCAATATATTGCTAACTATAAACCAATTTAGAAAAAGGGAACCCAATTCGTCGTTTAATCTGTTCGATAATTCAAAACAAAAAAATTTAGCTGACAGGAATATATTCATGCACAAACAAAAAGGTTCAAATACGCTCACCACTGATCGACGCTCGTACTCTTCCTGTAATTCAATTAAACGATCCACCTTAGAGTAGACGATCCCAAAACTTGCGAAAATAAGGAACTCAAAATGTTCCTACGACTTGACAAAATTACTGAAAGCCGCCACAAATTACTAACGCAGCACAAAAGCCTCTTCGCAAAACAGTGACTTGAAATACCTCGTATTTCACTCCACTCCAGATCTTCCGAACTCGACTATAACACCAAACCGGCTTATATCCCGATTCGTCTGAACAAACCGACCCAAACCCTGGCTCGAACGCGACTCCCCGAAAAACTTCCCTCAAAAATTCAAAAGCTTGACAATTTCAATACCACTCACGAAATCTTCACAGCCAATCAAATGCTCTCGAATTTGTTTCTGGACTGTGGTACTGTTAATGCCCTCCCTCAGCTCGACGAGCAAGTATGCGAAATTACCGATAGAGTTCTGTTACTCATATCGACTCAGAGGTTGACTATATCTACCCCTCGACTCGATGTCGCGACTATGCTATATCCGTACCGTTGTATGAGGATTACCTAGTAATATCACCTCATGGACGTTTCATTGGAGCCGATTTTTAGCGCCATCTGTGAGGAAAACCAGGAAACTTCGAATTCTTCAATCCGGGCAGTAGTGACCCCTACACGGTGCTAATTCCAACTCGATGAAACGTAATTTAGACAGGAACGGATTGAGGGGTTGAACATTATTCACGTTCAGATGTATGAAATAGCTAATAGAATTTCATATTTGGATAATTAGGTTCCAAATTTTGATAATCGCTTTAGGTGATAATATTTTGATATTATAAGTGATTGGAAACTCCCTGTCTTGTGGAATATAATAATAATAATAATAGGTCTTTATTTTCCAAATATACTTACAATATAAGAAGAAAAACGCCGAAAATTAGATGGTGAGACGCATTGGTATACATGTTACCTCTGTTATTATTATTAAGCTCCAACTTACAAAATTGTCGCTGCTGTCCTATTGACGTATCCGTTCATTTAAAGAAATATGAAAGGACATTCAAGGGATTTGTTAGCTGTATAAACTAGTCGATAAAATTTTCTGTGACTAACACATTCAGGAATATTGATTTTTATCGAAATTATAAACATGATGTTCATAAAATCAGATGTGGAATCCTCTGCGACTGAAAGACAAACTTTAGTCGCCATTTTCCATCGTTCAAGAGGTAACCACCGTAGAAGGATTCATGTATTGTAGGTTTGTTCCCATTTCCTTAGGAGTTGTTTTTCTATGTTCAATTGAGAATATTACCCTTGTCAACAATTTAACTGGTTGGAATTTGTAAGTCAGGTTTCTTAAAGTACCTGTCTGACAGAATAAAATCTTTCGAGGGATATTTTTATAAGAGGAAAAAGATGGCAGGCTATCAATTCGAAATTGGTATGTGGGGATTTTTGGGGTCGGAAATGTGTTATTTGATCAAATTTGGGATGGTGGTTCCAAAATCAAAATGGCAAATAATGGGAATATGCATTATGATATTTTACACGCTTTTATTCAAATCAGACTGTTTGTATGTCTGTCTGTGTCAAATCTTGGAAGTGGATTTTGGCCTATTGGCAGTTTTCGAATTAATTCGAAATTTGGCAGGTGTTCATATTTCTGGTGAAAATCTTAATTCATAAAATCAAAATAGCGGACGAGTTGCACTTGCCTCAATCTTCTGAAAATTCCTCTAGCTCTAGAAATGATAACGAAACTATAATTCCACAATGACCATTTTAATAAAATCATAATACAAGTATTTCATTTATTTATTCAACGGGTAGTCCCAGTTACAATTTGTTACAATAAAATACATAATATAATACAATATTGATCATAATGCAGCAGTAGTTTTTGAAGAAAGTATGTGCTCAGCCCCTCATTTATAGAGCTGCAAAAGATATCAACTTGTTGAAATATATCACCATTTTTAAGCATTCGAGTGACAAGAGAAAAAAATCCTCGTAGCAAATGCTGCCTTATAAATTTTGTTCAAAAAGCATGTACATAGTAAATCTTCTACGACACCAGAAACAAATTCCGATATGCATTGACCGCCAAAAAGAATGTACCATAAGGGAAAAAAGTTTATGATTAAGAAATTGGGAAACCATTTCTGGGAAAAAGTTTGTGTGTGTCCAATATCCTAAATATCGATTATGACACATGTCACGTGACCACTAGTATGGCGGGAAACTGGAAAAAAATGCCATGAAGTGACCAAAAGTGAGTAAGACGGCCAGATATCGATAAAAGTAATTTGAAAAAGTTAACGGAAATATAATTTTGTACTACAGAGTTTCAAGCAAAAAAATCGAAAAATTTGAAAATTGCAATTTTTTTTGAATATTTTCTGCTCCATTTACAAAAATCATTTTTTTTTCATCTAAATAGCTTGGCTAGTGGAAAATTCTATTTCGATGATAATGACAAAACTGTCTCATGTTCTCATCACCAGATGGCACTAATTTGAAAAAATTGGGATTTGCCAGAACCCTCGCTGTTACATTGGTTTGTATCTAACAGTTATATCAGGACTATTGTGATGATATGGCAATCTAGAAACATTTTGGTTCCCTGATTACAATTAAGTTTTGATGATAATCGTGCATGAGTGTTTCACATTGCACATAAACTTTGCGTCAAATTAAAGAGGCTCAAAGTGTACGTGCAAAGTAAAACACTCAACTTGATTATAATCATGAAACATGATGTTTTCAATGTAACAGCAAGAGTTTCGGCAAAAATCAATTTTTTTCAGTTTAATGCCATCTGGTGCAGAGAAAGTTTTATCATATCATCGTAATACAAATGTTTCACTACAGTCAAGCCATTCATAAGAAAAAACTTTGATTTTTGCAAAGAGATTGGAATATATTCCAAAAAAAGTTGCTATTTTCAAATTTTTCGATTTATTGCTCGGCACTCGGTGAGTATAAAATGAAATTCCAAGCAACTTTTTCAAATTACTTTTGTCGATATCTTGCAATTATACCTACCCCACTTTTGGCCTCCTCGGTGTATTTTTTTTTCATTTTGCCCCCATACTAGTAGTCACGTAACATGTGTCAAAATCGGTTTTGGGTTATTGAACATGCACAAACTTTTCCCCAGAAATGTTATTGCAATACTAAACTTTTTTCCCATATAGTACATTATTTTTGGCGGTCACAATAATACATAATAATATGATAACATCACTAATTGTGTTGCAATATTGATAGTTTGACCTTTTTGGTTTGCTTGCGAGTTTTCATAGACTTTGACATTGTTTTACTAACTAAAAATGGCGCTTAGCGTCCCTTATAATTCAGCAAAGATTTGCAATCAGTTTGAAAACTACACAACCGCCACTACTGAACCACAACTGAACTGTATAAAACGAAGATATCAAACACAAGCACCTAATCACAACTAATTCGGCAAGAATACTGCGAATTCGTCCAACAAGTGAATAAATATGACAAACATGAAAATCTGTGGCACTGTGGCTGCAGTGCGGTGCGGACCTGAACAATTTTACCTGATTTTACCCAAGCTCGGTGACTCGAGGCAAGCGAATCTCGACTTAAATGGCCGTTCGAAATGACCAATGAAACTCCATAGTCTCCCTCGACGATGCTGCCATCTACACACAGTCTCCTTTTGGCTCCAATGAAACGTCCATAAGGTGATATTACTAGGTAATCCTCATACAACGTCCGTACAATTATTCCAAATATTTAGCTTCCCCGGCACGGCGAACCCTTATCTTTTAGAAAGATTGATTTGTTAGTCTAGACCCAGGAGGGTACTTAAACTTTAATGATGTTTGAAATCGTCTAGCGCCCTTCGACCTTCCTTTAATAAAATTGAGATCTTTATTGAATTTCTTTGAAAAATATCTAAACAATTTAATGGTGTTCATGTACTTTTGACCTGGTTAAATAATAAAGTTGATTTTTTTGTTTAGTCTAGCTTTAAAATATCAAGTCGTTATTTTAATTTCTGTTTTATGTGGTTCGCCCTATTTGACCCTGAAACCGATACTGAATCCGATATGAGGTTCCCTTTTTCAACGATACAGACTTTAAGAAATTCGTTTTACACACACAAAAATATATATCTGTACTTTATTACAACCAATTAATTTACAAATTCAATCACAAACTGAATGCATATCTATATAAGTTGAATAAATGTACAAAAAATTTTGTAAATTTTATAGATGTGAATAATGATAAGGGTAAACGTTTAACAAAAAAGGAATTATCTATTAAGATAGTACAAAATCTTAATTATAATGTAGTTGCTAATAATAATTTAATATTTGTTCCATCATGTGACCAGGAATATTTTCCCATAGATACTCCAGAACAATCAGATCTATAGCAAGTGAGAGTGTGAATGTTAATGCTCAGGTGGAGGATGTTAAAAATGAACATAATTGGCACATTTTCTATACCAATGCACAAAGCCTTATAAAAAACTTGGATAATTTGTTGCACTGTATCTCGTTACATAAACCTTTGTTAGTATGTTTATCAGAAATCCATATTACAGATGATATTGCTCTTCATGAAATTAACATAAATGGTTATGAGCTAGTACTTTGTAATTCGTCCAGCAGGCATACGGGAGGAGTTGCCATATATATCAAAAGTGGGTTGAAATTTGAACTAATTTTAAAAGATGTTATTTTTATGAATGTTTGGTTTGTGGCTATCAGGGTTGTTGTAAATAATACGGTATATATAATGTGTGTGGTGTACCATTCACCCAGTGCATCAAATGCCAATTTTTTAGTATTCTTGGAAGAAAAACTAGAAGAGTTAGTAAGTAGTAATTGTGACATTATTATAGTGGGCGATTTCAATCTAAATCTTAAGGGCACAGAGAACACTTACACCCGAAGAATCAAAGAACTGATTAATTTCATGGGACTGTATCAATTAGTTGACGATTATACCAGAATCACCAAGGATTCATCTTTATTGATCGATTATTTCATAACAAATAACAAGTTGTTGAAATTTGAGGTGTCTCATCTTCAAAGTGTTTCAGATCATTCTAATATTTTAATATCCTTAGGTAATGTCTTTCATACTAAATCAACTTCCACTAGTATAAGTAGGAGATATTACAAATATTTTGATGAAATTCAATTCCAACTGTTCCTAATGAATACGTTATGGAATAATGATATTACTGACATTAATGAAATATCCAATTTATTCGTCAATAATATTATTAGATGCTTGGACATATATGCACCATTCAAAATGAAGCATAATTTCAATACTTTCAAATTAAAAGTGTGGTTTACAGACGAAATCATGGCAGATCTAAAAAAACGTGATTTTCTTCATAAAAAAGCCAAGGAAACCAAACTACAATGTGACTGGGATAAATATAAAATAAGTCGTAATTTCGTTACCAAAAAGCTACGAATTGAAACTAAGAAATATTATGAATCAAAGATCGATGAAAATAAAGGAAACAGTAGGGCTACGTGGAAGTCACTGAAAGGTTTACTAAAGGGAAACAGAAAACAAGAGTTCAAGGGTATAAAATTTGATAGTGTTCTCATAACAAATGAAGCAAAAGTAGCAGGATATTTTAATTAATTTTTCGTTGAAAGTTTGAAATACCTAACCGACAATATAGTACCAATAAACGATTATAATCATGTTCTCAGTTATATTATACCAACAAATGAGAATTGGAAACATTGAATATGCGCGATTTAAAAAAGATAATTTTTTCCCTCAAGAAAAATAATATAGATCATAATGGAATTATTCTGAATACAATTAAATTAACATTTGAAATACTGGGTAATCGGTTTTTGGACTTGATTAATTTATCGTTAACCACTGGAACATTTCCGGACGGTTGGAAAATTGCCACCATTGTTCCTATTGAAAAAATTACAAACACCTCTTTAGCATCTGAATTTAGACCCATAAATACCAATTTATGAAAAAATATTGGAAATCACAGTGAAAAATCAGTTAATGAAATTTATAGCGAAACATAATATTTTGATTAAAGAACAGTCTGGATTTAGGCAATCCCGTTCATGTGAAACTGCACCGCAATTTCTAATCTCTTCATGGAAAGTTGACATATTATAGGTGTTGTCTTTCTGGATTTCAAAAAAGCATATGAGACGGTCAACATTGAGTTACTTTTAATTAAATTAAATAAGTATGGACTAGATCATAATGTATTGAAATGGTTCACTAATTATTTCACATATCGGAAGCAGTTAGTTGAATACAATCAAGTGACATCCAGTACTTCAAATATAATTTCAGGAGTTCCCCAAGGGTCATTATTGGGTCCACTGCTATTCTTGCTGTACATTAATGCATGTTAAAAGGTGTAAGATAAAACTGTTTGCCGACGACACTATGTTGTATTGTTCTGGGACACCTAATGAAATCACAGAATGTTTGAATGAGGAACTATCAACTACAAACGAGTGGTTATGTGACAACGGCCTCAAGTTAAATGTTAATAAAACAAAATGTATGTTAATAGGTAGCAAATATCGTTTAAGACAACTACGAGAAGAGCAGCTGTTATTGGATATTCATATTAATAATGTCAACATTGAAAGGGTTACAACTTTTAAATATTTGGGAGTGGTACTAGATCAAGAATTTAATCTTAATGCACACTGCAGTTATATTCAGAAGAAAATAGCCACGAAAATTCATCTTTTATATAGATTGTATAATAAAATAAGTAAATATGCAAAATTAACAATATATAAATCAATAATAGCACCCCACTTTGACTATTGCAGTACATTGCTCTATTTTGTAAGCAACGAAAATCTCAACAGATTACAGAAGCTTCAGAACAGATCCATGAGGGCAATACTAAGTTGTAATAAACGCACATCTGTGAAATATATGTTGGAAGCACTGTCTCTTATGTCTGCTAAACAAAGGATAACACTGAATATGCTATTATTTATATTTAAAATAAAACACAATATGTTGCCAAACTATCTGAGTGATCAGTTAACGTACACAAGTAGTATTCATACACACTCCACTAGAAATAGAATAGGAAATTTTTATATCAACAGAGAGCATACATATAGGTTTTGACTCTTTGTATAGTTCTGGTCTGATTTTATTCAATAATTTGCCTAGTTATATAAAAAGCTGTGATTCATTAAATTCATTCAGAAGAACATGTATCGAATATATTTCAAATGATAGTCATTAATAACTTGTCTTGTTTTCTTGTTTCTTGTTTTTTCAATGTGACTTGTCTCTATTTTTAAATTTTTTGTATTGTAGTTTTTAAGTGACTGACTGTACTATGAAGAGCATTATTTGCTAGTAAAGATATATATCTGTGATAGGAAACAGGACAATGAACTTCATGAACTAGTTAAACAGTCTTTTTGCACATAATCTTTTGGAGTTATTCCTACAATGAGAAAATGCAGTCAAAATGAAAGGAGAGCGCTTGAAATCATGAAAATGACGAAATTGGGCTATTGTGGAAAGAAGATCAGTTGCAGCTTCCAGAGAGTAAGTCACATGCTTTCCAGAGACTTTTATGTACAGAGAGAAAATGTAAAAAAGATCCAAGTTTTGCGAATGCCTACTACCAAAAAATCAATTCTTATCTAGAGAAAGGATACTTGAAGAAACTCACCAAGGAAGAAGCAGCCATACATACTCCAAACACCTGGTATTTGCCTCATTTCGCCACAATGAATCCGAATAAACCGGGAAAGATCAGAATGGTATTTGATGCCGCTGGGAAAGCAAATGGGATAAGCCTGAATGACTGTTTATTGCCTGGTCCAGATTTGTTACAACCTCTGACAGCTGTTCTTCTAAGATTCAGGCAAAGGAAAATTGGTTTTTGTGGTGACGTGAGGAAGATGTTTCACCAGGTGAGGATTAGACAGGAAGATAGGTGCGCACAGCGGCTATTATGGAATAATCTTGACTGCCAGAGACCACCAGACACCTATGAAATGCAGCTGATGACTTTGGGGCCTCTTGCTCCCCATCGTGTGCACAATACATAAAGAACTTAAATGCCGAAGAAAGTATGTCTGATCCTGATGTTTCCACAGCAATCAACAAAAGATTTTATGTCGATGACTATTTAGATTCAAAGGACACTGAGGAGGATGCGATACGAATAATTTTAGAGGTAAGAAAAATTCAACTTCTTGGAGGGTTTGAAGTAGTCAATTGGATGTCAAATTCCTCCTCTGTAATGAAATATTTTTCTGAAGAGGCAATTGGAGTTAAAGATATAAATTCTTCCACATTTCGAATTCTTGGAGTTTTATGGAATCCCAGAGATGATAATTTTCAATTCACCATGAAGAGATACGAAGATGGCAAAACCACGAAGAGGAATGTTTTGATCCTCTGGGTTTTCTAGCTCATGTCACCGTGGGGGCGAAAATGATTCTCCAAGAAATATGGCGTGCAGGTGTAGGGTTATACGATGAATTGCCTCCTGCGCTGGACAGAATATGGAAGTACTGGTTGGAAAAGTTTTCGAAAGTGACTGAGGTAAGAATTCCCAGGTGCTATTCTTTCAGGATACCAACAGCCAAAGAGACTATCTGCGACTCTATTCTAAGACTATTCTGCGACTCTAGCCAAAAAGCGTTCTGTTCATACTTACATGTCATTTCTCATGAGTCAATAGATGTTATGTTGGTGATGGCAAAAACCAGAGTAGCTCCTCTTAAGCCTCTTTCTATACCCCGCCTTGGGCTGCAAGCAGCAGTTATGGCATCAAGAATGGCGCATACCATCAAAGAAGAATTGGAAATAAAAATAACATGAACAGTCTTCTGGTCTGATTCGAGATGTGTCCTGAGTTGGATCCGTGGTGATGGCAGACGATACAAGCAATTTGTGTCTCATCGAATATGCGAAATCAAAGAAACTACTGATATTCGAGACTGGAACTGGGTACCATCAGAGATGAATATTGAAGATGCAGTAACCAGAATGGACTCGGAACAGGATATCATCAGAATGTTTTTTTGGCCCTCACTTCCTTGGAGAATATGAAATCAAATTCAAAGAAGATGCCCCACTTCCCGAAGATGACAAAAATGAACTCCTGGAAACATCACATAACTTCGTAGGGAAAATTTCTGGAAATGTACGCTGTCTCCCAGATATCGCTCGATTTTCAAAATGGTTACGACTTATAAGAAGTACGGCATGGATGAAGAGATTTGTGGGAAACATGAAAAAATAAATTGAGAAAGGAGTATTGATAGATCTTCATGTCTCACGGTACTAGAAATGCAGGAAGCAGATAAATTATGGGTAAGGAAAGTCCAAGGAGATTTTGGGGGAGAAATTGCAATGCTGATGAAACAAAAGACAGTAGACAAAAAGAGTAAGTTAAGGTAACTATGTCCACAGATTGATGAGGAGGGTTTGCATGTTCTGGGAGGTCGGCTAGATCTAGCAAAATGCATTGAAGATGAATCCAAGAAACCCTACATCATCAGCCCCAAGAACAGATATACCATGTTATTGCTCCAACATTTTCATGAAGAGTTCAAGCACCAGGACACAGAGACAATCCTCAATGAAATTCGAAGGAAATATTGTATTATTGACGGGAAAGCTGCTGTTAAAGCTGCTGTTAAAGCTGCACGAAGGAATTGCCAACGATGTAAAATAAATGCAAGTAACCCAAATCCACCAAAAATGGGTCAACTTCCCATCAAAAGATTATCCCTCGCCACTCGACCCTTTGTTAACGTTGGGATGGACTATTTCGGTCCACTATTTGTCACCATAGGAAGGCGAAAAGAAAAGAGATGGGGGGTTCTGTTCACGTGCCTTGCTGTGCGGGCAATTCATTTGGAAATGGCTTTCACTCTCCACAGATTCAGCCATTATGGCCATAAGAAGATTCATTTCTCGAAGGGGATATCCAAAAACTATAATCTATGATAATGGAACGAATCTGAAAGGTGCAGCTGAAGAACTAAGGAATAAGCAATATCAGAACTGGACGAATCCATTATAGCTGATAGCATGGCAATAAAGAGCATACAGTTCAGCTTCATTCCACCAGGCGCTCCACACATGGGGGGAGCGTGGGAACGCCTCATTGGCACAGTGAAGAAAGCATTGGGTACTGTCATTTATGGACACTTTTATTTTTATGGTCACTAAAAGAAGAAACACTCCTAACACTCTTCGCTGAGGCAGAAAGTATTGTGAATTCGAGATCATTAACTCATGTTTCGGTGGATCCTAATGATATGGAGGCACTCACACCCAATCATTTTTTGGTGGGTTATGTACATTCTGAGGGACCGCCTGGCGACTTTTAATCAAGGAAGTATTGAGGAGGAAATCGCAGATGTTGGCATACTCATTCTGAAAAAGATGGATAAGAGATTATCTTCCATCCTTGAATCGAAGAAACAAGTGAACTGGCAATCAAGAATTGTTGAAGTTAGGCGATGTTGTGCTGATGGTGGACGAGAATATCCCAAGAAACTCCTGGAAAATGGGCAGAGTCTCTGCAGTATTCCCAGGGACTGATGGGCAAATTCGAGTTGTCGACGTTAAAACGGAGAAGAATACCTATAGACGTCCCGTAGCCAAGCTGTGTCGTATACCAGTTGAGACAGATGTTTTGGATAAAGAAGATGGTATTTCTTTACCGGGGGGAGAATGTTGAGTCTTCATTGTGATATATTTTTATGTTATACCTTGTATATCTAGGAAAGGGAGATGTTTATTGTTTTTGGAGTTGTTGTTGTCATCTTGACAGAAATAAAGAAAAGATAGAAAAGTAAAAGTTGTTCGAAAATAAAAAGACAAAAAGCTATAGTAGCGATAACAGTGACTTTTTAAATGGTTAACATGTAAATTATGTTGAAATGCGTCAATCAATAAAAAAGTTATAAAGGAACGAAATTTGAAAAATATGCCGTTTAATCAACCCACCAATTCAAGTTCAGGAATTTTATGAAAATTCTGAATACACCACTGGATTCATCGAAATCTGTTCGGTAATAAAAAATTTATAAAGGAATAAAATTTGAAAAATATGTTGTTCAATAGAATTTTAGCAACGTTCTTACTACACCACTGGATTAGGGGCAATATTCAACAAAATATTATTCAAATAAATGTATTCATGAAACATTTATGGGAGAATCAATTTCCTTTCCTATGTATATCGAACCATATCAATCAATCAGTTTATCACAACAAACTTTAGTGTCAATAATTTTAAAAATCTACAAAAAAATAACATTTTTCTAAATTTCTACAAACTAGCGGAAAACAACCTTTCAGTGCAATTCATATTCTGGTGGTCTCCACCAAACCTGCATCCAATTCAATGCATTTATCATTTATCATAAATAGATGAAAAACTGTAAGTCACAGCTAACTTGTTTATTTCATTAATGCATTCTGAATAACAGACAGTTAAAATTGCAACTCTCATTTTTTGCTATTCAACAAAAGGAAGAAATCACAGCTGATGTTACCTATTGGAATGATAATTATTATCCATTGCAAATTTTTTTCGTTATAATTTTTATTTGGGACTTGTCTTATAATGTTGAAATTGTTTTCATGAAGATTATTAACCAGGAGTGCTCTCCTGATTGAACTTGTTTATGTATCCACTCCACTTCGAGAAATACCTATAGACTATTTTTACCAACATGATTTTCAGATGTTATAATTGTATGACATTACAATAATCAGGGGTAATATAATAAGTGGTATGATTATTACTGATAATTTTTTGGAATATTAATGAATTGCAATCCCAAAGCTGAAAATGCAACGAGTCCGCAGGACGATTTGTATTTTCTTGCATTGGGATTGCCAATGAATTGATATTCCGAAAAATTATAGGTTTTTAATCATACCACGAATTATATTTAGGACGACATATATCGATTTGAAATAAATAATAATCGTGTCACCTGGTAATTTATGCTTTACTTCTAGACGTATTCAACGGAATACTCTTTTCCATGACCTCATCTATGATTCCAATGGACATATGTCCCCAACGATCGCTCATATTGATAAATAAAGATAACTAAGTAGTCAAAACACATAAATTTGACTTTTATAATTTAAATCATTATTGTCACTTGACAGATAGTAAAACAAAAACTAAGCAGGTTCATCACCGTGAAAATACAGTGACAAGCTATATTTTTACTGTAGTTCCGATTCTATTGGCTGAATTTCAAAATTTGAAATCCACTGATTGGTTGTTAAGCAAGGAAATATATTGACACCCCAATAATTTTTTCAATAATCAACAGTGGTGTAGTAAGAACGTTGTTAAAATTCCATTTTACAACATATTTTTCAAATTTTATTCCCTTATAACTTTTTTTTACTGAACACTGAACACTGAATACATCCTGAATCCAGTGGTGTATTCAGAATTTTCATAAAATTCCTGAACTTGAATTGGTGGGTTGATTAAATGGAATATTTTTCAATTTTCATTCTTTTATAACTTTTTTATTGATTGACGCATTTCAACGTAATTTACATTATAACTTTTTTATTACTGAACACTGAACACTGAATACATCCTGAATCCAGTGGTGTATTCAGAATTTTCATAAAATTCCTGAACTTGAATTGGTGGGTTGATTAAATGGAATATTTTTCAATTTTCATTCTTTAATAACTTTTTTATTGATTGACGCATTTCAACGTAATTTACATGTTAACCATTTGAAAATATCACAAATCCAGTGGTGTAGTCAGATTTTTTCTAAAAAAATTGCTAGTAATTTTTTTAGATTTTTTACCTTGAAAAATAAGATTACTTAGTTGGCCCTGGAAATTGAGATTCATTCGTGAAATTTGGTGTCCTAATAGACTTTTTAAATATCTGCCTAACAAAAAAAATCATTCCAATTTGTTGAAAAATGTAAGTTTTATAAGGGTGTTTCCATCTTAAATGGGTCACACTGTAGAAAAATGTTTTATTTTGGTTGAGAGTTTTTACACAACTTTCAAGACTATATAAATTTATTTCATCCTATTATATCTTGTGTCTCAGTGCCCTCCCTTAAAGAAATTAATTTCGAGTTATCTTCAGCAGGAATACATATTCTCGCACATTTATTTCTTTTTAAGTAATTCTACGTTTAATTTTCTATCATGGTTTATTAAAAGTAGACTCATTCATCCAAAAAAATTAGAATGCTTTTTATTATTTATATTTCTTATGATAAGACTTTTTTCGATTATTTACCTGTCTGTCTCTATGATAGTAGGATGTCTTTACTGTTTTTACTCGTTGGTAAGTAACACCATTCTTTGAACGTTAAGTGAATTCATACATTTTGAAAGATATATGTAAACAATGTTAGAAGTGTGTTTACTTTCGTTTATTCACACTAAAGTAGAACGACATACACTACAATTATTTATTAAGACTGGAAAAGAGGCTCTGGCTTTGTCAGCACTACTCGTACTGATTGAAAATGTAGTATGTAACACAAAATCAGGATTAGAAACAATTGCTCACTTCATTGCTGCCATGTAATTTATTTTCTGCGGATTCAATTTCATGAAATTGAAGCCAGACACTCTCGTAGCTTTCAAGAAAAACCTTGGAAAATATCTGTGATTTTATTTGTTCTTGTATTTGTAGGTATTGTTTAATTTATTTCATAATAATCTTTTACTTATATAAGCCATGGTCGATAAATTTATTTTTATATTTTCTCGACAAACTTTCAGCTACATCAGCTGAAGACTTCCACCCACAGTGCGTTTTCAACGTCTACTCCTTTATTTGCCAAAAGTGCACCAGAATTACATTTGTTCAGTATAATTGCATGGATTTTTTCATTTTGAATATTCTGCATTATTTGAAGGCCACTTTTTGACTAATTTTTCTCACTATCTGAACACTATATTTTCCATTCTGATGATTCAAAAAGAAATGCTTTGGTTTGGAAGCTTCATATATTTGTGTAAAATATTTTTAGTACTGTATTATTCTTCCTTTTTCCCATCTACATGTCCCTGCCACTCCCATCAGTATCATTGCAACCTGAAAATACATAAGAATACAGGTTTGATGTTTTCATTTCGAAATTTTGTCAATACCTTATCAACCAAATAAGTTTCATCTGGCACTTCTGTCAAAAAGTTGTAATTTCTTCTTTAGTAAAAACGGATGGCTTTTTTTCCTTCTGTATCCAACAGTATTCCCTTTGAGATTAGCGATCAACGCAGAGCATTTTGAAATATCAATGGAATCATTGGAATCGTACAAATAGGCCTTTTCATTTAGATGAGTTTTTAAGGCGCATGCGCTCGTTTTGAACCCCAAAGTCTGATTGGATATTGGGAAAGTGAATAACCATTGGTTACGTTTTGAAACAATAATTTGAGATTGGCTTAGTTCAAAATTCGCGGTCTGTCAACCTTAATTTCATGACAACAATGTGCTTTGGCCCCAACAAAATGATCCATTGGCGTTCGTTGTCGTTATTTGTTACTGATAGTTGTAGTTTATTTTTATTTTTGTGCGTTTGTGATAAAAATTATAGTGTAATTCGAAAAAAGTGACTCAATTAATTACCTCGACTCTCGACTTCACTGTGCTGTGTGAAAGTTACAATGGTATGGAAATGCTGTGTTTGTGGGAAAAAACCATACTCGAACCTTTCACAGGTAAGTTTTAGTTTACTTTGAAAATAAATTCAGAAGTCGAACGAATACATGAAATGGGTTGAAAGTGTCTATCTTGCAGTTATTATAATTTTATAAAGTAAGGAAAGTAGCATTGACCTTTGGACACTTAATTTTTGTTATTTCCAACCATAGGATCCGCACTGATGGATTAATGCTACTACCCCATAAACTGAATAAAAAAATATAAAATGAAAAATGCCACAAGAGGATTTGCACATATAATCTGTATACTGAGAAATTTTCAATATGGATTCATTACCCAGAATACAGTAAAAACTAGACTCATTTATAGGTGTATTTCAAAAACTTGTTTATTATTTTTGAAGCTACGAACTTTATTTTTTACCATAAACAATGTCTATTTATATTTATGTTGGTTCATTGATTTTATAGCGACGTTGTCTAGGTTTCTTCAATATGCCAACTGTGAGTACTGTTGTCAGCAGAATCAAAAAGCACCCATCATTTTCGGAACGTCTTGATCTTCACAATCTACCTATATCAAATATTTATTGAAACATTCAAAGGACCAAAAAAAACTGACCTGAAATTCCACCAAATCTCAAAAGTAGCGAGTTTCGCGTTTCATGAACAAAATTTCTCAATTCTTGGATATGTGGAAATTTAACCAACTTCTTAATTATTAATTTTTAATTTAAATTACAGATCTAAAATAAATATGTAAACCTTCATATGCGTTCTTTTGTATTAAATATTCGTTCTTAGTGTCATTCTTAGTGTAGTTAAATCTACATACGGAAAAAAATACTTCTTTTCTGTGATGGGAAAAAAGTTTGACATTTCATGTCTGTTGACGGATAATAAAATATAACTTTTCATGAAATTACTTTTTTTCCCTGAGTGAGTACTTTTTTCCCACTGGAAAAAAGTGAGTGATTTTTTCCCGGATATATGTACAAATAAGTAAAGGTAGATATTAAATCGTCTTTTTCCCTGTCACAGAAAAAAATAGTGTATTATAAACGGGAAAAATATTAGATTTTAGCTCTCGATTTGTTGTCAACACAACGTCGAGCTAAAATCTAATACTTTTTTCCCTTTATAATAAATATTAACTAAATAGTTAGGTAATTTTAACCTACTTTATACCACCAAAAACCTTTCATTCTTATACAAAATAATGTACCCACACGAATTTTTCTGATGGTGAATTTTCTTCTCCATGTAAATTCAAGTTAACTATCCATGAGAAAACTCGTAAGGATTATTTTATTTCCTTCAAAAAGAAAAAATATTCGCCGTCACTGCCGTTGGGGCTGTCAGGTAAACAAAGTTAGTCATTTGTCATCTAAATGAAAAGGCCTATTGTTGACTTCAGAATGTATAGTATTCTGCCAATAAACTTCAAGACGTTTTCAGTTTTCATTCCTCTGAACAAAATGTGCCAAGCCAACAGAACTTTGCATTAACATCTTTCCAATGTTTTTGTTCTAACCACTTCTTGAAGTTGTGCGTTCTTATCAATCTTTCATCTTTTCACAAATTAAATTATATCTCCAAACCAAACGTCAAGCCATTCAACGACCATTCAACTCAACTCCCAAAATCCCGAAGTCACCCGACGATTACTTGTGCTCGATTCAGGCTAGATTCAATCTAGGCCGTTGCTAGTCAGTTTTTCCACCAAATATAGTTCAATAAAGTTTTGTTTTTTGCATGAACGTAGAAAAAATAAATTAATCATCCGATTACCGGACGACTAAAAATTATTTATTCGTCCGATTACCAGACGACTAAAAATAAATTAATCGTCCGATTACCGGCCGACATTTCGCAATTCCTCGCGCGCGAAATGTTGGCCGAGCGCGTGCATTCCTACTACTATCTGTAGCTCAAAATACGCCAGCGCGCGCATTCCTACTATTATCTATAGCACAAAATACGCGAGAGAAGCGAGCGCACTTGGCCGACATTTCGCAAATTGTCGGCCAAACGCGCACATTCCTACTACTATCTATAGCACAAAGTGGAAAAATTGCAGTTTAAGGTAATAACTCCGATTTGGACGATTTTTTTTGGGTTATTTCGAGGTCCCTGAACACAAATCTGAAGTCAAAAAGCCTCGCTCCTCGCTCTCACTTACTTTTTGATTTACGACCCATCATATGCCAGAAAAGGTCAATCTTCCACAAAAAGCAACATTTGCCTTCAAATCACCACAATCTAGACACCTGCATTTCCTGCATTTTTGGCACAGTTTACAGTATTTTCAGTATAGGGAAATTTTATAATTAGTTCCACTTAATAATTTATTGGAAATTGAAATTTATAAGTAACCAAAATTGTCAGTGTCAAACACAAAGAAGAGTAGCACAAAGCAACGTTGTCAGTTTTCTTCAATTTCCTGCACACTCTGCAATTTCTATTTTTTGTAGAGGTAGAAGATACCAGTAATCGGTTCCTTTTAATCATTGCAACTCTGAGCATACATTCAATTACCCAACTAACCCAACTTCGGCTAATTCTGCTATAAACGTTGCTTATGAACCCATCACTTTTTAGTATTGACAACGTTAATGTAAATAAATGATCGCTGCGCCCACTGTCATTAAGCTCGCTTCGCTCGCCCTTATTACGTCCCGACCTAACTGCACACAGATCCAGTCTTTTAAGGCGAAAGAAGGGAAAACAACCTAACCCACCCACCTAACCTACCCTAAACTTATTTAACTAATCCAACATAAACTAAAACATAAATAAAAGTACTTGCTCGCTGAGCTCACCGTCGTTAGGCTTGCTTCGCTTGCCCTCATTACGTCCAGACCTAACTGCACACAGATCCAATCTTTTAAGGCAAAAAAAGGGGAAACAACCCAACCAACCCACCTTACCAGTAGGAGATTTGAGCCGGTTCTGGGCCTCCCCCCACCACTATGACGTCATAAGTGACCTTGACCTATGACCTCGACCTATGACCTCGACCCATGACCTCGACCCATGACCTCGACCCATGACCTCGACCCATGACCTCGACCTATGACCTCGACCTATGACCTCGACCTATGACCTCGACCTATGACCTCGACCTATGACCTCGACCTATGACCCGATCTAGGACTTGAGATTGGCCTTAGCCTTGACGATGATGTATATTGTTGGGAGGTGTTCAGGGTTTGTGTTTGTCCTAGAGATTGTGATGACTTGATTTTTTTTTCATACACGGACAAGTACCTTTTGCAAGTACATATATTTTTTCTTACCTCAATGTCCTTCATGTATACTTATGGTGGATTTATGATGAAGTTTTAGGTCGCAAGTAATAAGTCAGAAGTTTTAAGTAATAGTCATAAGTCGTAAGGAAAAAAATTACCATTCATGAACAAATCTTAAGAGTGTAATTGTCATAAGGAAGGTATGCTGCCATTGGTCGATTTCGCGCAAGCGCTCTGGTATGTTTATCTGCTGTTGGACGTTGGAACGTTATTTCCTTTTGACGCATGCGTATTGATAATTTGTCATAAGTTTTAATCATAAAAGATGAAAGTTGGCCAACTTTTCTTATGACTAGAAACTTATGACTCGTTTATGAACGCTCCTATTGAAAACCAATGATTGAACTTGTTACGACTTATTACTTAAAACTTCTGACTTATTATTTGCGACCTAAAACTTCATCATAAATTCACCATTACTCTGCCATTGTGTATGATCCTAATGTGTGGAGTACGCATAAAAATCTAAACCGAAGTATAGAGACGTCTGCACGCCACGGATATCCAGTCAGATATGTGAACTCTGATTCCTCTCCAGTATACCTTGCGATTGTGGTGGGGGGAGAGATCGCGTGACGTCAACGCTATGCGCATCCGATGACGATCCAGTGATGTGTGTCAGACTCTCACTCTCGACACGGTGGGGTGGGTCCACTGACGTCACACACCCTTACACTGCGGTGATTCACTCGCCGTCCTCTCTATATTGATATGGTGTTGGATGCGTTAACTGGTGGTGGGACTCTGTGAAGTGCATGAATAGTCGAAGCGGACAGAATTTGTTCACCCTCTCTCCCACTCATCGATATTGTATTTAAAGGAGGTGGGAATGATTGTGAAATCAGTATTCCGTTGAGTTTTGTGCTGAGAAGACATCGAGAAAATGTATTCCTGTGGATGTGGTATATGGATGTTTTAAATCAACCTCTAAAATGTAGACAACTAAAAATAAACGCCAAATTATTTCGGAAAATAATTTCATAACACTGAAGAGTTGGCCTCCAAAATGTAGACAACTAAAAATACACGCCAAATTATTTTGGAAAATAATTTCATAACACTTGGTTGGCCCATCTAGCGCCATATAGCACAACACAAATAAACTTTTGGTGTGTCAGTATAGAAATTAAATAGAACTGTATGCAACTGAACATACATTTATAACAGGCAACTACCAACCATTGTAGGAGGGGTACAAAATTAAAGCGTTTTTCAGATATCTTGCTGCGATTTTTTTTTTGTATTTTTTTCTGGGAAGATATGATCATTACGAGAGATTTTTACCAATGAACTTTTTCGAAATTTTCACTTATGAGTGAGATATGATTTTTTTTAAATATTGAAATCGAAATTTTGCTGTAATTTTTTTTTTTTTTATATAACCTACAATTTTATATTTTTTCTTGGAAGATATGATCATTTTGAATGTTTTTCACCAACAAACTTTTTCCTTATTATCATTCATGAGTGAGATAATTTTTCAAAAATAACTGAGGTCAAATTATACTAGTCAATTTTAGTTAATGTCTTGTCCAGTTACCAAATATATAAAAATATATAAAATATACACGTTATTCTGATATCCTATTGTTTCATTCAAGAGAATAAAATACCTACACAGAGATATATAGATTTTGTTTGTCTTGAAATTATCAGTATGAAATATATCAAGGTGTCCAAAGCTATTGATAAATTCGGTCGTAGACGAAAATGGGGTACTGTCAAAGTTCGAGTACTTCAAGGTTCACAAGGTCCTCAAGGTATAGGATTCAAACTTTCACCTGATGACCAATATGATATGCAAGGTAAAATACTGAAAAATGCTGGCGAACCGATAGATGAGAGTGATTGTGTAACTCAATTATATCTCAATGAACAAATCACGGAGACGAAGGCGCTTGTCCTTAAAGCCTTGCAGGCTGCCATACATGCCACAATGGCTAAGATTGTACCTGAAGCCCGTCAAGCATTCAATGAAAAAGTAGAGGAGGTGACTGATGATCTAGATCGCAAATACAATAATCTAAAAAGTGATGTGGATATCAAAGTATGGGATGCTACAGCTACAGTGACACGAAAAATAACAGAGTTGACAACTGAACTCCATCACAAATGCAATAATCTGAAAAAGGATTTGGATGCCAATGCATTGAATGTCACATCTTCAATGATGCTGAAATATAATGATTTGGAAAGGAGCTTAGCCGAATTGGAGAATAAACATCCCGATGTTTGGCTCACACATAGACCAAAACTGTGGGCTACAGGTAGTGATCCAGAACCCGCTGTTTGAAAAAGAAATTTGTATTATCATGAAAATATTACAAATAAAATGTTCTAAATCAATGTTAAAATTTTTCATTTCACACTCACCAAATATATTATGGAATTTGGTTTGTGTTCTTTGTGTGGCCCTGAAAAGGGCCGATTGGGTGCTCCGAAGAGCTGGGTGTCATCCCGCATATTTATGCGGAGGGCAGGGTGAGAACTCAGATGACATCGTCATCGTCGTCATCCGATGACACCAAGATGATGGTGTCATCATCGGGTCGAGGTCCATATTTATGTCCTCGACACGAATATGGACCACTCGGTCGTCATCCTCGGACTCGTCCTCCGAGGAGCTATCGCTGTCGAAGTCGTCGACGCGTCTATCCATGTCTTCGTCGTCCGATGTCGACGGAGATGGATAGTCCCACACATCTGTGGAGTTTGACACCTCATTTACCTGAATGGGTCCCCTTGGAACTCGCTCACCCTGGTACACCTCCTCATGCTGAACGGCAGGCACCATATTATTTGCTTCTCTGATCGCTGCCCATTCTAAATCATCTTCGTATTCGGCACAACGTCTCGGAGACGAGGTGGAGTCTGGAAGAGGCATCTTGGAAGACTGGTACCATAATCTGAGCTCGTATTGAATTTATACCAGTTCAGGGGTGGTAGACAAGGATGGGAGTAGGGTGGGAGAACAAGTAGGGGGTTTGAAAAGTGAGGGATTTTAGGAGAAAGGATAAAATTTTAAATGTAATTATGTAATGTTATAATGATTCAATAATTTAATTATGATTTAGTCACGATCATTCAAACCCATTGATGTAAATATTGAATAAGTATTTGAGACTATTATTCAATATTCTATCAAATAGTTGAAGATTAAATATTCATTGAAAAATATGAAAAAATATAATTAAAATTAATTAAATTAATTTAATTAAAATTAAAAAAAAAATTATTTTATTAATACTAATCCTATTTGTACAACAACATTTTTACAATACTTAAACATAACTTAACCTATCTACCTACAACTTAAATCAAGATTGAGTGGTAAACAATCCAACTGACTGTACACTACTTTTTCCACCCAATATTTTTTGTTTTTTATTTTATTAATACTAATCCTATTTGTACAAAACTCACATCTAAAACAACATTTTTACAACACTTAAACATAACTTAACCTAAAAAAAATATCTTACATCTGAAAATTAATTCCACCAAACTCCCGAATGTTATTATGGAGTCTTTCCACAATAGCTGCACCCTGAGCCTTGGCATCTCTCAGCCTGGTGGACAGCTGTTCCTCGAGGTGACTATGCTGCCTATTGCGAACCATCAGTTCAGCCAGCTGGCAGTCAAGTTCTATCCGCGCTAGCTGACACTGATCGTAGGCCCGCTGGGCCTCATCGATTTGACGTTTCACCCGTTGGACCTCCGTCTCCAGGTCAGGTGCCGGTACCTCAGCGACGGGCTCTACGATAGGGACTTCTGGGGGTGGTGGTGGAGCAACGTTAACGTAAGGCGGAAGAGGTGTGTCAGCAACTACCGGTACAACTTCCAGTGGTGCCACTGGTGCCACTGTAGTTGCAACCGGTGTTGCAACAGGCCGCACAATGGTTGAGGATACCTTCCTGGACGGCCATCCTCCAGAGTAAGCGTTGGTTTTACTGCAGTTCCTACGGTACTTTGCAATGGGACCAACCTTACTACTGCAACCAGTTTGCTTCGTCGATGATGATTTCTGCGATGTTTGTGGCATGCAATCATCATCGCTGTCGGCTATATTTATTACAGACATACCTTCCGTTGACAATGTTGCTCCCACGTTACGGAATCTTTTGGGAGCAACTTTGTCAACTAACCTACCTTGCCGTTTCCGTTTCTCCACAGGGGAGGGCATCATCGGCGTCACTATCGGGGGGACTGCAACCTCCCTCTTGATAATATCCATAAGATCCTCCAGCTCATCTTGGGGCGTCTCTGGCATCCGCTGGAGTCCTCCTTCAGGGGCCACCCTCTCGCCATCCACCCGGATGTTACTCAGGATGGTAATGGTTCCAAAGGTGGTGCAAGGAGAAGCAGGAGATTCCATAACTAAATACAGAAACAAAAATTAAATAGGTTCATGAATACAAGTTTGTTAACTTACCTTACTCACCTTACTTAGTCTGGTAATACTGGTGCTGGTGGTTGTTGGCCTGTTGGCTGGTCCGGAACAGTGACTGAAGATTATTCGAAGGGAGTTCTTCTTTTAAACACTCAGCCTTCCACCCCACTTCTCTCCCCACTCCTCTTCTTCTTCTCCGAGCTCCCGCTATGTCTTAAGCCACGCCCACTCAGACCAGACTTACCAACCCCAAGCCATCATAACTCCAACCAGACTTACCAACCCCAAACCATCATAACCCCAACTACGGGGCAAAGCTGATACAGAGATGAGTGACATGAATAACAATTAAGTATGGGAACATTCGCATATTCCACTGTATCATGTGAATTACCATGCTGATACCACTCACCATTATTATTCATGTCGGAATACCTTAAAAAACAAATGTCACATAAGAAACGCTTTCCATTGTCACAAGTATGAATTGTGACAAATGAAAAGCTACAACAAAACAAATTAGTTGCAAAGTTTTCCAATATCTCAGTCATAATTTATTTGATGAGCCTTGCTCATGATGGTTTCGGGCACATCTTCGCAGTCTGAGAGGTTACCACTTTCACAAAAATCACACTTCATCCCCTGAGAATAAGAATATGTTTTTTCTTCCATAATTAAATTTAAATAACTGGCAACGTCCCGCCCTCCGTTACTCTTAATTTTAAATCCGGCAACACCCAAATCTCACTCTCCTTAAACGTAACGTATTAGCAGTCGGGTCTCGGAACAGTCTATTATTTTCTACCCTCAATCTCGGGGGTAGGATACATCCCATTGCAACGCCAATGTAACTTAGGTAGCTAGCGGTCGGCACTCGGAACAGTCTATTATTTTCTACCCTCAATCTCGGTGGTCGGTGGTAGGTTTTACCTGATTTCATTTCAGTTTTGTAGTCATGGCGTTCGCAGTGAGTTCTCAAGAAACTGGTTTAGCTGTAAAAGCATTGCTCGACGTAGAAAACGTACCGCGTATAATTTCCCCTATAGAAGAAACATCGCCTGTGAAGAAAGGAATCAAGCGGAGTAGATAAATTACTATCTAATAACATACAAAGGACTGACAACTCCTCAGAAAGTTCAAACGCATTCAAATCGCTTTGGTTCTCGTGAGTTAAAATAGCCTCGAGGTTCTTACAATTTTCTAACAATTCATCTTTCGAGAGTTTTCTTAAGGTATATATATTATACAAAAAAAGTGAAATGTTTTCTATGCTCAGAAATCTGGGAAAAATCTGAATTCTAAGTAGTTTATAGCTGTGTCCATAATGTGAAAAAATACTTCGATTTTATATTTTTGACGAGGCTCAATGATTGGTTCGTCAACACACTCGTAAACAAATTGCTTCTTCTTGGATCGTGCACGAGGTCTAGGCATATCTTCAAAGTCTAACACCTCGCAATCAATTTCAGAAGCTAAGGCTTTGGCGTTTTCAAGAACTCGAGTAAAATACTCATTTGAACGTGAGTTTTCAAAGAAATCTTTGGTGTTTTTAGGTAATTCCATGACAGAAACTGAGTCAAAATCTTTACTTTGCATGAATTTACTAACAGGGTTTATCCTAATCAAAGTTTCGTACGAAATCATTATAGAAAATGAAAATTTAAATTGTTTGATTTGATTCAACAAAACTGAAGCTTCGTGTCGCGTGGAGGTATCTATATATGTGTTTTGGTAAATAATAAACAATGCATCGTAAACTTGTCCTATTTGATGTCTTCGTAGTTTTATTACGTCGATTCGACTACTTTCCCATCTCGTGTCACTAAGAGGTTTTAGTCCCGCCCTCTATTACTCTACTGCTTAATTTTAAATCCGGCAACACCCAAATCTCACTCTCCTTAAACGTCACGAACAGTCTATTATTTTCTACCCTCAATCTCGGGGGTGGTATACATCCCATTGCAACGCCAATGTAACTTAGCTAGCACTCGGAACAGTCTATTATTTTCTACCCTCAATCTCGGTGGTAGGTTTTACCTGATTTCATTTCAGTTTTGTAGTCATGGCGTTTGCAGTGAGTTCTCAAGAAACTGGTTTAGCTGTAAAAGCATTGCTCGACGTAGAAAACGTACCGCGTATAATTTCCCCTTCGCCTGTGAAGAAAGGAATCAAGCGGAGTAGATAAATTACTATCTAATAACATACAAAGGACTGACAACTCCTCAGAAAGTTCAAATGCATTCAAATCGCTTTGGTTCTCGTGAGTTAAAATAGCCTCGAGGTTCTTACAATTTTCTAACAATTCATCTTTTGAGAGTTTTCTTAAGGTATATACAGGGTGTTTCAAAATTCAGTATCAAGAATTAGGGGGCGTATATTTTAGGTCAATATAAGACTTTATTTCCTATAAACATATGTCCGCAACTGCTGAATTTCTAAGATACAGGGTGTTGAAATTTAACAAAAATGATAATGATACGCTATTGTTTTTTTTAATGAATATTATATTTTTTATGAGTGTCCTCTCTCTATTCATAGAAATGGTCCCTTGACTTTTTTCCCTACGAAGAACAGTTTTCGATTTAAAAAGCAAAATGAGACATACAAAAAATCGCATAGGTACAAGCGAATGACGACCTTTTATTTTTTAAATCGAAAACCGTCCGTCGGACGGAAAATAGTCAAAAGACCATGTTTGTGGAAAAATAGAAGACAATTATGAAAATGATACTAATTTGACAAAAAAAAAACAGTAGCGTATCATCATTTTGATCAAAAATGACAGAGCATGTTTACAGAGACGCCACTGATGAAAATTAAAAAACGTTCGCCATGGAAAAAATGTATTTTTATGTGTACTTTGCATGTACCAAAATCAAAAAGAAAAGCCAAAGTGGTTTAGAGATATTGAAATAGAACTGATTTTTTTGGTAATTTCAACATCCTGTATCTCAGAAATAAAGCGGTTGCGGACACATGTTTATGAGAAAGAAAGTCTTTTTTTGACCTAAGAAACACGCCCCTGATATCTTGATACTGAATTCTGAAACACCCTGTATATTATACAAAAAAAGTGAAATGTTTTCTATGCTCAGAAATCTGGGAAAAATCTGAATTCTAGGTAGTTTATAGCTGTGTCCATAATGTGAAAAAATACTTCGATTTTATATTTTTGACGAGGCTCAATGATTGGTTCGTCAACACACTCCTAAACAAATTGCTTCTTCTTGGATCGTGCACGAGGTCTAGGCATATCTTCAAAGTATAACACCTCGCAATCAATTTCAGAAGCTAAGGCTTTGGCGTTTTCAAGAACTCGAGTAAAATACTTATTTGAACGTGAGTTTTCAAAGAAATCTTTGGTATTTTTAAGTCATTCCATGACAGAAACTAAGTCGAAATCTTTACTTTGCATTAATTTACTAACAGGGTTTATCCTAATCAAAGTTTCGTACGAAATCATTATAGAACATAAAAATTTAAATTGTTTAATTTGATTCAACAAAACTGAAGCTTCGTCTCGCGTGAAGGTATCCATATCTGTGTTTTGGTAGTTCGTAGTTTTATTACTTTCTCATCTCGTGTCATTAAGTGGTTTTAGGGTAATACCACTAAGTTTAAAGAATGACTACTGCAAGGAACGTAAAATGCCCGTGGCTTAATATTTTTCATCCTGGCTTGGACGCCTTTTTGAATACCTTTCATAATACATCCATTATCGTACCCTTGCCCTCTTATGTGCGTGATAGTCTAAAAAATAAACTGCAGGAAAATTCGGCACAGTGTAAGGATCTGAAAAATCAGATGAAAATGGAAGAGAACAGACATCTAGACGCAGATCATATCAGGAAGGAGATGCTGGAGAAAATATGCAATTTTTTTTTTTCAGGAAATTAATTAGTTGATGAAAGTTCTGGATGCAGTACATATATATTAATTGGACGATGTACACAGTGAAGGGTGATGTACAGAGGCCCTTCACGGACTTTCATTGATTAATTATTTGAAATAACAAAAAAATTAACAATAATTAAAAAACTATTTTATGCTGGGATTCGAACCGGTACAGCGCAAAATTCTAGAAATGCAAAAAAAATATAATCGAGGGGAAAAGAGAGGTTTTTTTTGTTTGGGCGAGTTCAAAGTCACAAAGCAAAAAAAAGCCCAAGAAAAAAATCTCTGAATATCACCCTGCTCCGCCTCCCAGGTGATATAGAGAGATTTCTTCCTCGGGGAACGCCGCGCACTCTTTCACTGAGCTATGCGACCTCCGAGAGAATTGGTCAAATTTCTTGTATATGGCTGTTTTAAATCAACCTCCAAAATGTAGACAACTAAAAATAAACGCCAAATTATTTTGGAAAATAATTTCATAACACTGAAGAGTTGGCCTCCAAAATGTAGAAAACTAAAAATACACGCCAAATCATTTTGGAAAATAATTTCATAACACTGAAGAGTTGGCCCATCTAGCGCCAAATAGCACAACACAAATAAACTTTTGGTGTGTCAGTATAGAAATTAAATAGAACTGTATGCAACTGAACATACATTTATAACAGGCAACTACCAACCATTGTAGGAGGGGTACAAAATTAAAGCGTTTTTCAGATATCTTGCTGCGATTTTTTTTTGTATTTTTTTCTGGGAAGATATGATCATTACGAGAGATTTTTACCAATGAACTTTTTCGAAATTTTCACTTATGAGTGAGATATGATTTTTTTTAAATATTGAAATCGAAATTTTGCTGTAATTTTTTTTTTGATATAACCTACAATTTTATATTTTTTCTTGGAAGATATGATCATTTTGAATGTTTTTCACCAACAAACTTTTTCTTTATTATCATTCATGAGTGAGATATAATTTTACAAAAATAACTGAGAGTAGGAGATTTGAGCCGGTTCTGGACCTACCCCCACCATTATAACTTTCGACCCGCAAATTATTTCGCGGTTTGATTCACGAGCGTGAATTAAATTACAGTTTGATTTGCGATCGCGAAATAATCCGCGGCCGCGAATCAAAACAGCGGTCAAGGTCTTGAATCCGCGGATTCGTCCATAGGTCTATTATTTTGAATGTCCAACACTTCTTTTTCCTATGAAATTTGTGAAGGTAACTCCTGGGGTGGAGGGATATCTACCCCCTCTCCTTCTGTGGTGGTTTGTTGTCATGTTCATTGTGCGCATGTACCAGTCGACTTGTTTGAATAAAACTTGGAGTCACATTAACATCAGCACCATTTCTGTCCACATCCCATTGATATCACACATTCCTACGAGCTAAATATGAACTCATTACCAAATTTGTCTGCTGAAGAAGATGCAATGCCATGTATTGCAACAAATGATGACTTTGGTTTTGAAGATATTCCGGTATATCACTTGTCATCCCAAGAAGGTTTCATCGATGAATATAAAATTGATGATTATCTGAAGATGGGAGATATACCGGAACCTTCAGAAAGTGTTGATCCAACCCTTTCACAATTGTCACTACCAAAATGCCCGTCACTTCTCTCTCCTCTTAGTGTCGATACGAAAGCGAAACCATCTAGGAGAAAGTGTGAATCTACTGTAAGGGTAAGGGTGTACGGAAACCCCGTAAGAAGAAAGTAGATGACACCTTCAAGAATGTGATGGGTGATTTGGAAGATGTATCGCTTCATTCTTTTGGTCCACTGCAGCGTTGTGGAGACATGCTTAAGAAAGCGAAATGCAGCATCGTAAAATCGAGAGCTATCATCGTCAAATGCGATGACGATGTTCGAAGAGGTAGCATGGACGACGAGGTGGTTCTTCAGAAGCTCGATGCAAAGATTGTATCATCGAAGGCTGAACTGATCAAAATGTGTGAAGATGCAGATAAACTCCGTTTCAAAATCACACAGAAAAATCAGTCCGCCCTTTGTTTGAAAATGCAAGCTGAGATTGAGCTTCAGGAGTCCGCTAAACTTTTTGATATGGTAGCATCTGTACGTGATAAGTGGCGAAAAGAGTTTGATCACGCATTCCAATCTGATAGTGATTAGCTCTGATGAAATGTTGAAATGAAAAATCTATGAAGTGGGGAGGAGTATGCAGATTATTTCGGTTTTGGCATACACTGAACGTTGCGTATGGTTGGAGCAACGTTTACCACTTCATGATTTATTCATTTTGAAAAATAAAACTCAAAAATAGTTCTATGTTTTCTATAGTTTATTAATAATCTTACAGCTTAGTGAGAATAATAAGTAATACAATTTCATTCAA
The DNA here is from genome assembly GCA_958298965.1 of Chrysolina haemoptera. NCBI lineage: Eukaryota > Metazoa > Arthropoda > Insecta > Coleoptera > Chrysomelidae > Chrysolina > Chrysolina haemoptera. The sequence goes on from OY282584.1 coordinate 31,508,991, forward strand.
ATATTAAACCATAGCACTTTTGTGTAACCATGAATTCTTTCCGCTTGGAAGGCATAACCACTTAATGTATAGTTTATTTCCTTTCCTCCTCAACACTTTTTCAACTAGGTATACGTCAGGATTTTGCGTTTTCAATAATTCTTCTCCATAAACACATCCTCTAATCGGGCTCCCATCCATGTCTTCAAGAATATAAGTTATGGAGTATATTTGGTTAATTTTAACAATTTTGAATAGTTCTGTTGTGTAATTGGCAGTGTAACCCTTTTCGAAAATATTCTTGTACTTGCTTATACGTACAATATCATTCATTCGAAATTTGGGAATACTTTGTTTTCTTCGGGGGATTACTTTGGAATTTTTTAATTTTAGTTTTGTTGCTGGCATAACATCGATTGGTTTCATACAAATTGTACGATGCACCTTATTGTTATATTTGCTTGTTATGATTGGAAGAATATTCAACCATTTGTTGTGTCCCATCGCTGAAAATTCTCTATAAAGCCACGTTTTTATTGTTCGAATTACTCTTTCAGCTATGGCCGCCTTCATGGTGCTGAATGTTGAATAATGGTTGATCTTATATTTTCGCATCAAAAATCAAAAAGAACTATTGAAAAATTCTGATCCTTGATCGCTTTGTAGATGTTTCGGGGAATAGTTGGCTTCTTTCAGCACATCTTCCATTGCATTGGTTACAGCACTACCAGTTTTATTTTTAATCGGCTTCGTCCATAGATATTTCGAGTAGCAATCAATGACCACAAGAACATATCGATATCCTTTGTTATGTTTAGCATAATGTTGTAATTCGGCAAGATCTATTTGCCACAGATCTGCAAAACCTTTGACGGTGGTGGTTCTTCTGATGAAATTACGTCTTGCCGGCTCATGTAACTCATTGACAACTTGTCGTTTGACATCACTTATCTCATTATCCATCTCCTCGCAATCATTTTGTAGTGTTTTAATTTGTTTTCATTCAGACAAACAATTTGACAATGTTACGGCATCATATAATGAGAAGAAACTGATCATTTTTGCTGATATATTAGATTATTATACCTTCCTCACGTAATTCTTCAATTATGGAAGTTATTTCATTATCATGTCCAGTGTGTCCAGCTGACTTTGAAGATATCAATAGCCGCAAACGAGCGACTAACTCCTTGGGTGAATTCCAGTAGACATAATTCGCAGATTTGGGATCATACATTTTCTGCATTTTCATTCGATGGAACCCTTCACCTTTTTTGTCCTACTTCTGGTCGTCCGATATTGTGATAAGTTTAGTAAAGGTTCAATAACTTCACGGAATTTTTTAGATTTCGGGTGTTTGAAACCATTTCGCAGTAGATGTTGTTTGTATGGTGTATTTGTTAGCCTCAATATTTTAGCATATGTATGACGAACTTCATCATCATCATTAACTTCAGGTGGGTTTTTCAAAAAAATCATGTTGTATAACTCCAGACTACTTGGGAATTCATGTGTTCGTGTTTTATTTTTGTTCCAAAATAATATATTTCCATCACTGAAACGTACATTGTGACTCCCCATTTTCAGTTTTTGTGTAGTAGGATCTAACCGTATGCCAAATATTCTGTCATAAGCTGCATTCTTAGTTTTGACATTTTCCAAATGTCTTTTCAAAACATCTCCAGTATTGTTTTCAAAATTATCAAATACGGACTTTTCATCTTTTCCGAATTCTTTGATGGTATCTGTCTCACTGTCAACAGATGATAATTCACTACCATATGATGAATTATTTCCCACTGAAGTACTCCTAACTTTTATTGGAGTAGACTGAGAATTCACTTGCTTCATCGAAAACGTCGCCTGTGGTGGTTGTGGTTTCATGGTAGCAGCAGCTGAAGAAAGAACATTTAATGGCTTCATTATGGGATCATAGAGTTTTTCAAGCGCCATTCGATTTTCAATAAGTCCACTCTTGATAGAGTTAAATTTCTGCCGTACAGCTTCTGTTGTCTCAACAAGTTGGCGTTTCAAATTCAATTCATTGTTTTTATCTTCAACTACTTTATCATTTTTTGTCTTCATTTTGCTTCACAAGAGAGAGAATACACTGAAGTAACCTCTATGCAATTCAGCGATCGATTAAATGCGTATTGTATTGTCATGGATATATAAAACTATCGAACCCCATGCGATATCTACCTTCATGCATTTTTCTATCCTTATCAATGACCAGAAATCCTTATTGATCCTCCCAACATTTAACACACATCAATTGGAATTGCTTGAATGTTACATCGGGTGACACGTGATCGGAATAAATATGGTGTAGATTCGTTTCATCTTGCTTGAATATTACGATAAAGTTGGTATTATCTCGAACTAACTGTTTGGGCACTCGTGAATATGTTTGAGCAAGATAAAAACAGTCAACATCTTTATGACGTCCCATACAGAAATATGATCTTATAATATCCTGTTTTTCACATATTACATCATCGAAAATGAAAACAGAATTTGGTTTGGCATCGGATGGTTCCACTATTTCTGCATTATTACTGAACGTATAAAATCCCAACCCTTTTATGGGTTTCAATACATTTCGTAGGAATTGATATTTGTATTGATTGAGTGATTTCGAATAGAGATAAACATTTGTGAATCGCAGTCCTTGTGGATGTGTTAAAAGAGAGATCATGGCATTCGTCTTTCCACAATTCGATGGTCCGATAATGAGTCCTCGAACAGATTTTTTTGCATCTAGATTATCTACAGCAAACTTTTCTTTCTGTTGGAGACTATGTAAGCGGTGATATGCTGTGAACATTTCATTTAAATGAGTACCATCAAACGATACAGATGTGTTCGTAGTGGATGCAGAAAAAGCGGTCGTGGATTCGTTAATAATTTAATAAACAAATTGCCGTTCGAATTACATTTACCCGGAGGATATCAGTATTGTGGACCCGGTACAAAATTGGAAAAACGTTTAGCCCGCAAAGATCCTGGAATCAATAAATTGGGTATTGCATGCAAACAACACGATATTCAATATTTGAATCATCTAACTGATCTCACAGCGAGACATAGAGCAGACAAAGAACTCGAATACGCAGCTTGGAACAGGGTTAAATCGAAGGACGCTGGTATTAAGGAAAGAATAGCTGCCCTACTCGTTACCAACATTATGAAATCAAAGAGACGTTTCGGTATGGGTTGTAGTAGTACTACTGTGAAGACAAAGAAGAGGAATCAACCGAAGAAAAAGAAGAGAAATCAACCGAAGAAGAAGAAAAATAATCTCATAAAAATCGCCTTTGGTTCTGGGGTGGTTCATAAAGTGCGGTATGTACTGAAAAAAGCTGGGGGTGAGCAATTTGTAACGAATAATTTGAAAAAAGCCACCGTAGTGACATTGCATGCAGCACGTAAATACGTCAAAGCTGCCGGTGGAAAGAAAACAATCCGCACGCCTCGCATAATTCCAATTCCTAAATTCGGAGGGATTCTACCATTGATACTAATTTTTGCTGGATTGTCTGCGCTCGGAAGTTTAGCTGGTGCTGTTGCAGGCATCACCAGAGCTGTGAATTCAGCAAAAGCAAGCAGAACCGCCCTGATCGAAGCGAATCGTCATAATAGGAAAATGGAAAGTGTGGCATTGGGTAAAAGTGGTAGTGGTATATACCTTAAACCTTACCGTAAAGGACTTGGACTCTATTTGAAACCATACAATCAAAAAAACTAGTTGATTCCCTACCTCGAAAACCTCTCACCGACATCGATATCACTTATTATGCCAAGAAAATGAAAATTCCATACTTTCGCGGTATTTTCATGCGTGATACATTACCCACTAGAGGTCCACGACACCGCGAGACCGCCATTGTCAATTTAGATGGAATAAGAGGATCGGGAACACATTGGGTGGCATACAGCAAATGTGGGAAAGACATTACATACTTTGATAGTTTTGGAAATCTATATAACTATGATCGCCAGCAGAAGTTCAACACAGTTTTCTGCGGTCACTTGTGCCTGAAGTTTCTCTCTGAATTATTATAGAATGGATACAACTCCAGCAATGACTCGAGAGGCTATTAGGACGATGGGATTATCACTCAAAATGTATTCAAAATATCGGACCTTGACAAGAATGGATCGAGTGATGCTTGCAAATATGCCGAAGGAAGTGATACTCGCATGCGCTGCACATGAGATTGCTTCTGTTTGGGAAAAGTTACCTAAAAGTCTACAAGATGATGTCGACATAATGAAATATAGATATTGCAATGACCACCACAATCTTGACGGCGAAAGCATTTCAGATTCTGATGTGAATGATGGTCCTATACCTCGAAAAATATTCTGCTGTTATTGCAATATAAAGGATATGAATATTGGTGCTAATAAAAATGAAATGGATATTGATGAACCATCTCCGAAAAAGCGTAGGTTGTCCCGAGTGTGTTGTAGACAACAATAAATTGAAGTGAAATCCATAAAATGTATCAGTCATGTCACGGAAGTTCGAACTACAAGCTGTCGGGACGAGTGTCTTGAGTGCAGACTTTTTCCCACCCATTGAATTGGATAGAAACAGTCGTTATGGATTCGGACTTTTAGGATTCTATGGATGCAACACAGTAAATAATATAACTGAAAAAACAATGTGATCAGTTTTAGAATCAGTGATATAAGTTCACCAATACTTCAGAAGTACACAATTGAAATTCCATGTGGTGCCTATGAAATAGATGAGATCAATGCAGTTATTCAGAAACATATCATGTTTCGATTGTTTCATGGGAAAAATCAAAACGATACCAATGCAGATGATATATTCTACCTACATGCCAATAATAATACTTTCAAATGTGAGATGCGATCAAAATATGGAATTGATCTAACTCATCCGAATTCCATAGCAAAGATGATGGGTTTTAATTTTGATAGATTTCAACCGAATCAGATACACGAATCCTCACATCCGATAAATATAACAACTGTGAGACTAATCCGCTTAGATTGCAACATTATATCTGGTTCATACATAAACAATGAAGAATCCCACATTCTTTTTTCATTCGATATCGATGTGGAGCCTGGATTCAATCTCACACAAAAGAACCACACAAGATTATATATATGCCCATCAGTCCAGAAGGTCGTCAGTTGATTCACAACATCACAGTGCGTATTTTGGATCATAATAATAATCTCATTGATTTTGGAAGTGCACAAGAGATTGTTATAATTTTGGAATTGAAAAAAATCTAATAACTATTATGGGTTTTTCTTATAATAGACAGAATCGACAAGGATTTGAAAACATTCCACAAATAGCTAAAAAGGAAGGTTCGTATAGAAAAAGGCTCATTCCAAAAGTGTACGCTAAACAGTTAGCACACGACACTGCTCTCTCGCTGAGAGATCTCAAATTTTTGAAATCAATTGGACTGAAAGTAAGGAACAATGGTGCTCGAAACAAATAGTGAAAAGTTGAATATATTTGACGAGCCGATGCTCGATCATTCCCTCACAAGTTTACATGATCATACATATAAACCATATGGATCACCATTGTTTAGGAATTCAGATGAAATTCGAATTGCAATCAATAATCAAGACGTTATACTTGACATTGCTGAGAGTTTCATTTATATAGAGGGTAAATTCACACCTAAAGATGAAACAAAATTATGTTATCTCTCGAATAATGCAATCGCCTTCCTTTTTGATGAAATTCGCTACGAAATGGGTGGTGAACACGTTGCTGTGGCCAGGAAGCCGGGGATAACATCTACAATGAAGAATATGATTTCATTTGGACAATCGCATGCTAACACTTTATTAACAACTGGATGGGGACTTTCGGAAACTAAACAGGATATCTTGGATACAACTAGTCACGTATTCAGTGGTAAATTACCACTGAAATATTTGATGGGTTTCGCTGAAGATTACAACAAAAGTATCTTGAATGCCAAACAAGAAATGATTTTAATAATCGCTCGATCCTTCAAGAACTCATATATTGGTGAGGTTGATGCTGATTTGGAAATCAATAAAATTGAGTGGAAACTCAATTACAACATAATACTGTGTTGTGCAGAGCAGGTAGGAAACAGCCCAATCGAAGTTAGCCTAATGGAACAGACCATAAGTGATCTATCGAATGACAATTATTTGAAAGACAAATTTATGGAAAAACTGAACAGCGAGAAGGATACCTTGTTGAATAATGCTCTACAACTTGAATCGGACTTCAATGAATCCCTTATTGGACATACAAAAACAATCTCAGAGATGCAAAAACTAATAGACGATCTGCAACAAAAAGTGGTGAGTCACACTAAAACAACTAAATGCAGTGAAACTCAAACCTACTCAATTGAACAAAAAAGTATTGGAATTTCAATAGTAACGCCGAGTCCTGTTTTTATAGATGCTAATACCCAGACAGATATAAATTTAACTGAAATTATAAAAACTGTTGATTTAAAGGTAAATAATACATCGTCACAGACAGAGGATCCAACTACAATGTTGCCAAAACGAAATATTTCTCCTGGAACTTCTGATCTGAAATTCGGGGAGGCAAATAATAAAGGAAGCAATAATAGATGTGAGGTCTGTGTAAAAGGGGTTCAAATTGATACTTCGAATTCCTGTAATGGCCTCTCAAATAAATTAGTCAAAGTATCAAAGAATAAGAATAATTGTAAAAAGGTCAAGAAAAAGAGTCAGAATAAATTGTATGGTTTCACTGTCACAGCGCATGATGATACAATCGAAACGTCCAAGTCAATGCAAATAGAAAGAAATTCACTGAACCTACTCGATGAACTTGAAGAAATGGATGGAACCAGCATTGAAATGGACCATGTTGCTATTACTAATACTTCCATCAATTCTGAAGGTATGAATCAACTAAAAGTTCCGCAACGAATTGCAGCCAGTGATGTAATGTTGAAACGAGTATTCATCCTGGGGGATGACTATGCGAAGGGGTTTGCTAAAGTTGTGAAATCATTTATCAATAGTGAATATTTTTTGATTGATTAACATGTTCTATCGAATGTTGAAATCTCCAAGCTAACTGAGAACCTATTTAATCAGGTGACTCAATATGGGGAGGATGATTTTGTTCTAGTGATGTTCAGTACTCGTAACATTAGTAATCAGGTATGTCTTAACAAAGCTATGAGAAACATAGTACCTATCAGTAAATTCACTAATCTGATAATCCCTGAGCAAGATCATCCTCTTGACAGAATAATTACCAATAATTTAAACAGGTTTATAGGTAGGTATTGTAATTCAACAAGAAATATCTCAATAAAATTTCTAGTAGACCCGAAATTATCGAATAGCAAAATGTGCATTTGCGACAATGTTAAAAGTTTTATACTAGGGGCTGGGGTGATCCATCTGGCTCTGAAGACGATTAAAATCACCAATGGTAGTATAGATTCATCAGGGCTGAATTTAGCTGAAGGGGATTGTGAGAATATCAGTAATAGCACTGAAGAATCGGTTAATGATATCAATATAATAAATGTAACGTTAAGTGATGATATTGATAAGGTTAATGTTATGAATTCACAGGCAACTTTTTTAGAAGCAAGAAAGCGATTAATCGACCTGAGATAATGTGTACCAATAATGATGTATCAGTAATGAAATTTTGTGATTCTCAGTCTAAGGAAAAGGTTGATTTATCGAATGATAACCTTCATTGTTAATATCAGAATATACGAGGTCTTAGGATTAAAATGGATGATCTGAATAGGGCACTTCAAATAAGTGATTTTGACATTATTTTAATCACGGAATCCTGGTTAAACAAAAATTTTGCTAATTCAGAAATAAATAATTCTCAATATCTTATTTTTAGAAAAGATCGTGACTTCATTAGCACTAACTGTACGCGGGGAAGAGGGGTTATGGTAGCGATTAAATCCTCTTATAATGCATCAGAAATAAGAGTTTCGGATTCCAATTTATTTGAAGATGTATGGGTCAAGCTTAAAATCGGTAATAAATCGATTGTATTGAGTGTTGTATACTTTGTTCCTGATTCACCTCTAGATGCATACCAAAAATTTGTTGAGCATGTTGAAGAGGTAAAAAGACACCACATAGGTGCAAATTTCATTATTGTGGGTGACTTCAATTTTCCTCGAGTTACTTGGTCATGTGAGGAAAAAGTCTTGGTTCCAGAGTACCTACCTGACCAACGTGTTGAATTCTTGCTTTATGAACTCCCTTTTATGGGCTTTCAGCAGTTTAATGATGTTAAAAATGTTAGGGATAGAATTTTGGATTTAGTTTTCTCTGACGAAATTTTAATTGACGTAAGTCTGTCTGACATTGCTTTGCTCAGTAATTTTCCAGTGGATGCATATCATCCTCCACTCCAGCTTATTCTAGATTTTGAAAATATTGTGCAGTCCTCGTTTAGCTATAGGGAAAAAGTATTTCTATTCAACAAATGTGATTATGTTGGGCTGAATAGCTATTTAACTGATATCGACTGGCTATCTCTGTTGAATTCTGAAATTGAGGCGGCCGTGTCAACCTTTTATGACATTCTGTTTGAAGGTCTTACTCGATTTGTGCCACAGCGGTATATATCTTGTTCGAAATACCCCAAATGGTACAGTTCCTTCCTGATTCAACTTATAAAAAGAAAGAACTTTTTATTCAAGAAATACAAAAAAACTAATCTGGATTGTGACTACCAGGAATACTCCAGAATTCGCAAGGAGTCCAAGTATCATGTTGCGAGCGGTCAAGGCAATTGAGGCAGAAAGGGGTTGCAGAAAGTCGTGGATGAAAAACACTAGATTGGTTCTACACTATTTATTCTATTGTTGGACGGTGATGGTAAAAGTCTAAAGTGGTTGTTACAATATCAAAGTTACAGTGTTATCTGAAGTGCGTGGCTTCTCTAAAGTTTATTTAAACAACCGAGAAGTCACATGGTTTCATAACAGAGACAGAAATACATAAAAAGGAAATGGATACTTAGTAACTAGGTGCAGAAAGTAAAGTTCATTAGTCTTTGAAATTGCTGACTTATCAAATGCATGTGTTGCAAGTCAACTAACTGAGTAATGAATAAAAGGAATAATAATGATTATACAGTATGATACTTAATAGTAATTATATAGGGTAATACAGCAGTTCACAACAATCATATAGATAAATGTTACCTGGTATATCTATCTAACACAGAACATATGATCCCTAATAATATCAAATACTTCTGGTCATTTTTTAATTCACTGAGGAAGGATAAAGGTTTACCTACTATCATGAAATATAACGGGTTGAACTTTGACTCCCCCCAAACTATTGCTGATGCTTTTGCAGCACACTTCAAGTCTTGCTTCTCGATCCATTCCCCGGTCCAATATTATGTATCTGTTAATGCTAATTATGATATTACCACGTTGTCAGTCCATACCTTTAGTAAAATGGAGATTGAAAATAAACTAAAAAACCTAGATATTTCTAAAGGAGTAGGTCCTGACGGAATTCCACCTGTTTTGCTGAGGAATTGCTGTTATAGTTTATCACACCCACTGGAAATACTTTTTCAAAAATCATTCGATTCCGGGGTTTTTCCCAGTGTGTGGAAAAAATCTTTCCTCTGTCCAGTATTTAAAAGTGGAAATAGAAATGATATTCAGAATTACCGAGGAATAACTAAGATTTCATGTATTCCCAATTTATTTGAATCTTTGATAACAGATGAAATTTTTAACAGATTTAAACATGTCATACTAGATGAGCAACATGGGTTTTACAAAGGTAGGTCCACTGCCACCAATTTGGCTGTTTATCAAAACTTCCTCACAAACAAGCTCGAACAAGGGTTACAAGTTGATGTTATCTACACGGACCTTTCTAAGGCTTTCGATTCAGTTTGTCATGAATTATTAATTTTAAAACTTAAGAATCTTGGAATACTAGGCAAATACTTAAAATTTATTGAATCCTACCTTTCTAATAGAATACAGAATGTTAAGGTAGCGGGTAGTTCGTCTGAAACAATTCATGTAACTTCGGGGGTTCCGCAAGGTTCGCACATTGGGCCTGTATTATTTTTACTTTTTATCAATGATGTTAAAACTGTGTTTCAGTATTGTGATATCTCTCTGTATGAAGACGATCTAAAATTTTTTAAAACAGTGCAGTCTATTGATGATGTTGATCGTGTTCAGAGTGACTTGGATGACTTTTGTACCTACTGTGATACTAATTTATTATGAATCAACTTGAAAAAATGCAATATTATGAGATTTTATAGAATGCGGCAGCCTGTTATTTGTAATTACTCAATCAATGATGCAAATCTTCAATCTGTCAGTAGTTTAAGTGATTTAGGGATTATCTTTGATAAAGATCTTAACTTTAATGATCATGTCAATAATATTTGTAATAAAGCACTCAGAATGCTCGGGTTCATTAAAAGAAATACTCGCCATATAACAGACTGTGATGCGATAAAAACGTTATACATTTCACTGGTTAGGAGTGTGTTGGAGTATAATAGTGTAATTTGGAGTCCTCATTATGCCTGCCATAAAAAAAGACTTGAAAAAGTTCAGAATCGTTTTACCAAATACCTAATATGGAAACTTGGCCTACCTTATTTTGGATTCAACATGAATATGAGACTTACTGTTCTTGATTTAATGTCGCTTGAGGATAGACGTAAACTTGCAATGGTTCTTTTTCTCCACAAAATAATACAATCTCTTTTTGACTGCTCTGCTCTTTTAGGAGAGCTCTGTCTTTCTGTTAACTCCAGAAGCTTGAGGAGTAATTGTACTTTTTCATTTAGCATACGGTTCCACAGAACAAACTGTGGTTCAATGGCAATTAGTAGTAGACTTCAAAAAATTTTCAATATGTATTTTTCTGAACTTGATCTTTTTCAACTTTCGCATTACAAGTTGAAAAAAATGGCAGTTAGACAACTTAAACTTGTTGCCGCTCAATAGACCTCTGTAAAGAATTGATGCTTATATTTTTAAGTTCGATATTGATTGGCGTTACTGATAGTTTTCTTATGTGGATTGTGATATTTGACTGTCCTATTGTATTTGATGTATTATTTTATTGTTCCTTCTTTTTTTATATTGTTTTGAAGATACTGTAGTTGTAAGTAATTTGACTATGGGAAATGATTGGGTTTATTTATCGTTAGGTAATTAATCTTATTCATTTTTATCTTTTTTATTGGCTACTAGGTTAGAAACTTAACTCTGGTTGTTATTGACTGGTTTCTTTATAAGAATCTTCCTTCTTGTACCATTTGGGATTTTATCATAATTCTGTAGTGTACTTGCTTTAATAAATTAAATTAATAAATTAGTAAGACACATAGTGCCAGAAGATAAGCACAAGCTCAAACTTTTAAATAGAATCAACAAAAGCGGTCTGAATGCTAAAATCAAGTTGGCTTATCGCATGTGGGATCTCTATGAACTTCCATCACTACGTGGCACGTCTTCAGACATATGGGCTATCAAGACAACTAACGCCCTTGAAACACCTCGTTACATCATCATTGGATTCCAAAGCACTACCACTTCTGAAAACAGGACAAAGGACATCACTAAATTCACAACTGCTGATATCAGTAACATTCGTGTGTACTTGAACTCTGAAGTATACCCATATGAACGTTGGAATTTGGATTTCGATAAAAAAAACTCGATACTTCGGCTTATTATGCCTATGAGAACTTTCAACGAAGTTATTATGATAAAGATATGAGTGAACCTCTCATGGACATTGGTCAATTTCGACAAAATCCACTATTCATCATTGATTGTTCACATCAGCCGAATGCCACAAAATCATCAACTATTGATATTAAGCTCGAGTTTGAAACTAGGAAAGTCAACTTCCCAGCCAACACCAAAGTATATGCACTCATTCTGCATGATACATTTTTGACATACAATGCATTGGATGGTTCAGTTCACAGCAGATATTGAAGACACACACATTTTTGATTATTTTGCATTATTTTTTTTCTTTCTTTATTCATGTAAAAGAGAAATAGGTAAATAAAACATGTGTGAAAAAATTTTATGTTTTTTTATTCAAATATCATTAGCTTAGAATTCAAATAGTCTTAGGTATGTACAAACAATCTAATATAACTTCTTCTTCATCTTCATCATAATTTTCTCCTTCTTCGATTTCACTATCATCATCATCCAGTTGGTACTTTTGGATGATGTCTTCAGGTAGGTATGGTAGGAGGCGGTGGAGAAATCTTTTCAGCTCACATTCAGTCATTGCGTCGCAGAGGTGATGTAGATCGAAAGAACCATCTGTATATTTCTCACAAAGATCCACACCCTTCTTGTAGTTCTCATAATCACGCATACAGTGCTGGATCCTTTTTTCATCATAGCACACGCTATGATGAAATTGGTGGCGTGGAGAGCGTCCTCGCTCAAAGCATCCAACTCAGAGGTTAACCTTTCAACAGCTGAAGAGATGTCTACGGCTTCGGTCCAGTGTTGACTCGCATATTGCATCCACATATTTCAAGAATTAAGCTATGATCAAAGAGAAATCATTGAAATAAATATGCCATAAAAAAGTAATCAGTAGTCATACTCACATTAGACTTTTGATGATGTCTCCACCGATGAGTGTGTTTAACAAAGTATGAAGAGTTTTTTATATTTTCATTACAATTATCACCTATAATATAAAGAATCAGAATTAGCCTATGACAAGTGGAAATTATATATTACAATTATTCAGTGAGATCGAATTTGACCAACGATCTCGTTTTCATACCGGCAAAGCTTTGTGGACTCTGACCCAAATATGCTACTGTATATTTGCCACCTGATGAATTGATGCATGCTGTTATATTTTATAGAGGGATCATCAGTCAAACACACCTGTCTACTTCTAGATCATAACTGACTTTTATTATAATATTAATATCACAGAATACAGTTGATATCCATGGTCATGGAACATCACAATACAATTGGTCAGGTGGCCTGTGCCAGTGTTACCAACATAAGTATACATTACATCTTCCTTTTTTTTTAGAACTACATTATGTAAGTACATTTTGTATGAGATCATTTATTTGAATCCGCATTTTAGACCTACATTATATAGGTACATTTGTATGAGATCATTTATTTGAATCTGCATTTTAGAATTACATTATATAGGTACATTTGTATGAGATCATTTATTTGAATCCGCATTTCCCTCTTTATTAAAATTGTGAGTCATCAACAAAGTCCTTATATTTATGTGGTTTTTTCACAATTCTACCAAGTCTTGTTACATGTGGTTTACCCTTTTCTGAAAAGCTAGAATAATTGGCTTCGTTCTGATCAAATGTACTATGACTAGTTGTATTAGTTATTCCACCAAAGTTTGTACTTCGGTTTTCGTTTTCTTCCGCACTTTCATATCCTTCGTTATCATTATCACTAATATCAAGACTGTGTTCACTTTGCATTGATGAATCTGTATCACTGTGTGTTTTTGTACTTTCACTTTGATTTACGTTTGTTACACTTTGATTATTACTAGGTGGTATGTAATTACAAATATTATTTTTGTCAATCTTGGTTGAGACATGAGATGGTTCAATTCTTTTGTGAATTTTGTAATCGGGTTGATTTTGATGAATTCTCAGAAATTTTCGATTTCTCACCAGTATTGTTCCATCCTCTGTTTCAATTCGGTACGACCTAATTCCTACTTTATTCAGAACGAACCCAGTTATCCATTCACTTTTAGGAGTTTTTTGAAGCCACACTTCTGTTTTGTTATCTAATTCATTTAAAAGTTTTGTTCCTTTTTTGTCAAAATTGATTTTTTGTTTATATTGAGCTTTTTTGATAAATTTGTCATATTGAGGGTTTATCTCTGTTAACGGATAAAATGCTGAGTTATGACTAGGCAATAGATCTCGCAAATTTCTTCTTAGGAGTATATTTGCAGGTGAGTGTTTACCATCAATGGGTGTGTTACGATAGTTTAGCAATGCCAAATAGGGATCTCTGCCATCATCATTACATTTTTTTAGTATTCTTTTCACTGTTTGAATCATTCTTTCAATAAATCCATTAGATTGTGGATAATGTGGCGATGAAGTTACATGCTGGAATTCCCATTCATTTGTGAATTTTTTAAATTCAAAACTTGAATATTCTGGACCATTGTCTGTGATTAAAATTCTGGGAATTCCTTGTCTTGCAAAAATGGCTTTTATATTAGTTATAACATTTGCACTAGTGAGATCTCCATTTAGATTTGCTAATTCAAAGAATTTTGAATAAAAATCAGCTACAATTATATAACTTTCATTGAACAAATGAAAAACATCAGAGCCAACTTTATACCAGGGAGAACATACTATTTCATGTGGAATCATGGGTTCAGAGCGTTTTTGGTATTTTTGACAAGTGTTACAGTTTATGATCATGTCTTGAATATGTTTTGTCATTCCAGGCCAAAAGAAAGACATGTTAGCTTTCTCAATTGTTTTTCTTATTCCGGAATGACTACAATGTAGTTTATTTAGAATTTCTTTTTGCATTACCTTTGGTATAATGAGCTTTTGTCCCTTATACAACAAACCATTTGCCACAGTAATTTCATGTCTATATTTGAAGTAAAATTTTATGTTATCTGGTACATATTTAAGTGTGTTTGGCCAACCTGGTAAAACCATTTCCTTAAGTGTTTTTAAAATTGAATCTTGATTAGTTGAGTCCTCTATTTTGTTTCTTTTTGTTTCCGTAACATTTACATTTAATGAAATGAGAAAAACTTGTGCATTCAATTCTATATCAAGGTTTTCATCAAATTTTTCATTTTGATGTGCCCTTGATAAAGCATCTGCTATTATAAGTTTTTTACCTGGTACGTAAACTAAGTCGAATTCATATTTTCTCAATTGAATGAGAATTCTCTGCAATCTCGCTGGACAAAGATTTAAATTTTTATTAAAAATTGGCAGTAAAGACAGTATTCGTTCAGCAGTCAAAGAGTACACACCTGTGACTATTGTGCGAAATAAAAACTTGTCTTTATTGCGGACAATCGTGTGAATAAACATTAACATGACGTCGGAAAGCGATGGCTCTAATGATGAAATGGATATCTCGAATACAGCAGAAAACTGGATAGAAGTTCAAGAAAAAAGAAAAAACAAGCATAAAAGAAAACGAACTCAAGAGCTGACACAACAAGAAATTAACAACATCGTTCTAGGAGAATCCAACACAACAAATACTAGCACAAAAACTGCCCTAACAAACCCAATAGAAAAACAATCTCAACAAAAAACAAACCAGCCAACAAGGAATCCCAATATACACGGCTCGCCAATAATGAGGGACATTCAACAAAAGAAATACCAACACATATTCTACATCACAAGTGAGGAATCCTACACACGAATCAATTTCACTGATTTCTGGGCAAGAATATACCCCAATGCAAAGGATACAATAATCAGCACAAAGCAAGGCTTGCTTTTGAAAACTGACACCACAAAAGAATCTATTATAACAACTTTGAACAAAATGGTTGAGGTCGGAAAAATAATACAATTCAAAGAATCTGCGACAAATTCAACTGTACCTGCTACCTCAGAGCAATCCTCCAGCTACTCTGTTGTTATTGCATCAGTAGAACTCGAAATAGAAGAGAAATCAATCAGCGATTTTCTAAACAAAAACAACATGGAACACAGATTCTGCAGAAGAATCGTATCAAGAGCTACAGGAAAGCCTACTAAACTTATAAGAATAATAACTGGATCTGAAAAAACTTCTCAGATTTTGCTATCCCAAGGAATATTTTTCAAGTATCGCCACTATCCAGTTTATCCCAGTAAACCACCTGCACCAGCTCCAAAACCATGCAGTAAATGCTTATCCTTCAATCATCCAACTGAAACATGCCAACAACCCATAAAATGCCTAAAATGTAATGGAACCCACCCAACCAGCAAATGCACATCCACATTGACTCCTAAGTGTCAGAGTTGCGGAGCAGAAGACCACCAAGCCTGGTCATATAAGTGCCCCAATAGACCAAGACAACCAATAGAAGGCATACCTAATGTTTCTATAAAAACAATCAACAAAAAATCTCATGAGGTCTCAACAGAAATAAAAAAATCAAGAATACACCAACCGATAACCATACATGATACCATCATAAATACCTATGTTAATGAACTGAACAACCCAATAGTAACCAACAGAGATGAACTAGTGACACAACTTCGTAAAAAATTTGTCAACAACTTCAGAGTAGATAGCGTTGCAGTGTTTTCAGGAAATAAAATGTACATCCTCATGTTTGACATGGAAGAAACTGACACCTCACATCACTCGCCTACTGAGCCCACCAATAATGCCCAATATGAACATGTCCTTAATTAATATAGTATACTCAAACATCAATGGATATTCCGGGAAGAAAGAGCTTATACAAAAATATATTGAATCCAATGATATCAATATGGCACTATTCGTAGAATCAAAAACGAAAGACCCAAAGAAAATAGTTTACAAAAACTGGAATATTATTCAGAAAAACGGCCACTTAATCCACAACCACGCCAGGGGAGGTAGTCTAGTCCAAACAGATCCAAAACTGAGAATGAGAAAAGGCAATGCTCCATCTATCAACAACCCTCTAAACGAATGTATACATTTTTCAGTGCCCTTTCTTGACAATTATTTACATATATTTCTTGTTTACATTCACCCATCCTCCATAATAGAAGAAAATATATTTACGATGAGCAGCCTCAACAAATATACCATTGTAATTGGAGATTTCAATGCCAATACAAAGCCAAAGAAAAAACAAGTGAACGACTTCCTAAATAATACCAGCTTTGTTAAATACGACACCCCTCCTACTTTTCTTATGAATCATAATGCAGACTCAACACCGGATATGATCTTTCATACCTCCAACCTAGCAAGAAATATCAAAAGTGTTGAAAATATACCAGACCTATGCTCAGATCACCTCGGTTTCAGAATCATTATTGACCCTCACATCCCAATTAAAAATATCAAAACCGAGAAATATAATTTTAGGAAAACAAATATAGAAAAAGTGAACACAGCCATGTTGAGGTACATAGACAACAACGAGCAGGACATGAACAGAAGAATGCTCAGCAATTTCAACTCTAAACTAACAAAAGTTGTATTGGAAAATACCCCCAAAAAAGAAATGCGATACTTTACCCAGGAACTACCACCATACATCATACAACTGATTAAAAGCAAACGAAAAATGTATAGAGAATATAGGAATATTGGCAACCCGGCTCTAAAAAGAGAATTAAACAAATACAATAAAAACATCCAGATGATGATTCAGCAGTACAGAGAACATAAATGGTTGACTGTATGTGAGGAGATCAATGATAAACAGGGTAAAACGTATTGGCAGGATATTAAGAAACTTTCGAAATATAAAAACAACTCACAAGGGAGCTACCCACTGATAGAAAATGGTCGAACAGTCGACTCGCCGGAAGAGAAAAGTACCATATTTGCTCAGCATTTCGAAAAAACATATAAAGAAAGCGAAGAAGACAATTTCGATGATCATCACTATGAAACTATCTCTGAATGGTACAACATACACTATATAGACCCACAGCAAGTCGACGTGAACCCTGAGGAATATGAAATCGAAGAAGAAGAATACTACAGTATAATAAACCAAGGTAAAAACACTGCCCCTGGGCATGATTTCATTAAAAAATCGTTGGTTAAACAGCTACACCATAAGATCCACGAATATATCATCCAAATGTATCAGTTTTGTTTGAAAAACAGCTACATACCTACAGAATGGAAAACGGGTACAATTGTTACTATTCCGAAACCAAACATGGATCACTCTACACCTTCCAGTTATAGACCAATTACGCTGCTACCTGTGCTAGGAAAAAACCTTGAAAAGATCATAAAAAACAGAATAGTGAAATCAATAGGGAATCGTATCCCAGTATACCAGTTTGGATTCAAAAGTCATTGTTCTACGACCCACCCTCTAGCGATACTCATCAACAACATAGAAGCATCTAAGCTCAACGGAAACAAAACAGCAGCAATTTTTATAGACATTAACAAAGCTTTCGATAGTGTTTGGGCGAACGGTCTTATATACAAGTTGGACTACCTTGGTTGTCCCAAATACCTGATCCATGTGATAGCCAATTTACTGAATGAAAGGAAACTGAGAGTTAAAGTGCAGGACAAAAATTCTCACGAATTTACCCCACAGCAAGGTGTACCACAGGGATCTCCATTATCACCCTTACTATACAACATATACTGTTCAGATATATACCACGCAGACCCAGAATACTTTGATTTCGATAACTATATACTACAATATGCAGATGATACTGCTCTGATTTCCCACTGCAGGACTATAAATACAACCGTTGAAAGACTACAACAGTTAGCAGACAGAACAGTATCATGGTTCAATAAATGGCGACTGAAACCTAATCCAAGGAAATCGCATTTTCTAATATTTTTCCACTCCCCATCACCTACATCACCATCGGTAAGGTTATATGACCATGAACTCAGTCCAGAGATATGTACCAAATATCTAGGGATCACTATGGATAATAAGGTAAACTTCAACGCACACACAAGAAATATAAAAAAGAAAACCATATCAAGGGCAAAGCACTTCAAATCTATATCTAAAAAAGAACATGGAATAAACTCAAATACAAAAACTAAAATCTACAAAATGATATGTAGACCACTAATTGAATATGGACATATAATATTCCAGAACCTAAGAAATCCTGCCCTGGAGAATCTCAAGGTAGCTGAAAGAACTGCCTTGCGCATTATCACGAAAATTAGACACCCGAATAATCCTATCCATAATCCACCCAACCAACTGCTATATGAAGTTACTGGAGTGCAACCCATCGAAGAGAGACTATCACAGTTGTCCTCCAAATTTAGCGAGAAAGCTGAAAACAAGAACCTCATCTCTCCATACTGCAACAGAAGAAATAACAGAAGAACACATTACAAACATCCAGAACAAATTCTATGGGATAAACTATAAATACAGCTAGAATGGCTTACTTTGCATTAGTTGAATCTCATATTCGCTATGGAATAGCTTTCTGGGGCCATTGTAACTTACAATTACATAATACGATATTTGCTCTCCAGAAACGGTCATTGAGATATATTTCAAAGTCTAAATCAAGGGATCATTGTAAGCCTCTATTCATCCGCCACAAAATTTTAACAGTAACCTGTTTATACATAATGGAAACAGCATGCCTAATTCATAAAAATAAAGCTAGCATGTACACTCCTGGTACTAATTGTTACAGTACCAGGCAGGACCACATGCTTTATTTACCCATTCCAAAATCTGCTCTGACTAAGCATTCTCTGATTTATGAAAGTATTAAAGTGTACAACCATCTACCTACTATCCTGAAAAATATTACAGATAAAAAAAAGTTCAGAAGTGCAGTTAAGAATATTTTAGTAGATAAGGCCTATTATTCGATCAACGAATTCTACTGTGATAATCTGTAAGTTCCTAATTGTCGTCATTTAAATGTTAAATGTTTTGTTAGTGATAATCTGTTTTTGTTGTTTTGCATTTATTATATTTTGACATGTATTTTATTATACGAAATCTCATGCTTTGTCAACAAGATGTATTATCTTAGACAATAAAGTATATTTTGACTTGACTTGACTTGAACTATAGCTTTAGTTATTGTTTTTATGATAATTAGTGTTTTTTTTTTCCTCAATGATTGTTAATTTTTTTTTTTTTTTATATCAATGTGAAACTATAAAATTTTAAGAATATTATTGTAATTCACACAATAACTTATACCACTGTGGCTGAAGGACCTCGGTCAATGGCCAGTTAAGTATTATTTTTATACTTAATAAAGTTCATTTATTATTATTATTGGCAGTAAAGGTTTATGATCAGTTTCCACAGTAAATTTTTTACCAAAGACATATTGACTAAATCTTTCAACTCCAAACCATATAGCTAACAGTTCCTTTTCTATCTGCGCATATCTTGTTTGTGCGTCCGTAAAGGCACGTGATGCATGAGCACAAGGTGTACCCTTTTGCATCAACGTAGCACCCATTCCAGTTTTACAAGCATCAACTGATATTGTGCTGTATTCATTTACATTGAAAAATTTTAAACAAGGTGCTTCGCAAATAATTTCTCTTAATTTATTAAAAGCATTTTCTTGAGTATCAGACCATATAAATTCATTATCTTTTTTTAACAAAGACCTTAACGGAGCCGTTATTTCACTAAAGTTTTTTATGAATTTAGCAACGTAAGTGACAAGACCAATGAATGTCTGCAGTTGATTTATATTAGTTGGTTTAGGCATATTTTTTATGGCATCTACTTTAGAGTCATCTGGAAGTAAACCTTTTTGAGTTATTTTGTGTCCTAAATATTTTACTTCAGTTACTAGAAATTTGCATTTATTCCTATTGAATCTGATATTCGCTTCTGCTGCCTTTGCAAAAACTTTGGTTAACCTATCATTATGTTCTTTAAGAGTTTTTCCTGTCACTATTAAATCGTCAATGTATATATTGATTCCGTCAATGTCTGAAAATATTTTCGACATTCGTTCCTGAAATACTTCAGCAGCACTACAAAGTCCATAAGGCATTCGCAGGAATCGGTAATGTCCATAGGGTGTTGCAAAAGTACACAATGATGCACTTTGTTTGTCTAAATGTATTTGTAAGAAACCCTGAGTAGCATCTATGGTGCTGAAGAATTTTGCTCCACTTAAAGTGGCTGTCAACTCTTCAATTGTTGGTATTTGAAAATAATTTCTTTTTATTACTTTATTCAGATCCTTAGGATCCAAACAGATTCTTAGTGATCCATTTGGCTTCCTTACAAGTACAATGTTATTTACCCATTCAGAGCTTTCTTCTGATTTCTCTATTATTTTGTCGTTTTCTAATTGATCCAGAGTTTGCTTGAGTTTATCCCTAATAGCAAAATGAACCTTCCTCGCTGGATATGCTACTGGTACCACATTTTCTTTCAATTGTATATGGTATGGCTCTCTTATAGATCCTATACCTTTGAATAAGAAATTATATTTATTTACTAAAGCATTTATTACTTCATTTGCATCCTTTATTATAGTAGTATCTTGATTTTCTATTTCGTCAATTCGTTTAATCAAATTCATATCCAGACAACCTTTAAGGCCTAATATACAACTATTTAACTGTTTCTCTATATTTTTGTGTTTACAATTCAAAAAACACTGTCCTACTAAAGGCAAAGGGTCCCTCGTATAAGAGAAAAATTTTGTATTTGTTTCATTTAAATTATTAAAATCAAACTTTAATACCTTTAGAACCTCTTCTGTTATTATATTTGCCATAGCTCCTGTATCGAGCTTGACTTCTACTGGAGTTCCATCTATTTCTATCTCCGACACCCATGATTCTACCTGATTTACATCTACTGACATTGATCTGCTCTCCGTGGCATTTTGTTCCTCTTCAATGCTACCTATAAATACAAAATCATCAGTAGAATCATTTTCAATCATATTAACATTGTTTTCTATGAAATTTTCTTTGAACAGGTCGTTTACTGGACATATTTTTCTTATTTCTACACATTTTGTCGAAATGATTGTATTTATTACAATTATTACACTTTTTACCATATGCAGCGCATTTCCCATATATGTGCTGATATCCACACTTCTGGCATTTTTTAAAACCATTTTTCTGATATTTATTACCTTGCGATACTGCATCTATGTTATCTTCTCTCTTTCCACTTATCGCCTTGTTTCTTTCTCGATTATTTTCCATGTTGATACAATAGATTACTGCTTCCTCTAACGTCTTATGGTCTTCGTCCAATAATTTTAGTCTTAGTTCTTCATTTCGTAGTCCACATATCATGATGTCCTTGACAACTCCATCTCTCAGATTCTCCAATTCACATGGGATTGCTAAATTTTTGAGTTCGGTAATATAGTGCTCTATATTCTCACCTTCTTGTTGTTTTCTAGTGAAAAATGTGTGCCTTACAAAAGAGAGATTACCTTTCGGCACAAAATGATCTTGAAATTTGTCCAACAAGAAATTTAACTTGTCTTGTTCCACTTCTGGCAGCGTAAATGTATGTACGTAGGCCTTCTTCTCCTATCAGTGAAAGGAGTTGTGCACATTGAGTTGCCTCATCTTTTTTCGTGATTTCGTAAGCTTTCAGATAATTCATGAACCGCTGTCGCCAGAATTTCCAATTGTCGGATAGATTTCCCGACATCTTCATGGGCGGAATGCCTCGATAGTCCATTTTCCAAACCAATTAATACCAATTAACGTTAAATTTTTGTTGAAGCCAACTAATTTCAACAATTTTTCACTATGGCGGAATTTTTTGTTCCTGCTTTAACCTCAAAGTTCTATCCCGACTACGCCATGTTATATTTTATAGAGGGATCCACAGACCACCTATCCCATAGATGCTCCACAGAAATGGTTGAGTTCAGAAACGCTTTTGTAGTTCGCTGTTACCACCTATTGAGGTCGCAGCAATGACATGTCAGATAATGCGCATGCGTCATTGACGACAATGCTGGCAACGGTTTTCAGCTACCTCTATAGTTTGGAATTTGAAGTAATCAAAAAAGCGGGAAACTTAAACGTAACTGGTATTTGCCCAGCCCTTGTTCACTTTGGAACTGTTGCATGTAAATATTATATCTATCTTGCTACTTGCTACTGAAATCAATGTAAAGTCATTGCTTTGGTTTTACGTTGATTCCAATAGCAAATATCAAGATAGAAAGAATATTTACAGACAACACTTCCAAAGTAAATATCTGAACCATACATTTTGAAGATTATTTCTATTTTCTTCAAAGGATCTTTGAAGTTTAAATGATATTGTTTAGTATTTGTAGTATACGTGTCACAATATTATGTAACTGCAGTGAAATACAGGAAAAAAAACTAAATATTTTAAAATAAACAAAATTTAATAGTCTGGTCAAACAAAAATTATCATTACACCTAAACATGTACTGGCTTTTTCAAGTTCTTTTTCTTAATTCTATTTAAATAAATTCTATATGCCTGAACCTTAACGGAATTAGTACCAGTATAAGGTCTGGATTTTCCTTGTACAATTTTATTAACACTTTTGCACCAATTGTGCAGTAGAGTTCTAATTGATATTTTCAAAATCAAATCAATGACATTTAATTTATGTTCATTATCACAAGTCAAAAATTCAAAATCAACTTGGGTGTTAACAATTTGTTTTATTAGAGAAACCAACACTTTTGAATGTGGTTTTCTATTAAAACAAAAGTGAATGATTTTATAAATGTTATAAAAACATGAAACGAATGATGGTGTTGGGTAACACAGCCTTCTAGCCCAGCCACCACCATATTCTCTAATAGAGGTGAGTCTATTTAAATCAGATTCGTAATCGGTTGAAAACATTGTGACTTTGCAATTTGGGCATATTACACTTTTCTTGATTTTTTTCAAAATGAAGCCAGCTACATAGCTAGTGGACAACTCATTCAACTTTCCAGCTAGAGTCATACTCTGATGAAGTGTTATATCTGCATATTGTATAGATTCAATAATATCACTGCCAGCATTACTTTCACAAAACAGTCCCTTCAAAGAATTAAACAAGTTTTCACATTTATCATCTTCACAATTAAATGAATTTCTGTAAAATGAAAGGGCTGTATTAAAAAGAACAGTTTTATAAATGCTTGTGAATTGGAAAGCTGAAGGATTGGTGTATAATGCTCCAAAGCTTCTCAATTGACCAAACATATTTTCAAGCGGATCTTGGTTCAGCCTTCTTGTTAATAAATAATTATAACCGTTGTGCTTCAGAATCTGCCAAATACTCTTCACATTTTCTATGACAAATGACCAATTCTTCAAGCTGGGGGGTCTTCTTTGATCATTTTTCGTTCTTCTCTCAAACTCCATACTATCCAGCATTAACAAAGCTTCTTTGTTCCAAAAGCGAATGTGATCAGAGGTGTCACTTAAACCACACCGCAATATTTTTCCCTTCTCTGGATTTTTTTTGGAACCATTCAGAGAGTCAAATAAACGATCGAAAAAATATAATAACTCAGGGGTATGATCCAGATGGGTTCCAATTTTTTTTTCAGAATCTGCAATAAAAAAACAATATATGTATTAGAATCAAAGTAAAATATTTGTCTCATATAAATATAATTGAGATATATTCAATACCAATCAAAAATAAGTAAAACAAAAAGTTTGTTCTGGTTTTGAAAATTATTGGCTTTAGGACGTCAGGATGATGCGCAGTTGACGAGAAGCGTTCACTTTAGGTTCATATTCGTTCACTTTTGTTGAACTGCGCATGCTCCTGACGTCCCAGGACTAGATATTTTCGAAACCAGAACAAACCTAAAAAAACAAATCAATCCACAGCTAAAATTAAACAATGAAAAATATATAAAAGAGTTACTCACCAATTTGACTAGCCAACTGAAGAGTTGAGGCAAACCTCTGGCTAAAAATCTGAGCTGCATTCTTCACCTTCATTTTTTAAATCTTTTTCTCGTAGATGTGTTCATCAGTAATATGTGGCAGAACTTTTAAACCTTTAACTGGTCCATTATCATTTTCGTATAGCTTTTGTATGTGCTCCCATTTTGCTGTTTTCTTGACTTTGTTTTTTGAATAATGTAAATCCTTCTTAATAAAATTGTTTCTCATTCCTTTCAACAAATTCTTTCACTGATGTATATAACTTTTTTTTTCTTGGTGTAATTGTCTGCTTACACACTCCTGAATGCTTCAGGAGCTGAAGCGGTGACATTAGACAACCAACAGCATTTTCTGAAAAAAAAAAAAAATAATGTCAATTACTCCAGAATTAAAATTAATTAGATATAGGCTGAAGAAGTTGATGGTTCATCTTGATCAAATAGATTGATTTCTTCTGAAAATAAAATAGTAACTATACTAATTACAAACAAAACAAAATATTCAAACTGTAATAATACTTTACCATCCTAGCTTGTCCTCTGCGATTTCGATGTAGTGATTAACTCACTTTGCTTTTTATACTTCTCAAGAGGTCAAGCTAAGATTGTTGTGTATTACTATTATTGAAGATATAGTTACTCTGTATTTGAAAAGGTGCTGTCAATTTAATGATATACTTCTGTCAAGTTGATACATTATATTGTAATAAGTAAAGTTCAGTTTACGAAATATTCTCTCATTTAAAAGATACATAACATGGCGCTGCGATAAATTGGAAAGAATAGAATTATTCCTGAGCAGAAATTATCAAAAATAGAAATGGAAACATTCAAATGTCCACCACCGTTGAAGTTTGAAGGAAACTTGGGCGAAAATTTTAAGAAGTTTAAGCAAATGTTTGAAATCTTTATGATAGCCTCGGGTAAGCAGAAAGAAAATGATGAAGTCAGGATAGCAATTTTTCTCAACTTGATTGGGGAAGAAGGTTTAGATGTTTTCAACAATTTTAAGATGAGTGATGAAGATAAAAAGAAATATAACAAAGTTATTGACCAATTCGAGTCCTATATGAACCCGAAGAAAAATATACTTTATGAAAGGTTCTTGTTTTATAACCGTAGTCAAGAAGAGGCAGAACCTGTTGACAACTTCATACAGGATTTGCGGAAGTTGATGAAAAGTTGTGAGTTCAAAGCATGTTGTTCGGAAGATATTCTGAGGGACAGAATTGTACTGGGTATCAGAGATAAAAAATTACAAAAACACCTTATCAGTGAAGAAAATTTACAATTGCAAAAAACAATTGAGAAATGTCGAGCTAGTGAAGTCACGAAGGAGCATGTTAAAATAATTCAAGAAAATAAAGTTGTAGATGTAGTGAACAGAAAGAAACATGAAAATATAAGGAGTGGTGAAAAAAATTAATCTTTTTTATGTACAAGATGTTGCACCAAACATGGAAGAAATCAGTGTCCTGCGTTTGGAAAGAAATGTTCAAGGTGTGGAATTCTGAATCACTTCAAGGCAGCTTGTAGGGTAAGAAATGTTAAGGAGGTTCTGGAAAATGAAGATGAAGAGGAAAAGTTTGCTCAGGTGGAAAACTTAGTTATCGATAGTCTTGAAGTGTGTAAAATGGCAAATATGGTAGGTTTAATTTCAAACCAGTCCAATTTTTCTTGGTACCAGAATGTTTTGGTTTCAAATAAAAACATAAAATTTAAGCTTGACATTGGGAGCCTGGTAGGGTAATAAAACAAGCTAGTACTCCACGTTCTTATATAGTACAAGACAATGATGGAAATGAGTACAGGAGAAACAGTATACATTTGAGGGTTTCAGAAGGCGATGCTTTAGTTCATGAACCTACAAGTGATGATGACTCTTTTGGATCGGAGAGAAAAGAGGTCACAGGAAGTGATTCATTAAAAAATATTGTGGTTTCTGATGACAACCAAGTGTCAACATCACGTGTGGGGTCATCATCATTTAGTTCTGATATAAATCAGCAAGTTCACAGAAGTAAACGTAATATCTCCCTTCCTAATAAATTCAAAGATTTCATAATGAATTAGCCTAGAGTTTTGAGTGAAGTATAATTGAAAGGGGAGATGTTGTGTATTACTATTATTGAAGATATAGTTACTCTGTATTTGAAAAGGTGCTGTCAATTTAATGATATACTTCTGTCAAGTTGATACATTATATTGTAATAAGTAAAGTTCAGTTTACGAAATATTCTCTCATTTAAAAGATACATAACAAAGATAGGATGGTTCGGTAGTACATTTCATTTGATGACTGAGACGTCAGAACTGGAGCCCAATTCTCATCTCTCGATACGAGTCGAGACGATATATACCTCTTCAACTAATAGCATGTAAAGAAAGATGAATATATCGATTCGACTCGAATCAAGAGATGAGAATTGGGCCCCTGATCTTAATGATAAGAAAGTAGAATAGTCAGCCATCTGGATGAAATATATTTATTTAACCTGAATTGTTTTATTGATTGCACATTTGCATTTTTTAAAAAGAATAATGTCAATTACTCCTCAAGTAAATGAATGAATGATTTGATATGAACAACAATTTGTAAATATGACAAACAATCTAATATAAGTACATACCATTTGAGGAAGCAGGTGCTGAAACTGAAGTTAACGGCATGGCTGAAGAAGTTGACGGCATGGCTGAAGAAGTTGACGGCTCAACTGGATCAAGCAGATTAATTTCATCTGAAAATAAAATAGTAAAGTAAGTATACTCATTACATAACTGGATGAATAAAGGTTTAATAATTGTGGTAATAACTAGGAACACCTATTTTTTCAAGCCAAGAAAACATTGATGTAATTATGGTATGCATTTGCCAATATCACATATGTTAACTAACGGCAACAAAGTTGAACTTGATATTTTCTCTCTTTCACAGTCATCTTTTAAAAGAAAGCTAAAAAACTTTACACTGTGATAAATAATGTGATAAGATATAATCTGTGATAATTGATATAAGTATTCTGTCTATATGTGAAATCATAGTTATAAGTTTTAGTTATAAGTAAATTAGGTTTAGGTATGATGAATTATACTTTTATTGTTATTGATAAAAAGGGGTTACCCGTTTCAAATAAATAAATAAATTAAACAACTCAATTTGTTTTTTTATGCATCTCAGAGGTCAGAGGTCAAGCTAGGACAGGATGGATCAGTAATGGGACTTCAGAGCTGATGTTAATGATAAGAAGTTGATGAGTCAGCCATCAAGATCACTATTAAACCTGAATTATTTTATTCATTGCACGTTTTAACAATTGATTGAACATGTTTCTCTTACCTTGCAAATATAATGTAGGCACAGCGATCGTAGGAAGCCTACTCGACATTGATGAAATGTATTTAGCTTCAAAATGTTTATGGCACTCTTTTAGAACAATACACCATGGCTGGGTCCATTTCATTAATTTCCATATCATTGATAGACTGCACCCATCTTCTGAATCGTTCTAGACATTTAACTGGATTTGGAAATTTGTGTAATATTGCAGAACTTGAACATTTTGAAATACAACATTTCCTACAAGGCATAGTTGCAAACGAAGCTTACGAAAAGTCGAAAGAAAAAATATGTATCACAATGTAATAACACTGAATAAAAACAATTATACGAGAAACAACACAACTCAACACAGTAACACTTTTATAAAAGTGATAAACCTTGATAAGTACAAATATAGGTTATAGTTCAGTGGGACAAATTGTCAACAAATAATTACTACTCTTCTTCTTCTGGATCTCACAGACACCTTACTCGGGCCATGAAATGCTATTGTTCTCTGATATTCATGGTACAGAGACCTCTACAGGTGGTCACAGCGAACTACAAAAGCGTTCCTGACCTTGACCATTTGCGTAAAACGTCTCTGGGATAGGTGGTCTGTGGAGGGATCATCAGTCAAACACACCTGTCTACTTCTAGATCATAACTTCATAACTGACTTTTATTATAATATTAATATCACAGAATACAGTTGATATCCATGGTCACGGAACATCACAATACAATTGGTCAGGTGGCCTGTGCCAGTGTTACCAACATAAGTATACATTACACATGCTACATCATCATCGGTAAATTGCTCTGAAACACGTTTCGGCAGCCATGTTTTGAATAATGTATCATTGCTTACATCACGTAATATCAATAAAATAGATTTACCAAACCGAGTAGAACAAACTGACATCGTCTTAATTGGGTAAGCTTCATTCAGTGGCAAGGATGATATTACTTTTTGCTCTAACACTTCCATCTCTTGTTTAATTATAGAATTGATTTTTTGTAAATCCACCTTTGGAACTCACATGATGATGAAAATATATAAGGAAAATATAAATAATTTTCAATAGAAAAACACACTCACTGATCTCTCTCACTGTGTAGGCACTAAATAACTTCACTACTCTTGCTGACTGCTCGACTGCTAGGTATAAAACTTCTGATTTCATATCACTATACCAACTTCTTTTGTAATAGATAGTGAACCACCCCCACCACAGACTTATGAAACATGTATGATACAAAGGCCCCACCATGCGCGAGTTTGCATCGCATCGATAGAGGGCGGAGAGTAAATAGTAGTCGATGAGTCACCGCAGCGTATGGGTGTGTGACGTCAGCGCGGACCCACCATATCGAGAGCGAGGGCGGATGCGCATAGCGTCACGCGACCCCTCCTCCCACCATCGCAAGGTATACATCACTGGAGAGTAATCAGAGTTCACATAACTAACTGGATCTCCGTGGTGTGCAGACGTCTCTATACTTCGGTTTAGATTTTTATGCGTACTCCACACATTAGGATCATACACAATGGCAGAGTAAGTATACATGAAGGACATGAAAGACATTGAGGTAAGAAAAATATATTAAGTACTTGGCAAAAGGTACTTGTCCGTGTATGAAAAAAAAATCTAGTCATCACAATCTCTAGGACAAACACAAACCCTGAACACCTCCCAACAATATACATCATGGTCAAGGCTAAGGGCAAGCCCAAGTCCTAGGTCAAGTCCTAGGTCGAGGTCATAGGTCGAGGTCATAGGTCATAGGTCGAGGTCATAGGTCAAGGTCACTTATGACGTCATAGTGGTGGGGGGAGGCCCAGAACCGGCTCAAATCTCCTACTCTTACCTACCTTACCTAAAAAAAACATCGTGAATTTGTTTTTTCTCTCGCAATTGACACACAAAGCTAACCTAGCTTGCGAGTCAGTCGAAAATGTGGGAATCAATTTTTCGCTCGCAATTGACACACAAACCTAACCTGAGCAAGCTAACCTAGCTTGAGAGTCCGAAAATGCGTGAATTAGTTTTGATGCAAACCGAGTTGAAAATGCGTAAATTACTGGCCAACGACCTGACTTGACTACCCTTTATCGGACGAATAATTTATTTTTAGTCGTCCGGTAACCGGACGTTTTTTTTAATAATCCGGTTACCGGACGACTAAACACTTCGTTCAATCTAATCGTTGATCGTGAATCATTTCGTGATCGGTCGAGAATTCGGAATGTTCGGAATCCGATGGCAGTACGGGATGGGATTCTACAATTATTTGTTAACTAAGTATCTCGCTTCGTTCTGTATTCTGTGTGCCTTTGAAAGTATCGCTTTCGAATCGGAAGAGATCGTGTTAATTTGTGTCGCCCTGAAAACATCGAGCAGATTTTGGGAATGTAATGATTGTCATATTCTGAAGTTGGTTTTATATATTTTTCTACATCATGCAAAAAGCAAAACTTTATTGAACTATATTTAGTGGAAAAAGTTCTTTATTGCACTAGTGCAATAAAGTGTTTATTGCACTCATCTGTCATTCTTCTTCAACGTGCTGTCATCATGACAAACATAAACGTTCAAACCTACTACATTATATTAAGTAGATATTCTGTGAGATTGGCAATAAGTTTTGAACAGTTATATATTTTATATTATTTTGTATTAATGTTGGCAGCCTGACTTCAAAAAATAATGTCTTCCCGAGAATAACTCCATAATCAAAACTGATCCGCTTTGTTCTGAACCGCCTACCTGCATAGAGCAAACTGTCTGTACTATGACCACACCTCGTGATAACATACGCGCTCACGGCTATTATTTTAATATTTATAATGCATACGTGTTGTTACAGAAACATCAGTCAAAAATTGATTCTGACAATTACAAAATTGAAAGTTTCAAAATGAGTAATAATAATGGAAAAATAGATGCTAGTGATTTGTTTCAATGCAAATTGATAGTAATAATTAATTAAGTTGCGATTTTTATTTTTCTATACACCTAGTGCCGCAACTTAATAGTTCATTTTTTGCTTTTTGCAAGAACGTAGAAAAAATGCTGTATGCAACTCGTGCAAAAATTATTTATTGCACTCGACGTGAAACTTTTTGCACTTGTTGCATAAATAACTATTATAGGTAGGTACTCTGGTTGTATATGCTTTACTTGATTTTTGTTTCCACAAGTTGTTATTAAATAAATGTGTTTTATTAAAATCTGGACCAACATGTGCTAACAAAAATGCTGCCTACAAATAATACACTTGCGTCTTGCGTTAGAATTAAATAATAATAATGAATAAACTTTATTCTCACTAACACAAGGTAGGTATGTACAGAAAAGGTGATACAATTGAAGTGAGTGAGTAAAGTGGCATACTTGATAAATTTCAATAAAACTTGTTTCTGGAATGGACAGAAAAGGTGATGAGGTATGATGATCCATTTGTCTTCATGATCTGCAAAACATATGCTTCATGTAGAAATGCAGTAAAGCTGTAGCTGTCCCTGAATATCTGGTTATAACTGGTGAATGATTGCGATTTTTTCTTGTCTACTGATGTTTGTCGGTCTTGTAGTCTGTAGTCGACACGCAGTAATAAAAAAGTGATTATACATCACACAAAAATGAAATTCAGAATATATATTGAAATAACGATAATAGGTATAATCTCTCTCACATATTATGGATCGACACAGTATGATGTGTTATGGATGGATGACTTACTCAGTGTGGATTCATGCAGCGCCAATTAACAATTATCAAGTAACAATTATCAATTAACAAGCATACAAAATATAGCATTCATGAAGCCAAATTAACTATTATGGCATTCAGTTAATCTTTCTTCGATACATTTTCAGTTTCAGATGGTACCTATTTGGCCATTGTAAATAAAAAACAGTCTTTTAAATTCAGAATATACTAGTTGCTAATTGTTAATTGATAAATTGTTAATTGGTGCTGCATGAATCCACACTTAGTAAAAGAAAAATGCTTTCATCATAAAATGTCATGTTCGTCAGGAAACTGTACCTACTTATAAACAAACCCAAAACAAACCACATTGCCATTTGAGTTTTTTTTTTCAGTTTTTTACGTGTGTTAGTTAATTTTGGGAGATGTATATGATTTATTGATTGTTAAAAGAGGGATACACAAGGAAAAGTAAGTTTAAGGCCTGTGGTTCACGGTCAAATAGTTTGGCCAAATTGCCTGAAAGTGACGTCATTTCTAGTGGTTTGTTTTGAATTTTGTGAAACAAAACAATAGAAACAACGTCATCAAAGCAGTTTGCTCAAACTATTTAAGGTGATCCACTGGATTTATAGGCATTACAAGTATAAAAAATCAATTCATGGTCTTATAACTTCAAAACATTACAGTACCCAGGGTTGTTCTATATAATACTGACAGGGTTACCGCGAAAAACAGTTTTTAGAAATTTCGGCGAACACAGACGTACGGTGGTGAAAGAGTGCCACTGCTGCCCAAGGATTATAGACAAGAGATAGTCGTTGACTGCTGCCAACATATAAGAATTACTGTGGTTGTTCCTATTTAACTATCCTTGTTCTTCTGGCTTGTCCTTGTCCCATTTGTTTGTAGGTTCAAATTCTGGCACACAACTGTCTGGCACACAACTGACGTCATCAAAATGGAGGTTTCGCGTTAACCCTGTCTACTTTATATTTATTATAACCCTGACAGTACATACATTTTTGCACTTCTCAATAATACCCAAAAAAGTCAAGAAATTTGTTTAAAGTTCTGAAAATTATCACCCGAAGTAAAAGAAATGTTACACGTGAAACACCATAAACAAAGGACGAGTTTTTAAATTCATCGATCGATAATTCGCATTCGTTCTGTCATTGTCATTTTCCATCAGTTGAATAAGGATGCAATGCTCATCGATGGATCCATCGATGAATTTAAAAACTTGCCCAAACTCTTTGTTTGGATGATGCACCATGACCATAGAAATTATAATATATATACTTACTCTAGAATGCAAATCCCCTCTTCGTGGGACACTGAAAAGTGTTGTAAAATTCCAAATGTTTTCATCAATGCACATGAGCATAACCAGTCTCCTAGCTCTGCAGCGTTGACAAATTTCAGAAAATTTTATCTTTGTAGTCGAGATTCTGTCGAAAATAACCTAGCATTACTGTGAAGCCTACCCAAATTCCCGTTGAATTGTTGGGATCGTGCAACAGTGTTAACAGTTTTCAATTGCCGCAGAGGAAGGCTGGTAGTTTGCCAGAGCCGGTTTGGGTTATTTTGGTGGTTTAGGCGATTTGTGTTCATTGTGAAATTAACCATTAACGTTATTGTGTTTATTTAGATGTGCTTTTCTTATTACTGTTGTTTACTTCAATTATTCATCGGTAGTGTGTATGTTATTGGTTTTCGGGTTTTTCTGTAGTGAAATTTTAATTTTGACAATGTTGACGTGCTTGGTTCTATGGTGTGGAAATAAAGGAAATATTCCTGGAATCCATTATTCGAACTTAGTATGTTCAGTAATCAATATTATGCACTCATTACCCAACCATTTATATATTTTTGTAGATTCTTTTTGTAGTTCTATTGGCCATCAGGAAAAAGTACACATTTGAAAAATAAACACAGAGTACTACCTTTATTATCAAAAAGTATTCATATAATATTTATAAACATTAAAAATGGCAAAGTTCAAAATTTTGATTGGCAGTTTCTTATTTCTTATATTGAGTCACTCAGCTTTATAAACAATCCATTTATTATTACTCTTCATTTTGTTTTATTTCTCATTTTATTTCACTTGCTGTATTAACTCACCAAAAACGAATGTATTGGGTATAACCCTTAAAATGTAGACCAACAGTCGACACGTGCCTCAGACTGTTGGTCATCATCAGTATGGTGTAGCCAAGTACAAAGATGTGCATATTGCTTAACTAAACCTTTAGTTTAATTAATATAATTATATTGAATGTTGTATGCTATTTTCAGTTCAGATTCCAATTTGATATTTTGAAAATAGGACTGGGATATTTCTGGATGAATCATTCATCTTATGGCTTGCCTCTCCAGTTGTGTTCCGCTGGATCAGTTCTAGCACCAACACTTATTCCTTCTTCACATCAATGCTTTGTTGGGAGCTACCGCATGTCCAGTAATCAGCTTTGCAGATGATAGTACTCTTCATACCTCTTTCTCTTCCAAAGCTCCGATATCAGCCAGTGAATGCAGAACGGGGAAAAATCGTGAATGAAATAAATACGCACTTGGCAATAATTTCAGAATGGTGATCCAACAACTTCACTCACAAGCTATCTCACTCCTTTGGAATATCGCAGAAAGGTTGGCGATCTGTCTGTGTTTTATAGATATTTCCATGGACGATGCTCTTCCGAAATATTATCAATCGTTCCACCGTTAGCGGTCCCTTCGAGACTGACCCGTCGAGCTCCAGTCCTCAGCACATCCATATGCCGTCACTTTGGAGACATGCCGAAAATCTGTTTCGAAGAATATAAATTCCTACCTACCTTCCTTTCGTTCTCACGACGTTCTCTGAACAATACAGGATATTTCTTTCCGTGGGAATTAGAACTTAAAAAAAAATCATAAAATATGTATATTTCAGAGACGTCACCAATAGTTACCTATACTCAAGATATATTTTTTCATTGTTATTTTATTCGATGAGTTTCTCGGATTTAATCAGTTTCACAACATAGGTATATGCCCACCAAAACTTTTCGTGTCTCATAGACTGCCCTGACACCAACGTATTATCAAATCGATTTTACTCAATATCATGAATCATTTAAAAATCTCACTGAAACCCACCCTGGTATGAATGAAACTGGTCCTGATCATGCGCACTAAATAATACATCGAACTTTTTACAACACTTTCGTCCCATTGAATTGGCATTCTAGAGTAAGTATATATATATTATAATTTCTATGACCATGACCACGAACGCGGCGTGACGTCATTACTTATTAGTAATATCAATACTCTCTATTGAGACGATGAAAAATTAAAAAATTACAAATTTGCCAGGAAAATAAAACCAAAAAATAACATATTATATTCAAATGCTCAAAAACGTTTAAAATAATATTGGTGTTCTGTTGTTCTTCACTGTGTTTTGTGAAAAAAATCTTTCCTTCTCTTTCTAAGCGAGATTTTCTTGTCACTATAGAATTCTATAATTATTTTCTATAATACCTAGCTTCATTTGGTATTACGTGTGACCGCTTCGAAGTATCGCTTTCTTATTTCTTTACAATAGGAATTCAACATAAGGGATACTCTCTCTGGTGTCATGTTTTGACACTATAGATAAGTACATTGAAATTATTGTTTTCGTCAAAATTCCCATGATTTTGGCTATTGTTTATGTGCATTTTATTGAATATTCAATTGACAATATTCCACAGGCTATCGGTGATCGTTTTTTGCTGTCAAGTTGGTAATACATTTTGTTTTTAAATTTTGGAAACACTGATTTAATTCGTAATCATGTCATCTGTCATCTCATTGTTTACATTTTTGATATTTGAGAATTTTGGGATATTCAAAAATTAAAAGAAAATTTGATTGAATCGGATATCTGGGTTTTTAGACAAACATCGATACCTATATCCATTGCCCTACGAGTTTACAAATTTTTCTACTCATAGATCATGAGATCTACGAGTAGAAAATGTGGACATTTTAATTTATGTGAAGTTAGCCACATTTTTCCAGCCACAGTTTCTGACGTTTAGACCGTCGAGTATGGGATACAGCGTTATTTACAGGCAATGTTGCCAGATCTAGTGAAAAAATATGGTTTCTCTAAAAAATGTTCAGCAACACTTTCTGACTGAAAGTAAAATGCGTATTGCCGGAATATATCAGGATGGCACGGTAAAAATCTGTTATAGATGTTAATCATGAATCATTTGAAGACGGTAACGAAAATATTCCATTCCAAACCTATGGTGTTTAGAAAAGTATATCTGGATGCCCTCAAATATGACTGAAGAAAATTCAGATAGTACTCCGAATTATGAAAACTCTAGAAAGAATTGCGCTGATACAAAAATGAAAATAACATCGGAATAATGAGATTGAGTGAGTTGCGCATGAAACAATTTCCAGATTTCGATTCCTTTGGATTCCCGTCAATAAGACTGAATTTTTTTTTCTCATACTACGAAAATACCAGAAAGAGACGCGCTGCCGCAAAAATAAAAATACCGTTAGAAAAAGGAGATCAAGATGTGCAGAAAACCCTCTTCAGATTTCTTTGGACTCGCTACCGCAAAACTAAAAATACTGTTAGAAAGAGGAGATCGAGATGTACATAAGACATCTTTCAGATTCCTTTGGAATCCCGTCAATATGACTGAAAAAAATTAAAATAAAGAATTTTCTCAGACTATGAAAATCCCAGAAAGAGACGCGCTACCGCGAAACTAAAACAATCTGTTAGAAAGAGGAGATCGAGATGTACATAAGACATCTTTCAGATTCCTTTGGACTCCCGTCAATATGACTGAAAAAAATTTAAATAAAGAATTTTCTCAGACTATGAAAATCCCAGAAAGAGACGCGCTGCCGCAAAAACAAAAATACCGTTAAAAAGAGGAGATCGAGATGTGCAGAAAACCTCTTCCAGATTTCTTAAGACTCCCGTCAAAATGGCTGAAAAAAAAAAGAATTTTATAAGAACATGAAAATTCCAGAAAGAGACGCGAAATATCTCACCGAGTTCGACGTCTTTCCCAAGAAATGTGCTGATTATGCTGCCGCAGCAGTATCGCCTTACCAACGAGATGTTAACATAATTCTTTCTGTTAGAATCAGTTGTAGTTGAGCACTCGTACAATTCACATTTATTTTCATGTATCTCAGTTTAGTTGTTTTACGAGTTTTGTAATAAATTCCATTTTTTTTTAAAAACTTTTCGTTTCTACGATTGACTGCATATTTCGAACCTTGGTGATTCGTTGTGTGGAGGTGTTGTATTGGCGGCTCTTTGAAAATCAAGAAACCGGATCTATCACAGATACCAATTCCAACCCATCATCAGCGAGACATCGGAATTTGGGACACAAATTGCCCAAATTCACAGAGAGGACTTACACAGTGAAGACAAAAATAGCAGATCTGTTGGTCATCTTCATAGTTAGGCAGGAGGTGCTCATAGTCGCTTTGATATTTATGTGAGTACAATTTTATGGAAA
Source organism: Chrysolina haemoptera (assembly GCA_958298965.1). Taxonomy (NCBI): domain Eukaryota; kingdom Metazoa; phylum Arthropoda; class Insecta; order Coleoptera; family Chrysomelidae; genus Chrysolina; species Chrysolina haemoptera. The sequence continues at coordinate 31,546,188 of OY282584.1, forward strand.
AATTATTGATTAATTTTGAAAATTAGCAATCCTGTAGCTGACTCTCTTTCCCAATTACCTTTTTCAAATACGAATTCTACATCCATCATGACAACCCCAACCTTCAAACCAGAGTACCTACAGTGTGAAATCCCAACGAATTGAATAGATATATTTCAACAAGTGAATCTTTAATCGCACATTTGTTTGATAAAGTAAACACAACTGATTTCCAAAATACCTTTTTATTAAATTTTTCGACAAATGTCTGAATATTCTCAATCTTTGATGCAGTTAAACCGATGTACTCAAAAGTACGGCAGAGGCGAAAACTCTAAAACGAAACCTTTACCAACATTCTTAGCAGGGCTAAAAGAGCCCCTAGGTACAACTATACCCTGCATGAAACCATGCAGTTTGAGTGAAGCTTTACAATTTGTCACTAGAGAAGACAATATACAATATTTTCAGAGTTTCTCTAATAGAACCTACCCAAAAGCTCAATCACCACAAATTCAGAGGTTTCAAATAGCACAACAAAGACCTAATAATGTACAGTATTCACCTTTTAATTCTCAAACACAAAACAACCAATTTATACAAAACACATTTCCTTCGCAACCGATCAACATCCAAACAAGACCGATCAATCAACCACAACGGTTTTTTACGAACGCCCAAGTTTTCAAACAGCCTGAAAACAAAAATGTGTTCAAACCTAACCCTAACCAGACCTTTCCTAAACCAACACCTATGAGCGTTATACCTAGAAATACTATCAACATCAAAATCAGTCATTTAGGCCCACGCCTATGAGTGTTTCAACAAAAAATACCAATAATTTTGTGAAATCCCCAAGAAATTCTATATCGGAAGAACTATTCAATACTGAAATTGATCAAGACAATGTAAATCATTATCAAACGGATCAATTACCTAATCAAGTAAATATCGATCAGTATTATTTCGAAAACAGTGATCAAAATTTTGAGAGATTCGAAGAAATACAAGATGTTGATGTGAACGCTGACAATTTTGACCAAAATTTTTTAGAAATGCCTCTAGACCACGACAATACATAGAACCTCAAATAAGTTCTTTCAATACTGTGGTATGGTTGGTTACCATTCCGAGAGTAAGGCTAATATCAACAATTGTTATTGAGATAGTTATTATTTATTGAGTAAAAACCGTATTTTACAGGACGTTTATTTATTGTCATGCTACATGTTCCATTCGCGCGCGTAGGTCTCTCCTTCTCTTCTTCTTCTTTTCTTCTTCTTCCATGGATCATTTTTAGGCGTGTTTTACTACATTTCTCCCCCACTAAAAAAAGAATAACTGGGGAGACTAGGTCCGATAACGTGCTGGCGGTCTTCGGTCTCTGGGCGGATTTCGTCTGATATCTGGAACGACCGTTGTTTGATCCTCTAAGTTTGGAGATTCAGGCTGCTCATCGATTTCTGGCGATTTGGAAGGAGAATTATCGATTAATTCAGCAGATTGTGGTTGCTCTGGTATGGATCCCATCGATGGCTCAATCGTTTCATTCGAATTGTTTGAGTGGAGAGGATCTATCAAACGAGGTCTTAATTGATCACCATGCTTCCTTCTAGGTGATCCATCAACATCAACGATATATGAGTAGGGCCCGGTTTGCTCAACGATTTCACCGGGTTTTGAACCTTTTCCCAAAGGATTGTTAACCCAGACAGACTGTTTGGGTTCGAAGATCAAGTCTCTGGAACCACGATCATGGATACGTTTCTGGTCTAGTTGAGCCTTATCCATTTTACGAAATAGGTCCGGTTTTAGTTGATCGAAAAAGGAACGCAAATGTCTTCCAAAGAGTAATTCGCTTGGGGCTCTCCCTGTAGAACGTTGTATCGTATTACGATAAGTAAACAGAAAACTGTATAAACGTTCATCAAGGTTTTCCTTTGCACCGCTGGCTAGCATACGCTCCTTGAAGGTCCTCACTGCTCTTTCCGCGAGTCCGTTTGTTTTTGGGTGATACGGAGTTGAACGGATATGTGTAATACCGCACCTCTCACAAAATAGTTCGAACTCTTCCGACGTTAACTGAGGTCCATTGTCCGAAACGATAGTTTTGGGATAACCGAGTCTCGAAAATACTTCACGCAAAGCACTTAACGTCGTGGCTGTAGTAATATTTTTCATTGGCAGAACTTCAAGCCAGCGAGTATACGCATCGATTATAATAAGCCACATTTTTCCTTCAAAAGGGCCTGCAAAGTCTATATGCACACGCGACCATGGTTCGGGTGGTGCACTCCATGGATACAACGGGAGTTTATGATTATTTTGTTTCGATTCCTGGCAGGACGTGCAACATTTCACGTGATTAATAATGTCATTGTCCACCTTAGGCCAATAAACGTGTAAACGCGCACTCGATTGCATCGCACTTATTCCAGGATGTCCATCGTGTAGCATCATTAACACATCATGTCGAAGAGATTCTGGAATACATATCCTCCCCTTCCAAAGAAGAATGTTTTCCTCAAAAGAAAGTTCGTCTCTTTTTTCAAAGTATGGGAGCATTTCATCAGGTAATTGCCTTTTGTCTGGCCAATAAGAATCCAAACATCTAATAACCTTCAAGAACATCTTGTCTCCCAAAGTTTTAGATTGCAAGATTTTCTTTGTAACAGGAAGATGATGTACCCTAAGATGCAATAAATGACTTCGTTTAGGTAATCCAGCTTCTTCTAAAGGTGAAGAATTTGAATCAGAAAGTGGTAGTCGTGAAAGTGCATCCGCAGGAGCATTTTCTTTTCCTGGCTGATAGGCTATGTCAAAGTCATAACTGTTAAGAATCATCGCCCATCTCAGAAGTCGATTACTTGCAATTTTGGGTGTTTCACGGTCTTTGCTAAAAATACGCTCTAACGGTTTATGGTCCGTTAGGAGCATGAAATGTCGCCCATATAAATAGTGATGGAACTTAGTCACAGCGAAAACAATTCCTAAAGCCTCTTTATCAATGGTCGAATATCTGGTTTCAATGTCAGTTAAACTTCGAGAAGCGAAGGCAATAGGTTTAAGAGTTTTATTTGGAAATTCATGAAAAAGGACAGCGCCAACACCTTTTGCGCTTGCATCACTGGTCACAACCACTGGAAGATCTTGGTCAAAATGCACAAGAGTATCTGACGAAGTTAAAATATTTTTCAGTTCGTTAAATAGTTTTTCATCTTCAGGTGTCCAGGTAAAGACACAGTTACTTTTCAACAGTCTGTATAAAGGAACACAAATAACATGCAAATTTTTAATGAATCGTCCATAATATGTTATTGATCCAAGAAAGGATCTCAATTCACTCACATTTTTAGGACTTGGCATATCACGAATGGCTGTAATATGCTCTTGAGTAGGATGTAGTCCTTCAGAGTCAATCTTGTGTCCTAAAAATGTTACACTATTTTGTAACCATTTACATTTTGATTGCTGAGTGCGTACACCTGCAACCTGCAATCTTTCCAAAACTTGTCGAAGCCGCTGTAGATGTAGTTCTTTGTTGGGCGCTGTTATTAAGATATCATCAAGAAAGCACACTGCTCCTTCGATATCAGCTAGAAACTGATCCATAACTTTTTGGAATAGAGATGGTGCAAAATTCACTCCAAACGGAAGGCGTTTGTAACGATAGTATCCCCGGACCGTGGAGATTACTAAAAATATTCGTGAGTCTGGATGTACCTGTAATTGGAGGTAAGCATCCTTCAGATCTATTTTGGAAAAATATTTGCCACCACTGAGTTTTGACATAATGTCTTCGAAACGAGGGAGTGGATAGTCATCTTTCTTAACATATGGGTTTATAGTAACTGAAAAATCTCCGCAGATGCGGATATTTCCATTTGATTTAACAGCCAACACTATAGGTGTTGCCCATTCAATTGGTGTTACTGTTGTATTTACCGGCTCTAGTACGTCTTCTGCTACTAAACGATTTAGTTCTGCAGTAACTTGTTCCTGTAATGCTATAGGAACTGGCATCGGCCGACATGCCTTTGGCTCTGCGTGTTCTTTCATGTGTATATGTACCATCTGGCCACGAACAGCACCTATATGTCCGTTAAATAACTCACTGAATTCGTTCAGCAACAATTTCAAATCATCGTCGCTTTTTGATTTCGACATTGGATGTTTTAGTGTTATTCTGTCTGCTAACGTGCTATTCGTTTCGTCCGATTCCCGTTTAACTTGACACAACTTTGCCCCTGGTGGAAAAGATAACCCAAAAGCAATACACCAATCAAGACCAAACAAGGGAATGTCATCTGTTTTTGTTATGTAAATGGGTAAAACTTTTGTTTCGCCATTGAAAGCATCAACCTTAACTTCAGCAATACCCAAAGTCTCAATTTCTACATCTGTGTAAGCCACTAAATTTGCAGTTTTTTTCAAAACAGGACAGCCTATAGACTTCCACAGTTGTTTTCCGCCTACTGAATGCGCAGCTCCCGGATCATAGAGCATTTCGATTTTTTTACCGTTTAACTGTACCGTCAACATTACTTTGTTTGAGGAGTGTATGTTTCGTACGTTAGTTGTGTTGGTAGAGGTGTAACTCTCATCGCTTTCGTTGTTTTCATTCGATTCAGTTTCGCGTACATGCCTTGTTCCAGATTTTTGTTGATTTTGAATTCGCGCATGTCCAGTCGATATGCACACCTTTGAAAAATGGTTCAACAAACCGCAAGCCGTACACTTTTTATTTTTCGCGAAACAAGTTTCTTTATCTTTATGTCGTAATTTACCGCACATTAAACAGTCTTTTTCAACATTTAAAACTAAAGTCTTTGTATCGTTAAATTTTGATTTGGCATGGTTGTCGTTTCGGAGATGTCTAGAAAACCGCCTCGATTGTTTCGAAGTTGAAGCTACCGCATTAGCATGTTTGTTGTCGAACTGTCCCGATAAATTCGAAAGTTGCTTTGATTGGAGAGAAGCCTGTTCGAGTATCAATGCTGTCGCCTCTATTTCGTCAAGAGTTGCCGTGTTTTTCGGGTGTAACCGAATTAACTCTTGTTGCCAAGCCGAATTATTTATACCAATCACAAGTTGATCGCGGAGTCGCTCTTTCAAACTGTCAGCAAACTCACAGTTGCCAGCAAGTCCACGTAAAGAGTTTATGAATTGAGTAACCGTTTCATTTTCTTTTCGGTAGCGCAGTGCAAACGTGACTCTTTCAGAAAGAATGTATGACGTTTTGCCGTAATATTTATTTAAGACAACAACAATTTCCTCGAAAGTTTTCGTAACTACGTCGTCCGGTTTGAAATGATCTACTAGTATTTTAAAATGGTCAGGGCCTACCTTGCTCAGGAGTAAATTACGTCTTTTCACCTTTGTTGGCTCGTCATCTTTATCCAAACCATGGAGCTGTAATTCCATCTTGAATCTCTGTATGTAGTATTCCCAACCCTCTCTGTCAGGAGAAAAACGATCAAACTGAAAATGTTTGAGGTATTCTGTGTCTGTTGACATTGTGGAATTTTCACATTCACTGCACTAGTTACTAATCGGGACCGTAGACACTGTCTAGTTATTGTTTATCACACAATCTACACGAAATGTTTTTATCAAGTCCACTGTTGACGATTGATTTTTAGCTTGTTGGCCACTTACTGTTCTTGTTTTGTTTAGAATATTGTTTATTCTAGGTCCACAGTTTCCTCCCCGTTTTGTTTTTGAGAGAAAAGTTTTTCACTTCACTGTTTTTACCGCGCACTTTTGTTGTTCGAGTCCAGTAGGTTTTGTTAACCTATACCCCGCGAAACTGTTTGTTTTTCTTCTCATCCCATCCTCGTCGCCAAAAATGTGGTATGGTTGGTTACCATTCCGAGAGTAAGGCTAATATCAACAATTGTTATTGAGATAGTTATTATTTATTGAGTAAAAACCGTATTTTACAGGACGTTTATTTATTGTCATGCTACATGTTCCATTCGCGCGCGTAGACCTCTCCTTCTCTTCTTCTTCTTTTCTTCTTCTTCCATGGATCATTTTTAGGCGTGTTTTACTACAAATACCACTGATTCGAGCGAGCTATCTTATATTATATTTCCTGAATTCAATGTAAAAATTTTGATAGATTCTGGATCAACAAAATCGTTCATTGACCCAGAAATAGCTTTTAAATTCTTCCCAGATCTTGTAAAGAGTGAACCTTTTATAGTGTCTACAGTTTTTCAAAAATCAGCGCATAAATTCAGTGCTTTGATACCTGCCTCAAAAATTTTCAAATTGCCTGAAACCAAATAACTCAAATTTTATCTTTTTAATTTTCATAATGTGTTCGATGGGCTTATCGGGCTCGATAACTTGAAATATTTACAAGTTAATATTGATTTTAACGAAGGATATTTAGTAACTCCGCATACTAAAATTCAACTTCTGTTTCAACCAACGAAAAAAGAGCTCAATCTTATTTACGTGAACCCTAGAACCCAACAAGTTATCAAAATTAGAACCTCTATACCAAATGGAGAAATTATAATTCCTCACCAAAAACTTCACAATTGTGAGATACCCGAAAGTCTCACTATTGCAAAAAATGGTGAAGCTTTCACAACAATATTGAACAGCACTACTACACGAGTGACCCTAGACTTCTCAAAACCAATATTAGTTGAAAAATTTGATAGAGAAGAGATTCAGAGTTTCGATTTGAATTGTAGTGATGACAGTCCACAACAAAATTTTGACCTCCAAAATATTAGAACCGATCATCTCAATGATGAAGAAAGGATTTCAATACTCAATCTTTGCCATGAATATTCCGATATATTTTACCATATATTTTCAAATAAAGACAACTGATGAAATGCCCGTTTATTCTAGACCATATCGATATCCCTTTATTTATAGAGAGGAAGTCGAAAAGCAAATACAAAAAATGCTAGATTCCAAAATAATTCAGCCTAGTAGCTCACCTTGGTCCTCCCTAATTTGGGTTGTGCCAAAGAAGCTGGACGCTTCTGGTAAGCAGAAATGGCAAGTGGTTATCGATTATAGGCAATTAAATAATAAAACAGTGGACGATAAGTACCCTTTGCCCAACATAACTGACCTGTTGGACAAGCTCGGTAGGTGCCAATATTTTTCAACTCTCGATTTGGCGAGTGGCTCCTACCAAATTGAGATGGCCAAGAAATATATAGAAAATACAGCATTTACTACCGCATTTACTACGTATTCTTGCGAATGCCGTTCGGGCTGAAAAACGCTCCGGCATCGTTCCAAAGAGCGATGGACAATATCCTCAGAGGTATTCAAAACGAACAATGTCTCGTGTACCTCGACGATATCATTATATTTTCTACATCTCTCCAGGAACATATTGAACGTCTGAGGAACGTATTTCAGAGGCTCAGAGAATCGAACTTCAAAATCCAAATGGATAAATCTGAGTTCCTGAGAAAGGAGGTTGCCTACCTAGGTCATGTAGTAACTCCTCAGGGGGTAAAACCCAACCCAGACAAGATCAAAGCCATCAAACGGTTTCCCATACCGAAAACACCAAAGCAGATAAAAGGATTCCTAGGCCTTCTAGGCTACTATCGCAAATTCATCAATAATTTTGCGAAAATAACCAAACCTATGACCAAATGCTTGAAGAAAGGTGCCAAAATAACCCACGATCAAGAGTTCATTACTTGTTTCGAAACTTGTAAGAATTTATTGATAAATGAACCAATCTTACAGTATCCCAACCTATCAAAACCGTTTAACTTGACCACAGATGCGAGTAATGTAGCCTTAGGCGCCATACTCTCGCAAGGACCCATTGGGAGCGACTTACCAATAGCGTATGCATCTCGCACCCTCAATGAGACCGAACAGAAATACTCTGTCATAGAAAAAGAACTCCTTTCTATAGTCTGGTCAACTAAATACTTTAGACCGTATTTATACGGCAGGAGGTTTAACATCATTACCGATCACAAACATTACAATGGCTTTTTTCGCTGAAAGATCCCAGCTCAAAGTTAACCCGTTGGCGTATAAAACTGGACGAATATGACTACAATATCATTTACAAGAAAGGAACGCTGAATACTAACGCAGACGCCCTTTCTAGAATTGAAATACACACCAAAGAAACAGACCCTTTTTGGAATCAAATAGACGAAATTTTAAGAGAGACGGACCACTACAACGAAAATAAAAAAACCCTATTCCAAAACCCCAACAATCCCAATCATGATAACTCTCCAGTAGATCTCTACACTGAAACTATCCATTTAGCACCGGAAGAATCAGAAAACACCAGAAATGACGAAGACAACTTTTCGACCCAAGTTCAACCAGATCCAGGACTTTCCAGAAACACTGAACCCTCAAATGACCTAGAACAATCACAAACAACTGACCATACTGAGAGAGAACACCAAGACGACCCCAACAGAAATATGGATGACAATGACCAGACTATTCACTCCAATGCTGAAGATAACTATAGATAACTAGATAAGTTAACTATGGATTGAATCAAATAATAATCAGTTCAGTATTGCATTCACCTTGTAAACCGAGAATCAAAATTCTTTTCGGAAAAAAGAAACGTATCCTCGTTCAACTTTCAGAAAACAACTTCGAAAAAGATGTAATTGATTTTGTAAAAAGTTACATTAATCCTGACACTCAATATTACCTGTATTTCGAAAACCCCGAACTCTACGAAACTTTCTCAAAAGTCCTCAACAATACTTCAAATTCTCTTCCTTAAAACTGAAGAAGTGTACGAAAAAACTCATTTACGTTACTAACGATACTGACAAGGAAGAGACCATAAAAAATTACCACGAAGGAAAGACCAACCACAGAGGAATAGACGAAACACTTCAACGCATTAAAGAAAAATATTACTGGCCATTCATGAAAAATTCGATACAAACCTTTATAAACGATTGTGAAGTTTGCCAACAAAGCAAATACGAACGACACTCTGTAAACATCAAAATGAATGTCACTCCCACTTCCACGAAACCTTTTAAAATCATACATATGGATACCTTCACTATAGAACAAAATAAATTCTTGACCATTATTGATAGTTTTTCGAAATATGCTCAGGCATATCACCTCAACTCTTTATCAAGTACAGAGATAGTCGATCATCTGATCCAGTTCTTCTCACATCACGGTGTGCCCGAGCAAATTATCGTCGACAACGGCACTGAATTTAAGATTTCTGAAATCACGGAATTACACACTTTTGTTCACCAAATCACCCCCAATCGAATGGAGCTATCGAACGTTTCCACTCGACTATAATTGAACATGTAAGAATTCTCAACACTAGAGGTTTCCTGAAAACTCCGGTTAAAATGAAAATGGTGTACGCGATCCTCGCCTATAATCATTCGTTACCCTCTGTAACGAATCGCAAACCGATTGACGTTATTAATGGTCATATCAGCAGCAATGACCCATTTAATTTGGAAATTGAAAAAATTTTAATCAATGACTATATAAACGATCATAAAGAAAAGTCTTAATTGATCTACTCTAAAATTAACGAAGATTTAATGAAAGAAAAAGAAAAACGCATCAAAAATGTCAATAAGACTCGTGACGATCCCGAAATATATCAACCAAATCAAAAAGTATTTCAGAAAATCCGTAAAAGGCAAAAAACCGCTAATAAGTTCAAGAAATCCACCAAACTGAAATCAGTAAATATTCAGCAAAAAACGGTAGCTACTAATAATCAAGAAAAAATCCACATGGATAATTTGAAACGTCCCCTGAAAAAGACTTTCATATTCAATAATTGACTATCAATTCATGTTTTTTCAGTTCACCAGGCATCTTCGGATCGCCGGAGGTAAAAATTAGAAATTTAGATGCGAACCCTGGTATAACCCCACTCAAACTAGGGACAGCAAAAATTCAAGAAAGCTCCTACAAACTAATTCACTACTATGATCTACAACCCATAGTTTCAGAGGTAAATTTGTGGGATAACCAGGCTCAAAAATTATTACTAACGATAAATAAAAATGCACTGTACCTAAATGACTCCTCAAATTATGTCAAAATCCTGAATTTCGTAAAAGAAATAGTGACATACAAATTAACCGAAGTTTTACCCCATCCCAATAGAATCAAACGCGGCCTAATAGATGGATTGGGATCAATTTTCAAAGCTATCTCAGGAAATCTAGATGCAAATGATGGAGAACGATATGAAAAACTGATTGAACAGCTGGAAAATAATCAAAAAGAATTAGCATTGAATATCAAAATGAGAAATTCCCTCTCTATTGAAGTAATCCATAAATTTAATAACACCGTTCAGAAAATAAGCCACAACGAAAAACTAATTGAATCCAAAATGAACCAAATTGCTAAAATTGTTGAAGGTCAAGTATATCGAGAAAATTCAATGCATATAAAAAATGTTTTTATTGAAATAATTAGCTTGTATGAAATGATTTTCTCAATAATCTCTCTCTCAATTTTCTCAATAATGCAGGACTATTATGTTTTCGAGATTAGGGATGATGCACCCTAGTATAATAAAAACTTCTGAATTTTTCTCCGAACTTGTGTACTTACAAAACAAACTCAATAAAAACCAGCTACCTCTAGAGGTTACCCCAGAAAATGTACTTCTATTGGAGAAAATTGTGAAAATAGAAAGCTAAACACTCAATAACAGAATTATATATATTTTGAATATACCAATCACTTTTCCATTCGAATTCGATTTATTCCACTTGTATTCCACTCCTATTCCTGAAAAGAGTCAATTCAAGGTTATCGTATCAAAAAACAAATTTTTGGCAATCAATAAATTGTACTACGCATATTCGAACGACCGCTGCAAGAAAGTTATGCCTCAATCATACCTGTGTGATGAAATGAAACCCCAAGAACTTCGAGAAGAGAACCCCTGTGAAGTCCAACTTCTGAGTCTGAAAAACACCTCTACATGTCATCAAACGTACGTTCTTGTGAATCACCCTATATTCCGAAGACTTTGAGAATCCAACCAATGGGTAACCATGCTGCCAGAGGAAGAAAAAATAAAAATCAGCTGCTACAACCAGGAAGAAATCGTATTAATCAAGGGTACAAACCTATTCGAGATTCCAATGGGATGCCAAATAACTACATCGTTCCGCAACATCAGTAACCAGGAACATTTCACCCATCCAGGACAAGCAATATTATTTCCAAAAATCGATACCAATGAATACGAAATGCCTACAGTGAACCTCAAGATTTCTTTAGAAGACATAGAATTGGATGATCTACAAAATATTAAGAGGATGATAGCTGAAAATCAACCGAATTTGTCCTTCAGCGTAATGTCACATACCCCTAGCATATGGACAATGCTTTTGTATGGACTTGGAATTATATTAGCTAACCCTGTGGATTTGAATCTTCGAGGGGAGGAAATATCTCACCGAGTTCGACGCCTTTCCCAAGATATGTGTTGATTATGCTGCCGCAGCAGTATCGCCTTACCAACGAGATGTTAACATAATTCTTTCTGTTAGAATCAGTTGTAGTTGAGCACTCGTACAATTCACATTTATTTTCATGTATCTCAGTTTAGTTGTTTTACGAGTTTTGTAATAAAAATATTTTTTTTTTTTAAAAGGACTTGAGCATTCCAAAAAGTTATTTCGCGCTGCCGCAAAACTAAAAATACTGTTAGAAAGAGGAGATCGAGATGTACATAGGACATCTTTCAGATTCCTTTGGACTCCCGTCAATATGACTGAAAAAAAAAATGAATTTTCTCAGACTATTAAAATCCCAGAAAGAGACGCGCTGCCGCGAAACTAAGAATACTGTTAGAAAGAGGAGATCGAGATGTACATAAGACATCTTTCAGATTCCTTTGGACCCCCGTCAATATGACTGAAAAAAAATAAAAGAAAGAATTTTCTTAGACTATGAAAATCTCAGAAAGAGACGCGCTGCCGCAAAACTAAAAATTCCTTCAGATAGAAGAGATCAAGATGTGCAGAAAACCTCTTTCAGATTTCTTTGGACTCCCGTCGAAATGGCTGAAAAAAAAATAAGAATTTTCTCAGTCCATGAAAATTCCATAAAGAGACGCGCTGCCTCAAAACTAAAAATTTCTTCAGAAAGAGAGATCGAGATGTGCATAAAACCTCTTCTAGATTATTTTGGACTCCCGTCAATATGACTGAAAAAAATAAAAATATTTTTTTCTCTCAGACTATGAAAATCTCAAAAAGAGCAGCGCTGCCGCAAAACTAAAAATACCGTTGGAAAAAGGATATTGAGATGTGCATGGAACTTCTTTTCGATTCCTTTAGACTTTAAATTAAGAATTTTCTCAGACTATGAAAATCTCAGAAAGAGACGCGCTGCCGCCAAACTAAAAATACCGTTAGAAAGAGGAGATCGAAAATTGCATAAAACCACTTTCAGATTCCTTTGGACTGCCGTCAATATGACGGGATGAAAAAAATTAAAATAAAGAATTTATTATTATATTTTTATTTTTGTAGCACCGCGTCTCCTTCTGGGATTTTCGTAGTCTGGGAAAAAATATTTTTTTTTTCAGTCATATCGACAGGAGTCCAAAGGAATTGAAAAGAAGTTCCTTTTTCTAACAGTATTTTTAGTTTTGCGGCAGCGCGTCTCTGTCTGGAATTTTAAAGGTCTGAGAAAATTCTTATTTTTTTTTTCAGTCAAATTGACGGAAGTTCAAAGGAATCAGAAGTTTTATGCAATTCTTGATCTCCTCTTTTTAACGGTATTTTTAGTTTTGCGGCAGCGCGTCTCTTTCTGAGATTTTCGTAGTCTGAGAAAATTCTTAATTTTAATTTTTTTCAGTCATATTGACGGGAGTCCAAAGGAATCTGAAAGATGTCTCATGTACATCTCGATCTCCTCTTTCTAATAGTATTCTTAGTTTGCGGCAGCGCTTCTCTTTTTTTTCAGTCATATTGACGGGAGTCCAAAGGAATCTGAAAATGGTTTTATGCAAATCTCTATCTCCTCTTTCTAAAGGTATTTTTAGTTTTGCGGCAGCGCGTCTCTTTCTGGAATTTTCATAGTCGGAGAAAATTCTTTATATTTATTTTTTTCAGTCATATTGACGAGAGTCCAAAGGAATCTAAAAATGGTTTTATGCAAATCTCTACCTCCTCTTTCTAAAGCTATTTTTAGTTTTGCGGTAGCGCGAATTATATTTCTCGTTCACACAAAAGGGTTTTTAAAAACTTTTTATTCGAACAGAGTAACAACTTATAGGTATAAAATATTAGTACTGAACTATTACAATTACATGCATGTATTTATATTAAAAATTATTGATGACATCTGCAAAGTCGGCAATAATTTAGTGCTGTCGTCCATGGGTCATCGAACAATAACCTGCTGATGTAAGGGGTTATCGAACTGTAACTTCTCCATCCCCTGAGGAAGTCTTGTAAGGGACGAACAAGACTGAAGATGATGATGTTTCGTTTTCTGGAGCTGGTGGATCATCAGTGGTTGGTTGTATCTTCGGATGCTTTTTCAATCTGTAAAATACGAAGAGGATGATGATGGTGAATACGATATAAATAGGAGTCATCCAGAAATGACTAAGGTCAGATCGCCGGGTTTCTTCTGGTATGAGTTGTAGCCTTTCCTCTTCCAGAGTCAGATGTTGCAGCTTATCCAGTGGAATTTTGTCTAATTTCAGCGGTTTGAACTTCAGGGAAGAGCTGATGTGGACTGTCTTGATATCTGGTAAGGTCAGTGGTTCTTCCAGGATGACGGTTTTGGTGTTAATGAATGCTTCGTTGTTGGTTTTGAATTCACAGCCTGGGGGAAGTTTTATCAGATACACTCCCTCTAGAACCATTACTTTTGTACTGGAACAATGTGTAGAGATCTTCGTAGCCTGGGGAAATATTCCTATATAATGGGCTTCTGACATGTCCAGGATCAGAGTTGAATTTATCGAAACTGGAACGTGTTCACATCTTGCTTTTTCATCCGTTATTTCCAGCATCTGGGTAACACAGTCTGGGGATCTTCCAGTGTCTTGAAGAAAATTTTCTTCGCATAGGTATTCGAGGCCAATTCGTTCACAAGGTAAATTTAGGTATTGATAGAGGTTAGGACTAACTGTTAAGTAAGGAGTTGGTGGAATTATTATCGTTGAATTTTGTGTTGGAATGGGAAATAGGTGAAAGTAGGTAAACGTTTCAGGAAATATTAAGGGAACATGAAGGATGAAAACAATTTTATGATCTGTGTGGTAGGCATCTATTTTGATGACGTCGTAGTACTTATGGATGTCATCCTCCTGGTTATAGAGTAGCTGGTTTTCTGAATGATAGGTGAGCATTGTTCTTATGATCCAACTCAGATCTTCGATTTTGAGAACGCTGTTATGGACTGTATTTATCCTTGCGAGGGATACTGCTGTCGTTCAGTGTTTGTAAAATAACTTGAAGTATCAGGTTGATTTGATCCAAAAGGTTTCTGGTTTCTAGGTAGTGATTGAAGTCGAAAACGAATTTGTTGAGATCAGTCTCAATTCTGTTGATTTCCATTGAGATGGCATCTTGATTGTGTGTTAGTAACGAGATGGTTTCGTTGTAACTTTCCAGAATCTTTGTGTTTAAACTTATGTGTTGATTCACATGGTTTATTATGTTCCTTTGATTTTTTTCCAAGGAAGCAATAGCATTTTCGTATTTCCTAGCATCTTCTTGGTCCAGGTTTCCAGAGATTGCTTTGATTACGCTTCCTAAGTCATCAATGAGTCCTCGTTTGGGTCTACTAAGGGAGTATAAAGTCTGTAGCTTTTCCTTTGCAGATTTCAGCTGGTATTTCAGTCCTTGATCGAAATTTTGCAAGTTGAAGAAGTAGGGGTCACTTAGTCCGTTATGAATTGCTGTGGAGACGGCAACATACTGAGATTCTATGGCGGCTATCTCTTGATGGATAGGTTCAAGATCATAGTAGTGGATGAAATCGTGAGTACTAGTCCTAATCTTTGCTTGTCCCAGCTTGAGGGGTAGTAGCCCTGGGTTGGTCTTCAGATTTTGGATTTCGATCTCTTGTCCTCTCGTCAGGTGAAGGCTGTAAAGGGATGAAGAATTCAGTTATCTTATTAGGCAAGTGTCTGATATTTTTCTTGTGAATATTTGCATTTTCTGTCTCAACAGTTACTGTGTGGTCTTTATGGATGGATTTTGGGGAGAAGGGTGGTAGTAGTTTGTTTCTTTTCACAGTTTTCCTTGTATATATTTTGTTGCAAGGTTTGTAGGTTCTGTTTCAGTGATTCCTCTGTGGTTTGTTTTTCCTTCATGCTGCTGTGTGATTATTTCCTTTTGTCTATCTGGGCTGTTGACGTCTTCCAGGAGGCGATTGCATTTCATCAGGTTGAAAGAAGAGTTTTTGAATGTTTCTCTCAGAATTCTGCACATGTTGGGATAAAGTTCTTCGTCTTTGAACATTAGCGCGTATTTTTTTCCTGGACTTATATATTCCTTGAAAAAGTTGAAAACGTTTCCATCCAGATTGTCGTTTCCCAACTGGACATGGTATCTCTTCTTATTTGAGAATATATCCTCTATTACTGTTCTGGCTGGATTATAGTTTACTCGTTTGAAGATGACTTGGTTATTGTAAACATTGAGAGGTTTCTCCGATATTGGTATTTCTAATATTGGGCTTTCTCTGGCTGTGTGGTTGGTGATGCCACTGTTGTCTTCATCTGGGATATCTTCTGGGTTCGGGTCAAGTTCTTTATTTACTTCATTTGAGGGCTTGTCTTCAGTCTCCTGTTGTTTTGAAACAGGTTCTTCACCTTCAGGAAAAAATCGACGGATCTCTTCTTCAAATAATTCGTTAATGATGTCGTCTGCAGGATCAGGGGCTTCTGATGGAGGATTGTTATATAATGACATTTTGTCGAAATTGTCATTTGCTCCTTGAACCTCTTTTGTATGTATTTCGATTCTGTAGAGGGCATCGGCGTTGGTATTGCTTGTCCGTTTTTTGTAGATCACTTCGTAGTCATATTCTTCTAGCTTCAGGCGCCATCGGACCAGCTTTGAATTTGGATCCTTCAGGGAGAACAGCCATTGGAGGGGTCGATGATCTGACAAAATTTTGAATCTTCTCCCAAAGAGATATGGTCGAAAATACTTGGTTGCAAAAACTATGGCTAGCATTTCCTTCTCGATGGTAGAATATTTGATCTCTGTTTCGTTAAGGGTCCTGGAGGCATAGGCTATTGGTTTGTCTTTTCCTATGGGGCCTTGGGATAGGACGGCCCCTATGGCAAAGTTACTGGCATCTGTGGTCAGGTTGAAGGGCTTCGTGAAGTCTGGATACTGAAGTAGCGGTCCATTGGTAAGCAGGTTTTTGCAGGTTTGGACACATTTCAGGAATTCGGGTGTATGTTCTATATGTACGTCTTTCTTGAGGCAGGAGGTTAGAGGTTTGGTTGTCTTAGCGAAATCTTTGATGAACTTCCTGTAAAATCCTAGGAGACCAAGAAATTCGAGGTACAGGGTAATCCATGATTGCTTTCACTTTGGCTGGGTTTGGTTTTATTCCATTCGTAGTGACGACATGTCCTAGGAAGCTTACTTCTTTTTTCAGGAATTCGCACTTGTCCACTTGTATTTTGAAGCCAGTTTCTCTTAGGCGTTGGAATACTTTCGTAAGGTTAACCATATGCTCTTGTAGGAATGTGGAGAAGATAATTATGTCGTCCATATAGACCAGGCAGATAGTTCCTTGTAGGCCCTTCAGAACATTATCCATAACCCTCTGGAATGTCGCTGGGCGTTCTTCAATCCAAACGGCATTCTCAGGTACTCGTAGTGTCCATTTTTTACATTGAATGCGGTCTTGGGGATGTCTGCTTCTGCCATTTCTATTTGCTGGAATCCGCTTGCCAAGTCCAACGTGGTGAAATATTGACATCTTCCCAATTTGTCAAGGATGTCAGAAATGTTTGGAATTGGGTAGCGGTCGTCTATCGTCTTCTCGTTAACTTTCCGGAAATCCACTTCGGTTTTCCGGAGGCGTCTGGTTTCTTGGGAACGACCCAAATTGGTGAAGAACAGGGAGATTGACTAGGTCTTATAATACCTTGATCCAATAATGAAGATATTTGTCTCTTGACTTCCTCTTTATGAACATATGGATATCGGTAAGATTTGGTGTTATAGCATTATTTTCTTTCGATGGTATAATAAATGCTATTTGTTGATTTCATTCTTACATAAATAACATAGTATCTAACAAAAGGCGTACCGGTGATTAAGATATTTATTATTCGCAGTCAGTAAAATGATTTTTATATTCGACCTCCACTCTTTCATATTTTGTGTATTCAAAAAGAAATGATATTTCACAAGATTTGTTTCATTTTATTCATATTCCAGTTCTATACTATATTATTCAGTATCTCATATGAACATTGCAAGGGTTCATCATAACCTGAAATGAGAATCACTGCTGGTCTCTTCGCACTGTGTAGTTATGGCATATTATTATCCGTTCACTCAGCGATATTTGTTTTTCATAAAACACAACGTACCTTTTGGAGATTACACAAGTGTATTAGTATCCCATAATCCTGAACTGAACAAAATTCCATTTAGGTCAGTCCTGTAAATAGAGGAAGAATATTTTAGTTCTTTTGACTCACTGTATAATCATCAGTTAGTCACCGAAATGAATAATGTTGTACTTACCTATCAGGCATTTCGTCCTTAGTTTTTATGTAGTGTTTTACTTGATTGGTGAATGTTAATGAGGCATCTGGATGATGGAAAATATCAGCATATTTCCTGCATAATCTTCTGATATGCGTTTCCTCTTCTGGGTTGAGATGGTCAGTTCTGATTAGATCATCCATATTGTTGATTGGGTCCGAGTATTCAGGTGGGAGTATGTCAGCGGAATAGAGATGATACTCTTGGAGATTTATGGAGTTGCTATGTACTGGTTCGGCTAGAACGATTTGGAGTTTATCTGGACTGAAGTTGACGATTTCGGTCCAGGCTAGATGATCGCAGGCATCGGTGAGAGCTTCTCGAATGTAAGCACCTTGTAGTTCTTGCCTTGGTATCATGATGGTTCCATTCTTTTCTTTCACTGGTAGTCGTACTTGCGTCACACTATCTGGCTCTAGTTGTATGGAGTAGAACTGTGTCTTATTGGTTTCGTAATATTGAATTGGGAGAGATGAGTGTTCGGTTGAGATGAGGGATTCAGGAAAATTTAGTTCAGCTTTGAGAAATTTCAGGTTATCGAGTCCAATAAGGCCATCGAAAGTTTTATGGAATTTGAAAAGGTAAAATTTGAATGTACCATTTGAGTTAAACTCAGGAAATATGGGAATTTCTGCACTGTAATCTTGGGAATAGTTTTGGAAAATGGAGGTGACGACAAAGGGGTCTTTTTTTATGTAATCTTCATAAAATTCAAATGCTAAGATGGGATTGAGGAAGGATTTGGTTGATCCAGTGTGAATGAGGAGTTTGAGGGGGGATTTGAAATGGTTATGTAGGGAAGTTCTTTCTTATCGTCGAAGGTGTGGAGTTCTACTATGTTTCTGGATTCTGTCTTGGGTCCATTTGAAAATTTGCGTCTTGTTCCTGATAGTCTTCCCGTACCTGGGATTCTTCAGTGGTGTCTTGGTTGGAATAATAGTGGTTCGCTTCGTATCCAAGGTCTTCATCGTATTGTTCAATATTATACATTGGAGTTGGATTGATATTTGGTCTAGGTTGAGGTTGGGTTCTCATGCTTCTTGTTGGTGCTCCATAAGTATTCCTGGTACTAATGCTCATTAGTGTTGGTTCCTGTCCGTTTTGCTTATTTAGGTGGTTGTGTGGAAAACGTTGTGATTGGATTTGGGGCCACATTTGTCTTTGTTGGGTATTTTGCTGCCAATGTGGTCTGAAGGTTTGTTGTTGGAATTGTGGTCTCATTTGTTGATGGAATTGTGGCTGCCCAGGTCGTTGGAAGGGCTGTGGGGGTTGATAAGTTCGCTGTGGCATTGACTGTTGGGCGAATTGGTGGTTTGCAAATTTTTGCGGGGTCTGGAATGGTTTCTTGGAAGCTTGAGGAGGTCCAAAAGTTTGCAGATAACGGATATTGTTTTCTTCTTGAATATACTGCATTGCTGTTGCCAAGTCTACTGGTTTCATTGATCTTATTGTGGATCCCATAGGCTCTCGTAATCCAGCTAGGAATGTTGTCAGAGCTTGCTGTTGAAAAAAATTCTTCTTACTAATGGTCTTGATGTTTTCATCTGCTGTGTGTAATTCGATGTAGTTGGATATTGTGTTCAGAAGCAGTGGCAGGGGGCATGGGGCTGCAGCCCCTTCCGGGATTTACAATAGTCACAAAAAAAATGAAATTTCTACTGTAGATAATAATTGTAATGAGCGCACCTACTAATATAAAATAAGCACACTGGTCATTATCGGTCATCCAACAGATCTATTATGGCAAGTTTTTAAATTCATCGATGGATCCATCGATGAGCATTGCATCCTTATTTAACTAATGCAAAATGACAACGACCGGATACGGGATGTGGGCAAGGCTGCGACCATAGTGACACGATGACCGACGATGTAATCCGAATCTCCTGAGGAACGAGACGACTTTCTGGACTAGACAAGCCAAAAGCCAATAGTCAATCGAGGAATCGAGTTGCTTAACTAATCAATAAATCCCAATCCCATCTCAGATTCGAACATTTTACTACATAAAAATAGTGTTTTTCACGGATAAAATATTTTAGTTGAAATAACAGAATACAGTTATGTGAATTTGTGTAAAAGTGAAGTAAATAGTAAGTAAAACTACTGAAAGTTGTATATAAACTAAAATTAATTACGTAATTGTAAAAAATGATAAGCATATTTCGTATTTTTCAGAAAAACATGAATAAGAGACAGGCATCTTTACTAGGATATTTGAAACCTAAAAAATCTAAAGTTAGTGACATTCAAACTGCAACTACAATCACACCGCAAGAAGCAATTTTTGAGACGCCCAGCACATCACATTTGCAAGAAAATCTAGGTAGCAATTTGGATCCTGAACTCGAAATACCCGATAACGATATTTCACGTTTTGTAAAATCACAAGAAGCCTCAAGTGATTTATTGAGAAAACTTGAAAATATTTGGGAACCAGAAAAAACTTTCAAGTTTCCAGGCACGTCTTTCAGAAAATTTGAGAGACATTTTCAGTGGTCGTGGTTATCAAAATATAAGTGGTTAGCCTATTCCAAGGTTACTGATGCAGCTTATTGTAAGTTCTGTGTTTTATCAAAGATAGATGAAGTAGGACATAATAAAAATCAAAACGCTGGAAAATTGGTCAGTGACGGTTATAATAATTGGAATAAAGCTGTTGAGGCTTTTAATCATCACTCTGTTACAGACTATCATAAAAAATCTGTTTTGCGAATTAGTACTTTCAAATGTGTTTTGGAAAATAAAACGCTGCCAATTACAAAGCAGCTTGATAAAGCCAAGGCTGATGAATGTTCAAAAAATAGGAATATTTTATCGTCTATTATAAAAACAATAATTTTTTGTGGAAAACAAGGAATTTCCTTAAGAGGTCACAGAGATTATGGTCCATTTGATATTCAACAGAGGCCAACTGATAATGAGGGAAATTTTAGGGCATTATTACGTCAAAGAATAGATGCCGGAGATGAGGTTTTGAGTACGCACTTTCTGAATTGTAAAAAAAATGCTACATACATTAGTTGGAATATTCAAAATCAGATAATTAATAAATGCTCTGATTTCTTACAAGAATTTTTGGTGGCAAAAATAAATCAAGCAAAATATTTTTCAATTTTGGCAGACGAAACTACTGACATTTCGACCGTAGAACAATTTTCTCTATGTGTTAGATATGTTGATGAGGATAATTTCAAGATTTGTGAAACTTTTTTAATGTTTCATCCACTTGCATCAATTACGGGTAAAGAACTCTCAAAACAAATTATTAATAATTTGAAGCGACTTGGGATTAACATAGAGTACATGAGGGGGCAAGGTTATGACGGAGCAGGTTCAATGAGTGGAAAATTTATAGGCACACAAGCTAGAATCTTAAACTTCTTTTCAAAAGCTTTATACGTTCACTGTATGTCCCACTCATTAAATCTGGCTATTTCGGCTTCATGCGATATGCAGGATATACGAAACTGTTTGGGAGTTATTGAAAAAATTTATGTATTTTTCAAAACCCCTCAGAGACAACAAGTTTTAGAGAAAAATATTGATGAGATCTGTCCTGATTCAAAAAAATCAGGATTAAAAAAAGTATGTACAACAAGATGGGTTGAAAGGCACGATGCTGTTTCGGTATTTACAGAACTAATACACGCAGTTTTTGCTAGCTTAGAAGAGATATCGTTGTGGGTCAACAAAGATACCTCATCCAGTGCCAGAACCCTTTTACTCTCAATATCAGATGGAAGATTTATAATTGCCCTGTATGTAATTGAAAAATTGTTCAGTTATACTATTAAACTGAGCCAATTCCTACAAACTGTGAAC
The DNA here is from genome assembly GCA_958298965.1 of Chrysolina haemoptera. Taxonomy (NCBI): domain Eukaryota; kingdom Metazoa; phylum Arthropoda; class Insecta; order Coleoptera; family Chrysomelidae; genus Chrysolina; species Chrysolina haemoptera. The sequence goes on from OY282584.1 coordinate 31,567,754, forward strand.
ACAGATATTTTGCTAAAGCATTCGGTTATATTGAATCTATAACAAAAAGCTTATCGAACTTAAGCCAAAACTCTGAAACCGAATTTAAATCTATTTTTGACAAAGTAAAAGAAATATGCGAAAAATATGAGATAAATATAAAAATTCCAAGAATTATAAAAACCCAAATTCATAGATAAAACGTAGAGTTATCAAGTCCTGAACAGTATTACCGTATTTCAATTTTTATACCTTTTGCTGACCATTTGTTAGCTCAATTAGAATCTAGATTTTTAAAACATAGAGATATTTTATCTTCATTTTCATGTTTATTTCCGAAAGGCGATGATAATAAAACTCAAAATGTAGAATATTTTACAAAACTTTGTAAATTTTATGAAAGTGACATTAACGAAAATGGGGGTTTTGTGAACGAAAATTTGTTACAATCCGAGTATATGCTGTGGATTGATGAATATAAAATGATTATTCACAATGCTGGCAGTGAGGATAAGAAATATCAAAGTCCAATCGACTTACTAGCATATATTAACAAACAAATCTATCCCAATATTTATTTGTTAGTTAAAATATTTTGTACCATACCTGTGAAAACAGCAACAACGGAGAGAAGTTTCTCGACTCTGAGACGTTTAAAAACGTATCTTACCTAACCTAACCTTAATTTAACAAACTCCTCCAGCATATATTACTCCTATTCCAACAATTGTTCCTCAAATACCCGTCCAAACTCACATTCCCTTAAACATGGCAAACCAGTTCGACCTGAAGAATTTCTTTATTTTCCCCGAATACGATGGAAGTCCAAACGAATTATATCAGTTTATCAACGTATCGATGTAGATGTAGCATTTTTTTTACAGTTCAGAAAGTGCGTACTCAAAACCTCATCTCCGGCATCTATTCTTTGACGTAATAATGCCCTAAAATTTCCCTCATTATCAGCTGGCCTCTGTTGAATATCAAATGGACCATAATCTCTGTGACCTCTTAAGGAAATTCCTTGTTTTCCACAAAAAATTATTGTTTTTATAATAGACGATAAAATGTTCCTATTTTTTGAACATTCATCAGCCTTGGCTTTATCAAGCTGCTTTGTAATTGGCAGCGTTTTATTTTCCAAAACACATTTGAAAGTACTAATTAGCAAAACAGATTTTTTATGACAGTCTGTAACAGAGTGATGATTAAAAGCCTCAACAGCTTTTTTCCAATTATTATAACCGTCACTGACCAATTTTCCAGCGTTTTGATTTTTATTATGTCCTACTTCATCTATCTTTGATAAAACACAGAACTTACAATAAGCTGCATCAGTAACCTTGGAATAGGCTAACCACTTATATTTTGATAACCACGACCACTGAAAATGTCTCTCAAATTTTCTGAAAGACGTGCCTGGAAACTTGAAAGTTTTTTCTGGTTCCCAAATATTTTCAAGTTTTCTCAATAAATCACTTGAGGCTTCTTGTGATTTTACAAAACGTGAAATATCGTTATCGGGTATTTCGAGTTCAGGATCCAAATTGCTACCTAGATTTTCTTGCAAATGTGATGTGCTGGGCGTCTCAAAAATTGCTTCTTGCAGTGTGATTGTAGTTACAGTTTGAATGTCACTAACTTTAGATTTTTTAGGTTTCAAATATCCTAGTAAAGATGCCTGTCTCTTATTCATGTTTTTCTGAAAAATACGAAATATGCTTATCATTTTTTACAATTCCGTAATTAATTTTAGTTTATATACAACCTTCAGTAGTTTTACTTACTATTTACTTTACTTTTACACAAATTCACATAACTGTATTCTGTTATTTCAACTATAATATTTTATCCGTGAAAAACACTATTTTTGTGTAGTAAAATGTTCGAATCTGAGATGGGATTAATACCATGCAATGACTGCTGATGAAGTCGACATAACCCAGTAAACACACATCGTCGGTTAAATGTCGGGATTACATCGGCATCATCGGTTTTATGTCGGCATCGGTCACACACAAGCGGGCCAGAGTCGTTTCATCTTCCTTATTTATGCAATATAATATAAGATTGATGGATTTCACATGTCGATTCGACGCTGGGCCGACGCGTGTATCTATGCAAACACTGACGCTCGGCGACCGTGCTACGATCATGAAACTATCCGGATGTCAGTTTACGACGATTCTGAAACCTCATCAACTTTCAAATTTCCCGGGCTGTCTTTGTCGGGTTAGGTGTCATGTCATGTGTCACGTTGTGTTGGGCTTATTTTTATTTATCTGGAAGATTGAAACTTGAAACTACTGAAAGTGGGGTTCTAGATTTAAGTATAATTGTGACAAAAATCATTCTAATTCAGTTCAATTTAATTTATTTTACGTGTGTCAACGTAATATTTGAGTGGTAAGTTACGTTTTTGCTTATGATAATCGTCTAATGTCGAAATGGGAAGTGTGCCTGTACCAAAACACCTCCATGCTTGATTAATATATTAGGTTTAAGAAAAAATTGATGTCTTGATGATTTTAACTTTCATCTCGATATTCTCTATCGTACTTTTTTTTATAAAGGCCCTATATAGTTCCATGTTTTACAATCATTTCTTTTTTCAGCTTGTACTAGTCAGAACTCCACTTGATTGCTTATTGTCCCGCCCAAATGTCTCAACCTCTTGATTTTGGCGATTGTGGTGAAAAGTAAGTAAACATGTCCAGGAAAGTTTCAATATTCAAATATAGTAAACGGCAACAACGCAGACGTACTGCTGAGAAAGGTGATGGTCTTTTTGAATCGACCGAGTCAATACCAGAATTCCCAGATGTTTATGATCAGGGTCATAGTTCTCATGATGGAAATGGATATTTTATGCCAGAATGAAATTTCGTTCCAATACTGAAACAAGAAACATAACACCTAAGAAAACTTACACTGTGCTGAAAACTGTTACCAATAAAAAAAATATTATTCATACACCTCGGTTAAGCCAAGTGAGCTTAGCAAAACACAGGTCAAATTATAATGAAACCCAAAACCACTTTGACGAATCATATGGAAGTGATGTCAGTATTGTCAATAGAGCACTATACCTACAACCAGTGAATCCAGTCATGTACAAAATAAAGGGAATGAAAAGAAAGGAATTGATGTACACAAAACTGAAAAAAAATGCAAAAATTGTGAAAGAAACTCACGTGAGTGACTTGATTAATTAATATTTCAAAATAATATTTTTATATAAATCTTTTTCAGAGGTTCTCAAAACTTTGTACCAGGATATTCAATCTATGAAAGAGGACATAAAACATTTATTGAGGTTTGATGATTTGCATTCTATAATACAAATTGTAGATAGGATCCCTTTCACTATACATTTATTGCTATTTGATAAGTAAATGGTTCTATCAACAATTTTAATTTTCAAAGGTTAAATGGAGGAAAGGAAGACTTCGAAATTGAGGAAGGACTTGTGAATATCTCTTCTCATGATCATCTAATCCAATTCAATGAGAACCTGAAGGATGGTGAATTTTTCAAGAAAAGTGTGAGTAGGTATAAATAGTTTTGAATCATAAACCCAATGCATAGATGAATTCATTCTTGAATGTTTTGGTGATGTCTACCTGTACTTATTATAATAAATTGTTCAAAAATGAAACTGAATAGGAGTTTTTTGTTTTTCAGTTATTGAAGTATGGCCTTGTTGGGGGCAAACAGTGTGGAGACACCACGAGAAGAATATTGTCGTTGATGATAGGGCACGAGTTGTCTCTAAATATGAATTGGTCTGGACGAAACAATAAAAGTGGGTTTGACTCGCTCCACAAGATTATTGATCTTACATATGGTAATATTCTTTAAACTTAATTGATTTTTCATGTGTAACATACTATATATGCATAACATTTTCAGAGTCAGTTAGAAGAAATACATTGTCAAAAAATGCAACAAATGCAGAAATCATAATAGCAATAAAAAACTGGTTCAGAAATGCCTCAGATAGAGGAGGGGGCAGATCCAAAAGAAAAGAATAACTTTAAAAAATAACAGTTACTCAGTTAAAAGGTCATGGAATTGAAATGAATTTATGTTATGTTATGTTATTTTATTTTATATTATCCAGAAATTATTATATGTTGTTTATTTCGACCATGACTCTTCATTTTGTTCATTCTCTTTTGAAAAAATGGATTTCACTGATTGAAAATGGGCTTTATTATCATTATTCAATGTTATTAACGACTTTTATTATTGAATTTGCAAAGAGTTTTTTGGGTTCATGTTTTAAGACTGAAAACTGTATCATCCAATCATCAACGATCTGACAGTTTATTCTCTTATCATCAGGGTAATAAAAATAAGTTTGAAATAAAGTATGGTAGGTATATATTCATAAACAATAATGTGTAACTGAAACAGGATTACAATTTAGAAACAACGGACTTCTGCTCATAAATAAAATCTAACAGATGATTTGGTTACCTTCGTGTTTTAACTGTTGCTAATGGATGCATATTCACTAGACTTTGATATTGGAAATTTATTTATATTTCCCCAATGATGGAAGTGGAACAAAGTTCGAAAAGTTTGTCAGAGAGTTTCAAATAAATGAATGAAATAATTTTGACAATGTCAAAACCCTCTTTTCTCCACACTATCCCACAAAGTGGGAAATTTGAGGCAAATATCTGTCGGAAAACAACTACTTCCCCCTCTGAATATTGAATTACATCTGACATATATTTGTGCGACGTTTGAGAACAAATAGTAATTCACCTCTTCACTAGGGGTAAAATACTAAACTCAGTTTAGTAATCCCTACTTATGAAGATAACTTTGTTATCGAAATGCGCATCTAGGAATTGAAATACTTGTGTGGTGAAGGGGTAAAATACTTTTTGTTCTCACTGAGTGACACTACAGGCGTCCAATATCCCATTTTCAATTTTCAAATTATTCATTTCATTTGTAGAAACGTTGGTTGTCAAATACTATACTTTCCGGTGTTAAAGAGCTGAACCAAAAATAGTCATAAGAAATGGGATTTATAATAATAGACTACAAGCCCATATAACGATTTTGGGGGGTCATTTTATACAGCATGAAACATATTCAGAACAATGCTGCTATATGAAATAATAACTTTAGGCACCATGCCGTCAATTCTGGGTGGGACAACTGACTGTAATAATAATAATAGTGATTTTTCATCTGAAGATGTGCTCTTCCGACAAAATATTCTTGTACAGCATACCTCACGTTGGTGGATTATGAAATAATAATTTAGAACCTACTGCCGTACAAAAATGATGAAACCGAAATCCAGGATTAAAATTTTTTTTTTTTTCGGAAATTGAAAAATTTTCCTGTCTTTCGGTTCGATTATTTTTGTACGGCAGTATATATAGGTTCTAGGAGATTATTATTTCATAATCCACCAACGTGAGGCATGCCGTACAAGAATATTTGGTCGGAAGAGCACATCTTCAGATGAAAAATCACTATTATTATTATTACAGTCAGTTGTCCCACCAAGAATTGACGGCATAGTGCCTAAAGTTATTTTTTCATATAGCAGCATCGTCCTGGATATGTTTCATGCTGTATAAAATGACCCCCCAAAATCATTATAGGGGCTTGTAGGCTATAATTCTTTACTACACAATTTGAAAATCGCGCCAACCGTAAGCTCCGCCCAACCAATGGACTGGATTCTAAAGGAACGGCGAATAAGTGCCTTTCCAATGTCGGCAAGTACTGAATATAGTTCGTTATAAACGTCGGCAAACACGCGAAAACGCATTGGTCTTTCATCGAAAAACAGTACCGCGGCAAACTGTCGGCCGGGCGGTCATGGCGAACATTCCACCGATACGGTAAACTGTCGGGGCAGCTGCAGTTTGCCGAGTTTATGTAACGGCATGCAGCAATGTTTCGGCGTTGGCCCGATCATTCGTGTTTACTGGGAAGTTGCTTAAACGTAGGGATTTCAGTGGAACGATGTTCCATTTCAAAACGTGTTAAAGTGTTGTTGCCTAGACGTTTTCATGAGCATCATGACTAATATGAAGTCCCATTCTCCCGTGGGAAACTTCAAATTTTTCAAAGCGGCGATGTTTTTGGTAAAAATGTCTAGTAATTTTCTATATGATTCAGCAGAGGCATAAACAATCTTTTGAGCGTTCTCTAATTCCGACCATATACTTTGAGCTTGCAAGCGACGATTTGAAAATCTTTCGATTAGCGTATTGTATGCAATAAGATAATTATCAGACGATAGCATTAAAATTTTTACTAGCGATAAAGCAGAGTCCTGTATAGAACCTAGTAAATATGTAAATTTTTCAATGCATACTAATGCATGCACCAGCGCATCAAACTGGTCATAAAAAGAAACGAAATTTTTGTAATCTCCGTAAAATTTTAATAGTTCAATTTTTGGCAGGTGAGCATACAAATTATTTGAATTCGGCGTTACTGGGGAATGCCACGTTGATAAAAGTGTTTTGGAAATTGAATATATTGGAAGAAGACATTGAAATATGCCATCACTGAATTATTTTCTTCAGGCGATGCTTCATTATTAAACAATAAAATATATTTACTACACGTGCCGTCATTTGTTCACAAAGTCAATATGGCAACAGTGCGTACTGAGTCTGCGGTAAGGGCTAGTTTGAGCATGCGCATAGAATAATTAATTTTTTTGATTTAGAGAGCTGACAGAGCGAATTAAACACATTTTCCAAGAAATTACTATAAGAAGAAGACGACGCATATTTTGTGTTGATTGTTGATTTTGTTGTAGTTTCTATTCATTTTTGTGTAAATTGTGAATTTAATACAAGCGTTCTTGTCTGCAATGGAGAAAGATTTTGAAAAAGGAAATTCAAATAATTTACCTGTTATAGATTATATTATAATACTGGCTTTTTTTTCAAATAATCCTAGTTATATTAGTGCTGAAATTAAGGGTCAAATAGCTGCACGGTAAGTATTTGTGTGAAGTTAGCCCCACTTTTCCGGCCACAGTTTCTGACCTTTAGTATATCTTGGGTGGAATTGACGAGTGAACGTTTGTAGTGTTGCCACATCAAGTATTATTTTACAGATATGTTGATGATAGTATTTAAGGAATTCTTAAAATATTTATGGAAAGAAACATGAACTGTTCGAAAAATCCAGAATTGAATATGAACCAAAAATACTATGCGGAACTTCCAGAATTGATCGTATATACAGAGAGAATATTGATGAGTTATTTATCCGTGAAAGTTAGAGATAAATAACCATATATAAATAGCAATCACAATCTACCAGATCTATTCTGAGTTTGAAAAAAGATTTTAAGACCGTTCGATACAGGGCATCAGGAAGAATATGTACAGGGTGAAGTCAATTTGTTTGCCAGTTGAAGTATTGTAAAACCGATAGTTTTTATTTCATGGATGTATGGATAGATATATTCCGAGAACCAAAATAATCAAAATGGCAAAAGACTCCGCATAAATATAAATACAGGGTCAAACCAACTTGTTCGGATGTAAATATAACAGAAAAAATACTTTTGTTGTATTTAGACAGTTGATAACTTTGTGTTGCAGTCCTCGTAACACATGAAAAAAACTACAGTTGAATGAAGGGCTCAAAATAACGAAGAAGTAGCTATCCGAATCAATTTGTTCGGCTGTCAAAGTCACAGAAAAATAAAGTTCCATTCAGACAGTTAAAAACGATGTTTGCAGAGTCCGCGTGCTACATTGAAAAAAATGCAGTTGAATAGAGTGCTGAAAATGACGTAGAAGACGATATTCAGATGAATTTGTTCACCCGTCAAAGTGACAGAAAAATGAAGTTTCATTCAGGCAGTTGAAAACGATATGTGCAGTCCGCGTACCATATGGAAAAAAATACAGTTGATAAGAGGGCTTAAAATGACGTAAAAGACGCTATTCAGATGAATTTGTTCGCCCGTCAAAGTGACAGAAAAATGAAGTTTCATTCAGGCAGTTGAAAACGATGTGTGCAGTCCGCATGCCACATGAAAAAAAAAATACTGTTGAGTAGGGGGATCAAAATGACGTAAATCACGCTATTCAGATGAATTTGTTCTCCCGTCAAAGTGACAGAAATATTAAGTTTCATTCAGGCAGTTGAAAACGATATGTGCAGTCCGCGTGCCACATGGAAAAAAATACAGTTGATTAGAGGGCTCAAAATGACGTAGAAAACGCTATCAAATGAATTTGTTTGGCCGTCAAAGTGACAGAAAAATTAAGTTTCCTTCAGGCAGTTGAAAACGATGTGTGCAGTCCGCGTGCCGCATGGAAAAAAATACTGTTGAGTAGAGGGCTCAAAATGACGTAGAAGACGCTATTCAGATGAATTTGTTCGCCCGTCAAAGTGAGAGAAAAATGAAGTTTCATTCAGGCAGTTAAAAACAATGTGTGCAGTCCGCGTGCCACATGGAAAAAAATACAGTTGATTAGAGGACTCAGAATGACGTGGAAGACGCTATTCAAATCGATTTGTTCGGCCGTCAAAGTGACAGAAAAATAAAGTGCCATCCAGACAGTTAAAAACGATGTGTGCAGTCCGCGTGCCACATGAAAAAAAATACATTTGGATAGGGGGCTCAAAATGACGTAGAATTTGCTATTCAAATTAATTTGTTCAGCCGTTAAATGCGCTGAAAAGTAAAAATTAATTTCCCTAGATGTGTTACAGATTCAAAAGCTTGCCGCCTGAGATATTCGGTTCTAATACGAAAGCGGCAAGCTTAATCTATAACTCACATCTAGGGATATTAATTTTTACTTTTCAGCGTATTTGAGGGCTGAACAAATTAATTTGAATAGCAACTTCTACGTCATTTTCAGCCCCCTAATCAACTGTATTTTTTTCCATGCGGCACTCGGACTGCACACATCGTTTCTAACTGCCTGAATAAAACTTCTTTTTTCTGTCACTTTGACGTGCGAGCAAATTTATTTGAATAATGTCTTCTACGTTATTTTGAGCCCTCTAATCAACTGTATTTTTTTCCATGTGGCACGCGGACTGCACACATCGTTTTTAACTGCCTGAATGAAACTTAATTTTTTTTCTGCCACTTTGAAAGACGAACAAATGCATTTGAATAGCCACTCATTTATTATTTTGAGCCCTTTATTCAATTGTATTTTTTTCATGGGACACGCGAAGTGCACACATATTTTTTAATTGCCTGAATGGAACATTTTTTTCCTACGAGCGTGCGGAAAAGTAACTTTTCCGCACGATTTTTCGTTTTGAAAGTTGTACTTTTTCGTACGATTTAAAATCGTTCGGAAAAGTTACTTTTCCGCACGATTTTTACTTTTCCGTACGATTTTTACTTTTCCGCACGATTTTTGTATTTTTGAAAATGATGATATTTAGGACTAACTAAATGATCTATGTAACTATTCTGTCTTATTAGTCATTTTGTAGCATTATTATAAAAACTTGTTTATTAAAAACCTTGTTTTTTCATAAATAAGATGGACAAAAACACTCGTAGGAAAAATATTGTACCTAACTCTTACGGAAAATGTCTTTTCCGCCCTTACCGGCTTGCCCGAACTCCGCTCCGCGTCGTTCGTACAACTGCCGTCGCGTGCGGAAAAGTACTACTTTCCGCACTTGTTAGGTAAATAACTATTTTCACTTCGACTGCCGAACAAATCAATTTGAATAGCGACTTCCACATTATTTTGATCCCTTTATTCAACTGTATTTTTTTCCATGTGACACGCGGACTGCACATATCGTTTTTAACTGCCTAAATGAAACTGTATTTTTTTTGAGCCCTCTATTCAACTGTAGTTTTTTCATGTGTTACGAGGACTGCAACTCAAAGTTATCGACTGTCTAAATAAGTAAGTAAAACAAAAGTATTTTTTCTGTTATGTTTACGTCCGAACAAGCTGGTTTGACCCTGTGTTTATATTTATGCGTCTTCTACGTCATTTTGAGCCCTCTAATCCACTGTATTTTTCTCTATGCGGCACGCGGACTGCACACATCGTTTTTACTTGCCTGAATGAAACTTTTTTTTCTGTCACTTTAACGGCCAAACAAATCGATTTGAATAGCGTCTTCCACGTCATTCTGAGCCCTCTAATCAACTGTATTTTTTTACCATGTGGCACGCGGACTGCACACATCGTTTTTAACTGCCTGAATGAAACTTCATTTTTCTGTCACTTTGACGGGCGAACAAATTCATCTGAATGGCGTATTCTACGTCATTCTGAGCCCTCTAATCAATTGTATATTTTTCCATGTGGCACGAGTTGTACACTCGAGCCACCCAGTATAACCCTACATGACCGGACCGGAGCACCGACGAAATGCTGACATAGACTTTTATCGGTTTTATCGATTCAATATTGGTTGGGGTGGAGCTCTTAGAACACACATCAAACCACTAGAGACAATCCAAAATAGATTCCTGAAGTTGATTTCAGGAAAACCCCACCGATATTCTACAGATCTTTTATATAAGGAATGCGGGATATTGGATCTGAGACAACTATATTGTTTGAAAGTTATATTGAAATATAAAAAAATTAAAAATCATGCCCTTTTACCTACGCATACTTATGGTATCCGTCACAGACACCACTATGTTATTCCACAGATGAGCAAATCTGTTTGTCAGCGATCATTCTCCTATAAAGCACCCAAGGTGTTTAACTTTATTCCTGACAATATAAAAGAAATAATGAACTTCAACTTGTTTAAAAGAAAAGTGAAAAAATTCATTTACGAAACACCAAGAGGCAAGTGTAGTGAAATTGTTCAACCAGATTTCTTCATCTGATTTCATTTCATTTTTTTATACTCACCTTGTATATATCATGCACTGATTTTATTTCCATGATTATTTTTAGTTAAACAACGTGTTCACTGTAACAATTAAAAAATGTGCCTTTTCAACTTTCATATTTTAAAATGTTTTATAAAAATTTATAATGTTTTTATCATTGTGTAGTTTTTTTTTTGTAATACTTAATTACTCCTAATAATCTTTTTTATGTGTGCTGATTATTTCCTAATGTTTTTCCGACATTTTGTTAATAGTTTTTTTATTTAGTTAAGTAAGGGATTTTTATCTCGAAACAAGTGTTAGCTCACTTATCGAGTATGTATCGTTTATACATTTTTATATTATTCTTCACATTTCTTTTCTTTTCTTTTCATCAATAAATGATATTATTAATTAATGAACTTTGCGGAAACGCAGCAAGTGTATCAATTGATTTATGTATTATTCAGTCTTGACAAATTACTGACATCGATCAGACGTACTTCATATATTTTTGTAACTTTGATTCTTGAAAATAAACTTTTTTTAAACAGTCTTCGACGTTCAAAGTATTTAAGTGGCGAAGTCGGTAGGATATTTTGTGGATATCCATCGCGGAAAATCTGTGAGTTTCAAAACGAAATATCCGAACTCTATATACAGTGTGTCTCCAGAGATTCTATCCAGGATACGAGGAAGAGTACACATGGTTCCGAACGTCGCAATACTGTAAGCTGTAAGTTGATTTTCTTTAGTTCATGTCAGACTCCTCTTCATCCAGTGATTCCTTCAGCATTCAATCCTTCTCGTGCTTCCTTTTGTGAAAACACTGAAGAATTAGCATTAGTTAAAATATTTGACAATTTAAAAATTACTAATATAGAATCAAATATGGCTCCTCCAGTATTAGATATTAAAAATCTGTCAATAATTCCAAATTTCGATGAAAACCCAAATAAACTTCATAGATTCATCAGTGCTTCCGAATCTATTCTCACTCATTACTGGGACACAGTAAATAGTAATAACTTTCAAAATACACTTTTGTTGAACGGAATCATGAACAAGCTTGAAGGAATCAAAAGTTGGGCCGATATTAAATCAGCCTTGACCCAAAATTTTGGTGATCAAAGAGATGAAAACTGTTTGAATCAGGACTTGGTTAATTCAAGGCAGAAGCCAATCTCCTCAGTTTCATGAAAATGTTTTACATTTATTGAATACAATTTGTAATCATATCGACCTAAATGTAGAAGAAGCTTCTGAACGTGAGAGTAAGAGATAATTCTTTAAAAAACAGGCACTTAAAACATTTTTAGCGGGTTTGAAAGATCCATTAGGCCCAATTATACGTGCTATGAGACCTAACTCACTCACACACTCCTTGCAATTCATAATCGAGGAAGATAATATCAAATATTTTCAGAAATCGAATCAATCTAATCATGCCAATATTACTGTAGGAAAACCAAGTAATCATCCTCAATTCTCATACCATCTTCAAAATAATTTTATTCAGCGACCTTCGACTTCACAATACAGACCAATGAATTTTACCTTGCCGCAACAGTCCCAATTCCCAAGAGGACCAATAAATTTACCAAGACACCCAAATCCACCTACCCAAAGACAAATTCCCAAGTTTTCGGAAAACCCCGAAATGCATGGAAACCATCTCAGAATGTTCCCCAAAACACACCTACACCAATGAGTACGACGTGAAACACAACACCTCAGTATAGGAGACAGAGTAAAAATAATTATTTCCAAAAAAGATATAAATGTAGTGGTATCTCTGCAAGCTGTGGTCTGGAAGTTCATGTTCACTAACAAGAACAAAGTAAAAACATCGAAATGATTGATCGGCTGAACAAATTGATTTGAATAGCGTCTTCTATGTTATTTTCAGCCCTCTATCCAACAGTATTTTTTTCCATGCGGCAAGAGGACTGCACACATCGTTTTTAACTGCTTGAATGAAACTTTATTTTTCTGTCACTTTGACGGCCGAACACATTCATTTGAATAGCGTCTTCTACGTCATTTTGATCCCTCTATTCAACTGTATTTTTTTCCATGTGGCACACGGACTGCACACATCGTTTTCAACTTTCTGAAGGAAACTTAATTTTTCTGTCACTTCGACGGCCGAACAAATTGATTTGAATAGTGTCTTCTACGTCATTTTCAGCCCTCTATCCAACAGTATTTTTTTCCATGTGGCACGCGGACTGCACACATCGTTTTTAAGTGCTTGAATGAAACTTCATTTTTTTGTCACTTCAACGGCCGAACAAATTGATTTGAATAGCGTCTTCTACGTCATTTTCAGCCTTCTATCCAACAGTATTTTTTTCCATGCGGCACGCGGACTCTACACATCGTTTTTAACTGCCTGAATGAAACTTAATTTTTTTTCTGCCACTTTGAAAGACAAACAAATCAATTTGAATAGCGACTTCCACATTATTTTGAACCCTTTATTCAACTGTATTTTTTTCCATGTGACACGCGGACTGCACATATCGTTTTTAACTGCCTAAATGAAACTGTATTTTTTTTGAGCCCTCTATTCAACTGTAGTTTTTTTCATGTGTTACGAGGACTGCAACTCAAAGTTATCGACTGTCTAAATAAGTAAAACAAAAGTATTTTTTCTGTTATATTTACGTCCGAACAAGCTGGTTTGACCCTGTGTTTATATTTATGTGGAGTCTTTTGCCATTTTGATTATTTTGGTTCTCGGAATATATATCTATACATACATCCATGAAATAATAACTATCAGTTTTACAATACTCCAACTGGCAAACAAATTGACTTCACCCTGTACATATTCTTCCTGATGCCCTGTATTGAACGGTCTTAAAATCATTTTTCAAACTCAGAATAGATCTGGTAGATTGGAATTGCCATTTATGTATGGTTATTTATCTCCAACTTTAACGGATTTTTCTCATCAAGATTTTTTCTGTATATACGATCAATTCTGGAAGTGTTCTTCCGCATAGTATTTTTGGTTTAGAACAGTTTCATGTTTCTTTCCATAAACATTTCAATAGTTCCTTGAATGATAATGCTAGCCTTCTCTCTAGTTGCAAAATATTCTAAAAAACTGAGAATGAACATATCTGTAAAATAATACTTGATGTGGCAACACTTCAAACGTTCACTAGTAAATTCCACCCAAGATATACTCAAGGTCAGAAACTGTGGCCAGAAAAGTGTGGCTAACTTCACACAAATCTTGGTCGCTGAGAGCCTTCAACAATATTTACCAGTATATTCATCGTCGGTTGAAAGTTCCTCAAAAATAACACGGATAGGGATAACGTTTGAACAAAATCAGAACAAAAATACAACAATAAACAAAAGTATGTGCTAAATTATTGACAGAAAAACTGTCGAAAACCATCATTTTCTACAAACTGATATCGATTCCACCCGATAAAGTTACCTCTTTCCTCTAGAAAATAACTGCAAGATGTGACGTCATTCCACAAGTTACCTTCAAGTTATCTGTCAAAATAGTTTTATAATACCGGCCTATACCGGCCCTTAGAGAAGTGGCCATAGAAATTATAATATATATACTTACTCTAGAATGCCAATTCAATGGGACGAAAGTGTTGTAAAAAGTTCGATGCATTATTTAGTGCGCATGATCAGGACCAGTTTCATTCATACCAGGGTGGATTTCAGTGAGATTTTTAAATGATTCATGATATTGAGTAAAATCGATTTGATAATACGTTGGTGTCAGGGCAGTCTATGAGACACGAAAAGTTTTGGTGGGCATATACCTATGTTGTGAAACTGATTAAATCCGAGAAATTCATCGAATAAAATAACAATGAAAAAATATATCTTGAGTATAGGTAACTATTGGTGACGTCTATAACGAAATATACATATTTTATGATTTTTTTAAAAGTTCTAATTCCCACGGAAAGAAACATCCTGTATTGTTCAGAGAACATCGTGAGAACCAAAGAAAGGTAGGTAGGAATTTATATTCTGCGAAACAGATTTTCGGCATGTCTCCAAAGTGACGGCATATGGATGTGCTGAGGACTGGAGCTCGACGGGTCAGTCTCGAAGGGACCGCTAACGGTGGAACGATTGATAATATTTCGGAAGAGCATCGTCCATGGAAATATCTATAAAACACAGACAGATCGCCAACCTTTCTGCGATGTTCCAGAGGAGTGAGCTAGCTTGTGAGTGAAGTTGTTGGATCACCATTCTGAAATTATTGCCAAGTGCGTATTTATTTCATTCACGATTTTCCCCCGTTCTGCATTCACTGGCTGATATCGGAGCTTTGGAAGAGAAAGAGGTATGAAGAGTACTATCATCTGCAAAGCTGATTACTGGACATGAGGTAGCTCCCAACAAATCATTGATGTGAAGAAGGAAAATAAGTGTTGGTGCTAGAACTGATCCAGCGGAACACAACTGGAGAGGCAAGCCATAAGATGAATGATTCATCCAGAAATATTCCAGTCCTATTTTCAAAATAACAAATTGGAATCTGAACTGAAAATACATTCAATATAATTATATTAATTAAACTAAATGTTTAGTTAAGCAATATGCACATCTTTGTACTTGGCTACACCATACTGATGATGACCAACAAACTGAGGCACGTGTCGACTGTTGGTCTACATTTTAAGGGTTATACCCAATACATTCGTTTTTGGTGAGTTAATACAGCAAGTGAAATAAAATGAGAAATAAAACAAAATGAAGAGTAATAATAAATGGATTGTTTATAGAGCTAAGTGACTCAATATAAGAAATAAGAAACTGTCAATCAAAATTTTGAACTTTGCCATTTTTAATGTTTATAAATATTATATGAATACTCTTTGATAATAAAGGTAGTACTCTGAGTTTATTTTTCAAATGTGTACTTTTTCCTGATGGTCAATAGAACTACAAAAATAATAAATGGTTGGGTAATAAGTGCATAATATTGATTACTGAACATACTAAGTTCGAATAATGGATTCCAGGGGCCCTATTCTCAAATGTCAACTATCCAATGTCGCATGCGACAAAATATTTCTATCACTTTTCTGGACCAAGCATTAAAAAGAGACAGAGATATTTTGTCGCATGCGACATAGGATAGTAGACATTTGAGAATCGGGCCCCAGGAATATTTCCTTTAATCCTTTATTTCCACACCATAGAACCACGCACGTCAACATTGTCAAAATTAAAATTTCACTACAGAAAAACCCGAAAGCCAATAACATACACACTACCGATGAATAATTGAAGTAAACAACAGTAATAAGAAAAGCACATCTAAATAAACACAATAACGTTAATGGTTAATTTCACAATGAACACAAATCGCCTAAACCACCAAAATAACCCAAACCGGCTCTGGCAAACTACCAGCCTTCCTCTGCGGCAATTGAAAACTGTTAACACTGTTGCACGATCCCAACAATTCAACGGGAATTTGGGTAGGCTTCACAGTAATGCTAGGTTATTTTCGACAGAATCTCGACTACAAAGATAAAATTTTCTGAAATTTGTCAACGCTGCAGAGCTAGGAGACTGGTTATGGTCATGTGCATTGATGAAAACATTTGGAATTTTACAACACTTTTCAGTGTCCCACGAAGAGGGGATTGGCATTCTAGAGTAAGTATATATATTATAATTTCTATGGAAGTGGTCAGCTTTCAAATGGGTCACTCTGTATATATATATATATATATGTATATATCTGTATATATATATATATATATATATATATATATATATATATATATATATATACAGAGTTTTATATATACTTTGATTTTAAAGTTACACCAAAATGAGGGATATTGGAAAGTCAGTACTTTTTACTGTACATCTAGTACTTTTTACGGAGGCAAACTAGTACGAAAATGTTTACCCTAGGAACAACACTGACACGGTGTAGGAAAGTGCTTCACCTCCAAGAAGAGTAAACTATCTGTCAGATATAGTGTACTCTTCTTGCTTCACCTCGATTCAAACAAATAAACGATTGGTTTGGTACATTCCTGTGTTGTTAATCGGCGGACTAAAGTCCGATTATCGGACTTTTTTTCGTTCAGCGGACTTTTTTCGGACCTTGAAATATTTCGGACTTTTTCGATATTGGCCCTAGTTATTAGATATTTGCTGCACCATCAACTAACAAGTAGTTTTGATTGGCAATAATCAACAGTCAAAATTAACACGGAACGGAACACGCCATTCATGCTCAAAAATATCTTCAGATAAACGTGACAACTCTGCAATGACATTTTCCGACTAAAGCCGGCCTTCCACACCAGCTTTTTGCCGCTGGCTTCTTGTCTCTAGCCAATCGGAGTAGCCGGGCTACTTTTGAAGTACTGAACACTGAAATATATCAGTGCTTTTTCCCGCCATTGAAGACCTTTTTACTGTTTGTGTTAC
The DNA here is from genome assembly GCA_958298965.1 of Chrysolina haemoptera. Lineage (NCBI taxonomy): Eukaryota > Metazoa > Arthropoda > Insecta > Coleoptera > Chrysomelidae > Chrysolina > Chrysolina haemoptera. The sequence continues at coordinate 31,585,017 of OY282584.1, forward strand.
AGGGATATGTCTAATGGGAAATAAAGATGATTATCTAATCATTAATTTAGCGTCTCTCCGCATTAAAAAGGTGACAGGTGATACTACTTTTCATTTTTGAATGGCGGACTTTTTCGTGTAAAATCGGACTTTTTTCGGAACGCAATCGGACTTTATGGTTTAACGCGTGCAACAACACTGAATGTACTACATTCATTCGTTAAAATCTTTCTGGCAACACTGGTTGTAGATTCTTGTTTCTTGTGATGAATAATAAATGTATATATTAGAGAAATTTTGTTCCAAATACGTTCTTAGATTTATATAAAATTCTAGCAATTGGTTGTATGTTTTGGAAGATGTCGTCTCCGGTAGTTTCTCCGTCAGTGGTAAAAAAGCATAAAAAACACAAAAGTGAAAAACGCGAAAGAGACGAAAAGCCTGGCTTGAAACTCATTCTAAAAGTTGGGTCTCAAAATACTCCTGAACATGATCCAAATTTTGATCAAAGTTTACCAGTAACTGAAGGGATGGAAGAGCAGATGCAAGTAGACCAGAATGATCCATATTATGCCATGTCGAGAACTCATCATAAAAAATCAAAAAAAAAGAAGAAAAAGAAGGACAAGAACAAAGATCGGGAAAAGAAACACAAACATCATCACAAAGATAAAAAGCGTAAGAGAGAAGACATTGAAGAAACCACTGGTATGAAAAACATACTATGAATCATAGTTGCTAGCTTGATACAATTTGGTTAAATTATAATAGTACATCACTACATCCATGAGAAATGGAAGAAAATGTGAAGATATATTGAAAAATTGCCGAGGAGCCAGTTCTTGAACTATACCCAAAATATGTAGGATTATTGGAATTTGAGTAAAAATTACATCAGTGATATTTTTACCTAGTATATTAATGTACTAGATATCCCATTGAAAAATATCGACAATGTCATTTTAACCATACAGTATCAGAATGTTTTCATCTGGGGTATGATGGTTTTATGAGAGCGTAAAGAATAGCTTGCCATAATGTTGAGAGAGCACCACAATTTCTCCTCTACTCGCTTGGGGAAGAGATATTGACTGAGCTGTTAATTCGTCAGGAGAGGTGATAGGAGAGGCTTGCAACAGTGCGTCTCTCTTATTTATGTGGTATTATTATTTCTTGTTGCTCACGTAGATTTCTGTCTATACCCCAGATGAAGTTTCCGATACTGTATATATTTTGGGTATGGTTCAAAAATTGGTTAGTGTGAAGTTATCCACAGTTTTCTAGCTATGCTTTTTATGACTTGAGAGAATTTGCATGAGGCCGCAATGCAGCCTTCCCAAATGTTTTGAATATCCCTGGACTTAATACTTATCTGTAAATAATTTTAGCAGATATTAATTATTGTTGATTTTTCAACCCTGATTTATTAATTCAATCTAAGAGAACAATTGAAATATGGTTTTTGTAGCTTATGAGTGATCTATAATAGTTTTGCACTGGAATACTTACTGGTAATAATTTGGTAGAAAATATGTTTTTTGGGGAATGAATATCTATGTTAATAATCAATGTGCGTACATGAAATTTCCACTAAAATGCCGGGAATAACTATTTGAATGGATACTAGGACTCAAATAGAATAGATTTGTAGTGCTTCTGTATATTTGGGTTGGTTCAGTTACGTCATTCAGTTAGGTTACTAAGTTTATTGGTCGGAAGACATTGCTTGCACTTTGATGGACTTATAATTAACTTGATTTGGATCACATCTTCTGATTTTGAGCAACAATTTTTTTCTCATGTTATTTACATAAGTGTTTTTTTATATACTTATCAAAAATATTTTCTATGTCTACGGATGACGAGATAATCGACTTTATCAGTGGAACGAATCCAAGACAGACGAATAACCCTGAGTTGGAAGAGATGAAAAGTCCACCACTAGACTTGTTTTTTTGTTTTGATTTCGATAATGTGGGGGAGGGATCAATTTTCGATAATTTATCACGTATTAGTGGATTTCATTGATTTTATTTATTTATTTATTTATTTACGGATAAACCAATTACAGTAATATATAAAATGTAGAGTGTTAAATAGTATATCTAAATCTACTTAAATCTAAAATATAATCCAGTCTAGTATCTAATCGTTTAAAATGACTAAATTGTTGCAGAAGGTATCTACTTAAGTGTACAGGCTTACAATGTTTATTCTTTTAGTGTTCCTTTTGAATGAGGATTGCGATGAATCAAAAAGATCAATAAGTCTCTGATAAATATTGGCAGTTCTTTGAATTCTTGTCATAGGTTCACTGCACCCGTAATTTGTTGAATGAATTTCAAATAATTCAGAGCTATATGTTCTTCTATCATTTACATTGAAACTTATTAATTCCAGCAATTCTTGAGAGTTGATCAGGCCATTCAGTAGTTTGTAAAAGAAGTTTAAATCTGACTCAACTCTACGACATTCGAGAGACCTAAGACCCAGACGTGATTTTAAATCATTATTATCATAATTCATTCTTGGAATATCCATTTTGAAGGCAACATAACTCAGGAATTTTTCTGAACTTTTTCAATTGCATCAATATCGGTTTTATATCTAGGATACCAAATAATCGAATTGTATTCTAGGTTTGAGTGAACTATTACACAATACAGTAGTTTCAATATTTCTGGCGAAAATTCCTTAGTGGATCTTAAGGCAAAGCCTAATAGTTTGAAAGCTTTAGATACGATGGTAATTATATGTGGTCTGAATGTCAGTCTACTATCAAATAGCACACCTAAGTCCTTAATAATACCTTTGGATACTAAGCTATCATTTTTTATCATGTAATTAAACTCGATTGGGTTATTACTTCTTGAGAATTTTACCGGAAACATTTTTTGCGTTTAATTTGAGTAAATTTGTGTCGCACCATTTTACAAGGTGGTTTAGGTCTTCTTGCAGTAGCTCGGCTTCCTCACTGTTAACCACCAGAATTGGGCCAAATGTGATCCTTGGGGAACACCTGAACGAACCAACATTGAAGGAGAGACTGCACCTGCACACCTTACACTCTGAGACCTGTTTGCTAGGTAGCTTTCTATCCAGGCGAGGGCAGTTCCATTTATCCCAAGTGACTTAAGTTTGGATATCAATAGTGTGTGATTAATGCGATCAAAAGCTTTTGTGAAGTATATATGGGGTCTACTTCCAACTTGTTTTCGAAAGCTGAAAATATAAAGTTTTCATATGTGATGAGGTTAGTTGTTGTAGACCTGCGTGAAGTAAAACCATGCTGTTCTGGGTTGATGATCTGTCGTGTGTCACAAGAGAGTTTCTTAGAAATAAGACAGTCCAGTAATTTTGCAATCTCAGACTGTAAACAAATTGCACGATAATTGGTCATATCTTCTTTATCACCTGATTTGAATACGGGAGTTAGAAAACTTTGTTTCCAAAAGTCAGAAAATACGCCTTTGTTGAGTGATAGGTTGAAAATGATGAGCAAGGCATTGGCTAATGTGAATGTGCATTTTTTCAATAAGTATAGTGGTATTCCATCTGGTCCAATTGATAGTTTGTAAGGTGCAGACATGAGTGAGTTAATAATTTCCTCAACGCTAACTGAATAATGAGATATTTCTAGACTATTTTATTGATACTTGTAATTCGTGATTTGAGAAGCTTGTTCATTACTATAGACTGTTGCAAAATATTCTGCAGAGGTTTACAATGTTGCCGGTGTCATTTGCTATTGAGTTTTCATAATACATAGTTATGGGAAATCTGTATGAATTTTTGTTCCTTTTTATATATTTCCAAAAATTTGAAGTAATTTCATGTATGCTATTCTCTGTTCTAGTTATATAATTATTAAAGCACTCATTTTTTTAGCCTTGAACACTCTGTTCGTAGTTCTGAGAAATTATGATAGTCTTGTATATTGCCTGTTGCTCTGTATCTCTTGTGCGCTATTTTTTTGTCAATAATGCATTTTTGGAGATTTGCGCTAAACCAGTAGGGGAAATTAGATGTTTTGAAGGATCTAAGTGGAATGAATAAATCAATTCCTTCATACACTATATCATAAAACTGAGACACTGCAAGATTTACCTCGAATTTATCCAAAGAAGAATTCCAATCTGTTTGACCCAGAAAGTCAATCAGACCAATATAATTTCCGCGTTTGAAGTCATGAATGTATTCCAAGTACTGCAAGTGATTATCATTATCATTATTTTTATTTCAAATGTAACAGCATTGTGATGAATACTACTATCAAATACTGGGTCGACAGTTTCCGATACTGCGATATTACTATATGACGAGAAGATAAAGTCTAAAAACATTCCTCTACTATTAGCAATGTTATTAATTTAAAACATATTGTGAAATCCTAAACTATTCAATAGTACAATAGCATTTGAGTTATCGGGACAATTCACATTCAGCCTGTACTCGCCGTTGAACCAAGTTGCCTCTGGTAAATTATAATCACCACAGATGATTAGTTTACTGTAGATATGATTTTGAAGTACATAATCAATGGTTTCAACTCAATAAAAGTGTCTATGTTTGAAAGTGGAGGTAAGTAAACCCCACCTAATACAGGGTGTTTCAAAATTCAGTATCAAGATTTGAGGGTCGTATTTCTCAGGTCAAAATAATACTTTTTTTCCAATAAACACGTGTCCGCAAACGCTTCGTTACCGAACTACAGAGCGTTGAAATTTCAAGATTTTTTAAGTTTTTTCTTCATAGCTCTTTCAGTTTTTGAGATATTGAGATCAAATTTGATATATAGGTTACGTTTTAGGGTTTACATCATCCAGTATACAGAGTGATTGTAACAAGCTACAGGGAGATATTTTTTCAGGGGTCAAGCCCTTTTTTGCCCCATAAACTTTTTTGTGGTACGCCGCTGGTGGATTCTAACATATGAAGTGATTTATTTATTCTGTTATTAAATTTTTTTCTCTCTTGTAATTTTTACGCATCTGCAACCGTTATCGAGAAAAAAATTAAAATAATTTTTGTAATTCGTTAATTAAATTTTTCAACAGAACAATGAAAAAGCGAATTAGTGGGCTTTGACTGCTATTATCATTTTGACGTTTAGATTTGATTTGGAGCATTTAACATTATTTGAAAGTTTGTGGATGTCTCAATGTGTATTAGTTAAACTTTAAAATGGAAAATGGACCATATTCATTTGAACATCTGGCTGACATCCATTTTGTGTATGGTCTGGCTAATTGTAACGGACTTGAAGCTCAGAGATTGTACGCACTAAGATTTCCTGATCGCCGGCTTCCCAACTACAGAACTTTTATAAATTCCCATCAGCACCTTCGGGAATATGGCAGATTTCAGACTCCAAGGCATGATGCTGGCAGACCGCGACAAGCACGCAACCCAGTAAGAGATGAAGAGATTTTGAATATGATCGACGAAAATCCTGGTATAAGTACTCGCCAAATAGCACGGGATTTTGATGTTTCCCATTCAACTGTCTGGAGGGTTTTAAACGAAAACATGCTGTACCCATATCATATCCAGCGCGTCCAAGGTTTGCTTCCTCGAGATTTTCCACGGCGCTTGCAGTTCTCCCGATGGATACTGCGTAACTGTACTAGGAATCCTGAATTTCTATTCCATATCCTTTTTACCGACGAAGCTCACTTCACACGCGACGGAGTAGTGAAAGTGAATTACCACAACGTTCATATTTGGGCACTAGAAAATCCACACATGATCAGACAATCTCGGCACCAGGAACAGTTCAGCGTAAACATATGGGCAGGAATAGTAGAAGATACTTTGATTGGTCCTTTTATTTTACCGCGAATTTTAAATGGTGTCACATATTTAAACTTCCTACAGAACGACTTGCCTGTGTGGAGGACGTGCCTTTACAAGTTCGTCAACAAATGTGGTTTATGCATGATGGTGCCCCTCCTCATTTTCGAATCATTGTCCGCGATTACCTAGATACAGTGTTTCAAAATCGGTGGATTGGCAGAGCAGGTCCAATTGCTTGGCACCCACGGTCCCCAGATTGCAACCCCCCGCTGGACTTCTTTTTATGGGGACATGTAAAGGGCCTAGTTTATGATGCAGAACCAGTGCCTTCCAACGAAGTTCTTACTGAACGAATTATGAATGCCTTCCACACCATAAGGAACACTTTCGAACGCGTACGGCAGTCTATGAGAAGAAGAATGGAAGGTTGTATCGCAGAAAGAGGAGGTCATTTCCAGCACCTTTTATAAAAAGTCAAGGTTCGTTAGGTTTCTTATTTTTCAGGTAATGTTTAAGGAAACTTATAATTTAGATCACAAACCAAATACGTAAGCAGTGTTTTTTGTTTTCATTGTAATAATAAGGGTCTACCTTTTGTTAAAAATTTTAATTAAACATAGCAATATCAAAATAGTATTTTACTTTTTTCTCGATAACGATCGCAGATGAGTAAATAGTTATTTATGCAACAAGAGCAAAAAGTAGTTGTTTACTGCACTCGACGTGAAATTGTCCGACGAGGCCGTTAGGCCGAGTTGGACAACATGTCGAGTGCAATAAACTCTTCTTGCACAAGATTCATATACAATATTTTTTCTACGTTCATGCAGGTGGCACTAAACTGTAAGGAAGACATTGTTATTTTAAATCTATCTCCTAAAAGTAATTCAAAAACATTTTGTGTAATTCAGTTGATATTCCAAGGGAAATAATTTTATTTTTAACAAATTGCATTTTCTAGTAATTTCATAGTCCATTATGTAATGAATATGATGAAACATGCAACTATTTAAAACTTAATACAATCTCACAGAAAATGGGCTAAATTTGGCGTCCATGATTAAATAGTCTTGGCTGATTTTGTGGACTGGAATAGTCATATTTTTATGGGATATATCACCAAGATTATCCTGATGAATGGGGCTTTGAAGTATTGATGTTGCCCACCGCCATTTTTTGAAGCCTTGATTCCCAAGGTATCTAGGATATTGTTGCTGCCTTTTTGAAGTGACACTTCATCACCACCCATTAACCTTTATTATCACAATTATGCTTGGTTTATGCACCCTACCTAAGAACTAAACCTAAGACTAAAAACTAAGAACTAAGAGTTCATTACTAGGAAAACAACGCGAACGTTTATGGAACTTCAACTAGTACTAAGCAAATTTGCATTGATTCACTCTTAGTTCTTAGTTCTTACAACGAATAATTGAACCTACTAAGACAAGAGTGTTGGATCTCGAGCTGTATCAAACTACTTACTTAGCTGTCTTGTATCATCTGTGTGAATTAAGCAGTTTGTTCCATCCACCCCAGGACCCTGGAAGTCTTGTGAGGGACAGGAGAGACCCGGCATCAGTAGTCTGATAGTAATACTGCCTCGGATAGGACGAAAGTGTTGGACTTTCCAGTTGTACTAAGGCTAAAGGTGAAAGGGTTAGATATACCAAACTGTTTGGTTGCCCCTGTATCATCTGTGTGAATCCAACCGTCAATTCCATCCATCCTAGGGCGTTGGGAGACTTGAAGGTTCAAGAGAGACCATCCATAGGTAGTTTCAGAGGCGTAGTTGTATTTGGTTGAAAAAGTCGGTAGTGAACAGATGTGTATGTATGCTCCCCAGTTAAGCTGTGCATTTAAACAGTGCTAAAATTCATACAATCAAGCTAATCGGAACGTTTACCAACTTCTTTGGCCATTTTTTGTTCAATAAAAACAGGCCCAAGCAAAAAGTTGCCTTTATCTCTCTTTCAATATCTACATACTCCAGCATTTACCTCGTCTAAAACCGGACTGTTTGGGGGGCAGAATTTCAAACGTATCTACATGTTTTTTCAGTTGGACGTGAAACACTCTTTCCAGAATCTTGGAAAATGCATGTAATATATATACTTCTCGGCCTTAATTCATTGAAAGTCGTAACATTATCTTTTTTAGGGTTAGGAATAACAAGAGCTTGTTTCCAGTGGTAAAGCACTTCACCAATTTTCAAGGAGTAATTTATTATATTCGTGATGGCATTACAACAATATGGAAGATTTTATGAATTTCATATTCATATTTTCGAACTAAAATGGAAGACATATTTTTAACATTTCTGCACTCATGCCGTCTATGCCCATGGCATTGGTTCGGATATTTTTTTACAATTTCAGGCACTTGGTGACTTGAAACCTCTTCAAATTTAAAATTTTCAGTTACTTTTTCACAACGATTTGCATTAAAAAATGAAATTGTCTATATCTGCACTTTTACTATCTATGGAGTTAACAAAAAAGTAATTCATTTTATCTTTTGATTCCTCAGAGATATCCGAAGGTCTATTTTTCTTATGAATTCTCAACTCAACTTCTTCAATGATTTCCACAAAAGTTTGGAATTGTTTTGATATGCATTAAGCTCATTGTCGAGGAAAGCTTTTTTTCTCTCCGAATAGCTGAGGTTACCAAGTTTCGCATGTTTTTATAGAAAACCCATTTCATTTGAGACTGATCTGCAGTAATATTCAAATTTGTTAATGACCTTCTATAATTAGATAACGCCTGATCTCTTCTCTGCATCATATTTTTTATGTTTTTGGTAATCCATAGACTTCGTTTCTTTGTTATTCTGATTTTTCGTATTGGGGCATGTATATCAAAGAGACGTACTATCGCATTTTTAACGAATTGTACCTTTTCGTCAAGGTTTTGTATATCACAAACATGTGCCCAGTCAGCGCGCCTAGCGTGATTATCAAATTCAATCATATTCATACCCTTCATATTACGGGAAAAAATAAATTATCTTCTCGAATCCTTTTGATAGGCAAATCTACAAAGCAGTAAACTAATGAGTGGTCGCTATGAAATTCTGGATAATTCATAACATCTGTATTCAAAACCCAGCTCGGTTGATTAACCCATATGTGATCTAAGAGTATGCTAGTTAGTAAAGGAGTTATTCTAGTAGGTGTTTTGACGACTTGTGCCATATTGAAAGATTTTGAGAATATCGAGTCTAAAAACCTATACTCCTGGCTAGTGGTATTCAAATAATTAATATTCATGTCGCCCAAACAGAAAACCAAATCTGAGGATATGATGCAATCAGCTATAATGTCTTCTAAGACCTGCAACGATTTAAAATTCGTGGATGGGGGATTATATACACAGCCAATACTTACAACTTTTCCATTAATTTTTGCTGATATCCATTAGGTATGAACAATATAAGACATTGAGCATTATGAGGTGATTTTGGTTTGTTTTATATAACTACAGTTCCTTATATAAATTGCAACACCTCCACCTCTGCCTTGTCTATCATGCCTGTAAAGAGTATAACCCGGAATCTGTATTAGTGAATTTTGAACTCCATCTGAAAACCAAGTTTCAAGTATTGTAAATATATTATAGTTGTTATTAAGCAAACAGTCCTTCCAGAAATCAAATTTATTGAACAAGGATCTTATATTGAAATGTGCAATCAAAAGATTTTGAATTGTATTTTCAGAATTATTAGCAATTATATCATATTCATTTGATTCAGTAATTTTTTTATCTACGTTCCTTATTACATTTGTGGAGGTCTCTCCAATAGTTCATGATGAAAAAGGAAAATAAACATTTTAATTCTATGAGCAATAGCGACAGAATCATATTCGCAAAAAAAATTAAGAAAGAACACAAAAAAAGGCAAGTTGCAAAAACGCATACCTTTAACGTTTGAATATTTGAAATAAACTGGAAGCAAATAGTTCTACCATGATGATAAAATAATGGGCACTAGACCAAATCACTTTCCTGGCGAATAATTTTCTTGCGATAATTCTGTACTGCAAACACTAATATTTTACATTTTTTAATGATTTTATTTTGTTACATCCCAGTATACGGAAATTTGATTTTGATAGTTGTCAAGGTAAAAAAAAGAGAATTAAAAACTCATGTCAGACTTTGTATAAGAATTTCATTTTTGAAAAAGTATTTAAAAGAAAAACCTAAAAAGTTCTATAATAGTTTCAATTCGAAAAGTTTAAAGTCCTGCGAATTGATACATTTTGGAAATTTTATATCAAACGCTACATCTGCATACTGGATTCTACTGTTCATCCTTAGAATACCATAATCATCCATAAATGGTGATAACTCGTACAATTTTGATGATTTACTTGGATATTCATGTTTTCTCAGCAAATTTATTTCTTCTTCAAAGTGTTGAGCTTGAATTTTCTCAGCGTTTTCCAATTCACTAACTTCTAATTCGAAATCTTCCATATTTTCTAGTATTTTTCCTTTCCTCAGCTTGACTTTCTTGAAAAAATCTCGTTGTTTTCCAACTTGATGCTCACTCTTCTTTATATTCTTACAAAATCTCAGGATCCAAGTTGTACTTCTGATTAACTTCAGCCATTTGGAAAATCTATGGGTATCTGAAAACGGAGTAAGTAAGAGATTTTTTCAGAGAATGACGAATTCAGCATTATCAGGAACCTCGCTGGAACACTTGGTTTGCCAATACTTTTCTGATTGTTTCAAGAAAGAAGGTCCAAGTAACCAAGTTTCATTCATCGTCGATTCGAATTTGGTCGATTTTGTTGCATAATCTGCTGGATTTAATTCCGAAGGAACCCATCTCCATCTTGTTGTGTCCGTTAGATCTTCTATCTCCTGAACTCTATGAGCCTCGTATGATTTCAGTCGTTTTGTTCTTGTATTAATCCATTTCAAAACGATCTCTGAATCTGTCCACCATGTGACACTCCGAATTTTGTAATTCGTTTCTCTTTGGATAGATGCTCCAAGTCTAGATGCTGCTAATGCTCCTTGTAATTCTATTCTCGGGATCGAAGTGATTTTCTTCAACGGGCCAAGTTTACTTTTGGAACTTACCATAGATGTTTCAATGTTTCCTCCATGATTCTAAACAAAATAAGCAACTGCAGAGTAGGCTTTCTCATTTGCATCCAAAAAAATATGCAAATCGACTTCCGGCGGAGGAACTGTGAAGTAAGATCTTTTGAAATTATCGATATTCTTCAACGCCAAACACCAAATGTTCCATCTTCCAGCGATATTCTCATTGACGATTTCATTCCATTCAATTTTATTGCTCCAACATTCTTGCATTAATATTCTTCCTTGGATCACCAAAGGAGCAAGAAATCCAATTGGATCAAATATTGTCATTACAACTTTCAAAATTTCTCTTTTTGTTGGTGTTTTTTCGCCGTTCAACAAATTTTCCTGGATTTTTTGAATTTTGTGTCAAAAACAAGTATATCTTGTGTATCCTGTGTATTCCAACGCAATCCAAGAACCCTTTCAACATGACGTGAATCTAAATTTAAAATACTGTCTTTCGAAACAGAATTTTGTGGTAATAGTTCAAGAATTTCTGCTGAGTTACTAAGCCAGTTGACCATTTCGAATCCTCCACGATGATGAGTTTCGATTACTTTCTTCACTATTCTGATGGCATCTTCGATAGTATTTCTGGAGTCAAGATTAATCATCAACCTAATGCTGGCGTTTCATAATTTGCATTATGTCTGGAAATTCCTCTTGAAATTCTTCAGCATTGTGATTTTTCACGTACTGAACAAACAGCACTAAAAATCATTACTCTCATTTGATAAACATCTGGTTCTCGATTTCTCTCCAAACCTCTGAACAAAAATCTTTGACTTGATCTATCTTCCTCTCTGATAATGATCTGATGGAACATATCCCGCATATCTCGTGAAAATGCATATTCTACCTCGTGAAATCGCCATAAAATGGATACAAGAAGTGGGTAAAAGTCTGGACCTTTTAGCAAAAAATCGTTGAAGCTCACATTCGATATTTTTGCAGCAGCATCAAATACAAAACGGATTTTTCCAGGCTTGTTTACCTTTCTCACTGTAAAATGTGTCAAGTACCATATTCTTCCATTATCTTTCTATACCACTTCTGCATAACCCTTCTCCACATAATCTTGTATTTTTTGGCAATATTCTGAAGCAAACTGAGGATCTTGATCCATGTTTCTTTCCATGCAGTTCAACCTCTTCATTGGTAGCATTTTCGTTTCAGGAAATATGGTTTCTGAATTTTTCCATGGTAATACGATCTCAAATCTGTTTCCTACTCGTTTGATGGTTTTCTGCATAGTACTCAAAGCTTGTAAGTCATCTTTTGACAAGAATATTGAATCATTGAAGTAATTTTCCAACTTTAAATGTTCCTCAATAATTTTCTGGAGATATATATCATCATGCTGACATATATTGATTTTAAGCGCAGTTTCAGTGTTAGAATTCGGATAAGGGCCATGAACCACCCAGCCTAATTTTGTTTTACTTATAGCTGGAGCATCCCATTGTGGCTGAATAACCTCTTGTGCATTCATCAAGAATACGTTGTCTTGGCCGATCAAAATAGTAGGACGGCAGTTTTTTATAGATTCCGAGATTGACCTATCGATGAACTTGTATTATTGTCATTGGTAATCAGCATCGAAATATTGTTTGGTTAAGCAAATTTCGAATTGTTCTTGCATTTCTCACTCTGCATTTCTTTCGCTGATTGACGACTGGGGATATATAGAAGTCACCTATTTGGAGTTTTCTTCTTTGCACGTTACTTCATTTGTCCACTGCAAACATACGGGAACAATCGGACCATCCATTCAATATTACAATATATTTTCCTGAAAAATTTTGCTGCAGCATGGCCGGGAATCAGACAGCGATAACATAGGCGCCTGTCTTCTGCATATTTCGTCCTTTCGTTGATGCCCATGCTGAAAAACATTTTACAAATAGTCGGTGTGGATCGTTTTTACAAAGCCTGCAGTTTTCCATTTCGGCCTTTTGGATACTGAAAACTTACGGGCGTGAAGTTGTCCACATCCACAAATGTACACTGAGAAAAATTTAAAAAAAATCATAGAAGGCACAAATGGCTTGGTACACGGTTCTGCCCGGAATATGTTATGAGAAATGCTCTTTCCTTTATCCCTCATACCACGTAGGAGTTTTCCAGGCCATCCAAGGGGGTAGAATGGGGATGAATTTCCGAAAAAAAAAATCATAAAAGACACAAATGGCTTTGTAGCCGATTATGCTCGGAATACGTTATGGAAAATGCTCTTTTCTTTATCCCTCATACCACGTAGGAGTTTTCCAGGCCGTCCAAGGGGGTAGAATGGGGGTGAATTTCCGAAAAAAAATCATAGAAGGCACAAATGGCTTTGTAGCCGATTCTGCTCGGAATATGTTATGGAAAATGCTCTTTCCTTTATCCCTCATACCACGTAGGAGTTTTCCAGGCCGTCCAAGGGGGTGGAATGGGGGTGAATTTCCAAAAAAAAAATCATAAAAGGCACAAATGGCGTTGTAGCCGATTCTGCTCGGGATATGTTATGGAAAATGCTCTTTTCTTCATCCCTCATACCACGTAGGAGTTTTCCAGGCCGTCCAAGGGAGTGGAATGGGGGTGAATTTCCGAAAAAAAATCATAGAAGGCACAAATGGCTTTGTAGCCGATTCTGCTCAGAATATGATATGGAAAATGCTCTTTCCTTTATCCCTAATACCACGTAGGAGTTTTCCAGGCCGTCCAAGGGGGTGGAATGGGGGTGAATTTCCGAAAAAAAATCATAGAAGGCACAAATGGCTTTGTAGCCGATTCTGCTCAGAATATGATATGGAAAATGCTCTTTCCTTTATCCCTAATACCACGTAGGAGTTTTCCAGGCCGTCCAAGGGGGTGGAATGGGGGTGAATTTCCGAAAAAAAATCATAGAAGGCACAAATGGCTTTGTAGCCGATTCTGCTCGGGATATGTTATGGAAAATGCTCTTTCCTTTATCCCTCATACCACGTAGGAGTTTTCCAAGGGGGTGGAATGGGGGTGAATTTAAAAAAAAATCATGAAAGGCACAAATGGCGTTGTAGCCGATTCTTCTCGGGATATGTTATGGAAAATGCTCTTTCCTTCATCCCTCATACCACGTAGGAGTTTTCCAGGCCGTTCAAGGGGGTGGAATGGGGGTGAATTTCCGAAAAAAAATCATAGAAGGCACAAATGGCTTTGTAGCCGATTCTGCTCAGAATATGTTATGGAAAATGCTCTTTCCTTTATCCCTAATACCACGTAGGAGTTTTCCAGGCCGTCCAACGGGGTGGAATGGGGGTGAATTTCCGAAAAAAAATCATAGAAGACACAAATGGCTTTGTAGCCGATTCTGCTCAGAATATGTTATGGAAAATGCTCTTTTCTTCATCCCTCATACCACGTAGGAGTTTTCCAGGCCGTCCAAGGGGATAGAATGGGGGTGAATTTCCGAAAAAAAATCATAGAAGGCACAAATGGCTTTGTAGCCGATTCTGCTCGGAATATGTTATGGAAAATGCTCTTTCCTTTATCCCTCATACCACGTAGGAGTTTTCCAGGCCGTCCAAGGGGGTGAAATGGGGGTGAATTTCCAAAAAAAAAATCATAAAAGGCACAAATGGCGTTGTACACCTTTCTGCTCGGGATATCTTATGGAAAATGCTCTTTCCTTCATCCCTGATACAACGAAGGAGTTTTTCAAGCCGTCCAAGGGAGTGGAAAGTGGTGAATTTTCGAAAAAAAAATAATAGAAAGGCACAAATCATAGAAGACACAAATGGCTTTGTAGCCGATTCTGCTCAGAATATGTTATGGAAAATTCTCTTTTCTTCATCCCTCATACCACGTAGGAGTTTTCCAGGCCGTCCAAGGGGATAGAATGGGGGTGAATTTCCGAAAAAAAATCATAGAAGGCACAAATGGCTTTGTAGCCGATTCTGCTCGGAATATGTTATGGAAAATGCTCTTTCCTTTATCCCTCATACCACGTAGGAGTTTTCCAGGCCGTCCAAGGGGGTGAAATGGGGGTGAATTTCCAAAAAAAAAATCATAAAAGGCACAAATGGCGTTGTAGCCGATTCTGCTCGGGATATGTTATGGAAAATGCTCTTTTCTTCATCCCTCATACCATGTAGGAGTTTTCCAGGCCGTCCAAGGAGGTGGAATGGGGTGGAAGGGTATATAACGAAATTTTAGAATGTAGTATAATTTCGAATTTGAAGTTTCCGTTCTTTGAATTTTATTACCTATAATTCAGGGCATGCAATAGTTCGTTTATTTTAAATTTTTATATTTTTTTGTATCAATATATATAATATGTTCTTGCCAAAATTATCATATCACTCTCTAAGACTGTTCTGAACTGAAAACACTCATGAAAAATGAGAAATGTGAAAAAAACAAAATATACTCACTTATTTTTTTTCGGAAATTCTCCCCCATTCTACCCCCTTGGACGGCCTGAAAAACTCCTACGTTCCTACGTGGTATGAGGGATGAAGGAAAGAGCGTTTTCCATAACATATCCCAAGCAGCATCGGCTACAAAGCCATTTGTGCCTTCTATGATTTTTTTCGGAAATTCACCCCCATTCTACACCCTTGGACGGCTTGGAAAACTCCAACGGGGTATGAGGGATGAAGAAAAGAGCATTTTCCATAACATATCCCGAGCAGAATCAGCTACAAAGCCATTTGTGCCTTCTATGATTTTTTTTCGGAAATTCACCCCCATTCCACCCCCTTGGACGGCTTGGAAAACTCCTACGTGGTATGAGGGATAAAGAAAAGAGCATTTTCCATAACATATCCCGAACAGAATCGGCTACAAAGCCATTTGTGCCTTCTATGATTTTTTTTCTGAAATTCACCCCTTTTGGACGGCCTGGAAGACTCCTACGTGGTATGAGGGATGAAGAAGAGAGCATTTTCCATAACATATTCCGAGCAGAATCGGCTACAATGCCATTTGTGCCTTCTATGATTTTTTTTCGAAAATTCACCCCCATTCTACCCCTTTCGACGGCCTGGAAAACTCCTACGTGGTATTAGGGATGAAGGAAAGAGCATTTTCCATAACATATCCCGATCAGAATCGGCTACAACGCCATTTGTGCCTTCTATGATTTTTTTTTCGGAAATTCACCCCCATTCTACCCCCTTGGACGGCTTGGAAAACTCCAACGGGGTATGAGGGATGAAGAAAAGAGCATTTTACATAACATATCCCGAGCAGAATCGGCTACAACGCCATTTGTGCCTTCTCTGATTTTTTTTCTGAAATTAACCCCCATTCTACCCCTTTGGACGGCCTGGAAAACTCCTACGTGGTATGAGGGATAAAGAAAAGAAACATATCCCAAGCAGAATCGGCTACAAAGCCATTTGTGCCGTCTATGATTTTTTTTTCGGAAATTCACCCCCATTCTACACCCTTGGACGGCTTGGAAAACTCCAACGGGGTATGATGGATGAAGAAAAGAGCATTTTCCATAACATATCCCGAGCAGAATCAGCTACAAAGCCATTTGTGCCTTCTATGATTTTTTTTCGGAAATTCACCCCCATTCCACCCCCTTGGACGGCTTGGAAAACTCCAACGGGGTATGAGGGATAAAGAAAAGAGCATTTTCCATAACATATCCCGAACAGAATCGGCTACAAAGCCATTTGTGCCTTCTATGATTTTTTTTCGGAAATTCACCCCCATTCTACCCCTTTGGACGGCCTGGAAAACTCCTACGTGGTATTAGGGATGAAGGAAAGAGCATTTTCCATAACATATCCCGATCCGAATCGGAAGAAGGCATCTGTAGTCAACTCAGATACGAGCTCAAGATGGAGAGCTTTGGTAGCAAAGCAAACGAATAAGCAAATATAGGCTATATATAAGATTTTTTCGCACCGCAAACTTTTGATAACGTGATTTGGAAGGGACCAGCAAAATCAACACCAACGTATAAGAAAGGTTTGACTTGGGAGATGCGACTGATTGGTAGGTTCCCCATCATGGGCTGAAGAGAGGTGGGATGAGTTCTCCAACATTTCAGGCATTTAGAAAAAACACTACGAATAACTCGTTTCGAAGAAAGTATCCAAAACTGCTGAGATATAAAGTAATTCACAGTTTGTATACCTGCGTGAAGGCTCGATACATGAGTGAATTCGATAATTAACAGAGTCAGATGTCTTTTACTTGGCAGAAGAGCCGGAAATCGCTTATCATAGCATAGGGGAGCATTGAAAAGTCGTCCCCCGACTCGAATTATTCCTTGGTCATCGATAAAGGGTGTGAGTTTTCTAAAATATTTGGAGAGGGGTTTATCTTTCAATAATAAGGCTATTTCATTTGCGAAATGTGAAGATTGAACGTGTTTTACGAGAACCATCAAAGCTGTATTGAGTGAGTTCCGCTGAGAGAATCCAGCCACATCTTCAAGGCAGGGTGCCGACAATTATGAAGGAAACGAAGAATCAAGGATAAAATTCGCTTCAGTCGAGTGAGAGATGAGTGCCTTTTCAACAGTAAGTCCAAGAATGTTATTAATCAAAGTTACCGTGAGAGCGCAATCTTCGTCCAAGGCTTCTCTGGGGGGAAGTGTCTGAAGAAAAGGAAGCCCAATTACAATTGGCAATTTCAAAAAAGGAGCACCTGCCCACCAAAGGCGAGATTCGAGTAATGCCGACGGGAGAAGACCCCGAGATCCAATGTTGGCAGGATTGTTCTCGGAAGACACATGAAACTCTATTACTCACGAAGGTTTTCCATCGGTGGGGGGAAGAATTCAACCAGCTGAGAACTACAGTAGAATCTAACCATGCGCAAATCTTATCAATTTTTATTGTTGGGCTGTATGCGTTCACAACAAAGGGAAGTAGTCGTGCTAGTAAGACTGCTGCGCACAACTCTAACTTGGGAATGGTGAGACTTTTGAGTGGTGCCACTTTAGATTTGGCACAGATAAAATGATTGGTAATATCACCTACTGTTGATACGATGACGGCGCAATATCCCTTTTCTGAACTGTCACAAAACCCATGCAGCTTGCAAGTCTGAATATTATCACGAAGCAAAAAAACGGGAAAGTTTGAATTGGACCAGGGAGGGTAGTTCTAAAATATACTGTTCCCACATACGAGTAATGTCGATGGGAGGAGGATCATCCCAGTCAAGCTGTAAGCTCCACAATCTTTGGATGATATATTTAACATAAAACGTGGTCGGTGCCAGAATGCCCAGAGGATCAAAAGTTTGAGAGAAGATTGCGTTTCGTGCAAGTGGTATCTATCGGCTGGACTGAGAAGGAAAAACAATCCGAAGATGGATTCCATTGAAGTCCAAGAATTTTCAAGGGATTATCGTATTCAAAATTTACAGATTGGGTTTCGTCACACAAGTGCGAACGAGGTATATGTGCTAAAAGTCGTGGGTCATTGGATGCCCACTTTTGGAGTTCGAAGGCACCTCTCGAGAGCAGAGTGGTGATTTGAAATTGAAGAGATTTAGCTTCGTGAATGGTGTTGGCCCACTGACTATATCGTCAACATATGTGTTCGACTCTATTACTCAAGCTGCAGCGGGTAAGGTAGCGTGTCCTTCCTCAGCCAAAACTGAGA
This sequence comes from Chrysolina haemoptera, assembly GCA_958298965.1. Classification (NCBI taxonomy): domain Eukaryota; kingdom Metazoa; phylum Arthropoda; class Insecta; order Coleoptera; family Chrysomelidae; genus Chrysolina; species Chrysolina haemoptera. Next base: position 31,603,492 of record OY282584.1, read on the forward strand.
GACATTTCAACGCTAGATATGGAGCACATGAAAATCCATACGTAACGGTGAGAAGGCGATAATCTTGAATAGGTTTCTCTAGAGAAAAACGCCATAAGATACGCCGATAGTTGGTGTGCTGAGGATTGACGAGAATTTGAGATACATTTGCCGAATATCAGCTGTGAAGACATACTTATGGAGGCGAAAATTCAATAATATACCGACTAAGCCACGTTGAAGTTTCGGACCTGTCAATAAGATGTCGTTGAGAGAATTTTGGCCAGGAGTATGAGCAGACGCATTGAAAACTACTCTAAGTTTAGTTGTAGAGCTGGAGGGTTTCAATACGGCGTGATGCGGAATGTAGAAAATTTTGTCTTAATTTTGAGTGTCTTGAACCATTTCCATATGACCAAGGTCTATGTATTCCTTCATAAATGCTGAATAACTATTATAAAGATCGGTATTTTTCAATGAGCGACGTTTTAATGACAAAAACCGATTTAGAGCCATTGTTCTGGTGTCTGGAAATTCTGGTTCGCCATGACGAAAGGGGAGAGAGACTACAAATCTTCCCGAATTAATTACTGCGTCCAAGTCAAAGGTGGGAATGGATTTTCCTCGAGGTCGAATTGTGCATGACATACCTTGGGAGCTAGTGAGAGATGAAGTATTACCGATCCCTTGCACAGAGAAATTCATTTTATAAGAAGTTATACCTAAACATGGCACATTTCTGGGAGATAAAGTTGCTCTGTGAGCCAGAATCCAGAAGGAGGCGTATTGAATGGTAGTTACTTCTCGCATCTAAAATTTCCACTATCGCAGTGGACAAGAGAACATTGCCAAATCGAGGTGATGAGGTTTCTGTGAGGGTGAGAGATTGCATAGAAGTAGAGGAATTTGATTGAGATATTTCTGAAGATGTGGCGCTAGGGTTCGACGGTAATGTCTTTTAGAAGGGACAGGGGTTTGATCAAAGTGCAGCATAGTATGATGCTTTTGTTGACACTTGTGACAAGAAAATGAGGATTTACATTGCCTGATCGTATGAGGGTTGCTCAAGCAATTCAAACAGAAGCCGTTATCTTTGACTATTTTATACCGCTCGGTAGCTGACTTATGTGCAAATTCCGGACACCTGTAAATATAATGGTTACTTTTGCAAAGGATGCAGCTGAGTGGGGTTGAGTTAGTAACCAAAGAAAATGACAGAGAGATGAAAGTGCTGGGTTTGGAGTATTTCGTCCTTTTGATAGATTTAACTTTTCTTGTCGAAGTTATATTATCAAGAGCACTTCAACGCTTAGTCAAAAAAGTAGTTAGTTCACTATAAGTAGGCATCGCAGATGAATCGTGATTGAGTTCGAATTTGGTTGCTATAGAAATGTCAACACGTTTCAAAATCATTTGGACTAAAATGAAATCCCATTTATCAACGAGTAGCTTCAGCAGCATGAGAGCGGCCAGATGATCCCCAAACGTATATAATCGATTTCTCAAATCCTGAGTATTGTCTGAGGTGAGTTTGGCGGTAAATAATTGAATTTTTCTACATTTGTAAGACTCTGGTTATTATGTATCATGGCATCGAACATATCCAGAAAAGAAGAAAAAGTGGTTACATCCCCACTGAAGGTGAGTAACTGGAGTTTTGGAAGGCTTACATTGACCTTTGCTTGTGACAAGGCGACTGAGGTATTCGAGTTCATGTCGTCCTCAAATAAACTGAAATGTATGGCTTTAACAGTATAAAAATTGGTTTCGAATTGCATCTTAATTAATTAATTAACTCTTTGTGTTACCAATGAAGTTTTATTCCCAGTTCTGTCCATATATTATGAATAATTTTAACATATACGCCACATAACCTCACAACACTCTTCCCTGAAGATGACAATAAAAAATTGTTGAAAGCTTGGAATCTCTGTATTAGAGTACTCTTATTGGCCTGCTGCATATCCCAAATATTAAAAACTCATTATATATATATATATATATATATATATATATATATATGCACATGTGAAATGCATAATACTTATTTTTATTATATTATGACAAGAAAGTGTCTACACCCTGGATTTGCAAAGTAGTTCTAACCATTAAAAAAACGCACTAAATCAAAACAAACTCCTGTGAGCGCGAATATTAAGTACTTCAATTCGAAAATTCGTTTTTTTCCTATTCTGAAAAGAAAATGTTACACCCTGTACTGGCAAAGTAGTTCTATCAAAAAATTCACTGAATAAAGCAAACTCTGGTAAGACCGAATATATTCTATCTATTTGTGGAAAAATATCGAGTCGTTTATTGATCCATGAATTCAGTACCCGAAAATTGTATTTTATTCATGAATGTTGCAAAAACGACGGTTACGGAAGGCACAGAATAAAAAAAACGGATAACTTAACTAATAATGAAAAAAAAGTGTGGACAGAACAGGTTGAACAGATTGTTTTGTTATCAATTTTTTCAAATTTACATTCAACGTATCCATGCATTTTTTAAACAAATTCGAAAAATTATTTGTTTCCTTGTCTTCTCGAGACAACTCATAATTCACAAAGGATTGATTCTTGTTTTCAGATGAAAAATTATATTCATTCCCATGATTCACCTGTTCAAAATTTTCTCAATTGAATCTTTCTTGTATTTTTCTCCTTCTTTCACCCATTCTTTCACGAACGATTCTTCATTACTCTGAATTGTTTGAATTTTTGACTTAGTAGACATTTTTTCTTCTTTTTCAGATTTTTTTGTACCTGGATCTTAGAGAGATTCCTTCTCCTCTGGGATGGATTGTAATTCTAATTGTATCATTTCTTTCCTTAACTCCCTTTCTCTTCTCTCAAGCATACGTTTCCTTTCATCACTTTCCTTTGAAGATCTACTCGATTTGGATTGTATAGATCCATCAAATTTGTTGTTTCCTCTGCTTTGGGTTTCATTATTTGATTCATTGAACCGGTATCTTATAGGTGGAACACCAAAGTTACCTTGTGCACTTCTTCGAACATCATTCAGGTTTGGCAATGACATTTTCGTTTCTTCTGATTCTTGCGATACTTCGAAGGACCAATGTAACAATTCGCAAGACTTTAAACTTTTCGAATTGAAACTATTATAGAACTTTGTAGGTTTTTCTTTTAAATAATTTTTCAAAAATGAAATTATTTTACAAAGTCCGACATGAGTTTTTTACCTTGACAACAACTATCAAAATCAAATTTCCTTATACTGGGATGTAACAAAATAAAGTCATTAAAAAATGTAAAATATTCTTCAACACTGAACATAAACAAACTCAAACTGAATACCACTAAAACGAAAACTATGATGATCTACGGAGAAACCATTGAAATTGTGGAAGAATTCAAATACTTGGGCTTCATAGTTGATAACACTTTGAACTTGAAAAAAAACACTTTTAGTATATGTGTAATAAAATTTCGAAAAAAATGTTTTTTTCCTAGAATTAGTAGACAACTAACATTCCAATCTAATTTGACTGTTTACAAAACAATAAGCTACTACTGTGCTAGTCTGATATCATTACTTAGACGGTAATTCTGTCTCTACATATATTACAAAACAGAGGAATGCGTTTAAATTTGGATTACTGTGAAAATTCAGAATGAGTAGTTTTCACATAATGCGCGCCTGCACCAATTTCATCCAATTGCAAGGGGTAGGAAGGGTTGAAATCAACCAAACCAAAAAATTAAAATTGACAAAATCCTTCAGAAAAAACCTGCCAACATGAAATTAACAGAACACGTTTATAATCACGAAATGAACGTGCCGTATGAATTTCATCAATTTGCAAAGGGGATGAAGGGCTAAAATCAACCCTCCGAAAAAATTTAAATTGACAAAAGCCTTCAGAAAAAACCTGCCAACATAAAATTAATAGAACACATTTATGTATGAATTTCATTGATTTGCAAAGGGGATGAAGGGCTAAAATCAACCCCCGAACGACATAAAATAGAAAAAGAGCCTTCAGAAAAAACCTGCCAACATGAAATTAATAGAACAAGTTTATAATCACGAAATGAACGTGTCGTATAAATTTCATCAATTTTCAAAGGAGATGAAGGGCTAAAATCAACCCCCGAACGACATAAAATAGAAAAAGAGCCTTTAGATAAAACCTGCCAAAAACCTGCCAACATGAAATTAATAGAACAAGTTTATAATAACGAAATGAACGTGTCGTATAAATTTCATCAATTTGCAAAGAGGATGAAGGGCTAAAATCAACCCCCGAATGGCATAAAATAGAAAAAAGGCTTCAGAAAAAACCTGCCAACATGAAACTCACGGAAGACGTTTTTATTCACGAAATGAACGTGCCGTATCAATTTCATCAATTTGCAAAGGGGATGAAGGGCTGAAATCGACCCCCGAATAACATAAAATAGAGAAAAGTTCAGAAAAAATCTGCCAACATGAAAATCACAGAAGACGTTTTTATTCACGAAATGAACGTGCCGTATAAATTTCATCAATTTGCAAAGGGGATGTAGGGCTAAAATCAACACTCCGAAAAAATTAAAATTGACAAAAGCCTTCAGAAAAAACCTGCCCATATAAAATTAACAGAACACGTTTATAATCACGAAATGATCGTGCCGTATGAATTTCATCAATTTGCAAAGGGGATGTAGGGCTAAAATCAACACTCCAAAAAAAATTAAAATTGACAAAAGCCTTCAGAAAAAACCTGCCCATATAAAATTAACAGAACACGTTTATAATCACGAAATGAACGTGCCGTATGAATTTCATCAATTTGCTAAGGGGGTGAAGGGCTAAAATCAACCCCGAATGACATAAAATAGATAAAGCCTTCAGAAAAAACCTGCCAACATGAAACTCACGGAAGACATTTTTATTCACGAAATGAACGAGCCGTATCAATTTCATTGATTTGCAAAGGGGATGAAGGGCTGAAATCAACCCCCGAATGACAGAATAGAAAAAGCCTTCAGAAAAAACCTGCCAACATGAAACTCACAGAAGACATTTTCATTCACGAAATGAACGTGCCAATATGAAATTAACAGAACACATTTATAATCACGAAAGGAACGTATCGTATAAATTTCATCAAGTTGCAAAGGGGATGAAGGGCTGAAATCAACCCCTGAATGACATAAAATAGAAAAAAGCCCTCACCTGCCAACATAAAATTCACAGAACAAGTTTATATTAACGAAATGAACGTGTATAAATTTCATCAACTTGCAAAAGGGATGAAGGGCTAAAATCAACCCCCGAATGATATAAAATAGAAAAAAACCTTCAGAAAAAACCTGCCAATATAAAATTTCACATATCACAGATGTATTCACGAAATGATAACCATGTATCAGTTTGATCAACATTACTGAACGAAATATCACAGTATTAACAAAACTCAATGACTGGCATACTGGTATACTTTTAATCTGCTACATGAATTTCTGTTTATTTCTATGTAAAGTAATGTCGATGGGATCTGTTAATTTTTTTCCTGTCATAATTCTGGAGGAAATTATATAACACTAGCAACCTGCCCGGCTTCGCAGGGATGCCATTTACATAAGGTGCCTTTTATGTTTAGAAAAGCACTGTTTGATCGATTGAGGGTGTTTGTATAGACTGGAGACGATTTGGTCTTCACAAACTTTTATTTAATCTCGACATGTTTCGCTATCTGAGGAAGCTACTGTGATAGCGAAACATGTGGTTAAATAAAACTTCGTGAGGATCTATCTGAGGAAGCTACTGTGATAGCGAAACATGTCGTGGTTAAATAAAAGTTTGTGAAGATCTATCTGAGGAAGCTACTGTGATAGTGAAACATGTGGTTGAATAAAAGTTTGTGAAGATCAAATCGTTTCTGTTAATACAATTACTATTGATCTTCATTAAGTAACGGCCGAATCAATCAAAAAAAATAAATAATTGTCGTGGTTAGTAAAACTGGAAAGTCCAACACTTTCGTCCTATCCGAGGCAATATTACTTTCAGACTACAGATGCCGGGTCTCTCCTGTCCCTCACAAGTCTTCCAGTGTCCTTAGGTGGATGGAACGGGCTGTTTGATAACTACAGGTGCTACGCTACAGAACTGGGTAGCTCGGTCCAATAGAAATAGAAATAGATTTATTTGAAACAGATATCTAATATACATAAAGATTATACAAATATATAAGTTATAAACAAAATATATAAGGAGCGTTTGAAGAGTTGTAGGGTGTTACTTTGTTTAATTTCATTAGGAAGCTTGTTATAGTCCAAGAGGCCTCTGTGAAATCTATAGTTCATTGTTCTTGACTGGTGTGAACTTGGCGGTTGATTTTCAGCAGTAACTTTCGATAAAGCAGTGAATCCACCAGTGGCGTCGGTAAAAATATAATTTCCAATGATTCGGATTACTGTGAAAATCTTCATTCAGAATGAGTAGATTTCACATAATGCGCATCCTGCATCAATTTCATCCAATTGCAAGGGGATGAAGGACTAAAATCAACCCTCCGAGATGATCCTGCCCACATGAAATTAGCAGAACACGTTTATAATCACGAAATGAACGTGCCGTATGAATTTCATCAATTTGCAAAGGGGATGAAGGTCTGAAAAACCCCGAATGACATAAAATAGAAAAAAGGCTTCAGAAAAATCCTGCCAGCATAAAATTCACAGAACAAGTTTATATTAACAAAATGAACGTGCCGTATCAACCCCCGAATGACATAAAATAGAAAAAGAGCCTTCAGAAAAAATCTGCCAACATAAAATTCACAGAACAAGTTTATATTAACGATAAGAACGTTCCGTATCAATTTCATTAATTTGCAAAGGGGATGAAGGGCTAAAATCAACCCCCGAATGACATAAAATAGAAAAAGCCTTCAAAAAAAACCTGCCAACATGAAATTAACAGAACACGATTATAATCACGGAATGAACGTGCCGTATAAATTTCATTGATTTGCAAAGGGGATGAAGGGCTAAAATCTACCCCCGAATGACATAAAATAGAAAAAGCCTTCAGAAAAAACCTGGCAACATGAAATTAACACAGCACGTTTATAATCACGATATGAACGTGCCGTATATATTTCATTGATTTGCAAAGGGGATGAAGGGCTAAAATCAACCCCTGAATGTTTCTGAACAATTTTTTAGAATTTCTGTAAAATAGATTTTTACCACTTTATAATATACAGGGTGTAGTCTAACTTCTTGCACGTGAAGGACGGGTGTATAATGCCATTCTATAATGAAAATGGCAGGAGGGAAAAATTCGGAAAAAAAATGTGGAAATTTCAAATTTTGTTGGAAACTTCGGAAAATCTTGGAAACCGCTGTTCGAAATTACACAGTTTCTTCCATCCGGCAGTTCCAGTATTATTACGGCTCTGCTCCGGTTAGCTCACGTTCGGCGGACAGCGGTTCCAAAAATTTGGACGAATTTTCCAACACAATTCAAACTTTCCACAAATTTTTTTGAATTTTTCACCCCTGCTATCCGTTATAAAATGGCATTATACACCCGTCCTTCACGGTTAGATTACGCATTGAAGGGGAGTTAAGGATATAGAGGGATGAGTTTATGATATAGAATATTACAAACGATTGAATAATGGCAGAAATTATAGTGTTCCCAAAAACAATAATGTTCAGTTGGTAATAGTTATTTTTATACAACTGTAAAAAAGTCTACTTTTTTTGTGTGGTTTGAGTGCGTTAAGTGTTACAATATTTCACTATCAACATACGAGTTCATTATTAAACAGAAAAGCGTAAAAAAGTGCACTTTTTTAACGGCTTACTATTTGTTAACAACAATGACAGATTGGAATAATAACGAAATCCTGTCATAAAGCCAGTTATCATTTTCTTTGGCAACTAATTACCCATAAATACTTGATATACAAATGTTTCACGAATAATATTCTTAGCATTCTTACTATTAAATAAGTATTATCAAAATTCAAAACAATCACGGCGAATATATTCACAGAACTATTGGACCTAATCCAAAATAGGTAATCCAAGTTAGCTGTGGCTGTTTGGTAGTCAGAAAATAGTTGACATTAATAATTATGGTGAAAAATTCGAAAAAAATTTGTGGAAAGTTTGAATTGTGATGGAAAATTCGTCCAAATTTTGGGAACCGCTGTCCGCCGAACGTCAGCTAACCGGAGCAGAGCCGCAATAATACTGGAACTGCCGGATGAAAGAAACTGTGTAATTTCGAACAGCGGTTTCCAAGATTTTCCGAAATTTCCACATTTTTTTTCCCGAATTTTTCCCTCCTGCCATTCATTATAGAATGGCATTATACACCCGTCCTTCACGTGCAAGAAGTTAGATTACACCCTGTATGTTATAAAGTGGTAAAAATCTATTTTACGTTTCTAAAAAATTGTTCAGAAATATTCAGGGGTTGATTTTAGCCCTTCATCCCCTTTGCAAATCAATGAAATATATACGGCACGTTCATTTCGTGATTATAAACGTGCTCTGTTAATTTCATGTTGCCAGGTTTTTTCTGAAGGCTTTTTCTATTTTATGTCATTCGGGGGTTGATTTTAGCCCTTTATCCCCTTTGCAATTCAATGAAATTTATATGGCACGTTCATTCCGTGATTATAATCGTGTTCTGTTAATTTTATGTTGGCAGGTTTTTTTTTAAGGTTTTTTCTATTTTATGTCATTCGGGGGTTGATTTTAGCCCTTCATCCCCTTTGCAAATTAATGAAATTGATACGGAACGTTCTTATCGTAAATATAAACTTGTTCTGTGAATTTTATGTTGGCAGATTTTTTCTGAAGGCTCTTTTTCTATTTTATGTCATTCGGGGGTTGATACGGCACGTTCATTTTGTTAATATAAACTTGTTCTGTGAATTTTATGTTGGCAGATTTTTTCTGAAGGCTTTTCTCTATTTTATGTCATTCGGGGGTTGATTTCAGCCCTTCATCCCGTTTGCAAATTGATGAAACTTATACGGCACGTTCATTTCGTGATTATAAACGTGTTCTGCTAATTTCATGTGGGCAGGTTTTTTCTGAAGGCTTTTGTCAATTTTAATCATTTCGGAGGGTTGATTTTAGTCCTTCATCCCCTTGCAATTGGATGAAATTGATGCAGGATGCGCATTATGTGAAATCTACTCATTCTGAATGAAGATTTTCACAGTAATCCGAATCATTGAAAATTATATTTTTACCGGCGCCACTGGTGGATTCACTGCTGGATCGAAAGTTACTGCTGAAAATTAACCGCCAAGTTCACACCAGTCAAGAACAATGAACTATAGATTTCACAGATGCCTCTTGGACTATAACAAGCTTCCTAATGAAATTAAACAAAGTAACACCCTACAACTCTTCAAAGGCTCCTTATCTCAATATCTACGAGCACACTAATTCAAACTGAGTTGTTCATCGTTCTTCTCTCTATTAATCTCTCATCATTTACTACTGTTACTTTTTTACACACTATAGTGTGTGGAATATATTCCACTGTATATGTCTTATATATTTTGTTTATAACTTATATATTTGTATAATCTTTATGTATATTAGGATATCTGTTTCAAATCAGTCTATTTCTATTTCTATTGGACCGAGCTACCCAGTTCTGTAGCGTAGCACCTGTAGTTATCAAACAGCCCGTTCCATCCACCTCAGGACACTGGAAGTCTTGTGAGGGACAGGAGATACCAGGCATCTGTAGTCTGAAAGTAATACTGCCTCGGATAGGACGAAAGTGTTGGACTTTCCAGTTTTACTAAGGACAAAGTATCCTGAGTATCTTGGCTGAAGGAGCAGGGACTGGTGTAACTATAGCAGTTTTAACAGTTCAACGTTTCATACTCTATTTTCCAAATTTACGAAACCTCTTTGGCCTAAATTCCGTTCTGAAGCTTTATTTATCCATACATTATTCTATTTTAATGGTTGTGGGAGTATTGGGAGAGCAAACGGAGAGCAAATTATTTTTCTTCCAAATTTAAGAAACCTTTCTTGGAGTACGGACCTTGTAGAAGCACTTGTTTTGTTTTGTTAATATATTTGAATTATTGTTCGCACCCTCAGTGTAAAGATAGTATTTGCTGCATACCTTTATGGTGCATGTTTAATTGCGAAACCTATACTCTTGCTTTGTTAATAGGATTATTGATTCTATTTGTGGCCCCTATCATTGTGGATTGTTTTGTGTATATCGTGGTTTACAAACCTACCTTTTCCATAATCCATTTTTGAACAATATTTGTGTTACTACCTATTTGACTTTTAGTCCCATTTAAGTAAAAAAGTTGTGACCTTTCCACTTGTCAACCTTTTGTGATCACAACGGAGTTTGGAAGGCGCTTGGACAACACCTTACCACTTATAGACTACAAGCCGAGGCCAATTTTGGAGGGGTCATTTGACCCAGCATGAATTATATTCAGAATTATAGTGTCATACGAAACAACTCCTTTGCGCACTGTGCCGTCAGTTGTGAGCGGTGCAGATGAGTACGCAGGTCAACGAAACTTTCCACCCAGAGGAGGGCTTTTTTGACCAAAGATTATTGTACGGCATTTCTCAAGATGATAAGATCACGGAAAAATAATCAAGTAGGACCTATGCCGTACAAAAAGAACGGTGCTGAGAGCCAGCAATTTTTTTAATTCTCCCCAAATTTTTGTTGACTTCTGGTGATTTATTACTGTACGGCATTTGTATCTTCGAATTTTCATAACTACATAGATTTATTTTTTAGCAATGCGGTACATATTTGTCGGTGCAGGGGTGGGAAGCTCCGCACTTAACCCCCTAACCCTAACTAGTATAGTTTGGGTCATTTGACACAACACTAAACTCAATGATCTTAATACTATTTTATGGAAATATGTACTTTTTTGTTATGCCGTACAATTTTCGTGAAACATGTGACTGCCCTGGAAAATTTATTTCCCTCTGGAAAGGGTAATTTTACGGTCATTTGTTTTTTTACGGCATAAATATAATTTATTAGTTAGTATAACAATAATCAAGAAAAACTCTATGCCGTACAAAAAGAATAGTGCTATACGACTGGAATTGGTATATAGTGAGTTTCAAAAATTTGCACCAAATGGAAAACTTTTTTATTATGCACTTGTCAGAAAATTTTATTCCTAATAAAAGTTGGTGCTTTGCGAAAAACTTGTATTTGAGTTATCAAAATTCTGAATTTCTAACCGGTGTACAGGGGAGAACAAAAAATAGGAATTTTGATCAAGAGTAATCTACCCTTATTTTTGATATTTTCAAAGACGTTTATTTAGAAAAATTATTTAGAATAGGAAACAATATCAAGATTTGGAATCACAGCCACCTACACAACAAAAAAATTTGTTTGCTAATTTTTTATAGTTCTAGTCTCATAAAGAGTACTAGTATCTCATATGCACCTTAGGCGCCTCTCTCACATTCCTACAACGATATTCCAATGTGCAATTTGATACAATTCATCATTTGTATTAGAATATCGACGTTTTTTGAAAATTGTTTGAATTTTTATCAGTGTAATAACTATCAGTATGATTTTATGAAAGAAAACTATTGAATAAATCAATTAATTATTGGTAAATGATTAAGTTATATATTTATAAGTTTTTACGATCACTTTATTCATAAAAAAATTAAAATATACAATTTACGCTCTATATCTATTAATATAATTTCATTAATATTACGTAATCCTTGAATCACCATTGGTCATTGATAAGTTTACCGAATTTCAGGTTATTCGAGCGATTGGAAGTGGGTGAAAATTGAATTTAGAAATTCTCATTATTATTTTTGTTTATCCGATGGTATTATCCCAGTCAGGCCTCATATCTGGAGCCCCGATATATCTGGAGGGGGCGCGCTGGTGTCATTTACCCATATCGTGGGGTGAGTGATTACTAGGTCCGAGATTCATGTGCTCTGAGCAGACGGAGTAAACCAAGGCTAAGATTTCTGCTGCATTACGGCACACCGGTATCTCGTCTATACCAAATGAGTTAATAGATGATAGTACTCGTAACACTCGTAGCGCCGCGTTATGTCTGTGGACATAGGATGAGACTGCATAAGCTTGACACGCAGACAGCAAATATATATGTATATGCTATAGTTTTGACTGCATGCTTGTCAAGATGGAGTCGAGTGATGATATTAGCGACTACAGGATCGAATGTGAATTCACAGTAGAGGATAGCTTGCATAATGGCGTAAAGTTCTGCAGTAAAAATACTTGCAGCGGGGTGGAGTGCCCATGGGTATTTCCGTTTCTGTACGACAAATTCACAACCAACCCCGTTTTTTTGGTTTAGATCCGTCGGTGTAAATATTTTGTGAAATTTACAAATTTTTCAATATTCTGATTATATTCCAAAATCAGCTTTTCTGTATTCGACTCCGACTTGAGATTTGATACATCATGATGTTTTCTTTTTCTGCAGAAATTAATGGCTTTATTAGAAGTAGAGAATTTGAAACCTTTTTCTGTAGTTTCTCTGTGAAGGATATCAATGGATCTTTGCAGAATTTGTTCAGTTTCGTTGATGGATTTGGAGGAATGAAATATTACCAAATCATCAACGTTAATGATTTTATGAATCCCCCTTGGAATGCTTTCGATTATAGAGTTTATTGCTATTGCAAATAAGGTCACGCTCAATGTAGACCCTTGGGATATTCCATTCTCAATGTTACTGTAGTGTTTTCATTATACCATATCTCCACGTTAGAACATAAGCTTTCTCCAAATCGAAAAATATTGCGGAGAGGTGTTCCTCCTTCATGACAATGGTTTGTATCTCATGTTCTATGTGAGCTAGCCGGTCTATTATTTAGTCTATGATTTATAACCCATTCAAAACGTGCATAGCAGGTTATTGGTGTCAAGATAACAAATAAGACGGTTATTTACCATTTTTTTCAGTAACTTACTCAGACTGCTGCTGAGAGAGATAGGACGGTGACTATCAGGTTTGGTGGTATCTTTTGCAGGTTTCAGTATGGGAATTATTATCACTTCTTTCCATCGCTCAGGAAATATACCGTAGTACCATATTTCATTGAATATTAAGTACCAACACGTTTTCTTTCTAGTTCGTAGGTAGGTGTTTCAAGAACTCATAGTGGATTTTGTCTGAACCAGTTCGTCCATAGTGAAGGGATGATTATATGCTAGGTTTTCATCTGTAGTGAAATGTAAGTTTACATGTTCTGTTTGGGTTTTTATTTCCAGAAATGTAGGATTATAATTTTCTCCAGAGTTGTCTGAGTGATAGTGGTCAGAAAAAATTTCGGCAACGTCTATGGGGTTGTTGGAGATTATAGAATATTTTGTCAGAAAAGCACATTTTCAAATGATAAATTATTATTATCATTATTATCATTATTATAGTCACCACCCAGAATTGAAGACATAGTGTCTAAAGTTATTTTTTCATATAGCAGCATCGTTCTGTACATGTTTCATGCCCCCGAAATGTTATACGGACATTTCCTAAAAACATAATGAACAATCTTATCAACTGTAAAAAATCCTTAAATTGAAAATGTACGGCATCAGTTTTTTTTTGTTTTGGGATGCTTGAAAAATTAAAAAAGCAATGATTTTCTGAAAATTACTTCTCAAATGAATAACAGTGCAATTTTTTTTTTCATTCATATTTTTATTTAGTTCCATTAATTATAACCTGATATACGTAAAACGAAAATATCCTAAGAACCAGTTGCCGTACAGCCATTTATAACCTCTCTTTAAACAATATAAGATTTAACCCCCAAATGTAGTTAATTTTTTATATATTTTTTTTTATTTTAATTTATGCATCAACATTTTTAGACGGCATAATTTCTGAAACTCATTTTATGTGTTCAATAATAATGTGGGATCGATGCCGTACATTTTGCAATGATCTTGAAACATACAGGTCGAAGTACGAATTTGCCTGCGGGGCTCCCCGCCCCTGTACCGGCAAATATGTACGGCATTGCTAAAAAATAAATCTATGTAATTATACAAATTCGAAGATACAAATACCGTACAGTAATAAATCACCTGAAGTCATAACCAAATTTGGGGAAAAAAAAATTGCTGGCTCTCAGCACCGTTCTTTTTGTACGGCATTAGGTCCTACTTGATTATTTTTCCGTGATCTTATCATCTTGAGAAATGCCGTATAAGAAAAATCCCTCCTCTGGATGGAAAGTTTCGTTGACTTTCGTACTCATCTGCACCGCCCACAACTGACGGCACAGTGCGCAAAGGAGTTGTTTCGTATGGCACTATAATTCTGAATATATTTCATGCTGGGTCAAATGACCCCTCCAAAATTGTCCTGGGCTTGTAGTTTATTATTTCTTACTTGTGGATATTACTGAAATCCTTGTGGATATTAATGGTTATTACTGAAATCCTTGTGGATATTAATCGTTATTACTGAAATCCTTGTGGATATTACTGGTTATTACTGAAATACTTGTGGATATTACTGGTTATTACTGAAATCCTTGTGGATAATACTGGTTATTACTGAAATGCTGGGGGATGAATACAGGTTTGTAAACTGAGCGTTTGGCATTTCATTCCAATCCTAACCCCAACACTCGAACAGCGTAGTCATCATACTACATATACCACCAGAGCTTTAAGTACTTTATATCAATTTAAATTCCATTTAGAAATCTTCATCAGAGATCAGGAGCAGTCTGTATTTTTGGCTGGCTTTTCAAATCACTGGCGCGGTATAAATTTTTTATAGAACCCATGGCCCCCCGATTGAGTTAGTCGATGATTGCTTTCTAGTGATTTTTTTTATTGTTGTAAATATCTCTTCTTTTTTTATAAACTAGTGTAGACTGGTATCCATTAATACAGTTATTCTCGACACTTAAGTGGAAATCTCATGAACGCACATCGATTATTAACATAGGTATACAAAAAAATATTTGGATAATGGCAGATTATTTTTCTTATTTTTCCTACGGCACGTCAAATCCATTTGAGTCCTGGTATCCATTAATACAGTTATTCCCAACATTTTATTGGAAATTTCATGAACGTACATAGATTATTAACATGGGTATACCAGAAAAAATTTGGAAAATGACAAATTATTTTGTTCATATTTCCTACGGCACTTCAAATTCATTTGAGTCCTGGTATCCATTTATAGAGTTATTCCCGACATTTAAGTGGAAATATACCACAAAATCTTTGGAAAATGACAGATTATTTTTCTCATTTTTCCTACGGCATTTCAAATACATAAGAGTTCCGGTATCCATTTATAGAGTTATTCCCGACATTTTAGTGGAAATTTCATGAACGCACATCGATGATTAATAGAGATATACCAAAAAAATCTTTGGAAAATGACAGATGATTTTTCTCATTTTTCAAATTCATTTAAGTCCTGGTGTCCTGTATATAGTTATTTCCGACATTTTAGTGGAAATTTCATGAAAGCACATTATTAACAGAAATATACCAAAAAATATTTGGAAAATGACAGATTATTTTTCTCAATTTCCCTAGGGCACTTCAAATTCATTTGGGTCTTGGTATACCTTTATAGAGTTATTTTAGACATTTCAGTGAAAATTTCATGAACGCATATCGATGATTAACAGAGATATACCAAAAAATCTGTGGAAAATGACAGATTATTTTTCTAATATTTCCTACGGCACTTCAAATTCATTTGAGTATTGGTATACATTTATTAATCCATTACGATTGGACTTCGAGATGAGGATCGATTGTAGCACCACCAAACTTGGTATGCTAGTTGTGGGAACCATGATAAACAAGGAAAAAAATTGTTTTCCGAAATTCCAGGGGTGGAATATATTTTTTTCGTTTAAAAATAAATAAATAGATTTTTGCTGTAATCGTGGAAAGTATATGATTTATTGAAAAAAAAAATTCAACCAAATGAAAGACAATTCAATTTTGCACAAAAATGATTCCTAGTAATTTTTTATGAAATGCGCTCGTTTTCGCAGAAAACGTGATTGAACGCCGACATCAAATTTCAGGTTCAAGCTTACTCGCCGCTGGAAGTTCTGGCGGAGCCGAATATTAGATTGGTCATAACTCTGCTAAAGATGATCGGAGAAGGAAAAAAAATGTTCATATCGTTTCTGAAGACTCCTTCATGCAAATTTAATACGCGAGTATTTGAGTACTTAAAATGTGTTTTGTCGCACTTCACGGAGATGTTTGCGAATGATCCGAAAATCATGAATAATTTAGTAAATATCGAATTATTATACTAAAGCAACAATCATGCAAATTTAATATGCGAGTATTTGAGTACTTAAAATGTGTTTTGTCGCACTTCACGGAGATGTTTGCGAATGATCCGAAAATCATGAATAATTTAGTAAATATCGAATTATTATACTAAAGCAACAACCCATACCCTCTTTGGACCATATGCAACAATTTTAGAGTAGTGTGACAGGTGTCAAACAAAAAGGTTTGTTTTACTCCTGCCTCAGTAGGCAAATTCTCCCGTCATAAAAAGCGTGGCTAGAAAACCGTGCATAACTTCACACTAACCAAAAATTGACCCATCGGAAAAATAAATCAACCTTAGAGGATTTTCCCAAAATATCTTCATATTTAGAAATAATGAATTTATACCATATTTATTAATGAACAAATCATATAATCATAACCATACTTATATAATTATTGAATCTCAGAGGAAATAGCAGTTTACCCTCAAATTGGTAGTCCAGGTCGGGAGCTCAGAACTTGTGTTATCAAGAAGTTACAAGAAAGAACACCCCTTTCTAAAGGTTTGGATCATCTATTGACACAACTTGAGAAAAAAGATCCACAGAACTTTTTTGCTTGGCCTGTCACAGAAAATATTGCTCCTGGCTACTCCACAATCATCTCAAATCCAATGGATTTTAGTACCATGAGACAAAAAATTGAAGAAAACCAATATTCAAATTTAGAAGTGAGTTCAATGATCTATTTGAGTAATTTTCAGAAAAACTTAACACATGAATGTTACTAGACATGTAATATCAAGAGAAAATATCTGGGAACTTTGCATCACGCAACATAACCTACCAAAACATTTTGTGGTTCTTTAATAAATGTGAAATATTTGACTAATAATTCTCCCAAATCTAACAAAATTTATTGAAAAAAGTCCTTTCTATGTTCGCTTTGTATAAGAGTCTGAGAATGTTTATAGTAAAATCATCCAAGTTGGATTATTGATCATTTCCTTACTCAAATTGAATTTTGTTACAGTAGAATCATTTTGATTTTTTTTGCCAACAAATATGAATTGAATGAAACAACATATTAAGCAGATGCACTGTCCCCAGATAGTTTTAATTTATACTGATATCAATTTTAGAAAAACTATACAGGGTATCCCACGATGATTAAGACACAATATCTCAGAATTAAAGAGTTGTAGAGAATTGTAATTTTGGGGCTGTAAATAAAAGCAATTATTGCAGCTTTTTTCGATACTATGTTACCGAATGAGCTTTTTGGGATATTGTGTTACCCAATGAGATTTTTTGGATATTGTGTTACCCAATGAGCTTTTTTTGATATTATGTTACCCAATTAGCTTTTTTTAATATTATGTTACCCAATGAGCTTTTTTGATATTATGTTACCCAATGAGCTTTTTTTGATATTATGTTACCCAATGAGCTTTTTGTTTACTGTCACGTGGAATCAGATTAAAAATTATTAGACAACCTTTATACAGGATGTTACACAACGGTTAAGACAGGATATATCTTGGAACTTGAGAGTAGTAGTGAATTGTTTTTTTGGGGTTGTAGATTGAAGGAGTTGGTATAGTTTTTTTGATATTATGTTGTGTAACATCAGATTCAAAATTAATAATGGGACAACCTGTTTGTTTTGGCATTTCTATGTTCCAACAAAATATAACACTTTTGTGCTGAAACGATTAATTTGAAAACTTATCATTTTTCACACGACGTTTTTTAATAAAATATGAATGATTATTATAATTTTGTCCTGTTTTAATCATCCCAAAAAATATAGGACTTCCAAGATATACAGGGTGGCCCTAAACTTAAATAATTTAGCAATTGGTCATTTCAGACATCGTTGGACAAGAGATATTGAAGTACCTGTAGTTCTTAAACTATTCATTTTAGACCACAAGTGTGATGGTTTGTTGGAATCGTTTAATCGGGAGAGATATACAGGGTGTCCCACGACGATTAAGACAGGGAATGTCTTTACACTTGAGAGTAGTAATAGTATTTGAATTGTTATTTCAGGGTTGTGAGTTGAAGCAATTGGTGCAGCTTTTTTTAATATTATGCTCCCCAATGAGCTTTTTGTTTTCGGTCACGTGACAGATTAAAAATGATTATTGACACAACCTGTATATTTTGGTATTTCTATGTTCCTTTCGATAAAACTATTCCAACAAATTATCACACTTTTTGTATGAAACGAATAATTTAAGAACTACAGGTAGGTTCTTCAATATCCTTTGTCCCACGTTTATGAATAAAATATGGAAGATTATTATTATAATTTTGCCTTATTTCAACCATCACAAAAAATTTAGGACGTAGTGGGACAAATGATATTGAAGTACCTGTAGTTCTTAAATGAATCGTTTTAGACCACAAGTGTGATACTTTGTTGGAATTGTTTCATCAGGAGAAATATAGAAATGCCAAAATATACAAGTTGTCTCATTAAAATATATGAATCTAATGTCACGTGACCTAAAACAAAAAGCTCATTGGGTGACATACAATAATAAAAAGCTGCATCAATTGCTTTAATTTAGAACCTCAAAATTACAATTCGTTACTACTCTCGAGTTCCGAATATATCTTAATCGTCGTGGGTCACCCCGTATATAAGTCAAAATGTACAGGTTGTCCCATTATTAATTTTGAATCTGATGACACGTGGCCGAAACAAAAAGCTCATTGGATAACAATATGAAAGAAAGCTTCACCAATTGCTTTAATTTACAACCCCAAAATTACAATTCTCTACTGCTCTCGAGTTCCGACATATTCCCTGTCTTAATCGTCATGGGACACCCTGTATTAAATTTTAGATTAAATGCAATTAACTAGAATTAATAACAACACTTTTCACATACAAGTCATGAAATTCAGGTTAATTTAAATTCAACATTAAAATGAATTAAGATAGAGAATTGCCATCTGAAACAGATTACAGAAGCACCCTGTGATTCACCACCAAAATCTGAACAAAATTAAATGAAATAAATCATTACACTAAAGTTTTTATACATCTTGGACCTAACCAACTCATCTTTGTGTAATATATTAAATGAGAATTTGTTATTTGTTTCAAAACAACTCTTTAGACTGATGAATAGAAGGGAAATGAAATATCCAATTAGTATTTCCTGATTGACTCAGCCGTTAGTTGATGAAGAAAGAGTAATTGTACAGACTACACAGGGGACGATTCGATCTCCACAAACTTTATTGTTGTTGTTCAAGTGAATATTCACTTGAAATGTGCTTTTGAAAAATCACCCTCTGAACATAGATTACATAGATTACAAATTACAAATTACAAATTTGTGTTTATGAATTTTATTCACATCAAAGGTTCCATTTTCGATACAAATTTGTGGTTTATTCATAGACTTTTCCAGAGCTTTTGACTGTGTCAATCATGATCTACACTTTCTGAACACAGAATGTTAGTCCGTGGATTATCTCTAGATATGATAAGATCATACATGTACGACAGGTTGCAAAAAGTATTGATTCAGGGAAATTAACAAGTAGTTTCACATACTTGGATCATTCCTTTTTTTTAATCTAAGCTGAATTACTTTCCTGATATTTCAAATGTACATGTAGTTGAATATATAGATTTGCAGATGATACTGACTTTATAACTTGCCAAATGCTGTAAGATTCACTGAAACACGCTTTTGCAACCATTGACAGAAGCACATTATTATCAAAGTTGAATCCGTATGTAGACTAAGAGCTAGCCACGGAAATAGGGCAGCAATTTATAGAACAATTAAAACCACCTAATCAGTTTGCCTTAACACCGTTATTAATTGATTCGGGCGCCTGGCAGGTTTTCATTGGTGGGTGTGGGCGTGGTAACGCCGTAAAGGGGTTGAAAAATCTATTGAAGTTGTTCAATTTATAGAGCGCTGGTTTTTGGTGTGATTGTAGCTAATCATGTTCAAAATTCGAAAATAATATTGACTGAAGATTTGCTTGGGGGAAAACTAGTGCCAGGAGACGTTAAAGGTGCGTAGAAAAGTGCCGAAGTCGTCTCATTTATAGAGGGCTGGGATTACATTTTTTCGTTACATTCAACCCTCAGGATAGCATGTGCAAAATGACTGGAGAAAATATTGAGCCGAACACCTTGCCAGGAGCCAACAAAGAGCGGGAAGTGCGCGCACGATAATTAATCAGAGGCTACAGTTATATTTTATTATGAACTGTTGTATGTCATGCTATTGTTATGGATTAAAGGAAGAACATTTTTTATTCATTATTTTTAAGCAGTATCAACATTCACTATGTTAATTGTTTATTTTACCAATCAATCAAAAACACAGTAACAGAAACAGCTAGATATCTTGTATACAAATTTATGTGTTTATATATATTATATAATATGACCTGCTATAAATGTGCTATTTACATATAAATAGTCAATAAGCCCCTATCTATTCTAAATATTGATGTTTCTCGGACTGTTGGCTTCTCTATCCGATAAATCTCGTGATCTGTAGGATGAAGTCAAAGTTATCAATACATATCTTGCAGCCATCTCATTCACAATTGGTTGATTGAAGAATAATAAAGTATACCTCAAATATTAATGCTGCCACGCTTATTTATTCACAGTCGTCTCCTAGTGGATCGTCATCGTCTTCTTCTTCTGCGAAATTAAATTAAAGTTATTAAAATGTTGGGGTTACCTCATCTGCCATTAATCGATATAAAAAATATTACATATATGTACATATATAAATATATATACCTGTACGACTACGACATTTGAGTCACTTGGGACAGATGGTAAATCAATATCACCATATTTTAATCCGTACTTGAGGCGAATTTTTTTAATGTCCTGATACTTTTCCAACGTTTCTTCGTTAAACAATATTACTTTTGCACTTGCACTTTTACAAAATATACACAGTGGCGAAGCTGAAGCCATGATTTCAAATTCACGAATAACACATATAACGCACTGTATCCGAATGCTTGTAGACACAGACTAAAGACCACAATGTAAAATTTTAAACAAACAAAGTTTAGTATACTGTCAAACTTTGTTACTCTGCCTGTTGCAACTTTTATCCAACCTAATCCTGGAATAAGGATTTTTTTAAATGTTAATCATATGATGTCCTGTTTTAAATTTTTATATGGTCCTATGGACACATGATATTTTTATGGTCTGGCTCTTGTACACCTGACGAGTACGCACTGATGATGACTTTATAGTCGAAAGCGCTTTGCTATAATTTTATAAATAAATTTCTGCACGAAATACAAACCTTTTCTTCATCCAATATTATTTTCGAATTTTGAACATAATTAGCTACAATCACATCAAAAACCAGCGCTCTATAAATTGAACAACTTCAATAGATTTTTCAACCCCTTTACGGCGGTACCACGCCCACACCCACCAATGAAAAGCTGCCAGGCGCCCGAATCAATTAATAACGGTGTTAAGGCAAACTGATTAGGTGGTTTTAACTGTTCTATAAATTGCTGCCCTATTTCCGTGGCTAGCTCTCCGTCTAATGGTATTGATGGCAAAGTTCATGAATGGATATTAATTTTTTTTACTAACAGAAAACAGCGACTAAGGTAAAAGATTTACTCTCGTGTGAAGTTGATTATAACGTTGGAGTTCCTCAGTCCTGCAACAAAATTGATCATAGAAGATTTTAATGCTCACAGAATTCTAGAAGTGGGAACTGTAGAGGAGGATATATGAAATCTGGTACACATGAGGCAAGAAATAATGAAACTGAAGAATAACCAATCCAATCCAGTTGGTGACTCTCTTGATATAAGGCAGAGATGCTCTGCTGTGTGGTGTTGTCATCATCTCATTGCAGCATTCCCCAATCCCGAAGAAAAATGTCTTCGTGTATGGGTACCTATTGGCTTGCACGGGTGTGAAGTTATCCACATCCACAAATGTACACTGAGAAAATTTTAAATAAATCATGAAAGGCACAAATAGTTTTGTACACGTTTCTGCTCGGGATATGTTATGGAAAATGCTCTTTCCTTCATCCCTGATACCACGTAGGAGTTTTCCGGGCCGTCCAAGGGGTGCAATGGGGTAAATTTCCGAAAAAAAATCTAATTCTTCCAGAGAAAGTGGACCAACCCTTCCTTTTGTACCCCTCAGGCAAACTAAGGAATTATGGATGAACCTAAGAAAAAGCGAACAGGTGCGTTTCAGATGGCTGAAATTTGAGAAATTTTCAAAGGAAAATTTAAATACGGCTAAAGAAGTTGAAGATGTCACTGTCTTAGCTCCGGAAGTTCGATATTGAAATCTGACAACTGAGTGGAATGGATGTCTGTAGAAACATGCAAGAAGTTGGGTCCGTGTCACCAAAATGTGGAGAATTTCAATTTCAGTGGGTCGATTCCTCTGGATACAAGATCAGCAGGATTCTCGTTTGTCCTTACATGATGCCAACAATATATTTCGGTAAAACACTGAATTTCTGAGACTCTATTTGCTACAAACGTATTAAGGAGATGAGGGGAAATTTTGAGCCATCCAAGGACTACCGTGGAATCCGACCAGTACAAGAGATTCGCGTACCTTGGCGGACAGTCTGATAAGGATCAAAGCAGCACAGAGCTCAAGCCGTGGTATACTGATCTTTTTCAGCGGAGCAACCTTGGATTTGGCACACAGAAGATTAGTTTGAACATTTCCAAATTCATCAATACTGCGGATGTAAATGCACGAGTCATAGCCTGATTCAGAAGTGTCACAAAACCCATGCATTTCAATGGAGATTGTCTATTTTGACCTTGCGAGCAATCTTAAGTCTGTTCAACTCTGAAATTTGATCTCTGAAGATGAGCCAATCAGTGTGAATATGAAGAGGGACTGACTGATCCCAGCCTAATTTTTCGAGCCAGAATTGCGATTTGAACATTTCTAACGAAATATTGGATACATTTCAAGATTTTGTTGATTTTAACTGTTTAGATTATATAATAACATTAACAATTTTCAAGGAAGAACTTCAGACCTGGTTATCGGTTCAGAAAATAACTGGAACAACTGCAAAATAAAGATGATCTCTTTTGTTAAGGAAAATGTGTATCATCCCGCCTTAGAAGTTAGAAATTAATATCAACATTACGTCACATCACAAGTTGAAGGAGGTAAATGAGGAATGCGAATTGAGAAAAAGATTTAGCTGAGACAACGGATGTAAACGGAGTTTTAGACGAATTTTATAAAGTATGCCACGAGATAATTGATAATTGTGTACCAAAATTTGTTAGACATAAAAATATTTGAACATTTATTTATTTATTATTACTTATATTATAAAGGGTTGTGGCGATTGGCTGACCATGAGTTCACATTTTTAACTTAATAATTTCTTTCCAATGTCTTTCCATCGTTATGGATAACAGCAATAATTACTCCCATTTTCAAATCGGGTAACAAAATGTTAATTGAAAACTTCGGATCTATATCAATGTGTGCGCCAGCTAAACTTTTCGAACACAGCTCAAATTTAAAACTGTACTTCAACGTAAAAAAATGCTTCTTTATGATCATAACGCGCATGAGGGAGCCGATTTTTTTTTATATAAAATTGACCACGAGAATTAAAATATTAAAGATTCAGGAATAACTTATGACAGCTCATTAATGTTCACTAAGCATATCAAATTTATTACCAAGTCGGCAAATCACTAACTGGGATACATAATTAGACAAACAGTTGACTTTACTGATATAGATGCTGTTAAAATTCTATATTACAGTCTAATAAGATCAAAACTGGAATTTGTTGTTCATAATTGGTTTGTTGAATATATGTCAACATTACTTCTTTTTGTAAAAATACAAAATACATTTCAGAAAGACATCTGTATTTGAAAAATATCATGTTTATCCATAACACAGTCAGGACTGTTCACCTTAGAAACGAAAATATTGTCCTTGTCCATCAGGGATGAAGGAAAGAGCATTTTTTATATCATATCCCGAGCAGAAACGTTTACAGAGCCATTTGTGCCTGTCTTTTATTTTTTTTGGAAATTCACCCCCATTACACCTCCTTGGACGGCTTGAAAAACTCCTTCGTTGTATCAGGGATGAAGGAAAGAGCATTTTCCATAAGATATCCCGAGCAGAAAGGTGTACAAAGCTATTTGTGCCTTCTATGATGTTTTTCGGAAATTCACCCCCATTCCACCACCTTGGACGGCCTGGAAAACTCCTACGTGGTATCAGGGATGAAGGAAAGAGCATTTTCCATATCATATCCCGAGCAGAAACGTGTACAAAGCCATTTGTGCCTTTCTATTATTTTTTTTTCGAAAATTCACCACTTTCCACTCCCTTGGACGGCTTGAAAAACTCCTTCGTTGTATCAGGGATGAAGGAAAGAGCATTTTCCATAAGATATCCCGAGCAGAAAGGTGTACAAAGCCATTTGTGCCTTCTATGATTTTTTTCGGAAATTCATCCCCATTCCTCCCCTTTGGTCGGCCTGGAAAACTCCTACGTGGTATCAGGGATGAAGGAAAAAGCATTTTCCATATCATATCCCGAGCAGAAACGTGTACAAGTCCATTTTTGCCTTTCTTTCATTTTTTTTCCGGAAATTCTCCCCCATTACACCCCCTTAGACGGCCTGGAAAACTCCTACTTGTTATCAGGAATGAAGGAAAGATCATTTTGCCTGGGTGATGGTTTGAGATTTGTGTAGATATCTGTACTTATGTGTTCTTTTTCGGTAGGCTTTTCGGCCCATAGCCCCATTGGCTTTTCTGATTACCAAGACATCTAGGAATGGCAGATGTGTGGCCATGGAACAAAGGAGGTTTGCGTTAAGAGGGTTTCTTCACCATAGCAATAGCCACAACCCCAAAGTCCAGCTCACAATGGAAGAAAACATAGATGAACAACTTCTTTTTCTAGATTTTTTGGTCGTCAGAAAAACCAATGGGACTAGGGCAAAAACGTTCTAAAGGTAAGAGCAATGGAAACACCCTTTCTCTACCCTGTGATTCCGAGATAGTTGCAAACTTGATTTTATTTATTTAAATGTTGTTGAGTTTTATACACCGCTCATAATTTTTTGTCGTTGTTACACATTTTTGCTTTTTCAACTAGAGCTAGAAGATGTTTAATCACATGCAACTTTCAGTGAAAATAAAGTAGCTCATGTTTGTAGCTGTGTGTCTTTGTATTTGTTAGGAGTTTTAACTCGCGACCAATATGGACTGTAATTCGTTGTTTACTTCTTTATTAATGAAAGTCCAAGTACTTCAAACCAAAACTGTATTGAACATTTCAAAATGTACAGTTGTATGCATAAAAAAGTCGTACAGCAGTTAAAGGCTATTGTGAGTCAGACTTGTCAATCTTAATGAAATTATCGACTTCGACAAGTAGAGTCAATATTCAAACTAATGTTGTCAGTAAAGTGCTTTCAACATTTTTTTAGCTCAATCAGTGCAATACAATGCAATGATTGCAATGCCTTGTACGACTTTTTTATGCACACAACTGTTCAGAAAACGAAGGTGACAGATATATTTCTGCATGTCAGTTTATTTATTTATCAACAGCAACAAGGATACTCATAGCAACCTGAATTGACAATATTCCACTGGCTATCGGTGATCGTTTTTTTGCTGTCAGGTTGGTAATAAATTTTATTTTTGAATGTTGGAAACACTGATTCAATTCGTAATTATGTCATCTGTCGCTGATTGTTTACATTTTTAATATTTGGGACATTCAAAAATTACCTGGGTTTTTAGGCAAACATCGATACCTATATCCATTGCCCTACGAGTTTACACATTTTTCTACTCATAGATCATGAGATCTACGAGTAGAAAATGTGGACATTTTTTAATCTGATATCCCTTAATGATTGAGGTATATCCTTGAAATGTATTTAAAAAAATTGTTGCTAATGTGGTAAATCGACTCCTTGGATAGTGAATCTGATATTATCTCATTCATATTTTCCAAATATCTATAATTTGAAAACCATTTTTTGTTTTTTTTTTTCGCTACCATTTAAATAGCTCTTATATATTAAGTATTTTTTTTCACCGTTTAACCCAAACTGTATATCTATTACGGTTTCCAGTATCTAGGTACATGGTGAACATCCTTACGTCTGATGCATGCTTGACTGGAATGCTCACCGACCACCTGGGGTCTTGTAGGTTTTCCTACAGCTGAAAGGTTAATGCGCCAAAGCAAATATTAATAGTCATTCACCACCCAAACAGGTACACTCTACTAGAGTATTTATTTGGTGTCATTATTATTATTATTATTATTATTATTATTTAATCATCAGGGTTGTTTCAGTCAGGCCCTGTCTCCGGAGCCCCGATACATTCGGACGGCGTGCTGGTAACCCTGAGTAGACGGAGTGAACCAAAGATGAAGGCCATCTGCATATTACCGGCTAAGATTTCTGCCGCATCACGGCAAACCGGTATGATTTTTAGATTAGAGAGCTGCATCAGGCTTATTTGCTTGTATTCGCCTGAGGGTGGGCAATGAGTAGTTCTAGTAAATTCGGCACTTCTCGTTCCGAACGGACTCAATATCCCCTGGAGCATAAGGCAACACCGGTGTCTCGTCTATACCGTACGAGTGTCTTAGATGGTATACAACACTCGTAGTTATGATTGTGGATATAGGCTGAGACAGCATATGCTGGACATGCTGACAGCAAATGCATGACTCCAGTTTTTTCTACAATTTTTTTGCACTGTATTTCAAAGACTATTTCAAAGTCTAACCATTTAAAAAAATTTATTTAATATGCAAATCACTCGACTCCTCGAAAGTTGCGCCTCTGCTTACCTATAATTCATTCATTGTGAAGTTTTCTTGATCTTGATTTCCTTGTTTATTCTATAAGTGAAAATTTTTCAAAAAAAAAATATTTATTTTAGATTTATTGATTCCAATATTATGATTATCAAATACAAATTATGTCATCATTATGTGACACTGACGACTCATTCCTTGGTCGACTATTTTTTTCTATAATTGTTTTCCCGTATGGCTTTTATATTATTTCAATTGTACAATTTTTGCTGTGAAATCTATGTACCCTCGATGACTTCATAAAATCCTTCGGTACTATAGTTACTCTTTTTTCAACATCCAATGTTATTAACGAAATGAACAAAATAATATGTTGAACTGCCCCACATATGAACACATATACGCCTATGATGTTACAAAATCTGCCATTACGTATAAAAAGCAATTTCTCATCGCTGAACCCGAATTTGTCATGTCCTATCCTATTCGATAATGTAGTGCTGTGCTTGTTCATTGTGGACAAAACCTTATTCCGGTTCATTCATGTTTGTTTACGTAGTATTTCTATTGTGTTCAATGAATTTCTCTCTGGCGCTGTCTATCTGCAAAATGCTGAACTGACCCAGTCGATGATACGAGCCAATTTTTATAAATTTGTTAGATTTTGGTACATTCCTGCCAAATTCTCACTTCCATAGTTTCTCGTCAACAACGTTGTGTGACGTCTTGCTTTAGGTTTTGGATTCCAATTGATCCTTTTGTTGACATGAAATAATACAGAAACGTGCATTTTATCGGTTTATCAATTAAAGACATCAACTCAAATCCGAAAGTCAATCAAGTATTCAGTCATCTGAAGAACTTAGTTTTAGCTAGTTCACCGGGATAATTCCCGAATTTATACAGTGTGTCTCACTTCTCATGGAAACACCCCCGTATCTTCCGTAATAATTGAGGTGGAATGATGAAACTCTCAGGACAGATGAAAATGACCAAAATGCACCTACAGTCCATTTTAAGTTTACCTTAGAGTAAATTCTACAAACTAATTTATTATGCATATTTTAGTACGTGTGCTTATCGTACAACGGCAATATTTCAGCTCAATTTACAATTTCGAACACCACCCAGACTATCATATAAAAGTGTTTACCGGCTATTGTTAGGATAAAAGACTAGCTGAGTATCCCGCAAGTCATAGGCGTACTTCCAGGAGAATCACTTTATTTGTTTGGGTTCCTTCATTATTATCAAACTAGTTTTGTCCAGTTGATTATAGGCGAGTGAAGAGATCTGACGTAATTTTGATTTTTGCGACATTTGATAGTGATTTTATCGAATATGAAATTAACTTGTGATTATGGACCAGTGAAAAAATTAAGTGTGGACCGTTCATCACGTAACGAAAAGAGTGATATGTTGGGTTTACAGATTCAACTAAACTAACAATTATGAATCAATAATTATGAAATATCATCACAGAATTAAGAAGGTGTTAATATAGATCAATTAAGAATTATGAACTATGCGTTTTAATATGTTCAGATAAATCAGTCAGATAAATAGAAAGTCTTGATCTCCACAATCCATATCAAATATTTAATGAAATAATCAAAATAACAGAAAAATTCAACCTGATATTTCACCAAATCTGAGCTATTTTATACCAAACCCGCCAAATTCAACAATGAAATTTGATGAAATTCTAAAATAACACGTTCTGCTCTTTCCACCGACAAAAATTCTCAATTCTTAGTGGTCTTAGTTGTTAAGTTGAATGTTAAACTACTTAGTAATTATTAATTCTCAATTTAAATGACAAGACAAAAAAGTATAAAGCTTCATATATATTCAACATTCTTAGTTCTTAGTTGTTAGTTTGATTCTTAGTTTAGTTGAATCTAGAAACCTAACATTATACTGAATATTATAATAATTTCTCTTCGTCTGAAACAGAATATGAGGAAGCATAGGGTGGCCGGTAGCTTGGCGGTCTAAGGCGCAGGCCGTTCGAAGCTTCAGTATAGCGGTAGTCGGTTCGAGCCCGATGTATATACGAGGGATTTTTTCTCAAGTACTCAAATCGGAATCGCCACAGCAAGTAATAATAATAGCCGTCCTCTACCCGCACAGGCTATGCCTTTGGGTACACTCTACGAGTGTTTATGAGGTAGTATTTTTTTTTCCGGTTGGATTATACCAGTCAGGCCCTGTCTCCGGAGCTCCGAAACATTTACCCAGATAGCCACTCCCCACGTCCATGGGGTGAGCAACTACTGGGTCCGAGAATCATGTTCCCTGATCAGACGGAGTGAACCAAGGATGACGGCCTTCTGCATATGTCCGGCTAAGATTTCTGCCATATTATGGCAAGCCGGTATGAATTTTAAGTTCGAAAGCATTGTGTCCATCATACCACCAAGGACCCCTATAATCAGAACCACTATTTTAACAGAATAGTTTGGGTAGAGCCTGCGGAGCCAGGAGCTGAAAACTCCATACTTTGATGGTCGAGGAGGACTACATCAGGCTTATTGGCTTGTATTTGCCTGAGAGTTGGGAATGAGTAGTTCCAATATATTCGGCACTTCTCATTCTTCACAACGGATTCAATTTCCCCCGAAGCATAAGGCAACACCGGTGTCTCGTCTATACCGTACGAGTGTAGTAGATGGTAGTACAACACTCTATAGCCGCGTTATGCCTGTGTATATAGGCTGAGACCGCATATGCTGGACATGCTGACAGCAAATGCATAAGGGTCTCAGGCGCCACACGACACGTTCTGCATGCAGTGTCGGATATCTCTATACCCATCACGCGGCTACGGTAGACTTCAGCTCACTTGACCTGAGAAAAGCGAAGGTCAGATTTTTTGATAAGCCAAGGTCTTCCATGTTCTTGAAGAAGACATCCCATGCATTGGCTTATCCTTATGCAGCTGCAGAAGCCCTCTTGTCTCCGCTGCTTTAATGTGAGCCTTTTGCTGAACGGGCTCCAACTCGGTGACAGAGTTTGGATTAACCCGGTCAAAGTCGAAAACAAGACCAAGTTCATCGGATGGACGGGCTGCTGCCTTGAAAAGAAATGCACCGATCCCTGCTTTTTCAGGGTCACAGACCAAGCATTTTGTTATGTAGACACTCCAAACTCAAAAGTCCACGTCCTCCCTGTTGTCTGGGAAAGTACAACCGTGGAACGGACGATTTAGGATGCAAGCTCCTATTAAGATGCATCATCTTACGAGTTTTCACATCGAGTTGTCGCAGCTCCTCATGAGTCCATTTCACCACTCCATAGGAGTAGAGTAAGATCGGAACGGCAAGCATATTAGTTGCAGCAACATTGTTCTTCCCCGGCAGTTCTGACGACCAGATCTGTCGGAGTTTGTGCTGATACTTGCTGATACTGTGTTCACATCTTGGAAGCGGCGTTGCTCCTCTCCCAAGTAGGTATACGTCTCTCCGGCTTCAAGATGATGTAGGATGCTTCCGTCTACGAGCTGGACATCCTCTCCGTATCCCTCGCATCGTCATCTTTTGAGATGAACCGTGGCACATTTGTCAATCCCGAACTCCATTCCGATAGCACGCGTGTACTCTTGCACCACCCTTAAGGACTGATGTTGGTCCCTTTCTCCAGAGGCATACAGTTTGAGGTCATCCATATAAAATAAATGGGTAACCTTATGCCTCCGGTTGTTGGGAGTGCCGCAGTTGTATCCACGGGTTATCCTGAGTGCAACGGACAATGGCAATAGTGAGATGCAGAAGAGAAGAGGCCTGAGGGAGTCTCCCTGGAATACGCCCCTTCTGAAGATTACCTGCTCTGTTTGGACTCTGACTTGACCAGATCTTATGGTGAAGCGAGTCCTCCAGAGTGGCATCAGTTATTCAATATATCTCACTATTTGATCGGGCACCGCAAGGCATCTGAGCTCATTCGATGTTGTATCAAATGCCTTGCGGTAATCGATCCAGGCCATCGAAAGGTTCCGTTTATACTGCACGGGGTCCTGCGTTATACATCTGTCGATGAGCAGGTTCTCCTTGCATCCAGCGACCCCCCTCTTTGACCCTCTTTGCTCATATATCCGTTTGTACACCGGATCAACTGCGAAGAGTATTCGCGCGTATAAAATGCGCGTAAACATCTTATAGCACGAATTCAAGCATGTTATCGGCCTGTAATTCTTTGGATCAGACAAATCTCCGTTTTTGGGGATAAGCACGGTTCGCCCCTCGACAAACCAATCCGGAATCTGCTGCTCCCCATCTAGCCAAGAGTTGAAAACTCTTGCCAAATGGTGGTGGGTACTGGGGAATTTTTTTCACCAATAGTTGTTTAACCCATCAGGGCCTGGAGCAGCGAAGTTCTTTGAGCCTTTGAGGACCCGTCAAACTTCTGGGGTTATCGGATTGCGCAGATCAGTGTGGTCAGGCTGTTGAAGCCTCCTGCAGAAGGCTTCAAACTGCGCTAGGGCTGGAGTGTCTACGTTGAGTGGTTGCGGATACTCATAGATGTTCTTCCAGAAGGTTTCCACCCGATCAGCGGCCGGCGGATTATCGACAACACGTGTAGGTTCTTGGAATAAGCGAGAAGGTTTATCGCGGAACTTCATGTTTTCCACGACGCTTCTCGCCCGCCTCACTAGTGACTTTCTTGCAGCCGCCAGTATTTGTATCCTATCAAGGCAGTGCTGCTTGATGGTAAACAGCACGCCTTGATTCAGTGTGTAGTGAGCTCGTCTCAGTTTTGCGGAAATTCGCTGAACCGTAACCGTGAAAGGCCTATTGGCTGCCACGTAGTCCACCACACACTGGATACGAGACGCGTGTTGTCTCGCCGACTTGATCTTAGCTTCCATCTTGTGTATGCGTCTCTCATGCCTTCCAACCAGAGGGGCGGTATTCCTCCTCTCTGTCTGGGACAGAGCATGAGCGGCGTCATACACGGTAGAGTTGATCTGCCAGATGTCAGCTTCCTCCGAAAGAACTCCACGAATACTCGCATCCAGCTGTGCCAGTTGTTGTGGCTTCAGGGACTTGGTTTTGTGTAGCGCCCTGCGGATTCTGATGCCCTCCATATGATGTGAGCATCCTCTGCAGCCAGGTTTACGAGTGGCATATCTGCCACTTCTGCCACTACGTTCACCAGCTGAGGAGGAGCTCTGACATAGCCTCGGGCCCGAAGATGAGATACGTAATCCCTAAGATTTTGGGCGGAAAGGGCGGCATGCTCTGGGTACCTCTCACCCCACAGAGCATGCATTCTCCACTCCACTCCACTCAAGGCGTCCGTCGTCATTGCGGTTGTCATTGTTTGGCAATCCATCGTTTTGGGCCCCACCACCTTTTTTTTTTTTTCTCCCCTTGGATGCTGGTCCTTTCGCCAGCTGCACCTCAGCCTCTTGGGCTTTTTGTGCTTTCCGGGTTAGTTTTACATCACCCACTCCGTAACTCTAGTCCCCTGTACCAGTCTGTACAGGTTCTTCACCGGTTGGGTGTTGTATTCTTCGGAGGTTAGCCTAGGCTTTCCGAATATTGCTTGTCTCTTGCGGTCTAGTGCCTCGCATTCTGACAGTACGTGTTTGGCTGTTTCTGTTCCTTTACCACATTGTCTGCAGGAAAGTTCTCCGTTGTACAGTCCCATATTGTGCAGGTGTTTTCTCATTGGACTGTGACCAGTGAGAAGGCCCGTTATTGTTCTAACTTGATTCCTGCTCAACTTGAGCAGTTCTTCAGTTTTGTGTTTTGACGGTTCTTTGATAAATGTTTTCCCGTGGTGCATGAGAGGGGCTTCGTTCCATCTCTCTCTTTGTTTTCGTTTGACCCAGTCCCGAATGCGGGTTCTGGGCCAATATATGGAGTTGATGAGCCCTTTCTGGCTAACTCATCAGCTTTTTCATTGCCCTCGATGCCACAGTGTCCTGGAACCCACATCAAAATTAATTTGTTGTGTTCTGAGCGAACACTGAGTTCTTCGCGGCATTCCCATACCAGTCTTGATGTCACTTTCGGGTGCATAAGAGCCTTCAGTGACGCCTGGCTGTCAGTGCATATTTTGATCCGTGCGTTGCGCATTTCCCTCAGATTGATCTCTCTCGCACATTGCAAGATAGCGTACATCTCTGCCTGGAATACAGAGGTGTTTGTTCCTAGTGAGACGCTGATTTGGGAGTTTCTCCCCTCACTGTATATTCCAGCACCAGTTCCTTCCCTGGTTTTGGATCCGTCCGTATACCAGATCCTCTCTCCAGGTTTGCCCCTGATGTTGTCATCTGTCCATTCCCTTCGATCTTGTATAATAACCTCGAAGTTAATGTTAAAGAAGTACCTAGGAACCATGTGGTCCGTTGGTTTCATTTCGAGAGTGTTGCCTCCCACTATTTCCTTAATCTTATTGTGATCCGATCTGTTGCTCGTATTTTGTTGCCTTAGAAGTCCCATTCTTGCCTCTCCCATGATTGTTATGTCAATCGGTGGGAGGTCCAACAGTACTTCC
Organism: Chrysolina haemoptera; assembly: GCA_958298965.1. Taxonomy (NCBI): domain Eukaryota; kingdom Metazoa; phylum Arthropoda; class Insecta; order Coleoptera; family Chrysomelidae; genus Chrysolina; species Chrysolina haemoptera. The sequence continues at coordinate 31,637,116 of OY282584.1, forward strand.
ATGGCTGTTGTTGGTGTTGTTTTCATAGCTCCCGTTATGCTAAGGCATGCAAGTCTTTGTACCTTGCTCAACTCAGCTGCGGCTATTTTTTGTGTTATCTTTGTCCACCAAACCAAAGATGCGTACGTGATCATGGGTTTCACCACAATGTTGTATATCCAATACACCATTTTGGGATTTAACCCCCATGTTTTACCGTGTGCCCGCCTGACTGTCATCAGCGTCATTTCGGCTTTCTTCTTCACTTTTGCCAGCTGTTGGTTCCAGGTGAGTTTCGAGTCTAGAATAACCCCGAGATACTTGACTTCCCCCGACAGCTGTATGATGTTACCTTGGAGGGTCAAAGGTCCTAAGCTCTCTAACTTCCTCCTACGGGTAAACGCTACCATGGTTGATTTGGAGGGGCTAATGGTTAGGCCCTCCTTATCTATCCATGTACTAACCAGATTTAGGGCCATTTGCATTATTTCCCTAACCGTGGTGTTGAATTTGCCTTGGACCATGATGACTATGTCATCTGCGTACCCAAGTGTTTTGTGTCCACCCCTTTCTAGTGTGACTAGCAGGTCCTCCACCACCAGGTTCCACAGCAGTGGGGACAAGACACCCCCTGGCGGACAACCCCTGGTGACCTTGGCTGCCAGTGTTTCTCCCACTAGAGAGGAATAGATAATTATATCTCTTAGCATGCAGTCTATCCATCTGCAGCAGGTCTCATCGATGCCTTTTCGTCTCGATGCCCTTGAGATTGAGTTTAAAGATGTATTGTTGAATGCTCCCTCGATGTCCAGGAACGCACCCAACAATACCTCTTTGTTTCTTAGAGCAGTTTCCACCTTCTCTACGAGTTGGTGAAGTGCTGTCTCTGTGGATTTGCCTGTTGTATAGGCATATAGGTCTTTGTGTAGGGGTTGGTTTACCACCACCTTGCCTTTGACCCCTATTCCGATAGGGTCGGTTGTGGGGGCCTATAACTGGTCTGTCTAGAACCAAGTTTCAGAGTTTACTGGGGGGTTAACCTAGTAAACCCACGGCCGACACCGGAGAGAAATCTGCCTTTTCTCTCCCGGATGCGCATTAGCTGTCGATCCGATTTTGCATCCTTTGCTCGGGAAGGTGGTGTCGCAACTCACCAGGGCCTCAGGTGTTGATTGCCCCCCTGCCTCATTATTATTATTATTAGTATTATTATTATTATAACACCGTAAACTAGCTCAGAAGTTTATTTTACATTTTCTCCAATTAACATTGTTTATATGATTTTGATTAAAAAAATCGTAATATTTTACATATTTTTCGTTTTTTGTTTTAGTATAATAGTTGTTGATTTTTTAACACTCTATATTAAGCTTACGTCTACAGTATGGGCCATAACGTTTGCATTATATGAAAAAAAAAAAAAAATTATAAGAATTACAAAATGTACGTTATAGGGGATCGTTTCTGCATATTGGAAAACCTGATAATCGATATTGACATACGTCACATGACTACCAATATGACGGCAATTTAGAAAAAATTATTATGAATTGGTGTTATTTATGAAGATAGCAAAAAAGGGTTATGCGAGAAAGTTGTTTATGATTTAATTTTAGGCCCTCATACGTGATTTGAAATATTAATTAAAAAAAATTGAAAATCGCAATATTTCTTCATATTATTTTTTATTAATTAAAAAACTACTTTTTTGGTCTGCACTAATTTTTAGGGATCGTTATAAACTTATGTTATAGATAATTAATGTAATCTGTTCCCAAATGGTAGTGCAAAATATCAAAAACTAGTTTTCACTATTACTCTTGCTTTTGCAATGATTCATATTTTTTTAAATATGAAGAGACCACATAGAAAACGTTTCTCGGCCGTAATCAACCCTTCTTTTTCCACAAAATTTGATTGCGGTCGAGAAAAGTGTGGACTCTTTAAATTTAAAAATATATGAAAAATCAGATGAATTTGGAAGATATGAACCACTGTAGCAACATTGAAATTTTGCACCACCATTTGGAAACAATATTAAAAATTTACATTTTATTATTTACAGTTTATAACGTTCGCTAAAAATTAGTGGGGACAAAAAAAACAGCTTTTTTTAATCAATAAAAAAATATTCAAAAAAAATGCGATTTTCAATTTTTCAAATAGATATTTCAAATCCCGTATGTGGGCCTAAAATTTAATTATAAAGAACTGTCTCAAATAACTTTTTTTACTATCTTTGCAAATAACCACACTTTTGCCAATTGGTAATAAATTTTTCCAAAATGCCGCCATATTGTTAGTCCTGTGACGTAATATCAAAATCGATTATTAGGTTTTTCAATATGCAGAAACGATCCCCGATAAAGTATTTTTTGTAACTCTGATAATAAGAATGTTTCCCAAACCTTATTGCCCACATTGTTTATTAAATTTGAGGTAGGTAGTTTTAGAAATATCAATATTTGTAAATAATAGTAGAAACCTATAATTTTTTATTTTCAAATACTAAGAAATTACAAGAACCTATGATTCTATATTTTCAAATACTAAGAAATTACAAGAAACATTCTTGATACACTTTGTGAAATATATTTTTTCTACGTTTATTCATATTAAATGAAACGAAGCATTTATAAATTATGCACGCCTATGTATTTCGAGGTTTCGGCGATTAGTGTTCTGAGAATTTACTCTACGTTATTCTTGAAATGAACTATACCACCTCAATTAAATTGGCCTAAGTGATATACACTGCCCACCACTCGCGATGGAACAACCCATTTTTTTCGGTAAAACATACTAGGGGGCAAAATAGGCTCGAAATTCTTTCAGATTCGTGATCAGGACCACCAACTTACTACAGATACACGTTTTTTTCCTGAAAAAATGTTAGTCCCGCAAAATCCGAATTAGTCTCACTTCTCATGGAAATACCCCCGTATCTTCTGTAATAATTGAGATAGAATGATGAAACTCACGGGACAGATGGAAATGGTCAAAATGCACCCACCACCTCAATTGGGTTGGGCTAAGTGATAAACACTGCCCACCACTCGCAATGGAACAACCCATTTTACGGTAAAACATACTACGGGCAAAATAGGCCCGAAATTCTTTCAGATTCGTGATCAGGACCACCAACTTACTACAGATACACTTTTTTCCTGAAACAATTTCAGTCCTGAAAAATTCGAATTTACCTCACTTCTCATGGAAACACCCCCAGATCTTCCGTAATAACTGAGGTAGAATGATGACACTCTCAGGACAGATGAAAATGGTCAAAATGCACCCAGCACCCCAATTGGGTTGGCCGATATACCCTGCCCACCACTCGCGGTGGAACAACTCATTTTTACGGTAAAACATACTAGGGGGCAAAATAGGCTCGAAATTCTTTCGGACTCGTGATGCGGACCACCAACTTACTGATACACTTTTTTCCTGAAGAATCCGAACTTGTCTCACTTCTCATGGAAATCCTCCCGTATCTTCCCTAATAATTGAGGTAGAACGATGAAACTCTCGGGATAAATGGAAATGATCAAAATGCACCTACCACCTCAATTTGGTTGGCCTAAGTGATATACACTGTCCACCACTCGCGATGGAACAACCCATTTTTACGGTAAAACATACAAGGGGTCAAAATAGGCTCGAAATTCTTTCAGGTTGGTGATCAGGACCACCAACTTACTACAGATACGCTTTTTTCCTGAAAAAATTTTAGTCCTGAAAGTGAGACAAATTCGGTCTCACTTCTCATGGAAACAACCCCGTATCTTCCGTAATTACTGGAGTAGAACTCTGTAAATTTTATGCCTATGCGAATAAATGATCTGAATTACATTACACTGCGCACGCCAGGGGCAATGGACTTACCTAGTTTTACCAAAAAATATTGTATTATGGGACAATATAGGCTCAAATTCCTAACGGATTCAAAATCAGGACATCAATTTTACTACCAATACAGGTTTTCGCAGAAACATGTTCCTGTCTGAAAAACCCAATTTGTCTCACTTTTCATAGAAACTCCCTCGTGTCTTCCGTAATTACTGAAGTAGAATTCTGTAAATTTTAGGATCGTACATATTGCTATGATTTGGGATTTATTCACGACTTGCTAGGTAGGATCTGATCTTTTATTTAATGAAACTCTTTCATAGAAAAATGTACAAACAATATTTATTTCAACTCACTACAAATAAATTGTTAAATAGGAATTTTATTTAGGATGGCATGAAAAACTTTAGTGGAAGATAAAACAGAATGAATTTCTCCCTGGTGGTTACGTTTTTATAATTATTACAATAGATAAAAATACAATATAAATGAAAATCACTCCACCTTCGGTGTCATGCTTTTATCATGTTATTTGTTCTCGTCAATTACCAAAGCAACCGTTTTCGTGCAAAATGAAAGTTTGTCCGATAACATAAAAAACTCTTGTGGTAAATTCCAGAAAGAGACGCGCTGCCGCAAAACTAAAAATACTGTAAGAAAGAGGAGAGCGAGATGTACATAAGACATCTTTCAGATTCCTTTGGACTCCCGTCAATATGACTGAAAAAATTTAATATAATGAATTTTCTCAGATTTTGAAAATCCCAGAAAGAGACGCGCTACCGCGAAACTAAAAATACTGTTAGAAAGAGGAGATCGAGATGTACATAAAATATCTTTCAGATTTCTTTGGACTTCCGTAAATATGACTGAAAAAAATGAAAATAAAGAATTTTCTCAGGCTATGAAAATCCCAGAAAGAGACGCGCTGCCGCAAAAACCAAGAAAGAGGAGATAGAGATGTTCATAAGACATCTTTCAGATTCCTTTGGACTCCCGTCAATATGACTGAAAAAAATTAAAATAACGAATTTTCTCAGACTACGAAAATCTCAGAAAGAGACGCGCTTCCGCAAAAATAAAAATACTGTTAGGAAGAGGAGATCAACAAGATGTGCAAGAAACCTCTCTCAGATCAATTTGGACTCCCGTCAATATGATTGAAAGAATTTTCTCATACTATGAAAATCCCAGAAAAAGACGCGCTGCCGCAAAACTAATTCCTTTAGAAAGAGGAGATCGAGATGTGCATAAAACCTCTTTTGGATCATTTTGGACTCCCGTCAATATGACTGAAAAAATTTAATATAATGAATTTTCTCAGATTTTGAAAATCCCAGAAAGAGACGCGCTACCGCGAAACTAAAAATACTGTTAGAAAGAGGAGATCGAGATGTACATAAAATATCTTTCAGGTTTCTTTGGACTTCCGTAAATATGACTGAAAAAAATGAAAATAAAGAATTTTCTCAGGCTATGAAAATCCCAGAAAGAGACGCGCTGCCGCAAAAACCAAAATACCGTTAGAAAGAGGAGATTGAGATGTTCATAAGACATCTTTCAGATTCCTTTGGACTCCCGTCAATATGACTGAAAAAAATTAAAATAACGAATTTTCTCAGACTACGAAAATCTCAGAAAGAGACGCGCTTCCGCAAAAATAAAAATACTGTTAGGAAGACGAGATCAACAAGATGTGCAAGAAACCTCTCTCAGATCAATTTGGACTCCCGTCAATATGATTGAAAGAATTTTCTCATACTATGAAAATCCCAGAAAAAGACGCGCTGCCGCAAAACTAATTCCTTTAGAAAGAGGAGACGAGATGTGCATAAAACCTCTTTTGGATCATTTTGGACTCCCGTCAATATGACTGAAAAAAATTTAAATAAAGAAATTTCTCAGACTATGAAAATGCCGCAAAACTAAAAATACTGTTAGAAAGAGGAGATCGATATGTACATAAGACATCTTTCAGATTCCTTTGAACTCCCGTCAATATGACGGAGAAAAATTAAAATAAAGAATTTATTATTATATTTTTATTTTTGTGGCACCGCGTCTCCTGGGATTTTCGTAGTCTGAGAAAAAACATTTTTTTTCAGTCATGTCGACGGGAGTCCAAATGAATTGAAAAGTAGTTCCATGTACATCTCGATCTCCTTTTTCTAACAGTATTTTTAGTTTGCGGCAGCGCTTCTTTTTCTGGGATTTTCATAGTCTCAGAGAATTCTCTATTTTAATTATTTTCAGTCATATTGACGGGAGTCCAAAGAAATCTGAAAGATGTCTTGTGTACATCTCGATCTCCTCTTTCTAACAGTATTTTTAGTTTTGCGACAGCGCTGCTCTTTCTGAGATTTTCATAGTCTGAGAAAAAAAATTATTTTTATTTTTTTCAGTCATATTGACGGGAGTCCAAAATAATCTAAAAGATTTCTTATGTACATCTCGATCTCCTCTTTCTAACAGTATTTTTAGTTTTGCGGCAGCGCGTCTCTTTCTGGAATTTTCATGGTCTGAGAAAATTCTTATTTTTTCTTTTCAGCCATTTTGACGGGAGTCCAAAGAAATCTGAAAGAGGTTTTTTTGCACCTCTCGATTTCCTCTTTCTAACGGTATTTTTATTTTTGCGGCAGCGTGTCTGTTTCTAGAATTTTCATAGTCTGAGAAAATTCTTAATTTTAACTTTTTTCAGTCATATTGACAGGAGTCCAATGGAATCTGTAATAAGTTTCATGCACATCTCGATATCCTCATTCTAACGGTATTTTCAGTTTTGCGGCAGCGCGTCTCTTTCTGGTATTTTCGTGGTATGAGAAAAAAAATTAAAATTCAGTCATATTGACGGGAGTCCAAAAGAATCGAAAGGAAGTTCAATGCACATCTCGATCTCCTCTTCCTCAAGGTCGAGGTATTTTTATTTTTTAGAAGCGCTTCTCTTTCTTTGATTTTTATAGTCTGGAAAGATTCTTGTTGTAGCAGCGCGTCTGTTTCTAAAATTTTTGTTGTCTGGAAAAACATTTTAATTTGTCTTGTCTTGTTAACGGGAGTCTAAAGAAATCTGGAAATTGTTCCATGTGCAACTCACTCAATCTCATTATTCCGATGTTGTCCAATTGTTTTATTGCTGAATGTAGTGCTAGACTGTGTTTTTTTGTTCCTTGTTTCATATGTATGTGTGGGAGAGATTAGTTTTATTTTATTTTTACGTATATTCATAATTATTCGTTGGCATAAAAGCTGTCGGATGTCCATTATTTTTGCTTCATTAAATAATATGTCACTTGAATACGTGAGTTTTTTTTTGAATATTATTCCAAGTATCCATTTTTGCACAACACTTAATTTTTGTAGGTGGCAATCAGCTACGGCACCCCACCCTAGTATACCGTAAGAGAGTTGAGATTGCACGAGTGCAAAGTATATTATTTTGAGATTTGTACTATCCAGGTAATCTGAGATAATCCTAAATTTAGTCAGCAGACCCCTCAGTTTATTAGTTAAATATTTCATTTGTAGATCCCATCTGAAGTGTCTGTCGATGATAATTCCCAAATATTTAATTGAGTCTTTTTCTAAAATTTGTATACTCTCATCAATATTTAGTGGCCCTAGTTTCGGTAGGTTGCTTGCGTAGGAGGTGAATGGTAAGTAGTAGGTTTTCTGGCTGTTAAGTGTCAATTTGTTAAACTTGAACCATTTGCTTATATTCCGGAAATCTTCTTCTGATTCATTTTTCAGTTGTTTCCAAGACGAAGATTGGTATATAATAGCCATATCATCGGCAAAACTGATTATTTTGCCCTTTTTTGTTATTTTCATAGCATTGTCCACGTATAGTGTGAAAAGTAGCGGTCCAAGAACAGTTCCTTGTGGGGCACCATAGGTTACTGTTCTTGTATCACTCAGAGTTCCGTCGATGTTGACAAATTGCTTTCGATCACGTAGATAATCTTTAACTAACTCGTATATATTCCCTCAGTCCATAAGAGTAGAGTTTTTTTAGTAACCGTTCGTGGCAAACAGTGTCGAACGCTTTTGAAAGGTCTACGAAGATACAAACGGATGGTATATTTTTATCTAAAGCATTATATATTTCTGAAGTTAGAGCATATATTGCATCGTCTGTGGATTTTCCCTCTCTAAAGCCGTACTGTTCATCAGAAAGTATATTGAATTTATCTATAAATTTGGTGATTCTGATTTTCAATAATTTTTGCAAATGTCGATAGTATTGAAATAGGCCGATAATTTTCAATTTTGTGTTTGTTTCCACCTTTATGAAGTGGTGTTATAATCCCGATTTTCAGGCAACTTAGGAAGCTTCCTACTGTGAAACATCTATTTATTATGAAACTGAGGGGTTCAACGATTTGAGCGCTGATGTTTTTTAATGTTTCCGCATTTATTTTGTCCCATCCAGGTGCTTTTTTTGGGTTTCAAATCTTGAATGACTTGTAAAACTTCCCTTTCATTTGTGGGGATCAGGAACATACTACTTTCCAAGTTGTTTATGTTCTCTGTATAATCCTTTGGAGATTCTATTTTATTCGCATAATCCTGACCTAGGTCAGTGTAATATTTATTGAATTTATTTGCGATGTCAGTTTTATCTGTAAGGGTGTTTGTATTATCGCATTCTATTGAGTCTATGTTCGTTTTGGCTTTTTCTTTCGAACATATTGTGTTGACACTACTCCATATGGTACTGGAATCATTTGGACTGTCTTTTATGATCCTGTTCATATAGTTTTTTTTTGAGATAATTATCACTTTCCTGGAGTCTTTGCTACAGAGAAGTGAATTTTTTTTCCCGCGGGTGGCGCTGTGACTGACTTCACTGTGAATCGCTGCTCCATTTGTGAGGAAATATTAGTTTTACAGAGGATTATAAATTATAATTCATTGGGCTGGGGCAGGACAACTCTAATGCTGTCCGACCTACCCTGACACTGACGAGAGGCAAGAACATCGAAACGCGTCTGCAGTCTGCCTTCTTCAGCCAAATGAAGGATAATCTACTGTTTGATTAGAGTGAGCATTTGCAATTGGGTCAGATATAGTTCAACGTCCGTCGTGGTATTAGCCAGAGAAGTTGTTATTTTCTGTCAGATGTTTGCCTTATATTTTCCACATGGTGGAAATATTTGGAAATTTTATTGATACTCTCCGGCAAAAAATGAACTCTGTTCACTTCCTGGAGTCTTTGCTACTGGGGAGTGCTTTTTGGATCTTCCCGCGGGTGGCACTGCGACTGACTTTACTGTAAGTCGCAGCATCATTTATGAGGAAATATTAGCTTTACAGAGGATTATAATTCATTGGGCTGAGGCAGGACGACTCTAATATTGTCCGACCTACGTCACTGATGAGAGGTAAGAACCTCGAAACGCATCTACAGGTGGTCTTCCCGAGCCAAATGAAGGATAATCTACTGTTTAATTACATTCATTAAGCATAACAATAATAATAAGTTTAATGTCCGTCGTGGTATTAAATAGGGAACTAGTTGTTTTCTGTCAGATTTTTGCCAGTTCCATCGCGCGAGACCAGAGCAGCCAGATAGTCGGAATGATGAGTTGATTCGAACAGGGAACAGATGGCTTCAGAGCTGTCTGTGTTGACCTATCCTTGCATTGATAAGAGAAACTAATCTGCAGGTGGTGTACCTGTACGAATCAAAACAAAATTCTGTTAGTTTGTTGCAGGAGTACTTGTAATTTTCTCCTCTGCAGTGAGGGACATTGCAAAAGTATATGTTAGATAATGCAATACCCGTCGTTGTATTAGCCAGGGGAGTAGTTATTTTTTGACAGGTATTTGCCATAATTCTGACTTTAAAGTCGGAAATTCCGTGTTTGAAGTCGGAAAAATTGAAAAAAAAACTATGTGGCCCTTAGACGCTTTCGTAGGAACAGTCGAAAGTGAGAAATTCAGAAATGATATTCTCAATTACTTTAGGGGTGGTGGTGAAATTCTCCAGAGTCAAGAGACTTGTTGAAAATATGGAAAAGTGGTCGAGATAGTATGAAACAGCATTTCTTCAAAAGAACTGGTGGAATACCATCAGGTCCAGGTCCCTCATTGATGTCGAGCTTGGATAATTTACCATAAATTTTAGATATTTGGATACGATAAGACGTTACATTCACTTTGGATTTGACATGGTCTTTTTTTAAGTTCAAAGGCTGTTTGGTATAATCAGATGAACGTGGATTGCACACATATTTGCGATGTCACTGCCACAAGAAGCGCTTGAGTTATTTAGGAACATCATATTTGGTATAGCATTATTCTCTCTTTTACTACTTACAAAGCTCCAGAAACATGTTATTCTTAACGTAAGTTTCAACAGAGTGAATATAATTAAAGTAACACTGTCTTGAGATAAGTAAGTTTACATTGTGACCGTAACTGACTGAATTCTTCATAGCTTTGATGTGTTCTTGTGCTTCTGTAAATCATGTGAGGAATCTTCTTCTCATATAATCAGCTTTCTGAGCTCTGTCGAGAACCAACGCGGGAATTTATTGGTACATACCTTCTTCAGTGGAACAAACAGCTCAATGATGGAGTACAGTGCGTCATAGAAGATGAGGATCATGTCGGAGAGCTCCTTATTAATTAGGATTGCGTACCACATTGGCGTATAGCTGTAAAGTTTGCATTGCTGAAATCATAGTAAGGTTCTTCACCAGGTATGTTGACGTTATTGGTTTTAATTAGCAAGGAAGTTTCAAGTGGTGGGTGATAGGCATCAGGAGTTATTAGAATGTCTACTGCTTTGGATATTGGTGAAAAATGAGATTAAGGACACCCCTACTGTTGGTGGGTGATAGGCATCAGGAGTTATTAGAATGTCTACTGCTTTGGATATTGGTGAAAAAATGAGATTAAGGACACCCCTACTGTTGGTGACTTTGTTACATGGGAAGAGGTCGTGGAGGACATACATGTTAAAAACAACTTCGATAGCTTCGCCCAGAGTTGGTTGAGTGAGTGGTTGAGGAGATGCAGTTGAGTAGAAGTCTTCGGTTTCCCAGGTGGCATTGGGGAGGTTGTAATCTCCAAAGAGATAAAACTTGGTGTTAGGATATATGTCATTTATTTATAAGTTGGTTAAAATGAATTTGATACTGATTAAGTAGCGATTTGGGTGGGATATGCACCGATGATGCACATCTAATCGTTATTACTCAAGTGAACGAAAAGTTGTTCAACTGAGGGATCACTGGGAATAAGGTTAGTTGAAAACTCCTTTTTAACAGTAATTAGACACCACCTCCTCGACTGTGTCTGCTGGAGTCAAGGGTGCGATCCTTTCTGTAGATATTGTAATTGAGCAATCCCAGTTTAGAGTCTTCGGTATCCGTAGTAAGCCATGTCTCAGCAAGAATTATGATGTCATAGTAACAGTTTAGAGCACTTAGGCAAGATCAGGTAATTTGGTTCGAAGTCCTCGAACATTTTAGTAGCAAACTGAAGAATTGGTTGGAACTGGTTGGAATGTGTTATTGGCTTTTTTGAATGATTGTTGGTGTATTGTTTGTATATTGTTTATAAATTTGATGGTAAGGTAAGGGATTGGGAGTTTGATCCGGAGTGATGAAAATTTTATCTTCGCGGCTAATATTGTGTTTATTTTTTTGTATAAACATCATGAGAGAAGGATAAGGTTACTTTGAGAGGACCAAAATTTTTGCACTGTTTAAATCTACAGGGTTTCCAACCACTTTAGACAAGAGTGTTTTAACACGACTTATATCATTTGAGATGGCAGAGGGGAGTTCTTGAGTACTGGGAACTCCTTGATTGGCTGTTGGCGTGGCTGCTAGTTCTGGGAGATTGAATATCAGTAGGTTATTGGCACGTTTTTGACATTCGTGTAGTTCGGATATGATTTCTTCGGTTGAAGCAGCGGGTGCACTCACGTTTTCACAGAGTTTTAGAACACTGTTTCAAAGAGAATCGACTTCGGATCTGAGGTTATCAATCTCTCTCAAGACTTTGGGCACACCTTTGAATGCCAATCGGCAGTCATTACAAAAATAGAATAGAGTCCGTTTTTGTATAACAACACCTCGTTATTCAGAGGCTGCTAGGCCAGTGCAGTTTTCAGTGAGATGCATAGTTGCATGACAACTATTACATGAAATAAACTTGTCTGTTAAAAGAACATCACAAGTAGAACATTTACTGGTCATTCTAGTGGTTAACAAATGATTACAAGAAATGTTCCATACTTCATAGAATATATCAATACACATAAATCTAGTTGTCAAAGGATCATATACTAGAAAAATTAATTTTGGGCACATTTGCTATTAATTTTTAGGATTTTTTTTCACCTCAATAGGGAACAATCATAAAAATACCTTCTCTTCCAAGCTTTTCATACCTTAATCTTTAAATGAAATGAAAAATAGAATGTAAAGTAAAACGAAAAGTAATCAATAATATGATTTCTGTTTCTTATTGAAATGTTTTGAATATACTTTAATCATATCGTCAATGATTCATTGGAAGGTAATATTTTTAGCAGGATTTATATTTTTATTCATTTCCTCATCAGGAACATAAAATACAAGATAGACATACATAAATAAAATATTCTCTTAAACTCTGAGTAGACACGTGGATTGTGTAGAAGAAAAAATTAAAAGGAATAATAAAAATAATAAAAAAAGTGGAGAACCGAAGAAATCCAACATGGATATTTTTAGTTTATGTGCGTATAATTTTCAGCAAGTCCTTCTAGTTATTACAAATATACAGGGTGTTTCCGAAATTGGAGCGAAGTGGGAAGTATATGACAAAACGAAACGAAATGAAATAATACATTTCTGCCAAAAAAAAAATGATTTAAGGAAATGTTGAATTTAAAAGATTTCAAAATTTTTTTGGTAATCACTGATCAGAGGTCTACAGGCTGTGCAAACTGCGCTGAAACACTAATAAAACATGAAATTTCATGAAGATATCGAAAATTTTCGATTGCCTCAAAAACAAAAATTCTTGCCATTTATTGTTACATTATGTTCCATATAACAACCCATTTTCTTAATCGCTTCAATTTCTGAAACAGCCTGTATATTTTATTGAAGCAATGTCGACTTTCTAACTTTATATTGACCATAAGTGTTAGGGTTAGATTGCCTTAGAGAAAAACCTGTATTCTTTAACAAGCCAACTTTTTAGCAATAAAGTTTTCCATCCGCATCGCTCTAAATTATAAAATTATGGACAATTATCACAGTGGTGGAGTGTTGGTAATGTGCTCGCTTTCTATCGAAGGTAAAGTCTCTCAATATCTCAATAACTCTTGATGGTTGCTCATAAGGGTGCAGCCGTTTGACGGAAATAACAATTTTAACAAAAAAAATATTTTAGTATGCTTTTACCTTTTGAGACTGCCAACTTTTCAGTCCCTTCAATTCCTTGTGGGAGGTCATTAAAATCATCTAATCCCTTGTAAAATAGAGAATTATGTGTACTATTTTTTTTATTTTGATCAACAAAAACCAAAATTGTCGAACAATAATATAAACATGGAAGGATTATGGAAATGTATACTTACACCAATGGCTGAGATACGGGGCAGCATTATGGATATTGAAATTTTTGTACATAGGATGTTCATAAAATCAGTTGTGGGATCATCTGCGGCTGAAAGACAAACTTTAATCGCTATTTTCCATCGTTCAAGATAACCTCTTGGAAGGTATTCATGTTGAAAAGGGGAACATTTTCCATTAAAATTGAAAAATGTGATTTTTTTGTAAGATCTAACCGAAACAACTACTTCCCCGGCTAAAGCCACGCCGGACATTGAACTACATCCAACAGATATTGTGAAAAGACCCCAACTGAAAGTGAAAATTCGCATTTTCATTCAGATAGTTGTTTTTTTTTTCAATTTTAATGGAAAATGTTCTCCCTTTTGAACATGGATATTAAAATATTTCAACAGTTCTGCTGGATATAGTCTAATTTAAATGATTGTAACTGAATGTCTTTGAGTGTCTGAGGATTTGAATTATTTCCTAGTAGATTAGCCATTCTTCCTTTGCCCGAGTAGAAAGCAAACTCTTGGCTGTTGAATAGAAAATGTGCAATACCAGCGCCACACATATAAAATACCACCCTACATTTCTGTTGGCAAGTTGGTAAGCTGATATATTCATGAGAATTTATATCCAAATATAATACTTTTTCTGGCTCTTCGTTTATAGATCTATCTGACTAAGATTTTAATCAGTCAACATAAACTATCATGGTAATAAATTTTCAGGAATTTGTTAGTGATTTTAAACTGATGTGCACCAATGCCATGAAATACAACCATGTTGAAACTGTCTACTATAAAGCAAGTAAAAAAATGCTGCAAGCAGGTCTGAAGATCATGGTTCCAGAAAAACTTGGTTGGATGCTGAACCTTGTACCAGAAATAACTAGTGAAGATGTCGGATTTGAAATAACAGCTGAAATGAGAGCTGTGAAGCAACACGACGAACATGAAGATAGTGATCATGTGCATGATTGTAAACGTAAAATGCCTGCCACTAAATTTGAGTCAATTCCAGATTGCTTGACTCCAGAGGAGATTTTGTCCAAATCACAGATTGCTGCTAGACAAGCTAAGGCAAAACTCAGTAAGTATATAAATTTTTTGAATGATGCTTCATATTCTTGGAAATCGTATGACAATTATTATTTGTATGAACAGTGTTGAATGTGCCATTATTTCTCAAATAAAAACATGAGTTGCATCCTAACACAAAGTTGAAAGCTGCATGATTTAGACTCTTGGGAGTATTGCAGAAAAGAGCTAGTACTTACATGAAGCGAAATGGTGAGATTCATGTGAACACCTTTTTCGAGAACCTAGAATCCTTACGGTTATTTCAATATTTATATACCATATCGATCATACACAAAAATAGGAAAAACTATGAATCTTCAGCCACATACCACAAAAGGCATTCGAATGAACTGAGTATTCCAATCCCAAAAACATGTTTTGTTCAAAATTCATTGATATATTGGATATATAATGGAATCAGGATGTACAATAAACTTCCCAATGATATCAAAGAAACATCTTTTACTATGTATATTTTGACGATGTCATGTGATTCAGAATGTCTTTTATTATTTTTCTTTTTTAATTTGTGATTGTACTGTGTTAAAAAACATTTTTATTCATTGGTTTGATTCTTGTCATGGAGCCATTATATATATATATATTATATATATATATATATATATATATATATATATATATATATATATATATATATGGCCGTAGGTAAAGTATAGTACGTAATGCGTGTTGAAAAGTAATTACGCACTCATGGAATTACGTACTTGCCGCTACGCGGCTTCGTGCGTAATTTTTTCATTCGTGCGTAATATGCCTTTTACAACACTTGTTACGTAATATACTATTATGAAATCGCTTTCAGTTACCTTTGTTTGGGAGGCACTGGTTTGATTATCCATGTCCTAGCGTGTCTGCTTGCTGGCAGTGTTTCAGCGCAGTTTGCGCAGGCTGTAGACCTCTGATCAGTGATTACCAGAAACAATTTGAAGAACTTCAAAATTCAATATCTCCCAAAATATATATATATATTTTTTTTTTTTCGACAAAAAAGTGTTATTTAATTTTGTTTGGTTTTGTCATTTTCTACTTCCCACTTCATTTATCCCTTCAATTTCGGAAACACCCTGTATATACAGTGTGTCCTAATTTGAAGAGCCACACCATTGAATTTTCTTGACAGTAAAGTGATTTCAAAATTTGTTTCTTATTACGTATAGTACTCAGAAATATCTACCTTCAGGTTTATGAAATATTCATATATCCATTTTCCATGGCTACCTACAGCCAATTGAAAAGTGAAAAATTGGGAAAAACATACTAGGCATTTCTTTATCGCAAAAATATAACGGTTAGCTACGAACCAATGTAACAGCCAGGGTTTTGGCAAAATCCAATTTTTTAAATTTAGTGCTCACTGGTGTGGAGAAAATTTGGACTTTCTCATTGAAATACAAATATTGCAGTATAGTCAAGCTATTCATAAGATGATCATTTGATATTTTCATAGAGCTAGGAAAATATTTAAAAAAATAGCTATTTTCAATTTTGGCTCATTATCTTTTCAAACTTTGTATATGTGTATAAAATTCAATTCTAAGCAACTTTTTGAAATACCGTTTTTTGATATCTTGCCATTTTACTCCACTCTTTGCCTTTTCATAGTAATTTTTTTCAATTTGCCGCCTTACTAGCGATCACGTGACATGTGTCAAAATCGATTTTTAGTAGGTTATCGGACATGAACAAACTTTTGTCAAGAATCTTTTTTCCATTACTCTAATAATAAACTTTTTTTCTATATGGTACATACTTTTTGGCGGTCACTATATATATGAAGTGAAGCAGCCAAACACATATTGAAACTCTCGTCGGTGATACTCCATTCACAAGCTCGCTCACTTTTCTGGAACACCGCAGACAAGTTGCCGATCTGTCTCTTTTTCATACATATTTTCATGGACGATGCTTTTCCGAAATATCATCAATCGTTCCACCGTTAGGGGTCCCATCGAGACCAACCCATCGAGCTCAGCCCTCACATCCATATGCCGTTACTTTGGAGACAAGCCAATCATCTCTTTCTCAACATCGTTTAAAAAAATATAGGCCATTCAGTGGTGAAAAAATTTCTACTCCCTATAACATGGATTTTCATTATATATATATATATATATATATATATATATATATATATATATATATATAAGATAATTATGGATCGTTGATTTAAAAAAGATTTATATATATTTTTTTACTTTACGTTGAAGAACTTTCAAAGACACTGAAATTTTCTTTGTGGACACAATGTTCGTATTGAAATTCATGTTGAAGTAAAGTTTGAACATACTAGATTGAAATGAAGTTTTGTTTTAATTTTGTATTGGTCATAGAAAAAATAATGTATACAACGATCATGTAATTGCTACTAACACACGCGCACGAGATTAACGATAGTCGCACGATATTTACGACACTTGCTTACGTCTCGTGGTGTCAACATGATCTTCACATAATATACCTACTATTTATCCTGTTTTATCCCTGGTCCTATAGATATATGGCAATGAATTCCATAATAACAAAATTATTTACTGAATTGACACATATTTCTATGTAACCCTTTTACGTCTGATTGCGCTACTTATTTTTTAGAGATGAGGAAATTCGGAAGTCTCTTTCGCTAAAACAATGCAATTGAACAAAATGCAACCGCGGACTTATTCATAGAAATTTTCCATAAATATCTCTAATGAAGACCTGTAAGATGGTTTTCTCATAATTTAAATGGTATTTGCAGCGTTGCTATTTACATGTCGATAAAAACGATTTTTTAATCGTATTTTTTAATTATGATGTTTGCCTAAACCACACGTATTTTCATAAGTTATATCAATACCAATCAATACAGGGTGTTTCAAATTTGATCCTCACCATTGGGATCTCGGAAACTATGAGAGATACGAAAATGGTTAAATTGGGGCAAAGTTGCGTATTTACCTGACTAACAATATGCCGTTGAGAAAGTTCTGAAATTTCGCGTATATCCGGAGATATCCGGAAATAACGGAAATTTCAGAAAATGGTTTTTATTTTTTTCTGGCTTCATTTTTCGAAAAATTGGAGATATTGAAAAAAAAATTATTCTTATCATAATAGGCTTTGACTTTGATGTTTCCAAATTTGACTTCCAATTTGTTACACTCAATAATATTTTGTTATTGTACAAGTCATTCAATTTTTGGAGAAAAATGGCTTTCACGAATGAAGAAAAAAGAAATATGATACAAATTTATTACAAATACAATAGAAACAGTGTTAGGACATCGGAAATGTATTTAAACTTGTATCCCGAAAGACGACAACCACATTGAACTATGTTCAAGTTATTAGATCAAAATATCACCGAGTTTGGTTAATTTGAAAAGCCAATGAAAAAATACGGAGACAGAATCAACCATCAAAATTTGATAAATGAGGTGTGCATGAGGTAAATTAGACATTGTCCTTTTCAATGAAAATAGAACTTTGAACAAATAACAATAATTAACTGAAATGTAAAGACAACAGTAAATCACAGCAAATGCTCAAAATGCTGGCCTTGTTCATGATAACACAACTGTGCCCTTCTTCGAATATTATTGACTGCACGATTAATTTCCCTCCTCCTCAATCTTCCGAACTCTCTAACAATGCTATGTTGAAGATCCTTAATATTTTGATATTCCCTCTGACCATAAACTCTATTTTTCAGTGTACCCCATAGGAATGTATTCATTACATTTATCACCAAACCTTTCAGTCAGGTAATTGGATACTCGTCTGGTAGTGTGCGGTGGAGCACCATCATGTTGAAACCAGACGTTGTTATAGTTAGCCAAAGGTAGACCATCCAAATAGTCTTCGAAAATCGACATTAAAAACTGGTGATAGGTTTCTCCATTAAGAATTCCGTCAAATAAATGAGGACCCAAAATTCTATCTTTGTAAATTCCTGCCCACACGTTAATACTAAATCGCACTTGAGGTCGAATTTCTCGGAACTGCCTGGGGTTGTTTATGCTCCAAATGTTTTCGTTATTTCGGTTGAATATCCCACAATTCGTAAAAGTGCTTTCATCTGTCCAAATTACATTTTCCAAGAAAACAGGAAAATCAGGTCTTATTAGCCAATTACAAAATTCTAATCGCCTTTCGGGATCACCTGGATGCAATTTTTGAGATATGTGTATTTTGTAACATTTTAAACCGCTTTGTTTGAGATGTCTCCAAGTACTTGTATGACAAATATTCATATCGGAGGAAATTTGACGTTCAGATTTCCACGGGTTCATGCTTATCTGCATATTATTAATTT
Source organism: Chrysolina haemoptera (assembly GCA_958298965.1). Classification (NCBI taxonomy): domain Eukaryota; kingdom Metazoa; phylum Arthropoda; class Insecta; order Coleoptera; family Chrysomelidae; genus Chrysolina; species Chrysolina haemoptera. The sequence continues at coordinate 31,655,904 of OY282584.1, forward strand.
TTATTGAAAAGGACACAATGTCTAATTTACCTCATACATACCTCATTTATCAAATTTTCTTTAAGTTTCCTGGTCCATTTTGTCTCCGTATTTTTTCCTCGGCTTTTCAAATGAACCAAACTCGGTGAGATTTTGATCCAATAACTTGATCATAGTTCTATGTGGTTGTCGTCTTTCGGGATACAAGTTTAAATACATTTCCGATGTCCTAACACTGTTTCTATTGTATTTGTAATAAATTTGTATCATATCTCTTTATTCTTCATTCGTGAAAGCCATTTTTCGCCAAAAATAAAATGACTTGTACAATAACAAAATGTTATTGAGTGTAACAAATTGAAAGTCAAATTTGGAAACATCAAAGTCAAAGCCTATTATGATAAGAATTAATTTTTTTCAATATCTCCAATTTTTTGAAAAATTATGATAACTTATGATACGTCATTGAAAATGTAAAATCTGGTTCTATTCAAAACAGAAAGAATCGAATGTAGCGCCCATAAGAAAAAATAAAGTTGATGATGGTGGCCGGAAGACGAAACGTCTGATAGCAAATCTGAAAACACCATTATGTAGTAGGGGAAAAGTGGCAATGTGGAAGTGCAAGAAATTTCTGTTTTTTCCGGATATCTCCGGATATACGCGGAATTTCAGAATGTTCTCAACGGCATATTGCAGTCTTAGCAGTTCACATTCCTTCAAAACATGCCAAAGCAAAATCAAATGTCACACATGTTATCAACCACATCATACACTATTGCATTTTGATCGACTTCAGCCGCCTTCCTCTGTTGGAAATTACGCTGAAAATATTTCTTCCTCCTCTTCGAACATTCCAGAACAATCTGCATCATCTGTTCCCTCAATTCAAACCGCATTTCTTTCATCCTAGTCCAGTGTTCTTTTATCCACCGCCCAGGTGGAAGTGCTGGATAAGTTTCAAAAGCTCAGATGTCTCCTGGATTCTGGTAGCATGAGCTCGTTCATTACCCAAAAGAGCGCAAGGCGTTTACACTTGCACACCACTGATCTAACAATTCATCTCAATGGTTTAGGCTCTATGCAAACTCTTGCCAAGCATGGCGGTGTTACTCTCTCTATTCGTCCTTGCAACAGAGAGAAGCCTATCATTATAACCGATGCCATCGTATTGCCTAGTATTTGTGGACGGTTACCAAACACGATTCTCCATCCTAAAAGTTGGCCTCATATTTTGACTCTGGATTTGGCAGATCCCGACTTTCATATCCCAAGTTCTATTGACCTTCTATTAGGTGCTGATATATTTTCGCGCATTTTGCTTGATGGTCGAATTTTAGGAGGAGATGATGAACCAGATCTCCTGAATACAGTTTTCGGGTACATATTAACTGGCCGAATCAACAATTCACCCACAACCACCACACTCACTTCCTTCTTTTGCACGGCCGAAGAATTGTCCTTGGCAAATACAGTAAAAAAATTTTTTGAAGTCGAGCAAGTCCCACATGTCCGTTCAATATCTCCCGAGGAGGAGGTATGCGAGAAAATGTTTTCTGAATCTGTCACTAGAATACCCAGTGGTCGATATGTTGTGTGTCTACCTTTCAAAAATTCACTCCAGCTTTTCCGAACAGTCGTTCTTTAGCTCTCCAGAGATTCATGTCTCTCGAGAGAAGACTTACCAAACAGCAATCTTTATATATTGAATATTCCGATTTTATGAAGGAGTATTTGGATCTTGGCCACATGGAGCCAGTCACTGAATCTTCCCCTTTCACTTACTATATTCCTCATCATTGTATTCTCAAACCTAGTAGCACTTCTACTAAGTTGAGAGTTGTTTTCAACGGGTCGGCAAAACTACCCAATCAGACTTCGTTAAATGATCATCTTTACATTGGCCCCAAACTTCAGAGAGATATCGTTACGATTCTCTTAAATTTTCGTTTTCACCCCATTATTTTTACCACTGATGTGAAAATGATGTTTCGTCAAATCCTTGTATCACCAGCTCATTGTGATTACCAACGCATCCTTTGGCGCTTTAGCCCAAACGACCCCGTTCAGGACTATCGACTCCTCACCATCACTTATGGTTTGGGCCCCAGCCCTTACCTCTCAAATCGCACTTTACTTCAATTAGCGCACGATGAGGGTGCTGTATACCCTCAAGCGGCTCGCATTCTCAGAGAGGACACTTATATCGATGATATTTGCACAGGTGCCTCGACTCTTGAAACTGCCCTTGACGTTCAATCTCAACTTATCTCTCTTATGAAAAAGGGTAACTTTGAACTACGAAAATGGTCTAGCAACCACCCCGCTTTGCTGTCTCACTTACCAAATTCACATCTATCAGTCGATCCTCTGGATTTCGATAATGATAGCGCTAGCTCTTTGAACATTCTAGGGCTACAGTGGATTCCTACGACTGACTGTTTCAAATTTTCTATCAAATCTTCAAATTCAAATTGTACAAAAAGAAATCTTCTTTCGAATCTCGCCAGATTTTTCGATCCGTTAGGGTTTTTGTCACCAGTCACATTCTTGATAAAACATCTCATCTAGAGAATATGGGAATTGAAATTGGATTGGGATCAAACTCCACCGATATTATTCGTCTTTGGGAGCGATATCTCCAGGATTTGTCATTCCTAACTCACTTGCAGTTTCCACGTCGCTTAATTGCTGATGATTCTATAACTTGTGAGCTACATTGCTTTGCAGACGCGTCTGAAAAGGGATACTGTGCCGTCGTGTATCTTGTTTGTATTTCATCTTCAGGCGAAGTTACGTCCAATTTCGTGTGCTCCAAAACCAAAGTCGCCCCTATTCAGAAAAAGAAAACGGTACCAAAACTTGAGCTCTCCGCAGCAGTGTTAGCTGCCAAATTAGTCTCATTCGTTCAAAAGATTATTATAGAGAGGGTATCTCACTCCAATATTTTTTGTTGGACCGATTCAACCGTCACTCTTGCATGGATTCAATCGAGTGCGCATAGGTGGAAAACCTTTGTTAGCAAAGTTTCTTTCATTCAAAACACGGTTCCGCCAAGTTCGTGGTTTCATGTTATTTCCGCTGATAATCCCGCCGACATTGGTTCCAGGGGGCTGCTACCCTCTAAGTTAATAAATAATTCGCTATGGTGGGCGGGACCATCATTCTTGCAAAATTCGAATCGAACTTGGACAAACACGGAATTTCCACCGTCTCTCGAAGCATTACAGGAGAAGAAAATAGTCACCCTTACTCAAACCATCTCCCCTCATTTTCTCGAAAACCTTCTGAATGAAAATTCTTCTCTGAGTACCTCCAATCGCATTCTAGCATACATATTACGGTTCATCCACAACTCGCGTTTTCCTCAAGATAAAAAAATGAGTAATCTCACCTCGAAACCCTTACTCAATAATGATAATGGTCCATTAAATTCCAAACTATTTGACTTGATACCAGTAAAGGAATAATTAAGTGCCTATGGTGTATTGTTTATTGGGTGGGCTATACCTACCCATCAGGTAGGGTACCTTCCAGTACACAGATTAACCCATGGTAATTAATTATTTGATATAAAAAAGACTGGTATGCCTATTTACAGTTAGTTTAGTAATCCTACTGATGAAGGTAACTTTGTTATCGAAATGCGCATCTAGGAATTAAATTACTTGTGTGGTGAAGGGGTAAAATACTTTTTTTTCTCATTGAGTGACACCACAGGCGTCCAATATCCCATTTTCGAATCTCACCTCCTTAGATTTCCATCAGTCTTCGCAAAGTTTACTCAAAATTTATTTTTTCCTGATCTTCTTTTTCAGCTTCAACACAAGAAAGATCTGCCCAAAAACTTAAGAAAATTGTCTCCCTTCATTGATGGTCAGGGTCTCATAAGAGTTGGAGGACGTCTTCATCTCGCACAACTAGCTTACGATAAAAAATATCCAGTACTCCTGCCCTCTCGTTCTCGTTTCACTACATTAATTATTGAGTATTTTCATTCAAAACACCTGCATGCTGGTGTCCAGACTGTGCATTATCTTATTTCCCAAACATTCTGGGTACTATCGGCCAAGCGCACAATTCGTTCTGTACTTTCAAAATGCATTCGCTGCTGGAAAACAAATCCCATTTCACCTTAGCCGCCAATGGGCAACTTACCACTTTCACGCATCACCCAAGCAAAACCATTTTTGCATGTTGGTGTTGATTATGCTGGTCCTTTCCGAATCACTATGAGTAAAACTCGCGGTGCTAAGACTTTGAAGGCCTATCTCTGCTTATTTGTATGTTTCGTCACAAAAGCTTTGCATCTGGAGGTCGCTTCAGACTGGTCTGCTGATGCTTTTTTGGCAGCTCTACGGCGATTTATATCTCGTAGAGGACGTTGTCAATCCATTTACAGTGATTGCGGTACCAATTTTGTTGGCGCTCACAAACAGATTAATTTCTTCATGCAATCTGCAGTATTAAACGAGAGCATCTCTTGGCATTTCAGTCCACCCTCAGCCCCAAACTTTGGTGGACTGTGGGAGAGTGGAGTGAAATCCGTTAAAACCCATTTCGCACGAGTGATTGGAGAACAGGTACTCACCTACGAAGAGTTGCAGACTGTATTCATCCAGATCGAAGCAGTTTTGAATTCGCGCCCACTCGTTCCAATCAGTAATGACCCCAACGACTTTTCTGTATTGACACCAGGCCACTTTCTTACAATGGAACCACTAGTCGCCCCACCATCTCCAAATATTCTTGATCTATCTTCAAACTGCCTATCGAGGTGGAACTTGGTACAAAAACTGTACGGAAGTTTCTGGTATCGCTGGTCGCAAGAGTACCTTCACACGCTCCATCAGAGGAGTAAGTGGACTACCGAGTCGATTCCAATTCGGAAAGATTCCCTAGTTCTTATAAAATCAGAAAATACACCCCCATTACAATGGTCAATGGGTCGTATTGTTGATGTTTTTCCAGGATCGGATGGTAAAATCAGGGTAGCCACCGTCAAAACACAAAATGGAGTTTTGAAGAGACCAGTTTCAAAACTTTGTCCACTTCCTCTTGATCATTCTTGACATTGAAAAATACATAGTATTTTTGGTGGGCGGTATGTCGCGTCCACACGTTCATGTGTTCGTTTTTTATATGTTCAATAAACCAGTTTAATTTTTAGTTATTCATATTTCATTTATTTTTGTACTCTTACACAAAATCATAGTGAGTGTTCACCGGTGACCAGCACATTTTATTTGCTCTCCGTGTACATTTTTATTTTATTCAAAAAAACCCACAAGATCGTAGCCTTGCTGCCCGAACGAGACAGAGACGACATCGAGAGTTGTATACGTTCGCATCTCCCGCATATCCCACAACTTTGAATAAAAACCACATTTTCCTTAACATTCTTATACAATATCCATACCCTTAATCTCAACCAAGTGAAGTGCTCGCATACAGTTACGTCACTATAGTTCTATCGCTAGCTGAAGAAAGAAGACCGAGCGTTAGTCAACAATATTCCTCACGCTCCAAATAATTTCCAAGAAGCACGAAGTGAAAGGAACTAAAGGTAGGATCTTGGGGTTTTCGTGGTTAGTTCACAATTGGTTTCTCCTCATCATATCTCTTCAACACCCGCGAAATACGGTCCACTAGAGTCAAGAGCTTTTAGTGCAGCTTCCAGATAAAATTGTTGATTTTTATTGGAAGTCGCCATCACAGTCAAAACAACCGCTATGAATAATAACCAAATGTTTCTGTTTCATGTCTTGCTGTGACCAGCTGAGGAGTGAAAAAATGGGGACTAAACACATTGAGGATACTTCAAGCACAAAAGTAACAGCGGTTTCTGGATTAGAACACCATGAAACTTCCACCCCAATACTTAATTCTAAAATTATACAAGGTGCCATCTATAGCTGGCATAAGTTTTATTTATCCCTAATATTATACTTCCATGGCTAGATATTACCTGTCGAAAATTGGAAAATTGGGGTGAACATCCCTCTGTCACCGAGAAAACATATCCTGGTTCTGAATCTACCGCAAAGCCCCCAGATTCCGTTGCCCGGGTCAGGAAATCAAAGAGGATATCATCCTGTAAATGGTAACATATCTTACTTTCTATTTATTTATTTATTTATTTATTTAGCGTGTTCTGAACGAGATCTTGTCAGGGATTGTTTTCATCACAAAAATTCTAGTTTGGAACAATCTAAATCACTCAGATCTTGTTACTTAAGTCACCAAAGTATACAAGGAGTCATCTGTAAAGCTAGCAACAAAAATTACTCAATAAAGAGTTGGACATGTTTCCACTTACAGATGACTTCCTATATAAATTCATGATTCGAGCAACGAGATCTGGGGGCTTTATGGTGTTCTGAACCAGAATTTGGTGTTAACTCGGAGATGAAACAATCTTATTATGTTTTTCCTGACTGATCATATCAAGCCATAAAAAAGTAATATTTTTTTATTTTGTACAACTGAACGTTTTTTGTTACTTTATTTCGAAGAAGGATATTTTTAAATCAACAAAACGCAATTTTGCCAGGTATAGATTACATCCTGTATATTTTTTTGATTTATGAATTGGGTTCCATAGATTTAAGGGTGTCTTGAACCAGAATTCGCTGTTACGTTTGTGCTACAAAAATCCTTGATGTGTTTTCCCACTTTTTCGCTTTTTGACTGGTCATCACTGGCCATGCATTATTCGAACATTCTCAAGGAATTAATTACTATGGAAAAAAAAATTAAATCAACCAAACATTAGGGATGAATGAAAATCAATAATATGTTACAGATGACACCCTGTATATTTTAAATAATCAAGAACTGCTATTTGGGGGGTTTCTGAGTGATCTGAAACAGAACTTAGTGTTATTTTTGCGATGTCAAAAATGAATATATTAATGAAAAGTAGGAAAGATTAAAATTATGAGGCAGTTCACACAAATAAAACTACAATAACAAATGAAAATAAAATATTATTTGTCTCAAATTACTATGGAAAAAACGTAGCTTTGGGTCTCAAAAAACTAAAAATGCTTCTCGGTAGAATATATTCAAAAAACTAACGCAGGAGTAGAAGAAATTTTCAAAACAGCAATAGCGAGTACAACAAACTTTACGAAAATGGCATATATTTATTATCTGGCTCAAGGAAACAGATATTGAAAAGCTGAAAATGTTTGTTGATATCGCGAAAACTGTAAATATCATCATAATCACCCAACCGTAAATCCATAAGAAGCAAAATAGTAATGTATCAATTTATGAAAATAATTTATACCTAGCTAAAAAATTGCATGATTACAGAACGACCGTAAAATCATTTGAAAATGACAAATTTTTACAGAAGTAGTAATATTCTGAACAAAACCAGAATATATTTTTTAAGTAAATCGCTTATTAACTATATAAATGATCATTTCACCAATTCTGATGAAAAAGGGTATAGAGTATATTCTATTTTTATTGGAAATTCTCTATAAGAAATTAAAAGACGTGAATTGTAGAAAACGTCGAAAAGTTATATTGGTTTCTTAGTGACAATTCAAGTATGATAAATTTAGCTACAGTGTGTTAGCAAAATGTAAGATACTACATAGGCGCTCTCCAAAAAAAAAAAAAATCATAAACATACATATTAATAATAACAATACTATAGGTTAACAACAATAATGTAGGTATCAATCAATAACAACACAAGTTGAGTCCCAAGAAACTTTTTTTGGAATCTTGTTCACTTCTGGTGCACCTGGCAATCTACCTTGAATTTCTATGAATGAGTTCTCAAGATAAGCTGGTTTTAAACGATCGATAGATACTGTTGTAGAATCACCATTGACATCTATAGTAAAAAAATTTTCATTCCGTTGAATGACCTTGAAAGGACCAGTGTACCTTGATTGCAAAGTTTTGAGTACAGAATCTGTTCGCATAAACACATGTGTGGAGTTGAACAAATCTTGAGAAATGAATATTTTTCTGTTATACTGATCTCTGGTACAAGCTGGTCTGAGGTTCTTAATATACATTTTCAATTTAGTAACGAATGACGAATTATCCAAAGCAGGCTCATTGGATGATTCAAAAAATTCATTTGGTAAACGAAGTGTTGTTCCATAAACCATTTCCGCAGATGAACATCCCAAATTAACTTTAATAACCGAGCGAAACCCGAGTAGAACTAACGGTAAATAATCAACCCAATTTTGAGAAGCATCAGCATAACATCTCAAGGAAGATTTTAGTGTTCGATGAAATCTTTCAACAATACCATTACTCATAGGGTGATATGCACAAGAACGAATTCTTTTAATACCAAGAAAATTTGTTAAATTTCTGAAAAGAAATGATTCAAATTGTCTTCCTTGATCGGTTGTTATAATTGAAGGCACACCAAACCTTGATATCCAACCTGAAATTAAAGTGATTGCAACAGTTTCAGAAGAAATATCGGATAATGGGAATGCTTCAGGCCATCGGGAATATCTGTCGATACAAGTCAATAAATATTTGTATCCTCGAGAAGATGGTAGAGGACCAACCAAATCAATGTGAATATGATCAAAACGTGCGTCTGGATCAGCAAATTTCTGCAAGGGTGCCGATGTATGACGTTTTATTTTTGCTTTTTGACAATGAATGCAGTTTTTCGTCCAATATCTAACATCTTTATTGATACTTGGCCAGACAAACCTTTGACTAATAAGTTTTTGGGTCATACGAATGCTAGGATGTGATAATGAATGAAAATTATCAAAAATTTGTTTACGAAATGTTGAAGGAATAAATGGTCTAGGATTTTTAGATGAAACGTCACAATATAGAGTTGTATTATTAGTGTTCCCAGGTATAGGAATTTGCTTTAATTTGAGTGAAAGTTCAGATTTTTTTAGTAGGTTTAATAATTCGGTATCATTCTTCTGATGTTCGGCAATGAGTTCATAATCCACGATCAAATCGCATTTATTCAAACCATTAATGTTGATTCGGGATAGAGCGTCAGCCACTACGTTTTCGGAACCTTTAATGTAACGAATGTCTGTAGTGAATTCTGATATATATTCCATATGTCTAATTTCCCTAGGATTATGGTTTTCAAAATTTCTGGAGAACATGAACGTCAAAGGCTTATGATCTGTGAGAACAAAAAATTCTCTACCTTCAACGAAATAACGAAAATGTTTTATTGCTAGAAAAATGGCTAGTAGTTCTTTTCCGAAAGTACTGTATCTCGTCTCAGTTTTGGACAATTTTTTTGAGAAAAATGAAATCGGGCACCACGAGTTATTTATATATTGTTGTAATACAGCACCAACAGCACTGTCAGAAGCATCAACTGCTATGCTTGTCACTGCATTATGTTGTGGATAATACAATAAAGTTTGTTTTTCGAGTGCAAGTTTAATATTTTCAAAAGATGAATTTGAAACTTCATCCCAAACCAATGTATCTGAGTCTTTAACCTTTTTTTTTTTATTTGCAAGCATATTGTGAAGTGGTTCCAGTATCTTCGCACAGTTAGGTATGAAACGATGATAGAAAGTAACGAGGCCTAAAAATTCTCGAAGTTTACGAACTGTATTAGGTTTACAAAATGTTTTAATAACATCGACTTTTTCTAGCAGAGGTTGTATACCAGTGGAATTGATTTTGTGTCCTAAAAAATTCAGTTCCTCAGATCCAAACTCGCATTTATCAACATTCAAAACAATTCCGTATTTCTCAAAACGTAGAAAAATTTCTTTCAAATGTTTTTTATGTTCTTCCACTGAAGAACTTGCAATAAGAACATCGTCTAAGTAGGCATAACAAAAATCTAATCCGTGAATGACTTTATCAATAAACCTTTGAAATGTTTGTGCTGCATTTCTTAAACCAAAACTCATTCGAGTGAATTCAAATAAACCAAAAGGAGTTATAACTGCGGTTTTAGGAATATCACAAGGTTCGACAGGTATTTGGTGATAGGCACGAACTAAATCAAGTTTTGAAAAAATTACACAATTTTGAAAAGGAGAGTAAAATTCTTGTATATGTGGGACAGGATAGCGGTCAGGAATGGTTACCTTGTTCAGGGCTCTGTAATCACCAACAGGCCTCCAGTCACCTCCTTTCTTTGGTACAACATGTAATGGAGAAGACCAACTACTAGAAGATGGACGAATTATTCCTAGTTCTAACATGTGATCAAATTCTTGTTTTACGATTTTTAATTTCTCTGGCGCTAACCTTCGTGCACGAGCATGAACTGGAGGACCAGTTGTTTCAATGCAATGTGTAATATCATGTTTGACATCAAAGTAATTAACGTTACTCTGAGTTAACGATGGAAATTCTTTGAGAATGTTTTGGAATATGCAATTTGAATCACCCTGTAGATAGAAAAGTTGATATAACGGAATATTTGACATTATACAACTGACATGAAGTCTTGTCAAATTATCCAATAAAATATTTTTAGAACTGTCAACAATTAATTTAAAATGTTGTAGAAAATCAATGCCGATAATAGGGTATTTTACATCAGCAACGATGAAAACCCACTTGAAAAGACGTTTCAACCCTAAATCTAAGGTCATTGAACGAGAGCCGTAAGTTTTAATCTTACTATTATTGGCTGCTTGAAGTGTGAAATTTGATGCCTGTTTATTAAGAAGAAATTTTGCTGGAAGAGCACTAATTTGACTACCAGTATCTATCAAATATCTCAAACCAGATGTCTTGTCCGGGACGAATAAAAGACGGCCAGGTGCACCAGCAATGTTGGCCGTATTCAATTGCTGGTATGACAGTTTTCCGAAGACCATTTGCATGGAGGATTGCATTTTTGGGCTTGATTTCCGAACAATCTGTGGTAGTAACAATTTCTGGAAACGGAAGGGGATCTATTTCTTGAAATGTTCCTTGTTGAAAGGCGTTGTGTTTGAGAAAGTTGTGAGGATTTCATCAGGTCACGTAAGTCTGCAATTTCTTTAGACAATTTTGATATATCAGTATGACAGGAACAAGGTTTATTAACAGAATTCACACTTAGATATTCGTTATTGGATTGGGAGAATGTAGGAGTTATCTCCATGATTTTATCAGCTACAGCTGCTTGTGATTCTAATGATGACTCGTCTCCAAGGGTGGTTAAAATTATCTTAACATTTGTGGGAAGTCTTTGGAGAAAGATTTCTCTCAGTATTGATTTGTCGACAGAACTAGCCTGATTGCCAAGAAGTTGTTGCATTCTCCTTAGTAGTTGGGATGGTTTTTGATCTCCTAATTCCTCAATGGATAGGAGTTTTTGAATTCGTTTTCCATCAGAGAGTGAAGTTCTTTTCAATATGACATCTTTCAACGTGACATACGCATTTTCCGACGGTGGATTCAGTAGAACATCACGAACTTCGGTTGCTAGTTCTGGAGATAATGTTGATAATAGTACATTAAATTTAGTTTTGTCCGCTACTATTTTTCTGGTTGCAAAAATCGCCTCTATCTGAGCGAACCATATTACAGGGTCTTTGGGCCAAAATTCCGGTAGTTTAAAATTCATGACTGCCGAAACCTCTGCAGTTGATTCTTCCTGTGTACTTGTCATAGTGGAACGTCGGGGTCACCAATTTATAGAGTATATTCTATTTTTATTGGAAATTCTCTATAAGAAATTAAAAGACGTGAATTGTAGAAAACGTCGAAAAGTTATATTGGTTTCTTAGTGACAATTCAAGTATGATAAATTTAGCTACAGTGTGTTAGCAAAATGTAAGATACTACAAGGGCGTAGTTCACAAGACCACAGTGAATCAACTGATCAGCACCAAACAGTACTTAGTACGAAAAACCAGAATCCTGAACCTGATCAAAACTCAATCGGATCAAGAAGTTACTTTGATAGTGTGACGACCAACACTGCAATTACTTCTGGAATGTCTTCTAGTACATAACATAAATCAGTAAGAATATTTTTTTTACCTCAGACTATCAGAGCTGAGTCTACAAAAAATGTAACAAATGTTGTACAAAACAATTAAAACTTTAGTAAAGGTTCCATAAATAGTGTGTGTCATGTAAATGTCCAGAGATTTGTTAATAACTATAACTCTATCGAGGTTTTTACCGAAGATAAAAAATTGGATATCTTGTGTTTTTCGGAACACTGGATAACCAAAAATTACAACTATGGGGAAGTTCATTTAAGTGGCTATAAAGTAGCAGCAATTTATTGCCAGGAAAATCACATTCGTGGGGGTGTACTAATTTTTGTAAAAGACATCAAATGTAATGAATTAGAGTCTATAAAAAAGTTATCCGTTGAATGTCAAGTAGAAATCTGTGCAATTTTCTATCGTACAAATACAATTAAAGTCACTATCATAACAGCACACCACCACCAAGAGGTGACCCTCAAGTTTTCTTAAATTGTTTGTCTCAGACATTAGAAATAGCGGAGAGCAGATCTAACTTCACTATCTTGTGTGGAGATTTCAATATAAATTACCTATGACCAGAGGACAATAACACTAAACTACTCAGTGACCTTTTCAAGTCCTTCCAACTTAATATAAACTTCATAGGCCCCACTAGGATTTTTACGAATATAAATGGACACACAAGCCGGACATGCATTGACTACATGACATCTACCTATTCAGATCATTACTATGAATGCAGGTTAGAACAACCAAATATAGCAGACCATTTGTCACATATTCTAATGTTTCAGACAAGCAGGAAGCACTTTAAGGAGGAAAATAAAAAACAGATAATCAATCAATCAATCAAATTTTTATTGAAAAAGTTTTCTTCCACAACAAATATCAGAAAAAAAATCATAACATTAGTGCAAAATACTAGCTAATTCAACACGTCAAATTTCGGCTATATGGTCTATATGAAGACTATTATTAAATACACACACAAACACACTAAAAAGATGTTACGAAAACAAAATAATATAAACTACAATAACACTAAACAAATATATAGACACACATTGAAATATTGTAAAATTAACAAATCACATTAGGATTCCAGGAGAAACTCATCAACAGAGTAATATGCACCTTGCAATAAAAATAATTTGAGTTGTCTTTTGAACGCATTCATATTTGAAGATGATTTAATGTCATCGCTAAGCTTGTTATACAGCTTAACCCTGTAGCATATGGGATGATTCTGTGATATTGTCAATCTACCGTAAGGCTGGTGCAATTGGGAAGAACTTCTAGTAAAGTGCTCATGAATTTGTTCATTTCTGGGTATACTACAGATTTTTTTTTTATATATATCAAAGCTTGGTAGATATGCAAACTAGGCATTGTTAAAATATTATACTGTACAAATAATGGCCTGCAATGATCTCTAAAGGATGCACCTGCCATAATTCTTATAGCCTTTTTTTGTACAACAAATACTTCGTGGGCTTTGGCAGACAAACCCCATTGTTCTAGACCATAAGCTATTACTGCCTGAATTAAACTATGGTATAGCATTTTGAGAACGTCAAAAGAGACTGTTAGTCTTAATTGGCGGAATAAATATATATGTTTACTAAGCTTTAGTTTGACACTGTTGATATGGTGATTCCAGGTCAGCTTGTTATCAATATTGACCCCCAAAAATGTAGTAAAATTCACTTGATGTATTTGAATGAATTTAGAACAAGGCTAAACACTATAAACTGGTTTACAGAATTATATGATATGGTCATTGATGAAAGCTTTTCGTAATTTCTTGGAATTTGTTTCCTGGTGCTTCAATGTCTCATGCCCAGAAATATGTATCACTTTTAAAAATAATCCTAAATCCTGGATTACAAATGATATTATCCAGGAAGGCAAAAATTTGAGAGAAATGTTTAGATGTATCAAAACTTTTCATGAAGCAAATACCGGAAGCCTGACTTTATATCAAAACAGTTTAAAAGAACACAAAAAAAAACATCAAACAGGATAAAATAAATTATTTCAATAACAACATCCACAATGCATGCAAAACCAAGGCAACATGGAATATTATAAATAATGAATTAGGAAGGAAAAGTAAAAGATCTGACAAAATTATCAGTCTAATTAACAATGATCAAGAAATTACAGACCAGAAGGAAATAGCAGAATTGTTTGCTTACAATTTCTCAAATGCTGCCAAATTCGCAACTCAAAATAATTTTGGGCAAAACATTTCACTGCCTTGTACAGTCTCAAGGAATCACAATATAATCCATCCTTTCCAAAATGATTCGATTAAAGAACCGGAAGTGCTAGGCACACTAAAAATATTAAAAAATAAAAAGTCTACTGGAGTGGATGAGTTGTCAATAGAAAAAAAGTTATTGATGTAATAATTACCCCTCTGACTTATCTATTAACTCAGTCTTATCTACAAGGATAATTCCCTGAAGAATTCAAAAACGCATTAGTAATATCTCTTTTCAAAAAAGGAGACCGTTCTGATGTAGACAATTATAGGCAAATCTCTTTGCTCTGCTCACTGGCCAAGTTATTTGAAAAAATAGTCTCAAATAGAATTACCAACTATTTGGAGGAAAATAATATACTATGCAAAGACCAACACGGATTTAGAAAAAGTAAATCGATTGAAACTGCAAGGTATCACTTACTGAATCATATTTATAAAGAGGTGGATTCTAATAACTTTGTAATATCCTTATTTTTTGACTCGACAAAAGCGTTTGACACAGTGTCTCCTGAATGTCTTTATTACTTCGAATGGCGCACCATGACTGTACAATGTGAAAATTTCAGATCGGAGTGCAATGACGTATAGTTAGGAGTGCCACAGGGGTATTCTTGGACCACTGCTTTTTTTGTTATATGCAAATGACTTATCAGAATATCTGGAAGATTGCCACCTTACTATGTTTGCGGATGACACCACTATCACAGTTACAGGGGGGAATATTGATGTACTGCTTAATAAGGTAAAATGTATTATCAACGGATTTAGCTCCTGGTGTCAACGAAACAGATTAATATTAAACTCCACTAAAACACACAAATGTTTCTGATGACCTACAAGTCATTGACGAATTCAAGGTTAGTAGTGAAGTTAAATTTTTAGGAACCTATTTGGATGGAAGCTTATCATGGGATCAGCAAATACAAGATGTCTGCAACAAACTGAACAAGGCATTCTTTGCTTTAAGGCAAATGAAAGCATGCATGAATACAGTAGGTCTACAAGAAATTTATTGTACTATGGTATATTCACATATATCGCTCAATATCATACATAGCATGGGATTGCAGTAATGAATTCAATAGAGTATTTGTAGCACAAAAGCGTATTGTCAGACTAATTTTCAGAATGGAACACCAAGACAGCAGTAAACCAGTATTCATTAGAGAAAAAATATTTTCTGCTCCCTCTATATATACAGTGCGGCTTTTAATAGTCCCTCCCTGTTAACTTTTGAACGGTTCGTAAAAACATGAAAAAAAAAAACCGTTTCACCAATACTACTTTTTAAAATAAAACAAATGGTGATTGCCCGACAGGGGGGCGAGGGGACACATCAACTCAAAATTTTTAAATGGCATGGGAAGTCAAGTGTTACATCGTTGAAAAGGAAATTCCATTCTCTTTACAACCCTCTGAGGATTTGAATACTACTCATACCTCGATAAATTTGAACGGTTTGATGCGGAACAATGAAACCAAACATTTTTTGAAGGGTATTACCGATACTACTTTTTGAGAGAAAAAACATTGCAATTACTCGACAAATGGCGCTGGGGGCACATTATGAACAAAATTCAAAAATATTCAGATAGTTGAAAAGCTAATTGAATTTTCTTTTCACAATGTGACACTTGACATCCATGCCAATTTATAAATTTTGAGTTGACGAGCCCCCCCGCGCTCCCTGTCGAGCAATCAGCATATTTTTCATTTCAAAAAATAGTATTAGTGAAACCCTCGAAAAGTTTTTTTTTTCATGTGTCTACGTCAAACCGTTCAAAAGTTAACAATTTTAATTTTAATTTTTTTTTTTTTTTTAAACTTCTGATAAAGTGTTTCATAGCAAAGTAAAGCAACTGCAGCTGAATAAATGTTACTAAGTATAGTTATGATGAATTCCTGGATGATGATTTACGATGAGCACTGGTTTATTCATTTTGTCTTTTATTCTAAGTTTTATTTATTTTTATCTATGACGTTTTATATATATTTATAAGTATGACCTATATATTTCTATTTTCATTTGTTTCTTCTATTCTTATCTATTCTTGTCGATATTTTTACAAGGCAATTCATGTACAGAACTTTTATATTTATATATGTATATATTATAAGTATTAACTTTATATTTCTATTTTCATTTATTTACGTTGTAATTATATTATGTATATATATATATGTATATATTGTGTTCGGATAGGTTTCCGCGGTCAGATATTTGAAAACTGGAAGTTCGGGTTGAACTGCGTCTAGAATTTGTTGAAATTCGACGTTTCGGCTCCGATTTTGGAGCCATTTTCAAGAAAAAAGGATGAAATGATATATATATATATATATATATACACAATGTGTTAAAGTTATTTAATATTGAATTTCTAAATATTGTTTTGAGTAAACATTGGGTATATTATATATAAAAAAAAGAGAAGAAAAATGTATGTCACAGTAAAAATAAAGGTGTCATTCAATTATTCTTTACTAATAGTTCAGAAGAATTTCAACTTGGAGAAAACGGTACGAAAAATAAGTAGATTTGAAGAAAGTACCAGTCAAATAGCAGGTGCAAATACCAAACAGATGACAATTAAAGCAGAAGCCAGACAGGCCGATATAGTCTAGTCGAGGATTTCCTAGGATTTTCAAAACATGAAAATGGAGATAGGATATCTGAGAAAATGGCAAAATCATTGTTAGCCACTGGAAGCAAAAGGTCTAAGGCTACCAGTAAAAAGGCGATCGAGATTTAACTTAAAGCAGCTAGAAAATTAGCAGTTATTGAAGAAACAAGAGATCAAGAGAGAGAGAAGATATTTCTCAGAGAAAAAGAACTTATAGAGTCAAAAATGAAAATGAAACTCAGTGATATTGAAAGTAAATATGAAAGCGAAATTGAATATAACAATTTTCCACAAGGATCCGGAAATGGACTGGAGAAGGTAAACAATTGGTTCAAAAATCAAATTGAAGAGCAAGAGGTTCCTGAATACAAGTATCAAATCATGACAAAGAGAGATCCTGTAGAAATATTGCTCAATAGACAGTCAATAAAAGTGTTGGGAATTATATTCAGAGCAAAGCAAACTTTTGAATTAGGATCGAGTTTCAATATATTCAGAGTGACAGTACTTGTGACAAAAACTATAATATATCATATATATATGTAAACAACTTTTTTTTATCACATGAATTAGGAAAGTGCCTACTTAACCAAAAATTAACATACAGTGTGTTCAGCTTTGATTACCTCAATTTAATAATTACAACACTCGGCCCTAATCTAAGCAGACACACAAACTGATTAATAAAAATTTGTCATACTAAGGAAGGAAAAAAAAATTGGATCATTCATACAAATCTCAATTGTCACGACATGACTAATCCCTCGATACATTTCCAAGGTTTTGCTCGAGCTAAACATTTTGTCAGCATATCAGCCAACATGTTCTCAGTGCACAAATATTTTATATAGATTTTACCAAACTCTACTTGTTCCCTAACATAATGATATTTGGTTTCAATATGTTTTGTTTTATTCCTAAAAACGGAATTTACTACTAACTTTTGGGAACTTTGGTTATCATTATAAATAACAACAGCTTCCTTTGATGCTTCGGAAAGAGCTATGTATTCAGCTTCAGTAGAAGACAAAGCAACACATCTCTGTTTTCGGCTTTTCCAAGAAATTGGACCACCTGCTAATGTAAATACGTACCCAGTATAAGATTTCCTTGATGACAAATCATTTGCGAAATCTGCATCAGCGTATCCAATGATGTTGTTGTTCCCGACTGGATGATAAACGATTCCCATAGATTTTGTACCTTTTGAATATCGAAGCACCCTTTTAGCCATCTTCCAATGGATTTCTCTGAAGTATATGTTGAACTGACTCAGGAAACTTGTTATATGTGCTGTACATCAGCAAGGTACATCAGACCTCCAATTCAAGATTGGTAAGGAACATCTATTGTCTTACCCTCATCTGCCATCAGTTCCTTCTGAATATTTGAACTTCCTGGAGTTGAAACTGATTTACAATCAGACATATTGAACTTCTCTAGTAGATCAGCAATATATCTCTCCTGACTGATTCTAATGATACCTTTACTTCTATCTCTTTTGAATGAAATACCAAGGCCATGATGTATTTCTCCTAGATCTTTCAATTTGAAATGGTTGGAAAGCTCAAATTTCAAATTTGTCATTTCTTCTTTCCAATTAGTGAAAACAAAGAAATCATCGACCCAAAAAGCAATGAAAATCAGTTTCTCTCCATCTGATTTATGGTAAACTCAGTTTTCGTGACTGGACTGCTTGTAACCAATATCCAAAAGCGTTTTATGAACAGTTTGATTCCAGGCTCGTGATGCCTGTTTTCACCCATATAACGCCTTGTTCAATTTACATACCTTTCCTTCCTGTTCTTTGATTTTATACCCTTCTGGCTGTTCCATCTCTTCTAAAATCCCATTTAGAAATGCAGTTTCAACGTCCAGATGATGTATATCCATATCCATTTCAGCAGCGAGGGCTATCAATGTTCTCATTGAAGAGTATGTCACAACAGGTGAGAAAGTTTCCTCATAATCAACACCATGAGTTTGTCCATACCCTTTGGCAACGACCCTAGCTTTATACCTGATGATATCACCTTGTTCATTTCTTTTCTTTTTGAAAACCCATTTGCAAGGAATGACCTTCTGATCTTTAGGTCTATCAACAAAACTCCAAGTTTCATTAACCAATAAGGACCTGTACTCTTCCTCCATTGCTTCTCTCCATTTTTCAGATTCTTCCCCTGATAAGGCTTGTTTCTGGCTCAGATTTGTACAGCTCAAACCAAGGAAAATCTCTTATTTTTCTTTCTCTCTCAGGATATCTTGTATCTCCACTTTCTTTTTCAACCATTGTTGCATTTTCCTCATCTGAAATTCACCAACTGCTCATTTCCTACATTTTTTTCTGAACGCTTTTGGGATCCACTTGATTCAATTTCTTCAACAGCAAGGTCTCTAGAAGGAGTGAAAGAACTTTTATTATGCATACAGTCATTTTCGAATGTAAGACTCAGTTTGATTTTATGTTAATTTTCACATCCAGTACCCTCACTTTGTTTTGGAAAACTGTCCTCTAGGAAAATAACATCTCTAGCTTCTATTGTTTTTCTAGAACTTGAAACCTCGCTCAGACGATATGCTTTAGAAGTTTCACTATACCCCACAAATATATACATCTTAGATTTCGTATCCCACGTATCCCTCTCATGTTTGGGAATATGGTTTTAAGCCGGACCATTTCTCTTCTGGGGTCATATCAGTTACAGACCTGAGGTGACCTATGTTTCAAATAGACAGCTGTTTTCACAGCATCTTCCCATTAACCCTTTGGTAAACCAGCCTCTAGTAACATGCATCTGGCTTTTTCAACCATTCTCTACTCGAGCTTGAAACTCTACAAACTTTGATTTCACCTCAGTCTTAGAACTGATACAAAAAACAAATATTTTTCTTGTGAAATCATCAACATATATTTATTTCCATATAGTTAAAGATTCCGTACTAAAAGGACCACATATATCAGAATGAACAATATCAAGAATTTTCTCACCTCTTCTATGTTTAAACGCCTTGAATGGTAATTGGTGTTGCTTTCCACCGAAGCAGGCTTCGCAAATTTCATAATTTTCCTTTGAAAAATTCACACCATATGCCATTTTCGTTTTGAGAAGGTTCATACCGTATCGACACAAGTGACCCAATCTTGAATGCCAGAGATCTGCACTGCCCTTCCCATCGACTCTGAATACATGCGAATCAAATGATAAATCCAATTTATACATACCATTCTCTAAAGAAGCAAATAATAATATTTCTCCATCTATTTTACTCTCATCTCGTCTATAAAAAGAACAACCTTTAGAATCAAATACTACACAGTGAAACCTTTTTCTACTGCTTTTGAAACAGAAATAAGATTAGCATTAAAATTTGGGACATAAACTACATTTGTGATTGAATTTATCTGACAATAGTTCCTGAACCTTGACTATAAAGTTTTTTATTATTTGCAAGTTACTCCTAAACCTTCTAATGCACAAGCCATTAAAATAATTGAGTAAAATACCTTTGGAAAAAGTCATGTGTGGTGAAGCACCTGAATCAACATACCAACTATCAGAACTAATGTTAGCCGAAAGAACTGTAAGTTTTCAGGATAGTCCTTCTTGACTTTGGCATATTCATCGTCATTCTGCAGCTTTGGGCATCTAGGTTTGATGTGGCCTGGATCCTTACAGTTGAAGCAGATCACCTCTTTCCTCATGAATCCTCCAGCTTTCTTCTTTTTACTTTTTTCTTGTTTCTTCCAAAATTTCTTTTCTGTTACTGAACTGTTGCAGAACTTGAAGTCATCTCGTTGAGCAGTTTTGACTTCACCATCTCAGAAGTAATTTGGACATTTGAATTTTCCAGTGCCATGACGAGAGGATCATATCGAGACGTTAAACCACCAAGCATGATTGCTTCCCAATATCTGCTAGCTGATGTGCTAAATCGGTAATCTCGGTGAGATATTCTTCCATGGTATGGAAGTCAGACAGACGTAACCGATATAACTTTCTTTGAAGATATAGACGTCTACCAAGTCCTCTATCTTCATATGCCTTAGCAAGCATACCCCAAGCTTCCTCAGCAGTCTCACACCTTTTTACTAGTATTAGAGCAACTCCTTACAACGTTAAAGACATCTTGGTGACAGCTCTCATACTTTTTACTCGTTTTATCACCTTCTGGATATCCTGCTGCAGCTTCCCATAGACCTTCATGCATCAAGTACATTTTCATTTTAAATTAGTACATTTTCATTTTAAATTTCCAGGCACTGTAACCATTTCTATCATAAAGCGGTTTGATAACAGTTAAAGATACACCACTTGATCCACTTTCCATGACTGGTTCAATACTTATTAAAAAATTTCACCAATGGAACGTTTACATACAAAATGCTTTCAATAACGCTCTGGGCCCATAACCTGTTGTGAATTATATTCAGAGCAAAGCAAACTTTTGAATTAGGATCGATTTTTAATATATTCAGAGTGACAGTACTTGTGACAAAAACTATAATATATCATATATATATATGGAAACTGGAAGTTCGGGTTGAACCGCGTCTAGAATTTGTTGAAATTCGACGTTTTGGCTCCGATTTTGGAGCCATTTTCAAGAAAAAGGATAAAATGATTGAAAGGGTGTGAAGTAGATTCTAAGACCTAAGACCTTAGAGAGAACAAGTGACGAGACCTGGGGAGTAGGCAGATTGAGACCCCGGCGTCAAGTTATAAAATCCTGATGATACCTGAGGAGTAGGCAGATTGAGACCTCAGTGTAGAATCTAACTTCACACCCTTTCAATCATTTTATCCTTTTTTTGAAAATGGCTCCAAAATCGGAGCCGAAACGTCGAATTTCAACAAATTCTAGACGCGGTTCAACCCGAACTTCCAGTTTCCAAATATCTGACCGCGGAAACCTATCCGAACACAATATATATATAAAAACAACTTCAGCTTCGATTACCTCAATTTAATAATTACAACAAAAAGATTTGCCTTTATTCTTTGGAGATCCAGAAGACTGGCCGCTTTTCTTAACGCAGTTTAGAAAATCCACTGAAGCCTGTAAATTCACAAATGAGGAAAATCTTATAAGAATTCAGAAATGCCTCCGTGGAAGAGATGGGGAAACAGTAACACCATTGTTGATATCATCAAATGTGGAAACTGTCCTCGAAACCTTGGAAATGACATTTGGAAGACCTGAAATTATCATATCTATGTTGATAGAGAAAGCAAAGAAAACTCCGTCGCCGAGAGAAGGAAAGATAGGTTCGATTTTATTGTTTTCTAATGCAGTAACTAATCTTATAACTTAAGTTTTGGATTCAACAGGACATATGTATAACCCTCAGTTGTTAGACAAAGTAACCCGAAAATTACTATATTTTCTCAAGCTCAATTGGGAAGAATACGCTTTGAAGCATAAAAGTAATGTGCATCTGAAAATGTTCTTAGAGTGGTTCAAAGAAAAGGCGAAGGTTTCTTGTTATGTGGACAATCCAGTTTTCAGGATTGACATCTAATAGCTACTAGGAAAATGATTCAATTTGATCAGATTGGCCCAATTCTTTCAAAAACATCATTAGGTTGGGTGCTCCATGGAATTATGTAAGCAGACAAACAATAGATTCCTGTACCATATCTGCAATAAATCGGAAGAACTACCTGAAATGGTTAAAAATTCATTCACCACGGAATCTTTCGGAGTTAAAATCATGGAAAAATACAGAAAAACAGAGGAAGATGAAAGATGTGAAGCCCTGATGCAGCTAAAAGAAATGTTTCACCAAGTGCATATTCGGAAAGAACACAGACGAGCTCAGCGTTTTCTTTGGAGGGGAAGAAATAGAAATATTGAACCTGAAACATGAAATGATTTCGATGACATTTGGTGCGACTTGTTCACCTTGTCTTGCACAATATATCAAGAATCGCAACGCAAAAGACAATGAAACTGAATACCCAGATGCCTCCAAAGCAATTTTAGAAAAACATTATGTTGATGATTACTTGAATAGCAGTATTCCTGAATATGAGGCTATAAATCAGATTCAAAAAGTAATAGAAGTACATCGGAAAGGAGTATTTAAAATTTGTATCTCTATATCAAACTCCAAAGCTGTTCTCAGAAGCATTCCGGAGAATCTCAGATCTAATTCTACAAAAAATATCGATGAGTTCTCCCAAAACCGAACAGAAAAAATATTAGGTCTAAAATGGTTACCAGAACGAGATGAATTTGTATTTTCAACGAAATTACATAAAATTAATCCAGATATTTTGAGTGATAAAAAAGTTCCAACAAAACGAGAAATTTTAAAATTCTTAATGTCCATATCTGACCCACTTTGTTTCTTATGCAGTGTTATGATCACAATTAAAATTATACTTCAAGAAATATGGAATATAAAAATTGGATGGGACTAATTGCCTACCAGCTTCAATGACTGTTTGAGTAAATGGATCAATCAGCTACAGGAGGTCATTCCATTGATTAAAATACCGAGATGTTATGGACGATTTTCAAATCTGACTGAATCACAGTATACCGAACTACATGGGTTTTGTGATCTAGCGAAAAAGCGTTTGCGACTGTAATATACATTCGTTTCAGAAAAGAAACTTCTTTTGAGATTTCTTTGGTCAGTGCAAAAACCAGAGTATGCGCTCTAAAGCAGATCCATACCAAGATTAGAACTTCAACCAGCGTTAATGGGATCACGACTTATGAAAACGATAATGATGGAAGTTGAAGTGACTATTGACAGATTTTATATGTGGACAGATTCTATGACTGTATTGAGATGGATTACAACAGAGAACGTACGATACAAAACCTTCATTGCTCATAGGATTGGAGACATTTTGGAACTGACTAATAGAAATTGGATAACCACCAAAGAAAATGTCGCCGATGAAGCTACTCGCCCGTTCAATGACCAATTGTTCTCCAAGAGATGGTTCACGGGCCCAGCATTTCTACAACAGACTAATTCTGACTGGAACTTCGAATGTCACAAAAAATATGATGAGACATCAGAAGAAATCTTAGAAATCAAAAAGTCTCCTATTTTGAGTTTGAACATTTTTAAGAATTTCACAGATCTTCCAGATACTTCTCGATTTTAGTTTGAACGACAGCTTTGAGATTTATTGTAAACTGTAAAACAAGAAAGAAAAATCATGAACCTTTGAGTGTAGATGAAATTTAAAAAGCAGAAAAGTTATGGTATAGAGAAGTTCAGATATATGTTGAAGAATTGAAGAATCTAAAAATGGAAAAGACATAGATAAATCTAGTAAAATATACAAACTATCGCCTATTTTGATGTATGAAAGGAAGAATTAATAGTCAATGCGAGAAAATAAATTTTAATAGAAATCCAATAATCTTTTGATAAAGGGATGTCATATTAGAGCCAACCATAATGGGTATGAGTTTGTTATAAACGAAATACACCCTGAATATTTTGAAGAATTAACATTGAGACTTGGGGGTTTTAGGGTGTTCTGAAACAGAATCTGGTGTTATTTTTGCGATAAATAAATGCCTAGTATGTTTTTACCAATTTCGTAGGTAGCCATGGAAAATGGATATACGAATATTTCATTGATAGATATTTCTGAGTACTATATGTAATAAAAAACAAATTTTGAAATCAATTTACTGCCAAGAAAATACGAGGGTGTGGCTACTCAAAGTGGGACACACTGTATATATACAGTGCGGCTTTTAATAGTCCCCCCCCTGTTAACTCTTGAACGGTTCGGCGTAGAAACATGAATAAAAAACCGTTTCGAGGGTTTTACCAATACTAATTTTTGAGATAAAAAATATGGTGATTGCTCAATAGGGGGCTGGGGTGGGCTCATCAACTCAAAATTTTTAAATGGCATGGGGGGGGGTCAAGGGGCACACCGTTGAAAAAAGAATTCAATTATCTTTACTTTATAATTTTGTTCATAATTTTTTCCCAATTTCGATTTTTTATGCCTTTCGAAATTTTTAAGTTATTGTGCCCCCAGCGCCACCTATCAAGTATTTGCAATGTTTCTTCTCTCAAAAAATAGTATAGGTATATCCTTCAAAAAATGTTTGTTTTCATTGTTCCACATCAAACCGTTCAAATTTATTGAGGTATGAGTAGTATTCAGATCCGCATTTATATTTGATATTTCGAATTTGAATTGCAAAAAGGAAATATCAACGAAATTCAAAAAAATTTAGATGGTTGTAAAGAGAATGGAATTTCCTATTCGACGATGTGCCACTTGACCCCCCATGCCATTTAAAAATTTTGAGTTGATGTGTGTCCCCGCCCTCCCTGTCGTGCAATCACCATTTTTCTTATTTCAAAAAGTAGTATTGGTGAAACGGTTTTTTTTTTTCTTCTCATGTTTCTATGTCGTACTGTTCAACAGTTAACAGGGGGGGGGCTATTAAAAGCCGCACTGCATATATATATATATATATATATATATATATATATATATATATATATATATATATATAGCTAGGAAAACTTGTTGGGTACGCAGCATGCAGGAAGTATACTCTTATAACACTTGTTCCAATATTTCGACAACGTTTATTGTCATCCTCAGGGAAAGCTACAATATTATTAAAATACAATGAAACAATGACTAACAGTGGATTCCAAAAACTACTTACAGTGTCGGTGAGGTTATGTGCATAGATATTATAAAATAGACGTTAACAATAATTGCAATGTACATATTAAAACAATTTGTGAGAGTCCTTAAAGGTCATCATCAACAATTATTGAACTTTTATAGTTAAAAAACATTAATTATAATAAAATTGAAAAATTATTTCCTCATACCGGTATTTTAACGTCGGCATGGGAGAAGAAGAATTTAATTTAGGTTAACAAGTGAGGTTAGGTACGATCCTGCATGGAACAGTACTAAAATGAGGAACATTGACAGACTGAACCTACCATGGAACGAGACCTTGTCATTCAAACATGGAATGGCACAGAACACCATAGAAAAGACATCATATCATTAATTAATTATTTCCACCTATAGAGGGAGTACTCCGAATACTGAAATTATTCTTAAAAGTAAAAACAGATAATATGAATAGTAGACAAAATTATGTAACAATTATTTTGATTGAAGAAGTCTTAGTGACTCCTCAGATATATAGAAAAAATATATTGATAAAGATTTACGTTATAAATTTGTAAAGTTTAAATTACTGGAAGAGTAAAACATATTTTAAATAGATTGGGAGTTAAGGTCCCTTTCATTATGTGGATTTTGATCCAAGTGCAATAAGAATGAATATATTTCACTTAAATGGTTAATGTCAGTTTTTTTGTTCATACATGAGGATGACTGTGAGATGAAGGCCATCTCTAGAAAGAGTCTTTCATACTTGTTAGGTTCTTTGGCTAAGATTTTCGCAGCTTCAAAGTTGATATTATGACCTTCTGTCTGCACATGATCACTAAGTGCACATCTTTCTGGGTGCAATCTGTTTTTATTATATATATATACCGGGTGTCCACGGATGGTTTTTGAAGATATTGGAATGAAATTTGGAGAATCTATAATACATAAAACTGCATTTTTTGACTAGTGAGTCTTCTTCATGCAACTTCCGGTCTCACCGGAAGTGATATAAACTTTCTTTTTTAAATGAGACACTTGGTATATTTCCACTTTTTTGTCTCCATATGACATTCTGAATACAACCATGTATCATTTATTACTTTTTGTAACCAATTTTTTTTTTAATTTTGAATATTTTTTTTTAACCTAGATATATAAACACGTTCAAATTATCAATTTTAGACCTAAAGTACCGAAAAAATACAACTTTACGGTTTTCCTCTGGGTAAAATTTAATTTTTAAATTATTATTACTATTTTTTTTTAATGGCAACATAGTGGCTCGTCGAATCAGAAAAAAAGAGCATTTCATTACGATTAATTTGATACTGGGTATTAGGTCTCGAAGAAAATTTCGTCAACAAACTTAAAAATATTACGGTAGATCTTTCTTTTTGAGATTAGAATAATATTAAACATCATCAACATAATCATAATGAAAATCACAAAATTTCAAATAAAAAAAAAATAGTAATACAACTTCTAAAATTGAATTGTATGCACATAGCAGAAATATTTCGACTAAAAACAATATAACACAAAAATGTTAGAACTTGCTGAAGCTGAGTTATTTGTCAAAAAATGCAGTTTTAAGTCATATACAAATCCTTCAATTTTTTTTCTGACTCGACCAGCCACTCTATTGTCATTTGAAAATAAAATAGGAATAAATTGAAAATTAAATTTTACACAGCAGATGCATTTTAACAGAAAACTGTAAAGTTGTATTTTTCTTAATACCTACTTTAGGACTAAAATTAATAATTTGAACGTGTCCATAGCCCTCTATATTGAAAATTAAATATCGAAATAAAAAAAAAATATGGTCACAAAAAGTAACAAGTGATACAAAGTTGTATTGAGAATGTCATATAGAGACAAAAATGGTGAAAATATACTGGGTGTCTCATTTAAAAATCAAAAGTCAAAAATCAATTTCGGTGAGACCGAAAGTTGCACGAATCTGAGTCACATTTCATTTCAATATCTACAAAACCAAAAAAGTGCGAGCCACTATACCCTGAGATGAATAATAACAGAGTTACAGGGAGTTACAAATAAATCAATATTTTCCAGAATAACTCCATGACGGCTCAACTTTTCTTAATGAAATTTGATGTGTCACTTGACAGCATTCAGTTTCAAATCTCAATGCAAATCTTGTGTTTGTAACTCTAAACAGGAGCGTACCTGGGTACCCCAACTTTCCCCAACTTTCACGCCACTGGATTAATATCAATTTCGTCTTCTTTTTCTGAATTCTCAATATTTCCTTTACAAAAGAAGGATATATTTTGTTAACAAAAATATCAACGGTGTTCAAGATATTTGAAGTTGAATAAGCGCGTGCGTATGCGATATGGACACTATAGACTGATTATTTCGTTAGTTGCTATTGTAAGTTTCGAATATCTAGAAATTTTTGTAAACAAAATCCCTCTTAAATGGCCACAATTTTCAAATATTTGAATGTATACTCATTGCAAGCTATGAAACCTATTGGTTGTATTCTTATAGTTACGTACAAATTCCTTTAGATTTTGATTTGCACGCACTTATTCAACTTCAAATATTTTGAACACCGTTGATATTTTTAATGATTAAACCTATCCTTTTTTTTGTATAGGAGATATAGGAGATTCAGAAAAAGAAGACGAAATCGATATTAATCCAGTGGCGTGAAAGTTGGGGAGGGGCGATTATATAGGGGTACCCACCAGCCGTACGCCCCAGTTTGAAGTTACATACACATGATTTTCATTGAAATTTGGAACTAAATGCTGCCAAGGGACACACGAAATTTTATTAAAAATAGTTGAGCCGTTATGGAGTTATTCTGGAAAAGATATGCTTTTGTCACTTTCAACATCCTGTAACTCGGTTATTATTTATCTTCGGGTATGCTTATAGACCGGCACACAGCGACATTTTTCAATGTCTCATTTGATAAAGCTTGGTTCATCTTTTAATCTGTTGTAATAATATAGCCTAACAACAAAATCCACTCCTGCCACCTCAATAGCGGGACAACGCTTATCAGCAGCTTATCAATGTTGTTAAAAAAAAAACGAGTAAATGTCAAACATGATAAAAGCTGAAACTTTACCTATTGTTTAATGACATATCAGTGAGACAAAAAATCATTTCCTGCCACCTGTATCGTAGAAAAATGTACTCCTGCCATGGACCTAAAGATGTGAAAAAATATATAAAAATTGAAATGATAAAACCTGATTATTTTTTTTTAATAGTTCATTAATTAAGAAAGCAGAAAAACTTATGCTGCCAGCTATTTGTCGGAACCTGGCCTCGGCAGGAGCAAAACAGTTGCGCACGAACATGTACAGTATATTTCGCAGTATTATTTGATTCGCAATGTGCTAGATGGAAATATATGTAAGTTTTCAGTTCAGAACCCCTGTCCGTTGCCAGTTATAACAGCCTGCTTTGTCCCTTCTATTTATAAAGGAAGAGAACATTCAGGGACACCATAGTAATTATATCTTGAATTTGTTGGAATCTATGGAAATAAATAAGTCGAAGAAAAATTCCAATTCTATTATCCTCAACGAACAACTAGATTTAAACAATAGTCCTCTTCTGAACCTATAACTCAATGATGTAAAAAAAATTAAAAATTGATTGAAATGATAAAAGTTGATTTTTTTTACTGATAGTTTATTAATCAAGAAGGCAGAAAAACTTATGCTGCCAGCTATTTGTCGGAACATTGACTCGGCAGGAGGTTGTGTAGTTGTAGTTGGACAAGCGATACACAGTACAGGAACGACTCGTTCATTTCATATTTTTCGATAAATGATTTCACAATATCATTATAAAAATATCGATAAGTATAAAATATTTTCAATTATGGAAATATTGATTTAAACAATGGACAAACAGGAATCATCATTGAAATATCAAGTCACGCTAAATCTTCTTCGTCAGAATCCTCACTATCGCTTATCTGGTTGCTGGTCATTTCTTCGGGATCATCTACTTCCTCGGTATCATCATCTTGGAAGTTAGAGTCTGTACCTGGAGCATTGATTCGACTAGGATCCGCGATAACGACTTCGCCAACTGAAGTTGGTAATTGGTCGCCTTGAAACCATCGAAATTTCAACTTCTCTTCTATTTTTTGCCATCCACAGTCACATGGAGACAGCAAGGTGGGATATTGAGAATGTGCGTTGGACCATATACTGGAGATATAAGCGGATCTGAGTATCTGTTGTCGAAGCTCCGATTTGCACGGTGGCAAAATAGATGTCAAAGTTCTTAGTCAGCCAGTCGGGCCTCATTAACGTCTATTAATTGTTTGCAGCCATACATGCTGCAAACAAATTTTTCTAAAGTTTGGAAAATAGCATTTGTATCTATGTCTGGAAAATTCCGTAATTTCGAGAAGGCTTCGATTAATTCAGGAGACTTCTGCAGTATGGTGAATGGCCGATTCTTGTCGTTTTTGAAGAAAGCGGGATTGAAGTCAGACCCTGTGTCTTTGAAGTTGATGTTTTTCAATTCCGATGAGAAATCTGCAGGGCGCTTTTGATCACCATCGTTGATGTGATATCGTTGATTTCTACTCGTCCCACGCAATGTATGTTCATTATCTTTGATAGAAGGTGAAAAATATTCATCGAACGTTACTATGGCTGTTCTTGCTCCACATCTCGTAAACATCTGCAAAATTTTGGAAGAAATATTTCCAAAGGTTAGCGGAATGTTTTTCATCAGATGCAGAATGAAAAATCCATCAAAAATTTGGACGTCCACGTGTGATGGTGATTCTTTGTCTGTTTTTTTCTCAAGTAACTTCAATAGAGCAGATTTTTCGGTCTTGCACAATGTTCCATCGATGTGGCATAATGACAGTGGAACAGGAGTCAGCGGAAAGCTCAATATTTTTGCCAAATCTATCGAGTTCTCCAAAGAAATTCCCAGTAATCTTCCAAATAAGTCACGTTGCATGCGAACTTCGACAATTTTTCCTGAGATCTTCATTTTCTTTTTCTGTGAATCTGCGAAACTGTAGATTTTATTTCTTCTTATTGCCTTCTCAAAACGATTTACGTCTTCAGCACATTCTGTGATAAATGTTTCCCTTTGTTTGTTGCCATTCTCTTCGACGTTCAGAAGATAGTTTGCAATATTTTCATCCGCTGCCTGACCGCTTGAGATGTTGTACAGATTTTGCTTATCTCACATGGGTGATGACTTTTGTTCGTATACTGTGACTTCTGCACCACCGCTGTCGAGCCGAGATTGAGTTTGTGGTATGAATGACTCCAGTTAATTTATTAGCAGCATCCGCATTAATAGTTTGTTCAAGCGTCAGGTCTATCGGTTGTCGAGAGAAAGGCTTGGTAGTCCGTTTAATTCCAAACGATCCTTTTTCAAATTGCTCCTTCAGCCCAGGGTGAGTTTCATCTACTTTCTGAAGGTTGTTGTAATATTTGACCAGATATCTCGAGTAATTCTGTTGATTGAACGCGAAGAAAATATTTGCGATTTTTGGAAGTATGAATTTGAACATTTCGAAGTCAGCAGTCCGTATGCTTCTATTCAAAAGAAGATAATGGTGAACGAGATTTCTATAAATGAGGAAATACTGTGCGGTTTTTCCATGAACTCCAGCAAGTGTATCTGCCTGATATGCTTCATATTCCGTTAATAAGTTCAGTAAATGACCATCACGAATAGTTGGATTACTGTGGCGTTCGTTTCTTAGTTGTAGAAGACGTGACTTCGTTTCATCAGTTATTTCAACATTTGCTGATTTTGTGAAGCTTTCGAAGTGCAATATTTGTATTGCCAAACACGCAAGTGGATGAAGTCTTTTACCTCGATTGAAATGCTTACCAGTAATGAACCCATTCACAGAACCATTAGCTAAGAGCTCGGAGTCAACCATGATATTTGTTAATCCACAGCTGTCAATGTATTTCCCAATGGCCTTGAAGTAAGCCATCATGATGTGGAATGCTCCAACGTGTATGAATAGGTTATCGAAGCGAGGTTTTTCGGTGCATTGTAACTGAAGCGCTGTTTTTGCGATGCCCAAATCATACGTAACTTGCATATACCTTTCGCCACATTCTTCGGCAACCTTTTGGCATTGCACTAATGTCTCCAGAACAACATTGGTACATGTGGGAGAGTCATTGATAGTAGTCAGATATGAGATTTTTTGTTTGATGGAAGTGTCATTGTATAACAAAGTGTTGAAACCGACCCACATTGGCGTGCTTTCGATTTGAAGTGCGTGAGAGAGCATCCATGCTGTATCGATTTTTTGAGCTGATCCAATATTCTCTGACATTTGAGTTTTAGACGTAATATTGAGGGGCAGAAGAGTTTCTGTTATTTTTGCCTTCTTCGTATATGATTCTAGGTCATGAGTAATGACGTCAAACGAAGTACGACGCCTTTTTCTTTTGTTGCTACTATCCGATGTCCCGGGATTTTCATTGTTCACATCACTTTCGATTGATCGTTCGGCGGTGTCAGCAATATTTTGAAAAATTATTCCCACGGTGTCATGGAGAGTATCCTTTCCACCTTGCCTATACTTGCCTATACCTGGGCTATACCTGGGCTATACCTTAATTAACACCAATGTTAAATGAACATAACAAATAATTTGATATCTGCATTGTCTATACCTGGGGATATACTTCAATTAGTAGCAGTATATCGATTCTCGGAGTCAATATTAATGATGAATGAACATAACAAATAATTTGATAAATGCAGGTTTTGGGAATTGAGTTATAGGTTCAGGAGAGGACTATTGTTTAAATCTAGTTGTTCGTTGAGGATAATAGAATTGGGATTTTTCTTCGACTTATTTATTTCCATAGATTCCAAAAAATTCAAGATATAATTACTATGGTGTCCCTGAATGTTCTCTTCCTTTATAAATAGAAGGGACAAAGCAGGCTGTTATAACTGGCAACGGACAGGGGTTCTGAACTGAAAACTTACATATATTTCCATCTAGCACATTGCGAATCAAATAATACTGCGAAATATACTGTACATGTTCGTGCGCAACTGTTTTGCTCCTGCCGAGGCCAAGTTCCGACAAATAGCTGGCAGCATAAGTTTTTCTGCTTTCTTAATTAATGAACTATCAAAAAAAAATAATCAGGTTTTATCATTTCAGTCAATTTTTATATTTTTTTTTACATCTTTAGGTCCATGGCAGGAGTACATTGTTCTACGATACAGGTGGCAGGAAATGATTTTTTGTCTCACTGATATGTCATTAAACAATAGGTAAAGTTTCAGCTTTTATCATGTTTGACATTTACTCATTTTTTTTAACAACTTTGATAAGCTGCTGATAAGCGTTGTCCCGCTGGTGCGCCGGCAGGAGTTGATTTTATGACAACAATGCGTTAATATGACACGAAAATAATAAAATTATTGTTTATCAAATGTGTCAAAAAAAAATGAAATTTATAGCCTTCAAATGAAGTGGGGATTCTACCATAAGAGTTTGTCTCGGTGGAAGAATTCTAGAATCGTCCAGAAGATTTATTTCCAACTATAAGAGGCCGTGCTAGTCGCTGAAGAGGAAGTATTGGAAGATTTGAATAGTAAAAATAAATACTTATAGTCCAGTGATTAGTGTATTCTGTGTTGAAATAAATAATTTTAAAGTGAATTTGTGATAATTTACTACAGTGGTGTCAGAAGTGGATGTTAAAATAAAAATAAATACAGTGTTCGTGTAAGTAGACAGTTTGTATATTTCAGAAAAATAAATTGTTTGCGAAAAATAGACAGTTACTACATAACCATTTTTCGTGAAGTGGATAGTGGTTTGATTAACGGGAGTATATACTGATACACTCTCGCGTGGAAAAATAATAATATACTGGTGACCAGTGAAACTAACGTTCGCGTGGAAAATTCAATATATCGAAAAACTTTTGTGTAAAATAGACTGATATCCCGTTCAAGAACAGAAATGCACAAAAATTCAATTCCAGACCTGAGTTTGAACTTGGATGATGTTTAAAAGGATTTGAAAGATGTGAAGATCAGTACGGAAACAGGAAAAGTCTCCATGAAACCACCTCAGTTTGATGGAAAACACTATGGCAAATTACCGCCGACAATTTGAAGCTGCTGCAAAGGCGAATGAATGGAGTGCAACGAAAAAAGCTTTATGTAGCACTAATACTCAACGACCAAGAACCTGAGGACTATTATGAGCATCTGGTAAAACATCTAGAACTACAATATGGTCAGACTCAAATGGAATACGTATATTTATAGCTGACAGGAATTGGGTGAGCTAGACCGAAAAATGTAATAGAGCCATGCGGTTTTTGAATTCTTAGATGGATTTAGTTACCAAGAAATCAGGCAAGCATTGATATTAGCTCGTCCAACAGATCTCGTAGACGCACTGACACGCGCTTTGGATTTTGAAGAAGCAAAACAATCTTGCAAGAGCCAACGTAAGGTCCGGATGATGGAATAAGATCTACAGGAGCCTGCTACACTAGAAGCTGCCATAAGGAAAGTGATAAAGGAAGTATTGACTGCGAAGAGACGTAAGATGCCGGAACTGTAGGAAATTTGGACACGTGCGTAGCCAATGTCCAACCCTCGAAAGGTCGAGACCAACGAAGGTTATTGAGAAGGGGCAATCGTCGGCCTATACTTAGCAAGCCCCGGTTAACAACGCATATGTTGCTGTCTCCAACGACAAAACAAAGGAGCCTTCGTAGACAGTTTTTATGAACAACAAGCCTTGCACCATGCTCCTGGATACAGGTGCGACTAGGACTATTCTTGGACCTACATTTGCCAAAACACCGGCCAGAATTAAACCGTCGACTTGGAAGCTACGCACAGCAACAGGGGAGCCAGCTACTGTGTGTGGTGAACTACTGATTGAGCTGATTCTGGGCGGCACTAAACTGAAACATCTGGCGTTGGTAGCTCGAGAACGACGCAATCATCGGAATGGACATTATGTATTCAAAAGGGTTCAAGCTGAATTTCAGAGCTGGTACTTCATGGAAGAGGTGAAGAAATGATTCGTGTCCTGTTGGCTGAAGATGTGAGCGTACATGAGAGGCCTGAAACCATTCTTGAGGCTCGCATGGATGGCGTAGCGAGCCGTTGGAGCGTGGTGATGTTTGAGTCCGAGCTTCATGATGAGAAAATTGGACGAGGAATCGCACTAGGAAAGACCTGGCTGCGTGTTGATAAATTTTTGCTAGTAAGGGTAATGCATATCAATTATTACCCAGTGACCTTGAAGAGGGGAAGTGTTTTAGGGCACTGCTCGTCAAATTCCTCTGTGGTCTAGAGTGTACGAGGTACTGTTAGCAAAACAGCAACTTGCCAGCAGAATTGAAAAAGTTCAACACTTCATCGAAAGACAGCAGTCCAAATTCAGGGATTTAGTCAAGGAGTATAAGGACATCTTCGATACCGGACAAGAAAAAGGAGGTAGAATGAAGGTGGTCTAGCACAAAATTGATACTGGGGATGCTCGACCAATCCGTCAATCAGCCCGAAGACTCCCTCCTGCCAAAAAGGAAGATGCTGACAAGAAGAAGAACGATATAGGGAAAGTAGGAATAATTGAACTGTCCGACAGCCCCTGGTCATCTCCAGTTGTACTGGAAAAGACACGCTTCTGCATAGACTATTTTCAACTTAACAACGTAACGAAGAAGGACAGTTACCCTCTCCAGAGAACAGACGATACTTTAAAGTCCTTGGCTGGTTCAACAGTTTTCTCGACTCTAGATTTGAAGAGCGGATATTGGCAGGTAGAACTGGCCCCAAAAGATAGAGAGAAAACAGCCTTCACTATCGCCTCAGGATTTTGGCAGTTCATATTTTTATCATTCGGCCTTTGTAACGCTCTAGCCACCTATGAGAGATTGATGGAGACTGTGTTGAGAGGACTCTCGTAGAAAACGTGCCTGGTATACGTCGACATTATCGTAATTGGCAGATCGTTCGAAGATCATGTGAGAAATCTAGAGGAGGTATTTCTGCGCTGAAACTGAGCCCGAATGTCATCTGTTCCAGAAGGAAGTCCATTACTTTGGCCACATTGTCTCTGGAAAAGGATTTGCAGTGGACATCCACCAGCTTTGAAGTTTTCTTGGCCTGTGCATCTACTACCGTCGA
Organism: Chrysolina haemoptera; assembly: GCA_958298965.1. Classification (NCBI taxonomy): domain Eukaryota; kingdom Metazoa; phylum Arthropoda; class Insecta; order Coleoptera; family Chrysomelidae; genus Chrysolina; species Chrysolina haemoptera. The sequence continues at coordinate 31,691,515 of OY282584.1, forward strand.
TACGTGCTAGGGTTTGCCAACATAGCCAAACCTCTAAACAGACTGACCGAAGGACAGGCTTTGTTCCAGTGGTCTCCGGAATGTCAAGAGTCATACAAGAAGCTGAAAGAAGCCTTGATCAACGCACCGATCAATGAGCTATCCCCTACCCAATGAAAAATTAATTTGGACACTGACTCCAGTAACGTGGGACTTGAAGTCGTCCTGTCCCAGGTCCAAAAAGGACAAGAGAAGGTCATTGGGTATTTCAGCAAAACCCTCAGCAAACCGGAGCGCAATTATTGTGTTGTATTACTGTTGGCTGTAGTAAAAGGGGTAGAACATTTTTACACATTCGTCTACTGAAGGAGATTCCTGGTGAGAACTGATCATGCAACCCTCAAATGGCTTTTACAGTTTAAAAACTCCGAATGTGATTTCGACGTCGAGCAGTCACAAGAACGCCTATACACTATCACGGAGAGCATGTCCAGACGACTGTCGTCGAGCCGAAGAGAAGGACGCAGCCGTTCGTAGAACCACGGTGGTTGACGATAACTGGAAAGATGACAAAATCCAGAAAGACCGAGAGAAAGATCACCTTGGTCTGGTCATCGGCTGGAAAAAGGGTAACCGCAGACCATAATGGCAGGAAGTCGCACGCTATTTTCCTGTAGTTTAATATGGAAAATGGGATCTTGAAACGTGTGTTGGAGATTTGAATATTAGAAATAAATACTTATAGTCCAGTGATTAGTGTATTCTGTGTTGAAATAAATAATTTTAGAGTGAATTTGAGATAATTTACCATTCCCATTTTTTTTACTCCTGCAACAAAAAGTTTTCAGGATTGAAATCTACTTCTATAGAAAACTCTGTTCACAATAACATTTCTATTGCTAGCAAATTCCTTGGGGATTTTCGAAATTAATATCAAGACATTTCAATTCAAAATAGAAATTACAAAAAAAAATCAAGTATAATTTCAATTTATTGGCAATCAATCATTAACAACATTTTACAACAGTTATTTAGATTCTTTCAACTGCCGTTTCAAAAGATAAGCGTCACTAGGCTATTAAACTGCTAAATCTTAGTATAGAATATCTCATCGAGGTGCTGTTCATTTAACTGAGCCGTTGTTGTTGAATATTTCACCTTGAATTTGTATTTCTTGTGGGTGGAGTATCGAGCATGTAAAATCGTGTATTTTGTCGTTTCAACCTAAATATTGGTTTTTCCTGGTATAATTTAGATATGTCTGTGAATAAACTTCTTGGATCATTGTTTGAAACCTGTTGATAATGGATTGTGCCGTATGAATATTGAGAAGTTACCCACTATAATCATGTGTGGGGTTGACGTTAGCCGTTGGTTACCATCCATGTACCAGTGTAGGCTGTCAGAAAATAATTACTCCGCTGGCCAATACCACGACGGGTATTGTATCATATACTTGTGCAATATTCCTTATTGTAGAGGATACTATCGCGAGTATTCCCAGTAACCCATTAGCAGAATTATTTTTTTATTTTGACAGAGGGCTCACCTGAAGACTAGTTTGGAGGTATTACCTCTCATATGTGTAAGAGTAGGTCAATACAGACAGCTTTGAGCTTTGTTCCGAATCATCACATCACTCTGGCTATGGCTATCTGGTTACCTGGTCTCGCGCTAATAAAACGGGGTCTAGGCCGCTCAACCTTCCGAGTAGAGCGAGAAGAACTCTGGGTTCAGTGATTCAGTCAGAGATCTGAGCACAAAACCTAAGAGTTTTTTTGGGAGATCGTAAAAATAGCCGTTACTGACCAATGTTTTCCTCTTTTTTTACTACAATTCACCTAAAGAGTATATTATTATGGCAAATACCTGTAAAACAACTACTCCCCTGGCTAATGCTACTATGAGTATTGAATTATATCGAACAGACACTTGAGCAATATTTCTATTTGGACGGGTACTTATTTGCATTTCATATTAATTATTGAGAATAGACCTGCCATAAAATATTTTCAATTTCAATGAGTGCATATAAATGAACCAAAGATATAAATCATTACGATCAAAACTTGAAATTCTTACCAGTCATACAAATGAATGTATGAATACATTTATTTAGGAAATATTCAACAATAATAATATAAGTAATACATAATATGATTGTGATGAATTTAAATTAGAAACTAAAACTACATCAGACTTATTACACAGGTAATAATAATTTGAAAATATAATTTAATAATATTAATCATGAATCTTAATAACTAAGGCCATTATTATTCTAAATCAATCAACTCATTCCTACAATATGGTGTTTGTTTTCATATAACCATTTAATTAAGACTCGAATATACATAGATTTTTGCTGTATTTCACGTCTTGAGGCAGCTTATTAAATTGATTCAAACCATATAGTAATGTACTGCAATAATCGAAATGTGGCTATATAATTGTGTTATATACGGTGGACCTTGGTAGTAGTTGACAAGTAATAAGAAATTCGTGTAAAAACAGTAAAGTTTCTTTGATTTTTTCTGTTATATATTTAAAGTGGGCATCAAATGATAAACTATTGTCCAACATGAAACCCAGGTACTTTATCTCAGTTACAATTTTCATTATGATTGTCTACCCCCTTTGTTTATAGTGTGTTCTCTTTATCTGCTCATCTCATTTCTAAGAGGAAGATTTGTCAAGCAATACTTGTTTATTTTATGTTCACAACCTGATATTATCCACAATAAAAGCTGTATTTTTGCTGATAGAGCATATGTTGATTCTATTAATCAAATTACAGTGATGAAAAGAGGTACTCCAAGTATAGGTTTCCTGAAACAAAAAAAAGATGGCACTACCCATCTCAACATATTAGTGGGAGGAGACGGTGTTATCCCTGGTACCAAAAAACGCCCTGTCCTTCTTGGCCAGCTATGTGGTAAACTCAACGAAGGTTCCAGTCAACTTCAAGGATTCAGGGAAGACCGTCGGAATATTGCCAAACCTGTGAAACCTTTATATTACGGGGCATTCGGCTCATATGCTCCTAGTTATGATTCTGCTTTCTCAAATCTCAGGTGAGGGTTCTCTTGTTAGTATATTAACAGCATGGTTTTTCAACCAACTCTTAACACAACTCCTGACCTTACATTGACAGACCGAATCAAAAAAAGTTTCTTTGTCAGGTGTTGAACCCATGACCACCTGCGTGGTGTCTGTGATGGTAGAGCGTTCGCTTCTCAACCAGAAGGACCTGGGTTCAAATCCCAGTACCTGCCACCAGTCACCAGTCTGGGGTCTTCCTTGCTTACACAGGCTTTCAGCGATTAAAAAATAAATAAAATTCCACCTCACGGTTGCTGTGCTAAGGAAATTATTTTGCATTGTGGTTAGTGATATGAGAATGTATGAAACAACGAAAATAGTTGAAGTGTGAGAATAATTTATAGTAGGGTGTTCTCTAGACTAATGATATTTTTAGTTTGGAGTAACATTTTTTTCATTTATATTTTTGTTCAGTTGCAGTGTTTTAATTTATTTTTTTTTCTAATTTGCCTAAAATTAAGTCATTATGAAACCCAAAAGAGTATTGAAACTGTTTTGATACGCATTTTTTATTTTTCGATGTTGGTAACATCAAACAGGCCAAACAGTCAGACGAAAGTTATGGTCAGAACATAACCACATGATGTTTTCAGTTTCAATACAAGTTTTAAATTGAAATTATCTGCAATTATAATGTATAAAGAACAATCAATTATCATCGACTTGAATAGTGCTCAGTAGTCAGAGATTTTGCAGGTGACTTATTGGGATATTCTATATTAAACTAACTTTTAATGCAAGGTATAAATTGTCATCAGTTTTGAACGATTTTTGTCATGAGAATCTAGAACTTTTGATTTAACAGCTTGTAGTTTGGCATATTTTGAGATGTCTATGTTCTTGTAAATATTCAAACAAGACCTCAACATTGAGTAAGTATAGTGACCAAAGAATTGATGATTTTTTTTCTTTCTTTCTGCTTTTTAGGCTATCATGTTTCTGTAATTGTTTCTATCTTATTTATAAGTTTGACACCATACTTTGAAATTGAGAATTTCCATTCCATAAACTGAACAAGATTTTTTGGGCAACAAATCATTCACAGCTGTTTGAGCAAATACTCTTGGTTCAGGAGTGATGTAACTCAAGTTTTCCTCTTCATTTTTGAAAATTTTGGAAATTCAAATAATTCACTAATGAACTGTCAGATTTGTCAAATTTCAAATATTTTCTCTGTGTGATATCGCACTTATACTAGTGCAATGGTTCTCATTGCAGGGGATATAATTGCAAGTGCTTCCTGTGATCAAATTACAGAATTTTATTTTGATTTGGACAGGGGGATCAACTGCAGACTAGTTTCGAGGATTTCCTTCTCATCAGTACAGGGTAGGTTAATACAGACAGCTTTGAAGCCATCTGTTCCCCGTCCGAATCAATAACCGTCGCGACATTTGCAAGGAGAGTAGTTGGTTTGAGACAGGTATTTGCCATAATAGCCTACATTCATTGTAGGTGAATGGGAATAAAAAAAAAGGGTAAAACATCAGTCGGCAACGACTATCGTTACTTAACGATCTCCCAAAAGAACTCTTATCTTTGTTATCATATAACGACTGAATCCTTAACCTGGAGAAACCGAGTGCTTCTTGCTCTGCTCGGCTTTTTTTAAGTTCTGGTTCTTAGACCCGTCTCAGCAGTGTGAGATCAGAGTAGCCAAATAGATAGAGTGATGTGATGATTTGGACGAGGAAAAAAGCGCCTATATTGACCTACCCTATACAGCTCGGCGTTCATGGAGTGAGGACGTATTTTGTGAAGTGTGGGCCGTTATTTGATAACTCTATAGAAATACCTAATTGAAAGTTCATTCTCATATTAAGTGTGAAGGTACATCTTTCGATCAATCCTACGAAAGTTTTATAGCTATTTTTACCCTTTAATTATTGTGATAATGTCAAGAAATAGGAGTAACACAAAGCCGACCGAAGATTACTTACAGTCCGTCGTGAAAACGTGTGTGCTACAATTATACTCCTCAGAAGAATTTATAAGTCAATTGACAAAAACAATCATGAGTATATTGCAGAAAGAACTTGGTGAAAAAATTCAAATACTGGAGGAACAGCAAAATGAATTCAAACTAAAACTAAAACAGGATAAAAGTTACAAAAAGTGATATCATCTAGTGTCAAATGGGAGCAATACTCCAAACTCACCTCTATAATAATCGATGGCATAGAAGAAACTCAATCCGAAAACTGCTTTAAAGCTTCACTTAACGTTTTTCAAGTCAATAGGGGATTATCATTAAAGGAAAACGATATCGAAGAATGTTTTAGATTGGGAAAATCTGATGACAAAAAACTTGACCAATTCTAGTGACATTTGCCCGATTCGACACCAAGCAAAAAAAAACTCAAAGGTACGGGGATCGTTATAAGAGAAGATCTATCAAACGAAAAATTCATTTTAATGAAATTGGCATTGGAAAAAGTCAAGTCGAAGGGAGGTACATTGTGGACCAACAATGGTAATATTTTCGTCAAAACTGGGAACGGCATAGCAGAGATCAAGACTGAAGAAGATGTATCTTTCATTATTTAATAAAATTTGAATCTAAATTACCAATTTAGATTTTTCAGGTTAGATTAGTAAGTAAGAAACGAGGTATGAATTAATTTAACACACTTCTCAGCCAGCATCAGCAAAAACTTGTAGTTTGTCTTTTTTTGTTGAAGGAACATATTTTGTTCGAATTCCATAGTGATTTTTTTAACAATTTTTTTGTCTCTTTTCATTTCAGACTTCTCACTTTATATTCCTTATATTTGCCGATTCATTTGAATACTTATTATTTTATATCCATATAATTAACCTCGTCGAATTTCAAAATGAAAATTGGACACATAAATATCAGGTCCCTCTTGCCTTCGATAGCTGAATTAAAATACATTTTACAAAGTCATAACTTCGACATCTTATGTGTAAGCGAAAGCTGGTTCCACAAGGGCATTGATGATAATTTGCTGTATATAGATAGGTACCTGATAGGTTCTCGCGCAGGAGGTGTTTGTAGTTATGCTCAAACTAAATTATGCGCATTCCATCCAATGACAACATAGAAGAACTATGGGTAAACTTGAAAATTAAAAGAGAAAACTTGGCAATTGGTGTAGTTTACAGACAACCAACTCAGGATGTTTCAAGTTTTCTCTCTGATTTCGAAGATTCTTTGAGTACTATTTCACTTTCATTTTCAGACATAATTTGCACCACATCTACTATGATAGATTTAATAATTGTTCAGGATGTTGTGCATAAAGGTGTGGAAGATGTTCAAGTTTCTGGTTACAAACTTGTCTTTTGTGAGTATAAAATCAAATTCAAACGAAACAAACCCAGAATGTTCACTGGCCGAAACTTGGAAAAAATCAATAGATAGATTTCAATTCGATCTTAAAAGAATTCCATTTTTCGCTATCTATCAGCAAACCAATATTGATGATAAAGTGCATATCCTTACAGATAGCCTTAAAAAAGGTTGCTGTGCTAAGGAAATTATTTTGCATTGTGGTTAGTGATATGAGAATGTATGAAACAACGAAAATAGTTGAAGTGTGAGAATAATTTATAGTAGGGTGTTCTCTAGACTAATGATATTTTTAGTTTGGAGTAACATTTTTTTCATTTATATTTTTGTTCAGTTGCAGTGTTTTAATTTATTTTTTTTTCTAATTTGCCTAAAATTAAGTCATTATGAAACCCAAAAGAGTATTGAAACTGTTTTGATACGCATTTTTTATTTTTCGATGTTGGTAACATCAAACAGGCCAAACAGTCAGACGAAAGTTATGGTCAGAACATAACCACATGATGTTTTCAGTTTCAATACAAGTTTTAAATTGAAATTATCTGCAATTATAATGTATAAAGAACAATCAATTATCATCGACTTGAATAGTGCTCAGTAGTCAGAGATTTTGCAGGTGACTTATTGGGATATTCTATATTAAACTAACTTTTAATGCAAGGTATAAATTGTCATCAGTTTTGAACGATTTTTGTCATGAGAATCTAGAACTTTTGATTTAACAGCTTGTAGTTTGGCATATTTTGAGATGTCTATGTTCTTGTAAATATTCAAACAAGACCTCAACATTGAGTAAGTATAGTGACCAAAGAATTGATGATTTTTTTTCTTTCTTTCTGCTTTTTAGGCTATCATGTTTCTGTAATTGTTTCTATCTTATTTATAAGTTTGACACCATACTTTGAAATTGAGAATTTCCATTCCATAAACTGAACAAGATTTTTTGGGCAACAAATCATTCACAGCTGTTTGAGCAAATACTCTTGGTTCAGGAGTGATGTAACTCAAGTTTTCCTCTTCATTTTTGAAAATTTTGGAAATTCAAATAATTCACTAATGAACTGTCAGATTTGTCAAATTTCAAATATTTTCTCTGTGTGATATCGCACTTATACTAGTGCAATGGTTCTCATTGCAGGGGATATAATTGCAAGTGCTTCCTGTGATCAAATTACAGAATTTTATTTTGATTTGGACAGGGGGATCAACTGCAGACTAGTTTCGAGGATTTCCTTCTCATCAGTACAGGGTAGGTTAATACAGACAGCTTTGAAGCCATCTGTTCCCCGTCCGAATCAATAACCGTCGCGACATTTGCAAGGAGAGTAGTTGGTTTGAGACAGGTATTTGCCATAATAGCCTACATTCATTGTAGGTGAATGGGAATAAAAAAAAAGGGTAAAACATCAGTCGGCAACGACTATCGTTACTTAACGATCTCCCAAAAGAACTCTTATCTTTGTTATCATATAACGACTGAATCCTTAACCTGGAGAAACCGAGTGCTTCTTGCTCTGCTCGGCTTTTTTTAAGTTCTGGTTCTTAGACCCGTCTCAGCAGTGTGAGATCAGAGTAGCCAAATAGATAGAGTGATGTGATGATTTGGACGAGGAAAAAAGCGCCTATATTGACCTACCCTATACAGCTCGGCGTTCATGGAGTGAGGACGTATTTTGTGAAGTGTGGGCCGTTATTTGATAACTCTATAGAAATACCTAATTGAAAGTTCATTCTCATATTAAGTGTGAAGGTACATCTTTCGATCAATCCTACGAAAGTTTTATAGCTATTTTTACCCTTTAATTATTGTGATAATGTCAAGAAATAGGAGTAACACAAAGCCGACCGAAGATTACTTACAGTCCGTCGTGAAAACGTGTGTGCTACAATTATACTCCTCAGAAGAATTTATAAGTCAATTGACAAAAACAATCATGAGTATATTGCAGAAAGAACTTGGTGAAAAAATTCAAATACTGGAGGAACAGCAAAATGAATTCAAACTAAAACTAAAACAGGATAAAAGTTACAAAAAGTGATATCATCTAGTGTCAAATGGGAGCAATACTCCAAACTCACCTCTATAATAATCGATGGCATAGAAGAAACTCAATCCGAAAACTGCTTTAAAGCTTCACTTAACGTTTTTCAAGTCAATAGGGGATTATCATTAAAGGAAAACGATATCGAAGAATGTTTTAGATTGGGAAAATCTGATGACAAAAAACTTGACCAATTCTAGTGACATTTGCCCGATTCGACACCAAGCAAAAAAAAACTCAAAGGTACGGGCATCGTTATAAGAGAAGATCTATCAAACGAAAAATTCATTTTAATGAAATTGGCATTGGAAAAAGTCAAGTCGAAGGGAGGTACATTGTGGACCAACAATGGTAATATTTTCGTCAAAACTGGGAACGGCATAGCAGAGATCAAGACTGAAGAAGATGTATCTTTCATTATTTAATAAAATTTGAATCTAAATTACCAATTTAGATTTTTCAGGTTAGATTAGTAAGTAAGAAACGAGGTATGAATTAATTTAACACACTTCTCAGCCAGCATCAGCAAAAACTTGTAGTTTGTCTTTTTTTGTTGAAGGAACATATTTTGTTCGAATTCCATAGTGATTTTTTTAACAATTTTTTTGTCTCTTTTCATTTCAGACTTCTCACTTTATATTCCTTATATTTGCCGATTCATTTGAATACTTATTATTTTATATCCATATAATTAACCTCGTCGAATTTCAAAATGAAAATTGGACACATAAATATCAGGTCCCTCTTGCCTTCGATAGCTGAATTAAAATACATTTTACAAAGTCATAACTTCGACATCTTATGTGTAAGCGAAAGCTGGTTCCACAAGGGCATTGATGATAATTTGCTGTATATAGATAGGTACCTGATAGGTTCTCGCGCAGGAGGTGTTTGTAGTTATGCTCAAACTAAATTATGCGCATTCCATCCAATGACAACATAGAAGAACTATGGGTAAACTTGAAAATTAAAAGAGAAAACTTGGCAATTGGTGTAGTTTACAGACAACCAACTCAGGATGTTTCAAGTTTTCTCTCTGATTTCGAAGATTCTTTGAGTACTATTTCACTTTCATTTTCAGACATAATTTGCACCACATCTACTATGATAGATTTAATAATTGTTCAGGATGTTGTGCATAAAGGTGTGGAAGATGTTCAAGTTTCTGGTTACAAACTTGTCTTTTGTGAGTATAAAATCAAATTCAAACGAAACAAACCCAGAATGTTCACTGGCCGAAACTTGGAAAAAATCAATAGATAGATTTCAATTCGATCTTAAAAGAATTCCATTTTTCGCTATCTATCAGCAAACCAATATTGATGATAAAGTGCATATCCTTACAGATAGCCTTAAAAAAGTATTCAACAAACATGCACCGGTAGTAACAACCAGAATTTCTAAGACTCCTGCTCCTTGGTTTACTGATCCACTAAAACAAGAGATGAAAATAAGAGACAGGGCACTCGTTAAATTCAAACATTCCAAAAGTGATTATTGGTTATTCTATAAAGAAATGAGAAATTATACATGCAAAGCAATCTTAAGAGAGAAAAAAAGCCTACTTCAATTCAAAGATGAATGTGTCTGACAATAAGCAGCGTTGGAGCATATTAAAATGGAACAAAATTATATCTGACAAAGCTAAACCACATATACCACCACATTTGAAAAATGAAAATGATATAAACGACTTTTTTGTTAATGCCTTACCTAATGTTTCTCCAACTACCGATATCACTTCGAATTATAAAAATACTACCCTTAACGATTCTAATTTCTGATTCAGTCCTGTTGATCAAGCTATAGTTTCAAGAATAATATCAGAAATCAAATCCAATGCCACTGGCTACGATGGCTTGAATATTAAAATGTTGAATATGTGCTGTCCGGTCATCATTCCTTACCTTACTCATATAATAAATTTTTTGCCTAATTAATAGTACTTTTCCTTCAAGATCGAAAAAGGCACTGGTCATACCTCTGCCAAAAACGAATAATCCTGAAGTGTTCAAAGATCTTCGCGCCATCAGTATATTACCTACAATGTCTAAAATTTTGGAAAAAGTAATAGATAACCAACTCAAATCATTTAAATAAAAATTCCATTTTGCCCTCAATTCATTCAGTCAGGTTTCAGAGCGGGACATAGTTCGTTGTACCACTGCGCTATTGCACATAGTTGATGATATTCTCACTGCAACTGATCAAGGTCAATGTACAGTTCTGATCCTGCTTGACTTCAGTAGAGCATTTGACAACATAAATTACGAAATACTACTCTCCATTCTGCACATAGGAATCTCAAAAAATGCAGTTGGATTTTTGAAGAATTATCGCAAAAGTAGACATCAAAGTGTTGTACTGGACAACGTACAGTCAGATTTTTTGAAGTTGAAATCCGGAGTTCCACAAGGGTCAATCCTGGGTCCGTTATTGTTTTCCATTTACACAAGTCAGCTTGTCAAATCAATTAATTTTTGCTCTTTACATCTTTATGCTGACGATACGCAAATATACAAATCTTTTAAAACTGATGATGTTGGTTTAGCCTGCACCAGAATCAATGAAGATATCGAAAGCTTTGTTAACAGATCATTGCCTGGTGAATAATCCCACCAAATCAAATGTTCTGATATTTGGCCCCAAAAAAGCTAGAGAAAAAATTAAAGATAAGATAAAAATTGTAATCGATCATAATGAGCTAGTAGTTATGGAAAAAGCTAAAAGTTTAGGCCTCCTACTTGAAAGTGATTTGAGATTTGAAGCACATGTGAAAAAACTCATTCAGAAATCCGATGCCACACTCAAGTTAATTTATGGAAACAGAGCTTTCTTGATTAGGAATACCAAAATCATGCTATGGAAAAGTCTAGTTTTATCAACATTAAATTTTTCTGACTCAGTTTACAGTCCCTGCTTGACCAAAACTTATCAATATAAAATACAAAAGATACAGAATTCTTGCTTACGACTGATCTATGGGGTAAGAAGACGGGAAAATATTTCTTAAAAATTAGTTGAAGCAGGTTGGCTGAATATTGCTAAACGAAGACAATTACATACAGCTTGTCTATTCCATAGCATTATTTTGAACAAAACTCCTGAATACCTCTCTGAGAAGATAATGTATCGCACCGATGTCCATACACTAAATACTCGTTTCAAAGGTCTATTAACTCCTCCTATTCACTACCACGAATTATTCAAATGATCGTTTCGGTACCAAATTAGCTATTTGTACAACGGAATACCGATGAATATTAAATTGTTGGATTTGAAAAGATTTAAATCAAATTATAAAAAGATATTGATGAATCAGTAAATTAAATATGATTTTATGAAGTGACGAGACTCTAGTTTATTTTTTATTTTCTTTTTCTTTTTTGTATTCTCAATATTAGAACACTGTTTTGCAGATACTTTCTTTCTCCTCAGAATGTTGAGCTTCATTGAAGTGGTAGAACAAATCAACGATATTGCTTCGTAGATTTGAACTTCGCCTTTTATGTCAACTATAGGATATATTTATAATCTAATTCATAAAAATTGTACTCTGATTCCTAGCATGACAAATAAAGACCTATTATTATTATTATTATTATACTGATGAGAGGCAAAACCTCGAAACAAGTCTGCAGGTGATCCCTCTGTCCGAATGAAAATAATATTCTGCTCTTCGGTTACAAGTATCTGTTTAATATAATTCAATTCCCGTCGCAGTATTAGCCAGGGGAGTAATTGTTTTCAAGCAAATATTTGCCAGAATAGCCTACACAAAACATTGGTCGGCAACGACTATTGTTAGTTATTTTTCTGTCTGATATTTTTCTCATTTTTCAACTTTGTGGGAATATTTGGTAGAAGATATTGATTGAAAGTTTGATTTTGTGGAGGAAATCCAGTTCTTGACATAATTTTTTGGGTTTATGACCTTCCACAATTTCTCTTTTTTTGAAAACTGTTGTCGTTTCGGAGGCTGTATCTGCCTCCGTTATCAAAACTTCTTAAAAAGACGCTGAGGAAACTGAATTTGAATTGCGATTTTGGTAATAAGACCTTTCTTTGACAGACTCAAATGAAATCTGTCATACATTCTTTTGATTGACATTTGGTATCTTGATACATAGGGTGTTCGGTATCAATCAATCACCATTCTATTAGTTCTTATTTCATCTCTGAGGAGGGGTAACCAGGTGCGGTCCATTTCGATGGAATTGGTTGAGAAGCAGTTGTTCGATAAAAGAATGCACGCAGTTTCCTTCAACTTTCTTTTTTCTTGGTTTGATTCTCTCAATAAAATTTTGGTATTATTCCATTCCATCATATGATCGCCATCAGATGTTAGAATATGTTCGGATATTTTCGAACCCGTTATTTTTCGATTTCTGATGTAACTTTTATGTTCTTCCTGGCGCACAATCAATGGTCTTGATGTTTCACCTATATAACTCTTACCACACGAACATGGTATGTTGTAAACACAATTTTTTGAACATTCACCAGCGTTTTTGGGTTTTGTATGTGTGAGTATTGATCTCAATGTATTGGTTGTTTTAAATGTTGTTCTTCCATCGTACCTATGGCCAATCCGTTTTATCTTTTCAGACAGTCCAGGGACATAAGGTATAATATTGTTTGTTGGATATGTATGGAGATGTCGCATGTCTGTGTGTTGTGTTGTTCGATTGTAAAGTGTAGTACTATTTTCAATTTTATTAATGGTTTTTTCCATGAATTCATTTGGATAAGCATTTTCCCTGAGAACGGACTTTATAAAATTCAATTCTTCTTTCAGATTTTGTGTTGAATTGCAAACCACTTGTGCCCTGTTGTAAAGACATTTGACAATTCCCCTTTTCACGCTGGTGTGGTGATTTGAGTTATAATGGAGATATCTATTGGTATGTGTTTTCTTTCTATAAACAGTTGTGTTAACTCGAGATGTTGATTTTTTCTGTTTCTAATGTGAATGTTATCGTTGGTTCTTGTTTATTAATGTAATCTAAGAACACTTTCAAGTCATCTCTACTCTGATTCCAAACAGCAAACACATCATCAACATACCTCCACCATACTCTGGGTCCATTCTGGTACGTTTCAACGAAAAATTCTTCAAAATATTCCATGAATATATTACTCAAAATGGGTGATAATGGAGAACCCATTGCCATACCAAATTCTTGTTGATAAAATTCATCTTTAAATTGGAAATACGTTTTTTCAGTACAGAGTTTTATGAGTTCAATAATAGAATCGACATTCAATTTTGTTCTATTATTCAATGATATGTCTCTTTCTAATTTAGATTTGACAATTTCTAGAGTTTTTTTAATTGGAACATTTGTGAACAAGCTTTCAACATCAAAATTTACCAGAATATCTGTACCATTAATTTGTAATTCATTTAGTTTTTCTAAGAAATATGGAGTGTTTTTTATAAAACTATTTCCATTACCAGATATCGGTTTTAAAATATTGAGTAGGTATCTTGCAAGTTTTTGGCATGGAGAACCAATGGAACTAACAATGGGTCTCAAGGGATGTGTTGGTTTGTGAATTTTTGGTAATCCATAGAAATGTGGGGGTTTACTGTGGTGAGAAATAAGGTTTGTGCGCTCTCCTTTTGAGAGCATATGTTTGTATTTTGCAAGGGTTCGATATGTTTTTCTCTCTATGGATGAAGTTGGGTCACCATTCAGGTTTTTGAATACATTTTTCACTGAAGAAGTGTTGTCTTCATCTAGTATTTTATAAGTGGTGTTAAGAGATCATTTGTGTTAGTTTGTGTTCGTAATCTTCTGTATTCATGACGACTGTGGCATTTCCTTTATCAGCCGGAAGTATTTTAATTTTATCATCTGATCGAAGAGATGTTATTGCACTCTTCTCATATGTATTTAAATTACTTCTAGAATGATAAGGTTTTGTCAGTGCATTTTTGCAGTCAGATCTGTAATCACCAGCTATTTCAGCTGGTAAACGCTGGGCTGTTGCCTCTATGGCAGTGACCATTTCAAGAGTTGGTATAACTTTGGGAGTAACAATCAATCAATCAATCCCTTCGCTAAAACAAGTTTCTCATTTGTATTTAAAGTTCTAGAGGATAAATTGATTACAGTTCTTTCAGCAGTTTTCAAAAAAAGAGAAATTGTGGAAGGTCATAAACCCAAAAAATCATGTCAAGAATTTGGTAGAAGCATATTTCAACATCATTGAAAATTTTCATTTTAATGTAGTGATAGGGTGAAGTGGGGTGGGGTAAGTGTAAGTGTAAAAATAGCCTTAACCAAAGAAATTGTAGCATTGGAGTAATTATATGTTCGTGGGTACCTTGAGGGTTTAGAAAAACGGTAAGCATAAAAAAATTGAATTATTTTATATCACAGTTCCTCAATCCAAAAAACTAAGTTACACATGTCATGTGGTTACACTTTCCCCGCCGATTGGGGCAGGTGTAAACAAAAACTGGGTATATGTTACTGGCTCATGTTTAATATATTCAATAATTCAAGAATTTATGTTTCATATAAAAAAATATATATTTTTCTGTGACGGGAAAAAAGTTTGACATTTAAACCCCGTTGACAGGTAATAAAATATAACTTTTTATGAAATTACTTTTTTTCCCCGAGAACCGAGAAAAAAGTGAGTACTTTTTTCCCGGATATATAATAGGAAAAATGATGCACTTACCCCAGGACCATCAATTACACTTGCCCCTTTGATGAATTTAGGAGGGGCAAGTGTAACCAGTAATTTAAAATTTTAAGGGTTGATCGTTGACAATTTCTGATTCCAAAAATGAAATTCTCATCAAAAATTACCCGGTATGTCAAACTTTATTTTAAATAAACCAAATCTATAAACCTTGAAAAAAATCAATAAAATCAAAGGGCCTACTTGATATTTTAGTTAATGCATAAGCTCACTGTAAAAAGAGAATATTTCTGTCCTCTTGCACATAAATGTTAAAAAAATCATTGATGAGTATAGGAAAACCTTTAATCTAGCCGAATATATTATCAAAACACAATTTTGCTTCTATTCCGAAAGAAAAAATGAGGTGGTTACACTTACCCCACTCCACCCTAATAATAATACTCCCACATAAACATTCGAATGAGGCCCAGAGGCCTAGCCTGTGAGGCTTGAGGATAAGTATTATTATTAATTGCCAAATTCATTTCTATAATTAGACACAATGAAATATAATCATCGATTTCCTCTTTCAGTAAGGAAGAAAGCGATTTAGTGTATCAAACTTATGGATCGGATGCAGCTGTACAATATGCTGAAAGTGTGCAAGATTTTGTGAAGGACTCGGATTATGCAACGCATTTGGTAGATTCATTATTGGATTTGTTAACAGGCGGTGATCATTCTAATACTAAGAAAACTCTCGAGGAGAACAAGAATTTAAGGGATGAAGAAGTTGCAGTGAAGACAATGTTGGAGGTAAAGCCGATTGATGCTGTTAAAGTTAACGTCGACGAGTTGAAGAGTTTGCAAGGTTTGTTAATAATTAGTTTTTTATTGTCTCACAGGAATATTATGTGTACTCTCCAACACTGAGGTTTATTCTTCATTTTTATATTTTCTGCTCTGTTAACCCATTAGTGCATATAGTTAATTTAAAAGGATCATAAATGAAAAATTCCTAGACAACATGTGTTTGAAGTGGGGGGTAGGACACCTGCACAGTCATCTTGTTGAAGGTCCATAATATAGTTTGTTAGGATTGGGTGAGCATTATCAAGTGATATAAGAACAATGCAAACTCTATGAATTCAGATTTATATTCTACCAGACAAGAAGGGTAAGTGGTTAAGGATTCAATAATTTTAGTGCAGGCAACGCGTTATTATTTTCGCGATAGCACTTTTTTTGAACAATCCTTTATAAAGGATTTCATGCATAAACTCACATTTCTCTATATCGTAATCGTTTTCAGTTTGTTGGTACACGATGCCTTATTACGTGAAAAATGATGGGAGTTATCTTGATAATAAAAAAAAAATCATGTTCATCTCTATAAAATGAAGAATTTGTACATTTCACATTCATTCCCCATACATATGTTACTCTTAATAATTATTGTATACATAACGTATGGAACGTGTAGACCATTGTAATGTCAGTTTTTGTGATTCGCGCTATAAAACCGCTAGTGCATAAAATTTTGTATGTATCAAATGCGTTTATGGCCTTTGGCGTGTGATGGCCCTCGGCTGACGCCATCAGGCCATCATCCACATAAATAACTGTTAATAAACAAACCAACAAAATCTGGAAACAACTATATAAACCTATTTTCGAACTAAACCTATTTTGAAAAAAGGAAATACCAATTCCCAAATTCTGGAGGAAGACTCAACCAGTTGAATCCACTTGGTGATTGAACTTTGTCGAGGTGTTAAAAATAGTGGTTTGGTGTATTCAGTAGGGCAGTACAAATTTAACGTATTTTTAAGTTGTATAGGAGTATGCAGACAGCAGCAGGCTCATGCTGTTTACATCTGAGATGCGTGACTGTTTTATCAAGATTCAGTTTTGCACGAAAACAAATAATATTTTAATCTGCTATTAAACTCTCTTATCTACAACAGAAAACATATTAAATACACTTATACATACACAAACACACTGAAAATTTTTAAACTTTGTAAACCATTGGTGTTTCTTTTTAATTTGTCTTCCAAAAAGAGTGTTTTTCCAGAAAATTTCAAATTGGCAATGGTGTCTACAATTATACAAGAAGGGTGAGCCAATAACTTTAAAATTTTTGAAATGAATATGAAATGCCAGTTGAATAAATTTTTTTACAACCATCAATTATTATTGATATGTCAACAGGGTTTCACAAAAAAAAAGCACGGAACCTCTGCCCTTTGCAATTTTAGAGCTCTCGAAAAGTAGTCAATATTAACCAAAAGTTATAGAATACCATTAGATATGATCCAGAGTGTCCCACGGGTATCAATCTTAGGTTTATTTCTTTACTAATGACCTGATCAGTTTTCTCAGTAAAACATCTTCAGTACATGTAACATGTTACGCTGGTGATACCAACATCTTAATTGTTGAAAGGAATAAAATAGAACTGAGATTAACTGCAGGAAATACATACATTCATTTATCGACATGGGCAGAGAAATATAATTTAAAATTAAATAAAACAAACCAATATGATTATGTTCTCTTATCTTGGACAGCAACAACAAATTACACTTTTTGGTAATACCAAAGATGAAGTTCTACCTTCAGAACTAGGATACATTTGACTATAAATTACAAGTCCACACACTGACATACTATGTGATAAACTGAGAAGAGCCAGTTACTTGCTAAGATTTTTTTCTTGTTTTTTTTTTACGAAATTTTTATCATCATATACATCATTTTAACTTTATATTAATTTTATGCATGGATAATTCATTGTTTTTATATAATTTAATTGGAAAATGAAGATTTATTATTATTATTTGATTATGAAAAATGTTGTGAATTGGACCATAACACAAAATTCGTTCGCCATATTGGAGCCGCCATCTTGAATTTTTCAATTTTGATAGAAGACACCCCCAGATACCAATTTTGAATTAAATCAGGTCATAATTACAAAACTCGTCCGCCATATCTTCATCTTCACCAAAACAATGAAACAATGAACAATTGAACAATTTCATATCGAAAGCTGTTATAGAATGAGTCCATCCAGTGAAGGTAAACCTAAACCAATTCTTATAAAATTATCTACAAATTATTATAAGAATTATATACCGGGTGACCACGAGAGGTGAGGTATGCCCCCCAATTTTTTGATAGTTTTGAAGATACAGATTTCAAATTTGGTATGTCGCTATAGTACTGGAAAAGGCATATTTTGAACGCATTACTGAAAATTCACCACCTCTAGTTTAACCGGAAGTGACCTCAAACTTTTTTTTTTCAAATTACACCATGTAAATTTTTTTCCATTATCCGGATGAGCATGCAATTTGTGATAACACTGTTTTTCAAAATTGAAAATCGCTTGAAAAATGGCGGAGATACAGTTGACTGTTCAATTGAACAAAGTTGGCATTGAAATTCAAACTTAAATCATCACAGCTGACAAACGACATCAGAAGTTACCACAGTGGTGGGATTGATGCATATCTCCTCTCTATATTGACACAGCATGAATTTGAGATGTTTTCCATATGCGAGATTTGGCTGTAAACATATAGGAGCAGGGTTGGTAAAAATCATGTTTTTTTTAAACAAAACAGTTTTTTTTTATTTGAAACTATTTGATTTAAATCATGTTTTTTTGTATATTTAAAACATTAAAAACATATTTAAAACAAAAGTTTTGACTATTTTTTTGTTGGCGACATTGTTATGATAGTCCCGAGTAGAATACAGTTACGGTGTAAGATGACGCCGTGACACGGGAATCGTGAAACAGATTTCCGCATGTCCTGATTATTTTTAATATAATGTCTGGAAAAAAAATACTATTTAGAATAAATTCAAACCTACCCATTCTTCAGACAGATAAGCAAAAAGAGTGAAGTGTAATAGTATATTTTTCAACAACATCAATGTTTTTGAATAGGAAATAAAAATGTAGAATATTTTTTATTAGTTATTGATAATTTTGATTTATGTCAAATCATTGATAATACAACAAGAATGGGAAAGAACAGTAATGGCATTTCAAATCATTTCATTGTACACTGCAAATTAAAAGTCAACAGTAACAAAATGGTTCCAAAGTTTTGCAGATACAGAAATTTCAGGAGCTTTAATGAAAATCTTTTCCTTGTAGATTTGTTCCATTTGTCATTCTTCCTTATTTATGATCAAGATACAGTCGATGAGAAAATTTCTTCGTAAACCTACTATAAAATGCATCTGACAGGCATGCTCCTATCACTATCTCCTGAGTAACCAAACCAAAGGCATCCTGGCTAAAGAAATGATCGAAGAGTACTCCAGCTAACAAGAGGCGAATAAAAGCACTTTTCATCAACACAAATTTGAGTGTGCATGCCCAATTTAAGTAGTTTAACTGTTAATGTGAATCATAACTTACTTTCTCTTGTTTTAATAATTACTGGGAGTTAACGAAACTGAATTATACTCGGAATTATACTACCAGGAAATATCTGAGCTGATACAGTTGAAATAAAAAGTGTATATATGATAGGATAATGCCAACATAATAAACTCGACATAATCGTAGAAATTGCATGGAACAATATACTATAATTATGCATAAAATCAAGATCATTTTTCACAAAAAAAGTAATATAATATGTCATGAGCTCTTCAATGTATCTAAACTAAAGTAAGTAAGTATGTCCGCTGGGTAGGTTAATCAAAGAATTCTCTGAAATATCGAGAAATTATGTGAAATATCAAGAAATTATCTGAAATAACAAAACATTATCCATCTTCCATAATATATCAAAATATTACTGAATAATAATCCCAAAATATCTAGCCACCCACAGATAATTTGCTAATTATTTTGAATTATTATTCAGTAATTTTTTGATATATTATAGAAGTTGGATAATGGGATACGGTCGGTTTGCTATGTTTAATATGTATCTGATTTCCGCAGTGAAGATGTTAATCAAACTTCATTTGTAAATGTTAATCAAGCAATACGAAGGTAAATTTGTTTGTTTGTTTTTGTTTTGAATTGTATTTGATTTGAATAAATTAACGTGTAGTAACCTGCACTACGAATCTTATGTTATGAATTATATGTTATACATATAAATTTAATACATTTTGCTATGTACTGTCTATGTATGGAAAATACTTAATAATAATTACTGACGTACCTACCTATATTATATATCTCACTTTGTCAATAGGAACTTCACATTCTTCAGACAATTAAGTAATTTTGATTGATTGATTGATTGAATGCTCAACAATGTAAACATAAACATAATAAAAAAGATATGTGGAAAACTTTGAAAGTGGAATTTTACCTCAAAAAATCTGACAAACTTCCCGAAAATTTGAATAGCGTCACCGAAATTAATAACTTCTTCATAAATTCTATTCCTGTAATGAATCCACCACAAAATTTTTTATTGCATTATCACAAATTCGCCAGGTAGAATCCATATTTTCATTTCAAGTAGTAACTAACCTTTTCACTTATAAAACTGTCTGTGGAATTAAATCAAACGCCGTAGGATGCAATGAGATTAATATTAAATTGATCAAGTTATGTAGTTCCCATATTGTGCCATATATCACTCACATAATAAATTTTTGTTTTATAGAAAATGATTTCCCAACCCTGTGGGAAAAAGCAGACGTAAGAGTTGTACATAAAAAAAATAATCCCAGTGAGTATAGAGATCTGCGAGCGATAAACATATTACCGACTCTAACAAAAATTTTTGAAAAAGCAATTGAAGAACAACTGAGAAACCATCTTTCTGAATTCTCTTTACACTCAGTCTATTTTCCGTAAATGGTTGTAGATGACATTGTCCAGGCCACAGATGAAAGTTTTTGTACAATACTGGTATTATTGGATTTCAGTCGAGCTTTCGACACAATAAATCATGATCTGCTTTTAGCAATCCTGCACAATATAGAGTTATTCGAGAATACCACAGAGTTGATGAAAAATTATTTAAAAAATAGAGAACGAACGGTTTACTTGGATGGAACATGTTTTGCTTCAAAATTAAATCAAAAGCAAATCATTTTATTATCTTTTTCTGACAGTTTTTAAAATTG
Source organism: Chrysolina haemoptera (assembly GCA_958298965.1). NCBI lineage: Eukaryota > Metazoa > Arthropoda > Insecta > Coleoptera > Chrysomelidae > Chrysolina > Chrysolina haemoptera. The sequence goes on from OY282584.1 coordinate 31,712,713, forward strand.
TATAGGACTTGTCAATTACATTATAAAAGACTACTCACACAATCATACTCTCATTCATCATGTCATAATAATGACTGTAGCAAAACAACCCCCTTCCCCTTGAATGATTAGGAGTCCGAATTATAATTATTCAACCTTTTGGGTTTTATGCAACTACATATCACATTGTTGAATATTTTATTTGTTGCCGCCTGGTCAATATTATAGGTAAGTTTGTTGTACTATGTACAACCCCCTTCCCCTTGAATAAGGTTTCCTCTTCGTCGAAATAGATGTCGTTGTTGTATACCTTTCGAGATTTTAATAATATTTGTCCCCTGATCGACCGATCCGCTGTGACCGTTGGGACGGTGAGCCTTGGCCGAGTTTTTGTGGCATGTTTGAAAGGGAAAAACCGTTCTGATGCTAAGATAAGTAATAATTTGCTTTTCCTGGTTCTTTTAACCTGTGTATTCGAAGGGAATGGTTTCTTCCATGAAATAATATTAGGAGTCTGAATTATAATTTATTGAACCTTTTGGGTTTTATGCAACTACATATCACATTGTTGAATATTTTATTTGTTGTCGCCTGGTCAATATTATAGGTAAGTTTGTTGTACTATGTACCTGAATGTTTGTCCGTTTGTCTGTACCTACCATAAACCCCATATATTTCTGATCTTCTTCCTTTAGGGAGAGCCAATAGGAATGAGTCAAATCCAGGGTACTTAGAATTGTTTTACCTGACATCATTTTCATGATTTCTCCTATGGGTCGAGGTAGCTCGTAGTCAGGTTCCATCACTGAATTTAGCCTGCGCGCATCGAGGCAAACCCGTACTGTTTGGTCCTTTTTCAAGGTAGTTACCAATGGTGAAATGTATTTAGTCAAGCACCTCTTAATTACTCCCCATGATTCTGTTTGGGTTATGGCGTTTTCAACAGCTTCTCCATGTGCCATGGGAATAGGGTAGGGTTTTACAAAGAACTCATCAGTCAGTTTTATTGAATGAACATATTTATCAGTTCGTTCAGGTTTATCAGCGAAGATAGCTGTATAGGAATTCAATAAAAGATCAAATTTGTTTTTATGTTTTTCAGGTAGTATGACGGCACTGACAACTTGTGAAGAATAGTTTTTTATTTCTGGTATTTTGCCGCCTGGAATTATATCTAAATTTGTTTTTAACACAGTACACAAATTAAGGGGCTCTGGAATTGATACCCCATGAGAACTTTCCAGTTCAGGAACAGCTAATTCTTGACCGCGAACCTTAATAATTATGGTGCGACTGGACAAGACAATATTAGCCTGCAACGAACGTAAGAAATCGCTACCTAACAGGACGGGATAAGGAACTGTGAAATAACAAGGAATTCCTGTGAAAAATCTGTATTTTCCAATTTGAACTCAAGTTACGCTTGTATCAACACTTTCTTAAATTTGGATTTAAAGGCCCGAACGCTGGTAGGCTTGGAATACCATACAGCTTTACCGTTATAACTGGTGACCTACAGTCCGATATGGTGTGGTCAAAGTCACATTCCTCCTAGAGTTATTCTAGGGGGTTATTTGGAATATTCCAGTGAGCCCGTTTCATGATAGCCCTCACATCCGAGCTTACATGTGAGAGTGCTCCTCGTTTCCCGCAGGACTGATTTCATCAAAATCCAAATGAGAAATGTTGTGCCTATTTTTGTTATCCCAAGTTCTATTTTTATTTTCAAATTTAGTTCTGTCGTCAGGTATTTTCACCTGACTTGGTTGTTTATTTACCCCACTTGCATATTATAAGAAAGATTTGTATCCTTCAAATTTGACACCTTATGATTTTTAGGAACGTTTTTATAATATTCATCGGCATGACGTAACCTTATAATAGCTTCTGTCAAACTATTAGCACCCAATAGTGACTCTGCGAGGTTAGAGGTGTTTTGCCTCTGAAACCCAGTAATTAAAATGATCGACAAAAGAACCCTGACTATATGTTGCACTTTCCAATTGTAGTTTAATTTTAGACGGGACCCTCAGGACTGAGTGAGGTTCCCGGTGAACAGGGGTGGATAAAGTTCGAAAACCAAATCAGCAGGAATGTGATTCCAAAAGGCTTTATTCGAGTTTCGGGGATCTAGAAAGATCGTGAACATTATTACAATATTTTACTTAAATTAACCTTACTTTTCAAAAACACAAAGTTTTTCGTCACCTAGACCAAGGCAGCAAAATTTAAACAACTTCGATTTAACAACGGGCCTTAAGGCTCTAGAACCTCTCCACTCAAAGTAATCTACGGAAAGGAGTGCTTTTATCAGCCAAACAAAATTCCAATCTTGCATGTCCAGTTTTTCTAGGGCGTTTTTTTAGCAGACGGCAGATACGATATTCAGTTAAGTTTACCCCGAAACTGAAGACCTGCGACCTCCCTCGGTGAGGGGAAAAAGTTTCTTTTAAGAGCTTGCTCATCAGCACAAAATGTTAACGTTCCGGAATACGCGCAGAGATGGCGGACGGAGTAGTGTTTGCAAACGAGAGACTACTGGCCGACAAAACCAGATCTAATTCGGAAAACTTACGCAGGCAGTGAACAAGACTAGCCGCGGTAAAACGGTTATGCTACATCTCGCCCCCCTATCACATGGCTGGCGTGGAAAGTGCCCCTTTCAGTACCCTGTTCGTCCAAGTGGGTGAGCACAAAAGTAGCGAAACTTACCTTCTTTTTTACCTTATAAGGCCCTTCAAACAATAACAGGAACTTCTTAGTTTCGGATTTCAAGGCCGATGAGATGGTATTTGCCCTCAACAGGACCAGATCGCCTACAGAGAATTCGCGGTAGGGTCTGTCCGGATGAGCTACGGCCCTCCTTGCAGCTTTACCCCTCAAGGTGGCTTCTGCTAGTATCAACTTTTGTTCCGGCGTGATAACAGCTGGGGGTACCTCTCCCAAAAATCTGTAAGCCTTAGGTAATAATTCAAGACGACTCATACCGTACTGTAGCTCGTTTGGCGCAAATCCCGTGGATTCATGAACCACAGAGATCAGAAAGTCTACAAAAGTAGGCACTTCATAAGCCCAACGCGAGTGCCGCTCGTTGCAATAGGTTCTAAAGAGCCTATTGAGTTCACGCATTATCCTCTCCGACGGATTTGCGGAAGCGTGACGAACCGAGCAATACACCACTTTCACCCCTAACTCTTCAAGAGTTTTCTTCCAGAGGTGGGCTGTGAACTGGCTTCTATGATCCTGCAGAATCCTCTCCGGGATGCCATTGACCGGAAAGTAATCGTGAATCAAACGATTTAAAATGGACTTAGTGGTAGCTCGCTTCAGGGGAAAAAGAGCTACATGTTTGGTGAAAATGTTGAGTACAACCAACAAATAGGTTCCTAATCTAAGACTACTGGCCGACAAAACCAGATCCAATTCGGAAAACTTACGCAGGCAGTGAACAAGACTAGCCGCCTTAAAACGGTTATGCTACAGGGGTCCCAGTAGTTAGCAATGAAAACGTTTCTGAAAGCTTCATAGGTGTCACAAAAATCGGTAAACAAGATTTGCAAAAACTCTAATGGTTGTACGTTATTATCTCCTCCAAAAGTAGGCAAAAGTTTCATCAAATCACTGAGAGAAAAATTATCATTTCTTGTATGGTACTCATCATTATTTGAATTCCGAAACCCTGAACAATTATTACAGCCTGGTCTCACAGAGTTAAAAAATATATTATTAGGATTTTTTCTGTTATCACCTAAATAATTTTTATTAGCATTGACCAGACTATCGCTATGACTAGACTGTAACTGCAATACTTCAGAAACTACTTCTGTGATAATATGACTAAGATTTTGAGACTCTGAGGCTACAAAGTTGTTATAACTATTTCCTTCCTTTGGTACAGTTCTTAGAAGTGGGTTCACCGTAGGCTGCAGATTGTGCGTATTCAACTGGGCAGTCGGGCCCAAAGTTGTCCCCAAACTAAAGGTTGCCCCCAAATTAGAAGTTACCCCCAAATTAGAAGTTGCCCCCAAATTCGGAGTTGCCCCCAAATTCGGAGTTGCCCCCAAATTCGGAGTTGCCCCCAAATTAGAGGTAGCCCCCAAATTCGTAGTTGCCCCCAAATTCGTAGTTGCCCCCAAATTGGAAGTTGCTCCCAAAATCTGAGTTGCCCCCTGATTAGATGTTATCGCAAAATTACGAGGCTTTTCAAATGAAGTGTTAGGGGTTTCTTAATGCCTCGATGATGGGACTCCGGTTTCTAACTTGTGTATCTTTTGGAATCGCCCTTTGCGATTGTGGGTTGATATTTTGGGTGTGTTGATTATTAGAAATAATTGGTTCACTCCTACCTTCATTTTCAGATGACTCACTGTCCAGTGTTCCCCGATGCATTCTCCCATAATCGAGTGATTTTCTATGCCTCAAGTTGTAATTACTTGGTGTACGTTCCATATTACTAGCCAAGTGATAAAGAGTTTATTGGATATAGATTCAGCTCCACGTGTGTTGGACGTCACGTTGTGTCGAAACGGTAATCTCAGGGCGCTTTATTTTACTAGTGGGTCCTTGAGGACTGAATGGGAATAATATCCAATACTCCAGTCAAAAGTGTTTTATTTCGGCGTAGTCTACAACTATAATATTGGCCTTAATATAAATTATGTAAAAATAAATAAATAAACAAACAGACAAACGGACAAACATTCAGGTACATAGTACAACAAACTTACCTATAATATTGACCAGGCGACAACAAATAAAATATTCAACAATGTGATATTTAGTTGCATAAAACCCAGAAGGTTCAATAAATTATAATTCAGACTCCTAATATCATTTCATGGAAGAAACCATTCCCTTCGAATACACAGGTTAAAAGAACCAGGAAAAGCAAATTATTGCTTATCTTAGCATTAGAACGGTTTTTCCCTTTCAAACATGCCACAAAAACTCGGCCAACAACAACGACATCTATTTCGACGAAGAGGAAACCTCATTCAAGGGGAAGGGGGTTGTACATAGTACAACAAACGTACCTATAATATTGAACAGGCGGCAACAAATTATTGAGGTTTGAAATGTTTATTTTGAAAAGTTGGTAACATTTGCTAAGTTGGTAGTAGTAGTAGTATGCTGACAGTTGACATGACATGACAATTGACAGATGAATTGATGTTTTTGACATAGCCATGTTTAGTAGTTGTTATGGAGTGGTTGTTACGTTTTTCACGAGAGTACGTGTGTAATTAAAACGTTCAGTATTACATCCAGCATTTTATTCTAACTGGCAATTCCGTATTTCCACCCCAAAAGGTTATGGGCCCAGGAACGTATTGCTGAAGACAAGGAACGTGTGTCGTTCTTCCGGTTTTTCGAAGTTAGAAAGCCAAGTGAGCTTCAGATCGTGGAAGCGTTGTGTACGTGACACGAAGACAAAATGGCGGATTATCTGCAATGGAAATTCCAAATAAAATGTGCACTAAAAGCCAAGGGGCTCTGGTGTATCACAGATGGTACCACACCGATGCCGACCGAAATAGGAGATGATCAAAGATCGTGGATCAAAAAGGATGCCCAAGCTATGTTCATTTTGACGGCTGCGATGGACTTGAACCAGATCACTCTGATCGAAAATTGTGAAACTAGCAAAGAAATTGTTGATAAGCTAGACACGATTTACTTGCAGAGAAGTGAAACCAACAAAATGATTGTGCACGAGCGGTTTCACCAGTACAGAATGTGTCCAACAGACTCTATAGCACAGCACATCTCTAAGCTGGAGAATTTAGCTAAACATGTGAGAGAAGCTGGAGAGAAGATCAGTGATGCAGCTGTTATGATGAAAATCATAAGTACTTTGCCTATTAAGTATAGAAATTTTAGGCAAGCATGGCTCTCATTAGATGAAAGTAAACAAACACTAGCAAACTTAGCTGCCAGACTGCTAGACGAGGAAAAGAGTTTAGCAGTATATGAAGAGACTGAATCAGCTATGGCAGTTGTCACCTTGAATAAGCAAGACAAAACTAAAGGAAAAGGTGTTGTTTGTTTCAACTGCAGAAAAAGAGGCCATTTTGCTCGGTTTTGCAAAGAGAAAAAACGGGACAAGCAGCAGAATGAACAAGATAGTTGGAGAAAGAAGAATGGAGACAGAGATGGAAATAATAGCAGAGAAAATAAATCAGCCTATACAGGAATACAGGAGTCTGCATTTAATGTAGAAGAATACACAGTAAATAGTGTGTCTTGGAACGACCAGTGGATAATGGACAGTGGGGCCTCTGCTCATATGTGTTACCAAAAAGAATTTTTCTCTACACTAGACGAAAATGTAAGCAGTTCTGTGGCGCTGGGAAATGGAGAAAGGCTTGCTGTACTAGGGAAAGGCATTGTTAAGATACAAAAGTTGCTCAATGGTGAATGGCATAATGCAACTATAAACGATGTGCTCTTCGTTCCAGATTTAAAGAAAAACCTTTTTTCTGATGGTGTTATAACTGGTAAAGGCCTGAAAATAGTAAAACAGGATAGTCATGCTGAAATTCTGGACAAAAGTGAGGTTATAGCCACAGCAGTAAAAGACTGTAACAATATTTACAAACTAATGTTGCGTACTGTTATTAATAGTGCAAATGTTGTAACTCGGGACAGTTTAAAAACTTGGCATGAAAGACTCGGGCATTTAAATATAAAAGCGATTCAGGACATGGTTAAATTTGGACTAGTAATAGGAGTAAATCTGAGTGATTTAGAAAACTTCTTCTGCGAAGCGTGCGCTCTAGGAAAACAGCATAAGACACCTTTCAAGAAGAAAGATGGACATGTTAAGCCCCATCCAGGTGAACGAATTTACAGTGACCTTTGTGGACCCATGAATGTACCTTCAGTATCCGGAAAGCGGTACTTCATGTTGCTTAAAGACGAGTGCTCAGGCTATCGAGTTGTGTACTTTATAAAACACAAGTCGGACGCACTTGAGTGCTTTAAAGTATACAATGAAAAGGTCAAAAATAAATTCGGAAAATCGATTAGTGTTTTACATGTGGACAATGGCACAGAATACACTAATAATGACTTTAAAAAGTATTTAGATGACCAGGGTATTTCGCTTGAGTTAACCGCACCGTACACACCCAAACAGAACGGCCGCGCGGAACGTGACAATCGAACGATAGTCGAAAGCGCCCGGTCAATGCTGTTTCAAGGACAAATGCCAAAATATTTGTGGGCAGAAGCCGTGAACACCGCTGTTTATATATTAAACAGGACATTGACAACTCAAACACCAAATTCAACACCTTATGAGGTATGGACTGGTCAGAAACCATTTTTGGGGCATTTAAAAGTTTTTGGGTGTGATGCCTACGCATATGTGCCAGATATAAAACGCACAAAGCTGGACCCAAAAAGTAAGAAGTTGGTTTTCATTGGGTATGAAAACAACTCAACGAAATATAGACTCTGATCCAGTGACTGGAAAAGTGATGGTTTCACGAAATGTTATTTTTCATGAAATGTCTAGAAACGTAAATAACAAGTTGAGGGCAGTAACTGTAAGAATTCCAGACACAGATGATGTCACAGAGTTTCCAGATGCAGAAGATCAACAACAAAATGATGTCCAAGATGTTATTGAGCCTGAAAACCTTGTTTTAGGCGAAAACCATGTAGGTGACAATCATAATGATATGCCAAGACTACGGCCAGAGCGTAATATCAGACCACCTGTTCGCTACAACGACTATGAACTGAATTTTATTGAAGCAGATATACCACTAACCTACACTGAAGCTTTAAGTACAAGTGATTCTACAAAGTGGAAAGTCGCAATTAAAGAAGAGTTGGATGAAAAATGACACATGGGTTTTGTGTGATCATCCAAAAGGAAAGAACATTTTACAATCAAAGTGGATCTTTAAATTTAAAAGAGATCCAAGTGGTAAAATATCACGTTCCAAAGCCAGACTGTGAGTAAAAGGGTGTGCACAGAAAAAGGGGATAGATTATAGCGAAATTTTTGCCCCTACAACACGTTATGACTCTGTAAGAGTGTTGTTGGCTGTAGCAGTTGAAAACTGTTATCAGATAATTCAGTTCGACATTAAAACTGCGTTTCTACATGGCCAGCTGGAAGAAGAATTATATATGTACATCCCCGACGGTTTAGAAGACAGTCACGATCCTAACCTTGTTTGCAAATTGAACAAGTCACTTTATGGACTAAAGCAATCGCCAAGATTATGGAACCAGACATTTGACAATTTTTTAAAACATTTTGGTTTTGAAAGGTCAGAGGCAGACAAGTGTGTATACCAAGGTTGCATAGAAAATACAAAAGTGATCCTAGTCATTTTTGTTGATGATGGACTTGTCATTAGTAAAAGCCAAGATGTAATAAACCAGGTGCTAGAAGAGCTGAGAATAAGTTTGAAATAACTATCACCGAAATGCAATATTATGTTGGACTTGAAATTATTAGAAACCCTGACACTGGTAGTATTTTTATTAATCAGAATAGTTATACAAAACAAATCATTAGTAAGTTTAGAATGGAAGATGCAAATCCCTGTAGCACTCCAGAAGATCCAAACTGTGACCTGTTTGTAGATGGAGAGTATATGGAACCCGAAGAAGTGCCATATAGACAAGCCATACGTAGTCTACTTTTTCTTTCTACTGTGACTCGCCCAGACATAGCGCATGCAGTGGGAGTACTTAGTCAGTTTACTAATAAACACAGTAAAATTCACTGGAATGCTATAAAAAGAGTGATACGTTACCTGATTGGAACACAAGACATTGGTATCCTTTATGAAAAACAAGAAAAACCTAGTGTGCTGATTGGTTTTTCTGACTCTGATTATGCTGGTGATCGGTTGACAAGAAAATCTACAAGTGGATATTTATTCAAACTAGCCGGTGGACCAATTACATGGTCAAGCAAAAAGCAAAACAGTGTTGCGCTTTCTACCACCGAGGCGGAGTACATTGCAGCATCTAGTGCAGTGAAAGAAATCCTTTGGTTACATCACTTGTTGAAAGACATAGAAGAATCTGATAAGATACAGATCCCCACAGTGTTGTTTGTAGATAATCAAAGCGTTATAAGACTTATCAAAAATTCTGAATTTCATAACCGATCTAAACACATTGCAGTACGTTACCACTTTATCCGTGAAAAGTATGAAAATGGTGAAGTTGTGCCTAAGTACATTAACACACATCAACAAGAAGCAGACATTTTCACAAAAGCACTGCCGAAAAACAGTTTTGAAAAACTTCGTAATAAAATGGGAGTTTTGGAAGTAAACACAAGCCAGTGAAGTGTGGATAATTGTTTTTTTTTTATTTACTTTTGGCTAGCAAAAGTTTTATATTTTTTTTTTCTTTTCAAAAAGTGGGAGTATTGAGGTTTGAAATGTTTATTTTGAAAAGTTGGTAACATTTGCTAAGTTGGTAGTAGTAGTAGTATGCTGACAGTTGACATGACATGACAATTGACAGATGAATTGATGTTTTTGACATAGCCATGTTTAGTAGTTGTTGTGGAGTGGTTGTTACGTTTTTCACGAGAGTACGTGTGTAATTAAAACGTTCAGTATTACATCCAGCATTTTATTCTAACTGGCAATTCAGTATTTCCACCCCAAAACAAATAATATATTCAACAATGTGATATGTAGTTGCATAAAACCCAAAAGGTTAAATAATTATAATTCAGACTCCTAATCATTCAAGGGGAAGGGGGTTGTTTTGCTACAGTCATTATTATGACATGATGAGTGAGAGTATGATTGTGTGAGTAGTCTTTTATAATGTAATTGACAAGTCCTATACAATTTTAAAAACTGTCAGAAAAGGATAATAAAATGATTTATTGTGTCGAAAGCTCGACTGAAATCCAATAATACCAGTATTGTACAAAAACTTTTATCTGTGGCCTGGACAATGTCATCTACAACCATTTACGGAAACTAGACTGAGTTTCTGGAAGTAAAGAGAATTCAGAAAGATGGTTTCTCAGTTGTTCTTCAATTGCTTTTTCAAAAATTTTTTGTTAGTCGGTAATATGTTTATCGCTCGCAGATCTCTATTCGCGATTCAAGCCAAGCGATACGCTCTCTGGCGGCGAAATATGGAACTTTAACAAAGCAGATAGATTTGTAAACAAACCCTATTGTCTGTGCAAAAGCCATTGGTTTTATAACGATGGTTTTAAGTATCAATTTAAAATAAAGTGGCGTTAGTTATTGATACAGCAATTTATGATGGAATTCAGTCCAAGAAAAAATAGTGAACGTAAAAACAATACTTTTTGTAGTGTGCCTGGATGTATATCCAAAGGTGATAAAAACTTGAGTGTCAGGTTTCATTACTTCCCAAGAGTGAACAAAAAAGTAAAACTTGAAAATAAATTCGGAGTTCTGAAAGAGGTCAATTTATTGAAAGCTTGGCAGGCAAAAACCAAAATCGGGAAGAAAATTAGCCACAGCATGAGGATATGCTCCTTACATTTCAAGAAAGAGGATTATAAAGGTTATTATGATAATTTTTTTAAGACAACATATGTTAAATGCATAAGTAATGACTTTACAGGACTTGCTAGACCAGGTTTGTTAAAAAGGTACTTGAAGGCTACTGCTATGCCTTCTCTTAATTTACCATCCTCTATTTCAACACGATTGGATGTGATAGAACAAGAAGCTACTACTAGCAGAGGCAGTAGACTTTTGAATAGAAATATATTCAAATCTTCCTTGGAAGTAAGCATTGCTCGTTTCCTATGCATCACTTACTAGTCACATTAATTTATGTTTCAGGAAAATAACCCAACTTGCATTAGTATTGATAAAACTACCAATGATAGAGAATTAGAGGAAGGTTATGATATGAATGTGAATAATGATGAACTGATCGCTGCCGAAGCCTTATGTGAATTGTTACAAGCTGCTCCTCCACATCAAAAAAGTTTTCGTAAAATATCTGTGCAAGTTAATACAGGCCACTTCAACACAGTGTGTGATCTGATAGATTCAGACTCAAAACTGAACAGTTTCACTGGTTTACCCAAAATGGAACTTCTAGAAAAACTTGTTGTCTTAGCTAAACAATATGATGATAAGAAGATATATAGACTAGGGATAAGAGAGAAAATCATATTGTGTTTGGCCAAGTTAAAAACGAATTCAACTTATGTTGTTCTAGGATTGCTTTTTGGAGTGACATCTCAAACCTGTAAAAATGTTGTGTTTAACATGGTGAAGTGTTTGGCCATGATATTGAAACCCTGTATCAAATTTCCTGATTCAACTGAAATTTAAAAAAATCTACCTCTATGTTTCAAAGGTTTTTAAACGACTAGGATTATTTTAGACTGCACAGAAATTCTCATTCAGAGGCCAAAATGTCTCTGCTGTAGGATCAAGTGCTATTCGCAATATAAATCAAATATGACTTTGAAATTCATGATTGGTATATCTCCAGGAGGCCTAATTACTTTTATCAGTAAATGTTATGGAGGAAGAACATCAGATAAGGTGATATTTGAACAGAGTAAATTAATTAAACTCCTAGATAAAGGTAGCGACAGTGTGATGGTTGATAAAGGGTTTCTGATTGATACAATATGTGAAGATTACAATATAAAATTAATAAGACCACCATTTCTGAGACAAAAATCTCAGTTGAGTAAAGATGATGCAAAATTGAATGCTGCCGTTGCAGCTGCCAGAGTTCATATTGAAAGAGCAAACCAGAGAATAAAGCTTTTTTCTATTCTCAGTGGTAAACTGCAAAGGCCCTTAGTAAGCATATCTGAGGATATTTTGACAATAGCTTGCTCTATTGCCAATTTATCTCCCCCAATTTTAGCTGATGACAAGTTCATGAATATTTAGCTGTACTGGAGTATAAGTAAATTACTTCTACCTACTATCAATATGTAATGTCCATCATTAAGATACTGTTATGTTTTGTAATGAGACACATCACACTACTGAATAATATTATATTTTTTATTGATATGCAGCTCCTTGGAAACATTTTTTTCCTAACACTTATACGAATCCCGCTGTCCAACTGTAGGTATTTGCGTGCGCAAAAGTAACACTTTGCCCACTTGTTAGGAAGATAACTATTTCGACAAGTCTGATAGTTAATACATTTTGTCGTCTCCACAATGTGTGTAATCTTTTGTGATGAATAAATGATATCTGATTCTAATTCGATTCTATATCGAAAATACTCCTGCAGGGAGACTCGCATTTTACTGAAAGTGAAAGGTAAACATTACAAATAATTCCTGATAACAACTAATACAAAGTTCATACTTAATTGATCGGATATTCAAGCAGGTCCTATAGAACAAAAGATTAAATAGTCACCCTGAAAACGGCAAAAAAAATCTTCGGAAACTAAAGTTTATTAAGAAAATTAACGAGCATACAGCAACAAATACAGAAAAACAGTGTTATTTAGAAATGAGGTTAAGATTTATCTGCTTTGTTGAAGTTCCATATTTCGCCGCCAGAGGGCGTATTGCTTGGCTTGAATGGCGAATACTCGCTGGGATTATTTTTTTATGTACAACTCTTACGTCTGCTTTTTCCCACAGAGTTGGGAAATCATTTTCTATAAAACAAAAATTTATTATGTGAGTGATATATGGCACAATATGGAAACTACATAACTTGATCAATTTAATATTAATCCCATTACATCCTACGACGTTTGATTTAATTCCACAGATAGTTTTATAAGTGAAAAGGTCAGGTACTACTTGAAATGAAAATATGGATTCTACCTGGCAAATTTGTTGATAATGCAATAAAAAAATTTGTGGTGGATTCATTACAGGAATAGAATTTATGAAGAAGTTATTAATTTCGGTGACGCTATTCAAATTTTCGGGAAGTTTGTCAGATTTTTTGAGGTAAAATTCCACTTTCAAAGTTTTCCACATATCTTTTTTATTACCGTAGAATGGGGTGACTTGATAAGATTTTTGACACACTTCCATAGATTGCGACCTTACCATGCAACTTTCAACCAAACAAAAAATAGTCACCAACTCTTGTGACCCTAAATAACAGAATGATACATTAAAACCGTTTCTATATAGTGTAGTTTTCGAAAAAAAAATGTCAAACGTCATATTTCATCCCATATTGGGGTGACTTGAAATATGACTTCTAGTCAACGATTATTTCAAGTAGGATGGTCTAGGTGTTGACATGAAATGAAAATTAAATAAAAAATATATGGAAATCATCACTTTCATAAAAAAACACTGTGTTTTAGAACAAATATTCTCTTTATTGTTGAGTTATTGGAAATACACATAAAATTTTCAGCAAAATACAAAAAAGATAAAAAACTACCTACTTTAAATAAACAAAAATTCATTAGAGAGGTAAGGTATAACTAGACACTTACAAATGCAACTTAGAGAGATAAGTATGGTAACTAGACACTTACTTATAACTGAAGTCCTGGGAACTTCAATGACCCTCTTCTTAATATTGTTGGAGACTGAAATTTCCTTATAATTTCTTTTTTATCGACCAATGATTCTTCCTGTACTGGAGGAAAAATATATGTACATTCTATTTTAGAATGTGCTCTTAAATATGAAACGACAAAGGAATCATTTTCGGTAGTATCTACGATTTTTGCTACAAACTTCTTGGAGATATTCTTTGCCGATTTCAGTTCGACTATAACAAAGTCGTTCTCCTGGTAGTCACTTGACGAGTTTTCTGGTTCATCTTCGTCTCTTCGGTTTCTTCATTTTCTGCTATAGTGGCTGAAGGAGGACTATTCAACTTGTCACTTTCAAATAAAACCGATTCATCATCTGAGGTATTATCACTGAATCGTCTTGACCTGGGACGCTTTCTCTCCACAAATTCGTCCCAATCTTCTTCTTCCTCTGTTTCAGATTCTGGACGAACTCTAGTTTTTTTCTTGGCTTTTTCTTTTGAGAGGTTTGAAGGACCAGGCTTCGTGCTATTGTCCTTCTTAGTTGCATCGTCAGATTTTTGTGGATTAGGTGCAATATCTTCAACTGCGATGCTTTTCCCTGGTTGTACATCCAGTTTTTTCGTTCTTCCCTTTGGAGTCGCGCTGGTTCCATAACGGGCCTGCTGGAAAAGCTCTTTCAGTGCATCTGAAGCGCTAGTTTCTGCTTCCCGTTCTGAAGGAACTTCCTTTGGAAGTTTTTTCAAGATTTTCTCTCTACACACAGGAGAAATACCGGTGCTTTCAAAACCAGAGCGAATATTGGCAGCATTTTGACTGTCGATACTATTTAAAGCGGAAATACATCTTTCCGCACGACACCTCTGTTGCTTCTTTTCCAGTTCCGCAGAATTTTGCGCCAAGCATTTTTAATAGGGCGAAAGACACTGACATCCAGAGGCTGAGTCAAGTGCGTACTATTTGGCGGTAGTAACACAAATTGTATATTGTTCTTGACGCATAAAGAGATGACTTGAACTGAGATGTGGCTTGCCAAATTATCGCCGATTAGTATTTTTGGCCCTTCTGGTAAAAAGTAAAAATATGGTAGGGCTACTGTCACAAACCATTCTTTAAACAAGTTGGTATCAAACCAGCCTGACTTGCTTCTGTTGTAACGGGCTTTAAGTGGACCGTTTTCCATCCAACTAGACCAGACGTGATCAGCCTAATACACAACGTATATAGGGAGCATTTTTCCTGAAGCGGAAACACTAAACATAACAGATGTTGCTGCCTTTGACGAATCCATAATTTTTTCAGCACTTTTGCTCCTTCGTCGAACGACGACTTTTACACGTCCAGGGTCATCCGTGAAATTTGTTTCGTCGTAATTTACGATGGCTTCTGGCTCAACATTGCGTAATAAGGATGTTAAATTATCGAAGTATTGGTTAATAATTCGGGGGCTTATTTTTGCCGACTTTGTTTAATAGCCTGTGAGAGTCTGCTGGAAAGAACATCTTTATGTCTTGCTAAAAAGCCTAGGTACCACTCCCTTCCCGGCATGTTGTCGCGAAATATTGAAACAGTAAGACCTCTTCTATTTAGATAATTTTTAACTAAGTCTCTTATGTCGTCGCATTCCAACGGGAATCCCCAGTCAGCAGCTAATGCAATAGATTTTACAATTGCACTTTCATCAACAGTCGATAATATAGTTTGACCACCTGGTGATTTTTGGTGTAAATGTTTCACCTTACGATACAAAGTGGCAGCTGGAAGAATTCCATATTTTTCGCCAATAGCTTCGAGACTCCCTTGATGATTCTGGTAGTCCCGAACAGCCTGCTGCAGTGACTCCAATGTATAATTCCGGTAATTTCTAGCGCCTAAGCGCCTTTTGTAGTTTCTAGGCATTATTTCAAGTCACCCCTAAAAGTAAAAAAAAAATGATACGCCACTGTTCAAGAGTAGGTTTTAAAAATTATTTTCGATGCAAAACATTGACAAATATCTTGGAACAGGCCAGAAAAAAATACTAGGGCATGCTCGTAATTATACAATTTATTGCACAGACAGAAGTATGTAAAAATTACGTAATTTGTTTACCTGATATCAAAGAGTTACTGTATACTATGACTATCACGCACTTGTTATTTACCACAATGTCTCGTCGACAACCTGTAGAATGAGACTGAAAGACTAGTTTAGCTTCTTCCGTTGACATGCGGCGTTGCCACTACTTCAAAATTTTCACTGCATTTTATTTCAAGTCACCACACGATTTCAAGTCACCCCATTCTACGGTATGTTTATGTTTACATTGTTGAGCATTCAATCAATCAATCAATCAAAATTACTTAATTGTCTGAAGAATGTGAAGTTCCTATTGACAAAGTGAGATATATAATATATATAATATATATAGGAGAGAGGAAGTCTTTGCTGACCAGTTAAGATAAAGCTAGGAAAACTTGTTGGGTACGCAGCATGCAGGAAGTATACTCTTATAACACTTGTTCCAATATTTCGACAACGTTTATTGTCATCCTCAGGGAAAGCTACAATATTATTAAAATACAATGAAACAATGACTAACAGTGGATTCCAAAACTACTTACAGTGTCGGTGAGGTTATGTGCATAGATATTATAAAATAGACGTTAACAATTGCAATGTACATATTAAAACAATTTGTGAGAGTCCTTAAAGGTCATCATCAACAATTATTGAACTTTTATAGTTAAAAAACATTTATTATAATAAAATTGAAAAATTATTTCCTCATACCGGTATTTTAACGTCGGCATGGGAGAAGAAGAATTTAATTTAGGTTAACAAGTGAGGTTAGGTACGATCCTGCATGGAACAGTACTAAAATGAGGAACATTGACAGACTGAACCTACCATGGAACGAGACCTTGTCATTCAAACATGGAATGGCACAGAACACCATAGAAAAGACATCATATCATTAATTAATTATTTCCACCTATAGAGGGAGTACTCCGAATACTGAAATTATTATTAAAAGTAAAAACAGATAATATGAATAGTAGACTAAATTATGTAACAATTATTTTGATTGAAGAAGTCTTAGTGACTCCTCAGATATATAGAAAAAATATATTGATAAAGATTTACGTTATAAATTTGTAAAGTTTAAATTACTGGAAGAGTAAAACATATTTTAAATAGATTGGGAGTTAAGGTCCCTTTCATTATGTGGATTTTGATCCAAGTGCAATAAGAATGAATATATTTCACTTAAATGGTTAATGTCAGTTTTTTTGTTCATACATGAGGATGACTGTGAGATGAAGGCCATCTCTAGAAAGAGTCTTTTATACTTGTTAGGTTCTTTGGCTAAGATTTTCGCAGCCTCAAAGTTGATATTATGACCTTCTGTCTGCACATGATCACTAAGTGCACATCTTTCTGGGTGCAATCTACAATCACTCTTATGTGAACAAATTCTATCTTTTAATAACCTGTTAGTTTGTCCAATATATTCATTCGAGCAGTTAGAACAAGGAATACAGTAGACTACATGTGATTGATGAAGTAAAGGAACTTTGTCTTTCACTTTAGTGAATGGAGAATTTATCGTTAGAACAGTTTTATTTGCAATTTTAATTGTTTAAAGATTCTACTAAGTTTTGGAGTAATATTTGATATATAGGGTAGAGATGTATAAAAAGTATTGACTATGTGTTCTGGATCAGCAACATCAGCAATATCCAAATCTGTATTACTATTATTTATGACAGGTTCCATTGTGGAGCTAAAAAGAATTTTATTAAGAAGGACATGAGGGTATGAATTATTTCGAAATAGGTTGTACAAAATGCCCAAGTTTTTATTGTGGAAAGTACTATCAGAGATGCTGAGAACACGTTGCTTCATCTGCTTGACCAGGTTCACTTTTATATTTTCCTTGTGGTACGACAAGTAATTCATATATCTACCCGAACTCATGGGTTTCCTGTACCAATCGATGATAATACTGTTGTCATGTGAGCGAATGAGTTTCATGTCCAAGAAGGGAACACTACGATCATCATCTTCACATTCCAACGTGAACTGTATATATGGGTCATAGCTATTAAAAATGTCAAGTATCTCTGCAGTACAGCCCGCAGGTAACGAGAGGATGATGTCATCAACATATTTCTTTATAAAAAATAAATTGAAGGGAAGAACATTAATAACTGTATCTAAAATGTCATCCATTACATAACAAGCAAGTATAGGACTAATTTTAGCTCCCATTGGAGTACCAAAAGTTTGCTTATAAATTTTATTGTTGAAAGAGAAAACTGTATTATTAAAGAGGAATGTTATTAAATCAAAAAAAGATTGTTTTTGGATACTACAAATGGAACTAATGCAGTGCCACTTTTTATCTATTGCTCTAATACAAGCATCTAAGTAAACATTACTGAATAATGATACCACGTCTAAGCTAGCAAGGACATAATTGTCAGGGAGTTGCAATCTATTAAATTTTGTGGAGACGTCAAAGGAATCTTTTATATAATAGTCATTATCAAAGTTATAAGCTTTTGTTAAAATGTCAGTTAAAAAGGCAGATAAAAATTCAGTCGGTGAGCCTATCGAAGCTACTATAGGTCTCATGGACAAAACTGGTTTATGTATTTTGGGAAGAGAGTAAAATTTTGGAATTATACCGTTATAGGTGGTCAGCCTTTTTTTAGTAATTTCATCTATTTGCTTAGAGGTGAATAAAGATTTTATTAAGAGGTTACATTTAGCTTGTATTGATTGTGAGGGATCTTTAGTTAACATAATATAAGAATCATTATTTTCAATTAAATCATTAGAGTGAAATGTATTGATCTCTGTCCATAATAACAGTGACATTACCCTTATCTGACTTTGTAACAATTAAATTTGGATTTTGTTTTAAGAATTTTTTTGTTTTATCAAATAAATGCTGAAATTGTGAAGAGGAATTTGACGAATCATTTACAAAATTAGTGATTACATTGGTAGATCTGGCAATTGTCAATCTACGAACATGGTCATCTGGAATAGACGACGTGATGTAATCAACATCTGCCAATATATTTTTTATCGAGAAATCTTTTTTTTTTAGACGGGGTTCTATACTGAATTTAGGACCCAGTGCTAAGAATTGTACCGAAGGAATGTCGGTACCAGAAATATTTTTTACCCATTCAGGTTTAACATTTAAGTTATTCCTGGATTGAATAAGTGAAAGATTATTTAATTTATTAATATTTGAGGATTTAATTTTATGAAAAAGTTTTAAAAATTTAGGTTGTTGTCTTGCAGAAAATTCAACAAAAAGCAACTCATTCGTTAAAGGGATTACTAAGGACCGAGATAAGGTAATGTCACTGTTATTATGGACAGAGATCAATACATTTCACTCTCTAATGATTTAATTGAAAATAATGATTCTTATATTATGTTAACTAAAGATCCCTCACAATCAATACAAGCTAAATGTAACCTCTTAATAAAATCTTTATTCACCTCTAAGCAAATAGATGAAATTACTAAAAAAAGGCTGACCACCTATAACGGTATAATTCCAAAATTTTACTCTCTTCCCAAAATACATAAACCAGTTTTGTCCATGAGGCCTATAGTAGCTTCGATAGGCTCACCGACTGAATTTTTATCTGCCTTTTTAACTGACATTTTAACAAAAGCTTATAACTTTGATAATGACTATTATATAAAAGATTCCTTTGACGTCTCCACAAAATTTAATAGATTGCAACTCCCTGACAATTATGTCCTTGCTAGCTTAGACGTGGTATCATTATTCAGTAATGTTTACTTAGATGCTTGTATTAGAGCAATAGATAAAAAGTGGCACTGCATTAGTTCCATTTGTAGTATCCAAAAACAATCTTTTTTTGATTTAATAACATTTCTCTTTAATAATACAGTTTTCTCTTTCAACAATAAAATTTATAAGCAAACTTTTGGTACTCCAATGGGAGCTAAAATTAGTCCTATACTTGCTTGTTATGAAATGGATGACATTTTAGATACAGTTATTAATGTTCTTCCCTTCAATTTATTTTTTATAAAGAAATATGTTGATGACATCATCCTTTCGTTACCTGCGGGCTGTACTGCAGAGATACTTGACATTTTTAATAGCTATGACCCATATATACAGTTCACGTTGGAATGTGAAGATGATGATCGTAGTGTTCCCTTCTTGGACATGAAACTCATTCGCTCACATGACAACAGTATTATCATCGATTGGTACAGGAAACCCATGAGTTCGGGTAGATATATGAATTACTTGTCGTACCACAAGGAAAATATAAAAGTGAACCTGGTCAAGCAGATGAAGCAACGTGTTCTCAGCATCTCTGATAGTACTTTCCACAATAAAAACTTGGGCATTTTGTACAACCTATTTCGAAATAATTCATACCCTCATGTCCTTCTTAATAAAATTCTTTTTAGCTCCACAATGGAACCTGTCATAAATAATAATAATACAGATTTGGATATTGCTGATGTTGCTGATCCAGAACACATAGTCAATACTTTTTATACATCTCTACCCTATATATCAAATATTACTCCAAAACTTAGTAGAATCTTTAAACCTTTTGATAACATTAAAATTGCAAATAAAACTGTTCTAACGATAAATTCTCTATTCACTAAAGTGAAAGACAAAGTTCCTTTACTTCATCAATCACATGTAGTCTACTGTATTCCTTGTTCTAACTGCTCGAATGAATATATTGGACAAACTAACAGGTTATTAAAAGATAGAATTTGTTCACATAAGAGTGATTGTAGATTGCACCCAGAAAGATGTGCACTTAGTGATCATGTGCAGACAGAAGGTCATAATATCAACTTTGAGGCTGCGAAAATCTTAGCCAAAGAACCTAACAAGTATAAAAGACTCTTTCTAGAGATGGCCTTCATCTCACAGTCATCCTCATGTATGAACAAAAAAACTGACATTAACCATTTAAGTGAAATATATTCATTCTTATTGCACTTGGATCAAAATCCACATAATGAAAGGGACCTTAACTCCCAATCTATTTAAAATATGTTTTACTCTTCCAGTAATTTAAACTTTTCAAATTTATAACGTAAATCTTTATCAATATATTTTTTCTATATATCTGAGGAGTCACTAAGACTTCTTCAATCAAAATAATTGTTACATAATTTAGTCTACTATTCATATTATCTGTTTTTACTTTTAATAATAATTTCAGTATTCGGAGTACTCCCTCTATAGGTGGAAATAATTAATTAATGATATGATGTCTTTTCTATGGTGTTCTGTGCCATTCCATGTTTGAATGACAAGGTCTCGTTCTATGGTAGGTTCAGTCTGTCAATGTTCCTCATTTTAGTACTGTTCCATGCAGGATCGTACCTAACCTCACTTGTTAACCTAAATTAAATTCTTCTTCTCCCATGCCGACGTTAAAATACCGGTATGAGGAAATAATTTTTCAATTTTATTATAATAAATGTTTTTTAACTATAAAAGTTCAATAATTGTTGATGATGACCTTTAAGGACTCTCACAAATTGTTTTAATATGTACATTGCAATTGTTAACGTCTATTTTATAATATCTATGCACATAACCTCACCGACACTGTAAGTAGTTTTGGAATCCACTGTTAGTCATTGTTTCATTGTATTTTAATAATATTGTAGCTTTCCGAGGATGACAATAAACGTTGTCGAAATATTGGAACAAGTGTTATAAGAGTATACTTCCTGCATGCTGCGTACCCAACAAGTTTTCCTAGCTTTATAATATATATATATATATATATATATATATATATATATAGTATTTTCCATACATAGACAGTACATAGCAAATTGTATTAAATTTATACGTATAACATATAATTCATAACATAAGATTCGTAGTGAAGGTTACTACACGTTAATTTATTCAAATCAAATACAATTCAAAACAAAAACAAACAAACAAATTTACCTTCGTATTGCTTGATTAACATTTACAAATGAAATTTGATTAACCTCTTCACTGCGGAAATCAGATACATATTAAACATAGCAAACCGACCGTATCCCATTATCCAACTTCTATAATATATCAAAAAATTACTGAATAATAATTCAAAATAATTAGCAAATTATCTGTGGGTGGCTAGATATTTTGGGATTATTATTCAGTAATATTTTGATATGTTATGGAAGATGGATAATATTTTGTTATTTCAGATAATTTCTTGATATTTCACATAATTTCTCGATATTTCAGGGAATTCTTTGATTAACCTACCCAGCGGACATACTGTAGTTTAGATACATTGAAGAGCTCATGACATATTATATTTTATGAATTTTGGACTTTTTTTGTGAAAAATGATCTTGATTTTATGCATAATTATAGTATATTGTTCCATGCAATTTCTACGATTATGTCGAGTTTATTATGTTGGCATTATCCTATCATATATACACTTTTTATTTCAACTGTATCAGCTCAGATATTTCCTGGTGGTATAATTCCGAGTATAATTCATTATCGTTAACTCCCAGTAATTATTAAAACAAGAGAAAGTAAGTTATGATTCACATTAACAGTTAAACTACTTAAATTGGGCATGCACACTCAAATTTGTGTTGATGAAAAGTGCTTTTATTCACTCTTGTTAGCTGGAGTACTCTTCGATCATTTCTTTAGCCATAAAAGATAGGATGCCTTTGGTTTGGTTACTCGGGAGATAGTGATAGGAGCATGCCTGTCAGATGCATTTTGTAGCAGGTTTACAAAGAAATTTTCTCATCGACTGTATCTTGATCATAAATAAGGAAGAATGGCATATAGAACAAATCTACAAGGAAAAGATTTTCATTAAAGCTGTTGAAATTTCTGTATCTGCAAAACTTTGGAACCATTTTGTTACTGTTGACTTTTAATTTGCAGTGTACAATGAAATGATTTGAAATGCCATTACAATCGAGAACCCTTCCCTCACCTATAATTTTCTTATTGGCTATGATAACATCCAGAAGTGTTGCGCTGTTCTTTCCCATTCTTGTTGTATTATCAATGATTTGACATAAATCAAAATTATCAATAACTAACAAAAAATATTCTACATTTTTATTTCCTAAATCAAAAACATTGATGTTGTTGAAGAATGGGTAGGTTTGAATTTATTCCAAATACTATTTTTTTTTCCAGACATTATATTAAAAATAATCAGGACATGCGGAAATCTGATTCACGATTCCCGTGTCACGGCGTCATCTTACACCGTAACTGTATTCTACTCGGGACTATCATAACAATGTTGCCAACAAAAAAATAGTCAAAACTTTTGTTTTAAAGATGTTTTTAATGTTTTAAATATACAAAAAAACATGATTTAAATCAAATAGTTTCAAATAAAAAAAAACTGTTTTGTTTAAAAAAAACATGATTTTTACCAACCCTGCTCCTATATGTTTACAGCCAAATCTCGCATATGGAAAACATCTCAAATTCATGCTGTGTCAATATGAGTTTTATTTCCTGCGGTGCTGGCAACAGCGATCTCACATTCAAACCACCTACCTTCAAAAAATTCATTTGTCTAATAATTTCGAGTAGCACAGTTTATGATACCTAAAGAAGAAATCTGTAAAAAGTTGTGAAGTATATAAAGGGAAAGTAAATATCCCAAAAAAAAAGTCTGTCAAAGCCTGTTAATTATAATCCAAATATAGTTGAAAATTTTCGTTTTTGACTATTATAAATATGTTGAATAACATAATTGAATACAATGAACTGAAAGTTATACCATTATTCTAATGATGCATTCATAAATAAATGAAGAGTGGCTCGATTAGAAAGTCTAGCAAGATCATTGTCGGTGATTATTTTCAAAATTAAATTCCCTTATCTCTAATTTTTCTGAAAAAAAAATAAATAAAAAAAATGCAACAATCCCACCACGCACTGTGGTAACTTCTGATGTCGTTTGTCAGCTGTGATGATTGAAGTTTGAATTTCAATGCCAACTTTGTTAAATTGAACAGTCAACTGTATCTCCGCCATTTTTCAAGCGATTTTCAATTTTGAAAAACAGTGTTATCACATATTGCATGCTCATCCGGATAATGGAAAAAAATTTACAGGGTGTAATTTGAAAAAAAAAAAAGTTTTAGGTCACTTCCGGTTAAACTAGAGGTGGTGAATTTTCAGTAATGCGTTCAAAATATGCCTTTTCAAGTACTATAGCGACATACCAAATTTGAAATCTGTATCTTCAAAACTATAAAAAAATTGGGGGGCATACCTCACCTCGTGGTCACTCGGTATATAATTCTTATAATAATTTGTAGATAATTTTCTTAGGATTGGTGTAGGTTTACCTTCACTGGATGGACTCATTCTATAACAGCTTTCATATGGAATTGTTCAATTAATTGTTCATTGTTTCATTGTTTTGGTGAAGATGAAGATATGGCGGACGAGTTTTGTAATTATGACCTGATTTAATTCAAAATCGGTATCTGGGGGTTTCTTCTATCAAAATTGAAAAATTATGGCGAACGAATTTTGTGTTATGGTCCAATTCACAACATTTTTCATAATCAAATAATAATAATAAATTTTCATTTTCCAATTAAATTATATAAAAACAATGAATTATCCATGCATAAAATTAATATAAAGTTAAAATGATGTATATGATGATAAAAATTTCGTGAAAAAAATAAGAAAAAAATCTTAGCAAGTAACAGGCTCTTCTCAGTTTATCACATAGTATGTCAGTGTGTGGACTTGTAATTTAAAGTCAAATGTATCCTAGCAATTTCACAGATTCTGAAGGTAGAACTTCATCTTTGGTATTACCAAAAAGTGTAATTTGTTGTTGCTGTCCAAGATAAGAGAACATAATCATATTTGTTTGTTTTATTTAATTTTAAATTATATTTCTCTGCCCATGTCGATATTTGAATGTATGTATTTCCTGCAGTTAATCTCAGTTCTATTTTATTACAATTAAGATGTTGGTATCACCAGCGTAACATGTTACATGTACTGAAGATGTTTTACTGAGAAAACTGATCAGGTCATTAGTAAAGAAATAAACCTAAGATTGATACCCGTGGGACACTCTGGATCATATCTAATGGTATTCTATAACTTTTGGTTAATATTGACTACTTTTCGATGTTTTAAATATGAGTTACATAATTCTAGAGGTGGACCTTTCAAGCCACACCTTGAAAGTTTTGTTAATCAGAGATCATGGTCCACATAGTCAAAAGCTTCGGATAAATCTGTAAACAACCCAATGCACGTTTTTTATCATCAAGAGCTCTAAAATTGCAAAGGGCAGAGGTTCCGTGCTTTTTTTTTGTGAAACCCTGTAAGTTATTGGCTCACCCTTCTTGTATAATTGTAGACACCATTGCCAATTTGAAATTTTCTGGAAAAACACTCTTTTTGGAAGACAAATTAATAAGAAACACCAATGGTTTACAAAGTTTTCAGTGTATTTGTGTATGTATCAGTGTATTTAATATGTTGTCTGTTGTAGAGAAGAGAGTTTAATAGCAGATTAAAATATTATTTGTTTTCATTTTCATAATTGGTGCAAAACTGAATCTTGATAAAACAGTCATGCATCTCACATGTAAACAGCATGAGCCTGCTGCTGTCTGCATACTCCTATACAACTTAAAAATACGTTAAATTTGTATTGCCCTACTGAATACACCAAACCACTATTTTTAACACCTCGACAAAGTTCAATTACCAAGTGGATTCAACTGGTTGAGTCTTCCTCCAGAATTTGTGAATTGGTATTTCCTTTTTTCAAAATAGGTTTAGTTCGAAAATAGGTTTATATAGTTGTTTCCAGATTTTGTTGGTTTGTTTATTAATAGTTATTTATGTGGATGATGGCCTGATGGCGTCAGCCGAGGGCCATCACACGCCAAAGGCCATAAACGCATTTGATACATACAAAATTTTGTAAACTGACATTGCAATGGTCTACACGTTCCATACGTTATGTATACAATAATTATTAAGAGTAACATACGTATGGGGAATGTGAAACTATAGTAGATGAGAGCTATATTGAAGAATCTATTTCAAATAAATTGATCATCACTGAAAAAAATTGCCATTGATTGCGCCAGAATGATACCAGATAATTATTTGAACCAACCATCCACTTCTAAAATGAATACCTTTTCTCTTATCGATGCAGATGCTGTAACGAAGCTTTCAATATGTAATAATTATGTTCAAGAGAATATCCCATCTTCAACATCAGTAACTAAACCAATTGCATTTTCAATATTCAGGCTTATGACTCAATTTTACATGTTGAAAAAATGTCGATTGTCAAGAAATGTTAGGAACAGTATTTCTCTATTGAACTGAAATAATTCTGATTCGTGACTCGTGTTAGTTCTTGCATGAAATGATGTGTAAATATAGACAACTGGAGAATTTTGTCTACTTTACGGCTCGCGGGCGGTAAAGTGCCACTTTGCGCTTGCTGAACCGGGCGGTAAAGTGTACTTTACCGCCCGCTAGTGCATAAAACACATTTTCTGGTTAATAAAGCATATGTGAGTACAACAGCTATTTTAACACAAAACGGGTACCTACATATCACTATCATAGATTTAAAACGCAGTTTTGAACTTCTTGAAATTCTGTTTAATTTACCACTAATATTCGAACAACGTATCATCTTCCTGTTCTTTCTTTCAGAACTTGGCATCGACATTAACTTCCTTGACAAAATGAATGAAGAGATCAGAGCATCTGAAGAGCGAAACGAACTTCAGCAACGATTGAACAGTATGTGCCAGCTGCTGGACAAGCTTCAGCAAAGTCAATACCAACGTCTCTCTATAACTCCACCAACAAATCTCAACCAGTGTCCCCCTCCATCTGAAGAAGAGCATCAGCTTGCGGAAAATATTACCGAGAATCTTACTGATATAGTTAAGAGAGTCACTCCTTCAGATATTGCACCACTTCCAGGAATAAGAAAAGCTCTTGGTATGGCTGTGTCTGATGTGAATGCTCCTCAGGAAGTAAGTAACATTGATTTGGAATCTGAACTGCGGCAGTTTTTAGAAAGCGAACCTAGCTTGGCGCCGAGTCCTCTTAGAGATGACAAAACTATTGAAGAGATTTTAATGGCTTAATGGTTATGACATTACGTGAAAAATAAAAGCATCTTTTATCTTAATGTTTGTTATTTATTGAATTTTTTTTTGAAACTATTTTGATAGTGAACATCAATATGTTTACTTCTTTGATGTAAAACATTATTGGAGGAAATATTGTTTGAGTTTGGGTTTATTGAACAGTTTTCGAAGAAACAAGAAAATTACTTGGATAATTTACTGTTACAAAAAATAAAAAACAAAGGTTTTCATAAAGGATACATTACAAATACAAACTGCGATGACGATATATCACCGTCTTACTCTACTGTATGAAGTAGCAATGCTGACAACATTGTTGCCAACTTAGGTTATGAAATGTTCCAAGACATTTAAATATACTTCAAATACAAAACACAACAAAAGACATATTATTTCAACAAATATGAATAGCAGCTTGATTGTCACAAATCAGACATAGTGTTTTCAAGTCTTTAAGCAGGTTGGATATCCATATAATTTGTCTACATGATAAGGATAAAGCCATATACTCAGATTCTGTTGTGGACACAGCAACACTTCTTTGTTTTTTCGTGCACCATGTAATAACAGCTTCTCCATAAAATCCTAGGAGTCCACTCGTCGATTTTCTTTCAATGGAATTAGCAAATGAGGCATCACTATACATGAAGAGTCTTGGTGACACTGTTTGTTTGTACTGAGTTTTTTCTTCATAGAACCCTTCAAGTAACGAAATATATGGTGAACCATATTTTTGTGTGGAGTCCACTCGTCGATTTTCTTTCAATGGGATTAGCAAATGAGGCATCACTATACATGAAGAGTCTTGGTGACACTGTTTGTTTGTACTGAGTTTTTTCTTCATAGAACCCTTCAAGTAACGAAATATATGGTGAACCATATTTTTGTGTTCCACTGTTTGATCTGAACAAAATTGTGAGAGCAAATTCACTGAATAATTGATATCTGGTCTGGTCCCTAGAGCCAGATATAGCAAACTTCCTATTTTTGACCGAAACAAAGTTTTATCAGTTCCTTTGTCATCAGGTTTCACTTTTTGAGGTTTGGCTCGACTATCCGTAGGTGTTGAAGTAGCTTTGCAATTCATCATCTCATAGTTTTCCAGTATACGGACTATATATTGTTCTTGAGACAATGTAACACAATTTGGATACCACGAAATTTGGAATGACAATAAACAACTTTTGATTCCATTGACGAGGAGACTGTTTGAGGCCATAAATATTTTTTTTAGAAGACATACTTTTTCTCCCTCAGTGATAATACCTTCTGGAATCTTCATGAACACTGAAGTCTATATCCCCATGTTAAAAGGCTGTTTTTATGTCGAGTTGGCTGGCAGTGAAATTATAATGAACACAATAAGCCATGAGTAATCTTATTGTGTCATAACGAACTACAGGAGAAAATGTTTCATCAAAGTCTATACCAGGTACTTGACTGAAACCTTGTGCTACCAGTCTTGCTTTATATTTGACAACCTCCCTTTCATCCGACAGTTTTCTCTTGAAAATCCACCTACACCCGACTACTCGTACATTGGAAGGTTTTTCGACTATTTCCCATTCTTCATTTTTACTCATAGAGTTGAGTTCTTCATTGATAGCTGCTATCTATTTTGTGTTTATAGCTGTGTGTTCATCAAATGCTAAATTACAGAAATCTCCATAATATTTTGGGTGAGTATGGTGCCTTGAACTTCGTCTCAGTGGTAATGGTTCAGCTTCACATTGTTCCAATGTAGAAGTTTGAGATTCAACAGTTCTGGAATTATATCGGATGATTCGTCTTCATTTTCTTCTAAAACACTTTCCTTCTGATCTTTTATGATTTTTTCACTAGGCTGCATATTTTTTTTGTAGAAAGCGGTCCAGCCACGTCAGAATTAACTTTTTCTAGAATCTCAGCAGGGATTTCCCTGTTCTTTGCATATTTTCCTAGTTATCTTCGACAATTCACTGGCTTCACAACTGATATTTATCTTTGGGTATTGCATGAGGATCAGCAACAGCTTTTTGGATATCATCAAACAAACTGATTGGTGCATGCCCCAGCCTTCTGTGTCATGTTGTATTTCCCACTTTACAAGTATTCTTGCATTTCTTGAAAGACTTGTTCATTATTTTCTGAAAACACCCATCCAACTAAATTTTCGTTCTTCCAGAGGGTTATTTTATTTTCATTGCCTTTCATAGTGATATCTTTGGATTTTATCTTCTCCCATGATAATAAGGAACATTTTAAATCAGAGGAATATAAAACATCGTGGAGAATAACATCTTTTGTGTTGCCTGTAGGTAATATAGCTTTCAATTCAATTTCTCCAATGTGGGTTGCCTTTATCTTATCATCATTTCCTTGCAAATTGCAAAAAATTGTCATCAGGGAGTAGGAGATTTGAGCCGGTTCTGGGCCTCCCCCCACCACTATGACGTCATCGGTGACCTTGATCTTTAACTTTGACTTTGGCCGTTGACCTTGACCTTTGATCTTGATATTTGACCTCGACCTTTGACTTTGATATTGACCTTGACCTTTGACCTTGGCATTCGACCTTGACCTTGAACTTTGACCTTTGACCTTGGTCTTGATCTTGACTATTGTTGGGAGGTGTTTGACATTGTGATGACTTGGATTTTTTTTCATACACGGACAAGTACTTTTTCCAAGTACATATATTTTTTCTTACCTCAATGTCCTTCATGTATACTTACTCTGCCATTGTGTGTGATCCTAATGTGTGGAGTACGCATACAAATCTAAACCGAAGTATAGAGAGGGTACACGTCTGCACGCCACGGATATCCAGTCAGACATGTGATTCCCCTCCGATGATGTATACCTTGCAATGGTGGTGGGGGGAGAGGTCGCGTGACGTCAACGCTATGCGCATCCGACGACGATCCAGTGATGTGTGTCAGACTGTCGCTCTCGACATGGTTGGCTTTCTCCCACCCTTTCTCCCCACCATCACTCCCACCCCGTCTCCTCACCCTTTCTTCTCCCACCCTTTCTCCCCACCTTAACCCAAAGGCTGCGGTCATGCAGCGACTACGTGGCTTTAACCTTGAGATATACTTGGAGGTACTTTGAAAATTTTGGTATGACCTTAATGAATGCTATACATGTATTCAGTGTTTGTGTTTGACCTTGAGATGTCATTGTGATGACTTGGATATCATTTTTCATACACGGACAAGTACTTTTTCCGGGTACATATTTACCTCCATGTCTTCCACCGTCCTTCATGTGTACCTACTTTACTATTGTGTATGATCCTTATGTGTGGAGTACATATAAAAATCTATACCGAAGTATAGAGAAGGTACACATCTGCACACCACGGAGATCCAGTCGGATATGTGAACTCTGAGAGATACCTTGCTATGGTGGTGTCGTGACGTCAACGCTATGCGCATCCGACGACGATCCAGTGATCGTGTCAGGATTTTGCTCTCGACACGGTGGGGTGGGTCCGCGCTGACGTCACAACACCCATACGCAGAGGTACTTTGAAAATGTTGTATGACCTTCATGAATGCTATACATGTACTTAAGGTTTGTGTTTGACCTTGAGATGACATTGGTGATAGATGGAAGAGATTACATACACGGTAATGAAGTTCTTGGTTATTGTGTCCTGTTTCAATTGTATTCATGATTGATAGTGTATGTTATGTGTACGTACTCTTAAAAACTATAAAGTTTAAACAGTACATACAAAAAACCATTGACATTGGGTTTTTTTCTTCATATATACGGTAATGATGACCAAGCACTTTTCTACTCTGCGTTTGATCTGCGTATGACCTGTGTACGGTAATGAGTATACGATCGAGTATTTGAGTACTTAAATAACTCCATGTCTCGAACTATGTATGATCATGTGTACTCCAGACTTGCTACTGTGACCTTCATGGTGTACATACAAGTATAAGTAGCAAGAAGCAAGTCCGAAAATTCAAGAAATCTAACCACACACGCACCGTCTGTTAGCCATTAAACGCCGGCGATGAATGTACCGTTCCCTCAGGCATGACCTCCGCATGACATCCCCTTCCTAATTTTGTGAATGGTCTGTGTGTGACACATCACACCAGGAGCTCGCTAAACCAGTCATATTAGTTTCTCATCAAACTGGTGGTCCACCAGTGAAAAATTAGATACGGTTGCTTCGACCACTATGTACACATGTGATAACAATCATGTGCTAACAATTCCGACAACATAACTGATGATCAACGTATATAAAACGTATATAAAACGTATACAAAACGTATATAAAACGTATATAAAACGTATGTAAAACGTGTTTGACATTCACTTGTCCTCACTTGATATTTTTTTTTTATTTTGTATTTGTATAAAACTTACATCTAATTCAACATTTCTACAATACTTAAACATAACTTAACCTATCTATATACAACCTAAATACTATACCTATGGCAGGCTGCCGCCATCCTAACCATGGCGGTGCGGACTTCTGCTCTCACAGTGTCCCTCCTGGTATGCATTTCAGCTTCCAGGAGGGCTGCATGTTGATCTCTCTCCATGAGAGCTGCCTGTTAGCGGGTAATTTCTGCCCGCTCTCTAGCGATCTCCAGGCAGCCGCGCTCAACCTCATCCAGTCGCTCCAACACCTGGTCAATAAAAGTCCCCGGCCTTGCTTCGAGGACGTTTCTGGTTGGCTCGCTTGCCGTGGTGGAGGTGGTGGTGGAACAACTGTAATGACGGGAGAAAGGGGTATGTCTGCAATTGTTGGTTCCAACTGTACAACTACAGGAGCAGGCATTACTTCAACTGGTGCCACTATAGTTGCAACAGGTGGTGCTACAACAGTTGAGGATGCCTTCTTTGACGGCCATCCTCCAGAGTACGGGCTATTTCTACTACAGTTCCTACGGTACTCAACAATAGGACCAGCCTTACTTGTACTACTGTGACTAGTAGATTGCTTCTTCGATGATGACTTCTTTGGTGGCTGTACCATGAAATCATCATCGCTGTCCGCAATATTTATTATAGGCATATCTTCCGTCGACAATTTTGCTCCAGCGTTACGGGATCCTTTGGGAGCAACTCCATCAACGAACCCACCTCGTCGTTTGCGTTGGTCCATCTGCGCACCTGCTGGGGAAGGCGTCATCGGCGTTCATGAATACAAGATTGTTAACTTACCTTCAAATTATTCTACTTAGTCCTGTAATACTAAATGCTGCTGGCGACTGGATGCCGCAAGTGGCTGGCGACTGAAGATTATTTTGGGGGAGTTCTTGTTTTAATCACTCAGGCCTCCACCCCACTCCTACTCTTCTTCTTCTCCGACCTACTTCAATCCCCACTATGTCTTAAGCCACGTCCCTTTCTTAAGCCACGTCCCTTTCTTAAGCCACGTCCCTTTCTTAAGCCACACCCGCTTTCTTAAGCCACGCCCCCTCATACCAGGCTTTGCAACCCTAACCCATCTCCACCCCTATTTCAACTCTGCTATTTGTTACAATGCATACATCCCCCTACGGGGCAAAGCTGATATAGACATGAATAACAATTAAGTATGGGAACATTCGCATATTCCACTGTATCATGTGAATAACCATGCTGATACCACCCACCATTATTATTCATGCCGCAATACCTTAAAAAACAAATGTCACATAAGAAACGCTTTCTATTGTCACAAGTATGAATTGTGACAAAGTAACAGCTGCAAAAGTACAAATTACTGGCAAAGTTTTCTAATGCTTCAGTCATTTTTATTTGATGGGCCTTGCTCACGATGGTTTCGGGCACATCCTCACAGTCTGGTACAATTCCATCATCGGCTGGTGCTTCTTCACCGTCATCTTCGAGAAACTGTTCTCCGTCTAAGTCTTCTCCAGCTGGATTGTCCTGGCGGCCATCTTCAACATCTCTGTGGTCATTGAATTCACCATTGTCACCATCAGCCACTACAACTCCATCCTCCTGTTCGTCACCATCCTCATCCACTACAACTCCATCTTCCTGTTCCCAAACAAAATCGTCGCCTGCCAAAACTTCAACCTGATTGTTGACATCTAATCGAGAGAGGGCTTCCAATGCAAAATCAACTTGATCAACCATAATTAGTGACGCACATGAATGTATTAATGAAATTCCCACGGTCCCTACCCACTATCTACCGAAACTGCAAGAAAAAAAAGTGGATTTTACCTCTGAAATATGACAAAAAAATTGAAAGAATTTTTTTCCAGTAGCATTTATCATTTTGAATCTTTTATCTCAATTTTGATATTTTCCGATTAAATCCATTATAACGTGAATACAAAAACATTTAGTATATTTTTGACGAATGTACAAATACATGAGAAAAAAAAGATGCAATGCCTATGTTTCCTGGCTTTTTTTTCCAGTAGCATTTAACATTTTGAATCTTTTATCAAGTATGGTATTTTCCGATTAAATCCATTATAACGTGAATACAAAAACATTTAGTATATTTTTTGACAAATGTACAAAAACATGACAAAAAAAAAATGCAACGCCTATGTTACCTGGCTGAGTTAGCAAGCCGACTCGATCGCTCTATACCTGAATTCAAAGATAGGAGCAGCTATCAGCGCTCGGCCTGGCGTAGTTCGAATACACTTTACGATTTCATAATGTATGTATCAACGCCAATCTTCACCAACAAATAAGAAACTGTGAGAAGCTTCTAAGGCGTGGTGGCATTTAAAATACTGCACCCTTTCGTCACAATGTTTGATGAACAAAATATTTTGAAGCGACACATTTTACGCTTCCATAAAATAGGTATGTGATGTTTGTTACGTACTAACATTGCTACTTATAATCAGAAGACGAACAAATGAGCAAAAAAAATTAACTATTTTGAAGAATATTACATTGATCGATAAAGGTGGACACAGGGAACTATTCCCCTAACCTATTGGTTGTTCATGCAAATAAAAATTGAAAAAGTGAAAAGAAACACTTTGTTGTATCTGAAATTCACTATTATAGAGAAGTAATGAATTTTCGATATTCAGTTTTGAATCTTATCAGCCACCATCAATGCAATCAGAAGTACAGAGATACAACTCGTATACAGTGAGTTTTAAAAAGTTTGCACCATATGGAAAACTTGTTCATTATCGATTTTTCAGAAAATTTTATTCTTCTTAAATATTGGTGCATTGCAGAAAACATAAAAGTTGTCAGTATTTTAAATTTCTGAACGGTATACAGGGGAAACAAAAAAATATGAAATTCGATCAGGTGTAAACTACGCTTATTTTTGACATTATCGAAAAAAAATTTAATTTAGAAAAGTTGTTTTGGATCAAAACCAACATTTCAATTCAAAATCATAGCCACCTACGCAGAAAAAATAAAAAAAATCACATTTTTATGATTAAAGTGATCGTAAAGATGCAGATTTTTATTATTTAATATTTTTCCTGGGTTTGCCTCTAATATAATGATGGTCATCAAAAAACCTATCGAGAATGTCTATTCCCATTCTATTTTTATTCTTTTGAAAAATGCAAATTTCAGGTTTCTTGATTTATTAATTCGAGAAAAAGCTTAAATTTCTAGTATCCTCTTGGAGGGAAATTGTACAAATTTTAGATGTAATTCAGTGTTCGTAGGGGGGAGTAGTTGTTTTCTGACAGATATTCGCAACAAACTTTCTACTTTGTGAAATGGTGTGGAGAGAAGGGGATTTTGACTATTCTGGTAGTAATATTCAAGTGATTTCACTCGTTTTATGCTTCTTATGAATCATATACAGCTGACGGAAACTGAAGCAGCTGTTGGTATGCAACAGAATATCAAGTTTTGAGAGGCACTTTTATCGATATTACATCACACTGCACTATTTTGGGAAAACAAATGACATTCTTCCGAGAAACGATGTTTTCATTGTTTTAAAAGTTGAAAGGTTATATACGAGACTTGTTAACAAAATGATATTTTTTGTTGAGATCGGAAAATATTTTAAAAATGCAATTTTCAATTTTTACTTCGTATATAACTGTGAAACCTAATTCTAAACACCTTTGCAATGCCCTCTGAACATTTCCTATTCTCGTGGACATAACTTAAAAAAAAAATGTCTACATTCATGCAAAAAAA
Source organism: Chrysolina haemoptera (assembly GCA_958298965.1). Taxonomy (NCBI): domain Eukaryota; kingdom Metazoa; phylum Arthropoda; class Insecta; order Coleoptera; family Chrysomelidae; genus Chrysolina; species Chrysolina haemoptera. Next base: position 31,747,477 of record OY282584.1, read on the forward strand.
AAACTTTATTGACCTATATTTAGTGGAAAAAGAAGTTCTTCATTGCACTAGTGCAATAAAGTTTTTATTACACTCATCTGTCATTCTACTTCAACGTGCTGTCATCATGACAAACATAAACGTTCAAACCTACTACATATTGAGTAGATATTCTGTGAGATTGGCAATAAGTTTTAAACAGTTACATATTTTATATTATTTTGTACTAATTTTAGCAGCCAGACTTGAAAAAATAATGTCTACCCGAAAATAACTCCATAATCGAAACTGATCCGCTTTGCTCTAAACCGCCTACATGCATAGAGCATACTGTCAGTACTATGACCACATCTCGTGATAACATACGCGCTCACTGTTGATTTTACTTTGAAAATGCAGATTTCAACGGAATATAACTTTTATTGCAGTGACAAATAACAAGATTTTCTATAATAATATTGACATAACATTGCTTGATAATATTTTTGTAAATATATACAGAGTGCATTAAAACAAAAACGAAAATCTGCTCTCCGTATTCTCAACATTCTCCCACCTTTTGCAATGTCATATTGCAAAATATCATGGTTGAAAACCATATCGTTGTGGAGCTTTTACAACTCGTCCAGATCGCGTTGACTGAATGGGCTCCTTCTCTTCCTGCTCCTTAGAAACGACTTTTTTCTTCATTTTTTCTTTCTTCCTTGATTCTTCCTCTCCATCTAACTCGTCTTTCATCTCTGACCTCGCATGTGGCTTTTCGACTTCTTTTTCATTTCCGGTGCTTCTTAGATCATGTTTCTCGTCCACCGCAAGCTTGCTCCTCAAAATGGTAGTTTTTTCGGTTTCATCCGAAACTTCTTTGAAACGGTCTTAGTAGTTCTCCATTTAATACTTTTATTTTTGCAACCCTACTTATGTTGTCTCTTCCAGGATATATTTCGAGGACTCGGCCAATGGGCCAGGTTATTCTTTTGGTATTATCAGCTCCTACTAACACGATATCTCCAACTTTCAGACTCCCAGCTCTTCTTCTGCCATGGTGTACCAAATTTGCAAGATATTCTTTCCTGAAGCGACATCGAAGATTTTCTCTTATTCTTTGTAAATATCTTACTCTTTTTTTCAAATTTGTTGTGCTCATGGTATCTAAATCTGGAACTTCTGAACTTGGAATTCCTTGTAAAAACATTGCGGGAGTTAAAGGGCTCATCTCTTCAGCATCATCAGAAATATACGTGAGGGGCCGTGAGTTTATTACTGCTTCGCAGTCACACAATAATGTCATTAGCTCCTCGTAATCCAGAGTCCTTTTACCTAAATTTCTTCGCAATAGCTCTTTAATCATTCTAACTATTCTCTCCCACCATCCACCCCACCACGCAGCTGTGGGTGGATTGAACCTCCAAGTGATTCGTTGAATTGTGGAATATTTCGAAATTTCTTCCCAGTTCAATGATTTCATTTGATTATGTGTCCCAACATAGTTAGAACCGTTGTCTGAATAAATGATGGAAACCCTTCCCCTTCTGGCAATGAACCTTCTCAAAGCGTCAATGAATCCTTCTGTGGATAGAGTTTTTATCAATTCAAAATGACACGCTCGATATACTGCACAAGTAAATATCACGATCCAGGATTTATCACCATTTTTTAAATGAAGAGGACCTGCCAAATCAGTACCTGTGACTTGAAAAACAGCCGTGATATTGTTTACTCTGTCTTTAGGAAGCGGTGCGAAAGGTGTTTCCAGAGCTTTAGCTTTGAATCTCTTACACACGACACACTTTCCAATCACACTTTTCACCATTTTCCGACATTTCATTATCCAGTATTTTTCTCGGATAATTCCTAACAGAGTTTGACTACCAGCATGGCATGCAATTCGATGGTGTTCATCAATCAACTTCTCGGTTATTGTATGTTTATATGGCAATATAATAGGATATTTGAAGGCATCAGATTCATCTGAACATAAAAGCTTCGTTCTCACCCTCAAAAGTCCATTCTCATCCTTGAAAACATGCAAATTCTGGAAACCATTCGAGTTTGTTTTCGCAAAACTTTCATTCTGAATAATCCTCAAGAGAACAATCTCAGCATTTTCTATGTCTTCACTCCTTAAATGTCTATCGATTCTATCAATCTTTTTATGAGTTCTTTCATAGAATCTGATCATCCATGCAATCATTCTCACAATTTTCGAAAATTTTGAAAAATAGTTTAAATTTTCTGTAGACATGTTTTCTGTATAAGTTAGAAATGATAAAGAAACTGAATTTTTAACTTCATCAAAAGCTTTCTCCTCGGAATAAACTTGAATTTCTAGAGGCCAATGATCTATATCATTCTTAAGCCACTCCGGGCCCTCCCACCATTTGGTCTCTAGTAAACGATTGCAGCTGCAACCTCTAGAAGGAAGATCCGCTGCATTCATGTTTCCTGGGACATGGTACCATTTATGAATATCTGTAGAAATACGAATTTCATTGACTCTGTTCATGACAAAAGATGTCCAGTTCGATTTAGTTTTGATCCAGGTAAGAACAACTTTCGAATCACTCCAAAAATATGGAACGATGTTATCAAAAAGGGATGTTCTCCTCAAAGACTGATACATCCTACATCCTATTGTTGTAGCTAATAGCTCTAGTCTAGGCAACGATATTGGTTTTATTGGCGTTATTCTAGACTTAGCGGCCAATAAATGAACTGAAACTAACCCTTCCTTTTCAAATCTAACGAAAATACAAGAAGAATACGCCGTTTTACTGGCATCACAAAAAATATGGAGGGAAACTTTCTCAGGATCAACTGCACTATCGAAACATTGACGAGGAATGTGGCAAAATTTCAAAAGATGAGTTTGTTTCAACCAAGTTCTAAATTTATCCAGTATATCGGAAGGCAATTCATCATCCCACCTAACTTTCAACTTCCAAGTCTCCTGTAAAAGCATTTTCGGGATCAAAGTAACAGGAGACGTAAATCCAATTGGATCGAAAACCCGCTGTGCAGATGATAATAAACCCCTTTTTGTCATGGGAATTTTTTCAACGTCAAAATCACTCACATTGCAATATAATGTATCTTGAATGAAATTCCAGAGAAGTCCTAATACTGAAACTGCATCTCCAGTCATTGGTAGCTCATCATTTTCCTCGAATATTTTTGAATGATTGTAAACCCAACCTCTCAAATCAAATTTCGCAGATAACATTAGTGATTTAGATTCATCAATGTATTTCACTAGTTCTTCAGAACTATTGACACTTGTGACACAATTATCCATATAAAATGAATCAACCAGTTTACCCGCTGTTTTTTCCATACCGCTGATACAATTATTCTTCAAATGATGCGTTATTGTGGCTCCTAATAAGAAAGGACTGGAAGATAACCCAAAAACCACCCTAGTGTGTCGATAAATTTTTTTTGTTTTTGTAGCAAAATCATCCCACCAAAAAAATTTGAGCACATTTCTATCTTCTGGAGCTATACTAATTTGAAGGAAAGCCTTCTTTATATCGGAGATAACACCAATTTTACCCAATCTGAATTTGAGCATAATATTAGGAATAAGTTCAATGAGATTCGGACCTTTCTCTAAACATTGATTTAATGATACTCCTTGTTTATCTTTAGATGACGCATCAAAAACTGGTCTTATTTTGGTAGTTCTGCTAGATTCTTTAATCACTGGGTGATGCGGAATGAAATGTTCGAAATTATTACTGTTGGAATGATAGACTTGTTCAATTATATTTAGTCTCTCCCATTCTTTGAAAATATTGTCATATTCTTCAAATTTACCTAAATCAGTCAGTCTTTTAGTTGTAGAAAACAATCTCTTTTCTGCTAGATCTCTATTACTGAGAAGATTTGGATGACCTTCAATCCAAAGAATCCTAACTTCGTACCTATCGTCTTTATTTTTAGTAATATTTTCATTAAAATGTTTGATGGCCTCTGCCTCTAAAATATCTTTCTGTTTGATAGAAGCTGGTTCCTTGATACCTAATGTGTCTAAATTCCATAGATCAGAAAGAGATATTTCATTAAAACAGCAAATTGTTTCTACAGTATTTCGCATATATAATGATCCCATTACCGTCCATCCAAAATAAGTTTCTACTGCTACCAACTCATCAATTTTTGAAATCCTACCAGTAATAATTTTTCCATAAATATCAGCACCCATAAGTAAACAAATGTCATTACTTGAAGGTACAACATCAGAAATTAATATATTTTGTTTCTTTAACTTGTCAATAATTTCCAAATTTTCCAATCGTGGAACGTAGCTACAAATTTTATCCTGTTCTAGTGCTAAAAGTTTACATTGAAACGTATCATTCAAATCTTGAACAGTGATATCATATAACCCATGTGACTTTGGAGCGGATTGTTGTCCTCCGAAAACACCCTGTACAATAACTTCATTTTTTACTTTGTTAAAGTGCATACTTTTTACACAGTCAGCTAGTATATATGAACGCTGAGAAGCAGAATCTAGAAGCGCCCTAACAATTTTAGTACCTTTACTTCCGATCAGTTTGACATTTATAGTTTGTAATAAAGTATTTGTAAAATTTTGACTAATCATAGCATTTTCTATATTGTTAGTATTGGTATTACTAATTTTCTCAATTTCTGAATTATTTTTTGCTGACAAAGTATCACACAGTATAGGATAATGCCTTTTAGAACATATAATACACTTTATGAATGTTTTACACCTTTTTATAGAGTGATTTGGCTTTAAACAGGCATAGCAAGCATTGTTTTTTGAAACTATATCTTTTCTCTCCGATAAACTCATTGTTCTTGCTTTAAAACATTCTTGGCTACCATGTGATTTTCCATCACAGAAAATACATAAAGATGTTTTCTTACCCTTGGCCTCTGACGAGAAAAGCGTTGACGCTGTATACTGTTTTGTCTCACCTCGTTCTCGGTTACCTAGTTTATCATGGAACTCCTTGCCTCTGGTGATATTCGTATCCTTGACTACTGCAAAACTCTTCCGGGCCAAACTGATTCTTTCATCACTTTCTACTTCGGATCGCAGGAAATCTAATAAAAGTTTTAAATAATCAATTGATTTATCTGAATCGTTAATTGTGACAGAGTTTTTGATACTATTACGATGTCTTTGCCATACTCGTAAAGCATCTTCTGGAAGAGCTGACTCAACAAGAGGGTACAGCATAGCTGCGTATTTGTCGCTGGTGACACCTAATGATTCTAAGGCTCTTAGTTGTGATTCAATTTTATCAAATAGTGAAGCTAATGACATACCTTTATCCGTTTTTGTTGCTTGTTTCAGTACTAGATTGAGCAACTCTCGTACATATACCTCGATCAAATACTCATCTCTAGCGAATCTGGATTTCAATTGATTCAAAGCCTTCATGTAATTTTCCGGAGCTAGTGGAAAACTATCTACCAAAGAATGCGCTACTGTACCTGGAACCATATATTGTGACAGATATTGGAACTTATCTTCTACATCAATGTCATTGTCTTCATGAATTTTACGAAACTGTCCCCAAAATGCCATCCAATTTTTTACATCACCATCAAATTTCTTCATTTCGAGTTTTGGTAATTTGAATTTTCTTTTGGCATTGATTGAAGCGTTGGAACAGGAACTCGCTTCATCTGGAATCCTATCATTTTGAAAAGCAAACTCACAACTGGACCGAAACATGATCAATTCTTCTCTCAATAACTCTGCTGATTCGAATTCTTCCATTAGATCTTCGTCTTGCGTATTTTTGGACTCAGACTTCGGATCTGTTCATCTAGATTAAATATCCTGGTAGCTTTATCTTCAAGTTGTGACATGCATGTTACAACGTTCTGCTTCTTGACTACCTGGTTTTTCAACTCCATGTTCATTTCATCACGAATCTTATGGAACATCTTTCGCAATAATTCTCGTTCCTTCTTCAATAAAAGTAGTTTATCCGCTATCACGGTCGCCATTTAATGTTGATTTTACTTTGAAAATGCAGATTTCAACGGAATATAACTTTTATTGCAGTGACAAATAACAAGATTTTCTATAATAATATTGACATAACATTGCTTGATAATATTTTTGTAAATATATACAGAGTGCATTAAAACAAAAACGAAAATCTGCTCTCCGTATTCTCAACACTCACGGCTACTGTGATTTTGATTTTTATAATGCATCTGTAGTTACAGAAACGTCAGTCAAAAATTAATTCTGACAATTACGGAATTGAAAGTTTTAAAATGACTAATAATAATGGAAAATAGATGATAGTGATTTGTTTCAATGCAAATCGATAGTAATAATTAATTATAGGCTAATAAAATTAAATCGAAAAAAACCGTTTTGAGGAATTAATTTCCAGCAAACTGGAAATCGTTTTAATACCTCTATTTGGTCCTAAATGCGTGTAATCTGAGTTTGCACCATCTCAGGTGGTGAGCTTAACTTTTGATAGCCAAAAAACCGCCACATTTTTGCACTTTTTTTATTTTTTTGCTTATAGCTGCAAAACGGTGCGTCGGACGGAAAATGTTATTCCATTCAATAATACGGAGGACAAAATTCTGCGTCGAATGACAACTGAAAACATCAAATTCCGTTCAGAGGTATAGCCGAAATCGAATGTTAAAAAAAAGAAAATTTCGTAGTTCGGTGCAAACTTACATTTTGCGGCTTTCCAAGACGACATTTCTTGAAAACAGATAGTCTTATTGAAAAAATTCATTGAATAAAAGTTGTAGAGAATAAAATTTCATAATCATAGTTCCTAATAGTTAAGGTGCAATGAAGGAACGAAAACACTTCATTGATGAACAGTTTGTGGCATAAATCAATATATAATAGGCATGCAACACAAAATGTGGCAGCATTCATGTTCGCATTTTCTTTGATGTCGATGGTCCTTCATCTGAGAAGCTCAGACGGCGCGATTGCATATCGAGGCCCCCTTCATCTGGATCATCTTCAAAGGGACTATCCTCACCTATTTCTGCTTCTACGGCAATGAAGGTCACATCCTCATCCTCGAATTGTTCTGAATTCGAGCATGACTGGCCGTTGCAGTTGAGGCATATTGTTGAACATTTCATGCCTACTTTTCGGCAGCTGCACTTGCCTGTACACTCCTTTGTACATTTGCAGGACACAGTATTGAGAATTTCAGGTGGAGCTGGATCCTTTGTGTTTATGATGGGGAGAAGACCAAGGTCTGTCCTCCTCCAACCCCAGCTCAGAGGATCATTTGATCTATCATACCAGCCCTGGATTTGAAGGTACCCCCGCAGAATATGTTGGGCGGCGGCTGCATTTGTTGGAGGTAGAGAGGCCAGCTCGAAAGTTGGCTTTGTTACGGATTTGGAAAATATCTCGTAGCGGATTTGGTCCAAGGAGGTCTCATCTGCCTTAGATGAATAGAGGGCTGCCAAGAACAGTTGACCTGCTGAAATGAGAACCTCAGGATCTGCATCTTCATGATGAAAAACCTTGACAGTCTCTTGTAATGTCGTGTTCTTTTCAAGAAGCTTGAAAAGCCGCAAAATGTAAGTTTGCACCGAACTACGAAATTTTCTTTTTTTTAACATTCGATTTCGGCTATACCTCTGAACGGAATTTGATGTTTTCAGATGTCATTCGACGCAGAATTTTGTCCTCCGTATTATTGAATGGAATAACATTTTCCGTCCGACGCACCGTTTTGCAGCTATAAGCAAAAAAATAAAAAAAGTGCAAAAATTTGGCGGTTTTTTGGCTATCAAAAGTTAAGCTCATCTCCTGGAATGGTGCAAACTTAGATTACACGCATTTGGGACCGAATGAAGGTAATTAAAGGATTTCCAGCTTGCTGGAAATTAATTCCTCAAAATATAATTATTTGATTGGCCTATTATTTAAGTTGCGATTTTCATTTTCCTACACCTAGTGCCGCACCTTTATAATTCATTTTTTTGCTTTTTTGCATGAACGTAAAAAAATGTTGTATGCAACTCGTGCAAAAATTGTTTAATGCACTCGACGTGAAATTGTTCGACGAATTGAACTGTTATCGAATAATGTTGTATTGAGTCCTTACATTCTTCATTTCTCCGCTCAGTTGACTGAAAGCATTGTTGGCTTGATTGTATAGGGACTCTTTGAATTAAAATTGTTGAAAAAAAAACCCGTTAACCAGCTGTCGTCCCCTCACGAACGGCAGCCCTCGAAAGTCGAAACTTGTGCGAGCCAAGGATTAACGAGGTCTTACCTTTTAACGTGCGATTCCTAGCACTTTCTCGGGCCATCAGATAAAAATCTGTAGTCGCTAAGGATTCGAACCTAGCCCGACCAGCAGTCAATGGTTTTGAAAGCGACAGTCTCAACCACTGAGCTACCTGGCCCCTAATATGCAATGATACGTTAAAATTTATTTGATTGTCTTTGGGTAGAATATTCTACGCTAAAAAATTACAATATTCCTTAGGGATGCTGTCACCCCAAGAGAGAACAATACCATTATTCTATTACTCATAATTTATTATGGGAGTTCCTCTAATATAATGATAGTCATCAAAAACCTATACGAGAATATCTATTTCCATTCTATTTTAATTCTTTTGAAAAATGCAAATTTCAGTTTTCTTGATTTATCAATTCGAGAATAAGCTTAAATTTCTAGTATCTTTTGGAGGGAAATTGTACAAATTTTAGATGTAATTCAATGTTCGTAGGGGGAAGTAGTTGTTTTCTGACAGATATTCGCCACAAACTTTCCACTTTGTGAGATGGTGTGGAGAGAAGGGGATTTTGACTATTCTGGTAGTAATTTTCAAGTGATTTCACTCGTTTTATGCTTCTTATGAATCATATACAGCTGACGGAAACTGAAGCAGCTGTTGGTATGCAACAGAATATCAAGTTCTGAGAGGCACTTTTATCGATATTACATCACATTGCACTATTTTTGAAAACAAATGACATTCTTCCGAGAAACAATGTTTTCATTGTTAACAATAGTATATTATATGGCAAGGGACTAGTGAATGTTTTGATCCTGCACGTGATGTTTATTGCCTGAGGCCCCTGAGGGCTAGTAGAGCTCGAGTGCCAATAATCTCGTAAGGGATAAAATATTACTTTAGTCCTGTGGCACATACGCTATTTTTTGCACTTCCCAGTATTATAAATTTCAATAATAATACAACTAATTATTTTGATGAGTTATATAAACATGGTACTTAGATTACTTAAGTAGGGAACGTCATAGTAACGGTGTCAACAAACTTTTTCAATTCAGTGTCATTTCAGTTAATGTTGACATTAACCGATACATCAAGAACATGACATCTCTTCACTTTCCTCTAATATTTACTTATCAAATACAAATAATCGCCCGTTTAGTTTCATCAATTGTTATAATATTAATGTCACATACAATCTTAATTCAATCAATAAAGATGTATAATGGAATATTTCCTAATTTTTGTCCTAGTTATTAATAGTGTAGCTGTGGTAATTTTTGTTTTTTACTTTATCTCCCTAGGGACTGAAAGATACATTTTATACGGGACTAAAGTGACAACTTTAATATTAACTTTAATTATTAACTTTAATAATAATATTTTTTGTTGAGATCGGAAAATATTTAAAAAATGCAATTTTCAATTTTAACTTCGTATATAACTGTGAAACCTAATTCTAAACACCTTTGCAATGCCCTCTGAGCATTTCCTATTCTCGTGGACAGATCTGAAAAAAATTTTTTGCTCATTGATATCAAAATGGAGTTGGTATGCTTATTCTTCAAAAATTTGAATCAAACACGGACCGCAATTATTTCCATAGATTGAAAATGTCGCACTTTACAAGGGTGGATCAGATATCATCGTTCGTAAAGTCCTTTACGAGTTTTAACGATTCATTATATAGACAGTGGGTTGGAATTTTAAGTATTGAAAAGCTTTTTCGGCCATGTTACGGTTGACATTTATTGCCTTCTAAATGAGGTGATGGTGTATTATTTACAAAAACATGTTCAAAGATCACTTCAACAGATTATAAATTCACGGTTTGAATACCTACCTCTCAGAACCCTTTTTTTTATGCTAGATGTGTAGGACCATCTAATTTATAGCTTGCAAGAAGAAAGACAGCCTTATTCAAATCTTCAAAATTAAAATACTAGGTGCAATTTTGAAATCGAAATAATAATCTCCTGAACATTCAATGTTTGGAGAATAGAAAACATAGTGAATATGAGACAGTCAAATTGTGATGCTGTAAATTTACATTAATTTGTTAATTATTTATTTCTTCCTAGCAATAAAAGCGATTATTATTATTACTATTACCAAATATTGTGAAAAATCGACAAAAATATATTGTTGACTTATTTTATAATATGCAATGATACGTTAAAATTTATTTGATTGTCTTTGCGTAAAATATTCTACGCTAAAAAGTACAATGTCCCTTAGGGATGCTATCGATATTTCAAAATTAATTTCAAATGTTGAAGAAAAATTATAATGCTGTCTAAGAAGCCCCTCTATTGGTGAAATAATTTTAGATATAGCTCATACATGCAATACATCTATTGGTTGATATTCTATTTTTTATTGTTTTGGGGTTGGATTCTTCCTACTTTTTTGGTGGGCGTTTCTACATAATGGTTCAAATGGTTATAAAATGAATGAACTTGTGTTAAATAGTTCATAGTTCTTTAACTTTAGATCAATTTAATTTGACTTTGAAAATTATTGGAATTATAAAAAAAAATGGGTCCAATCGTTATTTTGGAAAATATTCTGTTACGTAGTGAAACTGTTCAATCCAAGGAATCTTTTGTGGCACTAGTGAATCAAGACCAACAGACTGTTAATAATTGTGAATACTCCAATGATTTGTGCACCATAAATTATGACGAGTTTCTAAAGATGACTACGCCTACAGCTGCAAAGCCTATTCAAGATTGCTACATTGATCTTACTATGACAGATGATGACCTTATGCCTGCAACATCAATCAAGATCAATAAAGAAGAGAAGAAAAGTGTGAAACGACTATCCAATGAAATTAGCCAGGTACCAATGAAGAAAAAAAAACTCATTGAACCATTAATTATTTCAAGGCCCTCGGCTTCTGGGACATATGAAGTGAAGTCCAAAACAACAATATTATCATTCCAACCAGTTCAGGAATATATAGCGAAGAAGAAAGTTAGCAAACAAAGGATCATTGATGCCAAACTAGCAGTTCATCGTTACGAAAAAATGGATATTTATATTCGTGGAAAAATCGATGAAACGCATAAAATTGAAAATAAAATAGTTTCTTTAGAGTTGGAAATCTCCAAGTTGCAAAAGGAGTCTGAGAATTTGCAAAAGGAGTCCGAGAATTTGCAAAAGGAGATTCAACTGAACCATATTCCTACCGACTGCCTTCAACAAGCTCAAATGGAGCTTCAACAATCCATAAGTGAATACGAAACAATCAGAATTGTAGAACAACAATGGCGAGAAGAACTTGATGAGGCTTTTGAGAGCGATGAATAGTGATTTTTCTGTTTTTCTATTATAAAATATATTTCTGGAATAATGTTTTGATGTGTTTTTTCTACACACTCCCTGTACATTTTTGAAATATTCGGGGATAAATAAATAAGAGGTCATATTTTTTATCGATAAATGAATTTTTAATTGCATGGAAAATTTTATTGTCATGACTAAAAAATCGAGAATCAAGGGAGTGAAAAAATCGCGAGAGTTTGCGCTAGAGCGATTTTTTCTACTTCCCTTGATTCGAGATGTTTTGTCAGAAGACAATAAAATTTGATTGCAATTTGAAATGTATTTTAAGAAGGCGTAGAAAGGCCATAGTAATTATTTTTTAGAATTCCGACTTACCAAGTCGGAATTAGTTAATTCCGATGTAATTATTTTTTATAACTCCGGACTGGGACTTAGTAAGTCAGAATTATAAAAAATAATAACGTCTGAATTATCTAATTCCGAGGTAGTAAGTCAGAATTCCGAGATACTAAGTCGGAATTAGGTAATTCTGACTTAGTAAGTCGGAGTTCCGAGATGCTAAGTCGGAATTATAAAAAATAATTACTGTGGCCCTTCTACACCTTCGTAGATATATAAAAAATATAATCTCGAATGTATTTTAGAGAGATTAATACACAACTATATGACAAACAGACAATAAATATATTCATATTGAAAGCCCAATCTTTCATGACTATAGTCCAAGCTCTGCATTTGAAGTAGTTCCCCAAGTTCACAATGCTTCTCTTTCAGAAATATTTCAAACTGTTTCCATAAAGACTTCTAGTTATTTATTGAGCATTTCTCGGAGAAACACTTTTTTCAAAACATTCCAACGATTCTCGACCAAATCTTACCATTTCATGTTATGTTGAAAACTCGAAAATAACCTCTAGAGTGGAATTGCAACGACCATTGATTGGTCGATTCTAAGAAATTGAAGTAATTTCATTGACTGTCAGATTAGGCGTGTATTAATTGGAGGTAAATACATGAGAGATCGTATTTTTATCACTTATGATTACACGAGAGCTTTTTTTTTATCGAAGTAAACTTGACACTGGCAGTAATGAGAATTTTATTGCCTGACAATTCAACGAAAAAAACTACCCCTGAAAAAATTATGAGTCCGCAGGACGAGTAATTTTTTCTGGCAGTTTTTTGAGTTGAATTGTCCTAATGGCAACAAAATTCGAATTATAAATGTCAAGTTTTCTTTGACAAGAAAAAACTAGAGTGTAATTCGGTAAGACAATTTAATGAATATGTGACATAAGGTCATCAAAAAGATGTTCATAATGCTGGTTGTCATGCTTCCAAAAGTTAGGTTCCGTTTTGTCGCTGGAAAAGTTAGGGCAAACTTTTTTTGCTGTAATAATGAAAACACCGCGACTTATGGCATTTTTAGTGCATGAGTTAAATTGTCAATTAAACATTTTTAATTGCATGAAAATGTTATTGTTATGACAAAAAATCGAGAATCACGGGAGCGAAAAATCGCGAGAGCTTGCTCGAGAGATTTTTTCTACTTACCTTGATTCGAGATATTTTGTCAGAAGACAATAAAAGAAAATACCATACTTTATAAAAGATTTAAAATATTGAAAGCTACTGGAAAAAAAAATTGAAAGATTTTTTTGACATGTTTCGGAGGAGAACAGTGAAGTAGAAATGACAATTTTATGATTTTTGATCTGACAGGAGTACCTTGTAACGTCAAATAAAATATTACAAACAAATGCAAAACTTTTATTCAAACATTAAAGAAAGGTAAACTGATGTCACATCACGAATTCAACCAGTTTACATTATAAGTTCTTATTTCCATTATTTGTAATAATGAAACTAATATTTATGAATTCAAATTGCACCAATTGAAAAAAATAATGTAAAGTATTCGTGGATAACTGATCGTTCGCTGCGCCGTCGTGCTCGGAAAATCGCGCGGTATGATCACTTTAATCATAAAAATGTGATTTTTTAAAATGTTTCCTGCGTAGGTGGCTATAATTTTGAATTGGAATGTTGGTTTTGATTGGTTTTTCTAAATAAACTTTTTTTGATAATGTCAAAAATGATCGAATTTCATATTTTTTTGTTTCCCCTGTATACCGTTCAGAAATTTAAAATACTGACAACTTTTATGTTTTCTGCAATGCACCAATATTTAAGAAGAATAAAATTTTCTGACAAATCGATAATGAACAAGTTTTCCATATGGTGCAGACTTTTTAAAACTCACTGTATACGAGTAGTATCTCTGTACTTCTGATTGCATTGATGGTGGCTGATAAGATTCGAAACTGAATATCGAAAATTCATTACTTCTCTATAATAGTGAATTTCAGATACAACAAAGTGTTTCTTTTCACTTTTTCAATTTTTATTTGAATGAACAACCAATAAAACCCGAGTAGGGGAATAGTTCCCTGTGTCCACTTTTATCGATCAATGTAATATTCTTCAAAATAGTTATTATTTTTGCTCATTTGTTCGTCTTCTGATTATAAGTAGCAATGTTAGTACGTAACAAACATCACATACCTATTTTATGGAAGCGTAAAATGTGTCGCTTCAAAATATTTTGTTCATCAAACATTGTGACGAAAGGGTGCAGTATTTTAAATGCCACCACGCCTTAGAAGCTTCTCACAGTTTCTTATTTGTTGGTGAAGATTGGCGTTGATACATACATTATGAAATCGTAAAGTATACTTGAACTACGCCAGGCCGAGCGCTGATAGCTGCTCCTAGAGTCCTTGTATGCAATTTGACATTTGATCGTATATTAGAGTCGGGACACTGTTTGACAGGAGATCGAAAATATGCGTTTCAGGTTATGTCTGCCTTGCGAGGCCAAATGATCACAAGGGCGTAACGTCAGGGAGGAAATATGTGAAAATATAATTTGTAGTTCACGTAACCCGAGACCCGAGAGTAGCTGTGCCAGAAACTTTAAAAATCAAATATATGTCAAGTGAATATTCCAATGATTCCAATGATTCATACGATGTTCTCGAGGATCCAGTTCAGCTAAAGATATTCGGCACTCGAAAGATCCGTATGGAATATCACATCAAAAGCACAAATTTGTCGGGTGAATTAAAATGATAGATAGTTCAAAAGTAATATTTATTGAAATGGGTAAGCTTCTAAGCTTCTCGTTTATCCTTGACTCGCCGTTCGTAAGGGGACAACAGCTGGTTAACGGAAAACACAATTTTAACAATTACACCAAAAATTACAAAAAAAAAATGTTCTTTTTATTTCATCAAAAAAATTGATTTACTCATTGTCAACTATGATAACATTAAAGATTTGGCTGATAATCAAGAATATTGGAACCTCAAATTCATACGTCAACAACAAATTAAAATTTTCGAGTATTGAAGAGCAAAGCCTTCCGAAATATCAGGAAAACCTGTTTGATAAAAATGCTGCAACCATTCATTGCTCGTTTTATTGAAACAGCAAATGAAATGAAACTTCAGCTATCAGCAGAGTTGAATGTGAAGAAATCAAACATTTTATTGAATTTTTACATGACGTATCGTTACTGTTAAGAAATATTAAAATTCCTGTATTTCTAGGATTGTAATTTTTACTTACATCTCGACATTTCCAAAACAGATCAGAAAATGTATTGAGGTTGAGGCAATCAGTACCCAATCCTCTTCAGGTACGAAATCTTTTGAAACATGTATGTGTGATATAGTACATACAAATAGATTTGGAGGGAAATAGTTACACAACTATTTATGATCAGAACTCACTCGGGCTTAACGATTCACTACAGGAGAATCAATCAAATAATGGTCTCTTTCAATAAAATAATTTGTTACTAGATGAATGAAACAAAACTAGTAAATTCACAGGAAAGATTTCAAAAAATTGTCTCAATTATTTTTCGAGAAATATTTAGAGGATATATAGGAATTTAAAATGCAGAATATTCCACATAAAACTTTTCACATATAATTGTACAAGTGGTTTGTATTTTATCGGGTAAATTTGGGTTGTTTAATGAGAAACTGTTTCCTAGCAGTTCGACGAGAATAACTGTCAACTATTAAAAACACGACACCGAGTGTTTTTAGGTTGATAGTTATTCGAGTCAAATTGCTAAAGGAAACAGTTTGGAATTTGAACAACACAAATTTATCCGATATCAATACAAACCTCAACAATTTAATGAATGAGAAATTCAGAAACATATCAATGTCAAACTATTCATTTTGGCAACCAACACCGCGATAATTGATAAACAAATGAATAAGTGAAAAAACCACTAGTGTATTTGTCGCTGTAAAAGTTAAAGCTAACTTTTGCCGCTGTCAAATTGACAATTGCACTGTGGCATATGCGATTTTTATACATGAATTAAATTGTCACTGATAAAATTGACATTTTTCAATAGTATCAATGCTGAAAAAAAATAAGAAAAAAAAATCACCTTGTTATATCCGAAAGAAGAAAGTTTTTTAGTTATTTATTTTGATATAAGAGTTGTTTGTGAATTCGATCAATGCAGATGTATCTTATTTATTCTCAACAAGCTCTCAATAACTTTATGCGCAATGAACAAATAACGCTTATTATACGAATATAAAAATAATCTTCCCAAAACCGTGGGGTGAATACGATCATAGATCACTGGAAAATCTCTTACATTACTAGTTTCAAATATGAAAAATTATTGGTTCTTCGAAATCCATTTGAATTGATCATTGAAAGTAGTGCGAATGTTCTATGGTCGAAATCACCTGAAGTCGAATTCGGCAAAGTTCATATACTAATGGCTTCGTTAAAAAACTCCGCTCTGCAGATATTTTGCTAGCAAGTTTTGATAACATTTCTCTCGCCCTTTTTACGAATCGCCACTGTTGACAGAGATGGAAATATATTTTGAACTGTCAATACTATCGTTCGACCGTTGTTACATCAACGGTATAGATATATGGTCTGTAGTTGTTAGACATAACCTAAAACGCGTTTTTCGATGTTATGTCAAAGAGTGTCCTGACTCTAATATACGATCAAATGTCAAATTGCATACAGGGACTCTAGCTGCTCCTATCTTTGAATTTAGGTATAGAGCGAACGAGTCGGCTTGCTAACTCAGCCAGGTAACATAGGCGTTGCATTTTTTTTTTGTTTTGTCATGTTTTTGTACATTTGTCAAAAAATATACTAAATGTTTTTGTATTCACGTTATAATGGATTTAATCGGAAAATACCATACGTGATAAAAGATTCAAAATGTTCAATGCTACTGGAAAAAAAAGCCAGGTAACATAGGCATTGCATCTTTTTTTCTCATGTTTTTGTACATTGGTCAAAAATATACTAAATGTTTTTGTATTCACGTTATAATGGATTTAATCGGAAAATACCATACTTGACAAAAGATTCAAAATGTTCAATGCTACTGAAAAAAAATCTTGAAATTTTTTTGTCATGTTTCAGAGGTAAAATCCACTTTTTTTTCTTGCAGTTTCGGTAGATAGTGTCTCGCCCTTTTTTACGAAACGCCACTGTTGACAGAGATGGAAATATATTTTGAACTGTCTGGTTTTGTATTCACGTTATAATGGATGGATTCGGAAAATACCATACTTGATAAAAGATTCAAAATGTTAAATGCTACTGGAAAAAAAAGCCAGGAAACATAGGCATTGCATTTTTTTTTTGTCATGTTTTTGTACATTTGTCAAAAAATATACTAAATGTTTTTGTATTCACGTTATAATGGATTTAATCGGAAAATACCATACTTGATAAAAGATTCAAAATGTTAAATGCTACTGGAAAAAAAAGCCAGGAAACATAGGCATTGCATCTTTTTTTTCTCATGTATTTGTACATTCGTCAAAAATATACTAAATGTTTTTGTATTCACGTTATAATGGATTTAATCGGAAAATATCAAAATTGAGATAAAAGATTCAAAATGATAAATGCTACTGGAAAAAAATTCTTTCAATTTTTTTGTCATATTTCAGAGGTAAAATCCACTTTTTTTTCTTGCAGTTTCGGTAGATAGTGGGTAGGGACCGTGGGAATTTCATTAATACATTCATGTGCGTCACTAATTATGGTTGATCAAGTTGATTTTGCATTGGAAGCCCTCTCTCGATTAGATGTCAACAATCAGGTTGAAGTTTTGGCAGGCGACGATTTTGTTTGGGAACAGGAAGATGGAGTTGTAGTGGATGAGGATGGTGACGAACAGGAGGATGGAGTTGTAGTGGCTGATGGTGACAATGGTGAATTCAATGACCACAGAGATGTTGAAGATGGCCGCCAGGACAATCCAGCTGGGGAAGACTTAGACGGAGAACAGTTTCTCGAAGATGACGGTGAAGAAGCACCAGCCGATGATGGAATTGTACCAGACTGTGAGGATGTGCCCGAAACCATCGTGAGCAAGGCCCATCAAATAAATATGACTGAAGCATTAGAAAACTTTGCCAGTAATTTGTACTTTTGCAGCTGTTACTTTGTCACAATTCATACTTGTGACAATAGAAAGCGTTTCTTATGTGACATTTGTTTTTTAAGGTATTGCGGCATGAATAATAATGGTGGGTGGTATCAGCATGGTTATTCACATGATACAGTGGAATATGCGAATGTTCCCATACTTAATTGTTATTCATGTCTATATCAGCTTTGCCCCGTAGGGGGATGTATGCATTGTAACAAATAGCAGAGTTGAAATAGGGGTGGAGATGGGTTAGGGTTGCAAAGCCTGGTATGAGGGGGCGTGGCTTAAGAAAGCGGGTGTGGCTTAAGAAAGGGACGTGGCTTAAGAAAGGGACGTGGCTTAAGACATAGTGGGGATTGAAGTAGGTCGGAGAAGAAGAAGAGTAGGAGTGGGGTGGAGGCCTGAGTGATTAAAACAAGAACTCCCCCAGAATAATCTTCAGTCGCCAGCCACTTGCGGCATCCAGTCGCCAGCAGCATTCAGTATTACAGGACTAAGTAGAATAATTTGAAGGTAAGTTAACAATCTTGTATTCATGAACGCCGATGACGCCTTCCCCAGCAGGTGCGCAGATGGACCAACGCAAACGACGAGGTGGGTTCGTTGATGGAGTTGCTCCCAAAGGATCCCGTAACGCTGGAGCAAAATTGTCGACGGAAGATATGCCTATAATAAATATTGCGGACAGCGATGATGATTTCATGGTACAGCCACCAAAGAAGTCATCATCGAAGAAGCAATCTACTAGTCACAGTAGTACAAGTAAGGCTGGTCCTATTGTTGAGTACCGTAGGAACTGTAGTAGAAATAGCCCGTACTCTGGAGGATGGCCGTCAAAGAAGGCATCCTCAACTGTTGTAGCACCACCTGTTGCAACTATAGTGGCACCAGTTGAAGTAATGCCTGCTCCTGTAGTTGTACAGTTGGAACCAACAATTGCAGACATACCCCTTTCTCCCGTCATTACAGTTGTTCCACCACCACCTCCACCACGGCAAGCGAGCCAACCAGAAACGTCCTCGAAGCAAGGCCGGGGACTTTTATTGACCAGGTGTTGGAGCGACTGGATGAGGTTGAGCGCGGCTGCCTGGAGATCGCTAGAGAGCGGGCAGAAATTACCCGCTAACAGGCAGCTCTCATGGAGAGAGATCAACATGCAGCCCTCCTGGAAGCTGAAATGCATACCAGGAGGGACACTGTGAGAGCAGAAGTCCGCACCGCCATGGATAGGATGGCGGCAGCCTGCCATAGGTATAGTATTTAGGTTGTATATAGATAGGTTAAGTTATGTTTAAGTATTGTAGAAATGTTGAATTAGATGTAAGTTTTATACAAATACAAAATAAAAAAAAATATCAAGTGAGGACAAGTGAATGTCAAACACGTTTTACATACGTTTTATATACGTTTTATATACGTTTTGTATACGTTTTATATACGTTGATCATCAGTTATGTTGTCGGAATTGTTAGCACATGATTGTTATCACATGTGTACATAGTGGTCGAAGCAACCGTATCTAATTTTTCACTGGTGGACCACCAGTTTGATGAGAAACTAATATGACTGGTTTAGCGAGCTCCTGGTGTGATGTGTCACACACAGACCATTCACAAAATTAAGAAGGGGATGTCATGCGGAGGTCATGCCTGAGGGAACGGTACATTCATCGCCGGCGTTTAATGGCTAACAGACGGTGCGTGTGTGGTTAGATTTCTTGAATTTTCGGACTTGCTTCTTGCTACTTATACTTGTATGTACACCATGAAGGTCACAGTAGCAAGTCTGGAGTACACATGATCATACATAGTTCGAGACATGGAGTTATTTAAGTACTCAAATACTCGATCGTATACTCATTACCGTACACAGGTCATACGCAGATCAAACGCAGAGTAGAAAAGTGCTTGGTCATCATTACCGTATATATGAAGAAAAAAACCCAATGTCAATGGTTTTTTGTATGTACTGTTTAAACTTTATAATTTTTAAGAGTACGTACACATAACATACACTATCAATCATGAATACAATTGAAACAGGACACAATAACCAAGAACTTCATTACCGTGTATGTAATCTCTCCCATCTATCACCAATGTCATCTCAAGGTCAAACACAAACCTTAAGTACATGTATAGCATTCATGAAGGTCATACAACATTTTCAAAGTACCTCTGCGTATGGGTGTTGTGACGTCAGCGCGGACCCACCCCACCGTGTCGAGAGCAAAATCCTGACACGATCACTGGATCGTCGTCGGATGCGCATAGCGTTGACGTCACGACACCACCATAGCAAGGTATCTCTCAGAGTTCACATATCCGACTGGATCTCCGTGGTGTGCAGATGTGTACCTTCTCTATACTTCGGTATAGATTTTTATATGTACTCCACACATAAGGATCATACACAATAGTAAAGTAGGTACACATGAAGGACGGTGGAAGACATGGAGGTAAATATGTACCCGGAAAAAGTACTTGTCCGTGTATGAAAAATGATATCCAAGTCATCACAATGACATCTCAAGGTCAAACACAAACACTGAATACATGTATAGCATTCATTAAGGTCATACCAAAATTTTCAAAGTACCTCCAAGTATATCTCAAGGTTAAAGCCACGTAGTCGCTGCATGACCGCAGCCTTTGGGTTAAGGTGGGGAGAAAGGGTGGGAGAAGAAAGGGTGAGGAGACGGGGTGGGAGTGATGGTGGGGAGAAAGGGTGGGAGAAAGCCAACCATGTCGAGAGCGAGAGTCTGACACACATCACTGGATCGTCGTCGGATGCGCATAGCGTTGACGTCACGCGACCTCTCCTCCCACCACCATCGCAAGGTATACATCATCGGAGGGGAATCACATGTCTGACTGGATATCCGTGGCGTGCAGACGTGTACCCTCTCTATACTTCGGTTTAGATTTGTATGCGTACTCCACACATTAGGATCATACACAATGGCAGAGTAAGTATACATGAAGGACATTGAGGTAAGAAAAAATATATGTATTTGGAAAAAGTACTTGTCCGTGTATGGAAAAAAAATCCAAGTCATCACAATGTCAAACACCTCCCAACAATAGTCAAGATCAAGACCAAGGTCAAAGTTCAAGGTCAAGGTCAAATGCCAAGGTCAAAGGTCAAGGTCAATATCAAAGTCAAAGGTCGAGGTCAAATATCAAGATCAAAGGTCAAGGTCAACGGCCAAGGTCAAAGTTAAAGATCAAGGTCACCGATGACGTCATAGTGGTGGGGGGAGGCCCAGAACCGGCTCAAATCTCCTACTTCAGGGTGCTTTGCAGTCATTTCATTAGAATTAAATACATCTGTAGCAAGAGCAGCATATTTTGCTCTGATTGACTCACTATTAAGACATGGAATTTGTTTTTGGGGAAATAGCTCTCAATTTCTATTGAACTCGGTGTTCGTATTACAAAAGAGGGCTGTGAGATACCTGGCAGGATCGCCACAATTGTAACGTCCCTTTTTTCCTTACCAGGACAAAAGGCGGACGTCACTATGGCGCGTCGGTTGTTGAGCTTTATTATTCTCTCCAACGAGAACAACTTTCAAACCCAACCGGTGTCTCGGGCGCCAGCTGATTTAAAGTGGTATGCTCCCCCACAGCAAGTCGGAGGGAGGCCCAGGGGTCAGGTGTGTTGTTTACAAAACCAAAGTGGGCAAGAGGTTGCAGGCTTTAAGTGCAACTCTTGCAGCTTCTGTGATACCGGCTGCGTTGCTCGCTCCCGGACTTCGAGCAGCAAAAGAAAATCAGATTATTGATAGAGAATAAATGAAAGATAAGATACGGCTACTAGTTCGGTCTTTATTGTTAAATTAAAAATAGACGAGATTTGTTAAGCAAAGAACAGACACTGATAACTACCTAAACACGTATTCGAATATCGGTCGGGGAAACAAGTTCTGAATAGTCCACGGGTTTTGGGGTGGTTTGGGTGTTCGGGGATTAACGGGGGGGTCACACAGATATTCCAATCAGGATGATTTATATTCGGTTTTTAACTAACTAGCTTTAACTAACTTTTCAAACACCCGGTATAAATCTAAAATTCGGAGTATCACCCAATGAATTGAAAGTGCTCGAATTTACCGCTGGGACAAATACTCAGTATATTTGTCTCTACAGATACTTTCATTCACGGTCCACGGCACATTAGCCACGGCGGCTAGTCCCTGAACAACTGAAAATTTTAGTTCCCAGAAAACGTAGATCTCGCGCAATATCAAATTCCGGAATGAATAGGTGGTTGTAATGTATAAAACGGCAGGACTTCCCAATCCCACGGATTCACGAGGGTTCCGCCGACGGGCAAACAAACGCCTTAGGAACACTTTGACTAAGCTGTCTTTTCTTTAAGCGTGGCTCTAATCCAGCCAGGCACAGATTCCTCTGGTTCTTTTGGGATCTTAGCGTCGCACAGCACGATGGAAGATCGGTTGGGAATCCCTAATCGAGCACTATTCTCTAATACCAATAAATCCGCACAAAATGATCTCTCCACTGTTTTTCGGGTATCGTCGCGATCAGTTTCCTGCCGACGGGCAAACAAACGCCTTAGGGAGACTGATAATAACTGCACTCACGTACTAACTCTTCCTGCCGACGGGCAAACAAACGCCTTTGGGAAGAGCTGTGGAGTGTTACGCTGAAGGCGGCGGATAGAGAGATCAGTTCGGATATGGTACACGATTAAATTATATAAAGAAGTTAAGATTATAGCCAAACGGATACTCCAAATACTGTCAATTACAAAAAGAAATGATAATCGCTCCTGATTGAAACATATAATGACCTGTATACGAGATCAGACTTTCAAGGGGAATAAATTTCGGAATTCAACGTATATAATAGGTGACACTGATAATCCAGTAACACGGACAGATTACTAATTATTCACACTCGGACTGATGAACGGATGAACTAATAATAATCAACTCATGAACGTATAAACTAATAATAATCAACTGATCTGATTAACGGATCAATCCTGAATAACGAAAGTAATATCAACGAATGAACGGACGAACTAATAATCATCAACCGATCAACGGGTAGACTAATAAATCTAATAATAAGCAACTCATCCTCTCCGAAGAGGAGTGGGTGTATTTATAATAAGGCGGTGACCTTCGTAGTGCGGCGTAGCAAAATGAATAAAAAACGGAAAAAGTCTGTTCTGATTTTTTAAGATATCAAAAACATGACCTATACAAAACCGGAGCTGGAAAACTATGCAAAAGTTAAAATTTTTAACACTACACAAAAACTAATCAAGCCCCGAAAAACAGAAGGATGGCAATTTGTAGTAAAGCAAGAAAGCAATGAAACCGGAGTCGTATAGAAAGGAATTGAATTGAAATTGTAAACAAACCGAAAGTGTGGTTAAAGAATAATTACTTCAGAACTTGTCACCTCGAAAACAATCTTTCTTAGCTCTATAGTAAATACAAATTTCAAGAAAATACCCTGATGGTGAAGCCATAAAGTAAGTATGTTGGAAGACTACGGGGTGGTTCAACGAAGCATCGTCAGCTGAAGGCCTTATGTGTGAAGCGGACAATAAACATAGGGGAAATCACCCCAGGCAGAGTATAAAAAATATGCTTCGTTACAATACCTTTGTAAGGCGAAACCTAGAGATTCATGCAAACCCTTGTTTGCTGCTCAAAAAATACTGACATTGACATATATCTTTATTCTAGAAAGTGTATGTTTGATCCATAAAAAATATTACAATAATATCCAATCTCTTTCAACTTACAAAACGAGAAGTGATAATTCCCAGAAGCTCCTTAATAAAGGGATGAATAATTTATAATGCTAAAATGTTTAACCACCTGCCTTCACATATTAGATCTTTGGTGGCACATAATAGATTCAGGAAGGCTGTCAAAGAGTTACTGCTAGATGACCATATAATAATTTGAAAGAATTCTATGACAATGTATTTTAAGTAATTAAATTTTGATATCGATTTCTAATGTTAATTGTAAATGTGTCTGTTTATACAGTGACCGCCAAAAAGTATGTACCATATGGGAAAAAAGGTTATTATCAGAGTATTGAAAAAAAAATTCTTGGGAAAAGTTTGTGCATATCCGATAACCTAAAAATCGATTTTGACACATGTCACGTGATCGCTGGTATGGCAGCAAATTGAAAAAAATTACTATGAATAGGCAAAAAGTCGAGTAAAATGACAAGATATCAAAAAAAGTTATTTGAAAAAGTATCTTAGAATTCAATTTTATACACATTTACAAAGTTTGAGAAAATAATATGAGAATATTGAAAATAGCAATTTTTTTAAATATTTTTCTAGCAGTGGAAAAATATCAAATTATTTTCTTATGAATAGCTTGACCATACTGACATATTTGTTTTCCGATGATAATAACAAAATTTTCTCATTTTCTTCACACCAGAGAGCACTAAATTAAAAAAATTGGATTTTGTCAGAACCCTTGCTGTTACATTGGTTCGTATCTAACAGTTATATCACAATTCCACTATTATTGCGATAACAGGGAAATCCAAAAATATCGTGTTTTTTTCGATTATAATCAATGTTTGATGATAATCGTGCACGAACGTTTGACTTCGCACATAATCTTAAAAATGGTGCGTCAAATTAAAGAGGCTTAGAGTTTTCAATATTGCATGCGAAGTGAAATGCTCTGGCACAATTATCATCGAAACTTGATTATAATCTGGAAAACACCACGTTTCTGGAGTTTTCATGAATTATTTTCTACCAGTCGGTGGATGTCAAGTCTTGGAGTTGATTGTATATAGTTTTTCAGTTCTCTTTTGAATGGGATCTTTTGTGTTATTTGCTTCAGTTTTTGTGGAAGGGAATTGATAAATTTTGGCCCAAGATATAGGTAAGCTCTCTGCATTATATATTTTTCAGGTTTGATGATGATATAATTATTTGCATTTTTATATCTGGTGTTGTGGTGGTGTTCAAGTGGTAATAGTTCACATTTTCTAGAGTGTTGATAGATGGTAACCTTTAGGAAAAAAAGTTGCCGTATATCAAGCATTTTGGAAATTTTGAAAAGGTCTTCTGTTGGGTATTTTCTTGGTTTTTTGTATATTGTTTTCAATATATATTTTTGGTTAGTTTCAAGTCCAGATATGTGGGTTCTCAAAGCTGCACCCCATGCTATAATCCCGTAGGTCAAATGGCTTTCTACTAATGAATAGTATATTATGCGCAGCTGTTCAGTGTTATAGATAGAGGTAAGCATTTTTATTTTATATAATATTGTTCTTAATTTTTTTATTACGTAATTGATATGAACATCCCATTTTAGGTTGGCATCAACATATACACCAAGATATTTGATGTTTGTTACATAGGATATATTGACTGGTTGTTCATTTGCTTTCGATATGGTCAGTGTATTGTAGTTGGGTAAATATTTTGTATAAGAAGTGAAGGGAACATAGTGAGTCTTTTCAATATTTATCGTGAGTAATCGGCTATCGAACCATTTTATAATTTTTGAAAAGTCATTTTCTGCAATTGATTTTAGATTTTGCCAGGTCGGCTTTATATATTACTGCTGTATCGTCTGCAAAACTCACTATGTCCCCTTCAAATCCCATTTTAAATATATCATTTAGATAAACACTAAATAGTATTGGTCCTAATACGGTTCCTTGTGGAACACCATATTTCATTGTTTTGAATTCACTGGTAATGTCACCGATTTTGACACATTGTTGTCTATTTTCAAGATAGCTTTTAAACAATGAGTATGGTATTCCTCTCATACCGTATCCTTCCAGAACTTCGAGAAGTTGATTGTGGCTAACTGTATCGAACGCCTTTGCTAGATCGACGAAAATACAAAGGCTAGGTGTTTTCTTATCAATATTGTTAACAATTTCATCAAGCATTGTTGATAGTGCATCCTGTGTAGACTTCCCCTGCCGAAATCCATATTGTTTATGAGAGAGAATATTATATTTTTCAAAGAAGTCAACTATCCTTTTTCTTAGGGCTTTCTCAAAAATTTTAGCCAAGGTTGATATTAATGAAATGGGTCGATAGTTAGCCACATTCAGCCTCTCTCGTTTTTTGTGAATTGGGCTGACAACTGATTTTTTGAAGGCCGTTGGACAATACTCTTCTCTGAATGACTTATTGATTATATATGTTATTGGAGTTGTTACTTCATTAATAATGGTTTTAAGGTGTTCCGCACTCAAATTATCTAATCCTGGTGATTTTCTCTTCTTTAGGGAAACAATTCATTTACTTCTTGTAGAAACAACGAATTGACTAAGTCTATTTTTTTTTTAAGAGTAGTACTTTGTACCTTTTTTTTTATATTATTTGCTAGCCTTTCTCCTACCGATGTAAAATAATCATTGAATGATTCAGTGATTTCTTTTTTGTCATTCGTTATATGTCCATTGTTTAGTTTTATTTTTGTTATAGTTTTGTCTTGTGTTTTTTTATTTGTTAATTGATTTATTGATTTCCATAATTTTGATGCATCCATTTTGTTATTGTTTAATTCTTTTTGATAATAGTGTGCTTTTGCTTTTTCTACAAGTTTTCCAAAAATATTTTTGTATTGATTATAGGTTTTTTTGTTTTCTGGATTAGGGTAATTTTTCATGCTTCTATAAAGTTGCTCTTTTTTTTCTGTGGCTTTCAATAGACCATTTGTCATCCAGGGATTACGTTTAATTTTTTCTCTTTTGTTTTTTACTCTATTTGTGCTTTTACTTATCATATTTTGAATTTTTTTCAGTAATATATTTGTTGCATTTTCGACATTGTCGGCAGCGTATACTTCGATCCAAGATTCTTCTTGAGCAGATTTCAGCAATTTTTTATTGTCTACAAAATATTTATATGCCTCATGATTCACATGTTTTTTTTGTTTTTCAGATATAATTTGCACTATTGTTGAAAAATGGTCCGTTATATCAGATTCTAGTATTATTGGGTTGTAATGAAATACTTTTGTGTAGTCTTTTATAAAGCAATGATCTATACATGAGTTCGTATCTCTTTCTATTCTAGTGTATTCATTAATATATGATCTGTATCCATAGCTGCTCATGATGTTCAGATAATCATTTGTGGTATTTATGTTTCTTGTTATGTCTATGTTGATGTCACCAATAAGGATATGTACAGAGGAGTTATTATTTTCATTGTTATTTAAATAATGATCAATTTCATCAATAAATTCATTTTCAGGTGTTGAAGGTGGTCGATATAGAGCAGATATTTTAAAATGATTACATTCAAATTCCAGTTCGATTTCTATTATATTTATATTATTACCCAATGTTATTATTCTGTTTTCATGATTGATTTTTTTTTTCAATATATACGATAACACCATCATTTTGATTAATTTTACCTTCATTATAAACCATGTTATATCCTTCAATAGCATGCAGAGAGATATCCTGTATCTGCCAAGTTTCCGTTAGGACTATAACATCAAAGTCGTATTTTATTGTTTCTAGTAATATTTTTAACAAATCTAGATTTTTTCCAATGCTTCTTATGTTCATTTGAAAAAGTTTCAAATTACTATTAGTACATTTCAGAGCAGTATTCAGTTCGGAAGTATTTTTAATAACATTAGTTGAAATAGTTTCGATTTTGAAGTTATTGATGTATTCGTTCATCTTGACGTATATAAGTATAATTCACATAAAAGAAACACTTACAGATAAAATATCATAATAATAATATTGAGTGTGTGATGCTTGAGGAAGTGTGGACTGCGTTTACTGTTTGCTAGTAGACCGCGTTCGTTTCTCGTTCACTTGCGTTGGAATTGTCTTAGTTTGTTTTTTATTTGTCTCTGTGCCTTTCAAAATGTTCGCTCGTTTTCTTTGTAGGTTCAGTATTGGTGTGTTGTTGATATTTCCGCCGTGTGCTATTTTTGGATCTATGGTTTCCTCGGTTATTGTTGTATCTTTGGTATCTAGATCGAATGCGGTTTCTAATTCGAATACTGTAGTAGCTTTGGGGGTGGGTGGTGCACTTTGGGCCTTGGGTATGTTGATGTTTGATTCAATTTCTAAAAGTTCTTCTACAGTAAATACTCTATTATCTACATAAAGCCTATTGCCCTTAATATACGATCTTTTTTCTGGATTTTCTCTATACTTCTTCAGGTGAGTTCTCAAAATATTATTTTCTTTTCGCTGTTCCAGGGTTAAGTCATTAACAACGTTGATATTTGTATTTTTTAACTTTCTACAGTTTTTGAGAATTTCTATTTTTTTTAAGTGAGATACAAATTCTAGTTTGATGGGATTTTTCTGCGAATTTCTGCGAGATTTCGATATCCACACCCAAGAAGTTTTTAATTTCACTTTTGAGGTGAGCGAATGAGAGTTCTCCCTGGTCTTGAAGACCGAATATTATAATGTTGTTTTTTTTGTTGTACCTCTCTAATCTTTCGTTCTTTTCTTGTAGTTCTCGATTTTCTTTCTCCAAATATACTACTCTTTCATTTATCGATTCAATTTTTATCAAAACTCTGGTTTCGCTTGCTTCTATTGAATTTTTCAGTTCATTCCTATTTCTGATGATTTCTTCCTGAAGTTGCTTCAACAAGTTGACAATTTCTTGTCCATCCATATTATACTGAATATTTTACGTGTGTGGTATCCTTTAATCAATTGCCAGAATCGTTTCTCGTCACAAAAAAACCTTATCGATATGAGTCACTTGGTCTTTGTTCGAATTCGACAAGAAATTGTGTTTTTATTTTTTGTTGGGTAGTCACTGGAATTTACTAGCAATAATTTGTAATATTTCAGCTTTTCAACACTATATTATTGTACACTTCATCGTTAGATGATATCTTTCTACTTTTATGAGGATGATGATATAAAATTTACGTTTAGTTTTCACTTTGAAACCACTTAAATTGCACTTTTTAGCCGCAGTGTAGTTTATTTCATGTCGTCTACGAAATAAAGAAAAAAAAAATTATAACTATTTCATAATTAGGTTTTTCTCGCTTTATCGATGAGATTTCAGTTCCTTTGATAATAAAACATATTTGATTTGATTTGATTTGATCCATGAAAAGGTCGAATCCACTTTTTTCCGGAACTGAAAGTTGCTACATTCATGGGAAACCTTGATTCCTTTTAATATTTCTGCAGTTTTTTATGAAATGCCACAGATAATTCTTAAAGACGTGAGCTAATATCATCATCATAAGTGAGGTTTTGCTTCGTTTTCAAGTTATCAACTATATTGTTCATCTCATCTGGTAGAGTTGTTAAAAACAATGTTCCTCTTGCTTTCGTTGACAAAGCTAATGGTATCAAATGCTGCTTCAAGTGTATCGGCATCCTCATTCGGTTTTTTAGCTGATGTTCTTTAGCTGTTCTTTCAATGAATCTTGACCATAATTCGTTATATTTTGATATATAATGAAGAATGCAACACAGGATTCCCTCAAATAACGACAATGATTCAAGAAGTCCAACAATTAAGGACTGAAGTTGAAACTCTGATCAGTCTTGTAATCACTCGTCCTTTGAAGAAGTGAATGAGAGAAATAAACGAAAAATTAACTTAATTATATTCGGTGTAAATGAGCAAGATCAAAGAAGAATATAACATCTGTTTCACAAATGTAGCAAAAGAAATTATAAAATCTCTACCCTCCTGCAACATGAATCTAACCTACCTCTTTACACTCCCCAAACCGAGCACTTCTATTTTTCTCAGTACAGTTACTGAGCTTGAAGTTAAACAAGCAATAACTTAATTACAAAACTTGGCTTGCTTGGACATATACAACTTAAACAGCAGAATGATTAAAGAAACCATACACCTTGTTTCTGGTCCATTGACTGTTCTTTTCAATCTTTGCCTCTGTGAAGGACTATTTCCAGACATCTTTAAAACAAGTAAAGTTATTCCCATCTTTTAAAAGGGCGATCCAAATATTCCAGATAACTATAGACCCATATCTCTCATTCCTATCGTTGGTAAAATTTTTGAGATGCTAATCAAAGCTGGTAATTCATAGCACATGTAGATCCATTTCGCACGGTGTACCACAAGGCTCCATACTAGGACCAACTCTTTTTGTGGTATATATTAACGTTATTTTCAATTTCTTACTTACAAGCTTATTTTGCTATGCAGATGGTGTATCAACGGTAGAAGCAGACTCAAATGTTAACGACTTAATGGACCTATGCTCCAGAACAGATAAAAACGCTGAAACTTGGTTTACTTTAAATTATCTCAAACTAAATAGGGATAAGACACAGAAAATTATAATATCATCAAATCGATAAGTAACTTTCTACACAACTGTTCGTACTAAGACAGCTGAAAATGTGTCTTAGTCAAAGTATGGTATTACAGACATACTTTTCTCTTTTTAACAGCCACCTAACATATGGCATACTTTTATGGGGTCAGTCTCCACATGCAATTAAAGCTTTTCGAATGCAAAAAAAAGCAGTTAGGATCATAGCCATTGTTTCTTACACAGAACATTGTCGTCCTTTATTTCAAGTAATTAAAATTCTACCCTTGCCATGTATTTTCATATTTTACAATGTTTTAGAAATACACAAAAATAAAACTAAGTACCTTACAAACGCTGACTTTCATAATTACCCAACTCGAAGAGGTGCACAACTGAGCCCTCAATTTTATCGACTGGATCTATTAGCTCGAAATTCACTCATCTTACATTTATATAATAAAATACCAGCAGATATTACTGGTTTGAGTCATAACCGTTTCAAGGTTAGAGTTAAGCACTCACTATTGAGGCACTGTTTCTACTCCATCGAAGAGTATTTGAATTGTGAGACATTACTCTTTTAACATGTTATAGCTTTGTTGTCTTAACTTTTAGAAATAACTATTTTAAATGTAATAAGCGTGAATTAACTGTAACTATCATTTACCTTGCAATGTTTGTTTGACTATTGTACATTTTTGTAATTAATGTGATGAAATAAATCTATCTATCTACAGAACGAACATGATGTCCATCAAATAGTTGAAAACTCAAGAAATCTGAGAAATTCCGATGAATTTAGAAGAATATCCGTGTCGTTTGATCGAACACGGCGACAACTGATTATTATAAGCTTGTGAAGACTGAACTGATGGACCGTCATATCAAAGGCGACACCAACTGCCGAATTAAATATATTAATGGAGTACCAAAAATTGTATCTAATAATTTAAACTAAACCAGCCCAATTTCACCCATTCATTCTCGTGCAATTACCAAAATGTAAGAGAGTAAAGGAGCTATGACAATTCTGGGACCAAATCGACCAAATTAACATGTAAAATCCCATTTAAAATTCTAAGGTCCCGTCTGGAGTTTTTGGTTCCTTTCAAGGTCACGCGCTCGCTGGTCTGCCGTTCAGCTGTGACGTAGTCGAGCTGATCCGTATCAAAGATAAGAGTTTCCCAGTACTCAACGCCGGATAGTGAAAATGAATATTTGATATATATGCATTGAAATGAAAAAAAGGTTGTTAGACTGAAGGATCGAAGTGTAGCGAAGCAGCAATCTTCGGATTACGAAGCGCACCTCTACAGACAAGGCTATGAGACCTCTTAGTGAATGTACGTTGAAATGTTGTTTATACAGCGCGAGCCGCCGATCAGCGAAGTCGAGCGGCGTTATCTACCGCACGCCGGGTTCTATCTACCGCAGGCCGGCTTCGAGCGCTCGAATATTAAATAAAAAGAATAGTGATTGTGAATGAATAAATTCGAATTGTTGAAGTGGTATAATAATAATGATGTTTGAAAAAATTGGTAAAATGGCGGGGTAACGAGGTTGTAATGTTTCAACGTGTGATTCCAATGTGGAACGAATACAGGGTGTTTCAAAATATATTATTTAAGAGAAAAATGAACAGGGTGTGTCAAAATACACCATTTAAGAGGAAAAAACATGGCGGTTGCTTGTCAACGTGTTATACCGGGTGTACCAACATATCATTTAAGAGAAAAATCAACAGGGTGTTTCAAAATACAACATTTAAGAGGAAAAACATGGCGGTTGCTTGTCAACGTGTTATACCGGGTGTACCAACATATCATTTAAGAGAAAAACATGGCGATTGTTGTTGCTTGTCAACGTTCTATACCAGGTGTACCAATGTTAGGTGGGAAAATGAATCAAAGAAAAAATGCCTCATTGCGGGTATGAGGATTCAAAAGTTGTTGTTTTACGTATACAGGGTGTTTCAAAATGCATCAATTGAGAGGATTTAAGAGAGAAAAACAACGGGGTGTCTCAAAATACGTCATATAAGAGGAAAAATATGACGACTGCTTGTCAAATGCTATACCGGGTGTAGCAACATATGAATTAAGAGAAAAAACATGGTCGCCTCTGTCATTTGTCAACTGTTAGGTGGAAAATGGGTCAAAAAAAAACGTATCATTGGAAATATGGGGATTCGAAACAACGACATACCCATACATAGAGATTGAATTACATCTGTCATCTATGTGATGTTCTTCGACGAGGGTGTTTATACTCGTCAGTCAACTGTCATCTGTCATTTCAAAAAAGGTTCGTTAAAGAAAAAAAGATGGTGGCGCTGGATTGGCCAACGCACATCATGGGACGTCTCGCAAAAATGCTTCATGAGGGATTCGAAACAACTACTCACCCATACATAGTTATTGAATTACATCTGACATCTATGTAATGATAGTGTTAGAAAGGAGACAGGAGATAGGAGACCGAAGATAGGAGGAAGGAGATAGGAGACAGGAGTTAGGACATAGGAGTCAGAAGATAGGAGACAGAAGATAGGAGATAGGAGACAGAAGATAGGAGATATAAGATAGGAGACAGGAGTTAGGACATAGGAGGCAGAAAATAGGAGACAGGAGAAAGGAGACCGAAGATAGGAAAACGAAGATAGGAGAAAGGAGATAGAAGATAGGAGACAGGAGTTAGGACATAGGAGATAGAAGATGGGAGATAGAAGATAGGAGATAGAAGATATGAGATAGGAGATAGGAGATCTAAGATAGGAGGAAAGAGATAGAAGATAGGAGACATGAGTTAGGACATAGGAGGCAGAAGATAGGAGACAAGAGAAAGGAGACAGAAGATAGGACATAGGAGACAGAAGATAGGAGATAGGACTTAGGAAACAGACAGATTGACAGATATTTAGTTTGATCTAACCAGAACGAACTAACCTTACGTATAGCGTCTTAAGAATCTCAACGTTGTAAGGAAAAAAGATGGCTGTTGTCATTTGTCAAATATCAGGTGGAAAATGAATAAAAAAAAAAACGTATCATTGAGGATTCGAAACAACTACTAGCTCATACAGAGAGGTTGAATTACATCTGTGTGTGTGTGTGTAATGTTCGTTAAAGAAAAAATATGTCGGCGTTCATAGCATACAGCTAAAAACGTATTCTTGGGGATATGAGGATTTGAAAAATACTTGCCATACAAAGAGATTGAATTACATTTGTGTGTATTGTTTGTTAAAGAAAAATCAATGCAGCGTTTATATTTCATTGCACAGGGTGCCTCATAAGCGGTATCATGATGGGGTTTGACATTTCCAACGTGCGATACCCATTGAAACGTTCACCAAAAATTGTGGAATTTTTCTAGCAGGGCTATAGAAAGATAAGTTGCAAATGGAATTTAACGTTTATAGAATTCTAATCATAGTTTCCACGATACTGACATGCATTTTATTTAGGATGTTATTGGAAATAATTATGGAATTTAACAAAAAATATTTATTTTAGTTTGAATAAATTATCAAATATTCAAATATTTCATTCAATATGAAAATATGCGAGCAGAGTTATTGTTATCAGTTGGTATTTCAAGCGCGCGGTCTCCGAGCTAACGTTATCGCCAATAGCGAGGCGGACGGGAAATTCACATGAGATAAGCTATTTGCAATTGACTTGAGGTTAGGATAACAGGAAATTACAAAACCACACACTAGCAACGGCTTTTTTGTTTTCTAAATACATACGTGAGAACTGAGAATTGTTGATGGAGTGGTAGGAGTGGGCAATCTTATAAAAACAATTCGTGTGTTTAAGTGTTTGTGCTTCTATTTCTAAAAACAATGTAAGTTTCTCATTCATTATATGCTACTATTGGTATTGTAGGTTGTGAGCGATACATTTTCTGGGGGAAATTTGTGATTGAAATATAATTGTTGTTATTATCTAAAATATTGTGCTAGTTTTTTAAAATTTCTCAGCTATCGAGGAAAAACGGTCGACTTTTTCCTACACAAAATGACGACAGGTACCCGAAAGGGGAGAGTATCGGCTTTGGGGTCTGTAATTCCTCTCTGCAAAGGGGGTTGTCCCTATTAAAAAAGTTTGGTATGAACAGTGTTTTTTTTGTAAGGGGGAAATCGTCACCTGAATGGTTATCGAAGAACTGTATTTTCTCTTGCTGTATGTTTATTCATTTTAATCCTTAATTTTTGTTCAACTCAGAGTATTTTTATTCATAGATTTGCCTTAAATTAACTCATGTTTCAATATAATATATTAAAATTTTTGGAACATAGCCAAATTTTTCGAGTAATTTTTTCCTAATGATAAACCTATGTTTTTTATATTTAGTATGGAAAGACGCTAATATTTATGACATCTTTTACTAATCAAGTTCTTGCTCATGTCCAAAAATTACAACAGTATGAATTTTTCAATTATTTTTTGGGACATAGTCAAATTATATGATTTTTTCGATTATTATTATTTTTTAGGTAGATAGTTTTGATTGTGATAGTCGTGTTTCTATACAACATTTTTTTCATCAAAGTTATGTTTCCAAACAATATTTTTTTAATGATAATAATCATAAATGGTTTTATTGGCGTAGTAATAAAATATATCCAAAAGGTAGAGTTAGCGCCTTCTTATACTAGATGAGAAAGTACTTTCTTACACTCAACCTGGAGCAACTCGAAGCATTTTTATTTAAATATTTGATTCAGATAGGCGTGTTTCCATACAATATTTTTTCCAGTTAAAATAATGTTCTCAAACAATATTTTGTATTTGTTAAAAGTGAATTTTTAAAAGGTTTTAGTTGTTTAATACGAAAATAGTTTGCGATTCCATACAATTTTTCGAATCTAGTAGTCTAGAAGACCATTTTTCAGATTCAATACTTATACAAAAATTTGATTAATAGCGTTCAAATCTGGCTGTTTGAGAGGTCATTTTAGGCAAACATTTACTAGAATTATATAAGATTACATAGTGTACCCACTCACTCGGCAAATATAATATATTAATAATTTCTATGTGATTCAAATCAGATGGTTTAGGAGGTTATTTTAGGTAAACATTCAAGATCATTATTTAAAAATGTAATCATCAGCATTCAGATTCGGTAGTTTAGGAGGTCATTTTAGGTAAACATTCATTAGCATTATTTAAAAATTTGATCAATAGCATTCAAATCGGGCTGTTTAGGAGGTCATTTTGGGCAAACATTCAAAAGCATTATGTAAGATTACATAGTGTACCCACTCACTCAACAAGTATGATATAATAATTTCTATGTGATTTAAATCAGGTGGTTTAGAAGGCCATTTCAGGTCAACATTTAATACCATTATTCAAAAATTCGATACATGCGATGAGGATGGATGAAGGCCAACTATCAATTGCATAACATACATTAGCGTTAATGAAACAAGCATTTTTCCAAAAAACATTTATTCATAGATGGAAATCACTTTCGAAAGTACAGTTTTTAATTGGGATAGTAAGTTTTTATTGGGGCACGGCACTCCAAACATATTCCAGTTGAAATCGCCAACTTGAACAAGTTTTCTTTGGAATTCATTGTATTTGAAATATGTCTTCCCGCGGAAAAAGTACATATGTCCATCGATATATCTAAACGCTGTCGTAATATCACCAGGAATACCAGGAAACATATCGCTGATGTGACCTCTATTAGTAACTTGGCTATTACTTTCACTAAATTCGATAAATGAGGAATTATCATAAAATAGATAAGTTGTTCCAACATATGTTTGAAAAAAAGCATTTATTCGTGCACCTCTCGGTATTTGAATATCTACGTCTTGATCGATTTGTAAGTTCGGAAACGAACCCGAGTAAAATTTATTACTACTCTCGGCAAATAATTGACCAGGATAACTCTGAAAAATATGATTCACGCTACCAATTTCTATGGGTAAATAATTTCCAAGTTTTTCTGGTTCTGGTATGGTTTTATCATTGTTTATATCCAACTTCCATATCAGATCTTCATTTATGATGTAGAGACGATAATTTGGGAAAATAGGTGCGAACGCTAGGAACATTACATCGGGAGGCTGTTCAATCTGACATAAATTGGTGAGCGGTTTGGTGGGCGCTTTGTGTATAATTGAGACGGTATTCATCTTCGTCGTACGAGGAGTGCTTTGAGCGGGTTTCGGTATACGCGCGAATTTTTGTTTACGTCCATAGAGAGCTTCAATTCCATTTAAATCATCTTGTTGGAGAGGTATTGTTGTTTTTTGATAAAATCTATACATAATTGCTGATTCGGCATGTGGATGCCCCAAACCTAAAGCATGTCCGATTTCGTGTACAAGGGTCATCAGCAGATTATAGGCATCATCTGGGGGTGTTTTGTCATCACCCAAATACCATTCTTCGTCATCATCCACATGAATTTCAACACATGTCGAAACTTTTGAAGGAAAGTGAGAGTGTCCCAACATTCTTCCTGGTCCATCAAGAGTGCTGCCGCATTGATGTTTACCCATACAAGTTGCTCGAAAATTATGTGTCCCGTTTACGAATACTATTGTAATGTTTGGCTGTTGTTTAAGTTTCAGGTTCACTTGTTTGAATTTTAAAACAGTAGCGTCTTGCCATATATTGAAATCTTTTTGAACAAATTTTTTGTATGTATTATATTTCCCTAAATCCATATTGATAGAAGGAAAGTATCAGTAAAGTGACGTTTCGTTCCATTTCCCTTGTACAATGTATGAGTTTTCCTTGTATTGACATCGGGGTTTTTTGATCAAGGCTATAGTTTCATAGTTCAGAGTGCCGTCTACAGGAAGATTGTTCTCTTTTTGAAAAGAAACTATAACATCGCTGAGGTCCGTTTGCGAAGTATTAGTTAAATACCCAAATTTAACAAAGTAATTTTTCGCATCATCTTCAGTCACTCGAAGTTTTTCAATCAATGCTACAGTTTCATTGTTCAGAGTGCCGTCTACAGGAAGATTGTTTCGTTCTTGAAAAGAAACTATAATATTACTGAGGTCCGTTTGCGAATTATTTGACATATAACCATATTTAACAAAGTAATTTTTCGCGTCATCTAGATTCGCTGACGATGCAGCCAATAGCATCAGAGGTAACAACAGTACAAACGATCGCATTGCGAGTTCAGCGTTGAATGTACCATCGAACCTTCGTATGTTTATTTAAGGGATTTTTGTTTCTCCCTCCACCCCTCTACCTCTCCAACGGTTGTTTCACAGCAGCCATCTCTCATATAAAGTTCCTTTGCTAATGAGCAATCAGTATTATTTTCAATATTTGATATAACTATATCATTCGAACCCAGTTTCAGATACCATCTCCAAAATGGTGATGTAAATGATAGTTAATTTGACATTTAATATCAACGTACCACAGATCAAAAAGGGAATTGGCATCTATACACCTTTGATTGGTTTATATAAAAATTAAATTCATATTCAAATCAATACATTTTGAGGCTAATATTCAATCAATAAATATCCTGGAATTTTTTATTAGTTCACGAATCTAAGTATTTAATCGGATATTTTCAGGTACAATGGGGGAACATACATACGTTATTGAAAGACTTAAATTTTTTAATCATTTTATTACGGATATCTAAACATTGGACATATTATTTCACCACAATAATTACAACCACATTTCTTGAATAATCGTTCAGATTCTTCATTGCTGCAAAAAGCTGTAAATTCTTCATGATTCTTAATGTGAGCGATGAGTTTAGCTGCATATCCTTTTCTTCGGAATTCAAGTAATGTATGAATATAATTGATAGTTTTCGGTTTTGAATGTGTCCTCAAAGGGTCAAAATCCATGGTTGAGAGCAGCGCAAATGCTGTTGGTTTATCGTCGATGTAAATAATATAGCAGCTGATTTTTCTATCATGATACCACTGTTGTATGAAAACACTATCGATATTCAACTGCCTTATTTTCTTAGCAGCTTGAGCACCATAAAATAATCTCACTGCTTCCATCTTCGATGTCGGGAATGAACTGCGTGTGAGGGGATTTCCTCAGCTGGATAAAACTTCTTTACCCCCTTTCCTTTTTGGCTAGTCTTGCACCCTTATGTCATTTTTAAGTTGGCTATATGTATTCAATCATTCGCAATATTAATTTGTCAAGTATTGTAGCTATAACATTATGAATATTTTTACGTATTTTCAATAAACTTTTTGGAGCTCCATCAAAGTACTCTGTTGTGGACTTGGTTTGTTTGACATTACGATAAATATCGATCATTTTGGTATCTTCAGCAGTATGACGCATAAACATACCCTTCTTCAATGTAAATTCGTATTCATGAGGAAAATAAAATTCAGTGATGGCACCATCAGTAGGATCATACACTATTTGATTATGCTCAATCCAAAAATGTGGTGTAATTGTAACCCCATTCGAATGAAACTTCGTTCCGACACATAACTTTATTGTTATTCCATACTTCTTGGCTAACTCATATAAAATTAAACTTGCCGGTAGACATACTCCACAATAATTGTTTTTTTAAATGCTTGTCAATACATGATTTAATCAAGTTTAAGCGAAATTGGTGGAACATGGGATTAGACATATTTGCTAATGCAACTGCGCAGAGTGAACGTTAATTGGTGAATGAAACTTCCAAATCATTTTTTAAATATTTTTCCGTCTGACAGATTTTTTACCCCCACCCCTTTTTATTAGGCGTCTGAAACATAGTTTTTGAAAATTTCATTTTTTCAATTTCATGTGTTAAACGATATACAACATATTACATGCATTCTTATGGAAAATGAAGAATAAAAATGTTACAAATATCTCGATATATGATAAATACACCACTTTTATATGTATTCTTATGCTAACTGAAGCATACATTTTTATAAACTGAGGGCCTTTTGAAACATTAATATTTCCGTCTAAAAAATTTTGTCTATCAAATAAACCAATAATATTTACCCCCACTATTTTTATTAGACGTTTATCTTATGCTAACTGAAGCATACATTTTTATAAACTGAGGGCCTTTTGAAATATTAATATTTCCGTCTAAAAAATGTTGTCTATCAAATAAACCATTAATATTTACCCCCCCATTTTTATAGACGTTTAAAACATAGATTGTAGAAAATTTCATTTTTCAATTTCATGTGTCAAGTTACATGCAGCATTTTACATGCATTCCTATGGAAATCTCAACATAAAAATGTTACAAATGGCTCTATAGATGACCAATGCAGCACTTTTATATGTATTCGTATGTTAATTGAAACACAAATCTTTACAAACTGGGGGTCTATTGACAACAACTGAATTTTTTTCTTTCAAAAATTTTCTCTACCCCCACCCTTTTATAAAGCGTTCAGTCTTCCGTCCGACCTAAGTTTACATATACTGAGCTCTATTGAATTTCATCAGTTTACTTTGAAACGTTTAACGTTCAACATCTGACTTTCTATAATTTCAGTATGTCGATGTTTGCCGATCTTGTGCGGTATATTGCTACCATCTTGGGGCTCATAACCCCCAATTATAATGAAAAAATTGCCAAAGAGGGCCTTGAAGAGTGTGCGAAGGGGATGCGGAGGATCCGAAAAACGTTGAAGAATGCAACTTCCGTGGGTGAGAAGCAACACCTAGAAGCCCACTTGAGGAATATCCTGAGTATGAGGAACCAGTTTAAAGCCATGCTGAAAAAGGGGGCAGGGATTTCTCCTCGACCTGAAGGAGCGAGAGAACGTGTGCACTGGGATGATACCGACTCGGCATTCTATGGTCGAATCAGGAGTGGTGTTATTTCCAACCTCAAACACAAGGATCCACGCTCATTCCTGATTGATTCCAAAGCCATATTCAAAAGGAGAATTCAGAATGCTCTCAAGAAGGATGGATCGGTAAAGGTCAACATGATATTCGGCGGAGAATTTGAGGTGCTGAAGGGTGCTAGTGTACTGAAGGAATACAAGTATTTCGCGACCGTCAACTCTCCGATTTACCAGGACACCAATCTGGATGAATGGTTTGATTTCAAGGTTATTGCTCCAATCATGAAAGGCCTTGAGGAGTTCCAGGAACACGATTCAGGCTGGGCGTTGAAAAAGGTGGTTAACTTGGGAGTCAACATCAACAAGTTCACTCCCCAGCTTGGATCTTCCTTCATCGAGTTGCCACCTCAAATCAAAAAGAAGCATGCATGCGTCAATGTGCAAAATGACGATCAAGCTTGCTTCGCTTGGGCAGTAACGTCCGCTTTTTATCCTGTTTCTAAAGAAAAAAATGTTACCCGCACATCATCATACCCCCACTACTCCGAAGTCTTGAAGCTAAAAGGTATTCAGTTCCCAATGACCATGAAGCAGATCCCTAACTTTGAGAGACAAAATAACGTCTCAATTAACGTATATGTGTTGGAAAAAAACAAAAAGCTGTTCAAAACCCCTCCTGCATATCTGACTAAGAATAAACAGGAAAGGCACGTCAATCTTCTCTTGGTGCGGGATAAATATTATGTTGAGGGTGAGGAAGAGGGTGGAGCTTTAACAAAATTCCACTTTGTATGGATAAAAAGTATGTCTAGACTTCTTTCCAACCAGCTGAGTAAACATGATGGTCAAAAGTTTTTTTGTGACCGCTGTCTGCACTACTTCCATAGTGAAGAGAAGCTCAATAGCCACCTTGAGGACTGCGTTAAATTAAATGTGACTGCCATTAAGATGCCCGAGCCGGGGAACAACACCTTGAAATTCAAAAATTATATGAACAAAGAAAAGGTCCCATTCGTGGTGTATGCCGACTTGGAGAGTGTATTGGAGAAGAGTGATAATCCTAAGAAGCCTCAGCACCACGTTCCAGCTGCCATCGGATACTTTTTAGAATGCTCCTATGATGACTCCCTCTCTTTTTATAGGAGTCATCGTGGGCAGGACTGTATGGCGTGGTTCGCTGATGAGATGGCACAACTAGCTGAAGATTTGGCTACTGTATTCTGGTGTCCTTATGAAATTAATATGTCTTGGGTGCAAGAAGCATAATTCAAACTCGCTTCCCATTGTCATATTTGCGAGCAGCCGTTCACTGCAGAATGTAAGAAGGTTAGGGATCATAACCACCTGATTGCTGGGAATAACTATCGTGGAGTAGCTCATGAAGGGTGCAATATAAACTACAAGGACTCCCACACTGTTCCCGTCATTTTCCATAATTTGAGCGGATATGATGCCCATTTCATTGTGGCAGATATCGCTACAAGAATGGCGGGAAAGGTGGATCTGCTCCCGATAACTAAGGAGAAATATATCTCTTTCACGAAGCACGTTGGTGATACCCCGATTCAATTTAGATTCATCGACAGTTTCCGTTTCCTCAATTCTTCCTTGGATAAATTAGCATCGTATCTTCCAGAGTTCCCCAATTTGAAATCTCAGGTTTCCAGCCTTTCTGAAGATCAATTCAAACTGCTGACTAAAAAAGGAGTCATGCCGTATGATTATATTGACTCCTTTGATCGATTTGACGAGCCAGCTCTGCCATCTCAGGATAAATTTTATAATAAACTAGAAAATAAGCCCTGCCCCCGACGTCTTTACCAACGAGCACATAATGTTTGGGCCACATTCAATTGCCAAAATTTGGGTGAATATGTGGACTTGTATATGAAGACTGACATTCTCGTGCTGGCTGATGTCTTCGAGATGTTTAGATCGCGCATCCTCAAGTCTCATAAACTCGATCCCGCCCACTATTTCACGCTGCCGGGCTATACTTGGGACGCCATGTTGAAATATACTGGGATCGAATTTGAGCTCCTCACCGATGTCGATATGTTCCTCTTCGTAGAGCGGGGGATACGAGGAGGACTCAGCCAAGTATGCTCAAAACGACGAGCCAAAGCCAACAATAAGTATATGCCGAATAGATATGACCCATCCA
The DNA here is from genome assembly GCA_958298965.1 of Chrysolina haemoptera. NCBI lineage: Eukaryota > Metazoa > Arthropoda > Insecta > Coleoptera > Chrysomelidae > Chrysolina > Chrysolina haemoptera. Next base: position 31,789,750 of record OY282584.1, read on the forward strand.
AACCCAAGACCTTCGTGATGTACTTTGACGTTAACAATCAATACGGTTGGGCAATGTCACAGTACCTTCCATATGGGGGGTTTGAATGGGCTGATACGAATATTGACGTCACCCAAATTCCCGATGATGCCGATGTGGGATACATGTTGGAGGTGGATTTGGAATATCCTCAACACTTGCACGACAAGCAAAAGGATCTTCCCTTCTGCCCCCAACATATAAGCTCCAAGACGCGAAAACCTCCGGTGAAAGCTAAACAACTCACAAAATTAATGGCCACCCTTCATGATAAGACCAAATATTACATTATAGAGCATTGAAACAGGCGTTGGAGCATGGCTTAGTATTGAAGAAAATTCATCGCGTGTTGAAATTTAAACAATCACCATGGCTGAAATCATATATCGATTTGAATACGGAGCTTCGCAAAAAAGCTACTAATGACTTCGAAAAAAACTTATATAAATTGATGAATAACGCAGTCTTTGGTAAAACTATGGAGAACGTCCGGAAGAGGGTTAACATACGCCTTCTTACTGAATGGAGTGGACGATACGGTGCTGAAGCCTACATCGCTAAACCGGAGTTCAAAAATTGTACCATATTCAATGAGAACTTGGTAGCGGTGGAGCTTAACAAGATGCAAATTTATCTCAATAAACCGATATATGTTGGACAAGCTATTTTGGATTTGGCAAAGACTACCATATACGATTTCCACTATGGGTATATGGTTGATACGTTCCCTGGTTGTATTGTCGCATATACTGATACAGATTCTCTCATTTATGAACTGTATCAAGACCCGTACGAGGTAATGAAGAGAGACTGCCATCAACGATTTGATACATCAGATTATCCTCCAGATAACATTTATGGAATTCCTCAGGTCAACAAAAAAGTGCTGGGTATGATGAAGGACGAAAATAATGGTGTTCCTATGACGGATTATGTCGGACTTCGATCGAAATTATATGCAACAAAGGTGCTAACAACTGAGGCTGATAATGAGGAGAGGAGGAAAAAATTGTGTGAAGATAGCTATGATGATAATGAAATTGAGGTGGAATTAAAAAACTTCGGAAGCACCAAGAAAGCCAAGGGAGTAAAATCGTCTGTGGTCAAAACTAATATAACCTTCGAAGATTATATCGAATATCTCGAAAGCTGTGAAAATAAAAGTGTGACTCAGAGATTAATTCGCTCTGAAAAACATCAAGTGCACTCAATTGTACAAGACAAAATTGCGCTATCTCCAAATGATGACAAACGCTACCTGATTCCGGGGACTAATGAAACATTGTCATGGGGACATTATTTAATCCCGCTAGAAGAGGCGATGGATGTTGATAGCACTATATCACATTCCTAATATTGAAACTTTGTACGCTACCTGATTCCGGTGGGGGATTAATGAAACATTGCCATGGGGATATTATTTAATCCCGCTAGAAGAGGCGATGGATGTTGATAGCACTCTCTAATATTTTTTATCATGACGATGTTCGATATAACATAACATTTAGTCTGGGAGACGATAAAGATATCACATTCCTAAGATTGAAACTTTGCTTTAGTAAACTCATATAGTCCTTCTTTGTAGTTTGTCGTATTTACTCTGACATAAACTTACACATCACACTTAAACTGTCGCTCAAACAACAGTCATTTTCACAAGTACATGCATTAAAGGTATCTACGTTGACTATTTAGATATTACTATCGATTAATGTAAAGTAAGTACATGAATGATGGGAACCTGTGTTCACTCCTTGTATCCCCATAAAAGAAAAAAAATATATCCAAGGTTTGAATAATATCTCCTAATTAAACTTGGGAACCTGTGTATTCACTCCTTGTATTTGCAAAAAAAAAATATATCCAAGGTTTGAAGAATACCTCCTAACTAAACTTGGGAACCTGTGTATTTACTCCTTGTATTTTAACTACACCTCATCATAATATTTCCGTTTGCTGATCACCTTTGTTTCATCATTAATGTACTTACTTTACATCAATTCGATATTAATATCCAATTAGATGAACTAATCTTATAGCATGAACATTGGAAACGACTGCCGAATAAAATTTTATTACCCATATGCATACTTACTATGTTTTTATGCTTAACTTAATATTGAGTATTTCTACTCACTCCCACGATGACAAAATTATTATTGGCTACATAAGCTATAACTTGAAAATAATTTGGTGGTTATGATAGGCCTACTGGGGAAACTTCCACAATAAAAAAAGGAAACGCATTGGCTGTCCTACCTCCTGGGTGATGTGGAAACGGACTTGTCATCATGTGGAATGAGTACATTTTTTCTAGACATAATTTCATTATACATCATTACATTTCACGTGCGATTCCTTTAATATTTGAAATTATTATTAATTAAGCAAAGTGTTACTTAAATAGTACATAAATGAAAGTTGATTAGAAATAAAACACACATCATAATTTCAATATCTATTGAATACAAGAGGACCTCTACATAATCTATAAGCTTCATCTAGTTTTCTGTCGAAATATTCGAGTTGTCCCATATCACTTTTCATTGCTCCATTGTTATCAATATAGGAGGGCGTTTGGATATTGCTGCTGCTGCGATGTTCAAGCTGGGTATTGTATGATAAATGCTTATTTTTTCTTCTTTTAGGTGGAAACAATATGGATATAATATTTCGATATTTCCATGAACTATTAGCGTTCACAGGTTCGTCTGATTTATATCTTTGCTTGTGAGCATTAGTCATCATTAAAATATTTTTATATGCTCTCAAATCTTCTACATTGTAATGCTGAGGTACTCGTTTACATAACAATTGGAGTAACCCCTCCGTTAGAATAAAACTTTTGTCATGTACAACCACTCTATCTTTTTCATAACGTACTGGGATATTACCAATATATCCATCGTTGAATCGTAGACCATAAGTATCAGACTCGATCATTCTTTGCCGTTTCCCATGATTACTACCCCCCACCTCTATATTTTTACCAAGTGTTCGGTGCAACATATTGAATACAACTGAATTGTCTACATTCCATCAAGTCCATATATAACTACGACATACTGCACCATACTGCGACATACTGTGACATACCGAACATACCCATACCGCACCATACGGTGACAAACCGAACCATACCGAACATACCCATACTACGACATACGGCGACATACCGAACATACCCATACTACGACATACGACGACAAACCACGTTTAGCGTAAGTACGGCATACTGTGACATACACTAACATACTCAACCATACAGAACATAACCATACAGCTACATACCGCGTTCAGCGAAAACGAAAACGAAAAAACGTTGACCAACACGTGTCAACGGATAGAAAAACGAACGATGACTACCGCACGTGTACACAAAAACCATCGGACGTAAGACTGTGATTGTTTCAATGGGTATCGCACGTTGAAAATGTCAGACCCCATCATGATACCGTTTATGAGGCACCCTGTACAATGAAATATAAACGCTGCATTGATTTTTCTTTAACAAACAATACACACAGATGTAATTCAATCTCTTTGTATGGGCAAGTATTTTTCAAATCCTCATATCACCAAGCATTCGTTTTCAGCTGTATGCTATGAACGCCGACATATTTTTTCTTTAACGAACATTACACACACACACACAGATGTAATTCAACCTCTCTGTATGAGCTAGTAGTTGTTTCGAATCCTCAATGATACGTTTTCTCTTTGATTCATTTTCCACCTGATATTTGACAAATGACAACAGCCATCTTTTTTCCTTACAACGTTGAGATTCTTAAGACGCTATACGTAAGGTTAGTTCGTTCTGGTTAGATCAAACTAAATATCTGTCAATCTGTCTGTTTCCTAAGTCCTATCTCCTATCTTCTGTCTCCTATGTCCTATCTTCTGTCTCCTTTCCCTTGTCTCCTATCTTCTGCCTCCTATGTCCTAACTCATGTCTCCTATCTTCTATCTCTTTCCTCCTATCTTAGATCTCCTATCTTCTATCTCCCATCTTCTATCTCCTATGTCCTAACTCCTGTCTCCTATCTTCTATCTCCTTTCTCCTATCTTCGTTTTCCTATCTTCGGTCTCCTTTCTCCCGTCTCCTATATTCTGCCTCCTATGTCCTAACTCCTGTCTCCTATCTTCTATCTCCTATCTTCTGTCTCCTATCTCCTATCTTCTGTCTCCTATCTTCTGACTCCTATGTCCTAACTCCTGTCTCCTATCTCCTTCCTCCTATCTTCGGTCTCCTATCTTCTGTCTCCTATCTCCCATCTTCTGCCACCTATCTCCCATCTCCTATCTCCTGTCTCCTTTCTAACACTATCATTACATAGACGTCAGATGTAATTCAATAACTATGTATGGGTGAGTAGTTGTTTCGAATCCCTCATGAAGCGTTTTTGCGAGACGTCCCATGATGTGCGTTGGCCAATCCAGCGCCACCATCTTTTTTTCTTTAACGAACCTTTTTTGAAATGACAGATGACAGTTGACTGACGAGTATAAACACCCTCGTCGAAGAACATCACATAGATGACAGATGTAATTCAATCTCTATGTATGGGTATGTCGTTGTTTCGAATCCCCATATTTCCAATGATACGTTTTTCTTTGACCCATTTTCCACCTAACAGTTGACAAATGACAGAGGCGACCATGTTTTTTCTCTTAATTCATATGTTGCTACACCCGGTATAGCATTTGACAAGCAGTCGTCATATTTTTCCTCTTAAATGAGGTATTTTGAGACACCCCGTTGTTTTTCTCTCTTAAATGATGCATTTTGAGAAACCCGGTTGTTTTTTCCTCTCAATTGATGCATTTTGAAACACCCTGTATACGTAAAACAACAACTTTTGAATCCTCATACCTGCAATGAGGCATTTTTTCTTTGATTCATTTTCCCACCTAACATTGGTACACCTGGTATAGCACGTTGACAAGCAACAACAATCGCCATGTTTTTCTCTTAAATGATATGTTGGTACACCCGGTATAACACGTTGACAAGCAACCGCCATGTTTTTCCTCTTAAATGTTGTATTTTGAAACACCCTGTTGATTTTTCTCTTAAATGATATGTTGGTACACCCGGTATAACACGTTGACAAGCAACCGCCATGTTTTTTCCTCTTAAATGGTGTATTTTGACACACCCTGTTCATTTTTCTCTTAAATAATATATTTTGAAACACCCTGTATTCGTTCCACATTGGAATCACACGTTGAAACATTACAACCTCGTTACCCCGCCATTTTACCAATTTTTTCAAACATCATTATTATTATACCACTTCAACAATTCGAATTTATTCATTCACAATCACTATTCTTTTTATTTAATATTCGAGCGCTCGAAGCCGGCCTGCGGTAGATAGAACCCGGCGTGCGGTAGATAACGCCGCTCGACTTCGCTGATCGGCGGCTCGCGCTGTATAAACAACATTTCAACCTACATTCACTAAGAGGTCTCATAGCCTTGTCTGTAGAGGTGCGCTTCGTAATCCGAAGATTGCTGCTTCGCTACACTTCGATCCCTCAGTCTAACAACCTTTTTTTCATTTCATTGCATATATATCAAATATTCATTTTCACTATCCGGCGTTGAGTACTGGGAAACTCTTATCTTTGATACGGATCAGCTCGACTACGTCACAGCTGAACGGCAGACCAGCGAGCGCGTGACCTTGAAAGGAACCAAAAACTCCAGACGGGACCTTAGAATTTTAAATGGGATTTTACATGTTAATTTGGTCGATTTGGTCCCAGAATTGTCATAGCTCCTTTACTTGAGAGGTTTGCGAAGCAAAGTTTCTAAATTTTATGCCAGTAGTTCGGAGGAGGAATATGACATCATAGCTCTGAGTGAAACGTGGTTGCAAGATGACATCATTAGCAGGGAACTGTTTCCAGGTAGTTACACAGTTCATAGATCTGATCTTATGTTGCATGAAACCAATCTCAAAACTGGTGGAGGGGTTCTACTGGCTTGTAAAGATTTTTTGACCAGTAAAAAAATCAATCTAGATTTATTCAATGATAACTTGCCATCGATAGACATATTAGTAAGCAAATGTTCATCTTTCTTTTTACTTGTTTGATATATACATGCCACCATCAACTACTTTAGATCAGTACGAACAGTTCTTTGAATTATTTGAACACAAACATCCTTGAGATGTCGCATTCATATCACTAAATGTTACTGTGACGTTGGAGGTTAGGGCCCACATGCGCACAGTTAAGTAGCAATCGAAACGAGAGGGATTGTCTCTCTTCAGTCCTGGCAACAAAACTGATAACATGTCTGTGATAACTAAGTACAATTAAATACTAAAGTGAACCTAAATCTAGTGTTTGATTAAGTATATCAGTTGAGTAATTTGAGACGTTACAAATTAGCGACGAGGGTAATTTGGAAAATTCAAAAAGTAAGGTGAAACAAGTGTGGAAGGAAACACGTGAATCTTGGAAGCCAGGGACGCTCGTCAAAATGGCCGCCGGCATGATTGGTCGTGTTCACGAGTTCAATGTAATGTTGGACGATTGGATTATATACAATGAGCGTTTGGAACAGTATTTTTGTGCGAACAAAATAGAAGACGTTAAAGTTAAACTTGCAACATTAATAAGTTTAGTGGGATACTCCACGTATAAATTACTACTAAGAGACTTGTGTCATCCAAAGCTGCCCAAGGAAAAAACGTACGAGGAGTTGTGTGAAATGTTAAAAAAACAGTTCAGTCCTCAGACATCCGAATGGAGGGAGAGAATTAAATTCTACGAATCCAAACAGCAAAGTTCGGAATCAATCAGTGAGTGGTTCGCGAGGATTAAAAACTTGTCGGTGAATTGCCAGTTCGGAGCGGCATTAGAAACAGTAATAAAGGACAAATTTATCTCGGGATTGCAAAAAGGAAAGTTGTTGGACCGTCTTTGCGAGGAAGGAGTTGAGAAAACGTTAGAAGAAATGGTGAAGTTGGCTTCGAAGAAAGAATCCGGTATGAAAGAAGAAAATGTACACCATCTTTCAAAATTCCCACCAGGGAGGAGAAACGGAAATCAGCAGCAGCGCCACCAGTGGGCAAGGTCAGAAACCTATGAGTAGTTAACAACAGGCTCTGTAACCCAAAATCTGAACATAACCTCACTTTGGGTGCGAGCGTGGTGGCTGCTCGCGCGCGTGACGTAGTAGGATGCGAGCGTGTAGACCATCTGGCTTTTAACCGGCGTAGACAGCGTTCGCTGGGTTCACCGCGTGACGTATTCGGTTGGAAAAGAGTATATGACAGCAGCATGTATATTTCAGATTGGTCTCTGTCATGTTGCGTTTGAATAGTAAGGAGAGTGAGATTTGGATGTTGCCGGATTTAAAATTAAGCAGTAGAGTTACGGAAGGCGGTACGTTGCCGGTTATTTAAATTTAATAATTGAAGAAAAAACATATATAGGGTGTAGCAACGTAACATCATCAATGAAGAGAAAAAACAGCAGGGTGTCTCAAAATAAATCGGAAAAATGAATCATCGCATCATTGGGGCATCGCTTCATTGGGGCATGCAGGGATTCAGAAGTTTTTGTTTTACATATATAGGGTGTGTCAAAATACATCATTTAAGAAAAAATATATACCAGGTGTACCAATGTGCTAGTTGAGACAAAAAATATATACAGGGTGTCTCATAAATGTGCATCGTGATGGGGGCCGTCATTTTTAAAGTGCGATTTGAAGTGAAGTTGGCATTTTAAAATGGAAGATAGAAGATGGAAGATAGAACAGACAGAGTGACAGATATTCAGTTTGATCGAACCAGAACGAACTAACCTTAGATAGGTAGAAAACATGGCGGTTGTTGATGTTTGTCAACGTGTTACGTTTGATTGGTCAACGCGCATCATAGTTCGTTGTACAGGGACGTCCCACACATTTTTTCATTCGGAAAAAAATATATACAGGGTGTCTTAAAAAAAACCTCAATGCTGTCATTAGAAAAAAGATGGCGGTGTCTGATTGGTCAACGCACATCATGGGACTACACATACAAATTATTCATTGAAACAACTACTTGCCCATACAGAGATTGAATTACATCTGACATCTATGTGATGATCTTCGATGATAGTGTTAGATAGGAGATAGGAGAGAGGAGATAGGAGACAGAAGATAGGAGATAGGAGACAGAAGATAGGAGATAGGAGAGAGGAGATAGGAGTCAGGAGACATATAGATTGACAGGTAGGCAGATATTCAGTTTGATCGAACCAGAACGAACTAACCTTTCAAATAGAGCATTAATTTAAAAAAATCGTCTGATCTAACCAGAACGAACTAACCTTACGTATAGCGTCTTAAAACATTGGAGGATTCGAAACAACTACTTACCCATACAGAGAGGTCGAATTACATCGGACATTTAAAAACGTATCATTGGGGATATGAGGATTTGAAAAAACAACTACTTACCTATACAGAGAGATTGAATTACATCAGACATTATGTATTGTTTGATCGAACCAGAACGAACTAACCTCAGGTACGTCAGTAATCCAATCCGCGCTTATGAGAATAATAATTATAGATGTAATATTCAAGAGTGTGTTAATAATAATGTTTAAAAAATGTGAAAAATGATGGGGAAACGAGGTTGTAATGTTTTAACGTGCTATACCGGGTGTACCAACATGTCATTTAAGAAAAAACGACAGGGAGTCTCAAAATTAGTCATTTGAGAGAAAAAAAGATGGCGGCTGCTTGTTAACGTGCTATACCAGGAGTACCAACATAACATTCAAGATAAAAAAACAACAAGGTGTTTCAAAATACATCATTCAAAAGAGGAAAAAACATGGTGGTTGTTGCTGCTTGTCAAGCAGACTGACAGATATTCAGTTTGATCGAACCAGAACGAACTAAACGAAGACAGGAGATAAGAGACAGAAGATAGGAGACAGAAGATGGAAGATAGGAGGTAGAAGATAGGAGACAGGATTCAGGACAGACAGATTGACAAACAGGTAGATTGACAGATATTCAGTTCGATCGAACCAGAACGAAATAACCTTACGTAGGTATAGCATAGAGATTGAATTACAGGGTATCTCATAAAGTGTATCAAGATGGGGTCTGTCATTTTCAACGTGCGATACCCATTTTTTTCGTAACCTTATGAACGTCCATTTTAATCGCATTTTTGCATGTTTTGACGTATTAAATTTTAACTACTTTTTGGAATGCCAAAAACACCAATATCCGATACATATTTTATGCGTTTCGGCGTTTGAAATTTTGTGTGTTTTTTGGAACACGAAAAAAGTGTATTTTGAGAAATTTTGAAATGTATATTCTCCATAAGAAATACATGTAAAAATGTATTTTTAACACTCGTAATTTTAATCATTTTTTCGAATGTGTTTCGTTACATTTTTTACACATTTTGGCGTTTCAAATTTTAACAATTTTTTCGAACGCGAAAAACGTCTATTTTCATCACATTTTTGCGGGGGGGCTGCCGCCGCAGTGAAGTCACCCCAATGTATTATACCGATTGACGATTGAATACTGACAGATTGACAGGTAGGCAGACTGGCAGACATTCAGTTTGATCGAACCAGAACGAACTAACCTTATGTTTGTAAATGAATTTTGTTGTTGTTTTGTGGTACATAGTACCACAAAAAACCAATAAATTTTGTGTGATCTAACCAGAACGAACTAACCTTCAACTGTCAGAGTCGCAACAGTCACCTGTCAACTGTCAGAGTCGCTTCAGTCACCTGTCATTTGTCTAACTAACCTTATGTAAATTTCGTCTGACCTAACCAAAACAATCTAACCTCATGTTGGTAGATATATTTGGCCTGATCTAACCAGACCGAAGTTACCTCACGTCGGCATATGCAGAGCCTCCCAAAAACGTAATTATGTGACTATTGTCTTAAGTAACGTAGACCTAATATTTTAGCGTGTGATGCATTCAGTCATGAGTGATGTAGCAGTCACATGCTAACGTGTGATATCTTGCATTTAGTCAACTACTATAGGAGTCGTAGTCTTCTCATTTGAAAATATCATACATTCAGTCAGCTGTTGGTAGATACGTGGACCTAACATTTCAACGTGCGATACCATGCATTCGGTCAACTATCCTAAGAGAGGTTGCAATCTTAAATTCGGTTGTTTGAAGCACAAGTGACGAGGGACCTTAGCGTTCAACGTGCGATTCCATACATTCAGTCTAATTTCGGAAGTGATAGAGTTTTCAGAGTTCTCAGAATTCAAAGTCTAATACTATACACTCAGGCAATTGTCAGAATTGACGTAGGGCAGACTCAAATGTCGAAAATGTCGTTGAACGACTCACATAGTATATTTGTATTTAAGTAGACGTCATTTAAGCTTATTAAAGAGAGGTTGATTTATATACCGTTGAAGGTATCCCTTTCCAAGTAGTTTTACAAAACGAACGCATTATAGACGGACGTTGATTTCAGCTGCAATGAGAGAAAAATATTCAGTTGCACAAGTCTGCAGAGAGAAAATTGAATTAACGATTGAAGAAAAAAACCTTACTTTGAGATATTGCCTTCTCATTTGTATACACGAAGCGAGCAGAATGTGGGGCCCCATAAAATGAGTTGTGTGGCACACCTCGCACACCACAATAAAATGTTGTATAGTTCATCATAATAAAATAATTGTTTTGGGAACAAACACTTCGGAAAATATTAATTTTTTTATTTAAAAATACACAAAGGTACTCACATAAAATCAAAATATACGTGGCACAAAACACTTCACATATTTCCATGGTACACATTGTAAAAAAACTATTAAATTTCGCTTTTCACTCAAACACGTTAAATCAAAGCATAAAGTATCCAGGTTGAAAATTTAGTGTTTTCAAGAAATTGTTTGAGTGAAAAACAGAACAATTCCAAAAAGACATATAAATCAACTACCTTGAATTATATTAAGAACAATTCAATAATAAAATGAGGGCCCAACAAAGTCGTGTAGTTTGCAAACTTCACGACTTCACTCAATAAACAATATTTTTCATTTGGAAATGTTTCCTACGCGGTTTTTATATCAATCGGATGTGATGTTGTATCCAAGGTTATCTCACGTTGATAAACTTGAAAGAATATTTTATTGAATTATTTTCACAGCTTTGCCAATAATATGTCTCTTGAAATATTCTCAAAATGTAGTTGTAGTGATTTTCCGTAGGTAATAATGTCTAACGAAATAATTTCACAGAAATTTGACAAAGAACAAGTTTTAATCTACTACGACAGGAATTTCATGCACATTTTTGATAATAATAATAATAATAATACTCCCTCATAAACACTCGTAGAGTGTACCCAAAGGCATAGCCTGTGCGGGTAGAGGACGGCTATTATCATTATTTGCCGTGGCGCTCCGGGGCGACTTACTGATTTTTTGGTGGCGTATTCACTTTCAGCTGCAGGAAAACCCGGAAAACCTACAGCACCACCTATTAAATAGAACAAATCATTTGTGTCCCCGAAAACAAATTATAACATAGAATAACTTATATATTTTGCGAGGAATTGGGTCATTTGCAACGAAATTTTTGAGGATTTGTCGTACGCAACCCCCACAAAATGAATCATGACATAATAATAACGTACACAAGGAGGTTTAAAATACCACCTTAAAGAAAAATCATATAGGTATGCATGTTTCTGAAATGAAACGTCACAAAAAAAATAAATATAAGGTGTTTAAAAATATGTCATTAAACATAAAAAATTCAGTCACGTATTTTCAGTAATTTTTTACGTTACTACGCTGACAAAATGAGGGATTTTTCGCATATACTGATGTTGGAAAATGGTATTCGAAACGTTTTTCAGCTGTAATAATAATTAGAATGAAATGTTGAATGTCACTAACACGAATATTAGCAGAAAAAACATACAGGGTAGTTCAGGAAGATTTAAAAATCAATTGTTGAAGAAACGAACCGTTGCGAAGTGTATATAAAAATAATTAATGAATTAAAATCGTGGAAGATATTCGCCAAACGTTATTCAACGAATTGAGTACATGACAACTAATGGGAGACATCTATCATTCAGCTGGAGACTGTAGGAGTAAGGTGTATACAGGGTATCCCATAAAGTGTAATAGTGATAAAAATATATAAAGAGTGTTACATTAATTGCGATAGTAATAAAAATATGCCAAAAGGGCCATATTTCACATCCTTCACCAAATAAATTGGAGGAAAAGTAATCATATATTTATGTAACAATAAAATAACGTGGTTTGATTTTGAAGGAGTGAACATTATCGATTCGTTTGAATATCAGGACACACGGTTCAAGACTTTTTGTCGGAGAGTATCAAATACACGATATAGTAAGTACCCTTCTCTCCAAATGTTTCCACCAGGTGGAAAATATCAGGCAAACGTCTGACAGCAAACAATTACTTCCCTGGCTAATACCACGACGGACTTTGAATTACATCTGACAGGTATTTCTGCAACGTTCTTCCGAAATGACCCACTTGCAGATGATTATTGTAATTATACAGCAGAATATCATTCAGTTAGCTGGGGAAGACCACTTGCAGACCCGTTTCGAGGTTCTTGCCTCATCATCAGTACAGGGTAGGTCGGACAACGTTAGAATCATCCTGATACAGCCAAATGAATTATAATCCATTGTATGTATAACTGATATTTCCCTACAAATGAAGCAGTGACTTACAGGTAAAGTCAGCCGCAGAGCCACCCGCGGGGAAACCAAAAAGCAACAGTTAAATAATTCCAGATTTAAAAATTGCACTAGACATAACTCTGTCATTTTTAGAGATACAACTGCATATCGGTACTCCAAAAAAAGAAAAAGATTTCTAACATATATTGCAAATTCACAATTTCTGTCAGTCATCGTGAAATTTCGTGGCCACTGTAAAGACTACTATGTGAGGCTGGCAGATAAAATTGAAAATTCCAATGGAGTTTATTCACAGAAAAACAGTTTTCTCAGTCTTGATTCTTGAATATTTTTTTGTATTCCTTTCATTCAGACGGGGTCAGTTATTTGCTTTACTTCACCTCTTGAATTCAAACAAGTTTGTGCAGTGTTTTAGTTGGAGACAATATTGGAATGATTCATTTTTCTGACTGAAATGTATGTTAATTCAAATAGAGAAATGAATGAATGTGGTATTTTTGGGAGTGGTCGAATCTAATTGATTCCAAACGAGTCTTGTGTAGTGTCTCAGAGAAGTGAGCGAGTTGTGAGGAGGATTTCGTCGACGAGACATATGAAAGGTTGAGAAGATATGAGATGGATATATTTTCGATTGGATTGTATGATATTTCAAATACTGCAAGAGCGATGCATGGGATATGACAGGTCTGATATTGCAGTTATTGAAAATAAAAACATGATAAATTAGGGGTAATTTTGCAGAGAAAATAGTTATTTTGTTATGTTTTATCACAACATAATAATCGTTTGGGTTTATATGACAACTTCAAATGTTGAGTATTGCAATGAAATCCTTGAAAATGTAAGTTTGAACAGTATATTTGTAGCAGATTGAAGGTGTAATGAAATAAATAGACACAGTTGATTTCGTGGACTTAAACAAAAAGACGATTTCAAATGTTACTGACAGTATTCAATTCTAGAGATTTACACTAGATGGTGAAATGGTTCTATCGCTTCATTATACACTTTTGAGTTTGTATGACAGTTGCAATGTAATAACACATCCGACCGTAGTGCAGTATTGATATAAATCATGAGATTAACTAAACAAACTTTCATCGTTTCATCAGTGAATTGGTGTCCGTTTTCGACGTTTGTGTTTGATGAATTTGTTTCAAATACAATCTGCCCAAAACGTAAATAAATATATTTGCTAAGAATATCATGCTTGAAAGACACATGGAAATAAATAAATGTAGGTGTAATTGGCAACGTTTTGAATGTGGTTCAGAGAAATCGTCCACACCGACTAAATTGGTGAAAATTAAATTTAAAAGATATTCGAGCCGGTGTATTGATGATGGGAACAAGTAATCGAAATTTGGAGGTTTCAACTCTGATGAGGACTGAAAACGTCTAAAGTAGAGATTTTAAATTAAATTCAACTAACATTCGAAATGGTATACTAATGATGAGAAAATATGCGAAACGTTGTAGTCTGATGAAGTCCAAATAGAACCAGAAATTGAGGGATTTTTTCATTCAATCCAACGTTGGGGTTTTTAACTGTGATGAAGACTCAAAGGAAATGCGAAACGGTGATAATAATGAGAAAAGTAAGTGAAACTTCGAGTTTTAACTCTGATGAAAACAAATAAAATTCGAGACAAAGTGTACTGATTATGGAAACGATTTACCGAAAGTTGGGTGTTTCAACTCTGACGAGGACTCAGCACGATGAAACTAGGGATTTTCACATCAAATTCAAGTAACATTTGAAATAGTATACCGATGATGGAAAAAAATCAACCGAAATAGCTAGTTATAACTCTGATGAGGACTCAAAGACAACTTGAAACAGGGATTTTACATTAGATTTGAATTACATTCGAGACAGTGTATTGATGACGAAAACAAGTGACAGAAATTTGGAATTTTCACTCTGATGAGGACCTAACACGTCGAAAGTCGAGATTTCACATGAAATTCAGATACAAATTTGAAACAGTGTTCTGATGATAAATATAAGTAACCAAAACATCGGGTCACAATCACAATGAAGGCCCATATAAAATTCGAAATCGATCACCAACGTTTTATCGGTAGAATAAAAGTCAAATTAGTCCAAATCACCGAATGTTCGGTCATTGAAAATGAGTCTCACTGTGTAAAAAGTAAATTTTTCGAATATTTTAAAAATCAAACCAGTCAAATGTCCTCCATTGACTTGAGACGGAATAATTTCCATCTAGTAGACTCAACACATGATACAGGTGTAAACATCCAATCCATCAGATCGATTTCAATTAAACGAGCCCTGTGTTGTGTGCTCCAGAGAAGTGAGCAAGTTTTCATCAAAATCAAAATCATCAGATCGATTTCAATCAAACACGTCTTGTACATTGTTTCAGAGAAGTAAGCGAGTTTGTGAGTTGACCACATCGTTTCATGTTAGTCACAATAGTGGCAAATACCTTGGTGATTTATATAGTGGCAAATACTTTGATGATTTATTCAGTCAAGTATATGTCTGCCACCTCAATGGATGGTTCATCAATTTTCGTTTATAAGCTTAGCAAAATAACTTTCATTTTCGAATGTAATTATATGAACGTGTGCAGTAGTATACAGCTCATAATATGTATACAGGGTGTCTCAAAACACTCATCAATTGGAACGAAAAAACAACCGACATCATTTAAGAGAGAAAAAAAGATGGCCCCTGCTTATCAAATACCATATACCGGGTGGACCAACATATGATTTGAGAGAAAAAACATGGTTGGCTCCATGTCCCATCTCCCGTCTCCTATCTCCTGTCTTCTATCTTTCGTCTTCTAAAACGGTCGGAAAGAAGACTGAACGGTTCGATGGGTATCGCACGTTAAAAATGACGGACCCCATCACGAAAACATTTTGAATCCTCATACCCCGAATGACGCGTGTTGTCTTTGACAAATGACAGAGCCAACCATGTTTTTTCTCTCAAATCATATGTTGGTCCACCCGGTATATGGTATTTGATAAGCAGGGGCCATCTTTTTTTCTCTCTTAAATGATGTCGGTTGTTTTTTCGTTCCAATTGATGAGTGTTTTGAGACACCCTGTATACATATTATGAGCTGTATACTACTGCACACGTTCATATAATTACATTCGAAAATGAAAGTTATTTTGCTAAGCTTATAAACGAAAATTGATGAACCATCCATTGAGGTGGCAGACATATACTTGACTGAATAAATCATCAAAGTATTTGCCACTATATAAATCACCAAGGTATTTGCCACTATTGTGACTAACATGAAACGATGTGGTCAACTCACAAACTCGCTTACTTCTCTGAAACAATGTACAAGACGTGTTTGATTGAAATCGATCTGATGATTTTGATTTTGATGAAAACTTGCTCACTTCTCTGGAGCACACAACACAGGGCTCGTTTAATTGAAATCGATCTGATGGATTGGATGTTTACACCTGTATCATGTGTTGAGTCTACTAGATGGAAATTATTCCGTCTCAAGTCAATGGAGGACATTTGACTGGTTTGATTTTTAAAATATTCGAAAAATTTACTTTTTACACAGTGAGACTCATTTTCAATGACCGAACATTCGGTGATTTGGACTAATTTGACTTTTATTCTACCGATAAAACGTTGGTGATCGATTTCGAATTTTATATGGGCCTTCATTGTGATTGTGACCCGATGTTTTGGTTACTTATATTTATCATCAGAACACTGTTTCAAATTTGTATCTGAATTTCATGTGAAATCTCGACTTTCGACGTGTTAGGTCCTCATCAGAGTGAAAATTCCAAATTTCTGTCACTTGTTTTCGTCATCAATACACTGTCTCGAATGTAATTCAAATCTAATGTAAAATCCCTGTTTCAAGTTGTCTTTGAGTCCTCATCAGAGTTATAACTAGCTATTTCGGTTGATTTTTTTCCATCATCGGTATACTATTTCAAATGTTACTTGAATTTGATGTGAAAATCCCTAGTTTCATCGTGCTGAGTCCTCGTCAGAGTTGAAACACCCAACTTTCGGTAAATCGTTTCCATAATCAGTACACTTTGTCTCGAATTTTATTTGTTTTCATCAGAGTTAAAACTCGAAGTTTCACTTACTTTTCTCATTATTATCACCGTTTCGCATTTCCTTTGAGTCTTCATCACAGTTAAAAACCCCAACGTTGGATTGAATGAAAAAATCCCTCAATTTCTGGTTCTATTTGGACTTCATCAGACTACAACGTTTCGCATATTTTCTCATCATTAGTATACCATTTCGAATGTTAGTTGAATTTAATTTAAAATCTCTACTTTAGACGTTTTCAGTCCTCATCAGAGTTGAAACCTCCAAATTTCGATTACTTGTTCCCATCATCAATACACCGGCTCGAATATCTTTTAAATTTAATTTTCACCAATTTAGTCGGTGTGGACGATTTCTCTGAACCACATTCAAAACGTTGCCAATTACACCTACATTTATTTATTTCCATGTGTCTTTCAAGCATGATATTCTTAGCAAATATATTTATTTACGTTTTGGGCAGATTGTATTTGAAACAAATTCATCAAACACAAACGTCGAAAACGGACACCAATTCACTGATGAAACGATGAAAGTTTGTTTAGTTAATCTCATGATTTATATCAATACTGCACTACGGTCGGATGTGTTATTACATTGCAACTGTCATACAAACTCAAAAGTGTATAATGAAGCGATAGAACCATTTCACCATCTAGTGTAAATCTCTAGAATTGAATACTGTCAGTAACATTTGAAATCGTCTTTTTGTTTAAGTCCACGAAATCAACTGTGTCTATTTATTTCATTACACCTTCAATCTGCTACAAATATACTGTTCAAACTTACATTTTCAAGGATTTCATTGCAATACTCAACATTTGAAGTTGTCATATAAACCCAAACGATTATTATGTTGTGATAAAACATAACAAAATAACTATTTTCTCTGCAAAATTACCCCTAATTTATCATGTTTTTATTTTCAATAACTGCAATATCAGACCTGTCATATCCCATGCATCGCTCTTGCAGTATTTGAAATATCATACAATCCAATCGAAAATATATCCATCTCATATCTTCTCAACCTTTCATATGTCTCGTCGACGAAATCCTCCTCACAACTCGCTCACTTCTCTGAGACACTACACAAGACTTGTTTGGAATCAATTAGATTCGATCACTCCCAAAAATACCACATTCATTCATTTCTCTATTTGAATTAACATACATTTCAGTCAGAAAAATGAAGTCATTCCAATATTGTCTCCAACTAAAACACTGCACAAACTTGTTTGAATTCAAGAGGTGAAGTAAAGCAAATAACTGACCCCGTCTGAATGAAAGGAATACAAAAAAATATTCAAGAATCAAGACTGAGAAAACTGTTTTTCTGTGAATAAACTCCATTGGAATTTTCAATTTTATCTGCCAGCCTCACATAGTAGTCTTTACAGTGGCCACGAAATTTCACGATGACTGACAGAAATTGTGAATTTGCAATATATGTTAGAAATCTTTTTCTTTTTTTGGAGTACCGATATGCAGTTGTATCTCTAAAAATGACAGAGTTATGTCTAGTGCAATTTTTAAATCTGGAATTATTTAACTGTTGCTTTTTGGTTTCCCCGCGGGTGGCTCTGCGGCTGACTTTACCTGTAAGTCACTGCTTCATTTGTAGGGAAATATCAGTTATACATACAATGGATTATAATTCATTTGGCTGTATCAGGATGATTCTAACGTTGTCCGACCTACCCTGTACTGATGATGAGGCAAGAACCTCGAAACGGGTCTGCAAGTGGTCTTCCCCAGCTAACTGAATGATATTCTGCTGTATAATTACAATAATCATCTGCAAGTGGGTCATTTCGGAAGAACGTTGCAGAAATACCTGTCAGATGTAATTCAAAGTCCGTCGTGGTATTAGCCAGGGAAGTAATTGTTTGCTGTCAGACGTTTGCCTGATATTTTCCACCTGGTGGAAACATTTGGAGAGAAGGGTACTTACTATATCGTGTATTTGATACTCTCCGACAAAAAGTCTTGAACCGTGTGTCCTGATATTCAAACGAATCGATAATGTTCACTCCTTCAAAATCAAACCACGTTATTTTATTGTTACATAAATATATGATTACTTTTCCTCCAATTTATTTGGTGAAGGATGTGAAATATGGCCCTTTTGGCATATTTTTATTACTATCGCAATTAATGTAACACTCTTTATATATTTTTATCACTATTACACTTTATGGGATACCCTGTATACACCTTACTCCTACAGTCTCCAGCTGAATGATAGATGTCTCCCATTAGTTGTCATGTACTCAATTCGTTGAATAACGTTTGGCGAATATCTTCCACGATTTTAATTCATTAATTATTTTTATATACACTTCGCAACGGTTCGTTTCTTCAACAATTGATTTTTAAATCTTCCTGAACTACCCTGTATGTTTTTTCTGCTAATATTCGTGTTAGTGACATTCAACATTTCATTCTAATTATTATTACAGCTGAAAAACGTTTCGAATACCATTTTCCAACATCAGTATATGCGAAAAATCCCTCATTTTGTCAGCGTAGTAACGTAAAAAATTACTGAAAATACGTGACTGAATTTTTTATGTTTAATGACATATTTTTAAACACCTTATATTTATTTTTTTTGTGACGTTTCATTTCAGAAACATGCATACCTATATGATTTTTCTTTAAGGTGGTATTTTAAACCTCCTTGTGTACGTTATTATTATGTCATGATTCATTTTGTGGGGGTTGCGTACGACAAATCCTCAAAAATTTCGTTGCAAATGACCCAATTCCTCGCAAAATATATAAGTTATTCTATGTTATAATTTGTTTTCGGGGACACAAATGATTTGTTCTATTTAATAGGTGGTGCTGTAGGTTTTCCGGGTTTTCCTGCAGCTGAAAGTGAATACGCCACCAAAAAATCAGTAAGTCGCCCCGGAGCGCCACGGCAAATAATGATAATAGCCGTCCTCTACCCGCACAGGCTATGCCTTTGGGTACACTCTACGAGTGTTTATGAGGGAGTATTATTATTATTATTATTATCAAAAATGTGCATGAAATTCCTGTCGTAGTAGATTAAAACTTGTTCTTTGTCAAATTTCTGTGAAATTATTTCGTTAGACATTATTACCTACGGAAAATCACTACAACTACATTTTGAGAATATTTCAAGAGACATATTATTGGCAAAGCTGTGAAAATAATTCAATAAAATATTCTTTCAAGTTTATCAACGTGAGATAACCTTGGATACAACATCACATCCGATTGATATAAAAACCGCGTAGGAAACATTTCCAAATGAAAAATATTGTTTATTGAGTGAAGTCGTGAAGTTTGCAAACTACACGACTTTGTTGGGCCCTCATTTTATTATTGAATTGTTCTTAATATAATTCAAGGTAGTTGATTTATATGTCTTTTTGGAATTGTTCTGTTTTTCACTCAAACAATTTCTTGAAAACACTAAATTTTCAACCTGGATACTTTATGCTTTGATTTAACGTGTTTGAGTGAAAAGCGAAATTTAATAGTTTTTTTACAATGTGTACCATGGAAATATGTGAAGTGTTTTGTGCCACGTATATTTTGATTTTATGTGAGTACCTTTGTGTATTTTTAAATAAAAAAATTAATATTTTCCGAAGTGTTTGTTCCCAAAACAATTATTTTATTATGATGAACTATACAACATTTTATTGTGGTGTGCGAGGTGTGCCACACAACTCATTTTATGGGGCCCCACATTCTGCTCGCTTCGTGTATACAAATGAGAAGGCAATATCTCAAAGTAAGGTTTTTTTCTTCAATCGTTAATTCAATTTTCTCTCTGCAGACTTGTGCAACTGAATATTTTTCTCTCATTGCAGCTGAAATCAACGTCCGTCTATAATGCGTTCGTTTTGTAAAACTACTTGGAAAGGGATACCTTCAACGGTATATAAATCAACCTCTCTTTAATAAGCTTAAATGACGTCTACTTAAATACAAATATACTATGTGAGTCGTTCAACGACATTTTCGACATTTGAGTCTGCCCTACGTCAATTCTGACAATTGCCTGAGTGTATAGTATTAGACTTTGAATTCTGAGAACTCTGAAAACTCTATCACTTCCGAAATTAGACTGAATGTATGGAATCGCACGTTGAACGCTAAGGTCCCTCGTCACTTGTGCTTCAAACAACCGAATTTAAGATTGCAACCTCTCTTAGGATAGTTGACCGAATGCATGGTATCGCACGTTGAAATGTTAGGTCCACGTATCTACCAACAGCTGACTGAATGTATGATATTTTCAAATGAGAAGACTACGACTCCTATAGTAGTTGACTAAATGCAAGATATCACACGTTAGCATGTGACTGCTACATCACTCATGACTGAATGCATCACACGCTAAAATATTAGGTCTACGTTACTTAAGACAATAGTCACATAATTACGTTTTTGGGAGGCTCTGCATATGCCGACGTGAGGTAACTTCGGTCTGGTTAGATCAGGCCAAATATATCTACCAACATGAGGTTAGATTGTTTTGGTTAGGTCAGACGAAATTTACATAAGGTTAGTTAGACAAATGACAGGTGACTGAAGCGACTCTGACAGTTGACAGGTGACTGTTGCGACTCTGACAGTTGAAGGTTAGTTCGTTCTGGTTAGATCACACAAAATTTATTGGTTTTTTGTGGTACTATGTACCACAAAACAACAACAAAATTCATTTACAAACATAAGGTTAGTTTGTTCTGGTTCGATCAAACTGAATGTCTGCCAGTCTGCCTACCTGTCAATCTGTCAGTATTCAATCGTCAATCGGTATAATACATTGGGGTGACTTCACTGCGGCGGCAGCCCCCCCGCAAAAATGTGATGAAAATAGACGTTTTTCGCGTTCGAAAAAATTGTTAAAATTTGAAACGCCAAAATGTGTAAAAAATGTAACGAAACACATTCGAAAAAATGATTAAAATTACGAGTGTTAAAAATACATTTTTACATGTATTTCTTATGGAGAATATACATTTCAAAATTTCTCAAAATACACTTTTTTCGTGTTCCAAAAAACACACAAAATTTCAAACGCCGAAACGCATAAAATATGTATCGGATATTGGTGTTTTTGGCATTCCAAAAAGTAGTTAAAATTTAATACGTCAAAACATGCAAAAATGCGATTAAAATGGACGTTCATAAGGTTACGAAAAAAATGGGTATCGCACGTTGAAAATGACAGACCCCATCTTGATACACTTTATGAGATACCCTGTAATTCAATCTCTATGCTATACCTACGTAAGGTTATTTCGTTCTGGTTCGATCGAACTGAATATCTGTCAATCTACCTGTTTGTCAATCTGTCTGTCCTGAATCCTGTCTCCTATCTTCTACCTCCTATCTTCCATCTTCTGTCTCCTATCTTCTGTCTCTTATCTCCTGTCTTCGTTTAGTTCGTTCTGGTTCGATCAAACTGAATATCTGTCAGTCTGCTTGACAAGCAGCAACAACCACCATGTTTTTTCCTCTTTTGAATGATGTATTTTGAAACACCTTGTTGTTTTTTTATCTTGAATGTTATGTTGGTACTCCTGGTATAGCACGTTAACAAGCAGCCGCCATCTTTTTTTCTCTCAAATGACTAATTTTGAGACTCCCTGTCGTTTTTTCTTAAATGACATGTTGGTACACCCGGTATAGCACGTTAAAACATTACAACCTCGTTTCCCCATCATTTTTCACATTTTTTAAACATTATTATTAACACACTCTTGAATATTACATCTATAATTATTATTCTCATAAGCGCGGATTGGATTACTGACGTACCTGAGGTTAGTTCGTTCTGGTTCGATCAAACAATACATAATGTCTGATGTAATTCAATCTCTCTGTATAGGTAAGTAGTTGTTTTTTCAAATCCTCATATCCCCAATGATACGTTTTTAAATGTCCGATGTAATTCGACCTCTCTGTATGGGTAAGTAGTTGTTTTGAATCCTCCAATGTTTTAAGACGCTATACGTAAGGTTAGTTCGTTCTGGTTAGATCAGACGATTTTTTTAAATTAATGCTCTATTTGAAAGGTTAGTTCGTTCTGGTTCGATCAAACTGAATATCTGCCTACCTGTCAATCTATATGTCTCCTGACTCCTATCTCCTCTCTCCTATCTCCTATCTTCTGTCTCCTATCTCCTATCTTCTGTCTCCTATCTCCTCTCTCCTATCTCCTATCTAACACTATCATCGAAGATCATCACATAGATGTCAGATGTAATTCAATCTCTGTATGGGCAAGTAGTTGTTTCAATGAATAATTTGTATGTGTAGTCCCATGATGTGCGTTGACCAATCAGACACCGCCATCTTTTTTCTAATGACAGCATTGAGGTTTTTTTTAAGACACCCTGTATATATTTTTTTCCGAATGAAAAAATGTGTGGGACGTCCCTGTACAACGAACTATGATGCGCGTTGACCAATCAAACGTAACACGTTGACAAACATCAACAACCGCCATGTTTTCTACCTATCTAAGGTTAGTTCGTTCTGGTTCGATCAAACTGAATATCTGTCACTCTGTCTGTTCTATCTTCCATCTTCTATCTTCCATTTTAAAATGCCAACTTCACTTCAAATCGCACTTTAAAAATGACGGCCCCCATCACGATGCATATTTATGAGACACCCTGTATATATTTTTTGTCTCAACTAGCACATTGGTACACCTGGTATATATTTTTTCTTAAATGATGTATTTTGACACACCCTATATATGTAAAATAAAAACTTCTGAATCCCTGCATGCCCCAATGAAGCGATGCCCCAATGATGCGATGATTCATTTTTCCGATTTATTTTGAGACACCCTGCTGTTTTTTTCTCTTCATCGATGACTATTTTCAAACACCCCGTATATAATACGATTTTTGACAAGCTGTTTTTTCTGTGATGTTACGTTGCTACACCCTATATATGTTTTTTCTTCAATTATTAAATTTAAATAACCGGCAACGTACCGCCTTCCGTAACTCTACTGCTTAATTTTAAATCCGGCAACATCCAAATCTCACTCTCCTTACTATTCAAACGCAACATGACAGAGACCAATCTGAAATGTACATGCTGCTGTCATATACACTTTTCCAACCGAATACGTCACGCGGTGAACCCAGCGAACGCTGTCTACGCCGGTTAAAAGCCAGATGGTCTACACGCTCGCATCCTACTACGTCACGCGTGTTATGTACCGATTCCCCGTACTATGCAGATAGCCAAGGCCGTACTCCAGAGTGCATTTACATCGGAGATCTCACGCTGAACACCGAAATTCCGCTGGAAGCTGCATTTTTATTCGAGATATCATGAACTTATAAATAATTGCTCTTTACTATTTTTCTCAGTTATAATTGTACCTTTGGCTTTAACATTGCTAATGAATAAACGTTGTAACTCGTAATTTTCAGTTTTCGAGTTTTTGAAAGTAATTTTTGTTTTTTAAAAATTAAGTTCGGAGGCTCCCAAACTTAACTGGCGCAGTCGTTTAAGGATTAGCACCGGCCTTTCGCGATCTAATATCGACGCGTACCCAGTGCTACTTCACGAACCGGAAGATTTCGAACAAAATCGTCGGAGTTATTTCCAACTATACATAAGAACTATTGAACTTTTATCGAACTATAGACTATATGGATTATCAGTGCCAAATTATTGGATTATCAGTGCCAAATAATTGGATTATCAGTGCCAAATAATTGGATTATCAGTGCCAAATTATTGGATTATCAGTGCCAAACTATTGGACTACCAGTACCAAGCAAAGGATTACCTGCCCATTTGGACCAATGAGGATCATATTTATTTTAATGTAAGTGATTGCTCATTTCCTAATTTTCCTATTATCATTACTCCCACCATCTCTGCAAAATATTTATGTCTGATATTGATCAACTTACCGCTCGCATTTCAAATTTAATTCTTGAAAACAACACAAGTGAAAATAATTCAGAAGAGGAAATCAACGAAATGGCCGCATTTAAAACTAGCTACCTGGATGCCATTCCAAAATTCGAAGGCGAACCTGCGGAACTTGCTGACTTCATCGAAGCATGTGACCTTATAGTCAATCAATTCTCCCAACCGGCAGAACCAACCGCATTCATCAACAAATTTTTGGTAACCTGCATCAAGAACAAGCTTACAGGGAGAGCCAAAACTATCACAGGATCAAGAGAAGTCAAGTCATGGCAAGAACTTCGAGATTTACTTCATAGAAACTTCGCTGATCAACGCGACGAAAATTCACTACTCAGAGATCTCATGCTTCTGAGACAAGAAATGAACGAATCACCCCAACAATTTGGATCCAGATGTCAAAATGTTAGAAGCCTACTTCTTTCGAACCTCGCATGCAACGAACAAGTCGCACAAGTGAGAGCTGTCAAGATCACCTTATACGACAACCTTACATTGAAAGCCTTCCTCACCGGACTGAAAGAACCACTTGGATCGATAATTCGTTCAAGAGAACCAGCAAATATTGAAACTGCACTTTCTCAAGTTTTATGCGAAGAAAATATTTCATACGCTAAAAACAGAACGAACAATCTGATTCAGCAACAGAGAAGAGAACCTAGAACACCCCCACCAAATTTCAGCAATTTTCAAACAAGAAATCAACCATTCAGACCCATTCAAGGATTTTCACAAAATCGTCAAAATTTTGTGCCTAGACCATCAAGACCATTCGCTCCTTCAAACCAGGCAACATTTCAGAGACCACCTTCAAGGCAACCTAATTGGAATTCCACCCAACCTCAAGGCAGCCAACAATTCCGACCACCTCAAAGGAATGTTTTCCAGTCCAATCAATATCGACCACTCTATAGACCAACCCCTATGGACACATCTTCGGGAAATTTTTCAAAAAATACCCAGACGAAACCTAAACCCAATTTCGTAGCAGAAGAACTATTTTGGCAAGAAGATGGAGACCAATCGGCGGAATATCAAGATTTTCAGTACGATCAATATTATCCAGCTGATCAGGTAGAAGAAAACTACTATCCAGAATATACCAATGAAACAGCACCATCTCAATATGAAAACGAATTACATGAAGATCAAAATTTTCAGATTACCCCGTCGAACAGTCAAACAACATAGTGATTATCAATGCAACAACAATTTCCAAACTTCCATATATCATCATACCAGAAACTAACACGAAATTCATGATCGATACAGGATCCACAAAAACACTAATCAGCCCAAATGTTGCAAAAACTTTCTACCCTCACCACATCGAAGATCATTTTCAAATACAATCTGCACACAACATCTCTACACACAAATATAGTATCACTATACCATTACCGAAAATTTTCAAGAGACAAGATATTCTCCAGAAATTTTATATGTTCGACTTCAACCCCAAATATGATGGACTCATTGGAATAGATTTACTCCGGAATATTGGAGCAACTGTTGATCTGAGCAAGAACGCACTGGTCACGAAGGAAGCATTCATCCCACTCAATTTCGACAAGGATCAAGCTAGCCCAAAGCGAACAATGCAATCAAGAAATTCCATATTCCATCTTGAATTATTGCCAAGAACAGAACACATCGTGGAAATACCTGTCGACAAAACTGTCAATGAAGGAGTGATACAATTCAGAAAATTCCAAGAACTGGAGATGCCAGCAGCGTACGTGTTGGTGAAAAATCAGAAGGCTTTTACGACATTAATCAATCCAACAAATCAGAAACTCTCTTTCGATCTATTCGAACCTATCGAAATTGATCCGATAGAAGCCTTCGAGATCAATAATTTCGACGAACCAGAAATACCACTAAGTGAAAATGACTATGAGAACCTTCAAAACGAAAACTTGAAGAACTTACGATTAGAACACATGAATCATGAAGAAAAACTAGCGATTCAACAACTCTGCTTCGAATATAAGGACATATTTCACTGCGAACAAGTACCTCTCACCTTCAATAACCAAATCAAACACAACATAAAATTGACAGATGATACCCCAATATTTACCAAATCTTACAGATACCCTCAAGTGCACCAACAAGAAGTCATATCCCAAATTCAGTCGATGCTACAGCAAGGAATTATACGACCATCTACGTCACCTTGGAGCTCACCTATATGGGTAGTGCCCAAGAAAATGGACGCTTCTGGAAAAAAGAAATGCAGACTGGTAATAGATTATAGGAAGCTCAACCAGAAAACGGTGGATGACAAATATCCGCTTCCTAACATCACGGACATATTGGATAAACTTGGGAGAAGCCAATATTTCACCACTCTTGATCTCGCTTCAGGCTTCCACCAAGTTCAAATGGAAGAACGTGACATAGAGAAGACGGCCTTCAGTACGGAAAACGGTCACTATGAGTACCAACGCATGCCATTCGGATTGAAGAATGCGCCAGCGACGTTTCAACGCGTAATGGACAACATCTTACGAGGCATACAGAATGAAAAGTGTTTGGTTTATCTCGATGACATTGTAATTTTTTCAACATCCTTACAAGAACATCCAGAGCGTCTGAGAGAAGTCTTCGAAAGATTGAGGCAATCAAACTTCAAGATTCAACTAGATAAAAGTGAATTTCTGAGGAAAGAGGTCGCCTATCTCGGGCATATCATCACGCCAGAAGGGGTCAAGCCAAACCCGGAGAAAGTGAAAGCCGTCCAACATTTTCCTATACCAAAGACACAAAAAGAAATAAAGGGATTCCTGGGCTTACTTGGCTACTATCGAAGATTTATAAAAGACTTCGCTAAACTCACGAAGCCATTGACCAAATGCCTAAAGAAAAATGCCAAGGTCATTCATTCATCAGAATTCATTGAAAGCTTCGAAAATTGTAAGAAAATTCTATTGAATGATCCAATATTACAATTTCCTGATTTCTCAAGACCATTCATATTAACTACGGATGCCAGTAACGTTGCCCTCGGAGCCGTATTGTCACAAGGTAAAGTTGGAGAAGACAAACCAGTTGCATACGCATCGAGAACACTAAATGACACCGAACAGAAATATTCAACGATTGAGAAAGAGCTATTGGCCATTATATGGGCTACGAAGACCTTTCGCCCTTATTTATACGGAAGGAAGTTCACCATCTACACTGACCATCGCCCACTTCAATGGCTTTTCTCTCTAAAAGAACCTAATATGAAATTAGCCAGATGGAGACTACGCCTTGAAGAGTATGACTATAATGTGATATACAAAAAGGGCAAATATAATACAAATGCCGATGCCCTTTCCAGAATACAACTTAATCCCATGGATATCGATGCCACATCGACACAGGTTGAAGTAGACTCCGAACTAGACCAACTGCTCGACGAATTAGTGAGCAGGGAATTAGAACAACGTGGCCAACTGAACACTCCAGTACCAATGGATCTCGATAATCAAGAAACAATTCATCAGTTACCTGATTCACCACCTGAACTCTCAGAAGAAATTGAATTTACAAATCCAGTACCACCAAAACCCACACCAGAAAATACAGAAATCACTGTGAACTCCAGACAAGATTCAGACCCACCAGACAGCATATCGATCATTCAAGATGCAATCGATAAAAAGGAAAAACAGTTTATCATCACCACAGTTTTCAACAACCCTGTGCAACCCAAAATCATTCGACGAGGAAAACAAGTCATTATCAATGCCCAAATATCACAAGACAACAACGAAGATGAAATCAAAACTTTTCTGATTCAATACTGTGAACCACGGAAAAAATACTTCTGTTATTTCGACAAGGAGAAAATGTACAGAGATTTTTGTAAGATGTTCTGTATAACATTCAATAAAGACCACCCAATTTTGATAAGGTGCATGAATAGGACGATCACCATAGAAGACCCTGCGGAGCAAGAAGAATTGATCAAAAATTACCATGAAGGAAAAACTAACCATCGCGGTATAAATGAAACTTACAAAAATATTAATAGAAAATATTTTTGGCCTAACATGAAAAAATCAATTGAAAATTTCATCAATTCTTGTTTGGTATGCAAGAAAACCAAATACGAAAGACATCGACCAATAATACCTCTCAGAATTACGGAAACCGCAACAAAACCTTTCGAGAAATTGAACTCCGATCTATTCACAATCGAAGGTCAAACATTTTTCACCATAGTGGATGAATTCTCTAAGTTTGGTCAAGCGTACCCTGTCCAAAGCAAGAACGCTATAGAAATAGCAGATAAACTGTTGGAATATTTTCGAAACTTTGGAGTACCAGAATCTATAACGTTCGACTCCGGAACAGAGTTCGAAAACGAAACTGTTTCATCACTTTTAAAATTGCACAAGGTTAATGTACATTTTACCACACCACAACATCCTCAATCCAACGGATTAATTGAAAGACTACATGGGACTCTAACAGAACATTACCGAATCGTGAAAGAACATTCTACAGATACACCGACAAGACTCATGGCGTACGCCGTAATTGGCTACAACAACTCGATCCATTCAGCAACAGGATACACCCCTTTGGAACTTTTATATGGGCATACCGCTTCAAGGAATCCATATGATATATTCTACGATCACCAATACTACGGACAGTACGTGGAAGATCATCGAAAAAAAATATCCTTGACCTACGAGAAAGTCAAAGAAAAACTACAAAATGATAAAACCAGGACAATAACAAATCGAAACCAGAAACGAACAAATCAAAATGTTTTTAAAGTCGGAGACCAAGTGTTCGAGAAAAATCCGGAAAGCGAAAGGAACAAATCAAAAAACCGCTATATAGGACCAAGCAAAATTACCCAAATCAATGAAGACAACACCTGTATTATAGAAAATTCCGAAAATCAAACCCGCAGAGTACATTTCGACAATCTAAGACACCCTATTGTTCCAGATCCACCTGCTGCACCCTCGGATCAGCCGAACGGAGTGGAGTAACAACAATTAAAATAACAGAAAACCCAGGACTGCTACCCCAAAAGCTTGGTACAGCCCGAAATATCGTCAACTATTGGACCTTCATCAGGATATTCGATCTTAAAGTTATCTCTGAAGAATATGAAAGAATTCAAAACATAACCAATCAAATGAAAACCACTTACCAATTTGGGAAAAATGGGACCAACCACCACCGAGAGCTCAATTACATCAACCTAATGGACAATCTCTCCAACGAAATTCGAAGAAAACTCACGCAGATATTCCCAACAACATCGCTGCACCGTAAAAGACGAGGACTGATAAACGTTATGGGCGGTTTCGTTAAAGCAATAACAGGAAATCTGGATGCAGAAGATGGAGTTAAATTTGAAGAAGCCATACAAAAACTTCAAGAACAACAAACAAAACAAAAGATGCTATCAGAAGAACAAATTTCACTCACTACGAAGGCGATCGAAAAATTCAATTCATCAATACAGACGATCGTGACAAACCAGTTAAATATTCAAACAAAATTTTTGCAAATTGAAAAAGCCATTAGAGAACAATTCCTTAAAAATGCTGATACGTACGAATTGCTGAATTCAAATACTGTTTTCACGCAAATGATAGCTGCCATGGATGACATCATAAGAATTCTGGAAGACCTAGAAACAGCAATTACCTTTGCCAAGATTGGAGTGCTTCATCCATCCATCATAGAAGTCGATGACCTATTAGAAGAGTTGACGTTCATCTCTCACCACCTAGACGATGCCGTCCTTCCATACGAACCGAGCCGAGATAAAATTGTCATCTTCGAAAGGATAACGAATATAAAGGCCTACCAAAAACATGCTAAAATAGTATTTATCCTTGAAGTACCAATTACAGAACACTATAGATACAATTACTACCACCTTTACTCCCTTCCTATCGAAACAAAACATAACCTGTTCCAAATCATAGGCCCTAAAACCAAATTCCTTTTTCTCAACGAGCATCACTACTTATTTTCAAATGAACCATGCCAAGAAGTCGTTCCCGGAGAAGCCCTTTGTACCTTGCCAGAATGGAACCCAATGGATCTCCAGACGCCGTGTGAAGTACAACTCATTCGCTTCACCAAGAACTATGACAACTGCCACCCAGAACACCTCAAACTTCAAGAACAAAAAATTCAAAAAATAAATGTCAACCAATGGATCGCCATATTCCCCAACGAGACTACCGCATTATCAATTTGTGGTACCGAGGAAGAAATGTCATCCCTGAAATATAGAAGTTTCCGAGAATTGCAAGATGAAAATCGACTCCACCACACTACAGACTCACAAGAATCCAAATGCTGTCACCAAAATCATAAATATGCCACACCTAGATATCGACATAGAAGAAAATGTCAAGAAGAACCTTCAAGAAATGCCACCAGTTCATCTTGAATCACTGGACCTCGACGACTTAGAAACCATCCGAGATAGACTGAACAACGTTAAGGAAAAACTTCAAGAAGACGAACCGTTCATTTCTTCACATACCAATATATGGACCGTTCTACTATACGTCTCCGTAGCCTGTATTGCAGCCTACTTCATCTTAACAATATATTTAAAGAAGTACAAGCGGGGAGATAGACGCCCAACCTCCACCAGTGCATCAGAACCATCAATTCATTCCATACCAATAGAAAGCCTAAGGATTGGAAATCAGGATCGCTAAATCAACCCCGATTTCCAAACAAAGGGGGGAAGTGTTATGTACCGATTCCCCGTACTATGCAGATAGCCAAGGCCGTACTCCAGAGTGCATTTACATCGGAGATCTCACGCTGAACACCGAAATTCCGCTGGAAGCTGCATTTTTATTCGAGATATCATGAACTTATAAATAATTGCTCTTTACTATTTTTCTCAGTTATAATTGTACCTTTGGCTTTAACATTGCTAATGAATAAACGTTGTAACTCGTAATTTTCAGTTTTCGAGTTTTTGAAAGTAATTTTTGTTTTTCAAAAATTAAGTTCGGAGGCTCCCAAACTTAACTCGCGCGCGAGCAGCCACCACGCTCGCACCCAAAGTGAGGTTATGTTCAGATTTTGGGTTACAGAGCCTGTTGTTACACTACTCCTATGCTTCTGGAAAGGGAAAAGTGACGGCAGTGACGCAGAATCGACATATGACAGGGATGTCAAACATCAAAAACAAGATGGCGGATACAGATAGCTATGGGAAGGATGCATTTCAAAACAATAGAGAATGTGCGGTGTGTGGTAAGAAACACCATGGAAAATGTAAGTACTCAAAAGGGGCATCTAGCTAAAGCCTGTAGAGCAAATAGACATTCTACTAATTTTATTGAAGAAGATTGGGTAGAAACTGAATAAATTAGTGATCATGAACAAATTTTTGAAATCAGACAATGTGAAAGGAACAATAATAACTTTAAAATTAATGTAAAAATAGACAATAAAGTGCATAAAGTCCAAGTTGACAGCGGTGCAAGCATTAGTACATGCAGTGAACTCAATTACAATCATTATTTCGCGAAATACAAATTAGAACAAGACCATTCCATATTGAGAGGTTATAATGGCGAACATTTTCAAAACTTGAGTTATTTCAATGTAGAAGTAACATTTAACAAACAAACTAACGTAATAAAAATTTATGTGGTACCTGAGTTATTTCAATGTAGAAGTAACATTTAACAAACAAACTAACGTAATAAAAATTTATGTGGTACCTGATGGGGGTCCCCATGCTTGTGGGACGGGATTTTTTATCAAAATTCAACGTAACCTTGAACGTTCTGAACACTATAACCCCTAATAAAGAAATCGAAAATCTGATCAGCAAATATAGTGACATTTTCCGAGAAGAATTGGGTTTATATAAACATAGTCTTGTTTCTTTACAGTTGAAGCCTACTGCCAAGCCTGTTTTCCTCTGAAACCCAGAAATGTGCCTTCTGCATACCGAACCTTGGTAGAAGAGGAACTACAAAGATTAGAGCGTGATGGTATTATAGTGCCTATCCAAAATAGCGAATGGGGAACACCGTTGGTAGTGGTACCGAAAAATGATGGAAAAATCAGAATCTGTGGAGATTATAAGTCTACAATAAATAAACACCTGGAGGAAGTAAAATACCCATTGCCGTTGTGTGAAGATATATTCTCGAAGCTCTATAAAGGTGATAAATTTTCAAAAATTGATCTTTCGCAATGTTATGCTCAATTTCCACTAGATGAAAAATCCCAAAAAATGCTAGTCTGGTCAACGCACAAGGGATTATTCAAAATTGTGAGAATGCCTTATGGAATTAGTCCGGAAACAGCTATTTGTCAAAGAAATTTGGAACAACTTTTTCAGGGCATGGAAAATGTTAGTAATTTCCTCGATGATATATTGATCACTGGAAGAGACAATACAGAGCATTTTCAAGTTATTGAATCAGTTTTCAAAAAACTCAAAGAAGCTGGATTGACACTTAAGCGAGAAAAATGTATTTTTTTTCAGGAACAAGTTGAATATCTGGGTCACGTAATCTGCAAAGAGGGAATCCGTAAATCGGAAGAGAAGGTTAAAGCTATAATTCCAGCAAGAAGACCAAATACAGTACATGAAGTGGGATCTTTTATAGGTCTAGTAAATTACTATAGCAAATTCATTGAAAATTTATCATCCTCACTGAAACCCATTTACAATTTATTAAAGAAAAATACAGTTTTTAGATGCGACCCTAGTCTCAGTCAGAGGCAGAGTCCACCCAAAAATCCACTAACATCATGGGAAGCTGAATTCCAACCTTGGCACAGAATTCATGCAGATTATTTAGGCCCTATTCAAGGGAAATCATTTTTGGTAATTATAGACGCTTTCACAAAATTTCCTGAAGTATATCAGATGAAAACAATGGGTGCTCAAGAATTAGAAGAAAAGTTGAGAGATTGTTTTGCAAGGTTTGGTATTCCCTCGGTTTTTGTTTCAGACAACGGCAGTTCATTGGTATCAGAGCAGATTAAAAATTTTTTTCGGCAAAATGGAATTAGACACATTACTTCGCCGGTGGTAAATCCACAGAGCAATGGTCAGGCAGAAAACTATGTGAAGACTTTCAAGAGCAAACTGAAAGCAGTTCTAAGGGATCCAGATAATAAAAATCAACCATTATCGAGAGTAAATGATGTCCTATCGAAACGCTGATCATAAAACAACCAAGAAAGCACCAGCGGAATTGCTTTTTGGACGTAAATGGAGAACTAGATTTGATCTATTACGGAAATCGAAAAACATCAAGAGAAGTCAAGGAAAACAAGCGAAAGATTACAGATGTGGTAATCTCAGAGAATTCACCACAGGAGAACAAGTGATGGTTCGAGATTACAGATTTAACAATGAGGTCAGGTGGACAGCAGCCACTATCCAAAGGAGAATCGGTAGAACAACATACCTTTGTTTATTGCCAGAATATGGCAAGATTTGGAAAAGGCATGTAAACCAAATCATCAGGAAGCTGGCAGCGGCAAAAGGAAATCCAGGTCTTGGCGGGGGTAGAGACACCACAAAAGCACCACCATCCGGGGTTTCTAGAGACACCCAACGGATACCGCACATTCCTATCGTTCAGCCATTCCCAGAGGATCAAACCGTAAGACAAGCTATTGAAATAAATAGTGATAAGTTTAGTAGTGTAGACAATTCAATTAGCACAAATGATAATGATAGTAATAGTAATATTTCCACAGACTGTGACTCTAAAACTAAAGTGAACAATGACGAAATTAACCTAACGAAAACTGACATAGCCGAATTGACTAACTCTGACAACTCGTCTGATGGCGAGAGTTTTAGAAACCCAATTAATAGATTTTTTGTTTTCAACAGAAATTCCAAAGACTGGGGAGATCCAAGCAAATTCGAAGAAAGAAGGGGAGAGAACTACAGCAGATCACTCCAGATCTACTCGGGAAGCGAAGGAAAAAAGGGAGAGTTCTACAGCAGAGCACTCCACTCAGAAAGCGGAGAAAGAAAATGATCCTACAAGTCAACAAAACACCAGGCCAGGAAGGAGAAGAAAGAAACCCAGGCACTTAGAAGATTTCATTTTAGACAGCGATTCAGAATAGGTGGAAAACTGTAAATACATTGTTGTTCAGAGTCCAAAATTTGTAAATGATCCAAATGAAAATTGTAAAAGAAATTGTGTGGTCCAGGCATAGGTACTAGAGAAACATGCAAATGATAGGAGTAGCAGTAAAAATAAAAATTCACAAGCGTCACCCATAGGGAACTTGTCCAACAACTGGAAACATTTCAAATGAAATATTTTGAGAGTAATTAAATTTTAAGTGTAGGGGTGTGACGTTGAAGGTTAGGGCGCACATGCGCACAGTTAAGTAGAAATCGAAACGAGAGGGATTGTCTCTCTTCAGTCCTGGCCACAAAGCTGATAACATGTCTGTGATAACTAAGTACAAATAAATACTAAAGTGAACATAAATCTAGTGTTTGATTAAGTATATCAGTTGAGTAATTTGAGACGTTACAGTTACGAAAGTGATACATAATAATACGTCACTGTTACCGCCAAGGTAAACCAAATGGGATGAATACTCACAATGTGCTTCCCATTTCGGTTGATTTGAGTCTAATGTGCATGACAATTTGTGAATCTCTATGA
The DNA here is from genome assembly GCA_958298965.1 of Chrysolina haemoptera. Classification (NCBI taxonomy): domain Eukaryota; kingdom Metazoa; phylum Arthropoda; class Insecta; order Coleoptera; family Chrysomelidae; genus Chrysolina; species Chrysolina haemoptera. The sequence goes on from OY282584.1 coordinate 31,825,198, forward strand.
CTTATCGAGCACATTCAAAACTGAATCAAATATTTCTGTGGATTAGAATTTCAATCTCGTGTGTCTCAAAGGTTCAGAAGTGATTCACATTAGTTTAAATAAAAATAGCTAATGTAGATATCAGTTTGTGAACCTTCTGAACAATCATGCCTGAAACAAGCATTTCTGTCTTCTAGAATCTCAGCTTTATGTCTCGCAATAAACGGTTAACAGATATCTTGAGTTTTCGTCTAGCACTGAAATTTGCGATTATAGGAAAGTTTGGTGCAAAGTGTTTTGACAAATAAGATTTTCTTTGCGGCATTGATGCAGATCTGCAGATGCAGTAAAATGTTCAATTTTTCGAGTATTGAGTGTACATGAAATGTAATAATAGATTGTTACCGATCATTTACAAATTCATGAAATATTATCAAAATTTAACACAAAAATTTCATATCGATCAGAATAAACATTGGTGAAAAATTTCAGGCCTCATTTAACAATTTTGAAGTATCAGAAAGTGCCATTCATTCAAATTATCTGCCCTTCATTTACTACAACGATTCCAGATGAACATATATTTTTGAATCACATACCTAATTATACAAGAAACGCATGAAGAAGGTAAACTTCATCTTTTCAGTAAACATGAAAAATCAAGGAATGCGTACACATACATAATAAATAATGGGATTAAATAAATCGAACATATAAATGAAAACAAATAATTTCAACTAAAGTTGAAAATACCCTACTCTCACAAAATGTCGAGAGAATGGTATTTTTAACTTTGGTTGAAATTATTCTCACAAAATATGGAGAAAGGGTATTTTCAACTTTAGTTGAAATTATTTGTTTTCATTAATATTGGTATTTATTAATCCCAATATTTATTATGGGCTCATTTTGACAATATAATGCCTGAAATATTCTCAGAATACTCTCTTAGACCATCCGAGAGTATGTCCCACAGATGTTCTGAGGATATTCTTGAAAATATACTGATCATGTTCTGAAAATATACTTGGGTATATTCTGAGGATGTTTCGATAAAGTTCTCAGAACATTCCAGAACATACCCAAGAATATTCTGAGCATGATTTCGGAACTTGCGTTTCTGTCCCATTTTCATGTTCTCAGAATATTCTCAGAACATTTGGTGCACGTTGTGAGAACATTCTGAGAACATTCAAATGTTCTACGAAACTATTCTGAGAACATTCCCAGAATAATCTTGTACTGTCTGGGTTAGCGATAACTAGGCCACGAGCCAAAAATCCACCGTGTGTTCACCACCGTGTCTGTTTACGATTTATCTGTATATGAGGAAGAAAGATTTTTTTCACACTATTACATTGATTTTTGAAAAATTAGTCAGTAAGGTCACTATGATGTGGGTGCCAGGTTGAACGGTGGTCAGAGGCAAGATTGGTGAAAGTGACCTGGGAAGCACTGCAAGATCAGAAACTTAGCTCCCAGCAAGGGCTACGATTTGGGGAGGGGGGTAATGGGGGAATAACCTTTGCTGTGAATACAATTCAAGAAATAGAAATATCCAAAACACAAAAACTACGTCACAATCACACTCGACGCTTGTTTCGCTAACAAAGTTAGCATCTTATGAGCTAAAAGCTTACTAAACTACTCATTCTTATTCATACTACTAGTTAAGTTTGGGAGCCTCCGAACTTAATTTTTAAAAAAACAAAAATTACTTTCAAAAACTCGAAAACTAAAATTACGAGTTACAACGTTTATTCATTAGCAATGTTAAAGCCAAAGGTACAATTATAACTGAAAAAAAATAGTAAAGAGCAATTATTTATAAGTTCATGATATCTCGAATAAAAATGCAGCTTCCAGCGGAATTTCGGTGTTCAGCGTGAGATCTCCGATGTAAATGCACTCTGGAGTACGGCCTTGGCTATCTGCATAGTACGGGGAATCGGTACATAACACACTTCCCCCCTTTGTTTGGAAATCGGGGTTGATTTAGCGATCCTGATTTCCAATCCTTAGGCTTTCTATTGGTATGGAATGAATTGATGGTTCTGATGCACTGGTGGAGGTTGGGCGTCTATCTCTCCTGTTATGTACCGATTCCCCGTACTATGCAGATAGCCAAGGCCGTACTCCAGAGTGCATTTACATCGGAGATCTCACGCTGAACAACGAAATTCCGCTGGAAGCTGCATTTTTATTCGAGATATCATGAACTTATAAATAATTGCTCTTTACTATTTTTTTTTCAGTTATAATTGTACCTTTGGCTGTAACATTGCTAATGAATAAACGTTGTAACTCGTAATTTTTAGTTTTCGTGTTTTTGAAAGTAATTTTTGTTTTTTTTAAAATTAAGTTCGGAGGCTCCCAAACTTAACTGGCGCAGTCGTTTAAGGATTAGCACCGGCCCTTCGCGATCTAATATCGACGCGTACCCAGTGCTACTTCACGAACCGGAAGATTTCGAACAAAATCGTCGGAGTTATTTCCAACTATACATAAGAACTATTGAACTTTTATCGAACTATAGACATTGGATTATCAGTGCCAAATTATTGGTCTACCAGTACCAAGCAAAGGATTACCTGCCCATTTGGACCAATGAGGATCATATTTATTTTAATGTAAGTGATTGCTCATTTCCTAATTTTCCTATTATCATTACTCCCACCATCTCTGCAAAATCAATGTCTGATATTGATCAACTTACCGCTCGCATTTCAAATTTAATTCTTGAAAACAACACAAGTAAAAATAATTCAGAAGAGGAAACCAACGAAATGGCCGCATTTAAAACTAGCTACCTGGATGCCATTCCAAAATTCGAAGGCGAACCTGCGCAACTTGCTGACTTCATCGAAGCATGTGACCTTATAGTCAATCAATTCTCCCAACCGGCAGAACCAACCGCATTCATCAACAAATTTTTGGTAACCTGCATCAAGAACAAGCTTACAGGGAGAGCCAAAACTATCACAGGATCAAGAGAAGTCAAGTCATGGCAAGAACTTCGAGATTTACTTCATAGAAACTTCGCTGTTCAACGCGACGAAAATTCACTACTCACTACGAGATCTCATGCTTCTGAGACAAGAAATGAACGAATCACCCCAACAATTTGGATCCAGATGTCAAAATGTTAGAAGCCTACTTCTTTCGAACCTCGCATGCAACGAACAAATCGCACAAGTGAGAGCTGTCAACATCACCTTATACGACAACCTTACATTGAAAGCCTTCCTCACCGGACTGAAAGAACCACATGGATCGATAATTCGTTCAAGAGGACCAGCAAATATTGAAACTGCACTTTCTCAAGTTTTATGCGAAGAAAATATTTCATACGCTAGAAACAGAACGAACAATTTGATTCAGCAACAGAGAAGAGAACCTAGAACACCCCCACCAAATTTCAGCAACTTTCAAACAAGAAATCAACCATTCAGACCCATTCAAGGATTTTCACAAAATCGTCAAAATTTTGTGCCTAGACCATCAAGACCATTCGCTTCTACAAACCAGGCAACGTTTCAGAGACCACCTTCAAGGCAACCTAATTGGAATTCCACCCAACCTCAAGGCAGCCAACAATTCCGACCACCTCAAAGGAATGTTTTCCAGTCCAATCAATATCGACCACTCTATAGACCAACCCCTATGGACACATCTTCGGGAAATTTTTCAAAAAATACCCAGACGAAACCTAAACCCAATTTCGTAGCAGAAGAACTATTTTGGCAAGAAGATGGAGACCAATCGGCGGAATATCAAGATTTTCAGTACGATCAATATTATCCAGCTGATCAGGTAGAAGAAAACTACTATCCAGAATATATCAATGAAACAGCACCATCTCAATATGAAAACGAATTACATGAAGATCAAAATTTTCAGATTACCCCGTCGAACAGTCAAACAACATAGTGATTATCAATGCAACAACAATTTCCAAACTTCCATATATCATCATACCAGAAACTAACACGAAATTCATGATCGATACAGGATCCACAAAAACACTAATCAGCCCAAATGTTGCAAAAACTTTCTACCCTCACCACATCGAAGAAGATCATTTTCAAATACAGTCTGCACACAACATCTCTACACACAAATATAGTATCACTATACCATTACCGAAAATTTTCAAGAGACAAGATATTCTCCAGAAATTTTATTTATATATATATATATATATATATATATATATATATGTTGGATGAATGATGGACTCATTGGAATAGATTTACTCCGGAATATTGGAGCAACTGTTGACCTGAGCAAGAACGCCCTGGTCACGAAGGAAGCAATCATCCCACTCAATTTCGACAAGAATCAAGCTAGCCCAAAGCGAACAATGCAATCAAGAAATTCCATATTCCATCTTGAATTATTGCCAAGAACAGAACACATCGTGGAAATACCTGTCGACAAAACTGTCAATGAAGGAGTGATACAATTCAGAAAATTCCAAGAACTGGAGATGCCAGCAGCGTACGTGTTGGTGAAAAATCAGAAGGCTTTTACGACATTAATCAATCCAACAAATCAGAAACTCTCTCTCGATCTATTCGAACCTATCGAAATTGATCCGATAGAAGCCTTCGAGATCAATAATTTCGACGAACCAGAAATACCACTAAGTGAAAATGACTATGAGAACCTTCAAAACGAAAACTTGAAGAACTTACGATTAGAACACATGAATCATGAAGAAAAACTAGCGATTCAACAACTCTGCTTCGAATATAAGGACATATTTCACTGCGAACAAGTACCTCTCACCTTCAATAACCGAATCAAACACAATATAAAATTGACAAATGATACCCCAATATTTACCAAATCTTACAGATACCCTCAAGTGCACCAACAAGAAGTCAGATCCCAAATTCAGTCGATGCTACAGCAAGGAATTATACGACCATCTACGTCACCTTGGAGCTCACCTATATGGGTAGTGCCCAAGAAAATGGACGCTTCTGGAAAAAAGAAATGGAGACTGGTAATAGATTATAGGAAGCTCAACGAGAAAACGGTGGATGACAAATATCCGCTTCCTAACATCACGGAGTTCAAGATGGCGGAGACTGATCAAACATGTAAAAATGTGCTCTCTGTTATAAATGAAAATAACTTTGTTAAAAAGCCATTTAAATGTTGCAGAACGAAAGCAACCAATATCCAAGTGTGTGTCAACTGTGGAAATGTCTTTCACATGTCGTGTGCAGTGGAAAATAAACTCAAATGTGTGAAAATATGTGACACCAGAATCAACTGTTGTGAACCAGCTAATATTACAGAAACAGGCAATCAAAATGTATCGAAGGAAAACAATGAATCTTGTGATCTGAAAATGGAAATCAAACTTTTAAAACAAATTCTGAAAGAAAAAGAAGAAAAATACGATTTATTAATGGAAAATTCAGCACTGTTAAAGCAAACAATAAACTCCTAGAAGAAAAAGTTAGTGTACTCCAAATAAAAACCGACACTACCAAAAAACATATTATCAGTGATGTGAGCAAAAAATTAGTCAACAAAAACATGGAATCAGCCCAGAGTAGTTCAGCTGCAAGTACAGACAATATAAACATAAACAAGAAATTTCCCATGTTGTCAAGTCCCCCAAAAATCTCGAAACTTGAACAAACACAAAGAACTGTCATGGACAGTATTATAAACCTCAATCAAGACGGTGCAACTCAAGTTGTCGATGATGGTTTCACAAAAGTTAATTATAGGAAAAGGCAAACTCAGAAGAAAAAAAACTATGGAGAAAATGATGCTAATGAGAACTTCGGGGTTCAGAGGAAAGCCTGGCTGTATCTATATCGGGTAAATCGTCATATTACGGCTGAGAAGATATCTACATACCTGAAGGATCAAGAAGCTTTCAAAAATGCCAACATCATAGTAAATGAACTATCTACAAGTGAGAATAAGAACAAATGCTTCATGTGTGGGGTGGACTTTGAGCTCAAGGATGAAATCTATAAACCTTCCACATGGCCAAAGTATGTCGCATACAGAAGGTTTGATTTCAAGAAGTACCATGGATATGATCAACGACCTGAGGATTTTTAGGAAACCTGCTCCCTACAACCCACCTAAATCGTAATAACAAAAATCACGCATCAATACCTACAGCACATCAAAATGACCAAGTGAAAGATGCAGAACTCTTGGTTATAATGCATCTCAATATCGAAGGCTTGGCTCCAAGAAAAATACATCAATTGGAAGTTCTACTAAACCAACAATCACCAGACATTTTATGCATCGGAACATTGGCTTACCTCAACCAAAATGGAAAAACTCAATTTACCCAAATACAGACTGCAAAATAGCTACTGTAGAAAGTTGTACGAACATGGTGGTGTATGTATTCTATCAAAAGAAAATTTATCTCTCAAACCCTTCTCCTTCAACAAAAGTATAGAGAAAAGTTTTGAAGTAACAATTGCTATCCTAGAAATCCCGAATAAAAAAAGTAAATTGTATATTGTCACAGTGTACAGGACACCAACTAGTGATCCTAATAAATTTTTAGATGAAATTTATGATCTGATGTGCAAAATATACATGACAACTCAATACTACATCCTATGCGGTGATATTAATATAGACTATTTGACAGACAACTCTGAATCGAGAAAAATTTAAAACATATTCTACGAATTTGACATGAAAAATATTATAATTGAGCCTACACGTATCAATAGAAGTATAGATGCAATGTATACAAACCTCCAGACTGCCAATTGTCATGTTAAAGATACGCATCTTTCAGATCATAAATTTCAGATTTGTACATTCACCTTACCAATAACACATAATAATTGTGGTGTAGAAACTATTTATAAACGTAACCACTCAGATGATAACTTGATAACTTTCAGAGATCAGTTAATGAATGAAACATGGGAGGATGTGTATACAGCGGGTGATGTGAATGAAGGTTATAATGCTTTTCATACAACTCTTCTGTACCACTACAACATTGCTTTTCCACTGAAAAAAGTAAAAACAAATAAAAGGAATAGGGACAAACCGTGGATAAACAAGAATATAAAGGAATTACATCAAATGGTTGTGATATGTGGAAAATAGCAAAGTGTTCAGCAAATGAAGTAATAAAAAAAAGGTATAAACAACTCAAATATCTTTATGAAGAATTGGTAAAAAAACTAAAGCAGAATATAATAACAAAAGAATACTAAATGCAAATAATATAAGCAATGAGAGTTGGAAAATTATTAATGAAACACGGAAAAATACAAAAATCAATGACAAATTTGAGCTCACTATCAATAATAATGATATCACAGACAAATCTATTATTGGCAATCACTTTAATGACTTTTTTATAGGAATCGGAATATTCCTGTACCCAACGACGTATACAGAAGTACAAGATATCATCGTAAAAATAACAAAAACACCATCACCCGGCATAGATGAAATCCATGGTAAGGCTTTAAGAATTGTCCGTAATCTAATATGCAATCCCCTATCTCACATAATAGATAAATCGTTTGTTGATGGGTCATACCCGGAAGTACTGAAAGTTTCAAAATCGATACCTATATATAAGAAAAAGGGATCCAAGAGAGAGGTGGCCAACTACCGAAATGTATGCCTACAATCACAGGTTGCAAAAATTATAGATTTCAGCTACTACCTGAGACTAGTCAATTTTGTTGAACATCACAAACTTATTCCCAACTGCCAACATGGATTTAGACAACAAAGATAAACTTCAACCGCAATAGACGAACTATGCAATGACTTATATATGCACCTCAACAACAAACAACTACCTGTTGCTCTGTTTTTTGACCTAACTAGAGCTTTCGATACAGTGAACCATAGTTTACTTCTGGAAAAACTAAACCGAATTGGAATCAGAGGGGTTGTAAACGATTAGGTGGCCTCATATCTAAAAAACAGGTGGCAGGTAGTAGTTATTGATTCCGTCAAATCGCAACCTGCTTCTGTATCAATGGGGGTTCCACAAGGCTCGACCTTGGCTCCACTTTTTTTTATAATATTTATGAGTGACATAGAACTTTTGAGTATGGTCCAGCAGAAAACGATCATCTATGCAGATGATACAAGTTAAATATTGGCACGGAATGAGCTCCCGCTCTCCATAACAGCAGCAAACTTAGCTGCAGAAGAATTCGCCAGATGGTGTGAAAATAATGGCTTAGTAATAAATATCAGTAAAACAGTCTTCATGGTTTTCCAACAAAAAAACATTTCTTACGATCACTGTCCCCTAATAAAAGTTAATCACAAATCCATAGAGCAAGTGAGTCAGTTTAAGTATCTAGGTCTAACTATAGATAAAAAATTAACATGGGAAATACACGTAGAAAACCTTGTATCAAAAATGAGCAGTATGTGTTTTGTAATAAAGCAACTATGAGGAACAGTCTCGCTACATGTACTTAAGCTGACCTACTATGGACTGGTACAATCCATTTTATCTTATGGACTGCAGTTCTGGGGTAACTCGGCCCATACAATAAAAGTTTTTAAAGTGCAAAAAAAAATTATAAGATGCATAGCTGGACTACAGTATAAAGAATCATGTAGGAGTACATTCACAGAGTTAGACATTGAGTCTACCCAGCCTCTACATTTATATAATAACTATGAATATTAAAAAAATGAAACACACCTCACCAAAAATAATATGATTCACAGCTACAATACTAGAAGAGGTAATGAATTACGACTACCCTACTCTCGTTTAGCTCTAGGACAAGCCTCTGCGAGTTATCAAGGTATCATCTGCTACAATCATGCACTCAAACTATTTGGATACACATGTACTTTAGGAAGCTTTAAGTCAGCCCTATACAATCACCTCGTAAAAAATGCATTTTATTCTGTTGAGGAATTTCTGCAATCTAAAAGACTTTAAAGTAGTTATGCACAATTCTTGAATTTTATATTTTATATACATTTTAAACTATTTGTGTCTGTACATATGTTAGTATTTTTGTTCTTGACTAGTCTGTAGTCAAGAATGTAGTAATACAGTTGTAGAATTTTCAATGATGAATAAATTCTATTCTATTCTATTCTATTCTATATTGGATAAACTTGGGAGAAGCTAATATTTCACCACTCTTGATCTCGCTTCAGGCTTCCACCAAGTTCAAATGGAAGAACGTGACATAGAGAAGACGGCCTTCAGTACGGAAAACGGTCACTATGAGTACCAACGCATGCCATTCGGATTGAAGAATGCGCCAGCGACGTTTCAACGCGTAATGGACAACATCTAACGAGGCATACAGAATGAGAAGTCTTTGGTTTATCTCGACGACATTGTAATTTTTTCAACATCCTTACAAGAACATCTAGAGCGTCTGAGAGAAGTCTTCGAAAGATTGAGGCCATCAAACTTCAAGATTCAACTAGATAAAAGTGAATTTCTGAGGAAAGAGGTCGCCTATCTCGGGCATATCATCACGCCAAACCCGGAGAAAGTGAAAGCCGTCCAACATTTTCCTATACCAAAGACACAAAAAGAAATGAAGGGATTCCTGGGCTTACTTGGCTACTATCGAAGATTTATAAAAGCTAAACTCACGAAGCCATTGACCAAATGCTTAAAGAAAAATGCCAAGGTCATTCATTCATCAGAATTCATTGAAAGCTTCGAAAATTGCAAGAAAATTCTATTGAATGATCCAATATTACAATTTCCTGATTTCTCAAGGCCATTCATATTAACTACGGATGCCAGTAACGTTGCCCTCGGAGCCGTATTGTCACAAGGTAAAGTTGGAGACGACAAACCAGTTGCATACGCATCAAGAACACTAAATGACACCGAACAGAAATATTCAACGATTGAGAAGGAGCTATTGGCCATTATATGGGCTACGAAGACCTTTCGCCCTTATTTATACGGAAGGAAGTTCACCATCTACACTGACCATCGCCCACTTCAATGGCTTTTCTCTCTAAAAGAACCTAATATGAAATTAGCCAGATGGAGACTACGCCTTGAAGAGTATGACTATAATGTGATATACAAAAAGGGCAAATATAATACAAATGCTGATGCCCTTTCCAGAAAACAACTCAATCCCATGGATATCGATGCCATATCGACACAGGTTGAAGTAGACTCCGAACTAGACCAACTGCTCGACGAATTAGTGAGCAAGGAATTAGAACAACGTTGCCAACTAAACACTCCAGTACCAATGGATCTCGATAATCAAGAAACAATTCATCAGTTACCTGATTCACCACCTGAACTCTCAGAAGAAATTGAATTTACAATTCCAGTACCACCAGAACCCACACCAGAAAATACAGAAATCATTGTGAACTCCAGACAAGATTCAGACCCGCCAGACAGCATATCGATCATTCAAGATGCAATCGATAAAAAGGAAAAACAGTTTATCATCACCACTGTTTTCAACAACCCTGTGCAACCCAAAATCATTCGACGAGGAAAACAAGTCATTATCCATGCCCAAATATCACAAGACAACAACGAAGATGAAATTAAAACTTTTCTGATTCAATACTGTGAACCACGGAAAAAATTCTTCTGTTATTTCGACAAGGAGAAAATGTACAGAGATTTTTGTAAGACGTTCTGTATAACATTCAATAAAGACCACCCAATTTTGATAAGGTGCATGAATAGGACAATCACCATAGAAGACCCTGCGGAGCAAGAAGAATTGATCAAAAATTACCATGAAGGAAAAACTAACCATCGCGGTATAAATGAAACTTACAAAAATATTAATAGAAAATATTTTTGGCCTAACATGAAAAAATCAATTGAAAATTTCATCAATTCTTGTTTGGTATGCAAGAAAACCAAATACGAAAGACATCGACCAATAATACCTCTCAGAATTACGGAAGCCGCAACAAAACCCTTCGAGAAATTGAACTCCGATCTATTCACAATCGAAGGTCAAACATTTTTCACCATAGTGGATGAATTCTCTAAATTTGGTCAAGCGTACCCTGTCCAAAGCAAGAACGCTATAGAAATAGCAGATAAACTGTTGGAATATTTTCGAAACTTTGGAGTACCAGAATCTGTAACGTTCGACTCCAGAACAGAGTTCGAAAACGAAACTGTTTCATCACTTTTAAAATTGCACAAGGTTAATGTACATTTTACCACACCACAACATCCTCGATCCAACGGATTAATTGAAAGACTACATGGGACTTTAACAGAACATTACCGAATCGTGAAAGAACATTCTACAGATACACCGACAAGACTCATGGCGTACGCCGTGATTGGCTACAACAACTCGATCCATTCAGCAACAGGATACACCCCTTTGGAACTTTTATATGGGCATACCGCTTCAAGGAATGCATATGATATATTCTACGATCACCAATACTACGGACAGTACGTGGAAGATCTTCGAAAAAAAATATCCTTGACCTACGAGAAAGTCAAAAAAAAACTACAAAATGATAAAACCAGGACAATAACAAATCGAAACCAGAAACGAACAAATCAAAATGTTTTTAAAGTCGGAGACCAAGTGTTCGAGAAAAATCCAGAAAGCGAAAGGAACAAATCAAAAAACCGCTATATAGGATCAAGCAAAATGACCCAAATCAATGAAGACAACACCTGCATTATAGAAAATTCCGAAAATCAAACCCGCAGAGTACATTTCGACAATCTAAGACACCCTATTGTTCCAGATCCACCTGCTGCACCCTCGGATCAGCCGAACGGAGTGGAGTAACAACAATGAAAATAACAGAAAACCCAGGACTGCTACCCCAAAAGCTTGGTACAGCCCGAAATATCGTCAACTACTGGACCTTCATCAGGATATTCGACCTTAAAATTATCTCTGAAGAATATGAAATAATTCAAAACATAACCTATCAAATGAAAACCACTTACCAATTTGGAAAAAATGGGACCAACCACCACAGAGAGCTCAATTACATCAACCTAATGGACAATCTCTCCAACGAAATTCGAAGAAAACTCACGCAGATATTCCCAACAACATCGCTGCACCGTAAAAGACAAGGACTGATAAATGTTATGGGCGATTTCGTTAAAGCAATAACAGGAAATCTGGATGCAGAAGATGGAGTTAGATTTGAAAAAGCCATACAAAAACTTCAAGAACAACAAACAAAACAAAAGATGCTATCAGAAGAACAAATTTTACTCACTACGAAGGCGATCGAAAAATCAAATTCATCAATACAGACGATCGTGAAAAACTAGTTAAATATTCAAACAAAATTTTTACAAATTGAAAAAGCCTTTAGAGAATAGTTCCTTAAAAATACTGATACGTACGAATTGCTGAATTCGAATACTGTTTTCACGCAAATGATAGCTGCCATGGATGCCATCATAAGAATTCTGGAAGACCTAGAAACAGCAATTACCTTTGCCAAGATTGGAGTGCTTCATCCATCCATCATAGAAGTCAATGACCTATTAGAAGAGTTGACGTTCATCTCTCACCACCTAGACGATGCCGTCCTTCCATACGAACCGAGCCGAGATAAAATTGTCATCTTCGAAAAGATAACGAATATAAAGGCCTACCAAAAACATGCTAAAATAGTATTTATCCTTGAAGTATCAATAACAGAACACTATAGATACAATTACTACCACCTTTACTCCCTTCCTATCGAAACAAAACATAACCTGTTCCAAATCATAGTCCCTAAAACCAAATTCCTTTTTTTCAACGAGCATCACTACTTATTTTCAAATGAACCATGCCAAGAAGTCGTTTCCCGGAGAAGCCCTTTGTACCTTGCCAGAATGGAACCCAATGGATCTCCAGACGCCGTGTGAAGTACAACTCATTCGCTTCACCAAGAACTATGACAACTGTCACCAAGAACACCTCAAACTTCAAGAACAAAAAATTCAAAAAATAAATGTCAACCAATGGATCGCCATATTCCCCAACGAGACTACCGCATTATCAATTTGTGGTACCGAGGAAGAAATTTCATCCCTGAAAGGCACATATGTCATAGAAGTTTCCGAGAATTGCAAGATGAAAATCGACTCCACCACACTACAGACTCACAAGAATCCAAATGCTGTCACCAAAATCATAAACATGCCACACCTAGATACCGACATAGAAGAAAATGTCAAGAAGAACCTTCAAGAAATGCCACCAGTTCATCTTGAATCACTGGACCTCGACGACTTAGAAACCATCCGAGATAGACTGAACAACGTTAAGGAAAAACTTCAAGAAGACGAACCGTTCATTTCTTCACATACCAATATATGGACCGTTCTACTATACGTCTCCATAGCCTGTATTGCAGCCTACTTCATCTTAACAATATATTTAAAGAAGTACAAGCGGAGAGATAGACGCCCAACCTCAACCAGTGCATCAGAACCATCAATTCATTCCATATCAATAGAAAGCCTAAGGATTGGAAATCAGGATCGCTAAATCAACCCCGGTTTCCAAATAAAGGAGGGAAGTGTTATGTACCGATTCCCCGTACTATGCAGATAGCCAAGGCCGTACTCCAGAGTGCATTTACATCGGAGATCTCACGCTGAACACCGAAATTCCGCTGGAAGCTGAATTTTTATTCGAGATATCATAAACTTATAAATAATTCCTCTTTACTATTTTTTTTCAGTTATAATTGTACCGTTGGCTTTAACATTGCTAATGAATAAACGTTGTAACTCGTAATTTTTAGTTTTCGAGTTTTTAAAAGTAATTTTTGTTTTTTTAAAAATTAAGTTCGGAGGCTCCCAAACTTAACTCTCCGATGACAATTTTATCTCGGCTCGGTTCGTATGGAAGGACGGCATCGTCTAGGTGGTGAGAGATGAACGTTAACTCTTCTAATAGGTCATTGACTTCTATGATGGATGGATGAAGCACTCCAATCTTGGCAAAGGTAATTGCTGTTTCTAGGTCTTCCAGAATTCTTATGATGGCATCCATGGCAGCTATCATTTGCGTGAAAACAGTATTCGAATTCAGCAATTCGTACGTATCAGTATTTTTAAGGAACTGTTCTCTAACGGCTTTTTCAATTTGTAAAAATTTTGTTTGAATATTTAACTGGTTTGTCACGATCGTCTGTATTGATGAATTGAATTTTTCGATCGCCTTCGTAGTGAGTGAAATTTGTTCTTCTGATAGCATCTTTTGTTTTGTTTGTTGTTCTTGAAGTTTTTGTATGGCTTTTTCAAATCTAACTCCATCTTCTGCATCCAGATTTCCTGTTATTGCTTTAACGAAATCGCCCATAACATTTATCAGTCCTCGTCTTTTACGGTGCAGCGATGTTGTTGGGAATATCTGCGTGAGTTTTCTTCGAATTTCGTTGGAGAGATTGTCCATTAGGTTGATGTAATTGAGCTCTCTGTGGTGGTTGGTCCCATTTTTCCCAAATTGGTAAGTGGTTTTCATTTGATTGGTTATGTTTTGAATTCTTTCATATTCTTCAGAGATAATTTTAAGATCGAATATCCTGATGAAGGTCCAGTAGTTGACGATATTTCGGGCTGTACCAAGCTTTTGGGGTAGCAGTCCTGGGTTTTCTGTTATTTTCATTGTTGTTACTCCACTCCGTTCGGCTGATCCGAGGGTGCAGCAGGTGGATCTGGAACAATAGGGGGTCTTAGATTGTCGAAATGTACTCTGCGGGTTTGATTTTCGGAATTTTCTATAATGCAGGTGTTGTCTTCATTGATTTGGGTCATTTTGCTTGGTCCTATATAGCGGTTTTTTGATTTGTTCCTTTCGCTTTCCGGATTTTTCTCGAACACTTGGTCTCCGACTTTAAAAACATTTTGATTTGTTCGTTTCTGATTTCGATTTGTTATTGTCCTGGTTTTATCATTTTCTAGTTTTTCTTTGACTTTCTCGTAGGTCAAGGATATTTTTTTTTTGATGATCTTCCACGTACTGTCCGTAGTATTGGTGATCGTAGAATATATCATATGGATTCCCTGAAGCGGTATGCCCATATAAAAGTTCCAAAGGGGTGTATCCTGTTGCTGAATGGATCGAGTTGTTGTAGCCAATCACGGCGTACGCCATGAGTCTTGTCGGTGTATCTGTAGAATGTTCTTTCACGATTCGGTAATGTTCTGTTAAAGTTCCATGTAGTCTTTCAATTAATCCGTTGGATTGAGGATGTTGTGGTGTGGTAAAATGTACATTAACCTTGTGCAATTTTAAAAGTGATGAAACAGTTTCGTTTTCGAACTCTGTTCTGGAGTCGAACGTTACAGATTCTGGTACTCCAAAGTTTCGAAAATATTCCAACAGTTTATCTGCTATTTCTATAGCGTTCTTGCTTTGGACAGGGTACGCTTGACCAAATTTAGAGAATTCATCCACTATGGTGAAAAATGTTTGACCTTCGATTGTGAATAGATCGGAGTTCAATTTCTCGAAGGGTTTTGTTGCGGCTTCCGTAATTCTGAGAGGTATTATTGGTCGATGTCTTTCGTATTTGGTTTTCTCGCATACCAAACAAGAATTGATAAAATTTTCAATTGATTTTTTCATGTTAGGCCAAAAATATTTTCTATTAATATTTTTGTAAGTTTCATTTATACCGCGATGGTTAGTTTTTCCTTCATGGTAATTTTTGATCAATTCTTCTTGCTCCGCAGGGTCTTCTATGGTGATTGTCCTATTCATGCACCTTATCAAAATTGGGTGGTCTTTATTGAATGTTATACAGAACGTCTTACAAAAATCTCTGTACATTTTCTCCTTGTCGAAATAACAGAAGAATTTTTTCCGTGGTTCACAGTATTGAATCAGAAAAGTTTTGATTTCATCTTCGTTGTTATCTTGTGATATTTGGGCATGGATAATGACTTGTTTTCCTCGTCGAATTATTTTGGGTTGCACAGGGTTGTTGAAAACAGTGGTGATGATAAACTGTTTTTCCTTTTTATCGATTGCATCTTGAATGATCGATATGCTGTCTGGCGGGTCTGAATCTTGTCTGGAGTTCACAGTGACTTCTGTATTTTCTGGTGTGGGTTCTGGTAGTACTGGAATTTTAAATTCAATTTCTTCTGAGAGTTCAGGTGGTGAATCAGGTAACTGATGAATTGTTTCTTGATTATCGAGATCCATTGGTACTGGAGTGTTTAGTTGGCTACGTTGATCTAATTCCCTGCTCACTAATTCATCGAGCAGTTGGTCTAGTTCGGAGTCTACTTCAACCTGTGTCGATATGGCATCGATATCCATGGGATTGAGTAGTATTCTGGAAAGGGCATCGGCATTTGTATTATATTTGCCCTTTTTGTATATCACATTATAGTCATACTCTTCAAGGCGTAGTCTCCATCTGGCTAATTTCATATTAGGTTCTTTTAGAGAGAAAAGCCATTGAAGTGGGCGATGGTCAGTGTAGATGGTGAACTTCCTTCCGTATAAATAAGGGCGAAAGGTCTTCGTAGCCCATATAATGGCCAATAGCTCCTTCTCAATCGTTGAATATTTCTGTTCGGTGTCATTTAGTGTTCTTGATGCGTATGCAACTGGTTTGTTGTCTCCAACTTTACTTTGTGACAATACGGCTCCGAGGGCAACGTTACTGGCATCCGTAGTTAATATGAATGGCCTTGAGAAATCAGGAAATTGTAATATTGGATCATTCAATAGAATTTTCTTGCAATTTTCGAAGCTTTCAATGAATTCTGATGAATGAATGACCTTGGCATTTTTCTTTAAGCATTTGGTCAATGGCTTCGTGAGTTTAGCGAAGTCTTTTATGAATCTTCGATAGTAGCCAAGTAAGCCCAGGAATCCCTGTATTTCTTTTTGTGTCTTTGGTATAGGAAAATGTTGGACGGCTTTCACTTTCTCCGGGTTTGGCTTGGCCCCTTCTGGCGTGATGATATGCCCGAGATAGGCGACCTCTTTCCTCAGAAATTCACTTTTATCTAGATGAATCTTGAAGTTTGATCGCCTCAATCTTTCGAAGACTTCTCTCAGACGCTCTAGATGTTCTTGTAAGGATGTTGAAAAAATTACAATGTCGTCGAGATAAACCAAACACTTCTCATTCTGTAAGCCTCGTAAGATGTTGTCCATTACGCGTTGAAACGTCGCTGGCGCATTCTTCAATCCGAATGGCATGCGTTGGTACTCATAGTGATCGTTTTCCGTACTGAAGGCCGTCTTCTCTATGTCACGTTCTTCCATTTGAACTTGGTGGAAGCCTGAAGCGAGATCAAGAGTGGTGAAATATTGGCTTCTCCCAAGTTTATCCAATATATTCGTGATGTTAGGAAGCGGATATTTGTCATCCACCGTTTTCTGGTTGAGCTTCCTATAATCTATTACCAGTCTCCATTTATTTTTTACAGAAGCGTCCATTTTCTTAGGCACTACCCATATAGGTGAGCTCCAAGGTGACGTAGATGGTCGTATAATTCCTTGCTGTAGCATCAACTGAATTTGGGATCTGACTTCTTGTTGGTGCACTTGAGGGTATCTGTAAGATTTGGTAAATATTGGGGTATCATCTGTCAATTTTATATTGTGTTTGATTCGGTTATTGAAGGTGAGAGGTACTTGTTCGCAGTGAAATATGTCCTTATATTCGAAGTAGAGTTGTTGAATCGCTAGTTTTTCTTCATGTTCTTCAAGTTTTCGTTTTGAAGGTTCACATAGTCATTTTCACTTAGTGGTATTTCTGGTTCGTCGAAATTATTGATCTTGAAGGCTTCTATCGGATCAATTTCGATAGGTTCGAATAGATCGAGAGAGAGTTTCTGATTTGTTGGATTGATTAATGTCGTAAAAGCCTTCTGATTTTTCACCAACACGTACGCTGCTGGCATCTCCAGTTCTTGGAATTTTCTGAATTGTATCACTCCTTCATTGACAGTTTTGTCGACAGGTATTTCCACGATGTGTTCTGTTCTTGGCAATAATTCAAGATGGAATATGGAATTTCTTGATTGCATTGTTCGCTTTGGGCTAGCTTGATCCTTGTCGAAATTGAGTGGGATGATTGCTTCCTTCGTGACCAGGGCGTTCTTGCTCAGGTCAACAGTTGCTCCAATATTCCGGAGTAAATCTATTCCAATGAGTCCATCATATTTGGGGTTGAAGTATATATATATATAAAATTTCTGGAGAATATCTTGTCTCTTGAAAATTTTCGGTAATGGTATAGTGATACTATATTTGTGTGTAGAGATGTTGTGTGCAGACTGTATTTGAAAATGATCTTCTTCGATGTGGTGAGGGTAGAAAGTTTTTGCAACATTTGGGCTGATTAGTGTTTTTGTGGATCCTGTATCGATCATGAATTTCGTGTTAGTTTCTGGTATGATGATATATGGAAGTTTGGAAATTGTTGTTGCATTGATAATCACTATGTTGTTTGACTGTTCGACGGGGTAATCTGAAAATTTTGATCTTCATGTAATTCGTTTTCATATTGAGAAGGTGCTGTTTCATTGGTATATTCTGGATAGTAGTTTTCTTCTACCTGATCAGCTGGATAATATTGATCGTACTGAAAATCTTAATATTTCGCCGATTGGTCTCCATCTTCTTGCCAAAATAGTTTTTCTGCTACGAAATTGGGTTTAGGTTTCGTATGGGTATTTTTTGAAAAATTTCCCGAAGATGTGTCCATAGGGGTCGGTCTATAGAGCGGTCGATATTGATTGGACTGGAAAACATTCCTTTGAGGTGGTCGGAATTGTTGGCTGCCTTGAGGTTGGGTGGAATTCCAATTAGGTTGCCTTGAAGGTGGTCTCTGAAACGTTGCCTGGTTTGTAGGAGTGAATGGTCTTGATGGTCTAGGCACACAATTTTGACGATTTTGTGAAAATCCTTGAATGGGTCTGAATGGTTGATTTCTTGTTTGAAAGTTGCTGAAATTTGGTGGGGGTGTTCTAGGTTCTCTTCTCTGTTGCTGAATCAGATTGTTCGTTCTGTTTCTAGCGTATGAAATATTTTCTTCGCATAAAACTTGAGAAAGTGCAGTTTCAATATTTGCTGGTCCTCTTGAACGAATTATCGATCCATGTGGTTCTTTCAGTCCGGTGAGGAAGGCTTTCAATGTAAGGTTGTCGTAAAAGGTGATCTTGACAGCTCTCACTTGTGCGATTTGTTCGTTGCATGCGAGGTTCGAAAGAAGTAGGCTTCTAACATTTTGACATCTGGATCCAAATTGTTGGGGTGATTCGTTCATTTCTTGTCTCAGAAGCATGAGATCTCTGAGTAGTGAATTTTCGTCGCGTTGATCATCGAAGTTTCTATGAAGTAAATCTCGAAGTTCTTGCCATGACTTGACTTCTCTTGATCCTGTGATAGTTTTGGCTCTCCCTGTAAGCTTGTTCTTGATGCAGGTTACCAAAAATTTGTTGATGAATGCGGTTGGTTCTGCCGGTTGGGAGAATTGATTGACTATAAGGTCACATGCTTCGATGAAGTCAGCAAGTTCCGCAGGTTCGCCTTCGAATTTTGGAATGGCATCCAGGTAGCTAGTTTTAAATGCGGCCATTTCGTTGATTTCCTCTTCTGAATTATTTTCACTTGTGTTGTTTTCAAGAATTAAATTTGAAATGCGAGCGGTAAGTTGATCAATATCAGACATAAATATTTTGCAGAGATGGTGGGAGTAATGATAATAGGAAAATTAGGAAATGAGCAATCACTTACATTAAAATAAATATGATCCTCATTGGTCCAAATGGGCAGGTAATCCTTTGCTTGGTACTGGTAGTCCAATAATTTGGCACTGATAATCCAATTATTTGGCACTGATAATCCAATAATTTGGCACTGATAATCCAATTATTTGGCACTGATAATCCAATAATTTGGCACTGATAATCCATATAGTCTATAGTTCGATAAAAGTTCAATAGTTCTTATGTATAGTTGGAAATAACTCCGACGATTTTGTTCGAAATCTTGTTCGTGAAATAGCACTGGGTACGCGTCGATATAAGATCGCGAATGGCCGGTGCTAATCCTTAAACGACTGCGCCAGTTAAGTTTGGGAGCCTCCGAACTTAATTTTTAAAAAAACAAAAATTACTTTCAAAAACTCGAAAACTAAAATTACGAGTTACAACGTTTATTCATTAGCAATGTTAAAGCCAAAGGTACAATTATAACTGAAAAAAAATAGTAAAGAGCAATTATTTATAAGTTCATGATATCTCGAATAAAAATGCAGCTTCCAGCGGAATTTCGGTGTTCAGCGTGATATCTCCGATGTAAATGCACTCTGGAGTACGGCCTTGGCTATCTGCATAGTACGGGGAATCGGTACATAACATACTTGTCTGAATGGTAATCTAATTTTGATTTTTGTTCGAAAACATGAATAGGATATGATCAAATGTAGTACCTCTGTTTCCCGCGATTTCACACGCAAAATTTTAAAGTTGACTAACTGAACCACTAAATTGACTCGTACTACCTCTACACCAACTCCAGCGTCCCATCTTTATCCAGTACATAACCTCATTCTTCAAAGCTAGTGTCAACTGGTGATCGGGCAAGAATAATAAGTTATAAAGTTGCATGATTTACTTGGCTTGAATTGAAAATTCGCCCTTGGGTTTGGGGGATTGATCATCTTTGAACAAGGCGTTTCATATAATTAAGATCGAACTTCACTTAAGGTAAGTTCGTTTGATCTTATAATTATATTTCACGCCTTGTTCTCGATGATCAAATGTACATGTTCAAAGAGTTGAGGCGTAAAGAGCAAGTTTAAGTTTAATGTAACCAATAAAAACCAATCAAATCAATAGTACATTCTCAATACATAAATGAATAGATACATTTCGTATACTTATTCGACAACTTGTCTGAAAAATATGTACCTGTAAACATATTACAAACTTAAATTCAAAATTGTGTTGGCAAAATTATTTTTAGCTTTTACTGGAAGGTTATAAAACATTACAAATGTATTTGATTTATCGGTCCAGCCTGCGGTACTTTTAATTATATCGATATTGACCCCCTTTAGTTTGGCAGCTGATGTTGAAGCATCCCTCGTACTGTGTGCCTTAAAAATGTTGGTATCAATACCACTTCTACCCAATAAAGTCTTAATCCAGCAGCTAATACTTTGGCTAGAAACTGCTTCATACGGTTTTTTGTAAGTTAAAATCAAATTAGAAATATTTGATCTGATGGAAGCAGTTCTCATCAAGTAATATTTAAGTGTACTTGCCACACATATGATTGGGTTTTCTTGAAAAGCAGGTAGATCCAAAAGTGGTTGGAATTTATTTCTCCCTGACGCTTTAATTGTTTCGGGGATTTGTATTTGAAAACCCTCTGCTTTTTGGGTTATGTTAGTAATATTGATTAACGATAATGTTTGAACCCGTTGGCCGTGGTCAATGCTAAAAGCACTACCAGCTTTTGTGTAAGCAAGTCTAATGATAAAGTCTCATTAGGGCCCAATTTGTTTATATAATCAAGAACTATACTTGGATTCCAAGTTTCATCATATCTAGGGGTGGAAGGTCTCTTCCTTGAAATACCTTTAAAGAATCTCTTTACACAGGCATCACGGCCAATTTCCGGAGAAATCATAAAGGCCAATGTCGATCTCATATTGTCAAGTGTACCATAGCCTGCACTATTATTGAAGTTTTCTGCTAAAAATTTCATTGTTGAGGGGATATCCTTTTCAAAAATGTTGAGATTATTGTTTTTGCAAAATAAACTCCACATTTTTAAAGCACTGCTATACTGTTTCATGGTGGAAGATGAAATGGAGGAAAGTAATATATCAATGCTTTCCAATGGGACTCCTCTTAACTCAAAAGCTTTTCTGACAAGATTCCTACCAGAAGAGAATTCTTCCTCCATAAAGGGTGTGGCAACCTGTTTGTGGACAAAAGTAATTGTTTACTTGGTTGAAGTGTTCAGGGTGGGGATACTAATAATTTTTGAAACAAAGGGAACCATGGAACCATGGTTGGGTAGGCCAGTTGGGTACAAGGACAAATCCCTTTGCTTTATCAGTGATGATCTTTTGTAGAACCTTGGCAATTAACGTGAATGGAGGAAATGCATAAAATTTATAATTGTTCCATGCCACTGTAAAAGCATCAGCAGTTATTGAGTCGGGATCTTTCTTCCACGAAATGAACTTTTCGCATTTTGCATTGATTCTAGATGCGAAGAGATCAATTGAGGGTTCTCCGAATTTATTCACAATTTGAATAAAAGCAGAATCTGAAAGTTCATATTCTGTTTCAGGGAGTTTTAAGGTCATAGACTCAGAGTCGAATAAAAAACCTAAAAAGCTACAACATTTGAGAGGTGACAATTGGCTCTTCTCAGAATTAACCAAAAACCCTAACTCCTTCAGCATATTACAAGTAATCATTATGTTAGATTCACATTCCTTATATGAGCTCGATATCAAAAGAAAATCATCTAGATAGACGATAGATATCAAACCTTGGGAACGTAAATAGTAAATAACGGGTTTTAATAGTTTTGTAAAAACGTATGGTGCGCTACAAAGTCCAAAAGGTAAGCATGTGAATTCGTTGAAACTGAACCTTAAGAACTTCCTATCACATTCTTTAATATTCACCAAAAAATAAGCTTCCTTTAAGTCTATTGATGCTAAGAAACAATATTGCAGCAGTGAGTTTGGCAGCAGTGTCTTTATTTTCCATCTTAAAATGTTTTACTTCTAAATACTGATTGAGATTTTTCAAATTGAGAATTAATCTCTTCTTTCCGTTTCGTTTTGGCACCAAAAATATTCCTGAGAGAAATTGACCCTCACATGGCTTACACCTTTGTATTGCACCTATTTCTAGTAAATGTTGACCGTTGATTCGGAGGTGATTCTTTTTGGCATACCCTTATTTTGAACGGCAAGGAGTATCCTTTAACCCAGGACAAAACTACAGCATCTTTAGTAATAGACTGCCACTTATAAAAGAAACATTTCAGTTGGCCAGCTCTGATACTCACGTTAGTTATATACGACGATTTCTGTAGCTCCTGTCCTTCTTTGGAGGGCTTCAATACTTTGAGTAATGACTCTGGTGGTAGTTTGTGGCTCTCTGCCCCGATTGACCCTGGTTTTTGCCACTCAGGTGGGTGTTTCGCCTGAGCGGCTTCTCGGAGTTGCTGGGTATTCTTAGTAGAAACTTGTTTTTCAAAAGGTTTTGCTGTCTGTCGGAGCTCAGCACCAGCTTTTTCAATGGCCTTGTTCGTCTTAACGCGTTCTGTTAAATTGTCTCCAATAGGAAACTATGTGTTTGGAATCAAGTCCTTTACGGATTGGTCTAAATTCATACTGATAAGGTTTTGTCTAGCGGTTGATTGGTAATAATGCAAATCCGCAATTAGACGAGCGGAATCACTCAGCACCTCAATCAGGTCTAAGTTATTTTTCCCCTCCACAGCCTCATCTTCTGATTTCAACAACAGTGTTAAGCCTTTTCCGATTGCCGCCAAAGCAGCCCCTGTTTGGTATAGCACCATTTCAAGGGAAGCGTCTCTGACCACCGCTGCGTCCCTGTGGCTGCCACCTTGATTTCCGGATTTAACTTGGGGGGGCTAATACTGAGGCAATTATTTGGAATACTTCTTCAATAAAGCTCCTTTAGCAACATCATCCAAACCTTTCCTCAAGATTCCTGCTCTAATGAATTTTCTTCAAATAGACCACCAAGAGCACTTATAATGTTTTCATTTAGGGGCACATCAACAAACTCTATTTCTAAAGGGTCCTCTCCCTCAGCTGTAGGTTTCTCACCTGAAAAAAAAAGAACTAATGGAATACGAACCTCTCTTGTGGACGTCTTGTCCACGAATATTTGAAGGCCTTTCGCCCTACTAGCACAGATCAGGCGTCTCGCCCTACTAGCACAGATCAGGCGTCTCGCCCTAACTGGCACAATCAGGCCTCTCGCCCGAATATAATTAGGTGTCTCACCTAACAATAAGGCATCTCGCCCATTATCTAGCATCTACAGGTTTGCGGCGTCTCTTCAACCTCTTGAGTTTTTTCTTCAAATGGTAATTTTCCCTTTTTAAACTACCAAAATCATAAGAGGAAGACGATGACGAGGAACTGGACCTATATCTTTTGTTTTTCATAATTCCTTTCGCTGTTATCTATTATTTTGCAAATTATTTAACTTGCTATAACGAGAAAACGTGTGATCACGATCACGCAAAACAAAGAATGAGGTTATGTACTGGATAGAGATGGGACGCTGGAATTGGTGTAGAGGTGGGTACGAGTCGATTTAGTGGTTCAGTTAGTCAACTTAAAATTTTGCGTGTGGAATCGCGGGAAACGGAGGTACTATTTTGATCATCGAGAACAAGGCGTGAAATATAATCTAAAGGCGGCTACAGACTGGGGTACATGTGTGTTAAACATGTATGTCATACATGCTTGTACGTTGATATTCGCTAGTGTGTGGGTAAAAATCGTCATACATGTGCGTCGGACAAGTTTTCTGTTTTTCTTGAATTCATCAACGCGCAAGCTTCCACGTTTATGTGTAGTCCATTGCGGTACTGTCGGTCTCTTGTGCGAAAAGAAAATGTCCGATTTAAGATTTTATTCCAGAGAATTTATTACAGAGTTTATCGAACTTTATGAAAGTTACCCGTGTTTGTGGAAAACTAAATGTAAAGATTATATGAATAGAACAAAAAAAGATGCAGCTTATGAAACATTAGTGCAAAAACTACGTGAGGTTGAACCAAATGCGACAACAAAAAGTGTTAAGGTTAAAATAAATAGTATGCGCGGAAATTTCCGACGAGAAATGAAAAAAATCGAAGACTCAAAACGATCAGGTGCAGGAGCAGATGTTAAGCATTTGTGGTATTATGAGTTATTGTTATTTTGCAAAGATCAAGAAGTTCATCGACCATCAGTCAGTAACATTGACAGTCAAGAAAACGAACAAGAGAGCGACCAAGTGTATGAAGATGAACCGGAGGTAAGCAAAATTCAATTGATATATTACTTCCACAACACGAAGTATGTCTGTAAGTCCACATCAATGTGAAAAGCATCACCTGAAGAATTTCTAGTTGTACAATAATAGGGAAATAGAAGTATTGATTCAATGTAAAGCGGTGTTTTAAATTTATATTACTATTACAAACATTCTTGAATACATGTATGAGAATACAAATTTTTCCCTATACAAAGTATGTTCTGGAGAATATACAGCCGCATATCTGCGTCTTAAAAAAGTATGCAATACGCAGGTTGCCATCACTATTTTGTCAATTGCTTCTAAATTGACAGTGATCTGTGTGTGAAATATTCTAAAACGATTAGACAATATTCCAAACGCATTTTCAACTTTAGACCTGGCCCGCGATAGTCGATAATTGAAAATTTTCTTTTCGTTATTTAGGTCTTGGCGACTAAACGGTTTTAACATATCTGAGCGAAGTGCAAACGCTTCATCAGCAACAAACATAAAAGGCAATGACGTGTTACTATTTCGTAGTTTTCGTGGTGGCGGTAAGGACAATTGTCCCTTTTTCAGTTTTGTACCCCAAAATCACACATAACAAACTCCAAATTGGCATTAACGACTGCCATTAATACTAAGCTATGAGTCCCCTTGTAGTTATAAGGAGGAATGATAGTGACGTGTTTCCCGTCCACAGCTCCCACGCAGTTAACAAAGTTACATTTGTTTTCAAAGTCGTTTGCAATTTTTAACCATTCATCCTCCGTTGACGGAAACTGAAACAAAAATAACGCACATTATTTTAATTACAGGATGCGGCAGCTTTGGAAGATGTCATGGATCGGGATCGCGATTCAATGACAATTCCATCTCCAACACCAACTACACGTTCATCGACAACCGCTTCTGGCACAACAATAGGTGGGGGCGCTACATCATATAAAAGTCATATAAAAAAAGAAAAATAATGTTGACCAGCAAGTGGACGATGTTTTAACTATGGTCGGAGATAGGCTACGTATTAATGCAACTAGTAGCGATGATCCATACAATATTTTTGGAAAAAATGTTGCAGCGAAATTAAGAACATTACCAAGAGAAACTAGGCTTTATACTGAAAAACTTGTAAACGACTTGTTGTTCGCTGCTGAAATGGGCAATATCAATATCAACACAAGGATTGTTGCGTCTTCGGATGGCCCTAGACATCCCAATACTGAAAGTTTTCAGTTCAGTACCACAAATACTACTGGTGTTATTCAGCCCCGTCAATACCATACTTCTGTGCAACACAATGATTATCTTCAGTTATCAAATAGTTCACTACCTTATCACCTAGAAGAACTACAACCACCGTCGCATAGTTATCAAGTACACAGTGGTACAATTGCAACGCAAGTTTCATCTGAGCCCCAACAAAACACTGCTTCATCGTTTTTTAAAAATTATCAAGGAGAGAATGACTAATCAAATGTAGTTTACTTTTATGAATATTATATCCATACCTATATGTACACCATTGTTATGTTGTCGGGAGATACCTACTTTAAGTTTGAGTTTTTTATTTCTGTTTTCACAAAATCTCTTTTTAATTTTTGTAACACATAGGTATGAGTAAATTTATAATTAAAGTTATTTTCTTCATGTAGTCATTCTTTAATACTTCAAATATAGCTGTACAGGTCTCCGGAATTATTTTTCCCAACGCCTGAGGCGATATTAGTGTAGTGAACTTTAAATCTTCGTAGTTCCTTCCAGTCGCTAAATAGCGGAGCGTGGCTGTCAGTCGTTCATGAGGGTTTATGGCGTTCCTCAGTATTGTGTCCTGCTTCTTAATCATCGGAGTCACTAACTTAAGCAGCATAACATAGCTGTCTTCATCCATCCTAAGATAGTTTCCCCAATCATTAGGCTGACATCGTAATTCTTCGAGTAAATTTGTATGTGTAAATTTTTGTCGCTTCAAAAACCATTCCTTTACCCACTTGGTACGTGTCTGCTGTTGTTTTTTTAATTTAGTTCTCTTTTTTGCTATGCATGCATACGCCACTGATAAGAGTACAAACTCGTGTTCATCACTCATGCTTCCGAATTAAACTGAACACAAGCATGCCGGTCTGTGGGACACAGCCATTACCATACATGTCTGTCAGACATGTATGCCATTCATTCATGACAAACATGTATCCCAGTCTGTGGCCGCCTAAACATTACTGTGAAGCCTACCCAAATTCCTGTTGAATTGGTGGGATCGTGCAACAGTGTTAACAGTTTTCAATTGCCGCAGAGGAAGGCGGGTAGTTTGCCAGAGCCCAGAGCCTGTTTGGGTGTTTGCGTTAGTTTGGTGGTTTAGGCAATTTGTGTTCATTGTGAAATTAACCATTAACGTTATTGTGTTTATTTAGATGTGCTTTTCTTATTACTGTTGTTTACTTCAATTATTCATTGGTAGTGTGTATGTTATTGGTTTTCGGGTTTTTCTGTAGTGAAATTTTAATTTTGACAATGTTGACGTGCTTGGTTCTATGATGTGGAAATAAAGGAAATATTCCTGGAATCCATTTTTTTAGTGAGTACCTACTTGAATATGAATTGTTGATGGCAAATCTAATAAATAACATAAATAGAGCAGAAATAACTCCCATCTTTGATAAAACTGAGAATATCAATCCTTTCTTTACGTTTGGATTATATAGGTAAATCATTTTAAGCTTGACGAGAGCAAGGCATGACATTTGGATGAGAGCATTTGGAAGAGATCCTACCGTGGAGCATCTGACTGAAAAAAATGTCATTTGCAGCAAACATTTTTCTTCAAACGATGTATATATGAAGGGTAGTCGAATGTTATTGAAACGAAATGCAGTTCCAAGTCTTTTTTTTTTTTCGAAAAAATTAACTTGTGTGAATCTGTCGCCGGGCGCTGGCGCTCAGAGCCAGCATCCTATCCCCACCACCAAGTCAAGTTCACACCACCCAACTTTCATTCGATGAAAGATTTTATTGTAATAATTCGAAATCGGCTGATGCTGTGGTGCTGATCAAAAAAATTAAGGCAGTTTCCAAAACACTTTTTCTTCGACTTTCTATAGTTTGGAAGGATAACTAACAGCCATAGAAGAGTATATTATGATGGAATACTAAAGTGTGATTAAGAATATCCTAAAAAGACATAAAATTCGGTTTCTTACATAAAAAAGTCTTATTGGTAATGTATTATTGCAACAGTATAAGTGTCTACAAAATGGGTTCTTCCGTTAGGCGAAATACCGGGTTGGCACAAAAGTTAGTTTCCTAAAAATAGAATTTCATCAGTCTCCACCAGAAAACATTTATTTTCGAAATGCTCCCAACAATTGAGAAAGATGAAATTTATAGTGAAATATCTACAAAATGTATACTTCCGATGGACAAACTACCAGGTTGTCACAAAAGTTAGTTTCCTGAAAATAGAATTTCAGTCTCCACCAGAAAATATTTATTTTTGAAATGATCCCAACGGTTGGGGAGGGTGGGTGATATTCACAGGAAATTATCTATAAAATGTTTTCTTCCGATGGGCAAACTACCAGGTTGTCACAAAAGTTAGTTTCCTGAAAATAGAATTTCAGTCACCACCAGAAAATATTTATTTTTGAAATGATTCCAAAGGTTGGGGAGAGTAATATTTATAGGGAATTATCTACAAAATGTAATCGCTGTAGGTGTTTTCGATATTTATATAGATCAAACTTTTTGATGAATTTTGTTTCATTCAAAATACAGTTTATGAAATAAATATATAACGATAACCCTGCAGTCACAACCGTCAATTTGTAACGAATGGCCTACATTTTTCTCTTCGAAACCCGTCATCATTTTAGTATTCTACTTAAATTTGGCTAATTGTAAAGATTGTTTTGTCTATCGAACAAATTATTTTTTTTTACTCTTTTTCGATCTGTTGGAATCGAAATACATATGTGAACGTTCGTGTTCGAAAGTCAGCAATCGTAATATCAATGTATAATGGTATAATCGGGAAAATGGGGATTATCTAGGTTGTAAACTTATTTCAAGGTGACATATGAACCGCTGTCCGCCGAACGTCAGCTGACCGAGCGGAGCCGCAGTAAAACTGGCACTGCCGGATAGAAGGAACTGTATAATGTCGAACTATAAAATTTCCACAATTTTTTTTCGTATTTTCCACACCTGCCGTTCGTTATAAAATGGCATTATACACCCGTTCTTCACGGGAGTGCAAGAGGTTAGATTACACCCTGTATAGGTCATGTAGCCGAGTGGTTAGGATTACCGCTTTCAAATCATTCTGGCTGCCGGTCGGTGGTTCAAAGCCACGCTACTGGCAGAATCTTTTTTCTGATGGCCCGTGTGTGTTGAGAAAAATTAATAATTTTATTATAGATCCTGTGCAATGTAACATTCGAATATTACTTAATGAGAGTTTGCTATCTGTGCAACTTCCGAAATTTATTTAAATTGCATAATAAAGTTACATCCAAAGCTTTATCATATCAAAATTGACTACGATGATGTGAAAATTAAATCAACAACTTTGATGATTGTCATGTTATTGTGATTCGAGCGTGCCATTTGGTATCTAGGATATTATAAAGTAACTAACGTATTATATTACAACTAACGTATTTATATCTGTTTTTATGATTTTATGATGTTAATAATTTGTAATAATAGTTATTTATGATACTAGTGTGTTATGTTGAAAATAAGTCACGCGAGAAAGATTTATTCCACGAGGCCGTTAGACCGAGTGGTATAAATTCTAAAAAAGTAAAAGTAAAAAATAAGTTATATCAACATTCTGATGACAGTTGCATGCCACATTCCCGAGGACAGATCGTGGCATCCACACTAGATGATGTTAATCAAGTGGAAAAGTTGAAAGATATCGAAACATTTCAAATTTGAAAGTTCCGGTATTGTTTAAGGCCTACGGATTGTACAAGATTGTTAATGGTGACAAAGTACTAGCAGGTCTAGCAAAAGCTCACAAATTGATATGAATTCGAACAAAGTTCGAAAAGTGTGACGGAGAATTTCAAACAAATGAAACGAAAAATTTCGACGAACTGTCTTTTCGGAGTCTGTCCTACCAAGGAGTGCTTCTTGTTTTCGAGTTTTGGGTGTTATCGTTCAGTGGGTGGGCCACCTATCCTTACATTGATAAGTGGTAAACAAACCGTGAAACATGTCATGTCTGCAGGTGGTCATTCTCAACCAATGAGGGATACTATTCAGTTCTCAATTGCAATTAGCTCTTGCAATCGTGTCCTCTTGGAAGAATATTGCACAAATTGGGGTCAGATGTCATGCAATGTCCGTAGGGGGAAGTAGTTGTTTTCTGACAGATATTTGCCTCAAACTTTCCACTTTGTGGGATAGTGTGGAGAGAAGGGGGAAGGGGAACAACTACTATTTATAGATAAAAAAATTCTAATGCATATCCTCACGTGTGAAACCTCTAAAGACATGTTCGACAAACTCTGTTCCATTTTTCAGAAAGATAGTCAACAACAAAAGTGTAGTTTACTCCAAAATTTTTTCAATTTCACTTATCAAAATGGGTGTGATTACTTATTTTAAAACCTTGAGTTGATACATGCGAGCGCTTTCGATAGAAGTCTGTGCTGTCATCTTCAGGGCTCTGAAATCTGAAATCAGAGACAAAAAGAAACATTCTGAATTTCATGTTAGTGAGTATCCTCTCAGTATGCACGTATTATCATCACATATTCATGTATTAAATAGTTCAAATTACATCTTAAAGAAAAAAATGAAAAATGCGAAAGCTCGACATAAAAACGAAAAAATTATCGTTTCAGTTGGTCTACCATTGACTGCTTTCCTGAAAAATTACGAAAACTGATATTCTAAAATTCAAACTGTTTTTATTATATGAGAAATTACAGTAATCCTAAAGAAAAAAATCAGTTTTCGTTAATTTCCAGAGAACGTTCAGGTTTATGGAAAAATCACAAAAGAGGAAATTTGAAGACAATGAAATTCTACATATTTCCACACATTCACCTTTTTCTGTTGGATTCTGCTTTGAAGAGAAAACGCCTTCGAATAAAAAATTCTTACCGTCAAGTGCATCTAATAAAACTATACTCGCTGCGGTGGTTTGTATCGTATCGACTCGCATGCTGTTTGTTCATAGATGCTTGAATAGCTTGGGTTAGAGATAGGAACAGAGGATTTGAATACAAGCATCCGTCGTTTGTGTAGCTAAAATACTATTCATATTTTGGTTTTACCTTCATTACATTTTGTGTTTGTTCCGCTTTGGGCAGTCTCAAATTGAGAGTATTCGTTTTATTATTTTGATTGTATTCGATCGAGAGTATCTCCTTGTTATTTAACAGATTTTCATTTATTCATCGGGTTATTTCATTAAAACATTTAATATTTATAAGGATCTTCTCATATATTTTTCAACATGAAATACGATATGAGACTTCTATGAGACGAATCGTAGAAGATAAATAAGGATATAACAGCATCGGAATTAAAAAACAAGAAATTTGATGATCCGTTTTTCAGTCTTCTAGTAGAAAATAATAAAGACAAAAAACGGAAGAGAAACATAAAGAAAATGCTATACCAATCAATCCAAAGAAATATTGTACACATCGAAACAATGTTAATGGAGATGCGCGCTAATCAAAAACAAGTCCATGATTTACCTGAATTAGCAGATATTCATCATATGGGAATTTCAGAAATCAAAAATGAGAAATTGGATGATAATACAGTGTACTCGAAGGAAAACACTGATGTATTTGATTATTGTGTGGAACATATAGCGGATTTCTTCGATGAGAACGTTTATGAACCCACCGAGGGGAAAACAACTAGTAATTTTTTGTAATGATTGTAGTGCAGTGTTTTGTAATGATTGTAGTGCAGTGTATTTGTAATGAAATATAATGAAAAAAGTTTTAGGGGCCAGGTTATTCTCTAAAAATTATTGAAGGGGCATATAATATTACATTTGATTATTTTGATTGGCGTAAATTATCTATATAAACGTTTCAATCGCAAATCTGTAATGGACAAGCGGTCTAATGCTCGAGACAAAATTAGTAATGAAAATATTATGATGTACACCTAATGAAGGAGTTGTTTCCCCCTCGGAACCCACTAAAACTAATGTTATTGATGATTTTTGTGTGGAACATATAGCGGATCTCATCGATGAGAACGTATATGAACCCACTAGAATCTTGCGAAAAAGGTGAAATAAAAAGCTTTAGTTCAAGAAATGGTACTATGTTCTTCATTACAAATGAAGAAGAGAAGGGAAGAGTAATATAGCCAAATCCGCGGAAAAAAGTTTAACCGATTCTTCAGTTCCCCTCTCCAACTTGGATGCTTCAAATTCCACTATAACAAGCGAGGTTCTTCCATAAGGTAGTGTTAATGTACAAAGTGATCAACTCCAAAAACTGAAGAGGACGGATTACTAGCAATGTACATTTTTTGAAGGAAATTTCACGATAAACGAGGATCAATGTGCCAAAATAACCAAAAATGGCAAACTACGAACTGAATTTTATCCTCAGTTCATCAGGTCTTGCCTGATGAAATATGTGAACAACACTTGTAACATTGCCTTTTACAGAACCAGCTATTTCACCGACCACATACAGATTTTAGCTTATTGCTGTCACAATTTTAGAAAATGTAAAAATTTCAAAATGACCATTTCAAATATTGAAACGAATCAGAAAAATGTAGCAGTCCACAGCACATCAAAAAATTACTGCCACGTTTACAAAATCACAGATTTTGTGAGGGGTACCCAAAAGACGAAAGCCAAGAAAGCACTAAGGAAAACAAAAGCGAGTGAATATAGAAGAAAATGTGTGAAAAAAGCCGAAAAATCTTCAAAATATTCAGTCCGAGGGCACGCTTAGAAAAATGCGCAGTGAAGCAAAACATTCCACCATGCGGCACAAAGATCCAGAACTTGACGCTTTTCGTTATAAAAGGGATCACAGTAATTTTATCAAACAGGTTTGTTCACCTCTGAATGTAAAAATTTTCAGTATGGAACAGCTCCGAATTGCTCAAACTTCGAAATCCCGAATTTTGACGCTACTTGTGGAATCGTTAAACAACAAGGGAGCTCAAAAGTACTGTATTATTGTGGTACAGTAAGCCTCGAAAATAAAAGTTTGTGTCCAATATTGGAAATGATTTCGTCTGAACATGACACAAATGCCGTTTTGAATCTATTCAATAGATTTAAGAAATTCTGCATGGACAATAAAACTTGGCCACTTTTTGATGTTTTTGTAAGTGGTTTTAGTTTTGCGAACCTAAATGCAGCACTTATATCATTCAATAATATATATATATATATATATAAGAATATATAAATATATGTTATGATTATGCGCAACGCGATGAAGATATTCCAAAAAAATTATTAAAATTTCGCCCTGCTGTTCTTATTTTATAAAAAAATGTTTTTACTGTCATTCAGGAGAATTTTGAAAAGGGTGAAAAACAACAATATTCCGCATCAAGGTAATTTTTGCATTGTCTTTCAATCTCAAAACTCTGAAAGAAGCAGAAGCGTGGTTTCGTTATTTCGTGATAATTCTTTCTTCCGAAAAAGAGAATGCTCGATTCAATGAGGCGTTGGTACAACTCAACATGCATTTTGTAGAAAAAATAGATATTTACCTGTCTGACGAAAAATTGGAGAACGGTACCTGGGATTTGAAAAACATAAAAACATTACGAAAGAGGTCACCGTTTTTTAAATTAGTCTCAAGTATATACAAAAATTATAATTTTTCCAATACAAAAACGGAATCTGGATCACCGAATATTATGTATAACCCAAAGTTACTCCAAGAAATATTGGACAGATACATGCCTTTATATCCGCTATGGCCAACGCTCATAACCGACAGAAGACTTAGTAATGCTTTGATAGAGAGATGGT
The DNA here is from genome assembly GCA_958298965.1 of Chrysolina haemoptera. NCBI lineage: Eukaryota > Metazoa > Arthropoda > Insecta > Coleoptera > Chrysomelidae > Chrysolina > Chrysolina haemoptera. The sequence goes on from OY282584.1 coordinate 31,859,163, forward strand.
TTGGTTTTCTGAAGAACAATGTATTGAATGGAGCTAAATACTTACCCCCCTCATTATTTATCCGTAAGGTGAGAGCACATGTGGAAAAATAGAAAAAGAAATTACTCTGAATATTGAAAAAAATTATTTGGCATCTGTGCCCAAGAAAGTTAAAAAAGATAAACCACAATCAAATGGAGCAGATGAAGATATTCTTAATGAGGTCGAAAAGTGGGATAGAAGCCGAAACCCAAATTTTCATTCTTTTCGGGAAGATATCTCGGGTTTCTTCAAAAGGAAATCGCCAGAACGGGCAATTCAAGTGAGAAAAATATTGTTCCTACAAAACTTGAAAATTTATTGATTGCTGATGTAGAATATTATATTAATGATATATCTTACTACACTGGTTAATATCCATTCATGAAGTCGGGAGAAAAGTTCGTAAGCTCAGATGAATTCAACTCCTCGAGAAGAAGAGAAAACTGTTCAGTTGTCTCCCCTAAATTAGTTGATATTTTAGGTCAAGTTAATACTCAGAAAAAATAACGCATAACCTAATGTTGATGTTTGGCCAACTAGAGATCATTTTACGATATGAAGAGGAAACTCATGTATCGCAAATATCCGACTTTAAAAAAAATTTACTTATATTCCTTTTATCGTTCTCGATGAGAAGTTGGTATTCTTAGAATAAGTATTTAACCCTGTTTAATCCCTATGGAATGACAATTATTGAGGGAACAGAATATCTGCAGTCATTTAGAGACTTTTTGAAGATCTATAAAACAAAGTCTCTATATACGGCTCAAAAAAAATGTAAGATATGGGATGGTCAATTTCTTTAAAAGACCACATCACTGTTCAATCTCCATTTGATTGTGGTATACTGGTTGCTCATTTTTTGGATCTATTAACAAGAAGTAACACCTCAACTCTTAAATTAACAAAACCAGTAGACATCGCTGAAATTTGTGAATACTTCAGAAAATTATTGTTACAGTTTTCCGCAGGTGTCGGTGATTTTTGCCCGATATGCAGTAAATTCGAAAACAAGGAGGGTGTGAAATGGTTAGCTTGCGATATATGCGATAGGTGGGTACACTTGACCTGTAATGTCGATGATCTGGATGAAAATGAATCATACGATTCTGAAGATTTTGTATATTATTGTCTGTAACCATAAAGTTACCTTTATAGGTATTTGCCCTTGAGACTCTCAGGTAGTGGGTTTGGCTTGACTGACCTTGGTCGGTCCTGATGGACACCACATTAACTATTGCTAATCTGATGCTTGAATTTGTTTATAACAGGCGCCACCATCAAAACAAACCAAGCTCAACAAGTGACATTAAACACAAGATATGATTTAAACAGTTTAATTATTAAATATTCTTAACGTGAAATGGTTTTTTGGGACCTCCAGTATATTGCACTTATCTTGGATTCCTTATTGTCTTATATGCATTAGTTCTTCGCAGTATTCATATTCCTTATTCGGAGGATCCTTTATTAAAGCATCTATTATGTATTCATCTGATCTGGATCTGGAAGGAAGTCAGGAACAAATCCAAGGGAAGAAATCCACAGTAAAGAAATCCACGGGAAAATAGAAATCCACAGTAAAGTAGAAGGCCTAGAAGTTCCAATAATCTTAGGCACTTCATCTGAGACATTGCATATTCAACCGACTCCTCTTCAAAAAAATGAATACAAAAAAACTCTTAATTTTGGCAGTTCATGCCTTCGAAACTTACTGACACAGTTCAAGGTCATCAGGGTCAATAACAGTTGACAATAAAAAACCAACATTCCAAACATACTTGGAATACGACTCTAAATCAAATCTAAATCTGAATGTACAAAATATGACAATTAAAGTAATTAGCTTGATATAAACTCATTTCTTTCCAGTTGAACGGAAAGATACATTTAACCTATATTGAAGTAAAAATATTTTTGAGAGTTGGTTGAATTTGCATGAATAACTTTCAGTCAAAATAATAATCGTGATCTACGCAACTGAAACTCAGCAATAAAGCACTTACCCATGGTAAAAAAGATGATATAAAAAACGAGATTCTGAATTTGAAGTAAAATAAAAAAGAATATAACCTTATTCTTATTTCATTACCTGTATAGTTATTATGTAAATGCTCAATATATAAAATAATCCACATACCTTTTAATTAAAGACCTTCTAAGATAAGATAGGTGAATCAATTTAATTTTCAATTCATAGCACGCTTTCAAAACAAATTCGTGAACATGCTCTCTCAACGAAATCACCTTCGGGAAAGAACGATAGTCGATAACCTCAGCCGATCTACCTACTTAGCTTCGTTCGAAACGCAAAGGGGGGCTAGATATGGATATGACTACGGGACCGATAGGCCAGAATACTTTATAATTGAAAAGTAGTGTGAGAAATTTCGGAATCAAATCCTATTGGAAATCTAAGATGAACGGTCCTGTACCACTGAGTAAAACGAATGCCACCAAACTTTCAATTCAATGAATACCTAAGTAATTATATCGTTGCCAAATACGATCGTAAAAACAAATGTCCAGCGCTTACTATAGAGGACTTTTCAACTTTGTCTCCTCTAGGGAATTCATTTCGAATACCGCCTTATTCACATGTACGAATTTGATGTATTATGATATTTTAGAAAAAAACAATACGAGTATTATAAAAATTTGGTCAGTGTACCAATCAGAAATGGTAATTTAAAAAATATATACAGAGCGTTTTAAAAACCTCATCGTTGTCATTTGTCAAATATTAGGTGGAAATGGATCAAAGAAAAACGTATCATTGAAGATATGGGGATTCGAAACAACGACATACCCATACAGAGATTGAATTACATCTGACATCTATGTGATGTTCTTCGACGAGGGTGTTTATACCCGTTTGTCAACTGTCGTTTCAGCTGTCGCTATCATCTCTCATTTGAATACCCACTCACACAACAAGTACTATATATTTATAATGTTTATATGATTCAGATCTGGTAGCGTAGAAGTTCATTTTCAGATTCAATACTCATTAAAAAACTTGTTCGATAGCGATCAAATCTGGTAATTTAGGAGGCCATTGTAGGTGAACATTTAATAACATGGGGGGATTCGGAACAACTACTTACCTATACAGAGAGATTAAATTATATCCGACATTTGATCTAATGTTCGTTAAAGAAAAAAATATGACGGCGTTTATAGCATACATCGCAGTTGATGAAAGACAGACACTGCCGGAAGATAGAAGAAAAGAAGACAGAAGAGAGAGAAGACAGGAGATAGGAGGGAGAAGATAGGAGACAGGATTCAGGAGATAGACAGCTTAACTGACCGATTGACAGATATTCAGTTTGATCGAACCAGAATGAACTAACCTTACGTAAGTATTGGGGCTCGAAGACAACTACTCACCCATACAGAGAGATTGAATTACATCAAATCAATCATGTATGTATTGTCTGATCTGTTAAATTATTAGAGGCTTAGGGAAAATAAAACGCTCCTGTCGAGTTTACTGCACTAACTAACTGTATTACGGATTACTTGGAGGGAAAAGCATGAAACACACATTATGTCATATTACCTACTAGTGATAGCCAACAGATGGCGCAACTGACATGAATTTTTGATATAGTAAACATATTCCAATACCCCCACTTATCAAAAATAACAAACCTTCGAAATATAAACACAAACCTATTATATTTAAATAAAAATAAATCTTCAGTTTTCTAGCCCTAAACATTTTACAAATTTAACATTTTGCAAATTTTTTCTTAAAATATATGCTATCATCTCATTGGTTGGCAAATATTCAATTTTTATTATTTTATCTAATACAGCATTTCTCACAAAGTGATGTCTGATATCAATGTGCTTAGATCGATCATGAGAAATTGGATTGATAGACAATTTCTGGACACTTTGATTGTCATTAAACATTAACACACAATCCGATTTACCTGTTAATGCGTAAATCAAGTTTTTTAGATACATAGCTTCTTTTGAAGCCTCACTGAGGGCCATATATTCGGCCTCTGTACTAGAGAGAGCCACGGTTGTTTGTTTAGAACTTTTCCATGATACACTGCCACCAGAAAGCTTGAAAACGAAACCAGTATACGACTTTCTGTCATTTTTATCAGAACCCCAGTCTGCATCTACATATCCTTGCAGATCAAGGTTATCATTCTTAAATGTCATGTGATAATGTTTTGTACCTTGGAGGTATCTGAGTACCCTTTTGGCACATTTCCAGTGATATTCAGTGTTGTAAGTGTTAAACTGACTTAAAAAGCTTACACAAAAAGAAATATCAGGACGTGTCAATACTGCTAGGTACATTAAGCTACCAATTAATATTTGATACAAAACATGTTCATTTTTGTTACTTGAAATGCTTGCATTGAAATCGAAATTTGCCAAGGGAGTACTAACACTTTTACAATTTACCATATTGAATCTTTTTAGTACTTGATCAATATATTTTTCTTGGTCCAAAAAAATACAGTTTTTCTCATAATCTCTACGAATTCTCATGCCAAGAAATTGTTTCACTTCACCTAGATCTTTGATTTTGAATTCTAATGTCAATTGTTTTTTCAAAACAATGTGCCATCAGTATCATTTGAAAAAATCAAAAAATCGTCTACATACAAAGCAATGACAGTCAGGAAATTGTCCTTCCTTTGTGTGTATAAATATGGTTCAAAGTCTGATTTTTTAAAACCTAGTTTAAGCAGTACTTGATCAACTTTTTGATTTCATGCTCTTGGTGATTGCTTCAAGCCATAGACAGCTCTGTTCAATTTACAAACTTCACTTGCATTATAATTATCAATACAACCTTCTGGTTGTCGCATGAAAATGTTTTCTTTTAAATGACCATTTAAAAAAGCGGTTTTAACATCCAGGTGTATCACCTTCAAATTCAATTTCAATGACAAAGCAAAAAGTAATCTCAGACTAGAAAATCTAATCACAGGAGCAAAAGTTTCATCAAAGTCAATGCCAGGTTTCTGCGTGAAACCTTTTGCTACAAGATGCGCACGATAACTAATCTGATTTTCACCGTCACATTTCTTTTCAAATACCCACTTGTACTCCACCACTGTAGCTCCTTCAGGAGGATCAACCAAATCCCATGCATGATTTTCTTCAAAGGAACTCAGCTCCTCTGCTATGGCTTGTCTCAAATACTCAGCATCTGATCTGGAAAGAGCTTCGGAAACCGTAATCGGCACATCTAGTTCAGTGTCACCTATATTCAGATATGTGACATAATTATCTAGAATTTTTGGTTTTCTGTCCCTCTCTGATCTTCTTACTGGTGTCTCTGGGTATGGTGGGTTTTCAATATTTGATGGGACATAATCACTATCATTTGGATCTGTATAATACTCAGAATCCACTGTTGATGTTTCCAATACCTCTTCACTTGATTCATCAGATTCCCCCACTGAATCTGATCATTCTTTCTGTGTTTGAATAGTAGATAAAGGAAGCATCTTTTCCTATCTGTTTCTATTATAATCACATTCCTACTAGTGACAATGGATTTGTCTTCTGGATTAAAAAGTCTGTAACCTTTAATGTTGTCACAAAAACCAACAAGAGTCATTTTCCTTGACTTTTTATCCAATTTAGTTCTCTTCTCCTTAGGAATGTGCATCATTACTTCACTGCCAAAAATGTATATGTGACTAACATTTGGCTTTTTGCTAGTCCAAATTTCGAAAGGGGTTTTCTTGTGGAGTCCTGTTGCAACACAACGATTGCGAAGGTATATAGCAGTGTGAACGGCCTCGGCCCATAAACACTTGTCAAGTTCTGCATCGAAAAGTAAACACCTAGCCTTCTCAACAATAGTACGATTCATCCTCTCAACCATGCCATTTTGTTGAGGGGTGTAGGGATTTGTTGTTTGGTGTACGATGCCAGACTAGCGAAGAAACTGTGAGAACTGTTTATTACAAAATTCACCACCATTGTCCGTCCTGAGGGTTTTCAATTTTGTGTTAGTTTGATTCTCCACTAAATCTTTAAATTCTTTAAAGAAATCTATAGCCTGATCTTTAGTTTCAAGGAAGTATACAAAACACATTCTACTAAAGTCATCCTCAAGTAACAAGAAGTATCTGGATCCTCCAATAGATGGAATTTCCATAGGGCCGCATAAATCAGCATGTACTATTTCTAACAGTGAACTTGCTCTGTTGCCGTTACTTTTGAAAGGAAATCTGGATTGTTTACCTTCACAACAGACTTCGCATACTTCATTGCTGTTCAGGTTTCCATTAAAAACAAGTCCTTCAACAGCTCCTTGTTGCATCAACTTCAAGTCATTGTAGTTTAGATGAGCAAATCTTCGATGTAAAACATCACCTGTTACGTTCAAATTTCAACTTATAGACATTCTCCACATTGTCAGCTTCAGCCACCAGCTCACTCTGTTGGTTGTAAATCTTGCACTTGTTATCATCAAATACAACAGTATTGCCATTTTTCACCAACTGACTAACAGATAGTAAATTTGTAGTTATTTCAGGGACATAGAAGGCATTCTTGATGACAACATTCTGCTGTTTGTCACTGACTATGGTTTTTATGTTTAGTTCTCCAGAACATACCACTGGGACAGTAGTCTTGTTCGCCACCATGATTTCAGTCGTACTTATATCGTAACTGATATTTTCAAGCCAATCTTTTCTTGCTGTCAGGTGCAAGCTGGCACCTGAATCCACATACCAGTCTCTATCATTAAATTGGCGACTAAGAAATACAGCACTGAATGCGTGAGATGTCCTTGATTCACAAGGTTTATCGTTTTGCTTGTTTTTATCCATCTCAGACAGATAAGTAGGACATTTATTCATGAAATGGCCTATTTGCTTACACCGAAAACATCTGACAGGCTTTCTGTCATCCATCTTGGACTTTGTGGAACTTGTGGTGTTGCCATCTCGACGTTGACCCTTGAACTTGGTTTTCATAGCAAAAGCGCTACCCGATTTTCTGCCGCTGCTGCCATCTGCTTCCATATCTATCAACTTCGTTTTGATGGAATCTGTGGTAATGTCGATCCCTGAGTGCTCTATGGCCATTATCATGGGTGCAAACCTCTCAGGTAATCCCGCCAAAAGAAGGGACCCCACCCAATTTTCGTCAATCTTAAATCCTGTTACTCGTAATTTCTGCAGTGTTTCTATCACCTGATTAACGTATGATTCCATTGAATCACAATATTCAAGTCGCAAGGAAATTAGGTTACGTAGCAAACTGATTTTTCTTGTGAAACCGGTATCGGCGTACATCTTCTTGAACTTCTCCCACACCTCTTGGGCTGTTCCAGCTTCCTTCACATGGACATACAAGGACGTATCCAGCGTCAAAACCAATTTTGCCTTTGCTTTGGCAATAATGGTGATGTCAGTCTCTGTGCCATCGAGAGTTTTCGTCAGTCCCTCGAGCACAAGGAAGTTTTCAACTGCGAATGCCTAGTCTTCATAATTCTCACGACCAAGAGTTTTGGCACACTGGCTATATAATTCACTGACATTTTTCTTGAGTTCTGTACAACTTGACGACGTTATATTTTCATTACTTCTGCGAAACCGACTATACTGGGCCCATAACCTGTTAAATTATTAGGGGCTTAGGGAAAATGAAACGCTCCTGTCGAGTTTACTGCACTAACTAACTGTATTACGGATTGCTTGGAGGGAAAAGCATGAAACACACATTATGTCATATTACCTAGTAGTGATAGCCAACAGATGGCGCAACTGACATGAATTTTTGATATAGTAAACATATTCCAATATGATCGAACCAGAACGAACTGACAGGAGATAGGAGGTGGGAGATAGAAGGCAGAAGATAGGAGACAAGATTCAAGAGACAGATAGATTGACAAACAGGCAGACTGACATATATTCAGGTTGATTGAACCAGAACGAACTAACCATACGTAAGCAGAGCATACCAATAAATTTCGGGTGATATTACCATAACGAATTAACCTGACGTACGTATAACTTCCAATAAATTTGTTCTAACCATAATGAACTAACCGCAGGCATAGCATACCAATAAATTTCATCTGATCTAACCAGAACGAACTTTACATATAGACAGAAAACAGAATTGTTTAGACCCAACAAGAACTCGGACAAACAAAAACTAGAAACAACCCAAACATGTAGAGTCAAGACAGAGCAAATCTCCCAACTCCGAGACCAAACTGAGAATAATAATAATCATAATGTGTCCAAGGGGCTGATTCACATCCTACACCAAAATATACAAGGAATAAGAAACAAAGTGTGTAATATCGAAGCAAATCTGCAAACTTTGGAATTTAAACCAGACATACTGTGTTTCACAGAACACTGGCTATGCACAGAAGAAAAAGACTTTATAAAGATTGATGGTTATGAGATGAAATCCTGTGTTACCAGAGAAACAGCTCTCAGAGGGGGAGCTTGTATATTTACATGCAATAAGCTACAATCAGTTCAGCCAGTTGAACATGTGAACATTTTAAGTGTGGAAAGTGTGATAGAATGTGCATGTATAAAAGTCACAGAAGAAAATCTTAGATGTATCATACTCTGTGTATATCACACAGGTCTTGGAGATTTTAATACATTTATTGACAGGTTAGATGAAATTTTGCAGTATATAGTAGATAGATATAAAACATTTCAAATAATAGTATGTGGTGATTTCAATGTCAGTCTCTTTCTAAAAAACCATAGAACTGATAGTTTCCTAGATGTGTTTATGAGTAACAACCTCACACAACTTGTTTTTGAGGCCACGAGAGTAACTAAACAAAGTAGGACCCTGATTGATAATATATTTGTGAATTTTCAGAACTATGAAAGCTGCAAAGTGGTAGATCTAGCCATCTCTGATCACTTTGCCCAAATATTAACAATAAATGCCATGGTACAACCTTTAGAATCTAGTATGAAAAAGCGTATATTCTCAAAAAAAAAAATTCAGCAATTTGTTGATGAACTTAAATCTGAGTCGTGGGAGGATGTAATGAACACTGCTGATGTTAATATAGCATATAATCTATTTTGCATGAAATTTAAAGCTTATATGGACATAATTTTTCCAAAAAAAGAGTATATAAGAAAAAAATCAAGAAGTTGGATTACAATTGGAATAAAAACTTCATGTAAAAGGAAACGCAGCATGTATAGGGAAATGTTGAATGGATATATATCTGAAACTTACTACAGAAAATATGCTACCATCTTGAAATCTGTTGTAAAAAAAGCTAAAATACTGTCTCAAGAGGAGTTTATAAAAAAATCTGACAATAAAAATAAGGCGACTTGGTCACTTGTTAAGAATATAACAAAAAATGTTTCAAAGGAAAACACACTCCTAAAAAACATTTCAAAGAAACACCCAAACTTGACAGGAACTGAAATCCTGAATATGGTAAACCAATTTTTTATTGACGCATGTCCAGATATTGCAAAGGGTGAGGTGAATTATGATAAAATTGAAGTATGCAATGCAAATTGTGATTTCTATTTAACATCACCAACAGAAGTAGTTCAAGTAATTAAAAATCTTAAGAATGAAAAATCAGTAGGTGAAGATGAAGTTCCGGTATTTCTATTGAAAGAAACAGCACATGAAATAAAACGTCCTCTGACACATATAATCAACTTTGCGTTTTGTACTGGCATATATCCAGAAAAATTGAAATTAGCACATGTGAGGGCAATATTTAAAAAGGGAGAAAAAGGAGAAATAAAAAACTACAGACCAATTTCACCGCTATCCAATAAAAATAAAATATTTGAAACCATCATATACAATAGAATTGAAACTTTCCTAGAAGAAAATAAAATCTTATCAAATTGTCAGAGTGGCTTTCGAAAAGGAAGAGGCACAATGCGTGCTATATATCAAGCACTACAAACAGTTCTCAAGTCAGTAAATCATAATAATAAAACAGCAGCACTTTGCCTCGACCTGTCGAAGGCATTTGACAGTGTTGATCATACCCTTCTTTGCGGGAAACTGGAACGTATGGGAATTAGAGGGGTGCCACTACTTCTTATGAAATCCTATCTCCACAATAGAAAACAACTCCAAATTGATTATGATGAAAACAGCATTCCTATCAAATCCGATATCAAAATAATAAAAAAAGGTGTACCGCAGGGTTCAATAATTGGCCCCCTGTTGTACATTCTATACGTTAATGAATTGCCACAGATAGTAGAAGATAAGATGATTTTGTATGCAGATGACACCTCACTGATTTTCAGCGAACTCACATCAGAATCATGTATCGAAAAAATAAACACATCATTGAATACCTTAGAAAATTGGTTTACAAACAACAACCTTCTCTTAAATATCAACAAAACTCAGCTAGTAAATTTTGGGCAAGGAATAGATAATGAAGTAACAATAACATATAAAACTGAAGATATTGTATCAGAATCATCGGTAACATTTCTAGGCGTGATAATTGATCAGAGGCTGGACTGGAAAGACCAAATTGAACAAATTTCAAGTAGTATATCTAGGTACAGCTATGCTTTAAAAATTATTTCATCCAATATCAATAAAAAAGTGCAATAATGGCATATCACGCTTATGTACAATCAAGAATTAGCTATGGAATAATATTCTGGGGAAACTCAGTTCATTCTCAACGAATTTTAATTCTGCAAAAGAGATGTATCAGAAATATATTTCATTTAAAACAAAGAGACAGTTGTAAAAACATATTTATTGAAAACAAAATACTAACTACAGTGTGCATATACATCTTAGAAGCAACAATGTTTATAAAGAAAAATTATGATCTATTTGAAACGAGTATATATGAACATCTCTATAACACAAGAACAACTGGCATATTGACATCTGAAATACCTAGATGCACATTTGTGCAGAAAAATGTTGAGTATTCAATAAAAAAGATATGGAACAAATTACCCGTGCACTTGAAAACCCTAGAAACTAAAGCTTTAAAGACAACATTAAAAACTATTCTATTCTGCAAAGCATATTACAACCTGGATGAATTCTTCTGTGACTCATTGCACCTCCGAAACAGTTATGTCATATTTTATTTATTTGTTTGTCAAATAATTGTATTAAGTAGATTGAAGTAAACTGAAAACCCCCTCTACTGTACATCTGTACGTATGTACATGTAGGTGTGTTTGTGTGTATGTGTATATGTCTATTTTATTTTAAGTGTGTAAATGTCACTAAACTTTTAATAATTTACTATTAATAAGAATTAGTCTTAACCTTTTATTGTAGGACATGCTCTATACCTTTATGTTAGGTCAATGCGGAGTTAATAAAGATTTTCTTCTTCTTCTAGAGCATCAAAAAATCAAAAAACCCCAATAAATTTCGTCTGATTTAATCAGAACAAACGAACCTTACGTATAGCGTCTTAAGAATCTCAACGTTGTTAGGAAAAAAAGATGGCTGCTGTCAATTGACAAATATCAGGTGGAAGAAAAAATCGCACGTTAAAAATGACGGACCCCATCACGATACGTTCTTAAATGTCATCTTCAATGTCAGATGTAACTCAACCTTCCTGTATGGGTAAGTAGTTGTTTTTCCAAATCCTCCAATGAAACGTTTTTTCTTTAATCTATTTTCTACCTGATATTTGTCAAATGACAGCAGTCATCTTTTTTTCCTAACAACGTTGAGATTCTTAAGACGCTATACGTAAGGTTCGTTTGTTCTGATTAGATCAGACGAAATTTATTGGGGTTTTTTGATGCTCTATATGTAAGGTTAGTTCGTTCTGGTTAGATCAGATGAAATTTATTGGTATGCTATGCCTGCGGATGATTAGTTCATTATGGTTAGAACAAATTAAATTTATTGGAAGTTATACGTACGTGAGGTTAATTCGTTATGGCAATATCACCCGAAATTTATTGGAATGCTCTGCTTACGTATGGTTAGTTCGTTCTGGTTAGATCAACCTGAATATCTGCCAGTCTGCCTGTTTGTCAATCTATCTGTCTCCTGAACATTGTCTCCTATCTTCTGCCTTCTATTTCCCATCTCCTATCTTCTGTCTCCTATCTCCTGTCTTCGGTTAGTTCGTTCTGGTTCGATCAGACAATACATATATGATTGATTTGATGTAATTCAATCTCTCTGTATGGGTGAGTAGTTGTCTTCGAGCCCTAATATCTACGTAAGGTTAGTTCGTTCTGGTTCGATCAAACTGAATATCTGTCAATCTGTCAGTCAATCGGTCAGTCAATCTGTCTATCTCCTGAATCCTGTCTCCTATCTTCTCCCTCCTATCTCCTGTCTTCTCTCTCTTCTGTCTTCTTTTCTTCTATTTTTTTTTTCTTTTATCTTCTATCTACTGTCTTCTTTTCTTTCATCAACTGCGATGAATGCTATACACGCCGTCATATTTTTTTCTTTAACGAACATAATTTAATCTCTCTGTATAGGTAAGAAGTTGTTTGGAATCACCCCATGTTATTAAATGTTCACCTACAATGGCCTCCTAAATTACCAGATTTGACCGCTATCGAACAAGTTTTTAATGAGTATTGAATCTGAAAATGGACTTTCTACGCTACCAGATTTGAATCATATAAACATTATAAATCTATCGTACCTACTTGTTGTGTGAGTGGGTATTCAAATGACAGATGATAGCGACAGCTGAAACGACTCTGACAGTTGACAAACTGGTATAAACACCCTCGTCGAAGAACATCACATAGATGTCAGATGTAATTCAATCTCTGTATGGGTATGTCGTTGTTTCGAATCCCCATATCTTTAATGATACGTTTTTCTTTGATCCATTTTCCACCTAATATTTGACAAATGACAACGATGAGGTTTTTGAAACGCTCTGTATATATATTTTTTCCCTGATTGAGTAATTTTGTGAGACGACCCTATACAATGAACTATGATCTGCGCTGACCAATCAAAACGCCACCGTTTTTTCTAGTGACAGGTGATTGAAGCGACTCTAACAGACGCCACCACCTTTTTTTCCTTACTGAACGATCTATTTTCAAACATCATTATTATCATCACACCTTCAAACTCTAAATATTTACATCTATACTTATTATTGTTCTCATAATCGTTTGCACTCTACTGACTCTCGCACTGTATAAACAACATTTCAACCTACATTTACTAAGAGGTCTCATAGCCTGGCATGTTGATGTGCGGCTCCGTAATGCGAAGATGGACGGTCGGCTCACTTCGATCCATCAGTCCAACAAGCTTTTTTTCATTTTATTGCATATATCAAATATCCATTTTAACTACCCGGCGTTGCGTACTGGGAAACTCTTATCTTTGATACGGATCAGCTCGACTACGTCACAACTGAACGTAGAGCAGCGACGCGTGACCTTGAATGAGACAAATTTTGCTAATTCTGACCTTAAAATAGCTTATGGCATTTTCCATGTTAATTTGGTCGATTTGATTCTAGAACTGTTGCAGCCTATTTAGTTAGACTTAACAATTTTTTTCAATTACTCAACAAATTTAGAGGGAATGATACTCAAACAATGATGGGATTCGAAATGAAACGGGTAATTCATCCGTCACAAACTGACAGTTATAACTGCGTTTCTTTCGTTATTTATTTCATAAACTGTATTTTGAACGAAAAAGATTTTCATCATACGTTTTATCCAGATAAATATCGAGAAGATTTACAGCAATATTTAATCTCCAAATCAGAGAACATGGCAGAACTATGCTTGTCTTGTGGTAGAAATGTGGCAGATATTAAAGACGATTGCTATAAATGCACTTCCTGGCTCAGATTTATTGAAAAAGGTTGCATTTCATCAAAATCGAAGAGAGCCATAACATATGATTTCAGCAACTCTGTATGTCCACTCTGCGAATAACATTTAAAAGAAGATATTAGGGATTCACAAATCATCTAGCATTGAATTCGAAATCTTCATTTTGTAAATATTTTCCTTCTTCATTTTATAAATATTTTCATATATTACCGAACCGTTTGGAACATTTCGAAAATAAATATTTTCTGGTGGAGACTGAAACTTTATTTTTTTTTTGTGACAACCTGGTAATTTGCCCATCGGAAGTATACATTTTGTAGACAATTCCTTGTAAATATCGACCTCCCCAACAGTTGGGATCATTTCGAAAATAAATATTATCTGGTGGAGACTGAAATTCTATTTTCAGGAAACTAACTTTTGTGACAACCTGGTAGTTTGCCCATCGGTAGTATACATTTTGTAGATAATTCTCTGTAAATATCACCCTCCCCAACCGTTGGGATCATTTCGAAAATAAATATTTTCTGGTGAAGACTGAAATTCTATTTTCAGGAAACTAACTTTTATGACAACCTGGTAGCTTGCCCATCGGAAGTATACATTTTGTAGATAATTCCCTGTAAATATCACCGTTTCCAACCGTTGGGATCATATCGAAAATAAATATTTTCTGGTGGAGACTGAAATTCTATTTTCAGGAAACTAACTTTTGTGACAATCTGGTAGTTTGCCCATCGGAAGTATACATTTTGTAGATAATTTCCTGTAAATATCACCCTCCCCAACCGTTGGGATCATTTCGAACATAAATATTATCTGGTGGAGCCCGAAATTCTATTTTCAGGAAAGTAACCTTTGTGACAACCTGGTAGTTTGCCCATCGAAAGTATACATTTTGTAGATAATTTCCTGTAAATATCACCCTCCTCAACCGTTGGGAACATTTCGAAAATAAATATTTTCTGGTAGAGCCCGAAATTCTATTTTCAGGAAAGTAACTTTTGTGCGAACCTGGTAGTTTATCCATCGGAAGTATATATTTTGTAGATATTTCACCATAAATTTCATCTTTTACCAACCGTTGGGAACATTTCGAAAATAAATATTTTCTGGTGGAGACTAAAATTCTATTTTCAGGAAACTAACTTTTGTGACCACCCGGTATTTTTCCAATCGGAAGAAACCATTTTGTAGATACTTATACTATTCCAATAATAAATTCCAATAATAAATTCCAATAAAACTTTTTTATGTAAAAAACCGTATTTTAATTATTTCTCATGAAATTTTTAATCACACCTTTAGTATTCTATCATAATATACTCTTCTATGGCCGTTATGCCCCCAAACCATGGAAAGTTGAAGAAAACCTGTTTTCGAAACTGCCTCAATTTTTTTGTTCAGTACCACAGAGACTTTTGGAATGAGTGTATTTTTCCATATTTTCAATTCAAACATAAGCCGATTTCCAAATATACAATAACATTTTTCATCGAATGAAAGTTGGGTGGTGTGAACTTGGCTTGGTGGTGGGATAGGACGCTGGCTCTGAGCGCTAGCGCCTGGCGCTAGATTCACACAAATATTATTTATTGAAAACTTTTGCCTCATATTATCTATAGAAATTGATATTTTTTCTGATTTGGAATAATTGAATCAAGATTCTGTGGGAAATGGAAACATTCAAAGTTTTTTGTGGTAATAAGTTTTCTATAAGAATTTTTTTTTTCAATTATGATTATAGATTTTCTTCATTTCAGATACTTTCGTAATAAAGCCGGCCACTCACGTTCCGGTAGACCTGTGAGGTAGACCTGTACAGGTACACCTGTGCAGGTAAATCGCAACGCGTGTGTGAGCAAACCTGTGCGGTTCAAAGGACCTGTGCAGGCGACCGGAGCAGTATTGAAAATCAATTCGACGACCTGCACCAGACTGCTGTCGTACGTTGAACCGGAATGTGTGTGCCGACAGGCGTGTACAGGTCTCAAATTTTGTGCTGCATGTACGTGTTTGTACAGAGATTCTGTTATAAAATGGCGTTAAGTACTGAAGAGCAACGTAGAGTAATAGCCGAGTTTATAGAAATTTGAGCCCTGTCTATGGCGAATTAAGAGCAAAAAATACCACGATCGTGGAAAAAGGGAGGCTGCTTAAAAAAAATTGCCAGAAAAGCTGAAAGAAATAGACCATACAGCCAATAAAGATGCAGTTGTTAAAAAAATTAATAATTTACGAAGCAACGTTAGAAAAGAAATGAAGAAGTATGACGATTCTATTAAGTCTGGAGCATCGGCTGACGAAGTGTACCATCCTAAGCTGTGGTACTACCATTTATTTGACTTTCTTGGTGACCAAGAAACGCCAAGAACTTCCGTATCGAACTTGGATCCAGATGAGGAAGATTTCTCTGAGGTTAGTTAATAAAAGATGTAGCAGTTTTTATGTATTTACTATATATTTTGGCACGTGTTTACTTTATTTAGTAAAAAAATAAACAATTCAATTAATAAAATCATTTTGCCATGATACTTTGCGTCGGCACAAAAGTAGTGTATAAAATTTTCTCTAACGTTTTTTGCGGTAGCATTGATGTTTCCCGGGTTTCGTTGCTCTAAATTTTCCATATTAGAGTTTTGTGAATCGTATCCATCGATGATGACGGTTCCTTCAACAGTATTTTCTTGGTGAACGCATCTTTGTGGAGCATAAGATTTTGGTGAATGTTGGATGAGAAAATTGTGTAACACAACTGCTGCCATTACTATTTTAATAATATTCACAGGCTCTACATTAATTTGAGTATGAAATATACGAAATCTCGTAGCCAATATTCCAAACGCATTTTCGACTATACGCCTTGCACGAGACAATCTGTAGTTAAATATTTTTTTTTCTTGTGAATTCAAGTCTGCTTGTCGAAAAGGTTTCATCATATCAGTGCGTAAAGCAAAAGCGTCGTCTGCGACAAAAACATACGGAAGATTTCTACCGCTTTCTTTGACCTGTTCTGCGCTTGGAATATTTAATTCACCTCTATTTAACACTTCAAAAAAATTTGTGTTTTGGAGGACACCACCATCTGAAATTCTTCCATTGGTTCCAAAATCCGTTAACAGAAAATGAAAATATTCCATGTTCCTCACGAAAAAGTACCACTGGTACTTCGAAAGCCAGACCAGGCAAACGAAAACAAGATTCTTTGACCAATGATGTTTTGACGACTGTGCAAGAACACTTCAAGCGTCTACATATACAAGACAACCGTTTTGATATTTGTGGAAAAAGTGTTGCCATAAAACTTAGGGACGTGGACAAAAGACAAAGCCTAATTGCAGAAAAATTAATTAACGATCTTATATTCGAGGCCGAACTTGATAACCTTACACTACAACATACATGCCTTAACATGCAGGAAACATCTGACACAAGAATTCGTAATATGCAGCAATATCAGCCAGCTATGTTTTCACGCCACTCAGTTCCTTGTCCCTCATTACATTCCTCCAGTTCTAGCCTTATTATCACCCCTGCTCCAAGTCCAAGTGCAAATTACCTATATGCAGTACAACCAATCAGAAATAGCACAACTTCAGCCTAGCCCACAACACACTTTACAGCATTCTCAATCCCAGCAGTTCTCTGTTCTCTCCGACCAGTCCCCCACAACATGGTTCTCGATTTCAAGAAAACCAACAACCTTCTGAAAATGTAGTGCTTTTTCCCAAGAGCTTGAGGGGAAATAATTGCAGAGTATTTCATGTCTTCATAACTTCTTCCTGTGGCTAGGAATCTTAAAGTTACACTTAATCTCTGATGAGGTGAAATGGAATTTCTCATTACTGTACCTATCCTTCTTTGTGATAAAAGGACCACCCATAGAAAGTAATTTGAAGTAAGTTTCCTTGTCCATTCGTAAATAGTTTTGGAAATCCTTGGGTTCAAATTTCAACTCGTTCAATAAATTAATATGACTGTAACTTTTTCGCTTTAGTAACCAATCTTTGCACCATTTTTCCCGTTTTTTTTTTTGGGTTTCGCACGTTTATTTATAACTAATAAGAGGCCATGAACTGCCAATGCGTCGTCATCTTTCGATGCCATCATCAAACTAAATAAAATCTAGAATTTCACCTTAGCGTGTGTGGACTTTTCAGGTCTCCGGTATACCTGCACAGTTTCCCCTGCACAGGTCTACCGGAACGTGAGTGGCCGGCTTAAATAATTAGAACCTCAGAAACTCTGCAACTACTGACCAACCAGTACAGTTCATTGAAATGTATTCACTTTGATTTTTGTACATCATTTCCGGACTGGGGCTTGTGAAAAATGATATTGAAAAATATAAGTGATCTAACCTGCTTTTTTCTGCTCAGGTATCGAAAACTCACCCAACTTACCAATTACAGCAGGTTTTTACTTTTTATCTTTCATATTGAATTCAGCCATGGCATTTTCACCTTAATTTGATATTATAAATTAGTATTCACGTTTTGATAGAGTAGATAGAATACACTAAAGTCATAATTAAAAATAGAAATAAAGTCAAGGAATATGTTGACATCTGGGTTTATTCCAAAGAAAATTTATTCTAGTTTGTAATACAAATATATTAGCTGCAATAGGCCATGGGCCCACTCACGTTGAAAACCTCAATACCACTATTAATCAAATAGTATATGAAAGGATAAAGCAAACTTTTGAACAGCATTCAACTAGAAGTACTTGTAAGACAGATTTGATTTATGATGAAAAAAGTGTCATTGCTATTAAGTTAATACAGTGCGACCCTAAATTATGGAACAAATTCATTATTCCTGAATATACAGATATTTCGGAAAAATCCTCGGACAGGTCGATTTTCTTTTCCGATGGGCCAATTTTTGAACCCCACCCAAAATATATAGGGTTATCCGCATTTGAGTAAAAATTACTTTGGTGATATTTTTAAATGGGACACCCAGTATATTTTTCCATATTTGGTTAGAGATCGTCATTACGAATCCAGTAATACCAGGTTTGATTGGTTTATGTCAAACGGCTGCGGAGATATGGGCAAAAAACTTCTCCATATGCCTAATGAGTGCGACTGCGAGTCTCCACACGATTCAGAAGGTAAAAGTCTCTGTCGCACTCATTAGGCATATGGAGAAGTTTTTTGCCCATATCTCCGCAGCCCTCTGACATAATCCCATCAAACCTGGTATCACTGGATTCGTAATGACGATCCCTACCCAAACATGGGAAAATATACTAGGTGTCCTATTTAAAAATATCACCACAGTCATTTTTACTCAAATGTGGATAACCCTATATATTTTGGGTGAGGTTCAAAAATTGGCCCATCGGAAAATAAAATCGACCTGTCCGATGATTTTTCCGAAATATCTTTATATTCAGGAATAATGAATTTATTCCATACATTCGATACACGAAAACCAGATATTTTCATATTTCTATCTAATAGCTAGTTACAAATCTACGAAAGCGTAGAAGGGCCACAAAAAATTTATAATTCTGACTTCACAATTAGGAATTAGCCTAATTCCGACTTAGCAACTCGGAATTAGTGTAATTCCGACTTTACAACTCGGAATTAGTATAATTCCGACTTTACAACTTGGAATTAGCGTAATTCCGACTTTGCAACTCGGAATCAGTATAATTTCGACTGCACGACTCGAAATTAGCATAATTCCGTCTTCCCTACGTCAGAAAACAACTACTTCCCCCTACGAACATTAAATTACATCTGACATCAATTTGTGCAATGTTCGTTGAAGAGGACACAATTGCAAGGGAATGACCACCTGCAGACATGACATGTTTCACGGTTCGTTTCCCACTCATCAGTGCAAGGATAGGTCAGACTACGAGAAAGTTATCATGGCCCACCCAATGACCACAACACCTTAAACCCAAAAACAAGAAGCACTCCTTGGTAGCACGCACAGACTCCGGGAAGAGTTAATGCATGAATTCGAACCAAAGTCCGAAAATTGTGGCGGAGAGTTTCAAGTAATTGAAACAAAAAATTTCGACAGAGTCGAATTACCCTTCTCTCCACACCATCCTACAAAGTGGAAAATTTTAGGCAAATGTCTGTTAGAAAACAACTACTTTCTCCTGCGAACATTATGAATTACATCTGACATCCATTTGTGCAATGTTTCTCCAGGTGATCATTCCCAGCCAATGGGGGATAATATTCAATGCTTGATTGCAATTCGTACTTGCAATTGTGTCCTGGAGGGAGTACTGGAAAATGAATGTCGGGTGTTGCAATATTCGCAGGGGGAAGTAGTTGTTTTCTGACAGATATTTGTGTCAAATTTTCCACTTTGTGGGATGGTGCGGAGAGAAGAAGAATTATACTCTGTCGAAAATTTTCGTTTCGTTTGTTAGAAATTAGTTTTTACACCGTCGAACACTACAATTCTCAATGCCAACATGTGTAATAGCAATGATTACACCAATTCCGAGTTGGGAAGACGGAATTATGCTAATTCCGTGAAGTGAAGTCGAAATTATACTAATTCCGAGTTGCGAAGTCGGAATTAGGCTAATTCCGAGTTGTAAAGTCAAAATTATAATTTTAATTTTTTGTGGCCCTTCTACGCTTTCGTACTAATCCAATTTTATTAACTTTTTTAATGTTGACAATGTCGTAATATTAAGTTATTTTTATCCCACCATTTATCTACCACAACTGCAGATTGGTGCTGTGTAGATGGCGCTAGAGTAAAATGCGCGCCGTCCCTATAGTAGTGGCTAATTTACTTTTTCAATACTATTGCATTTATTGAAATTACTTATCAGCGTGTATTATTGTCATCCCTCCGGTTATTGAGCTAATTATGATCTCCAAACTGAGATATCTCAAAAATAACAACGATTCATCAATACCTCTTAAAGGAAAATTGCAACATATCTGTCCATATTTTAATGACGAATGCAAAACACTTGACATATTATTTTATTTATGCAAATGAGTTAATGGCGAAAAACTACTTTGTATATATCAAAAGCAGAGCAATATAACAATGTCCATCTAGGTACGAATTTGAAATGTTTAATTTTTCGTTAGGATATCAAGATTTACATTTGCAAGGTTCGTGCCTTCTTGTAAAACAAAATGAATGACAGCACAAACACCACCATTTATCAAAATATTCAAGCAAAATTCAAATATCCATCAATCATGAACACTATTCTTGTTGCAGATCCATTGTGTGTGAGTGCTCAAAACAAAATAATCGTTTCAAAAAATGAAAACGTTTGATCAATGAACGCTCCAATTATACTTGAATAAAATAAATGAACAATTCCCCAATTTGCTTTCTATTCACAAGCACTGGCAACACTGTACGAAAAAACCATCAGTCGCCAAATTTTCAGTCTGCTGTTTTCAATTTCTGATAAAATACGAATCTGACCGAATGTCAATCGGCTCATGTATCGGTCGGAGCAAGTCCAATCGGTGTTAGTACCAGTATAGATATTTATTGGCCTGTTGAGTTGCTGGTTTTATGAAATACGAATCGGATGATGTACGAATTTGAAGATTTACGTTTCTGTTAAAATTCGCTTTTGACAAAATAAGTTTTTGTGAAAATCTCATTCGGATCATTTACATTTACAAGTACAGTCGATATTTTTGTTTCTGATGAAATTGATGTTGTCAAGTTTTACATTTTGCAGTAGAGATGACTATGGGTCTGTTCGTTCATTTCATTTTCTGATCAAGCAGCCATCTGATGAAGTAAAGTTTGTCAGTTTCTTTATTTGATATAGTTCGTTCTGACAATATGGGTATCACCATCATGTGTACCTAACGTAAGGTGTTTATGGCACTGCAAAAACATTGAAGGAAGGTCAAATCATTCACCAAATAGATAACGATGGAAAAATGTTAACAGGAAGAAAAACCGCTGTCAAAAAGTATGAAAATACACGGGCTCTTATGGCAGTCGAACCATTCTAGCTGAGTTCGGCTTGCTCACTCTTTTGACTCTATCACAGAATATATACCCACACAGAAGCGAATAACAGATCATTGCAGATACCAAAAATTTTTGTAGCCACTCCCTGTAGCTGAGTTCGGCTTGCTCAATCTTTTGACTCTATTCACTCGGTAAGCACCATATGCGTTCGGGTATAATGAAAAGCGTCCAAGGAGTGGGAATTTCAGCGTTCGGGTTTTGTGACGGGAGTGGATAGAAGTGACTCCAAAAGTACCACCTCGACCTATGAGGGCACAAGCTAGAGCAGCTCTTTTTCTCTCTGGGTCTCTGGTTTTAACCTAAAAATGTTATGGAGTTCGAGCAAGGTCAAGTCGAACCACCGATAAATCATTATTTGAAAATAGGTGATTAATTGTGTTAGTAGATATACACTTTGATATACAGGTTCTCTTTATTATCAAAAAAGTCGTTCGGGAACTTCGGACACAGAAAACCGCGGTGCTTCAAAATTTGCCACCTGTCTTTATCCACTTTAGCTCCACTCTCATTCCGCTCCAACTCCTTATAACCAATCCGAACTCACCTTCTGTAAGTGGGACACCAATAAGGGGGGTGGTGTTCGTTGTTTTTACGCCGATTGATTCTACTCCTAAAGTGCACTTTTCTACTTCTTTTATTTCGCAAATAAGACAAAGACAGAAAACGGGTGTTTATGGAATCCGAGTACACGAAGCGAACAAACACAAATTAACTGAAAAGTGGCACGAATGACGAGTGACGAGTGACATGACAATAAGTAAATAAATATTACGGCTGTGAATAATTTTCAAACATTGTTGAATGGTTGTGCTTCTGCTTGATATATTTTTAATATTGTGTGGCGCTATTTTTATAAATCTGTTTTTGAGAGAACAATGCCTCGTCGAGGAGGAACTGTTTGTATTTGTTGGGGATGTTCTTCGAAAACCGGTGAGAATTTGAGTATGTTTTCCCTTGTGGAAGATCCTGCAAGGTATGTACACAAATTTCACATTATGATGAATACAATACATGATGTATGTATATATTTTAGATTGGCATTGTGGCTAAAGGCAGCAGGTAGAGAAGATTTGTTTGAAAGAAACACGGAGGAACTTCATAAAAATTGTAGGATTTGTGAGCTGCATTTCGAGGACAAATACATAATTCAGGGTGAATCGAGGAAACATCTCTTTGATAATGCTGTCCCGACAATCTTTCCTCAACAATTATCTACTAGGACAGAGAATGAAACAGATCCGATTTCTTAGTGTATTTGTATAACTGGCCTTTCTCCTGTTTACGTTTCTCAGTGTGGCTCTAAGTGGTTTCAAGGATTCTGATTTTTGACCACAAAACATCAAAGTGTCGACAAGAGCTTTCGTTTCTGTGTGGGTATATATTCTGTGACTCTATTCACTCGGTAAGCACCATATGCGTTCGGGTATAATGAAAAGCGTCCAAGGACCCAAGGAGTGCGAATTTCAGCGTTCGGGTTTTGTGACGGGAGTGGATAGAAGTGACTCCAAAAGTACCACCTCGACCTATGAGGGCACAAGCTAGAGCAGCTCTTTTTCTCTCTGGGTCTCTGGTTTTAACCTAAAACTGTTATGCAGTTCGAGCAAGGTCAAGTCGAAACACCGATAAATCATTATTTGAAAATAGGTGATCAATTGTGTTAGTAGATATACACTTTGATATACAGGTTCTCTTTATTATCAAAAAAGTCGTTCGGGAACTTCAAACACAGAAAACCGCGGTGCTTCAAAATTTGCCACCTGTCTTTATCCACTTTAGCTCCACTCTCACTCCGCTCCAACTCCTTATAACCAATCCGAACTCACCTTCTGTAGGCCCGATGACGTCACAGACGTCAATTGTCGGGCTGAGATTTGTCCAATGTACCGAGCTTTGGTACAGAGATAGGAAAAATTGGTTTCGTGCACAATTGAAAGACCCTGGAGGTAAAACAAACTCAATCTTAAAAAAGGAAGAAGAAATAACCTCACATTTCCATCGTGTCGTTCACTGTTGTCCCATTATTAAACAATTCGTGAAATTTTGTGATTTTTCTACTGAAAAATGATTGCGTTTCCATTGAAAGACTCTGAAGAACGTTTTAGTATAAATAAAGTGAAGCAAAATATTGCCAACGTATGGATAGAACGTTGTACGTTGTGCTTTGAGAGGGCAGGATACCCATCTCTGATATTCAACAACCACCCTCAAGATAAAACAGTAATGATCTCCGGAACTCCACCGTTGAGACACTATTAGTGGAACACCAAACACTACACTCCGTTAATATGATCTCCGGAACTCCACCGTTGAGACAGTATTGGTGGAATAAATACTACTCTATTAATATGATCTCCGGAACTCCACCGTTGAGACAGTATTAGTGGAACACCAAACACTGCACTCCGTTAATATGATCTCCGGAACTCCACCGTTGAGACAGTATTGGTGGAATAAACACTACACTCCGTTAATATGATCTCCGGAACTCCACCGGCGTTGAGACAGTATTGGTGGAATAAACACTACCCTGTTAATATGATCTCCGGAACTCCACCGTTGAGACAGTATTAGTGGAACACCAAGCACTACACTCCGTTGATATGATCTCCGGATCTCCACCGTTGAGACAGTATTAGTGGAACAAACACTACACTCTGTTAATATGATCTCCGGAACACCACTGTTGAGACAGTATTAGTCGAACAAACACTACTCTATTAATATGATCTCCGGAACTCCACCGTTGAGACAGTATTAGTGGAACTAACATACTCACTCACACATTCTGTCAACAGAATGTTCAGATTGCTTTGTACAAACTCTACAATAAATGAGTATTTCATGTTGTTTTGTTTCATTCCTTCTCCTTTATGATTGTAATGAATCGTCTCCTTTCTCACTTAGAAAAGGGATTGTAAGAGACAAATTTGTGTGAGACATATATTAATATGGTTCTCTTCCTTAGGTATCAGATTCAACCAAAAGATGGAGTCACCTACAAGACAAGGCACAGGTCCGTAAGAATATGGAGCCAAGTATCCTGAAATCAATTTCTTTCCATTAACTTCTTTTCAAATTCTCAAACTCAGTAAGTAATTCAAATTCAAAGATTGTAAAAGGGGGAAATATCAACAATCACTATTATTGAAAACTGTTTTATGATAACGTCTCCGGGGTGAAAGGGCTTGGAAATCACGAATACAGAAAAACTTATTCGTATCATTTTTCCCATCTGACGCTAAATTGTGAGATGGTTGAACTAAGTATGTTTCCATCTACTGCAATGATATCTCATCCCTAAAAGGAGATGGATCTTCCCTCACTATTGGAAGTCAAAAAGAGGTATAAAAATAGACCCACTATTTTGCTGTGCACAAATTCAAAAAGATTGGGAGGACGGTATCGGGTTGGTTCCTGGATGGTGTGCACCCAAAAAGATGAACCCCTTGTGGGATGAACCCGGGAGAACTCCACGGTTGTAGGGGGTGTCGATGTACTTGAAGCCCATTAGCACAATTGGCGACAAAATCTGTTCTGACCGAACTTTGATAGCTATTCAGACTCTTGTACTTTGGAGATGTTGATTCCTAATCAATTATAAGATAGATATTTCCCTGAATTAGTTTTCTCTCAGAATCAAATCATTTTTGAACTTTCTCAATTTCAAATGAGCTTATTGAAATAATACCAGAGGTTTCTCGTACACAAAATGATTGATATGTATTCAAGAAGTTTCAATAGATGATAATTGATTGTTCCGTATTTTATTTCTCTTCAGAGCCGGCCTTAAGGGTGGCCAAGCGGGGCGCCGGCCCCGGGCCTCGCGCCTCCAGAGTCCTCGCGCTACCGAAGGTTTCGTTGATAAAATCATACTAAATAGAATTTTTAAAAAACTTTTACATGTTATGAATTTTCTGCTACTACTGAAATTTTGATAAAG
The DNA here is from genome assembly GCA_958298965.1 of Chrysolina haemoptera. Taxonomy (NCBI): domain Eukaryota; kingdom Metazoa; phylum Arthropoda; class Insecta; order Coleoptera; family Chrysomelidae; genus Chrysolina; species Chrysolina haemoptera. Next base: position 31,884,938 of record OY282584.1, read on the forward strand.
AATGGCACCTCTTTGTGCACTCTTCAGAAATTTCAATTTCTAGTTAATGCTCGCAACGCCTGCTTTTCTTTAACAGAAAGGAACCAAGCTCCTGTTACAGTTGCTAGTGCGGAAAGGTCATTTTCTCGTCTGAAATTAATCAAGACCTACTTACGCACATCCATGTCTCAAGATCGTTTAAGATCATTAGCCACATTATCGATAGAGTCTGATATAGAGAAACAAGATGTCCTGCACTACCAGGACGACGCTTATTGCCATAATCCTATACAATAGGAATAATTGGGTCGAAAATCCATCAGAAAACAACTACTTTCCTGGCTAATAGCACGACGAACGTTGAATTACATCTAATGAATTTCTGTGCAGAGTCCTACAAGGATGTCTCCGCAATTGCTAGTTGCATGGAAATGTTCATTGAAAGATTTGGACCACCTATAGATCGATTTCTGGGTTCTTGCCCTCCTCAGTATAGGGTAAGTCTCTGCAGACAATAACTAATGTCTGCAACAAATGATTCAGCAAAATCTCCATGTGAAGGCAGAAGCTGAGACACCGCCCGCAGCCTAGCGTTCACTAAACCACGGGCGCCATCTGAACTCCAGCCCCTCAACCGAAGCAATACCCAGAACTTGCGTGATTAATTTAACGACAAATACAAATTAAAGAAATCTGCATTGCATTGTTCACAATAAGCTTGTCAAGAGAGAAACAAGTCTGATATAAGTGCGAGGCTGGAGTTTGATGCCATTATAGATGAATTTTCGAAAATTAAAACTAGGCGGGTGATTTTTTCATAAGATCTCATGAGTTTCACATGTACAAATTCAAATTATTATTTTATTTTGAGTTTTGATGTTTCGTTTGAATATTCAGAGTTTTATTTTCATTTTTGTTATTGGTAGGTATATTACGTAATATATTATATATTGTTTTGTTTAGATTTTGTTTCCTTTCTCATATCTTTTTATCTAGTATTGATTATTATATTGTCAAAACATTCAAAAGTGGTAGTAGGGGGAAGGTGAATAAATGAGAACATTGAGTAGGCATTTCTTCAAAGGATAAAAATATGAATTTATTGATAAATAAAATATATAAGGGCCTCGCACAACAAGTTGGCCCCAGGCCTCGCGCTCACTAAGGCCGGCTCTAAACAGCTGACAAAACTTTGTATCCTAAAAGAATCAAACAAAAAAAAAACAATTACACAACGTGGGAAACAGGGACTTGAAATGAAGGTGGTCTAAGGCGGGATCCGTTCTGCCGTGGTATTCTACTTTTCATAGAACGAGTGAAATTACATTAGGTTTGAATGCAAAAGACAGAACTGTTAGTCATGGAATTCTACGGTACGAGGGGATCTCGGTCTTGACTTCCTTAAGACTGAATGCAAACAAAGAAATAGGGGGGGCTTCTTTCATACTAGGCTGTGTGCCTACTCAATGCGAGGAGTTGATACCGTAGTAGCAAAGCCGATAGACATATTACGATCCACATGGCAGTATTTTAGACGAACACATAAGGTAGGGGTACGTTCGGTTACAGTTGTTGGTCTATCACTTGTGCACGAAACCAATAGAGAGTTTAAGTGCAACCATGAACGTAGACGTTAACGAATAAATTGACAGCTATACGCATGCGCGGTCTCGTGCGTTAGCGCACGTAGATGGTTTACGGGTATACGTAATCTTACGGACTTTCACGTAGACGTAAAGAAATCAACGTACGTTAACCGAGAACTACCGAATGGTGCCGATTGTTTATGAGTAGTGGTGCCGAGTACTGAAACGAATATATCATTGTTAATCAAATGCCAAAAATTTCAACATGATGACCAAACTAATCATGATTCACCGAAAACGAATAAACATAACGAAATAAATTTTCGAGGTTCAATTACTTCACTGAAGTGTGTTAGGTCTACGTAGATCATTTTACTTCAACTCTCCAAGTGAGCCATCCGGTCTCCTGTTGTTCCAGGGTGTTCCTATGGAAGTAGTTAGTTGCCAAAATATCAGTAAAGTTTCTCTACATTATTTTTCATAGAAAAACAAGAGCCGTTTTCGATTGGCGTTTGGTTCTGGTAGCGGTTGACATAAAAATGACAGCGGTTTACTTTCTGGTACTGTTAATGACGTCATATTCGTAGCCATTGGTTAGTGGTTGCGGTAATAATATAATAATAATAATCCCTCATAAAAACTCGTAGAGTGTACCCAAAGACATGGCCTGTGCGGGTAGAGGACGGCTATTATTATTATTTGCCGTGGCGTGGGGCGACTTACTGATTTTTGGTGGCGTATTCACTTTTCAGCTGCAGGAAAACCCGGAAAACCTACAGCACCACCTCGGGTGGCCGGTGTGCACTCCAAGCTAGCACTAGCCGAGATTGGCATCTAGACAACACACAATACACTTGCTTTCAACAAGGACTGTGGTCGTCTATCGATTCCGATATTGGGTACTTGAGAAAAAATCCCTCGTACCTACATCGGGCTCGAACCGACTACCGCTATACTGAAGTTCTGAACGGCCTGCGCCTTAGACCGCCAGACCAATCAATCAACACATTCGTTTCGAAAAGAGGAACATTCTCCATGAAAATTGAAAAATGAAAAATGTGACTTATTTGTAATATCAGTATTTGTATAACAGAAAACAATGGAAGATAGCGACTAAAGTTTGTCTTTCAGTCGCAGATGATTCCACAAAAGATTTTATGAATTTCCTATTCATATTTTCGAACTAAAATAACATTCGTTTCATTATTCACTATGACGTCATTAACAGTACCAGAAAGTAAACCGCTGTCATTTTATGTCAACCGCTACCAGAACCAAACGCCAATCGAAAACGGCTAAAGTTACCTAAGACATGAAAATGTCGTGTTGTAGATAAAAATGTCTGATAAACTCATTTCAGCTTTTGACATCTCGATTACTTCATTCCAATTTGATTGAGACCGAAATTAAACACTATGGTCTCACTATGGAAATTAGCAGCTTAGCACCATTATATTGCTTAGCGCCACCTAGCGGGAACGCATTTCGCGAAAACAGAAAAGAAGAAAAAGACCACCTACCTAGGTGGTCTGTGTTAGATTAATTTTTAGTCTGAGGTTGAGGTTTAAAATTTTAATTTTCAATCGTTCCCAATAATTTGTTATTTAAATATGTCAAGACCCGAACATCTTGCCCCTCCTGAAATTGTAAGTATACGTTTATTTCACGCATAGTTCATAATCTGTAAAAAATTCAATCATAATTTTTTTAAAAGTTTTATAGTGAAAATGAAGCAAGAAAATACACCCAGAAGTAAGTATAGGGTTTGCAAGTTTCAAGTTTCAACAAAATATAAAATTTCAGTTCAAGAATAATTGACATACAGGTTCAAATGTGTGAACGAGCTATTGAACTCTTGGTTTTACCTGAAGACACTTCCTGTTACCTTTTAGATATTGGATGTGGTTCGGGTTTAAGTGGCGGTGTTCTCGAAGATCAAGGACATTTCTGGGTTGGTTTGGATATATCAGGACCAATGTTGGGTAAAACAAAGAATAAACTGTACTTCTAAATGTGATTTGACTCTCGTTTTCAGATATAGCAATAGAAAGAGAAGTCGAAGGAGATTTGATGTTGTCTGATATGGGACAAGGTTGTCCATTTAAAGCAGGTTGGTGTAATGGTATTTAATAGAATAGAATAGAAATTTATTAATCATTAAAAAATTCATATGTTTTTGCAATACACATATAAAACTTTTATCAGACTAGTCAGAACATATAATTCAAGTATACTTATCTATTTATGTGAAGTTAGCCACACTTTTCCAGCCGCGGTTTCTGACGTTTAGACCGTCGAGTATGGGATGCAGACTTATTTACTGGCAATGATGCCAGATCTAGTGAAAATATATGTTTTCAATAATAAATGTTCAGCCATACTTTCTGACTGAAAGCAAAATACGTATTGACGGAATATATCGATGACACAGTAAAAATCTGTTATAGATTTTAATCATGAATCATTTGAAGACGGTAAAGAAAATATTCCATTCCAAACCTATGGTGTTTAGAAAAGTATATCTGGACGTCCTCAAATATGACTGAACAAAATTTAGATAGTACTCCGAATTATGAAAACTCTAGAAAGCATTGTGCTGATACAAAAATGAAATAACAATTTCCAGATTTCTTTAGACTCCCGTCAACAAGACAAAACAAATTAAAGTGTTTTTCCAGACAACAAAAATTTTAAAAACAGACGCGCTGCTACAACAAGAATATTTCCAGACTATAAAAATCAAAGAAAGAGGAGCGCTTCTGAAAAATAAAAATACCTTGAGGAAGAGGAGATTGAGATGTGCATTGAACTCATTTTCAATTCCTTTGGACTCCCGTCAATATAACTGAATTTTTATTTTTTTTTCTCAGACTACGAAAATACGAGAAAGAGATGCGCTTGCGCAAAACTAAAAATACCGTTAGAAAGAGGATATCGAGATGTGAATGAAACTTATTACAGATTCATTTGGACTCCCGTCAATATGACTGAAAAAAATTAAAATGAAGAATTTTCTCAGACTATGAAAATCCCAGAAAGAGAAGCGCTGCCGCAAACTAAGAATACTGTTAGAAAGAGGAGATCGAGATGTACATGAGACATCTTTTAGATTCCTTTGGACTCCCGTCAATATGACTGAAAAAAATTAAAATTAAGAATTTTCTCAGACTACGAAAATCTCAGAAAGAGACGCGCTGCCGCAAAACTAAAAATACCGTTAAAAAGAGGAAATCGAGAATTGCACAAAACTTCTGATTCCTTTGGAATTCCGTCAATATGACTGAAAAAAAAATAAGAATTTTCTCAGACCTTTAAAATTCCAGACAGTGACGCGCTGCCGCAAAACTGAAAATACCGTTAGAAAGAGGATATCGAAATGTACATAAAACTTATTTCAGATGAGAGAGTCTAAAGGAATCGAAAAGAAGTTCCATGTACATCTCAATATCCTTTTTCCAACGGTATTTTTAGTTTTGCGGCAGCGCTGCTCTTTCTGAGAAAAAAATATTTTTATTTTTTTTAGTCATATTGACGGGAGTCCAAAATAATCTAAAAGAGGTTTTCTGCACATCTCGATCTCTTCTTTCTGAAGGAATTTTTAGTTTTGCGGCAGCGCGTCTCTTTCTGGTATTTTCATAGTCTGAGGAAATTCTTTATTTTATTTTTTTTCAGTCATATTGAAGGTAGTCCAAAGGAATCTGAAAGATGTCTTATGTACATCTCGATCTCCTCTTTTTAACAGTATTCTTAGTTTCGTGGCAGCGCGTCTCTTTCTGGGATTTTAATAGTCTGAGAAAATTCATTTTATTTTTTTTTCAGTCATATTGACGGGAGTCCAAAGGAATCTGAAAGATGTCCTATGTACATCTCGATCTCCTCTTTCTAACAGTATTTTTAGTTTTGCGGCAGCGCGTCTCTGGAATTTTCATGTTCTTATAACATTCTTATTTTTTTTCAGCCATTTTGACGGGAGTCCTAAGAAATCTGAAAGAGGTTTTCTGCACATCTCGATCTCCTCTTTTTAACGGTATTTTTGTTTTTGCGGCAGCGCGTCTCTTTCTGGGATTTTCATAGTCTGAGAAAATTCTTTATTTTAATTTTTTTCAGTCATATTGAAGGTAGTCCAAAGGAATCTGAAAGATGTCTTATGTACATCTCGATCTCCTCTTTCTAACAGTATTTTTAGTTTTGCGGCAGCGCGTCTCTGGAATTTTCATGTTCTTATAACATTCTTATTTTTTTTCAGCCATTTTGACGGGAGTCCTAAGAAATCTGAAAGAGGTTTTCTGCACATCTCGATCTCCTCTTTTTAACGGTATTTTTGTTTTTGCGGCAGCGCGTCTCTTTCTGGGATTTTCATAGTCTGAGAAAATTCTTTATTTTAATTTTTTTCAGTCATATTGAAGGTAGTCCAAAGGAATCTGAAAGATGTCTTATGTACATCTCGATCTCCTCTTTCTAACAGTATTTTTAGTTTCGCGGTAGCGCGTCTCTTTCTGGTATTTTCATAGTCTGAGGAAATTCTTTATTTTATTTTTTTTCAGTCATATTGAAGGTAGTTCAAAGGAATCTGAAAGATGTCTTATGTACATCTCGATCTTCTTTTTCTAACAGTATTTTTAGTTTTGCGGCAGCGTGTCTCTTTCTGGGATTTTCATAGTCTGAAAAAATTCTTTATTTTAATTTTTTTCAGTCATGTTGACGGGAGTCCAAAGGAATCTGAAAGATGTCTTATGTACATCTCGATCTCCTCTTTATAACAGTATTTTTAGGTTTGCGGTAATTTTTTTCAGTCATATTGAAGGTAGTCCAAAGGAATCTGAAAGATGTCTTATGTACATCTCGATCTCCTCTTTCTAACAGTATTTTTAGTTTCGCGGCAGCGCGTCTCTTTCTGGTATTTTCATAGTCTGAGGAAATTCTTTATTTTATTTTTTTTCAGTCATATTGAAGGTAGTTCAAAGGAATCTGAAAGATGTCTTATGTACATCTCGATCTTCTCTTTCTAACAGTATTTTTAGTTTTGCGGCAGCGTGTCTCTTTCTGGGATTTCCATAGTCTGAGAACATTTATTATTTTAATTTTTTTCAGTTACATTGACGGGAGTCCAAAGAAATCTGAAGAAGGTTTTCTGCACATCTCGATCTCCTTTTTCTAACGGTATTTTTATTTTTGCGGCAGCGCGTCTCTTTCTGGTATTTTCGTAGTATGAGAAAAAAATAAATTCAGTCATATTGACGGGAGTCCAAAGGAATCGAAGTCTGGAAATTGTTCCATGCGCAACTCACTCAATCTCATTATTCCGATGTTATTTTCATTTTTGTATCAGCGCAATTCTTTCTAGAGTTTTCATAATTCGGAGTACTATCTGAATTTTCTTCAGTCATATCCAGATATACTTTTCTAAACACCATAGGTTTGGAATGGAATATTTTCTTAACCCTCTTCAAATGATTCATGATTAACATCTATAACAGATTTTTTTCCTTGTCATCCTGATATATTCCGGCAATACATATTTTACTTCCAGTCAGAAAGTGTTGCTGAACATTTTTTATTGAAACCATATTTTTTCACTAGATCTGGCAACATTGCCAGTAAATAACGCTGCATCCCATACTCGACGGTCTAAACGTCAGAAACCGTGGCTGGAAAAATGTGGCTAACTTCACATAAATTACTTATCTATAGTTAGAGCGTATAGGCGAAAAAAGGAAACCACTAGATGTCGCTGAATAATCCAATATGGCTACCGTTAAGGGTGAACAACATATAATTTTGTTCAACAAATAAAGGCCTTGTGGTGAAATTTGTAAATTTGGTGGATTTTGTAGCTTTGAGATTATTGAGAATTGCAGTTATAAGTATTTTTGAGATAATCCCAGGCTTGTTCAGTACTAGTGTTTATGAATAGAATAATTTCAGGTGAAGATGCCAACAGTACAAGTGGATCTTGTGATATAATTTCTTATACTGAAGAAAGAACTTGACCTAAATTGAGGGATGTTGCCCTTACTATGTGGTAGATTATCATGAAGAATAAGAAATAAAACTTCTTCTGTTTTTATACCACTTATGTTATTGCAGTTTCTTTTCCTGAACTCATAGACATTTTCAAACTATGACGGTCATTATCTTGGTCATTAATAAAACAAAATATTTATATAGAGGCGTTCAGAGTAAATTTTATAATTCCTGCTCGTATTTCCTATTTTAAAAATATCTACCATTCTTGGGTGAATCATGAAAATCCACGAAGAAAATAATTTACTATTAAGATTCCAATCTTTTGGTAAAAGACCTATTTTGGTTGTTCCAGTATATTTATTTATTTATTTATCTGAATGAATAGCAATGCTAGTTCACAAAAAGATGTCACAAAATGACAAATGTAATGAGCTACAAAAATTGGCCATAGATTGGTCTTATTAAAATAAATAAATGTTTAAAATTTCAGTAAAATGTATGAACAGAAAAATGCATTGTTGTTATTAACAGCTTAAGAATAAAAATAATTTCAAAATTTTATAAATGTTTTAACAAGGCAAATTGAAACTGAAGAATCATACGCTTTATAATTTCATATCTTTATATCTTGAAAAAACACATCTATTTTCATTTGAATTTCATGTTCGCTCTCCTGCAGTCTCATTTTATCCCTCACTTGGCATGTTTTCTCCATTGGATTTTTCAACCTAAAATTACATATAAAACTCCCATCACGTTTTTATGAATATAATAAGGTCTCTTGAATGAGCAAATTAATTTTTCAAAGGACTAGGCAAAAAAAGTACCTAACTTTCAATCAGCTTGAATCAAAATCAGTAATAAGGTTTGTATCTACAAGAAACTTAAAATTAACTTTGAATAGGTTACAGATAAATTATTGAAGTAAGAAATAAATTATGGTCGATTTATGCACCCTTACTTAAGAATTATATCAAATACTAGAACTAAGAGTTCATCAATAGGGAAACTACGCAAGCATTTATCGAACTTTAACTAGTACTAAGAACATACACACTGGTTCACTGTTAGTTCCAGTTTTTAGTCTTAGGTTTAGTTATAAAGTAGGGGTGCATAAATCGACTTTCACCTATTTTTACAATCTATTTGTTGACTCACCATTTTCTTTGACTTCTGTTAACCTTTTACTGTGTTTTTCGATATTTTAATAAGAAATCTTTTGACTGGAAATTACTCCTTTTTTGAGTTTTCTCTTAATTGTTGTTAGAGGTGTAGCTGTAACAAATCATAATAATTGAGCTTTGCATTGCATTTGAAACAATGTATTTACCATGTAAACAATAGTCTTTGTCTTGGAAGTGGAGACTGCAAACATGCATATTTTGCGTAATAAATTTTCTAATCTTGAGCACTGTCTTCCATTTGAAACAAAGCTTTCTATGACCAAGTGGACATTTATGAAGACTGATATTTGATTGCAATAAGATGAACATTGAGGTACAGAACAAAATTTCCGCGATTTGGTAGGTAGGTTTTTATAAATATTCTGCATGTTTATATTCACAAACACCAAGCCGCTAAACACTACAGTTCACATATGGTCAATTCTAAGAACTTTAAGGTGTTTATCTAATCAGAAAAACTGGAAATCTAAGAAATTTCAGCTAGTCGTTTACACGGTTAACAATGTGCCATTCTTTGTTGTTCACACCTACGGTAGTTGCTGGCATAAATGTTAGATGGCGTACACTTCGATTTTTTCGCCTATAACCTATGCTTATCGAAGTTAAGTGAATATTAAATAGGGTAAGCACAATAATAAAATATCAGTGAGTTAAATCAGTTAAAATCATAAAATCTTCATATAAAATTAAATATTTACACAATATTAACCCCTTGTCGTTATAGTCTGTATGTGCTCTTTAATCATAGTGGAACTACCTACAGTTGGCAGTACACAGTCTACTGTAGACATCCGTATGCGAGCATGTGGCATGGATATAATGATTCATGTGTAACCCCAATTTCATCTAAATCCCTCATGAGCGGAAATGCCTATGTTCTCTTCTATGAGCAGGAAGAAATTTTAGATTATACTTAGTTTTATTTCATATTTCATTTGTATTTTACATTTTATATTCAATGTACCTATTATTTACACAAGTAAAATAGAATTATTATACAGTGACACCTAAAGTTCTAAAAATTCTTCAATAGAATAGAATAAATTCATGGTAAGGTAATCAAATAGAGTATTTTTGAATTTACCTAGACTATGTATGTTTCCAAATAGCTGAAGTGTTTTGTTGTAACAGATAATACCCTGATAACTTGAGGAGCCCTGACCAAGAGCCAGTCGAGAGTAAGGTAATCGCAGTTCATCACCATTTCGAGTATTATGTTCATGTATCATATTATTTTTAATGTAGCTCGATTCATTTTTCTTAATGTTCATTGTTATGATAAAAATATACAATGAAGGCAATATTAAGAGAGAGTTCAATAAAAGTATTCCTACAGGATTCTCTATAATGTAGACCTTACATCTTATTATATATTTTTGCACCGTGAATACTTTTGTCATATGGGCAGAATTTCCCCAGGAAGCGAGCCCATAAGACATCGCAGAATGTACGAGTCCAAAGTAGGTCAATTTTAATACTTGTAGTGAAACAGTTCCCCGCAATTGTCTCAGTACAAAGCACAAATTGCTCATTTTTGAAGAAAGATTATCTGTGTGTATTTTCCAAGTCAGTTTTTGGTCAATTGCAAGTCTAAGGTATTTATTATGAGTAACCTGTAAGATTGTTAATCGATTCTTATTAGGGGACTGAAATCATATGAAATATTTTTTTGCTGGAAAAGCATGAAAACTGTTTTGTTTGTATTGACTAGTAGGCCATTATTTTTACACCAGTGTGAGAATTCTTTAGCAGTTTTGTTTGCAGCTTCTATCGAACGTGGAAGGTTATTTTTTGCTATATATTGTTACGATTTTTTTGATGAATTCGTCTTTAATCCAATAGTAGGGCTCATATCGCGGCACCACCCTGTATTCGAATTTATTTTATGCACCTTCCAGGAGTTTACTTATTATCTGTTTTTGTTATCGCGCAAAAAACTGCAAGATTCCTTTTCGGTTATTTTCATTAGAACAAAGAAGTCACAATTATCTTCGGGTCTTATGATATTATTTGGAATACATTGGGTTCCTTTTCGAAAGTGAAATTACGTTTAGACGGATACACCCATATTGTCCTTCCGGAATTGCGACTTTTGGAAAAGTGTATTTGGCACGTTGCAATTCCTATTCGAATCTGATAGTTGGATATCGGATTGATCTTGGCCCTGAGGAAAATAACATCTCCGCGATGTTAGGTTAGTCGGCATTGGGAGGTGAGCATTGAATTAACGGTTTTATAGTTTTCATTCTAATGATTTCACTTGTCCATTCTTATCAACGCGGTGTTATAATGCGAACATAATTTCAGATGTTATATGGTTTTCCAAACTTTCAAATTACTTTGATCTCGTTAAATACATAATAAAATATGCAGTGTCTACTGCTCGAAAACGCTATTTTGACCAGAGCATTATATTGAAATCGGAAGAATTCAGGATGCCTTTGTCTGGGTAGACCTTTGGACGGAAAAAAAACTGGCAAGCTGTTTACGATATTTCGCTCTGGACGACGACTTACATCTACGAAGGAACGAAGGCTAAGTACCTCGCAGAGGATTTGAAATTTCTTCATTAAATAAGTTTGATTGCCCTTTTTTTTTATTGGTTACAAAAGCAATGGGCCTTACTGTTGAGTCATAGTGTTACTTCTTATCATAATATAGTATTAACCGAGAGAGAACATTTTGTCGTCATATTTACTTGTATGTTTTGGTTAGTTATGATCTAAATTAAGTCAATAAAAATCGTTGCACGTACTTTGCATTGAATAAATGTCGTTCAGCGGTTTGGGGATCCCTCTTTTTTCTAATTATATAAGGAGTACTCGTATATAACTATTGGAAGTCTTTGCTAACTTGTTATTAGTGATTAAAAGTTTTGTAAAACGAGTCTGTTGTTGTTTAGTGGTTTCTCTCTTCAGATAAAGTCAGCCGGAGCAACGCAAAACTACTTGGCGCCCCTTGGCCACAATTTTTTGTGTGTACAATTATTATCGAACTGCACGACCCTGTAAGTTGTTCAAGAGCAAGCACATTACTTGCCGTACTTAACCCAACAAAACTGTTTTTTTTGTCTTCTTGTAAATTAACAGACAAACAGGAGGACGTAATAATATATATATATATATATATATATATATATATATATATACATCCTGCTATACTTAGGTCCTCCTCATGAAAAGCAGCAATAGGTCATCCCCAAGAAATCGTGGAAATATATAGGGCTTGGTTCAAATATATTTCAAGTTATTGTTTTGTTATTGTGATTTTGGCAAAAATTCGTCTTGATTCTTTTTTAATCACCGTTCAATATAACACCGATGGGTCCTCCAAGAGCTATATATGCGACGCCTGGGCGTATATTGGCTTTTCCAAATTACAGCTTTCGGTCTTCCGGAGAATATATTTTTTCCAGATTGCAGTGTTTAGGTATCCCGGCAGGGTTGCCGTCAGCAACAGAAAAATATATTTAATAATGAAATTTTGTGAATTTAATAGTGAATGTGTGTACTCTCCATTTAGTTTCCATTTGTCATTAAAAAATTATTTTGAAACGCAACTAGGTAAATAAATCAACATTTATTAATGAAAATCTTACAATTTTTTCGATAACTTAAAATATTTCGATAGAATATACAGTAATATAAACTATGTCTAGTGTTAACGGATGCAGTTGACAACAGGAAAGAATCTGAAAATGAAGAAAACCTGAAATAAAACATAAATCTCTTACATTGAAAACGTATGCAAATGTAACTTTTCGAGGGTTGAATAAACACAATGGCAGCTTAACGGAACAAAATCCAATATATCCAAATCCACTTCGATACAAAATCAAGTATACGGCTGAAACTCATGTGAAGTTGGCGCCAACTTTTTGCAAAAACACAAATTTTTTTGGAGTTCTCGGTAGATTTGATAGAGTTCTGGAGTTCCTGATACAAATTTTGAATAGTTTCAGCTAACTGTGGATTTTGATGAGAAAAACAAATTAGTGGCGCTAACTTCACGCGGCGCCATCTCTTTCGAAAAAATGAGTTCTGGTGGTATTTTTTGATGAAGATGAAAGAGTTCTGAAGTTCTTGACCATTTTTGAAAATAGTTCTGCCGAAATAAAGAAGTTATCAAAGAAAATTAATTTTTGACTTTCGAAAACCATCATTTTGAAAGATAAATGACAGATATTTCAGTTCTGATGAAAGTCTGAGTAGCACTCAGCGAGTTCTACAAAACATGTTAATTAAGTTATCGAAAAAGCAGAGAAATTTTCAATTTATTAGCCTTCATAAGGTGCGAAAATCAAAACACCGAAAATCGAATGAAGACAGAAAAGAATCTCAGAACAGTTCTGATGGAAGTTCTGAGTAGCACTCGGCGAGTTCTACAAAATATTTTAATTAAGTTTTATAGAAAAAGCTAAACTTTTCAATTTATTATAGCTATCATAGGGTACGAAATCCAAAAACCACAACATTTCGAATGAAGACAGTAAGGAATCTCAGAACAGTTCTGATGGGAGTTCTGGGTAGCACTCGGTGAGTTCTGCAAAACATTGTAATTGAGTTTTATAGAAAAAGCTAAACTTTTCAATTTATTAGCTATCATAGGGTGTGAAATCCAAAAACCCCAACATTTTGAATGAAGGCAGAAAAGAATCTCAGAACAGTTCCGATGGGAGTTCTGAGTAGTACTCGGCGAGTTTTACAGAATATGTTAATTGAGTTTTATAGAAAAAGCAAAACTTTTTAATTCATTTGCTATCATAGGGTGCGCAATCCAAAAACCCCAACATTTCGAATGAATACAGAAAAGAATCTCAGAACAGTTCCGATGGGAGTTCTGAGTAGCACTCGGCGAGTTTTACAGAATATGTTAGTTGAGTTTTATAGAAAAAGCAAAACTTTTCAATTTATTAGCTATCATAGAGTGCGAAATCCCAAAAACGAACATTCCGAATGAAGACAGTAAGGAATCTCAGAACAGTTCTGATTGGAGTACTGAGTAGCACTCGGCGAGTTCTGCAAAATATTTTAATTGAGTTTCATAGAAAAAGCAAAACTTTTCAATTTATTAGCTATCATAGGGTGCGATATCCAAAAACCCAACATTTCGAGTGAAGAGAGAAGGGAATCTCAGAACAGTTCTGAAGTTCTGATGGGAGTTCTGAGTAGAATGTGTTAATCTACTTTTACAGAAAAGGCAAAATTTTCAATTTATTAGCTATCATAGGGTGCAAAATCCAAAAAACGAACATTTCATTCGACATGTCGGGTTTTTGGATATCGCACCCTATGATATCTAATAAATTGAAAAGTTTTGCTTTTTCTCCGAAACTTGATTAACATATTTTGTAGAACTCGACGAGTGCTACTCAGAACTCCCATCAGAACTGTTCTGAGATTACTTTCTCTCTCGAAATGTTGGGTCTTTAGATATCGCACCATATGATAGCTAATAAATTGAAAAGTTTTGCTTTTTCTATGAAACTCAATTGAAATATTTTGTAGAACTCGCCGAGTGATACTCAGAACTCCCATCAGAACTGTTCTGAGATTCCTTACTGTCTTCATTCGAAATGTTGGTGTTTTTGGATTTCGCACCCTATGATAGCTAATAAATTGAAAAGTTTTGCTTTTACTATAAAACTCAATTAACATATTCTGAGATTCTTTTCCGTCTTCATTCGAAATGTTGGGGTTTTTGGATTTCGCACCCTATGATAGCTAATAAATTGAAAAGTTTTGCTTTGTCTATAAAACTCAAGTAAAATATTTTGCAGAACCCGCCGAGTGCTACTCAGAACTCCGATCAGAACTATTCTGAGATTCCTTTCTCTCTTCATTCGAAATGTTGGGTTTTTGGATATCGCACCCTATGATAGCCAATAAATTGAAAAGTTTCACTTTTTCTATAAAACTCGATTAACATATTTTGTAGAACTCGCCGAATGCTACTCAGAACTCCCATAGGAACTGTTCTGAGATTCTTTTCTGTCTTCATTCGAAATATTGGGGTTTTTGGATTTCGCACCCTATGATAGCCAATAAATTGAAATGTTTTGCTTTTTCTATAAAACTCGATCAACATATTTTGTAGAACTCGCCGAGTGCTACTCAGAACTCCCATCAGAACTGTTCTGAGATTATTTTCTGTCTTCATTCGACATGTTGGTGTTTCGATTTTCGCACTTTATGAAGGCTTATAAATTGAAAATTTCTGCTTTTTCGGTAAAACTTAATTAACATGTTTTGTTGAACTCGCTAAGTGCTACTCAGAACTCTCATCAGAACTGAAATATCGGTCATTTATCTTTCAAAATGATGGTTTTCGAAAGTCAAAAATTAATTTTCTTCGATAACTTTTTTATTTCGGCAGAACCATTTTCAAAAATGGTCAAGTACTCCAGAACTCTTTCATCTTCATCGAAAAATACCACCAGAACTCATTTTTTCGAAAAAGATGGCGCCACGTGAAGTTAACGCCTCCAATCTGTTTTTCTTATCAAAATCCACAGTTAGCGGGAACTATTCAAAATTTGTGTTTTTGCAAAAAGTTGGCGCCAACTTCACATGAGTCTGAAAGAGTAGGTATTTCTTTGTTTTGGCGAAATTAAAGATGTCAATGTATTATGAAAAATTATGCAATTCAGCAAACGAAATTGAAATTTTACTCTTTTTTCCAATATATTCCAGAAGGAATCCAAAAAGATAACATTATATTAAGAATTTTAAACTTGTGATAAATTTTAAGTTTAAGAATGCGAATTATGAAACTGAGCTGTTCTTATATGCATACTTACCGACAATTATTGTAACCAAAAACAAACCATACGCTACGCTTAGTAACAAAAACAGAAATCATCAGGAAACCGGACATTAGCATTGTCAAAATGAACAACATGCAAGAACTCTGAATTAGACAAGAACACACCACACGAAATAAGAAACTGAACTGATTTCAACTGAGAATGTAGTGAAGGGCCAATGAGTTAATGGTGAGTGAAATACAACATTATGATGAACACGTGTATGACAAACACAGTGTATGATTAGTGGTGGTGGAAAAGACCGTTACATTAAATTTCCAAAACAACAATCCCCAGATAAGGATTACAAAGTACCGTTTAACAGTGAAAAGACACATTATAAGGACAAAATAATTTTTTTTTCAATACCATCTTTTAACTACAATAATGTCCTTTGTCAAATCAAAAAGGTAAGATTTAGAGATAAAAAGAGCGGTTTGAAAAAAAGACCTGTTTTACGTTGAAAAAGTTCACATTTTGCATTCATCCGAAAAAATTTAGTAGCTATAATATTTACATTAGCACCTATACGGTTTTTTTGAAAAAAGACTTGTATAACTGGATTTCTCTCGGTGCAATATGCAATGCAATAGCATTATCATCTAGTTTTGAGCTATGTTTCATATTAGTTCAAAATCTGTTCCAAAATATATACCAAACTAAAATTATCATCATTACGTTATCGCTATTTGAATTTCATGCTACAATGTCATTCGAGCCGTTCAAACTTGGTTTGAAATCGATTGCGATACAAAAATTTGTCACGAGCGAATGTTGCGAAGTAACTACAGTCCGAATACAAAAATGCAAAGCGAAAACGTCGTGAACAAATTCTCAGTACCCTGGAATGGCTGAATACACTGATGCCGTGCTTATGGGTTACCCATAGGTGATAAAACGGAAATTTAATATACGGCAGATGACCGATCCACTGTAAACCGGTCAGCGTATAACTGTCAAATTATCAAAAAAAACGACATAAATCATCCAGCCCAAAATTTGCCTGATGGTTCAGGATGACATATTACATCTATTTACAAGGGAAGCGTTAGGTCCTCCATATATGGGCGACCTATCGCACCCGGATGACCTATTAAATGTAAATTTCCTATTAACGGAGGACTTATCCACCGCAGGATATATATATATATATATATATATATATATATATTATATATATATATATATATATCTATATATATTTATATATATATATATATATATATATATCGAGAAGGGTAGTCTCTTGACTGGACTAGTTGAAAAAAACTCTTTAAATTAAGATATTCTCAACCTGATGAGTAAGAATATCCTTGGGGATGCAGTCAGGAATAAAAGGCCTCGTTGAAGTAACACTCTGGTGTTAAATAGTCAAGCTTTCAAAATTTTTTAATTTCTTTATCAAGACATTAACGTGAGGATAGTTTGAAGAAAATAGCATGTGCTTTTCCCTTGGTCATTGTATACACAATAGGTTTTACGGAGAAGATATGAAAAATATGCACTGGTTTATAAAATCGGAAAAATTAAAAAATGACACAGTGTGCATTTTGTCTCGATCGAGAGAAAAGCAAACGTAATACATTAAAACTGAAATCTTGTTGGAGATTTCCTTAGATTAAAAACATTTTTAAACACAAATCAACATTGTCACATGTAACCGGCTACCGGTTAAAAATGTTTTTAATCTAAGGAAATCTCCAACAAGATTTCAGTTTTAATGTATTACGTTTGCTTTTCTCTCGATCGAGACAAAATGCACACTGTGTCATTTTTTAATTTTTCCGATTTTATAAACCAGTGCATATTTTTCATATCTTCTCCGTAAAACCTATTGTGTATACAATGACCAAGGGAAAAGCACATGCTATTTTCTTCAAACTATCCTCACGTTAATGTCTTGATAAAGAAATTAAAAAATTTTGAAAGCTTGACTATTTAACACCAGAGTGTTACTTCAACGAGGCCTTTTATTCCTGACTGCATCCCCAAGGATATTCTTACTCATCAGGTTGAGAATATCTTAATTTAAAGAGTTTTTTTCAACTAGTCCAGTCAAGAGACTACCCTTCTCGATATATATATATATATATATATAAATATATATAGATATATATATATATATATATATATATATATATATATATCCTGCGGTGGATAAGTCCTCCGTTAATAGGAAATTTACATTTAATAGGTCATCCGGGTGCGATAGGTCGCCCATATATGGAGGACCTAACGCTTCCCTTGTAAATAGATGTAATATGTCATCCTGAACCATCAGGCAAATTTTGGGCTGGATGATTTATGTCGTTTTTTTTGATAATTTGACAGTTATACGCTGACCGGTTTACAGTGGATCGGTCATCTGCCGTATATTAAATTTCCGTTTTATCACCTATGGGTAACCCATAAGCACGGCATCAGTGTATTCAGCCATTCCAGGGTACTGAGAATTTGTTCACGACGTTTTCGCTTTGCATTTTTGTATTCGGACTGTAGTTACTTCGCAACATTCGCTCGTGACAAATTTTTGTATCGCAATCGATTTCAAACCAAGTTTGATCGATTGAGACAAAATGCACACTGTGTCATTTTTTAATTTTTCCGATTTTATAAACCAGTGCATATTTTTCATATCTTCTCCGTAAAACCTATTGTGTATACAATGACCAAGGGAAAAGCACATGCTATTTTCTTCAAACTATCCTCACGTTAATGTCTTGATAAAGAAATTAAAAAATTTTGAAAGCTTGACTATTTAACACCAGAGTGTTACTTCAACGAGGCCTTTTATTCCTGACTGCATCCCCAAGGATATTCTTACTCATCAGGTTGAGAATATCTTAATTTAAAGAGTTTTTTATATATATATATATATATATATATATATATATATATATATATATATATATAATTTGAAACGAACTACGGAATCCAAAGTTAGAAATTTTTCTACTCATTGGCAGGCAGTCAACAATTTTATTGTTCTGGCCAATCCAAAGTTCAAATAACTTCCTTATGCGTGAAAAAGAACGCAAACAGAATCTGAAGTGGAGAGAGTGTTTTCGATTTAATTCCGAAAGTTCCACCATCTACCGACGACACCGACGACGTCGTTTCGTTGTTTACAACTCGTCAGGATAGCTTATGGAGCTCCCGAAATCAAAACGAAAACATTCTGAATTAATACCTTACGGCAAAGGCAATGATAATGAATAATGACCTATGACATCTACAGTCACTAATTGAAACTTAATTTGAAACGAACCACGGTCACAGGTTATTTTTCATTATCATTGTCTTTGCCGTAAGGTATTAAGGTAAATGTCCCAATTGTCGACACAATGGTGTGTTCGTGAGAATGATGAATACTTTTCGAACTCAAGGAGTATTCTTATCTGGTTGCGATATTCAGTTTCTAAATCTTAGCACTTTTAATTTCGTTGAACAGACAAAAAAACTGATCATTAAATTGTAAAATAATTCAAATCGAATGAATGAAAACGTTAAGCAGATGTCCCAATTTTCGACACCTGAAAAAGATGAATAACCAATTGCCGACATGTATGAGTACCAATTTTCGACACCATGAGAAAACGAAAACTAGTATCAATGATATATTTATATTTTTATTTATTGTGAACAAAACCGTATAAAAAAATCAATTTTTATTCATAATGAATAAAGAACACATAAAAGTTACAAAAGAAACAACTAAAATATGAATTCTCGAATAAACTTAAAAGAAAATCTTTGGTATAGTATCAATTCCTAGAAACTATTTTCTCCATTTCAGCTACTTCATATACACAGTGCCGGCTTAAGGTAATTTGTTGTCGCCTGGTGCTATGACTGAGGGACCGCCCTTCAAACTCAAAAAGTCATACGAACCCACAACCGTCGTGGTAGTAAGAACAAAACAACTATACTCTGCTAATTCTGAAGTGAAACTGAATTACTGACTACCTTGCTACTGATGAACACATAAAGAAAATAGGAATATTAAATATATTATATATCTCACATCTCACTGTTTATTAGTTTATTTTGGAACCGCCTTACACGTGTATTTCTTTATTTTCTTTGTGGAAACACGCCGACAAATATTTTTCCCCTTGTAATGCGACCTGCGGACGCCGGACGCGGCGGCATCGCCTCGACAAAGACTCAGAGCAAAGCCGACCAGCCGATGTCGGCTATCTCTCCAACAAGCTAGCTGGCGATATTGTACCTACTGATTTTTTTTAATTAGATTCACATCGAAAATGTCGAACAATCTTTATTTTATTTCTATAGTTTTCTTTTAACATCACCGTATATTGTAAATTTATGTTTTAACTCGTTAACATCAACTGTTACTAAAGGGGCACGACACGCGCTTCGTGCGTACCGCCCTAAAGGTTTTGCCGCCTAGTACTAAAGCACCCAAAAGACCCCTGGTTAAACCGGCACTGCATATACACCACGTTTATTTAAATGTTTTGGCTCCGCAATCATACATGTGATTACTGTAGCCTTCTGGAGTAAACTGAGAACGAAATATCACCAATTACCGTCACATGAATGTTCTGATAATCGACACTTGTGAAAGAATGGATAATAAAATTATCAAACTGAATTATAGTCTAATGTCGATTGATATGAAGATTATAACAGAACTGAAATAATAAAAACTAGCTATTATAAAATTGTAAATCAAAATTTACGTACTTAGTCTCAGTCACCGACAGAAGGTCACTCCATTTATCGACAGAGTTGTACGTATTATCGACAGCAAGATTATTTGTGCTACAATTTGATTAATCGAAGAAAATAGTGTGTCGATAATTGGTACACAGAAAATTTGGGGTTAATTGAACATACAAACGAAACAATTTTTTGGAGGAACATCAAAAGTGGGTTTCTGATAGAAAGTCAAAAATCATCTTGCGTGACCCTTTTATCAACACTGATGTCGATATCTGGAACACAACATGTTTTAGATGTACCTATTATCGACACCCTAATTTCTCATGAAATATGAAATGAATAACATTTTTTTATAGAATGAAGACAAACAACCATATAGAAATAGCTTCCTATTCAAAATATCATACGTTAATAACATTTTGAGGATTTAGGGAAACATAAGTAAAGTGTGCGCACTTACCAGATCAGCAAGTGAAAGAGTATTCACCCGACGACGACTGTCACTCGACAAGTTAGCACCAGGTGTTGTGATGGGGATGCTTAGAAGAAATTGGTGGTAGATTTGAATATGTTCCGAAAACTATAAGCTACAAACTCGTCGAATACAAATTTTCATTACACCCCTCTTCTCCTTGTTATATTGAAAATAAATAGAATTGTAGATGATTGGGTCACTGTCAATAATTGGTACATTTACCTTAACGAATGTTTTCGTTTTGATTTCGGGAGCTTCATAAAGCTAACCTGACGAGTTGTAAACAACGAAACGACGTCGTCGGTAGATGGTGGAACTCTGAATCAAATCGAGAACACTCTCTCCACTTCAAATTCTCTTTGCGTTCTTTTTCACGCGTGAGAAAGTTATTTGAACTTTGGATTAGCCAGAACAACAAAATTGTTGACTGCCAGAAGGAAGGTTTGGTGTGAAATGGGATTTTTTCTTTCATGATGGTTTTGAAAAAAAAAACGTTTGCTGACATCAAATTTTAACATTTTTGTTGAAATCTCAGTTAGCGAAGTTGCTTTTTTTGTCACTCCGCTGAAAATGGCTATTTATGATAAAAGTTCATAAAGTAGGACTTTTTTGTATGAGCGTGGAGTTTGTTAAATGAGGCACAGCTGAGTTCAACAAAGACAAGAGTACAAAAAGCCCTATACGAAAGTGTTATACAAAGTTTTTTTCTTCGACAGTAAGGAACCAAACGACAATTTGTACCAAAAATTGTATGTGATACTGTTCAAAAGCACATTTGGGTTCTGGCATGTAATGACTGTTTTGGAAAATCACTCGTTTTTCAACAATTTTATAATTTTTGACATTTTCAACAATTATTCCTTCTTAAATTCTTGTAAAAACGCCATTTTTGAGCGCTAGGACCTCAATACATGAATGCCGCAGATCCGAGCACTCGGATACCAATTCATTTCCTATATACATAGCGGCTTTTAATAATCCCCCACTCTTAACTTTTAAATGGTGCGACGTACAGAAATGAAAAAAAAAAAATGTTTCGAGGGTTTCACCGATTTCACTACTTCATGAAATAAAAAATATGGTGATTGCTGGACAGGGGTCACATCAACTCAATTTTTTTAAATAGAATGGGAGGTCAAGTTTCACATTGTTGAAAAGAGGATTCAATTCTCTTTTACAATCATCTGAATATTTTTAAATTTATATACCCCCCAGCGCCATCTGTCGAGTAACTGCAATGTTTCTTTTCTCAAAAAGGAGTATCGGTAATATCCTTCAAAAAATGTTTGGTTTCATTGTTCAACATCAAACCGTTCAAATTTATCGAGCGAGGTATGAGTAGTATTCAGATCCGCATTTATATTTGATAATTCGAATTTGAATTGCAAAAAAATATTTACGAAATTCAAAAATATCTAGATGTCATTTAAAATTGTTGAGTTGAAGTGCTCCCCTGCGCCCCCTGTTGAGCAATCACCATATTTTTTATTTCAAAAAGTATAGGTAAAACCGTCGAGACGTTTTTTTTTTTTCACGTTTGTACATCAAACCGTTCTATAGTTAACAGGGGGGGGGGTATTTAAAGCTGCACTATATATTGGACTAGGTCGTCTGGAAAAAATGCAACCATAAACATGTACTTTGAGCTCAAGGTTTTCTTCAGTATTGTGAAAGCAAGTGTAAGGTGGAAGGTGAAACAACAAATAAGAGGAGTCTACAAACAGGAAGCCAACCGCATATTTTTGGCTTCAGACAGACTACTTCATGTTCACGACGAACAAACCGTCGTTATTTATTTAAATAAAGAATCTTCTTATCGGTGATTCACCCTGTGAAAATATTTATTTGCTTTTTGAGGATTACAATATAAATTAATGTCCAATTCGCGACCTGCGTTCCTGCTAGGTGGCGCTAAAAATTTAGGCGCGAAACCGTATAATGGTGATCAGCTGCTAAACTACATAGGAGACCATAGTATTTAATTTCAGTCTCATTCAAATTTGATTGATGGACTCGAGATGTCTAATACGACAATGATGATTTTGAGAATATAAAAGTGAATTTTGCTAAGGTTATGAAAAATTCATTGATAGATATTTGGTGGTGCTTCAACTTTTCATCTGTAGGAAAACCGACAGCACCACTCCAGGTGGTCATCACACAATCTAAGCAATCACCAGACATTATGAAGGTATGTGGTCACCTCATCAATTCCGATATACCTACTCGAGAAAAAATCTGTCACAATCATGTTTGGAACCTGGTCCAGAGTCTGAGAAGAAATTTTCCGGATTAGGCGATGATGTTTTACTATCCACTACCTACCATCTATCATCTATCTAGCGAAGCAGCAGTTTCAATGGCCGAACACCTAACCGCTGACCCACCAGCCACCCAATTATCACAGATATACTTCCATCATCTGAAAAAAAAGAGCTATTTTTTGTCAAATGGGCTCGGATTTTCTCAGAATATGATGGAAGCTACCGATTATAGTGAGCAATTGAAAAGCTGTATCTTTTGCAATAGGGAAAATAATCCAAATGCTTTTATCTTCATTCAATATCATGTTAAATTTATCCATGCAGTCATGTTTAGCTTGGTTTTCACCACACATCGTTGAAATCTAAAAAAGTCGTCTGGCTAAAAAAAAAAATTCTTACGAATTCATAAAAAACTTGCCCCAAAAATGGGTACTTTACCTTACTTGTATGTTCAACAAGATTCTCGAATCTCAAATAATTCCCGCCGGCTGGAATGTTTCTCTAACAATGTTACACAAAAAGGACCTACGCAAAAACCCCTCCAATTACAGAAATATTGTTCTGATTAATAATATTATGCAGTCTTTATGCAGTCAAAATTAAATTGAACAAGATTTTGCTCTTCTGTGTAACTAGTACGCAGATGACCACTGATTAGTCAACATGATGACGAAAGATAAACCTAACAACCTTCTCCCAGACAAAAATTGTGACTGCCTTGCTTATAGGAAGTTTGGTTTATTTTAAGTGAACGTGAATATTTACAAATGAAGAGTGGAAACAAAGTATTCTTTTCAGCATAAAATGAAATGGCTTCGAGTTTTGACTATTGCTCATGCCTACCTGATATTTCTTCCTTAAGAGGGGGTTAACCTTATTAGTTGGTGAAACAAAGAGCAGGAGAAATCAAAATACTCGCTCGATATATTCGAGATTCTTTTTTCACCATCTGAATTCAAAAGGTTGGATCTAGGCATCTCTCGGAGTACTTTTTCAATTTTTTTTTAAATGACGTTGAAAAATTGCATAAATTTGACCAGATTCACTATTTTTTATCTCACTAGATAATTTGTTTTTTTCGAAAAATTAGTCTGAGAGATGCCTGTCTCATACATTTATCTTTCTTGACAAAAAAATTGTTGAATATAAATTGTTGATGGGATTACTGTAGTTGGGAATATGTCGAATGAATAAATACTGAAATTGACGAATATTGGTTGTATTTACACACGACAATTTATTCATCAATTCTTTTGTTGGTTAGACAGATATTCCAATATAATGCCATGAAATGGTTCAACCCAAGAACATTTATCCAACGAACAGGTATCATAACAGACCGAAAGTTACTAGAATTTGATAGATAGATTGCCTTAAAATTCATGAATTATTGGGGAATGAAAATTGACGACAAATTTCCGTTTACACCTGTCAATAAAACTCAAGTTCACAAAATTGATGAATTTATTTGATCGTATAAATTGACACTAACGGCGTGCCAATGGTTTTCCGAGTATTTTATTTTCGTTATTTCATTACATATGGCGGACTAATTAAAATTGTGCCCGAAACAAACAATTTTCGAACAAAAATGACGGTCAATTTTATAGTATGAAGAACCCAGGTCGTCATACAGAGAAATGAAAGTGATGATATATATATAAAATTCCAAATTTTGATTGGCAGCTTCTCATTTGTTATAATTCACTCAGCTCTATAAACACTCGTTTTATTTTAGGGGCTGTATAAACCCAACTTTATATCGTCCACCGCTCTCATTTCCTACCTATTTATTAATCAGCTTGTCAAAATTCCGCCTGGGATAATTTAAGTTTCTTTCTCAAGTGTAATATTTTATTTAGTATGTATGAAATTATATTTTAACATAGTACTCCAAATAATGACATGTTCTTTTGATTATTAAAAAAATTGATGGAAAGGCAGAATTTATCCCTATTCACGTAAAGAGTTCTGCTGAATCTCGTCTCGGGTTTTCTTTAATTATTTTTGTTCGCTTACATATCTCCATATTCCCAATAAACAAGTATTTCATTGATAAGTGAATTAAATAATTAAATTAGATTTTTTTATCACTCGATATTATTTAATGTTATTTCCTTGTTACTGTACTATTTTGAGCAAGCTTAGGTGTTAACAAAAAATATAACAACTTTGCAGCAACAATTTTGAAGTCCACTTCAGTTCAAGAAAGAAAAATTACCAGAGGTAACCTAATATTAGACGATTTTTGATGAACCGTGGTATACATGATGTTTAAATGAACAATGGTCTATTTCGTGCCAAAATTACTTCACGTTCCGTCAACTAATTATGATTTATAAGGCCCAAATCCGACCAGTCTTGGGTTTCCATATATGGAGTGAAACACCCAAACACATAATGGAACTTTTAGATACTGTCCAAAAAAAGAGCCATTCGTCTCGTTGGTGATACTTCATTCACAAGCTCGCTCACTTCTCTGGAACACCGCAGAAAGGTTGCCGATCTGTCTCTGTTTTATAGATATTTTCATGGACGATGCTCTTCCGAAATGTTATCAATCGTTCCACCGTCAGCGGTCCCATCGAGACTGACCCGTCGAGCTCAGTCCTCACATCTACATGCCGTCACTTTGGAGACAATCCGAACATCTCTTTATCAGCATCGTTCAAAAAAATATAGGCAATTCCGGGATAACATTTTTTCTACTCCCTATAACACGCATTTTCATTAAAATTGTAAACATTTCAAGTAGTGAAGAGTTACCTTGCACACCGCCAGAAATTTATAACAAAGCAAAAACTGTCTATGAAAATTCAATTCCACCGAAAAAAAAAACTATGAACAAATATAAAGATAATTATCGACTGTTGATTTATAAAAGATAAACATTTTTTTATTTTATATTCAAGAAGTACTATCAAAAAAATTCAAATCTTTGTGGCCACAATGTCCCTATTGAAATTCATGTTGAAGTAAAGTTTGAACATAACTAGATTGAAATAAAGTTTTATTTTAATTTTGTTCTGGTCGTAGAAAAAATAATGTATGCAACGATCATGTAATTGCTACTAACACTCGCGCAAGAGATTAACGACAGTCGCACGAGATTTACGACGCTCGCCTACGTCTCGTGTCAACCCAAAATGATCGTTACATAATATACCTACTATTTATCCGGTATTGGCTTGGTTTAACTTACTATGGAAGTTGTAAATATTTTACACCGCAATGAGTTGGAGTGGGGCGCTATTATATTTACTTCCCCCTGCATGCCGCATTTTTATTTGGACCTTTTTCAGAAGGTAAACCCCTTCTTAATTTGTTAATTTGGTATGCATTAATCTATGTCCAAAGCACTAAAAATTGTGAAATCTTCAAAATTATAACACGCTGTGCTATAAAGCTTGTTGCTGGGAAACATAGCCAAGTTTTCAATTTTATCATATGAAATATCTAATAATACTCCATGTCAACAATACGCGGAATCAGATATTCATATAATACTTGATTAGGATGTAAGGAACATTATCTTAATCTAAAATTCATTTCCAAGTGATTTTTGAACACTTGCATTGTTTAAGGACACTCCGCTTTAAATTCTTTGTGCGCGAAATTGTGTTGTTATTGTTAAAATTGTCATTGTCAACCAGCTGCCCCCTTACGAGCAACCCTCAAGTCCTCGAGAGACTTGTCCGAGCTTGGGAAGATGCAGCCCTTACCTTTCAACGTGTGATGCCATGAAAGAGGCCGGTGACGTCGCGGTAAATTGAAACCGCGTACCTTGGATTAGCAAGCGGTACACTACCTACGCACCACCAAGACCCTCATTAATATTATAATATAGTATTAGTTGTAAAGACAAATTATTCAGTGTATCGTCAACTTATATTATTTGTTTAGAAAAAATAAGATGAAAATTCCCTGATTTAGGAAACTTCTTGATCAAACATTTCTCAGAAAGATTCATTTCTTAAGAAAGTTGTCGTTTATTTTATATGAATTAACTGTCAGAAAATGTAGGAATGATCATGGTCACAGAACCAATTTTTACAAAAAGAGGAAATTATTTCAGTGAGGCAGAAAAAGCAACAAATTTTGTCACACAAAGCACGCTCTCTTAAACAATTAATTAATTAATTATTAATTATTAAGCAATTATTAAACTATTGTAAAAAGTTCCTTGATTAATTTTTATTCGAGTGAGTCATTAAAAATTGGTGATGTGCACAACAGAAACAAACACATAATTTCAATATACTTGGACCATACGTCAAGAAATTCGTTAGCTCTTATTATTCCTGGGATCCTAAATCACAAAATTCGTCCGCCACCTTAATTCCTAAGATCCGGTAATAAATATTCAAAAGAATCACATCAAAATTGTCAGTAATATTTTAAATTCTTTGATTTTGAATAAAAACAAACTATTTCCTACCCCAAAATCCCCACATGGCAATTTCAAATTAAATCGGACTATGAATACATGCATTTTTCATTAAAAACTCTTATGGATGATGGAATAAAATTTGAGTTTATTATAAGGTTCCTAAACAATAAAAAATCAGATACTCCTGTGAAAATTCCACTTGATGCAGCTTATATAAGTATTACTTTTGTATAGGAGAAAATTTAATATTTCTCATAAGATGAAACTTAACCTAGATACTTTCCTTGTTTCTTAACGAAAATAAGAATAAAAGTGGTTTTGATCCCCTTAAAAAAGCACGGCACCGTGCAGGAGGTGTTTTGTTTCAGTTCGATTGTCAGAAACCCAAAACATAACATTCCCCGCGAGAGTTATCTTCGGTTCACAACATTATACGGATATTCGGCATCGGGCCTATAACTAAAGTTCGATTTGGTTTTGAAGCCCCTATTAATGAGATCGACAGCAGTACCCTCAGACGAAGTATAAGAGCTATTCTCTACATAGTACAGCAAGCTCCATGAATCTGACCTATGTCTAGCTGCTCGTTCCTCATCTCTGACGTTGTATGGCAATTTCTAACTATCAGTGTCTCCCCAAAAATACTTACTTCTGAAAGTACCTATACAAATTATCAGAACTCTTGCTTAAATAAGAAATGCTAGTGAGTATGGTATAAAACTTACATACACATTGGAAGTACTTATTGTATAATCCCAAATGACCATGTACAATGTACAATCAAAATGAACTCATGAACCCGAAACACTGCAACAATTCTCTTTGACTGTCCAATATATTTTTCTATGAAACCCTCAGATGTTCGCTGCCTTACAAGTTTCTGAAAAAAAAAATTCTCACTTGAAATGAAAAGTGGAAAAGGAAAAGTGGTAGAATTAGACAAATAAAACTCAACAATTGACCTTCATCAATCTGATATCTTGACATTGTAATACTCAAGAATAATAACAGAGGCATCATGCATCTCAATGGTTAATATTGTAGGTATATACATACATATATATATTTGGAAATGAATAGTATATTCTTCAACGAACCTATTATTCTCTAGGATAACAATTCCGAAACTCGTCTACGACTCGTTTCGGAATTATCCGAGAGAATGATTCTCATTATACGCGAAATTATTGCTTACAAAATTTGAGAAACTCTGACCAAAAACTGAGATAGTGTAGAACGCCGTGACAAGTCCAATGAAGCAAAGCCTTCTTGAGAAATTTGTTTGGTACATTTGCTGTTTTGGCATTGGTCTAAACCTCTCAGTTACCGTGAATCCTGAAAATTCTGAATCTGTCATTGGCCGAGTGCCGTTGAATAAGTTAGGATCCACGGTGTCTTGGAATCATCTTCATTCTTCAATCGATGTAGAATACAATAGTCTTAGAGAAACCCATATCATTTTCATTGTTACTGGTCTCACAGTTAGGAGCGGAGTTGGAGAATAATAAGATAAGAAGATTATATTTCAACAATAGTGAGTAAGGTAGTTCTGATTTTTCATATAGATGCAGTTACTTCACATAATGTAACCTGTAATGTCAGAACTGAAAGCAGAGTTTGCCACAGTTATCCCAACAAATTATGGCCAAACTTATATTTAATACTTTTTTACTACGTACTTAATTATAAAACTATGAAGGCGTAGAAGGACCAACAACAAAATCTTTTTCAAAAGATTTGGAATCGCCAATTGTCAATTTGGCAATTGTCTCTTTGAGCTGGCAATTGTCTCTTTGAGCTGGCAATTGTAAATTGACGGAAAAACAATATTGTTTTATGAAGTTGACAATGAATATCCTTTTGAGTGACAATTCACATTTCAAAGTGACAATTGCCAGTTCAATGTGACAGTTGCCAGTTTGAAGTGAAAATTGTCAGTTCAAAGTGACAATTGCCAGTTCACAGTGACAATTGCCAGTTCAAAGTGACAATTGACAGTTCAAAGTGACAATTGCCAGTTCAAAGTAAGAATTGCCAGTTCAAAATTACAATTATTATCAGGTGAAAGTGACAATAATTGTCAGTTCAAAGTAGCAATTGTCATTTTGAAATGGCAATTTCGAATGTTTTGAATAATATTTTGCTGTTGGCCCTTCTTTCTATGCTTTCGTAAAACAGAGAGCTACAGGTATCAATAAAGACTCTCAGTTCAATACAATTTTTTTGAACTTAGCTTATAGTTGTATAATCGATTTAATATTTTTTTAACTTGTGGTGGTATTATGCTTTCAGATTTGTATTTGTAAATCAATCTTTTTTTATTTTTTCTTGCAGGAACTTTCGACGGTGCTGTAAGCATTTCGGCACTTCAGTGGCTATGTAATGCTGATAAGTCATTCCATAAGCCAGTACAGAGGTTGTATAAATTTTTTAGCACACTGTACGCATGCCTGGTAAGATATCTGCTATTTCCATGGACAAAAATATACTTCTTCAACATTGAAAATAAGTTATTCATCAAAAGTTAGTAGGGTATTAAAACATCAAGACACATAAATTTTTTCATTCAAAAGTGAATACATATACAGGGTGACCCAGGGTTAAACCGCCAAACGATCAGTATCGGTTTTTAAGGTAAAAATAAGACTTTTTCTTCATATGAGCATGTTGTTGTTGTTTAAAATTGTTTTAACTTGCTTCGTTTTCGAGATACAGGGTGTCAAAGTATTAAGAAAAAATCAGTTTTTGATTCATTACTCAAAAACTTTGTGGCTGATTTTGATAAAAGTTGGCATGCTTATTTGCGGTAATAAAAGGCTTATTTGAATGTACTTATAATAAAAAATATACATATTTTTTGTTAAAATTTTGACACCCTGTATCTTGAAAACGAAGCAAGTTGGGACACATGCTTGTATGAAGAAAAAATCTTATTTTCACCTAAAAAACCGATACTGAACGTTTGGCGGTTTAACCCTGAGTCACCCTGTATATATACAGTGCAGCTTTTAATAGTCCCTCCCTGTTAACTTTTGAACGGTTCGACGTAGTAACATGAAAAAAACCGTTTCGAGGGTTTCACCAATACTACTTTTTGAAATGAAAAAAATGGTGATTACCCGACAGGGGGGGGGGGGGCGGGGGGACACATCAACTCAACTCATCCTCTTTACAACCATCAAATTTTTTTTCAATTCAAATTCGAAATATCAAATATAAATGCGGATTTGAATAATACTCATACCACGATAAATTTGAACGGTTTGATTTGGAACAATGGAACCAAAAATTTTTTGGAAGGTATTACCGGTACTACTTTTTGAGAGAAGAAACATTGCAATTACTCGACAGATGGCACTGGGGGCACATTAACTTAAAATTTCAAAAGGCATTAAAATCGAAATTGGGAAAAAAATTATAAACAAAATTCAAAAATATTTAGATGGTTGCAAAGAGAATTGAATTATCTTTTCAACGATGTCCCCCCATGCCATTTAAGAATTTTGATGACCCCCCCGCGCCCCCTATTGAACAATTACCATATTTTTCATTTCAAAAAGTGGTAGTGGTAAAACCCTCGAAACGGTTTTTTATTCATGTTTCTAGTGCGAACCGTTCAAAAGTTAATATGGGGGGGGGTTATTAAAAGCCGCACTGTACATATATTTATATATGCTCAAAGTTTACCAGCCTATTTTGATAAAATACAAAATTTAGTCTTGCAGAAAAGGCCTGAAATAATTTGCATATCAGAAACTCATTTAACTAATGATATTTATGATAGTGAGATTCATATTGAAAACTACTGCATTCTTAAAACGGATAGCGATAAGAAATGGTATAAAGATAATAGAGTGTCAGAAGTTTTGCTTACAAAAGGCATATTATTGGTTTCAATCAACAAAAATTCTTGTTAATAATAAGATTCTTATTATTACATGTTTATACCGATCTCCAAATGGTAGCTGTGTTGATTCAAGCGTCTTTGAAAACTGGTGTGAAGAAAATATTTGTGATAAAACCTGCCCTGTAATTATAATAGGAGATTTCAATATTGACTGGAATTCTGATAGCAGTGCCTGTACCAAATTAAAACAATATGTTATTGATGCTGGGTTGGAGAATATAGTTAGGGAAGACACCCGCCCTAATGTAAATGGTGAATCTCTTATAGATCTAGTAATAACTAATCGTTCTGACCATTACATTAGTAAAGTTATTATTTTTTGAAATCGCATTTGAATCGTATTTCAATTTTCTATACGATAACAAAATTTCAGACAATAATTTTCATCCAAAATAAAATTGCGGTACATAACGTTGAGCTCTGTTATGAGGATCCCTTACTATTATTCAGTTTTCTTTGTTATCCGTCTGTTGATAATAATGCGTTGATTTCAGGTACAGAGAACTTTTGTGGAAGGTACCTTGAGAGATTTGATAATTTCACTGGAACTCGTTTATGATTTGAGAGGAGATTTTGTTATGGATGAAAATTTTTGTGAGTAATTTTGTTATCGTATAGAAAATGTAAAGACTATTCAAATGAGGTATCATTCGACCCCCAATGCGAAATGGCGGCCCTAAGCCATTTTGAAAAATGGAAATATTTTTGGTGGCATCATTCAACCAGATAAAGTTTAAGAGCAAAATTCCAATCCGTTCAAAAGTTCACAGTGGGGTTACTCTAGAGTTTTAAAATTATGTACCGCCATTTTGTTTTGGCTGAATATATATTTTTTTAATTCTGCACTCATATAGAGAATTGAAAGACGTTTCGAATGAGGTATCACTCGACCCACCATGCCATTTAAAAAAGTCTTTCAAAATGGCGACTGGCCGCCATTTTGAAAGACAGATAAATTTTTGTGTCAAAAAGTAGGTTATGAACAACAATAGAACCAAAAAAACTTTCAACGACAAATTCCAATTCGTTCAAAAGTTAGCAGGGGGGTTACTTTATGGACACTGTATATATATATATATATATATACGTTTCTATAGTTATAGTAGAGGTGATGAAGAGTGTAAACCTGCTAAGCTTTCTGACCATAAAACTATAGAACAACATAACGGATTAATCTGGATTAAAAACCAAAAGTTACAGTTAAGTGTGTTCTACCAGAGAAGATACGCGCAGCAAGTGAATTCTAAATTTGAGTGCATAATCAACATAAAAAGCACCTGTCGTTTAAGCCCAAAGAAACTAGTGAAATACACAAAAACTGCAAGCAACAAAAACAAACTGGAATTGAACCTGAAGTTTTTTCTACATTTATTAGAGACTAGCCTTTGTTGATAAATCATCACTATTAAGAGAATAGAGGTAAGCTTGAGAATCACATTAAGAGGATACGGTGACGTACTGGATTAAATGAAATGGGAGAAAAATGTGGAAGTTGAAAAAATAATGTGAGTGATAAGGAAAAATTGGTAAACTGTGATAGTTGCCATACTATTTTCCATGCTAATGAAAGCTGCCCTAATTTGGCACCATCTGAATTCAGGGTAGTTATATTACAAAGCAAATCACTAATATTCTTTTGCAAGAAAGTTCCGCTACTGATAAGACAAATGGAGGAAATCAGAAATGATGTTGATGAATTGAAGGAAGAAGTTTAAAAAATTAAAATAAAGTACTGAAAGAAAACTTAATGAAAAATGAGAATAGTGAAAACAACTTTGATGCGGAGGAGTTCATGAATGATATGGAGGAAAGAAAACAGAGATCAAACAACATTATGATTTATTTTAAATACTAATGAATCTGATGCTGTAAAAAGGAATGATAGAATAGAAGATGAAAAAAAACGTGAAAGAAGTTCTGGCGCATGCAGACATTGCTCTTAATGAGTTCAAAGTAATTAAAATGGGAAAATATAACGGAGGAAAAACAAGTGCCATAAAGGTTATCTTAGAATCGAATGATGAAGCAGTAAACATACTCAAAAACCGTAAAAAAATGATAATATTCCTTCTGTCAGAATATTTGCAGATCAAACGACTGAACAACGAGAGTATTACAAAAAATTAAAAATAAAGCTGAATAACATCATAGCTGAATTCCAAAAATAGTGACTAAACACGATTTAAAAAACTATATTATGTAGCAGACAAAAGAGAATATACCCAATTGAGTTCAATGCAGATATTGTTTATTTAAACATAGAAATTTTGTTAGCTCACAAAAGTCAATTGATAGCTGACATTGTTTGTTACCATCCTGCTATTATTTTACCGAGTGAAGCTCGAACTACAAGAGAAATAAATAACCATGAACTTGAAATATCTGACTATTCAGTTATAAGATGTGATTCCAACTCAGGACACACAGGAGGTGTAATTATTTATATTAGAAAAGATATTAAATTTACAAATCTTAAAACCTATGTGCAAAATGGAAATTATTGGTGTAAATTTATATCCGTAAACTGCGGCAACACTAAATGGGTAATAGGAAGTCAATATCATTCACCCAGTGGAAGTCATGCAGCTTTTCTTGATCAAATGGAGATAATGGGTCTAATGAATAAACCTTAAGCAAATGATTTTAGTTCGAAAATATGAATAGGAAATTCATAAAATCTTTTCAACATTAAGCAAATGCTTTTACTTAGATTTCTTGAAACAGACCTATCTATTTTATTAACTAATGAGAGAGACAAACCTATAGTAAAAGCTTTTGCTAGTTTTTATTCATAACACCCAATATGTAAAGAAATAATTTGCAAGAATCCTCGAGCCGGTGATTTCAATTTAGAGTTCTTGACTAATGAATTTTATTAAAAAAAAAAAGATCTTTCAAATGCTTATGGTATAAATCAAAATGTGGAAACATACTAGAATAACTAACATTAGTAAAAGTTTAATAGACTATGTGTTGATAAATCAGGATAATTTACAAGTTAAAGTATTGGCTGAGCCCAAGCTCACTGATCATTCCATAATAGCCCGGGAGATGCTATCACTTTGAAATACGTCATAGTATGCACGCTGAATTTTTTATCGTTGATAGATCATGTGATACTCATCACGAAATCAATCGTCAGACCCTTCAGTAGCACAGATACAGAGTGTTGAATATGAAAAATTAAATATATTTCTCATTCATAACTTCCACAGTTTTGGAAATTTTACAGATTAATTCGAAGAAATATTTTTGTTCAATAAGAGCTTTATTTTAAAAGAAAAATTACGTTTTTAGTTGCCACCAGTGGCGTACAAAAAGGGTATATTGGTCACTTATCTTTCCTATTTTTTCCTCTACTGCTAAAATCAGGAAAACTATTATTTTGTAATTTCTTCATTCAATTTTAAGTAAAATATATAAATTGTTTGAATCCTAAAAAATCAATCGTTTTCAAGATAATTATGCTTTTATGAATACATACTAATAGTGAAAAAAATTGTTTTGCTGAAGTGAATTGGACAATCCAAATTGCTTCAGATTTGTACTGGATATTCTGCCAAAACTATCAATGCTACTTTCACATGAATTTTTTCACAAAGCTGGTTTCTTGCAGAAATACAGGGTGTTGAAACTGGAAAATTATAAAGCACTTTTCTCCTAACTAACATACAGTGTATCTCACTTCTCATGGAAACACCAAAATCTGTATTGGTGGTGAAATTGGTGATTGCGAATCCGATGGAGTTTTGAGCCTATATTGTTCCCTTATATAATTTTTCGCAAAACTGGCCAAGTCTATCGCTTCTGGCGAGCAGTGTATATCACTCAGATCAACTCCAGGCAAGATTCAGACTCATCGCTTGTACATCTACCGATCCAAAAATTCACAGAGTTCTACTCCAATAGTTACGGAAGATACGGGGGTGTTTCCTTGAAAAGTGACACAATCTGGGTTTTTCTGAAGTGAAAAATTTCCATCGAAAATCTGTACTGGTAGTATAGTGATTCTGAATCCGTTGAAATTTTGAACCCAAGTAAATTGGCCCCTAATTTAATTTTTCGCGAAACTGGGTAAGTCCATCGCTCCTGGCGAGCATTGTATTTCACTCAGATCAACCACAGGTGAGATTTAGAGTTCTTCTCAAATAATTACGAAAGATAGGGCGGGTGTTTCCATGAGAAGTGAGATACAGAAGAAAAATATTTTATAAATTTCCAGTTTCAACACCCTGTATTCTGCAAGAAAGAGCTTTGTGAAAAAATGCATGTGAAAATAGCATTGATATTTTTGGTAGAATATCCAGTACAAATTTGAAGCAGTTATTTGGATTGTACAATTCATTTCAGCAAAACAATTTTTTCATTAGTATGTTTTCATAAAAGCGCAATTATCTTGAAAACGATTGATTTTTCCGGGTTCGAACAATTATACATGTTTTACTTAAAATTGAAGAAATCAAAGAATAATAATTTTCCTGATTTTACCAGTGGCGTAAAAAATAGGAGAGGAAAGGGACCAATGTACCCTTTTTGTACGCCACTGGGTGGCAACTAAAAATTTAATTTTTCTTTTAAAATAAACCTCTTATTGAACAAAAATATTTCTTCGAACACTGTGGAAGTTATGAATAAAAAATAGATTTAATTTTTCATATTCAACACCCTGTATCTGTGGAACCCACCGCTACTCAGGGGTCTGACAATTGATTTCGTGATTAGTATCACATGATCTACCAACGATAAAAAATTCAGTGTGCATACTATTACTTTTTTTTCAAATTTTTTTGACAAGTTGCACAGCCTTCCACCGCTCCACCCACCGCGGTCGCGCGGTCTGATGCTTGGTTTAGTAATAAGTGGTATGTGTACTATAATAACAACTAAATTTCATCGTGCATACTATGACGTATTCCAAAGTGATAGTACCTACCGGACTTTATAATAACTGTTAAATGTTTTCGAACTGTAAGGGATGTGCACTCAAATTTTCAGAAGGTTAACCGATGAAAACCTGCATACCATAAATTTAAATTTAATTGATAGACAATTCCCACTGAATAGTATTGATGTTAACGATATTTTCAACAATATCAAGGATATTTTGGACAAAACCGTTAATAAGATCGCACCCGTGAAAACAATAACATATGGTGTAAACGACTTACCTTGCTATGATCATCTCATAAAAAAATTAAGGAGAGAAAGAGATGGTGCATATAAAAATTTTAGAAATATCTCAAACATAAGCAACTGAGAAAATTATAAACAAAACGTAACGCTGTTGTTAATTTAATAAAAAGAAAAAAACCGTTATTATAACCAAATTGACAGAAATATGCATAATCCACGTTTAATGGGGAAACGCTAAAAACATTAATAAACCCAAACCAGTTAATGGTTATTTAACGAACAAGTGCATTAATAAAGGCAATTAACAATCGAGATATTTTAATGTTTGAGATTGTTAATCGCCATTTTAATTCACGAGTTTGTTACAAAACTTTTCTGTCGACCGTAGTTTTCAAAAATACGTACTTAACTTAAGAGATCTCAGTATAATTTAACTTCTCTCTTCGAGCTCATCCCGGGGGATAAGAGGGAAGATGGGAAGAACGGCATATGTGCACTACGACCCCCTGTCGTTGCCGACTCGGGGGCCGCGCACGTTGCCCAGGAATAGCCTTGAGTCCCCACAGGGAGGGCGCTAGCCAGATCATCGATCATACGAGATCTCAGAGAGGTATCTGAAGTATCCACGCCTCCTGCATTGCTTATGCGTGGGTTATGTCTCCGTTCAATGTAGACACTGCGAGATATTAGTTTGGTGTGTGCAGGCTAGTTGGATGTTACTCCGGAAAAGACTATAAGCAAAAAACCGGATCTTGATACTGAGCGTTTGGTTTAAAACTTGAATTTCCTAAGCCGCCGGTTCTTCCCAGCGTTCATGGAAAACGTCGAGCGCTTGATAAAGAACTCCGCCTTGTTTGCGGGGTTCATTATCATAGGTCCTAAGACTAGTTAGGTCTCTAGTCGGTGGACTTCTGGGGAGAAAGTATTCAGTGTTGCATGCTAGGTGAACTTTACCATTACGCCACGGGACCATATATGGATTTGAGTGACAACTGGTGTAATGAACATTTTCTGAACCAATATAAAATGTATAAGAGCAATGTATGTTGGGTTGTATATAATCAGATCGTTGATTAATAGAAAATCATTCATTAACAAGGGTCATTAATCAACGATTTGCGTTAAAATACATCATAAATGAACGGTCGACGGAAATAATGATTTTTGCAATGGTGTGCAATTCGAAAAAAATGGTCAGATTTTTTGTGTAAGAGATAAAGGAGAGCTTTCTGAGCATTTTAATGATTTCTTTGTAAACAGTATTGATGATATGGTGTCAAGTATTGAAGATATTGAATTTCCTGGTAATATTAAGTGGTGTGAAAATAAATGCAGTAATTTTAAATTAGTATCTATACATGAGTTGGGTATGATTATGAAAAATTTAGAAAATAAAGGAAGTCAAATTTATGAACTAAGCAGTAAAATTGTTAAAAATAGCTTTGATGTTATTGGGCATGTGTGGTGCCACTTTGTGAATGTGTCATTGGAAAGTGACACATTTACCAAGGAATTAAAAATCAGCACTGATACACCTATCAAAAAGGTTGCTAATACTAGTAAAAGTGGTGAGTTTAGACCAATCAATTCTTTGCCATTTGTAGAAAAGTTATTAGAATCAGCAGTTTATCAACAGTTATTAGAATATATTAACTCAAATTGCTATTTATTAATCAGTCTGGTTTTAGATGAAAGCACTCATGTGAATCAGCTATACAACTCACTGTTACTGAATGAAAAAAAATGCGTATACTATAGCAGTATCATTGGATCTAAGACGAGCTTTTGAAACAGTAACTAGAGAGATATTATTGAAAAAATTAAATAAATACGGTATAGAGGGTAAGGTGTACAATTGGATTAGAGGATACCTTACAAATAGAAAACACAACAAAAATTTGTTATGCAATGTCGTCAGCTATTGCAGTAAATCATGGAGTTCCCGGGGTAGTATTTTGGGCCATTTATTGTTTTTAATGTATATTGATGATAGGGAAAAATATGTTGAATGTGACTACATTCATATATTTGCAGATGATAATCTGATATCAGTAAGTGAGCAAATTTAGATAGAGCAGTGATCAAAATAAATGATGTGTTGAAAAATAAGGATAAATATTTAAAAATTAATAAATTGAAGTTAAATGTAAGTAAAAGTAAGGCAGTGATAATTACTATACCTTATAGATATAAACAAATAAATAGTAGTAACATTAACATAGAAATAAACAAAGAAAAATTGAAATTTCAAAAGAATTTAAATATCTGGGATTTATGTTAGATATTCACCTATTATTTAGTAGCCACTTTGAATAGGTATATCAAAAAAAAAATCTTGAAAAAACTATATTTTTTTCCAGAGTGTCCCAAAACTCAAGTCTGATTTTCAGAATAATTGTGTACAAGACTATCATTCAACCTCATTTTGAATATTGCCCTACATTACTTTATTGTTTCAATTTAAATAAAATATCCCAATTACAAAAGTTGCAAAATCGAGCAATGAGAGTAGTATTGCGATGTAGTAGGTCAACTCCTGTATCATTGATGCTTGAAACTTTACAGTTATTTACTGTGGAGCGACGACTGACTTACTTAACTATGCTCTATATCTATAAAATGATACATGAACTGATTCCAACATACTTGGGTAAGTTTGTTATAACTGCAACCAAATTCATACATACAATACTTGAGGCCAGAATCATTTATATGTAAACAGACAGAGTACCACATATACTATAAAAAGTTTATTTTTTTAAAGGATTTATTCGGTACAATAATTTGCCACAAAATGCAAATGAGTCAAAAAGGATTGCGGAATTCAAACATAATTTGATTTTGTATTATAAATAAGAAAATATTTCATTACTCAAACAATCATTTCATTCAGTATTATATTTTATATATAGTTATAACACATAATTATACTTACATTTATGATATTCTCTATATATTGTAATGTAGGTATGTCAACTATATTATTTTTTTTAATTATGATTATCCTATTTTAAATAAATTAATCAAAAAAATCATATATATATATATATATATATATATATATATATATGGAACTAGTAAATAGTGGGGCTTTGCAGCAAAATCAAAGAGTACTACTTTAAAGTTTGTCCAAGCTTTCGGAAATTTAATAAATCATTTCCATCATCAGGGATACTACAAATTGCATGTGTAAGTAATATAAAAAAATATATATGTATTGTTAACTTACATCTTTGTTGAGATTGTGAGACGCGATGTTATTCAACAATAAGTGACACATTGTGCAAGATGAAAGTTGATATAAAACATGTAAAATTGGTAGGATGTCTTAAAATTTTTTCATAAAATACGTTACATTTAAAATTGTTAAAATTTTTTATTTTGACCACACCAGGCCGAAGCAATGCTCTAGGTTAGGAGAAGACAGACAGTTAACATGTCATACGACTCAGTCAGTGGTACCAATTTACAGTTACCAACCTATGCTGGAATCCGTAAATCCGATTTTTAATTGGTAAGGCGACACCTAGTGAGCTAGGAAGAAACCTGAATTGAGTACATTTGGCATGTAACTAAATGTCTTTAGTAGAATCAAATTTTTTGGACGAAAAGGAGTTAAGTTAAATGTATAAATTATTTATCAAAGTCATAAAATATTTGTTAATCAATTTTCATTGTTAATGGGTGATGGATTCTTATCCAACGTCAAAAGGTAGGAATAAATTTCACTCAGA
The DNA here is from genome assembly GCA_958298965.1 of Chrysolina haemoptera. Classification (NCBI taxonomy): domain Eukaryota; kingdom Metazoa; phylum Arthropoda; class Insecta; order Coleoptera; family Chrysomelidae; genus Chrysolina; species Chrysolina haemoptera. Next base: position 31,925,051 of record OY282584.1, read on the forward strand.
TGATTGATATCTCTTTTTTATTTATGCAATTACTATTTTCTGCTATAAAGGCCATTTCAAGAAAGGTCCTTTTGGATAGATGTGATTCACTAGCTAAGACCTTCGTGGCATCGTAATTCATATGGTGATCAAACTTGTTGACATGTTCAGCTAACGCACATCGTTCTGGATGTAATCTACAGTCACTTTTATGTGAAACGATTCGGGAGCCTAGAGATCTCGAAGTCTGACCAACATACATTTTGTTGCACGATTGACAAGGAATACTATATATTACATTCGTTTGAGAGAATAGAGAAAGTTTATCTTTAACTTTAGAGTGAATTGCTCTAATGGTTAGAATTGATTTATTTGCAATTTTCAAATTTGGTAAATCATTAAAAATTCTGGAAAGTTTGGGAGAGATTTCCTTTATGTAAGGTAAAGAACTGTAGAAAGAAATTAATGGTGCAATATTATTTTCAATGTTATTAATGTTACTATTATTATTATTCCTAATACTATTATTATCATTGTTATTCAATTGTGCAATCGTTTGATTACTTATATCAAAAGCGGATGAAGAATTAAACAAAATATTTTTGATCATGCTCACTGGGTAAGAATTTTCAAGAAATAAATTTAAAAGAATATCAAGATTTTTTTTGTGAAATTGATTGTCAGAGATTTTCAACACTCTATCTTTCATTTGTTTAACTAGATTCACTTTCATTGAATGCTTGTGGTAAGACCAATAGTTTATGTATCTTCCTGAGCTACATGGTTTTCTGTCTATCAGAATTTTGTTTTCTGATGACCGTATGAACCTTGTGTCAAGGAATGGAACGGAGAAATCAGCATCTTCAGTTTCCATAGTGAACTGAATGAAAGGATTGCTCTTATGCAGGTCCACAAACAATGGGACAATATTAGTTCACATTGCAGTATTTCTGAAGAAAATTTTATAAATCTTTTACAATTTTTATTTGATAATACATATTTCTCCTTTGATAATAAATTTTACAAACAAACTTTTGGAACCCCCATGGGTGCATCAATTTCTCCAATTTTGGCTGCTTTTGTAATGGATGATTTGTTAGACACAGTATTACCAGTTTTGTCCTTCAGACCCCATTTTATTAAAAAATATGTTGATGATATTATCCTGGCTTTACCAATTGACTGTACTGAAGAGATTCTCGACACCTTTAACAGTTATGATCCTTTCATTCAGTTCACTATGGAAACTGAAGATGCTGATTTCTCCGTTCCATTCCTTGACACAAGGTTCATACGGTCATCAGAAAACAAAATTCTGATAGACAGAAAACCATGTAGCTCAGGAAGATACATAAACTATTGGTCTTACCACAAGCATTCAATGAAAGTGAATCTAGTTAAACAAATGAAAGATAGAGTGTTGAAAATCTCTGACAATCAATTTCACAAAAAAAATCTTGATATTCTTTTAAATTTATTTCTTGAAAATTCTTACCCAGTGAGCATGATCAAAAATATTTTGTTTAATTCTTCATCCGCTTTTGATATAAGTAATCAAACGATTGCACAATTGAATAACAATGATAATAATAGTATTAGGAATAATAATAATAGTAACATTAATAACATTGAAAATAATATTGCACCATTAATTTCTTTCTACAGTTCTTTACCTTACATAAAGGAAATCTCTCCCAAACTTTCCAGAATTTTTAATGATTTACCAAATTTGAAAATTGCAAATAAATCAATTCTAACCATTAGAGCAATTCACTCTAAAGTTAAAGATAAACTTTCTCTATTCTCTCAAACGAATGTAATATATAGTATTCCTTGTCAATCGTGCAACAAAATGTATGTTGGTCAGACTTCGAGATCTCTAGGCTCCCGAATCGTTTCACATAAAAGTGACTGTAGATTACATCCAGAACGATGTGCGTTAGCTGAACATGTCAACAAGTTTGATCACCATATGAATTACGATGCCACGAAGGTCTTAGCTAGTGAATCACATCTATCCAAAAGGACCTTTCTTGAAATGGCCTTTATAGCAGAAAATAGTAATTGCATAAATAAAAAAGAGATATCAATCATCTGAGTGAAATTTATTCCTACCTTTTGACGTTGGATAAGAATCCATCACCCATTAACAATGAAAATTGATTAACAAATATTTTATGACTTTGATAAATAATTTATACATTTAACTTAACTCCTTTTCGTCCAAAAAATTTGATTCTACTAAAGACATTTAGTTACATGCCAAATGTACTCAATTCAGGTTTCTTCCTAGCTCACTAGGTGTCGCCTTACCAATTAAAAATCGGATTTACGGATTCCAGCATAGGTTGGTAACTGTAAATTGGTACCACTGACTGAGTCGTATGACATGTTAACTGTCTGTCTTCTCCTAACCTAGAGCATTGCTTCGGCCTGGTGTGGTCAAAATAAAAAATTTTAACAATTTTAAATGTAACGTATTTTATGAAAAAATTTTAAGACATCCTACCAATTTTACATGTTTTATATCAACTTTCATCTTGCACAATGTGTCACTTATTGTTGAATAACATCGCGTCTCACAATCTCAACAAAGATGTAAGTTAACAATACATATATATTTTTTTATATTACTTACACATGCAATTTGTAGTATCCCTGATGATGGAAATGATTTATTAAATTTCCGAAAGCTTGGACAAACTTTAAAGTAGTACTCTTTGATTTTGCTGCAAAGCCCCACTATTTACTAGTTCCATACCTAACTAGTCAGCAACGACTACCCTTCCTCTATATATATATATATATATACCGGGTGACCACGAGATGAGGTACGCCCCCCAAATTTTCTATAGTTTTGAAGGTACAGATTTCAAATTTGGTGTGTTGCTATAGTACTTGAATACGCATATTTTGAAGCCTCTACTGAAAATTGTCCCAAAACTCTTTTTTTTTTCAAATGTCACCCTATACATATTTTTTCATTATCCGAAATAGCACGCAATTTGTGATAACACTGTCTTTCAAAATTGAAAATCAGTTGAAAAATGGCGGAGATACAGTTGATTGTTCAATCGAACAAAGTTGGCCATGAAACTCAAACTTAAATCATCACAATTGACAAACGACATCAGAAGTTACCAGAGGAAGCTTCGAAGTGCGATACAGTTGAAAACTGAGGTTCTCATGTAATTGCAGCTCCCATATATTCCTACAATTATCAAAAATTGCTTAAAAACGGAATGGTCTCCATAAAGAAATGCACAGCTGCCATTTCTTAAATGGCTACATGTACTTTTCAATTTGTCATTTTAAAAAATCATAAATTATCAGTTTACTCGTGTGAAAAGTTTTGGAGAAATCCTAAAGGAAACGAATATACAATCAGGTTTCATGATGAGTGTTTCCAAAATTGAATGTTCTTCAACTTAAGTTTAAATTAAATTTCATTGCCAACTTTATTCGATTGAACAATCAACTGTATCTCCGCCATTTTTCAACCGATTTTCAATTTTGAAGATCAGTGTTATCACAAATTGCAAACTCTTCCGGATAATGAAAAAATATGTGCAGGTGTCATTTGAAAAAAAAAGTTTGGGGTCACCTCCAGTTAAACCGGAACTGGTAAATTTTTAGTAGTGCCGTTAAAATATGCGTATTCATGTACTATAGCGACATACTAAATTTGAAATCTGTATCTTCAAAACTATAGAAAAATTGACCTCATGGCCATCCGGTATATATGTTTTCTTAATTTCTCTAACTAAACATTCTTTTGTAGTTTTCGTGAGCAATATAAAATATTACATGGGACACATCTAAAAATTCTAAATTTTAACTGTCATTTATGTGTGTTTTTTTATTTATAACGACATGTAATGACTGAAATTCAAATAGTTGTCACCAATGGTTCAGTACAAGTTATTTTTTTCAAACATTTTATTTGAGTGAGTCAGTTTTAGCTTGATTCTTAGATATTTCAGACAATGTTTTTCCATTTGTTATTGATCAAATCAAAATAGATCCTGTAATGAAAATTTGCAAAATATTCTTGCCTAAATACCGTTCTAAAAGAGACGTGTCGAAATAAAATGTGGAGTTATTTTCATCTATTTTTAAAACCTCTTTTTGAAAACTCAAATAACTGAATATTTGGAACCTTCGGTGAATACAATTCATGAAATGTTGAAAATTTAATTATTTCAAGTGTATTCAAAGAATGTTCTTCAGCTAAAATATAATTTTGTGAAACCAACAGAAACAAACATAAGATTTAATTGAGAATTAATTTCTATAAGACCTTGAAAAGAAAGTAAAGAAACTAGTTCAAGTAAAATCTTCAAAAACCAAAGGATATTGTTAGACGCAAAAATGTTGATTCAAGCCCAATCGGCATTCACATACATATATTTATTGACATATATTATGTGGGTATTCTTTTCAGAGTCGTTCGGCAAGAGCAGTTTTCCAGTTCTATCCTGAAAATAGCGACCAGATGGAGCTGGTAACGGCTCAGGCAATGAAAGCAGGATTTTATGGAGGTGTAGTTGTGGATTATCCAAATAGTACCAAAGCTAAAAAATATTTTCTGGTACTCATGACAGGGGGAAGTCTGCCTTTACCTAAGGCACTGGGCACTTATGAAGATGCTCAAGGTGTTTATTACATGATTTTTAAACTGTTTCATCCATGAAATTGAACGGACATTTTTTTTGTAATGAAACCACTATAAGTGCATAATATATTTTATAAATTATCTCATAGAATATAGAAATATCATCAAAAGTAAATAACATCAAAATCATTACCAAGTTCCTTGAGACTTGAACGTTGTCATTTTCATATATTTCATGGGTTGATACTTTATAACAAAACAGGCTTCTCTTCCAGAGGTAGTTAAAATTAACAAAGAAGCTCAATTGGACCACTTGTTTTTTGAAAGAGATATTCGCCAAAAAATTAATCTGCGAAGGATGTCATCCCTTTGCACTGTTATCACAATTCCTAAATTTAGAATGGAAAATTAGGGTCATTCTTCTGAGATATCATTCCTCTCTCAGCAGTTTATTTAATTATTCATTCAGTAATTTTTTTTTCATTTATACTGTATAGAAACCAATAAACCTTTTACATGTATACAGTTTGGATATATCAGCCAATAGTGTGAATAATATGAATAAAATCAACATTATAAAACTTGACAGATAACAAATTCAATTTAATTAAACAACACTAGAAAATAAATCATAGTTCTCAAATGATGACAAATAACAACTGTATGTTAATTTTTAACAGGTGTTAATTCTCATAAATATTTAATATGGTTATTCTGTGAAAAAATATATAAATGTAGTGGTATCTCTGCAAGCTGTATGGCCTGTATGTTCATGTTCACACATATTAACATACCTGTTTATTTAAAAATTTATAAACGAGTAACAAAATATGTTAAATGGGTGAAAATTAACATAAAGATTACAGAATTACCACTATAGTACGTTAAATGAAGCTCAAAAAATGGCAAAAACCTCGCCATTTTTCGGAATAAGATGGTGCTTGCTCGTAAATAGAGGTTTGAAACGGTCCTTACCTCGCCAAATATTTATCGTACAGAAAATGCACTCGAAGGAAAATTTTTGCAATTGAAAAAAGCTACAATTCGATGCTTCAGAATTTTTTTCGTATCTCCAGTATTTTTGGAGTTATTTTGAAGAAAACGAAATTTCAGAAAATCGTTTCGCTTTAAGTTCCAATTTTTCAAAAATTAAACATTTCAAATGGAATACAAAATTTCCATTCCCGAGATGGGATGCCAACCACCCCGGATAAAAGCGCCCCTCGGCATGATATAGATTTTGATCCTTAGGCTATTTCCTACCTACAGTCAAAATTTAAAATAAATTGATTTAGGACGAAAATGTTGCCAGCCTAAGTGCTTCATTTCCTGGACTATAAGCTAATATATATATAACTATAAAAATAGATGACTGTTAGACTCTTCAAATTGCTAGTTAGTACTTGAGTTTTCTTTGTATTGAAAAGATCTATGTCATTATATTATTGAATATTATTTTCTTCTAGATCAGGTATAGGGATTTCACCTTGTAAAATTTGGAAATGAAAATAATTTGTTCATTTTCCATACATCTGCTCAAACAAGTCATGATAAAGCCCGTCATATGAAACTTGAAATGATTACTCATCATATTTTCAAACTGCATTGATCTCAGGAGCTTTTCTTGCACTCGTTTGATTGTTTCAGAATGTATTACAGTTTTATGAGTTTAAAAAAATATCTCTGTACATGGAAAAAATATCGGATATATTCTTTGTTTTTTTCCATTATTATTGTATGCAGTTTGAGAAGTCTGCAATAGTGTTATGAATATCAGCATGGGACCTAAGACTCGTTCGTCGGCTACAACTTGTCAGAGTACAGCTCTTATTGACCCCCCAACTATCATATTATAGTAGGTAATAAAAATTTACTTTTCATGAACGATTTCGCCGTTTCGAAAAATGTTTCAGGTTGCTCAATGTAAACATGAATCAAAAAATTAATGAGATGTATGTATCTATACTAGTTGTAATTATATGTTTGCTTTGAAAATAAATCAAACAATTTTCCACACGACCCTGGGGGTAAAGTTCCAGTGCGTTTTTTAGTGGTATCTCCTGTAGCCCCATTCTTCTATATTCGATTTTTTTTTGGTAACCTCTTCACTGTTTATTATTCTTTAATTTCAATATCAACATCAATATGATCTATTCTACGGACAGCATCCGAAATAAATCCGAAAAGACACATCGGAAGGATAATGGACACACCTTATTGCATACATCAAAACCAACAGACCACTTGCAGCAAATTCCTAAGGTTTCAAATTATTATCACTCATAATTTCGAAATAATTTGTCGCATATTTTCGAAAATAGTTGCTTGGTAACAGGTAGACGCCGAAAGCGGAGGGCTGTTATCTAAAAGCAACTCGCTTGAGGACTGTTAAGACAAATTATGAGAATTTATCAATAGTCGAGGGATATTTAGTAAGAATTTTTTTTTTCAAATAATTTGAAACCAATATAACACATTATTTAGTGAGAACGCAGAGTATTTGTCTTGAAAGAGTTTACCAGTCAATTTCAAGAAATAATTTTTGATGGTGGCCTTTTAAACTCTAATCCGTCTTTTTTCTTCATGTTTACGTCCCAATCTTTACGTATAATTGCGAAGTCTTCAACGGTACACCTTTCGTTCAAGTCATATTTTCTCACACCACAAAACTCTGTGAATTTTTTTTTCCACGCGTACTTTTACTTAATGTAGTAATTTTCACTTATAATTATATCTATTGAGTTTTTTTTATATTTGTATATCTGCTCGAAGTGACTGACATTTTAAAAGTGTAATTGAGTAAACGTCAAACTATGTTATTATCATGGTGGCACGATTGTTCATCAGTGATAAGTTACCGGGGCACTTCTCAGTTAAATGTTTGTCTGATTGGCTAACTGTGGTCACGTGATAACAAAATCGTAGATATGATATTATATGGATTTTTTTTTTCAACAGTAATTACACAAGTGGTAATTTTTTGATGATTTTAACTAGATGCACGAATCTTTGTTGCTATAGAATTCTCACGAGTGGACGAAGTCCACGAGTGGGATTTTTTAATTAAGTTAAAATTATCTCAAAAAAAATTATTACCACGAATGCAATTCGGCTTGATTATTTTTTTACCGGACATTTGTCAGTGTCATCGTGACAACCAAGTCAATAGCTAACTTTCTTATGCATTCATTTGAACAAATATCCAATCAAACAACGTATAATTTAGATACTATTGGTCGATTTAAAATGTTTTCTTATGACGATTGACTGACAGGATCGTATAAAAAATAATCAAGGCAATCATATAGTTCAAATCAAATCTAATATGCTTTATTGTGCGAAAAAAATAATCCTTATTGACAAAGCGTCATTTAATAAGTGGGCACAATCTCTATGTTTGAAAATATTCAAAAAACAAATATACCTAATGACTTAGTTGGACATGTTAACTGAAAATGGTTGTATATATACACAGACAAATAAAAAAATCCAGTGAGTACTAAGTAGTATCTCTGTCACAATAATATAAAAATTGAATAACTTAAACACATAAAACGTGTAAAATTGTTAAAATATAAAATACATAATTTTAAAAGTCAAAGTTGCTACGTATACATATATACAGTATCGGAAAGTTTTTATATTGAGTATGGTAGTTTCATGAGAGCGTAGAGAATGGCTTGCTATGTGTTAAGAGATCATTACAATTTCTCCTCTACTCGCTCGAGGAAGGGATATAAACGTGTGCTGTTATCGGTGTGTCGCGTTGCCACGTGTTCCTTTAATACGTCGGGTAGGGTATCAGGAGAGGCGCACAGTAGTGCGTCTCGTATTTATATAGTATTTTCATATCATTGCGTTCCTTGTTGCTCGCGTAGATGTCTGTCTATACTCCAGATGAAAAGTTTTCGATACTGTATACCACAGATGAAAAGTTTCCGATACTGTATACACATATAAATACATATACACACTTACATGAAAATGCATTAACAAATTTGTTATCAATAGCACTATATTTTGAAATTATATATCCTAATATCACGAACACAGAAGACCAATAACATTGTTATAAAATTACGTATTCTGAGAGAATTCGTTGAGATTATAACAAGCTTTCCCCATTAGAAACTTTTTGCCAGATTTCCTGAACCTTTGCCTATTTTTTTAAGTTGTTCTGGCAGATGATTGAATAACTTCTTACTTTCATAAATTATTTGATATTTAATGAAGAGCAGCGGGTATTATGTGTCGACGTCACATATCTAAAGTCTTTGTAGTTTCTTTCTTTGAACTAAGTACACAGTTTCCAAAATGAAAATGCAGGCCAGTGGCAATATTCCTTGGGAAAGAAATAATGACCTACATGAGTCCCTTGTACTGGCTATACATATATATCTCAAAGCTCTCTTCTGAAGCATAAACACCCTTTCAAATAAATAGTTCGCACACATTCCCCAGAAGCAAATGCTATTCGATAAGTGACATGTAAACATTCCTGGCGGCAGTTAATCCTAGTTCACTAGATGTAACCCAGTCTGCATAACAGCCAGACACTAGTTTTTTTGTTAAACCTGATATATGCCCTTCAAATTTCAGTTTGGCGTCAATATTCAACCCCAAGAATTTATTCATAGCTTTGTTGCTGAGACGATAATTTTCTATAAATACATTGTTGATGACACATACAATAATAATAAAAAGGGGCCTAGTACAGAGCCTTACGGTACTCATTTGCTAAGATGACACTTTGGAAACGTTCTGCCAGATACGATTCAAACCAGATCATAGATATAGGTACCTCTGAACACAGTCAAAGGCCTTTGATAGATCACAGAACACCACTGCAACTACTTCACCGTCATTCAATCTCAGGTACAGCTCCTCAAGAAATGCGAATATTGCATCATTAGTACTTTTAGAGGTCTGAAAGCCATATCGTTTCACCTCGTATAGATACATCTCATTCATTTTTGAATTCATAGTTATATTGAGCCGTCAGAAACATTTTATCAAACGAAATCACTGATGAAAAATCAATTTATTACTTTAATGTGATAGTTGGGATCAATAAAAGCTGAACTCTCAAAAGTTTGTAACCGAAAAACCAGTTAGGACCCATGCTGATATTCTTGACACTATCACAGATTTCTCAAACTATATACATTGTAAAAAATTGTATTCAAAATGGCTCGTTAGGGTGATGAAAATACTTTATTATTCGTAATGCCGTATAGAGAGTATGAATGTTTATGTAATATGACATCTTCAGTGTAAAATAATTAAATTACTAGAGGTAACGTTCACAAGTTTTCATCAGGGCACATGAATGAAGTGAAGATTACAGAAACTGGCATGTTCACAACTAGCATGTATTGTGTTTACGTCTACGATGAGTAGTTAGCATACAAGTTACTGACCACTGGCATGCTATTTTAATGATGTGTATTCTTGCCCTAATATATCGGTTATATAACTGGCATGTTCACAACTAGCATGTATTTTGTATACTCCTACGATAAGTAGTTAGCATACAAGTTACTGACCACTGGCATGCCATTTTAATGACATGTGTATTCTTGCCCTAATACATCGGTTATATTGTGGGTAGTGGGGGTAATTACCCCCCCCTATCCCAAGAATAGTTATATACTAGTATTTTTAAATTAAATTTAAGCCTTTACCCCCCAAGAAAAAAAATATTACGACGCCCTTGTTGAAATCTACAACGTACCAAAAATTACTGGGTTCTTTGATACATACAAAGCATTTGTAGTGAAGAGAAACACATAATGTGAGTCAGGTTGGCCGAGCGAGGCGCCAGATTTAAGTTCTGGTTCCCGAAAGGGAGCGTGGTTGAATCCCACACCAGATTTTTTTTTTTTTTTTCATTAAAATTCTTTTTTAGGCATATCCTATACAGCTAAAAGGGAGAAGCTGAAACAGCAACGCGGAGAAAGTATGAAAAAATGGAGAAATTGGATTTTGGAGAAAAAAGAGAGAAGGAGAATGCAGGGAAAACATGTTAGGGATGACTCCAAATATACTGGGAGAAAAAGGAGTGGCAGATTTTAATGTTAAAAAATAAATTACACAGAAAGAAACCATATCATTCTATTTATTGATTTCCGATTTTTAAAAACAAAGAATATATAAGGAGTTAACGTAAAACACTAAATAAGTGAAATAACATCCCTACGAATTATTTTCCCTAACAAAATCAAGAAACGTGCCGGTCGTGTCGGAAAAAAAATTAAAAAAAGCTGGGCCTGTCCGGGATTTGAACCCGGGACCTCTCGCACCCGAAGCGAGAATCATACCCCTAGACCAACAGGCCAATAATATTATGAATCTATTAGTTATAGGTAAGGTACTCAAGGTTGAGTTGATTGGTTCATTGGTGACCGATCAATAATCATTATTTGCATTATATCATTCCAGTGGCGAAGAGAGTTATTGCAAACTCACAGAATGTATACCGTATACGTCATACCTTAGCGCTAGGTCGATGTAAGGTATGCGTGAAAATGAGAGTTATTGCAGTTGCTCAGTAGGGTGTCATGCCAAATATCATTAGAGTTGCTATATTGAAATTAAAAAAAATAAACTAGCATCACTTTAATACACGTTCTTTCAACTTTTATCTTTAGATCAACTCACAACGACACTTCCTCGTAGAAGAATAATTTTGATAATTTACCTCTGATACTGATTTACAGTGTTGCCAATGCCAAATTATACACCAGTTATAACCAAATTATACGGTTTTATACACCCTGAGCCGTTCTCGATTTGGTCGTGAAAATTCAGTGTTTTTGACTGCGGTTCTGTTATTGACGTCATAACAAGGCGAGCGAATGTACTCGGTTATTTTGAATAACCGATTCCAAAATGACTTAAGATACAAGAACGTCCGACTCCTATGAGAATCAGTTTCGTACTCTTGGGCACTACTGCCATCTTGAGTAATCTAGTTTACTCTTCTTGTACCGTATAGGCGTATAGCAGTGTGATACTTGTTGAAGAAATTTTACGGGTTCTACCTCATACCACAGTCACAGATGAATACCTCACCTACACAGAAGCGAATACAAGCTTCCCGCCAAAACAAATTATCTTTTCACTGGCGCAATGCTAGGCTTTATCAATGTCATTTCTGCGCGGTAAATTCAAATTGGAACTTTACGTTTTTCATTCGAATTTGTGTTTAGAGGGAGAACTATAAAATTACGCAAGTCCACTTATCGGATATTTCCAAAGGCGGATCATTTGCAATTTTCTTCAACCGACAGTTTATCAAGCCATATATTCAAAACAAGGTCTCCAAAAGATCATAGGGCCGCCTTTGAGTGCCGCTGCTTTCTATTTGAGGGTTTGATGCACCAGGGCTTCTTATTCTAGTTTAGGCATTGGCTGAAAAATTACATTTGTCAAAATCTACCAATAGTAAGTCTAGAATAAGAAGCTTAACACTCCATAATGGAAAACGCCTAATAAGTTGGGTCCATTCAATTCATCACAATATATTCCATCATAACATCAAAAGAGAAATTATAAAGTATCATAATATACAGGATCAAATTCGTTATATACAGAAAACGTAATACAGAGAAACGAAAGCCGTCATAATCGTATTAAATCACAACGTAAAATATCCCAACGTACTTTATCATAATTTAAAAGTTCGTTACGTACTTATAAAAACGTGATCCGATCATATTCGCAAAGTTTCTTAATCGCATTGTATCATTGTTGTCGGGGACGGGGACCACCGACATAACCTTTAAACTAGTCAGGGTTCTCTATCACAAGAACCTGGCTGCTAGTATTCTTATCTTATGCCCACCACTCGAAAAACTCATCCAATCATCCTGAAATCGTGTTTGCGCAATGCGCAAGAGCCACCAAAGAATTTGATATTTGACAATCTGGGAGTGGGGAGACATATTGTTTTGTATTGTTTTTTTTTTTTATTGACGTGGCCGTTACTTGATGGAAATCCATAGTTATGATGATGTGTTCATTGGCGTTACCTGGAGTAAATAGATTGTTAAAAATGAAGTGGTTTGTACTTTGGTGTAAGAATTCGACAAAAAACATCCTGTAATGTTTCATAGGTAAGTCATAATAAATAACCATCTAAAGCAACAACTTTCATATACGCTAAAGCAAGAATTTTCATACACGCTATTTTAATTTAGGCTTGGTTATATGCTTTTTTCCATTATTTTTATTCAAATGCATTTGGCGGTAGGATTTATTTATTACTAAAATAGATCTTCAAATGAGAAAATCAATGCAAATTGAAACTGTTATGCATTGGTAAACTTTTCAAACTTTCATATTATTTCTATGGGCTCTATAACAGAATAGTGTTTCAGCATGTTTTCATGTAATATATCTAGTTATTTCTTATTTGTTTACGTTAATGAATATAATTTTCTTGTCACTGATGTTCTAGAATACCTAAGGATAGGTGCAATGAATGGTTGGAAACTATTAAAAGACATTCAGAACCGCATCCAGTCTCTTCGAGAAGAATATGTTCAGAGCATTTTGCTCCAGAAAGTTATTTGAATGTTCCTGGCAAGCTCAAAACATTGAAAGCAGATGCAATTTGATGAATTGATCTTTATTATTGAAAATTTAACTGCATAATTCAAATATAAAGTGAAGGTAATGTTAGATATACAATTAAAAAAAAACCTACAACTATGCCGTTCCGAAACACTAGAGATGGTTATAATCAGTCGTTTTTGTACAAGAAAAACGTTATTTGCATGTGAGGTCCAACCCCAAAAACACACCATATCCTAGCTGTGATCCCACCTGTCCATAGTACATGTTGGATGTTTGTTTTGTATTCAAGACTTCCATTAAGTTTCTGAGTAAGTAATTATGAAAATTAAGATTTTGGACTTAACGTTCTGTCAAAATGGAGACATGGAAATTTAATTTTGAGCTGCTTGATTATCACTAATTTCGATATACAGTTCTGAACAAGATAGAGTTAGCCAAAAACCATACATTCAACTTTTGGAAGATGTCACTAAGTACACTGTTTTTGTAGTGAAATATAATTTTGTTTGGGATACAATCACTGATGCATAATCAGCGTATATGGTAGGTGGAGTATCACATATTGACACGTTTAAGTCATTTATATATAAAATAAATAGTACCGGTCCCAACACTGAGCCCTGTGGTACTCACTCCAAGGGAAATGTCATTTGCTGACAATTGCTTGGGTACCTATTTTCCTTTTACTCCTACAAAGTGAATGAGGGAGAGGAAATATGATTCATGGATTTACAGTTATAAAATATTCTCGCCATTAAATAAAAACTCAATTTTTCAACATTCCACCTGCTTTCGTACTAGACCCGCCTAGACCCATAAATTTTTCCTGAAGTACGCCAATGTGATTCTGACAGATGACAGACACAATGCGCAAGTCCTATGACCACCAGTCAATTTCGTAATTGGATCAATTTCAATAATATGGATTTGGCAGTCTAGTTTAAAGGTTATGTCGGTGGATACAATTCATTCACAACAAAATAGGGAAATTGTACTAAATTGGAGGAAGTTGTACTTTTGTACTGAATGTTGACTGACGTCACTTCTGTAACGTACCGAGATATTACGTCAGATTGGTTCTCGTAATATAAATGGCTGGTTTCGTACTACTTTTTTCCATCCAATTTATGTGAATTTTGGGCTCAGACTTTCAGATATTACATATCGTCAACTGAGAATTATAGTGTTCCAAAACCATTTATTATAATTGCGTGATAATCCTAATTTTAAAAAAATTGTCATGTGGTCTGACAGTAGTGTCCCACAAAATTCAAATTCGATTTTCTCATTTGCTATGGTTAGGTACACCATTTTCTGAACTATAGAGATTCGGGAAATTTGGAACTGATAGAACACAAGTACATTTTGAGCAAGGCCATGGAAAAGGACGGTGCTCACATATCTGTCTCGAGCGTTTAATAAAATACTTGGAAATTGGGTCTCCATCAATACTGATGAAAATATAATAATCAACATGTCAACAACACAGAAAAAAATACATGAAGATGTATGTGTGTCTCTCGTCTCTACTCGACTTAGTATTTTTTTCAATTCGGTACTGTGTCAAATTTGGTTTTAATTATTTCTACCTAGATGAAAATATGTTATAAAATGAGTAAACGTTTTTTTTTAGTCTATATCCACAAACTAATGAAAGGGACACTTTCCGTGTTCTATATCCAAAAACAAAAGCATACCAGCTTTTGAATTCGTCTCAACTAATTCGCCTAATAGCACTATGGACACATTGTTACAGGTTTGTCCTCACTGACGGCAAATTCTACCTAAGGATATGTTAACTGAGAATAGTAATCAATTTTGAATCAATGATTGTTAGCATTGTAATAAGCATAGCATATGGTCTAAAAAAAATAATTGGTTGAAACATATGAATTTCATGAAGGTGTTGTCCCAAGTGGGCATGCTTTCCTACCTCAACAACAACCTAAACAGCTTGGAATGAATCAATCTTGAAAGATAGATTATATAAAGTCACAACCTTTATTTGGAAATAATTATAATAGATATGCTGCTACCAGCTAGCCATTCTACTTCTGTATTTCTTTGAATAATTAGGTACATTTTTCTTTTTTCTTATTGTAACCACCGAATAGACTAAATAATTAACAGCAATTTACATCTCAAATTTCGCGAACCAATGTGACGTAATATCTCGGTACGTTACAGAAGTGACGTCACATATCTCTACAAGTGTATGGGTAGCACTGTATATCGCCGGGACCGGGCTTCCGTAGATAATTCTTGAGTCTTGTCTACATCTTCTACATACTCAGACGGTACAGGCGTATAGTCAAAGATTAAGATAAGGTAAGGTATTACTCTACTCTTTGGTATAGTGTTCAGTGTTGAGAGTACTTTACAACACGTCACGTGTACTGTTGTAGTACAATACTTTCACTGTTACAGTACATATTTCGTGAAGTAGACACATTGAAGGTGGATTTATAGTTTGAATCGCAGCCGCTGCATCGATAATCTAACCTCAAACTTGGACAGCTGTTTCGAACTATATGGATCTTTTCAGCACCGTGCAGACACTTCTGAATGAATAAAAATTATGAAACCTAGAGCATTAAATAGTGAATTTCTCGCCAACACCAATTGGCTATTACTACAGGATCCGAAGAGAGGTCCTTCACCGTTCTGTTTAACGGATGAAATATACTTCTTATGAAGTTTCATGAATAGACCATCGACGTCGATGGAATAGACGAATACGCCTAAAATGGGTTGCCTATGAAAATGTGGTCCAAACTATATGCAGTAAGTTTCAAAAATTTGCACCATATGGAAAACTTTCTATTATGGATTTGTCGGAAAAATTTATTCTTCATAAAAATAATAAATAATTTAGGTCAACCCATATGGTAAGTTATTTCTTATGAATTGTTAAATGCTTTTTATTCAATTATAAAAAAAGTTTGATCATGGAGAAAGTATAGTTTGTTACTCAGTTAGAATGAAAATTCGTTAGGCCTCGTGCTCGCCTTCGGTTTGCGCTTGGAACTTTGTTACAGAATATATTATTATGTATCATCTTAAATTCTATACCTTGAATCTAGATTCATTCAGTATATTTATAAATATTACCTGCATGTTTTTAACATACATATGTTAGTTAGTTTATACATTTTTATGTTGTAACGGATTTAGTACAGGAGCCGAAGAGAGGTCGACCTTCACCGTTCTGTTTAACAGATGAAACATATACTTCTTGTAAACTTCTTGTGAAGTTTCATAAATAGACGAATACGCCTGAAATAGGTTGCCTATCAAAATGTGGTCCGGACTATATACAGTGAGTTTCCAAAATTTGCACCAAATGAAAAACTTTTTTATTATCGATTTGTCAGAAAATTTTATTCTTCATAAAAATTAGTACACTGCAGAATACGTGCATAAGAGTGGTCAAATTTTCAAATTTCCGAACGGTTTACAGAGGGAAACAAAAAATAGAATTTTGATCGAGAGTAAACTACGCTGGCTGTGATTCCAAATTTGAATATTGTTTTCAATTAATAATACTTTATTTCCACTAAGACAATATTACAAATTGTATGGGAAATTGTCAGAACATAGAAGGATGTAGAAAAAACGATTCAAATAACAATTAAGTTTATCTAGTCTAAAAATTCTGTCAACGAATAAAAACATCTTTGCATCAAAAAACTTTTTAGCATTTTTTTGAAAAGAGCAAGATGCTCTGCATTCCTTATGTGGTCAGGAAGTTTATTGAAAATTCGCCTCCCGATGTGCTCAGGTGAACTGGAAGTTTACTCTTAGTCTAGCAAAAGGTACATGAAATTGATCTCTAATCCTGGTGTTATAGTGATGAACGTTTTTATTCACTTCAAAATTTGACCTGTTTTTATATATATACAGACATATTTCAAGCATATATATAGATACTAATGTTAACATATTAAAATCTTTAAAGAGTGGTTTACAAGATTGTCTAGCCGAGACTTTTGCAATACATCGCAATATGCGTTTTTGGGCAATGAATACATCTTGAGCCATACTTGAACTACCCCAAAAACAGACACCATACCTAAGTCTGGACTCTACCTGAGAGTAATAAATATTCAGCAGCTGACTTCTATTTAAAACCGAGCGTAAATTCATGAAAAGAAACTTCAGGGAATTAAGCTTAGAAATTAAGTGTTGACAGTGGACATTCCAGTTCAGAAACTTGTCAAGAAAAATACCCAGAAACTTAACACTTTCGTTAGTCTCAAGATATGTCACATTGTCAACCATGAAACTAAATCTTTCTATTTTATTCTGTCTATTATGTATGCGGATAATCTCCGTTTTATCTGAATTGAAAAATAAATCATGATTATTAAAAAAATTTGATATCTGACTAACTGCACTGATACATTTATTTTCCAAAGTTCTGGTATCTGACGCAGAAATAATCAAAGATAAGTCATCAGCATAGGCCGTATAATGACACCCAGCAAATACAGAGTCAATATCATTGACATACAAAATAAACAGAATGGGGCCCAAAATGGATCCCTGGGGTACACCCATCCCTATGTTTAAAGGCTCTGAATCAATTCTTCGAATTTCATTATTTATAGTTGCCTGAAGAGACACATACTGACTCCGATTTTTGAGAAATGATATCCAGCTGAGCGAGACACCTCTTAGTCCATACATTTCCAATTTTCCTAAGAGCTTTTGGTGATTGACGCAGTCGAACGCGCGACTCAGATCACAAAAGATTGCTGCCGGACATTCACCTGCTTCAACATATTTTATGACTTCATTATATAGTGAAAACATGGCAGTATTTGTAGATTTTTTTTCGCGAAATCCATGTTGGATGTGGTTAAAAATGTTGTGTAGATTCAAAAAGGAATTTAGACGATCCAGGAATGCATACTCAAATATTTTTGAAAGTCCATATGGGACAGTTACTGGACGATAATTTTCTATCAAAACTGGTGATTTTTTTTTGAAAATTGGAGATACTTTTCCCATCTTCAACTGCTGGGGAAAAGTACCTTCTATAAACGACATATTTACAAGATTTGTTAATGGTTTAATAATAACAGGAATAACTTTTTTTAGTATGTACATTGGCATGCCATCTGCCCCCGAAGATTTCTTATTCTTCAGTTTATTACTCAACAAAATGATTAACTCAGTCTCTGTGAATGGTTTCAGAAACAATGTATAGGGGTTGAATTCATTTTTGTTTAAATGAATACTGTTGGTTATATACCGGTATTTGATTTGCCAAATCAATGGGAGCCTGAATGAAAAATTTATTAAACTCAGATACTATAACATGAGGATCTTCAATCAAACTATCATCTATATTGATGGCAATATCTTTATGTTTGTATTTTTTGTTTGTTAGTTATTCATGCACAACATTCCATGAAGCTCTATTTGTATTGGGAGAATCGAATATAATATCTTGATAGTATTTTTTCTTTTTAGTTTTCATCAAGGCAGAATTCTGAACAACATCCTTGAATGAACTTTTTGATAATGTCAATAATAAGGGGTATTTTACAATTGATCAAAATTTCTATTTTTTGTTCCCCCTGTACACAGGCAAATGTAATCCTTTCTTATTTCGTGTCAAAGAACTACTAGTGACCTCTATCAGTTTACTTTCGAACCTCCCTATTTGACAGATTACTCTCTGTGGTCGTGAGTTTCACTGTGACTTTGACGTAGTTACATATTCGCCATCATAGGTGAGTTCGGATTGGTTATAAGGAGTTGGAGCGGAGTGAGAGTGGAGCTAAAGTGGATAAAGACAGCTGGCAAATTTTGAAGCACCGCGGTTTTCTGTGTCCGAAGTTCCCGAACGACTTTTTTGGTAATAAAGAGAACCTGTATATCAAACTGTATATCTACTAACACAATTGATCACCTATTTTCAAATAATGATTTATCGGTGCTTCGACTTGACCTTGCTCGAACTGCATAACATCTTTAGGTAAAACCAGAGACCCAGAGAGAAAAAGAGCTGCTCTAGCTTGTGCCCTCATAGGTCGAGGTGGTACTTTTGGAGTCACTTCTATCCACTCCCGTCACAAAACCCGAACGCTGAAATTCGCACTCCTTGGACGCTTTTCATTATACCCGAACGCATATGGTGCTTACCGAGTGAATAGAGTCAAAAGAGTGAGCAAGCCGAACTCAGCTCATGTGGACGCTAAAGTATCACAAGTTGATCGAAATGTATTTACGTGTAGTTCAAGTCATGTCCGTTGAACAGCGCTACAAACGCATACTGTATACTTATTGTGGACTACATTACGAGATACTTCAACGTCCGAACACTTGGTAACACACCATTTGTATTCGGGTGGTTTCCACGTGGTTTCATTTATCGTTGATGGACTAAGTGGGGTAACAATGAATACATGAGGAAAGAAAATTCGCATACGAGGAAAGAAAATTCGCATTCGAGGACGCAATAGTATTTCGCATTCGAGATGCAAACAATAGATTTTCGAAAACTGCATTAAAACTGATATGAGAATAAAAAATTAATAAATAAGTATCTGTCATTGTTAATTGACATTTCGTGACATTTCGTGTTTGAACCAAAATGAACTATCAGTTATATTACTTGCATGACTATCGTACAGTAGTTATTGATGGGAATTCAACATAAGGAATACTCCCTTTGGTGTCCAATTTTGACTCAATAGATAAATACATTGAAATTACTGTTTTCGTCAAAATTCCCAAGATTTTGGCTATTGTTTATGTGCATTTTGTTAAACCTGAAATAATTATTGATAAGTGAGGAATTTCTAGTACATATAAATGGTGAATATTCTGTTCTTCTGTTGACATAATGTACTCGAGAGTATTTCAATTTTTGCCACTTTGGCGCTGGCATCTAATGTTAAATAGGGTCACTGGATCCAGAAGGCTTTGCTTCTACGGGTACGGCCAATGGGAGGAGTCTATTAGTTCGAATGTCAAAAATAACCCTCAGAAAAAGTTAGGTTAGGTTAGAGCCAACGTTTGAACTACCCACACATGTCAATTTTATGATGTACGAAATGTTCAAAAATAGTGGAATCCGGAATGATATGTTCATAGATAAAAGTTTATTATGTTAATAAAATATTTTCAAGATTTATCTAATCAGTAATACGGTAACGGAAAATTCTTGGTTTATTGATCCAGTTGTTACAGTTGTGTAGTATTGTTTACTTTCTACTGAAAAAAATTATATATCTTTTTCTCATGAAAAATGAAGTATTGATCAGTGACAACCTACAAAAATACCGACAATAAGGTCCCTTGGCGAGAATTCCTCGGAATTTTAACCTTGGTTCTATTGACCTAGTTAATAATGCATTAAATCAATTAAAGAATAGATTGAGATCTGTACTAGCAATATAAAATATATACTGCAATCTATTTGAGGTATTCTGTATAAATTCATTTAGTGAAACTTTCACGTAGCTTTGTATTATAATTGTAGTTGTTGTAAAAATGTTATAACCATATAAATAAATATCAGATTCGGTTACCAAAGGTAGGTTAAAGATGATGCATCCGAGGCAGCCTTGAAATTGCTATGATTTTCTGAGACCTGATAAACAGAGCGGAAGAACGTCGGGAAGAACTGTACGGAGAAATTTGCGAATAGCACTACTGTTGACTGACTTATCAAGCTGCATTTCTGTAGGCAATCCACTTCTGGATATGGATCTTACAAATAGCCAAAAAGGGTTGTGATCTTGTGAAATATTTCTTTTATTATTGATTGGATGCTTTGTAATTTGCTTTAGTGCACTAGGTTTTTACGTAGAGTCCGTACTATTTTTTAAAATTAATTTGTGTAAAAATTTTTCCTTCTTATATCATGCACCAAGTCGAGCATAGATATTTGGGTTTATCTGCAGTTGCTCTTTCTGGATACTTCGTTATGACTTGCTCCAACAATGTGAATTGTTTTATAGAGCAGATCGAGACAGTCATTAACATTCTCACATTTGACAACATCAAACCAATTTTATTTTTTATTAACTGATATAGTACAAAAAGTTACCTATTCGGTTGCCATATGCGGCTCAACAGATTGATGGGCTCTTCAATCTTGTGTTGTGACACTGAATGTATTTTGCAAAGTGAAGTATAGAATTTTGGTTCAGAAGTAACAATGGCACATTGTTCAAAATTAAAAAAACATATGTTTTGATTATTTTACTAAATACCTCAGAAGTGGTGATAGGGTGAAACTTAGGTATCACACTAGATGATAAACTCAACTGGTCAAAATACATCTGGGAATTTTTGTAGATCAAAAACTCACCTTTGATTATCATATTTGAGAAATTGCCAAATCAACTAAGAGGATGTTATGATTCATTATGAGAAACTAAAGACAATATAAAAACACCGAGCCTTCCAAAGCCATTTATTCACTGGTAAGAAGTATTATTAAAAAAACATAAATGCTATCGAGCAAGAAAAAGACTTTTGCCAAGTATCTCACATTCAAAATGGAAGGTGTACACTGCTAGATTGAAAGGCTTCCTAAAAACTATTTTAAATATATGGTCTCCGCAGTCTAATCATTTTTAATTTTTTAAATTTGTTTCTCACTTCACATTTTATTAATCGGGGACCTCGTCAGACATACTTCCTCCATCAACTCACAGCAAAATAATGTATGCTTTCTGCAGAGTATTTGGCAATTTTAAAACTGTTCATTCCGTTGATTGAGGTATGAGGTAGTCCAACTTTTTGTGTTTATTGAACTTCAAAAAATCATTACATAAGTACTCAAGTTCCTTGTCGACGACTCCATCTCTATGTTCCATAATAGCTGCTAACCGGGTCACAAGATAGGGCAAGGCCCGGAAATCAACCAACGCTTCTTTGAAATTCGAGATTATTGTATACCTCTCAATAGTCAATTTCGATCAATAACAGAATTAGAATTAGTAGCTGGTGTATATCCATTCAAGAGTAAAATATGAAATATTATTATACTGAACCAAAACCAAAAAGAATAAAACTGTCAAAACGAGTGTCAAATCTTATTTTTTTATATTATAACCACAGAACTATATCATAGTTCTGTGATTATAACCCAACTTTTTCGTCGCTTTTTTATTGGTGCCTTTGTGGGTTATTTTTGACATTCGAACTACTACAAGAGATTTGAACTATTAGACTCCTCCCATTGGCCGTACCCGTAGAAGCAAAGCCTTCTGGATTCAGTGACCCTAATGTTAAATCCCTAATAGGCTATTATGAGTCAGGCTTGTCAATCTTAATTGAACTTCTTATCGACTTTGACGAGTAGTGTCAAAATTCAAACTATTTCTGTCAGTAACGCGCTTTTAAGATTTTTTTAGTGCAATTAGTGCATTGCCTTGTACGACTCTTTTATGTACAAAACTACGTCTTTTACGTTCCAGAACAAGAAAGAGCCACTTCGCTAATCGCTATTTGAGATTTTAACGAAAATGTCAACAATTGAGTTCAGTTTCCGAAAAAGAATAGTTTGATTCTGTACTCAATGTAAAATGCAAAATTTGTCTGGTATGTCAGCTTTTCGTAAAAAGTTCAAAATGCCGTTTGCCGTATTTCTCCTGGCGAAAAAAATATGTTTACTCTTAAGTCCTGTATGTTTGTTAATATGTTGGTACGTGTGATATTCTAGAAATACAAGAAATACTCAACCAAAGGTGCAAAGTCAAATCTTACAAGACTTCCATAAAAAAAATCAAAGTGGTGATCAAGGCCGCCGTCTTGAGAGATATAGGTTAGGTTAGGTTAGGTTTAAATGTGAGTGAGCCCATATCAGGCTCAACGACTATCTACAATAAAAAGGATTCGCGATCACCATTGGCACCAGATGGCGCTTCAAAACTCCGGGAAAACAAAGCTAACGTCACTTGACAGTTGACGTTGTTTATTTGATATTTTTTGAATTCTTGGAATTTGTCTTTTAGTTCGAACTTTCGAATTCTCAACTTTGGATTGCTTCTTGCTTCTTCAGACATGCCTGTGGTGAAGATTAGTTTGGCTGAAATTTTTCAGTACTTGTGCGGAAAAAGTAGGCCTGTAGTTGAAGGGGAGGCAGTATTCAATGCCAATCATGTTTTGCTATGTGAAGTAGAGAATGTTGAAAAGCGACGAGTGTTTGGACTTTGTCTACAAAGTTCTGCTTTGAAATCTCCTCCTCATGAAGTGAAACTTGAATTGGGATCTCTAGATACATCAGTGACGAAGTGGAGCTGTAAATGCAGTTGCAAAGCAGGCCAATCTGGCTTCTGCAAACATGTAGTTGCAGTGCTGCTGTATGTTAATCGGTGAGTTTCCTATGAATATTTTCAATTATAGGTAAAGAACGTTTTCTTTCTTTTCTTTCAGTCATGAAGAACTGAACAAGTTGAGCTGCACTGATGTCAAGCAAGTCTGTGGCAGAGAAAAAAAAAATGTTGAGTCAGTTTATGCTGCTGAAGGAGCAGTAGACTTCTGGCATTTCCAAAAGAAGCATCGATATGAATTCAAATCCAATGAAAACGTAGAAAAAGAGAATTTGAAGTAGTTACTTGAGTGTAATATTTGTGATAGTGTGAAATACCTTGTGAATTTACAATGATCTTAATTTTTAGGCAAACCATCCTCTGCCATTTCAGTTTTCCATAAAAATGCAGCCACTGTAGAAATCCAAAGGTTGTATTCGTTTCGTTATTTTAAGGCAAATATCGAGCCCATGCAATTCATGCTGAAAAGCTACACCTTCTTTACTTTGTTGGTTCTTTTTCTTTCGTTTCTTTTTTCATTTCAGGTGCTTGACTTCTGTTGAGAACTCTAAAGAAAATGATAAATTTGCAGTATCTGAGGTCAAACTCTTACTGAAGTTGATGAAAGCCTCAAAATCCATGGCCAGTGTTCATGTAGATGAGGAGTGGTACCCACAAGCCACATGTTGCAAGAAGGTTCTGTCTGAACTGGGAAGGGATGATATATTGAGAGCTCTAATGTGTGAACAGGGTTCCAAAGTATGGAATGAATTACGTAAACTTCGACTCACAGGTAAAATGTTATTAGAAAGAGTCTAATCTTGAAATAATTTCTTCAGAAGGCATTATTAACATAAAAATTTAGAATTTATATGACATTTCTTAATGGATTATTTCAGACTAATACTTCCCTATCGAGTCAAAATCTGTAAATCTTTTATACAGTAAAAAGTAACAACCATGTAATGTATCACTTCAATTTTTCCAGTGCTGTATATTTAGTAAAAGAAAATATTTTGGAATTAACCTACACATTAAAATTTCGGTTCTAAATTTCACAAAACAAACTGCTAAAATTACTGAAATAATAATTTTAACAATTTTCCAGGAACATCAATATACTCTATATATACTTATAAAAACAAATGTTTTGAAGAAAAGGCAAAGAGCCTATTCTGGCCCAAAGGATTCACTAACAAATATGTTGAACATGGGAAACGGTATGAGAAAAAGGCTTTACAGTCATTCAAGATTAAATATCCAGAAGTGTCTCTGGTAGCCATAGGATTCCTAATAAGCGAGAAGTATCCTTGGATGGGGTATTCTCCGGATGGATTCATTTTTAAAGATGGAAAACCACATGCACTGCTAGAGATCAAATGTCCTTTTCTTGGTAAACATATTCAATAATTTTACATGTGAATTTTAATTTTTTTTTTTTTTTAGGCAAGAGCTATTCACATAACGATGATAATTTCATGAAGGCTTGCGACTTTCTCAAATTTGAAGATGATCAAACCCCCAAAATGAAAGAGAAACACAAATACTATGGTCAAGTGCAGCTGGGAATGGGTATTGCTGGTGTGAAATGTACACATTTAGTTATTTACTCTTCTTTTTCTGACACTTTCTTAGAAATTGTGGTTGGTTTCAACGAATCATTTTTCAGGGAATTGATAAGTAATACCAGTGAAAAATATCTGAAGCATATGTTACACGAGTATTGTAAGAATAAGAATTCTTTTTGCTAATTGATCATGATGTTTAGGAATAATTATTTGGTGGAAATTTTGAATACTGGACATTTATGAACTATTCTTTCATCTTCAGGACAGAGTATTTGAAACAATCAAAATACATATATGTATTTTTTTACATTCATAATAATGAAGAAGCCACCTTAAGAATCCTGAAGAAGAAACATTAGAACTTCAGAATGTCAACTATTCGGAAAATATTCCACATCCTGATTGAGTTGGTAATAATAAATTGAAGAAGTAACCACTTCAGCACACATCAGTCATCAACACCTATATGCGGATTTCGATAAGTATTACCTTTAGTTATTGAAATGCACATATTGGTGTTTAAGTGTTGTGAAAGGGTTACTTTTATAATTTATTATTGTGACCACAGCACATCCATTCACATTCATTCGTCTTGATTAATTTTTGAATAAAATAAAGTATTTTTAGAGGTCATTTTTTATTTCATTGAATACCTATGCAAAATAAATGTTACTGTACCCAATATATGTAAATATAGTATACATGAAAATAATTTGATTAACAGTTTCATTATCGAATATCAGATGAAAGCTGGAAATGAAATACAAATATTGAACACAAATGTATAATTTTTGCAAGTAAACGTTGACAGTACAAAAATACAACCAAAACTATCACTTATTCTTATGAAAATTACATTTAAAAAAATTGTAACTGAAATTATTCAGCAACCAACAGAAACTATACCTCAAAGCTGACACAACACAAAAATACCAAATTGAAAAAATATGTTACCTAAACTTCAAAATAACCCATTTGAAACTTTGAATACTCACGATAGTGGCATAGCTTCTTGGTAAATTCTGAACAAATGGGATTTTTCAATGAAAACATTATTTAGCTATTCCTTTCACAGGAAGCCCAATTTACAGCATTAATAAATATACATAAATTGAGCTCACACATACTTGAAACAAATTATATATTTTTCTACTACAGTACGTAAAATAAGCTTTTACGCACTGCTGACAGTGCGTAAAGTGATACTTTTTCGCACAAGTGCGTAAAAAAATCACCTGTGCGTAAAGTAATTTTTTACACATTGTTCATACATTCATGCAATTTTGAAAAATTCAGTATTTTGCGTCAAATATAACTCGGAAGTCTTTATTTAAAACGACGACAATTCATAGCATTCAAATAATGATATAAATGTTACAATTTGGCAATATAATAACTGTCGAAGAAAAAACTTTGTATGAAACACTTTCGTAAAGCGCTTTTTTGTTGAACTCGGCTACGCCTCATTCAACAAACTTCACACTCATACAAAAAAGTCCTACTTTACAAACTTGTATCATAAATAGCTATTATATCAAACAAGAAATATACATAGAACACTAGGAGCTAACATCACAGTAAGTCAAGGGTCTGGTTGTGTGAGGAAGTTAACTCCAGTCAAGCTGAATATAGAATGAAAATATTTTTTTTTCAAAACCGGTCAGAGAACAATATGGGAGGGGACATGTTGACTAAACCACCAATAATGGTCATTACATGATCTAGATGTGGAATTAGGTACCACTTGATTTGTGATGAAATAATTCCAAACATTTTCATGCGCTGTATTGCTCGCTCAACATGAATTCGAGCCCTTGCCATTTGTGCCGTTTGATCTGCTTCTTCTTTTGAAAATTGTTTCTTTTTCTTTACTTCACTAGGCATTTGCTCTTCTACACTGGTATTTCAGTACAGTCTAGCACAACTCTGGTATTTGAAAATTTTTTGAAGCACTTTGGCATATTTGCCACAATCTCTTCTTTACTGGGCCATTTTATGAGTGGTTTCAAAACTGTTGCAAGAAGTGATAGAGTCCAATAAAAGTATCTGGTACATGTTGTATAGGAAACATTAAACAAAATGGCTAGGCAGCGAAAACTATGGTTGCATTTCAGCTTCGTCAACACAAGAACTATTCTCAATTGGAGATTTTCTGGAACCTCTTCTGCATTAAAATTAAGAATGTTTTCACAGCAAGTTTCAAGAGTTTTCACAGTATTTCTGTCAACACCAGTAAAACACATCATATTATAGTCTGACTGAAGATTAGCACTGAAATCATATAAACGAAATGGTGTTTGAACAGATTTGTCTGTTAATTCGTTAAATTCATTGGGAAGTGGTTCCGTGTTACTGCCATACTGATGTATATGCCCTGGGACTGTAAGTGAACCAGCTATATCCAATGAGAAGCAATCTGGAACTGATGAAACATCTCCAGATCCTGAAACTTCTGCACCATCGACAGTGTCTAACCTTGAAAAGTATTGAAATTATTAAAGGGTATTACAATTATACAATATGTGTTACCATTTTCTCCCAGATCGGTTAACATTTCGTTGCCTCGAACTAGTTTGTGGAAGTTTTTGAGATGGAATGACTCCTTTCTTCAATCGTTTTAACGAATTGCCTCTTTTGTCTAGAAAGTAATTGGATAGATTCACGACAATTAGGAACAAAAAATATCTTACTAGGAGTGAAATCTTCCAAAATAAAATGTTCACTGCAAACACACATATATTTACTAATTGGTTTCCCGAATTTCAGTCTAATTCCCCATATTTTCGCTAATTTCTGGTCTCTGGGAAAACAGTGCATAGACACATTTGGAGATAAGTAATTATTGCACTGCGGCACTGAACAAAAATTTTTTGACTTACTAGTCATATCATAGATATACTTTCTGCATTGAATTAAAAAACTCGCACCAGATATAAACCGATAAAGAAATAATAAACAATTTGTTAACACGGGATCTTATGGCAGAATGTTTGTTTTCCCGGAGTTTTGCGTTCGAATTTCGAAATGTAGATGTCGCCCACTCCGTGGTGATCGCGAATAGCCCAATTCGCTGATTTTATCTGCCAACCCCCCCGCATGCCCCATCTGTGAGTGACGTCATCGGGCCTACACTCATGTTGGTTTGCCATAAGAGCCCATGCATTTTTCTCGGTTTTCAAAACGTTTTATCTCGGAATTTATAAGGCAAACCTGTTGATTTTTCTGGTGTTTCTGGATGGTGTGTTAATTTTCTTTTGCTCAATTGAGTTCTTAGAACTCTAGATGCTCTAGTTTGCTGTAGATAACCCATAAATTGAACTGATGCTAAGTGCGATTTTGAACATCATTTCGTGATAGTGGTGGATTTATAAACTCAACTAAACTTAGAATTAAATTAACAACTAAGAATTAACAAAGATAAATACATTAAAACGCCATTAGGGGTTTATATACTTTCATCTGTCAATTAAATTATGAACTAGCAACTAAGAAGATGGCCATCTTTCATCTTTTCAACTAAGAATTAATTTTCTTAATTGAAAATGGAAGTGGGCATGCGCAAAATCGGCGAAGTGACATGTCATTTGTCATCGAAATTAAATTTGTTTATATTTTTAGTGATGTTTAAATATTTTCTTGCAATAAAAAATATAATGGATAGTGAAGCAATGTTGAGCACGATGGATCTTCTTATATCTGACATATTGACACTCATAGAACATAATTCTTAATTTTTTAGTTGACGTTTATAAACACCTTCTTAATTGCTTAATGTTAATTCATAATTGGTAATTCCAAATTCTTAGTTTAGTTGAGTTTATAAATCCACCATAAGCCCACAATAAGGCACTTCGATTTACTGAAAATGTATTAGTGTGAAGTTATCCATAGTTTTCCAGCCATACTTTTTATGAATTGGGAGAATGTACATGCGGCCGTACTGCGGCGTTGCCAAGTTTTTTGAATATCCCTGAACTGAATACTTATTTATTCGTTAATATTTTTAGCAGAAATTATTTATTATTGTTCATTATTTTTCGACCCTGATCCATGCATTCAATATGAGAAAGCAATTGAAATATGATTTTTGTTGCATATGAGTGATTTATGATGGATTTGAACTGGAATATTGGTAATGATTTGGTAGGGAATATCTTAAATATTATAACTGAGATAATCCTGGTAACCCGCACCTACAGAGTCATAAATCAATTTGGAACGTCTTTCGGGAGACCGACAGGGATAAAAACTGTGATTTTAGATAAATATTTTTTTTAATACAGAAACGTTTGGAATAAGGCAAATATACCTACAAAACAATTTGGGGCGCCGTAGGAGAGACAGGATCTCTCATTTTTTACATATTTTTGCTGATAACTCGGTTAATACTGAACGAATCACAGAAAAAATTACACCTAAATAATCCTGGTAATCCATAGAATGCCCCTGTATCATCAGATCAATTTTTAGCGGCACGAAATTTCTTCTGCGGTTATATACCTCGAGTTATCTCGGTTATTAGTTGATGTGTTAGGATTATTCAATCATAGAGAGGTTTGGTTATATGAAAGGAACACGAATCAATTCTAAAATCAATTTGACCCCACGTCGAACAAGTAGAAAAAACACATTTTTCGAAATTCATGGATGGGTATTAGCTCGGTTATTAGTGGCTGTCTTAGGATGATTCAGTCATAGAGAGGTTCAGTTATATGAAAGGAACACGAATCAATTCTAAAATCAATTTGACCCCACGTCGAACAAGTAGAAAAAATATATTTTTCGAAATTCATGGATGGGTATTAGCTCGGTTATTAGTTGCTGTGTTAGGATGATTCACTCATAAAGATGTTCAGTAATATGAAAGGAACACGAATCAATTCTAAAATCGATTTGACCCCACGTCGAACAAGTAGAAAAAAAAAGTCATTTTACGAAATTCATGGTTGGGCATTAGCTCGGTTATTAGTTGCTGTGTTGGGATGATTCACTCATAGAGAGGTTGTAATATGAAAGGAACACGAATCAATTCTGAACTCAATTTGACCCCACGTCGAACAAGCAGAAAAAACACATTTTTCGAAATTCATGGTTGGGCATTAGCTCGGTTATTAGTGGCTGTGTTAGGATGATTCACTCATAGAGAGGTTCAGTTATATCAAAGGACCACGAATCAATTCTAAAATCAATTTGACCCCACGTCGAACAAATAGAAAAAACATATTTTTCGAAATTCATGGATGGGTATTAGCTCGGTTATTAGTGGCTGTCTTAGGATGATTCAGTCATAGAGAGGTTCAGTTATATGAAAGGAACACGAATCAATTCTAAAATCAATTTGACCCCACGTCGAACAAGTAGAAAAAATATATTTTTCGAAATTCATAGATGGGTATTAGCTCGGTTATTAGTTGCTGTGTTAGGATGATTCACTCATAGAGAGGTTCAGTAATATGAAAGGAACATGAATCAATTCTAAAATCAATTTGACCCCACGTCGAACAAGTAGAAAAAAAAAGTCATTTTACGAAATTCATGGTTGGGTATTAGCTCGGTTATTAGTTGCTGTGTTGGGATGATTCACTCATAGAGAGGTTCAGTAATATGAAAGGAACACGAATCAATTCTAAAATCAATTTGATCCCACGTCGAACAAGTAGAAAAAACACATTTTTCGAAATTCATGGATGGGTATTAGCTCGGTTATTAGTTGCTGCGTTGGGATGACTCACTCATAGAAAGGTTTGGTTATATGAAAGGAACACGAATTATTTCTAAAATCAATTTGACCCCACGTCGAACAAGTAGAAAAAACATATTTTTCGAAATTCATGGATGGGTATTAGCTCGGTTATTAGTGGCTGTGTTAGGATGATTCACTCATAGAGAGGTTCAGTTATATCAAAGGACCACGAATCAATTCTAAAATCAATTTGATCCCACGTCGAACAAGAAGAAAAAACACATTTTTCGAAATTCATGGATGGGTATTAGCTCGGTTATTAGTTGCTGCGTTGGGATGACTCACTCATAGAAAGGTTTGGTTATATGAAAGGAACACGAATTATTTCTAAAATCAATTTGACCCCACGTCGAACAAGTAGAAAAAACATATTTTTCGAAATTCATGGATGGGTATTAGCTCGGTTATTAGTGGCTGTGTTAGGATGATTCACTCATAGAGAGGTTCAGTAATATGAAAGGAACACGAATCAATTCTAAAATCAATTTGATCCCACGTCGAACAAGTAGAAAAAACACATTTTTCGAAATTCATGGATGGGTATTAGCTCGGTTATTAGTTGCTGCGTTGGGATGACTCACTCATAGAAAGGTTTGGTTATATGAAAGGAACACGAATTATTTCTAAAATCAATTTGACCCCACGTCGAACAAGTAGAAAAAACACATTTTTCGAAATTCATGGTTGGGCATTAGCTCGGTTATTAGTGGCTGTGTTAGGATGATTCACTCATAGAGAGGTTCAGTTATATCAAAGGACCACGAATCAATTCTAAAATCAATTTGACCCCACGTCGAACAAATAGAAAAAACATATTTTTCGAAATTCATGGATGGGTATTAGCTCGGTTATTAGTGGCTGTCTTAGGATGATTCAGTCATAGAGAGGTTCAGTTATATGAAAGGAACACGAATCAATTCTAAAATCAATTTGACCCCACGTCGAACAAGTAGAAAAAATATATTTTTCGAAATTCATAGATGGGTATTAGCTCGGTTATTAGTTGCTGTGTTAGGATGATTCACTCATAGAGAGGTTCAGTAATATGAAAGGAACACGAATCAATTCTAAAATCAATTTGACCCCACGTCGAACAAGTAGAAAAAAAAAGTCATTTTACGAAATTCATGGTTGGGTATTAGCTCGGTTATTAGTTGCTGTGTTGGGATGATTCACTCATAGAGAGGTTTTGTTATATGAAAGGAACACGAATCAATTCTGAAATCAATTTGACCCCACGTCGAACAAGCAGAAAAAACACATTTTTCGAAATTCATGGTTGGGCATTAGCTCGGTTATTAGTGGCTGTGTTAGGATGATTCACTCATAGAGAGGTTCAGTAATATGAAAGGAACACGAATCAATTCTAAAATCAATTTGATCCCACGTCGAACAAGTAGAAAAAACACATTTTTCGAAATTCATGGATAGGTATTAGCTCGGTTATTAGTTGCTGCGTTGGGATGACTCACTCATAGAAAGGTTTGGTTATATGAAAGGAACACGAATTATTTCTAAAATCAATTTGACCCCACGTCGAACAAGTAGAAAAAACATATTTTTCGAAATTCATGGATGGGTATTAGCTCGGTTATTAGTGGCTGTGTTAGGATGATTCAATCATAGAGAGGTTCAGTTGTATGAAAGGAACACGAATCAATTCTAAAATCAATTTGATCCCACGTCGAACAAGTAGAAAAAAACACATTTTTCGAAATTCATGGTTGGGCATTAGCTCGGTTATTGTTTGATGTGTCATGATGAATAATCCATGAGAAGGTTCTGTCAGATGAAAGAAACATCACATAATCAGTTTGGTCCGGCCTCGAAACGGTATACTGATTTTCAGTTTTTTCCACCTGGTTAACTTGTATGTTTGATGGTTCTAAACCAATCATGTCATGATTTTGAGGTAGTTGTTTGGTCAGGACTCGATTCAAACCGTCCATCTATCATTTATCACAGAGGGAATTTTCATAATTAAAAACCCAAAAACCTAAAATATTCCAGCTCTACAATAGATTTCCATAAAAAAACATATTCTGTTCTTTGCAATTTTTCGATCAGACTATTGGTTCACGAGTTATCATATAATATGTTTTTTCTACTTGTTCGACGTGGGGTCAAATTGATTTTAGAAGTTATTCGTGTTCCTTTCATGTAACTGAACCTCTCTATGAGTGTATCATCCTAGCACAGCAACTAATAACCGAGTTAATGTCCAACCATGAATTTCGAAAAATGTGTTTTTTCTACTTGTTCGACGTGGGGTCAAATTGATTTTAGAATTGATTCGTGTTCCTTTCATATAACTGAACCTCTCTATGAGTGAATCATCCTAACACAGCCACTAATAACCGAGCTAATGCCCAACCATGAATTTCCAAAAATGTGTTTTTTCTACTTGTTCGACGTGGGGTCAAATTGATTTTAGAATTGATTCGTGTTCCTTCCATATAACTGAACGTCTCTATGAGTGAATCATCCTAACACAGCAACTAATAACCGAGCCATGAATTTCGAAAATTATGTTTTTTCTACTTGTTCGACGTGGGGTCAAATTGATTTTAGAATTGATTCGTGTTTCTTTCATATAACTGAACCTCTCTATGAGTGAATCATCCTAACACAGCCACTAATAACCGAGCTAATGCCCAACCATGAATTTACAAAAATGTGTTTTTTCTACTTGTTCGACATGGGGTCAAATTGATTTTAGAATTGATTCGTGTTCCTTCCATAGAACAGAACGTCTCTATGAGTAAATCATCCTAACACAGCCACTAATAACCGAGCTAATACCCGTCCATTAATTTCGAAAAATATGTTTTTTCTACTTGTTCGACGTGGGGTCAAATTGATTTTGGAATTGATTCGTGTTCCTTTCATATAACTGAACCTCTCTATGAGTGAATCATCCTAACACAGCGACTAAAAACCGAGCTAATGCCCAACCATGAATTTCGAAAAATGTGTTTTTTCTACTTGTTCGACGTGGGTTCAAATTGAATTTAGAATTTATAACTGAACCTCTCTATGATTGAATCATCCTAACACAGCCACTAATAACCGAGCTAATACCCAACCATAAATTTCTAAAAATATGTTTTTTCTACTTGTTCGACGTGGGGTCAAATTGATTTTAGAATTGATTCGTGTTCCTTTCATATAACCAAACCTCTCTATGAGTGAATAATCCTAACACATCAACTTATAACCGAGATAACTCGAGATATAAAACCGTGGAAAAAATTTCGTGCCGCTAAAAATTGATCTGATGATATAGGGGCATTCTATGGATTACCAGGATTATTTAGGTGTAATTTTTTCCCGAAAGACGTTCCAAATTGATTTATGACTCTGTAGGTGCGGATTACCAGGATTATCTCAGTTATAATATTTAAGATATTCCCTACCAAATCATTACCATTATTCCAGTTCAAATCCATCATAAATCACTCATATGCAACAAAAGTGTCATATTTCAATTGCTCTCTCAGATTGAATGCATGGATCAGGGTTGAAAAATAATGAACAATAATAAATAATTTCTGCTAAAAATATTAACGAATAAATAAGTATTCAGTTCAGGAATATTCAAAAAACTTGGCAACGCCGCAGTACGGCCGCATGTAAATTCTCCCAATTCATTAAAAGTATGGCTGGAAAACCATGGATAACTTCACACTAATGAAAATGTTTGTAGAAAATTGTTGCAAAGGATGGGTTCATTTTAATAAATAGGATTGAATGAGTTTTATCGAAAAATTGGAGTGACATTCGATAATATACCTATGACTGAGGAAGTTATTTTAAAAGAGAAGTAGGTATTAATAATTGTTGGTATGACTTGTGTGAAGTTAGCGCCCGACGCTAGCGCCCAAACTCAGCGCCCACCCCCCACCACCAAGTCCAGTTCACACCGGCGAAAAGAACAGAATGCTGGCGCTGGCGCCCTTATTTTAATAAAAACTGCTTACCTCCTAAAAGGAAATAATTTTTTTTCAGAGACACACTCTTGAGACACGATGCTGTTTGATGGAAAATGTTGAGAAAGGAAAGTTGTATGTGACCTTAAATTTTCAAGTCCCTAAAATACCGGTGTTATAGAAAAAAATACCTCCACTCCTAACGGTGAATTATTTTTTGAGACACGATGCGGATAGATGGGAAATGTTGAGGAACGAGAGTTGTATATAACACCAAATTTTCAACTCCCAAAAGTACCGGCGTCATAGAAAAAAATACCCCCACTCCTAAAATTGAATTATTTTTTTTTCTCAGAAACGAGCTCTTGAGACACTATGCGGATAGATGGGAAATGTTGAGGAACGAGAGTTGTATATAACCCCAAATTTTCAACTCCCCAAAGTACCGGCGTCATAGAAAAAAATACCCCCACTCCTAAAATTGAATTATTTTTTCTCTCAGAAACGAGCTCTTGAGACAAGATGCGAATAGATGAGAAAAGTTAAGACAGTAATGTCTACAAGACAATTTTAAAAAACCTGTGTACCAGAAATTGTGGCCATATGGTTCCTGCATTTCCTGTTTTTCAGACTTCAGCAAGAAAAGAAACCACCAAAAGGATGAGAAATCAGAAAACTCATCAGACTGTATCTTCAAACCCACCCTGCTCTTAGTGAATGTGGGTAACCTTAATATATCTTAAAAGTCACCTTTTATATGATAATATCAATGTATTTCCTTCGTTAGATATTTTATGCATAGTCGAAACAGGCTGGAAAGAAGAGAAGGTAAACTTTTGTCCTATAGAAGACTTTTTTTGATAAACTGACGGAGGTTTTGAATTTTTCTTTCAAACCAAAAATGAGAATTTTATTTATGTGTGGATTTCAATTTGGATTAGTATAGACCTGAGCTTTTTATATAAAAGATATCCTGTTCTTGAACCATCTTATCGAGATTCAAAAAGAAAACACACCGATCTATATACAAGGTAAAAAAAGAATATTATCAAAATAAAATATTCAATTCCAACAATCCATCTAGTACTGCTTGGAAAGTGATAGATAAAATATGAAATAAAAATAAAAAACACGTAAACCTAGCAATAAGAGTTGATGATCAAAAAACAAGTAATCCCCACTTGATTGCCTCATCTTTCAATGTTTTTTTTTTCACAGATGCTCAGAAAAAAATAATTGAAAACTTGACCAACAAGAATAGAACTCATATATTAGATTGTAGAGTAATCTGATGATTCCTTTTTTTTAACCCATGAATTGGAAATACTTCTTAAAACAAATTGAAAAATAAAGGTCTTCCGGCTCTAATCCTATACCTACCTGTTTTTAGTGAAAAAAATTGTAAATAAGCCACTTACTCACCTTGAGAATTTATCATTCACTGCAGGCACGTTTCCTACCTGTTTGAAAGTGGTTAAGACTATTCCAATATTTAAAAAAAAGGACCAATTATATATACATTTTTATTGCGTCTTGATGATTTCTTAGAAATATATAAAATATTAACAGAAAAACAACAAGGGTTTCGTGCAGGAAAATCTATTGATAAAGCAATTCATTTATAGTCAAATTATCAAATGTATTGAGGCCGCCGAGTGTCCTGTTGGGATTTTTTGTGATCTCAGCAGGGCATTCGACTATGTCAATCGTAATACTTTACTATCGAAGCTATATGACTATGGAATAAGAGGATAACCTGTGAGTTGGATATTATATTTTTTGAAGTATGGAAAACAATTTGTTCAAATACAACATAAATTCAAAGATGTTAAATGTGTTCTAACTAGAGGACAAATAGATGATCAATTTGTAATATGCACAAGTAGACTCCCACATCAGATTTGGTATTTGTCTTTGGGGAACTATTTTTTTCTAACTAAATATTGAAAAGGTAATATAAGTAAGGTTCTCAGATATCTTAAAAGAGTTTCCAACAGTAGATGGGACACTTGGGCCGATACTTGTGGATGCAAGTAGTGTGTTCACTATACTTCCTTTGCTTCCTTCTTGATGGCCCTTTTTTCCCGAGCTGTTTGCTCTATTGCACCCTTTGTCATTCCGTCCAGGTTAATTTTTGGAACTGCAGTTTTCTTCAGTATTTTATTCAATGGAAGGCCTAAAAAAATATATTTGATTAAAACAATTGGGGTTTGTGTTCATTAACTCACCTAATAATTCACTCTTCATATCAGGTCTATAGATCTTTTGTTAGGTGCAAGCATATTTTTCGATGTTTTATGCGTAGGGCAAATTAAAATTGGCCGCAACGGTCCCATATTACAAAATACTAAACTTGGTTGGATAGTTTCTGGTCAGATTAATTATGAAAAATATTTTAGTTTACCAATTTTGTGTAATCTAAACATCAGCAATAATGAACTTCATGAACAATTACAAAAATTTTGGAAATTAGAGGAGGTTGAAAACAAAAAACTCTTCACTCGTGAAGAAGCAGACTGTGAAGAAAACTTTTTAGAAAACGTTAGGCGTGATTCTCATGGTCGGTTTGAAGTAGCTTTACCTTTAAAAGAAAATTATATTAAACTAGGAAATTCTGTTCAGACTGCAATTAAACGATTTAGTTTTTTAGAAAAACGGTTTTCTAGAAATCCCGAATTCAAAAAACGTTACGTTGACTTCATGAAAGAATATGAGAATTTAGGACACATGACTCCGGTTGATATTGAATCAGATACAGCTGAAATAAAATATTATTTGCCACACCACGGAGTATTGAAAGAAAGTAGCCTCACTACAAAACTCCGAGTACTTTTTGATGGTTCTTGTAAAACTGACTCAGGCCTATCACTCAATGATGTCTTGAAAATAGGCCCAACTATCCAATGTGAACTTTTCTCAACTCCTCTGAGATTTAGAAAACATAATGTCGTTTTCACGGCAGACATCGAAAAATGTTATCGTCAAGTTTATGTTCATGATGAATACCGTGATCTTCAACGTATAGTGTGGCGTGAAAATGAAAATGACAATTTGAAACATTATCGCCTCAATACTCTTACTTATGGCACAGGTCCAGCTTCATTCCTTGCGTGTAGATCGTTATATCAAGCTGCTATAGAAAGCCAAGGAGAATATCCTTGTGCCGCGGAAATAATAAAACAAGATTTTTATGTAGATGATTTAATTAGTGGACACAAAACAGTAACAGATGCGCTCAAAATGAAACATGAAATTACACAGATTCTAAGAAACGCGGGATTTCCATTAAGAAAATGGTTTTCGAATCGTAATGAACTTCTTGATAATTCAAGTCTTGAAAATTTACCTGAAATTGATATACCGAAAGATGGAATAGTTAAAACTTTAGGTTTGGTATGGAATCCAAATTCTGACTCATTCTCGTTTACATTTTCGATTGCGGATTTTTGTACAATTTCAAAACGTTCCATTCTCTCTTGCATATCAAAAATATTCGACCCATTCGGTTTGATCGGTCCTGTAACAGTTCATGCAAAACTCATATTACAAGAGTTATGGAAATCAAAATGTGACTGGGACGACCCCATTCCTGATGATTTGGAACAGATATGGAAAAATTTCTTTCATCAACTACCCGATATAAATTTAATAAAAATTCCTCGCCAAGTAACAATTAATGAGTTTGTTGATATTCAAATGCATATCTTTTCTGATTCGTCTGAATTAATATACGGCTCATGCGTATACATTCGAACTACCGATAATCATGGAAATCATTGTGTGCGAAATCGAAGGTTGGTCCTTTAAAAGAAGTAAATTTACCTAGATTGGAATTATGCGGTGCTCTACTGGCAGCACGATTATCACACAAAGCTGAAGAATCTTTAAAAATGGGTATTTTAAATAAAACTTTCTGGTGTGATTCCAAAATAGTTTTAGCGTGGATTTATTCTGAGCCTTCCCATTGGAAAACTTTCGTGGGAAATCGTATCGCAGAAATTAAAAAACTCACAGACTTTCATAGTTGGAGGTATGTGGAATCAAAAGATAATCCAGCTGACATAATTTCTCGTGGTTCTAATCCTAAAAGGCTCTCTGTAAATAATTAATGGTGGTCTGGTCCTGAATTCTTGAGGATGGATTCTTCATTATGGCCCGAGACTCCTATTATTAGAAACCTTGACTCTACTGAAAAACGTAAGAAGGTTCAACTTCCATTCGTTTCAGTTAATTACGATTTCATATTCAGTAGATACAAAACCTTCACGAAAACTCATAAAGTTTTTTCATATGTTGTGACCTTCTTCTCTCTTCGGGAAAGAAAAAGTTACTGTCCCATTAGCTATGGTAGTCATATATCAAATCTAGAGAGTAAATGGGCGCCACTCGGCTCTAATAATAATAGTTCTCAGGATCTTGTCCGATCCGAGAAAACAAGACAGTTTAAACAGTTGGAATTCAAAATAATATTCAAATAAAACACATGTTGTTATCAATTTTCAATCTGTCACTTTGTTAGAGGAAGTATGTATACTTGGGAACCCCTTGAAGTAAAACACTACCTTGCTTTAAACCCCGTATATTCAACAAATACCTTTTACCCTTTAATATTTTACACTATCTACATAGCAGTGAAATCCTCATCTGGGAAGTTATATTTCACGCCACAGAAGGTGGAATGCAAATATAGGTGAGACCACCTGACTTAGTGTCCCAAAAATTTATGAAAAATAATAATAATCATGAAAATACCTGGTCAATTTTCCAAATTGGATGTTGACAATAGCGAATGTTCAGTACTGTACATGGGCTTTACATGTGACTCTTAAAATTCAGTCAGATTACTAATATTAAAAAAATATTGGGCAGGTAAAGTTCATAGAATAAAGTTGAAAATAAAATAGTTTAACAGGCCTGATTGCCTAGGGAGCTAGGCAAGGTGGAGTCGGTGTTCCCACGATGATTTCACCATATACTGGAAGGTGGACTATCTTCCCATTCACCATAGCCAAGTACGAGATGGAGAGACGAATCACTGTGGGGGAAATAGCCCATCGTCCATTCCTGGATTACATCTAACTATGTCCAATTCTTGTAGACTGTGCCATCCTCCAATCCTCACAACCAAATACAAAATGGGGGGACGAAACTCATGGGATTATGGGAAATAGCGCAGTCTGCTACCTACAGGATCCTCAATCCTCAATCTCGTCTGCTTTTGTACAACTCCTAAACATCCTAACACTGCGTGAGAAGGTACTCTGTTCAAATTAGCATGATAGGGTGCTGTGCCACAAACTTCTTGGGGAGAGAATCAGCTTGGCTTTACAGCCTCAGAAAGAAGGGGGCGATTGCTCTACCCTGGAACCCTAATAAAAAAGGAAGTTGGGATTTTCGTTCAACATATTATCTTTTATTAGGTTCACTCACCGTACACGAAGGGATTCGACGGGTTACGCCAAAAATAACCATATAACGAAATCGTGCGACACGAGGCATCATTCAATAAACTTGACTAAACGATGCTTCCGCAATGGCGTCTAGATTGGAAAGAAAGGAAAGCAGGTCAGATGGTTTCCTAACGGAAAGACAAGGCTTTTTTTTCCTATTTGGATCTGCATCACGATCACCATCAGGACCTCGATTCTCGACATTTTTCTCACGGGAAAATTAATTAAATTCTCATAGGAATTATTATTTAGTATTCTCGACATGTTTCACTAGAAAGTGGTCCCATGAATTTCAGTGGTATATTTTCACCTTGTCTTTTTCCATACGAATTCAAATTCCAATGGGTTTTCTTATTTATTATTAGTCATCTGAAGGTTGAGGTTGGAAATGTTGGATTTATCATTGTGGCATTGTTGTGCTCAGAATTACTTATAAATAATCAGTGTAATCAGCATTCTTATTATTATAAAATCACTAGCAGCTAATATATCTGAACATGGACGAGCTGATACTTCTGGTTCAACAAGAAATTGTTGAAGTGGCCGAGGAAATGGCCGGAAAGAGATTTCTGGACAAATTGGCAAAACGGAGATCCATTTGATTTGTTATCAGATAAAAAATGTTTGAAGCTCTTTAGATTATCTAAACCTCTGGCACTGGATCTCATCCAAGACTTGGATAATTTTCTAGTACCTCCTACCAGAGAATCAGCACTGCCAAAAAAAATAAAAGTAAGTGGAACCGGTGGAACCTACATGGCACTCCTGACAAGAAACTTCTGCCAATTGATTGATCATTATGGATAATCAGTATTTCTTCAAATTATGAAAATTCTGTATGGAACTGAGTACATTTGAAAATATCAGTTTACACTACAAATACATTATAACATTTGAATACCTAAGAACCTACCTAACATTTTCAGGTTCTCATTGCTCTGAATTTTTATGCTGAAGGGAGCTATCAAAATAATATTGGGACAAATAAATATTTTGGGGCAAGCCAATCTTCTGTTAGCAGATGTGTTGCAGAAGTCACTAGTGCATTAAACAATAATGGAATTTTCAATAAATGAGTGTATTTTCCAAGAAATTTCCAAGAACTGGGGCTTAATAGACGAAACTGAGCAGAACTTTAATACATGTAGGTATGTACTTTAATTATTGTACTAATATTTATTCTTATTTTGCAGGTTTTATGAAGCGTATGGTATTCCTGGAATAGTTGGTGTCATTGACTGTACACATGTAGCCATACATTCACCTAGTGGAGACGATTATCCTGAACACATATATGTGAACAGGAAAAATTATCATTCAATCAATACACAATTGGTAAAATATATTGATGAACTCTGAGCAAATTTCACAAGATTTATAATTTTTAGATTTGTGATATAGATATGAAAATAATAAATGTAAATTCTAGGTATCCTGGAAGCACTCACGATGCCTATATTTGGAACAATTCAAATATTAATCAACACATTCAGCAGTTGAATAGAGGTGACAATAATTACTTCTTAATTGGTGAGTTGCTTTTTTAACAAGTTTATCATAACAACTATTTTAATATATTTTATGTACACGAAAGGTGATTCAGGATATCCTCTAAGAAAGTGGCTCCAAACTCAAGTTAGAGATCCTCCACCTGAGTCCCCAGAAGAAGAGTATAATCGTCGATTCCGTAAAGCCAGATGCACCATAGAGAGATGCAATGGTTTATTGAAAACAAGATTCCGGTGCCTACTCAAAGATAGAGTGTTGCATTATTCTCCAACTGTAGCATCTAAAATAATCGATGCATGTGTTGTTCTACACAATATGTGTATAACAAATAACATCCCTGTAACAGAACCAGGTGATGAGGAAATTTGGAAATGGATTTTGGAGAGCAAGTTGATGAGGATGATGAATTAGTTAATCGAAATGCTGATTTACAAGAAGGAAGGAGGTTGCAACGTCAAATAATTAGGAATTATTTTGGTTGAATTTTGTTTGTTATAGAAATAAGTTAATTGATACTTATTGTGCTGTTTTTGAATGTAGATCTCATTATATAGAATTTTCAAATACAATGTTAACCAATTCATAGATAAGCAGCCTTCTACACATTAGGCTACATTTTCGTGCCTGTTTTTTTTTTCTCAGTAACTTGGAAAATCTACAGTTCTACTTATAGTAGGACAGGCGATTTAGTATTTTATAACTGATAATAACAAAACTCAAGAAGAATTAACTGTTTATTCAGGTACAAAATAGACATTCTGTCAACAAAACGTAAAGGCAGTCAAAAAACATCCAGCCAACAAAAAATAACATAAAAAAACGATGCATTATCAAAATTCCCTATCGCATTTAAATTAAAACACATTAAATTTTTTTTCTGCAATGATCTCTAGAGCCTTGGCTATTCTTTCTTTAGCCTCCACATCTCTTTTGTAAAGGTCTATTTTTTGAGAATAGTACTTATCTTTGGAAGAAACTTTTGTCTCCAGAATCCGTGAAATATTCTGGCTAGTTTTCAGTGATTCTGAGAGTCTCTTGGCTGCAACCACTCTTGGACGCTTTTTATTTTCTTTTGCATTAGAAGTTTGAGAATTAAAATTTGCTTTATCCTGCAGAACCTCATTTTCTGTGGGTACTACTTCTTCTGTAATATCAGTAACCACGTCGGTAAACATATCACCTTTATTGATGTTGTAATCATGATCCTGAAATTGAAAGTGAAAATTATTGTCATTAATAATATTTCCAAAATATCAGTTATTATACAAAAACACTCACAAATATAACAACAGATTCTTGTACTAAAGGATCCCCATCTACAGCTGTTGGTTCCAGCAATTTCAAGATGTTCTCATCGTCTT
The DNA here is from genome assembly GCA_958298965.1 of Chrysolina haemoptera. Taxonomy (NCBI): domain Eukaryota; kingdom Metazoa; phylum Arthropoda; class Insecta; order Coleoptera; family Chrysomelidae; genus Chrysolina; species Chrysolina haemoptera. Next base: position 31,968,062 of record OY282584.1, read on the forward strand.
CAGTGAAAATCTTTACAGGTGGAACAAAAGGACCACCACCAGTACCTCGTGCATACTTCTTCATCTCACTAGTTTTCTTCTTAGTATTTTTCTTGAGATCCTGCCAAGTCTGCAAGAGTGATGATTATTTCAAATTCACTATAATATGATAATAGAATCTGACCCTTCTCCATGAGGTCCATTCTTTCTGGGTTCCTGGTATACTGTTCAGCTCATTGATAATGCTTATCCATTTGTTTTTCGCGATTTTATGAGTGAAGTCGTTTGTAAATTTGCCAGTCCTAAGATCATGTTCCTTTTCCATATACGAAATTAATAGTTTCTTTTGCTTCTCAGACATATGCCCACTTCTCTTTTTATCTTCCATGATGAGAATAATTGGTTTTCTTATGGTAAATAATGTTTTGCGAAGCCCCCAACCATCGGGTTTTAATTTTTGTATTCAAATTTTGTTTTTAAACGTTAACCTAAAACTTCACCATACCACTACCAACCCAAATCTTTGGATATATACAGAATATTCCTAGAAAATACCGATATTTGATTGGTTGAGCAAAGAAACTATCAACGACATACTTATCGTGTTTTCGATTCCACTAGGAAATAGCATTCCTAGTGTGGTCGAGAATTCTCATCATGATTCCCACGGGAATACGAGCATGGGAATCCTAACCAGTTGGAACGAATTCAACTGAAGTCGAGAATCGGGGCCCTGATTGGAATCATGATTAACTGTCAAATGCCAATTTAGATGACAGCTATTTTGGAATGCCATCTATCGGCAATTCCTCGAGAAATTATAGGGGTGCATTTGACTGTAGAAAAATATAACAAAAAAAAGGAAAGCTGGGGGCTGTTTTCTTTTCACAACACGGTTTACCATGCAATCAGTAAATGTTTCTGTTCACCAACTCCACGACACGCGTGCACAAGGGAGTCAACAAATGAAGTAAATTATCACTATCATTGACAGTTGTACCTAAGGAAAACTCAAGGTAATGACTCGTTTTTCCATATGAAACATTCGGTCTGAAAAGGTTTATGTAAATAAACAGTAATTTCAACAAGAAATGATACTCGTGGCGCCATCTAGTAGTAGTATGTCTCAACCCGGTTAGAGAACATTTAAAATTATTTTCTCAGTTTCACTACTTGGATTTTTCAAACGTGACAATGTGCTCAGATTCATAAATAATATCAGATTTCAAAAAGAAAATAAGTTTAAAGGTAATTTAACTAAATCTGAATTAGATAAAATATTTACTCTTCTTATGAAAATTTGCCAATCATCTATATTTTATCATGAAATTAATTCTCTAAGGGAGAATAAATCAATACCAAACTCGAGTAAGATTTTGTCTTTATATCCATTTCTTGATTCCTATGGCTTATTACGAGTAGGTGGAAGGATTGCATACTCCAATGAAAGTTTTGATAAAAGACATCCAATATTACTTCCAGCAAAACATCCGTGGACAGAAAAAATTATAAATTATGAACATAAAAGAAATTTGCATGCCGGTGTATTAGCCACTTTCGCTGCTATTAGAAATAAATACTGGCCAATACATGGAAAAGTACCGTTAAAACTGTTATTCGGAAATGTTTTGTGTGTTTTAAAGCAAAGCCTACCACTTTAAATCCTTTAATGGGAAATCTCCCAAAATCAAGAATAATTCCAAAACGTCCTTTTTCTATTGTTGGTATTGATTATGCAGGCCCAGTTCTCATTAAAGATGGCAAACTTAGATCAAGAAAACTGGTAAAGGCTTATATTTGTATATTTGTTTGTTTTATCACTAAAGCTGTACATATAGAATTGGCTGGCAATCTGACGTCTGAAACATTTCTAGATTGTCTGAAACGCTTTGTCTCACGACGCGGATTATGTACAGACGTACATACGGACAACGGAACAACTTTTGTAGGTGCCAATAGGCAACTGAAAGAAATAATAACCGAAATCAATCGTTCAGTTGACTCTGGAAAAACACGAGACCTTTTGTTGACAAATCATATCAATTGGCATCGTATACCAGCGGTCTCACCTCATCAAGGTGGACTTTGGGAGGCTGCTGTTAAATCAGCCAAGTTTCACTTGATAAGGATAATAGGAAACGCTCATCTCACTTTCGAATCTATGTACACAGTTCTCTGTCAGATTGAGGCAGTCCTCAATTCACGCCCAATTACTGCCTTATCCTCTGATCCAAACGACCTATCCCCCTTGACCCCTGCTCATTTCCTTGTGGGTGACTCATTGATGGCTGTACCACAGAGAGATGTCATTGAGATTCCTACTAATCGCTTGAAGCTATATGAACGTCTTCAACAAATTGCACAGCATTTTTGGAAACGATGGTCTTCCGAGTACCTTGTTTCACACCATCAACGTAGTAAATGGAAACGAAACCAACCTCAAGACCTGAAGATAGGAACATTGGTTATTCTTAGAGAAGAGAACCTGCCCCCACTTCAATGGCGACTCGGACGCATAGTGGCCCTTCATACAAGGAAAGACAATGTTGTACGCGTCGTGAGTGTCAAAAGCAAGGGAGGTATTTTTAAACGCAGTGTCGTCAAAATTAGTCCTCTACCTGTCGAATAACAGACATAAGATGAGACTATAATTTTCAGTTTTTGATATTTATGAACATTTTAAGTGAAACACTCTATGTTGATGTTGAAAGCTCTACCTTTCAAGGTGGGCGTAATGTATAATTGTATTTCACACCGTTTTTATTCATTATGATATGACCCTGTATTAAGAACTTTTCTTGCTGTCTTTTTGATGTATGTAATGTCAATAAAAAAAAAAACTTTAAAACGAACACGAATCCATTCAATCCAATAAATTCATATAGTGTTGGACCTCTGCCCGCTTTGTTTTTATTTTCTTTGGAATTTTTATATGTTTTGACTAAGTAATCCTTTGACTCACTAAATCATGGCTAATATGTTGCCAAACATACTTTCTTTTCACAGCATGATGTAAATTATCTTTATAACAGTCCACACTGGCTATGAGGGCTTTTGTTTCCTCATATGTCCACATGCGTCTCCCTGGCATGTCAATACTATCATCTATGCTTTCAGGGGTATCGTGTTTCTCAACTTCCTTAATAGTTGAAACATTTTGCAAGAAATGCCATCAGTTGATAAAAACAAGACTTATTATTTTATCCCGTGTTCTGATTCTTCCTCCATCTCTTGCCTGTCTTCCTCAATATCTTCATTTGTCCCAAATACAGCTGATATTGGAAGGTATACCAAGTATTGCATCTAAAATAAATTAAATTGCATGACATCTTTGCAACTATCAAAATATAAAACGAAACTGTAACCTCACAATTTCCAGCACAGGACCACAGAATACTATTATATTCAAGTCTTACATTTTGCTCACTACAACACTACCTAGATGAATAGCAGTGAGGTGAGGGGTGAGGGGGGAAGAAATTGTCTTATTTAATTCTGAGACAAATCTCATCAAACTATGGTAAAATGAAACATGTAGTACAACTGAGCTATTGAGCTGAGATGAGAATATTAGTTAATCTCAGGTGAAGTTGATAACAAGAATATATAACTTTATATCTGCTGAATTTCTATCCCATGCAAAATGGATCAAAAAACTTTGAAAAAGATAGAAAAAATGCTAAAGCTCGTATGACTAGTATTCGAAATTGGGTTGAAGAAAAAAAGGATGAGGAAATTAATCTTGAAGAATTTCAAATTAGGGAAAAACGTTAAGAGAAGCTTTCAAGAAATATAGTGTTGCGCAGGATGAGATCAGTGATATTGAGAATGAAAAAATAACTATTACTCAACTTTAGCTACAATCCAAGCTCATATTAAGAAATGATCTTCATCTGATAATTCCAGTACAAATGTCTGTAAAATCGAATCAAATAATGTGGCTCACTTGAATCAAACTTTTGTGAAATTGCCTGACATAAATTTGATGCCTTTTGACGGACAAATATCAAACTGGAAATCTTTTTTTGATTTATTCACTGCTCTAATTACAAATAATTCGTCTTTTTTAGCGATTTTATTATTTGAAAAGCATCAATCATCTCAAACTGACAAATAAGAATTTCAAAATAGCCCTGGAAACTTTGAAAACTAGATTTCAAAATGTAACTAGTGTTGTCAATAGTCACATAAAAAATGTGTTCAACTTATCGCCTGTAGCTAAAAATTGTTCATCTGCGTTATTGAGAGAATTCGTAACAATATTCAATCAAAATATCGAATCTCTTAACAAACTAGATGTTGATTCTTCGAAACTTATTTATGAATATCTCTTGATATATATTGCTACACAAAAATTAGATTACCAAGTAAAGAAGGAATTTCAACAAAAATGCAAAGATCGCTTACCAACTATACAAGAATTCACTGATTTTTTAAAAGAAAAATGTGTTGTTTTGGAAAATTTAGTTAGTTGTGAATTACAGCCCAAACAAAAAAACTATGGTAAAGGTTCTCTCCATGCCCAGAATACCACTGATTCTAGCTGCTCTTTCAATTCACAAAATAAACATTGCATTTTTGTAAAACTCTTGGTCACCGTATTTATTCTTGTAAAAAATTCATAGATCTGTCACACTCAGAAAAAGATAACTTTGTTAAATCAATGAAGTTGTGTTAAATTGTTTCGGTAAACACGAATTCCAGAATTGTGGTTCAACGCAAAAATGTAATATTTGTAAAAGGAAACATCATGCATATACAGAGGAATGCTAATTATACTCCTAGTTCTCAGAATAAAAATGATTCATACTATAACATTACTGGATCAAGAAATAACCCACATAATAACTCAACTCCAAATCAAGATGTTTCTATTTCTGCGCCCCAAAATGATATTAATAAATGATCACTCTCAGTGGAGGTAACTCAAATGCCCTTGCATTATCAGCTATTGCCGTTAAAAACTCACCAGTTCTCTTAGCTACAGCTCAAGTTACACTTTTTTCAAAACAGGGTGAGCCAGTGAATACTCGAGTTCTGCTGGATAATGGAAGTCAAAACTTATTTCATTACACAGGATTTTGTGAATAGAATACAGGGTGTTTGCTATCGAAAAATAGTAAGAATTTCTGGTATTTCACAAACCAATACCCTTTCAAATAAAATGGTCGATATTTTTATTCACTCAAATTTCGATAAAAAACAAAAATTCTTGGTGTCTTGTGCTGTACTAGAAAAAATTACTCATAGGCTTCCACAGACGTATTTTGATGTCAATCAACTGTGTATTCCTCACGAAATTGCGACTGAACTTGCCGACCCTAATTTTTTCACTCCCACTGAAATTGACATGCTCATTGGTGCAGATCTATTCTATGATATAGTCACTTCTGGTATTCATAAATTAGGCATTGGATATCCCACTCTTTTGAACACACAGTTAGGATGGATAATTTCTGGAAATCTACCACCTTCTTGTGTGATTCACAATGACTCCTTTCAAATGCATAAGCAACATATTAAAAATCAATACTCATTTTTAGCTCAGACTGTAGAGGTCGAAGATTTATTGTCAAAGTTTTGGAATATTGAAGAAATTGAACAAGATCCCCTCTAGCCCCTGAAGATGAAATTGCTGAAAACATTTTCATTTCAAATACTACCACGTTGGAAAATGGTAGATATCAAATAGATATGCCTCTTAAAAGCCCTAAGGAACACCTGAAACTTGGCGATTCTTTCAAAATCGCCCAAAAACGTTTTTTCACTCTTGAAAAAAGATTTCAGAATAATCCCACTCTTTTTTCTGAATATAAAAAATTCATTGATGAATATATCTCTCTTGGCCACGCCAGATGTCCCTCTCTCTCTTAAAAATAAAAATAATGAAAATAAATATTTCATTCCCCATCTATGCGTTATTAAGGAATCAAGATCAACAACTAAACTTCGTGTCGTTTTTGATGCTTCCTGTAAAACTTCTTTTGGTATATCCCTTCATGATATAACTTTCAAGGGTTATCAAGTTCAACCAGAATTATACGATATTTTGTGTAGATTTCAAATATCTAGGTATGTTCTTACTTCTGATCTCGAGAAAATGTACAGGCAGATACGAATGAATCCCAGTCATAATTTCTTGCAAAATATTCTGTGGCGTGAAAAACCTAACGAACCATTCAAATGTATAGAGCTCTTGACTGTTACTTATGGAACTAATTTTGCGCCCTTTGCTGCAACTCGAGTATTGAAGGAAATTGATATTTCACAAAAAGAAAAATACCCATTAGCTTCAGAAGCTCATCTGTATAAGTGCTATGTAGATGACATTATTTTTAGTTGTGATAGTTTTGGAAAAATTGTACTATGAACTCAATTCTCTCATCGAAAGTGCAGGTTTCCATTTGCATAAATGGTGTTCCAACTCTCAAGTTTTCTTGGATAGATCTCCCAGGAAAATACACTAGAATATGATCTGAATTTTGATGAATGTCCCAATAAGGTTCTAGGCCTGAAATGGCAACCCTTGGAAGTTATGTTAATCATTTCTATTCTGCAAACTCCTTCCGAAATCACTCGCACAAAAAGAACCATTTTATCGACTCTAGCTCAATGTTTTGATCCTCTTGGATTAGTGAATCCAGTTGTTGTCAAGGGTAAAATTTTAATGCAAAAATTGTGGCTCAAAAAATTTGATTGGGATACAGTTATTCTTGATAGCACCGTGTTAAATGAATGGAAAGTCTTTCTGAAATAAGTTTCTCTACTTGAGAACTTGACAATTCCAAGGTGTTTATTGCTGGCTGAACCCAGGACGAGAATTGAACTTCATGGTTTTGCAGATTCTAGTATGTCCGCCTATGCTGCCTGTATATATATGTGGATAATTCAGTACACTGTAATCTTATCTGCTAAATCTAGAGTGGCCCCTGTTAAATCTGTCACTCTACCAAGGCTCGAACTTTGTGGCATGCTTCTTCTTGCCAAACTGACTGTCGAAATAGTAAAAATATTTGCCTCAAAAATAGATATTGAATCTTTTAATTTATGGTCTGATTCTCAAATAGCTCTCACTTTGTGTAAAAGCCATCCAAGCAGGTGGTCAGTTCTTGTTTCTAACAGGGTATCCCTAATTTTCGTTGGAGATACCTCAATTCTGAAAATAATATTGCTGATATATTATCTCGAGGAATTTTTACTAAAGACATCATTGACAGTGGTATTTGGTTCCATGGACCTAAATTTTTACACGATCCCAATTTGAATTTTGGTGATTTTATTAACTAACATTCCTGTTCTTTCGAACATAATTCCCGAAGAAAGAAAGGTTAGGTTAGGTTTAAATGTGAGTGAGGCCCTCCACTGCAGCCAATGGCCTATTGTGGCTCACCCTATGGTTATATTTCTCCCAGTATATCCAATCTCTTAACGAAATTGAGTAACATATTGGGAGAACAGTTTACCAGATCTTCTGGCCTTACTTTTGTATTGCCAAATATTGAAAATCTGGTTCTGGCCGCTGCAGGGCATGTACACAGGATGTGTTTAGCCGTTTCATCATCCTCCATTCATAGACGGCACTCTGCATCCTGTGCAAGTCCGATTTTATGCATGTGGTGTTTGAGTTTGCAGTGGCCAGTGAGCAAACCTACTATAACTCTGAGATGTGCTCTACTGAGTTCTAGAAGTTTGTCACAGTCCTGTTTTTTCCTTGTACAAGCAATAAATGCTTTGGAATGGGCTAGTCCTGGTAGACTGAGCCAATACTCAAGTCTTTTATTGTCTGCCCAGGCGGTTGTAGCATTCTTGGCAGTGCTATATGCTAAACCGATGACCGTTTCTGGCCCAGTGAACGTTGTTTAGGCCCCCCCTTTTGCTAGGGTGTCCGCTATTTCATTTCCTTCTAGGCCCGTGTGACCTGGTATCCAAACTAGGGTAACGTTGTTGCCTTGTGCTAGTCGGTTCAAGGTGTCTCTGTAGTTCCATACTGCTCTGGATTTAAAGCAGTTGGATTCAAGCGCTTTCAATGCTGCTTGACTATCTGAAAATATTTTTATTGTTTTTCGTGTGAGGTGTCCAGCTCCCTTGCACACATTTCAATGGCATATACCTCTGCCTGGAATATCGTAGCTAATTTACCCAAGCTGAATGAGCGTTTCACTACTGGGTTCATACCATATATTCCGGCTCCGACACCTTCCAAAGTTTTGGAACCATCGGTGAACCACCTTTCATTTGCCCTACATAGGTCAGTTTCATTCCGAACCCAGTCTTCTCTTTCAGGGAAGACCACGATGTAGGACATGTTGAGGTTAGTGGTTTTAGGCATGATGTTTTAGGCATGATGTCTGAGGTTACTATTATATATTATAATCATTTGGTATATTGTCATAATCAGTGTTTTGTTTTGAACATAAGAAATCTACCAATGTTGATTCGAATGTCATGTTAAACACATCATCTTTTTGAAATAAAGTTTTCATACATAATAATTTGGCGACGAAGGTTAAAAGGAAAACAGAATTCATATAAAATATTTAAGGAAAGATCTGCATATTATATCAATTATCGAATATCCGTTCAGTAATTCCAAATGGGTCAAGATCTTGCACCACTCATAACAGCCCTCAGTGAGTCAGTCAATTCCCTTCAACTACAACAACATCAACCATCCACAGTGAAAGATATTCTTCAAAAACAAGTACTTATTTTCGAACCTTTCGACGAAAATTGTGAAAATTTTGACAGTTATTGTCAAAGACTGGAGAATTTTTTCAAATTAAAAGGATTAGATAAAGAAGATAATGAAACAAATGGAGCAAGAGTCATGGTTCTAATAAACTGTTTAGGTAGTATACACTACACACTGATATCCAGCTTAACATCCCTAGAGCTTCCAGCTACTAAAAGTTACCCACAACTAATTTCTCTTCTGAGAAATCATCTTACACCCAGACGAAATATTTTGACCGAGCAACACCGATTCTTTTCGAGAATTCAGTCTTCAGGTGAATCAATTTCAAATTATGTTGCTGCACCATGCGACTTCAAAACTGAATGCAACAGAAATGAATGTTCCAAGGGTTTTATCAACATGTTGTTGAGGGCACAATTTGTTAGAGGTTTGCTCGATTCCAGTACAAGGGAAAGAATTCTACAGTTAGTCGATATAACTTTCGAAAAAGCCCTGGAGACAGCGTTGACGATTGAAACTTCGCGCATACAAAACCGAGAAGTCTCCGAAAGCTGTTCTACGCCGTCGAGAAATGTGCATAAAGTTGAATTCCGTCAAAATCGTAATCGTTCCAGATCAAAAAATAATACTGTGTCTAGTTATCACAACCACAAGTCTTCATGCACAAATTCAAAAGCCAGTACTAACCGAAATCTGAAACTACAAAAACTTGGACTAATAGGATTATGCCTCCATTGTGGCAAGAATAATCACCAGCCACAAAACTGTTACATTACAGAGAAACTTCGGTGCAAACTCTGCAACTAGAACGGCCATATTGAATGAGTTTGTATTTCATCACTTCTCAAGAAAAATCCAGGATATATCAAAAATGTCAATGACATTGTCACGTCTGACTTTTCTGACGAAGAATTTGTAATCAATCAAATCATCGATGTTTTCAATGGTACTTCATCCGTTTTTGATCCAAAAATTATTATCAAAATTGAAATCAATAATAAACTGTGCAATTTTGAATGTGATACAGGGAGTCCCGTTACCATTATTTCCAAACGTGATTTTGATGAACTGAACTTGAACATTCCCCTTCAAAAATCGAATATTTGCTTCCGATCTTACACGAAACACCTCTTTAGACCGCTAGGCTACATCAGAGTGTCAGCTTCATACAGGGGAAAACACTTTATAGGAGATCTATACGTTGTTCCTGATTATGGTACTGCTAGTATAGGAAGAATATGGATACGAGCATTACAAATCGATATTCACGATGTTAACTATACCTCTTGTCCTGAAACATTGGTATCAGAAATTCTCGAACAATTCAAAGATGTCAACTCACCGAGGTACATACCTAGCAAACCGATTATTTTTTGGAATAAAAACAGGCCCAAACGAATTTCACAAGATAATAGATCAAATTGTTCATAATTTGGAAGGAACTACAGCTTATTTCGATAATATCTTGGTCTAAGGATCATCATTAGAACAGTGCAAAAATCGATTATTCAGTGTTCTCCAGAAATTACGAGAATACAATATTCATCTGAATAGAGACAAGGTAAATTTTTTGAGAAGAAAATATCATATCTTGGACATGTCATCTCCAAGAAAGGTCTTCAGAAATCGGATGATAAAATTAAAGCTATTACTGATGCACCACGTCCCAAATCCAAAGAAGAAGTACAACAGTTCCTTGGATTGGTCATGTATTATTCAAAATTCATCCCAGATGCATCAACCATACTATATCCTTTGAATGGTCTGCTGAGAAGTGGACTGCAGAATGTGAAGCAGCGTTCATTAAAGCTAAAAGGATGTTTCCTAATGAAAATATTTTGATGCCATTCACAACTGATCTGGAAGTAACTCTTGCCACTGATGCCAGCCCATATGGATTGTCCGGAATTTTATCTCATCGCTTACAGGATGGATCTGAGAGACCGATTGCTTTTATTTCAAAATCACTTACTAAAGCTGGACGTAACTACAGTCAACTAGATAAGGAAGCAACAGCGATCTACTGGGCTTTCAAAAAGTTATTTCATTACATATATGGCAGAAAATTCATTCTCATTTTGGACAATAGACCTTTGATGACCATTTCAAATGCCCAGAAACAACTTCCAGTATTATCTGCAACCAGAATGCTTCGATATGCTCAATATATGTCAGGATTTGACTACATTATACAATATCGAAAATCAAGTGAACATACTCATGCAGACTATTTTTCAAGAAATCCACTTAAATTGTCTACAGAAGAAGAAAGAAAGGTCGATGATGAACACATCCTGAATGTTGCCATGGTAAATCAGATTTGCAATGATACACTGACAGCAGAAAAAATTAAATGCGAAACAGAAAATGATCCGGACTTATCAAAATTAAAACAAGAACTGTTGAGTGGAACAAGAAAAGATCCCGAATTGTCATTACAAGACGGACTGATATTTCGAGGACACCGTATAATCATTCCTAAAAAATATCATCCTACCATGCTTCAAGAACTCCATTCCACACATCTGGGAATAGTGAAAATGAAAGCACTAGCAAGAAACTCTTGCTACTGGAAAAACATCGACAAGGATATAGAAAATTTAGTTAAAGGTTGCCTTGCTTGCTGTAATGTCAAGAAAAACCCAGAAAAAGCACCAACACATCATTGGGAGGTACCGACAAAAAACTGGCAGCAAGTTCATATGGATTATGCTGGTCCATTTTTGAACCATCAGTTCCTAATATTAGTCGATGCAAAATTAAAATGGCCAGAGATATCTATGATGAATTTTCCTACAACTTCGTCTATAATTCATCGCCTTAGAAAAATTTTTAGTAGACATGGGTTGCCAGAGGGGTAAGCAACAATGCTTCTATATTTAAATCATAAGAGTTCAAGCAATTCTGCGAGACAAATGGTATTCAACAAAGAATGATAGCACCAGGTCATCCAGCTATAAATGGCCAAGCAGAAAGGTACTGTCAAACGTTGAAAACAAAATTCAAGTGCATGATGATTTTTATTAAGATTCAGAGAACACCCCTCTCGTGTGGTAAATCACCTTCAGAAATTCTTATTGGGAGAATTTTAAGGACCAAACTTGACCTCATTCGACCACAAGAATCAGGAAAAAATATTACGTTACAACCACGATTTGATAATTTTTTTGCCGTTGGAGAGAGAATGAGTAGAGTACAAATGAGACCGCTTTGGGAGGAGGAGGTCCTATACAAATGAGACCGCTTTGGGAGGGAGCTCTATAGAAATGAGACCGCTTTGGGAGGGACGAGTCAGCAAATAATTGTAAGATACCAAATTACGTTTCATGGAATTCGATGACGTCACGTTTCCGGTTGCAAACTTGTATGAACAATATTGCATACTACTTCTGGAGTACGGTACTCCGAGAGTTTATTCTTCGGATAATTTTTTGGAAATAATTATTTTGGATGGATTCAAAGGATTATCGGATAATACAGGGTGAACAGGAAAGCAAGTAAATTAGAATTGTGACATGTAGGTATTCGAAAAATAATTCAATACGTCACTAAGGCTAACATGATTAAAATAAAAGCAAAGGGGGAATGGTATACAGGGTGAACTGAAATCAAGCAAATTGAGAATAGGCACAGTGAATAGAAAGGTATATGGAAAATACGTATGTCGAGGCTAAATCTACTTTATGTGAAACGATGGTCTTATCAATCTTCAATTATGCTGATACTTTATATGGCCCAAATTTGATCAATCAATATAAGACAAAAATTCAGAAAGTTCAAAACTCATGTTTAAGATTAATATATGGCATACGTAGGCGTCAAAAAATCACATTTAAATTACGAGAAGCTAATTGGTTGAATATGGAAAATAGGCGGATTCTGCACAGTGCTTGTTTCTATCACCAACTTATTATGAACAGAACACCTTCGTACCTTCATAGGAAAATTAGATTTCGATCTGATATTCACAATCTGAATATTAGACATAAAGGTACTTTAACACCACCCTCTTTCAGATTAGAACTTTTCAAACGGTCATTCTCCTATCAGATATGTAAAGTATACAACTCCATTCCTCAAGTGATGAAATATGGAAGTATGTGGAAATTCAAAAACAGTTTGAAAAATTTTCTATTCCATCAGCAGTGTATGAAATAGATAAAAGTGGCCTTATTATTCTAATCATGTATTTCCCTCCCTCTTAATTTTTATTATTGAAACGATCCTCTATCAGTTATCTAGGTATCAGATATATGTATATGATTCCTTGAAATGAAACAATTGAGCTTGACTACTACAACAAGGCAAAGAGACGTTCTAAGGTTAAGTGGAAGAACAATTTACTGGTGATTTCTATCACCACCTAAATTGAACTTCGCCTTTTACTCCAATTTAGCAAATCTTGTTTTTTTTTCTCTTCGTATTACAAAAATGTACAGTCTGTTTTGTGAGTAATAAAGACGATTATTATTATTATTATTATTATTATTAAATAATTATAGAAACTGCTAACGGGACGTATACTGGGTGAATTAAAAATCGGACACAGCAACACACATTAGTGACCTAGTTCAAGATCAATATGTGCACGTGTCACATATCATATTTGCTAAAATAAAATAAAAAAAAAATGCAATATTTCTTGTTATAGATGTAGACAGATCAGCAAAATTCAATACGGATTCAACGACCTCTCTCAAGGTCAATGAGTGCACGTGCCGGATATCATTTTTCCTAGAATTCGATAACATCTGGTTGCATGTCTAGACCGATCAGCAAAATTTGATACGGGTTCAGTGATCTCTAGTTCAAGATCAATATGTGCACGTGTCACATATCAGATTACCCGGAATTTGATAACATAATAATAATAATAATAATACATACATAGCATCTACATTGTATTGACTCGATTTGGAATAAACTCAATAGCTCCCATGAAGTTTCCTTGTTATGGGAGTATTAAATCAACATCTCCATCGCATAGTCACTCTCGACGTTCACACTTCAGTCACACACACACACACACACACCTACACGTCCCGCAATAATTATGGCAACGCATGCAATATCCCCAATTGTGGCATAATTCTGACATTGAGGTATATATATAGTGATTTATATAAGAAGTATATGGCTATAAAAATCTTGCACTAACACACACTATTACCCGAGTTATGGCCTTTAGAGAGTTTCTGGCATCCGAGGCCATAAATATTTCTGCACAAGAAATAAGTGTGAGTTGCCATAAATATCACCTCACCGAGAGTGTGTAACCTGCGGTGTTGCCAGTTCTCACTTCATCTTGCACACTGTAACTGCGAGCTATATTAGTGGCAACTCATTTCTAGTTGTATCACTTCAATACTTTTCATGAGTTTCAGTGAGGATTCAGGAAGGAAAATCACGGTAAAACATTGAAATTCAAGACATAGGAAGAGCGAGATGAGAAATATTTCATTGGTATAGATAGATACTCCTCACATATTTGAGCTGGCCACTGTGAGACCAGCCTGTCTAGAGAAAAGACGTGCTTGGGTTTTATTCGCATCGAATTCTACCAAGCTGTTGGATCCTCATTCTGAAATTTTTGCGGTCCGTATTCATTTCCTTCACTATTTTTCCTTGTTCATTTCTGCTTTCACTGTCTTTCTTATATTAGAGTTTTGGAAAAGAAAGCGGTGTGAAGGTTACCATCATACGCAAAGCTGTTTACTGGACACGAGGATGCTCCTAACAAACCATCGATGTGAAGAAGAAACAGTGTTGATGATTGAATAGATACCTGCCGAACCCCAGCATTTATTGAAAGAGTATAGGATGATACTCTATCGGCCAACACGTGGAGGGATCGTTCTGAGAGGAATGTAGACAGCAAGAAACGCAACTGGGGAGACAAGCCGTAAGATGGAGGCAAGGAGTTCCTGATGCCAAACGCGATCAATTGCCTTGGAGATATCTAATGCAACTGCCAGAGTTTCACCACACCTTTCAATAGATTTCTGGCAAATATGTGAGACATAACCAAGCAGGTCACCAGTTGATCTTTGATGCCGGAAACCATATTTTCGATCACTGATAAATCTTGAGCGTTCTAGATATTTCATCAGCTCGATGTTGATGACTTTTTTATTTACCTCAAAAATAATATATAACAGTGCGATAAGTCTGTAGTTGCTGGGTAGGCTCTCTTTCCTTTTTTAGGCACTGATTGTACTTTTGCAATTATCCTGTTGGACGAAAATACCCCCTTCTTTAGATGATGTAGTGCTGCAGATTTTTCCGGGTTTTCCTGCAGCTGAGAAAGCAAATGCGCCTCTGGAATCAATTCTGGGATCAATGTAGTTGCCCCGGAGCGACAATTAATTTTTGTTGTTGTTTTATAATTTGTATTACTTTCGTTTCATTCTTATTTGTTTTGAAATTCTACTCCCAAATTATAAGAGAGGTTGAATAACTTACAATGTTTGTTCGGAAGCACATTTCTTGAGAACGATCGGTGCAATACCGTCAGATTAACTAGCTTTGTAAGACACAGCAGAATGCGTCTGATGGTTCGTTGGCGAAAGATAATCTCAGGCATATGACAGTCAATGGGAATTATGTTCTGGTGTTGTTTTCCAAATGAATCCAGCGTAGAATTCTCAGCGAACATGTTGGTAAGAGTATTGGCTTTTTCCTGGGCGTTTTGTTGCTAGTGTTCCGTCATTATTGGTTAGGGAAGGTAATAAGCTGGAAGTGAAATTTCTTTCCTTTGATTTGGAAAATGCAATATGATCTCAGGGCCCTGATTTTTCAATCATTGACGGTTTGCTGCCCACTTTAAGGTGGCTATTCTGGAGCAGTTTCTGATAAACCATAGTTTACCAGATAATGATCTTCTTGACGTATCACGTATATGTTTGTATCCCCAACATTATGATCTCAGAAATTGTCTCAACGCATTGTGTTGGATCTCCAAAAGAGAATCACGTTCTATACCATGGAATTTCTGAGAGACGACTATCCTAATCTGCTGAGTTGTAGTGTCATATGAGACGGGGCTGTCTTGAACTACTCGATGGTGTAGTGAAAGAGCAAGGTTGTGGTCAGACTTCCCAAGTGGAGTACAAAATTCTATACTGCATGGATCAGAATTGGTGGTGAGGAAAAGATCAAGTATATTGGCATACTGGTTATGACTAATGTCAGTATTGATTAGATTGTAATATAAATATAAAGTTTCAATAAAGTATTATTCGAACGTATTTATCAATATATACTCTATAATAGTGACAAATTGTCAACTAAAAGTAAGGTGCTGGAAGTGTCTCCGCTGCCGACTACCCGACAACATAATCACCATCGTCATTCGAGACTCGGGTAATGCAATTCTATATAAATGTAACTATTGCCCAATGCTCGTATTTAATGTAATCCATTATATTACAGAAATGAAGATCCCAACGAAATTACAAAAAGACTTGTATATATAACATCTTACAAAATGATGAGTTTTTTTGCACACGACGTGTTGGATCACACGCTACGTACGCTTCTATAGTAGATCAAGATCCTCGGTTTGCCGGATGGTAGGACAGTGTTGTAAAATGGGAACTAGTCTGATCTGTATATGTTTTGCAGGATTGAGAGCGCTTATCACGCTCCACTTAATACACACTGAGTCAGTTTTTTTACATTTATACATGGTCTTTTTTTAAAATTTGCTCTAGTAGTCTAATGAAGGACAAACCATTTCCATCTTTAATTTATTATGTTCAAACTCCATTGAGACGATTTCATGTAAAGCTTACACCGAGTCATGTTCTTGAAAATCAGCTAAATTTAGGGAAAGCCATTTTCCATAGGAAATATGCGGGGTGTACCGCGATCGCGCTTGCGCATTTGCAAATGAGGGACATGACTTCTTTGTTCTTGTTCTTGAGACCCCATTTTGTTTCCTCGTATGAGTACTATATAAGTGGTGTTTTTAAAGTGAAGTGAAAAGTTTGGACAAGACAAAATATATTGAAATTAGTAGATAATAAAATTATTGATCAAGGACTGTAAAGTGTATTCAGAAATATTGAAATATATAACCTCAAAAACATGATGGATGCTATATGCTACAACCTAGAGAGCTGAGGAAGGACTAAAGTATATGAAAATGAACACAACTTTCAGTTTGTAAGTACCTCCCTATAATACCTATTACTCGATATACCTTATTTATACTACACTATACGTTCACCTAATGAAGTCTTTCATTACAGTGCTGATTTTTAGTAATCATTATAAGATGAACAAGATAACTTCATGAATATTGTGTTTAATATTTAATATACTGTGTTCAGAACAGTTTGTTTGTAGTGCTTATCTCATTTCAATACATACACATTTTATTTCAGGTATATTCCTACAGAAGTCGGAGGAAAACTCTTTTCACAAATATTAGTCTGGGGTAGATCTGCTACTGGAAAGGACGAAAATCAAATTTTCAGTTACCTAATTATTCAATATTATAACGAAGTTGATTTTTGGCGAGTAATTGAAACAGTCTTTTAATCTTATAGTTTTTAATTTTCGTGATGAATATTATCTTTTCGTTGAACTTTTGTTCATAACTCAATTTTTTTCTGAAAATTGGCCTAGAAACTTACATTTTTAGTAAACTTATCAAAATTCTGAGAATTGCTCGTTTTATATAAAATATATGATTATTATAATTTAGAATGGAAAATAATTATGACTTTTTTCAATAGTAAATCCGTCATAACAGCAGATTGTACTTTTGTTTTAGGTGATGTGGAAGAAAATCTAGTATAACAAGAAAATTATTCGATAATTACACAAAAGAATCCGAAACAATGGAAAGTAACAGAAGACAATTTGATTTTGATTTTTTGATGGCCTATTAAAATAATTTGTGTCTATAATCTTTTTTTGAAGCGCCTTAAGGTTTTCATCTGCATATTTTGACTGTTAATTTGCACAATCAGTAGGATGAAAAAACAAGCTAAAAATGGGAGGTATAATCACAAAACTGGCCCACCTTATGCAAAAAATTACGTCTATAAAAACAATATTGAAAATTTGGGAATTAATTTATATGTAAAGACTCCCTTGTATAGTTTTTATGACAGGAAACACATTGTTTATGCCAAATTTTCAATATTGTTTGTTGTTGACGAATTTTTTAAAATAAGTTTCATATGATTATACCCCCCAAATGCCTTTCGTGATGTCCAAGGAACATCTCTAAAAATGTTTTATATCCAGTGATTTAACGTAGACAAAAAGCTTTGAAAATGGTATATTGTGTCTTTAAAAGGCTATGAAAAGAACGAGGAAAAAATGCCCTTTGTGATATCCCAGGGACATCCTGAAAATAGCCCCGTGCGGCGGACATTTGGCTTTACATACACGTTCTATTCATGTATAAACAGAACATCGCCGTGGAGGTTAGATGTTTCGAAAAGTCTTACTTTTAACATCTCTGAGATGTTTTTGTGCTCGCTGGGTAATCTCTATTGCAAGCAAATCTATTAAGTTTTTGGCGTCGAGCCATCATCATGCAGGAGAGATATGTTTGTCATGTATAGAAGAACGAATGCAAAAAGGACATCTTAATTAACTAATAACATCTTCAAATCTGGTGAGTGAAAATGGTATCTGATATTTTATTATATATCAGATAAAATATTTTCAGAAGATTGCTTGATACCCAAAACTTCGTAGATTTGCTTGCAGGGAAGATTTCATTCTATAGCTTTGCTCCCTAAATTATATAATACAGTGAGTTTCAAAAAGTTTGCACCATATGGGAAACTTTTTTGATGCATTTGTCAGAAAATGTTATTCATCATATAAATTGGTGCATTGCAAAAAACTTATTCGCAAGGTATTTGTAAATTTTGAATTTTGATACAGTGTACAGAGGAGCACAAAATATAGGAGTTTTCGTCAAAAGTAAACTACACAATTTTTTTATATTATCAAAAATATCCATTGAGAAAAGTTGTTTAGATTTGAAAACAATATTCAAATTTGGAATCACAGCCACCTAAGCAACTAATTGATTTATTCGATAATTTTCTGCTAAAAAATCATAGTGACTAAATAAAACTTAAAAATTTAAACCATTTTCACCAAACGTCGAAATTTCAGTACGAATAATGAATTGGTCCAAATTTTGTATTGTCTTATTATTATAGGAATATGAGGGAGCCGCTTAAGGTGTATAATGAGATAATAATACTATTTATGAGGCTATTACCATAAAAGGTAAAAATGCTTTGTTGCGTAGGTGGCTGTGATTTCAAATTTCAATATTGTTTCTCAATACACTTTTTTGATGATTTAAAAAATAAGGGTAGTTCACTCTTGATCAAAATTCTATTTTTTGTGCTCCCCTGTACACTATTAGAAAATTTACAATTTTGATAACCCAACTGCAAGTTTTTCGCAATGCACCAATTTTTATGAAGAGTAAAATTTTCTGATAAATGGATAATAAAAAATTTCCCATATGGTGCAAACTTTTTGAAACTCGCCGTGTATGGCCTTCAAATGGAACAAAGGAAAATATTTATCAGACCATTTCTTAAATTCATTTTTATTGATTCACCAACATTTGAATAATCATTTCTTTTTAGAAATTATATGAAAGAAAGAGTTTCCTTCTGATGGAACATCTATCTACAGTAAACGTACAGTTGTGTGTAAAACATTGCAAAAATTGCATTGTATTGAACTAACTAATTGAGCTAAACAAATTTTGAAAGCGCGTCACTGGCAAAATTAGTTTGAATTTTGACTGTACTTGTCAAAGTCGATAATTTAATTAAGATTGACCTGGCTCACAATAACCTTTAACTGCTGTACGACTTTTTTATGAACACAACTGTACTTTCTCTGTCATCCCTAGATTTACCTTCAACATATCGAAAATATTATGGCGCCTATTTATTTTGCACACACGACTGATTATTGTGGCATCCTAAGACCAAAACTGTTTCAACTTCTTATTTACGTTAAAATTTTATGCAACGCCGCAATTTCTTTCGCAGAGGGCGCCACCTTATTGCCACGCCCACGATGCCATAAAAGGGGTAGTGTTAATGATACACTATATCCTGAATTGTGCCAACTCACCCACTTCTCTGAGAAAATGTAATTTTCATCATAATTTTCATGAATGATCGAAAATAAGTAAAGATACTGGAAACTCCATCAAGAATTACATTTTTTTGGCCCTGAAAAGTGAAGAAAAAGAATAATATGGCCCATTTATTGGGACAAAAAATTGTGGCAACGCATGTATGTTGCCACAATTTTGGAAGGTGCCATACTACAGGCTAAAGTTCACACAAGTTGCCATAATTATAGCGAAACATACACACACACACCCACACACACACACCTACACACATCCACGCACCAACTCACACTCACCCACCCGCGCACGCCCACACCACTCAATCATCCACGAAATATGATATATAACTCAACGTATAATGATAGCGCTCACTTTGATTGATTTTTATAAATAACAAAATATATATAAATATATAATAAAATCAGAGAAGAATAAATTCAGCGTCTGATAGGTACTTTTCATTATAAATTATCTTTTTTTTGATAAATTATTTGTACATCTAACACCAAAAAATCAAAATTCTCAACATTTAGGGTTTCGAAACCTAACAATTTGTATTAATAACTTTCCATACATTTTTTAAATCATTTATTGATAGACTAATAACTAAACAATACTTGATTTTTTTCTATATAATTCATAATTATTTATGTTTCTGATGTATTGCGGTACTTGGGAGAATATTCGGGGAGCTGTGTAAAGGAATGATCTCTGCCCAATTGATTTTGCAACTTTCAGGTTTCGGTTTTCTGCAGCTTTTTTGTATCTCGTATTATATTCGTGTGAGATAGCAACTAAGTTATTCTTGCTTTTTTGTTGGAGACATAGTATTTTATAGAAATATAGTTTTGTTATGCTGAATATGGGAATTTCACTGAAAAGGCTCTCGGTGGGGTAAGTTCTGCTTTTGTTATAAAGTATTTTCAGGAAATATTTTTGGATAATTTCTAAGTTTTTCAGGTGACACTCATTTGCTCTTCCCCATCCTGATATACCATACTGTATGGGTGACTCCACGAGTGAATGGTATATTATTTTCAGCATCTTAGTATCCAGGATATTTTTCAACTGTTTGAAGGTGAACATAATTAATCTCAGTTTTTTTACTAATTTATTCACATGAATATCCCACTTCAGGTTTTTACTAATTTATTCACATGAATATCCCACTTCAGGTATTTGTCCACTTCTATTCCAAGATACGTTATGGAATCTACCACTTTTATCAACTGATTGTTATCGGGAATTATTAAGTTTTGCATATTAGGTGAGTTGATTTTATTGCAAGAAAAAGTTACTGCTTTAGTTTTTTCCAGATTTAGTGTTAAGTCCATTGCACTAAACCAGTCCTTCATTTTTTTTAGATCTTCTGCTTTCAATTTTGCCTCGCCCCAAGTAGGGGCGGAACAGATGATGACTGTGTCATCAGCGAATGACGACACACTACCATTCAGTTCAAGATTGAATAATCTGTTGATGTATATTAGAAACAGTACCGGACCAAGTACTGTTCCCTGTGGTACACCTGTTTCCACGTCTGGGGAATCACTTTTGGGTGTTATCAATTTCTACAAATTGTTTCCTTCTTGTCAGGTAAGAATGAAAGAGTTTCGATATAACCCCTCTCATGCCAAGATCTTCCATACTGTCAACAAGTATTTTATGATTGACAGTATCGAAGGCCTTAGCTCAGTCTAAAAATACACCAATGCAGCATTCTCCTTGATCCAGAGTTTTATATATATTGTTTGTGAGATATACTATTGCATCCTCTGTAGACATCCCATTTCTAAAACCGTATTGTGTTTTTGATAGTAATTGTTTTTCTTCTAGAAATTCCATAACTCTCTTTTTAATTATTTTTTCTATCACTTTGGCAAGAGAAATTGGCCTATAATTGAGTACTTCTTTTTTATCTCCTTTTTTATAGAGAGGTTTGACTATGGCAATTTTGAATATATCAGGGAATATTCCTTTTACGAATATCATATTAATTAGATGAACAAGAGGCTTTTTTATGTATTCTGCTATTAGTTTAATATGTTCAGAAGTTATAGCATCATTCCCTGGACTTTTATTAGTCTTCAGTTCTTTTATAACACTTACCACCTCTACTAAAGAAGTTGGTCTCATGAACATTGTCTCATTTGAAATAGTTCTTGAGATAGCGTTTTTTGGTTTTGTGATTTTTTCCGCCATTTTTTTTCCTATACATGCGTAATGTTGATTGAAGATATTGACTATTTCTTTTTTATTCACTATGCTCTTGTTATTATGTACTATTTCAGTTATGCTCACAGCATTTCTGTTTTTTCCTGAAAAGTTTTTGATAACATTCCACAATATTTTTGAATTGTTTTTATTAATTTCAATTTGATGTTTGTAATAGTTTTATTTTGCTATTTTTAGTAAGTTAGTTAGATTATTTTTATAACGTTTATATCGCTCAGCAAGATGGGCATCATTTGGGTTTTTCAGTACCCTGTTATAAAGATTTTGTTTGATGTCTGCAGATTTCATTAGACCTGTGGTAATCCATGGGTTTCGCTTTCTTTAAGAGTACTTCAATTTTTTGTAAATTGTTGAGGATTTTATTGCATTTTGTAGTTTAGTAATGAACCACTCAGATTTATGATTTATATTTTCCATGTCATGCATTTCTTTCCATTTGATGTTTTCCATTATTTCTATGAGTTTTGCTGTATCCAATATTTTTTTATTTTTTTCAGGTCTGTCTTGATATTTCAGTTCGTGACAACATGCTACGATGGTTGGAAAATGATTAGTTATGTTGGATTGAAGTACTAATGATTTATATTCTACTGACTTGTTCGCATCTCTCACAAAGACATGGTCTAGTGTTGATTTAGAATCATTGTGTATCCTCGTATATGTATTTATTAGTGAATGATATCCGAATTCTCCTAATAAATTTAGGTAATCTAGAATATAATCGTGTTCTGTTTTAATGTCTATGTTAATGTCTCCTGCAAAAAAGTAGGTATCTTTATTATTCGTACAGCGCCTTTGGAGAAAGTCCGATAGGTTTGCGTTAAACTCATAGAGGCAGGATGACGGCGAACGATAAAGTGCATCTATAATGATGTTATTTTCATGACCTTCAATTACAACCCGAATTATCCTAATTTCACCCAAATGTTCTATTAGTGTGTTGAATACCAGTGTGTTCTTTATATAGATTACCACTCCATCGTTTTGGTTATAGTCACCGTGGTTATATATCGATTTGTATCCTGGCAAATTGAAAAAATCAATATCTGGTATATGACACGTTTCCGTTAGGATGATAATGTCAAATACAAATTGCAGTTTTTCTAGTAAAATTGACATTTCATTGAAATTTTTGTTAATGCTCCTGATGTTAGTAGAGAAATTTGGTTTCATGGGTGTTTTTAGGATATTATTCGTTTCATCAACATCATTTATTTCTATTGTGGGATGTTCTCTATATTCGAAATCTCTTATATATTGATCCATATTACTATGTTGATAATACACATGACCATACACTTATAATGGACAATTAAATTGTTAGGTACTAAACTATTTAACAACTAGATAAACAATATTACATAAAGGTATAATTTGAATTAACGATCTAATAATAATTCGACCTGGTAGAAGTCTTGGGTGTATTTGGCTTTTCCTTTGGTATATTTCTGTTTATTTGTTTTTTTATAGCGCCTGATGCTTTTGGAGTATCTTGGATGCTTGCGTTCGCACCGGAAGTAATATCAAAAAATTCCGAGGTTCTAATTTCTGTTGTTAGAGGTAGCACAGCGATCGGCTTTTCTGCAGATTCTTCGATGTTCTTTCTTTTATCTTCAATAGCTGGTATTTGGATCACTTTGTGGTTTGGTTTGAAGATTGGATTCACTCTCTTCTTCTAGATGTTCGAGGTCAGAAGGTGTAAATATGCGATTATTCACGTGGAGTTTATTGTTTCGGATGTAGCAGGTGTTATTCTTGTCTTGTTTCGCGGCGTACAAATGTTTTCGTAAGATTTTGAATTCTATTCTTTGTTGCTCAGTGAGGTCGTGAGATATACTTATAGAAGTTCTCTTTAGATTCTTAGAATTTTTAAGGGCTGCAATCTTCTTCAAATAGGATGTGAATTCGACTTTGACTGGACTTTTATAAGTGTTGCCCAGAGGGTAAATATTGTTAAAATCGCTTTCGATTAATTCAATATGTAAAAGTTTTTTCAGTAAATCAATTATGCTCCCCACTGTTATATTGCGTTCTTCCCTCAAAAATTATGATGCTATTTTTTTTTATTTCTTTCAAGTATCTCTATTCTGCTTCAATTTTCAGGGTGAGTTTAACTTCTGTATTTCAGCTAGTAGTAATTTATTCGAAATATCTACTCCAGACATCACTCAACGTATCTGGTCACCTTTATATTTGTTCAAACGGGTTGGCCAAAAAAGCGGATTATATTCAGAGATAAGATTTCTGTGTATACAAATTTCGCTATGAATGGACGTGTTTGACTGATTTACGTATAGTTCTTCCTAGTATTTCAGCAAGTTGAAGGCAATGATTCTTAATGAATCAGTCTACAATTGATGTAAATTTTCAAGAAGTCTTAACGTACCAGATTTTGTAATCAACTCGGGAACTCTGTCGAGACACTTTCAGTACTTAAGCTGACCATACAGTTACATGTCTAGACAGATGAGCGAAATTCATTATGGGTTCAGGGACTCCTTTCGAAGTCAATAAGTGCACGTGTCAGATATCATATATCCTGGAATGCGTTGAAGCCATATTTTCTGTTAGAGTTGTAGACAGATCAACAAAATTTGATTCAGGTTTAATGATCTCTTCGAAGGTCAATAAGTGTACGTGTCAGATATCAGATTAACCGGAATTTGCTGACGTCATACTTCAATAGTTTAATAGGCACACGTGCTAGGAATCGTATTACCTGGAATTCGGTGACGCCATATGTCCTGTTACAGGTTTAGGCGAAAGGAACACACCAACACATGACTATAGGTACACAAAAACATATAAACACACAAATACGCGAGCACATGAGCACACGAACACATGAGCACAACAACACAGATTACAGAAAGTCTCGAACACATAACCACACGATCACAGGAACACTGGAATTAGGCAATACACGTACACATGAACTCATTAACAGAGGAACACACAAACACGCTACCACAAAAACACACGAGCACAGTACACACGAACACAGGAACAACCAAATACTTGAACTCATGAGCACACGAACACACGAGTCCATAGGCTTGCCAATACAGAAAATCACGAATACAGAGAATCACGAACACATGACCACACGAACAATCGAGCATGAACATAGGAACACAGAAAATCACGAACACATGACCACACAAATACCCGAGCACAGGAACACACGAACACGGGAACACACACGTACACACCCATAGATGAACTCAGCAACGCACGAACACATGAATAGAGGAACACACCAACACATTACCACACGTACACACTAGCACAGGAACACACCGACACATGAAGTCATGAACACACAAACATACAAATACATAAACATGAACACACAAGTACGCAAGGTGTGGAAATCTTTTGCTTTACGTGACCATATTCAGTTAGCAGTATTTAGATCTGGAATCCAAGGCGATCTGTGCCTATATGTGGTTCTTCGTGGTTAGCAGTGCCTAGCAGATGGAGATCTGTAACTTTCTGTGGCTATCTCTAACTATATTGTCACGTAGTGGGCTTCTATACGGCCTTTTTGGCCTCTACTATAAGCCGCAACTAGGGTTGCTACCCTTTGCTACTTTGTGACTAGGGGTCGTAGCTACAGATGGTAGCACAGAGAAACTTTAAATAATAACAAAATACAAATATTTTATTTAAACATCAATTGGGCAATAGCAATATCTACACAGGGGGATAACTAATAATACAAGGTAGGTTTCTTACCATACAATATTTACACACTTACTTCTACTTGGTGCAAGGCCCAAAAAGGGGCAGGCCCATAGCCACACTGGCTTTGAGACTCAATAAATGAATTAACAAACTAACATCTTGACTGGAATTTGAATGTGAATCCTCTCCCACCATAAATGAGTCTTCATTTATAGTAGTGTGTTATTTACATTTGGCCGGTACAGTGACACTGTGATCGGTGTAACCGAGTGTCATGGCCAAGCTGTCATCAGCCTCATTCATGGTCGGGCATGGTTCCCGAATCGATCAATTATTAGCTGCCCATAGACGAAACGATCTAGTCGGCCGACGGTGTCGACCGACCAGATCTGATATACCAGGACCGCCGACTTGGTCTGTGAGCGATCTGATTTGTCGTGTCTACACACGACCATACTTAGTCCGCGAGTTGTCAAAGGATCGGTTCCTGCACCTACGCTGCCCTCAAATTAGTTGGTAGATATTTGAAAGTTCGACATACTGGGTAGTGCGACTCCGTATTTTAAGCTGGTCTAAAATACAGTCGGTGTAATATATGTTTACAAAATGGACAAAAAAATTGCTCTCATGGGTTTATGTATTTTAAAAATCTGTCAAAAGGACAATAGAAGAAAGAAAAGAACGAAATGGGTCAAGAAATGGCTTTCAGAACGAGGAAAATATGGTCATATGTCTTTAGTACGGGAATTCAGACAAACCGAACAAGATGATTTAAAGAATTACTTAAGAATGAGAGGTCCAATTTTTGCTTTTTAAAAATTGTATCAAATCTTCATATGCTTCTCTTTTTAAATTCTTATTTATATAATCTGGGTCTTTAATTTTCCACAAACATGGCCGTTCCCTATATAATTCTATAAACTCTGTTACAATGTCTTTTGTCCACTCCATTGCACCCCAAAATTCAAACCAACATCAAACAGACGCGCTCAACGACTGGCACCTTTCGTTAGTTGCAAGTACAAAATTTGACTTGTAGCGACCTGATCCTTCACCGATGACATATGTCACCGACCAGATCCGTCGTTCAGCACTAACGTGCGTTCCCAATGTGCCAAATTAGACAGACACTGTCTGTCACATACCACGTCGCGCAAAATATCGCTTCGTGTGTGGGAGCCTAATAATAAAATATCAGTGACCGAACATTTCGTACTCCAGCCATATACAGGGCGCTCTTGTCATTCTTGACAATATGTGGCTACCTGTGCCATGTAGCTCAGTGGTTGAGACTTTCGCGTTCAAAACCATTGACTGCTGATCGACTAGGTTCGAATCCTAGCGAGTACAGATTTCTATCTGATGGCCGGAGAAAGTAAGGTAAGACCTCGTTAATCCTTGGCTCGCACAAGTTTCGACTTTTGAGGGCTGCCGTTCGTAAGGGGGATGACAGCTGGTTAACGGAAAAAACAATTTTAAAACCTGTGGTTATTTGTAAAAATCTACTACATTGCCCTGCAATTTACATAATTTTCATAGGTGTCGAGTATAGTTGAACAGGTGATTGTCTAGTTGTTAAAATTCATTCGTTTCCTGTTACAAACATGTCTGTACGAGTTGAAGAAATTCGAGATGGGTTCAAGGTCAATACGAACACGTTTCCGGAATTTCTTGGATTTCAGTGACATCATTGTCCTCGAACCATGTCACCACTACTATTGACAAAAATATGTACATGGAGTACAATTTTAAGCAGGCATTCTCTCGTAAAAATGAGTTACACCCAGTCTAAATTTGACTTGTCAAGCGAATATTTTTGCAAAGAAAAATCAGAAGTAGTAGGTATTGAGTGAAAAAATATTCCATTTAAATAAAGTTAAAAATAAATTTATTTTGAATTTTAAAATAATTTGAATCCCACCCCATGTATTATTGAAATTGTCGAAAATAAGGACGATCGAGTGATTTTTACATGATATAAGTGGAAGAAGTTCTTGGCACACGAATGAGTTATTGCTAATTATTTTCATTTATCCGATCGACTGAAGGTCATTGAAGACGATCGATTCTCCGTTGAGTTTACCAATTTACTAATTCAGTTACTTGAAAATGGTGTAAAACAGCCGAAACCGGTCGTAATAGAGTAGTAGTGTTAGTGGAAACTGGACAAAAGTTATATTTTTTCTTCGTTTTCTTATTTCATCATGAATTTCCACAAAATAAATAGATCATCAATCAAACAAATTTACTAACGGACGAGTAGTCGATGTAAAAAACAGGCTACTCCCCAGTAAGCAAACTCCATAATTCAATATGAGGTAGATATCTGAAAAATAAGCATTACGAGAAAAAAAATCGGATTTGAAAAAACACACTATGTAAGCTAAGTGGCGATGTGTTGCAAAATGCTGTAGATTTACTTCAGCAAGGGGTGAACGGTGAATCACAATAGCGAAATGATAAATTCATCCATCTTCACAGAAGTTTACCAGAGCTGCATTTTCTTATAGGTCGTGAACAAGAGCTTGGTTATTAACGTATTATATGTTCACAGGAAGATTTTCACATAAGTATTCAAGAAATTATGCAGCAATCGATAGAATTCGCTTGGAGAGCCGAATAACTGAAACTTTGAAAATATCAGTGCCAGCGTATTTTTGATTCAACACATAAACACATCATCATACGAAATATTTTCTTATACTCACAGCATACAATTATTGCACAGAGCTAACCATTTGATGTGGAGTTTTTTCAACCAGAAATACATCAAGGTTTTTCGATTTTTAAAATTCTTACTCCTAAAATTCACCTTGTGTGTGCACATTGTCATGTTTTAGAAATAATATTACAGGACTCAACTGGTTTGAGGAGGCTATAAGCGTCTTTGACTGAATACTTGTCATGGCATTTTTCATAATTTCGAACAAGCAAATATCTTTAGGTTTCATACCGATTGTCACATTTCTAGATCCTTTGTAGGCTGAATTGTTTCCGCCTATTATTTCTTTTCCCCAAATCTTCCTCACTTTCAGCTATAACAGGCTCGCACTCAACATTTCCGACAAGCAAATATCTTTGGGTTTCATACCGATTATCCCATTTCTAGATCCCTTTGTAGGCTGAATTGTTTCCACCTATTATTTCTTTTCCCCAAATCTTCCTCACTTTCAGCTATAACAGGCTCGCACTCAACATTTCCGACAAGCAAATATCTTTGGGTTTCATACCGATTATCCCATTTCTAGATCCCTTTGTAGGCTGAATTGTTTCCGCGTATTATTTCTTTTCCCCAAATCTTCCTCACTTTCAGCTATAACAGGCTCGCACTAAACATTTCAAACTAGCAAATATCTTTGGGTTTCGTACCGATTGTCCCATTTCTAGATCCCTTTGTAGGCTGAATTGTTTCCGCCTATTATTTCTTTTCCCCAAATCTTCCTCACTTTCGCACTAAACATATTTGGGAAATACGTTAATAAAAACCAAAATGTACTTCTATTCTTTGATAGTTTTTGAGTAGGAAATCATTTTAACCAAATCAGCTAGAACCTTCGATGATAACACACATTCCTTTGAAGTGCCTTCACGAATTTCTATGAAACTTTGCGTGGTTTTACAGCTATGTAGCCTGACACATATATGCAAATGATTGGGAAGACTAAAGTAGTCAGCTCGGTTTCAATGAAACTACAGAGAATGGAATAACTGAAATTATTTCAAACATTAGGAATTGAAGGAATGGAATTGTCTAACAGATAATTATGCCAATAAATAGTCAAACTACATGATAAAACAGTTTTCGTCATGGAAATGCCATTAAACAGGAATTCATTGAAGTATTAGGTAATGATAATCCAACCCCAAAACCGAACACGTACCTATATAGTTCACATCAAGAACATTTACGTCTCATAATCTCAGATCTTCCATCAGTTATATCTCTGAACCGTAAGTGAAGATTTCTCTGATTCTTTATTCTAGGTACCAGTTATTTTGTCTTCGAAGGCGCTGTATACCAGAACTTGAGTATTTGGGTCGATCATAATAAAATTACTTGAAATGAATTGAACTTCAAGCATGCACCTTTCGTCTTTCATTATGACACCAGAGTTCCTGCAGGGGGTACAGTTGAGAAGATTCATTTTGTGAGGGTAATTGTGACCTTGGAAGGTATTTAACACTTACTCTAAAAGGTTGAGTGATTCGTATTCGAAAGACACCAAACATCTCGAAATTATTAATTTTAATTTCAATTTCCAAAAGAAAAATTATGAAAAGCTGGATTAATTTGAAGTGGAAAAATTAATACAGTCCAATGCCACATTTGTAAAATTTAGAAATTTCAGTAGAAGCCGATATTTCAAATGGGCACCATTTTACAGGTTTTTCCAAAATAAAAGCATATTTGTAAAAAGAAAGAGAGTCCCTATATATCCGAGTCTGATTAATTTGGAAATCGACGATTTTTTTTCATAATCGCTTACCATACTAATAATAAAGTGTCTTTAGTAAAGGCGGGGAGTTCAGTCTGTGACTGCTCTTACACTCAACATGCCCCTGACGCTTTCAGATCTCAACGGAAAGTTGGCGTTTTCCAAGAAATGTGCCATTTTGTGAAAGTAATCTCGCTCTAGATATTGATCAAACTGACCCAGGCTCGATCTTGGCTGGAGTTCCTTTTTTCTTAGGCATGAGTAATTTTTTATTTTGTATATTAAGGATTGCTTTTGGATGTGTCATAAGTAAATGTTATGTGCATATATTGAATGAGGTATCGAGCGTTTATTTGTCAAAGATATGTATTTGTAATTGTGTTCATTTTGAGAAAAAGCGTCATTGCCGCTCTTTGTCGAGTGGCAATCTATGACTTTGCGCTCTAAATAGACAAATAGTTATTGCTCAATGGCCTATCGGTCTACTTAAAAAAATTCAAGAATTGTCTAAAACAGGATCCTTCTACATAGACAGAGACGATTGTTTGTTATGTTTTCATTATGGTCTTTTGAAGTTAGACAATGGCCTCCTGAAGAATATATGTGGAGTCAACAGAAAATTTTCTATAGCAAGTGTGTACTTTTTCTCTCGTCCAACTAAAATAGTGAAGTGAAATGGGCTGGTCGGTAACTTGTCTACAATTTTCCGGAGAAGTGAGCGAATTCGTGGACGAGATATCACCGAAAGCCGGTATCACCAGCCCAAAAACTACTTTCTACATCTACAGAGTTGATATGTTAATAGTGAATGTCATATAAGCATCTATATTCACCTACATAATATGAATGTATAATTGGCATATGACTATGATGTAAATAGAATACGAGGACAGCTCTTTGGTCGACTAAAAATACATAACCAATGCTGCTCTGTTTCCTATACCAAGGAAAAAATCATACAAACTACTGATAAACTACCATAAAGGACGGAAAAACATATGGAAATGATAGTCAATTCTCAAACAGTAGACGTCTCGATGTCCCAAGTAAGCAAACTACCAGTTTCATAGTTGCTCCATTTTACATTTTTATTGAAGTACTGAGTACTCCAAAGTCATTGACGTACCAAGTCTGGAGAAAATTATGCCATTTTGAGATTGAAAATTATTTCATTTTCGTTACCTCAGCATACAAAAATGTATTCGATTTATATTTGTAGATGGTCAATTTTCCCAAAAGGCATTTGAAAAATGATGGCAATTATTTTCAATACCGGTCGCAGCATATAGCTAGGTCTGTAAGTAGAAATGTCTTACTTTTTTGTTCGAGAACAGCACCTATAGATGATTTAATTTTCTTATGAACAAATCATTGAACTCGATATTACCATCAAAAGTATGTAAAAAATCACGTATCAAAAGGAAACTATTCGTAGAAAATTTTATATTTTGAATATTTTCAGATTATTTGACCAATGGTTTAGTCATAATCTAGTAACGGCAAGGAATATAATGTTATATTTGGCTATCAAAAAATATTAAATCGACGCAGCCTTCTTGAAACTGAGGAATATTTCCTTTATTCTTTCCAGAAATGAAAACTATGTACCTACCTGTAAAATTCCATCTCAATCAGATGAATAATTTTTTCGTGAAAGAGTAACAGACAGACATGTAGACATATAGCAGATTTTATAATAACTACATGTGACGGTGAATTCTGAAGCTAATGGGCCAGAAATATTTCCAGGAAATGGTGAAATATTAGTTTTACTTATGAATACTCGAATTGATAAATCTCAAAAGATTATGTCTATAGAGGCGAGGTATAACTTTTATTATTTATCGTAACACTGATAATTGATTATTCATGGCAGTGAATTTGCTATATGAACTCTACGTGAACCCGACAAACCCAATAAGTTCACTCAGACATCGCCTCTGGATATATAGGGACTCTCGTTCTTTTTACCGTCGATTTCCAAATTAATCAGACTCGGATATATAGGGACTCGCGTTCTTTTTACAAATATTCTTTTATTTTGGAAAAACCTGTAAAATGGTGCCCATATCGAGTAAAGGATCATTTTCAGGCTTCTACTGAAATTTCTAAATTTTACAAATGTGGCATTGGACTGTATTAATTTTTGCACTTCAAATAAATCCAGCTTTTCATAATTTTTCTTTTGGAAATTGAAATTAAAATTAATAATTTCGAAATGTTTGGTGTCTTTCGAATACGAATCACTCAACCCTTTAGAGTAAGTGTTAAATACCTTCCAAGGTCACAATTACCCTCACAAAATGAATCTTCTCAGCTGTACCCCCTGCAGGAACTCTGGTGTCATAATGAAAGACGAAAGGTGCTTGAAGTTCAATTCATTTCAAGTAATTTTATTATGATCGACCCAAATACTCAAGTTCTGGTATACAGCGCCTTCGAAGACAAAATAACTGGTACCTAGAATAAAGAATCAGGAAATCTTCACTTACGGTTCAGAGGTATAACTGATGGAAGATCTGAGATTATGAGACGTAAATGTTCTTGATGTAAACTATATAGGTACGTGTTCGGTTTTGGGGTTGGATTATCATTACCTAATACTTCAATGAATTCCTGTTTAATGGCATTTCCATGACGAAAACTGTTTTTTCATGTAGTTTGACTATTTATTGGCGTAATTATCTGTTAGGCAATTCCACTCCTTCAATTCCTAATGTTTGAAATAATTTCAGTTATTCCACACTCTGTAGTTTCATTGAAACCGAGCTGACTACTTTAGTCTTCCCAACCATTTGCATATATGTGTCAGGCTACATAGCTGTAAAACCACGCAGTTTCATAGAAATTCGTGAAGGCACTTCAAAGGAATGTGTGTTATCATCGAAGGTTCTAGCTGATTTGGTTAAAATGATTTCCACTAGGAGATTTGAGCCGGTTCTGGGCCTCCCCCCACCACTATGACGTCATCGGTGACCTTGGGATGACCTTCAGGAATGACGTTGGTGCATAGGTACCTTTGTGTGGGTCTATGACCTTGGCATTGACCTTGAGAAGACTTTGAAATTTTGTATTTGACCTTGATGTATATTGTTGGGAGGTGTTCAGGGTTTGTGTTTGACCTTGAGATGTCATTGTGATGACTTGGATTTTTTTTTCACACACGGACAAGTACTTTTTCCAAGTACATACATTTTTTCTTACCTCCATGTCTCCTCGAGATGTCATTGTAATGACTTGGATTTTTTCATACACGGACAAGTACTTAGTCCAAGTACATATATTTTTTCTTACCTCCTTGTCGTCCATGTCCTTCATGTATACCCACCTACTCTGCTATTGTGTATGATCCTTATGTGTGGAGTACGCATACAAATCTATACTGAAGTACAGAGAAGCTACACGTCTGCACACCACGGAGCTCCAGTCCGATATGTGAACTCTGATTCCTCTCCAGTGATGTATACCTTGCGATGGTGATGAGAGGAGGGGTCGCGTGACGCTATGCGCATCCGCCCTCGCTCTCGATAGGGTGGGGTGGGTCCGCGCTGACGTCACACACCCATACGCTGCGGTGACTCATCGACTACTATTTACTCTCCGCCCTCTATCGATGCGATGCAAACTCGCGCATGGTGGGGGCTTTGTATCATACATGTTTCATAAGTCTGTGGTGGGGGTGGTTCACTATTTATTATAAAAGAAGTTGGTATGGTGATATGAAATCAGAAGTTGTATACCTAGCAGTCAGCAAGAGTAGTGAAGTTATTCAGTGCCTACACAGAGATAGATCAGTGAGTGTGTTTTTCTATTGAAAATTATTTATATTTTCCATATATATTATCATCATGTCAGTTCCAAAAGTAGATTTACAAAAAATCAATTCTATAATTAAACAAGAGATGGAAGTGTTAGAGCAAAAAGTAATATCATCTTTGCCACTGAATGAAGCTTACCCAATTAAGACGATGTCAGTTTGTTCTACCCGGTTTGGTAAATCCATTTTATTGATACTACTTGATGTAAGCAATGATACATTATTCAAAACATGGCTGCCAAAACGCGTTTCAGAACAATTTACCGATGATGATGTAGCATGCATCAATTCCTCAGGTGGTAAATATACAGTAGCATATTTGGGTCAGAGTCCACAAAGCTTTGCCGGCATGAAAACGAGATCGTTGGTCAAATTTGATCTCACTGAATAATTGTAATATATAATTTTCACTTGTCATAGGCTAGTTCTGATTCTTTATATTATAGGTGATAATTGTAAGGAAAATATAAAAACTTTTCATACATTGTTAAACACACTCTTCGGTGGAGATATCATCAAAAGTCTAATGTGAGTAGTACTGATTATTTTTGTAGCATCCTTATTTCAATAATTTCTCTCTGATCATAGCTTCATTTTTGAAAAATGTGGATGATGTATGCAAGTCAACACAGGACCGGAGCCATAGACATCTCTTCAGCTGTTGAAAGGTTAACTTCTGAGTTGCGTGCTTTGAGCGAGGATGCTCACCACGACACCATTTATGACCTGAGCGTATGCTATGATGAAGAAAGGATCCAACACTGTATGCGTGATTACGAGAACTACAAAAAGGGTGTGAATATACAGATGGTTCTTTCGATCTACATCACCTCTGCGACGCAATGATTGAATGTGAGCTGAAAAGATTTTTCCACCGCCTCCTACCATACCTACCTGAAGACATCATCCAAAAGTACCAACTGGATGATGATGATAGTGAAATCGAAGAAGGAGAAAATTATGATGAAGATGAAGAAGAAGTTATATTAGATTGTTTGTACATACCTAAGACTATTTGAATTCTAAGCTAATGATATTTGAATAAAAAAAACATAAAATTTTTTCACACATGTTTTATTTACCTATTTCTCTTTTACATGAATAAAGAAAGAAAAATGAAATACATAATAATCAAAAAAATGTGTGTGTGTGTCTTCATCAATATCTGCAGTGAACTGAACCATCCAATGCATTGTATGTCAAAAATGCATAATGCAGAATGAGTGCATATACTTTGGTGTTGGCTGGGAAGTTGACTTTTCTAGTTTCAAACTCGAGCTTAATATCAATAGTTGATGATTTTGTGGCATTCGGCTGATGTGAACAATCAATAATGAATAGTGGATTTTGTCGAAATTGACCAATATCCATGAGAGGTTCACTCATATCTTTATCATACTAACTTCTTTGAAAGTTCTCATAGGCATAATAAGCCGAAGTATCGAGTTTTTTATCGAAATCCAAATTCCAACCTTCATATGGGCATACTTCAGAGTTCAAGTACACACGAATGTTATTGATATCAGCAGTTGTGAATTTAGTGGTGTCCTCGTCCTGTCTTCAGAAGTGGTAGTGCTTTGGAATCCAATGATATATAATAATAATAATAATAATAATTAACTTTATTCATTGTAGGAAAATACAAATAGGAAATGAAAATATATACATATACATGGAGTGAACAAAGTGATTAAAGGGTAAGTGCAAGGCACTTGTTTCCCATAAAATTAATATTAACAGACAAATAATAATAAATACGCAGCAAATATAAAGTAGATGTAAAGCTATAAACGCTATAAAGTGTAATAATGTGATAATGTTTAAAACAATAAAAATAAAAATATTAAAAATATTAAATGTGGACTGAAAATGGACTAAAAATATATATACATAAAAATTATAGAATGTTAAAATTTAAGAGAATATAAATGTAAAACTATAAAATATAATATATAAGGTCAGCTAAAATGCCATAAAAAGTACACAAATCACTGATACATTAAAGTATAACACAATAAAATAAAATGGTTATATATTCCATTAGGGTTCAAATATTTGGGAAAACAATTTTCTTTCATTTTCATGTATAAACTTCTTTATCTTTTTTTGAAATTATGTTTGTTCTTACATTTTTTTATTTCTTCAGGCAGAGTATTATAAATTTTTATTGAAATGTAAGAGTATGATCTTTGAGTTTTGGATTTTGTAACATGCGGGAGGATGTGTTTGTTACGGTTTCGTGTGTTGTAGTCATGGTTAGGAATATCCGTTTCATGGTTTTGGAAGTGGTACCTCATATTCACACAAAGGTAAAATAATTGCCTAATATCCATTATTTTTAATTCTTTATAGAGGCCATTGGAATTATATCTGGAGTTTTTCTGTAGGATTAATTTCAGAAACCGTCTTGATAATCCCATCTTAAATGTGTGTCTAGATATACTCCTAGGTATTTTATTACATTTACACAGTTTAATTTCAATATTTTTCCATCTATATTTATTTCTAGTTGCTGGAAAGGAGGGACGCCTGATTTATTGCAACTGAACGGCAGAACGTGGGTTTTTTCAAAGTTTACCGTCAATAGTTTGTTATCAAACCAATCTTTAATAAATTTGAAATCCATTTCTGCAGTATTTTTCAATTCCAGCCATGTTGGAGCCTGATAAAAAATAACAGTGTCGTCAGCGTATCCTATTATGTCACCTTTACTAGTGTAACCCTTAGTTGGGCACAAAAATTGCCTTCGGCTAGCTACAAGATTTGGGAGGCAAGGGCGTAGGTCGACGTCACTCGATAATCCTCACAGGTCCGACTAGTGGCACTGAGAATAAGCTTTCTTTATTTATGATGTTAATGGGACGCCATCTACAGTATAAAATGAAATCAGAAAACTTATTCCCAGGCCGATCTCTGTAGAAAGACCTTTACTGTGCTGAAAGAAAGGTGTCCCCAACTCCAAATAAATGACACAGTAACATGTAACAATTTAATCCAGTGTTCAAGACTCAAACAAGTCATGGACCTGAGCGAAATAATGGGTCCTCCAAGTCGTAATCAAAAGGATTCATATTAATATATAACTGTCTTACCTGGTCTGAATGCATTCAAACCTGACACAACTAATATAGGAATATCACGACTTGTCGGCTTCCTTGGACTTTGTCTGGTCCTAACTGGTTCCAAAATCACAGTCCTCACGGAGATCTCTAAAATCAGGTCTGCTTCTCTATATCTAACTAGACTCTAGAGGTCTATTTGATCGGCTTTACGATACCCAAAAGGCTTTACAACACCACAGCAGACTACTCAATTCTCCAATAAGCTTTACAATACCATGGTAGGCTTTACAGTACTTCGGTAGGTTTAACAGTACCATGTAGGCTTTACAATACCGTGTACTCCGTGTAGGCTTTACAATACCGTGTTGGCTTTATAATAACGTGTAGACCCAGTCAAAACTTAGGCACAAATCCAACATTATGGAATATGTCTCCCATAACGTGCTCTACACTTGACCCTCTTAATTTCCTGGCAGAGCTGTGGCAAAAAGAAAAGAAATTTGTAAGACATGCTTCCTTCTATAAAAAAATGCTCGTGAGGCGAGTCATCTACAAAAAGTTCAGTAAATTAAATACAGCAAAATATTCACCTCTCAATTACATGGTCTTAGCAGCAATAGGTAGGTTGTCAAAAGTAATTTACTTCAAAATTAAAAATCAAAAATCAACCTCCTGTGAGCATCAGCGTTACCAGGTCAGAAATGCACAAATGGTGTTTCAAGGAGTTCCGTCCTCTCCAAAAATTAATTTAATAAAAAACATATTTCCTTTCATTGTTGCCAACACTCTTTTCATTGGATCTTGCCACAGAACAGAACCGAGCAGTATAGTTTACTCATTACTACACCAAAGGTTCCGAACACTGCAGTGCAAGAACAGAACAGCAGTCCGTGATCTCATATGTAAATAAAGAGGCAAATAAATATATTTGTCTCTTTTCCCATGTAAGCCAAACTTTATGTCGAACCGATTCAAAGAAACGAGACTATTTTAACCAAACGAAATAGAGAAGAAGAACAGGTGACGTCTGAATGACTGTTAATCACCTATGTTCGTGTTGTTTTGAAAACAATCCTTGATAAACAAACAATCATAGTTTTGAATAAATCGACAGAGATATTCGTGAGCACCATGATCTGTGGAAATAAAAATGGTTATATATCATGTAGAATCGGATGGTATGTCAAAACCTACAACTTAACTCATACTTATAACCTTGATCATAATAGTCGGAACACAACACATGAAACTAGGTAAACAGAGTGTTCGACTCTTAACGAATACTTTACCCTGAAACTGATCAAGATAATAAATGAATATAAAGAATTAAGTCAATAACAGCTTTTGACAGTTATAGGTATCAGATATGTTATTTTGTGATGAAATGATGGAACTTCATGATTAAACGTACGTTTACAAAATGTGAACGTTACACACCCTCTTCCTCAAGAAAGGAAAATTTAACTTGTTGAATTTTTCTAAACAGTAAATTACATAACTTTAATAATTAACATTGGTCATCAGGATTCCCAATAAAATCCAATAAAACCCTATAAAACCCCAGTGAATTTATAGGAATATTCACCACACCTAAAAGAGCTATCAACTCAAAAGAATGAACAAAAATTTCTCGGAGGTACTCCAAAAGTCATTGAAGGCAGCTCAACCCACCGTAGCTTTAACGGTCTCTCACACCAATTGAACAAACCAGCAACAAACAGTTGGCCTCCTACAGACAAACAAATTTCAGTCTACTAACTGTAAATATCAAATTTGTGTTGAAGCCACCAACCCCGAAGGAGAAATGCTTCAACACCATTGTGGAATGTGGAACATGCCAACATTCCCATAAACTAAGAAATCGGAAAACGAACCTGTCGAAACAGAAACGAAGTCCCAAGGCCAATGGACTTCCAAGATACTAACAGTATCTGTAGCTGAAAGCTCCAAGCCATATCCCACAAAGACAATTTTCAATTTTCCCGAACCAATTCCATGTTCTGCACAGCACGAATGATTTCGAAGCCAATCAGGATTTCAAATAAATCTGGCATATTCGAAAGCTCCAAAACTGACACAAAGTCCAGAGAAAACTAAAATGTCTACTGGATAGTTGAGTGGACACTCAATATTGGAAATGACTACCCGCATAACCAACATTGATTCCTACTGGTATTATTTATGGAGGTACGTATAACTACCTATCGCTATTACTAAATCCTTTTATCAATAAACCAAAACTAAACCCATTAAGAATTTATTGGAATTCAACATCCAAGAACATTGATAAATTAATTCACTTTTCCTTACAGAAAATGAACAGGATCAAAAAAACCGAATAGCATCAAAATTGTAGAATGACACTCCATGAAAATAATTACAGCTTTGTTGCTGTCGTGAGACTTTGTGGATGCAACCCATTACCAGCTATTGTGGATGCCAAAATCTCACTAGTTGGAAACTGTGTCCATGTTTTAGTTGCTTTAGGCCTACGCCAGGGACAGCCAACTTCTGCCCCAATTAAAATAACAACTGTTCCAATTTGTTCAAGATGTAAGTATTCAAACAAGAAAATATATCTACTCAGACTTGCATGTCTTCCAATAACTAGAAACAGTATTCCAGCTTATTTAAATTACAGCTAAATTATTATTTTTTTGTTGTAGAAGCACTCGAGAAAACTTCTACATTTTAACTTTTCAAGTTAACACTATTTACAAGGTATACCTATACAATATTTACAATATTTCAATGAAATACCTATATTCATGAATATATACAAACCTCTTTAGATTATCCATAAAGAATAACTTTAAAGAATAATAAATATAAAGTACTTTATTTACACTTGTGAAGTTGATCAGACTACACAAACTTGAAGACTCAAGATTTTTCCAGAGAAATTTCAAAATATAATTTTTCCATTCTCTATCATGAATTAATTCATGCCTGGAAGTAAATTCCAATATAATATCAAATTCAAATATTGAATTACTTTCTGTCCTATCGCATCCACAGACAGACAGACAGACAGACTTCCCACACTCAATAACATGTCAACTAGGTGACCATAAATACCATCAGTCAATTGCCAAGACTTTCAAAAACCTCAAATATCAAACCTATGTGAATCGTGTTCAAAATACAAAATTTCACCTATTTTGTCAAAATCGTTTTTCCTAGATTAAATTTTATTACAAAAACGTAATCTCAAAATTTCTAAGTTCGGTTCTAGGAACGATCAGAACAAAATAAAACAAATCAAGGTTGTAATGAGTAATCATGGGTTTTGGCAAAAGACCAATATCTCCAACACTACAGTGTTACTCAAATGATTCCTGTAGCTATTCTGACAAATCAGAATTGGACCCAAAGTAAGGCTTTAACTTGGACACATGCCAAGTACCTGCTGGTGAGTCATCCATATTACTCAACTCATAAGCCACTTTCGATAAAACTTTCCTTACTTTACATAAGACATACTTGGGTGCTAATTTTGATGCAAATTCATTTGCAGCATCTGATAACACAAAATTTCGCTTCCAGACTTTTTCATTTTCTTTAAAAACATGTTCACGCTTCCTTAAATTGTAATAGTGAGTGTTCCTAACGTAGGACGCTGAGAGTTTCTCCTGAACCCTTTTATACAGGGGAATGAGTTTTCTCAACTCTTCAGAATAATTTCTCCTAGCTTCTGCGGTATTATTCAGCACAAAATCAACTGTATCTCCATAATAATCTCCAGAGACAGGGGCTATTCTGCCAAAATTAAGAAAATTTGGGCTGAAACCAGTTACCTCATGAGTGGCGGAGTTCAGTGCGTGCTGAATTCGCAAAATTTCCTTATCCCAGTGCTTGTGGGATTCTTTTATGAAACACCTTATGGAAGTTCCTATTGTACGATTAACCCTCTCTGTAGGGTTCACCTGAGGGTGGTACCTACAATTATACCAAACTTTAGAAATGTTGTACTGCTTGACAAACTCATTGAAAACTTTCCCAGTATGAGCTGAAGCATTATCTAACAATAATATCTGAGGAACTCCATAAGTTAAAAATACATCCTCCAGGAAAGCAGTGATTGTTTGAGCCGTCGCATTTCTTACTGGCTTCAAAACAACAAATTTTGAAAAATAATCTGAAGCTACTATAAGGAATTTATTACCTTTGGAACTTCTAGGGAAAGGCCCCATTACATCAGTACTAACCAACTGAAAGGGAAAACTAACTTTCTTCTCCTTACCCATCAATCCAAACCTTTGAGCATTCATCACCTTTTGACTACAGCATTCAGGACATTGTCGAACATATTTCAATATGTCCCCTCTCATTCGTGGCCAGTAATATAGTTCTGCCACTTTCTTTAAAGTTTTGAAATAACCCAAATGACTAGACGTAGGCAAATTATGAGAATCATAAATAACTTTCTGTCTCTGGTCAAATGGTACTAATAATTTCCATTCTGATATGTTACTTTTCAAAGCTATTTTTCTAGGGGTGTGCTTGAAAATATATTCATCTTTAACCATCCAATGAGAATATTTTTCAGGATTTTTAATAATTCTATTTTTCAATTTCAGGTACCAAGGTTCAAGGTTTTCCAAAGAGATTCCTAAAATATTTATCTCATCAGAAATGGGAGCTCTTGACAAAGCATCTGGAGCAACATGAAGTTTACCCTTTCTATGAATTATTTCAAAATCAAATGCAGAGAGTCTCATAGCCCATCGACTAAGACGACCAGAACTACCAGACATCTTTGATAGGTATTTCAAACTTGCATGATCTGAAATTATTTTGAATCGAACTCCGTCTACATAGGGTCTGAACTTCTCTAATGAAAAAACTAGGGCAAGACACTCACGTTCCGTTGCTGAATAATTTCTTTCTGCTCGATTCAAACTCCTACTAGCATACGCTATGACTTTTTCTTCACCATTCTGGACTTGAGTAAGTAAACTTCCCAATCCTACCTCGCTGGCGTCCGCTTGTATGCAGAATTCAACTGAAAAGTCAGGAGCAGTAAGAATCGGTGTTGAAATTAATTTTTGTTTGATTTCTATGAAAGCTTTTTCTGCCTCGTCATTCCAAACAATTGATTGCCTTTTACCTTTTCCTTTCAATAAATCATTTAATGGACTAATAAGGGTACTGAAATGAGGAATAAAACGCCTGTACCAGGAACACATTCCGACAAAACGTTTTATCTGTGTCGTAGTCTCAGGTCTAGGGTAATCTACCATAGCTCTTATTTTATCTGGGGAAGTTCTCAAACCTCTATGATCTACTACAAAACCCAGATAAATTAATGACTCTCTGAAAAATTGACATTTTTTGAAATTGACAGTCAGATTAGCATCTGCTAATCGCCTGTAGACTTCTTCTAACAAAGCAATATGTTCTGAAAAAGTTGGAGTACATAAAACGATGTCATCTAAATAAACAAACACCTTAGGTTGTAACTCAGGACCTAAAATCCTATCCATCAACCTTTGTGTTATAGCGGCAGAGTTTGAGAGACCAAAAGGAAGTCGCTTGTGGTGGAATAAACCACGTCCAGGAATTGAAAAAGCTGTTTTTTCCTTACTCTCATCATCTAGGGGTATTTGCCAAAATGCACTTCGAAGATCAATTGTCGATATAAATTTAGCATTGCTAAGCATATTCAGGATATCATCTACTAAAGGTAAAGGATAAGAATCCTTTTTAGTTATCTCGTTCAGGGCTCTACCATCAAAACAAAATCTGTATTCACCATTAGCCTTTTTTACTAATAATACTGGTGAGCTCCAAGGACTGAACGAAGCTTCAACGATACCTAATGCTAGCATTCTATCTAGTTCTTTATTAAGATGCTCCAGCATATATGGGGACATCCTATACTGTCTCTTTTTAAACGGACGATGCTCTCCTGTATCGATATGGGCCGTTATTTTATCAGTAAAGCCTAGCTGATCTTCAGAAGCGATTGATTTGAACAAGTCCATAACCCTATTCATTTCTAAAATTTGTGTACTAGAAAGATTGTTAAAAGTACTTACACTTGTTTCTTTATTTTCAGGTGGAGTTGACAAAATGTTGATTTTCAATCCTAACTCACTTTGGATTTGCCAAGAATTATCAGAAAAATCAATTGAGAGTTTAAAAATTTTGCAAAAGTCACTTCCCAGGATAAGTCCACATTGAAGCGAAGGAATAATTGACACAGTTATCAACTTGCAAAAACCTCCAAGGCATAATGGAATTTGACAAATGCCTGTTACAGTTTGAACTTTACCATCTGCAGTCCTAACAATATTTTTTTGACTTCTATCTACTTTGATTTTGTATTTCTTCAATAGATCCAAGGAATGCAACCCTAAACAAGTTAAATTAGCTCCACTGTCAAGTAAAGATATAATTTCTTCATTAAAAAGACTCACCACAATATAAGGTCTATTGTCAAACGGTTTAGAAATAAATAAAGGTGATACACTACCTAGTTCTGAATTTCTTTCTATTTGAACATTTTCAACGGTCAAATTTTTTGAATCATTTTTACAAGAATTTTTCGTTAGTTTTCTTTTCACACTTACTTGAGAATTATTATTTTTCCTAAAGCCTTTCTTAACACTACAGACCTGATGAAGGCTTAAATCACCAGTCTGATTCACTAGTTTTTTTTTGTTACAAGAGGGGCAAGTAATTTTTGTAAAATCAGGTTTACCACATAAATAACAAAAGATCTTACGATTTTCTCTACATTGTTCCATTTTATGACCTAATTTTCTACACCTGTGGCATCTAATATTACTGGTTTTCGAAAATGTATTTACTTGTGATGTTGAAGGAAGGTTTGAATTAGAATCAGTTTTGTTATTGAACAATTTTTTCTTGTGAGTAATTTTGGAAGAAAAATTTTTATCTCCTGGTGCCTCAAGATAAGCTAGATCAGTCTCTAAACAATTGAGAGATTTGGGTGGTAAATATTTATTTTTGATCTGAGCTGCTTCATCGATCCTTTTACAAAAACTTATCAACTCAGAAGTATCGTCAATATTTTGCAAAACTAAGTGATCTATGTATTTGGGCAAAATATTTTTTCTAATTATTTTCAAACGCTCCTTTTCATCTAACTGTTTACTGAGCCTACTAAAAAGACTATGCATTATTGCCACAAAAATATCAATAGGTTCATCACGACCCTGAGTACGATTCTTGATTTCATCTAGAAGTTTCTCCTCATAATCTGTGGGCAAAAATGCATTTTCTAATTGACTCACTAAATCTTGCCAATTATTCACATTTTGTTTGACTGATCTATACCAAATTAAAGCTCTACCAGTAAATAAATCTGTACTTGAATTAAAAAGTTCCTGT
Organism: Chrysolina haemoptera; assembly: GCA_958298965.1. Taxonomy (NCBI): domain Eukaryota; kingdom Metazoa; phylum Arthropoda; class Insecta; order Coleoptera; family Chrysomelidae; genus Chrysolina; species Chrysolina haemoptera. The sequence continues at coordinate 32,012,466 of OY282584.1, forward strand.
TCAGGTACATTACGAGATTGAGAAAGTTCTTTAACTCTTTCCAAAAATGATTTTAAACTAGTAGTGCCATCATACTGAATACCCCATTTGTAAACTGGTACCGACTTTCCAAATCCTGAAGAAGAAAGAATTGAAGTATTTGGGTTTGCATCCTTTACAACATTCATTGATAATTTTGCTTCAAGTTCAATGCAAGATGCCTTGGCATCATTTATGAAATCTGAATAAAAAATATTTGTCTCCTCTGGTTGTTCAGGGACTTTGAAACGTTTAACTCTTCCTGTCAGAGATGTCAATCGAGTTTCAATAATTTTAAACATAGGATCTGATGTTGGACCTCTAAAACTCAGAATCAATGATTCTAGATCAGAGAAAGTTTTGTCAATAAAACTCTTTTCACTTTTAACCTCAAAATCGTTATCTTCTAACCGAGCTAAAACTGTTTCCGTTGCAAGCAACCTAGTTAAAATAACCCTTTTTGATGTTAAAGTTTTTCTTACAGCTTTCACATCACGAATACGCAATTCATAATCTATTTCTTCTTCGGAAAGATATAATGGTTCCATTTTTATTTTAATATTCAAAATACCAATATATTCTCAAATAATGTGAATAACACAGTTTAAAATAAGTTCCACTAAAATTCCTTACACAAAATAAAATATCTCACACACAATAAAATACCTAACAATCAAATAACACTTGAACACTGTCAATAAATAAATTTCAAAGCTGTCATTGACCCAACAATAATCCAAAAATATTTTATTTGCCAATCCGGGAGACTTCCACAGGACAGCTGATACACATACATGAAATTTCCCAAGCCGTAGAACTCAGTTCCTAAAGACACACCATCCACAATTTATTCACAGCTAGAGAGATCTCTCCAGCACAGTATCAAACCTCTGGGAATTATCGAACGAAAACGTAAGCCTCACGTTGGCACGCCATTTTATGTAACCCTTAGTTGGGCACAAAAATTGCCTTCGGCTAGCTACAAGATTTGGGAGGCAAGGGCGTAGGTCGACGTCACTCGATAATCCTCACAGGTCCGACTAGTGGCACTGAGAATAAGCTTTCTTTATTTATGATGTTAATGGGACGCCATCTACAGTATAAAATGAAATCAGAAAACTTATTCCCAGGCCGATCTCTGTAGAAAGACCTTTACTGTGCTGAAAGAAAGGTGTCCCCAACTCCAAATAAATGACACAGTAACATGTAACAATTTAATCCAGTGTTCAAGACTCAAACAAGTCATGGACCTGAGCGAAATAATGGGTCCTCCAAGTCGTAATCAAAAGGATTCATATTAATATATAACTGTCTTACCTGGTCTGAATGCATTCAAACCTGACACAACTAATATAGGAATATCACGACTTGTCGGCTTCCTTGGACTTTGTCTGGTCCTAACTGGTTCCAAAATCACAGTCCTCACGGAGATCTCTAAAATCAGGTCTGCTTCTCTATATCTAACTAGACTCTAGAGGTCTATTTGATCGGCTTTACGATACCCAAAAGGCTTTACAACACCACAGCAGACTACTCAATTCTCCAATAAGCTTTACAATACCATGGTAGGCTTTACAGTACTTCGGTAGGTTTAACAGTACCATGTAGGCTTTACAATACCGTGTACTCCGTGTAGGCTTTACAATACCGTGTTGGCTTTATAATAACGTGTAGACCCAGTCAAAACTTAGGCACAAATCCAACATTATGGAATATGTCTCCCATAACGTGCTCTACACTTGACCCTCTTAATTTCCTGGCAGAGCTGTGGCAAAAAGAAAAGAAATTTGTAAGACATGCTTCCTTCTATAAAAAAATGCTCGTGAGGCGAGTCATCTACAAAAAGTTCAGTAAATTAAATACAGCAAAATATTCACCTCTCAATTACATGGTCTTAGCAGCAATAGGTAGGTTGTCAAAAGTAATTTACTTCAAAATTAAAAATCAAAAATCAACCTCCTGTGAGCATCAGCGTTACCAGGTCAGAAATGCACAAATGGTGTTTCAAGGAGTTCCGTCCTCTCCAAAAATTAATTTAATAAAAAACATATTTCCTTTCATTGTTGCCAACACTCTTTTCATTGGATCTTGCCACAGAACAGAACCGAGCAGTATAGTTTACTCATTACTACACCAAAGGTTCCGAACACTGCAGTGCAAGAACAGAACAGCAGTCCGTGATCTCATATGTAAATAAAGAGGCAAATAAATATATTTGTCTCTTTTCCCATGTAAGCCAAACTTTATGTCGAACCGATTCAAAGAAACGAGACTATTTTAACCAAACGAAATAGAGAAGAAGAACAGGTGACGTCTGAATGACTGTTAATCACCTATGTTCGTGTTGTTTTGAAAACAATCCTTGATAAACAAACAATCATAGTTTTGAATAAATCGACAGAGATATTCGTGAGCACCATGATCTGTGGAAATAAAAATGGTTATATATCATGTAGAATCGGATGGTATGTCAAAACCTACAACTTAACTCATACTTATAACCTTGATCATAATAGTCGGAACACAACACATGAAACTAGGTAAACAGAGTGTTCGACTCTTAACGAATACTTTACCCTGAAACTGATCAAGATAATAAATGAATATAAAGAATTAAGTCAATAACAGCTTTTGACAGTTATAGGTATCAGATATGTTATTTTGTGATGAAATGATGGAACTTCATGATTAAACGTACGTTTACAAAATGTGAACGTTACACTAGCAACTGAGAACAGTTCATTTATATATAGGTTGAATAACACTGGACCCAGAACTGTGCCTTGGGGTATTCCATACTCTATAATTTTTGAGCTACTTGAGTCATCAGCAATTTTTACTTTCTGGGTCCTTTTATTTAAATAGCTTTCCATGAGCATATAGCAGTTTCCTCTTATTCCTATTTTTTCAAGCGTCTCTAAGAGTAGCTTATGGCTGACAGTGTCAAATGCCTTTTTTAAATCTATGAGTTCCTATTTCCAGAGCTTGGTGTATTTTCTCTGTGATGTGTAGTAGTAGGCCGGTTTGGTCGTGTCGATATCGGCTCCGTGAAAAATTAAGTTTTTCTAGTTACAAAAATGTGAAAAATGATATGAAAGTCATATCGAAGTATTCATAAACAAACAATCAATGTGATAACCGAAAAATTAAAATTGTAAAAGAACCACAAACAACATAAGAAACAATTAAATAAATGTGTTGAGCTAGTGAAAAACGAAACAAAACAATCCATATTTCTGTGCAAGTTCAAATGAATATAGACGAACCATAGGCGTTCCGGATTAATTTCAGCTGAATAATGGATAATTTAGAGGTAACCATAAAAGATGTGTACATGCTTATAAAAGAAGTAAATGCAAATCTCGGACAAAGAATTGAGAAAATTGAAGAGGCAACAAACAATTTATCAACGGTTATATACGCAGAGGTGGAAAATATCAAAACAAAAGTGCAAAATCTTGAAGAAGAAAATAAAGAGCTGAAAAATCGTTTAAGAAAAATAGAGGAAAAGGCTATCATCAACAACCTGGTGCTCTATGGCATACCCGAAACTACCAATGATCGCCCAGAAAATTTACTAGAAAAAATTGTAGAACTGGTGAGAGAAAAGTTAAATATTTCTTTGGAAAAAACAGAAATAAATAATATATTTAGATTAGGAAAACGAAGCAACCACACAAGACCTATCTTATTGTCCCTTACAACCTATCTAAAAAAACAAGAAATATTGAGAAACGGCCCGAAATTCAAAGGAACCAAGATTTTCGTTAGTGAAGAGTTATTAGAGAAAGAACTAAAAGAAAGGCAAATACTACTGGAAGGTCTAAAAGAGGCGAGAAGTAACTCACAGAAAGCAACCATAAAAGGAAATAAACTGATTGTAGAAGACAAGACATACTCAGCAGCCGAAGTACAAAACATCCTTAATAACGAAGTAGAAGAATTTCCGATCATACCAACAAGACAGATTTCAAGTGAACCAACCACCCCCTCCCCGAGAGAGTTCGAAATAGAAGAGGAAGAAACTATAATACCACCAGAAACAACTTTGAACGAAACTAAATCAAAAGTAGCTAATCACACAAGTCAAGGGAGAACGGAGAAAGAAGAACATAAACTGAAACCGAACAAGTCGCGTCAGTTGTCAGTGAATGACACACCCAAAAAATGATGATGTAACGAGGTGTTTCAAGGGCGTTGGTTGTCTTGATAGCCCATATGTCTGAAGACGTGCCACGTAGTGATGGAAGTTCATAGAGATCCCACATGCGATAAGCCAACTTGATTTTAGCATTCAGACCGCTTTTGTTGATTCTATTTAAAAGTTTGAGCTTGTGCTTATCTTCTGGCACTATGTGTCTTATTTTCCACTCAATTTTATTGATTTCTAAATCAGCATCAACCTCACCAATATATGAGTTCTTGAAGGGCCGAGCGATTATTAAAATCATTTCTTGTTTGGCATTCAAGATACTTTTGTTGTAATCTTCAGCGAAACCCATCAAATATTTCAGTGGTAATTTACCACTGAATACGTGACTAGTTGTATCCAAGATATCCTGTTTAATTTCCGAAAGTCCCCATCCAGTTGTTAATAAAGTGTTAGCATGCGATTGTCCAAATGAAATCATATTCTTCATTGTAGATGTTATCCCCGGCTTCCTGACCACAGCAACTTGTTCACCACCCATTTCGTAGCGAATTTCATCAAAAAGGAAGGCGATTGCATTATTCGAGAGATAACATAATTTTGTTTCATCTTTAGGTGTGAATTTACCTTCTATATAAATGAAACTCTCAGCAATGTCAAGTATAACGTCTTGATTATTGATTGCAATTCGAATTTCATCTGAATTCCTAAACAATGGTGATCCATATGGTTTATATGTATGCTCATGTAAACTTGTGAGGGAATGATCGAGCATCGGCTCGTCAAATATATTCAACTTTTCACTATTTGTTTCGAGCACCATTGTTCCTTACTTTCAGTCCAATTGATTTCAAAAATTTGATTTCTCCCAGCGAGAGAGCAGTGTGGTATGCTTACTGTTTAGCGTACACTTTTGGAATGAGCCTTTTTCTATTCGAACCTTCCTTTTTAGCTATTTGTGGAATATTTTCAAATCCTTGTCGATTCTGTTTATTATAACAAAAACCCATAATAGTTATTAGATTTTTTTCAATTCCAAAATTATAACAATCACTTCCAAAATCAATGAGATTATTATTATGATCCAAAATACGCACTGTGATGTTGTGAATCAACTGACGACCGTCTGGACTGATGGGCATATATATAATCTTGTGTGGTTCTTTCGTGAGATTGAATCCAGGCTCCACATCGATATCGAATGAAAAAAGAATGTGGGATTCTTCATTGTTCATGTATGAACCAGATATAATGTTGCAATCTAAGCGGATTAGTCTCACAGTTGTTATATTTATCGGATGTGAGGATTCGTGTATCTGATTCGGTTGAAATCTATCAAAATTAAAACCCATCATCTTTGCTATGGAATTCGGATGAGTTAGATCAATTTCATATTTTGATCGCATCTCACATTTGAAGGTATTATTATTGGCATGTAGGTAGAATATATCATCTGCATTGGTATCGTTTTGATTTTTCCCATGAAACAATCGAAACATGATATGTTTCTGAATAACTGCATTGATCTCATCTATTTCATAGGCACCACATGGAATTTCAATTGTGTACTTCTGAAGTATTGGTGAACTTATATCACTGATTCTAAAACTGATCACATTGTTTTTTTCAGTTATATTATTTACTGTGTTGCATCCATAGAATCCTAAAAGTCCCAATCCATAACGACTATTTCTATCCAATTCAATGGGTGGAAAAAAGTCTGCACTCAAGACACTCGTCCCGACAGCTTGTAGTTCGAACTTCCGTGACATGACTGATACATTTTATGGATTTCACTTCAATTTATTGTTGTCTTCAACACACTCGGGACAACCTACGCTTTTTCGGAGATGGTTCATCAATATCCATTTCATTTTTATTAGCACCAATATTCATATCCTTTATATTGCAATAACAGCAGAATATTTTTCGAGGTATAGGACCATCATTCACATCAGAATCTGAAATGCTTTCGCCGTCAAGATTGTGGTGGTCATTGCAATATCTATATTTCATTATGTCGACATCATCTTGTAGACTTTTAGGTAACTTTTCCCAAACAGAAGCAATCTCATGTGCAGCGCATGCGAGTATCACTTCCTTCGGCATATTTGCAAGCATCACTCGATCCATTCTTGTCAAGGTCCGATATTTTGAATACATTTTGAGTGATAATCCCATCGTCCTAATAGCCTCTCGAGTCATTGCTGGAGTTGTATCCATTCTATAATAATTCAGAGAGAAACTTCAGGCACAAGTGACCGCAGAAAAATGTGTTGAACTTCTGCTGGCGATCATAGTTATATAGAATTTTCACTTTCGAACATTTCTGGAAGTATTGAATCAACTTTATTGGTGGGGGTAGATTTCCAAAACTATCAAAGTATGTAATGTCTTTCCCACATTTGCTGTATGCCACCCAATGTGTTCCCGATCCTCTTATCCCATCTAAATTGACAATGGCGGTCTCGCGGTGTCGTGGACCTCTAGTGGGTAATGTATCACGCATGAAAATACCGCGAAAGTATGGAATTTTCATTTTCTTGGCATAATAAGTGAGATCGATGTCGGTGAGAGGTTTTCGAGGTAGGGAATCAACTAGTTTTTTGGATTGTATGGTTTCAAATAGAGTTCGAGTCCTTTACGGTAAGGTTTAAGGTATATACCACTACCACTTTTACCCAATGCCACACTTTCCATTTTCCTATTATGACGATTCGCTTCGATCAGGGCGGTTCTGCTTGCTTTTGCTGAATTCACAGCTCTGGTGATGCCTGCAACAGCACCAGCTAAACTTCCGAGCGCGGACAATCCAGCAAAAATTGGTATCAATGGTAGAATCCCTCCGACTTTAGGAATTGGAATTATGCGAGGCGTGCGGATTGTTTTCTTTTTACCGGCAGCTTTGAGGTATTTACGTGCTGCATGCAATGCCACTACGGTGGCTTTTTTTCACATTATTCGTCACAAATTGTTCACCCCCAGCTTTTTTTAGTACATTCCGCACTTTTATTATTATTATATTATTTTTCTTCTTCTTCGGTTGATTTCTATTCTTTTTCTTCGGTTGATTCCTCTTCTTTGCCTAAACAGTAGTACTACTACAACCCATACCGAAACGTCTCTTTGATTTCATAATGTTGGTAACGAGTAGGGCAGCTATTCTTTCCTTAATACCAGCGTCCTTCGATTTAACCCTGTTCCAAGCGGCGTATTCGAGTTATTTGTCTGCTCTATGTCTCGCTGTGAGATCAGTTAGATGATTCAAATATTGAATATCGTGTTGTTTGCATGCAATATCCAATTTATTGATTCCAGGATCTTTACGGGCTAAACGTTTTTCCAATTTTGTACCGGGTCCACAGTACTGATATCCTCCGGGTAAATGTAATTCGAACGGCAATTTGTTTATTAAATTATTAACGAATCCACGACCGCTTTTCCTGCATCCACTACGAACACATCCGTATCGTTTGATGGTACTCATTTAAATGAAATATTCACAACATACCATCGCTTACATAGTCTCCAACCACGGTACGATGCGCATTGTGAAGCAGAAAGAAAAGTTTGCTGTAGATAATCTAGATGAAAAATTCGGTTGTGGATTGAATGGACATAAAGTGTTGCGGCATGGTCCACTACTTCCATCATCTGTTCGAGGACTCATTATCGGACCATCGAATTGTGGAAAGACGAATGCCATGATCTCTCTTTTAATACATCCACAAGGACTGCGATTCACAAATGTTTATCTCTATTCGAAATTACTCAATCAACCCAAATATCAATTCCTACGAAATGTATTGGAACCCAGAAAAGGGTTGGGATTTTATACGTTCAGTAATAATGCAGAAATAGTGGAACCATCCGATGCCAAACCAAATTCTGTTTTCATTTTCGATGATGTAATATGTGAAAAACAGGATATTATAAGATCATATTTCTGTATGGGACGTCATAAAGATGTTGACTGTTTTTATTTGCTCAAACATATTCACGAGTGCCCAAACAGTTAGTTCGATATAATACCAACTTTATCGTAATATTCAAGCAAGATGAAACGAATCTACACCATATTTATTCCGATCACGTGTCACCCGATGTAACATTCAAGCAATTCCAATTGATGTGTGTTAAATGTTGGGAGGATCAATATGGATTTCTGGTCATTGATAAGGATAGAAAAATGCATGAAGGTAGATATCGCATGGGGTTCGATAGTTTTATATATCCATGACAATACAATACGCATTCAATCGATCGCTGAATTGCATAGAGGTATTCTCTCTCTTGTGAAGCAAAATGAAGACAAAAAATGATAAAGTAGTTGAAGATAAAAACAATGAATAGAATTTGAAACGCCAACTTGTTGAGACAACAGAAGCTGTACGGCAGAAATTTAACTCTATCAAGAATGGACTTATTGAAAATCGAATGGCGCTTGAAAAACTCTATGATCCCATAATGAAGCCATTAAAGGTTCTTTCTTCAGCTGCTGCTACCATGAAACCACAACCACCACAGCCGACGTTTTCGATGAAGCAAGTGAATTCTCAGTCTACTCCAATAAAAGTTAGGAGTACTTCAGTGGAAAATAATTCATCATATGGTAGTGAATTATCATCTGTTGACAGTGAGACAGATACCATCAAAGAATTCGGAAAAGATGAAAAGTCCGTATTTGATAATTTTGAAGACAATACTGGAGATGTTTTGAAAAGACATTTGGAAAATGTCAAAACTAAGAATGCAGCTTATGACAGAATATTTGGCATACGGTTAGATCCTACTACACAAAAACTGAAAATGGGGAGTCACAATGTACGTTTCAGTGATGGAAATATATTATTTTGGAACAAAAATAAAACACGAACACATGATTTCCCAAGTAGTCTGGAGTTATACAACATGATTTTTTTGAAAAACCCACCTGAAGTTGATGATGATGATGAAGTTCGTCATACATATGCTAAAATATTGAGGCTAACAAATGCACCATACAAACAACATCTACTGCGAAATGGTTTCAAACACCCGAAATCTAAAAAATTCCGTGAAGTTATTAAACCTATACTAAACTTATCACATTATCAGACGACCAGAAGTAGGACAAAAAAAGGTGAAGGGTTCCATCGAATAAAAATGCAGAAAGTGTATGATCCCAAACCTGCGAATTATGTCTACTGGAATTCACCCAAGGAGTTAGTCGCTCGTTTGCGGCTATTGACATCTTCAAAGTCAGCTGGACACACTGGACATGATAATGAAATAATTTCCATAATTGAAGAATTACGTGAGGAAGGTATAATAATCTAATACATCAACAAAAATGATCAGTTTGTTCTCATTATATGATGCCGTAACATTGTCAAATTGTTTGTCTGAATGAAAACAAATTAAAACACTACAAAGTGATTGCGAGAAGATGGATAATGAAATAAGTGATGTCAAACGACAAGTTGTCAATGAGTTACATAAGCCGGCAAGACGTAATTTCATCAGAAGAACCACCACCGTCAAAGGTTTTGCAGATCTGTGGCAAATAGATCTTGCCGAATTACAACCTTATGCTAAACATAACAAAGGATATCGATATGTTCTTGTGGTCATTGATTGCTACTCGAAATATCTATGGACGAAGCCGATTAAAAATAAAACTGGTAGTGCTGTAACCAATGCAATGGAAGATGTGCTGAAAGAAGCCAACTATTCCCCGAAACATCTACAAAGCGATCAAGGATCAGAATTTTTCAATAGTTCTTTTTCATTGTTGATGCGAAAATATAAGATCAACCATTATTCAACATTCAGCACTATGAAGGCGGCCATAGCAGAAAGAGTAATTCGAACGATAGACGTGGCTTTATAAAGAATTTTCAGCGATGGGACAACAAATGGTTAGATATTCTTTCAATCATAACAAGGAAATACAACAATAAAGTGCATCGTACAATTGGTATGAAACCAATCGATGTTATGCAAGCAACAAAACTAAAATTCAAAAGTTCCAAAGTAATCCACCGAAGAAAACAAAGTACACCCAAATTCCGAATTAATGATATTGTACGTATAAGCAAGTACAAGAATATATTCGAAAAGGGTTACGCTGCCAATTACACAACAGAACTATTAAAAATTGTTAAAATTAACCAAACATACCCCATAACTTATATTATTGAAGATATGGATGGGAGCCCGATTAAAGGATGTTTTTATGAAGAGGAATTGTTGAAAACACAAAATCCTGATGTATACCTAGCTGAAAAAGTGTTGAGGAGGAAAGGAAATAAACTATATGTTAAGTGGTTAGGCCTTCCTAGTGAACAGAATTCATGGTTAGGCAAAAGTGCTATGGTTTAATTTTTGAATGAAATTGTATAATTTATTATTCTCATCAAGCTGTAAGATTATTAATAAACTATAGAAACCATTTTTGAGTTTTTTATTCGAAATGAATAAATCATGAAGTGGTGAACCTTGCCCCAACCAAACGCAACGCCCAGTGTATGCCAAAACCAAAATAACCTGCATACTCCTCCCCACTTCATAGATTTTTGAGAAAGTTCTTCATTTCAACTCACAACATTAATAACATTTCATAATCCTCAGAGCTAATCACTATCAGATAGAAATGCCTGATCAAACTCTTTTATCCACTTATCACGTACAGATGTTGCCATATCAAAAAGTTCAGTGGACTCCTGAAGCTCCATCTCAGCTTGCATTTTCAAACAAAGGGCGGACTGATTTTTCTGTGTGATTTTGGAATGAAGTTTATCTGCATCTTCACACATTTTGATCAGTTCAGCCTTTGTTGATGCAATCTTTGCGTCGAGCTCCTGAAGAGCCACCTCGTCGTCCATACTACCTCTTCGAACATCATCATTGCATTTGACGATGGTGGCTTTTGCTTTTACCATGCGGCATTTCGCATTCTTTAGCATGTCCCCACAGCGCTGCAGTGGACAGAAATAATGAAGCGATACATCTTTCAAATCACCCATCACATTCTTGAAGGTGTCATCTACTTTCTTCTTACGGGGTTTCCGTACACCCTTTGTTGTTTTCTTGGGTTTAGAAGCCGTAGATGCATCCTTCCTCTTAGATGGTTTCGCTTTCGTATCCACACTAAGAAGAGAGAGAAGTGACGGGCATTTGGGTACCGATAATTGTGAAAGGGTTGGATCAACACTTTCTGAACGTTCCGGTATATCTTCCATCTTCAGATAATCATCCATATTATATTCATCGGTGAAACCTTCTTGGGATGACAAGTGATATACCGGAATATTTTCAAAACCAAACTCATCACTTGGAATACACGACATTTCACCTTCTTCAACAGACAAATTTGGTAGTGAGTTCATGATTACTTAGCTCGTAGGAATGTGTGATATCAATGGGATGTGGATAGAAATGGTGTTGATGTTAATGCAACTCCACGTTTTATACAAACGAATCGACTGGTACATGCGCACATGAACGTAACAACAAACCATCGTAGGAGGAGAGGGGGTAAATATCCCTCCCAGGAGTTAACTCTCCAAATTTCATAGGAATAAGAAGTGTTGAGAACAGTCAGTGTTCTTCCAACGGATGTCTTCTCCAGATGTATTCCAAGGCACCGACATAAACTTTGCCTAGTTAACTATAAATATTGAAATCATTTTGTAAGATAATGCGAAGGTGTGAATTAGAACAAAATGATCCGAGTGAGTCATAGTTCTGATTCACACCTACGTATTGCATATATTCATAGTGACAATTATCCACTCGGGATATGATTCCCTATGGAAAATGTGAGTTCTTTTTGAAAAGTATCATTTCAAGTTAAAAAAACTTTGTACATTTTTGCCATTGGGTGGCGCAAATGCGTGTGTTTGTGTTTTTTGTGTGGCCCTGAAAAGGGCCGATTGGGTGCTCCGAAGAGCTGGGTGTCATCCCACATATTTATGCGGGATGACCACGGAGGATAGGGTGAGGACTTAGATGACATCGTCATCGTCGTTATCCGATGACACCACGATGATGGTGTCATCATCGGAGTCATCCTCTACGGGATACTCATCCGGGTCGAGATCCATGTTGATATCCTCCACACGGATATTAACCACTCGGTCATCATCCTCGGACTCACCCTCCGAGGAGCTATCGCTGTTGACGCGTTCGTCCATGTCTCCGTCATCTGATGTCGACGGAGATCGATAGTTCCACACATCTGTGGAGTCCGAAACTTCATGGACCTGAATCGGTCCCCGTGGAGCTCGCCGATATAATGTATCCACCTCCTCACTCTGGTATACCTGCTGGACCTGTACGGCAAAGACGATCTGATATCGTTCTATCATCGCTTCCCGTTCCAAATCATCTTCGAAGTCGACACAGCGTCTAGGAGACGAGGTAGAGTCTGGAAGAGGCATCTTGGCAGACTGATGCCAATCTGAGCTTGCATTGAGTGTATACTAGTTTTCAGTGGTATGGAGTGGAGTGGGGTAAGGTGATGCGCATGTGCAGGTTCTGGTAGGAATTTGGCAGGCCGACGGGGCCGGCCTACGGCCGGTGGGGACGGCCTGCGGTTGAAGATATAATATGCACACAAACATGCGCATAGGAAAGTGTCAACACAAATTACTTTCAATAATAATAATAATAATAATAATAATAAACGATCGACCGAGGTCCTTCCGCCTTATAATAATAAATTAATCTAACATGATAAACTCAATATGATACATATTCCCCCCTGGTTTTGTTAAATATGAATTTAGCAAAAAAAAAACAAAAATGTATTTTATAATGAAAAAAAATATATATATATAATTTTTAATAAGTGAAATGGTGCATTAAGCCTCTGGTAAAGGACAAAGTTTTACCAAAGGTCTAGTAAAAATGCCTGTTTTGCAGCGGATCTTAGCAACTCTCGCCACACCATCATTGCTTCGAGAGAAACTGAGTACACGAGCGCGTTTCCACCTTAAAGGAGGAATATTGTCCTCTTTCATGAGGACCAGGGCTCCTTCTTTGAGTGGAGTTCCTGGGGTTGTCCATTTACTTCTCTGATAAAGCGTGTGTAGATATTCTTGGTGCCATCACCGCCAAAAGGTGGAATGTAATTGAAGAAGAAGTTGGAAACGATCGAGCCGGTTGGTTTTTAGGTGAGATGTATCAGGATCCGGAAGAGCCGTGAGTGGCTCAAGTGTCAAAAAATGGCCTGGTGTAAGTGCTGACAAATCGTTAGGGTCAGAGCTCATGGCACATAAGGGACAGGAATTTAATATTGATTCTATTTGTATCAAGACAGTATTTAGCTTTTCATAGCTTAAAATTTGATCCCCGATAACTCTAGCCAAGTGACTCTTGACTGATTTTATACCTGCCTCAGCTAAGCCGGCAAAATGAGAGCCATATGGTGGTTGAAACGTAAATTTCATTCTTTCCTCCGCAGTAGCTTCATTCATAATATTTAAGATATATTTATTGGCTCCGACATAATTGGTTCCATTATCAGAAACTAATTCAGAGCAACGGCCACGTCTAGCAATAAAGCGCCGTAAAGCACACAAAAAATTATTGGTTGATAAATCTGATACGACTTCAATATGTATTGCCTTTGTAACAAGGCAAACAAAAATACAAATATAGGCTTTGAGAATTTTTGATCCTCGGGAGCGATGTAACGAAATTTTGAAGGGGCCTCCAAAGTCACATCCAACGACACTGAATAGTTTAACTTGAGTTATACGGGTAGCGGGCAGATTTCCCATTATAGGTTGACAAGGGGTTGGAGACAAACGCCAACATTTCAAACATTTTGAAATGACACTGCGAATATTTTGGCGAGCTGACAAAATCCAAAAATTTTGTGCCAGCAGAAAGCTCAATGTTTGTAAGCCTGGGTGAAAGTATTTATTAAGAGTTTCAATAATCAAAAGTTCTGTAAGCCTGGAAATTTTCGGTAATAAAATAGGGTGTTTCATCTCGTAATTAAGTAAGGAATTTTTTAAACGACCACCAACTCTCAAAACATCGTGGTCGTCCAGAAAAACATTCAATTTTCGAAATATTTTACAAGGCATTTCGCCGTTTTTCAACTTAGAAATGTCTTCCGAAAAGTGACGTAACTGAGTATGCTTGATAAGCAATAATAAGGCAGATAGTAAATCTTTGTCATTGAATGAATGAACTTCCTTTATGCTCGGTGTGAACAATTGTAAGCAAAGCGGGAAACATAAGCAATTACTCTTTTTATTTTTTCTAAAGAGGAGTGTTTTTCAATGAGATCACCAAAAAAATTATGTTCAACAAAAGTGGACAATGCCACTTTTCTAACCTCTTCAACTACATCAGCTGAACTCGGTTGAAGATCGTGGATTTGAGTAACAGGCCATAGATCTGGAGTTAAGTATAACCAACTTGGCCCTTGCCACCATTCATTGAGCTCTAAGAACTGATTAGGGTACAAACCACGACTAGCACAATCAGAAATATTCAGTTTTGATTGGATGTAGTACCAATGAGCAGATGGCAGTCTTTCTTTAATAACTGATATGCGATTTCCTACAAAAGGCTTCCATTTATGAGCAGAAGAATTCAACCAATGAAGTACGACTGTACTATCTGAGAAAGTATATATATATTTTCAATTTGTATATTATTTTCATAAGTTTTTTATGATAAATGAAATACATTTAGAAAGAAGAAGTGCAGCACACAGTTCAATACGAGGGATTGAAAGCTGTTTTAAAGGAGCAACCTTGGATTTGGCATATATTAATGAAATTTTGATAGTATTGTCGGGAAGTATAACGCGAGCATATATACAAGCTGCATACGCTTTGAGCGAACCATCACAAAATCCACACAAATCCACTGTTTGTGAGACACTAGCAAAAACATATCTAGGTATTTTTATAGTTGAAATGTTCGGAAGTTGGGTTTTGAATATGTTCCATTTCTTAATAATTTCTTTAGAAGGGGTTTCGTCCCACTTCAATTTGAGAATCCATAAGCTCAGAATCAATAGTTTTGCAATCAATGAAACAGGACATCAATACCCTCGGGCAAGTTCCGATAATATATTCCGCTTTGTACATGCCTTATCGATGGGAACCACGGAATATGAAAAACAATCAGTTACAGGAGACCATTTTAAACCCAAAATTTTTACACCAGAATCTTTATCAAAAGTTAAAGAATTTTGATTCACGTGATCTGACGGTAAATGTGAAATTAGCTCTGGATAGTTCGATGTCCATTTTCTTAACTCAAAACCAAAACCAAAATCAGGATTTGTGTGAACATGGATTTAATATCTGCTGTCATAACTATCGGTCCCAATCTGAAGTTCAATAACAGGGTAGATATATCTGACTGTAATTTTGCGCCTGTCAAAAGAGTATCATTCAAAGAAATATTATTTGAATCTTTAGAAGATGCATCATACACCACTCGTAATGTATCATTTTTTAATATCGGGTGGTGCGGAAGATAGTATGAGTTGTCATTTGTTTTGGAAACTAAACTCATGTAATCATTACATATATAATTTTGCATAAATTAACAGTATTTTCTGTACAGGACTGAATCTAAAGTAAAACGTTTCTCTAAAGAGAGGAAACGTCGAAGCGCTGGTAATCTCGAGTTTTCAAATTTTGGTTCTTCACTCTTAAATGGCAATGAAACCATGTATCTACCATTTTCTGTGCGGATTGATGTATCGCAAAATATTTTCTCGCACTTAACGTCATCTTCAGAAAATATTAAATTATTCTGAGGTACCTCCTCCAAACTCCAAAAGTTTTTGATAAAATCTTCTGAAGTATTATTAGTCGTGAAAAAATAATAGATCGCGGGTGGATTGTCAACTTTCATATCACCAATCAAAACATAACCAAATAACGTATTTATGGCTACAGGAAGATTTTTATCATGAGAAATAACTATCATACAGCAAAATTTTCGAGAAAATATTAACTCCCAACAAAACTTCCACTGGACCTGACTTATTAAAAGAATCGTCAGCCAGGTTAAGATTGTTTATATAATTCCAGCTACTAACCTCAAAATCAAGTTAGGAAGATTTCCACAAATTTTGTCCAACACAATAGCCTCGAAATCCATAATTGGGAGATCATTTTTGAGCGGTTTAATTTCACAAAACACTCCACCTGATCGTGAGGAAGTATTCATTCCTCTAAGACCGTGAATAGTAATTGATAATTTTTGGACAGGTATTCCTAGCCTGTAAACACATTCTTTTGAAATATAGCTAGATTCACTGGCTGAATCTAATATTCCGCGCGCGATTTGAAATTGACCAGTCACGTCTCTTATTTTGATTTTGATCGTGGGCAGTAGAACTTCGCCGTGTGTCCAAGTCGACTTTACAGGATCAGAGTCAGGACGTATTGTTAAAGCACAACTTGTTGAAGAACCTGATGTAGTGGAATGCGAATTATTATCAGGAAATAAAGTATTTCTTTGATCGGTATTACCAGAATGAAAACCGTCATTTCTGTTCATATGGAGAGTAGAGTGAGGGTTTTTTGAACTACAATGAAAACAAGATGAGTTTGATTTGCAAAAACGCAAGGAATGTGAACTGCTGAGGCAATTATTGCATAATTTATTTTGTTTGACGAAATTAAATCTTTCTTGTGGTAATTTATTCAAATAGAGCGGGCATTTGTAAATAAGATGATCATTGTTTTTGCAACACGAGCAGGGGCGGCTATCTGTGCGGGCATTCGAAAAATATGAAGCACTACTGCGATGAGTAGTATTTATTGTTGAATTTTTAATAGGCCGAGGGGGTTGTTTGTTACTAGCTGTTGCGATAGTTTCATAAGCTGTGCATTGTTTTTTAAGGAAATTGACTAGTTCTGAATAACTAGGTATGTCATTTGAACCATAATTTAATTCAAAACGTGAAATAGTCATAGGATCGAGTCGCTTAAAAAGCATTTGAGTGAGGATAAAGTCCCATTGACTAACAGGATACTCCAAATTTTTCAAAGCTGCAATATTTTCGGTAAAAGTGTCGATAACTTTGCGAAGTAAAGAAGGATTTTCATTTTGAACACGCGGGCAATTATCAATTTCATTCCACTGTGAACTGGCTAAAAATCTTTTATTAGAATAACGAGTTTTCAAGGCATTATAAGCGACGAGATAATTTGCGGCTGTAAGAGGATAACACATTATGAGATTCTTAGGGGAGCCCTCCAGATTTGCATGAAGATGAGAAAATTTTTCAATGTTTGTTAATTGATCATTGTCATGGATCAAGGCGTCATAAACGTCAATAAAGGAGGTGAATGATTTTATGTCTCCTGAAAATTTGGAAAGCTTCAATTCGGGTAACTTGACTCGTGGAATAGGGTTTTCTTCTTGTCTTGTTTGATTGAGAGCAATGTCTCGTTCAAAGAGCTCAAAATGTATTGCTTTTATAGAAAAAAATTTGTCATCAAAAGTTGTGCGAATAGCTTCTTCTGAATTGATCTCTCCGTGATCTTCTGAACTACTCAATGCGGCGATTATAGCGTTATGATGATTTTCGAAATTTTTACAAATTTTACCAATTGTTTTAAAGCGTTATTGAAATTTTGATTGAACAGTATCATCGGTCTGCGCTTGTATTGAGAGTTTATAAAGTTCACCGATTTTGTTATTCTCAATGAGGCGCAATGCTTTCAATTTCTTGATTTTATCGGAAGAAGACATTTTTTTTTTTAATGAAAAATCGCTGTGCAATAGATCCCTAAGTACGGATCTGCTAATGCGGCGATAAAGTGTTGCCAAGATCGGATTCTGCGCAATTGATAAAAGCTAAGAATGCTGGAAAAAAGTGCGAACTGAACTGCTGCAAAAAAAATGCGAAGTGAATTGCTGAAAGGCACCAAGTTTGAATTGCAGAAAAAAAATATATATATATATATTTGAGTAAATTAAATGAGGACTATAACTTGAAATTTTTGAAATAACCCTGAAAAACTATTAAGAAAATCGTGGCTCGAAGAACCAATGTTAATTTTTAGAAATAATTAGTTTGAGGCTGATTCTTTTGCATGATAAAAAGTATGGATGTGTGACACCAACCTTTCTTTCCTCTTCGTTTTGTCCGGGTTATTTTTGGCTGTCTGGCTGGGGTACCCCTGTTTGCCTCTTGCGTTTAACGTTTGTGGAGCGGTGAGCGGCGGTGCTAATAACTTGGCACATATATGAAGATATAATATGCACACAAATATGCGGTGTTTATTCAAATATGGCTTGTTCTCGACTGGCTGCCGGAAATGATCGACGTACCTTCCTTGTACATGCGCATAGGAAAGTGTCAACACAAATTACTTTCAATAATAATAATAATAACAAGTGTGTACCCCGTGTGCACACGTATCCCTCGTGTGCACACGTATCCCCCGTGTACACATAAAACTATAATTGGTCTTGACCAATAATATGAATAATACGACCTTAGTGCATAAATCCGTTAATGGTGCGCGAATCCGTTGAAAACTATAATTGGTCACCACCAATAATATTAATAATACGACTATAGTGCGCGAATCCGTTTAAAACTATAATTGGTCACCACCAATAATATGAATAATACGACCTCAGTGCGCGAATCCGTTTAAAACTGTAATTGGTCAACACCAATAATATGAATAATAAGACTATGGTGCGCGAATCCGTTTGAAACTGTAATTGGTCAACACCAATAATATGAATAATAAGACTATGGTGCGCGAATCCGTTTGAAACTATAATTGGTCAACACCAATAATATGAATAATACGACTATGGGGCGCGAATCCGTTTAAAACTATAATTGGCCTTCACCAATAATATGAATAATACGACTGTGACGCCAAGTCCCAAAAGTTTCGATTTTTTTGGAATATTTCCCGGACTATTAATGTTAAGAAAGAAATTCATCCACTTTTCTGTGTATTTTCTGAAGTTGATTAGAAAAGGTCCTATGCAAAATTCCATTATCTGCAGGCGTTTCGGATATATTTAAAAATAATCGAAATTGTCGAAATTATTCTCCAAGTCCCGAAAAAAAATTCCATTTCCAGAAAAGGAAAGATTCCACCACTAACTTTCCATAGTACCATGTGAAATTTCAGAATCAAAAGCCGTCAAGGTAATATACTGAAATATGAAATATTCAGAATCGTCGAAACGAAAAATTCCCGAATTTTTTTTTTTTTATTTTTGGAATTGGGAAAAAATTTCATCATAACTTTTTGTAGTACTAATGGAATACAATGAAATTGTTCGTACACATTTTTCCATATCTTCAATTTTTGAGATTTTTGTATTTTTATAAAAATTATTTCAAAGTCCAGCCTTTTTTTTGGGATTTTATTTTTTTTCCCGCTCTGTTAATGAATTCGAAGAAACTAAATGGGGAGGGTCGGTAGAGTTCATCGAAAAGTATTCTTGACAAAGTAAAATAATTCCTAACTTTTCATTGGTTCTGGCGATATATCGATTTTTCCGTTTTTTTTTTCAAATATTTCCCGGACTATTGATTTTGAAGAAACATTTCATCTACAATTTTTGTACATTTCCTAAAGGCGACCAAAAAAGGTTCCATGAAAATTTCAAAATCTGCCGCCGTTCAGGAAATATTTGGAATTATTCAAAATCTTCGAAACGAAAATTTTCTCCAAGTCCCGACGAATTTTTTTGGATTTTATTTTTTTCCAGCCCCGTTAATGAATTCGAAGAAACCAAATTGGGAGGGTCGGTAGAGTTCATCGAGAAGTTTTCTTGACAAAAATACAATTCCAAATTTTTCATCGGGTCTGGAGATATATCGATTTTACCGATTTTTTTTCCATTATTTACCGTACTATTGATTTTGAAGCGAAAATTCATTTACATTTTTTATACGTTTTCTGAAGGCGACCAAAAAAGGTACAATGGAAAATTTCAAAATCTGCAGCCGTTCGGGAAATATTTGGACTTATTCAAAATCGTCGAAACGAAAATTTACTCAAAGTCCCGACGAATTTTTTCATTTTCGGAATAGGAAAAAATGTCACCAACAACTTTTCGTAGTACTAACCGAGTACAAAGAAATTGTTCGTACACACTTTTCCATATCTCGTTTAGTTTTTGAGATTTTGGTGTTTTTATGCGTTATTATAGAAATTATTTCTAAGTCCGGCCTTTTTTTTGGATTTTATTTTTTTCCCGCTACGTTAATAAAGTCGGAGGAATCAAATTCGGAGGGGCGGTAGAACCCGTCGAGAGGTATTTTTAGCAAAAAAAATATCGAAATTATTTCGTTCGGTTCCGGAGATATACGGATTTTTTCGTTTTTTTCAAATATTTCCCATACTATTAATATTAGAGGAAAAATGTAGGGAAACTTTCTGCGGGTTTTCCAAAGGCGATCTAGAAAAGTCTCGCGAAATTCAAAAATTCGCAGCCGTTTTCGAAATATTTGATATTTTCCAAAATGAGAATTTTTATTCTCGGAAAAATGGGTTTTTAATAACTCGAAGGATAGTTCGCTGACTCGAGCTCTATATTCGGCATATTCAAAATCTTAGTTGTCTTTATCGGTTTAGCCGCAATAGGAAGTCAAAAAAAAAATCATTTTTCGGAAAATCGCCCGGGAAATCGTTAGGCTTTTTCCGATCTCTCATAACTTTCTATCACTTCTGTAGGATATTCGAGAGTACTCCTGAAAAAAATACGAACTCGAAAAAACGAAAGCTCCGACCCCTACCCGAAAAAGTATGAAAATTTTGAAAAAGTCCCGTAAAATTTTTCCTAGTTTTCCGATCGAAAATTTTCTTTTTCCGAATCGTTGATTTTCTGATTTCGAACACTTTTCTTCCCCACGACTACGGCTCTATCTCGTCAAATAAAAAAGTTAGACCCCCCGTAAGTTTACGAAAAAGCTACAGACACGACAAAAATTTTTATTTTTTGATATTTTTTAAAAAAATTCAGCGCGCGCAGAAAAAAATCACGAGTACGTCCGTAAAATAAAAAAAAATCAAAACTTTACCCGCTACGGGCAAAATAAAAAAAATCGGAAAAACCCGCGTAGAATTTTTCCAGGTTTTCCGATCGCGAAACGAAATAAACCGTAAATTTCTATTATCGAGGTTTATACGTGGTTAAAATTTCGAAGCGATATCTCCGAAGACCGAAGATATAGGGGTTCTAAACTTTCCGAAAAAAAAAAAAAGAAAGTGGGGGAAAAAATTTTTGTTTTTCTTCGAAAATTCTATTTTTTGATTCTAAACACTTTCTTTCCCCGCAACTTTCCTCCTATCTCGAAAACAAAAATTTTAGCCCCCCTGTACGTTCTCCGAAGACCGTAATATAATACTCCTAAAGGTCGTATTATAATAATAATAAACGATCGACCGAGGTCCTTCCGCCTTATAATAATAAATTAATCTAACATGATAAACTCAATATCATACATCACCTCTATATCTGCTTTGCCCCGTAGGGGGATGTGTGCATTGTAACGCATAGCACAGTTGAAATAGGGGTGGGGTTATGATGGGCTGGGTTGCAAAGTCTGGTCTGAGGGGGCGTGGCTTAAGAAAGGGGCGTGGCTTAAGACATAGTGGGGATTGAAGTGGGAAGTTGGAGAAGAAGAGGAGGAGTGGGGTGGAGACCTGAGTGTTTAAAACAAGAAGTCCCTCCGAATAATCTTCAGTCACTCTTCTGAACTGTCACCAGCCACCAGACCAGCTACCAGACCAGCCAGCAGACCAACAACCAGCAGCGACATTTAATAATTTGAAGGTAAGTTAACAATCTTGTATTTATGAACTCATTTAATATTTTTTTCTATGTTTAGCAATGGAATCTCCCGCATTTACCACCTGTGCGGCGCTCACCATCCCGAGCAATATCCGGCTGGATGACGATAGGTTGATACGGGAACAACCAACCCATCCCATCGGAGGACTCCAGCCGATGCCCCAGGTCCCAGAAGAGGGGGTGCTCGACCTTATGGACCTCATCAGAAGAGATGTTGAAGTCCCGGAGATGGTGACACCGATGGCTTCTCAAGAAGGTGAGCAGGTGGTGGACCAACGCAAAAGGAGAGGTGGATTAGTTGACAAAGTTGCTCCCAACAAAAGATGTAACGTGGGAGCAACTTCGTCGACGGTAAGTATGACGGTAATAAATCTTGCGGGCAGCGATGATGATGATTTCGTGGAACAGCCACCGAAGAAGTCATCATCGAAGAAGCAGTCTGGCTGTAACAGTAGAAGTAAGGTTGGTGCTATTGCTAAGTACAATAGGACCTGCAATAGAACCAACCCTTACGCTGGAGGATGGTTGACCAAGAAGGCATCCTCCACTATTGTGAGGCCTGCTGTGGCACCCGTTGCAACTATAGTGGCACCAGTTGAACTTGTTCCTATAGTTGCACCGGTACAGCCACCATTTTCCGACATACCTCTCCCACCTGCCGTTCAAGTTGTTCCTCCACCACCACCACCCACCGCTGAAGAAGTCACCCCACCAGCCCCTATCGTGGAGGTAGCTGCCGCCGCTGTGGTACTCGAGCCCACGATGCAGATGGAAGTCGACCGGGTCAGGCGTGAGGTAGATCAGGCCCAGCGGGACTACGACCAGATTCTGCTAGGGCGGACAAAAATTGACCGCCAGCTGGCAGAGCTGATGGTCCTGGATCGGCAGCAAACCATCCTGGAGGCCCAGCTGTTCACCAGGCTGGAAAATGCCAAGGCGCAGGGGGCAGCTATGGTGGAGCGGCTTACGGCCAATATTAATAAGTTTGCTAATTTTAATTTTTAGATTTAAGCCAATTTATTTAGGTTCATTTATTTGTAAGTATAGATTTAAGTAGATGTAAGTTTTGTATATGTAGATATGTAGATTTAGAATAAAAATGGTAAAGTGAAACAGGAGTGTACATTTGATGGTCTGGCACACATTGAACAATGCGGAGGCTGGGGCATTGTTTTTCACTTCACCTGCATTATTTTTAAGTTTAAGTAGTATGTAGATAGGTTAAGTTTTGTAAAAATGTTTATTTAGATGTAAGTTTTGTACGAATAGAATTAGTGTAATAATTAACAAAAAAAAAAGATTAAGTGATCAAAGGAGTGTACATTCAGTTGGATTTAGGTGGTACACATTAAACAATGCGTGGTTGGGGCGTTGTTCATCACCCAATCTTGATTATGTATGTTGATTTAGATGTAAGTTTTGTATAAATATAAGTAATAATAATAAAATAAAAACATGGCTAATGACCAGAGCAGTCGATGCCAACACACCAAAGAAAAAAAAACATTAGTGATCAAAGGAGTGTACATTCAGTTGGATTTAGTTGGTACACATCTACATCACTTAATCTTAATTATATATGTAATCATTCTCTTCTCCCACTATTTCTCTTCACATGAATCAATATAAATACGATGCGAGATCAGAGTTCTGTATCAGTCCTCCACGATGTCTCAACCAGATTCGACTTCGGGGACGAGTGCACCAGCAGCCGAACAGAGCCATCCTCAAGGTGCCTTACAGGTGGACGAAGTGACTTCTAGCACTCATCCACATCATACATATGTAGGCTTGCCGTTTCGCTTGGAGGATAGTGACAGCAGTGGAAGTAGCAGCGATGAAGAGGAAGATGACCGTCTTCAAACAAGTGAAGTGTCATCTTCGGCGCTGGTGAGGGAAGAACTCCCGTTCGAATGCCCTTCTGACAGTGGTAGCAGCAGCAGTAGTGATGATGACTGAACTGCTCTACTACCCCTTCCCTGGCTCTATGTAGGAAACACAACGGCCCTTTTCTGGGCCAACAAAATAAACACATACATTTCGTTTGGTACGATGCGAGCTCAGACTTCTGTATTAGTCTTCCACGATGTCTCAACCAGAGTCAACTTCGGGGACGAGTGCACCAGCAGATGAACAGAGCCATGTGAATGTGTGAGTAACATTATGTCATTGAAATAATAAATAACTTTAGTATGACAAAATTTATTTCATATATATTACAATATAAATTTTCAAACAGCTAGGTGTGGATCACTGCCTGGAGCCCAAAGCCTTGGTCTATGTGTGAGCCAAACATCAGAATGTTTATTCTCCAATTCGGCTAACCTCATTTCCAAATCATTATATTTTCGCATCATTGCAGATTTGACATTCAATGCATTGGCATCCAAATCATTTTTCAGATTTTTGCTGTTGTGATCGAGTTCAGTTGTCAACTCTGATATTTTTCGTGTCATTTTGGCTGTAGCATCCCATACTTTGATATCCACATCACTTTTTAGATCTTTGTATTTGCGATCTAGATAATCAGTCATCTCCTCTACTTTTTCATCGAATGCTTGACGGGCTTCAGGTACAATCTTAGCCATTGTGGCATGTATGGCAGCCTGCGAGGCTTTAAGGACAAGCGCCTTCGTCTCCGTGATTTGTTCATTGAGATATAATTGAGTTACACAATCACTCGCGTCTATCGGTTCACCAGCATTTTTCAGTCTTATACCTTGCATATCATATTGGTCGTCAGGCGAAAGCTTGAATCCCATACCTTGAGGACCTTGGGAACCTTGAAGAACTCGAACTTTGACAGTACCCCATTTTCGTCTACGACCGAATTTATCAATAGCTTTGGACATCTTTCTTCCGCCTTGACATCTTTCATACTAACGATTTCAAGGCAATTAAAGTCTATATATATATATATATATATATCTGTGTAGGTATTTTATTCACTTAAATGAAACAATAGGAAATCAGAATAATGCGTGTATTTCAAAATATATATTTGGTAACAACAGGACAATACATTAACTAAAAAAATTGACTAGTATAATTTCACTTTTATATAATAAGCGTAATCACATCTATAATAAAAATAAATAAATAATAATAAATAAGTATAGTGTGGTGAATTTCCCATTTAGAATGATATTTCATTTGTTCGATTCATCTGTTAATAAACGAAGTAATTGATCTAAAGGACTCTCTTGGGAAAATGATTAAATAATATTGGAAACCCTACGGATATTCTCTTCTGGATCATTCTGGTAGAATTCTATATCGCTATGACCCCAAGGAAGAGTGTGTGTCGTATTGGGAATGATGAACCGTTTATCATCATGGTATGACAATGCAACTTTGTTTTTCAATTCAGTATACATGTCATGCAATATGCTTCTAAACGAGTTCATTTTCCTAAATATTAAACCACCTTGTTCGACAATTTTCTTATAATCTTCACATGTCAATTCATTCTTTATGACGGATCTTTTGACGCCTTTTGCTTTCTTGAATTCACTACCTACAGACTGAACATAATATGCTTTGGAACCGGTACCATAAAAGCTAATTATGGGATCATTCGGAAATTCATCTTTGAAATTACCCTGAATTGACTTTGTAATAGGAATATTGAATTGGTTTCCTACTTTGTAATTGGAAGTATCAAACTCGCATATATTGTTGGTCATGAAATCATAAAAATTATCAGTATTTACTTTCAAAATTAAAGAATCCCTGTCAGTGGAGGCATTTTCTGCATAATGATGTTTAATACATCCATAGAAAAAATTGTACGTGACTGTTTTGGATAATTCTAGAATACAAAATCCCAAATATAGTGGTTTATCGTACAATACATTAACTTTGCCCAATTGAATGGCAACAAAATTTTCGGAAAATATTGAACAACTTTTGAAATTTGGACGTGATATTAGGGCGCTAGCACCAATTTTCCTCTTGATACTTTCCCAATGCGTAACCAATCTAACATCAATTCTGTTATCAACGTTTTCCATTGTTTTCCCATAAACTGCATTATTCATGAGTTTATAGAAATCTTTTTCAGCTTTGTTGTTAGATCGATTTCGCATTTCAGTATTCAAATCAATATAAGGTTTCATCCAACATGACTGCTTGAATCTCAACACTCTATGTGTGTTCATGATAATAAGACCATTGGCCACAGCCTGCTGTAAGTTTTTATAATGTACAATATATTTTCTTTTGTCATTTAAATTTGGAATTAATTTAGGAATTTTTGATTTCGAGTATGGAGGTATTAAACTTTCAACGAGAAAAGGAAGATCAGCATGTTTGTCGTGTAATTCTTGGGCATAATGAACATCTACTTCAAGAACATAACCGTATGGACTATCAGATGCCACTCCCATTACATCCAAATTGATTATTTCATCGGGTGTTAGCCAAGCAAAATCTTTGGTGGGTAATGGTTGTGACATACTGTGACCATATAGGTTGGTAGCATCTAAATATGATATGAACGATGAAGATTCATCGGGGTTATAACCGGGTAAAAATTTATTATTAGCTATATGCTTCCTTTCACTACACTGACTTATTCCACCCCGTATTCCTTTCTTGAAAAAATGAATCATGTCAATGTCTGTCAATAATTCCAATTCAATATTCGTATACTTCAGCATTGCATCCCATGATAATCCGGGGGCTGTATAATACTGTGCCGGATCTAATTTATATTTATCTAAACATATGTTTCTAAAATTCTCAAATATGTCACATAATAGAAGCACATCGGACTTCAAATATAAATCCGAGTATTCCCCTAAACTCTTACACTCGAATAATTGCCAAACAAGTTCCGCTCTCATATAATCCTTATCTGATATATGCTCTTCGTTAAGATTGTCATAAAACTGATTTTTAGTGGGAACAGTTGGATAATTCAACTTGTCAATATGATCGACAAAGTTATATGGAAAAACACCTTTCTGCCTCATCAAATTAAATTTGGCAATTTGTGAAAAATTTTTATGCATCTCAATACACTGATCAGATGTTAAGTTAGCACCTAAGTTCTGCAAAGAATTCGACATGAATTTGAAACTGTCTATAAATCTCATTTTCAAATAGTTCTTTTTCTCTTTTCCATCTTTGTCAGTGTATGCGTGAGTAAATAGATGCTTGGTGAAAGATATGTATTTTTCCTTAGTTTGTGGGATAACATCCACTTTGTCTTTGTTTCTATACAGTTCTCTTATGAACAAATGACAATCATACTCAGATTATGGAAAATTATTGGAACAAAATTTGGCAATTTAAAATTCAAGTTACACACGGAATGTGCGGCAGGTGATCTTTTTTTTCCAGTGAGGTGGCAATGGTCTCTCACTTTCACATCACCACCCGTGAATGGTTTATCACATATTCCACAAAATTGTGCAGAAGAAAACTCTTCTTCTTCCTCATGGGTTTGTGCAGCCATAGGAATTGGATACCTCAAATGATTGTGATAAATATTTCTTAAATCATCTTCAAGTTTTGTAACAAATTTCTCGGCTGCATCCTCACCCTTATATGTAACAAATTTCGATAATTTATCATTGTATGAACATTTTATCGAATAAGCAAATGAATAAGGTTCGTGTTTGTATGTTTTATTCGAGAATGAGTGTTTCGGGTTGGGTTGACTAGTTTGAATGGGTTTGAGAACTGATTCAAAATCAGCATAAACTACAAATGGCACCTTCATTTGTTTCTCAAAATTTTCAAACATTAGTGAATTCCCCAGTTTCATTTTACCATATTTGTTAATTCTGAAATTTCAGCTCCATCCTGAAACATAACAATAATTTATTATTCATATAAGTAGAAATGAAACTTTAAATAAATACCTGAATCACGTTCTTCAAATTCCGTGGTCTGAGCAATGATGACATCGCGGAATCCATCGAATAAGGCACCCAAATCCGTAGACTGATCGACAATTTTATTTTGTGAGTTGAATGACTTCGTGTTACTCAAATCCCGTGTTTGAACAATGTAGCTGCCAAATACTTCCATATTCACTTTAAAGATCTTGTGAACCTTTATTGCCTCTTCAAGTAATCCAATAACTTTCTCCTTGATCTCATTGAAGAACGGCATATATTCAGTATAAACGTTCGGATTTTCCACTCGATAGCTCACAATTCTACACTTGAAAGCATTCCTTATAATTTGTATGCCATCAGTTACTTGAACACATGCATTGTTCTTGTGCTGGAGAGTTCTTTTGTGAGAATTAACTTGGGATGTAGGAATTGTCACATTACAACAATTGCATGTGTACATTGATGTCGATGCAGCCACATCTAACTTAATTCTTTTCGCCGAAGGGCCACCTTGGCAACTTTGAAGTTGATGCCGGCGGAGATTATCACTACGAGTGAACGATTTACCACATCCACAGGAATACATTTTCTAGCGATGTCTTCTCAGCACAAAACTCAACGAAATACTGATTTCACAATCATTCTCATCTCCTTTAAATATAATATCGATGAGTGGGAGAGAGGGTGAACAAATTCCGCTTCGACACTCATGCAACACCAGTTAACGCATCCAACACCATATCAATATAGAGAGGACTGAGAGTGAATAGTGGTCACTGCATCACTGCAGCGTGGGGTGTGACGTCAGCGGACACACCCCACCGCCGTGTCGAGAGCGAGTGCCTGACACACATCACTGGATCGTCGTCGGATGCGCATAGCGTTGACGTCACGCGACCTCTCCTCCCGCCACCACCATCGCAAGTTATACATCACTGGAGAGGAATCAGAGATCACATATCGGACTGGAGCTCCGTGGTGTGCAGACGTGTAGTTTCTCTGTACTTCAGTATAGATTTGTATGCGTACTCCACACATAAGGATCATACACAATAGCAGAGTAGGTGGGTATACATGAAGGACATGGACGACAAGGAGGTAAGAAAAAATATATGTACTTGGACTAAGTACTTGTCCGTGTATGAAAAAAATCCAAGTCATCACAATGACATCTCAAGGTCAAACGCAAACCCTGAACACCTCCCAACAATATACATCAAGGTCAAACACAAAATTTCAAAGTCTTCTCAAGGTCAACGCCAAGGTCATAGACCCACACAAAGGTACCTATGCACCAACGTCATTCCTGAAGGTCATCCCAAGGTCACCGATGACGTCATAGTGGTGGGGGGAGGTCCAGAACCGGCTAAAATCTCCTACTATTTCCTACTCAAAAACTATCAAAGAATAGAAGTACATTTTGGTTTTTATTAACGTATTTCCCAAATATGTTTAGTGCGAGCCCGTTATAGCTGAAAGTGAGGAAGATTTGGGGAAAAGAAATAGTACGCGGAAACAATTCAGCCTACAAAGTGATCTAGAAATGGGACAATCGGTATGAAACCCACGAGCCCGTTATAGCTGAAAGTGAAGAAGATTTGGGGAAAAGAAATAGTACGCGGAAACAATTCAGCCTACAAAGTGATCTAGAAATGGGACAATCGGTATGAAACCCAAAGATATTTGCTTGTTGGAAATGATGAGTGCGAGTCTGTTATAGCTGAAAGTGAGGAAGATTTGGGGAAAAGAAATAATACGCGGAAACAATTCAGCCTACAAAGGGATCTAGAAATGGGACAATCGGTATGAAACCCAAAGATATTTGCTTGTTCGAAATGTTTAGTACGAGCCTGTTATAGCTGAAAGTGAGGAAGATTTGGGGAAAAGAAATAATACGTGGAAACAATTCAGCCTACAAAAGGATCTAGAAATGGAACAATCGGTATGAAACCCAAAGATATTTGCTTGTCGGAAATGTTGAGTGCGAGCCTGTTATAGCTGAAAGTGAGGAAGATTTTGGGAAAAGAAATAATAGGCGGAAACAATTCAGCCTACAAAGGGATCTAGAAATGGGACAATCGGTATGAAACCCAAAGATATTTGCTTGTTCGAAATGTTTAGTGCGAGCCTGTTATAGCTGAAAGTGAGGAAGATTTGGGGAAAAGAAATAACAGGCGGAAACAATTCAGCCTACAAAGGATCTAGAAATGTGACAATCGGTATGAAACCCAAAGATATTTGCTTGTTCGAAATTATGAAAAATGCCATGACAAGTATTCAGTCAAAGACGCTTATAGCCTCCTCAAACCAGTTGAGTCCTGTAATATTATTTCTAAAACATGACAATGTGCACACACAAGGTGAATTTTAGGAGAAAGAATTTTAAAAATCGAAAAACCTTGATGTATTTCTGGTTGAAAAAACTCCACATCAAATGGTTAGCTCTGTGCAATAATTGTATGCCGTGAGTATAAGAAAATATTTCGTATGATGATTTGTTTATGTGTTGAATCAAAAATACGCTGGCACTGATATTTTCAAAGTTTCAGTTATTCGGCTCTCCAAGCGAATTCTATCGATTGCTGCATAATTTCTTGAATACTTATGTGAAAATCTTCCTGTGAACATATAATACGTTTTAATATGACTTTTATCAATAATCAAGCTCTTGTTCACGACCTATAAGAAAATGCAGCTCTGGTAAACTTCTGGGTGAAGATGGATGAGTTCCAGAGTTCAACTTATCATTTCGCTATTGTGATTCACCGTTCACCCCTTGCTGAAGTAAATCTACAGCATTTTGCAACACATCGCCACTTAGCTTATATAGTGTGTTTTTTCAAATCCGATTTTTTTTTCCGTAATGCTTATTTTCCAGATATCTACCTCATATTGAATTATGGAGTTTGCTTACTGGGGAGTAGCCTTTTTTTTATATCGACTACTCGTCCGTTAGTAAATTGGTAAACTCAACGGATAATCGATGGTCTTCAATGACCTTTAGTCGATCGGATAAATGAAAATAATTAGGAATAACTCATTCGTGTGCCAAGAACTTCTTCCACTTATATCATGTAAAAATCACTCGATCGTCCTTATTCTCGACAATTTCAATAATATGGGGTGGAATTCAAATTATTTTAAAATTCAAAATAACAAATTTATTTTTAACTTTATTTAAATGGAATATTTTTTCACTCAATACTACTTCTGATGTTTCTTTGCAAAAATATTCGCTTGACAAGTCAAATTTAGACTAGGTGTAACTCATTTTTACGAGATAATGCCTGCTTAAAATTGTACTCCATGTACATATTTTTGTCAATAGTAGTGGTGACATGGTTCGAGGACAATGATGTCACTGAAATCCAAGAAATTCGTATTGACCTTGAACCCATCTCGAATTTCTTCAACTCGTACAGACATGTTTGTAATAGAAAACGAATGAATTTTAACAACTAGACAATCACCTGTTCAACTATATTCGACACCTATGAAAATTATGTAAATTGCAGGGCAATGTAGTAGATTTTTACAAATAAGTACAGGTTTTAAAATTGTTTTTTCCGTTAACCAGCTGTCGTCCCCCTCACGAACGGCAGCCCTCAAAAGTCGAAACTTGTGCGAGCCAAGGATTAACGAGGTCTTACCTTTTAACGTGTGATTCCTAGCACTTTCTCCGGCCATCAGATAGAAATCTGTACTCGCTAGGATTCGAACCTAGTCGACCAGCAGTCAATGGTTTTGAACGCGAAAGTCTCAACCACCGAGCTACATGGCACAGGTAGCCACATATAGTTAGAGATAGCCACAGAAAGTGAGGAAGATCCCCATCTGCTAGGCACTGCTAACCACGAAGAACCACATATAGGCACAGATTGCCTTGGATTCCAGATCTTAATACTGCTAACTGAATATGGCCACGGAAAGCAAAAGATTTCCACACCTTGCGTACTTGTGTGTTCATGTTTATGTATTTGTTTGTTTGTGTGTTCATGACTTCATGTGTTGGTGTGTTCCTGTGCTAGTGTGTACGTGTGGTAATGTGTTGGTATGTTCCTCTGCTCATGTGTTCGTGTGTTGCTGAGTTCATCTATGGGTGTGTACGTGTGTGTTCGTGTGTTCCTGTGCTCGGGTATTTGTGTGGTCATGTGTTCATGATTTTCTGTGTTCCTATGTTAGTGTGCTTATGTGTTGGTGTTTTTGTGTGGTCATGTGTTCCTGTGTTCCTATGTTCATGCTCGATTGTTCGTGATCCTCTGTATTCGTGATTTTCTGTATTCGCAAGCCTATGGACTCGTGTGTTCGTGAGTTCAAGTATTTGGGTGTTCCTGTGTTCGTGTGTACTGTGCTCGTGTGTTTTTGTGGTAGCGTGTTTGTGTGTTCCTCTGGTAATGAGTTCATGTGTACGTGCGTTGCCTTATTCGTGTGTTCCTGTGATCGTGTGGTCATGTGTTCGAAACTTTCTGTATTCTGTGTTGTTGTGCTCATTTGTTCGTGTGCTCATGTGCTCGCGTATTTGTGTGTTTATGTGTTTCTGTGTACCTATAGTCATGTGTTCGTGTGTTCCTTCCACCTAAACCTGTAACAGGACATATGGCGTCACCGAATTCCAGTTAATACGATTCCTAGCACGTGTACTTATTAAACTATTGAAGTATGACGTCAGCAAATTCCGGTTAATCTGATATCTGACACGTAGACTTATTGACCTTCGAAGAGATCATTAAACCCGAATCAAATTTTGTTGATCTTTCTACAACTCTAACAGAAAATATGGCTTCAACGCATTCCAGGATATATGATATCTGACACGTGCACTTATTGACTTCGAAAGGAGTCCCTGAACCCATAATGAATTTCGCTCATCTGTCTAGACATGTAACTGTATGTTATCAAATTCCAGATAATCTGATATGTGACACGTGCACATATTGATCTTGAACTAGATCACTGAACCCGTATCAAATTTCGCTGATCGGTCTAGACATGCAACCAGATGTTATCGAATTCCAGAAAAAATGATATCCGGCACGTGCACTCATTGACCTTGAAAGAGGTCGTTGAATCCGTATTGAATTTTGCTGATCTGTCTACATCTATAACAAGAAATATTGCATTATCGAATTTTAGGAAATATGATATGTGACACGTGCACATATTGATCTTGAACTAGGTCACTAATGTGTGTTGCTGTGTCCGATTTTTAATTCACGCAGTATACGTCCCGTTAGCAGTTTCTATAATTATTTAGCCTCGACATACGTATTTTCCGTATACATTTCTATTCACTGTGCCTATTCTCAATTTGATTGATTTCAGTTCACAATGTATACCATTCCCCCTTTGCTTTTATTTTCATCATGTTAGCCCTAGTGACGTATTGAATTATTATTTTTTTCGAATACCTACATGTCACAATTCTAATTTACTTGCTTTCCTGTTCACCCTGTATTATCCGATAATCCTTTGAATCCATCCAAAATAATTATTTCCAAAAAATTATCCGAAGAATAAACTCTCGGAGTACCGTACTCCAGAAGTAGTATGCAATATTGTTCATACAAGTTTGCAACCGGAAACGTGACGTCATCGAATTCCATGAAACGTAATTTGGTATCTAACAATTATTTGCTGACTCGTTCCTCCCAAAGCGGTCTCATTTCTATAGAGCTCCCTCCCAAAGCGGTCTCATTTGTATATGACCTCCTCCTCCCAAAGCGGTCTCATTTGTACTCTACTAGAGGGCAGTCGAGAAATTACTCCAATACCAGTATATGGAAGTTTGGTACAATAGTGAAACGTCTAGGAAGACTCCACTATTTAGTTGAAATAGATGATCGTTATATCATCAAGCGGCATTATGATCAACTTCGTTCATGCCAACTAAGAAAACCTACTGTTCCCATTCGAAGCAAGTCCATCACCTCCTAGACTTATTTCTAGTCAGACAGCTATGAACACCGCACTACCCAGTAGAGTTACATTCAGCGATTCCATTGAACAACAGAATTTTCACGGCCTTCACCTAATCAAACGCAAACCGACGACTCTACGAACAATCAACAAAAACAATCTTCAACGAGTGAAAAATCAACTGTTAATCCTTCAACGAGTGAAGAATCGACTGTTGATCCTGATAGCACCCAACCGATATTGAGGCGTTCTACAAGAATCCGGAAACCAGTGGATAGACTAAATTTAGGTTGATTTTGAATTCAAGCGAGTTTATAGTTAAGTGGTGGAGAATTATTATATATTATAATCATTTGGTATATTGTCATAATCAATGTTTTGTTTTGAACATAAGAAATCTACCAATGTTGATTCGAATGTCATGTTAAACACATCATCTTTTTGAAATAAAGTTTTCATACATAATAATTACTTTGACCATTACTGACGTATCCAAAAAACGTGACTTTTGGGAAGCCTTTTTCTCAAAATTTTCGAAATTCTCACGATTGCAACGAACACTAGCATACGTGTTGAGATTTGTGAATAATGCAAAAAATAAATGCGAAAACATTTGTGGTCCACTGAATGTTACAGAATTGAATTCATCTCTAATGTGTATTATTCGGATTATTCAAGAAAAACACTTTCATAGTGAAATTTCAGATCTGAAAAAGAAAAAATCTCTCTCTAATAAATATTTGAAGTCACTCACACCTTTTCTAAATTCAAATGGTTTCCTACGTGTAGGTGGGAGATTGGAAAATGCATTTATCTATTATGATCAAAAACATCCTCTACTTTTACCATCGCATAATTCGGTGGTTTCTCTCATGTTGGAACACGAACACAAGAGGTTAGGACATGCATGTGGTCAGACTGTATTGTCCAATTTTCGTTTAAGATTTTGGCCTTTGAATGGTTTGAGAGAGGTTAGGTTAGGTTATTATTCGAAAATGCATTTCCTGTTTTCGTTTCCATGCTACTCCAGCTAAACAAATAATGGCTGACCTACCTCAAGACAGAGTTCAGATTGCAAGACCATTTCAAAAGGTTGGAATTGATTTTGGTGGACCTTTTTATATACAGTCTTCCCGATTACGTAAAGCTCCAATTGTTAAAGGTTACATAGCTCTTTTCGTTTGTATGGTTACCAAAGCTATCCATCTGGAATTAGTTTCCAGTCTCTCAAGTGAGGCTTTCATTATGACATTGAAACGTTTTATCTCTAGACGTGGCAATCCCCAGATCATATATAGTGATAATGCCTCAAATTTTTTAGGTGCTAAAAATGACTTGAAAATGCTTTATGATTTCTTCAAACAATCCGAAAATATGGTTTGTTTTCAGAATTTTCTATCACAGAACGATATTGAATGGAAATTTATCCCCCCTCATTCTCCTCATTGGGGTGGAATTTGGGAAGCAGCTATAAAGAGCGCAAAATATCACATTCACAGAATAATTGGTAAGTCTCAAAATTCCTTTGAAGAATTCTACACAATTCTTTCTCAGATTGAAGCTATCATGAACTCAAGACCTCTATGTATACTTTCTAATGATTCTTCTGATTTTCAATGTTTAACACCTGGTCATTTTCTGATTGGTACCAGTTTAACAGCCTATCCCGAAAAAAATCTATCTCAAGTTCCCGAAAACAGGCTCAGTTTCTGGCAAAAATGTGTTCAAGTACATCAAACATTCTGGAAACGTTGGTCTATAGATTATTTGAATCGACTTCAACATCGACCGAAATGTCCAGCTACAAGCTTGGAGGTCAATGATCTTGTTCTCCTCAAAGAAGACAATACCCCTCCATTGGAATGGCCTAGAGCTAGGGTATTAGAAGTATATCAAGGTCGTGATGGGAAAGTTAGGGTTGTCAAGTTACAAACTCCCAATGGTATATTTACTCGCTCTATTACCAGACTTGCCCACTGCCTAATGATAATACTGTTCAATGAAAGATTGATTGTATGGTTATTATTAGATATTAATTAGTTATTCTTTTCAAATATTATTGTTCTGTATTCTTGACATATTATTTTTTTTTCAATTTGAAGCTAAAAGCTTCAACAGTTCGAATTTCCCGCGGCTCTGGAATTCGCCCGATACAATCCTGTCACAGCTCAGCATGAAAAAGACATGAGGTACTCGTAACTATGTAAACAAAAGACGGCGCGAGAAGCGAGGTACTTGTTGTTATGTATTGTTGTTTTGATTTTTCTTTCCCCGAAAAGCCATAAATCTCTCTCGATAACTCAGAAATTTCTCTTCATACTGTAGAAAAATACTGTATAATATTGCATAATCAAGGTCCTTCTAATTGTTATCGTTTTTACAATAAAATATCTCAAGAAATTTGAACCAGTGACTTATTGGACAGTTCGACAAAACTTGGTGAGCGGGGTACTAAGCCGGAATCCCCTCATTTTCCATCTAAGCCGGAATCCCCTCAAAATAAAACCTATTATCTAAAGAACTTAGTGTTTGATCAATTATTTTTGGATCTTGAGGTGCATCATCCATCTGTTCATAATCGAACAATTTTGGTTTATACTTTTGTCTTGCAGTATTTCATGAAGGAAAATCTTGCTTAATCTCAATTATTGCTGCTAGTCTTCCAACTTTAGCAAGTATTTCTTCGAAGACATTATTGTTTCTATAACTCTTTTTTAACGAGGTGCTACTTCACAAACTTTTGGTTTAGCGCCCCTTTGGAATGGCGCCCGCGTGCGCGGCACACACTGCACTCATGGTTGCGGGTGCCCTAATGTATGTAACAAAATCTTTGAACGCGATTTTCACTCACTTCCAGACGTACGCATGATTTTTGTTTAAAAAAAAAATGTCGGTTCCAAGATGGCGGACGAGATTTGTGATAATAGTCCCATTCGATTCAAAATTGGTATATAACTGTTTTTGGGGTGAGAGATTATGAATTTTTTGCGAAAAAACTACACGAGCAATGTAGAATATTGTTCTTTAATCAAATCACACAATATACAATTTATTAGTAGAAAAATATATACAAAAATTCAATAAATACTCGTATTATATTTATTTACATGGTGATTTTTTTAAACTTAACTTTAAAATTTTGTACCTAATTAAAATGGCTTTGAAATCTCAGCCCAGTAAAGCTGTAAGTGCATCAAAAAATCTTGTCCTGTCCTTTGTGTGAATTTCAAAATCTAAAACAAACAATAAAATTAAAAACCAATATTTGGTTCATGTAGATCAAATTTTTCATTTATAGTTTGTCGCTTAGAGCTGTATTTCACGATTACCGCCTCAATTTCAGTATAAAGGTACTTTAGTGTATCCTATAAATCTTAGCCTAGGAGTCCTATGAAATGGTAGACCCGGATAAGGGTAAATTTACTATTTTAGTTATGTTGGATTTCAGTCAGGTATTTGACACAATTTCTTACAATTTTACTGTCAATATTACTTTACTGGGGTCTGAACGAAAATACAGTTTCTCTTCTTGAATCTTACCTTACAAACAGAAAAAAATTGTTCACAACAAACAAAATTACTCCACCTTGTTTTGAAATATTAAAATCAAGGATAACCCAAGAATCCATTATTAGTCATATACATACTGATATTAAAACATTTGTAGGATCAACTTCAGACCGTTAACTTCAATGCGTTGATTTTCGGTCCGAAACAGAAGGAATCATGTTAAAAATAATGTTAATGTCAAAACTGATCAGAACTCATTAAAAGTAGTGGAATATGCAAAAACCTGGGAATCATTCATGATGAATATATAAGTTTTGAGAAATGTGTATCAAGGAAAACTATTATTAAAATTAATTATTATTAATTAACGATAATTATGAAGAATATAAAGTATAAAAATGCCTTTTTAAATACTCTCATGAAGTGTCAAAATAATCACTTATTGCATTACATTTGATTTGATATAAAGTATAAAAATGTCTTTTTAAATACTCACATGAAGTGTCAAAATAATCACTTGTTGCATTACATTTGATTTGTTCTGCGGCCTGTTCGAAAGCTTTCCCAAAAAAACTGAAAATCAATGATATGATTACATTCATAATTGGCTATTACAAAACCTTACTTTTTTGGCGAGTTTTCACATAGAGGAGGAATTCCCAGTATAATACAAGTACCTGCTTCCATATTCTTGGGTGCAGACACAATAAGAGGTAAAGTTGATGCTTTACGATTCCTCGACATAGAAACGTACGCCTTCAGTAAAAATTGAGCTAGGAGTGATAATACATGAAGCTGAGAGAACATGAACCAATCAAGACATCCCTGTAAAAAAACACTACATTAGCAATAATGATTAAAAAAGCAACCCTTTCTTTATCAACCTCTTGCACAATATGATAAATGAATGGTCCAGCTGTGATTATCTGTTTCATTTCTAATGCACTTTTCACTATTTTGAAGAGAATTTTTGTAATATCTTTTGCCATTTCTATGGCTCCATATAACACATTTTTCTTTGTTCGGGAAAGACAATCAAGAGCAAGGTTGAAGAGCTCTTCTGGTTTTTTATCATGAGGCTGAAACAAAAATGCAATGATTAGAGCGAATGCTCGACTTCCACAATAATTTATCTAATGGCTGAGCCTGTCATTAATCACAAACTTTACTAGTGAGATTTATTGAAAAAATTGAATTCCGGGGACTTCACAACTCTCATAGATTATTTTAAAAAAATATATATATACAACTGATGAGGATTTATTGATGACTGATATTATTAGTTATTTAGGTAGTTTCAAATATACCAAGAACTGAAACAAATATATTTTGAACAAATTTGAAAATAACTCTTCAATAATACTACAAAGTAGGATATGAGGCTAATGTCTAACAGAAACCAACTACTTCCTGGCTAATACGACAGACTTCGAATTTTATTTGACAGATATTTGTGAAGTTTCAAACTATCTTGTAATCAAATAGCAGGTCTTCAAATAATTCGGAAGGACCATATGTGTCCCATCCAAATCTACGAAGACCCCACAAATTGATTTTAATTTTTTGTAAGTAGTAGCTTCTATCGACACTGAAATTCCCGAGAAAATCAAGAAGCACTATTCATAATGTTACCTCTTAGTAAATATTTTGCTTCAAGACTAATACTACTGTGGATAGGCATATCAATAAAATGTTAACTTGTGGTTCTTGTCCAATGTTCTATATCGGACAAACTGGGTAGAACCGTCAAAAAACTCCTAACTGAACATAGGAATTGCTTTGTAAACGGCATGACAAATTCAACGTTTGCTGTCCACCTCCTCGCAGAAAATCATACTTTTGAACATGATTTTGAAATACTTCATGTTTAAAGCAAAGGGGTGAAGATAAATTAGTTGGAAAGTTTGGAAATTAATAAAGAAAAGAATTTTCATAACTTAATCAGCGATCCTACTCCCCACTCATGAATTAGTTGTGGCCGTAATACTAGGTAAGTAAATGTAAATATTTATTATATAACTGAAAAACAATATTTGTTAACCGTCGAGTAATCGGAGGACAGGTATAAAACTGCCCCCCAATTAATTAAGGGATTTGGAGTATACAGTGTGGGCCATAACGCTTGCAACATATGGAAAAAAATGTATTACCAAAGTTACAAAAAATACGTTATAAGGGATCGTTTATGCATATTGGACAACCTTTTAATCGATTTTGACATACGTCACGTGACTATCAATATGGCAGCATTTTGGAAAATTTGTATATGAATTGGCAAAAGTGGGGTTATTTGTAAAAATAGCCAAAAAGTTATTTGAGAAAGTTGTTTATAATTTAATTTCAGGCCCGCATGCAGGATTTGGAATATTATCTATTTAAAAAAATGCTGCTTGTTTCAGTCTCAACTAATTGTTAGGGTTCATTATAAACTTATGTAATCAATAAAATGGAGATTTTTAAGTTTGTTCCCAAATGGTAGTGCAATATTTCAATAAATAGTTTTCACAATGGCTCTTGCTGTTGCAATGGTTCATATCTTTCAAATTCGTCTGATTTTTTCATGCCTTTTTAAATTTGAATAGTTCACATAGAACATTTTCCTCGACCGCAATCAAGTTTTGTGGGAAAAGAAGAAAAACACTATGTATTCTATAGTACAACGTGGAATATTTGAGATTTTCCACTTAAACTATTTCATTTTCATTATTTTCTTTCTTTTTTCACAAAACTTGATTGCGGTCGAGAAAAGTGTTCTATGTGGACTCTTCAAATTTAATAAGGTATGAAAAAATCAGACGAATTCCAAAGATATGAACTATTGCAACAGCAATAGTCATACTGAAAACTATTATTTTCTTGAAATTTTGCACTACCATTTGGGGACAAACCTAAAAAGTTCCATTTCATTAATTACATAAGTTTATAATGATGCCTAAAAATTAGTAGAGATTGCGATTTTCAATTTTGTAGGCCTAAAATTAAATTATGAACAACTTTCTCAAACAACTTTTTTTGCTATCTTTACAAATAACCCTACTTTTTCCAATTCGTATTGGTAGTCACGTGACGCATGTCAAAATTGATTATTAGGTTTTCCAATATGCACAAACAATCCCCTATAACGTATTCTTTGTAACCCTGATAATAATTTTTTCCCATATGTTGCAAACGTTATGGACCACACTGTATAAGAATTACATCAAGTAGGTTGAAAATTAAACAGTAGGCTCATTCAAATAAATAACACTAGAACGCCAAAATCAAAGACTCCACATAGGAGGCGATCATATACGTGCGCAGCATGCTTTTTCTGGTAACGTGTTTGCCAAGTTTTTTTTGTTTTATTTTTCATATAAAGTTCGGAATTGAATCATATGCGTTTAGTGCAGCTAATTAGGAGAAATTAAACTTGGCAACTCGCCATAATCAACGACCCCACATAGGAGACGATCACAGACTCTTGTACTTGCACAGCATGCCTTTTCTGGTCACGTCGTTGTCAAGATTTTTCATCTTTGTATGTTTCATATAAAGTTCGAGATCGAGAGGGAAATCTCTGAGGAAATTGTGTACACTAATTCCCAAAAATCCTAACTAATTCCTCTAAGCAATACCCCGAATTAATGCCACTAACGCCCAAGTAATTCCTAATACCAGAGGCATGAAAGTAATTAAAATATTGAACCCTGTCTGAATCTTATGTGTTTTTTTTTTTGTTTTCATTCAACAATTGATTTCCACCAGTGTTCTGTAATTTCCGAATAATTCCTGTAATTCCCAATGCCCATGGTTTGATGACCTTTTTTTTTTTCGAACTTTAAACGAAATAATTCCTGCAATACCCATGTAATACTCGAGTAAAATACCTCGAATTCCCGAGTAATACCTCGAATTCCCGACTAATGCCCATTAATTTTCAACTATTTCCCAATAATTTTCAACGAATTCCTCTAATTCCCGACTAATACCCAACTGATACCACTAATACCAAAATTCCCCAGCGGTTTCCCCCTCGGTCGAGATGAATCATATGCGTTTAGGAGAAATCCGGTAAACTTGGCAACTCTGCCCTAGAAATATTGTTATGACGAATCAAGGGAAGAAATATCAGTGTCGGCTTTAGACTTAAGCAGTTTTTTGTAATTCTTTTGCATGCCATTTGTGCTTTTTTTTTGTATTTTCCATAGTTGTTTCAATTAGCATTCGAGTTTTCTGACATTCCTGTAGTTTGGTACTGAAGTTTTACTTCGAATAAGTATAACCGTTCTTGGTTAAATTAAGTTGGTAAACAGACCAAAGGGATTGATTGAAAGTTTGATGTTGTGAAGGAAATTCGATTCTTGACATAATTTTTCTAGGTATTGAACCTTCCACAATCTGAAAATGAAAAAATGTAAATCGAAGGAAAATGTGTACA
This sequence comes from Chrysolina haemoptera, assembly GCA_958298965.1. Taxonomy (NCBI): domain Eukaryota; kingdom Metazoa; phylum Arthropoda; class Insecta; order Coleoptera; family Chrysomelidae; genus Chrysolina; species Chrysolina haemoptera. The sequence goes on from OY282584.1 coordinate 32,054,134, forward strand.
AGGGTAAAAGGGCAAATTAATTAATTTGCCCTGAAAGTTACTGCGTTCACAAGACTGTTATCTTGAATGAAATTATAATTTTTGTAAGTAACGTATTACACTGAATTTGCCTATTTTAAAATATACTTCTCTTTTTCAAAAAACGTTGACGTTTCGGAGACTGATATCAAAACTCGATGAAAACTGTATTCGAATTGGATTGGAGATCATAAGATCTTATATTTGCAGATTGTGAAAGGTCAAATACACCGAAAACTCATAGCTTGGAAAAATAATAGTTATGGTTAACAAACTTATTATGTAGGGATATTTTCTTGAGAAATAAACAAAATCACATTCAAGCTTTATTTTAGCAAAAAGGAAACAATAAAAACACTATGCAGACGCGGACAACCTCGCGCGTCCACATCACAAAACATAATAATATGAAAAGAATGAAAAGATAGATTAAGGACGAAACAGGAAGACAGGCATATTTTCTCAAAACGGAAATGAAGTGCGGGGGGGGGGGGGAATTGAATTAAAAAAATCTTACTACAATTATAAATTTTTATATTTCCTTGAGAGAATAATCTGCCAGGTTCTTGCAATTACCAAAAATTGTATGTGAAATTGAACAATAGATTTATTGAAACCTTCAAACACTAAACTTCAGCAACATAATTCCAGGATAAAAAATTATTCAACAACATTAAAAAGCAGAATTTTTATATATCTCCCAATAAGGTGTGTCAGAAAAGGAAAAATGATAAAGCTGTATGTAACGATGTCCTGTCCGAACTTCATGTGGGGGTGGCGGGTAGAGGGGGTGGGTGGAATTTTGTAGTTATATATTTTGATCTGAAAAAATCTTCCTCAAAATCGGTCTAGCTGTTTAGGAGTAGATGAGTGACATACACACGTACAGAAGAAATTAGATTTTAAAAATTGCAATGTTTCACACATAGAAAATTATAGGTGAACTGAAGAGGAAAACACTTACTAAATTGATTTTATTTTCCTCCAATCCTACCCTTTTTCCTTATCTAAAATAAAGCAAAACAAATATCCTGTATCATTTTGCTAATTGAATTTTTCGACTTTTTATATTTTGTTTCTCTCAACATTCGATAATATAAAGTATTAAAGTATACCGTTGAAATCGGTTACAGAGCGGTTATACCCCCACCAAAGAAATTTGTTATCGTTCATGATCTCTCGCGAAAATGAACAGGTTAACCGGATAGAATTCACACAAATATAAACAAATAAATATAACCTCAAATCATAGCCGAACATGTTTGAAGTTTGTTTCTTGTTAAGATCAAATAAAAAAATGTTTTATCGATATTCGACGATTTTTTTGATACTACCTTGCTTGTACTTGTGTCAGCACATGTAACGTTGCTGAGTTCATTAAGGCCAGGCTACGATTTTCGGATGATTATTTTCACCCTAGGGTAAATCATATGGACTGGTTAGAAAAATATAAATGAAGTGTTGTTTTTTCAGCTTTTCAGAATGAAAAACACTTTTTCGCAGTTACTGGCTGTTGTGTTGCACAATGATCAACACTGTTTAATAAAAAAAGGTATAGAAGTGAAAATTCCATTCCATTTGCTCCAAAGAAAAACCTATTGATATTTTTGTGGTATATTGCCCATCAAGACCCCCTCATATCGATTACAGATAGATTTGGCATTGTGCAGTTATTGGAATTGTTAATGCCTTCTTATATATGTTTTCCTTGATTATTAAAAATCAGTTCTACTTGTTCCAGTTTTTCCATTTTCAACCTTTTGATTTTCAAACAAATGTCACTCCCCTGTCAATTCATTTTCTGTAACCGCCAGTAACCTTGCTCATAGATGCGCGAAGTGACACAGTTCCCGTTTTATAAATTACGGCGTCACTAATGACGTCATTGACGTACTCTCCTGTTACCGTTATGTCACCAAAAAGCAACGGAAACTGAAATTCAGTTCCCGTTAGATCAACGAGATCTAGCGAACATATGCTTTATATTTCTTATTGAAAAATTACCATTTGAATTTAATGCGATTCAGCAACATTATAAATGGGAATTTCTGTCAGAATGCATATAATAAAGCACTGTCAGCTGACGTCACAACATGGCGGTGATGGTATTAACAAAGAATTTGAGTTTGAAAAGAAAATTGTTTTGTTTTGCGGTGGTTAGTGGTTAATTGTGATTTTTTTGAACTTTACTAAAACCCGCCAAAAAAAATTAGTAGGGAAAAAACTTTATTATCAGAGTATTGAAAAAAAGCTGTATAAAAATATCAAATTATTTCTTTATGAATAGCTTGACTATAATAAAACATTTGTTTTTCAATGATAATGACAAATTTTTCTGACACCAGAGAGTGTTTTGACAAAATCCAATTTTTTTAATTTAGTGCTCACATGCTCACTGGTCTGGAGAAAATGTGAAAGTTTTGTCATTATCATTGAATCGCAAATGCTTCAGTATAGTCAAGCTATTCATAAGATGATAATTTGATATTTTGATACAGCTAGGAAAATATTTAAAAATAATAGCTATTTTCAAACTTTACATATGTGTATAAAATTAAATTCTACGCAATTTTTTCAAATAACTTTTTTAGATATCTTGTCATTTTGCCCCACTTTTTACCTTCTCATAGTATTTTTTTCAATTTGCAGCCATACCAGCGATCACGTGACATGTGTCAAAATTGATTTTTAGGTTATCGGACATGCACGAACTTTTCCCCAGAATCTTTTTTTCAATACTCTCATATGGTAAATACTTTTTGGCGGTCACTTTATTTCCACTGGATTGAATTCCTTTGGGAAATCGCGTCAAAAATATTCGTTGTTATGGTGGAATTTATGTCATTAATTGGGTTCATTCAAGACCAATTATCTCAAAATTTATAACTAAATAAGAGAAATTAGTAAGTGTGTGTTGAAGGGGATACTTTACAATTTTAGATTGTTTTAGTCAAGAGCTTCCCTTCAGTCTTCATAGATACCTACATTAACATGAACAAAATAGACGATCTACTTCATTGCTTGTCCTTGAACTTTGGAAAAACTACATATCAATTTTTAACGAAATCTAATCACAATCACAAAAATCTTCCGCAATTTTGAAGCTGCCGTATTTAATTTCAATATTTTGATGAAAAACGTGATCACCCCACTCCAAAAACCTCTACATGTAAATTTTCAACAAACTCAAACTATAATCACAATACTCGTCCGCTATTTGTTAGCAGCCATATTTGATTCTCAATTTTTTATGAAAAATTTGATCTTTGAACCAAAAAACCCTTTTATACGAATTTTTAAAGGAGTTGGATCATGATAAAAAAAAAACATCCGTCATCTTGAATTCTTCAATTAAATCATGATCTCAGACTTCAAAAAACCCTATATACCAATTTTAAATTGAATCGATCAATACGTCATAAAACTCATTTGCCATTTTTTATTTATTTTTTGTCAGAAGCTTTCGCAGGCACGCGCTCAAAAACTCACCAAAGTTTTATCAAACTCGGATATTGATAACATGAAAGAATTTCCTAAAAAATGCTCCGGAAAAAATTCGTTTCCGTGATAATATTAGAACCTCGTTGCTTTTCAATAATAATGAATTCAATAAAACGTATTGTCGACTTTTTAGAACCGTCGATTCACAAAAAAAGAAATCAAGTCTACAATCATACTTCTTGACCCTGACCCCCCGCTTATGTCAAAGTAAAACGTGGAGAAGTTTTTCCCTCTCCGTTTTACATCGTACCTACTTGCTCTTTTCTTTGAGGCTCAGCGTTGCCAAACATTTCAATTGTACGGCTCAGACGTCAAAACTTTATGTATTTTCGGACTGAATAAGTCGAGAACAAAACACAAGAACTGGTGAAAATTTTGATAGTAGTTACGTTTTTGAATGAAAAATAAGTGTTCCGTTTTTCAAATCGGTCGTAAGAGCGGTTCATGAAATACTTATATTTTAGACACATTTCTGTACCGCTTTCCTATACTGTACAAGTAAAAGTGGTCGATTTTCTCATTATATATATATATATATAGTAGAACGGTAGTCTTTGCTGACTAGTTAGGATGCAATTTGGAAAGATTATTTGGGTAAGCAGCAAGCAAAACGTGTACTCTTTTAACACTATATTTCCAATATTTCAACAGTGGTTACTGTCATCTTCAGGGAAGCTACAATTAATAAGCGAATATATACTAAAATGGAGTGAAACCCAGTAACAGCTATACTTACTGTGTCTTTGAGGTTGATTGCAAAAAGATGTGATGAAAGTAATACAACAATTATCGAAAGGGAAACATGAAGTTGATGATAAAATAACATTAAAAGGTCAATAATTAAAATAATTAGTCAATTAATATACATTTTTTAAAATTTATATGGATAATTTCCACGTGTGGACATACTCAAGCACGTGTATATCCTCTTGGTTAGGAAACAGACAAATGACATATGTTTCATGTACTTAAAAGAAGAAAATTATGAAAATTGAAGTTTGACAGGTAGAGTCCACGATTTGGCCTCTGCTTGTGAGTAAACCAGCCAATTGTACCACTCAGAAGGGCGAGCATATTTCTTATTGAATTGTTAAAAGAATTATTTAAAGATTAATTTGAAACATTATTTGACAGTTGTTCTGTCGGTTTTTTATCAATGAGTAATAAATATGAATAAATTTCACTTAAATGATTGAGATCTGTTTTTTTATTTAAGCAGTTATCTGATTGAGAGATGAAAGCCATTTCCATGAAAAGTCTTTTAGTAGAGTTAACTTCCTTGGTTAAAATTTTAGTGTTACTGTAATTCATAATGTGTCCTGTATTATTTACATGTTCACTTAATGCACATCTTTCAGGATGACATCTGCAATCACTTTTGTGTGATGTAATTCTACATTTAAGAGTTCTTGAAGTTTGTCCTATATATGTCTTATCACAATTTGAACAGGGAATACAGTATACTAATTGAGATTGAGAGGTTATAGGAGTTTTATCCTTCACCTTGGTAAAAATGGAATTAATTGTTAAAACTGTTTTATTAGCGATTTTAATATGATCAAAATCCCTGAGGATTCGAGCAAGCTTAGATGAGACATCTGTTATATAAGGAAGTGAGGTAAAGAAAAATTGTTGAATTGGATTCCTGTCAACTACATCATTAATAGCATGAAACGTTTCATCAAAAAAATCTTAAAATTTTATATAATTTATTCATTGATAATTCTTACCCTTCTACATTATTAAAAAAGATCCTGTTTAGTACTTCAACCATAGATATACCCAATACAATAAATAATACTAATATTTCTCAAAATGTCACTGCTATTAATGATGTAGTTGACAGGAATCCAATTCAACAATTTTTCTTTACCTCACTTCCTTATATAACAGATGTCTCATCTAAGCTTGCTCGAATCCTCAGGGATTTTGATCATATTAAAATCGCTAATAAAACAGTTTTAACAATTAATTCCATTTTTACCAAGGTGAAGGATAAAACTCCTGTAACCTCTCAATCTCAATTAGTATACTGTATTCCCTGTTCAAATTGTGATAAGACATATATAGGACAAACTTCAAGAACTCTTAAATGTAGAATTACATCACACAAAAGTGATTGCAGATGTCATCCTGAAAGATGTGCATTAAGTGAACATGTAAATAATACAGGACACATTATGAATTACAGTAACACTAAAATTTTAACCAAGGAAGTTAACTCTACTAAAAGACTTTTCATGGAAATGGCTTTCATCTCTCAATCAGATAACTGCTTAAATAAAAAAACAGATCTCAATCATTTAAGTGAAATTTATTCATATTTATTACTCATTGATAAAAAACCGACAGAACAACTGTCAAATAATGTTTCAAATTAATCTTTAAATAATTCTTTTAACAATTCAATAAGAAATATGCTCGCCCTTCTGAGTGGTACAATTGGCTGGTTTACTCACAAGCAGAGGCCAAATCGTGGACTCTACCTGTCAAACTTCAATTTTCATAATTTTCTTCTTTTAAGTACATGAAACATATGTCATTTGTCTGTTTCCTAACCAAGAGGATATACACGTGCTTGAGTATGTCCACACGTGGAAATTATCCATATAAATTTTAAAAAATGTATATTAATTGACTAATTATTTTAATTATTGACCTTTTAATGTTATTTTATCATCAACTTCATGTTTCCCTTTCGATAATTGTTGTATTACTTTCATCACATCTTTTTGCAATCAACCTCAAAGACACAGTAAGTATAGCTGTTACTGGGTTTCACTCCATTTTAGTATATATTCGCTTATTAATTGTAGCTTCCCTGAAGATGACAGTAACCACTGTTGAAATATTGGAAATATAGTGTTAAAAGAGTACACGTTTTGCTTGCTATATATATATATATATCTCAAAAACGGGACAAGAAAGATTTCAAACTTCGGGGGACAAAAAAACAATATTTTATTTATATCATATATGGATTTCAGCTTTTTCATAAGAGAACCGTCTGAGGGAAGTACTACCTTAATTGACGATAATCTCCGCAAAAACGTGCCGATACGTATTTTTTCTTCACTAACTCGTCTGGAGAGGACCAGGGGTTGTCGGATGGTTTTTTGGCTCTTGCTTTTTCTATATTACTAACTATTTGGTCAGCTTCTTCCTTCTTGGCAAGAGGAAGTCTTCTAGCTGAACCCCGTATTGGTCTTGCCTTCCCAGCGTGGATCTTGTGCTTCATTATCTTTGTTCGACCGCCTCTTGATTTTCCAATATAGAAGAATTTGAACTGTCAAACCGATCCTACGTCTTTGGAAGAGATGGCAACCAATTTTTTAATTTCTGCCGGCAAGTTGCTGCTAGACTGAGCGGTACCGCGTACACTCTTAACCACAGAAAAAACTAATTAACAGTGTCCCAAAATTGTTCCTTTCTTTAATGTCACTGAATGGTAATTGACATTCATGACTCTTACTGGCACAAATTTATCAACACGCAGAAGGGTCCTAAGCAGTGAAATTCCTGGTCCAATTTTCTCATCATGAAGAATGGGCTCGAACATCATCACGTTTCCATTGCTCGCACCCATGTGAGCTTCCAGAATAGATTCAGGATAGATTCAGCCCTCTCAGGTACGCTCACATCTTCAGCCAACAGGACCCGGAATATTTCTGCACTCCTTCCATGAAGAACCAGCTCTTTTCCTTTCACATGTAGGATGCCGTCTTTGAAATTCAACTCGAACCAGCTGGAAGCCACGATGTCCATTCCAAATAGATTCAGGATAGATTCAGCCCTCTCAGGTACGCTCACATCTTCAGCCAACAGGACCCGGAATATTTCTGCACTCCTTCCATGAAGAACCAGCTCTTTTCCTTTCACATGTAGGATGCCGTCTTTGAAATTCAACTCGAACCAGCTGGAAGCCACGATGTCCATTCCAAATAGATTCAGGATAGATTCAGCCCTCTCAGGTACGCTCACATCTCCAGCCAACAGGACTCGGAATATTTCTGCACTCCTTCCATGAAGAACCAGCTCTTTTCCTTTCACATGTAGGATGTCGTCTTTGAAATTCAACTCGAACCAGCTGGAAGCCACGATGTCCATTCCAATGATTGCATCGTGCTCGATGTCAGCTAACAATGCCCGATGTTTCAGTTTAGTGCTGCCCAAAATCAGCTCAATTGGTAGTTCACCATACACAGTGGCTGGCTCCCCTGTTGCTGTGCGTAGCTTCCTAGTCGAAGGTTCAATACTTGCCAGTGTTTTGGCAAATATAGGACCAAGAATAGTCCTAGTCGCACATGTATCTTGCAGTAATTTCTATTTCCCGGCCCTTATAGATAATAATAATAATACTCCCTCATAAACACTCGTAGAGTGTACCCAAAGGCATGGACTGTGCAGGTAGAGGACGGCTATTATTATTATTTGCCGTGGCGCTCCGGGGCGACTTACTGATTTTTTGTGGCGTATTCACTTTTCAGCTGCAGGAAAACCCGGAAAACCTACACCACCACCTCGGGTGGCCGGCATGCACTCCAAGTTAGCACTAACCGAGATTGGCATCTAGACAACACACAATACACTTGCTTTCAACAAGGACTGTGGTCGTCTATCGATTCCGATATTGGGTACTTGAGAAAAAATCCCTCGTACTTACATCGGGCTCTAACCGACCGATAGATACGGGTTCAGAATGTACATGTCTTTCAGGGGACGTTTATAACCAACTTTCCCAGTTTCATAATCAGATTCCTGCATTTCCAGTAACGGGGGTTAGAATCACGGGGGCGTTTAAAAACAAAATCACATCACACAATAACACATCAACTTTCGCTGACGTTCGTCATAAATAACTACCAGTATTGTTATGAATTTTTGTTAGTTACGGATTTAATTTTTCCAATTATTGTGGGGGTGGATTTTTAAGAAAAGTAAAAGAAAAAAATTTTTGACGTTTTCAAACGGTGACGGTACATCAACCTGTGTTGAGGAGATAAAAAGTTTTCACGAGTTCAAGGTTCCTGAAGATAAGTTAAATTTACGAACGGTTGCCATTAAACAAGATGTTGGTTCGGGAGACTCGGATGAAAACGATGGATTTCAAACGTCAAAATGTCGCTCAGAAATGTTTTAGAGCGGCACCGGGCGGTTTTTTCAAATAATCCCGGGCGAACACATGTTTACGAGCATAAAATAAAATTAAAAAATACCGAACCGTTTCATATTAAACCTTACCCAATTCCAGTGGTGTACAGAGAAGCCGTCTACAAGGAAGTCGAGAAAATGGAATCGTGGGGTGTCATCGAAAGGGCAGCCACCCCTTATATAAATCCTTTAGTTACCACTGTGGAAAAAAATGGTAAAGTCCGGGTTTATCTAGATGCAAGGTTTTTGAACAGCCGTATGGAACCAGAGCATGACCTTCAGCGCCCAATTGATGAGATTTTAAAGTCGTTATCGGGCGCAAAATTCAAAAGCTGCATAGATTTGTCTTCCAGCTATTGGCAGCTACCCTTACGTGAAGAGGACAGGAATTATACGGGCTTTATAATTGGCAATAAAAGTTATCGTTTCACGGTTTTACCATTTGGAATTTCGACGGCAGTATCTTTGTTTACGAGGGCGGTGTCATTAATACTAGGATCAGAATGTGATAAATACATAGTTGCCTACCTAGACGATATTTTAATATACTCTAAAACTTTCGATGATCATTTGAACACTTAAGTAGGGTCTTGGAGCTATTATCGCCGGCTTGACAGTTAACTTCAGTAAATGTGAATTGTGAAGATGGGGTCAAAGCTGACAAATCTCGCGTAGAAGCAATTGTGGAATTTCCCGTCCCAAAGAATACAAAACAAATCCAATCATTTTTAGGGCTTTGCAACTACGACCGAATATTTTGCGAGAATTTTGCCTCGTTAGCTGAACCTTTGAGCCGCCTTCTCAGAAAAAAATCTAAATGGGTTTTGGGAGACGAACAACATCAGGCTTTCGAGAACCTCAAAACCGAATTGTCCACGGAAGTCTTGTTATATCATCCTGACCCCAATCTAGAATATTGTGTGCAAATAGACGGAAGTGAGTACGGTTTAGGAGCGCAACTCTATCAAAGGATAGGGGGACAGCTTCGCGTGGTGGCTTATGCCAGCCGCCTCCTACTCGACCGAGAACGGAACTATAGTAGCTGCGAGAAAGAGGTACTAGCGCTAGTTTTCGCACTTACAAAATGGCGGATTTATTTATTGGGGCGTCAGTTCCAAGTTTTTTCGGATCATAAGGCCCTAATGTATATCCGAACATGCCGCCTGCTAACCCCGAGAATATCTCGCTGGGTACTCGCCTTACAAGAATTCGACTTTACAGTCAATTACGTAAGGGAATCAGAAAACATAATCGCGGACGTTCTGTCGCGAGTTATTTCTAACGATTGGCCGAAGGACTTTTTAAAAAACTTTATTTCGAATTAACAAGACAAAAGACAGAAATTGAATGATGAGAAATTACATTTGAGGTATATAAATAACATCGGTTCAAAGTGACTGGCTCGGGTAATGAACTGGGAACATGCATCCGTAATGTTATACTATCGTGTGATATCTTGATATAACTCCTCCCTTCTTAAATTTTGGCTTCGGGCTGGAACAGGGCTGAAGGCGAACTTCTGTTTCCTTTTTCTTCAAGTTTTATTTCAATTTTGGAATTGGGTTTTATGTGCAATATATTTTTCGAATGCTGAAATATACTACAAGTACAGCGATGCATATAATCAACCATAAGGCCCAGTTATTTGTTTGGAAATTATCGATATCATCTATCGATAATTGATTGGTTGCGTCGATATGTTTTTGGAGCTGGTGGATATCTTCTAATGGGATGTTCTCTATTTGTAATGGTTTTCTTTGGAGTGTTTCCATTTCCAAAACTTCGTTGCTGATTTTTGGCAAGATGAGTGGCCTTCCTGGGTTCGTTTTTTGTGGTTCTCAAATTTGTAATGTTTGTATTCGAGACAGTTTATTGGTATTCGTATTCGTATTGGTATTCGTATTCGTATTGGTATTCGTAAGAGGCTGTTGCCTTTGACGGTGAAGTATTGTTCCTCGGGGTAACTGGACTTCATTTTGGTTTCTTCTGAAGTGATTGTTATGAGGTAATCTTCATACGGGCATCTAACGTCTTTGTCTTGGATAAGGGCTGCCACGCAATCTCCTTCTTGGTGGAATATCAATTGTTCTTGACTGCAAATGTATACATCCTTGTATACAGGGTTGATCCATATATTGGTATGTTTCTTCTTCGAGAGCCAAATAAGGTTTCTTGGGAATGATTATGGTATTTTTTTCGGTTGGTATTGGGAATAGATGGAAATATTGAAAAGTTTTGGGATAAATTATAGGAAATTCTATGGCAAAAATAATTTTCGATTCCGAAAAATAACAATTTGTTTGAATTATCGAGTACCATGAGTGTATGTCTAATTGTAAGATTTCTTTGGGATTGTAGTGGTTGTGCAGTTCGATGAGAATATCTTTCAAATTTTGGCTACTCAAAATATCAGGGTGAACTGTGTGTAATTTTGAGAATGTTATAGCATTTTCCAAGTTGTCTAAAAATGTTATGTGAACTGTGTGTAATTTTGAGAATGTTATAGCATTTTCCAAGTTGTCTAAAAATGTTATAACATTTGCGTTAAAAAATATTTGATCCAACATACTCGAATACACAGTGTACTTATAAAATTGATCGGTTAAATCAATAAGATCTGATTTATAGTATTCCATATATTTGGACAATTCCTTTTGATTTTTGACAATTGATTCGACGTGTTTTGAAAATTTATCGACTATTTGTTTGGAAATTTAAATTTGAGAATTTACTTCTTTAACACTTTGCTGTTGATTGTTCTTCAGAATTTCAATTGCTTTGTTATATCGTTCGCCGTCTGATGAATCTAAGGTACCAAAAAGCCATTTCTGGGCTGTTTCTCCAATATTTAGTAAACCTCGTTTTTGTCTGATTTTCGGGTTGTTTCTAATGTTTTAAGTACTCATATTTATTTGCTAGGCTTCTAAAATAAACGGGTTTGTCATTTTTTAGGTCCTTTAAATTTTGAAAATGTTTTATTAAGTTGTGAATTTCGTAGTCGAGTGCACCTAAGTCAATGTCATTCAAGAAAATGTGTTTATTCGCTATGATTTTTGCCGTTCCAAATTTGGATGGAAGGATTCCTGGGGAAGGGTTTATTGATTTTATTTCAATTTCTGGATTGGCCTTGGTCAATGCCATTACCATTGGGAGGTTCAGGATTTTCAGTTTCCTCATTTTGAGCCGGCAACAAAGGAGGCTTTCTTAATTTTTTTATATGGATTGTTTGAACCTTGCCTTTATTGTTTTTTATTTGTACTTTATTATGTTCCAGAATTTTCACTATAGTATATGGGCCTAAATTATTTTTTTGTTTCTGTTTTTGGGATTTTTTTTGAAAACTTTTTGATTGATTTTGAATTCGTCATTTGTGTTACCTTCTGTGTTCGTTTTTGTTAGTATTTTCTTTTTTCGAGATTCTAATTTTTCTCTGACCTTTTCATTTTCTGTTTTTTCTGTTTTTTTCTGTTTGTGTTCTTACGCTTCAAATATTTCTTTTGGGGTGAAAATTTCTTCGGGGTTTCTTGAGTTAGTATGACCAAATACTAACTCAAATGGGGCGAAATCGGTTGAACTGTGAATAGAACTGTTATAACCTAATATGGCATAATTGATGAGTTCTGTCTCATTGGGGTGGGATTCTTTCAATATTCGCTAATGTTTAATAAGGGTAGGATGGAGTCTTTCTACAGGACTGTTGGACTCGTGGTGTCCGGGGGTGGTGAAATTTACATTGATTTTGTGTAATTTCAAAAGTTCTTTGACCGTTTCGTTGTTGAACTCGCGGCCGCTATCAGCAGTTATAGTTTGAGGGGTGCCAAAAGAAGAAAAGTATTTTACTAAAGCGTCGCAAATGTGAATTGCTGATTTTCCGGCAATTGGTATTGCTTGAGCAAATTTTGAGAAAGAATCAATAATTGTTAGATATATTTTTGAATCATAGAAAAATGCATCAATGTGAATCAACTGAAAAGGTTTGGATTGGGTTTCTGTCAAAACTAATGGAACATATGGAATATTTCGGGAATATTTAGCTCTATTACAAATGTCACAGGAGTTTATATAATTTATGATTGATTTTTTCATATTTATCCAATAATAATTTCGTTTCAGATATTGCAAAGTTTCTTCGATGCCACGATGATTTCCTTCGTGATGATTTTTCATCATCAAGATTTGTTCTTCCAGGTCTTCAATTGTATTAACACGTTTTGTACATCTGAACAATTTCAAGGTTTGTTTACTGAAATTTTCTGTGTAAACATTTGTGAAATTATTGATTAATTGTGGGTTTTCGAAGTAAATAAAATACTTAATATTGGGTTTCAGGTAATCTTTCATGAAATTAAATATTGGAGGTTCGTTTTCTTCTTAAGGTATTTTGAGAGTTATAATTTTGTGCATTCCGTATGTCTCTTGTTCGATTAAAATTTTATTTTGTCTGTTTTTAAATACGTGAATTTGATATAATTTGTTATTGATAATATCGTCTCGGATCGGGATTCCATCGTTTGTTGTTTCTTTTGATAAAGAATGAGCTGTTTCATCAGATTGAGAGTGGTTAGTTTGATCGATTGGGGTTATTGGGTTATTAGGCGCATTGATTTGAACATCAGAAAGTATGTTTTCAGGAGTATTTTTACTTGTGCTTGGAATTTGATAATCAATTGAATTTTCTGCGAGATCTCTCAGACGTTTACGTTACCCGGATTATTTATTACTGAATCAGTTTCGTGTATATTGAGTTGTATACGAGAGAGTGCATCTGCATTGGAATTTAATTGTCCCTTTTTATAAATGATTTTGTAATCATACTCTTCTAGTTTTAAACGCCACCGGAATAACTTAGAATTAGGTTCTCGGATGTTAAAAAGCCAAGTGAGTGGGCGGTGGTCACAAACAATTTTGAAGGGCCGTCCAAAAACGTAGGGCCTAAACTGTTGGCAAGCCCAAACTATCCCAAGAAGTTCCCTTTCGATGGTACTGTACCTCTGTTCGGTTTCGTTCAGAGTTCGTGAGGCATAGGCAATAGGTTTGTCTTGCCCTATTGTACCTTGGGATAAAACGGCTCCAAGGGCCACATTCGAAGCGTCAGTGGACAATATAAAGTCTTTCTGAAAGTCGGGGTATTGGAGTATGGTGTCATTGCATACATTTTTTTTACAGGTTTCAAAACTTTGGATGAAATTTTGATCATGAATTATTTTTGCATTTCGTTTCAAACAGGATGTCATGGGTTTCGTAATTTTCGCAAAATCCTTAATGAATTTTCAGGGGTAATATAATAAGTGGTATGATTATTACCGATAATTTTTTGGAATATTAATGAATTGCAATCCCAAAGCTGCGGACTCGTTGTATTTTCTTGCACTGGGATTGCCAATGAATTGATATTCCAAAAAATTATAGGTTTTTAATCATACCACGAATTGGATTTAGGACGACAATATATCGATTATAAAGAAAAATCGTGTCACCTGGTAATTGATGCTTTACTTCTAGCCGTATTCAACGGAATACTCTTTTCCACGGGCTCATCTGTGATACCAATGGACATTTGTCCCCAACGATCGCTCATATTGATAAATAAAGATAACTAGTCAAAACACATAAATTTGACGTTTATAATTTAAATCATTTTCACTTGACAGATGGTAAAACAAAAACTAAGCAGGTTTATCACCGTGAAAATACAGCGACAAGCTATATTTCCACTGTAGTTCTGATTCTATTGGCTGAATTTCAAAATTTGAAATCCACTGATTGGTTGTTAAGCAAGGAAATATATTGTCGATAATATCCCATCAGCCCTAAAAATGATTTGATTTCCCTTTGGGTTTTTGGGATAGGCAACTTTTGAATTGCGGATATCTTATCCGGATTAGATTTTACTCCGTCTGGGATAATGACATGACCCAGATTTATTCAAATGGATTTTGAAATTTGATTGCATTAGTCTGTCTATTATTATTATAATATCATGCAGGTACACTAAACAAGTTTCGTTGTTTAGACCCCTTAGGACATTGTCCATGACCCTTTGGAAGATAGAGGGCGCATTTTTAAGTCCAAACGGCATGCGTTTGAACTCATAATGTCCATTCTGTGTAGAAAAAGCTGTCTTTGGAATGTCATTTTGGTCCATCTCAATTTGGTGATAACCAGATGCCAAATCGAGAGTTGTGAAATAATTTGCTCTTCCAAGCTTGTCTAAAATGTCCGTAATATTCGGAAGCGGGTATTTGTCACCAATAGTCTTTTCGTTCAATTTGCGGTAGTTTGATCTGGTTTTTTAGGGACCACCCAAATTGGGCTACTCCAAGGTGAAGTAGAAGGCTGGATTATCCCTTGATCCAACATTTGATTAATTTGAGAATAAACTTCATTTTTGTGGATTTCGGGAAAACGGTAAGACTTGGTAAAAACTGGGGTTTCATCATTAGTATTAATTTTATGTGTTATTTCATTAGAGAAACTCAGAGGAATATTTTCGCAATGGAAAATGTCCCTATACTCATAACATAATTTTCTATTAGCATATTTTTCTTCCTTATTACAATGTTCCAATCTGAGAATTTTGAGGTTACTTTTCAGTAGGGTTTCATGTTTTTCGCTCAATTTTTGATTCGATTTATTATTTCCGATGAAATTTATTTCGTTTGGGTTCAATGATTCAATCTCAAAAGGTCCCGTGATCGTAATTTTGATAGGTTTTGTATTGGAATTTGTTACAGTTGGGAAAGCAAAATAGTTTTCTATGTTAACAATAGCTTTGGGGGATTCTAATTTGTTTCCGAAATCTATATAATCAAGTAACCCTAAACCATTTTTTTGATTAACAGGAAGTTTGACTACTTGTTGTGTTCTACTTGGAATAATCAAGGCGTGAAAACATTTTTCTGGAACTTTATTGGTTGTCGGTTGTAACTTCGAAAATAATTGGAATGCAATTCATTGGGGTAATTAGAATTTTTCTATGAATGTCTAATACTGCTTGTAATTGTTTTAAAGGATCCATTCCTATAAGTCCATCGTATTTTTTATTAAAATCGAAAATATAAAATTTGTGAAATTCTTCAGCATTGAAAATCTCGGATATGGGAATGACAGCCACTTCATTGTGGAAAGAAATACTGTGAGAAGTTTGAATATTGAATTTTTCATTAGATATGCAATTTTTGAAAAATTTGTTTACTAATTTTGGACTCATGAGACTACGTGAACTACCTGTGTCAACCAAAAATTTTGCTTTCATTTTAGGAACATAAATGTATGGTAGGTTGTTTTGTAAGTGATCGAGGTCTATATTTGTTATGTGGTATTGTCGTTGGTCGAGGTTTGGGGAAAATTTTCATCAGGAGTGAAAATGTTTGTTTCAGTCATGGTTTCAGTACAAGGTTGATGAAATGAAATGCCAGAATTGTATTGGAAATCAACATCTTCGTATGGATATGACGGGTTTAACGGTTCTTCAGTATATCCTGAAGCCATATTTTCGTAATCTTGAGTTTCTAATGGGGTATTGGATTGTATACAATCATTTGAATAATAATTAGTTTCTATGTTGTGAAGTTCTTCTGCATTGAAATTACGTGGACCGGAACTTTGACAATAGTTTCTATTTGGAATAAAATTTTTGTTTTGTACTGTTGGATTACGAGAGGTGGTCGACATTGGTTCTGGTTCATTTTTTGGTATTTGTCCAGTAGGTTTGAAAATGTTACGAGGTGTGAGGTGTACCAAAAACTTGTTCATTTGTGAAATATTTCTGAGGAGGCATATTTTGTCTTGATTGAATATTGATAGGTTGAGATGGAAATTGTGATTGCGATTTTCAAAATTTTGGTTATTGAAATTTTGTCTTTGGAAATTTTGGAGTGGTAATTGTGGTCGAAAATTTGAGATTGATTGTGTCGGTTTCAATTGACTGAAGTTTGATGACTGTGGTCTTGGAGATGTCATTCTATTGTATTGAGATGCATTCGGAAGGTATCCATTTTGTTTTTGATTATGAATAAAATTTTCTTCTTCTAAAACATAAGATATCGCAAGTTCTAAAGAATTTGGATTTCTTAACCTAACCATATCTTGAATTCTCCCACTTAAACCACGAATAAATGTTTTTAAAGAAAGTTCGTCATAATTTTGAACTTTAAAGGTACGTTCCTCATTACTAAGGTTCATTGACACTAATTTGGAAACTATAGTACTTCTACTTTTCTGAATCCTTTGACCAAAAGAGAAGAAAGATTAATTTTTGTAAGGTTTCATGATAATTAATTCTTGAACGAGACAATCTAAATTTCTCCGATCTCCAAAACTCAGTCTGAGGAGACATTTTAAATTAGCCCAATCTCTAATTTCCGGTCTACTACCAATTAACATTAAAGCATTTCCGGAAAATTTTCCAATTACGGCTCTGATTAAAAATTTATTGAGTGGATCATTAGTATCTTGTGTATTCGTATAAGTTGAAATTAAAAAATCACAGTATTCTAGAAAAACTTCTAGAGTACCATCATTGTTTCCCGTGAAATTTGGAATAGTATCGATATATAACCTAAGTAATTGATAATTTACAGTTCTTTCTGCTGAATTCTGCATGGTATTATCACTGTCTAGAGCTAAATTATTCAAACGTCCTATTATTTCGTCAATCTTGATTTTTCAATAAAGAACTGCAGGAAAAATTATAAATTATTTTCACTATTACTATTATTTTCGTGAGAATATAAAATACTGAATTTTATTGAGCCTACACTATTATTATGTTTCAGACTATTATTTGCACTAATAATCAAAACGCAATTGATTTTTACCAATTCTAATACTAGCCACTATACTTTAAAAAAAATCATATGCTCTGATTCTCGATTGATTCAATTTAGTCACTTTGCCACAGAAAACAAATGAAATGATAGGAAAAATGGATGGCTCACCTATTCCTGGTTTTCTCCACTCTTCCTGGTTCGATGTCTCGTTTTCTTGGAAAATCCCTGGGCTCTGGATCGTTCTGCGAAATTTTTCGGGTACCTCGCTCGCCAAGAGTTGAAACTCACAAACGAATTCTCGATGAGACGTTTCCGAACAAGCCTAAACGGCTGCGCCAGTTATTTCTAACGATTGGCCGAAGGACTTTTTAAAAAATTTTATTTCGAATTAACAAGACAAAAGACAGAAATTGAATGATGAGAAATTACATTTGAGGTATATAAATAACATCGGTTCAAAGTGACGTTTCGCTGAGTCGGCTGACTGGCTCGGGTAATGAACTGGGAACATGCATCCGTAATGTTATACTATCGTGTGATATCTTGATATAACTCGCGGTTTCCCTCTCCGCGGCTACCTACACCGAGTGACCGCTGTTTCAGACTTCTAAATATTGGCTTATGCGCCCCGCTG
Source organism: Chrysolina haemoptera (assembly GCA_958298965.1). Lineage (NCBI taxonomy): Eukaryota > Metazoa > Arthropoda > Insecta > Coleoptera > Chrysomelidae > Chrysolina > Chrysolina haemoptera. The sequence continues at coordinate 32,072,209 of OY282584.1, forward strand.
AAATCGCATGTGAAGGACTTGCCTCGTCTACAGGAGGAGGACAAAAAGTTAGGCCGAATAATTCGGTCTCTAAACGATGAAAATGTTCAGAATAATTATGTCCTACATCGAGGATTACTGTTCGCACGACGGTGTGATGACGAACCATTTGTTTTATGCATCCCAGAAGTTTTGATTGAATTACGTGTCAAGTCCTACCATGAAACTTTGGGACATTTTGGGGTTTATAAAACATGGTCGGCCATCAAGCGAGATCTATGGTGGAAGGGCATGTTCAAAAGCGTAAAAGGCCTCGTCAAGGGTTGTACCATCTGTCAATTGATCTGTATGGTCCTTTGCCTAGGTCGCGAGGGGGGGCTTTACTTATCTATGCGTCGTTATAGACATATTCTCGAAGTTCATAACCCTTTATGCTTTAAAAAAAGCTACGAGCCGAATTATTTTGAACCGAATAATTCTAGATTATTTCCCAAAACATGGTTTAGTAATCATTAGGAATCATGGAACCCAGTTTACGTCGAAGTTATGGAGTGAGACTTTGACTGCAATAGGGGTGAAACCCATTTTTAGTTCTATACGACACCCTCAAAGCAATCCTGTTGAGAGGAGTATGCGGAATTTAGCCCGCCTCTTCCGAACATATTGCCACGACAAGCATCAACGGTGGGCGTTCGAAGTGATGAAGTTTGCGCAATTCTTGAATGCCGTCGTGCACGAAAGTACAGGGTTTACCCCTATCGAAGTTAGGCGTCCCACCTCCGTCCTTAATGAAAGATCATGTAGCCTACCCTGATGGTCCTGTTGGTTCGCCCCAGGGACAAAAGTTAATCCTCGCCAAGGAGACTATGTTGGTCCGCGCGGAGAGGCGTAACGTGCTCAACCCAGGGCCACCCTATAAGGAATATAAAACTGGCAAACTTGTGCTATTACGAACAAATCCTGTTTCGTTCGCGTTGAATTCCCAAACTAAGAAGTTCGCACTTATTTTTGAGGGGCCGTATCGGATAAAGAAAAACATAGGCAACGCTACGTACGTTCTTGCCTATACGGATAGTGATATAGAGCGCGGACTTTTTCACGTAAGTCATTTGAGACATTTTAATACTTGAAACACCTAATTTCCTCTCGACCGTCCTGTTCAAATTAGGTGGGAGGCGGTTGTAACAGAATCTGTATAGTTTATCCAATCTCACTGTAATACCGGATTAACACTTCAATGACTTCGCGTCTTTGAACGTACTTGCCGACCATAGGCGGAGATATTTTCTCTTACTTGGGTATAACTTTGCGCATTGCTTACTGTAAAATTTGCGAATATAATGTTTGGTAATAAAGTTGCAGTCATATCCTCATGATAATCTGCTGAACATTTTTTTATTTGTTTTGCTGACAACAGCAACGCGTTCGGTACAAAACCATCTTCGGTACCCGCGTGTACAATAATTATACGTTTTTCCCTGGAACATGGTGCTTGGAGACAACATAGTTTTGGGAGTTATCTACCCATCCATACCGAATCACATCATGACTATCGAACCAAGTCTCGTCAAGATATACTATATGTCTCTTCGATTCCCGATGTTCTTTTATTTGTCGCAAGTAATCTTGCCTTTGCAGAACGAGCCGGGGTGATTCCATTATTGCCATTCGCTGATTTAGTTTTTTTGTGTTTGAAACCACAGTCTAAAAGAACTTGGCGTAGTGTTTCCTGTGACTTATATGTATACTCAGGATAATCAGATAATTTGTTTTTGATTGATTTCAAGGTAGGTACTTCGTTTCGTTTATAGAAATCATAAACTTGCCTTCGAAGAAAATCTTTTGTGGCCTCATCAACTTTGTTTAATATCTGATCTTCCCGTTTTCTTTTACCATAATGATCTACAACATCCGCTTGTTTAACCACTTTGTAAATAGTTGAATGCACCAAACTGGTGAGATGAGATATCCTTCCGAAAATTTCATTGTCACATTTGTCGTTCATTTCCTTTTCAAGATTTTTATATATATTTACAACAAGTCTTTGGGTTTGAACATGAAGATCTTTGTTTTTAAATTCCCATTGTTCATCCGGTTGTGAATCTTGTTCCTCACGTTCTTCGAATTGTTCATCAGGTTGTGAGTCTTGTTCCTCACGTTCTTCGAATGGTCGCCAAAATGCCATGTTGCAACACTAAATACGCAAACGTTTATACTAAAACTTTAATGTTGATTTTCACACTTTTAATTTAAAAAACCGCGGCATATGTTTTTCAAATACAATGGATTCTTCAAGCAGAAGTATACTGAGTTATACTATTACAATATCCTTCTTTTATAAAGCAGCCAAAATGTTAATTAATTTGGGAACAGTTTTATACCTGTTTTCGGATAACTCTATGATAACAAATAGTGTTTGTCAATAATTAATTGCATTTACCTATTTATTACCTATTTATTACTAACTAATTGTTAAGGAATAACATTCTATATCAATGTTTCACGTAAACCTAATATTTTCATAAAATATTTACCATTATGTTTTTAAACACAAATTATACCCCAAGATACGCCGAAAATTGGATATTGGACGCCTGTGGTGTCACTCAATGAGGACAAAAAGTATTTTACCCCTTCATCACACAAGTAATTTAATTCCTAGATGCGCATTTCGATAACAAAGTTACCTTCATCAGTAGGATTACTAAACTAACTGTAAATAGGCATACCAGTCTTTTTTATATCAAATAATTAATTACCATGGGTTAATCTGTGTACTGGAAGGTACCCTACCTGATGGGTAGGTATAGCCCACCCAATAAACAATACACCATAGGCACTTAATTATTCCTTTACTGGTATCAAGTCAAATAGTTTGGAATTTAATGGACCATTATCATTATTGAGCAAGGGTTTCGAGCCCCTTTTTCGAATAGCGATACTCTGATAGCAATCTAATTTTCTGTAATCATCAACAGGTTTTATTAATTTTAAATTTTGGATATTAATTTTGTGATGAGTTTCTAATAAATGATCCGCAACACTCGATTTATTTTCTCGTGAATATTTAGCATGTGCCAAATGTTCACGGAAACGAACATTCGTAGATCTTTTGGTTTGGCCATAATATACACTATCGCAGTTTTGACAGCTAATTTCATAGATTCCTGATCTCTCCAAAGTTGGAATTTTATCTTTCGGATTACCTAACAACTTTTGGAGATTGTTCGTACTGCTATGTACTAGCTGAAGGTTTGCGTCTCGGAAAATAGAGTTGAGACCTCTCGTAAGCCGTGTATCGTGTGTGATTTTAATGAACTTTTTCCTGTCTTTAGGTTGCTCTAGTGTGGTTATTTGTCTTAAGGACGTTCTGAACTTTTTCTTTTTCAACAAATTATCTACCATTTTCGGGGAATACCCATTACTAATGGCAATTTCCTTAATGGTTTTTATTTCTCGTTGAATTCTCGGGAAATATCTATAATCTGATTATAGATCACGTATGTGGATGACGTATTTTGTGTTTTCGATGTGAAAAATCAGAATATTGATCACTTCCTGAATAGTTTGAATTCAGTATTTGAACAAATTAAATTCACGGTAGAGATGGAAGTTGACGGAAAGTTGCCATTTTTGGACACACTGGTAATCAGGAATGGGGAATGTGTAGAAATAGACATTTTCAGAAAGTCAACCAACACCAACAGATTTATACCCGTTGATTCCAACCACCACATTCAGCACAAGATGGCAAGTTTCAATTTTCTTGTTCACAGGGCGTTGAACTTCCCACTCAGTGTTGAACGGTTTCAACGAGAAATTTTTGAGTGAACATGGTCTTCTTTTAAGGGGGATGAATCATAAAGTGGGGCAACCTAACAATGTGAACTTCTTGGGCGTGCTAGGTCACTATGACCCTGTTCTATCAAAGCATCTGGAACAGGTTCAGCATTCTCAAAAATCAAATAAAATAATGCAAGTGCAATATTCGTCTTGGAGAACTCAAAATGAGTTCATATCAAGTTGTGCTAATTATATAAGGAAAATCATTGTAGAGGAACTTAAAAATGTCTAAATATTATTCCATTATGGTGATGCTCGAGTTGATGCTATACCAGACTCGAGCCATATGGGGGCAGCTGGTTGACATAACAATTTCAACAATTTTTCAATAACGGCACACATATTCAAGATTACAGAAGCTGTTTAATCTCTGTTAAATCTCAACATAACAGTGGAAACAAGATCAACAATCAATGGAGTATTGGAATATCTAAATATTTTTTAAGTGTGCAGTTATGGCGACGATTGGGTAAAGATTGTAATACCTATCAATTACAGAAGTCAACTGCTCCAAACGATGGACGCTACCTTGGACGTTAAAGTTGATAATATTGAATGTCTCATTGACTATGTTATAATAGATATTTACGATATAATTGTCGTAAAGATTCATATTACGAAATGAGATGGGAAATTTGTCAAACAAGGCCGTTAGGCCGAGTTTGATAACCCATTGAGTATCGTAATGTGAATTTACGAAGTATAGAACATATAGAATATAGTACATTATTTTACCTACTACCAATAATGTTAATTATTTACTCAAAATTAGTCAATATTCCTTTAATTAAATCAGTAAGTCGTCCCGGACTGCCACGGCTAAAATAATAATAATAACCGTTCTCTGCCCGATCAGGGTACGCTCTACGAGGGTTCATGAGGGAGTATTACCATTAATAATAATATTAGCAACGTCCGTTGAAATACCCATAGAATAGTAATAATAGAGGAAACCAACCGAAGAATAGGTACATATATTAAATTTACCAATTTGATATGGATTTCAGTAATAATCTCTTTATTATTTATATGATTCTCAACATGGTGTATCAATTTCAAGTTATTGAGGTTTTTTCTGCAAGTTGTTGAGTGTCACTACGCCATTTATTACTATTTCAGATATAACAAAAGTGTTTCATTGAACAATATCTTATTTTTATGGCAATTAGAGGATAAGTTCATAAACAATACCCACTAAAATAGTAAAAGAATATATGTCCAATTTCAGAACTAGCAATTTTGAATTATTTCATAGATTTCATGGGAATGGCATCTTTTTTCTTAAATATTCCTGAATTGAAATATCATTATAAATGCTTAAAATATATCGGATTTTTGAATATTCTTTGTACAACTTTTTTTCAATTGGTAATGATCGAAGGGTCAGTCGGTAAGTAGGTATAATTATCACAGAATATTATTTTAGATGGATCAGTTCAATAGTGGTGTCTGGTTTTCGTCGTTATTTCAACATTGGTCATTGAAAATGATTCACCCTGTACATAATGAACATCCTTTACCAAACTCCTAAAATGACAATTGAAACCAAAAAAATGATTATAAGCTCGGTGGAATATTTGGATTACTGAGTTAGTCTTATCTATAAACCTCCAACACCTGGTAGAGAAAAAACTGTTTATTTTTCATGGTTGGACCAATGAACACTATTGATCAGCTTGACTTGAACTTCATCATATCAAAAATTCAGAAAATCAATGGATGAGTTATAAAAAAATCTCCTTTTCACAATTTTTGTCATCACCTAGTGTTTTTCTCATACTGTAAATCAATTTTATTCAAGAAATATGTTGAATGGTTGAGATCAAGTATCCCTAAAGCTTAACATATAAAATAAAAATATACAAAATGTCACCATAAAAGTTGTCACATCTTGACTCACCCTGTACAAAATGTTGAATTTATCAATTATGACATAAGTATTCAAATGATGAGCATATCAGTGTGATACTTGGTTCGGTCACATCTTCGCTTCATAGGGTTGATTGAGAATTTCATTTTGATTAATGCTGGACTCACTTTGTATCCAACAATATTTTTTATCAAAAACCAGTCTAGAAGTATTGCTGTATGGGTAAGCAATATCCGTCGCGAAATACATTTTTATTTTAGATGTTTTCCTTAAAGCAATACTACTTTAAAGAAATGGCACTTACCAACTTTGACGCCCTGTAACTCGAAAACTAGCCATAGGATTGAGTTGGGACCATGGACACTTTTGATCAGCTTGACTTGAACTACATAATATCAAAAATTCACCGAATTCCACCGGGACCCATTTTCCATAAGAATGGTGCGGGGTTCTTTATAATAAATTAGTTCTTGTTATCCTTTTCTATTAAATAGACTGACATTCAAAAAGAGGAAACAAATGAATTTTACTTTACCGTACTAGTGCGGTAAAGTATCTCATTACGAAACTCATATCAGTAACGTAATGTTTGATGTTACATATTGGTGGTAGGTAAATAATTGTATGTATCGTAAATGTATAAAGCATTGTATTTGAATTGAAATTTAATTAAATTGTTCACTTGCTAAAACAGTTTTCAATTAACTTTCTTAATACATGAGGGGATAACAGTACGTCCAGTACCCCTGTTTATAAATTATAAAAAAGTTCTTGGTTGAATTGGTGTGGAGAGGCGTCCAATGAGGCTTTTTCCCTGGGGCCCTGATAATTTCCTCTCAGTAATCGCCAAATTATATATGGAGTGGTTCGAGGAATTGGCTATCAAAGAGGTAGAATACAAACCAAAACTATGGCCGAGATACGTGAACGACAGCTTCATCATATGGAACCACGGAAATGAATACCTTGAGGACTTCTTCTCAAGAATAAACAAAATAAAGGATCCAATTAAGTTCACTTTGGTAAAGAAAACTAATAGTAACTTGTCGTTTCTCGACGTAAAAGCTGAAAGAACAGACATTGGTATCCTCACATCTGTTTACAGGAAGAAGACACATACAGGGCAGTATCTCAACTATGGCTCCAATCAACCAAAATCCACAAAGAAGGGTATTGTAAGAATTTTGATGGAGAGAGCGATGTGTATTTGCAACAACCAGGAGTCACTCGAAGTGGAAATAAACTAACTGTATCAAAAAGGACATACGCCGAAACGGATACCCCAATAAACTCATAGAAGAAGTACAGAAACCACTCGAAAGGACCAAGAAGATCAAAGAATGGCCGAGAAGATCAGAAGGATAGGAACAAATACAGTATCAGTAGTGAACATGTGAATATGGAGATTCATACATCGGAGATACCAAGAGGCCATTATTTTTTAAATATCCGAAAACAAAAAGTGTACTCAACGAGGGGAGACATCTAAATCGGGAAAACAATTTTTTTTCGAATTTTTTACACCTGCCATTCGTTATAAAATGGCATTATACACCCGTCCTTCACGGGAGTGCAAAAGGTTAGATTACACTCTGTATATTATTGTATTATATTATTTGGTAAAGAGGGCCATCCGCCCTTGCGGATCTCTGGAATATATATCTGTCTCTCGGGCTATACAAAAACGAAAATGAAAATATTCCATAACACAAAATCTGCGTTGGGAGCTGCTACGTTTGTTTATAGGAAAAAAACAGGATATTTATATGTCACTATACAGAGTCACAAGGGTGTAGCACTATCTGGAATGTCTGGAGTCATACTAAACAGATGAAGGAGTGAAAGCAATAATACGACATGGCCCGCAAGACGGGCGGCGCTACGCTTCAATAAAGTCATACTCGGTATTGCGGCAGTACAAGGGTTTTTATTTTATTTCGTTTATTTTCGTCTGTCTTGGTGAAATATTGAACACATGAGACGAAAATATATTTTTTAAATAATGTCTAGACTGGTGGAATGGGGTGAGGTAAATGCAACAAAATCAACTTTCAGATTCAAAGAATTAACTACTTAATTTTTCCTCATTCTCTGTAAAAAAAAGTGAGATGTCTATTTGTAAATCAGTTAAATACAATCTCAATATTTTAATGAGCGATGCCAAAATCATGAATTACTTTCATTATTTCAAGAGATAGACGGTTTCCAAGCTATTAATAATAATGCTTTGAAGATAATATAGGTTTCATCTCATTAGAAAATTCATATTGAAATATTTCACCAAGACAGACGAAAATAAACGAAATAAAATAAAAACCCTTGTACTGCCGCAATACCGAGTATGACTTTATTGAAGCGTAGCGCATCCCGTCTTGCGGGCCATGTCGTATTATTGCTTTCAATCCTTCATCTGTTTAGTATGACTCCAGACATTCCAGATAGTGCTACACCCTTGTAACTCTGTATAGTGACATATAAATATCCTGTTTTTTCCTATAAACAAACGTAGCAGCTCCCAACGCAGATTTTGTGTTATGGAATATTTTCATTTTCGTTTTTGTATAGCCCGAGAGACAGATATATATATTCCAGAGATCCGCAAGGGCGGATGGCCCTCTTTACCAAATAATATAATACAATAATATACAGAGTGTAATCTAACCTTTTGCACTCCCGTGAAGGACGGGTGTATAATGCCATTTTATAACGAATGGCAGGTGTAAAAAATTCGAAAAAAAATTGTGGAAAGTTTAAATTGTGTTAGAAAATTCGTCGAAATTTTGGGAACTGTTGTCCGCCAAACGTCAGCTGACCGGAGCAGAGCCGCAATACTGGAACTGCCGGATGGGAGAAACTGTAATTTCGAACAGCGGTTACACAAGTTTTTTTCGAATTTTTCACACCTGCCATTCGTTATAAAATGGCATTATACACCCGTCTTTCACGGGAGTGCAAGAGGTTAGATTACACCCTGTATAATAATATTGCCTCATAAACACTTATAGTCTGTTTGGGTAGAGGACGGCTATTATTATTATTTGATGTGACGCTCCGGGGCGACTTACTGATTTTTGGTAATGTGTTCACTTTTCAGCCATAGGAAAACCTGATAAACCTACAGCACCACCCCAGGGTGAATAGTGTACACCCCAACCCAGCACTAGACGGGATTGGCATCTAGGCAACTCACAACACACTTGCTTTTCAATAAGGCATGTGATCGATTCTGATATACTTAAGAAACATTCTCTCGCACTCCGGAGGACCAACGGTGATGTCACCAACAAATCCAGAAATTTGAAAACTATAACTACTGCACTCGGTAATAGAGATCGAACAGAAACTCAGAGATACAGAAAAATAATATTCTAGTATCAACTGACAGCACCTGGTCATACTTATAGTTGCGAAGTTGTTAGCTCGATTAGTAACAAAATATGTATGTACTTCGAAAATTGTTTCGTTCATGCCGACCTCAAATTTCTACTCACCAAAAAATTTATGGCAAAACAATGTTTTTATTTTATTGACATTATCTGAGTAAACTTATTTTACTTTCTTTCATAAAATTTCAACAAATATGAGTATTTTTTTTTATTGAAATGTAAAATGAATAAACATGCTTGAAACATAATTGATTGTACTTATTCTTCTCGTAAATACTCATCATAAGTTACAGAATTCACTTAGAGTTCACTACACCATGCGCAACCACAAAATTAATGAATGAATGGCGTGGAATATTTGTTGCATACAATTTATTTCTGGAGGCTTAGTAAATCTGGCGTTTTTAGGTTACCAAGGATGTTGGAACTTCCATTTGAATGGTTGAAAAATTTGTACTTCTTCAAATTTTTCACTAAGTTTCAATTTCTTGAATCCGCAATTGTCTTAAGGTGAATACTGACAAACTAAGAAGCTACGTGATGTTTTCATAGGTCTGTCAGTGAGGTGTGATCACGCTGTAATTACGCGCGTTTTTGTGGCCGCATGGTTTCGCGCGTTTTCTCCCTCCAAAACGGTCCATTAGCAGTCTCCATAGACTTCGATATATGCGGTTTCTATAACTTTGCGTTTGAACCAATGCTCCTCTCTATGAAGAACACTAGTCTCGTCTCAAAGAAATTGCGCGGTGCTCTGTCCAGACGTGGTCCGCAATTCCCGATTTAGATGTCTCCCCTCGTTGAGTACACTTTTTGTTTTCGGATATTTAAAAAATAATGGCCTCTTGGTATCTCCGATGTATGAATCTCCATATTCACATGTTCACTACTGATACTGTATTTGTTCCGATCCTTCTGATCTTCTCGGCCATTCTTTGATCTTCTTGGTCCTTTCGAGTGGTTTCTGTACTTCTTCTATGAGTTTATTGGGGTATCCGTTTCGGCGTAGGTCCTTTTTGATACAGTTAGTTTATTTCCACTTCGAGTGACTCCTGGTTGTTGCAAATACACATCGCTCTCTCCATCAAAATTCTTACAATACCCTTCTTTGTGGATTTTGGTTGATTGGAGCCATAGTTGAGATACTGCCCTATATGTGTCTTCTTCCTGTAAACAGATGTGAGGATACCAATGTCTGTTCTTTCAGCTTTTACATCGAGAAACGACAAGTTACTATTAGTTTCCTTTACCAAAGTGAACTTAATTGGATCCTTTATTTTGTTTATTCTTGAGAAGAAGTCCTCAAGGTATTCATTTCCGTGGTTCCATATGATGAAGCTGTCGTTCACGTATCTCGGCCATAGTTTTGGTTTGTATTCTACCTCTTTGATAGCCAATTCCTCGAACCACTCCATATATAATTTGGCGATTACTGAGAGGAAATTATCAGGGCCCCAGGGAAAAAGCCTCATTGATGCCTCTCCACACCAATTCAACCAAGAACTTTTTTATAATTTATAAACAGGGGTACTGGACGTACTGTTATCCCCTCATGTATTAAGAAAGTTAATTGAAAACTGTTTTAGCAAGTGAACAATTTAATTAAATTTCAATTCAAATACAATGCTTTATACATTTACGATACATACAATTATTTACCTACCACCAATATGTAACATCAAACATTACGATACTGATATGAGTTTCGTAATGAGATACTTTACCGCACTAGTACGGTAAAGTAAAATTCATTTGTTTCCTCTTTTTGAATGTCAGTCTATTTAATAGAAAAGGATAACAAGAACTAATTTATTATAAAGAACCCCGCACCATTCTTATGGAAAATGGGTCCCGGTGGAATTCGGTGAATTTTTGATATTATGTAGTTCAAGTCAAGCTGATCAAAAGTGTCCATGGTCCCAACTCAATCCTATGGCTAGTTTTCGAGTTACAGGGCGTCAAAGTTGGTAAGTGCCATTTCTTTAAAGTAGTATTGCTTTAAGGAAAACATCTAAAATAAAAATGTATTTCGCGACGGATATTGCTTACCCATACAGCAATACTTCTAGACTGGTTTTTGATAAAAAATATTGTTGGATACAAAGTGAGTCCAGCATTAATCAAAATGAAATTCTCAATCAACCCTATGAAGCGAAGATGTGACCGAACCAAGTATCACACTGATATGCTCATCATTTGAATATGTCATAATTGATAAATTCAACATTTTGTACAGGGTGAGTCGAGATGTGACAACTTTTATGGTGACATTTTGTATATTTTTATTTTATATGTTAAGCTTTAGGGATACTTGATCTCAACCATTCAACATATTTCTTGAATAAAATTGATTTACAGTATGAGAAAAACACTAGGTGATGACAAAAATTGTGAAAAGGAGATTTTTTTATAACTCATCCATTGATTTTCTGAATTTTTGATATGATGAAGTTCAAGTCAAGCTGATCAATAGTGTTCATTGGTCCAACCATGAAAAATAAACAGTTTTTTCTCTACCAGGTGTTGGAGGTTTATAGATAAGACTAACTCAGTAATCCAAATATTCCACCGAGCTTATAATCATTTTTTTGGTTTCAATTGTCATTTTAGGAGTTTGGTAAAGGATGTTCATTATGTACAGGGTGAATCATTTTCAATGACCAATGTTGAAATAACGACGAAAACCAGACACCACTATTGAACTGATCCATCTAAAATAATATTCTGTGATAATTATACCTACTTACCGACTGACCCTTCGATCATTACCAATTGAAAAAAAGTTGTACAAAGAATATTCAAAAATCCGATATATTTTAAGCATTTATAATGATATTTCAATTCAGGAATATTTAAGAAAAAAGATGCCATTCCCATGAAATCTATGAAATAATTCAAAATTGCTAGTTCTGAAATTGGACATATATTCTTTTACTATTTTAGTGGGTATTGTTTATGAACTTATCCTCTAATTGCCATAAAAATAAGATATTGTTCAATGAAACACTTTTGTTATATCTGAAATAGTAATAAATGGCGTAGTGACACTCAACAACTTGCAGAAAAAACCTCAATAACTTGAAATTGATACACCATGTTGAGAATCATATAAATAATAAAGAGATTATTACTGAAATCCATATCAAATTGGTAAATTTAATATATGTACCTATTCTTCGGTTGGTTTCCTCTATTATTACTATTCTATGGGTAGAGCGTACCCTGATCGGGCAGAGAACGGTAATTATTATTATTTTAGCCGTGGCAGTCCGGGACGACTTACTGATTTAATTAAAGGAATATTGACTAATTTTGAGTAAATAATTAACATTATTGGTAGTAGGTAAAATAATGTACTATATTCTATATGTTCTATACTTCGTAAATTCACATTACGATACTCAATGGGTTATCAAACTCGGCCTAACGGCCTTGTTTGACAAATTTGCCATCTCATTTCGTAATATGAATCTTTACGACAATTATATCGTAAATATCTATTATAACATAGTCAATGAGACTTTCAATATTATCAACTTTAACGTCCAAGGTAGCGTCCATCGTTTGGAGCAGTTGACTTCTGTAATTGATAGGTACTACAATCTTTACCCAATCGTCGCCATAACTGCACACTTAAAAAATATTTAGATATTCCAATACTCCATTGATTGTTGATCTTGTTTCCACTGTTATGTTGAGATTTAACAGAGATTAAACAGCTTCTGTAATCTTGAATATGTGTGCCGTTATTGAAAAATTGTTGAAATTGTTATGTCAACCAGCTGCCCCCATATGGCTCGAGTCTGGTATAGCATCAACTCGAGCATCACCATAATGGAATAATATTTAGACATTTTTAAGTTCCTCTACAATGATTTTCCTTATATAATTAGCACAACTTGATATGAACTCATTTTGAGTTCTCCAAGACGAATATTGCACTTGCATTATTTTATTTGATTTTTGAGAATGCTGAACCTGTTCCAGATGCTTTGATAGAACAGGGTCATAGTGACCTAGCACGCCCAAGAAGTTCACATTGTTAGGTTGCCCCACTTTATGATTCATCCCCCTTAAAAGAAGACCATGTTCACTCAAAAATGAAGTCACGTCTAGGAGCCTATATAGGATCTGATTCCATGTAGTGATTTCGCTCTGCAATTGTTTCTGAATGCTGCAAAATATAGTACCTTCTTTTTTCAGATTGATTTGAACTTAAGCAGAGACAAGTGAAATTTTCGTCCCGTTGAGTATGTAGTCGTATGAAGCTCTTTTATATAGGGAAATTTTTTATTTTCAGTTTGCATAATAACCGTACAAATAAGGCCCGCGGCCGGGACCCGGAGCATTGGTTCAAACGCAATTTATAGAAACCGCCTATATCAAAGCCTGTGGTGCCTTCAGTCAACCCAGCATGGAAGTTAAAAATGTATGGAGATCGCTCATAGACCGTTTTGGAGGGAGAAAAAGCGCGAAACCATGCGCGCCACAAGACCACGCGTAATTACACCACACCGACAGACCTATAAAAACATTGCTTAGCGTTAAATAATGCCAAACCAACAATTATAATCAAGTTGTATCTCCACAAATCACAACAAAACACTCCTTTACAGGCGTGACAACTTAACTTAACGCAAATATCCGACTTTACATTACATCCAGATATATTTTTTTCTAATATTGTTGAAAATTTTGCTTACTTACTGATGATTCGAGTATCGCCAACAGAGCATAAACAAAATCAGATGCACAATATTTATTCCTGTAACCATACTGCAACACGAAAGATGCATAAACAATATCCTGCAAACCATATTTTTCTGAGAACTTTTCTAGACATGGATGAAATTCTTTCCTCAACTGTAAATCCATACTTTTAAAGGACTGCTTACTCTGAATCAATGGAAAACTGAAAAACAGAAGGGTGAGTGCGCCAGTAATTGAACGATTAAGAGATTTCTTTCAAAAAATAGGTTATAGTAATTAAACCGTCAACTTTTCATGAAAATTAAAAATATATACAAGAAGAACCATGTTTTGGGATTCTAAATATCATATACAATATTACAAAAACGTGGTAGACCACTTGATAAAATGAAATAAAACAAGTTTGTAGTAGAATTATTGAATAATTTTTATAAAGAAACACTGAATTTGATTCGAACAAAAATTTGATAATACAATTTTAAAAATTTTCAAATGGCATCTTTGGGAAATTTATATATAATGCGATTTCCGGTAACAACCGAAAATCGCTACACTTATATTGTTTTCAATAATTTTGAAAACATTCTTGCTCTCTTTCATTGGAGTGAAAGCATGTAATTGCTTCAACCTCACCCGTGTCATGATTATTTTGAATAGAGCTGTTGTGAACTGAGCTTAACCTACTTGCACATGTCATGTGTCATAGCTGTATCCGCATCTGGCAGCGGTCATCTGTCATTTGCATGGTCTAAGATGAAGTTCAATGTACGTTGTGTGTTCCTACAATAAATTGAATAAACTCCAGTACAAACGAGTATTTTATTGAAACTAATAAGTCAGATACATAACATTATTGGCGACGAGTATCAAGAAAGAGCCTACGTCCAAAGTCTGAAGTCTATTGTCAAGTAAAGTAGGAGTCGTGTCCACGTGTCCAGTGTCAATAAAAATGCCGCTAATTGAGAATATAGAGGCGTTTGAACCAAAAGTAACAGAAATAACCAGTTATCTTGAGCGTATGAAACAGTTGTTCGTTTGTAACGAAATTACGGATTTCTTAAATTAATAGGAGGGATAGCTTACAACGTCCTGAAAGATCTGCTTTCTCCAACTTTACCTAGTAACAAGACGTACTCGGAGTTGAAGGCGGTATTACTGAGTCATTATAGTCCGAAACATCTTGTTATAGCAGAGCGATATACATTTTACTCAGCAAAACAAGAGTCAAACGAAGACATTAAGGACTTTAGTGCTAAGTTGCAAAGCCCTGCCAAACATTGTCAGTTTGGGACTTTCTTAAATGAAGCATGTCGTGATAAATTGGTTTGTGGAGTGCGTTCAGAAAGCATTAAACTCAAGTTACTTTCTGAAGATAACCTAACCTTTGAGAAAGCCTATCAGACAGCTGTTGCCATGGAACTAGCTGAAGGGCAGCTGAAAGTCATTGCAGCTGAATCTGAGTCAATAAATAAGTTTCAGAGTCATAAGTCAAATATATTGTCAAAAGGTAACCATAGTAATATGAAGTCCAACCAGAGTCAAGCTAATCAGTCTTCAAGTAGAGAAAAGCAAGAAAAATATAGTTATTCAAATCAAGCCAGTACAAAGAAGTGTAGAAGGTGCCTGAGAGAGCATTTCAACCCACTCAAATGTCCAGCAATACAATGGAAATGATATGCTTGTAATCAAATGGGTCAGCAAAATCACCTATGTGTAAGAACAGAGTCCATTCGGTAGATGTAGGACAAGAAGTGGAAGCAGAAGAAGAAGACGACGAACCATTAGAATTAGGTTTTCTAAACAAGGTCGACATCAAAGGATCAGTACAGAGGTCAGTTTCAGGGGACCTGCCCAGCAAATTAACTGATACCGAGAGTTTGAAAATAAACCTATCCGTTGAGGGAAAGTCTCTCTTAATGGAAATTGATTCACGTGCGTGTAAATCTGTTATCCAATTAGATGACTACTGTGCATTGTTCAAAAATTTGAAGTTAGAACCTGTCGATTTTAAATTAAAGGTGGTAACTGGCGAAAATGTAAAAGTCATTGGTCAAATCCATGTCCATGTTTCATATAGAAATAGTAACTTATAGTTACCATTAGTTGTTTTAGAAAGTAAGAGTAAATTCACTCCATTGAATATCCTAAATCTAAACTGGAAAGTTTTTGTAAATGTCAATGCGATATCAGAGTCAAATGATAATCCTACTGAAATTAAATCGGCTGTATCATGTCAAGGGAACACAGGTTAAGGTCATAAGAGTCACAAATTGTCAGAGTATAAATTATATGCAGAAGTTGAATGTGGTAAATTAATTCATGAAGTCAGAGAGAAATTTCCTATGGTTCTTAAAGAGGATAACAATAGCCATATCTCACATTTTAAAGTCGAACTTAAATTAAAGCTGGAAGCAAAACCAATTTTCCACAGGGCTTATAAAATGCCGTACGCATTGAAGGTGGAAGAGGAGTTAGGGAAAATGGTTGGTGCTGGAATTTTAACAAAAATCAAACATAGCGAATGGGCCAGTCCAATAGTAGTCGTACCAAAAAAGAACTCTGATAATATACGAATTTGTGTTGATTTCAAAAAAACCCTTAATCGTGTCCTTGAATCTGAGCACTGTTTACTACCACTGCTAGGAGATATTTATGCAAGTCTCAATGGTAATTGTTATTTTTCAGTGTTGGATTTGAAGGGTGCTTACCAACAGCTAGTAGTAAGCGATTCTTCTAAGCGATTACTCACCATAAATACTCATATGGGTCTTTTCACTTACAACCGCTTGACGTATGGTATTAGTACCACACCCGGAATTTTCCAGTCTATCATGGATACAATATTATCCGGATTGACAAACACAAAGTATTATTTAGATGACATTTTGGTGTTTGGTGAATCCTTGTTAGAATGCCATCATGAAGTAATTAAAGTCTTTTCTCGGTTGGCAGAATACAACGTTAAAGTAAATGAAAAAAATGTAAATTTTACAAAGTGTAGAATTTTTAGGTCATATTATTGATGCCGAAGGAGTTCACCCTACAGTAGAAAAAATAAAATAAATAAAAGAGGCTCGATCACCACAAAATCTAACACATCTTAAATCATACTTAGGTTTAATAAACTATTATGGTAAATTCATACCAATGTTATCAGCAGGTTTCAACCTTTATACAAACTTTGCAAAACGGATGTTAAATTTAATTGGACCGATGAGTGTGAAAACATTTTCCAAGCTAGTAAAAATTTATTGTCATCAGACCACGTGTTAATACATTACAACCCATCATTACCCATTTACTTAACCGCTGATTCGAGTGGTTATGGTGTAGGTGCAGTGTTGAGGCATCGTATCGAAGGTAAAGAACGTCCAGTATCTTTTGTCTCGAGCACCTTAACACAGGTAGAGCAAAGATATTCAAATTTAGAACAAGAAGCACTTGCCATCATGTTTGGAATCAAAAAATTTCCCAAATATATTTTTGGGAGAAAATTCATTTTGGTAAGTGATCATGAACCAGTAAAATTCATTTATAATCGCAATAAGGGTATTCCTATCACAACTGCCGCACGAATAACCTTATCAGGGTATGACTATGAGATTGAATATCGAAAGGGGTCTTTAGTTTCATGTGCTGATGCATTATCCAGATTGCCTATTTTAAGTGATACTGGTATCTCTGATGATATTTTCTCATTCACTATGTATAACGATGTACCTCTGAATAGCCAAGCAATAGCGCATGAGTCTAAGAAAGACCTAACTTTGACAAAAGTAATGGCGATGACTATTCGTGGATGGCCAAATTCAATCAACTCACACGAGCTACAACCATATTTTCAAAGGCAACATGAGCTCTCGATTGAACAAGATTGTTTGCTATTTGGAAGCAAAGTAGTTGTTCCAAATGCCCTGAGAGCAGACATATTAAAACTTTTCCATGAACAACGTATAGGAATTGTTCGTTCTAAAATGTTGATTAGGTCCTATTGCTGGTGGCCAAACATAAACAATGAGATTGAAAAGTTCCTCAGTACTTGTGAAATCTGTCAAGAATATCAGAATTTTTCAAATAGGTCTTCACTCCTACCATGGCCTGCAGCACCTAATAACTTTTATCGTGTGAATATAGACTTTTTTCATAAATATAATCAAAGTTTCTTAATTTTGGTGGACAATAAATCAAAATGGATTGATGTGAAATTAATGACAAACGGAACCACGGCAAGAGATAATTTTAAAACTGAAAGAGATATTTTGTGTGTTCGGGTTGCCTGTTGAACTTGTTTCAGACAATGGGCCTCCTTTTAATTCAACTCCATTTCATATGTTTTGGCAAGCAAATGGAATAAACATTATTAAGTCTCCACCGTACCATCCACAAAGTAACAGGTTAGCTGAACGAGGAGTCCAAACAGTTAAAAAATCTTTGGACAAAAATATTTTTTATAGTGGAAGCCAAGTACTATATGAAAGTCTTCTTCAAAGCAGGTTGGCAAACTTTCTCTTTACATACAGAATTACTCCTAGTACATCAACATCGATATCCCCTGCTGAAATGCTATTTAAACAAAGACCAAGATCTCGTTTTGATTTGATAAAGCCTTCATTCAATATTCCCCATAATAAGACAGAAAATTCAACTAGAAATACTAAATTGTACTCCCTAAATGAACATCTATATGTAAAGAATGTAAAAACTAAACTCTGGGAAAAAGGTAAAATTGTCAAAATTTTAAGTTACTGCACTTATCTTGTCCAGGTTAGGGAATGTATAAGCATGTTCATGATGATAGCCTTCGCAGCAAAAACTGTTTCCATGACTCCATACACAAGTCGTTCGGGTAGAACGATTAAGATGCCTTCTAAATTGTATTTGTAAAAAAAAAGAAGAAGGGAGAAAATGTTGTGAACTGAGCTTAACCTACTTGACACATATCATGTGTCATAGCTGTATCCGCATCTGGCAGCGGTCATCTGTCATTTGGATGGTCTAAGATGAAGTTCAATGTACGTTGTGTGTTCCTACAATAAATTGAATAAACTCCAGTATAAACGAGTATTTTGTTGAAACTAATAAGTCAGATACATAACAAGAGCAACCTTATTTATGGTATGTTTTCTTTCAAAAAGTCACCCAGTGCAATATTTTTCTTCATTTCCTTCACTATTTTGGCGACTGGTTCATCTTCACTATCACTGCTGTAATGTTCTGTAATATCATCTAGACTTGATCCAGCACTATCGTGCCATTCCTCATATTCACTTCCCGAGCTATTTATTGCTTTAGTGACTTCCTTTTTCAATTTTTTTGCTTAATTTTTTTAATTTAAATTTCGTCTCAGGTTCTTTCAACTTTTCCTCTTGTTCTTCTTTCCCAAAAGAGCCTTATCTTATTTTTCTCTCTTTTCTTCCATTTTGGCTTTTTCTTTCTCTTCATGGTACTGCAATCACTTCACTGAAGTGCGATTGTGCTGCTGTATATTGGAAAAACCTCTTCTTAGGTTCTAGAAAATACTATAACCTATGGTTCAAAAGAAATGAGGTCAAATGTATGTACCAGTTATTGACCATAGCAAAAAACCAGTAGTTAACCACTACCAAAGTGTGGTTAATTACTAGATTCGCTTCAAAATAATGAAATCATTCGAATTAAAACTTATCTTCAACTCTTACCTGAAGCTATGAAACAGACAGAGACGTAAAACCTTTCATTTCTTTGAAACACCAGTAGTTGACCAAAGTGGTCAATTACTGGAAGGCACTGAAAGCACAGTATGTTGGAAGAAACTATAAGCGAGCTTCTGACAGACAATAACATGAAGAACACTCATATGGAAAGACTGAAACGAGAAATGGCATTAATAAATCAAGAATCCCTTGAAATGGAATCAAGCCTGAACAATAAAATAAGTGAGCAACAAGAAATAATTGAAAGTATTGGGAATCAGATAAAAATAATACAAAAACATAATTCTGAAAAAGAATCAAGCACAAAAAAGGACACAAGTCTGACAACGAATGTGAATCAAATAACTCAAGCAAAAACAGTAGAAACCCAAACTGAAGAAAAACATTTGACTAGGGAATTCCTGCCAGACTCGGAACTGAACGAAAAGAATAGCCCAATAAAAAAGAAAAACTATATTTGGTATTCCAGTGAGTCACCAAGCACAACTCATATACAGGGCGATAAACAAAGGGAACTGGTTGAAAATACTTTTGAGCAGGAAAAGAATAAATCAGATTATGATGCAACTCAAAGTCAAAAAATCATGCAGAGTGTTGAACAAGGCACACAAACAAGAACAATAAACAAACAGAACAAATCCTATGAAGAGGAATGCAAAAAATGTAGAAGGAAAAAAAAGAAGAGAAAAGTCAAACTGAACAGAAAAATGTATTCTTTTGATGTTGAAATAATAAATGATGACCACACACAGCCTAATGAAAAAAATATTAGAAAAGTGGCTCCCCAGACTACTTTGGAAACTGAACGTGGTGAAAACAACCAAAACTCCATTGAACATCAAACCCTAGAAAGTGATGTGACAGAAGTGATGGTGAATCAAACAACTAAGGAAGTAGGATGAACATTACTGATGACAGAATGCAGGCGGACTCATTGAAAAGAGTAGTGATTTTGGGAGATGAGTACTCAATAAACTTTACCAAGGCACTGGAAAGGCCTATGGGAGAAAGCAAGTATTCAATGAAAGAAATACTTAGACCTAAAACAGAATTATCTGAATTAACGAATAATTTGTTTCAAGACACAATTCATCTAGGGATTTTGTTATCATCTTGT
The DNA here is from genome assembly GCA_958298965.1 of Chrysolina haemoptera. NCBI lineage: Eukaryota > Metazoa > Arthropoda > Insecta > Coleoptera > Chrysomelidae > Chrysolina > Chrysolina haemoptera. Next base: position 32,092,804 of record OY282584.1, read on the forward strand.
TTAATACCAATAACATAAGTAATAGTCATAGTTTAAATTTAGCACTTAAACACATTCTGCCGGTCAGTAAATTTACAAATATATTGATAAAAGGATCAGTAGTTTTATAAAATCTAATCACAATGTATCTCTCACATATATAAGTGATATTAGGGAAAAAGGAAGTAAATTAAATGTACTTGCAAAGGTACATAGCTTCCTTACAAATCCTGAGTAATGTCTTGTTATGAAAACGGTGAAAATACAAAATTTTGAAAACATAGAAATCTCACGAAGATACTCAAAAGAGTCTTTTTTATTGGACATACCACCAAACCTAACAAAAAAGTAGCAAATTTTAAGTTGCCGGAACGTGAAAATATAAGTACATTAACTTTAAAGTCCAATATTAATTCCTCGTATCTGAAAGAGTACTATAGTATAATACACCAAAATGTGCAGTGTTTGAAAAACAAAACTTTACAATTGGAAGTATTCTTGAAGACACTTGAATGACAGCCTTATTTTGTATGCATAACAGAACACTGGTTTACAGAGCCTGAGCAATATCTCATGAAGTTGGAAGACTACAAAATGACTTCTTCATTTTCAAGAAGAAATAAAATATATGGTGGGTCTTGTATTTTCTCGAAAAATGCTCTGGACTGCTGTGAAATTGCGGAGATCAGACTCAAAAGTATTGAAAGTGAAATTGAATGTTCGTCTATAATTTTTAAGGAAATCAAATGTGTTTTAATTTGCATCTATCGATCCCCTACTGGAGATCTAGATATATTTTTCACAGTACTTGATGAAATACTTGACTTTATGCAAAACAATTTCCGGAGACATAAGATAATATTATGTGGTGATTTTAACATTAGGGTGAAGTTGTTGAAGCTGTGTACACGTAACAGTTCAATTAAATGAAATTTTTTTTTTGTATTTCGTGTAATTTTGTTTTATTACAATCGCAAAGCGCTTTCGGCTAGCAAGCCATCATCAGTGCAATACCTGCAAGTAAGTAAAGTTGTTTGAAATGTAGAAAAAGTTTTTATGAAATTTTGAAATTACTTACTCGTCAAGTATTCATACAGGAGATCTATAAAAAGTTTTGCCAAACCATGGTTCACATTTGTTTTGGACGTACATTCAACACGTTAAAAACTAAGTATTTATATACCCATTAATGGGTTATTTTAAAAATGCAAATTTACATTTTTAATAATATAAAAGTTACACGGAACCAAAAAGGCCATGTTTTGAAAATAGTTCCAGATGCACAAGGTGTTGCATTTTTCTGTAAAAGCAAAAACCATATTTTTTTAAATGGATGAATCAATTATTTTTTTGTCATTGAAATGGTCCCTTCGTTCCCTATTCAGCACTGCATTTTTTTCCAGCCACAATGCGCCGGTACCAAGTTATTAATTTTTTCAACAAAATGGGGAGTGATGCAGGCTCTGAATGAAATAACTGTAATTAAGCCGTTTCTTCAAATATATGAATTTTGTCTGGTGAAGTGACGTAGAAGATACCAAAGTATCCGGTATTGTTCTGATCATCATACAAATGTTACGTTAATGCGAATTTTTCAAAGTTTGCCTTCGCATTCTACATGATATTACCTATCTGAGGATACCAACATGTTATATGTTATTCCTAACAGTTTTTTGATTATTGGTGTTTTTCAAATTATTAACAATTAAAGAAATATCTGTTTGATTTTTCAAATGTAAAACTAGGAAAGGCAATATTTATACTTATAATACATGCTCAAAATGTCTTGCACCCTGTTCAATACATTTACTGATCGGGACTATAAAGCCGTGAACAAAGACGCGGTATTCGGCAATTCCGATTTTCGTCAAGTATGTGCGAATGTTCGCACGAGCAACCCATACATTAGTCGCTATTTGCCAAAAAGCTATTAATTGGAATAGTTTGAAACCTAATAGTGTGCGGTATCAAATTAATCGTAACGAAATGCAATTTTTTCCTTACACTATGTTGCCATTTGAAAAAAAAATAGTAATAATGACTTGAAAATAAAATTTCACAGAGCCGATCAATTTCAACAGAAAACCAGATACTTGTATTTTTTCCAATATTTCAGGACTTCACGTTCTATGGTAAACTGTATGAACGGATCATAACTATTGAATACATCAACTACTTCTGTAGTTCTTTCTTGTGGTAACGCTATAATCAAGTCGTCCACATATTTTTTAATAAAGAATAAATTGAAAGGTAAAATCTGCAAGACATGTCTAGTATATCATCCATGACATACATTGCAAGTATAATTTTTGCCCCCATGGGAGTTCCAAAAGTCTGTTTGTAAAATTTGTTATCAAAAGAGAAATAATGGCTCTAAGCAAGTATCTAAATAAACATTACTGAACAAGGAAACTACATCCAAGCTGGCTAGAATATAGCCCTCAGAGAGTTTCATTTTATTAAAAATTGTTGAGACTTCAAAGGAATCTTTAATATAATATTCATTACTATAATCATATGAAGTAGTCAAAATATCTGTCAAAAAAGATGCCAACGCTTCTGTTGGTATACCAACGGAAGAAATAATCGGTCTAGCTGATAAAGTAGGTTTATGAATTTTAGGTAATGCATAAAATTTGGGGCAAATCCCCTTATAAGTTGTGAGTTTGTTTTTTGTAATTCGTCTATTTGATTTGATGTGATTTTTAATTAATTGATTACACTTAGTCTGAACCTGAAATTGAAGTGGTGGGTTGATTAAAAGGCACATTTCTCAAATTTCATTCCCCTATAACTTTTTTATTATTTTACGCATTCCAACGTTATTTACGTGTGAACCATTTGAAAATATCGCGAATCCAGTGGTGTAATCAGATTTTTTCTAAAAGAATCGATAGTAATTTTTTTTAGATTTTTGACATTGAAAAATAAGATTAGTTGACCCTGGAAATGGAGCTTTATCCATGAAATTTGGTGTCCTAGTAGACTTTTTGAATGTCTACCTGACGAAAACAAAATCATTCTAATCAGTTGAAAAATGTAAGTTTTATATGGGTGGTTCCATCTTAAATGGGTCACACTATATATATATATATATATATATATATAAAAAAACTCTTTAAATTAAGATATTCTCAACCTGATGAGTAAGAATATCCTTGGGGATGCAGTCAGGAATAAAAGGCCTCGTTGAAGTAACACTCTGGTGTTAAATAGTCAAGCTTTCAAAATTTTTTAATTTCTTTATCAAGACATTAACGTGAGGATAGTTTGAAGAAAATAGCATGTGCTTTTCCCTTGGTCATTGTATACACAATAGGTTTTACGGAGAAGATATGAAAAATATGCACTGGTTTGGAAAAATTAAAAAATGACACAGTGTGCATTTTGTCTCGATCGAGAGAAAAGCAAACGTCTCTCTCGATCGAGAGAAAAGCAAACGTCTCTCTCGATCGAGAGAAAAGCAAACGTCTCTCTCGATCGAGAGAAAAGCAAACGTCTCTCTCGATCGAGACAAAATGCACACTGTGTCATTTTTTAATTTCTCCGATTTTATAAACCAGTGCATATTTTTCATATCTTCTCCGTAAAACCTATTGTGTATACAATGACCAAGGGAAAAGCACATGCTATTTTCTTCAAACTATCCTCACGTTAATGTCTTGATAAAGAAATTAAAAAATTTTGAAAGCTTGACTATTTAACACCAGAGTGTTACTTCAACGAGGCCTTTTATTCCTGACTGCATCCCCAAGGATATTCTTACTCATCAGGTTGAGAATATCTTAATTTAAAGAGTTTTTTTTCAACTAGTCCAGTCAAGGGACTACCCTTCTCGATATATATATATATATATATATATATATATATATATATATACATATATAAATATAGACAGGGGAATTCAAGGATATGGAGAATATTCGTAAAGATGTTAAAGCTGATGCAGAGGAGATACAGAGGGGTGATATTATTTCATCTCTAACTTTCGATGGAGTAGTTTATTAGCAAACATTTGGTATGTAGTGCCACTCGGCAGAACGAAAATTACAGGTTTTATGGTGCAATGCTTGTTGAAAGAACGTTAATACACCTAACTCTAATTTCCGACCCTTCTGATAAAAAACTGAGGGGGTAACAATCATTTCATCACTACCTTTCGATGTAGTAGTAGTAACAATTTAGTATGTAGTGCAACTCCGCAAAACGGAAATTACAGTTTTTACGGTCCATCGTTTGTTGAAATAACGTGAAAACACATAACTATCTAACTTTCAACCACTCTGATAAAAAAAAAACTGAGGCAGTTTATTAGCAACAATTTGGTATGTATTGCAACTCCGCAGAACAAAAATCACATCACAAATTACATTGTTGAAATAACGTGAAAACACCTAACTATCAAACTTTCGACCCCTCCAATAAAGAAAATTACGGGCGACAATCATTTCATCACTACCTTTCGATGGAGTAGTTTATTGGCAACAATTTGGTATGTAGTGCAACCTAAGCAGAACAAAAATTACAGCATTTACGATCCATTGTTTGTTGAAATAACGGTAATATACCTAACTCTCTAACTTTCAACCCCCATGATTAAAAAAAAACTGAGGGGGTGACAATCATTTTATTACTACCTTTCCATGGAGTAGTTCATTAGAAACTATTTGGTATGTAGTGCAACTCGGCAGAACGAATAGTAGTTTTTATGGTTCTTTGTTTATCGAAATATCGAGAATATTCTTGACACTCCAATTATTGTCGACCTCCCTGATAATGAAACTGAGGGGGTGACAATCATTTCGTTATTACAGTCTTATAGAATGAGTAATGAAAAACAATTTGACATAACGTGCGATTCTAGGCAATGTATGATAATTATTTTATGGTCGAAATATCGTAGATATACTTCACTAATGAAAATGAATAAAAAATTAATGTTAAAATTCATTTATCGCTTCCATATTTAGCAAAATATTTCCACTAGCGATCAATTTAACCATGAGGTATTATATCTCACTGGAAATTTCCTGTGTTAGATTTCGTCCGATCATACTTTGACGGACATTTTTAGTAGGAATTGTCGAACGTGCTTGGCATTGCACGTTTGAAGGTAAGACTCTCGTCTTTCCCAGCTCGCACAAGTCTTCGTAATAGTGGTGCAGCTGGACAACAGTTAAAACAAATTTTGGAACAGAATTTGAACAAAAATCTATCACAGTTATCAGAGTATGATATGTATCTATTAAAATATATATTCCATTTTAAATTCTCATACTTCAAAATATATAATAACAGTGTATAAAGCAGAAAGATAAGAACTTCAAAGATTACATCCTACATTCGTAGGAACATATTCCACTTTCATGGCATCTTTTTTAGATATTTTGATGAAATAACCTCAACATCGATGTGCTATGTCTCGCTGTTCTCGTGGATGTGAATTCCTTTTAATGATCCTTGATTATTGATGAAAATCGTAGCGGAGCAACAATTTCGGTTCAAATGATTTGCAATGCCGAGCAAATTGACAAGTCTTGAAACTGCGAGTGATGCTGCTAGATACACTGATTCGTAAATATACTGCCAAAACACTATGTTTCCTTTGTAGAAGCTGAACCGCTGACACTCTATTAGTTCTGTAGTCGGCTTCAGAGTAAACAATTATTCCAATTGACTGTCGATGATAGGTCAGATTCAGATTGCTGGTTTGGCATAAATACCTCAGAACACAGTGGTTGAGTAAGTTTATCAAGAAATCTGCTCAAAAATTAAAATGTAGAAACATTATATCAGGTAGGCTCACGACAGCAATTCACACTATATATAACAAAAAAAACCTATTCAGCTATATAGCCCGATAAACACATGTACACTAACAGAAAGTGTTTCTCCCGTTTACCTGAACAACTAGTTGCCTAACGAACTATATGGTTTCTGCCTGCAAAAATCATCAGCTGACTTGCTAGCTTATGTCCCATATATATGGCAGCAATCAGTTTAGAAATATGGTGAAACATTAGCCGTGGGATCATATATCTCCGAAGAATGTAGTTACGTTTGACACCAGGGACTCATCTCCCCTCAGTAATGTGCTTTGCTATTTGGCTTTCTCTCACCTCTTATATCTTGTTATGTCAATATCAAGAACCTTAGCGAGGTTGCCAAGTAACTTCATTCCTCTAAGTGTCAAAATGTCAACAAAGGATTCTAAAATGTTCAATGCAAAATTTCATTACCTAACATTATCTAATACTTAAACATACGGGAATTCGTCAGGACAGATAACTATTATCACGATATGGTGTTTTTCCCAATTCATGTCACCGACGACTTGAAGGTCGGTCATTTCCACCGATACATCACAGATGTGAAATATAGTAAGAGTCACATCTACCTGGAAAAGTAATCTGTGCCCAAGCGATAGTCACTGAACTGAACAGCTGTTCTCTGAAAATGACAGCGCTGAAGATACAAATAATTGGAGGGAGTATAGATAATGAAAGATGAGAAATGGCTGTAAATATGTCCAAAGTGAACACACTACGGTAGAAATAATGTTTCAATGACAATTAGATTTTATTAAGGTAGGCAAATTCAAGCATTGATCTAATAAATACAATACGAATTAAATTTCAGATTCGGCATATCCTCGATGTGAGAAATCCGGATTTATCATTAGTTTTCTTCTATCTTATTTTTTTCAAAACAGAAGTGTTTATTTTTTGATTATTCGTATAGATCCAAAATATCGTTAATGCGTATATTGCGGATCTGATGTATTTCTTCTTGATATCAGATGGCGGCCAGTTTTTTTCTCTCTAAACTCATCTTTTTTCTTTTTACGGTGATATTTTTCGAAACAACAATTTCGGTATATGTTTTTTAATAACTAAATGTAAAACGCTCCGTATATATCCCTCTCTTGATGTTATATGGTGGTCATGTTTTTTCGATGATTTTTCACTCTTATGTTTTTCTGTGTGTGTGTTGTTTCCTAACTCCAATGCTTAATTTTACAACCGGCAACACAGCGAGTGTTAGGTACACTCGCGCCCAAGACCATGTCACTTCTAAATTTTCGCCAGCACCTCTACTTCGCGGACTTTGCAAAATTCTGCCCTTCTCTCAGACTAATTCTTTGACGAATATGTTTATGGACTTTAACGAAAGTCCTCCACAAAATCTTCGCACGAAATGTTGATGCGCCAGCGAATCTTCTCGGACAAATTTTTGCGCCAGGAATCTTCGAACTTGAATAAATGTGCAACTTTGCCCCAATTTAACCATCTTCGTATCTCTCATAGTTTCCGAGATTCCAATGGTGAGGATCGAATTTGAAACACCCTGTATAGAGGGTCCGCTGTTGAGAGGGTCGTTTATACACAAGAGGTCATTGCAGCATTCCGGACATGTGTTTATTGTCCGTTACAAGAGGTGTCCATGGAGGTGTCCAAAAATAAGAGGTTTTTCTGTACTTTATTCTTGATGAAAACATTATTTTGTTCAGAAACCAACCTAACTAACATAACTTAGATAACCCATTATGAGTTTCCTGATGAGCACCAACTTTTACCACTTTTTTTTTTGTGAAATCAATACTAAAAGAGTTTTTCATATGGTTCCAAATTTTTGACGGACACTGTATATGACTGAGAGAGAATATCACGCAGGTAGCCATAGTTGCTTCAGTCGCAATTTTAGTCTAGTTTTGTAAACACAGGGTGTGCTGCCGAAAGGTAGGTAGTCCTTCCAAAACTCAAAGTTCTGGTAAACGCATGCCTCCATGACTCCTGTAGCAGTTTCCTATGTTTGTCTGATCTTGCTTTCAAGTGTGCATAAATTGAATTCAGCTACACAGTACTGATGATGGCTAATGTGTCTGAAACATGTGTCTAAAGTTGCACCTTTACCTGGGGACAACACTTTCATTTAATTTGTTACACTTCGATTTCTTAGTATACTCATCATCTGGGCGCAACTGTTTCTTGAAATTTATCTGTGATGTTCTGTGTAGTTTTTTTGTGAATTATTCATGCGGTGCTGTCTGCATATTGGAGAAGCAGGAAGTGTTGTTGAAATATTTTTTATTCTGATGATTCTGATACTGGTTGTGGAGCAGCAATAACCTTTCTTTGAAAAACTATGTTAGGTTCATTGCCAAAAGTGCCTCTCAAAAACTTGGTTTTCCGTGGTTTTCCGTGTTGTGCTAAAATTCACTTCCCGTCAAATGAGTATGATTTATAAGGCACAGATTCGACAGTTTCTGAAATAATGGTCCCATGTACTTATTGCTTTTTAGTTTCTGTCCAGAAAAAAGCACTTCGTATTGATGGTGATGCTTACTCACAAACTCACTTCCGTTTCTGGATCTGTCAATTTTATAGATGCTTTTTTCAGACTTTATCGGTATTTCTCCCATTGGCAGCTTCATCGAGACTGAACCGTCGAATTCAGTTTTCACACCCCTTTGTCGTCACTTTGAAGACTTACCGAACATCTCATTCCAAAGTTTGTCCTTTCAACTCACGTCAAAGCTTTGGAACTCGTTGCCTAGGGAGGTGTTCCAGAAGCATAAAGCGTTCAGTAATATTTAAAAAAATATGAATTGCTTATTTCCCTTGGTTCTCATGATATTATAGGTTTTTCCTTTTCTTGGATACCAGAAGATAAAAAAATACATGTACTTACCCCATATTGGCAAGTAACTCGTGTAACTTCTTTTCCCCTTTCAATAGCCTCATCTTAATAGCTGGAAACATGGAATATTTTAAACTAGATTCGACAGACCAGTGTCGATAGAGAACGAGCCTTAAATCATTTTCAAACGAAATTTTAAGTGATGTTGAAATATCTGTGTCATTTGTCTTATTCTGTAACCTAGTTACATGTGATTGAAGGGGTCCTATTTCTAAGGTATACTGGGTATTTTCAATTTTTCCTAGGAGCATTTGTTCTGTTAGAGCTACTATGGCCAGCCAAAGTAGGTCCTTGTCATCCTTGTTCAGCTTCCAGGCTAGCTCAAAAATTCTTATGGCACTCTGAAAAATAAATGAAGATATTTCAAATAAGAAATGTTTATTACAAATAATAAAATACAGGTATATTGGAGAGCAGATTTTTTTGAAACAAATAGAAAAATTATTTGAAAATTCTCAGAATATTCTTGAATTGCATTTATTCAAATTCTAAATGCACCATCCAAACTATGATTATATCTCTCAATATGAGGGAAAGTAAAAGATATGAAAACTCAACTTCTGAATTTTAAGAAAGGCAGAAGTTTTGATGAAGACTAACAAAAGTAGGACTACAATAATTTTGTCAGTACGTAGGTAGATCACCCTTGTTAACACTGAGACATTTTTATTCATTTGACAATTTGACAATCGACGATCTATAAAGTGAGTATAAGATGAGAACTTTAACATAATCGTTTGAGTTGATTTAAACATTGATATGATAAAAAATAGCATCAATATAGATTATACTTCAGTAACACAATATAAAAGTAATTATTGCAAATGAACTCCCATATCGGGTGATTCTGCAAACGTCTGTAATGACAATATTTAATCCACAGTTGATTCTATTAGCTAATCATTCCTGTATTTCTGACCACGCTTTTCAACTTGCAAATTTTTCTTAGGAACGGGCTAATGATAACCATGAAACACTCATGTTTTAGTCCATGTCATATTGAAAACTACAATATCTGAAACTGACTGGTCTCTACTGCATGTTTAGGTGAATTCCGAATATTTTCGTCTATCTGATTTCTCATTATTTTAATTTTTCATTTCAAAAAAAAATTATTTGTAATAGAAAATCTGACGGCCCTCAATGGATTTCTAATAATATGATATGAACAATCCGAGTTGAATAAAATATATGGAAATATTATTCTACTACTACTTCAAAATTCTGGTAGTATACTAGCGAGCTTTTCAGAGACTACTTTTTAATCGTGAGTAGTAGTAGCTTATTCAAACTCAACATTGAAAATATAATTTTATTTTACCCTGATATGTAGGTGGGAAATAAAAACTTCCAATAATTTACACTTAAAAAATCTGAGCAAGTTTATAAGATGACACTGTGTGTCGAAACAATATTGTCAGCATATATATTTACATATAATTTTTTAAGTGTAAATTATTGGAAGTTTTTATTTCCCACCTACTTATCAGTGATGATGAATTTACACATATTAGATGCCAACACCCTAGAACATTTATTTTACCCTCCCTACAAAGTAGTTTTTCGACAACCGTCCGGGAAGTAGGTACTATTTTTCTTTGAGAAAGTATCACTTCCCGGACTAGTCCGGGAAATGCTCGAATTTTAGTATAAATATTAAAATAAATAAGAATCAGAATGTTTCTGTTAGTACCTATCTTTTGTTCGAATTTCAATATTTAATACAAATAAGCATTAAAATGTTCAAAATTTTCTTCTACAAAGAAATATAATAAATAAATGTGTCTCGATTTGTTATTCTACACGGTTTTCGAAAAAATTGTGTATGCAACACGTCCGAAAACAGTTTTTTGGACTTGTTACGTAAATTACTATTGTATGAACGTCTGTCATTGACCTATTGAGTCATATCGTGAACACTACATTCATTGGGCGGACTTTTCCAGATATCGTGACATTATATGTCCTTTTTTTATGTTCTGTATCCCATGAAAAGGAAAATCCTGTAATGTTCAGAGACCATCATGAGAGCCGAGGTAAAGTAGGTAGGAATTGGTATACTTCTTGAATTTCTGCAGGAAACACCTACTGAGGCAGTGGGTTCCAAAGCTTTGCCGTTCCTTGGAAGAACGAATCCTGGGAAAGAGATGTTCGGCATGTTCCCAAACAACAAATGAACGCCAGGACTGAGCTCGACGGGTCAGTCTCGATGCTATGGGTGGAACGATGGACATTTCAGAAGAGCATCGTCCATGAAAATATCTATAAAACCGAGAAAGATCGCCAACATTTCTGCGGTGTTCTAGAGAAGTGAGCGAGCTTGTAAGCTAAGCATAATACCGAGAGACGAGAGAAATGGATAATAAATAATTGACAATTTAATTTCTCAAATGTAAAAAAAGCGTGGGTGCTTTCGATCTATATTCTCATATTTTTTAGTTTAATTTAGCAATACAGAGCGTTCAAGAGCTCAAGAGAACTTTATCAAGCACCCCACGCTTTTTTTACATTTGAGAAATTAAATTGTCAATTATTTTTTACTTTTTAGTCCATGGGAAGTAAAGCGTGTTCTTTAGTTTTTCACACTATTATTTTTTTTACTAAAAAATCGAAATCTGCCACCCCGAAAACCATACCAATTTTGAATCGAATCTCATCCTAATCACAATACTCGTCCATCATCTTGGGCCGCCATCTTGAATTCATAAATTTTTACGAAAAATTCATAATCTCTGACCCCGAAAACCCTCACACACTAATTTTGAATCGAATCAGACCATAATGACATCTTGGAGCCGCCATTTTGAATTCATTAATTTTGATAAAAAAATCATAATCTCTGACTCCGAAAACCCTTATAGACCAATTTTGAATGGAATTGGACCATTATCACAAATCTCGTCTGCCATATTGGAGCCGCCATTTTGAATTAATGAATTTTGATTATAAAATCATAATATCTGACTCCGAAAAACCCTTATATACCAATTTTGAATGGAATCGGACCATTATCACAAATCTCGTCCGCCATCTCGTTATTTTATAACAAAAAAAAAAGTCATATTATTGCATTGTCACCGGAACTATAAACGACAAATTTCAAATCATTCGGACGTCTGGAAATGGGTGAAAATCACGCCCTAAGGAGTCAGTTACAAACAAACATACAAGTGAAGCGAATATAAAGCGTGTAAAAAGTTTCCCATATGGTGCAAACTTTTTGAAACTCACTGTATATTCAAAAATCTGCGAGATACTGTATCAGCAAACATCCTGAAGTTACTATATTTTGGGATGGTTCAGTCCACTCTGCAGTACGGCTTGATCTTTTGAGGGTCCTCTTGTCACTTTGAAAGGGCATTTGTATCTCAAAAAAGGATAAGAACAATGTGTCATGCTCGTCCAACTACAACATGTAAACCTTCACTCAAGAAATTTCAAATACTACCCCTTCCATGTTTGTATATTATTGAACTGATTATGTAAATTAAAATAAATCAAAATGAACTAATGAGGAATGATATAATATAATACAAGAAATAAAGAAAAATTTCGACAACCCTATTCAAGGTTATCAGTCTATGAAAATTCATCAAAGCATATTGGTATCAAATGCTTCAATAAAATGAGAGATATAATAGATGTGAATTTGAATGATACTATATTCAAAAATGAATTTAGAAACTTCCTTCTTGAAATAGTTATTTTTGTATCTAGTGCGCGAAATGCTACTTTCGTGATCGAGAACTGATTTTTTTTAACGAGCCGCAGCAGAGTTAAAAAAAAAATAGTCGATATCACCAAAGTAGGTCGCGCACGAGATGCAAACAAATTTTTTTCTACAAAAGTCAAAAAAGAAATTTTATATTTGTTGATATTTTACTATTGTGAAACTAACTATTGTATGTATAAATGTTTCAGTTTTTTGTACTATACACTATTTTAACAATTTATTTGTAGAAAACCTTATTTTTGACTAGTCTGATAAGTTTTATACACTGCATGTACGATGTCTTGTATAATCTTTGATTGATGAATAAATTATATTCTATTCTATTTCTATTCTAATATACTGACTTACAAATAACGATAGTTGTATATGACAGAAGTTCTATCCTCCCATCCACCTACAGTGTAGGCAAATATCTGCCAGAAACAACTACTCTCCTAACTAATACCAGACCGGCCATTGAATTATTATTATATCAAATGCTCCTCATTGTCGCGGACACTATTGCAATTGCTCTCTGTAACCAACTAACAGAATTTTGCTTTGATTCGGAAAGAGGGAAAATTATTTCGCAAGGAAGATCGGTCTAGACTACGTTTCATCAGGACGAGACAAGAATAAACAAATGGCTCGAGTTTTGGGATAATTTGGGAGGGGAACAGATGGCCTCAAAAATCTGTTCTGACCTACCCTTGAACTGAGGAGACTCAACAGCCTGTTAGTTGGTTATAGATAGGACTTAAAATAGTGCCCTAGTCAACGCGGAACATTGCACAAATAGTAGTTTGTTATTATTTCAACACTCGTCCCGGTATTACCAAAAGGAATAATTTTGTATTGTTTTCCCGATAATTCCACCCTTTTTTTTAAATATCGACTTTTTTACAACCACCCACTTTCACCACCACAACGGGGAGTAGATTCCAGTTGGTGGGAGAGATAAACTTTTTCTGGCGGGTTAATAAATAATAAAGCTTATGAATAAAAGAATGTCTCCGTAGTCTTTGGAGATAACGGCATCAAACTTGGAATGATATTTTTTTTTCAGATCTTATTTTCAAAAAGGTTCATGCCAAAAAAACAAAATAGCCAAAATTTCCAGAAAAGAAAAAACCTACAATTTTGCGTATCATCAATAGTTTTTGAGTTATTTTGAAGAAAAAGCGTTCTTTCGATAAATTACGAACATGATTTTCTCTCATTTTTTTTTCAAATATAAGTACTTTAAACTGGTCAATCACTCAGAACGTATTATAAGAACATAAATGAAGTGAAGTGGCACCTTTTTCAAATTGGGTGGAAGAGAGGGTGAGATTGTCACCATTTTTTTCCAACGAAAAAATAGGAATCGACATTATTCTCTTTATACCTCGCTTAGTTTTGATGCTAAGAACTTTTGTAAAAAATAAAATGAAGTTTTTTTAAAGGACTTTAAAAAAGGTTTCATAAGTTTTTATTGAAAAGTACATTAGTTTTTGGTTATTGTAAGTATTGAAGTAGTAGGTTTTTCATTTTGGCGTTTGAAAATACCAATCAACTTTCAAGCAATAATTCCGTTTGTACTGGGTCTGTATACATCATAAATACACAATTTTCTTTGTTTTTTTATAAGCTTTAATTTTGCTGTCCACAGGTTTTTGGATTAAATGCATATTTTTCCAGTTATTCGCGAAAAAGAATCTGAAAACCGACAATTTCACTCGCGAATAATTCGAAAAGTATTGACTTTCAGAAAAAATTTCATGGAACAAAACAATTTATCAATTTCCGTACTTATTTTCAATAAAAAATGTTTCACCTCCAAGATTGGGTAGCATCCACCCCCAGGAAAAAAGCAACCCCCGGCACAGGGTAGACTTTGAAATAGATGGTAAGTAGAACCTAAATCCAAATTTTTATGAAAATCGGTGCTGTATGGGATAAATACACGAGAATATGGTCATATACTGGACTAATAAGGACGTTGGGAACATTACTGGAGTCAAACCGGCCCTGGACTGCCAAAAAAAGTATTTCGAGAATAAAGTTTTTTTTCCCAAATTTTTCCTGATTGCCATGCTGAAATATGAAACTGGCAGAGTTCATAATAAGGAAGTTGAGAAGTATTGCTGGTGTCAAACCGGCTTTGGGCGCCCGGAAACATTGTTTCGAGAAGGTTGTTGTTCTTCTCAATCCATTCTGATTGTCATATTAAAATATGAAACTGAAAGAAATCTTAATGGCAAAGTTGAGGAATATTTCTGGAGTCAAACTGACACTGGACATCCTGAAAAGTAATTTCTAAAATGTAATTTTTTCTCGAATCCATTATAATTGTTGTAATGGAATAAGACACTGACAGAGCTCATGAAAATGAAATTTGGAAATATTGCTGAAGTCAAACCGGCTCTGAACGCCCGGAAAAATTATTTCAATCATGAAGTTTTTTACTCGATACTCTGATCGTCATACTGAAATATTAAACTGACAGACTTCATGGTAAGGAAGTTAAAAAATATTGCTGGAGTCAAACCGGCCCTAAACGCCCGGAAAAATTATTTTGATCATTTAGTTTCTTTCTCAATCCATTCTGATTGTCATACTGATACATGATACTGTTAGAGTTCATAATAAGGTGCTGAGGTATATTGCTGGAGTCAAACTGGCCCTGGACGCATGGAAAAATTATTTCGATCTTTTAGTTTCTTTCTCAATTCAATATTATTGTCATACTGAAACGTGAAACTGGCAGAGCTCATAATGAGTAAGTTCAGAAATATTGCTAGTAACAAACCGGCCCTCAACACCCAAAAAAAAAATATTTTGGAAGAGTCAAACCGACCCTGCACGCCAAGAAAAATCATATCGAGCATGTAGTTTCTTTTATTGATCCAATCTGATTATTATACTGAAATATGAAACTGGCAGAGCTCATAATAAGGAGAAATATTGCTGGAGTCGAACCGAACCTGGAAGCCCGAAAAAATTATTTCCAGAATGTAATTTTTTTCTCGATCCATCATGATTGTCATACTGAAATATGAAACTGGCAGAGTTCATAATACGGAAGTTGAGAGATATTGTTGGGAGTCCAACCAGCCCTGAACGCCCGGAAAAATCATTACCAGAATGCAATTTTTTTCTCAGTGCATTCTGATTGTCATAATGAAGTATTAAACTTGCACAGCTCATAATAAGGAAGTTGAGAAATATTGGTGGAGTCCAGAGCCGGAACTAGGATTCCAGTGCCTGTGGCGAATTTTCAGAATGCGCCCTTGAAGAAATACATTTTTCAATAAATACATGTTTTTGATAATGAACATTTATTGATATTATTTCGAAGAACTTTTTTATTAATACTAATCTCCTTATTTTTTATAAGATAATAAACAAAAACAATAAACAAAATGAAAGGATAACGATGAAAAAAAAACAGTTATTTATTCTTAAAATAATAACTGTTCTATATAAATAAATAAAACGAAATGAACTAATAACTAAAAAATTATTTTCACAGCAAATATTCTAAGGAAATAAGTAAATAAATTAATAATATCATGAACAAAGTAACTGAAAATAAATAATAACAAAAATCATTGTTTATATGTGCACTGAGTCGCGTTTCGCGTCACGTATCATTTTCTGGGATTATGTTCCGTAATCTTTGGTCACATGGTACCGTTAACTACTTGTCACCCAATGTTGAACAACTGGTACATACGCCTCTCTGAAATAATATAGAGCTTGCAGTCAAGAAAGTCTTCATTTTTAAAATTGAAAGTTTTACATTTTACGCCCCTACGTCTACTACGCCGTTGGCAAATGCCTCCTTCGCCACGCCCTCGGTTCGGCTCTGGTGGAGTCAAAACAGCCCTGAAGGCCGGGAAACATAATTTCGAGCATGTAGTCTTTTTTTCCTCCCTATCTCTATGCAAAAGTTTTTTTCAGATCTGGAGTCCACAGGTTGAATACTTGTGCTAGTTCTAATAATCTAATATCCTGCCCAGGTCACTTCACAGAATCATTCAAAAAATCATTCACATTTCAAATTATGAAAATACATAATGGCCTTCCAAAAAAAATCAAATCTCTACCAACACAAAAATTCAAAAAAGAATATAAAAAAATATTACTGCAAGCCCAAAACAATCCTCTCTAGAGGTATTAACCTCGTCTGTTTTTATCCAAATGCTGCGCTAGACTAAGTTAAAGAAAAAAAATCTTCTTTTGTATTGTGTTCGTCTGATAGCAATTTTATCCAGGAATCATCATGGAATTTTTTTTTCTTTTTTTTTCCGTTTGTTTTTCGCACAGTTCAAGATGAAAAGCAGCAATTGTGCGTATCTACCTGTAGATACAACCAATACCGCTGATCTTCGGCTTTTTCATCATCGATATGTCTCTGAATACTATTTGTCTTAATTTTTTTTTTTATTGTAACATATTTGATGATGAAATATTTATTTATATTTATTTATATATATATATATATATTTATTATTATTATTATTATATCTAATATTTCCATACATTTCAAGTTACGGCTTCAAAATAGATTAATTATCAGAATGGGTATGAGATTACGAATACTCGATGCACAAATTAGTGATTTGTTTTTCTGTTACCCATTTGCATAAAGCTTTGAGCTAACGTAGGATTAATACTGCTAACTGATGAAGCATGAGTTATAGTAATAAAAAAATAAAATATTTAATTCTATTAAACTGCAATCTGGGGTGGTATTCTGTTCACCAAAGAATTCTATTGTCGACAGAATAAGTGAGATCGCATCAATATTGCAATTAAAGGAGAGACAGACAAAACTGTCGAAAATAGAATTATTTGGTGAACCTATACTTATGAGTTTCATTTTGTAATCACCCATTAAAATGAAATATAAATGGGTTTTAAACAATTATTAGTGATTTTAAGAAAAAAACAAAAATATTTCAAGAATTAATAAAAATATTTCAAGTCTTATTACATAGCATACAACTGACATTTTGTTGACAATATAAATTTAAAATTAATTTAAGTTTTCAGTGACTATAATTACTATATTTTCAGGATCTGTAAATGACATTCCGTTTAACCACAGGTGAATTGAGTTTGAACTCATTGTGACGGATTGGATAAGGTTTGCAAAGTAGAGGCTGAAGAGGAAGGAGTAGCGACACACAAACCACGTGATCATTGATTCAGTGAAAATTCTACTTTTATTCTTTAAGAGTATTTTGTTATTTTTTATATTTTTTTATTCCATTAAATATTTAATGCAGTTGTAGTTTTTTTTTATTTGATATCATTCTTCCATTAACATTTACCTCCCTCTGTTTTGATACTTTGATTTGTAGAGTACGGGGTGGAGCATATACTCATGGTATATCATCTTTTTTTCTATATTTATAGATACATTTCTGGAATTTTAGTAGTAATTTTTTTGTAGGTGAATAACTTCGACATAATAAATATAAAAAGAGAAAAAATACAATGAGTCATACTTGCACCCAATACCTCAAATGAAAAAATATGGGACAAGTTGAATGTTAGACGTTCAAAAGCAATAATATTTTTCCATTTGAGAAACAGGGTGCGAGTGTGGCTCATGATATATGTTCTCTTTCTATATTTTTCAAGTTGTAGTTACTCGCCTACCAAAAAGTGACTATTGATATTCCACATTGTATGTATAAATTCAGAAAAGATGTGATAGACGATGAGTATATGCCCAACCCTGTATACCACAAATCAAAATATTAATATAGAAGAGTAACAATGTTATTATAAATGTTTTGAACAACATTACATACATGTTTTGACCAACATTTGAAACATGTTTTGAGCAACATTGAATGCATGTTAATATGATACATTTTTGTAACGTTTAGTTTAAAACGTTACATCGTAATATTTAAAAGAGGCACAAAGGACCATGGACGTAACGTATTTGTAATGTCAAGCATACCTCTGAACAACATCACAAAGTCACAATGTGATGTAACATTTATGTTTTAATGTTTAGTGGGTATCTACTCACTTTGGACGTTGAGAAAACAAAATATCTCCCCTTCTCCTCTTGTCTATAGTAGTGAGTGATTCAAGTAACTCTCACAATGACATCCAGGTTTATAAATCTTATAAAAACTACTATAAAAATTGCATTGAATTTACAAAAAAATCTGCATATGATCAATATATATATGGGTCTAAAAACAAAAACGTAGATTGTTGGCGATTAATAAACTATGAAAGGAATAAAAAAAAACAAAACGAGAGTGAATTCAAACATATCTCCCTCCAAGTTCAATGACTACTTCTGTGAGGTAGCAGAGGAAATCACTAAAAGTCTGCAAAAAACTGATAAGCTTACTGAACAGTTTCTGAATAATCTTCCTAGAATTCAAAGTTCTTTCTTTTTTTCTCCCGTAACTCGGGATGAAATACTAGCTGCAATAAAAAGCTTAAAAAATTCCCCCTGTGACGATGTCTATGGATTAACAGTTTAATACTGAAAGAAATCGCTGAAATTCTACTAGATCCCCTAACAAACCTTATCAACATGTGTTTTTCGACTGGATATTTTCCCGATGTTTTCAAATTAACTAAAGTTATTCCAATTTACAAAAGTGGCGACAAGGATAGCCCAGCAAATTACCGACCAATTTCAATAATCCCGATTATTGGGAAAGTAATAGAGAAACTTGTGAAAAACAGACTAATACTGTACTTGGAAAAATATGAAATTTTAAATAGCAGACAGTTCGGATTCAGAAGTTGTAGATCCCCGGTTCAAGCTGTTGAGGAGGTGGTGGGAGACATTGTCGAGAGCCTTGAAGCAGGTAAAGTAACTGCTATGACACTTTGCGATCTCAGCAAGGCTTTCGACTGTGTTTCTCACACAATATACTTCTTCAGAAACTTGAATATTACGGAATACGAGGGATAGCTTATGAATTTTTTACCTCCTACCTCACCAATAGATTTCAATCGGTGCATTATCAGGATTCTCAATCAGAGTTCCGAATCATCGAACATGGGGTACCCCAAGGGTCTGTATTAGGTCCTCTTCTATTTATTTTATATATTAATGACCTACCGCAAAACTTGTCACCGTCATCATGCATGCTGTTTGCAGATGATGTAACCATATACGAATCACATGTTGATAAGGGAATATTGTCAGATTCACTGGAATTGGCTGAGCATAGAGCGGAAGAATGGTTTTTAACAAATAAATTGAAACAATTCCAAATTCCAAAGGATTTCCATTTCAACCAAATGTCACAACAACTCAGAAAATAAAGTTAAACTTTTGGGTATAACCTTGGATCACTCTTTGAAATGGAACTGTCATATCGAACAACTTTGCTCCAAACTTTCTAATCAACTATATCTCCTAAGACAACTGAAAAAAGTAACCAGTTTCGAAGCTTTGAGAATATCATTACTTTCCATTCACACATTACTTATGGTATACGACTATGGGGAAACTCTAGTCTTTCACTCAAAGTTCTTCGATCACAAAAAAAGGCCATAAGGATTTTAGCTTCAGTGGGATATGAAGAATCTTGTAGAAACTATTTTAGTGAATTCAAAATAATGACACTATATTCAGCGTACATTTTCGATTGCCTTTTACAGATCCACAAAAACATCGGTATCTACCGAACTCACTCTGATATGCATAAATACAACACAAGGAATAATAAACAGTTGGTAAATCCACGATACAGACTCACTACCTCGACCAAAAATTCGTTAGACTTGAATCTATTCAATAAACTTCCCGCCCATATCAAGAATTTTAGCCAAAACAAATTCAAGAGAACAATCAAATCATTTTTTAATAACAACGCGTTTTATTCTCTCGATGAATATATGAACTGCCAACTACACTATACAAACAATAAGTTGACATGTGTATGATCATCCCGCTAAGATTCCTACTCTAACCTATGATATTTTTACTCAAAATTGATAGTTCAGCTGCATTTGACAACTCATCTACTTTATATGTGTGTATATGTATATGTATATTTGTGTATGTAGATATATATTTATTCTTTAAGTGTTTGTAACTTCAACATTGTGTGTGTATTTCTAAGACTTGCTACAAATGTTTATACATAACGTGGTCAAATAAAAATATCTATCTATCTATCTATCTATCTATCTATAAACCGGGTTATCGGCCATATAGACAAGACAAGATACCATTTAAACCCGGTTTCACCGGGTACCATTCATAGCCGGCAGGCTAGACCGGGTACAATTCATAGCCGGCAGGCTAGACCGAGTACCATTCATACCCGGCCGAGTAGTCCAGGTACACACATGAAATGAATAATAGTATTTTTTCAAATTACAACATATTGAAAAAATTTACAATGATTACAAAAAGGAAAAGAAAATCAACATGAAAGTAAATATAACAATATAAATGAAGATTAATACTTCGCTTCTATCAATTACTAGTAAATAGTAATTAATGATTAGTAATAATGATGCATCCGTCCCAGGTAATTTTCAGTTGTGTATTCACCCTGTACTGGGTGAATACCGGATATTCGGTACTTGCTACTCCGCCTAGCCGTACTCGGTACCCGCTTTGTGAATTTTACATCAAACTCGGTACCCGGCATTGTGAAAATCCCTACCCGGTGAATCCCTACCACACACCCTCCGACGGGGCTACAAATAAATTCATATACCTATGTATTTCAACCTCCTGAAAAAGAATATCTAATCTAAAAAACTCTACCATGTCGTTTTACCAGAAAATTGATTTTTTTTCGACAAGCTCTCCCCCACCACACACCCTCCGACTATACTATACTTTACGGATGAATAACATATAGAAAATGTTAGTTTTGGAACACCCTGTATACTTCGAAGAATTAGCACTGAAGTAGGAGATTTGAGCCGGTTCTGGGCCTCCCCCCACCACTATGACGTCATCAGTGACCTTGACCTATGACCTATGACCTCGACCTATGACCTTGACCCATGACCTTGACCTTGACCCATGACCTTGACCTTGACCTATGACCTATGACCTCGACCTATGACCTCGACCTAGGACTTGACCTAGGACTTGGGCTTGCCCTTAGCCTTGACCATGATGTATATTGTTGGGAGGTGTTCAGGGTTTGTGTTTGACATTGAGATTATAATGACTTGGATTTTTTTTTCATACACGGACAAGTACTTTTTCCAAGTACTTAATTTATTTTTCTTACCTCAATGTCTTCCATGTCCTTCATGTATACTTACTCTGCCATTGTGTATGACCCTTATGTGTGGAGTACACATACAAATCTATACCGAAGTATAGAGAGGGTACAACACGTCTGCACACCACGGAGATCCAGTCAGATATGTGAACTCTGATTACTCTCCAGTGATGTATACCTTGCGATGGTGGTGGGAGGAGGGGTCGCGTGACGCTATGCGCATCCACCCTCGCTCTCGATAGGGTGGGTTGGATCCGCGCTGACGTCACACACCCATACGCTGCGGTGACTCATCGACTACTATTTACTCTCCGCCCTCTATCGATGCGATGCAAACTCGCGCATGGTGGGGGCTTTGTATCATACATGTTTCATAAGTCTGTGGTGGGGGGTGGTTCACTATCTATTATAAAAGAAGTTGGTATGGTGATATGAAATCAGAAGTTGTATACCTAGCAGTCGAGCAGTCAGCAAGAGTAGTGAAGTTATTCAGTGCCTACACAGTGAGAGAGATCAGTGAGTGTGTTTTTCTATTGAAAATTATTTATATTTTCCATATATATTATCATCATGTCAGTTCCAAAAGTAGATTTACAAAAAATCAATTCTATAATTAAACAAGAGATGGAAGTGTTAGAGCAAAAAGTAATATCATCTTTGCCACTGAATGAAGCTTACCCAATTAAGACGATGTCAGTTTGTTCTACCCGGTTTGGTAAATCCATTTTATTGATACTACTTGATGTAAGCAATGATACATTATTCAAAACATGGCTGCCAAAACGCGTTTCAGAACAATTTACCGATGATGATGTAGCATGCATCAATTCATCAGGTGGTAAATATACAGTAGCATATTTGGGTCAGAGTCCACAAAGCTTTGCCGGCATGAAAACGAGATCGTTGGTCAAATTTGATCTCACTGAATAATTGTAATATATAATTTCCACTTGTCATATCTTCTAATTCTGATTCTTTTATATTATAGGTGATAATTGTAAGGAAAATATAAAAACTTTTCATACATTGTTAAACACACTCTTCGGTGGAGACATCATCAAAAGTCTAATGTGAGTAGTACTGATTATTTTTGTAGCATTCTTATTTCAATAATTTCTCTTTGATCATAGCTTCATTTTTGAAAAATGTGGATGATGTATGCAAGTCAACACTGGACCGAAGCCATAGACATCTCTTCCGCCGTTGAAAGGTTAACTTCTGAGTTGCGTGCTTTGAGCGAGGATGCTCACCACGCCACCATTTATGACCTGAGCGTATGCTATGATGAAGAAAGGATCCAACACTGTATGCGTGATTACGAGAACTACAAAAAGGGTGTGGATCTCTGCGAGAAATATACAGATGGTTCTTTCAATCTACATCACCTCTGCGACGCAATGATTGAATGTGAGCTGAAAAGATTTCTCCACCGCCTCCTACCATACCTACCTGAAGACATCATCAAAAAGTACCAACTGGATGATGATGATAGTGAAATCGAAGAAGGAGAAAATTATGATGAAGATGAAGAAGAAGTTATATTAGATTGTTTGTACATACCTAAGACTATTTGAATTCTAAGCTAATGATATTTGAATAAAAAAACATAAAAATTTTTTACACATGTTTTATTTACCTATTTCTCTTTTACATGAATAAAGAAAGAAAAATGAAAAAAATGTGTGTGTGTGTGTCTTCATCAATATCTGCAGTGAACTGAACCATCCAATGCATTGTATGTCAAAAATGTATCATGCAGAATGAGTGCATATACTTTGGTGTTGGCTGGGAAGTTGACTTTCCTAGTTTCAAACTCGAGCTTAATATCAATAGTTGATGATTTTGTGGCATTCGGCTGATGTGAACAATCAATGATGAATAGTGGATTTTGTCGAAATTGACCAATGTCCATGAGAGGTTCACTCATATCTTTATCATAATAACTTCGTTGAAAGTTCTCATAGGCATAATAAGCCGAAGTATCGAGTTTTTTATCGAAATCCAAATTCCAACCTTCATATGGGTATACTTCAGAGTTCAAGTACACACGAATGTTATTGATATCAGCAGTTGTGAATTTAGTGATGTCCTTTGTCCTGTCTTCAGAAGTGGTAGTGCTTTGGAATCCAATGATGATGTAACGAGGTGTTTCAAGGGCGTTGGTTGTCTTGATAGCCCATATGTCTGAAGACGTGCCACGTAGTGATGGAAGTTCATAGAGATCCCACATGCGATAAGCCAACTTGATTTTAGCATTCAGACCGCTTTTGTTGATTCTATTTAAAAGTTTGAGCTTGTGCTTATCTTCTGGCACTATGTGTCTTATTTTCCACTCAATTTTATTGATTTCCAAATCAGCATCAACCTCACCAATATATGAGTTCTTGAAGGATCGAGCGATTATTAAAATCATTTCTTGTTTGGCATTCAAGATACTTTTGTTGTAATCTTCAGCGAAACCCATCAAATATTTCAGTGGTAATTTACCACTGAATACGTGACTAGTTGTATCCAAGATATCCTGTTTAGTTTCCGAAAGTCCCCATCCAGTTGTCAATAAAGTGTTAGCATGCGATTGTCCAAATGATATCATATTCTTCATTGTAGAAGTTATCCCCGGCTTCCTGACCACAGCAACTTGTTCACCACCCATTTCGTAGCGAATTTCATCAAAAAGGAAGGCGATTGCATTATTCGAGAGATAACATAATTTTGTTTCATCTTTAGGTGTGAATTTACCCTCTATATAAATGAAACTCTCAGCAATGTCAAGTATAACGTCTTGATTATTGATTGCAATTCGAATTTCATCTGAATTCCTAAACAATGGTGATCCATATGGTTTATATGTATGCTCATGTAAACTTGTGAGGGAATGATCGAGCATCGGCTCGTCAAATATATTCAACTTTTCACTATTTGTTTCGAGCACCATTGTTCCTTACTTTCAGTCCAATTGATTTCAAAAATTTGAGATCTCTCAGCGAGAGAGCAGTGTGGTGTGCTAACTGTTTAGCGTACACTTTTGGAATGAGCCTTTTTCTATTCGAACCTTCCTTTTTAGCTATTTGTGGAATGTTTTCAAATCCTTGTCGATTCTGTCTATTATAACAAAAACCCATAATAGTTATTAGATTTTTTTCAATTCCAAAATTATAACAATCTCTTCTGCACTTCCAAAATCAATGAGATTATTATTATGATCCAAAATACGCACTGTGATGTTGTGAATCAACTGACGACCTTCTGGACTGATGGGCATATATATAATCTTGTGTGGTTCTTTTGTGAGATTGAATCCAGGCTCCACATCGATATCGAATGAAAAAAGAATGTGGGATTCTTCATTGTTTATGTATGAACCAGATATAATGTTGCAATCTAAGCGGATTAGTCTCACAGTTGTTATATTTATCGGATGTGAGGATTCGTGTATCTGATTCGGTTGAAATCTATCAAAATTAAAACCCATCATCTTTGCTATGGAATTCGGATGAGTTAGATCAATTTCATATTTTGATCGCATCTCACATTTGAAAGTATTATTATTGGCATGTAGGTAGAATATATCATCTGCATTGGTATCGTTTTGATTTTTCCCATGAAACAATCGAAACATGATATGTTTCTGAATAACTGCATTGATCTCATCTATTTCATAGGCACCACATGGAATTTCAATTGTGTACTTCTGAAGTATTGGTGAACTTATATCACTGATTCTAAAACTGATCACATTGTTTTTTTCAGTTATATTATTTACTGTGTTGCATCCATAGAATCCTAAAAGTCCCAATCCATAACGACTGTTTCTATCCAATTCAACGGGTGGGAAAAAGTCTGCACTCAAGACACTCGTCCCGACAGCTTGTAGTTCGAACTTCCGTGACATGACTGATACATTTTATGGATTTCACTTCAATTTATTGTTGTCTACAACACACTCGGGACAACCTACGCTTTTTCGGAGATGGTTCATCAATATCCATTTCATTTTTATTAGCACCAATATTCATATCCTTTATATTGCAATAACAGCAGAATATTTTTCGAGGTATAGGACCATCATTCACATCAGAATCTGAAACGCTTTCGCCGTCAAGATTGTGGTGGTCATTGCAATATCTATATTTCATTATATCAACATCATCTTGTAGACTTTTAGGTAACTTTTCCCAAACAGAAGCAATCTCATGTGCAGCGCATGCGAGTATCACTTCCTTCGGCATATTTGCAAGCATCACTCGATCCATTCTTGTCAAGGTCCGATATTTTGAATACATTTTGAGTGATAATCCCATCGTCCTAATAGCCTCTCGAGTCATTGCTGGAGTTTTATCCATTCTATAATAATTCAGAGAGAAACTTCAGGCACAAGTGACCGCAGAAAACTGTGTTGAACTTCTGCTGGCGATCATAGTTATATAGAATTTTCACTTTCGAACATTTCTGGAAGTATTGAATCAACTCTATTGGTGGGGGTAGATTTCCAAAACTATCAAAGTATGTAATGTCTTTCCCACATTTGCTGTATGCCACCCAATGTGTTCCCGATCCTCTTATTCCATCTAAATTGACAATGGCGGTCTCGCGGTGTCGTGGACCTCTAGTGGGTAATGTATCACGCATGAAAATACCGCGAAAGTATGGAATTTTCATTTTCTTGGCATAATAAGTGAGATCGATGTCGGTGAGAGGTTTTCGAGGTAGGGAATCAACTAGTTTTTTGGATTGTATGGTTTCAAATAGAGTCCGAGTCCTTTACGGTAAGGTTTAAGGTATATACCACTACCACTTTTACCCAATGCCACACTTTCCATTTTCCTATTATGACGATTCGCTTCGATCAGGGCGGTTCTGCTTGCTTTTGCTGAATTCACAGCTCTGGTGATGCCTGCAACAGCACCAGCTAAACTTCCGAGCGCAGACAATCCAGCAAAAATTGGTATCAATGGTAGAATCCCTCCGACTTTAGGTATTGGAATTATGCGAGGCGTGCGGATCGTTTTCTTTCCACCGGCAGCTTTGAGGTATTTACGTGCTGCATGCAATGCCACTACGGTGGCTTTTTTCAAATTATTCGTCACAAATTGCTCACCCCCAGCTTTTTTCAGTACATTCCGCACTTTATGAACCACCCCAGAACCAAAGGCGATTTTTATGAGATTATTTTTCTTCTTCTTCGGTTGATTTCTCTTCTTTTTCTTCGGTTGATTCCTCTTCTTTGTCTTCACAGTAGTACTACTACAACCCATACCGAAACGTCTCTTTGATTTCATAATGTTGGTAACGAGTAGGGCAGCTATTCTTTCCTTAATACCAGCGTCCTTCGATTTAACCCTGTTCCAAGCTGCGTATTCGAGTTCTTTGTCTGCTCTATGTCTCGCTGTGAGATCAGTTAGATGATTCAAATATTGAATATCGTGTTGTTTGCATGCAATATCCAATTTATTGATTCCAGGATCTTTGCGGGCTAAACGTTTTTCCAATTTTGTACCGGGTCCACAATACTGATATCCTCCGGGTAAATGTAATTCGAACGGCAATTTGTTTATTAAATTATTAACGAATCCACGACCGCTTTTTCTGCATCCACTACGAACACATCCGTATCGTTTGATGGTACTCATTTAAATGAAATGTTCACAGCATATCATCGCTTACATAGTCTCCAACCACGGTACGATGCGCATTGTGAAGCAGAAAGAAAAGTTTGCTGTAGATAATCTAGATGAAAAATTCGGTTGTGGATTGAATGGACAGAAAGTGTTGCGGCATGGTCCACTACTTCCATCATCTGTTCGAGGACTCATTATCGGACCATCGAATTGTGGAAAGACGAATGCCATGATCTCTCTTTTAACACATCCACAAGGACTGCGATTCACAAATGTTTATCTCTATTCGAAATCACTCAATCAACCCAAATATCAATTCCTACGAAATGTATTGGAACCCATCAAGGGGTTGGGATTTTATACATTCAGTAATAATGCAGAAATAGTGGAACCATCCGATGCCAAACCAAATTCTGTTTTCATTTTCGATGATGTAATATGTGAAAAACAGGATATTATAAGATCATATTTCTGTATGGGACGTCATAAAGATGTTGACTGTTTTTATCTTGCTCAAACATATTCACGAGTGCCCAAACAGTTAGTGCGAGATAATACCAACTTTATCGTAATGTTCAAGCAAGATGAAACGAATCTACACCATATTTATTCGGATCACGTGTCACCCGATGTAACATTTAAGCAATTCCAATTGATGTGTGTTAAATGTTGGGAGGATCAATATGGATTTTTGGTCATTGATAAGGATAGAAAAATGCATGAAGGTAGATATCGCATGGGGTTCGATAGTTTTATATATCCATGATAATACAATACGCATTCAATCGATCGCTGAATTGCATAGAGGTTACTTCAGTGTATTCTCTCTCTTGTGAAGCAAAATGAAGACAAAAAATGATAAAGTAGTTGAAGATAAAAACAATGAATTGAATTTGAAACGCCAACTTGTTGAGACAACAGAAGCTGTACGGCAGAAATTTAACTCTATCAAGAGTGGACTTATTGAAAATCGAATGGCGCTTGAAAAACTCTATGATCCCATAATGAAGCCATTAAATGTTCTTTCTTCAGCTGCTGCTACCACGAAACCACAGCCACCACAGCCGACGTTTTCGATGAAGCAAGTGAATTCTCAGTCTACTCCAATAAAAGTTAGGAGTACTTCAGTGGGAAATAATTCATCATATAGTAGTGAATTATCATCTGTTGACAGTGAGACAGATACCATCAAAGAATTCGGAAAAGATGAAAAGTCCGTATTTGATAATTTTGAAGACAATACTGGAGATGTTTTGAAAAGACATTTGGAAAATGTCAAAACTAAGAATGCAGCTTATGACAGAATATTTGGCATACGGTTAGATCCTACTACACAAAAACTGAAAATGGGGAGTCACAATGTACGTTTCAGTGATGGAAATATATTATTTTGGAACAAAAATAAAACACGAACACATGAATTCCCAAGTAGTCTGGAGTTAAACAACATGATTTTTTTGAAAAACCCACCTGAAGTTGATGATGATGATGAAGTTCGTCATACATATGCTAAAATATTGAGGCTAACAAATGCACCTTACAAACAACATCTACTGCGAAATGGTTTCAAACACCCGAAATCTAAAAAATTCCGTGAAGTTATTAAACCTATACTAAACTTATCACATTATCAGACGACCAGAAGTAGGACAAAAAAAGGTGAAGGGTTCCATCGAAAGAAAATGCAGAAAATGTATGATCCCAAACCTGCGAATTATGTTTACTGGAATTCACCCAAGGAGTTAGTCGCTCGTTTGCGGCTATTGATATCTTCAAAGTCAGCTGGACACACTGGACATGATAATGAAATAATTTCCATAATTGAAGAATTACGTGAGGAAGGTATAATAATCTAATACATCAGCAAAAATGATCAGTTTGTTCTCATTATATGATGCCGTAACATTGTCAAATTGTTTGTCTGAATGAAAACAAATAAGTGATTGCGAGGAGATGGATAATGAAATAAGTGATGTCAAACGACAAGTTGTCAATGAGTTACATAAGCCGGCAAGACGTAATTTCATCAGAAGAACCACCACCGTCAAAGGTTTTGCAGATCTGTGGCAAATAGATCTTGCCGAATTACAACCTTATGCTAAACATAACAAAGGATATCGATATGTTCTTGTGGTCATTGATTGCTACTCGAAATATCTATGGACGAAGCCGATTAAAAATAAAACAGGTAGTGCTGTAACCAATGCAATGGAAGATGTGCTGAAAGAAGCCAACTATTCCCCGAAACATCTACAAAGCGATCAAGGATCAGAATTTTTCAATAGTTCTTTTTCATTTTTGATGCGAAAATATAAGATCAACCATTATTCAACATTCAGCACCATGAAGGCGGCCATAGCTGAAAGAGTAATTCGAACAATAAAGACGTGGCTTTATAGAGAATTTTCAGCGATGGGACACAACAAATGGTTGAATATTCTTCCAATCATAACAAGCAAATATAACAATAAGGTGCATCGTACAATTGGTATGAAACCAATCGATGTTATGCCAGCAACAAAACTGAAATTCAAAAGTTCCAAAGTAATCCCTCGAAGAAAACAAAGTATTTCCAAATTTCGAATGAATGATATTGTACGTATAAGCAAGTACAAGAATATTTTCGAAAAGGGTTACACTGCCAATTACACAACAGAACTATTCAAAATTGTTAAAATTAACCAAACATACCCCATAACTTATATTCTTGAAGACATGGATGGGAGCCCGATTAGAGGATGTTTTTATGGAGAAGAATTATTGATAACGCAAAATCCTGACGTATACCTAGTTGAAAAAGTGTTGAGGAGGAAAGGAAATAAACTATACATTAAGTGGTTAGGCCTTCCAAGCGGAAAGAATTCATGGTTACACAAAAGTGCTATGGTTTAATATTTGAATGAAATTGTATTACTTATTATTCTCACTAAGCTGTAAGATTATTAATAAACTATAGAAAATATAGAACTATTTTTGAGTTTTTTTTCAAAATGAATAAATCATGAAGTGGTGAACGTTGCCCCAACCAAACGCAACGCCCAGTGTATGCCAAAACCGAAATAATCTGCATACTCCTCCCCACTTCATAGATTTTTGAAAAAGTCTTTCATTTCAACTCACAACATTGATAACATTTCATAATCCTCAGAGCTAATCACTATCAGATTGGAATGCGTGATCAAACTCTTTTCGCCACTTATCACGTACAGATGCTACCATATCAAAAAGTTTAGTGGACTCCTGAAGCTCAATCTCAGCTTGCATTTTCAAACAAAGGGTGGACTGATTCTTCTGTGTGATTTTGAAACGGAGTTTATCTGCATCTTCACACATTTTGATCAGTTCAGCCTTCGATGATACAATCTTTGCATCGAGCTTCTGAAGAACCACCTCGTCGTCCATGCTACCTCTTCGAACATCGTCATCGCATTTGAGCAGATGTGTGTTTGTTCCAAAATAATATATTTCCATCACTGAAACGTACATTGTGACTCCCCATTTTCAGTTTTTGTGTAGTAGGATCTAACCGTATGCCAAATATTCTGTCATAAGCTGCATTCTTAGTTTTGACATTTTCCAAATGTCTTTTCAAAACATCTCCAGTATTGTCTTCAAAATTATCAAATACGGACTTTTCATCTTTTCCGAATTCTTTGATGGTATCTGTCTCACTGTCAACAGATGATAATTCACTACTATATGATGAATTATTTCCCACTGAAGTACTCCTAACTTTTATTGGAGTAGACTGAGAATTCACTTGCTTCATCGAAAACGTCGGCTGTGGTGGCTGTGGTTTCGTGGTAGCAGCAGCTGAAGAAAGAACATTTAATGGCTTCATTATGGGATCATAGAGTTTTTCAAGCGCCATTCGATTTTCAATAAGTCCACTCTTGATAGAGTTAAATTTCTGCCGTACAGCTTCTGTTGTCTCAACAAGTTGGCGTTTCAAATTCAATTCATTGTTTTTATCTTCAACTACTTTATCATTTTTTGTCTTCATTTTGCTTCACAAGAGAGAGAATACACTGAAGTAACCTCTATGCAATTCAGCGATCGATTGAATGCGTATTGTATTATCATGGATATATAAAACTATCGAACCCCATGCGATATCTACCTTCATGCATTTTTCTATCCTTATCAATGACCAAAAATCCATATTGATCCTCCCAACATTTAACACACATCAATTGGAATTGCTTAAATGTTACATCGGGTGACACGTGATCCGAATAAATATGGTGTAGATTCGTTTCATCTTGCTTGAACATTACGATAAAGTTGGTATTATCTCGCACTAACTGTTTGGGCACTCGTGAATATGTTTGAGCAAGATAAAAACAGTCAACATCTTTATGACGTCCCATACAGAAATATGATCTTATAATATCCTGTTTTTCACATATTACATCATCGAAAATGAAAACAGAATTTGGTTTGGCATCGGATGGTTCCACTATTTCTGCATTATTACTGAATGTATAAAATCCCAACCCCTTGATGGGTTCCAATACATTTCGTAGGAATTGATATTTGGGTTGATTGAGTGATTTCGAATAGAGATAAACATTTGTGAATCGCAGTCCTTGTGGATGTGTTAAAAGAGAGATCATGGCATTCGTCTTTCCACAATTCGATGGTCCGATAATGAGTCCTCGAACAGATGATGGAAGTAGTGGACCATGCCGCAACACTTTCTGTCCATTCAATCCACAACCGAATTTTTCATCTAGATTATCTACAGCAAACTTTTCTTTCTGCTTCACAATGCGCATCGTACCGTGGTTGGAGACTATGTAAGCGATGATATGCTGTGAACATTTCATTTAAATGAGTACCATCAAACGATACGGATGTGTTCGTAGTGGATGCAGAAAAAGCGGTCGTGGATTCGTTAATAATTTAATAAACAAATTGCCGTTCGAATTACATTTACCCGGAGGATATCAGTATTGTGGACCCGGTACAAAATTGGAAAAACGTTTAGCCCGCAAAGATCCTGGAATCAATAAATTGGATATTGCATGCAAACAACACGATATTCAATATTTGAATCATCTAACTGATCTCACAGCGAGACATAGAGCAGACAAAGAACTCGAATACGCAGCTTGGAACAGGGTTAAATCGAAGGACGCTGGTATTAAGGAAAGAATAGCTGCCCTACTCGTTACCAACATTATGAAATCAAAGAGACGTTTCGGTATGGGTTGTAGTAGTACTACTGTGAAGACAAAGAAGAGGAATCAACCGAAGAAAAAGAAGAGAAATCAACCGAAGAAGAAGAAAAATAATCTCATAAAAATCGCCTTTGGTTCTGGGGTGGTTCATAAAGTGCGGAATGTACTGAAAAAAGCTGGGGGTGAGCAATTTGTGACGAATAATTTGAAAAAAGCCACCGTAGTGGCATTGCATGCAGCACGTAAATACCTCAAAGCTGCCGGTGGAAAGAAAACGATCCGCACGCCTCGCATAATTCCAATACCTAAAGTCGGAGGGATTCTACCATTGATACCAATTTTTGCTGGATTGTCTGCGCTCGGAAGTTTAGCTGGTGCTGTTGCAGGCATCACCAGAGCTGTGAATTCAGCAAAAGCAAGCAGAACCGCCCTGATCGAAGCGAATCGTCATAATAGGAAAATGGAAAGTGTGGCATTGGGTAAAAGTGGTAGTGGTATATACCTTAAACCTTACCGTAAAGGACTCGGACTCTATTTGAAACCATACAATCCAAAAAACTAGTTGATTCCCTACCTCGAAAACCTCTCACCGACATCGATCTCACTTATTATGCCAAGAAAATGAAAATTCCATACTTTCGCGGTATTTTCATGCGTGATACATTACCCACTAGAGGTCCACGACACCGCGAGACCGCCATTGTCAATTTAGATGGAATAAGAGGATCGGGAACACATTGGGTGGCATACAGCAAATGTGGGAAAGACATTACATACTTTGATAGTTTTGGAAATCTACCCCCACCAATAGAGTTGATTCAATACTTCCAGAAATGTTCGAAAGTGAAAATTCTATATAACTATGATCGCCAGCAGAAGTTCAACACAGTTTTCTGCGGTCACTTGTGCCTGAAGTTTCTCTCTGAATTATTATAGAATGGATAAAACTCCAGCAATGACTCGAGAGGCTATTAGGACGATGGGATTATCACTCAAAATGTATTCAAAATATCGGACCTTGACAAGAATGGATCGAGTGATGCTTGCAAATATGCCGAAGGAAGTGATACTCGCATGCGCTGCACATGAGATTGCTTCTGTTTGGGAAAAGTTACCTAAAAGTCTACAAGATGATGTTGATATAATGAAATATAGATATTGCAATGACCACCACAATCTTGACGGCGAAAGCGTTTCAGATTCTGATGTGAATGATGGTCCTATACCTCGAAAAATATTCTGCTGTTATTGCAATATAAAGGATATGAATATTGGTGCTAATAAAAATGAAATGGATATTGATGAACCATCTCCGAAAAAGCGTAGGTTGTCCCGAGTGTGTTGTAGACAACAATAAATTGAAGTGAAATCCATAAAATGTATCAGTCATGTCACGGAAGTTCGAACTACAAGCTGTCGGGACGAGTGTCTTGAGTGCAGACTTTTTCCCACCCGTTGAATTGGATAGAAACAGTCGTTATGGATTGGGACTTTTAGGATTCTATGGATGCAACACAGTAAATAATATAACTGAAAAAAACAATGTGATCAGTTTTAGAATCAGTGATATAAGTTCACCAATACTTCAGAAGTACACAATTGAAATTCCATGTGGTGCCTATGAAATAGATGAGATCAATGCAGTTATTCAGAAACATATCATGTTTCGATTGTTTCATGGGAAAAATCAAAACGATACCAATGCAGATGATATATTCTACCTACATGCCAATAATAATACTTTCAAATGTGAGATGCGATCAAAATATGAAATTGATCTAACTCATCCGAATTCCATAGCAAAGATGATGGGTTTTAATTTTGATAGATTTCAACCGAATCAGATACACGAATCCTCACATCCGATAAATATAACAACTGTGAGACTAATCCGCTTAGATTGCAACATTATATCTGGTTCATACATAAACAATGAAGAATCCCACATTCTTTTTTCATTCGATATCGATGTGGAGCCTGGATTCAATCTCACAAAAGAACCACACAAGATTATATATATGCCCATCAGTCCAGAAGGTCGTCAGTTGATTCACAACATCACAGTGCGTATTTTGGATCATAATAATAATCTCATTGATTTTGGAAGTGCAGAAGAGATTGTTATAATTTTGGAATTGAAAAAAATCTAATAACTATTATGGGTTTTTGTTATAATAGACAGAATCGACAAGGATTTGAAAACATTCCACAAATAGCTAAAAAGGAAGGTTCGAATAGAAAAAGGCTCATTCCAAAAGTGTACGCTAAACAGTTAGCACACCACACTGCTCTCTCGCTGAGAGATCTCAAATTTTTGAAATCAATTGGACTGAAAGTAAGGAACAATGGTGCTCGAAACAAATAGTGAAAAGTTGAATATATTTGACGAGCCGATGCTCGATCATTCCCTCACAAGTTTACATGAGCATACATATAAACCATATGGATCACCATTGTTTAGGAATTCAGATGAAATTCGAATTGCAATCAATAATCAAGACGTTATACTTGACATTGCTGAGAGTTTCATTTATATAGAGGGTAAATTCACACCTAAAGATGAAACAAAATTATGTTATCTCTCGAATAATGCAATCGCCTTCCTTTTTGATGAAATTCGCTACGAAATGGGTGGTGAACAAGTTGCTGTGGTCAGGAAGCCGGGGATAACTTCTACAATGAAGAATATGATATCATTTGGACAATCGCATGCTAACACTTTATTGACAACTGGATGGGGACTTTCGGAAACTAAACAGGATATCTTGGATACAACTAGTCACGTATTCAGTGGTAAATTACCACTGAAATATTTGATGGGTTTCGCTGAAGATTACAACAAAAGTATCTTGAATGCCAAACAAGAAATGATTTTAATAATCGCTCGATCCTTCAAGAACTCATATATTGGTGAGGTTGATGCTGATTTGGAAATCAATAAAATTGAGTGGAAAATAAGACACATAGTGCCAGAAGATAAGCACAAGCTCAAACTTTTAAATAGAATCAACAAAAGCGGTCTGAATGCTAAAATCAAGTTGGCTTATCGCATGTGGGATCTCTATGAACTTCCATCACTACGTGGCACGTCTTCAGACATATGGGCTATCAAGACAACCAACGCCCTTGAAACACCTCGTTACATCATCATTGGATTCCAAAGCACTACCACTTCTGAAGACAGGACAAAGGACATCACTAAATTCACAACTGCTGATATCAATAACATTCGTGTGTACTTGAACTCTGAAGTATACCCATATGAAGGTTGGAATTTGGATTTCGATAAAAAACTCGATACTTCGGCTTATTATGCCTATGAGAACTTTCAACGAAGTTATTATGATAAAGATATGAGTGAACCTCTCATGGACATTGGTCAATTTCGACAAAATCCACTATTCATCATTGATTGTTCACATCAGCCGAATGCCACAAAATCATCAACTATTGATATTAAGCTCGAGTTTGAAACTAGGAAAGTCAACTTCCCAGCCAACACCAAAGTATATGCACTCATTCTGCATGATACATTTTTGACATACAATGCATTGGATGGTTCAGTTCACTGCAGATATTGATGAAGACACACACACACACACATTTTTTTCATTTTTCTTTCTTTATTCATGTAAAAGAGAAATAGGTAAATAAAACATGTGTAAAAAATTTTTATGTTTTTTTATTCAAATATCATTAGCTTAGAATTCAAATAGTCTTAGGTATGTACAAACAATCTAATATAACTTCTTCTTCATCTTCATCATAATTTTCTCCTTCTTCGATTTCACTATCATCATCATCCAGTTGGTACTTTTTGATGATGTCTTCAGGTAGGTATGGTAGGAGGCGGTGGAGAAATCTTTTCAGCTCACATTCAATCATTGCGTCGCAGAGGTGATGTAGATTGAAAGAACCATCTGTATATTTCTCGCAGAGATCCACACCCTTTTTGTAGTTCTCGTAATCACGCATACAGTGTTGGATCCTTTCTTCATCATAGCATACGCTCAGGTCATAAATGGTGGCGTGGTGAGCATCCTCGCTCAAAGCACGCAACTCAGAAGTTAACCTTTCAACGGCGGAAGAGATGTCTATG
The DNA here is from genome assembly GCA_958298965.1 of Chrysolina haemoptera. NCBI lineage: Eukaryota > Metazoa > Arthropoda > Insecta > Coleoptera > Chrysomelidae > Chrysolina > Chrysolina haemoptera. The sequence goes on from OY282584.1 coordinate 32,129,325, forward strand.
GCTTCGGTCCAGTGTTGACTTGCATACATCATCCACATTTTTCAAAAATGAAGCTATGATCAAAGAGAAATTATTGAAATAAGAATGCTACAAAAATAATCAGTACTACTCACATTAGACTTTTGATGATGTCTCCACCGAAGAGTGTGTTTAACAATGTATGAAAAGTTTTTATATTTTCCTTACAATTATCACCTATAATATAAAAGAATCAGAATTAGAAGATATGACAAGTGGAAATTATATATTACAATTATTCAGTGAGATCAAATTTGACCAACGATCTCGTTTTCATGCCGGCAAAGCTTTGTGGACTCTGACCCAAATATGCTACTGTATATTTACCACCTGATGAATTGATGCATGCTACATCATCATCGGTAAATTGTTCTGAAACGCGTTTTGGCAGCCATGTTTTGAATAATGTATCATTGCTTACATCAAGTAGTATCAATAAAATGGATTTACCAAACCGGGTAGAACAAACTGACATCGTCTTAATTGGGTAAGCTTCATTCAGTGGCAAAGATGATATTACTTTTTGCTCTAACACTTCCATCTCTTGTTTAATTATAGAATTGATTTTTTGTAAATCTACTTTTGGAACTGACATGATGATAATATATATGGAAAATATAAATAATTTTCAATAGAAAAACACACTCACTGATCTCTCTCACTGTGTAGGCACTGAATAACTTCACTACTCTTGCTGACTGCTCGACTGCTAGGTATACAACTTCTGATTTCATATCACCATACCAACTTCTTTTATAATAGATAGTGAACCACCCCCCACCACAGACTTATGAAACATGTATGATACAAAGCCCCCACCATGCGCGAGTTTGCATCGCATCGATAGAGGGCGGAGAGTAAATAGTAGTCGATGAGTCACCGCAGCGTATGGGTGTGTGACGTCAGCGCGGATCCAACCCACCCTATCGAGAGCGAGGGTGGATGCGCATAGCGTCACGCGACCCCTCCTCCCACCACCATCGCAAGGTATACATCACTGGAGAGTAATCAGAGTTCACATATCTGACTGGATCTCCGTGGTGTGCAGACGTGTTGTACCCTCTCTATACTTCGGTATAGATTTGTATGTGTACTCCACACATAAGGGTCATACACAATGGCAGAGTAAGTATACATGAAGGACATGGAAGACATTGAGGTAAGAAAAATAAATTAAGTACTTGGAAAAAGTACTTGTCCGTGTATGAAAAAAAAATCCAAGTCATTATAATCTCAATGTCAAACACAAACCCTGAACACCTCCCAACAATATACATCATGGTCAAGGCTAAGGGCAAGCCCAAGTCCTAGGTCAAGTCCTAGGTCGAGGTCATAGGTCGAGGTCATAGGTCATAGGTCAAGGTCAAGGTCATGGGTCAAGGTCAAGGTCATGGGTCAAGGTCATAGGTCGAGGTCATAGGTCATAGGTCAAGGTCACTGATGACGTCATAGTGGTGGGGGGAGGCCCAGAACCGGCTCAAATCTCCTACTCACTGAGATTTGAGGGGTTTCAGTGTGTTCTTAAACAGAATCTGGTATTGTTTTTGCGATAAAAAAATTGCCTAGTAGATTTTTCCCAATTTTTCACTTTTCAATTGGTCGTAGGTAGTAAAAATCTTTGGCATATATTATAACACCATCATTTCGATTATATTTCGACTCATTATAATAAATTGAATAATTTGAAATGTGAAAATCACTCACTATGGTTTAGACTCTGTAACTTATATCACATAGCGATAGCGAAACAAAGCATATGCTATCTCTTTATGGTACACTAGAGTACCAGCATTCTGAGAGAATAATTATATCAATATGAACGTATTTTTCTCCTGTGTATACCATGAGTTCGTCAATATTTTTTTCATGCATCTGATATTAAAGTGAAATATACCAACTTTCAGCTTTTTGTAATCTTTTGACCTTGAACACATTCGCGCATTGTTAAAAAAAAAACGTTTTTACATCTTTTTGGTTATCCAAAAGTTCTAAGAATTCTATTATTGCAGTTTATTTCAACACAAAACTAAAAAAGGTGGATGATTTGTAGCAGAATGAATAAAAGAAAATGAAATGTATTTGTACAACTTCCATTATTTATATTGTTAACAGTTTATAAAACAGATTGATTTGCAAAGACTTTCTTGAATTCTATGGATTTTATTACTGATGTTAACGTATATTTTGTTCGTTTCGGTCCAGAAGTCTCTAATGGATGTTTTGCCTTGGATAGCATTTCGGCTCTCAGATTAGTAAGATCCTCCCAAATGATACCAGTTCCTTTTAGAGTTTTTTTTCTTTTTCTGATTTCATTGTTTTTGAGTCTCACAAATATGCCTCTTGCTTTTGTTCCTTCCTGTTTTCTTCCAATTCTGTACCAAAGTTCTATATGATTGTTTGACATATTCATTTCCATATTTCCGATGATGAATCAAATCGAATCTGATATCTTCAATGGCTTTTTCATTATAATTAAATACTCTCAATCTTTTCTTTTTGGCTTTCTGTTCAAGAAAATCGCACATTCATTCCATAACCTCCTTTTCATTTAGGATACTTTCCATTTGATCACACAGTGAGACTAATTTGTGTTTGTGAACATTTTTTATTTCATATAGCTCATGTTTCAAATCACGAGACGATAGCTCGAATGGTATAGCGCGGGGGTCATCGATATCTCGAGCCAAGCTACGCTATGTGAAGTAATGGTTTGGATGGAGACTTACGGACGACCCCCTTTCGAGATATCTTCTCGGATCGTGCTAGGAATCGCACGTTAAAAGATAAGACCTCGTTAATCCTCTCACAAGTTTCGACTTTTGAGGGCTGCCGTTCGTAGGTGGGCGACAGCAGGTTAACGGAAAAAACAATTTTAAACATTAAATTATCATCATTTTCCGATTGTTTTAATAAATAAGATCTTTGAGACACTTATTCATACCGTTATTAACTGCACTTTTTATTTCTTCAGTTATTTCCCGTGTAAGCACCATTTTTCAGATTATAACTTCACAAGTAGATATATCACACCCGTACCATTGCACTCTTACTCATATTTATTCAAATCACTTCTAGAATGATAAGGTTTTGTCACCGAATTTTTGCAGTCATATCTGTAATCACCAACTATTTCAGGTGGTAAACGCCGGGCTGTTGCCTCTATGGCAGTGACCATTTCAAGAGTTTGTATAACTTCGGAAGTTCAATCCCTTCTCTTAAACAAGTTTCTCAGGTGTATCTAAAATTCTAGAGGATAAATTGATTACAGTTCTTCCAGCAAATGTTTTGGCGTTTCTGGTGTTATTTGGGTGTTGTTTTGTGTCTTCTATAATAGTTTTTTGAATTTTTTCTCGTATATTTTATTTTTGTTTCGATTGAATAAATAATAGGAATTTTGAACAATTGAAGTAATTTTGTATCATATCTTGTTTCATGAACTGCTCCAAGTTATTAATTGAATATTCTAAATTTACATTGTTCTTTCTGTGAAATTGAATTTTTTCTCTTACCATTGTGTGGCCTGCCTTCCAATTATTCTTTTTCATTATTGGCTATCATATCAAAATTTAAGTATCTTAAAACATTTATGGACCTAAAAATTCTCAACATTCTTTATTTTTCATTAATACAATTTCAATTGAATTATGGGATTATGGCTTGGGGAGGAGTCGTGATATCCCACCTCAGAAATCTTGAGGTTCTCCAGAAATGGTTTTTGAAAATCATATATAGGAAGTGTTATTCATATCCAAGTGAAAATTTGTACAGGGAAACAAAGAAAATAGCTATAAGACAATTATTTGGATACAACATAATGGTTTATATCCATAAACATAAATCGAATATAAATTTCAATCATATATATATAAAACAAGGAATAAAAATAATATCACAGTAAAAAATAAAGTTAAAACAACAAGGTCTTTGAAAAATTTTAAATACTTATTGCCATTCTACTACGATTTGATTTCAAAACATAATAGAAATGAACAAGTCATTATGTCAATATGTAATGGTTTTCTCCACTTAGAAATAGAGGTTAGTAACTCTGTTAATAAGAGGAGTTGGCAACACTTGTTAGCGGACGACAGTGTTTGTAGCAGTCTAGCAGTTGTTGTAGTAGGGAGTATGAAAGATGATGGTCGATGTAAATGCTAGTTTATTCTTATAGCTATAAAGCTTTATTTTCAAACCACTAAAATGTGTACATATTATTGTAAATAAATGTATATAGAGGAATGGTGTCCATTCAATCAACACTACGAAAATAACAGGTTATGGCCTATGGGCCCAGAAGGCAGAATCCAAGAAGTAACAAAAATTGGAAGACGATAAATCTCAACAAGAAAAAATGGCGATGGCGGCAAACAGCAGAAACACGTTGAACATTGACCCACTCACTGGGAGAAATTATCACACGTGGAAATTCAGAATGGAAGTGATACTTACAGAAAAAGAGTTAGTAGAATGTATACCGCCGAAATTCGAGAAAGAAGATTATCTGGAAGTAGCGAAGTTAAAAGCGGCAGAAGAAAGAGACAAGTGCAAACCATTAATTGTGCAATGCGTAGATGACGACCAATTGGATTTGATCAGAGATAAAACTACAGCTTTTGAAATGTGGACAAATTTAGAGGAAATATATGAAAAAAATGGTTTGCCAGGCCAGTTCGTACTAAGTTAGTACTTAGTACTAAGAAATTTATATCAACAAGAATGGAAGAAAATCAGAACTTGGAAGAATTCTTGAAAGACTACGATGAATTGATTAGACAGTTGAAAGCCACTGGTGCAGAAGTGGGTGAACAAGACATTATTTGCACATTGTTGATGGCAATGCCAAAATCTTTCCAAACAGTAGTATCAATCATTGAAAATGCCCCAACTTAAGTAAAAACCAAATTGAGATCTGAAGTTGAACGTAGCGAAGCCACTAGTAGGAACATGAGTAGGACGTTACAAAATGACAGTAAATCAGCTGTATTTTTTGTGAACAAACAAATTACTTGCTTTCGATGTGGTGATATTGTGCATTATAAGAGAAACTGCTATTATAATAATGTCTCTTGTAATAGAAATAACCAAGGAACGGAGATGCATCAAAATACGTCAACCTATAGTAACAGGGGTAGAGGTAGAGGAACGTATAACAGAGAGGCATTTGGCAGAGGACGAAAAGGTAGGACGAACTATGGATGAAATATGAACTTTAGGTGAAATGATGATAATATACAGGAAAGAAGAGGAATATAGTTGTTTGAAATGCGAATTAACAAATCAATGTAGACTCTTCTTGAAATAATGTTTTCTGAATCTTTTGTTTTACTGTTGAGAAGCACAAAGATCATATTTTGACAAGTTCGTGTTTTTGGCATTTCCATAAAAAAGAACCTGGTGCCCATATATATTTTTCTTAGCATATTTTTTTTATATATTTTCGATTTTTGTATATTTGTCAAAAGATCTATCTTTCACAATAGCAGATAACGATACCCACGACCCCCCGTAACAGTATTATGTGGAAAATCAGGAAGAGAATGTAAATGAGGGAAGTATTTGCTTCATGACTCATTTAAATGACTACACGATTGTAAATAAAAATGATTCATGTTTCTTTATTGATTCAGGTAGCACTGATCATTTAATTAACGATAAAAAGTACTTCCAGGACTTGTTGATGTTAGATAAACCTATTAAGATTGCTATTGCAAAAAAGAGAATTGTTTAGAAGCTATAGGGGTAGGAAATGTACATGTAGGAAGTAAGGTAAAAAATAATGAAATTTCTTACATTATAAAAACGCACTTTATGTTCCCATTTTGCGAAAAAATTTGTTGTTAGTCAAAAGGTTAGAAACAGCGGGAATTAAAGTTGTGTTTGAAAGTGGAAAATTACGTTTATATTTAGGAAACAGATTAATGGGGATAGGACACAGAAACAACGTATATGAAATACATTTTTAGGCATTTTTAGGGTAAATATTCAAAATGAAGAAAAGCAATTAAATTCATGGCATAAAAGATTGGGTCATATATGCAATGCAAATTTAGATAAACTGATTAAAAATAATATGGTTACAGGAATAAATAATGTAAAAGTTGGTAAAATTGAATTCTGTGAGTCCTGCGTTATTGGAAAAATGAATCGATTGAAATTTGGTGCTCGTACTAAACCTAAGAGATTATTAGAAATCATACAAACAGATGTAGCAGGTCCTGTTGATCCATTGTCCCATGAAAATGGCAAATATTTTGTCACGTTTATTGATGATTTTTCAAATTTTGTCTATGTAAATATAATAAAAAATAAAAGTGATATTTATAATTGTTTCGTAGAGTATGCTAAAATGGTACAGTCAAAATTTAATTTAAAAATTTCAGTTTTGCGATGCGATAATGATGGAGAATATGTTTCTCATGATTTTAAAGCCTTTTGTAGGAACAATGGAACTTATATAGATTATACAACACCGTATACGCCTGAGCAGAATGGCCAGGCAGAACGTTTCAATAGAAGTTTATTAGATAAAGCTCGACGCATGATTCAATAAGAAAATATGCCCAAGAATTTTTGAAGTGAGGCAATTTCAATAGCTGCTTATGTTATAAATCGAAGTCCAAGTGCACATTTAAAAAAACTCCAGCAGAGCTTTGGTATGAAGTCAAACACCTAATGTAAGTAACATAAAAGTTTTTGGGTGTGCAGCTTACTCTCACATTCCAAAACAGCTCAGAGGTAAATTTGATGAAAAATCTCAGAAATGTATTATGATAGGATATACAACAACAGGTTATAGGTTATGGAGTTTGGACGAGCAAAAGGTTATAGTAGCTAGGGATGTAGTTTTCAATGAACATAATTTTTATTACAAGAGAAGTGTTGTGCAGGTGAATGATGACACAGAAATGGAAACAGATAAGTATATGAGTGAAAATGAACCTGAAAGAACAGAAGACATGCAAATGGAGTTTGGTATGAATGAGAATGAAAATAAAGAATGCGAAAGAGAAAATAAAAGGAATGTAAGGTTGCCAAGTAGATATGATGAATATGAAATGTATATGGCTTTTGATGCAGTGTCGTATGTAGAGAATGTACCAGAAAAGGAAGAAGATTTGAATGGGAGATATGATGAACATTATTGGAGAAATGAGATGAACAGGGAAATAAAATCGATAAAAGAAAATAATACATGGGTAGAGGTAAAACTGTCTGAAAATGCAGAAATACTCAGTACAGAATGGGTCTTCAGTTCAAAACCATTGGAAGAAAAACAGGAAGATAAATATAAAGCAAGACTTGTTGTAAGAGGGTTTAATGATTTTAATGATATATAATATAATAATAAGGAACTTTATTGAACTGAAACAAATTCAATCCAACAGGCTATTGACCGAAGTCCTTCTGCCTATTGTTACAAATCATTCATATATAACATTATAGAAGGTTATACAGATGATATATATATATATATATATATATATATATTCACCTGTTGCAAAAATGATAACTATTAGAACCTTATTATCCTCCAGAGATGACAGTGTTTGTAGCAGTTGTTGTAGTAGGGAGTATGAAAGATGATGGTCAATGTACATGTTAATTTATTCTTATCGATATGAAGCTTTATTTTCAAACCACTAAAATGTGTACATATTATTGTAATTAAATGTATATAGAGGAACGGTGTCCATTCAATCAACACTGCGAAAATAACAATTAGTATCTTTCAAAAATCAAATTAAAACATGGATTCAAGAATCTCCTCGAAATTTATTTCATGATATCTTCCACTTCAATTAACTGAGTCAATTTGCCGTTATTATCATTTTATTCCATTTCGAAAATTTACAAAACATATGTATACACGTGTATATATCTATGTATATATAATTCTTACATGTTATTTTCTCGCAACAAGTTTTTAACTTCGCGAGTATAATTGAATCGTTTATTCACTTTTTTACAAATTGTTGTACATATTTTTAGAATTTTGAATAAACTTTATTATTATATATTATATATGGCATTTTCAAAATAAAACCTCAGGGAATGATCTTATCAACTCGACAAAGTATTTTTTGGTTAATTTGAACTAATTTTTTCAGATAGGCAAATGTACGATACGTTACTGAGAAAAATTATAATTTCAAGGTAACAGTCTTGTGAACGAAGTAATTTATCGAGCAAATTATTCAATTTGCCCTTCTACACTTGTACTGATTTCCTTAGATTTACAATTTTGCATTTTGGAAGATTGTGGAAGGTTAAATACCCAAAAAATAATGTCAAGAATCGAATTTCCTTCACAAAATCAAACTTTCAATCAATACATATTTGGTCTGTTTATCACATGCAAATTTGTCATGGTTCAGTGTAAAACAGCAGTTGTACACCCCCGTAACTTCCGTAATTTTTGCCGTAAAATTCTGAATTTTGTAAAATCGATAGATACACAAAAAGTGTACGAAATAACCTTGAAAAGATCATTTCAAGTGATAAACACTGCACGTCATCAGAACAACAATTTTACCACTAATCCATTTCGTTACTGAAAAAAAAAATTTAATTTATTCCACTTCTCATAGGAACATGTAACTTAAATAATTTTAGACGTAGAACTGTGGAATTTACAGTAATGATAAAATAGAAATGTTCTGTTCTACGTAAAAAATTACGAAATTGCAGGAATGTTATTTATACCATGAGAAGTGATACAAAAGAGGGTATAGTCTTTCTAATATCAATTGCAGAACTTAAAAACTCCTTGGAAACACATAGCGGCAAATTTGTTTGATCTGCCATAATCGGGGATGTGTACCTCATTTTATGAATTTATTATTTTAATTAATACATTTATATTATATACCAGAAAGTATTCGTTAAAAGGCAAACGAATCATTATAATTGGACGGCATTGACGCCGTTGTTTAGCCAGATACACTTAATAGTAGCGTACCCCATTCGATTTTTTTTTCTTGGAAACCGAAGGGACTAGGCCCACATATAAGGGGGTTTCTAGGTATCGATAGAATTTGCTGAAATTTCAGTATGTTACACCAAATATATATTGCATGCTACGAGACCACGATAGCAATCGCTTTAGTTGATATACAGAGTGCAATCAAAATTATAATGGGATTTCTAGGTATCGACAGAATTTGCTGATAACTCAGTATGTTATACCAAAGGTATATGAGATTGATAAATGCATTCTGCGCGACCAAGATAGCAATTGCATCAGTTGATATACAGGGTGTAATAGAAAATATAAGTAGGTTTCTAGACATCGATAGAATTAGCTGAAATCTTAATATATTACACAGCTGATGTATTGGATTGACAATTACATTCTATGCAATCATGATACCAATTGCCTCAGTTGATAAACATGGTGTAATAAGCGATTTTGATATGATGACTTGTAATGTGATTATTAAGATCATACATAAAGCAAAATTGACAAAATAAAGGAATGTCTTTTAATGGTAGCTCTCCATTGCGATTTTTCGAAAAACTGCTGACCAGAGAAACAAATATTAGAATATAACTATAAAACAATTCAGTTTGATGAATAATACACTTGAAAAATGGAATCGAAATAGAATTCCAATATACAGCTTGATTTATAAGTTGATACTTTTTTTAACTATGTATAGAACTGGTTAAAATAACCAACTTTTTCAAATAACCTTTTTTTCAGAAAAAATAAGCGAGATAAAAAAAGTAAATATGTGTATCAAGACGTATCTAGTCTGTTTATGTTTAGTTTTTTGCCCACAGAGAGCAAATCGTTGTACTGAAGTTAATGGTGACAACTTTGAACACCAATTGAATAATTATGGCTGGATCAACATACAAAATTGAATATGTATACCTCAATTGACCGGTACAATGTTAATTTCATCAATTTTCAAGAAATGTATCAATGAAATGAAGAAAAAATTGGTATTGAGGAAAGTCTGGTGATGCCAAAGATCATAGCCTAGGCAACAATGTGAAAAAGTACTCACATCCTAGTATTCATTTACTCAAAAATTGAATAGTTGACTCCTATTTGGTAAAATTCATTTTATTTTTTCATTCTCATTAAGGTAATCCAGTTTGAAATCATAGTCCACAGATTCAATGAAATATCTTCACTGGATACGTCCAATCAGGGGGCTGATTTCTATTTTTCCTATGATCGTGCAAAAAATGTTATGTGCGCTCAATTCCTACTGTTTCAATAAAATAGCTTCACCGGAAACTCTTAGTAATTGTTAATAATAATAACCTGATTTTCACACATTTCTATCCCGTCGTGGATTGCCATGAGAAAACGAAATATTTTTATAATATTTAATAATAATAAATGCTTTTATTGGTGTAGTAATAAAATACATCCAAAAGATAGAGTTAGCGCTTTCTCATACTAGATGAGAAAGTACTCTCTTACACACATTTGCATTTGAAAACTTTAGTGTTATTGCTAGTCAAGTATATGAGAACAATAAAGTGCATTTTGAAAGAGTGCCGTTCGAATAGATAATGGTAAACTGTTACATAAGTAACACGACGAGTCGTGTTTTTCATAGATAGATGGAAGAGAATATCAACCTTAGAAGAAATGAGGTAGCTTTATTATATTACAGACTATACGATTTGGATTGAATAATGCAGTAATTACTCCTGATTCCAAAATATGTTTGGCTTGTAACAACAGATTTGTGCAAGTAATGGAAACAGGAGGTAACAGTTGCAATTCGTAGGGAAGTACTAATACAAAGATTTGGGAAATGTTTTATATGTGTCCGTAATTGTAGAATTAGATCAGAATTGAATGCTCGCATAGATTTTTATGTAAAGTAACAAATAGTCATTACATGAGATACCAAATGTTGTATAGGGCATTCAAATATCAATTGTAAATCTAAAATACGTTAGGTGTAACATACTCAAATCAATTCTATCGATACCTAGCAACCCGTTTTTATTTTCTATTACACCCTGTACATCAACTAATGCAACTGGTATCGTGACCACGCAGAATGTATCAAATATCAGTTATAACATACTAAACTCAGCAAATTCCATCGACGTCTATAGAAACCCTCTTATATTTTCTATAACACTCTGTATATCAACTAATACACGTGCTATCGTGGTCGCGTAGAATGCATTCATCGATCTCAGGTATAAAATAACAAGATTTCATGAAATTCAATCGATACCTGAAAACCCCTTTATTTTTTATATTACACTCTGTATATCAACTAATGCAATTGTTATCGTGGTCGCATAGTATGCAATTATCAATGTGATATACCTTTGGTGTAACATACTAAAATTTCAGCAAATTCTATCGATACCTAGAATCCCTCTTATGTGTGCCTAGTCCTTTCAAAGCAGAAACCACTAAGGAAAATAAATTATTTGCAAATTAAACAAAACCATTAAGTTAAATAAATTCTTTACAATTAAAACAAAAGAAAAGAAACGTTTTCATTCCAAATTATCTTCAAAAATCATCATGCCAGTCAAAATCGTCTGAACTAGAGCGATTATTTGGTTGAATTATATAAAATGGGTTGTAAAAGGGGTAATACCACATACTTATCTTCTTTGATAACATGTTCAACACAGTTTTTCCAAAGCTCTTAGCGGCATGCTGCTAGAACTTTATTTGCAAGTTCTACAACCTCTTCACTCAGTTCTGGAGACTGATTATATTTTCGTAATTCTGATTTTACGTTTGCCCATATTCACTCTATAGGGTTAAATATACAATAGTAAGGAGGTAGTCTGGGAGAGTATGACCCTGCTCTTTGCACAGCTTGTTAATATATTTTCTCTAACTTTAGAACTTCAAAAACAGTAAGCAATTCTTTGTTTGTTGGGCCATTTTTCCGATCACTTGCAGGTATCATAAATGCAATGAGCTTTGTTACTGCTACTATTTGGTATCTTAAGGAGTTGCCGCGAGTGGTCGATGCGTTGTCCGTAAAGATTACTGACTGTGGTGGAATGTTAGCTAAAAGCTGTTCATTAAACCACTTTTCAAATAATTCTGCTGTATTCTGCTGACATATCTTCATGCTAATCTGCAGCACAGTGTTCATTTTTTTTGCCGATAATAATAAAGTATTAAGCACGAAACCGTCTTTGCTCTTAGCGTGTACTATTGTAATGCGTTTCCCTTCAGAACATGGTCCATTCAAACAGCAATTTTCATTTACTTCTGTCAAACCAACCGAAATTTACCACATTGTTTGTCAAACCATGTTTCATCTAGTTAAATTATGTGTCTATTAGAACTTCTGTAGTCTTTTATTTGATGCAAATAATCTTGTCGCCATTCAACTATCCTTGATGATTTGATGTTCGAATTTATTTCGGAAACGATGTGGTTTGGTAATGACATGGCGGTTCTGAATACGAATTAAAAGACATTTTCAATGTAATTTGCCTCCTATTACGATTTTTTGGAATTGTCGGTGATTTCGTCCCTAATGAGGTGCAGTGTATATTACTGAAATGATTCATCAGCAGTAATTTTGTACATTTTAGGTATATTCATGGATTCTATAAAATTCAGAGTTCTACTTCAAATATTAGGGGAATGTTTTCTTGAGAAGTGAGACACACTGTACACAGTGCGGCTTTTTATAGTCCCCCTTTTTAACTTTTGAAGGGTTCGACGTACAAAACATACAAAAAAAAACGTTTGGAGCCGATACTACTTTTTGAAATATAAAATATGGTGATTGCTCAACAGGTGGCGCGGGGGGCACATCAACTCAAAAATTTTAAATGGCATTGGGGGGGGGGGCAAGTGTCGCATCGTTGAAAAAGATAATTCAATTCTCTTTACAGCCATTTAAATATTTTTGGGTTTAACTAATATTTTTTTGCAATTCAAAATCGAAATATCAAATATAAATGTGAATCTGAATACTACTCACCTCGATAAATCTGAACGGTTTGATGTGGAAAGGGCATTTCCGATACTACTTTTTGAGAGAAGAAACATTGCAATTACTCGACAGATGGCGCTGGGAGAGCATCAACTTGAAAATTTCGAAAGGCATAAAAATCGAAATTGGGAAAAAATGTATTACCGAATTCCAAAAATATTTAGATGATTGTTAAGAGAATTGAAATATCTTTTCAACAATGTGACACTTGACCCTTCCAGCTATTTGAAATTTTTTAATTGATGTGCCCCCGCGCCCCCTGTCGAGCAATCGCCATATTTTTTATTCCAAAAAGTAGTATCGGTGATACCCCCCAAACTTTTTTTTTGTTTGTAGGTCGAACAGTTCAAAAGTTAAGAAGATCACGAAATTATTTCCACATTCCACTGGTGGCAAAGAGTAATACACAAACATCCGAATTTTTCAAAGTCCTGAAGAGATTCAATCAGCTGCCCCTAGAAATCAAATCCTTAAAATCCTTGAACAATTTCAAACATAATTTAAAAATTTTTCTTTGCTCTCCTAATGCTGGAGCTTAAAAAATAATTTTTCTTCGTAATCTTATTCAAATATTCTGCACAGGCAAACTTATGTTTCTCCCTTCTCTTCACCTGATTTTAATGTGTACTTTTTAAGAGTGACATGTCTATTATTAGTTTTATTTATATGACCAAATTTTAAAGTGTATTAGTTTATATAACTAAATAAAAGAATTATATATACCGGGTGTCCACGGAAAGTGGCTGGGTGTTTTATAAGAGCGGGACGACTCTGAGACGAGTTTTTTTAAATGGAACACCCAGTATTGTTTATTCGGAATTTATTCCGCCGAGGTTTACCTTCACATCGCTGTAAAACAACTTGGAATCAGTTACGGCGTTGCCAAGTTATAATTGATAAATCTATTTTTACCACTATTGAAGAGTCATGTTGAATTGGGCATGGTATATTCTTTTATTCAAATTTTGAAAACATTTTTGGCATACGGTAGTAGCAAGGTCTCACGTATACCAATCCAGTAATTTTGCGACATGTTGCATTTAGAATTTTGCAAGATTCAGATGACATTCATTACAATTTTTCAAATGGAACACCCTGTATTTTTCTTCACAAATTTATTTCGACATCTTTCGCCTTTTTATCGCTGAAAATAAAAAATCAAAATCGGTTGCGGCGTTGTCAAGTTATGAATAATTTCCTTATTTTTACTACTATTTTGGGGTAATTTGTACGTCATAGTTCTTTCAGTTACTTGTATTGTGGAAATATTGCGTTGCTACGGTATAATCAAATTTCTTCATTGACCATTCATATATTTTTTTACAATGGGAACATTTACAGGCTCTCCAAGTTTGAATTTTAAAACAAACAGAGTGGGTTTTGACAAATTGATCCAAAATGCTACTTTCACAGATTTTTTGCAGACTATGAATTAATTTTTCGAAATACACTTCCATTATTTATGTAATGACCTGTCAAACATCGCCACAATCAAATATATCTTGAATTTATTTAAAATTATGCTGAATTCCCTCCCGAAACCCGCGTAGTAAACAAATATTGTTTGTATCATTATGTAGAGTTTGCCTCCTTCAAGTTAAACGGAGTTTTGGATTGTGGGAATAACGACAATAAAAAAGGTCCAAATTTAAAAAAATTGTTCTTATTCTCGCAATCCAAATCTCCATTGTTTGTATTGTAGAAGTTGCCAAATAATACATATTTTATGTCGAGATGTTTTTATTCGTAGTATTCCAAATAAAAATGTTTAAGATTGAGAAAAAAGAAAAACAATTAATTGAGGAATTAAAGCAAGTGAAAAACTTATTACAGAAGTTGTTCGAAATGTCTTCCATCCTGATTGTGCGAAGGAACAGAAATCTCAGGGTTTGTGTAGGGTGGGCAAGGCTGGTATATTAATAGTCACAAGAACGTCTTGGATGTTTATTTCGGAATAACTAGGAAATATTCTCTGGTTGCACACTAAAAGAATATTTTTATTTACACAATTGTATGAAAAATAAATGTGTTTATTAATTATATTGTAATTTAACTTGGAAGCTTTAAGATTGGTTTAAGGTACGTATAATAATGAATTAAATGAAATAACGCCAATTTCTTACCTAAAAGAAGACCAGCCAGTGTCAAAAAATACTGATGAGTATTTTTTGGTAACAAATAAGCCATAAAGGTTCCCCTTTATAGAATGCAAAGTTCGAGAATGATTCGAGTTGACAAGAATAAAAATGTAAAACTCTTGTTTTCACTGATAAGGTTGTTGAAAAAACGCATAGTAAAAAGTACAAATCCAAAACGTAGTTTCAATTTCAAATAATATGGAAAAACAGCCTGGTGGCGCCATCTGTTATAAATGGTGATAACTTATGAAACGTAAATGAAAGAGTTCTGTAATTAGAATTACAGAAGAAAGTAAACATAAATACAAATAAATAGTTGAAGTTGCAGATGTCAGATGGAAAATTGACAAGTTTTATATTACTCGAGAATAGAATAAACAATGACAACAATTATAATTATTATTATAATAGGTGTGACTGCCAATGACTATTATATGGGTTAATGATATGTTTTGCTATAATTGATACAAGCCTCGAGTCGTATTTTGAAATTTTCCCTCACATTGAACAACATGATCGGTGTAATACTTCGAAAGGCATCCCGAATTCTTTCTTTCATGTCATCAATGGTGGTAGCAGGTATGCGATAAACCATAGATTTCACGTAACCCCTTAAAAAAGTCCATACTGGTCAAGTCGGGAGATCCCGCTGGCCATTGGATTGGTCCTCCCCGACCTATCCATTTTTGAGGAAAATATTGTTCAAGATGGTTCCGCACTTCTCTATGATAGTGTGCAGGTGCACCATCCAATTGAAAATACATGTCATGTTGAATCACCAGTGGAATATGGTGAAGTAAGCTGGGCAGATCATCTTGTAAAAATCGTAAAACTCTCTCCCCGGTTAAATGCTGCTCGAAGAAAAACGGCCCAATAACGTAATCATGGAATATACCTCCCCAAACATTGAGCGACCAATTATGTTAAAAGTTAGAAACTAGAACTGCATGCGGATTTTCAGTAGCATAATAGTGGAAATTATGACGATTAACAAAACTATTTCTGTGAAATGTTGATTCATCACTGAACAGCACATTTTTGAAAAATTAAGAGTTTTCTCTTATTTTGTTTCGTACCCATTGACAGAATGTAACTAGTCTTCCAAAATCATTTTCTGTAAGTTCTTGGTGGAGTTGAAGATGGTATGGATGAAATTTATGCTTTTTGAGGGACTTCGCTACTGATGATTTCTTAATATCTAAATGTTTATTTATGTCTCTAACATTTAATGTCGGATCCTCAGTTACTGATAAAGCGATTGCAAATTCATTTTCTTCTGTCAAAACAGTTTTTCCCTTGTAGATTTTTCATAATTCACACTTCCTGTGCGCTCAAATCTATCTTTCAATCTTCTGAAGCATATTTCTTGGGAGCGTCTTCTCTGAGGGAAGTTTTGGGCATATATTCTAGATGCTAACAGACAATTACCATGGCTTTCCCCTAAAGTGTACACCATGCTTATCAATTCTTCCTGAGAATAATTCATTTCAAATACTCAACACTTTAAATTTTTGAAACTGAATTAAACGAAAGTGACAACAAAACATTCATTTTTTTTTTCATGGCCAACTGGGAAGATAGGACCAGCAGAAGTACTTACTTATAGGGAATAATTTTAAAGATTTCTGCGCCACTACAGATGATGGAACCAGATATTCAATTTATAATCCATGTGTTTGTGAATATTTCAGGTATTTTTCAGAGTACAATTGTGCTCCAGTGGGTTTTTTGGGAAACTTGATGATAAATAATGGGTTGACGCTCCGAACTAAAGAATGTTACTAAAATAGAAACACTTTGAATTAGGTTCAACTGTTTGAGCAGGCCTTTAGATCACTGTTCTTAAGGCCTTCAGACCACTGTTTTAAAGGCAGACGTTGCTTTTGGCATGTTTGTTTGTTTCACATAGGTACATATTATTTAAATCATAAGTAACAAGATTACGGAATATTTCAAATTTGGACAATGCACATTTCGCAAAAATACCTGAATGATCTATGTAGAACCTCGAATGTCATGTGGCAAGCAATATTCCCACACTCAAATCAAATAAAGGAACCATGCCTTATAAGTAGTCCTGAGATAGTGATAAACATAAGGAAATTACTCATAACTTGAAAACGCCGCAACCGATTTTGATTTTTTTTTCAGCGATGAAAAGGCAAAATATGTCGAAATAAATCTGTGATGAAAAAATACAGGATGTTCCATTTGAAAAAATTCTAATGAACGTCGTCTGAATCTTACAATATTCAAAATGCAAATTTTAGCACCCTGTAAAGGATCATCTCGCAACATTTCTGGATTGGTGTACGTGAGACCGTGCTACTATTGTATGCCAAAAATATTTTCAAAATTTGGATAAATGAATATACCATGCAAAATTCAACATGACCCTTCAATGGTGGTAAAAATGGGTTTATCAATTATAACTTGGCAACGCCGCAACCAAATTCAATTTTTTTTTACAGCGATGTAGAGCTAAACCTTAGCGGAATAAATTTCGAATAAAAAATACTGGGTGTTCTATTTAAAAAAACTCGTCCCCGAGTCGTCCCGCTTTTAAACACCCAGTATTTTTGAAATAGGTACCTTTAGTAACGGAAGAAATTTGTTTTCAAAAGTTTTTCTCTAGTGATAATGGATTTTGAAATATCGAAGAATTACGCACTAAATGGACACACTATATATATATATATATATATATATATATACAGGTCGTATTTTTTATGTCGTACCACTATTGGCATCTCGAAAACGGTAAATGATACGAAGTTGGTTAAATTAGACAAAAGTTACTTATTTTAGTGAACAATGAAACGATGTTTCCAAATCGGAAGTATTACGAACCGTTTTCAAAATATACGGGGAAAACCGAAATTACCCGTTTTATTTTCTTTGCGTTGGCGCCCCTATTTTTAGGAATAGGGAAATGTGTTCGGGAAACTTTCTTATCTGTTTTGAATTTTCTTTCACGTGCCATACTTCAATTTTCAAAACGACGTTTCGTTCCTCGGGGCCACCCTCAACTCTATTTTTTCGAATACGGACTTGCATTTTTTTTTAAAGAATTTAAGTAGCCTTTATCTTACCGACTTCAGATATGTATCTTACCTGGTATTTGTTTCTACATTTCTGCCCCTATATGCCATCGCAAAGAAAAGAAAATGGGTAATTTCAGTTTTCCCCGTATATTTTGAAAACGGTTTGTAATACTTCCGATTTGGAAACATCATTTCATTGTTCACTAAAATAGGCAACTTTGTCTAATTTAACCAACTTCGTATCGTTTACCATTTTCGAGATGCCAATAGTGGTACGACATAAAAAATACGACCTGTATATATATATATATATATATATATATATATATAGGGGGAGGACTTTAAAAAGCCGCACTGTATATGTATATACACATATAAAGAGAGAAATGTATTGGGTATCACCATCAAATTGTAGACCAACCATTGACACGTATTTAAGACTATTATTGGTCAACATCAGTATGGTGTAGCCAACTGCAAAGATGTGAAACACTTGGTTACAAAGTCAGAAACAAAACGAGCCGACAATGGGAGGCTTTGTTGGAAGACAAGACATTAGTTCTTGCCTTGTAAAACCAGGCTGAGAGTAAACTTTTGTTTGGAAGAGTGCACCTACCAACTTTCATCAACATATTTTTGAATTATAAATAAAAAAAGAGCTCCCTCTATATTTCTTAAGGGTGAAAAGTGTTGAAAGAATATTTCATCAAATTACTTACTGCCCTGGCATAATATGTGAATTGGGAATATTCAAACAACAGCTTATTGCGATTGTCCTCCCACAGTCTTCGTTCTCTCCTTTTGACTATTTCTGTCTCATCCAATCTTATCCTTTTAGTTGCCCTACTTTCACCGTCACTACTTTCTTCCTCTTCTGAATTTCCCTCTTCATCAGACTGAAAACAAAGAAAATTGTATAATTCGAGGAAAGGTTAGAAAACCCACATGTTTCTCACTTCTTCTTTAAATATATCATGGAATTCGGGAACTGCCAAATCTTCTTCTGGAGTGGACAGCAACCTAACTTGACCATTACTATAAATATTACACAAATCAATAGGCCTATGGCTGTCCAAAATGAAAAATGTAATATCATCTTCTGCTTCAAGTTCTTCTACAATATCTATTGTTCCTCCGCAGTTTATCAAAATGAAGTATTTCACATCATTATAGTTTTCTCTATATGCTGCTTTGAGATCTTCTTTACCTCGGACAATGGATAGAGTATACAATATGTGTTTGTATCTCAGTAAAGATTGCAATATTTTGCAGGTACAGATACTGTCAATATCGTAATGGATTATAAGAAATATTCTCTGAAAAGAAATGTATGTAAGCCGAGTCTCAGCACAATACCATTTTTTCTTAACTTTTGTATCTGTCAAGAAAGTTGAAAGGACCCCGCACTTCTCTTAAGTATGTTGTAGTATTCGATTACCTTTGTAGGAAGCGTAAAATTAAAGTAATCCATAAACTAATGAAAGCTAAAAATCCCGAGAATATGATTGCCGTAACTCGCGAAATAATGTAATAATAATAATAATGTTTTTTTGATTGTTACACTGGAATATGAAACTGGCAAAGTTACTATTAAGGAGTGAAGCCGGCCCTGGACACCCGAAAAAATCATTATGAATGTGTGAATTCTTTTCTTAAACGACTTTGATTGTTACACTGAAGTATGAAACTGAAAGAGTTCCTAATGAGGAAGTTGAGATTTATTGCTGGAGTGAAGCTGGCCCTGGACGCCAGAAAAATTATTTCTGAACTTGTGGATTTTTTTCTTTGACGATTCTGATTATGCCAGTGAAATATGAAACTGGCAAAGATCCTATTGAGGAATTTTAAAATTTATTGCCGGAGTGAAGCCGGCCCTGGACGCCAGGAAAAATTATTTCTGAACTTGTGGATTTTTTTCTTCAACGATTCTGATTGTTATAGTAAAATATGAAACTGGCAAAGTTCCTATTAATGAAGTTGAAATTTAATCCCGGAGTGAAGAAGCCGGCCCTGGACGCCCGGAAAATCATTGTGGATGTGTGAATACTTTTCTTGAACGACTTTGATCGTTATGCCAAGAAATAATTGTTTTTGCCTAAATATGAAATTTTGATCTCAGACAAAAGTGTTCCTATTATTCCGAATGAACTAATAAAAGTAAAATTTAATATAACCAAAGAAATAAAACAGGCAAAATTCGGTATTTCAGAGCTTTTCATTTCTCCACAAAATTCACTCTACCCTTTTCATAACAATATATATATATATATAGGTGAAGAATTGCTTCTGACATCTACAGTCAAATAGCGGAAACTTAATTTGGATCGAACCCTAGACCAAAGACAGATGATCATCTGCGACATTGACAGGCCGACAACTGTTTGACTTCACCTTATTCTTCTTTGTGTTAGTGCACAACTATTTCAGTGTATTCGATTTAATTCCAAGAGACTCCATAAAGCCTCCCTGACGAGTGGTAGACCACGAAACAGCTGTCGGTGGATGGTGGACCTATTGTGAATTAAATCGAAAACTCTTTCTCTTCACCTATATCTGTATCACCTATATATATATATATATATATATATATATATATATATATATTTTTATTATTATTTTCTCTTTTTTTTTATATATATATATATATAAAAAAAAGATAAAATTAGTGGGTAAACCCTCATAATGCAACCGTAGACGGATCCGTTTCGGACTAATTAAGAATAATTTTCTCTTTTTTTTTATTTATTATTCCCCTTGCGAAGCCATTCTATGGTTTTTTACTTTATATATATATATATATATATATTATATATATATATTATATATATATATATATATATATATATATATTTACATCTCTGAACATTAAGACGTCAAACCAGATCGCATACCTTACAGCGTCTTGTTGAAGAATCAAGTATAGCCTGAGTTTGGCACATGTATATTCATCACGAACAGCCCTATCCCCACCTCAACCGATCAGATGGTACTAATATGAGAATAATAAAATACGTTTTCTCACTATTGATAGTACCTTGGCACCTCTTCACAAATCACTGTCATTATCACGTCAGTTTTGTATATTTTATCCGAAATGTGAACATTAAAAACTCATATACGATACATTATAACGTCAGGCATTGTTGCCACGTCTATTGCCACGTCTATTGTGTTATTGTGGGAATCCCCTAGCTACCCAGTGTCCAATACTTTTAATTGACGGATGATTATTTCAAGTCTGTTTGTGTGAGGTACTGGTGAAAATTGAAAATGGACAAATCAATAAGAGCCTACAAAATGATGTTGACCGCAAGGAGTTCTAAAGGTGAGTGAAATAGTATCGGATTTTATTAATGAATAGAAATTACTGGTATTATTTCCAGTATACCTACAAACAGTAAAGAATCTTCAATGGCGGGAAAATTCACTCATTTTTATCGCGAAGACTGGAGATTTGTTACTATCGAAATATTAGAATGAGGGTGAATGGATTGATTATTAGTTTTAATTATAAGCCGATTCTATTCAAAATTGGAAGCTGAAGAATTTCGGGGTCGGGGATTATGATTCACCATTAAAAAACTCAAGATGACGGCCCAAATGACGGTCGAGTTTTGCGATTATGGTCCAATTCTATTCGAAATTGTTATCTGGGGGTTTTCGGGGTCGGAGATTATGATTATTTTGTCAATTTTCAAAATTTCAAGAGGGCGTCTCCAAAATGGCGGAAGAAATTTGAGATTGTTGTCCGATTCAATTCAAAATTGGTATCTAGGGGTTTTGAGATATTGAGATTTTTTGTCAAAATTCAAAAATTCAAGATGGCTGCTTCAATATGGCGGATCCGTTTTGTGATAATGGTCCGATTTGACTCGAAATTGGTATCAGGGGGTTTTCAAGGTCGGAGATTATGATTTTATTGTTAGAATTGAGAAATTCAAGATGGTGGCTCCAAAATGGAAGACAAGTTTTGGGATTATGGGCCAATTCTATTCAAAATTGTTATCTGAGGATATTTGGGTCGGGGTTTATGATTCTTTGGTCAAAATTGAAAAATTTAAGATGGCAACTCCAAAATGGCGAAAGAGTTTTGCGATTATGGTCCGTTTATATTCAAAATTGGTATCTGGGAGTTTTCGGGTCGGAGATTATGATTCTTTTGTTGAAATTCAAAAATTCAATATGGCGGCCACAAAATGGCGGACGAGATTTGTGATTGTCTTCCAATTCTATTCAAAATTGGTATCTGGAGGTTTTCCGGTCGGAGATTATGATTTGTTGTCAATATTCAAAAATTCACGATGGCGGCTCCAAATGATGGACGAGTTTTGCGATTATGGTCTGATTCTATTCAAAATTGATATCTGAGGGTTTTCGGGGTCAGAGATTATAATTTTTTTGTTAAAATTCAAAACATCAAGATTGCGTCTCCAAAATGGCGGACGAGATTTGAGATTGTTGTCCGATTCAATACAAAATTGGTATCTAGGGGTTTTGGGAGATTATGATTTTTTGTCAAAATTCAAAAATTCAAGATGGCGGCTTCAATATAGCGGACCCGTTTTGTGATACTGGCCGATTCGACTCGAAATTGGTATCTGGGGGTTTTCAAGGTCGGAGATTATGATTTTATTGTTAGAATTGAGACATTCAAGATGGTGGCTCCAAAATGGAAGACAAGTTTTGGAATTATGGGCCAATTCTATTCAAAATTGTTATCTGAGGATATTTGGGTCGGGGATTATGATTCTTTTGTCAAAATTGAAAAATTCAAGATGGCGACTCCAAAATGGCGAAAGAGTTTTGCGATTATGGTCCGTTTATATTCAAAATTGGTATCTGGAGGTTTTCCGGGTCGGAGATTATGATTTGTTGTCAATATTCAAAAATTTACGATGGCGGCTCCAAATGACGGACGAGTTTCGCGATTATGGTCTGATTCTATTCGAAAGTGATATCTGGGGGTTTTCGGGGTCAGAGATTATAATTTTTCTGTTAAAATTCAAAAAGTCGAGATGGCGTCTCCAAAATGGCGGACGAGATTTGGGATTGTTGTCCGATTCGATTCAAAATTGGTATCTTGGTTTTGGGAGATTATAATTTTTTTAAAAATTCAAAAATTCAAGATGGCGGCTTCAATATGGCGGACCCGTTTTGTGATAATGGTCCGATTCGACTCAAAATTGGTATCTTGGGGTTTTCAAGGTCGGAGATTGTGATTTTATTGATAGAATTGAGAAATTCAAGATAGTAGCACCAAAATGGAAGACAAGTGTTGGGATTATGGGCCAATTCTTTTCAAAATTGTCATCTGAGGATATTTGGGTCGGGGATTATGATTATTTTGTCAAAATTCAAAAATTCAAGATGGCGACTCCAAAATGAGTTTTGCGATTAAGGTCCGTTCATATTCAAAATTGATATCTGGGAGTTTTCGGGGTCGGAAATTATGATTCTTTTGTCAGAATTCAAAAATTCAAGATGGCGGACCCGTTTTGTGATCATAGTTAGATTCGGTCCAAATTGCTAAGTGGGTGTTTCTCCTAAGCTTGAAATTTTGAACATGTATAAAAACTAAAAAAAGTAAAAATAAAATTCTAGTTCAAAAAACTAAAGAAGACACTTCACTCTTAACATTGACTGAAAAGTAGAAAATAAATTTTAATATAATAATTTCTGAAATGTAAAAAATGCTTGGGTGCTCTTTACGTATATAGTTCTTGAACGCTAAATATTAATAATATAAGAATATGGGTGAAGAACACCCAAGATTTTTTACATTTTAGTTATTATTATATTAGGAATTATTTTCTACTTTTCAATGTTAGGAGTAAAGCGTGTTCTTTAGTTTTTAAGAACGTGGTTTATTTAATTTCTTTATTTAAGCAATTATTTGAAAGGATATTACGAAACCGTCGAATGCTAATGCAGAAAACATAAATTTGTCTTGGGTAGTAATGAATGAAATGAATAAAATGTGTTCGATTTTCGCAAGAAGAAAATATTTAGTTTTATAAACTGAGAATTTTCAAAGAAACTTTAACTTCGTCGTTTTGAACATCTTCATGCGTAAAAATCGAAAACATATTTGACTTCCACTATAAAGATCCATATGTACCTATCTTTCGTTTCTTATTTTACAGGAGGAAATAATTCTTCAAAAATAATAGAACGTGGAACGGTAAGGAACAAAATAAAATTTTTGTAATTAGATGGAAGGTATTGAATAAAACTATTCCCAATGAATATTGAATTGAAAAAGTTCTAATGCTGTTTTGTCTGATACCAAATTTCTCATTATATTTAGGTACCACTTGAGTTTTGGGCTGAAGGAAGAAATAAAAATTGGTTTTGTAATAGACCTCTGTCCCCCGTTAAAAACGGAATCAAAACTGTTGTGGCAGATGAAAAAGAAAACAAAATTATAATTTTGGAAAATATAGTTGTAGTTTCAAAAACGACTGATTCAGTGGCAGAGAAAGATGAGTCGAATCAAATTAGCTCCGAGAGAAAAGTGAGTTTTGATTATTCATTTATTCCTAACGGCCCATTTTCATTTTCAGTCATCGTTACTATTCTCTCTTAAGATGAATATTCGTTATCGTGATTTTTTTAGAAATTTGTTCCATCTATCGAAGTATTATGGCATTCTGAGCACGAATACTAAAGTATTGGTTCTTCAGAATTCAAGGAAGGCAAATGTTCCAAGTCGTTTTCATACAATAGAATACACAAGACATTCGATGCATTTTCTGAGTATCTAAGATTTTGCAAATAGAAAAAAAAATTATTTATGGAGAGTCACATAAACAGGAAAGGTATCCCCTTTACGAAAAATGAATTTCAAATAACTCATTACTCAACTCGATTATTTATTCTCCTACCTACCTTATAAAATTTAGCCACTTTTTTAATGGGATTGTATTGGTAACTTACAAACCATACTGAGAAAAAGTTGATGCGTATCTGGAAGCATAATCTAGCGGTAAAACCTAATTGAAAATAACAGGGCCGGTTCTTGAGATATGACAATAAAACAAAATTCGATTATTTCGGTTTTTTGGTTATTTATTTTCAGAACTACCAACAAATATTTTGGAGGCTTTTCTTTTGATAGTATTGGCTTTCTTTCGATAGTATTGACTTCGACTCAGATGTGGCTTTGATTCAGGTGTGGCATTCAACGTGTCGTAATCTCCGGACCACCCTCAACTTTTTTTTAAATACGGACCTGGATATTTTATGATACTATTCGAAATAACTTTTGATCCTGAATCCAACGGTGTATCAAACAATGCCATTCAAAGGCGGTTTTCAGGTAATATGAACCGTATCCAGATTTGATCAAATTAACAGTTAGTTTCCGCCATTTTCAGTTGAATCAACAAAGTCAATTCTTCCGAAACTTATGTAATTCTCTGAAAATTAAACACAATTGATCAAAAGAACAATAGTAATGTAGATATTTCACCTCGAAATTATTCGAAAAAAATGTGAATTTGCTTTGAAACCTCGTTTGGAACCACAAGACCGTTACACTAGTGAAAGAAAAGCAGTTGAAATTGCATAATTGAATAATTGAACAAAGTAGTAGAAGTTTTGAGCCATTATTTTTCGATCACTTATTAATTATTTATCTTGAAAAAAATTGTCTGAAATTGCCCCATAATTGGATGATTATTGATTGTCATTTATGTTTTCCTAGTTAATCACTTTATGCTCAAAGTATTCTACACTTTATTGAAATGAACACTGATTATAAATTCAATACGGATACAGATTACCCGAAACCTGTCTTTGAAAGGCATTGTATGATACACCGCTGGATTCAGGATGAAAACTCATTTCGAATAGTGTTATAAAATATCCAGTTCCGTATTTAAAAAAATAAGTTGTGGGTAGTCCAGAGAATACGAAACGTTGGATGCTAAATCTGAAAACGTCAAATCCAAGACAATTAAAAACTTCCAAAATATTTTTTGGTAGTTCTGAAAATAAATGAAGGATAACCAAAAATCTCAAATATATAAGTGATATTTTAGATTAATTTTCACAGACAACGTAGCCCCCTGTCATTATATAATCTATATGCATTGTCTAATCATTGTGGGACTTTCAATAGCGGACACTACACAGCCTACTGTAGACATCCTTATGCAGGCACGTGGCATGAGTATAATGATTCAAAAGTGTCCCCAATTTCATCTGAATCCTTAGTAAGCGGAGAGGCCAATATTCTCTTCTATGAACAAGATGATATTAAAGGAGATCATATTTAGTTTTATTCAGTTTTGATATATATTGTAATATATATTAGATTTTTACAAATTGAATTATATTACATAAAAACCGCTAGATTATGCTTCCAGATAAGCTCTATTTAACTGTCCTCCTAACTTGTATGGTTTGGAAGTTACCAATATTATCTCATTAAAAAAATGGCCACCCTGTATACAGGGCGTTGATTGAGTACGTTGACTTGACGTTAACTTTTGCAAAAAATACATTTTTTACAATAAATTTGGTAAACAGTTTTTTTTTTAGGGTGAGAAATCAAAATATTTGATATTCCTTTTTATGTAGCACTTAGAGGGCGCTGCATACGCTATCATTATTTATTATAATTTGCCATAACTTTTTTGACAGTAACTTTTATGAATTTTTTCTATGTAAATCCAATTCTCATACCTTTTCTGAGCAGTATACTTACTCAACAACAATGGGGGCAACCGTTTTTGAGAAATTTGAAAATTTCTGCATCGATGCAGATTATAGGGTCACTTAGGCGCCAGATGAGATTGCTGAGTACGTGAAAGATCTTGCTAAAATGAACAACTCACAAAGATGTATCGAGAACGAATCATATTTCGACGCATCTTGATAAAAAAAAAAAGTTGTTTATTTTAGCGAGATCTATTGCATATTCAGTTTTTGTGAAGTTCTGAGCAAATTCATCTGGTGCCTAAGTGACTCCATAACCTGCATCGATGCAGTAACTTTCAAATTTCTCAAGATCGTTTTGGTTGGTTTCCGGGTTTTGCCGTGGTCTTCTTTGGTTAAAATATCCAAACGATTCAACTGAAATTTGAACTGCGGCAGTCATTTTCAGTGGCGTGGTCGAAGTACTCTTCTTCACGTATCAACTGAAACTGAAACGTTTGGAGATTTCAACCAAAGAAGACCACGGCAAAACCCGGAAACCAACCAAAACATTGACGCCAGCCGTGAAAGCCTACATTCCTATATTCTCAAGAACGGTTGCCTTTAATGTT
The DNA here is from genome assembly GCA_958298965.1 of Chrysolina haemoptera. Classification (NCBI taxonomy): domain Eukaryota; kingdom Metazoa; phylum Arthropoda; class Insecta; order Coleoptera; family Chrysomelidae; genus Chrysolina; species Chrysolina haemoptera. Next base: position 32,156,753 of record OY282584.1, read on the forward strand.
GTTGAGCATGTACATGTATCTTGCTTGGAAAAGGTGTGGGAATAAGATTTGAATATAAAAAATCCCATGAGTTTACTGTCAAAAAAGTTTGAGAAGATTAAGTGTTACATAAAAATCTTCACCAAATTTTGATTTCTCACCTCAAAAAAACCCATTAACTGAATTTTGTGCAAAAAATTTAACACCCTGTAATAAAACATAATAATACTATACTCATTTACCATAAAAATGATATTTTTTTATTTTTTTTATACTTTGAGGAAAGTAAAATAAAAGGACAACTTGTCATCTATGGGTGGGGTGCTTACCAAAATATTATTTTCCCGTCAATTAATATAAATTATGAATAGAATACGTTATTTATTCATATGGATCAGTTATTGGGAATTTCATTGAACATTTAAAGTACCTTACCTACATCAGCATTGTTATTGAAATGCAAACTATGTTTGAATTAATTTACTCATTTCGAAATAGAAACGCAGCGTAACAAAAAAAAAACTTTTTTCTCACATTATAGAGGTAGATATGAACAACCACACCGGTTCATTTAATCTAGTTTAATACCATTTCCATTACTGAAGATGAATTAATTTGGAAAATCTGGATCTTATTTCCTAGTGACAATCTGTTAACTTTACTCAAGTTTGATCTAATGGAAATATACCGACACACAAAAAAAATGTTCGAAGAAATTGACATACTGATGTCTTAGTAAGTGAATAGATGTTTAGTTTTTGTGTGTGGAAAAATGTAACATTAATTGACCTCTAAAATGCCATACCTTCTAAAATAAGCGCAAATGAATAGTTTTAGACTTCGAATTTAAATGCAGTTAGTAGTTAAAATACGTAATTTTTCCCCAACATTTTCAAAAAATTAGTCACCGTGTGCTTAACGAATATTCAACTTCCTTAAGAATTATCTATCAGTAATCAAGCAACATTTGATTTTTGTAGGTAGAAAAAGTCATTCCAGATGAAAGCTGCCAATATTCCTCACTAGAAAAACCATCATCTGCCTATGAATCTGCCAATAGAAGTGATGTGAGTTGATGAAAAATATTACTCAACTAGGTAGTGAACCCTAATTTTGTCATTTTTCAGATGTCTTCTCCTAGTGATCCATTTTCCTGTTCTGGTGATTCTTCCTACGTACCATCCATTTCAGAGGTTGGTTTAGATTCCAGATTTCCATCATTTTCTACTTTAAAATTTTTCAGGTATCATCGTCTTCGTCATCTAGCGACATTAACATAGAGTTGAATGATGATAAAGATTGTGTGTATGACAAATCTGTCCAAGAAGATACATTGATAAATACTGCTGAGGATGTTACTAAGGAGAAAAAAATAATCAGAAATACGCTATATAATGCTGCGACATATGAAGTTCAACTGCCAGAAGTGTTGGAAACCTACAATACTAATATACCATCCACCAGCGGTTTCGCACCAGATCGTAACAAAGATGATGAAATTGTGGTTTCTAGAGCCAATGAGATTATACCTAAACTTGTCTCAAATAATGATCGAGAAAAAGAGCCTGAAAATAATTCTGGAACTACTGAAAAGGTAACTGGCAGAGTTAAACTCAAAAACTTCTGCTATTACTGCGAAACTGATGTACTGAACTTTGCTAGACACCTTATCAATAATCACTCCATGGAATTTGATGTCATTAAATTGATGTCGATGCCTGCAAAATGTTTGGAAAGAAGACGTCTACTGGCTCTACTGAGAAACAAAGGAAATTATCTGAAAACAGCAAATAATTGCCCAAGGAGAGTGCGCCGGGCTCAAATTCCATCAAATGAATCTGTATTACCCTGTGATAACTGCCTTGGTTTTTTCTCATCGAAACTATTATATAGGCATAGAAAAAAGTGTAGCGGTAAAAGTGGAAAAGCACAGAGTGAAGGACAATCTACATTATTACGTCATATCAGAATTGACGAAAGATTGAAACGTGAAGTGTTTCCACGTATGCGTGCTGATAAAATATCGATGGAAGCTAAAGCAGATAACTTGATCTGTTCGTTTGGTGCTCGATATCTGAGAATACATAGAGAAAAACATTTTGCTACCGTAACTTCAAGAAAAATGAGGGAATTATCAAAAATCCTGATTGAGTTGAAAAAATTAGAACCAAGGATAAAAACATTTTTCCAGGCATTGCAACCTAAGTATTTCGACCTTTTTGTTCAAGCTACACAAATAGTGGCCAGATACGATCAAAAAATTGATGTTTATGAAGCACCTTCATTTGCTATGAACATAGTAAACTCCTTCAAACAATGCTGCGATATTGCCATTAATTTTGTTCTTAAAGGGAGCCAACATTATGAAACAATCCCAGCTGCTGAAGCGGAAGCACAACTGAAAACAATGATTCATTTATTCACAGCAAATTGGAAGTATGAAATTTCCAGCCAAGCTGCCAATAATCTTCATTTGAACAAATGGAACAAAATAACGATTGTTCCATTAGCAAATGATCTGAAAATCATGAAAAATTACCTTGTTGAGACTGCCGAGAAAGCTGCCAGAAAACTCGCAATCAACTGCATGGATGCGTCGGCTTATAATATGCTAGTGGAAATAGTATATTGTCAAGTACTCCTACTCAACAGAAAACGCCCAGGTGAACTCCAGAGACTGTTACTACAAACTTACTTAAATTGTGGAAATGATAAAGGAAAATATGAAGAGTTTGAGAGCATAATTACACCATCTGAGCGAGTTTTATTAAAGAAATTGAAACGCGTTGTCACTAGAGGAAAAAGGGGTAGAGGAGTACCAGTACTCTTCACTGAAGACGTTCAGAAGAGTATCCAGTTGATAATTGACATACGGTCAAATATGGTTCCGAAAGAGAATTTATTTTTGTTTGCCAAAGCGAATTGTAAATCTGAAATAAGTGGATATAAAATTGTGAATAAATATGCACACTTGTGTGGGGCCAAAAATCCATCCTCTATTACTGCCACACGGCTCAGAAAGCATTTAGCAACACTCATGCAAATTTTCAATATGACCGATAGTGATATTGAACAATTGGCATCATTTATGGGACATACACCTGGTGTTCATCGTGGCTCCTATAGGCTTCCAGATGACATATATCAAACTGCAAAACTCTCCAAGCTGCTGTTACTGATGGAGAAAGGTGAGGCAAGTGAGTATAAAGGCAAGAGTCTAGATGAAATAGATTTGAATATGGAAGAAAATTTACTAGAAGAAATAAAGGAAGACGAAAGTGATATCGAAAACAGAGATGAAACTGGAAATGATGATGAGAAAAATTCAATTCAGACTGATGACAAAATTGAACTAAAGAGAAGTGGAAGGCCTAAAAAACTATTGGAGGAAGATAAATGTTCTGAAATGGAATCTGGGCTTCAGAACAAAGCAAAAGGAAGAGTATTAGTTCCGTGGACGAATGAGCAAAAGTTGAAAACCAAGAAGTTCTTTAAGGAACATATTAAACGTTCGAAACCTCCAAAACGACACGAATGTGAAAAACTCATAGAGGAAAACCCCCAGATATTCAATAACAAAAATTGGTTGAAAATTAAAGTTTTTGTACAGAATGAGTATAAAAAAAATACCCATTGAAATTTTTTCTAACTCACATTCCGTTATTTTTCAGAATGTTATTTTTTATCAGTTTTCTCAATAAATATTTCGTGTCAAATAAATGAATATTTGGAACATTTGGTGTGAATACAATTCAAGAAATAGAAACTACCAAAACACCAAAACTAAGTCAAAATAACACTCGACGCGCGTTTCGCCAGCAAATTTAGCATCTTCAGGAGATAAAAGCATACTAAACTTCTCATTCTAACTTATTCCTATTTATACTACTTATCTGAAAGACTACATTAAATTATCTAATCTAAATTGTTTATCTAATTTTCAAATCTACCTGCTACCCTAAGTATTATTGCACTCATCAGTATAATCGCAATCATTATCAGTATCAGATAATGAGTGCGATAGAACACTGAAATACTTAGAGTAGCAGGTAGATTTGATGTAGTCTTTCAAATAAGTAGTATAAATAGGAATAAGTTAGAATGAGAAGTTTAGTATACTTTTAGCTCGATGCTTACTTTGTTGGCGAAACGCGCGTCGAGTGTTATTGTGACGTTGTTTGGGTAGTTTTTATTTCTTGAAGAATTATTTCGTGTGCCTATTCCTATAATGATTTTGATGGCTTTTCTACAGTTCATAAGAACCAAAAATTAAAATGAGATTTTCATAAACTATAAAATATAAAAATGGAAAATAAGCGAATAGAATAAATTTCTTTCATATTCAGTTCCCATGACCAAGTTATTATTGAAATAATATTCGAAATGTTCTTTTAACTAGAAATTGTTACTGCTATATACTTCTATTAATTCATTTTTATCGGATTTCAACTTTCCTGCTAAGTATGATCAAAAGATTCAATAAAAACATTTTTCAATATGAGTGTTCATTATAAAAAATAATATTTCTACGACAGTGCGAAAACTAAGATTTTACCCACGGTCCACACTGCGTAAAGTTATACTTTTTCGCAAAAATGCGTAAAAAATCACCTGTGACTAAAAACATCAACAGTATGTGAAGTAATTTCTAACACACTATTCATATACTTACCCAGATTTGAAAAAAGTTTAAAAGTCGTTTGATAATACAGAGAAAATTCAAAACTTCAGATTGAACATTCAAATCAATTATAAAATTGCTGCAATTTGCCTATACTATAGCCGTCGTGAGACAAAAATTGATATATTTTCGTAAAGAGCAAACAAAAAAATTTAAGATGACATTGTGGCGTTAGCATACCGAGGTTGTAGTTTGCCTAAGTCCTTGAAGTATGGTGATTGATTGTTTCCTGAGGTGCCAAAGATAGTAATAAGTAAATATTCACTTTTAACTATTTTTAATTTAGGACAATTTGAATGACAGTGGTTTGTTACTCCACTTCTATATACATAGTCAAATGTTAGTTAATATGAGGGTTATCGAAAAAAAGTTCGGATGAAAGTTGAAGGGTATTTCATTATGAACCTTTTTATGAATTAAAATATGTTTTAGATGTGCCATTGGTCATTGATGAACCATTATGCCATGTTTAGTATCTCTAGAAAGCTTGTTTTTTTATTATTTCAGTAGTACTAATACTATTTTAACTGTCTTCATATGAGCAGTGTTTCTCCAAGTGTTGTGTCCACCTCGGTAATTCACTTATCTATTGCTTAATTTGATGAAAAAATTTCTCAATCGGGGAATGCAGCCAGTTAAATATTTCAAGCGATATGGCAATTTGATTCAGAGAGAGGCGTACGTAGGTATACGTACGTATAATCCTTAATTTTTCCTAAATAGAAGGTAAGAGAAAAAAAAACAAAAATAATCATTTGTTGCAATAGTTCAAAAAATTAGTATTCTGTGAATGAAAAAGAAGATTGCCGGACAACATTTGTAGAGCTATTACATACCATTATTTATTAGTCCTGAAAACAAATTTTTGAATGAAACAACTGTCAATGTAGCACATGAAGAATATTTTTTTATAAAAACTTACGTACGCCACTGTCTGAATCAAATTACCATATCGCCTAAAATATCCCACTGGCTACATTCCCCGACTGATAAAATTTTTGAACAAATTAAGCAATAGGTAAGTGAATTACAGAGGTGGACACAAAAATACTAAACATACTGTACCTATCATTAGTAATAGTAATACTAAAATGAGAGAAAACCAGGCTTTCTGTCGATACTAAAAATATAACATAAGGTTTCGTTCCATTCTCCACCGATGGCACATCTAAAAAATATCATAATCCCTAGTAAGGAGCAGAGCGAAATACCTCTCAACTTTCATCCGAACTTAACTGAGAAAAATGGGCGGGTCCATACATTTGACTAACCCTGTAAATTAATAAACGATTTGACAATAATAACTAGTAATTATTAAACTTTCCAAATGTTGAGTGTTCAAGTGAAAACATTCATTTTCCTACGACAGTACGTAAACTAAGATTTCACACACCTTCCACAGGGCGTAAAGTTATATTTTTTCGCAGAAGTGCGTACAAAATCACTTATGCGTAAGTACATCAACAGTGCATGAAGAGATTTTTTACACACTATTCATATATTATTCAATTTTTGAAAAAAGTTTTTGCATACAATTTACTCGGAAGTGATTTGATAACATGAAAAAAATTCAAAACTTCAGATTGAACATTCAAATTAATGATATAATCGCTGCAATTTGCCTATACAATAGCTGTCGTAGAAAACACATTTAACGATACATTTTTGTAAACAACTCTTTGCACTCGCGTGCTTTGTTGAACTCCGGCTCTGACTCATTCAACAAAATTCACTTTCATACAAAAAAGTCCTACTTCATGATCTTGTATGGTAAATATCTATTTTACACTTTCTGTGTTCTTGATAACTATTAAAAAAAAATCAGTAACAGCTGTACATGTTTTTTATATGTATTAATAAAATTAAAATGGTAGTTAATTTTTAATTAATGACCCTGTACGGTATCTTCATAAATGCCCGAAAAAAAATGTCTTCAACATCCATAATATGCAGGCTTTATTTTCAGTCTATTGTGAATTCCCAACTTCCCCGCGTAAAGAAGTCATACCTGCTTTGAACTGTCCAAGAATGAGATTAGTAATAATCGTTGCCATGTTGCCATATCAGTGAGTTCGCAACATTACAGAAACAGATAACATATATTCCGTAGGTATATTACGTGTACGCCACACGTGGTAGAATGCTGAACTAATATATACAAGTTTCATCATAGTTCTAACATTACCGCCTCATGCAAACTCTTCTTCTTCTTCAGATTTCTACTTTACCTCAAATAATGTACAGATTTCTGACAAACCAACATGTTCAACTCGCATCAGAGGCTTCTAGTGTTGGGAATTGGTAATAAAAAAGTGTTCAGTAGAGGCAAAAATTCAGGATGACATTGTGGCGTCAGTATACTGAGGTTGTAATTCGCCTGAGTCTTTAATGTATGGTGGATGCATGTTTACTGAGTTGCTAAAGATAGTAGTATGTATATATATATATATATCTTTAAATGATTGTTTATTATCAGTTTTAACGTATTTGTTTTCAGCAAAAATCCCTTTTTTGTTTGCAGGATTATATCTTGAGTGTTTGGCTGTTCCGCTTCCCAAATATCTGCCATTTGTATTCGGTTCCTAATTTGTATGTTGGAGTTTATGTAGTATAAAAACTAATTTCTATCATCTTAGGAGAATAGTTTTTATGTTGTTGGTTTTTTGTGGGTTGTGTTTTTGTGGATTGGTTTTGTAAATACGAAATGGAGGAGTTTTTTGTTGATGTATTGCCTTCGTTAGAGCTGGAGCTTTGGCCAAGAATTATTTCATGGACTTCAGCATGTGTTGGATCTTTTTTGTCCTTTTTTGCAGAGCTTTCCAATCTAGATTTTGGTTTCCTTTCAATTATGATCTTTTTCCAATTTCCCTCATCCTCAGCTTCCATTTCACAGTAACTTCCATCACTTTCTGACGTCATTAGGTTGAAGATTTTTACGTTAAGCACTAGTACTGACTAGAACTGGGCTTTGATAATATTTTTTAGTAAAACATGTATCAAAATATGATGAACAAATCCTGATAAAAATAATGTATGATTCCCAAACTCATACTGGGTGATTCAATTTTTTTTTATTTTCTAAATGGCCTGGCATTTTTGACTCATATTGTATATTTTGAATATGAATACGATTATATTGAAGACCAATTCTGAATATACCGGGTGTACACAGATGGTGGCTAGCGTCCATAACTTTTTTATTTTTGAAGATATTGAAATGAAATTTGGAGGATCTGTATGCAAATGCATTTTTGACAAGTGATTCATCTTCATGCAACTTTCGATCTCACCGGAAGTGATAAACTTTCGATTTTTAAATGAGACACCCGGTATATTTTTACTTTTTTTGTCTCCATATGACATTCTAAATGCAACCATAGATGGCTATGGATACGTGTAATTATCATTATTATTAATTTTAGTCCTAAAGTAATAATCTGATCAAATTGTATTTCTACCAAGAAAGTTTTGTGGTCGTTTTGATTACTTCCATTCTCTATTTGTGTTTTTGGGTGCTGAATCAGAATCTGAGGTTTGCTAACAAATTTTCGTGACGGAACATTGAAAAAAATTACAAAAAAATAAAAAATCTTTTTCTTCTGCGGTTTATTGCTTATGAATTGAAAACTACAAAGTTATCGTTGATAACCTTCATTTTAGGAATGAAAGAGCATAACATTTTCTAAAAATTTTACTATACAAGTTTTTTTTCTACGACGAACTGTTCGGGCTCAAGGACTACTTGTAAATTGGCATATTTTAGCTGACTGGGGAAAATCTCACTTTTTTTAGTTAATTAGTGGATTCCCCCCAGTTCTCTGCGCATATCTTATTTAGATCATATAATGAAGGTACAGGTCACTTATTCAAAAATTACATACAAGTTATTTAATGAGCTCCGAAATCGTACAAAACTTGAAATTCAAACAAAACTAAAAAATATTTCATATGATTATATTATTATATATCATATATATTATGATCTAGTTACCCCACTGCGTATTTTAGTCAAATATAGAAACCTAAAAGTGCGTATTCACTAGAGCATTCGTTCCGCATGAGCACCGAACGAGCGAATGCTCGAACAGTGTGGACGCTGATTTGAGCATGAACAGAATGCGCGTGCGGTGCTCTGGTCGATCCGTTTTTTGTCGTTTTTTTGTGCTCAGTGTGGGCGGTGAAACTGTGCTTGACGTTCTGTTTGTGGTTATTCCAGAGATTTTGAATTTAATTTGGATATTGATGAGTATGAATATTTGTACGCGACTGACTGCACGGATCGGTGCTCATGTGCCAGGAGGTGCTCATGTGCCAGGAGGTGCTCATGTGCCAGGAGGTGCTCATGTGCCAGGAGACACTACGCAGCCTAATGCAGCCTGAGCTTGAACCGAGCATCCTGAGCTTGTACCGAGCATCTCATGTGCCAGGAGACACTACGCAGCTTAATGCAGCCTGAGCTTGAACCGAGCATCCTGAGCTTGTACCGAGCATCTCATGTGCTCATTCGGTGCTCACGCGGAACGAATGCTGTAGTGAATACACAAGAGAGATCAACTGGGAAACATACTCAGCTTCACTCAGTGAGTCTTTCGAGAGGCCCGTGACTGAAATACGAGACAGGGAGAGCCTTGAGAGGGCAGTAGATATAGTGGGCAAGGCAAAAGTCGAAGCCAATGAAGAAAGCTGTCCTGAGAAAAAAAGGCTCAAAATAACAAAACGCTCTGGAGGTATGAGAATCTAGAAACCCTCGGAGGTAGGGTGCGGAACCAAGATTGGATCACATACTCACCCAGTACAACAACGTGCTACAGAATCCATAAGGTTTTAGCCAAAGAAGGTACTGTAAACCAAGTAGGTTTCTTGAAAAAGAATGACAATGCCTATACTAACATTCGAGGAAAGTCTAAGGATACTCACAGAAGTACACTTTCCAGACTCAGTAATTCTTAATAGCCCGACAACGGTAGACAGCACGAACAACTTTGGAATGGAGGCTTGCTACGGAAATATCGAGACCAAATAGAATCAGGTGGGCTATCAGTAAATTTAAACCATACAAATCCCCTGAAGTAGATCGAATATACCCCATATTTCTCTAAAAGGGACAGGAAATACTTATTCCATACCTGTGCCGTATTTTCAAGGCTTGCATAGCACTACGACATACAGTATCGGAAAGTTTTCATCGGGGTTTAGACAAATCTATGCGAGCAACAAGGAACGCAATGATATGATAATACCACATAAATAAAGAGACGCACTATTGTATGACTCCCCTACTACCTCGTCCGACGAATTAACAGCCACGTCGATATCCCTTGCTCGAGCGAGTCGAGGAGAAATTGTAATGCTTTCTCAACATAATAGCAAGCTATTCTTATCAGCATGAAGGCAGCCATGAGTTCCAGCAATGACTTCGGGAGTGACTACCACTTTGATGCCGGAGCGAGCCCAACCGCCAACGGTCGTCTACGAAAAACATGGCCAACCATGAGTTGGTAGGAATACATGGCTAGCTAGGCGTTTGGTGGATAGCGGGATACATCGTGGATGGATTTATTAATTTTAACGAGTGATGCAGTCTGAAACATATCTCAGCCACGAATTAGTAGTTGCCGATAAAAATTATGTGTTTTGTTCTCTGGGTAATAAACATCGAATTTTCAAAAATCTTTGAAGAGCTCATCTTTGCTACTAGTGTATTATATGGGACACTTTCTATACCATAAGTATTGAGCCGAGACCGATTTCACTGATTTCACCCTCAAACTACCCCTCAAACACGACCGAAAAATCGCTCAACTGCGAACTTTGAAAAATTTCCAACTGGGTGAATGGGGATATATTCGGAAATTTTTAACATGGATCGACTCTTTGAATATCACTGAACAAGACCTATACCATCGAGTATTTTTCCGGGAAGGTTTTCACCCTTAACAAGCCCCTCCAACACGCCGAAAAAATCGAAAAATCGCGAATTTTTAAAAATCATCAAAAAGCTTATTTTTGCTTCCAATGTACCCTATGGAACGATTTATGAACCACAAAGTGTTAGGCCGGGCTCGATTTCACCCTCGAACTACCCCTCAAACACGACCGAAAAATCGCTCAACTGCGAACTTTGAAAAATCCCCAACAGGTTAAATGGGGATATAATCGGAAATTTTTAACATGAATCGACTCTTTGGATACCAGTGAATAAGACCTATAGCAGCTAGTATTTTGCCGGGCAGGTTTTCACCCTTAACGAGCCCCTTCAACACGCCGAAAAAATCGAAAAATCGCGAAGTTTTAAAAATCCTCAAAAAGCTTATTTTTGCTTCCAGTGTATTCTATGGAACAATTCATCAACCACAAAGTGTTAGGCTGGGCCTGATTTCACCCTCAAACTACCCCTCAAACACGACCGAAAAATCGCTCAACTGCGAACTTTGAAAAATCCCCAACCGGTTGAATGGGGATATAATCGGAAATTTTTAACATGGATCGACTCTTTGGATACCACTGAACAAGACCTATACCATCGAGTATTTTGCCGGGCAGGTTTTCACCCTTAACGAGCCCCTCCAACACGCCGAAAATCGAAAAATCGCGAATTTTTAAAAATCATCAAAAAGCTTATTTTTGCTTCCAATGTACCCTATGGAACGATTTATGAACAACAAAGTGTTAGGCCGGGCTCGATTTCACCCTCGAACTACCCCTCAAACACGACCGAAAAATCGCTCAACTGCGAACTTTGAAAAATCCCCAACAGGTTAAATGGGGATATAATCGGAAATTTTTAACATGAATCGACTCTTTGGATACCAGTGAATAAGACCTATAGCAGCTAGTATTTTGCCGGGCAGGTTTTCACCCTTAACGAGCCCCTTCAACACGCCGAAAAAATCGAAAAATCGCGAAGTTTTAAAAATCCTCAAAAAGCTTATTTTTGCTTCCAGTGTATTCTATGGAACAATTCATCAACCACAAAGTGTTAGGCCGGGCCCGATTTCACCCTCAAACTACCCCTCAAACACGACCGAAAAATCGCTCAACTGCGAACTTTGAAAAATCCCCAACAAATTGAATGGGGATATAATCGGAAATTTTTAACATGGATCGACTTTTTGGATACCAGTGAACAAGACCTATACCAGCGAGTATTTTGCCGGGCAGGTTTTCACCCTTAACGAGCCCCTTCAACACGCCGAAAAAATCGAAAAATGGCGAATTTTTAAAAATCCTCAAATAGCTTATTTTTGCTTCCAATGTATTCTATGGAACAATTTATGAACAACAAAGTGTTAGGCCGGGCCCGATTTCACCCTCAAACTACCCCTCAAACACGACCGAAAAATCGCTCAACTGCGAACTTTGAAAAGTTTCCAATCGGTTAAATGGGGATATAATCGAAATTCGCAAAATGGATCGACTCTTTTGATACCAGTGAACAAGACCTATACCAGCGAGTATTTTGCCGGGCAGGTTTTCACCCTTACCGAGCCCCTTCAACACGCCGAAAAAGTCGAAAAATCGCGAAGTTTTAAAAATCCTCAAAAAGCTTCTTTTTGCTTCCAGTGTATTCTATGGAACAATTCATTAACCACAAAGTGTTAGGCCGGGCCCGATTTCACCCTCAAACTACCCCCCAAACACGACCAAAAAATCGCTCAACTACGAACTTTGAAAAATCCCCAACAAGCTAAATGGGGACATAATCGGAAATTTGCAAAATGGATCGACTCTTTGGATACCAGTGAACAAGACCTATACCAGCGAGTATTTTGCCGGGCAGGTTTTCACCCTTAACAAGCCCCTTCAACACCCCGAAAAAGTCGAAAAATCGCGAAGTTTTAAAAATCCTGAAAAAGCTCATTTTTGCTTCCACGCGAAGTTTTAAAAATCCTGAAAAAGCTCATTTTTGCTTCCAATGTATTCTATGGAACAATTTATTAACCACAAAGTGTTAGGCCGGGCCCCATTTCACCCTCAAACTACCCCTCAAACACGACCGAAAAATCGCCAGTGAACAAGACCTATACCAGCGAGTATTTTGCCGGGCAGGTTTTCACCCTTAACGAGCCCCTTCAACACGTCGAAAAAGTCGAAAAATCGCGAAGTTTTAAAAATCCTCAAAAAGCTTATATTTGCTTCCAGTGTATTCTATGGAATAATTTATGAACCACAAAGTGTTAGGCCGGGCCCCATTTCACCCTCAAACTACCCCTCAAACACGTACGAAAAATCGCTTAACTGCGAACTTTGAAAAATCCCCAACACGACTGCTCTACCGGAGTGTTCGAAATAAAGCAAAGACCAGTTATCCAGAAAGACCAGTTATCCACGCATACTTTACGCTATTTTTTTGGTGCACTTTGAAATCATAAATACTGGTTTCATTATTACAGATGATGGAAATAAGAACTTATAATGTAAAATAGTTGAATTCGTGATGTGACATACCTTTCGTTAATGTTTGAATAAAAGTTTTGCATTTGTTTGTAATATTTCATTTGACGTTACAAGGTTCTCCTGTCAGATCAATAATCATAACATTGTCATTCAGACTTCACTGTTCTCGAGTTGTTGATGTATCCATGGTAACTTTAAAAACGCGCGTTTTTGAAAGTTCGATTCGCACACTCTGAGGCGTGCTTTAAATAGGTAAAAAGGGGCACCAAGTGAAAAAATAATAATGAACACTGCTAGACGCTTTAAAGCTTCCGCAAAATAATTCAACTAAACTTTTATTCTGGCATATTACGAACATACTTTTCGTAATACTAATCGATTATAATTACACACTTTTCGATATCTCGTTTAGTTTTTGAGATTTTGAGTAAAAATAAAATTCCAAGTCACTACTTTTTTTTGGATTTTGTTTTTTCCCCGCTCTGTTAATGAATTTGCAGAGATCAAGTTTGGAGTGTCGATAGAGTTCGTTAAGAGGTATTTTTTGTAAGATAAAAATTTCAAATTTTTTCGTTAGCTCGAAAAATATATCGATTTTTACGTTTTAAGTTATAGAAACAATTGGTTTACCTACATATTTTGAATATTTTCTAAAATAACTCGCGGACTAACGATTCTAGGACAAAAATTCAATAAATTTTTCTGGAAATTTCCAATAGTTGCCTTGGTAAATTGGAATAATATCTATCGTTTCCGAGTAATTTCGTATTATCCGAAGTGCAATTTTTTTCGTATTGTTCGAATTTTTCCTGTTCGGTCATTTAAGAGATGATAATATGAACGTAGTATGATTTGATGATTCATCCTTTAAAGATTGCATTTTTCGAAATCAAGTTTTGATCATCGGTTTCGTTTTTATTCCTGTTTTAGAATATCAACATTTTTCATATCGAAGTATATGTCGACGAAATACGGAAGAGATCGAATCAATTCACGAACCCGTATCGGGAAAAATAGGAATTAAAAAAAAAGGAAATCATTGTAATATTTATTGGGGGGGGACGATTGCCCCTTACTGTTTTTCTGAATGATGAAATATTTGTTTAAAAATAAATAGTCCCCTTAGTAACAGTAATAAACATCAACCAAGTTGAGTTATATTATTTTTTGGAAGCTTTAAACGTCAGCCATCAGAATTTAAGATTAGTTGATCCTATTTTTACTTACATTTTTCATCTCCTATCTGTGGACTGGCCGTCTAACCAACTTTATCAGGTATGAAGGCGTTCAATGTACATATGAAAACTGTATTCGAAACAATTCAAATATTCATTCATCAGTTGTCAGTCAGTTGTGTTGAAAATCACTCCACAAAAAACCTTAAAAACGTAGCGAAATCAAACTTGAAAATTATTCAATTTGTATACAATAAATTGTGTGAAAGTCTGCTGATGAACTAGTGAATTTTAATACTCAAGAAGTGCATTAGAATAAGTGAAATTAGCAAAAATTCCTCAATCTGCTGTTATATAGTGAAACTGTGAAGCGAATCAATATAGTACAGTTGAATTACTGCGAATTCAGTGCCATTTGGAAATCTATTTTAAATGGTATGTACATTCTTACTCACACTGGCAAATTAAAATTTTATAAAAAATAACGAAAGAGGAAAATGGGTGATGAGAACAATATTACTCTGAAATATATACTCGATGAAATTATCAAGAGTAAGAATGAATTGAAAAACCTTATCGAGGCGAGTGAAACCCGTGTACTCATGAAAGTGGAATTGATGAGTCAAAATATTCACCTGTTAGAAAAAGAAAATAAAGATTTGAAAAATAAAATAGAACTACTCGAAAGAAAAACCAGGACAAATAATTTTTTGATATTTGGTCTCAATATAAATCCGAAAGAGAGATCATTGGAATTTGTCTGTGAAGAAATAAAGCGCCTACTGAACGTAGAACTCAAGGAGTCCGACATAAATAACTTTTATTCATTGGGTCATTCTGTAGATAGCCCATTAAAAGTGGAACTGATCTCTAATTTGAAAAAAAAGTTGGTGCTTCAAAATTGTTATAAGCTAAAAGGAACAAATGTGAGCGTTGCCAACGACCAGACAATTATTGAGAGGAAGGAAAACAAGATTCTTCGAGAACAATTGAAAAGAGCTAAAGCATATTCAAATAATTGCTACATCAAAGGAAATAAGTTATTTGTAGAAAATAAGACATATACCGTTGAAGACTTGGAAGCATTTGAAGATCAGGGTGACATTGAATCGAATAGTGCACCAGCGACGCCAAATACACAAAATAGAGACTTTTTCAACGAGAGTCCAAAAAAGGTCATAAACGTTGCAGATAAGTCGATTAGCCAACAATTAGAGAAAACTCAATTCAAAGCACCCGAAAAACTAAAAGAAAATTCTGAAACTCCAATCAACAAAAAACAAATAAAACCAGCTACTGGACATCCTAGTGGTTCCATGAACAAGCCAAGACTTCGATCAACCAATTCGAATAGATAGATAACTTTTCATCACCAGCATCATTGAATTCGAATAAATTCGGATCTACCTACCGTTTGTAGTAACCGTACTAACAAAATAAATATTTATTTCTTCCAGTGAGTTTTTTGAATGTCTACTTTCACTACTTTATTCGTTCTCTCTTCGCGTTACTATTTTTTTTTATCTGAACACGTCTTACTGACTTCATATACAGTATGGATCCATTCATAAGATACTATAAAAATGACCTGATCAAGGCACAGGTTATTACAAATATGGCAGATTTTGAACCAGTGTCCTTTCGAAAGTTTAAAGTCATACATGTTAATATCAGAAGTATACAGAAAAATTTAGATGAATTATCTATTTTCCTGTCAGAGTTTTCAAACAATATTGATGTTATAGTTCTCTCAGAAACCTACGTAGTTCATGATACGGAACTACTTAAAATAAGTGGTTACAATATTTTATATAATGAAGGTAAACTCAACAAAAATGATGGTGTAATAATTTATGTCAGAAATGACCTTGAGTACTCCTACAATATCCATAACTTTGGTGAAATCAAAGCTCTGCAACTTGAAATGCGAATCAATAAAACAAACATTATTTTAACCGGTATCTACAGATCACCAAGTACCTGCCCAATAAATTTCAATTCTGAGTTGTTAAAATATTTGGAAAATGTTAAAAAATCCGATATTCATATAATTACTGGTGATATAAATGTTAATTTATTGTCCGACTCTGACTATGTAGAGGAATATAAAAATATTTTGAACAGCCAAGGATTCGTGTCGTATATTAACACTATCACTCGTCCGGAAAGCAAAACGTGTATTGATCACTTTTTTGTCAAAAGCTCCATTTCTGAAGTCAAATCATTTGTATTTCAAAAAAACATAACGGACCATTTCCCAATAGGACTAACCATAGACTACGATTGTAAACGTGCACCTCCTTCAACTTCTAGATACAAAAAATTTATCAACTACGACCGTCTGAGGTCAGATCTAAATGATGAATATTGGTTTGGTATTTACGACGAAAATGATCCAGATAAAATTGCAGAAAATTTCATCACAAAATTAAATTCTCTAATAGAAAAAAATACACGCGAGGTTAAACTAAGGAAAAATGTTGTAAATTGTAGAAAAAAATGGATAACGCCTGCTTTGTATGAATCCATCAAGAAAAAAAGTGATATGCACACAAAATTATTGAGAAACCCTGAAAATCATGTCTTGAGACAAGAATATAATTTGTATAGGAATAAGTTAAACAAACTCACAAAAACAGCAAAAAAGAACTACTCGAAAAAAATTATAGATAAAAATGCGAATAGCTCAAAAGGGCTTTGGGAATCTGTTAATAATATTTGCAATAAAACTCGAAACGAAACCAAAATAGTAAAAATCAAACTAGAGAATGGAAAAATATTACAGAACAATAAACAAATCGCCGATAGTTTCAATCGTCATTACAGTACGATAGGAAAAAAATTAGCTGATAGAATTTCAGTACCTCATAATTTCAATGAATCTGAAAATATTTTGCAAGACACCATGTATCTTCGCGAAACTGATGAAAATGAAGTTCTTAAAGTAATCATGGAATTGAAACTTAAAAAATCACCAGGTCCCGATAACGTTCGATCGGAAACACTGAAGGCTATATCTAATGAAATTAAAAAACCTCTGGCTTATCTGATAAATAGATGCTTTGATACAGGGTGTTTTCCAAGGATTTTCAAAATTGGAATTATCAAGCCACTCTACAAGAGTGAAGATAAATTGAACATAATCAACTATAGACCGATTTCACTTATCTCGAATTTAGCGAAAATAATTGAAAAAATACTAAAAATGAGACTTCTGAGCTTCTTGAACAAACATAACGTCATTTCTAGTTCTCAGTTCGGATTCAGAGAAGGGAAGTCAACAGAAGATGCGATTTATTATCTTACAACTAATATTTATAATGCATTGGACAAAAAAAAACCTGCTTTGTGTATCTTTGTCGACCTTTCAAAAGCATTTGATACGGTATCTCATGTAAAGCTTTTGAACAAACTAGAATGCTATGGGATAAGAGGGAAAATTTATAACATCTTAAAAAATTATTTATCAGATCGCGAACAAAAAGTTGACATAGGTGGTACTCTCAGTGATCCTATGACTGTTACATATGGTGTACCTCAAGGAACAGTACTGGGTCCTCTTCTATTTATAATTTATATGAACAGCATATCACACCTTGATACCAAAGGAAAAATCATAAGCTTTGCAGATGATACTGCAATAATATATGAATCTGATACTTGGGAGAATTTAAAAACAGAAGCTGAAACTGATTTTAATAAAATAGGTAAGTGGTTCAGATATAACAAATTAACTCTGAATCTAGATAAAACAAAGTACTTATCATTTACTTCGTATTCCAATCACTTACCCAATATGGGTTCATTACGTTTCGGAAATAACTCAGAAATTCCAGAAGTAAACTCCATCAAATACTTAGGCATTGTGATAGATAGACATTTCAGATGGGATCTTCAAATTAAAAATATAGTAGGAAAACTAAGAGGCCTTTTATTTAAATTCAAATACTTGAAAGAATTTTTAGATGTTAATCACTTGAAAATATTATACTATGCTCTGGTACAGTCACATATATCTTACGGTATAATTGGCTGGGGAGGTGTTAACGATTATCACTTGGAAATGCTGAATGTTATTCAGAAATGGATACTGAAAATCATCCTTGGAAAAAAAGCTACATATTCCAGTGATAATTTATTTAAAGAAGCCAATGTATTTGACGTAAGGCAGGCTTACTGCATCAACTTATTAGTTAGTATGAAAAATAATAAAATACAACTTGAATCTGTCGATCACAATTATAGTACAAGGAATAAACAAAACAAGATACCTAGATCGGAAAAAGCAATTGGACAACGATGTTCAAATTACCTCGGACCTCGCCTGCATAATATGCTACCAGAGTTTATAAAAAAAAAAAATAATTCCATTATGTACAAAAAACTTACAAAAACTTGGATTTTGCGTTCCGAAAGGACACTGTTTCATGATTTTGTCAACCAAACTTTCAAAAAGTGAATAAAGTTAAAACGCCAATCGTTTGTATATAGCATGCATAAACACAAACACAACCGGAATATGACACGATACCCGAATATGACAAAGCCCGAATATGACGTACCTACACCTTAATTATAATTAACATACCTACTGTAAACGTTATTCACCCTAAATATGGGTATAAATAGGTATCACAAGAAGAAACATATTTATTTACTATTTTATTTATACATTCATTAGTTGTAATTTCTTTTAACAAGTTTATATACTTATTTGTTTCAAAATTGTATTTTTTATCATTGCATATTAAGTGTTATACTATTTAGTTTTAAGTTTCATATCACATACAAGCAATAGTTTCATACTAAAGCTTCGTGATTTCTTCCTGTTTATTCAGTTATAATTATATGTACTTATTATTGTCAAATTTTGAACTTTCTTGAATAAACATTATTATTATTATTATTATTATTATATTCAATTACATAATAACCAATTTTTTTACTATTTAACAATTCATCAAATGTCGAGACACCAAAGCATAGAATATGTTTGTATTGTGCCTATTCTCTCGATTTGAATGAATATATACGACTATAAAAAACAAAAATATAGATGCGGTTAATGAAATGAACAAAAATTCATGAGTAGAGGGGAGAGGAGGAGCAAGAATACATATTATATTATGTAATGGAGTGAGAAGGTAAATGCAGTTAAAAAAGAATAAAAAAAAGAAAGAAAGCGAGATAACAATCCAGAATGACTGATCTTATGGTATTTTTGTATGATAGAATTAATTCGTGACAGTTTAGTAATGTTTAGTAATGAGGAATCAAAAATATGGTTGATCACCATTGCATTTTCAGTGAGGTATAAATTTAAACTTTTTTTGAATTCAGGAAGAGCATTTATATTTTTCAATTGTGATGGGAGCATATTGTAGAGTTTTGTTCCATAAAAGCAAACAAATCTCTGAGTGTGAGTTTTGGGAAAAAATGGAAGTTGTATTTTTTCGGTGAATATACTTACTTTAGATTTGCATAGTCCATATTTTTCCATGTTTGAATAAATCCATGTCAGACTTTGGAAATTATATAAAGATCTGATGTTGAGTAATTTTGGTCTCTGTATAGAGATTCACTTGAATAAAATCTGAGTTTCTTGAATAGTATTTTTAATAGCGTTTTGCACTGCTTGCATGCAGTTCATTATACTATAAAATGTTCCATCCCAAGCTATTATACAGTACCTTATCACCGACTCTGCCAAAGATGTATAACAAATCAACAAATTCTTTCGATCAAGAATATCTCGTAGATTATACAAGGTGTAAATAAGCTTTCTCAATTTATTGGTGACATGACTTATGTGTTCGTCCTATCAATGTACCGCCCAATATTAATATAATAATCTTTAAACAAATTTATTTTCTCGTCATTATTACTTATTTTTTCACCACTTGATTTTATTAATGTTATGGAAATCGGGCCCGGTCTAACACTTTCTGGTTCATAAATTGTTTCATAGAATAGAATACATTAGAAGCTCGTTAAGGGTGAAAACCTGCCTGGCAAAATACTCGCTGGTATAGGTCTTGTTCACTGGTATCCAAAAAGTCGATCCATGTTAAAAATTTCCGATTATATCCCCATTCAACTTGTTGGAGATTTTTCAAAGTTCGCAGTTGAGCGATTTTTCGGTCGTGTTTGAGGGGTAGTTTGAGGGTGAAATGGGGCCCGGCCTAACACTTTGTGGTTCATAAATCATTCCATAGAGTACATTGGAAGCAAAAATAAGCTTTTTGATGATTTTTAAAAATTCGCGATTTTTCGATTTTTTCGGCGTGTTGAAGGGGCTCGTTAAGGGTGAAAACCTGCCCGGCAAAATACTCGATGGTATAGGTCTTGTTCACTTGTATCCAAACAGTCGATCCATGTTAAAAATTTACGATTATATCCCCATTTAACCGGTTGGAAATTTTTCAAAGTTCGCAGTTGAGCGATTTTTCGGTCGTGTTTGAGGGGTAGTTTGAGGGTGAAATGGGGCCCGGCCTAACACTTTGTGGTTCATAAATCGTTCCATAGAGTACATTGGAAGCAAAAATAAGCTTTTTGATGATTTTTAAAAATTCGCGATTTTTCGATTTTTTCGGCGTGTTGAAGGGGCTCGTTAAGGGTGAAAACCTGCCCGGCAAAATACTCGATGGTATAGGTCTTGTTCACTTGTATCCAAACAGTCGATCCATGTTAAAAATTTACGATTATATCCCCATTTAACCGGTTGGAAATTTTTCAAAGTTCGCAGTTGAGCGATTTTTCGGTCGTGTTTGAGGGGTAGTTTGAAGGTGAAATCGGGCCCAGCCTAACACTTTGTGGTTCATAAATTGTTCCATAGAATACATTGGAAGCAAAAATAAGCTTTTTGAGGATTTTTAAAAATTCGCCATTTTTCGATTTTTTCGGCGTGTTGAAGGGGCTCGTTAAGGGTGAAAACCTGCCCGGCAAAATACTCGCTGGTATAGGTCTTGTTCAGTGGTATCCAAAGAGTCGATCCATGTTAAAATTTCCGATTATATCCCCATTCAACCTGTTGGGGATTTTTCAAAGTTCGCAGTTGAGCGATTTTTCGGTCGTTTTTGAGGGGTAGTTTGAGGGTGAAATCGGGCACGTCCTAACACTTTGTGGTTGATGAATTGTTCCATAGAATACACTGGAAGCAAAAATAAGCTTTTTGAGGATTTTTAAAAATTCGCGATTTTTCGATTGTTTCGGCGTGTTGAGGGTGAAAACCTGCCCGGCAAAATACTCGATGGTATAGGTCTTGTTCACTGGTATCCAAAGAGTCGATCCATGTTAAAAATTTCCGATTATATCCCCATTCAACCTGTTGGGGATTTTTCAAAGTTCGCAGTTGAGCGATTTTTCGGTCGTGTTTGAGGGGTAGTTTGAGGGTGAAATCGGGCCCGGCCTAACACTTTGTGGTTCATAAATTGTTCCATAGGATACATTGAAAGCAAAAATAAGCTTTTTGAGGATTTTTAAAATATGCGATTTTTCGATTTTTTCGGCGTGTTGAAGGGGCTCGTTGAGGGTGAAAACCTGCCCGGCAAAATACTCGCTGCTATAGATCTCATTCACTGGTATCCAAAGAGTCGATTCATGTTAAAAATTTCCGATTATATCCCCATTTAACCTGTTGGAGATTTTTCAAAGTTCGCAGTTGAGCGATTTTTCGGTCGTGCTTGAGGGGTGGTTCAAGGGTGAAATCACTGAAATCGGTCTCGGCTCAATACTTATGGTATAGAAAGTGTCCCATATAATACACTAATAGCAAAGATGAGCTCTTCAAAGATTTTTGAAAATTCGATGTTTATTACCCAGAGAACAAAACACATAATTTTTATCGGCAACTACTAATTTGTGGCTGAGATATGTTTCAGACTGCATCACTCGTTAAAATAAATAAATCCATCCACGATGTATCCCGCTATCCACCAAATGCATAGCTAGCCATGTATTCCTACCAACTCATGGTTGGCCATGTTTTTCGTAGACGACCGTTGGCGGTTGGGCTCGCTCCGGCATCGAAGTGGTAGTCACTCCCGAAGTCATTGCTGGAACTCATGGCTGCCTTCACGCTGATGCTATTCTTTACGCTCCTATGAAACCAGATAACCCCGATGAAAACTTTCCGATACTGTATACCTACGATGCGGCAAGAGGTGAAAGTCATATATCTCCCAAAGGTAGGAAGAATAGGCGACAAGACACCCAAGGCATATTGTTCCATAAGTCTAATGTATTTTTTGCTCAAAACGTTGGAAAGGCCGATAGATACAAAAGAGATGAGGTACTACAAACAAGCTCGCTCAACGAACGCAAATATGCGTATCAACCAGGCAAGTCAACAGACTTAGCACTGGACGACCTCAACAGTCTACTAGTGAAGTCCTTGGAAGACAAAGAGATAGCCATGAAATTTATAGACATCAAGGGTGCCTTCAGCAAACGCTCTAGTAAAAAAGGGGTTTCACTCCTACTGTGCCAGTGGATAAACGCTAACTTGAAAAACAGGGTCAATACATCAGCAATCGGCGGAATAACACTAACACCTAGAGCAAACAGGGGATGGCCGCAGGGAGGGATGCTATTGCCCCTACTTTGGGCCATCCTAATGGACGAATTAATTGAAAGGCTATCTCCCAGAGGCTTTCATTGCCTACGATATGCCGATGACCTCGCGATTATTGCAAGAGGCGAATTCGCAAGGATAGTCTCGGAGCTTACACAGTCAGCCCTAGATATAATCGACAGGTGGTGTAAGAGGAGAAGCAGACAGTGAACTCTAAAACCAGAGTAGTCCCAAAAAAAAGTACTGGATGGACTTAGGTCACCTATACTGAATGGGATAAAAATTCCATTTGCCCAAGAAGCAAAATACTTAGAAATAATCTTCGACCAAAAGTTAACTTCGAACCAACACCTACAAAAAGTTATGGTAAAAAGTACAGTAGCCTTCAATTTGTGCAGGAGAATGTGCGGAAAAAATTGGGGGCTACAACCAAAAATTACTACATGGCTCTATGCCAGAGTTATGAGACCCATGATAAGGTATGGTTCGGTGGTATGGTATGGTGGCCAAAGACCAAGCAGGTAGGAATGGTTCGACGGCTCGGAGAACTGCAAAGCAAGCATGTCTGAGTGCCACCGGGGCCATGAGAACCACCCCAACAGCCGCCTTAGAGGTCTTGCTCAACCTGCCTCCCCTACATACAGTGACCGCCAAAAAGAATGTACCATATGGAAAAAAAGTTTATTATTAGAGTATTAGAAAAAAGATTCTTGGGAAAAGTTTGTGCATGTCCGATAACCTAAAAATCGATTTTGACACATGTTACGTGATCGCTGGTATGGCGGCAAATTGAAAAAAATTACTATGAGAACGCAAAAAGGAGTAAAATGGCAAGATATCAAAAAAAGTGATTTGAAAAAGTTGCTTAGAATTAAATTTTATACACATATACAAAGTTTGAAAAGATAATGAGAGAAAATTGAAAATAGAAATTTTTTTTAAATATTTTCCTAGCTGTATAAAAATATCAAATTATTATCATATGAATAGCTTGACCATACTGAACCATTTGTATTTCAATGATAATGACAAAACTTTCTCATTTTCTCTACACCAGTAAGCACTAAATTAAAAAAATTGGATTTTGTTAAAACCCTGGCTGTTACATTGGTTCGTATCTAACAGTGATATCAGAATTCCACGACCATTGTGATGACATGACACTCCAGAAACATGATGTTTTCCAGATTATAATCAAGTTTCGATGATAATCGTGCCAGAGCGTTTCACTTCGCATGCAATGTTGAAAACTCAAGCCTCTTTAATTTGACGCACTATTTTTAAAATTATGTGCGAAGTGAAACGTTCGTGCACGATTATCATCAAAAATTGAAAAACACGATATTTTTGGATCTCCCTATCACCGCAATAATAGTGGAATTGTGATGACAGGATTTCGTGATTATTCGGATCTGTCACTGTTGTTGCATGAAACTGTCTATTGCCTAGCAACAGCCGTTAAAAAAGATGCAGCCGTTAGAAAATGTGCACTTTTTTGTCGCTTTTCCGTTTAATAATGAAATCGTATGTTGATAGTGAAATATTGTAGTACGTTACACACACAAATAAAGTGGACTTTTTTTGACAGTTGTAGAAAAATAATCTATTTTTTGTAGTTTTTCGCTTGTAACTCGAAAACTATCATTTTTTCGTGAATAACTTTTCCATTCAAAATGAAAGTACATAAAATTTCCTACAAATTCTTCATTTCGGGCTCAAACGCCAAATAAAAATTGGCGTATTTCTGCGAGTCACCAAACACCCAATTTTTTTCACTCCAAAACTATTATGGACTATTTATTTAATGACATTGACTTTCTCAAGGAATCATATTGTAATAAAACTGAAAGTAATCTTGTTCGTCATTGGAGCAGTTTTAATCAAAGGAATCATCTGACAGTCTAGTTTGAGGTTATGTCGATGACTGCTAGTGACATTGCGATAAGAAAGGAGTGTTGTGAATCTCAAACAATTGAGTTGACTGCTCTTATTGCAGCTTGGCTATCTGAGTATATGACAATGTTTTTTTCTGGAAACTCATGCCTCATTAGCTCTTGTGCACGATGGCGTATTGCGACGATTTCCGCTTGAAAAATTGTCGCTTGTTTGCTCAGGCTCATGGAGATTTTCATATTCGGTTTAGTTCCGTAAATGCCGGCTCCTGAACCTTCATCAGTTTTTGAGCCATCAGTGATGGGAGGTCTCTCCTTCCACGCATCCCTGTCTTATACTTGTCTTGAAAGTTTTATCAAAGCTATATCTGGGAAGTATACCATCTAATGACATTCTTGTAACGGGGTCGTTTTTCAACTATTCGTATAGGTTGTAGTCTCTCCAGTGCATATTGCTTATGGGTGCTTGTCCTCTAAGCAGCCTGCTCGTGACTGACCTGGCTGCGCCTTGTATGTATATACAGTGACCGCCAAAAAGTATGTACCATATGGGAAAAAAGTTTATTATTAGAGTATTGAAAAAAAGATTCTTGGGAAAAGTTTGTGCATGTCTGATAACCTAAAAATCGATTTTGACACATGTCACGTGATCGCTGGTATGGCGGCAAATTGAAAAAAATTACCATGAATAGTCAAAAAGTCGGATAAAATGGCAAGATATCGAAAAAAGTTATTTGAAAAAGTTGCTTAGAATTCGATTTTATACACATATACAAAGTTTGGGAATATTGAAAACAGCAATTTTTTTAAATAGTTTTCTAGCTGTAGAAAAATATCAAATTATTTTCTTATGAATTGCTTAACCATACTGAAATATTTGTATTCCGATGATAATAACAAAACTTTCTCATTTTCTCCACACCAGAGAGCACTAAATTGAAAAAATTGAATTTTGTCAGAACCCTTGCTGTTACATTGGTTCGTATCTAGTAGATATATCACAATTCCACTATTATTGCGATGATAGGGAGATCCAAAAATATCGTGTTTTTCAATTTTTGATGATAATCGTGCACGAACGTTTCACTTCGCACATAATCTTAAAAATAGTGCGTCAAATTAAAGAGGCTTGAGTTTTCAACATTGCATGCGAAGTGAAACGCTCTGGCACGATTATCATCGAAACTTGATTATAATCTGGAAAACATCATGTTTCTGGAGTGTCATGTCATCACAATGGTCGTGGAATTCTGATATAACTGTTAGATACGAACCAATGTAACAGCAAGGGTTCTGACAAAATTCAATTTTTTCAATTTAGTGCTCTCTGGTGTGGAGAAAATGAGAAAGTTTTGTTATTATCATCGGAATACAAATATTTTAGTATGGTTAAGCAATTCATAAGAAAATAATTTGATATTTTTCTACAGCTAGAAAACTATTTAAAAAAATTGCTGTTTTCAATATTCCCAAACTTTGTATATGTGTATAAAATCGAATTCTAAGCAACTTTTTCAAATAACTTTTTTCGATATCTTGCCATTTTATCCGACTTTTTGACTATTCATGGTAATTTTTTTCAATTTGCCGCCATACCAGCGATCACGTGACATGTGTCAAAATCGATTTTTAGGTTATCAGACATGCACAAACTTTTCCCAAGAATCTTTTTTTCAATACTCTAATAATAAACTTTTTTCCCATATGGTACATACTTTTTGGCGGTCACTGTATATACATACAAGGCGCAGCCAGGTCAGTCACGAGCAGGCTGCTTAGAGGACAAGCACCCATAAGCAATATGCACTGGAGAGACTACAACCTATACGAATAGTTGAAAAACGACCCCGTTACAAGAATGTCATTAGATGGTATACTTCCCAGATATAGCTTTGATAAAACTTTCAAGACAAGTATAAGACAGGGATGCGTGGAAGGAGAGACCTCCCATCACTGATGGCTCAAAAACTGATGAAGGTTCAGGAGCCGGCATTTACGGAACTAAGCCGAATACGAAAATCTCCATGAGCCTGAGCAAACAAGCGACGATTTTTCAAGCGGAAATCGTCGCAATACGCCATCGTGCACAAGAGCTAATGAGGCATGAGTTTCCAGAAAAAAACATTGTCATATACTCAGATAGCCAAGCTGCAATAAGAGCACTCAACTCAATTGTTTGAGATTCACAACACTCCTTTCTTATCGCAATGTCACTAGCAGTCATCGACATAACCTCAAACTAGACTGTCAGATGATTCCTTTGATTAAAACTGCTCCAATGACGAACAAGATTACTTTCAGTTTTATTACAATATGATTCCTTGAGAAAGTCAATGTCATTAAATAAATAGTCCATAATAGTTTTGGAGTGAAAAAAATTGGGTGTTTGGTGACTCGCAGAAATACGCCAATTTTTATTTGGCGTTTGAGCCCGAAATGAAGAATTTGTAGGAAATTTTATGTACTTTCATTTTGAATGGAAAAGTTATTCACGAAAAAATGATAGTTTTCGAGTTACAAGCGAAAAACTACAAAAAATAGATTTTTTTTCTACAACTGTCAAAAAAAGTCCACTTTATTTGTGTGTGTAACGTATTACAATATTTCACTATCAACATAAGATTTCATTATTAAACGGAAAAGCGACAAAAAAGTGCACATTTTTTAACGGCTGTTGCTAGGCAATAGACAGTTTCATGCAACAACAGTGACAGATCCGAATAATCACGAAATCCTGTCATAAAGCCAGTTCTCATTTTTTTTGCCAACTAATAACCTATAAATATCTGATATACAAATGTTTCACCAATAATATTTTTAGCATTCTTAATATTAAATAAGTATTATCAAAATTCCAAACTATCGCGGCGAATATATTCAAAATAATAGCATATACCTCTAAGAAACTATTTGACCTAATCTACACTAGGTAATCCAAGGTAGCTATGGCTGTTTGGCCGTCAGAAACTAGTGGACAATTATGAATTAATGAAATTTGTGAAATTGGGCATCTATCCAGATAACGAATTCTTGATAACTATAAATTTAATTTAAGTAGGAATGAAAAGTGATGAAGATTGAACGGAGAAAATCGTGCATAGTGCAAATACGCGATTTCCTTGACATAGTTCAAAGAAATAAAAAGGTATTCGTTGTTTCACGAGGATTGTTTATTTATTTTGAATACAAATCTAAGAAAATGAAAAGTTACTTCGATGGAATATTAATTCGAAAGTCAAGTCAACATTGATAATAATAATATTGACCTTGATGAATATGTTATTTTAATATTCCCTTCAAATTTTTCATTTTGCGGGATAGTGTGAAGAGAACTGGGATGTCGACTCTGTCGAAATTATTCGTTTCATTTCTTTGAAACTCAACTCTCCGGCATACTCTTCGAACTTCGTTCGAATAATGAATCAATAAAAATATGCCAAATTCATTTCATATTTGCAAAAAAATATGAGTTAGATATTTTTTTTTGACAGTTGTAGAAAACATACAAATGTCTCTGATACGTTAATGATGGTTAGCGGTTAGATGTGAGTTTATTCGTTCAATTGAGCGAATTCTAACCACCAGTCAAATTTAGCTGTCAGTCAAACTACGCTAACAGGATATTGATAAACCGGCTGGAAATTCAGAACTGCAGCCATACCTTCAATTTGTAGCTTTTTTTGTGTGAATTGTCATATTTTGGTGATCTTGAAATGTTTTCTGATTGACTCGACCGTTACTTGATGAAGATCCATAGTAATTGTATAAAATACACAGGAGACGATTCGATCTTCACAAATTTAATTTTAACACCTCTACAATAAACTAAGGACATTCATTTATATAACTTTCATAACAAATTAATAATAAGTAACCGCCAATTTCCAGGCAGGTACTAATTATTGATAAGAAGGGTATACTTGCCCTAAAATATCTGCATTAATTATAATTTAAACTTTATTTATATTGTTTCATCCTTGTTATCTTAATTACCTCACCATCCAGCCTACCTGCAAACTCCCTATATAACTAGGCTTAGAGTTCAATTGTATTAGTTAGTTTTTATACTTGATAATGGGATAAAACCCGAAACCGGTCGTAACAATAAAAATGTAGTGGAAATAAGACAAAAGAGTGTTCTTTCGTTTCATCAAAGTGATCATGAATTTCCACAAAATAAACAAGTCATCAATCACACAAAATAAAGATAAAGCGTTGCACAATCGTTCAGCTCCGAAATTGACACATTCTCACATTTATTCATCTAATTTTGAAAAGATGAGAGTGTACTTAGCCGTACAACTATTAAGCAACACTGTAGCCTCGGGGCTTGCAACTTATATTGAATTGAAAGCTTTACCTGCTGAGGCATCGGGTACACTACATTTTTGTATAACAATTTGATAAACTGTTTGACATGTTCAATTCGTCACGATATTGCTTAAAGGAACACCAGAAACCTTTTTCAGGTGAGGATTGGCAATTGAATTTTTTAAACGATTTTCTATTGTTTTTGGACAAAATCAAAACTAATAAAAAAGGCATTCTCAAAGATGTAACCAATTACATCAAATTTATAAGTTGTTGGAAAATAACTATTAATGGCCTGGTAGAGTTATCAAATTACTTAAAATCTGAAGGTATACACATTCCCTATACCAGGAGGCTCGATGAAGACGCTTTGGAGATTAGGCAACAAAGTGGCAATTGTGTCAACCCAACCCCTATAAAATTTTCTAGAGCTTTTCAGAAGCCATTTTTCACCAATTGTTGGCTATAGTTTGTATTTGCTCTGCTGAGTCATAAAAGGGTTTTTCCATCCTTGACTACCTCATTAAGTTATTTATACGTTTAAGATTACACTATCTGTTGAAAATACAGCAATAGAGATTTTAAAAGTAGCAACAAAAAAAATCGCAAGCTTTGTATTTTAATGAACTTGTAAGAAATAAACAGTATGTTCTATTTCATAATAGAAACTTTACGTGATTTATGTCTTTACTTTAATACCTTAATCTGTGCTTTTATTCCAAATATAGTATGTTCCTTTGAAATCTGACAGAAATATATGGAACTTTCCCCATCAGACTTGCTCTGACATTTTAATTCTTTAACGATTTTACATCATTTTCTGTATGATTTTGTTTGACTAGCTACTTGGTTTCCGAGACAGAGCACGTCTTTCGCGATCAGGCCATTTTTTATCGAGTTTCAGTGACTTTTAGCGAAGGTCTTCTTTTGATTTATAAAATAGAAGTGCATTTTCTGGGTCACCGCGAAAACCGCAAATGTTTTCGGATTCGAACGAAATTCTGTAGAAGGGGTTTTTCGGTGAGAAAATTCAATTGGCGCTATCAAGAAGCCGATCCGAGTTCGGAAAATCAAGTTACCGCCAAAAAATGCGAATAATTTCTGATATACTTCCTTTCGCGAACCTCTGGTATATCGTAGCCTTCAGAAAATGAAACTTTAGTAATTCTCGAACGATTTTACATCATTTTTGTGGTATGACTTTTTTCACTAGCTGCTCGGTTTTCGAGATAGAGCACGACTTTCGCGATCAGGCCATTTTTTATCGAGTTTTAGTGACTTTTTGTCTAATTTCGAGTAAATAGAGCATTTTCATGGCCACCATCGTCTTTTCCGTCCTCGATTACATAAAGATGCACGATGACTGGATAATTTCTGGTTCGAATTCGAGTGAAGGTCTTCTTTTTGTTTTCTACATAAAAATAGGGTTTTTCTGGAGTAACCCCAAACAAACTCCAAAACGTAAACAATTCACAATGTAATATCAGTCGGTTATAATATCACTAAAAACACTTTTGTCTATTCAACTATAAGTATAGTTTGTTGACTAGTTTCATAACATAACTGAACATTCTATATTACTACATGTTATTATATACCCTCAACCTTAATTACATATATACCTGTCTTCTAAGAACTATCTATTAATCTACTCGATACCAAACAGCTAATGCCGTGCCTGGCCGTACGAACCCGTAATCTGTGGTAGGGCCACAGTAAGGCTACGTATTTACAGAATTGACACATTGAGCTATGAAATATCGCGATGCGGGTGGGAGAGCGCAGCAGCGACTGCCATCGACATCGTGCTGTGCTGTGGCAGCAGCCGTCGCCAGTACGTTTAACTCAATTTGGCAACAGCTAGAATATGTGGACCTTTAAATGGTAGTCTCTTCCATTTCTCTCTAAAACTAGTTTCTTTGTCCCTCTGTCGCATCTGGAACTTAATCTGTGGTTCCGTCAAGAATATTTGTTAGCAAACTTCAGATTCGGATTCAGCACTCCAAAAAACTTATGAAATGAAAGAAATCAAAACTACCCTAAAACTGAGATTTTATGATGACAATACAAAAATATTCTTTAGATAAGAATATAAGAACGCAAGACAGGTTTTTATTTGTATAATTAACT
Source organism: Chrysolina haemoptera (assembly GCA_958298965.1). Lineage (NCBI taxonomy): Eukaryota > Metazoa > Arthropoda > Insecta > Coleoptera > Chrysomelidae > Chrysolina > Chrysolina haemoptera. Next base: position 32,187,890 of record OY282584.1, read on the forward strand.
AATTGGAGAGTTCAGCATTAGGTCACGACCCCTGTCGGAAAATATTTGAATTTGTCGAGCAAGTGCCAGCACGTGCTAATCAGCTGTTTTTTGTTTGTATACAATTTAACCCGTAAATATCACAGTTGTTATTTACTTCGATATTTTAATAAAACTTCAATCTAACACTTGAGGGATATGAAAAACCACTAGAGGGGATTACAATAATAAGTTAAACACGATCAAATTGAAAGAATCTACAAATGACGATAATTTCATACTTTCATAGAAACAAATGAAAACAAACACTGCCGAAGTCGCCATTTTCTTAGCGATAGTAGCGACACCATCGGTCGATTTACTCTCCTATCAGAATTGACAGAACTTTACATTAATACTCAATTTTTATAATAAATCAGACTTCTGACTTATCTCATTATACAGGGATAAAAATATATCTGAATAATAGTCAGGTGAGTGTCCAGTCACAGCACTCCCTCTCATGAACTCGACAGAGAAGTAAGTCCAATTCTATTACGAAGTGTTTCGAAACGTAACCCTGGAAGTGCCTTAGTCAGTAAGTCTGCATCCATATCTTCCGTGGGACAATAAACCACATTTACTTTTCCATCAAGCATGGCGTCACGGATAAAATGTTCCATGATGGCAATATGTTTCGAACGAGAACTAACAAGAGGGTTCGAAGCTAGTTTATGTGATGACTGGTTGTCATTGAAAATTGTTATTTTTCCCGATGGAACGCCCATTTCTGATGAGAGCATCTGGAGATGGATGGCTTCTTTTGCTGACTCTGTCAACCACATGTACTCAGCCTCAGCCGTACTAAGAGCTTACAGTCTTTTGCTTCCTGGATTCCCAACTAATGGCACCACCAGCATATTTGAAAATATACCGTGTGTGTGATTTTCTATCAACTACACATGAAGCCCAGTCAGCATCGGCAAAACCCGTAATAGGTTGTCCTGTCTTGGTAAAACAAATTCCAAGCTCTGAAGTTTTCTTAAGGTATCTCAGTACTCTTTTTGCCGCTTTTTTGACTAAGATAACTTATAGCATACGTGATGTCAGGTCTGGTGGCTACGGATAGATACATTAAAGATCCAATAAGATTTTGGTAGGGAAGATTTTTCGCTTTTTCTGTATCGTCAGTAGCAGTCAAATTAATTTCAGTTTGCATTGGTGTATTTGCAGGATTGGCATTATGCATGTTATACTTCTTGAGTAGATCCTCAGTGTACTTCTTTTGAAACATGAAAATATATTCATTTCTTTGTTTGAATTCGATGCCTAAAAAGTACTCGTAGTTCTTGCAGATCTCTCATATTGAAGCCATTTATCTGGTATTTTCGACCTTTTCTATTTCTGATAGATTCTCTGATGTGATCAGAAGATCATCAACATAAACACATATCATGGTTTTTGGACATTTATTTGTACATACAAGCAAGGATCAGCTTGTGAAGGTTCAAATCCAAGAGACATCAGTTTGGTATCTAGTTTCACAAACCACTGTCGACCTGCCTGTTTCAAGCCATATACAGCCTTTTTGAGGTGACAAATCTTTTCTTCTTCATTCTTTTTTTAGGTCTTCCATCATTTTTAGAGTTTTTTTGTAAATTGTGTTGTCCTCTTTCTTACTTTCCTCGATTAGAATCTTATATAGATAATTTTCTAATTGTTTTGGCATCTCCATAAAAAGAGTAGTATCTATATCACCATTTAGGAATGCTGTTGAGACATCGAGGTGATGAATTTTCGTGTTCTGTTCAGCCGCAACCCCCAACATCATTCTTATGGAACTCATCTTAACAACAGGTGCGAAGGTTTCAAAATAATCAGTTTCAGATCATTTTTATTAATATGGCCCAACTTTCTATGCCAAGTTTTTATTTTAGTCTCTGAAGTGATTTTGCATGTTGCCGATATTTCTCCAACACTTTTTGCATTAACTAAATATAGATTATCAGCTTTCTGTGCTTTCAAAATGATTTGGCCGTTGGGCTTCTTAACTACTGCATTGTTCTTATCGAAATACACACTGTATCCTTTATCTGTGATTTTGGAAACTGATAATAAGTTTGCAGATAAATCGGGAACATAAAAAATATCGGGCAAATTTACGTTTTTGGGAGGACTGACTTTTATTTGAACCAAACCATTTCCAGATATCGGAGCGGTTTGATTTTTCGAAGCTAATTTGAGTTCTCCTAGACTATGTTCAGTCAAATTTTTTAAAAGACTTTTATTCGAACCCATATGAGAAGTTGACCCGCTTTCCGGTTACCAAATATTTGAGTTCGATTCTGGATTTACAATAATAATAATAATAATATCTTTATTGTCATAAAATCATCAAGGACATGGACGTCAAAAAAAGAATAAAATACACCGATCACGTAACACAATGAGTAAAACATTACAAAAATACACACCTCAAGGACTCAACATGTTGTAAATATAAAAACTTTGCTCAACATACAGGAAACAATAATAATCATTCACAAAAATCTTTTTTCTTCAAGTAATCAATGACTGAACTTCTGAATTTCTGAATATTGCTGATATCTTTCAACTGAGTTGGCAGCCTGTTATAAGCTTTCCTTGCTCTGTATTCAGTACTCCGTTTAAAAAAGGCAGTTTTGTGATGTGGAATCCTGAGGTCAGCCTGGTTACGAGTTAACATATTCATTTCAGTTAAATATTCACCTGCATTTGTAGAGAACAAGTATTGGTGTTTTTTTACGACGATAACCAGAGATAAAAAGAATAAAGAAGGTACTGTCAATAACCCATGATTTGCAAAATATGACCTGCAGGAGGTATTATAATCAAGACCAAGAACACATCTCAATATTCGTTTTTGCAAAATAAATATTTTATTTGCGTTTGAACTAGAACCCCAAAAAAGTATTCCATATGCGATGATTGACTGGACATGTCCATAATAATACAATTATATTCCATATTCTGACACCTGTTCTCTCAGATATCTAATTACACCACAGACCGAAGCCAGTCTGTTGGCCAAGGTATTCACATGTGATTCCCAGCTCATATTAGAGTCAATATAAACCCCCAAGAATTTTATAGATGGCAGCACCGGCACTGATTTTTCATTCAATCTAACATACGGAGATTCAATTATATTTTTGGTTGAACATTATAAGTCCAGTTTTATCAGAATTCAAATTCAGAGAGTTCTCTGTACACCACTCGTCCATTTTGTTTGCACACTTGATGCTGAGTCAGTAAGGACCTTAATATTGGTGCTGTTTATAATAACAGATGTATCATCAGCAAATTGAAAAGTTTGGCAGTTTGAACTGGATAGAACAGATGGTAGAGAGTTAATGTACAGGAGAAAAAGAAGGGGACCCAGGATTGATCCCTGTGGTACACCTTGCTTAATTAATGTTTTTTCTGATGTGAATAACCTACCCTCTTGCATAATCGCAACTGCTTGAAACCTGTTTTCAAGGTAGGACCTCAATAAATTTAATGGTGTTCCTCTAATTCCAAAGTCATCCAGTTTCTCCAATAGAAGGTCATGGTCAACCATGTCAAAGGCTTTTGACAGATCAAAGTATATTCCCACGGACAGACTTTTGTTATCGAGATGAGTTGCTATATTTGTTACTGCATTATAGATAGCCAATTCAGTAGACATTCCTTTACGGAAGCAGAATTGTTCAGTGGCAATATTGTGTTTTTCACAGAAAGCAATAAGTCTTGTATAAATAATTTTTTCAACTATAACAATGGCTGCAAGACTTTGGTGGACAGCCATGAATGTAGCTTCTTTCTTTCCAGACCAGCAATCTGAAGTAGAATGTAAAAATGTATTGCAATCTCCTTGCAAATGACATTATTAACATGTTTTTCAATCAATAGGTTTCCTAATAATTTACATCTTGCAGAAATGAGGTAAGATAAGATATTGACAAGTAATGTTTTTTTTTATACACCCTAATTACCTTGTTTTATCAGAAATGTGTGTTACAGGTTACTCAATGCTTTTGAATCTCATTTGAATCTGAATTGGTATTTCATTTTAAGGAAGAAGTTTCCCTATCAAAAGTTTATTTGAAACCTAACAGTGAAGAGTTATCAACATAATCGTAATATAATGCACAATGTTGCCTTTGAAAAAGAAATACAAATTCTAAAATTGAATTGTAAATAGCAGAAACATTTCAACTGAATATTCTACAAAAATATTAGAACTTGAATTAGTGATTTGAAAATATCCCACTCGTGTAAAAAAATGAATTTGAAAAAAAGGTTTGATCGCAAAAAGTGACAACATTCAGAATGTCATATGGGGACAAAAGAAGTTAAAATATACTAGGCGTCATAAAAATGCAGATTTAGGTCATAACAAATCCTCCAAATTGTATTTTTTCCTGACCCGACTAGCCAATATGTTGCCATTTGAAAGAAAAAATATTATCTATATCTAATATTAAATTATACACAGCAATTCAACCGAAAAAGTGAAGTAATTTAGGACTATAAATTAATAATTTGAACGTATCCATAGCCCTCTAGATTGAAAATTTAATTTCAGAATGAAAAAAAAGTTTTTGAAACAAAAAAACTGAAAATATACCGGGTATCTCATTTAAAAATCGAAAGTTTATATCACTTCCAGTGAGACCGGAAGTTGCATGAAGCTGAGTCAATTGTCAAAAAATGCAGTTTTGTGTCTCACACAGATCCTCAAAATTTCATTTCAATATTTGCCAAACCAAAAAAGTAATAGGTGCGAGCCACTTTCCCTGGACACCAGGTATATCAATTTTGAAAAATCCACTGGGCGATTCAATAGAAATAAGCGAAATGAAATGCCGAGATATGGTTTTTTATAGAAATCACCCTATATTTCAAAATTTTGTCGGTTTTGTTGATTTTTTGATATTTTATTGAGTGGTGATATTTCAACAGAATAATGAAATTGTATATGCCTTCTATGGCTACTTTTTGAATTATCAGGCGCCAAAGTTATGAAGTATTTGACTTTTCAGCATACTACCAACAAAAAAATGAAATATCGATATATGAGAAACCAGAAAATTGTGCTTTACTTTTACAGTAAAAAAAATGGAATCACCCAGTATGCGTTTGGAAATCATACATTATTTTCAATCAAGATTTGTTCATCATATTCTGATAGGTGCATGTTTTACTGAAAAAAAAGGCCCAATAAATGATGCATATTGGATTGAGTTTATTTTCATTTGAAGATTACCCTGTAGATAAATGAAAAATACTTCTCATTCAAGCATCAAAATATTGTTTCAGATAATATGAATAATAGCCACCAGAAAAAAATAATTATTGAAACTTCTAATTGCGTAAAAAGTTACCAAATAAAAATGGCCACTTTCAACTTTAACACCCCATATCTCGAAAACTAGTCATAGGATTGTGTTGGGCCAATAGACACTTGTAAGGTGAAAGAATTCTACAACATACTGAAATTTTAAGAAATTTAACCAAAGGCCATTTTCCATAAGAGAAATGCAGGGGCCTTTCCTGAAAAAAACTTCTTTGGAAAAGACAAAGGCAAAGTACTGTTTACATCTTACAACTCATGGATTGATTATTCGATAAAGAGTTATCTCGATGAAGTGTTTTCTCACTTGAGGTATGGTAACATATATTAGGGTTTGACAGAAGCAACCTGTCAGAAACATGTGAAACACCAAAGTAGGTGATAAAGTAGGCTACACTATTAATACTACTCAATGATGTACTTTCACACTGACAATCAGAGACCAAAAAAACACAATTATTTCTGACAATAGAAAAAAAGATGCACAACCAAAGCACCTGTACTTGGAATTTAGAAATGTAATGTGCGGATGTTACGGAGGTCATTTAAATCAAAGTCTACAATATTTGGGAATTTGACCACAAAAATCTGTTGTCTGATTTTTTTATTCCAATGAATGTATATGTTATTTGTTTCTGTAATTTTCTTGGAAAGTATTATGAATATACTATTAAACACTTACCTTTCCTGATAAAAATTCATAAAAATCGTTTTTTATATCGTCCACATACATCGTAAACAATCAAAAACTGACTAAACCAAAACCTAACCATTATTTGATAACCGCCAAAACATCTGAATTCTGAAAGTGATGAAAAGACTAACTTCAGGTTGGTGTATTGATAGTGTCATGTTGCCAGTGTACCATATATTTATTAACTACGAATATTGATAATAAGGATAGCCAGCTGAAGCCGAAACAAATAAGCGCGATTGGCAACGCTGAACTTCTGCACATGCGCCAAAATAAAAGTAAAAGATGACTATTTTGGTGTTGTTTCTCTCTTACGTCTCTAGTTGCAACCCAAAGTAGAAAAGATCGTATGTCGTGTATAACTTTTTGTGTCATTATTCAAAAAACCAGACATTTTGTATTCTTGTAGCTCTGTTTTCTTGTCTTTGTGTGTTTTTGTCGATGTATTAAGATTTTTTCTCGTTCCTCTTGTTTCTCGTTATTGTTCATAATTGTTTATTCGGTTCTGTACTATTGAATGTTTGTGTTTCGTTATCGTTAGTGTTAGTTCGTAGTTGTTCAATACTTGGTTAGTAGTGTTCGTAATTATTCAAGTTCGAGACTAGTTTTTAGTTGTATAGTATTTTCAAGAATCTCGTGACTATGTCCGCGAAAAACAAATTTGTTTTCTATGTGATTCAAAATCCTCCAGTTCATATCATCCGTAACATATTTATCACATGGATAGGTGTTGGTTCCATGCTCAATGTTTATTTGTCATTTCAGCTTTCCCAAGAATTCATTTATGAAATCACAGTGGATATAAATTATGTCATCTTCAAGCAGCTGAAGACGTTCATAATCTGATAGGTATGTGATAGACATTTCTCAAAGAGAGATATGTATTCTAGGTACAGCTTATCAATGAACCCATATATGACTTAAATATTTACCAATACACTTATGTTGATCGGAGAGTTTATATGTTTAGAAAAGCTGGAAGATAACCCATATATGATTCTTTCAAAATACATAAATGAGGATATTTAGGACTAACTAAATGATCTATGTAACTATTCTGTCTTATGTGTCGTTTTGTAGCATTATTAGAAAAACTTGTTTATTAAAAAACTTGTTTTTTTATAAATAAGATGGTCAAAAACTCTCGTAGGAAAAATATTGTACCTAACTCTTATGGAAAATGTCTTTTCCGCCCTTAACGGCTTGCCCAAACTCCGCTCCGCGTCGTTCGTGCAACTGCCGTCACGTGCGGAAAAGTACTATTTTCCGCACTTGTTAGGTAAATAGCTATATTCGTTTCAGCACTCGGCACCACTACTCATAAACAATCGGCACCATTCGGTAGTTTTCGGTTAACGTACGTTGATTTCTTTACGTCTACGTGCATGAAAGTCCGTAAGATTACGTATACCCGTAAACCATCTACATGCGCTAACGCAAAGATCACGAGACCGCGCATGCGTAGCTGTCAATTTGTTCGTTTATGTCTACGTTCATGGTTGCACTCATAGAAATTATAATATATATACTTACTCATATAATATAATTTCTATGGTTGCACTTCAACTCTCTATTTACTGAGAATTATTCCTCAAATCCCATTTTTCCCCAAAATTTTAAGGTTTTTAAATTACTCTTCGATTTAAACACGATTTGACCTTGACGTCAAATAACTTCCCCCAAGCAGTGGCGCTGGTTGTTTCCGGAATATTAGGTAATTTTGATAGTTTAAAGACTAGTTCATGCAAATGCGAAATTCACAAAAAAATATATTTTTTTTCCACTTCATATCATGGAACTGAAATGAAAAAGAAATATTCTTTTTGAGAATTTCACATTTGCATGAACTACTCTTAAAGCAAATATTACACTAGGGTCACTGGATCCAGAAGGCTTTGCTTCTACGGGTACGGGTACGGAAACCCTGGTACATTCATTTATACCTGTGAAATCGCCTACCAAAACTGTTAAGGTACGGCCTACCTGATTCATATTATATTAGAATGGGATAGCTTCACGATCGTGCTTAGATGGCGGTAAAGTCATTACAGAATGATAAATACTTGTCATGATGACGCTTGGACAAGTGTCATGACATGTTTACATTCCGTATTTATTCAATTTTGTTAAAAAATAAGCAATAACATGTTTAACGTGCTTATTTCATAAAAAAATAGGAACAGAAATTTTAAATTAACTTGTTGGATATGTGATATGTACGGGCAAGTTCAACAATAAACAAATAACTAAATCATCCCCGAACTGAACGAAATGTAGTAAAAGAACAGAACAAAAAGATAAATATCCTGATGTAATGTTAAATCACAGGTAATCAAAAATTCTAATAAACAGTCAAATTTCAAATAATCGGAAATAACCAAGGAAATAACTGACTCAGTACTTTGGAATGTTGTCAAGACGGCTATTTTCGACTTTAGCGCCATCTGCTGACAAAAATGGAAACCTTGTCCCATCCAATTACAGCATTAACAAATTTGGGTGAAACAAAAGCGAATCAGTCAACGCACCAGGACCATGGTTTCTATCCATCTTGGTTAGAGCCAACGAGTTCGAAACAATTGAATAGAGGGAGAAGTAAACAAATCAAAGTGTCCCCTAAACGATGCAAATTTTCCTACGTTAATAGAGAAAATAACGCGACCGAATTGGCTGAGACAATCTGTTTGTTTCCCTGGCAACCGAAATAGTGTTTGTGTTTTAACAGTGGCGGTTCGTTTGTGAGAAAGGCGGGAAACATGAAGGAAATGTGAACTGTGAACCCTGTGAACACTTCAAACTAAAATGGCGTGTCTTCAGCAGTAGTGCAGTGAATTTTGTTGGTGGCGATTATATCTATTCGTCAAGTTTCAATTTTATTATTTCTACTTTACTTTTATTTGTACTTGTGGCTCTTTATCTTGATAAGACAATATGGTGATGTCTTGTATTGTTTATGTAAAGCTCGAGCGGAGGCATCTCACAGTAGATATTTCCATCGGTGAGTTGTTGATCAAAGATTGATAACGCCATATTCCTCAATATGTACGCCCATGTTTAATATGAAATATACTAAATATATCGGTCTTTATGAATATAATATCTGAGTTATGAAAATGTTATTGTTGTTCATATTATATATGTATACTCTAGTAAAGAAACGATTCAGCTATACTCGAGTTCGTAAATTGTAGATAGTGACCCATAGATAGGTTCTACGGTTCATAATTCATATAAGGCAGGTCAAGAAATAGAACAGAAATAAAACCTATCAAAATATTCATAAGAGATGTAAAAGAATTTCTTGTGAGCCAATGTTTCTATTCTGTTGAAGAGTTTTCGGACAGCTGATTTATGCTCTATTTTAACATGTTATATATTTTTAATATTTCTTGTCAATATTTGTATCGTATTGTAACAAATTTAACATGTTTGTAATTATTGTATTTTAGCCTTTACGTTTCGTATTTCTGTAAAAACAGCTTATGTGATTAATAATATTATATTATAATACAAGTATACAAGTGAGGCTTCGAAGCACACTCAACGAACTCAAGGGAACGACCTGGAGCTGACTGCACTTAAATGTTTCAAGTGCTTTAAGGCACTTGTACATATGTAGAATGCATTATTTTTTATAATGCCTGCATCGAGACTTCAAGAACAATGCTGGAACTGAATTTTAGATGAGGATAATGTGCCTTATATTTTATTACAGTCAATAAAAAAGTAATGGATATCAATGTCACTTATTGTTGAAATTGAGACTTATAGGACATTTGGTATGATAAACTGGGAAAAACCTTTACTGTCTTTAGTGCACTCAACAAGGATTATGATGCAGGTATAATCAAAAGTATTGTATTGTATTGCTTTCATCGAATCGCCAGACACGCTTTTCTCTGTAGTCTAAGTTTAGCGAGAAGTTTATAAAATACGTACCAATTCAGTAATCTGCATTTCTTTACATTTTCCAAACTGTTGTGTAATGAAAATATAATAATGTTTGTTCATATATTTCACAAATGTGTATATATTACTATTTATTTGATTACAATTCCTAAACTATTGGATGTTTTATTTCTCACTATTTAATTCTGAACTTTGACCACGCCACTGAAGATGACTGATGCATTTGCAGTTGAAAGGTTTGAAGATTTTAACCAAAGAAGACCACTTCAAAATCCTACCAAAACATTGACGCCAGTCGTGAAAGCCTATACCTTCCTATATTATTACATTAATATCATGAAATTTTTGTTTTGTTTTATCATTCTTTGTGTTATCTTATCTTATCATTATTATAACTATTATTATCACATAAATATTCTCAATGGAGTTTTTGTCTTGTCGGTCGTTGATATGCGTGCCAAAATTCAGATGAGTCGGACGATTGGAAGTGGTTGAATGTTGAATTTAAAAATGCTCGTTATTATTATTAGTATTATTACATTAATATCATGAAATTCCTGTATTGTCGTCGGTCCTTGATATGCGTGTCAAATTGCAGATTAGTCGGACGATTGAAATTGAATTTAAAAATTCTCATTATTATTATTATTATTATACAATGATTTAAAAATTTTCATTGTTATCATCATTACATTAATATGAAATTCTTGGTTTGTCGTCGGTCCTTGATATGTGCACCAATTATTATTATTATTATTAGAAAAATCGCGTTTTCTCAAGAAAGATAGCTATATATATGAACTCAGAATTCAAGACCTTACTTGAAAGCAAAATTTATTTTAAATTAAAATATAGGAAACAAGATCTCTAAACATAACAAATAGTGTTCAATGTACCTATAAAGGAAGCATGTCCTGAAGATTACAGCTCGTTACGACCAATTAGTTTACTTTGTGGCTTATCTAAAGTTTTCGAGAAAATTGTGCATAAACAAATTATGGCTTATTTAGAAACAAATGGCATTTTTCCTAAAACACAATCAGGCTTCCGTAAAGGATACAGCTGCACCACTGCATTGTTGAAAGTCACCGATGATATCCTTAAAGCACAAGATCAAAAACAGTTGACTTTGCTAGCCCTACTGGACTATTCCAAAGCCTTCGATCGTATTAAGCACGAATTATTATTAGCTATTCTTCACTATATTCGTTTCAACGAAGTTGCCATAAAACTGTTCAAAGATTATTTACATGATCGCTATCAATCCGTTGAACTTGATGGAATAAGCTCAGAGTTTATTCGCGTGGAAAATGGAGTACCCCAAGGATCCATTTTAGGTCCCATTTTATTTATACTGTATACATTTGAATTTCATAAACATCTAAGACACAGTAACTTCCACTTTTACGCGGACGACACTCAGCTGTATATAACATTTCCCGAAAATAACTGCGGTATAGCTTGCGACCAGTTAAATGAAGATCTACAGTCACTGCTGGAAACATCTAATAAATTTTGTCTATCACTGAACCCTTCAAAATCAAAACTAATGTTATTTGGCGGAAAAGCAGCTCGGTCAAGATGTTCCAGAAATATTAATATCTCAGTCGCTAATGAACCTCTTCCTCTAACAGATACAGCAAAAAACTTGGGAGTCATAATGGACACTGATCTGAGATACAACAAACATGTATCACTGATTTTAAGAAGGGCATACTGTAATCTCAAATTAATCTTTTCGAAGAGACACTTGTTAAGTCAAAAGAGTAAAATAATTTTATCAGAATCTCTCATTCTCTCCCATACCAACTATGGTGATGCCGTTTATGGGCCGTCAATTACATCTGAGGACAGCAGACGCCTTCAAGTTCTTCAAAACTCCTGTATACGCCTTATTTACGGTCTCAGACGCCGGGATCATATATCTGAATACATTAAACGCTCAGGCTGGTTGAACATGCACCAACGACGCATTCTCCACTCATGCACGCTTTTCCACAATGTCATTAACTCTAAAAAACCACCGTACCTCTACAATAAAATAACTTATCGAACTGATGTGCATAATTTGAATTTGCGACACAGAGTCAAGCTTGACATCCCTCAGCACAGAACTACATCATACCAGTCCTCTTTCAGCTATGTGATTGCTCGCCTGTACAATAGGATTCCTGAGTCGGTAAAAAGTGTAAATATAAAAATATTCAAAAAACTGTTGAAAAAAAAACTACTTTTAAATGAAATCAGTATGTAATGATATTGAATTAGTTTTGTTTCCTACTAAAAGTTTAATGTTAAAAGCATTCTAAATTTAACATGACATAGTTAATTATTCGTTATTCAGTTATAATAGTAAAAACATTTTTATTTTTTTCATAGGTTGAGTGTAAGAGAGTGTACACCTGTTAACTATGTTAACAGGCAAAGCGCTAACTCTGCCTTTTGTCAGTGTTATGACCATTACCAATTAATGTACTGAGTGAATAAGACTGTCAATAAAATCTTATATTATTATTATTATTATTATTATGTGTTCAAGTAAGTTGCTAAACGTAACTCTATAAGTGTTGAAATATTTGTGACGAAATTATAGTATTTTCGAATTTTAATTTTCTATTATTATCCGTTTGAAAGTAACCGCCACTGACTGTGTCATAAGCTAGTGGGCTGGCGTTCCCGAGTTGCGTAGTACAGCTGTCAATTGTGTGCATTATTATAGGGCCAAACAAAGCTTTCACGTCTGAGTGGGAATGCTTGATCTAGTATATATGAAATCGGTGGTTAGAGCCAACGTTTGAATTACCGACATATGTCAAAATTTCCATGTTCATAGAAAAAAGTTTATATTATGTTAATAAAATATTTCCAAGATTTATCTAATCGGTAATACGGTAACGGACAATTCTTGGTTAATTGGTCCAGTTGTTTTTTGGAAATTCACACGGCTGGTGTCAATGTTTTGGTTGGTTTCCGGGCTGTGCCGTGGTCTTCGTTGGTTAAAATCCTCCGAAATCTCCGAACGTTTCAATTGCAACTGCGGCAGTCATCTTCAGTGGCGTGGTCGAAGTACTCTTTTTGACGTATCAACTGAAACAAGCTGAAGCTCTCGTTTCTGGCATGTCATTTATAGTGCTGATTTTGCGTGCTCTATCTGTGATGGTAGGTTCTCGCGTACTTTTCGCGCAAATTCTTTCACGTGTCCAGGCAGCTTATTTCGTCTAGACGTGCTGACACCGTAAACGACTGATTGCGATATATTATTACTTTTAGCAGTTATAGAATACTTATCTGAAGATTCATTCTACAAAAATTATTCCTTTATCAGTGAATTATTTTTTTTCATTTTCTACGAAAACCGTTTGTTTGAAAATGGAAGAAGTTGAGTTCATCTTCCTTAGCTTGCACAAGTCTGTGGAAAACAGTGTTGCCAGACGAAATTTTTGAGAATCTTCAGACAAATCGACTAAAAATCCCTAAAATTTCTCAAAATAGAATACGGTGATGTGCGCATGCGTCGAAAATAAAGACAGCTGAATTTTCACTATGCGCATGCGCGAAAACCAAGGTTACGAAATTTTCGATGCAAAATTTAAATATTTTCCTGGTTCTATAAACTTTTTTTTAACTACATGGTAATATTTGAACAAAATAACTTTTATAATTTTTTCCTCGTGGATATCAGGTACATAAGTATTAACAAACGTTTGGATATAAATAAACTGAAAGGACTAGATATTCCAATTGAAAGTGAAACAATCCGACAAAATAATGAAACCTGATAGATAGCCAAATTTTTACTATACGCATGCGCAAAAACCAAGGTTACGGAATATTCAATGCAAAATTTCAATATTTTCCTGGTTTTAACTGCGAATTAATACATAAAATATTGAATTTATTATTTCTTTCTGTCACTGGTAACTAACGTTAAATAATAAATAAACTGAAAGTACCTGGCACATTTTCCAAATAAGAGCAAATCAATCAGACAAAATTGCAAATCCCAATGAATAAACCTAATACAAAAACAAATATTACATTAAAATATATTCAGGTATTTGTTCCAGATTATCCTGCCTCATTATATTATTGAATGAATCAAAGTTATTAGTTTAGTATACTTTTCGAATAAATGAATATTTGGAACCTTTGGTGCGAATACAATTCAAGATTTAGAAGCTACCCAAAACACTAAAACTCGTAACTTTCAGTAGACACGCGTTTCGTAGTGAGCTTATATAGCTCTTGGGAATTCCAATTTTGTTGGCGATAGGCACAACGAGTGACAGTGACGTAGTTTTGGTGTTTTGGGTAGCTTCTATTTCTTGAATAGAATACTCATACTTAACCTTACATTTCCTTTTTCTTTTCCGATGTCCCTATCACCTGATGACTATTTTATTTGATTCTCTACTAAGGGCCGGTTTTTCAATGTTCAGTCAAAGTCTATGCTACGTGACTAATGGTTAGAATGTGAGTTTATCCTTTATGTGAACAGATGTAATGTTCATTCTAACCACTAGTCAAATTTAGCCGTCGGTCAAACTACGCTAACAGGATATTGAAAAACCGGCCCTAAATTCGTAAATTCTTCATTTAATGGTCGGTCGGTCAATCATAATATATACAGTAAAATTATGATAAATGTGATATCAATTCCATGTTTCATGGTTGGAAATCAAGGTGTTCAACGAGATTTAACTCCACATAACTCAAATATTGGTTTGATAGGTGCTACTAGTTTTTCTTGATTTTCAATCCGAAATCCCTATTTCTTCAACATTCTTCTTCAACATTCGACAATTTCTTTAAATCTAAGGAAATTTCTTTGCATATGGAAACGCTGCTCGAAAACTTCTGAGGGCTTTTCGTGAGGGTGCAGCCGAATGACGTAAATAACTCGACCCACTACGGCATAGTGTTGTGTAGTATTGTTTATTTTCTACTGATAAAATTTATATATCCTTTTCTCATGAAAATGAAGTATTGGTCAGTTACAACCTACAAAAATACCGACGATAAGATGCCCATAGTGCCATATCAATTCAGTCCCTTGACTCCCTTGGCAAGAATACCTTAGAATTTTAATCTTGGTTCTATTGACCCAGTTAATAATGCATTAAACCAATTAAAGAATAGATTGAGATCTGTACTAGCAATATAAAATATATACTGCAAACTATCTGACGTATTCTGTATAAATTCATTTAGTGAAACTTTCACATAGCTTTGTATTATAATTGTAGTTTATGAAAAAATGGTATAACCATATAAATAAATATATTGTCTCTGCCTGTTGACCTTTTTGGTTTTAGGTTTATTATAGTTCTGAGAACATCAGATTCGTTACCAAAGGTAGATTAAAGATGACGCATCCGAGACAGCCTTGAAATTGCTATGATTTTCTGAGACCTGATTAACAGGACCTCGATTCTCGACATTTTTCTCAGGGGAAAATTAATTAAATTCTCATAGGAATTATGATTTAGTATTCTCGACATGTTTCACTAGAAAGTGGTCCCATGAATTTCAGTGGTATATTTTCACCTTGTCTTTTTCCATACGAATTCAAATTCCAATGGGTTTTCTTATTTATTATTAGTCATCTGAAGGTTGAGGTTGGAAATGTTGGATTTATCATTGTCGCATTGTTGTGCTCAGAATTACTTATAAATAATCAGTGTAATCAGCATTCTTATTATTATAAAATCACTAGCAGCTAATATATCTGAACATGGACGAGCTGATACTTCTGGTTCAACAAGAAATTGTTGAAGTGGCCGAGGAAATGGCCGGAAAGAGATTTCTGGACAAATTGGCAAAACGGAGATCCATTTGATTTGTTATCAGATAAAAAATTTTTGAAGCTCTTTAGATTATCTAAACCTCTGGCACTGGATCTCATCCAAGACTTGGATAATTTTCTAGTACCTCCTACCAGAGAATCAGCACTGCCAAAAAAAATAAAAGTAAGTGGAACCGGTGGAACCTACATGGCACTCCTGACAAGAAACTTCTGCCAATTGATTGATCATTATGGATAATCAGTATTTCTTCAAATTATGAAAATTCTGTATCGAACTGAGTACATTTGAAAATATCAGTTTACACTACAAATACATTATAACATTTGAATACCTAAGAACCTACCTATACATTTTCAGGTTCTCATTGCTCTGAATTTTTATGCTGAAGGGAGCTATCAAAATAATATTGGGACAAATAAATATTTTGGGGCAAGCCAATCTTCTGTTAGCAGATGTGTTGCAGAAGTCACTAGTGCATTAAACAATAATGAAATTTTCAATAAATGAGTGTATTTTCCAAGAAATTTCCAAGAACTGGGGCTTAATAGACGAAACTGAGCAGAACTTTAATACATGTAGGTATGTACTTTAATTATTGTACTAATATTTATTCTTATTTTGCAGGTTTTATGAAGCATATGGTATTCCTGGAATAGTTGGTGTCATTGACTGTACACATGTAGCCATACATTCACCTAGTGGAGACGATTATCCTGAACACATATATGTGAACAGGAAAAATTATCATTCAATCAATACACAATTGGTAAAATATATTGATGAACTCTGAGCAAATTTCACAAGATTTATAATTTTTAGATTTGTGATATAGATATGAAAATAATAAATGTAAATTCTAGGTATCCTGGAAGCACTCACGATGCCTATATTTGGAACAATTCAAATATTAATCAACACATTCAGCAGTTGAATAGAGGTGACAATAATTACTTCTTAATTGGTGAGTTGCTTTTTTAACAAGTTTATCATAACAACTATTTTGATATATTTTATGTACACGAAAGGTGATTCAGGATATCCTCTAAGAAAGTGGCTCCAAACTCAAGTTAGAGATCCTCCACCTGAGTCCCCAGAAGAAGAGTATAATCGTCGATTCCGTAAAGCCAGATGCACCATAGAGAGATGCAATGGTTTATTGAAAACAAGATTCCGGTGCCTACTCAAAGATAGAGTGTTGCATTATTCTCCCAACTGTAGCATCTAAAATAATCAATGCATGTGTTGTTCTACACAATATGTGTATAACAAATAACATCCCTGTACCAGAACCAGGTGATGAGGAACTTGATTTGGAAATGGATTTTGGAGAGCAAGTTGATGAGGATGATGAATTAGTTAATCGAAATGCTGATTTACAAGAAGGAAGGAGGTTGCAACGTCAAATAATTAGGAATTATTTTGGTTGAATTTTGTTTGTTATAGAAATAAATTAATTGATACTTATTGTGCTGTTTTTGAATGTAGATCTCATTATATAGAATTTTCAAATACAATGTTAACCAATTCATAGATAAGCAGCCTTCTACACATTAGGCTACATTTTCGTGCCTGTTTTTTTTCTCAGTAACTTGGAAAATCTACAGTTCTACTTATAGTAGGACAGGCGATTTAGTATTTTATAACTGATAATAACAAAACTCAAAAAGAATTAACTGTTTATTCAGGTACAAAATAGACATTCTGTCAATAAAACGTAAAGGCAGTCAAAAAACATCCAGCCAACAAAAAATAACATAAAAAAACGATGCATTATCAAAATTCCCCATCTCATTTAAATTAAAACACATTAAATTTTTTTTCTGCAATGATCTCTAGAGACTTGCCTATTCTTTCTTTAGCCTCCACATCTCTTTTGTAGAGGTCTATTTTTTGAGAATAGGACTTATCTTTGGAAGAAACTTTTGTCTCCAGAATCCGTGAAATATTCTGGCTAGTTTTCAGTGATTCTGAGAGTCTCTTGGCTGCAACCACTCTTGGACGCTTTTTATTTTCTTTTGCATTAGAAGTTTGAGAATTAAAATTTGCTTTATCCTGCAGAACCTCATTTTCTGTGGGTACTACTTCTTCTGTAATATCAGTAACCACGTCGGTAAACATATCACCTTTATTGATGTTGTAATCATGATCCTGAAATTGAAAGTGAAAATTATTGTCATTAATAATATTTCCAAAATATCAGTTATTATACAAAAACACTCACAAATATAACAACAGATTCTTGTACTAAAGGATCCCCATCTACAGCTGTTGGTTGCAGCAATTTCAAGATGTTCTCATCATCTTCAGTGAAAATCTTTACAGGTGGAACAAAAGGACCACCACCAGTACCTCGTGCATACTTCTTCATCTCACTAGTTTTCTTCTTAGTATTTTTCTTGAGATCCTGCCAAGTCTGCAAGAGTGATGATTATTTCAAATTCACTATAATATGATAATAGAATCTGACCCTTCTCCATGAGGTCCATTCTTTCTGGGTTCCTGGTATACTGTTCAGCTCATTGGTAATGCTTATCCATTTGTTTTTCGCGATTTTATGAGTGAAGTCGTTTGTAAATTTGCCAGTCCTAAGATCATGTTCCTTTTCCATATACGAAATTAATAGTTTCTTTTGCTTCTCAGACATATGCCCACTTCTCTTTTTATCTTCCATGATGAGAATAATTGGTTTTCTTATGGTAAATAATGTTTTGCGAAGCCCCCAACCATCGGGTTTTAATTTTTGTATTCAAATTTTGTTTTTAAACGTTAACCTAAAACTTCACCATACCACTACCAACCCAAATCTTTGGATATATACAGAATATTCCTAGAAAATACCGATATTTGATTGGTTGAGCAAAGAAACTATCAACGACATACTTATCGTGTTTTCGATTCCACTAGGAAATAGCATTCCTAGTGTGGTCGAGAATTCTCATCATGATTCCCACGGGAATACGAGCATGGGAATCCTAACCAGTTGGAACGAATTCAACTGAAGTCGAGAATCGGGGCCCTGTCAAAATACATCGGGGAATTTTTGTAGATCAAAAACTCACATTTGATTATCATATTTGAGAAATTGTCTAATCAACTAAGAGGATGTTAGGATTCATTATGAGAAACCAAAGACAATATAAAAACACCGAGCCTTCCAAATAAGCATTTATTCACTGGTAAGAAGTATTATTAAAAAAACATAAATGCTATCGAGCAAGAAAAAGACTTTTGCCAAGTATCTTACATTCAAAATGGAAGGTGTACCCTGCTAGATCGAAAGGCTTCCTAAAAACTATTTTAAATATATGGTCTCCGCAGTTTAATCATTTTTAATTTTTTAAATTTGTTTCTTACTTCACATTTTATTAATCGGGGACCTCGTCAGACAACTTCCTCCTTCTACTCACAGCAAAATGCTTTCTACTAGTCTAATCAAATTCTTGCAGAGTATTTGGCTATGATGACATCTGCACAATATCCATCAGCCAATTTTAAAACTGTTCATTACGTTGATTGAGGGATGAGATAGTCCAACTTTTTGTTTATTGAACTTCAAAAAATCATCACATAGGTATACTCAAGTTCCTTGTCGACGGCTCTATATGTTCCATAATAGCAGCTAAACGGGTCACAAGATAGGGCAAGGCCCGGAAATCGACCAACGCTACTTTGAAATTCGAAATTATTGTATACCTCTCAATTTCAATCAATTACAGAATTAGAATTAGTAGCTGGTGTATATCAATTCAAGAGTAAAATATAAAATATTATTATACTGAATTACTGAATCAAAACCAAAAAGAATAAAACTTCAAAACGAGTGTCAGGTGTCAATGTCAAATCTTTTTTTTTTATATTATAACTAAGATGTCTAAAAATACTGGTGTACCGACTGATTAGATTTTGTTTAGAATTTTTTGAAGACAAAACAAATGAATTAGTGGTCTACTTTTACAATCCACTCCAGAGATGGCGTCATCTTCCTCGTGTCAACATTCCAATGAAATGGTGATTGTGATTGCTAACTGAATTTTATTAAACTTTTTTATTATCTTGCGAAAGTAATTGTCCATACTCGAAATGGAAGATCAAGTTTTATTGAAAAATAACACTACTAAAATTGTGTAATTTTTTCAAAAAAAAGTCAATAGTTGTGGTGTAATAAAAAAAATGTGCAATTTTCTTATATTATTGACGTGTTTCTTCATTTTCCTTATATTTTAATAATTTGATCATGTTCCGTTTTCGTGCTGACAATCCAGAAAGATGAACAAAGTAGGTAACTAGGTATTTTAACGATCAAACGAACTTACCTGTGAAGTTCGATCGAAATTATATTAAGCACCTCGTCCGAAGAGATCACTTGAGATTACCTATGTAGTACCGCCTTTAGGTACTTGTTGATGCCACAAAATATAAAGAAGATTTTTGGTCCATCAGCAGTCTACTTTACCGACCGGCTCTTCTAATGACATTACCATTTTAAAGTATCCCACAATATTTTTTAAGGTTCAGGGGTCAGGTTTATTTATGCTCAAATTAACAAAATAAAGCATGGGAGGGATGGGAGTGATCTCTTCGGACGAGGTGCTTAATATAATTTCGATCGAACTTCACAGGTAAGTTCGTTTGATCGTTATACATTATATGACAGCACCTCGTCCTCGAGATCACTTGAGATTACCTATGTAGATGTTCAAAGTTAGGAACAAAAATATTGTGGGGCCTTTATTTATATATTTTATTTATTTATTTATTTATTTATTTATTCATTTCTTTCTTGACAAGTTCATTGTTTATTTGTAAAATTAACTAGTCTTTTTGAAGATTGCTTTAACGAAAGCATCCTCGTTGAGGGGCCGATTGTAGAACCTGGCGAAAGTGGTAGAATTCTCCGACCATCCTGCCGTTCTTCTGATTGTATTCCAAGAAATACCAAATCGCTTAGCGGCGGAAGTAGCGGCATGGCGTGTGGAGTGTGCAGAAAACATCTTGGTATTGATTCCTGCTTTATCCATCTGGATATTGTATATTTTGTTGCTCGCTTGAAAGGCTCTCTTGTGGATAAAAATAAGAATGGTTCTGAATCTGGTCTCATATTTGCGGATCTCTCACTATAAGATAAGAGGGTTTAAGCAACACATAACTTTTTCTCTTCAAAGAAAGGCAGTTCTAGGCAAGGTTGGGGTGCATTTACCCTTGTAGTTTTAATTCTGTCTGGAATGAGTATACGTACCCCTTCTTCATGAAAGATTACATTTTTTAATCTTATTAAATGCAACGTTTGCACCCTTTGGCCCGTTGCCAGAGCTAACAGCACACTTGTCAAGTCGAGCATGGTTAGGCTCTCGTTGTCTCCTAACGACACCAAATGGTTAAGCACGGTTTGCGGGTCCCATGTGATATCGTATTTGGGTGTTGGAGGTCTCAGCCTCAGAATGCCTTTGAAGAATCTTCTTATGAGAATGTGTTTTCCTATTTCGTTTTGAAATAGCAGAGAGAGCGCCGATCTATGTTGGTTAAATGTTCCATACTTAGCTTTTGTATGATTCATTTCGTGTTGCATAAAAGCTAATACAGTTGATACTTCTGCTTCGAATGGGTTTAACTTTTTCTTCCCACAGAAAGACCACCACGCCTTATAGGATGAGCTGTATTGTTTTAGTGTTGAGTCCGAAATCGATTCCATTAAGGTATTGATTGTCTCCTCTGAGTGACCTTTTCTTAGGAAGGCTTGCCGGAGAGTTTCCCTGCCACCAAAGAAAGTGTGGCATGCAACGGATGTGTGATCCTGAAAGGTAAGGAAAGTAATTTCTCATTAGGATCAAGTAAGACAGTTACTGAATCAGATACTACAAAGCTTTTAAACAGTGGGTACCACGGCTGTGAGGGCCAATTTGGTACCACTAGTATACCTTCGGCTTGATCATTTATGATTTTGTTCAGTGTTCTTAAAATGAGTGCAAATGGTGGAAAGGCGTAAAAAAATATGTCTTTCCAAGTTATAGTGAACGAGTCAATCGCAACTGACTCTGGGTCTCTGCCAAAAGACATATTTATCGGGTTTTTTATTCGCACTGGACGCGAACAAGTCTATATCAGGTTGGCCCAAATGTCTCACAATTTTTCTAAATGAAAAGTCTGCCAGTTCCCACTCCGTTTCTGGGGATATAACTCTAGAATTCTCATCAGCTAAATTCTCTTTAGTATTAACATAATTTGCATGAAGCCATAGATCTCGACTCTCGCACCACTGCCACATTTCTTTTGATAGTAAGCAAAGCTCTAAATGTGTTGTACGCTACCCATTCGGTTAATGTAGGACAAGGCTGTGGTGTTGTCTACTCGAATGAGGATGTTACATGATTTTAGATTACCTGCGAAATATTATGGCTTTCAGTTCCAGGTAATTATTATGTTTTTCTTTCTCTTTTGTGCTCCACCACCCATGAGTAGATTTGTTATTTGCGTAAATGCCCCACCCTGTATTTGAAGCGTCTGAATATAATTCTAGAGCAAAACTATCCTGCCTAATTTCATTTTTACCACAGATAATCTGTTGTTCCCACCAGTCGAGATCATTGTTTATACTTTCTGATAGAACCATAATTTTGTTATAATTTTGTTTAGCTTTTTTAAGTGCCAAAAATGTTTCTCTTTCAAACATTTTTGTATATAGTTTACCATACTTGATAGCTGGGCAAACAGATACCAAGGAATCCAGGAATTGGGCAAAGTATCTTATTCTCCATTTTTTTATTTTCCTAATCTCTTTAATTTTTTAAAGAATTTTTAATCGCTTCTCTTGTGGTACTTCTATTGTCATCGTTTGACTGTCAAAAATGAATCCTAAAAACTTGCATCTTGTGCAATGTTACTTTTCTCAAGGTTATAGTGAAACCTAATGAAGTTAATAAAGCCATTGATTTTTGTACATGTTCTATACATTTTTGTTCAGTAGGGCCCATTATGATAAAATCATCGAGGTATGCAACACAAACAACACCTTGTTCTCTCAAACGCCTTACGATAGGCTTAGTTGGCTTAGTAAAAATGTAAGGGGCTATTAATAACCCAAAGGCTAAACAGGTGAATTCAAATAAAGTGTCATTGACTTTAAAACTTAAGTACTTTCTATATTTTTGATGTACTGGGATTTGCAAATAGGCATCCTTGAGGTCTAAGGTAGCCATATAATTATCTTTTTTAATCAGTTTCATTACTGTTCTACTGTCTTCCATTTTGAAATGAGGAGGTTCAAGATATTTGTTAAGCTTCTTTAGATTGAGGATAAATCTTTTTTTCCCATTAGATTTCTTAATCAGGAAACATGGCGAAACAAACTGGGAGACTGAAGACTTGCATTTAACAAATGTTCCTATCTTGAGATGATTGACTTCAATCATTAATTATTTGCATTCGTTTTTGGAATGATTATTATTGAGCAACAAGGAGTTTGTTTTTTTGAAGAAAGGAATTTTGAAGCCAGTTATCCAGTTCAAAATGTCTGAATGTAATGGTACTAGGTCTTTCCATTCTTTGCGAAAATTATTCATCGAGTGAGGGACATGTTATAGTGAACGTCTGATAGCAATAACTTGCCAGATTCGCTGAGAAGGCCAAGGACAGTGTTTTTGTTTTCTTCCTCTTCTTTTAAGAGGTTGTTGATGCCAGCCCCTAGGGCGGCAAAAGGCCCTTTCCCAATTGGTTTTGGTTTGATTGTTGAAATTTGTCTTTTCTATGTATGACAGAAGGTATCGCCTTCAGGATTTCCGGATCAATATCTGGGCCTTTCAACAGTGACAAATTGCTAGGATACGAATGTTGTTGCAGCAGTTTTACTTTTTCATCTTTGTCCAGGCCTTCAGTGAGAATGGTTTTCCATCTATTCTGGACAATAGAGTGCAGTACGTAAGTTTTCTTACCATTATTCTGGGAGTCTTCCTCCAGAGCCTGTATAGGGTATCATCATCCAGATTTATATCATTGTTATTAAGGATTGTGTCTTCAGGAGCCTCATCAAGCTGAGTTCGGCTTGCTCACTCTTTTGACTCTATTCACTCGGTAAGCACCATATGCGTTCGGGTATAATGAAAAGCGTCCAAGGAGTGTGAATTTCAGCGTTCGGGTTTTGTGACGGGAGTGGATAGAAGTGACTCCAAAAGTACCACCTCGACCTATGAGGGCACAAGCTAGAGCAGCTCTTTTTCTCTCTGGGTCTCTGGTTTTAACCTAAAAATGTTAAGCAGTTCGAGCAAGGTCAAGTCGAAGCACCGATAAATCATTATTTGAAAATAGTCGATCAATTGTGTTAGTAGATATACACTTTGATATACAGGTTCTCTTTATTATCAAAAAAGTCGTTCGGGAACTTCGGACACAGAAAACCGCGGTGCTTCAAAATTTGCCACCTGTCTTTATCCACTTTAGCTCCACTCTCACTCCGCTCCAACTCCTTATAACCAATCCAAACTCACCTAGAGTGTGGTATTCCCCTCTTACATGGGGTGGTGGTGTTCCACCAGTAGAAGTAGGCAACGGTAGTGTTCCACCTCTAGTTGATTCACTAAGCCGTTCAGGGCTTTTGAAAGAGCTAAGTGTTGATGCTCTACTTTGGGATGTTCTACTAAGAGATTTGAACTATTAGACTCCTCCCATTGGCCGTACCCGTAGAAGAAAAGCCTTCTGGATCCAGTGACCCTAACCCAATATAACTCTTGTCTATGCCCTAACCTACGTCTGCTTGGACGTATGGCGAGTCTGGCACACTTTGGGGTGTGCCAAACTCGCCATAGTCCCTCTACCGACAATAATAATAGTAATGGTAGCAATGATATTAATAGAACTAATAATGATAGCCATATAAATAGCGGTCCGATCGGAAATGGTTGTCACACTTTGTAATTTATATGAGAATAAAGTCTTAGTTTTGAAATATCTGTTATTTCGTAACAAAATTTTGAAGCACCGCGGTTTTCTGTGTCCGAAGTTCCCGAACGACTTTTTTGATAATAAAGAGAACCTGTATATCAAAGTGTATATCTACTAACACAATTGATCGCCTATTTTCAAATAATGATTTATCGGTGCTTCGACTTGACCTTGCTCGAACTGCATAACATTTTTAGGTTAAAACCAGAGACCCAGAGAGAAAAAGAGCTGCTCTAGCTTGTGCCCTCATAGGTCGAGGTGGTACTTTTGGAGTCACTTCTATCCACTCCCGTCACAAAACCCGAACGCTGAAATTCGCACTCCTTGGACGCTTTTCATTATACCCGAATGCATATGGTGCTTACCGAGTGAATAGAGTCAAAAGAGTGAGCAAGCCGAACTCAGCTTGATGAGGCTCCTGAAGACACAATCCTTATTAACAATGATATAAATCTGGATGATGATACCCTATACAGGCTCTGGAGGAAGACTCCCAGAATAATGGTAAGAAAACTTACGTACTGCACTCTATTGTCCAGAATAGATGGAAAACCATTCTCACTGAAGGCCTGGACAAAGATGAAAAAGTAAAACTGCTGCAACAACATTCGTATCCTAGCAATTTGTCACTGTTGAAAGGCCCAGATATTGATCCGGAAATCCTGAAGGCGATACCTTCTGTCATACATAGAAAAGACAAATTTCAACAATCAAACCAAAACCAGTTGGGAAAGGGCCTTTTGCCGCCCTAGGGGCTGGCATCAACAACCTCTTAAAAGAAGAGGAAGAAAACAAAAACACTGTCCTAGGCCTTCTCAGCGAATCTGGCAAGTTATTGCTATCAGACGTTCACTATAACATGTCCCTCACTCGATGAATAATTTTCGCAAAGAATGGAAAGACCTAGTACCATTACATTCAGACATTTTGAACTGGATAACTGGCTTCAAAATTCCTTTCTTCAAAAAAACAAACTCCTTGTTGCTCAATAATAATCATTCCAAAAACGAATGCAAATAATTAATGATTGAAGTCAATCATCTTCTCAAGATAGGAACATTTGTTAAATGCAAGTCTTCAGTCTCCCAGTTTGTTTCGCCATGTTTCCTGATTAAGAAATCTAATGGGAAAAAAAGATTTATCCTCAATCTAAAGAAGCTTAACAAATATCTTGAACCTCCTCATTTCAAAATGGAAGACAGTAGAACAGTAATGAAACTGATTAAAAAAGATAATTATATGGCTACCTTAGACCTCAAGGATGCCTATTTGCAAATCCCAGTACATCAAAAATATAGAAAGTACTTAAGTTTTAAAGTCAATGACTTTATTTGAATTCACCTGTTTAGCCTTTGGGTTATTAATAGCCCCTTACATTTTTACTAAGCTAACTAAGCCTATCGTAAGGCGTTTGAGAGAACAAGGTGTTGTTTGTGTTGCATACCTCGATGATTTTATCATAATGGGCCCTACTGAACAAAAATGTATAGAACATGTACAAAAATCAATGGCTTTATTAACTTCATTAGGTTTCACTATAACCTTGAGAAAAGTAACGCGATGCAGCTGAACTGCAATACTTCTATGTGAAAGGACACCGCACACTTTTATAGGGAAATTGGTCCCCTGTCGAATCGGCTGAATTTTTGATATGTTGTAGTCCAAGTCATTCCAAACAAAAAGTCCAATTGGCAAAACCTTTTCTATAGGCTAGTTTTTGACGTTGAAAATTCTCATTTTTTTCTGTATTGTTAAACAAAAAAACGTTACCCTGAATAATTTTCACTATTCTGAGTAATCAAGATATAAACATTCATCAATATAAGACAATATTAGAAGTATTGTTCATTGATGACATTACAGAAATTATACAGTGTGTTTCATGTTGTATGGTCAAACTAATTAATACTTCAAGTTGATGATAAAACTCTTGTTATTAACACGCTTATCTTAGCTTCACTTGTATGTATGTATGTGTCTATGTAATTAATTCCGGTGACAATGCAATATGACATTTTTGTAATAGAAAAAAATGGCGGATCCAAGATGGCGGACGAGATTTGTGATAATGGTCCGATTCAATTCAAAATTGGTATTATGTAAGGATTTTCGGGGTCAGAGATCATGATGTTTCTTTCAATATTCATAAATTCAAAATGGCGGCTCCAAGATGCTGGATGAGATTAGTGATTGTGGTCAGATTCGATTCAAAATTGGTATTTGGGGGTTTTTTATGTCATATGTTTCAAATTTTTTGTCAAAAATTTATAAATTAAAGATGGCGGACGATTTTTGTCCGCCGATTCAAAATTAGTGTGTGAGGGGGTTTTCGGGGTCGGAGATTTAGATTTTTCAGTCATAAAAAAATATTATGTAGTTTAAAAATACTAAAGAACACGCTTTAATTCCAAAATGGACTAAAAAGTAAAAAATTATTGGCAATTATTCAATGTAAAAAAAAGCATAGGGTGCTGGACGAAGTTCTCTTGAGCTCTTAGACGCTCAGTATTGTTAGATTAACCAAAAAATATGAGAATATAGATAGCACCAAGGCTTTTTTCACATTTGAGTAATTCAATTGTCAAATATTTTTTACTGTTTAGTCCATGTTGGAAGTAAAGCGTATTCTTTAGTATTTTTAAACTACATAATTTTTTCTGCAGTTGGGATGTAATGTTTTCATATTATCCAGTAGCCCATTCTCGAACAATTTTCAAAACGAATCTGGACTATAATATTTTCATAATGCGTTCAAGTTCAATTTCCCGAGTACTGTAGCCATATCTTTAAAAACGAAAGTTAATCAGGCAACAGCATGCAGAATAAGAATGTATTGCCTCATATACAGGGCGATGCGAAAAAAATTGGGTTATATATATATATATATATATTATTGAATTTTTCAAACATCTGCGTAACCTTCATTCACCTCTCTACTACTATTGATTGTTTCTGAATCAGTTGGATGTTACGAATTTTTGCTCGAAATAAGTCCATTTGAAGATGCATACCGTAAAAATCCCTGACGTTACAATGATAGATTTAGAAAGAAAATTTTTCTAAGGCCGTCTTATTGACATACTTTCAATATTTCTTATTCTTCCTCATGCTTTCAAGTTATACAGACGATCAAAGATATTTTTCAGTATGGAACTTTTCGAATTTAACTTTCGCTTTCGTATATTTTTCGACTATGTGATGTGGCATTCGCTGTATAATGGGACTCATAAACATTTTTTCATTGTAGATTCCTAAAGCGAATTGTAACCATTTTCGAATTGTTGGACTTTAAAAATTGTGAGTAGCTGGAACATACTGTATAATTGACCAAAGAACAACAGCTAAATAGTATATTGATGAATGTTTACATCTTGATTACTCAGAATACTGATCATTATCCAGGATAACGTTTTGCGTTGTTCATGGGCCTCTAGCGCCAAAACTAGCCTAAAGAAAATGTTGTGCCCATTGGACTTATTGTCTGGAATGACCTCGACTACAACATATCAAAAATTTAGCCGATTCGACAGGGGGCCACTTTCCCTATTAAAGTGTGCGGTATCCTTTGAGTTGAATATATTTCAGCAAAAAAATTAATAAATCATGTCGAAAATGTAACAAATAGAACTGATTGGGGACAGTGATCCAATAATTATATTGTTTTATTAATTTCATGTTCGTGAATCGTGGGCAAAACTGCAAACTTCTGTTCATGAACTAACCCTAACAAGAAAACCGACGGTGGCGGTGCACTCAAGTGTCGCGGGATATTCGAGAAATAGCCCACGGATTCATTTGTTTTCTCGTTATCAAGTTGGCGAATGTCTCTCGTTTCATCCCACAGATTTGCAAGTATAAGTCGGTACACCAGGGTTTTTAGGCATCTTAATTATAACCCAACTTTTTCGTTGCCTCTTCATTGGTGCTTTTGTGGGTTATTTTTGACATTCAAACTACTCTAAGAGATTTGAACTATTAGACTCCTCCCATTGGCCGTACCCGTAGAAGAAAAGCCTTCTGGATCCAGTGACCCTAACCCAATATAACTCTTGTCTATGCCCTAACCTACGTCTGCTTGGACGTATGGCGAGTCTGGCACACTTTGGGGTGTGCCAAACTCGCCATAGTCCCTCTACCGACAATAATAATAGTAATGGTAGCAATGATATTAATAGAACTAATAATGATAGCCATATAAATAGCGGTCCGATCGGAAATGGTTGTCACACTTTGTAATTTATATGAGAATAAAGTCTTAGTTTTGAAATATCTGTTATTTCGTAACAAAATTAGATTAAAATGCGTTTTTACTAACATGTTTAAATAGCTATGAAAGTATTATAGCAAACAGTTCCATTTGAAAAACGTATAAAATCTAGCAATTTCCTATACCCTAAAGTGCTATACAGTATCGGAAAGTTTTTATCTGGGGTATGGTATGGTTTTATGAGAGCGTAAAGAAAACCTTGCTATATGTTGCGAGAGCATTATTGCAATTTCTTCTCTACTCGCTCGAGGAAGGGATATCGACGTGAGTTGTTAATTCGTCGGACGAGGCAACAGGAGAGGCGCGCAGTAGTGCGTCTCTCTTGTTCATGTGGTATTATCATATCATTGCGTTCCTTGTTTCTCGCGTATAGATTTCTGTCTATACCACAGATGAAAAGTTTCCGATACTGTATACTAAGGGAAAGTTTTTTAACTCATCGATGATCCATCGATAAGCATTGCATCCTTCATCCTTATTTAACTGATGGAAAATGACAATGGCAGCACGAATGCATATTATTCATCTATGGATTTGAAAACTCGTCTTAAGAAGGGGCATACCTTCTGAAAAAGGTCCAAGTAAATATGCGGTATGAAGGTGGAAGTAATGATCCCAAGTAATTGGGGAGGAGCCCCATGATGAAGAAAATATAATAGTGTCTCACTCATTGCGGGATAAAATATTTACGTTCATAGTATGGTTGACCTTGAACGCTTGAAGGGTTTCGAGGCTGTATAAATACGCAAACGGTATACGCTTTTACGACCACAGCTGGCTTAAAATAGTTTTATTGTCCAGTATTGGCAGAATTCAAATATATGGGTGATGAAAAATTCTTGTTTTCTTCATTAGGATAGATATTTCGTATATTGATTAGTATTGATATAACTACTGAAAATAGCAAACATCAGACCTGATTCAAAAATACGATTCAAATATCGCGTTTATCGACATCTAAATAGCAAAATCAATCAAAATATCAAAACAACTTCCTACGGGACTTCATTAGAGACAATTATGGAAAATTTTTATGAAAAAGTCTGCTGTTGCATTTTTTCCAAATGTATTGTTTTAGCGTACGAGACTTTCGAATTTCTCCGTGTGTGAAAAATAAGTAAGTAGCGCAATCAGACGTAAAAGGGTGACATAGAAATGTATGTCAATTCCCTTTTTTTTTTATTTTGGAAGTCATGGCATATACCTATAGATATATATATTATGACGTAGCGATCATGTTGACACGAGACGTAGGCGAGCGGCGTAAATCTCGTGCGACTGTCGTTGATCTCTTGCGCGTGTGTTAATAGCTATTACATGATCGTTGCATATATTATTTTTTCTACGACCAGTTATGTTCAAGCTTTACTTCAACATAAATTTCAATACGGACATTGTGGCCACAAAGAAGATTTGAATTTCATTGATAGTACTTCTTCTGCAACATAAAATAAAGAAATGTTTATCTTTTGTAAAACAACAGTCCATAATTATCCTTATATTTGTTTATAGTTTTATTTTCGGTGGAATTGAATTTTCATAGACAGTTTTTGCTTTGTTATAAATTTCTGTTGGTGTGCAAGGTAACTAGGTAGAAAAAAATGTATCCCTGAATTGCCTATATTTTTTTGAACGATGCTGAGAAAGAGATGTCTCCAAAGTAACAGCATATAGATGTGAGGACTGAGCTCGACGGGTCAGTCTCGATGGGATCGCTGACGGTGGAACGATTGATGATAATTCGGAAGAGCATCGTCCATGAAAATATCTATAAAACAGAGAAAGATCGACTATATTTCTGCGGTGTTCCAGAGAAGGGAGCGAGCTTGTGAATGGAATATTACCGTCGAGACGAATGGCTCTTTTTTTTGGGCAGAATCTAAAAGTTCCATTGTGTGTTTGGGTGCTTCACTCAATATATGGAAACCCAAGAGTGGTCGGATTTGTGCCTTATAAATCATAATGAGTTGACGGAATGTGAAATAATGTTTGGCACAAAATAGAGCACTGTTCATTTGAACACCATGTATACAATGGTTCATCAAAAATCGTCTAATATTAGGTAACCTGTGGTAATTTTTCTTTTGAACTGAAGTAGAGTCCAAAATTGTTGGTGCAAAGTTGTTATATTTTTTGTTAACACCTAAGCTTGCTCAAAATAGTACAGTAACAATTAGAAAATAATGCTAAATAATATCGAGTGATACAAAAATCAAATATTTATTTATCAATGAAATACTTGTTTATTGGGAATATGGAGACATGTGAGCGAACAAAAATAATTAGAGAAAACCCGAGACGAGATTCAGCCGAACTCCTTACATGGATAGGGATAACTGCCTTTCTATCTAATTTTTAATAATCAAAAGAACACGTCATTATGTGGAGTACTACGTTAAAACATAATTTCATACATACTAAATAAAATATATCACACTTGAGAAAGAAACTAAAATTATCCCAGGCGGAATTTTGACAAGTTGATTAATAAATAGGTAGGAAAAGAGAGCGGTGGACGATATCAAGTATGAAATAAAACGAGTGCTTCTAGTTTATAGAGCTGAGTGAATTATAACAAATGAGAAGCTGCCAATCAAAATTTCGACAAGAAAGATAAATGTATGAAACAGGCATCTCTCAGAGTACTTTTTCGAAAAAAAGTTACCTAGTGAGATAAAAAATAGTGAATCTGGTCAAATTTCTGCAATTTTTTTCAAGGTCATTTTAAACAAAAATCGAAAAAGTACTCTGAGACATGCCTAGATCCAACCTTTTGAATTCAGATGGTGAAAAAAAATCTCGAATATATTGAGCAGGCTCCGAGTATTTTGATTTCTCCTACTCCTTGTTCCACCAATATAGTCACAACCCCAGAGTAAATCCTTCTTTTTGGTTTATCACCGTGATACAACTACAAATATTTGCAATCACAAAAACAGGACATATAACTTAACTTTCAGATTGATAATGATACGTGTACTCATATGTCGGTTCGAATGGCGACAAGTCAATGTAATTATTGATTCACTTGAAACATAAAGTATAACCTATAAATATAACATGACGACTATGACGTTAGACGATTCGATTCAAGCCCGTGTCGACTATAATGGATCAATTGATTCCGAACTAAATCGTCGGGTGAATTCGGTACTCGATAATCGAAGGGAAAAAATAGTTTGCTGACCGGAATATAATATTTCATTGATTTCAGACTTGATCTGCGAATATCAAAATGATAATGCAAAAAAAGATATCTATTGAGAAATGTCTTCCTGCCACCATATTCAAGATTGAAATCCACCTCCATTTGGGGGTAGTTTATTCTTGTAATTTTTCTTAGAACTTTGCTGACTGGGGGTCCAATGTACGGAGATAGGAAATGAGCCACCCTGGGGTGGGATTCTGTGTACTATTATAGAGTTGTGGGGTGGAAGTGAGTCAACGACTATAATCAACAGTGCTGCCGCTGGGCACTAATCAAAAGGATCACAAGGCCGTATCAAAATCCGCGCATTTTACTCCCAAAACTTTGAAAATCCTCACAATATTTTTTCAGAAACTGACACAATGGTTATGATTGTTATGAATAAAATGATATGGATTTCTTTGAAAAAAAATGAACAATTGTACTAAATCTTCCAAAAAAAACGTAATCGTAATGAAGTGAAGTGTCAGGTGTCACCTGTCATCTGTCAGTATAACTCATTCAAAATATACCGCCCAAAACTAAAAAGTAAATAAACTAGCATAAAAATCATAAAACATCAGTCAGAACAGAAGTTCTATCTTATACTTCATGTTCCGTGATCCACCCAAATTTGATCATAGAAAATCATGGCCTTTTTAAAATTATATTAAATGATTTTAAAGGACCCATCGAAATCCTCACAAATCCTCACAAATATCCAATTAACCGATTAAACGAACTTACCTGTGAAGTTCAATCGTAATTACATGAGGCGCCTCGTCCGCAGAGATATAAACTTGGTAGTATCGTTCCACGATGCACTAAGGGCCACTTGCACCGTATTTGTGTTAAGCGTCTGTTAAAAAAACTACGATTAAATTATTAAATCTTAGATTAACTGTTTGACTTGCACCGACGATCAACTAAACTAGATTAATATTAAGCCATAGTTCTGGTTATTTTTTGATAAGTTGGTATGTATGGTGTAACATGGTTGTGTTCTGTGGCTAGTCTAACCTAGTTTTTGATAATTTTGTGTTTTTGACAAATTTCGAATTTCGGTATTTCAGATAATTTAATTTTAGTATTCGGATTATTCGGAATGCCAGACAAACTGAAAGTGTCCAGAAATCGCTCATGCAATTTCACGATAAATGAAAAAACATGTCTGTTTACCCTTGTTGCAAAATATAAACTTATATTAGAGAATAAAAAAACCGATGCGGTTACCAACCAAGATAAAATGAATACGTGGGAGAAAGTAGCAAGAGAATTTAATTCTTTATCTCCGGGGAATGTTCAGAGACCAACAGATGTGTTAAAACGATTTTACGAAAATAAAAAAAAAGAATTGCGGAAGAGATGTGCCAATATAAAAATGCATATTAAAGGCACTGGTGGTGGTCCTCCACTTCCAGTAGAAGACAGGCATACAACTGATGATTTGCTGCTATCAATCATAAATGAGAAGACTGTCAGTGGCATGAATCCACCATATGGAGGTGATGTTGACAGCGAATCTGAAGATGAAGTTAAAAATGGGGCTGAAGGGTTGACAAATGTAATAAATAATAAAATAGAACTCGTATTTGACCAACAAAGCAAACCTGATTCTTCAATATATGTAAGTAATTATAGAAATTACAATTTTGGTACCATAGCCATTAGCAAACAAATTATTGTGCCGGTGAAGAACGGTGCAAAATGCATTAGTTTTGGAATTAAACTTGGGACATTTTATTTTATAGGATAAGGAATTGGAGCTTGTGAATACCCCTGAATTAGAAAGTACAGAATCAACAACAAGAATAGCACCGTTGCAGGAGAATGTACGTTATCTAATAATATCTCTAAATGTTTATGTTTGAAAAATCTCAAATCAAAAATAAAATATATTCAGGTGTAAATAAAAATTAAAGCACTAGACCAACATTTCAATATTTGCATTTTATTTATCAATCGCACTGATTTTAGATCCAGAAAAACAAGACATGGGCGTCATATAAACCTTCAGATTTATTAGAAAAGGTTAGCTCTCCACTAAAAAGGAAAATCTCAAAAGTTTTATCACATTCTCAAGAGGAAAATATACCTGGTAAGAATATCAAGCAAATAATTTGTAGTTTTTTAAAAATCTATTTTAACTTAGGTCCTTCAACATTTGAGAAAACACCAAAAAACAGTTCTAGAAGACGTCCTGCAGTAGTTGTGAAATCACTAACTTCTTCAGAAGTAGCTGCAAAGTATGACAAACTATTGGATTGTCGCCTAGAAATAGTTGCCTATACAAAAAAGGAGTTGGAGCAAAGAGTTCAACAAAATGTTACTAAACATGAGAAGGAAATGTTGCTTTTAGATATTCAACTTGAGATTGAAAGAGAAAAGTTGAAAAGAATTAAGAAGTCTGATTATCTATAATAAAAGCACATGTATTTTGATGTATCTTTCAAAATATGTATTTACACCTATTCAACAATAAAAATAATATAAAAACTTAGGATTCAAGTGGATCTAACCATGAGTTTTACATGCCGTAAATTTACGCAAAAATAATATTTATCAAAGGACAAATACATACATAAATTCCGAATAAATACCCTATTATTTATAATGAAGAAAATGCAATAAAAAATAAAAACAGCTTGGATAGTTACATCTTCATTTCGAAATAAATATTCTGAATACACAAATCAAACTTAAAAAAAATTACAATGTGATGGTAACACTAAAAATTACAATTACAGAAAAAACAATGGACTTGAAATTGTTAGCGACAAATGAAACCATGACTGTTACGTACCAATAATAATTATTTGAACTATAAGTTTGCAAAATATTCATTAATTATTTGGTGTTGGTAACCTTCATGTGCTACACCTTGTACAGGGATGTCTTGCATTTGACCCATATTGATAAGGTAATTTAGTTCTTCTTCTTCAATGTCGAATGGCTGTGGAGGATTTGGTTCATGCATATCTTTTGCTATGTTGTGTAATACTGCTGTAGCGGG
Source organism: Chrysolina haemoptera (assembly GCA_958298965.1). Taxonomy (NCBI): domain Eukaryota; kingdom Metazoa; phylum Arthropoda; class Insecta; order Coleoptera; family Chrysomelidae; genus Chrysolina; species Chrysolina haemoptera. The sequence continues at coordinate 32,223,033 of OY282584.1, forward strand.
AATTACAGCTAGAACTGTGTTCATTTTGAGTCGCAGTCCATAAGCCAGCACAGGAAATCTTCGTTTCCATATCCCTATTGATCTTTCCACTGTGTTCCTTGTCCGAATAAGTGACTCGTTGTATAGTGTTTGTGCTCTGTTTATAGGGTTACCCAATGGTGTCAGAAAGTAATTTCTCACCTCATATCCACTGTCACCTGAAATAGTTTCTTAAAATTGACAATGCAACAGGTACCGCTATTGTATAAGTCATGTTAACTCACCAGCTAACAGTGCCAACACATGTTTATTTAATAAAGTTGAAGGAAGAAAATTTGTATTTCGTGCAAAAAAAATTATTTTAAAAATCGTAGCAAATCGCTTTCGACTGTTAGGTCATCATCAGTGTGTAGGTAATCGTCAGGTGTACAAGAAGCCATATAAAAACATCATGTCCATGGACCAAGTTGAAATTAAAAATTTTACATACCTAATATAAAACTTATTTAAAATTGAACAATTTTCATCCTGTTCGAGGATTATTCTGGATTAAGATATGGAATACTACATTATATCTGCCTGAATGTTCCACTTCAACATTCAGACAGATATGATGTAGTATTCCATATCATAATCCAGAATATTCCTCGAACAGGATGAAAATTGTTCAATTTTAAATAAGTTTTAAATAAGTAAAATTTTAAATTTCAACTTAGTCCATGGACATGATGTTTTTATACGGCTTCTTGTACACCTGACGAGTACGCACTGATGATGACCTAACAGTCGAAAGCGCTTTGCTACGATTTTTAAAATAATTTTTTTTGCACGAAATACAAATTTTCTTCCTTCAAGTATATTGAAGCGTGCACACAGCTTGACAATTTCACTAGTCAATAAAGGACCAGGCTTTATTATATGGATGTCTCCTAATTTTTATTATTAAAAGCACACAAGGAGTTGCATATGAAGTTATATCACAAAATATTTTTTTAGTGTATACAAAAATCAGCTGGGTTGTTTTTTTTTAATGTGAGATACTCAATATGAAGTATGCACCTAGTAGCACACAGTTTGGAAAAGTTCCATGTTCGAATTTGCGGCGAATTCTACAGTTATTAAAAATGGTATTATCATGGACAGAACCTGGCCATCTCCCAACAACATCCAAAAATCTTAGAGAGGCATCACATATAACTTGAGTATTTATAGAAAAATATCCTTTTCTATTCCTATATACTTCAGCTTCATCACCTCCTACAAATTAATTATTATTTTTAATACAGATATATATGTTTGTACGAGGTTTGTACACTATTTCAGATAATGAAAGTGTGAAACAGAGTAATTTATCTACCTGGTGACTGAATTTTTATATGAGTGCCATCAACAACACCGATCACTCGAGGAAATGCAGCTCTGTCATAAAATTCTGTTTGAACTTGAAGTCTTTCTTCAGGTGTTGGCATTTTAACAAAGTTTCTATAAAGCTGTGCCAAACTTATAGAGACTCGTTGTACTACTCGACTAGCTGTGGATTCATGCATCCCCATAAAGTCGGCTACAGCAGCCAAATGCCCCGAGCTTGCATAAAATCTTAGAGTAGTTAGCAGCTGATTTATTGGTGAAACACTATTGTTTCTAAAAACAATTATTGTATAATTGTCACATTTATCTTTCACACTGACCAAAAAAATAAAAAAATTGTACACTAGATATTTACAAGTCGTGGGGGTATTCTAGTTGATCTTCTATTATGTCCATAATTCGAAGAACTGTCCCTTTTAATAATCTGAACCTTCTGAGAAAAGTTAATTCATCCATATCTTGAAAATAATTTGACCTTTCATAAATACGTCTAGGAAAGCCAAACTCTATAATTTCCAAGATATCTAAATCGTCTTCTAGGAAAATATCATCTTCCAATTCTAAATCCATGATTCTTCATAAAAAAAAATTACCACCACCTAAAATGTATGGTTATGTTTCAAAGTTTACTATTAAACTCTTATTTGATCCCCCGATTTTAGGGGATTTAATTTAACAGCTAGTTAAGGCTATTAAACCAAGTTTACGACACGGTGCAAGATAATCTTATACATTAAACTTAGTTTGGCACTTAAACTAAGGTTTAGTAGCACGGTGCAAGTGGCCCTAAGTCACGTATTATTTAAAGAAGAAGAAAATTTTGTTCTCCGTCAACTTCCTGCTGTCATCTGTCGCTCCGTCAGACATCCGCTTCATTTAGTTTGTAGATGAGAAAAAGACAGGGGGTCAATGCATTTTAATTTTTAGATTCTTCCAAAAAATATTCCCATTTTATTTGGGTGAGGTGGGAGTGATCTCTGCGGACGAGGCGCCTCATATAATTACGATTGAACTTCACAGGTAAGTTCGTTTAATCGGTTAATTATATTTCGGCGCCTCGTCCGCAGAGATATAAACTTGGTAGCAGTTTGTAGATAATTCAAGTCTTTTTCTCTTGACCATCTTTATTTCAGTTTCATATTCCTGCAGTTCTTTGAACTGTATAATATATATACACATGTACATATAAGGTACTATATTAAAACTGCTTTAGCAAAGCTACCATGGTCCTTGAGGGGTCGATTATAAAATCTTGCAAAAACCTCTGACTTCTGTGTCCAACCTGCAGTCCTTCTGATGGTTTCTAGAGTAACTCCGTTTCTGTTTGCTGCTGATGTAGCAGCATGTCTCGTTGAATATGCTGAGAAGATGGAGGTATCAATGCCAGCTTCAGATAAAGTTTGCTTTATCCATCGACTAATTGTGCTAGTGGTAGCTGTTCGGTAGGGCGGTCTTGTGGTCAAAAATAGCAGTTCCTGGGCTTCAGATCTAAGAGGCGCAGTCCTTTCAATATAGATCATCAAGGCAGTTGCTGCACATAGTGTAGGTTTTACTTTGAAAAATGGAATTTTCAAACAAGGCTGTTCTCGTCTTGCACTAGTGGATTTTAGATGGTCTGGGACTAATATCTGTATTAGGTCTAGGGATACAATAATGTTCTCTACCTTTATGCGGGCCAGTGTCTGGATTCTGTGGCCATTAATGCTAATAAAGTAGCAACTTTCTTTGACAGTTTTTCTATTGATAGCAAGTCATTTGATGGTTGTATTTCTAAATACGAAAGAACATTTTGGGGGTCCCAGATAAAATTATATTTTCTCTGAGGTGGTTTCATTCTTAGGACGCCTTTCAGAAATCTCTTAATAATTATGCTGTTACCCAATTCCCTTGTAAAATCAGGGATAGTGCGGACCTGGTGGTATTGAGAGTGCTATAAGAAGCACCCTTTTGTCTAAATTGGTCTTCTAAGAATAAAATAACTTGTTGTTCATTTGCTTCAAACAAGTTCCAGCCTTTCTTAATACAGAATTTCCACCAACCTCTGTATGTGCTTTCATACTGTTTAAGGGTAGCCTTGGATAGGGATTCCATAAGTATAGGTACAGCTGATTCAGGGATGTTCCCTCTTAAGAAAGCTTCCCTGATAGTACACCTACCACCAGTGAAAGTTGATGCTCAGTGGATGCTTCGTGCTGAAAGGAGAAATAAGTATATTTTTATTTGCAGGAACTATTATGGGTTCTTCAACTAGCAGTCTTTCGAATAGTGGAAACCACGGTTGCCCTATCCATTGAGGAACCACCATGATACCCTGAGCCTTGTCTGATATGATTTTATTCAAGGTTCGGAGTATGAGTGAAAAAGGTGGAAAACTGTAAAAATAGTATTTTCCCCAATCAACTGTGAAGGCATCTACACAAAATGCCTCTGGATCAGGGCGCCAGGATATAAAGCGCTTACATTTTTTATTTGCCCTGGAGGCAAATAAGTCAATTTCGGGTTCCCCAAACCTATCCACTACCTGTCTAAATATTTTATTATTCAACTCATATTCTGTTTCAGAGGGAAGAATTCTGGATTGTCGATCAGCTTCAAAATTCTTTGTGGATGTGATGTATGAGGCAGTTAACCATATATCCCTTTGCTCACACCATTTCCAGATTTCCATAGCTTGGCCATGCAATCTGGGAAAACGTACACTTCCCATGCGATTAACATATGCCAGAGCAGTGGTATTGTCCGTTCTTACCAAAATTTTACAGGACCTGTGATCTGTAATGAAGCACTTAAGATCATAATATATGGCCAAGAGCTCTAAGTAGTTTATATGGTGTTTTTTGTCAGCTACTGACCACCATCCATGCGTTTTTCTTTCTTTATGACAAACACCCCAGCCGGTTGAAGAGGAATCTGTCGATATCTCAGTGCAATACTTATCCTGCCTAATATTGTTCTCTGCATGAGTTATGTGTTCCTCCCACCAGTTCAAATCATCACCGAGATATTCAGGAATAAGTATGACTGCTTCATAGGAATTCCTGGATTTTGTAAGGGCTTGCATTTTTGCCCTTTCCAGGGATCTTGTATAGAGCCAACCATATTTGATAGCTGGGCATGCAGCTACCAGTATGCCTATGAAGTGAGCAAACTCTCTAATTGTGCATTTCTTTTTGCTCCTTATATCTCTAATTTTGGTTAAAATTGACTGTCTCTTATCATCGGTTACAGATAGGGTCATATTCATGCTGTTGAACATGAACCCCAGATATTTGACTACCTGAGAAGGAGTTATCTTGCTTTTCTGATAATTTACTGTGAAACCCAATGACTCTAGTAATTGAATAGTTGTGTCTGTATGTTTTTGTGTCTCCGCAGCATCCTTGCCGATTAGTAAAAAATCATCTAAATAGACAACACAGGATATTCCTTGTTGTCTGAGCCATAATAAGACCGGTTTCATTATTTTTGTAAACACGTAAGGTGCTGTTGAGAGGCCAAAACAAAGGCAAGTAAATTCATAAATATTCTGTTTGAACTTGAACCTTAGGTACTTCCTATATGCTTTGTCTACACTTATAGAGTAATATGCATCTTTGAGATCAATTGTAGTCATATAGCAATTAGGATACATCAATTTTAATACTGTTCTGTAATCTTCCAGCTTAAAATGAGAACGTTTTACATAATTATTGAAGTATTTCAGATTGAGAATAAACCTGGGTTGCTTGGTGGGTTTAACTACACTGAAAAATGGGGATAAAAATTGATCTCTACAGGAGGTCACTTTTACTAAAACACCTTCATGAGTTAAATCAGCAATACAAGATGCTATGCTATCGCTGTTAGCTTTTGGATAATATTTGATCTGTTTTGGATCCCTATTATCCTTGGGTATGGAGGACAACGGTATTTTATAACCTGATATCCATTGCAGTATAACTTCATTATTTGATATTCTTTTCCATGCTTCATAAAAATAACGAAGTCTTCCTGCTAGGTTACCTACCTCTACTGCTTGTGGTGTCTCCTCTTGTCCTGACTGCGAGGGTATTGGCCCCTTTGTCTCGCTTCCCTCTGATAACGAGATGGGCCTTTCCGGTTTAAAGAATAACCGTAACCAGCTGGATTCTTTTGTGGAACAGGTGGTCTGTTTTTCTTGACAGACGTACTCGCCTGAGAATGTTGAAAAGATCTCAGTTCACTGCTTGATTTTTCCAGCATTTTGGCATTCTTATATTTGTCTCCAAATTCTGTACCTAGAAGGTACTCATCCACTGGGCTACTGAATACTATTTCTTTGGCCGACTTGGACAAGAAATTGTTTACATTCGCTCTCCTTTCCATAGATAACCTAACATAGATAACATAGTGGACATTAAATAAGAGCCTACCAGCATCACTTCAGGGGGCTAGTAATTTTGTTTTGAATTCTGATGGCTCCTCCTTCAGTGCAATATTTAAGGCTGCACCAAGAGCGCCAATGCCTACCCCTAGATTATTCTGCGCCAGCCACAGTCGCTTCTCCTTCTTGGTGCCTTTTTCATTAAGAACAAGCGCAGCTTCAGCATTCAATGTTGGGGCCTTTAATCTTTCCCCATTGGATGGAAAAGGGTACTTCTCCATCAACTCAACGTAAGTCTCCTTGTCCATGCCTGTACTAAGGATATGTTGCCATCTGGAGATCACTGCTGAATGCAGCTGGATCACATTAGCATCTTTCTTGGTTGGGTCTTCTCCAAGGAATCTCAACATCTCCTCATCAAGATCTAGTTCCATAACCTGCTCTAGTGGTGAAGATGGAGGTTCGTTCTTGTCATTCGTTAGGGGAATCTGTTGAGGTATCTCAGGCTCCTGGATGCTAATTGCATCCGCTTCGGACAAATCTGAGCTCTCTTTATCTGGAACCATTGAAGACTGATAGGAACTGCGCGTTCTCACGGGACCTGCAAGTGTCCTAGAGCTACTTGCTCTAGATGGACCAACAGATCTGTTAGATCAGTCATCCCTGCTTGTAACAGAACTGTATCTGTATCTAGAATGAGGACTACGCGCCCTCGATGCAGTCTGGCGGGGACTACGCGTCTACCTCAGAGTGGCGTCCCTCTTACCGCCAACATGGCGGTCACTCTGTAGCAAGGCGTTTTCCAGCATTCTTATTCTCTTCTCCAGAGAACTTTCCTGCTTCTGGATCTGGAGCGTTTTCGTTTAGAGTTTTTTCCCATATTCTGAAAAAAAGGCAAAATGTTAAGCCCTAAAATAAAAAATTTATTACAGCAGCTACCAGGACGCATGTGACTTTAGTACACGTAAAAGCGTAAAATGAAGCGGATGTCTGACGGAGCGACAGATGACAGCAGGAAGTTGACGGAGAACAAAATTTTCTTCTTCTTTAAATAATACGTGACTTAGTGCATCGTGGAACGATACTACCAAGTTTATATCTCTGCGGACGAGGCGCCGAAATATAATTACTCCGCTTTTACTCGGCAGCGTTGAAAATGAAAATACTCACAAAAGGAGTAATTACTCACAAAACGGCAGCACTGATAATCAGGTTCTTGTTTATAGTCGTTGACTCACACCCACCCTTCTTCATTTCTCGAGCGTCACAGATCACAGAAGCGTTCTGTGCCACAGATCAAAGAATTATGTGATTTATGTCGTGCGGCCGAGCGCTCAGAAATCACTGATCTCAGATCTATAATAAATTAAAGCTGGATGCAGCGTTGCCATATGCAAAGAAATTTACTTAGATTTAAAGAAATTGTCGAATGTTTGAAGAAATAGGGATTTCGGATTGAAAATCAATGAAATCTGAAGAAAAACTAGTAGCACCTATCAAACCAATATTTGAGTTATAGAATGGAGTTAAATCTTGGTGAACACCTTGATTTCCAACCACAAAACATAGAATTGATATCACATTTATCATAATTTTACTGTATTATGATTGACCAATCGACTATTAAATGAAGAATTTACGAATTTAGTAGAGAATCAAATAAAATAGTCATCAGGGACATCGGAAATGAAACAGGAAACTTAAGGTTAAGTATGAGTATTCTATTCAAGAAATAGAAGCTACCCAAAACACCAAAACTACGTCACTATCACTCGATGCGCCTATCGCCAACAAAATTGGAATTCTCAAGAGCTATATAAGCTCACTACGAAACGCGCGTCTACTGAAAGTGATGAGTTTTGGTGTTTTGGGTAGCTTCTAAATCTTGAATTGTATTCGCACCAAAGGTTCCAAATATTCATTTATTCGAAAAGTATACTAAACTAATAACTTTGATTAATTCAATAATATAGGCGAAAAAAGGAAACCACTAGATGTCGCTGAATAATCCAATATGGCTACCGTTAAGGGTGAACAACATATAATTTTGTTCAACAAATAAAGGCCTTGTGCTGAAATTTGTAAATTTGGTGGATTTTGTAGCTTTTAGATTATTGAGAATTGCAGTTATAAGTATTTTTGAGATAATCCCAGGCTTGTTCAGTTGCAGGAAGTTTACAATTACGAGGTTCTACTAGTGTTTATGAATAGATTAATTTCAGGTGAAGATGCCAACAGTACAAGTGGATCTTGTGATATAATTTCTTATACTGAAGAAAGAACTTGACCTAAATTGATGGATGTTGCCCTTACTATGTGGTAGATTATCATGAAGAATAAGAAATAAAACTTCTTATGTTTTTATACCACTTATGTTATTGCAGTTTCTTTTCCTGAACTCATGGACATTTTCAAACTATGATGGTCATTATCATTAATAAAACAAAATATTTATATAGAGGCGTTCAGAGTAAATTTTATAATTCCTGCTCGTATTTTCTATTTTAAAATTATCTACCATTCTTGGGTGAATCATGAAAATCCAGGAAGAAAATAATTTACTATTAAGATTCCAATCTTTTGGCAAAAGACCTATTTTGGTTGATGAATAGCAATGCTAGTTCACAAAAAGATGTCACAAAATGACAAATGTAATGAGCTACAAACATGGTCTTATTAAAATAAAATGTTTAAAATTTCAGTAAAATGTATGAACAAAAAAACGCATTGCAAGTTATTAACAGCTTACGAATAAAAATAAGTTCAAAATTTTATAAATGTTTTAACAAGGCAAATTGAAACTGAAGAATCATACGCTTTATAATTTCATATCTTTATATCTTGAAAAAACACATCTATTTTAATTTGAATTTCATGTTCGCTCTCCTCAATATCTGCAGTCTCATTTTATCCCTCACTTGGCATGTGTTCTAAGTCTTCCTCCATTGGGTTCTTCAACCTAAAATTACATGTAAAACTCCCATCACATTTTTATGAATATAATAAGGTCTCTTGAATGAGCAAAGTAATTTTTCAAAGAACGAGGCAAAAAAGTACCTAATTTTCAATCAGCTTGAATCAAAATCAGTAATAAGGTTTGTATCTACATGAAACTTAAAATTAACTTTGAATAGGTTACAGATAAATTATTGAAGTAAGAAATAACTTATGGTCGATTTATGCACCCTTACTTAAGAATTATATCAAATACTAGAAATAAGAGTTCATCAATAGGAAAACTATGCAAGCATTTATCGAACTTTAACTAGTACTAAGAACATACACACTGGTTCACTGTTAGTTCCAGTTTTTAGTCTTAGGTTTAGTTATAAAGTAGGGGTGCATAAATCGACTATCACCTATTTTTACAATATATTTGTTGACTCACCATTTTCTTTGACTTCTGTTAACCTTTTACTGTGTTTTTCGATATTTTAATAAGGAATCTTTTGACTGGAAATTACTCCTTTTTTGACTTTTCTCTTAATTTTTAGAGGTGTATCTGTAACAAATAATAATAATTGAGCTAGAATATTGCAAATGAAACAATGTATTTACCATGTAAACAATAATCTTTGTCTTGGAAGTGGAGACTGCAAACATGCATATTTTGCGTAATAAATTGTCTAATCTTGAGCACTGTCTTCCATTTGAAACAAAGCTTTCTATGACCAAGGACCAAGTGGGCATTCATGAAGACTGATATTTGATTGCAATAAGATGAACATTGAGGTACAGAACAAAATTTCCGCGATTTGGTAGGTAGGTTTTTATAAATATTCTGCATGTTTATATTCACAAACACCAAACAGCTAAACACTACAGTTCACATATGGTCAATTCTAAGAACTATTAGGTGTTTATTTAATCAGAAAAACTGGAAATCTAAGAAATTTCAGCTAGTCGTTTACACGGTTAACAATGTGCCATTTTTTGTTGTTCACACCTACGGCAGTTGCTGGCATAATTGTTAGATGGCGTACACTTCGTTTTTTTAGCCTATAATGAGGCAGGATAATCAGGAACAAATACCTGAATATATTTTAACGAATATGGATAACACGCCATAAGACGCAATGTAATCAAATTGAAGCCAAATATATCTATCTGTCCTTTTCTCATATGGGCGCTGAGTTACTAATGCGCATGCCCAATTCTGAAACATGACAAGTGTCATAAATTTTTAAGGTTGTGCTTATTTTGAATTTTTTGACATTTTCAACCGTCCCATTTTGGAAATTGCTAACATTTTTCTATAATTGGAAATAAGTGAGAATTATACAAGACCGTCAACTAAACTTCGTGCCAAAAAAAAAAAGGTTCATTGATTCATTTTAACTTTAATAATATGATGTCTGTTACCTGCTACCAGAGAGTTTCATAAGTGAATTTTCTGCCAAAAGCGGAAAAAAACTCGTCCAACTTGAGGAAAGTGCTATATATATACTGTGTGACGGACAGTTTGAAGAGGTACATCTCGTTCCATATCGGCCTCATAACCGCCGAGAAAAATAGTTTGGTGGTAGTGATGTAGTTTTGCCTCGTAAATACGAACTCGAAGTAATCGACGATAAATTCTTTCATGGTTGAATCTAGAAATTTCTTAAATGGGTCATTTTCTCAGGAATAAAACCCTTATAGTGCCACCCTCTTAATTAGCGCAATCTACACTCTCTGGGGAGAAATTCGTCATTCATTAAAATATTTTGTGTAGTTCGTCAGGAAGGTGAATTTTTTTTGAAAAAAGAACTTATGTATATATATCTGTAAGTAGCTATTGTAATGAAATCACAATTCAAAAATGTATTACTAGTATTCGAGGGAGCCATATTTTGACTTTGTATTCAAGAGACAAAAATAAATACCTACCAAAGTTTCTCCGAGGTTGTGAGCCCAATGGAAGACATTTACCAAATTAAGAACAGACGAGAGCATATACACCTACCAGCGCCATTTGAATAAAAATTGCACTATTTTTTCAAGGACTGGATAAGCGCACTTCTTTCAACATTGGCTCTAGTGAGAGCTCATACTATTTTTGATCACAACAATCATAAGATCAACATTTTTCAGTTCTAATGAACAATTTCCATGTTATATTTCTACAAAATTGAAAATGAGCACTATTTAAACCTTTTTTGAGAAATTATGCTTAGGTAGGTTCAATGTAGTTTGTTGTGTGTCTAGTGCTATTTGTAGAGAAAGTTAGTTCAACTTTTGATCTGCTCTACTCAAAGAGATCATAAAAAGTCAAGTATAGTGAAATATAGTATTGTGCAGCTATGCTTAGCATAATGCTAGGATTCAAAACTGAAGCATTTTTCTATCGCCGCTCTCAGTCCTTGTTAGAAAGTGAAGTGAAATTATATAGCTCAATTTTCTTGTCAGAGAAAGTCTAATGATTCATAGTTGTTTGCAATTTGGAATCTGTTGGCAGAGGTTCAATTACCGAACAAATCTAACAAGGGACTTCTAATGTCATGAAAGAGAATCTATTTGTAGCTTCGAAAACACTGGCCCATAACATAAATCTGCTCTCGGGGGTCTTTGTATCACCTGAAAATCCACACAAATAAAAATATCAAACCATAAGACCATGTATCTCTACAATTAATTGGACTAGATTTACTGAAAATCTTTAGTTCGGTAACATATTTAGTTAAATCTTTTTTGCCCAAATTTTTTTCCAAAAAACTACTTAACTTACTGTTTAGATCTTTCATACACAATTTAAAAAGTTGATAATTTCAGCATTCCCCAAAAGAGATCGAGGGTAGCTTCCCATATAATGCACCTAGGTTATTTAATCTTCACATTAGCAAAATGATTTTTTAATTTTTTATTGAAGTGAACTGAAAGAAATTCTAACCGGACAAAGTTGAATCAATGTTTTTTAATATACTGTATTTTTTTTATAGGGAAGTGTAAATTTTTCGATAATATTTCCGAATATAAGTCAACATAGTTCAATGGTTTACCAAAATGATTTGACAAACAACAGGATCTTTCATCGTATTGGAAAAGAATATATTATCTGTTGCTGTTGATTACAAACCTTGAAAGGCATTGATCAGTTAATTGCTAAATATTCATAAAATAAGCATAAGGAATTTTTCGAGTGTATCCTCTAACTAGACAGGTATTTAAATAAAAAATATTCCCTTGACAAAATTTACAGGTCATCATATGAAAAATTGGGTTATTTGCAAACCAATGATCGAAAAACCTACAAGAAATGAATTTACTGTTACAATAGATTATTCAAAATACAGACAATTCTTGCCTTTCACTTTCACCAAGAAATAAATATGAAGTGTGATATATCTCTCTGATCATGAAGAGAAAAAAACAAAATCATATAATGAATTAGGGTGAAGAAAAAATTATATATAATGACAAAAATTAAACAAAACCCTTTTTGGAAATGGTTGTAATTACCAGTGATGAATATTATATTAATAAAAGATCTGGCATTGACCAAGTTAGCAAAATTTATTCATTTCTTCTCAAAAAATAACAGTATGCATCATTACAAAACCCCATGTACCTCTCTCTTCAGAAAAAACAAAAAACTAATAGCATAACTTTAAGAAATTCAAATGTCTATCAGTGTGACAATTTTTTTTTCATTTTACTTTTCATATTCGTTATTTAAATTTGTTTTACCTGTGAGTTCACACCATTATTATTAATATTCCATATTTTTTTAATGATTTTGAAGGCAAAGGAGAGTTTTTCTTTAATGAATAAGCTTTTCTGAATCCCTGCTAATTTCTTCAGAAAATATATGTATATAACTTAGTCACATAATTTCTGATTCTCCCTGAATTAGTTTTACTAAATAATAGTTCATATAGAAATTTTTTCTAAAGTTCATTCGATGGCATTGAGAAGTATGTTTTTTTTTTGGTCTTATTTAGTGGGTATAGGGTACTAACAGTCAGTCACTATTTATTTATTCGTTTCATGTTTTATTTCTTCCTCTAATCGGAAATGTACATATTAGAGGTTAACCTAGCCTTCAATGTGTAGGTACATTTCAACCTTGAGAAAGAAATAAATATATTTCGAAACGTTGGCAATAAATAAGACCAGAAAAAACTTCAGTTAAAGTGTTGCAAAATACAGATGATTGAGAACTGTAGCTCCACCTGAGGATAGTATAGTGATACAAGAATTGTGGTTCAAAACTAATGCCATTTCAAGTTTTGTAAAATTGCAAAATCTTGATATATGCATTGTAGTTTCTATATCTATCGGTGAAATTAAACTTACAATAACTAGACATCAATTTCACCAGGTATCCCAGAAACACTTAATAATGCTTAAAATGAAAATTAGATCAAAATCATCTTTCTTTTCGATATATTCGAGTCGGAATAAATTTTGACAAAGGTGTTCAATCAATTATTTCGAAACCTATTTCGAAGAAATTTTCATGAGGTTCTAGATGAAGTGTATTCATGGGATAAATATCGTTGATAATAAACACATTTTTGCAGATGGATTAATAAAACAAGAAATAATTTAATTAAACATTTATTGTCAGAAGATTCAATGGAATAAATATAAACACAAAGTAAATACTTTTTGAATCAGGTATTGCATTCAGGTATTTGTTACGGAGCTGGAGTACAGTGAAAGTCAGGATCAGGAGTTAGGAGTGAATATAACAGACTGCTGAATCACACACAGTTCACTCAAAATGTAATAATTGAACTATAAAGGAGTGTTTGGAGTGGAATATTCGAATGCAAAAAGGGTTGGACAAATTATGACTTATTTTTTATGGTGATTAGGAGCCCTGAATCTATTTATAAATTCCAATGATGGTTGAGAATATTCACTGCTGAAAAAATTCCAAATAAATAGGATGTAAGAACTGTAAAAAGGCCCTATAAAGTTATATGAAAAATGTAACGTATCTGCAAGGTTTTTTATTTTTTCAGTTAATTTGTGGAATATAATGTACTATTTTTCAAAGATTTTTTTTTGAAGAAAATCATTACTACTGGGTACTACCAATTTTTTCTCTAAAATGATGGTCAAATTCTTGTCCAACCCCAAATAAAAAAGATGTTTTAAAAAAAATGAATAATTTTCGAATTCGATGTAAACTATGAATCACAATCAAACAAATAAAAATCTGAAACCTTGCAAATGATTCTTCTTCTTATATCTGAGGGATATAAATTGAAAATAACATGCAGTAGAACTAAAAGAATAAAGGTATACATAAGTAACATAAAGCCGAAATGATTTTTCTTAATTCCCAAATTATCTCAATACAAAATTAATAGAATCACCTATAATAAGATGACCCAAAATCTTAAGGCAGATCTTATTCTTCAGCTGAATGTTCTCAAGTTATTTGGGTAATTTGAGAACATGGGAGTGATAGAATAGAATAGGCCAGGGGTAGTCAGGTAGTTGAGCTATAGAATGGTGCATTACTAGTAAAATGTATGAAGGTTTGGAAATGACTGAAATAAAGTATTTCAATTAATACATTATTCTTCCCTGATATTGATACTGCCATGATATTGCCACTACCAGTATCTAATACCGATTATTTATTTTGGAATGAAAAATGAGATAAATATCATACCTTTTTCAACAAGTAGACATATCTATCAAGTATTAGCAAATTAATAATTTGGACTGTCACATTGGTGACATGTCCTTTTATCAAAGACCTAGAATTACGCCATGCAAGGCTTTCTCTCCTAGTAAAACATTTCATATAACTCCCAACTTTACAGTTTCAATTTAAAGTTTAAAAAACACAAAATAAATTTATGTTTCATAAAATATAAGTTATTTCAAATGTAAGAGAGCTTTGTTGATTGGAAAAGTGTACATTACTGTGAGATGATCATATGCACCACTAGATATTAAATTTCTGGACTTCAGTTGTCCCCGAAGTTGTTTGAGGCTGGCAATCTTCTCTTTATTGTCGTCTATTCCTCTGCTGAAGCAATCTAATTTGTTTCTTCTGATTTTCTACTCTTCTTTGCAAAATTTGTCTGTTTGGTGAAATATCTGAATAAAAAAATAATATGGTATAATCAAAGTTATCAAATCAAATTTTGGTATCGCTGAAAACAAGGATCGTGTGGCAGGTTCAAGTGTAGCATTTGACAACAGCTTTATAGGAATAGGGAACATCAATCCCTACCCGAATATTTTGGATACATTTACGCTTTCAGCTTCTTGAATAATTATTCAGCATCAATTCTTCAATAATCTTTTCATGGAAACTTGGTTTTCTGTTTCGCTTCAAGAAGTATTTCACTTCCCATCAACATGCATTGTAAAACAATCATACTACTAGCATGAAATAGCAAGAAAGATCGCTGCTTCACAGACAAAAAACGTAATACATTAAAAAATCAAATGTATCCAAGAATAAAACAAAAATTGTTACATTGACTTGACATCATTATCAACTTCAAAACTTTTGATTATATCTTGCTACACCTTCTGGCCTTCAACAAATTATCAATTTGCATTTTTCATAAACTTGAATATTTCTTCAGTCATTATAAAACAACAAATAATTCGGCTATGTCTTTTGGAAGCAAAAGGAAAGGTTGTTTTGCTGAAGAATCAAGAGATTCTTTAATTAAAAGACAATTAAGCAATTTTTTCACGTTTTCAAGAAGACATGAGCTATGTGTATTGACAGCCCCACAGTAGACATTATATAGATGTCATCTATTCTATAAAAGTTTTGTGATGTACAGTGCAAACGCGCTGAAACACTGCCAGCAGGCAGACACACGGTGGCCTGTATTATCAGACCAGTGCCTCCCAAACAAAGGTAACTGAAAGCGATTTCATAAAAATTTTCGACAATATTTGACTGCTTCAAAAACGAAAATTCTTGTCTTTATCGATACATTATGTTCCATACAACAACCCATTTTTTTAATTGCGCCAATTTCAGAAACCCTGTATATTTACTCACAAAGAACATCTTCCACATCCATTTTTGTTTTCTTTGATTGGGGACTACCACTACCAACACATGTTTCTTGTTTCTTCTTTTCTTTTTGGAGGATTAATGAAAACTTGTTGTTATCTATGAGAAATATAAACGGAAAAATTAGTGATTATTCCAATATTTTTCGTTGGCTCACATAAATTACCTACTGCATAGAGCTCCTGGTTCATTTTTAGATCAATTCTAATTCTTTTTTTTTGCATCGACTACTAACTGTGGTCATTAGTCACAATTACGATTATTGCACTGATTTATAATTCTCTGTTGAAATAGAAATGTAGAACTGGAAATTTTTAAGGCTGAATAACAAAGAAGTGAAAATATCTGATAAAAATCGCCCAATGAATGAAAGTTATAACTTTCAAAGAAAACGAGAGATCCAGTCAAATGTTATTTTTGTTATGGTTTCAGCTCCATTTAAAATAATTGTGGATTATAATATTATACACTTGTTTTTCTCAGGAACTAGAAAACCAAAAATCTCCCATGCAAATATACCTGCAGTCTTTGGTTCAATGCATTCATGTGGAACAATAAAAAAATGTTGCTGATGATTCCTTCTGGAGATATTTTTCGAAAATATTTGGGTTTCATAGGTATATGGTGAACAAATTTATTCCTCCATAGTTCATTGAAAAGTACCATTTAAGAAACAATTTTACTCACAGTGATATGGGTTAGTTATCAAATATGCCAAAGAATAAGATTTTTCCTCCTATCCCTATAGAAAGTACACACTTTCCTCCCTCAAACCAGTAAACTACATCCTGCAGGAGGAAAAGTGGCACTTTCCTCCCTAGTAATACAAATAGCTATTAGTGATTCCTAGATATTTTTCCTCCTGAACACAAACCCAGAAATGCCCCTTTCTTGCCTCACTCATTATTAAAACATATGAAAAAGAGCAATTTTTATACGAATTTTTAACAAAAACTCATCCTTCTAAAGAGTCACTCAATATACATTTTGTCCGAATTAAATACTTCTCCCCTCTCAGAAAAAAAAACAGTTCTTTACATCTCATTAAGTGAATATACAAAGTGTATAATGTGCTTATTAAAAAAGTATTTTCTTTATTATGGTCTTTTTTTATCCTTTAAGAGTATTCGAAAGCTTTATGTTAGGAGATAGAAATATTCTACTCTACCCAATCAATACTACCCAATCAACACTAGTATTAGTACAAGAGCCAAAGAGAGGTCGACCTTCACCCATCTGTTTACTGGATGAAACATATTTTTTATGAAGTTTCATATATATAGCGAGTTTCAAAAAGTTTGCACAATTTGGGAAACTTTTTTAATTATCGATTTGTCAGAAGATTTTATTCTACATAAAAATTGGTACATTGCGGGATATTTGTATTTGAGTTATTAAAATTCTAAATTTCTTAAAGGCGTAGGTATAGGGAAGAACGAAAAACAGAATTTTGATCAAGAGTAAACAACCCTTATTTTTTATTTCATCAAAAAATTTATTCAGAAAAGTTGTTTAGAATTGAAAGTGATATTTGAAATAACACCCACCTATGCGACAACACATTTTTTTCCAATTTTTCTCTGTTACTAGCCTTATAAAGAGTGCTGAAATAATATGTCAATGCAAAATTTGGTCCGATTTATTATTTGTACTAGAAAATCGACGTCTGTCAAAAATGGTTTGAATTTAATGATAAATACTATGATATAGTATTGACTGCAATAAACTGTTCATTACTATCATTATTTTAAGAAAAAATAGCATGGACCACATTCTGATAGGCAAGCCATTTTAGGCATATTTGTTTATTTATGAACCCTCATAGAAAATTTGTTTCATCCAGTTAACTCTCTTCAGACTATACATTTTTGGGAGTATGTATATAAAATTTCAAACGTACCTATACTATCTATATTCATTCCCATCTCTACACGGAGGCCAAAGAGTAGGCGAGTCAATATTCAGTGAGGGAAACGCATCTTTTTTTCAAAATGGTCCTTGAACCGGAGATTTTGAAATCCTCCGGACGAAAATGATTTCCACATGTTCTTGCATTGGACACTTCGTCATTTCTATCCATAATGCAAATGGTTTTCTATATTAATAGCCGTTGTGGATCTTTTGGGAAACTAAAATGAAATTCACTGACACATATGAATATTTCAAAAGAAATTATCTCACCTATGATAAGAACTGGAATTTCTATTATCACAATATAAACAAACTGTCTTTTTCGAGGGGGCCATCATACACTAGAATGAACTACGAAACTAACTAGAAACCGAAACACAACAAACAATAACGAACTTCAGTAACAAACCCAAATAACGAAAACACTTCAAACAACAAGAGGAAAGAATATAGAAACTTCGGAACGAAATATAACTATAACTACTAAACCACTGTAAATTATGAGGTTATGTTGGAATTTGCCGAAGTAGTACCATATGAATTAATGCTTCTCACATCTTCGATAATTGTTGCTGCCGAACCATGCACGCTGGAAAGAAATGGACAATCAAAACCGTGTCTTTGAATAGGACTCTTCTGGCGCAAGCGCATTAATTCAGTAGCGCCCAATTCGAAGTCGATGCTCATTTTTTTTGGCTTCACATAGGATGTCCTTATTATCCATATTCGTAGTTAATAGATATATGATTTTAATGTAATATTTGTTTTTGTATTAGGTATATTGAAATTTTGCATGGAATATTCCGTAACCTTGGTTTTTGCGCATGCGTTTAGTAAAAATTTAGCTATCTATCAGGTTTCATTATTTTGTCGGATTGATTCACTTTCTTTGGAATATCTTGTCCTTTCGGTTTATTTATTTCCAAACGTTTGTTATACTTATGTACCTGATATCCATGAGGAAAGAATTATTAAAGTTATTTTGTTCATATATTACTTCGTAGTTTGAAAAAAGAAATTTATAGAACCAGGAAAATATTTAAATTTTGCATCGAACATTTCGTAACCTTGGTTTTCGCGCATGCGCATAGTGAAAATTCAGCTGTCTTTATTTTCGACGCATGCGCACATCATCGTATTCTATTTTGAGGAATTTTAGGGATTTTTAGTCGATTTGTTTGAAGATTTTCAAAAATTTCGTCTGGCAACACTGGCTGGATGAGCAGTGCCCGTTTCGTCCTATGATAACGGAGGCAGATATAGCCTCCGAAACGTCAACAGTTTTCAAAAAAAGAGAAGTATTCTTTGTTAATTCGATCTCATTTTTTCAGATAGGCAAATTCAGTGTAGGGTACACTTGTACAGATTTCTTTGGATTAAAATTTTTTTGTCATTTTCAGATTGTGGAAGGTCATAAACCCAAAAAATCATGTCAAGAATTGTCAATGTCATTACGTCAGGGCGCCATTGTTATCAGTGTCAGGTGTCATGTGTACCTTACAATTTTTTTTATAGTTAATAATTTTCATCGAGATTAAAACTTAACTTAACCTTCGGGAGGCACTTCTGTTTGACATATCCTCAACGCGCATGTGTGGTACTCCAAAATGTCATATAAGTCATAGCCATATTTTCTTGATACATGGTTTTGAAATATTTCAAAAGTTTACAGTGGCACATTACAATGATTTCACAAAAGTATTCCAAAATATGAACATAACTTGGCTGGCTCACTGTAAACTTTTGAAATTATATATAAATGGTAGTGCTCATCCAGTTTTATTATCACTGGGGTGCATATATCTAGTTCGTAGTTAACTACGTAGTTAATAGATATATGCTGGGGTGGTATTCTGTGTACCATAGAATTCTATTGTCGATAGAAAAAGTGAGATCACATTATGGTTGAACTTATGGGAGAGAAAGAGACATAGAAATAATTCTATGGTACACAGAATCCCTCCCCTGATCTATTATAGATCACTGTTTACTTTTATTATAGGCAAAGAGTAGGGGCCTCCCGTACTCTTTGTTATAGGTCAGTGTCAGAAATCGCTAAGTGCTCGTGTCTTATATTAAATTTGATAGGTTACGTGGCGCTAAAGTCAAAACACGAGAGAGAAAAAGTTAAAAACCAGAAAACCACTTTCATTTACACATTGTAATTGCACTTTGCACGGATAACTAATAATTAAACGAAGTGATCTGTGTGTCTTCGTTTGTGTAAATTTATCTGTAACCAGCAAAATGTATATACTTTTCTATCTTTTCATTTTGGCCTGTTTTTATGTAAAAGAAGGAATAGCCTATTTTATCACTGTGGATGCACATGCTGAAGAATGTTTCTTCGATAGAGTAGAGGCTGGTACCAAAATGGGTACGAAATAATAAGCAATAATTTAGCTAAAAAAATAAATTTTATTCTGATATTGTATTCTAGGTCTTACTTTTGAGATATCCGAAGGAGGCTTCCTGGATATAGACGTACGCATTATTGGTCCTGACGGTAAGAACATTTATCAAGGAGAAAGGGAAACTTCTGGAAAGTATACCTTTGCTGCTCATACAAAAGGTATTTATACCTATTGTTTTTCAAATAAAATGTCAACGATGACTCCCAAAGTTGTGATGTTCAATATGGCCATTGGAGAGTCTCCCAAATCAGAGGCACAAGAAGGAGAAACAACCAATAAACTGGAAGAAATGATTAAAGAGCTTAGTGGTAATATATGTGAAATGCCTGATTGATTTTCATTGATATATAAGTAATTTGTGTGGCTGAGATATCATTGGAGGTTGGTTCGATACCTGGTACTTGAGAAAAATATGTCTCAAATGTATTGGTATCGACAGAGGACCACATGCCTTGTTGAAAAGCAAGTGTGATGTGTGTAGAAAATACGTTCAATGACACCTAGCCGGTGAAATCTTACGTGTCCAAAAGGGTTTGCGATAGAAAATTACTAATTAAAAGGACTTTATCGTTGAAACGCAAATATGACAATACTTTTATTTTCTCTGACAAATTTCATTCAAAGTGACAATACATTCAAATTTTCGTTGATATAGTCTTCCAAAATTAATCAAATATAAAATAAAATCTTGATATTGAATTGGAGATTTTCAATAATGTGAATTCTCCACATACCAATTCTAAAGTCTATTCCTTGCCTGGAATGCTTACCAATCGTATATGGTAGTGCTGTAACTATTCCTACAGCTGAAAAGTGAATGCTCCACCAAAAATCAGTAAGTCACCCCAGAGCGCCACGGCATAGAATAATAATAGCCGTCTTCTTCCCACACAGGCTATGCCTTTGGGTACACTTCACGAGTGTTAATAAGGAGTATTATTATTATTTTTAATGCATACTCTTAAGCTGTATTCATAAATTTATTCAATTTTCACATATCTTCAAAGATACTTTTACTCAGTTCCAGAAAACCACGTATTTTTGAGTTTACTTATTCACAACTGCCATGGAAATGTCCTTGTAATCAATCATGCCGGCTCGTCTGAATTATTCGAATGAAGATTACTTAAATCAATTCATTATTTATTATGTAATAGGGTTATCTCAAGAACATGTGATATATTTGCTATTCGGTATCCGCAGAAGCAAAAGCCCTCACAACACGCTGGTAATATGAATTACAGAAAACTTCAAAAACTTTGGATACGTCAAAGCAAGAGTGTAGAGAAACAAACCAATTGATGATGATGAAAAAATACTGATCAATACTGCGTAAATTTCACCCATATAATTCTCCATTGTTCAGCAACTGAAAGAAACAGATTTTCCACAAAGAGTGAGATTTTATGAATTCATTTTAACTTGGTCACAATGGAACAAATTATTTTTGGATGATATCATATGGACAGACAAAGCTGAATTTACAGAGAATGGCGTCTTCAACCGACATAATTGCCATTATTGGAATGACTCAAATCGAGACTCAAATCAACATGTATTCAGGAAACTGAATTTTCAAGAGTCTTGGCAGTTCAATGTTTATTGTGCGATAAGAAGTGATAGCGTCGTGGCACTGCATTTTTAACAAAAAAACTTGAATAGTAAAAAACAGATATCAATTTTTGAAACAATAATAGGATGTGATTTACATTTTTTTTGCAGGTGAAGGATATTTGAATATTCTGCATAATTTCAAACATGAGTACTTGGGACACTTTACCAATCGCTGAGCATAGAAACCTATTTTATCAACATGACGGGGCACCTCCCCATAATGGGCGCTTAGTCAATACTTATTTTATAAGAATTGTTTCATGACCAGTGGCTAGCCACCAATGGACCATTTCTTTGGCCACCCTGCTCTCCAGATTTATCAGTGCTCGATTTTTTCATTTGTGGTACAATTAAGAATCAAGTTATGAAATTCAATTGACTACCATGGAAGATTGTATGCAACGAGAATTCATTTGAGAATCTCAGACCCGATTCAATCAGAAAAGCGACACATCACGAATTATTAGTGAGATGTGAAAAATGTCTGGAAGTTGAAGGGAGGCAATTCGAACATTAACTGACCAATTAATTTTTGAATACCTCTCAATATCGTTATTGTTCTCTTTTATTCGATTTGTTTTAGAATTTATTTACCTACATTTTTGTATCAGCAGATGGAATGTTTTTGAAGTTTTCTATAATTTGTTTAATAGTATGAGGGCTTGCTTCTATGGATACCGAATAGCCATTATATTACATTTCGAAGTTAGCTTCATTTTCGATGCCGAATCGAATAAGAATATAAAATTGGGGGGTTTCCAGTGAAAAAATGGACTTACAATAATTTTTTCCACAGCATCTATATTATTTTCTGGCAAACGCCCTGTATAACTCTAATAGAATTAATATCAAAATTCTGCTGAATTTGGGTCCTCTTCTACAAATAAATCGATACACAATTAAAAATAAATGATCATGTCCAGAAATAAAACAATGAAACAAAATTTTTTCTACAAACGTCAAAAAATATTGTTTTAAAATAAGTAATATGCTTAGCTTAATATGAAAAAATAAAATTAGGTAGTGCTAAATTTTGTCACAATTTGGAAAATGTTAAGAAGCCTTAATTATTATTAAACGTTAAGAAATAAATGATTTCTTGGATATTTGCTTGATTGAGTACCATATATATTTCGCACACTGCATGTAATATGTATTTCGCACACTGCAAGTAATATGAATTTCGCACGATACTTCGCGCACGATGTCGTAACGAAGGAAAATGAAAAAAGGGTCACTTTGCATATTGTTATCAATGCGCGAACCTTGCCATTTTTTGACGTTTGTGGAAAAATATTCTTCTGTCAACACAATTTTCAACCTAAAATTTGACATATTTCGAAAAAAGTTAGTTAGTTAGTTATTCATGAAACATATTCAGAATTTTGCATAAAATCTTAAACTTGGATAATATACAGGTTGACCCATTTAAAAAAACGAAGTTGGGGTCCACTTCCGGTACAACCGGAAGTGCCACATTCTTGAAAATATTTTAGCCGGAGAGCCCTTATCAACAATAGTGAACTTCCAAATTTTCAAATTCGGCCCACCTAAAAATATCTTGACGCGGGCGAGTGCCCGATTGGGATCTTCTGTGATCTCAGTCGGGCATTCGATTGTGTCAACCATGATGTTTTAAAATCAAGATTATCAGAATATGGAATATGAGGTAATCCTCTGAATTGGATTGGCAGTTTTCTTAGCAATAGGAAACAGTATGTCACTGTCAACTTCACTGACAACAACAAGGTAAAAAAAGCCACATCAGACTGTTCTATTTCTATGGGTGTTCCACAAGGCTCAATATTGGAACCTATTTTGTTTCTGTCGTATGTTAATGGGATAGATAAGGTCTCAAAAAAAGACAATTTTGTTACATATGCCGACGACACATCACTGTTGATATCAAGTGAATGTAACAGTTCTTTGTAAAATGACTAATATAACTTGTTCAGTTGGTTTAGTTCCAACTCATTATATTTCGATACTGAAAAAACCAATGTTATGAGATTCAGAACCCATCAGAGTAAGTGTGAGGATCTCTATATTATTGTAAATGATGAATTGTCAACTACTGGACCTATATTATTCATATGTTGAATCTCGTTCATTATGGTGTTTGTTTCTGGGGAAGTTCCACATCATCAACTGATGTGATCCTTTCACAAAAGCGCATAATTCGAAGAATTGCGGGGAAACCAAATTCCTATTCTTGTAGAGATTTGTTTAAAAAATTCTCAATATTAACATTACTCAGTCTCTATATACTTGAGCTGGCCTTATACATTTATAAAAATAAAATAAATTTCATAACAATTTTAGTTATCATAGTGTAACGACACGACAAAAGGATAACTTCCATGTTCCTTTTGCACGATTGAATGTTACAAGTAATTCAATATTACATGGGTTTGAAAATTTACAATGCACTCAATTAAGAACTGTGATAATGAAAAATATTTTGAGATAACAATTAAGAAGTTTTTAATAGAAAATAGCTTTTATACTCTACAGGAGTTTTTTAACAGGGCGTTTTGATGTTATGCTTTTTAGGTTTTAAGTTTAGGTTAAATTTTAAATGTTGACTATTCCTATACAGATATTCACTCATTGAAGGAAATAAAATAAATAAATAAACAAACCTATAGTTTTCTATATATTGATCGATGAAGTTCCAGAAGGGACCCCCTGTATGTACAAGTAATAACACTGCCAAAATATGGTAAGATGTTATTATCAACACATAGCAGTCTCCAAATTTTATCAGATTTTAAATATGGCAGTTGCCCTATTTGTACCTCTGAAAATTTACCGATCATCAACTTTTCCGAAATGGTTCTCGGCTGATCTAAGGAATCTAGTCAAACAAAAGAAAATTGCTCACAAGCGATACAAAGCCTCTCAACATTATTTGGATTATCACGAATTTTCCAAATTGAGAACCGACTGTAAAACCTTATCTGATGCTTGCTATTCAGAATATATAAATCTTGTTGAAGCTTCCTTAAATACAAATCCAAAATATTTTTGGAAGTACCTAAGTAGCAAAAAATCTTTAAATACAATTCCCAACAATATGCATTTTGGAGATTTGGTGGCCAGTGACAATGAAAAAATTGCAGAATATTTTGCTGACTATTTTGCTGATCATTATGTATGACTACAGTGCTAGTCATATATAATGATCTAACTAAGGTTGTCCTAAAGAATTTCTGGTGTAATATGCCTTTTTAAGAAGAATATTTTTAATTGAATTCCGAAATAGTGCGGGATTTACCGTGTTCTTGTGGAGGCCAGGTAGGTGGTTATAAATCTTCCTACTCTCAAATATAAGGCAATTTTTTGTCAAGGATGATGTTGGTATGGACGTATGATATTATTGTGCTGACGGTAGTATAATAAGGTCTATTATTCAGCTCTTTTGATTTTGTTTTATGTATTGAGCATCCTGTTTCAAGAATAAATATACAAGATCGCGTTAAAATTCAATGTTCAATAAAAAAAGGCTTAAAATAAACCCTTGAACGACATTCAAACAAGTACCTCACTGCTCTCTTTGGGAGTACAAATATTGATTTCATCAACTGTTTAGAGCAGTAACCCCAGAAGGAGATGCCATATCTTATGTGAGATTCAATCAGCGAGAAGTACGCTACACTGCCTGAAAGTTTTTGGTAATGACTCGAACAACATAACAGCCTGATACTTGTTTTACTCAGTTTTTTATGTGCGCATCAAATTTCAATTTGTCATCTAGGTAAAAACCTAGGAATTTGGTGTGGGGTTTGCTAGTTACCCTATGGTTGCCTTAAGCTAGGTTATCGAAGTTGAATTTGAAGGTTAGAATGCTTGTTTTCTCAATGTTGGAGCAGAGTAGTAAGTTGAAGTTACACCATTGTTTGACTTTTTCCAAATCAGAAGCGATATTTTCTTTTAAGAGTTCTACATTTTTTCCGTGCCACATTATCGTGGTGTCGTCTGCAAACATAGTGAAGTTTCCGGAAATGTTAATTTTACTGAGATTATTTAAATATAAATAAGAAAAAGAATTGGTCCCAATACCAAGCCTTGGGGAACACCATAATCAATATTTGAAGGGTTTGACAATTCATTTTTACATATTACCCTCTGTATTCGGTTAGAGAGATAAGATGCCAGCCAGTTATAAACTATACCTCTGATTCCATAGCAGTCCAGCTTCTGGAGCAGTATTATGTGATTTACACAATCAAATGCTTTGTAAAAATCACAAAACACCGCTCTAACATCTTCACCGCCATTCAACTCTGTGTAAACTGCCTTCAACAGGTTGGAAATAGCAAATAGTGAAAAAATATATGGCAATAACATTCTGATAATGGGAGACTTCAACCAGCTAATGTTTAACAACAGAACTAGTCTAAATTATATAACCAATAGGAATCTGGTGAGTTTGCATGATTTTATTAACTTCTATGACCTGAAACAGCATAACAATATTTTGAACAGAAACGGTCGTATGCTCAACCTACTATTATCCAACTTAGAGTGCCATGTATCTCATGAGGATCTACCATGTGTTATGGAAGATGAATATCATCCTGCATTAAACATTAACGTGAAAGTTCCCAAAACCGCGTCAGATAAATTATAACAACAACGTTAAAAATTATAATTTCAAAAAGGCTAATTTTCCATTGCTCTACGATCATTTGTACGAAACTGACTGGACATTTTTGAACAATTTTTCTGCATGAATTTTACCTAAAACTATAGTCAGTTTTCGACCTTCATGTGCCCTCTGCAAAATTTTGAAACAATATTCCCTCGGTTTACTAAGGAAATAAAACAGGAAATCAAACAAAAAAATTATATTTAAAAAAACTTTAACAAACAAACTCTGACATGTACCGGCAACAATTCAAAACAATCCGCAAGTCCATTAAAAGAAAAATAAAAATTGCTTACCAACAATATCAATCAAAAGCAGAAAACTCTATAGAAGAAGACCCTGCCAAATTCTGGGCATTTGTTCACAATAAAAAAGGAACATCTAGAATACCTAGTCTGTTACAGTTACAAATAACCCAGTTATTACTCTGAAATATTTGACAAATATTGAGGTACTAAATGCATTCAAAAAACTCAAACCTAAACATATGCATTTACAGAACCACTTCAAATCATTTTCAATTTATCTCTGAGAACGAACAACTTTCCGAATTTGTGGAAAAAATCCAAAATTTGTCCTAGCTTCAAATCTGGCTCTCTTAATGAGATTACAAACTATCGACCTATAACCTTACTGTCGGACTTTTCGAAGGTCTTTGAAATATCTGTATATAGCCAAATATTTTCCAAGAGCAAAAACCTTATCCGAATAGGACAACATGGTTCATTGAAAAACGTTCTACCGTGACCAATCTAATGTATGTTACTCAAGCCGCATGCGATACAATAGATACAAAAGGTCAACTAGATGTAATCTACACAGATTTTTCAAAGGCCTTTGACAAGCTTGATTACTCGATCTTATTGAGTTTAATTAAGACCTCTTAACCTTTTTTCGCAAGCTATCTTGAAAATCGAACATTAGCTGTAGAGTATAGAGGTCATCAATCCTATGAGTTTGAGGCGAGTAGTGGCGCTCCCCAGGGGAGTAACTTAGCACCACTACTATTTTCACTATTTATTAATGATATCGGTGACGTCATAGAAAGTAATGTTTTATCATTCGCAGATGATATGAAATTCTTTAGGAGGATTGAAAATTCCCAAGATTGTGTATTTCTTCAATAAGACCTACATAAACTCTATGACTTATTCAACTATTCAATCAATGAGACTCCACTACAATATGAACAACAAATGAAAGATCTTCGAATTCATTTCAATGACAAATTGAACTTTTCAGTACACATAACAAAAACTATTTCAGCAGCCAAAAAAGTGCTAGGATTCATCTTCCGAAACTGCAAAGATTTCTCAAACACAAAATGTTATGAGACTCTATTAAATGTCTATGTCAGATCCAGATTAGAATATTGCTCACTAATATGGTCCACAAGATATAATATACCGGGTGTCCCAGTATACACGTTCCAATGGATTATCTCAGCCGTTTGACCGGAAGTGACTGTGACTTTTTTCTTTCAAATCGCACCTGTATATTTTTTGCAATTTTTTATTTCTACCAAAAATTATCTTTCCAACGATGTATCACACTTTGCATTTTACATTTGATTTGATGGAGAAAACGACAATTGAAATTTCAAATTGAAAGAATTTCAGTAGGCTACGATATTTTGTGTCATCTTGATTTTGACTTCAATAATAATTGATAATTCATGAACAATTTTGCATTCGAGTTGATCAAGAGAACGTTGTGACGTTTATGTTCGCTGCGAGTTAAGCTCAGACAGTCAAGAACGTCCAAGGTTCGATTTCTACTTGATTTTTGTCTTATTTCTGGTTTGTTTTTCCAGGTATCGCTAATATAAGCAAAACTAACAAAATTAAGATACTAGTTTATTTTCCTCTAGTACACTTCAAATAAATATATTTCATATATTTCAAAATAGAAGCTTCTTCCTGGTTCCGTCGGGAAATACGGGAACTTGTAGAAGTCTAATTTTCCTGGTCTAATTTACCCTCAGGTACGGTGAGTACCTAAACAAATTCGGTGGGAGTAAATCCTTTCTGGAGTACGGAAAGACGACGTCTAATTTTCCTGGACTAATTCTCTTTCAGGTACGGTGATTTGTTTAGCGTCTCTATGAGAGTACCTAAACAAACTCGGTGGGAATGAATCCTTTCTGGAATACGGAAAGACGAAGTCTAATTTTCCTGGACTAATTCTCCTTCAGGTACGGTGATTTGTTTAGCGTCTCTATGAGAGTACCTAAACAAATTCGGTGGGAATAAATCCTTTCTGGAATAGGGAAAGACGAAGTCTAATGTCTGGTTATTCGTTTAGCGTCTCTATGAGAGTACCTAAACGAATAATAGCTGGCCTGGGTTTCTTCTGTATATGCGGATAATTTTGCGTCTCGGTTCGAGTACCAAAATTATTGGAGATGTTGATCAGTTGAAACGGTCGACACGAAGTGACTTCTCAGCTCGGGAGCAGTGCTTTTGTAATTTTTCCCCACCTTCCACATTTCCTCCACTCTGGGGTCATGCGCAGTAGGTCTCGTGACGGAGTGATCTGGGGGCTGGTTGCGCGCGCACCGGGCTCTCAGCTCTCGGTTGCAATGGTGTCACCTCTCGATATTTGCAATATTAGTAACGAAATTTTAGATTCGTTACACTCCCGCCTTATTTCCTTGAGGGAAACCTCGGTTTTCCTCTTATTTCATTCATCATCTAATTTCCCAAAAGGAAATTTATAAAACAAATATTTCAATTCCAAACAACTAAAAAAAAACTGCATTCCTTCTTCATAAGAAAATTAAAGAAAACAAACTGGATTCTTTCTTCCATTTTTCCCCTCAACATTGAAAACACCTTGTTTTTCAGCATTGAAAACAAAATAAAACATCTAATCTCTTGAAAATGAAGCGGCATTTCCATAATGACCAACAAAAACAACAACGGCTGTACTCGCGCTGGGTTTTGTATCAGCCTTTCAATCGATTTTTTTTTCCTTTTGTTTTTCAGGTTGATGGTTTTCGTGATGGTCTCCACCTTCTTTGGTACTGGCGACGTTGTTGGTGGCGTTTTCGTTTCGCCGACGTCTCACTGGTATTCTCAACTACCCGTATTTTCGATGGGACCGATCGGGGTAATTCGTCAATCTCTTCTTCTATTTGTGTTTCAGTTTTAACACCTTCCCCCAACTCTGCCTCCACCTGCTCCATTTCACTATATGCTGAGAGATTGAGGACGTGTTCTACCACATCGGTTTCGATAGCCAGGGTCGGTGTCTCTTCTTTTAAAATTTGTCGTAGCTCTGACTCTACTTGTACCAACTCGTTACCGATCGTGGGATTGGGAATAGTTTTCCGCTCGACATCGATTGGCTCGTCTTCATCCGTCGTCAGGTCTATTATTTCAAATTCTGATTCAGTGTCGTCGGTTTGACTTTCTTCCTTCCCCATCTCAATTGTCGATATTTTTATCATGGGTGGCGGCCCCACCCAGAGGTCTCAGGCAGATGTCGGATATTATGTTGATCCTCGGCTGGTATAATAATGACCTCACGGCTAGGTGTTGTTCGTCTGATTGTAATTCGTCGAACATACGATCCACTTCAGCTATGGCGTCTGCCAACAGGTAGTTGGTACGGCTATATGGGTTGGTTAGTGAATCCATCTTCTCTCATTTGACTTGACTGGTAAAATGGCCTGTTGGATTGGATGCGTGGCTCCGTATTTTATGTTGCTTTCCCCACCCTTATTTTCCCCGCTCTTATTATTTATTTAGACGGGGAACTTTCGTCTTTTAACAGACATACGTTGTCTTAGGTGGCGAATTTCGGTCGCGTTTAATATGCGGGCTTGAGATCTTTCACGTGGGACGTGACCATTCGCCCACCGTGAACAGGTCGGAGTCGGAAGACTACTGGAGAATCGATTCTTATGACCTCGTAAGGACCCTCAAACTTTGGCGATAGTTTTGCTGTCACCTTATCTGCTGCTGAGGACTGGAAATGTGTTCTGTACATCACCCTTTCGCCCAATCGTGGTGCGCACTCTCTTCTTCGGAGGTCGTAGTATTTGCCTTGGTTCGTAGATGCTCTGGCTAAATTGTATTTTACCAAATCGTAGACTTCCTGTAACTTTTGTAGTTTCTTCATGTACTGGTTGGGAGTCGTTTCGTCGACATCCTGTTGATCTTCTTCAAAGGTAGGACCTGGAGGTACTAGTTCTCTCCCGAAATTTAACATGGCATGGCTGTACTTGGTGGATTCCTGGAAAGCGGTATTAATGGCAAATTTCAGTTCCGGGAGCCACTGATCCCAGTTATGATGTTCTTGTTCGGCGTACTGAGCGATCATGGTCTTCAGGATACGGTTCGCTCTTTCTACCGGGTTACATTGCGGGGAGTAAGGGGGCGTAAATCGGCAATTTACTCCGTATGTCGATAATAATTTCTGAAACTCTTTACTGACGAATTGACGTCCATTGTCAGATATCAGAACGGAAGGTTTGCCGAACGTGGCTATTACCTTCTCATTCAGGGCTTCACAGACAGCTTTCGCAGTAGCGGTCCTTACGGCCTTACACTCTACCCATTTGGTAAAACGGTCCTGGAAGACGATCAGGAAGGCGTTTCCTTTTGGAGACCATTGTAATGGGCCTACAATATCTACCGCGACCGTGTGCCACGGTCCATGGTAAGTAGGCGGTTGCATCTTTCCTGGGACTAGCCGTTGAGCAGGCTTATATTGTTGACAATTTGGGCAACTACGGACATACTTAGCTATGTCCCGATTCATGCCTGGCCAAAAATATTTTCGGGCAATCCGGACAATCGTTTTCGTAACTCCTAAGTGTCCGGCGGTTGGTGCATCATGATTCTCTTGCAAAATGTGTTTTCGTTGATGGCTGGGTACACATATTTTCCACGGATCGTATAATTCGGGTTCATTTATGGCACTTCGGTCCCATACATACCGGTATAACTGTTCTCCTTTGAGACAATAATCTGGATAACGTTCTGGGCTTTGGATGACAGATTGTACTAGGTTTCGATACCAGGCACATTCTTCGGTTCGTTCGACCACCAATACTTCCACTTCTTCCGTCTCGGGGTCTAGGGCTGGTGGTTGTTTCGAAAGGGCGTCGGCAACCTTGTTCAACACTCCTTTACGATACCGTATCTCAAAGTCATACTGTTGTAATTCTAATGCCCAACGGGCGATGCGGCCTGTGGGTGATGAGAGGGAGTTCATCCATCGAAGGCTTTGATGGTCACTGACCACAATGAAATGGTAGCTCTCCAGATAGGGCCTCATATTCCTCACACCAAATACAATAGCCAAACATTCCTTTTCCGTAGCCGAGTACTTCCGTTCGATTTCGGAAAGTGATCTACTCGCGTAGGCGATAACCCTGTCATGTCCGTCCACTTTTGGTGTCAACGCAATTCCAAGCCCCACGTCGGATGCGTCGGTCAGCAGGTAGAACTTGCTCGAGAAGTCTGGATTGACCAAAACCGGGGCATTCGTGAGAGCACTTTTTAACTGGTCAAATGCTAACTTCTGTATCTCTGTCCATTGCCAACGGCATCTCTTCCTTAATAGTTAGTTCAAAGGGGCTGCTAACTTCAAATATCCGTCTACGAAGCGTCTATACCATGATGAAACTCCTAAGAAGCTTCTTAGTTGTTTAATGTTTTTCGGAGAAGGTCGACCTCATCCGGGTCGGTTTGAATTCCTGCTCCGCTGACTACGTGTCCCAGATATTTCAATGATTTCCGGCAAAAATTACATTTTTCTGGGTTTATCCGTAGGTTTGCTTCATGAAGCCTTTCAAATACGACCTTCAGGTGGCGCAGGTGATCACTAAATGTTCTACTCACTATGATTCAGGTAGGCAAACGCCAAGGTTATTTCTGGTCCAATAACCCGATCCAAGAGTCTCTGAAACATGCTAGGTGCTGCGTGTAAACCAAATGGGAGAACTTTGAATTGGAATAAGCCCCTTCCTGGGACAGTAAATGCCGTAATGGGTTTACTCTCTTTCGTCAGCGCTATTTGCCAGTAGCCATCTTTCAAATCTAACGTAGATATATAATGAGCATCCCTCAACTGGTCCAGTATCGCGTTTATTTGCGGGAGTAGATATGCATCCTTGTCGGATACCTCATTTACTTTCCTGAAATCAACGCAAAATCGGAATCTTCCGTCCGTTCCGTTTTATTACTCCAGCAATCAGCATTCTTTGAATCTCCTCGTCAATTATCGTTTGCATTGCGGGGTTCCGAGGTCGATATCGTTGTTTGATTGGTATGTTTGTCTTCACTCTGATCGTGTGCTCTATGAGGTGGGTGACTCCTGGTAGTCGATCAAAATGTTTTATTTCCTCTGCCAGGAACACGGACAACCTGCTTTCTTCGGATTGACTGACTTCTGCCACTCCTGTTATTTTATTACTCATTTCCTGTATAACCATCATCATGCGTCCCATGTCGACGTTGGCACCCCAATTCTGGAGCAAGTCCGTTCCAATTAACATGGGAGTTTGCATTCCCGGCATATAAAGGAAATCCTCTTCAAACTCAAAATCTTCTATTCGTCCATGAATCCTCCATGTGCCGCTTATAACGGCTTCGGTACCATCCGCAAGTTTGCCGTGTCTTCCTGAGCCTGAGTACAGTGCCATCCCAGTTCTTCTCCTAATTTGACCGTGCTTTCTCCGATGAAAGATCTTTCTGCTCCGGTATCCAGTAATGCATCCACGTAGTTGTGTTCCACCAGGATCCTCACCTTTGGTCGTCGGTCTCGTCGGGATTGATGGAGGGGTACACTGATAACGGCTACTTCCGACTCCCTACTGGTTTCAGGGATGTTCGTGGTAACAGGAGTTGGTTTCCGACAGCAGTCCCTTGACAACACATTCTTTTTCAGACAGACAGAGCAAAATTTCGTAGGGGGGTTTCTACACCTGAACCTCGTGTGTCCCTTTTCTCCACACGTCCAGCAAACCGCATCAGTCCTTTGCCTCGTGTCCTGACGAACATCCTGTCTCGTTTCCTGACGAATATTCCTTTTCTCCCTTCGTGGTGGTTGACTTGGTGGCCTAATCCTATCTAGATTAGGACTCGGTGTTTGATGATAGGCTGTCTCTGCCATATAAGCTTGAGTAGAATTTGGTGGAGGACGAAAATTGTTCTCCTGTTTCATAATTGTTTCCAGCTCTTCTGCCAGTACAACCAACTCATCTAGGTTACGGAAATCTCTTCTTCGTACGTAGTACTTGTATTCCGGTCTCATATTTTGGTAAATTCTTTCGAGTTGTTCTGCGTAGGATATGTTACCGATCCTTCGGAAAATCGTTTGTATGGCGACAATAAAGTCTTTTATGGGCTCTCGCAATCCTTGAGTCCGCCGCCGTGCTTCTTCTTCCATACGTATACGATATTCGGTGGGTGCAAAAAATATTCGAAAATTGTGCAGGAAGTCATTCCCCGTTTGTCAACGATGGCGGTTATTTCTGTGCCAGAGTAAGGCTTTATCTCGTAACAATTCGGGCAGAGCGCGCAGTAGTTGCGCTCCTGTCAAATTGTATCCTTCTTGTAGTTCTGTTATCCTCTCCAGGAATGCAATGGGGTCCTTCTTCCCATCGAAATGTACGTTTCATTTCCTTACACGATCCAAAATTTCGAAAAGCGGTTCTTGACGGTAATCCCTGTCTATTACCCTGTTTGGAGGGGCCATTGACTCTGGCCGATATGCATGGTTTCTGACAAATCCTGGATCCTCAGATACACACGGTGCTTGGAAAGGTTTGGGACTTTCGTGAAAAGGAGTATCACCATACAAGTGACGTCGATCCGTTACCTCAATGTCTCCATGGGTCGCATGTGGCAGGAAAGGTACACTGTCTCCTTTTCCGTACGTCTTTTCCGGTCGCCAATTACTTCTGGGACCAGCTTTCGATTCCTGGAAGTATGTCCTTTTTGTTTCCTTGGCCGGTTTGGTTTTCGATATCGCTCCGGCACCTTGATTCTCGGGTGGAAGAAAAGGCGTGACCGCCGGCAAGAGAGGCGTTTCCTGTATCTTTTGAGATTCCTCTTCCTGGTCTAATTGAACTCTGACATGTTCTCTAAATATATTCCTCAGTTCCTCCACTGTTCCTCCACTGTACCTTCGTCCCCTTGAGGCAAGGCGTTCTTGCAACTCCTTGCGCAGGTGATAAAGGTCTCGCAAAGTGACTTCTGGCATCTTATGTTAGTTTTACTTTCCTTCGCTGCTTTTGAAATAAAAAAAAGTCCCTGCTCGGGCGCCAAAATGTGACGTTTATGTTCGCTGCGAGTTAAGCTCAGACAGTCAAGAACGTCCAAGGTTCGGTTTCTACTTGATTTTTGTCTTATTTCTGATTTGTTTTTCCAGGTATCGCTAATATAAGTAAAACTAACAAAATTAAGATACTAGTTTATTTTGCTCTAGTACACTTCATATATATTTCATATTTTTCAAAATAGAAGCTTTTTCATGGTTCCGTCGGGAAATATGGGAACTTGTAGTAGACTGTAGGAGCGATGCGGTTGCTTGTTTAGCGTCTCTATAAGAGTACCTAAACTTCGGGTATGATAATTTGCTTAGCGTCTCTATGAGAGTACCTAAACAAATTCGGTGGGAATAAATCCTTTCTGGAATACGGAAAGACGAAGTCTAATTTTCCTGGACTAATTCTCCTTCAGGTACGGTGATTTGTTAAGCGTATCTATGAGAGTACCTAAACAAATTCGGTGGGAATAAATCCTTTCTGGAATACGGAAAGACGACGTCTAATTTTCCTGGACTAATTCTCCTTCAGGTACGGTGATTTGTTTAGCGTCTCTATGAGAGTACCTAAACAAATTCGGTAGGAATAAATCCTTTCTGGAATACGGAAAGACGAAGTCTAATTTTCCTGGGCTAATTTACCCTCAGGTACGGTGATTTGTTTAGCGTCTCTATGAGAGTACCTAAACAAATTCGGTGGGAGTAAATCCTTTCTGGAATACGGAAAGACGACGTCTAATTTTCCTGGACTAATTCTCTTTCAGGTACGGTGATTTGTTTAGCGTCTCTATGAGAGTACCTAAACAAATTCGGTAGGAATAAATCCTTTCTGGAATACGGAAAGACGAAGTCTAATTTTCCTGGGCTAATTTACCCTCAGGTACGGTGATTTGTTTAGCGTCTCTATGAGAGTACCTAAACAAATTCGGTGGGAGTAAATCCTTTCTGGAATACGGAAAGACGACGTCTAATTTTCCTGGACTAATTCTCCTTCAGGTACGGTGATTTGTTTAGCGTCTCTATGAGAGTACCTAAACAAATTCGGTAGGAATAAATCCTTTCTGGAATACGGAAAAACGAAGTCTAATTTTCCTGGGCTAATTTACCCTCAGGTACGGTGATTTGTTTAGCGTCTCTATGAGAGTACCTAAACAAACTCGGTGGGAATGAATCCTTTCTGGAATACGGAAAGACGAAGTCTAATTTTCCTGGACTAATTCTCCTTCAGGTACGGTGATTTGTTTAGCGTCTCTATGAGAGTACCTAAACAAATTCGGTGGAAATAAATCCTTTCTGGAATACGGAAAGACGAAGTCTAATTTTCCTGGACTAATTCTCCTTCAGGTACGGTGATTTGTTTAGCGTCTCTATGAGAGTACCTAAACAAATTCGGTGGAAATAAATCCTTTCTGGAATACGGAAAGACGAAGTCTAATTTTCCGGGACTAATTCTCCTTCAGGTACGGTGATTTGTTTAGCGTCTCTATGAGAGTACCTAAACAAATTCGGTGGAAATAAATCCTTTCTGGAATACGGAAAGACGAAGTCTAATTTGCTTAGCGTCTCATAAGAGTTCCTAAACAAATATCGCTGTGTATTCTGTCTTGTCGGGTTATTCGTCTAGCGTCTCTATGAGAGTACCTGAACGAATAATAGCTGGCCTGTGTTTCTTCTGTGTATGCGGATAATTTTGCGTCTCGGTTCGAGTACCAAAATTATTGGAGATGTTGATCAGTTGAAACGGTCGACACGAAGTGACTTCTCAGCTCGGGAGCTGTCAACAAAAGGGTGTCGCTGTTCTCAGCTCGGGAGCTGTCAACAAAAGGGTGTCGCTGGGTTAATGGAAAATATAACCGGGTAGCTTGGTTTTACCCCAGCTAGTCCCAAAGTCGCAAAATTTATTTATCTGCAACTTCTGGAATTTTTCTCGGTTTAAAACCGACTGCAACTAAGATGGTCTTTGAATCTTGAATAAGACTTCAAAGCCAAATATATGTACCAGGTTTGTACGAATTCTTCGAAAGTATTGTGGTGGTTCCCACCGAGCTTCCACTAATACCACATGTCAGGCCGTAGATTTCAAAACAATCAAAAAGATAGATAAAACTCCCGAAATACTACTATTTAAAGTAAAACGAAAACTGGAAAATACCGAAGACTAACAGATAGCTCCACACCCGGCTATGCCTGCGGTGAGAGTGATGATCGATACGGCAAACATGCTCGTATAAATAGAAATCCGGCACATTATGTCCGGCCAATAGGCAACCACGCCGCTAGTGGGCGGGGCCTATCAGAAAATGTTCGCGAGATATACTCTCAGAGTATAATTTTTGGGGAATATTATTTTTCAATAATATTCCGGGAACGGAAATATGGAGTGAAACACTAATTTTAGAAACTAGTGTTTCGGGGGTTTATGACAGAGCAGTGCTTTTGTAATTTTTCCCCACCTTCCACCTATCCTCCACTCTGGGGTCATGCGCAGTAGGTCTCGTGACGGAGTGAACTGGGGGCTGGTCGCGCGCGCACCGGGCTCTCAGCTCTCGGTTGCAATGGTGTCACCTCTCGATATTTGCAATTTTAGTAACGAAATTTTAGATTCGTTACAACGTCAAATTTCAAATTATTAGAATTATAGTAGAACTGGAAGAATTCATAAATCTGAAAATGAAAACCTTAGTGTGCCATGGAATCATTTGAATATATTTGTTTGCAACTTTGACAGTTAATAATTTTCAATAGTTGTGTTGCGTGTCAGAGAAACTAACATTCAAGAATGAATAACCGTGAAAATGATGATAACTTCACTAATCAAGAGAAATTGGATATGATACTGATTTATGGAAAATTCGAAAATAATCGTCGGGAATCCCTACGTGCATACAGAGAGAAATACCCTGATAGACGAATGCCAAGCGCTATGTATTTCACACGCTTGGCTTCGAATTTGGCAACAAGTGGATCATTTCATAGAAAGCGTACTGTCTTTAGAAGGAAAACTGCTACGGACGAAGAGCATACTGTTGCAGTTTTATGAAGAGTGGTTGTTGATCCCCATATCTCTATTAGAAACATAGAACAGGAGAGCGGTATTTCTCGTTCATCAGTTCAGCGCATTCTCAAAATTGCTAAATTCAAACCATATAAAATTCATCTGCATCAAGGATTACTACCCACAGATTACGAGAGGAGGCTTGCGTTTCTTGCTTGGTTAGCTACGGCACGTGAAGATGGTATTATCAGCTCGATATTATGGTCAGATGAGAGTCGTTTCCATAATAATGCAACTGTAAATCGACATAATTG
Organism: Chrysolina haemoptera; assembly: GCA_958298965.1. NCBI lineage: Eukaryota > Metazoa > Arthropoda > Insecta > Coleoptera > Chrysomelidae > Chrysolina > Chrysolina haemoptera. Next base: position 32,260,886 of record OY282584.1, read on the forward strand.
TCATTACTGGTCTGAAAATAATCCCCACTGGCTAAGACAAACTAATTTTCAAGTTATCTGGGGAGTCAATGTATGGTGCGGTATGATTGATGGATTCATTTTAGGACCAAAATTTTACGATGGTACGTTAACTGGTCGAATGTACCTAGAATTCCTTCGGGATGAACTTCCTCATTTTCTTGAAAATATTCCTTTACATATGCGTAGAAACATTCATTTTCAACAGGATGGTGCCCCCCCACAATGCTAGAGCGGTAAGGAATCATTTAAATGAAACATTTGGAGATAGATGGATCGGCACACACGGACCGATAACATGACCTACAAGATCTCCAGATTTAACACCGCTGGATTTCTTCCTTTGGGGGTATTTGAAAGATCTTGTGTTCCAGACTCCTCCTATTGATTTGGAAGATATAAAAAACAAAATAAGGAATGAATGTAGAGCCCTTAATGCTGAGGTGTTGAGAAGTGTTACTTCGCGTGAACTACTCCACCGAGCTGAAACATGTGTAGAAGCAGTTGGTCAACATGTCGAACATATGCTTTAGTTATTATATTCTTGTGCCCCCTTTCTTTGTAATTTTTTGTTTCTTTCACTATTCATTATTGTTTGATGACTATTATAAGTGAGAAATAATTCCTTTTCTACGTTTATGCAAAAAACAAAACTTTATTGAACTGTATTTGATGGAAAAACTGATTCTTCATTGCACTGAGTGCAATACAGAATTGAACTCATCTGTTATTCTACTATAGCGTTCTGTCATCATGACAGACATAAACTTTCAAATCGACGCCAAATTTAGCCTCTACAATCTGTGAGATTGTATTACGTTTCAAATAGTTGCATGTTTCGTCAATCATATTCATTATGATGGACTATGAAATTAATGGAAAATGCAATTTGTTAAAAATAAAATTAGTTCCTTCGAATATCAACTGAATCACACAAAATGTTTTTGTATTACTTTTAGCAGATAGATTTGAACAAACAATGTCTTCCTTAAAGTTAAGACAGAATATCTTTAGCTGAATCAACATTTCATAAATTGCTCAATAGTACTGTTGATATGATTATCATAATCGTTATGAAGATAAGGCAACATTTTTCATAAATTATCAATTATTATTGAAGTCAAAATCAAGATTACACAAAATATCAAAGCCTACTGCAATTCTTTCAATTTGAAATTTCAATTGACGTTTACTCCATCAAATCAAATGTAAAATACAAAGTGTGCTACATCGTTGGAAATTTTGAGTAGAAATAAAAAATTGCAAAAATTATACAGAGTGCTATTTGAAATAAAAAAGTTAGACCGGTTAAACCGGAAGTGACTTTCAATTTCTATTTTTCTCAGTTAAAGGTTCTTTGAACGAACTGAAGATCATAAAATTTTCAAATTTTTATCTTTTTAAATGGCTGAGATAATCCATTGGAACATGTATACTGGGACACCCAGTATATATTGAACAAATTGAATCAGTTCAAAGAAACCTCATGAAATACATGGTATGGAAATGGATGGACAATATCCCCCTCAAGGTATAGATAATAACATACTTTTAAAACGTTTTGGAATGCTTTCACTCAGAGAACGCAGAATTAACTATTCTTGTATTTTCATGTATAAACTCATCCACAATCTCGTAGACTGTCCAGATTTAATTGCTCAACTGAACTTTTATGTATGAATTAACAGCAGATCCGAACAAACATTTAACATCACAGTTCCGCGAACAAATATCATGGCAAACTCACCAATAAATTCAATGTGTATTACTTTCAACACACTTTGTAAAAAAATTGACCCATTCCTAAGCTCACTGAACCAATTTAAATCACAATTAAAGTCATAAATACCTAAACAAAATACATATAAACTGTAACACACATCACAATAGTTTTAAGCTGTCCTTTAATTGGGTGTACTCCTGTTTGGACAATAAAGTGTTTATTATTATTATTTATTATAGTTGGTGCTTTTAAAAGTTTGGAACCCAAATTGAGAGGGCGAAAATATATTATGGGGATTTATGTATGATACTAGTCTTTTCTTAACTAGCAATTATTTTCGAGAGGGTTGACAGTAGTGCGATTGGTCTAAAATTCAAGGGTTCTTCGAGTTGACCAACTTTATGCAGTTGAATTATAATAGCAGTTTTCAAGCAAGTAGGAAATTTACCTGTCATAAATGAAATGTTAATTGCTTCCACTAATACAAGCAATGCCTCATCTGACAATTTTTGTAATATTCTCTCCGATATTTCATCCAATCCACAATTTTTTTTATTTTTCATATGGTTAAAGATCGATTTGAGTTCTTCAATGTCCGTGTTATATAAGTAGGAGCTAGCTGATATTGATATATGTATGTTTGAGATAGTGCAAAGGGTCAGTCATTGGTACTATGTCTAGGGTCAATTTTTTAGCTACTGTGCAGTATAATTCATTTACTTACAAGTGCAGCTTTGATTAAGACTTTGCAGTTCTTTTTGTTTATGATATCACACACTGTTGTTTATCAAATGCTCTACTACCCAGTAACCATCGCCATTTATTTGAATTGGTTTATAATACTTGTTTCCAAAAATATGGGCAAAAAACCGAAATTTATTTTTAGGCCATATTATACGGCCCATATGACAAAAACAGACAATATCATAACAAATCGTGCGATTATTTTTGTTTATTATTTATTGTTAATTATTTAATGTGATGAAATATAAGCATCAGCATTATATGGAAACGATCATTTAAAAAATTCTTGAAACTTATAAATTTGCAGAAACGATTATTTTAAAACTTATAAATAAAACATTCTTTTGAACTGAAAATGAAGAAACTGACACTCCTCAATATCATCTGGTAGTCCAAGCACCTGATGATACCAAGAAACTCGCGGGCCATATAAGCCAACAGCTCATTGGGCCATATTACCCGAAAGGTTTACTTGAAATGAATTAGGTCAAACAAACCAATCAAATTAGAGAATCTCTTTTATATGTCATTCATTACTTACTAACAAGGTGCTACTGTGAACTTATAGCAGCTTCCATGCTAATGACCAATAATACAAATCATAGGTTAACTTGAGCAGGAGCTTGCCAAATTGTGAGAAATTTCTTTAAATTTGGTAATAGATACACTGAGCCATATAACCCGCTGGGCCATTTTTACCTCCACTACCTTAGTACAAGAGATGAGTTAACATTGTAAGTCTTGAATCAAGTTACTCCATTTAATATTTTTTCATTTCTTTTTGTTGATATTATTCATTTCTGAGATGTTTTGGGAAAGGCAGCCGTAAAATATAAAATTATTTTGCCCAATAGATTTCAATTCTGGTGGAGGCAAGTAAGTGTTAGTTTTCTGTCTTGTATTATATCGGTTTTCATTAATTAATCAAAGTGGATTTTTGATGCGTTTTTTTCCGTACTATCACTAAATTATTCAGTGTAGTTTTTCCGACTGATCCCCAAGTTACTATTCCATAAGTTATATGTGATTCTACTAATGCGTGATATACTATTTTCATGATTACTTGCATCGTTTTAATGGTTGAAATATTTCTAGTTCTTTCAATATTTTCACTACGTTTCAATTGCTTGAATATGCAATCTTCAGGTGAATATTGACAAATTATGAATCTGCAAGATGTTTTATAGGTCTGCCGGTGTGGTGTAATTATGTTGTGGCGCGACTTAAATACTTGGAACGTCGAAGACTGTTTTTAAAAAGTTTATTTTCAGAAATCAAAGTTACAAAAATATAAAATAGATACGTCTGAACAATATCAGTAGTTCGTCAAGACTGAATAAAAGTAATTACACATAAATCAATTGAATAGCATTCTGCGATTCCGCAAGGTTCATTGAATCCACAAAAGTCTATGTCAGCATTTCGTCGGAGCTCTGCTCCGGTCATGTCGGGTCATACAGGGTGGCTCGAGTGTATAACTTCTCCATCGCCGAATGGAAGCATATTTCATGGAGTGAAAAATGCTGAGGTGCTCGTCGGGGGTTGTTCGTCCGTTGGCCCTGGTGGATTCGTTTTTCGTTTTGTACGAATGAAGTGGAAGATGTAGTAGGCCCCTACAATAATCATTGTAATGTAGATGGGAATGATCCAGTGGGTGGTTGACGGATTTTCTGTATGAAAAGTGTGGATCGGTCCTAGGTTGTGCTGTTGCTTTTGAAGTTCATGTATCTTGTCCAGAGGAATATTTTTGATGATGATTTCGGAGATGTTTTCCCTGGGTGGACTGTGTGGTACGACGATTTCTGGGAGGAGCATTGGCTGTCCGTGGTTTACGGTTTTTTCGTTGATGAATTTGTGTTCATCAGTTTCAAATCGACAGCCAGTTGGTAGTTCAATCAAATAGTTCCCTCGAAGTGTTGTAAAATCACTTCGTTTGCAGGTGGTTTGGATTTTGGTTTGATTTGGAAGTATCGCAATATAGTGGGATTCATCGATCTGCTCTATCAAATTGGTTGTGGTCCTTACTGGTGTCTGTTGGCAGGATACGTGGGTGGACGACAATTGGAGTAGTTGAAATACACAGTCTGGTTGTCTCAGGCCATCAACAAGGTTGTTATTAGGACAATAGTAGTTTGGTCGCAGTTCGATGCAGGCAAATGATGTGTATTGGTAGAAGTTCTCGTTCATTATCAGATAGGTACTGGGTGGAACGATCATTGTTGAATTGGCAGTAGGGATGGAATACAGGTGATATAGAAGGAAGATTTCTGGATGGACAATAGGAAAGTGGAGCACAAAAACAATCTTACTATTTGAATGATATGCTTCGATTTCTAAAACCTCATAATATCTATAAGTATATTTTGGATCGTTTGGGAAAATCAATTGATCAGGAGAGTAATAACTCAAAATCGTTTCAACTATGGACTGAAGTTCATCAATTTTTATTATACTGCTATGAGTTGTTTTGAGCCTGGCGAATGTAATTGCGTTTTCAATATCCATCAATAATTGCAAGATGATTTCGAGTGATATATTGATTTGGTTCAGTACGTCTCGAATCTCCCAGTATTCATCAATATTTAAGATTAACTGGTTCAATTTGGTGCTCAATTTGTTCAGGGTGGAAGTTATTGCCTTCTGATTCTGATCAAGTATTGATATTGTTTTATTGAAATTTTCGATCATATCGGTAGTAAGAGAAATATCTTTGTTCAGTTTTTTAACGATTTTTTGTTGATTGGTTTCTAGATCATTGATTGCCTCGTCATAGTGAGCAGCATCATTAGCATCTAGATTTCCGGAAATACTTTTTATAATCGATCCTAACCCGTCTATGAGTCCTCTCTTCACTCGTCCATTTGGACTCAATGAATTGAATTTCTGTTCTGCAGAATTTATTCGATACAAAAGTGCTCGGTCAAGGCTTACGAGTTCGGACATATCGGAGATATTTTCTTTCCTATGAATGGCGACTGTTATGTTTTTATATAAATTTTTTATCGATTGAATTTGGTGTTCGATAGGTTTCAGGTCATAATAGTGGATGAAAGTATGGGTTTTGATTTTTATTCTGGTCGTTCCTAGCTTGAACGGCAGAATCCCTGGATTCTTATTCAGGTTGGTTATTGTTACCTCCTGCGGTACTGCTGGTACCAGTAGGTGGCACCTGTAACATTTTTTTCTTATTAGTATTAGGTCTTTTTAAATTTTGTTTATGAAGGGCAATGACCTTAATGTTTTTGTTTGTGACAACTTTTGCTTTCGTGAATTTTGGTGAAAGTTTATTTCTCGTATTCGATTTTATTTTTCGATAGAGGTCAGTGTCTGGGGTGTATTCTAATGGTTCTTCTCGATTTTGATTGTGTCTATCAATAGTTTTCTTTTTGTGTTTTGTCATTTGTTCGTTTAGATTTCTGTATATTTCTTTTGTCATTTCGCGATGTTCATGAATGTAATTGTTCATAAGTTGTTCGTTAATGTCAATGTCAAATGGATCTTTCGTATTCAAATGTCCATTTATGATATCGATTGGTCTTTGTTTTGTAGATGTATGAATCGAGTGATTATAACCTAGGATAGCATATGGCATTTGGTTCAGAATATCGATTTTATTCTTGTCTTTGGATCTAATAATTCGCAAGTGTTCGATTAGAGTTGAATGGAACCTTTCAATTGCACCGTTCGATTGAGAATTATTGACTGTAATATAATGAATATTGATTTGATGTATTTTGAAAAATTCTTTCACAACAGAATTTTTTAATTCTGATCCATTATCCATTATCACAAGAGCGGGGATACCGTGATGGGTGATGAAAATTAAAAATGCTTTCACGACTTCTATTCCTGAAATTCCTGAAAGGGGGTATGCCTGAGCATATTTGGAAAAGGTGTCGATTATTGTTAAAAATTTTTGACTTTGTGCTTGAAAAGTGTCGATATGTACTACTTCGAAAGGTTTCGAGGGTGTGGGCGTTATCATAAGCTTTTGGTTTGGTGGATTTCTATCGTATTTATTGACTTGACAAATTTCGCATAAATTTATATACTTGGTTACGTCATTTTTTAGTCCTGGCCAATAATATGACCTTTTGATTCTAGTTTCAGTTTCAACAATTCCGCGATGGTTTGTCTTGCCCTCATGATAGTTTTTTATTAATTCTGTCTGTCTGTCTTCTGTTGTAACGTCTTCTAGAACTGAGTTACATTTTATCAATTTATATGCAGAGTTTTTGAAGGTTGTTTGTAGGGTGGTGATAATACGAGGGGTATATGTGTCGTTTTCGTAGTAAATTGCATATGTGAATTTTGGATCAATATAATTTTTAAAGAGATTGATTATGTCATGTTCGAGGTTGCTGATCGATATTTGGCAAAGGATGCGTTTTTTTGTTGGAAATATTTTTTCTATTTTTGGTTTTGTTGGCGAATGTAGAACGAATTTTACCATTAACTGGTGGTCATAGGTGTTGAGTGATTTTTCGGAGGTTTTCATTTCCAGTATTGGTTCTTCGTGGCTGGTATGTATTGTATCTCCGTCTGTTTCTTCATTTTCTTCAGTCGAGGCAGATTCCTCGGAGGAATGTTGTTGTTCCCTCACATCTGTCATTATTGGTGGGTCACTTATATTTCCTGTGGTAGAGAGGTTGTCTTCGTTGTCATCAGGTATTGGTTTCCGATTGCTGGTTCCAGCAAATGATTGGTTGAATTCATCTACGTATCGAAAAAATTCTTTTGTGTGTATCTCGATACGGGAAAGTGCATCTGCGTTGGTGTTATTTTTTCCTTTTTTGTACTCTACGTCATACTCGAACTCTTCAAGTTTCAAACGCCACCTTACCAGTCTCGAATTTGGTTCTTTGAGTGACATCATCCATTTTAGTGGTTTGTGGTCAGTTACTATCTTGAACTTTCGGCCGTACAGGTATGGCCTAAAGTATTTCGTAGACCATATTATTGCTAATAGCTCTTTCTCGATCGTACTATAATTTTGCTCAGACTCATTGAGCGTCCTGGAGGCGTACGCCACTGGTTTGTCTTTTCCAACAGGCCCCTGTGATAAAATGGCCCCTATGGCAAAGTTACTTGCGTCTGTGGTCAAATTAAAGTCTTTGGAAAAATCAGGGTACTGTAGGATAGGTTCATTAGTCAATAGGGTTTTACAATCTTCGAAACATTTTATGAACTGAGGTGTATGTTCGATTTTGGCGTCTTTCTTCAAGCATAGAGTTAGGGGTTTGGTGATTCGGGCGAAGTCCTTGATGAATTTTCGGTAGTAACCGAGTAGGCCAAGAAATCCTTTAATTTCTTTGGTTGTTCGTGGAATTGGATATTTCTTGATCGCGGCGATTTTGTCCGGATTCGGTCTGACTCCTTCTGGTGTAACGATATGGCCCAGGTAAGCTACTTCTTTCTTGAGGAATTCCGATTTATCGAGTTGTATCTTGAAGTTGGTGTCCCTGAGTCGTTGAAAGACTTTGGTCAGACTAACAAGGTGTTCTTGAAGGGAAGTCGAATAGATGATGATGTCATCAAGATAGACTAGGCAAATTTCATTCTGGAGACCTCGTAGAATGTTGTCCATGACTCTCTGGAACGTCCCTGGAGCATTCTTGAGCCCGAACGGCATACGCAAGTATTCGTAGTGCCCATTTTCAACGTTGAAAGCTGTTTTCGGAATATCTTCGGAATTCATCTCTATCTGGTGGAATCCGCTGGCTAGATCTAAAGTAGTGAAATAATTGCACTTCCCGAGTTTGTCGAGGACATCCGTTATATTTGGAAGCGGATATCGGTCGTCTATAGTTTTTTCGTTGACCTTCCTGTAGTCAACGACTATTCTCCACTTCTTTTTTCCAGATGCGTCCACCTTTTTTGGTACAATCCATATCGGTGATGACCATGGCGAACTACTTGGACGAATAATACCCTGATCCAGCATCGATTTGACTTGTCTTTCAACTTCGGGTTTGTGGATGAAGGGGTAACGATACGATTTCGTAAAAACAGGTATTTCGTCTTTGGTCTTTATGCAATGTTTCACTTGGTTGGTAAAAGTCAGTGGTCTATTTTCTGAATGAAATATGTCGGAAAATTTTCTACATAATCGAAGTATTTCACGTTTTTCCTCTTCGTTCATGTGGGAGGTTCGAATCAATTGGTCAATATCGAATTTTGAGATGTCATTTTTTGGGGTTACATCAACGTGATAAATTTCGTAATTATTTTCTTCAAAATGTATAGATTTGATTGGATTCGATAGGGACAACGTTATTTCTTGATTAGTTTTATTGGAAATTTCAGCTGAAGCTAGACCATTTTCTGCTGTGGAAAGGGTTTCGGGAATTTCGCAATTTTGAATATTTTGTCTTGGTATGATGACGTGACCATTTTTTCTATCAACTGGAATTTTGGTTATCAGTTTTGTATGGGGTTTGATTGTCACCTTGTACTTGATACTTTGAAGTGATGGTTGATAGTGTATCGGAATAACACAAGTGGGAGTGGATAATTTGGAATTGACGAAATCGAGTTGGGCATTCAGGAGTTTCAAATTATCGAGTCCGATAAGACCGTCAAAAATATTGTGGAAATTGAATAGGTAAAACTTGAGGCTATCATTTTTTTTGAGTTCTGGGAATATTGGGATCTCTGCACAGTAATCGTGAGATGATGTTTGAAAAATTGTAGATACTATGAAAGGCTCGAAAAATATTTTATCCTTGTAATATTTGGAGGCTAATTCGGGGTTGATGAAGGATTTCGTGGAACCGGTATCGATAAGAAGTTTCAAAGGGGGGTGCAGAATTCGGATGTAGGGGAGTTCTTTTTTGTCGGTTGATAAATGATATTCTATCACGTCTCTTCGTTTGGTGTCCGGTCCTCTAAAAAATTTTCATGGTGTTCCTCATGGTATGTGTCGTCATAGTTTTCAAATTCAAAGTTCGTAGGGTTCTCTTCGTAATTGGGTTCCGTTTGTTCGTCAAAATGTTCAGTATTAAACAATTCTTCCGAAATTATATTGGGTCGTTGGCCATTATTTTGGAAAAAATTATTTTGACTCTGTCTCCTGTACTGAGGTGTTGTGATTCGGGTCGATGTACTCATTGGTGTAGGTGTATTTTGGGGAACATTCTGGGATGGTTTCCATGCATTTCGGGGTTTTCCGAAAACTTGGGAATTTGTAGGGAATCTTTGGGTAGGCGGATTCGGGTGCCTCGGTAAATTTATTGGTCCTCTTGGAAATTGGGACGGTTGCGGCAAGGTAAAGTTCATTGGTCTGTATTGTGAAGTCGAAGGTCGCTGAATAAAATTATTTTGGGGATGTTGGTATGAGAATTGAGAATGATTACTTGGTTTTCCTATAGTAGTATTGGCATGATTAGATTGATTTGATTTTTGAAAATATTTAATATTATCCTCTTCGATTATAAATTGCAAAGATTGTGCGAGTGAGTTAGGTCTCATAGCACGTATAATTGGGCCTAATGGATCTTTCAAACCCGCTAAAAATGTTTTGAGTGCCTGTTTTTTAAAGAATTCTCTCTTACTTTCACGTTCAAAAGCTTCTTCTACATTTAGGTCAATATGATTGCAAATTGTATTTAATAAATGCAAAACATTTTCATGAAACTGAGAAGGAGATTCATTTGGCTTCTGCCTTAAATTAACCAAGTCCTGATTCAAACAGTTTTCATCCCTTTGATCGCCAAAATTTTGGGTCAAGGCTGATTTAATATCGGCCCAACTTTTGATTCCATAGATGGCAACAACTTCTTCAGCCCTTCCTTCAAGTTTATTCATAATTCCGTTCAACAAAAGTGTATTTTGAAAATTATTAATATTTACTGTGTCCCAGTAATGATTGAGAATGGATTCGGAAGCACTGATGAATCTATGAAGTTTATTTGGGTTTCCATCAAAATTTGGAATTATTGATAGATTTTTAATATCTAATGCTGGAGGAGCCATATTTAATTCTATATTAGTAATTTTTAAATTGTCAAATATTTTAACTAATACTAATTCTTCAGTGTTTTCGCAAAAGGAAGCACGAGAGGGATTGAACTCTAAATCTTGAGTGTTTTCGCTGAAGGAATCACTGGATGAAGAGGAGTCTGACATGAACTAAAGAAAATCAACTTACAGCATCAGTATTGCGACGTTCGGAACCATGTGTACTCTTCCTGGTATCCTGGATGGAATCTCGGGAGACACACTGTATATAAAGTTCGGATATTTTGTTTAAGAGTTAAAACTCACAGATTTTCCGCGATGGATATCCACAAAATATCCTACCGACTGCGCCACTTAAATACTTGGAACGTCGAAGACTGTTTTTAAAAAGTTTATTTTCAGAAATCAAAGTTACAAAAATATAAAATAGATACGTCTGAACAATATCAGTAGTTCGTCAAGACTGAATAAAAGTAATTACACATAAATCAATTGAATAGCATTCTGCGATTCCGCAAGGTTCATTGAATCCACAAAAGTCTATGTCAGCATTTCGTCGGAGCTCTGCTCCGGTCATGTCGGGTCATACAGGGTGGCTCGAGTGTATAACTCGCGCATGTTTTCGCGCTTTTTCTCCCTCTAAAACGGTCCATTAGCGGTTTCCATACGTTTTTGATTTCCACGCTCGGTTGACTGAAGGCACCATTGGCTTCGATATAAACGAATTCAATAAATTTCCGCTTGAATTCAAATAAATATTGAACAGGATTGGTACTAATGAGGTTCCTTCCTGAACTCCATACTCTACTGCTTCAAATTCACTAGAGACATTCTTCAATTTAATTTATTGTGGCCTATTTGTTAGTTAGCTTCTAAACAAGTTGAATATTTTCCTCTGATAACACAATTTTCAAGCAATTCAATAAGTAAGTCATGCTTACCGTCTCGAATGCTTTCGACAAGTCAAGAAAGACTCAGATGGCAGGCACGCTTACATTTCTGAAGTTAATTTCAAAATCGCGTACTGGTTGGGTATTGTTTTGGTGAAATTTATACAAATTTATGGAAAAATTGCACCAACTGCTTTTTTAACATTTCGATTTTTGATATATTTTCCTTTAAGAGTCCAACAACTTTTTTGAATCCTTACCTGCTTGATTTACTTTACTTTTATAATAGGTACTCGATTTTTGTTTTTTGAACCATGGGAAATACGCTTTTTCTGGTGGATTTGTATAATGATTTTAATTTGATTTGTTGCATATTTCAGCAGTAGCTGATATAGTTTATCATGATCTTGAATGATGAGACTGAGCTCGGCAGTCATCAGATTCAGCTTCTTATATGTTATAAACAAGCACCAATGAGGCATTTTTTAACTTGTTTGTTAGTTTGTTGTAGTTGAAGAGCTACCTATATGATTTACTCTCAAGTAAAGAAACCGTCTGCTGGGAATGAAATATTATTCTTGGTGTTGCTCCAAGTCAACTAGATGTATTTTTCGAATTTCTCCAGGTCAAGGTCAAGGAGGGGGCGTTTGAAAACCAGTCAGTTCGTGACTGATCCGGAAACCGTCTGCTGGTTTTATATTTCGGTAGATATGGTCCAGGACAAACCTTCTGCCAAGTTTGATCCGCGAACGAGGTCAAGATCCAGAGTTAGGCCCAAAAAACCGCGATTTTCGAGTTTCGCCCATTATGACAGGTCAGGAAACCGCTCAAAACCTTTTGGGCTGTGTTGAAGGCGTTGAAGCTTACTAGAGGTATGAAAAAATACTCCGCGTCTACTTCATAGCTTATTTTATGTTTAAAACAAAATATGTAGAATTTTGCGATTTTACGGTCATTTCAAAGTGCTGTCAAAATAGCCCTTGACCAGCTGCGTGTCTGCTGGAAGTATTTTCTCATACCTCTAGTAAGCCTCAACATAGCCCAAAAGGTTTTGAGCGGTTTCCGGACCTGTCATGATGGGCGAAACTCGAAAATCGCGTTTTTTGGGCATAGCTCCAGATATTGACCTCGTTCGCGGGTCAAACTTGGTAGAAGATATGTCCTGGACCATATCTATCGAAATATAAAACCAGCAGACCATTTCCGGATCAGTCACAAACTGACTGGTTTTCAAACGCCCCCTCCTTGACCTTGACCTGGAGAAATTCGAAAAATACATCCAGCCGACTTGGAGCAACACCAACAAAGATATTTCATGCCCGGCAGACGGTTTCTTTACCTGTCAGTAAATCATATAGGTAGCTCTCTAACTATTATAATCTATACAAATCAGTAAAACGCAAAGTCGTCTCCACAATTTAATTTCCCATCTAGTTCAAAAGGATGGTGAAACGGTGAATGACCGCTATCAATCAGATAGCCATCAAAAAGTAGAAGTAGAACATGTTTCGGTCCTATATAGAACCATCATCAGCTATTCAAGAAAATTCTACAATAAAAGAAAGACTATGTACTAAAGACAAAAGGCTAATATAAGGCTATACTTACATGGAGAAGAAAATAAAGTAGTGTGATATAAAATGTTAAAATATTATGTAATTAAATGATTTTTTTTAAAAACCACATTGTTAATTATTGTGGTGAAGTGAAGTAATAAGTAACCAAAAAAAAATAAAAAATTATGTAGGGGAGGCTATAAAGCCTTGGGCCCCTTAATCTTATAGGAGAATTAAGTAGTTTGGACATGGAGCAGAAAATAAGTCAAAATTGGATAAATGCACGTGATTGTTGACTGAACAGACGGATATGAATTATAAGGTGAACTGACAGGGTGACAACTGACAGCACAGCCGGAACCACTGTCATGATTACTCTTATGTCAAAATTGACACAGAACAGTGACGCGAGACTACCGCTCACAGAACAAAAGAAGGAAATGATTCCAACAATACTATTCCGAGCCTGAGGATCTCAAGTCACACAACTGTACCAACAACAAGCGGAGCAATCAGTACAATAGGAACAAATCATGAAACTAAAGATACAATATTTGTTAGTTTTATTTTTATTTTTGTGGAGGACCAAGGCAGGAACAAATCTAGTTTTTTAGAAAATTAAGAGAATTGAAGAACTTTTTGCAATCGAACTGTGTTTGTTCATTGAGAGAAACAATATTGGGATTATTGATGGCCGAGTTGATTTCCAAAATTTCAAGAAAATTAAGCAAGGCACCTTTTTGGCAAACATGTAAAATATCTAAATCTGTATTTATGTCAAAATTATGGTTGTAGTTAAGGATATGGTTAGAGAAAGAACTTTTTGTATTATATTCAACTATATGTGGGTTTCTAGAGCTCTCAATGAGTTTGACATGTTCCAGAACTCTTGTTTTTATTTTTCTACCACTTTGTCCTACATATTGGGCGGGACAATTTGGTTGAGAGCAAGAGATTCTGTAAACACCTGACTTGTGGGAAGAATAACTATGCATTGATAGAAATGATTACATTAATAAAGTTGTGAATTTTTTAAATACAGATAGTTTCTCTAAATTAACTTTTGATCACACCAATAGATTTTTCAATAACATGAAGTCTACTTTGAATAATTGTATCGATACTATCAAATTTTATAATTCTTCCAAATATAAACTCACTCCTATGAACCCGGCTACCCCATTGCTTTATGGTTTACCCAAAATTCACAAAGATGATATTCCTATCAGACCCGTTGTCTCTTATTGCAACTCCCCTGCTTCCAAGTTAGCTTCTTGGTTAAATTCAATTATCAAAAACATTACCAATTTCAATAACCCTCTCGTATTGTTAAATTCTTTTGATCTCACTCAAAAAATCAAAGACGTGGTTGTGCCACCCAATTCTCTTTTGTTGTCTTTTGACGTTGTCAATTTGTTCCCGAGTATTCCCCCTGAAGACTGTATTAGGTTAGTAAGGGACTTATTATTCAAATCAGATGTTTTATCTTTCCATGTCCTCAATATATGGTCTCTACTGAACACGGTTTTGCAACAGAATTTTTTCCAGTTTAATAATGATTTCTATTCACAAATTTCTGGCCTAGCTATGGGTAGCAATTTATCTCCTCTTCTTGCAGAAATTTTCATGGCTGATATAGAACATAACCTTAAAATTTTCCCACTTTTCAAACAAATCTTGTTTTGGTACAGATATGTTGACGATTGCATTGTACTTTTCAATGGCAACACTCATGAAGTAAACCTTTTATTAGATTTCCTAAATTCCTTACACCCGTCGATACGTTTTACTATGGAGTTATCTAAAGATAATTCAATTCCTTTCTTGGATTTATTGATTAGCATTAAAGATTCTAAACTCGATTTTTCAATTTACAGAAAACCTACCCACACAGACTCAGTCATCCCCTTTTCTTCGTTTCATCCTTACTCACACAAATTCGCAGCATTTAACTCTCTCTTTCATAGACTATTTAACATTCCTATGTCACCCGAAAATTTCAACAAGGAACTGAACATTATTAGGCAAATAGGCCATAATAATGGTTTCCCTTTTCATTTAATTAATAGTATCTACAATAAACATAGATTAAAATCCCTTAACCGTAGTTTAACTCCTATTTCGAATTCTAACAAATATTGCTCTATTCCCTACTTAGGAAAAGTCTCACTTGATATTTCAAATATTTTTAAAAGGTTCGGTAATGACATTAATGTCTCGTTTTATACTACAGATTCTATTTCCAAAGTGTTAGTCAATACTAAAGATAAAGTACCTATTTCCCACAAGTCAGGTGTTTACAGAATCTCTTGCTCTCAACCAAATTGTCCCGCCCAATATGTAGGACAAAGTGGTAGAAAAATAAAAACAAGAGTTCTGGAACATGTCAAACTCATTGAGAGCTCTAGAAACCCACATATAGTTGAATATAATACAAAAAGTTCTTTCTCTAACCATATCCTTAACTACAACCATAATTTTGACATAAATACAGATTTAGATATTTTACATGTTTGCCAAAAAGGTGCCTTGCTTAATTTTCTTGAAATTTTGGAAATCAACTCGGCCATCAATAATCCCAATATTGTTTCCCTCAATGAACAAACACAGTTCGATTGGAAAAAGTTCTTCAATTCTCTTAATTTTCTAAAAAACTAGATTTGTTCCTGCCTTGGTCCTCCACAAAAATAAAAATAAAACTAACAAATATTGTATCTTTAGTTTCATGATTTGTTCCTATTGTACTGATTGCTCCGCTTGTTGTTGGTACAGTTGTGTGACTTGAGATCCTCAGGCTCGGAATAGTATTGTTGGAATCATTTCCTTCTTTTGTTCTGTGAGCGGTAGTCTCGCGTCACTGTTCTGTGTCAATTTTGACATAAGAGTAATCATGACAGTGGTTCCGGCTGTGCTGTCAGTTGTCACCCTGTCAGTTCATCTTATAATTCATATCCGTCTGTTCAGTCAACAATCACGTGCATTTATCCAATTTTGACTTATTTTCTGCTCGATGTCCAAACTACTTAATTCTCCTATAAGATTAAGGGGCCCAAGGCCTTATAGCCTCCCCTACATAAAAATTTTTTTTTTTTTTGGTTACTTATTACTTCACTTCACCACAATAATTAACAATGTGGTTTTTTAAAAAAATCATTTAATTATATAATATTTTAACATTTTATATCACACTACTTTATTTTCTTCTCCATGTAAGTATAGCCTTATATTAGCCTTTTGTCTTTAGTACATAGACCGAAACATGTTCTACTACTACTTTTTGATGGCTATCTGATTGATAGCGGTCATTCACCGTTTCACCATCCTTTTGAACTAGATGGGAAATTAAATTGTGGAGACGACTTTGCGTTTTACTGATTTGTATATCCATACCACTCCACTTTGAGACATAATGGACTTCTACCACAGGTTATTATAATCTAGTTTTTTCTCAAAGCAGTGCCTTCATTGAAAATGATTTGCAGAAATGTTATAAAATGGTCTGCCAGATTTGTTTCACTATTATAGAAAGTATCAGTTCCACTACATTGTATGAAGATGTGATTAACACAATATTTGCTTTCATTGAGAGAAACTTTTATTGAATTTTCGGAAATTGAAAAAAATTCGTGGCTTCCTGTCCCATTATTTTTGTACGGCAGTAGGTTCTAGCAGATTATTATTCCATAATCTACCAACGTGAGAAATGCCGTACAAGATTATTTTTTCGGAAAAGCACGAAAAATTATTATTATAGTTAAATGCACCACCCAGAATTGACGGCATAGTGCCTCAAGTTATTTTCTTGCATTTCAAGAAAAATTAGACAAATGCATAATTTTGAAGATTAGGTAATTGAAGCTGAACTTCACCTGATTAAAAATTATATAATACACATCATTATTTGAAATAGGATAAAACAGCAAAAGACATGGTGATTGCTCGACAGACATCAACTTTAAAATTTCAAATATAATAATAATAATAATAATAATAATGGCTTTTATTGATAGGAAAATATAAGAAGTACATCCCCTATCAAAAGGCAGGATTCAATAGACGAACTAGAGACCTAGGTGTCTAGAACGTTTCTTGATCTTCCATCCAACCATTCCAACCATACATACTAGTGTAATAAAGAACAATATGTTAGCAATTTACCGATAGTAATGTACGTTTAAACTTACTGATCAGATATGAATTGTATAACAAAACTAATATAGAACAAAATAAAGCAGAATAAATAGTAGAGAAGCAGCTACACATACAAATAAATAAGCATAATAAAACTAAAGATATAACTATTATATAACTATTATAATATACTGATAGAAAGATAGAACTAACACTAAAATGCACCTGTACAAAATTATTTGCGATATTTGATGGCGATTGAGTGGCGGAGGAGTATGAGCTAGAGGATCATGAAAAATAATCCAAAAGATGTGGTAGTTTGTTGCTTGAAAGTTCAGATCTCAAATTAATTTTCATTACTTTATTAGACATTTCTTTGTAAGAGAATAGGACCTTGTTATAGAGCCAGTAGCAATAATATGTGAATGAACCTTTATATCTGTTGGATTTGTATCTAGGCGGAGATATCATACCTTTGAATCTCAAATTGAGATTGTGCACATCGGTCCTGAATGTGATTTTATGATACAGATAGATAGAACTTTGTGTACGTATTATTTTATGGAAAAGAACACAAGCGTGTAGAATTCGACGCATTTCCAATTTTATCCAGCCGAGGTGAATTAAGTGGTGAGATATATGTTGCCTTCTATTGACTCCTAATATCATCCTCACGCATGAGTTCTGCAGCCCCTGGATTCTGTTTTTGTCTACTCTGAGTAAGTTTGGCCCATAAACAACATCTGCATGATTTGCATGTGAGAGCACTAAGGCTTCACATAACATTTTCACTGAAACATTCAGGACATTCCTGTTGGAGAAGATCAATTTAAGGCTGCTGTATCCTTTTTTCAAAATGTTAGAGACGTGACTAGAGAATCTTAATGAGCTATCTAAAATCAGACCCAAGTTTTTCACTTCGTCTGTCACGGGTGACCCCGTCGATTAATATGTTGATATTATTTTTACAAAGTCTCCGTGCTGATGGACGACCAAAGACCATCACAGAGGACTTTGAAGAATTGATAGACAGACAATATTTTTTGGAAAGAGTGAGTAGAGACTTTATATCTTGACATATTTTTGTATATGCCAGGTTCAGTTCATTTTTAGGAAAAGTCATATAGAGTTGGGTGTCATCTGCATATGTGTGTATTGAGGTATGACTCAAGCAGTTAGGGAATTGCGATGTGTACAATGTGAATATGAGTGGACCTATAATTGATCCTTGAGGCACACCGTTTTTATTGCTTTGTAACTTGTTTTATTATTATTTAGGGTTACGCATTGTGATCTCAGACCCAGATAACTTTTAAATAGATTTGTAGCGTTTTCTGAGAACTCGAAGTATTATAGAAGACTTAGTAACATTTTGTGGTTTAATTTGTCGAAAGCCTTCGAATAATCTAGGAGAACAAGGATGCATAAGGAGTTGTCATCAGAGGCTTTATGGAGATCATCGGTCACTTTTAAGAGTGCGGTGGCACAGCTGAAGTCTTTACGGAATCCAGATTGACAGCTTGGTAAAATGTTATGCTCTTCGACATGATCCTTGATTTGTTTATTGATTCCTCTTTCAAAAACTTTGGACAGAACGCATAAAATGCTTATCGGGCGGAGGTCACTGTAGTTTAGGGGATTTGAGTTCTTGGCTAAAGGTATAATATGTGATCTCTTCCATAATGTGGGGTAAACACCATGCATTATACAAAAATTGGGGTAGAATCAAAGGACAACAGTAAAGAAGCATCTGAATGCTTATACCGTCCGGGCCTGTCGCATCAGATTTTATTGCTAGTAGCAAGTCATATATTTCATTTTCAGAAATACATGCGAATTCAAACGAATTAGTTAAATTATTGTAATATATTCAGCCTAGGCCGACCCTGTAGGCCGGGTTCTCTATAAATGCATAAAAAACAACACTTGAAGAAGACTAGATATCAGTTGTGCGAATTTGGGCAGTTGGTGTTTAAGATTGAATATACGTGTTACTTTACGGAAATACGAGTTTCATTTTCGAATATAAAACATTGGCGACGAAGATTTTAATCGAATCCATTTGTGTTAATAAACAATAGCTGCACAAACGATTAATAAGTACAGTAGGTGTAGCTACATTAGTGTTCACGATGACTGCATTCATGGGACATTTAAATAAGTTTGACTACGAAACTTCGGATTGGACAATTTTTTTTGTTCAGTTCAAACAGTTTTTGACCCTGAATGTAATCGATGTTTCATGATTTTGACAGCCGATTCTGCTTGCCCATTGCTTTGTGGATGATATGGGGCAATGGTAAAATGTTTTATACCATTGGTTTTCAAAAACTGTGCAAATTCATTTGAACAAAAAGTTGGACCATTGTCAGTGCACACTGTTTTTGGGCAAACCGAATCTCCCAAAAATAAAAATTTCTCTTAATTTATTAATCGTTGCCTTAGATGTGATATTTTGCATTCGGAAACATTATATCCATTTTGACGTGGAATCTTCCAATACAAAAAAAATATGTGTTGAAAATCGGACCGAAAAAATCCAAATGTAACCGGGACCATACTTGTTCTGAATATTTCCAAGAGTTCAATTCCGATTTTTCCGGATTTGCTTGATATTTTTGGCAAGCTACACATTTTTTTATAAGAATTTCCAAATCTTTGTTTATTGAAGGCCACCAAACGTAAGAACGAGCTAACGATTTCGTTTTTACTATACCTTGGTGACTTTCATGCAGTTCATCCAGAATCATATTTCGGAATTTATTTGGAACAACTACTTTGTACCCCCACATAAGACATCCCTGTTCTACCGTAAGCTCATTCTTCCGCCTGACAAAAGGAGAAAAATCTTTAGGAAGCTTATCATTTGGCCAGCCCTTGAGTACAAAATTTATGACCTTACTTAAAGACGGATCCCTGCTACTTTCCAATTTTATTTCTCGAAAACTGATTGGCAAAAATTCCTGCACATAGTGACAATATGAAAATTCATTTGCAGTGTCTATTTTAGTTTTTGGTAAAGGCAACCTCGACAGGCCGTCAGCAATATTTTCCGCTGATTTCACATACTCTAGATTAAAATCAAAAGCTGAAAGGAAGTGGGCCCATCTTTGTAACCTGTTTGCTGCGATTATTGGAATACCCTTTTTGGGCCCAAAAATACTCAATAATGGTTTATGATCACTACAGATAGTGAAGTATCTTCCAAAAATATACTGGTGAAATTTAGTCACCCCCCATTTGATTGCTAATGCTTCCTTATCTAATTGCGAGTAATTTCTTTCGGCTTCATGTAATATTCTCGAGGCAAAAGCAATAGGCCTTTGAGCTCCATTTTTCGTAAGGATGACAATTCCGTACGGAAGACGTGTATAACAAAAAAGTCCCCGGTGACAGATATAGTGAATATTAATAATGTTTTTACATACGTTCAGATGGAAAAAGTTTTCTGAGTAGTCTGCTACCTCCGTATTTATCTCTTCTTCGATGTCTACAAAATGGTTTCTCTGATACTATTTTCTTGGTTGTCGGTAAACAACTGCGATATGGCCTTTTGAACTACACCGGTAGCAAGCACTATCTCGAAAAAAACACAGATCACTATCATGATTGGATTTTCCACAAACCCCGCACATTACACGCTTTTGCTTCGAAAATCCTCTCATTCCTGGGTTTCCTCTTGTAGTTTGGACACCTCTAAATTTTGATGTACTTGAAGTTAACTGATGCACTGGACTCGGCTCTGCTTTGATCTGGTGAGGTTGGAGGAGTTCCATTTTTTCTCTCTGTGATGATTCTCGTCCCTGTGCGATTTCTAATAGGGACGACAAAGTGGAATTTGACGTTTCCTCTAATAGTCTGTCGAAGATGAATCCTAGACCCATTCCGTTTACAAAAACATCCCGTAGTCGATTAAAATCCAAATGAGGATTTTGAGACAATCACCAATCGCTTTTTGTTTTCATATCGAAATACCGGTGAAAGTCCAGCAAAAAAATTGTTAGGGCGAAAATTGAGATCCAGATTGGATTTGTTATCACCACTTAATAACGACAGAGTAGAAAGCAAACAAATTGCTCAAATTGAAAATTTCAGAGGACACAGAAATGTAAATTTTGAGGTAGGGGACAATGTTCTGATAAAAGATTATCATGTTGGACAAAAACCTTGTTGGATACCCGCGATAATAAAAAAAAATTTGGGAAATCGAAATTTCATTGTGAAAACAGAAAATGATATGGAATTCAAAAGACATATCAACCAAATTTTGTCCAACGAATTTGTTAGAAGGGATGACAATGATGTGAAATCACATGTAGATTGTACTGAGGATGAAAAACCGGATGAGTTGGAAATATTGGAAGTTGATTCCTTGGACGCAAATTTGTCTTCAGAACATTCTCCATGTAATTCAGTAGGTATACAAGATTTATTAGGGCTTTCTAAAAATTCGACTGAGTATTCAACAAGGCTGAGACCAAGAGAGGTTATTCGGAAACCCCAAAAATTCTCATCTTGTTGAGGGCCCAGTTGAAGGAAGAATGACGTAATATATTCAGCCTAGGCCGACCCCGTAGGCCGGGTTCTCTATAAATGCATAAAAAACAACACTTGAAGCAGACTAGATATCAGTTGTGCGAATTTGGGCAGTTGGTGTTTAAAATTGAATATACGTGTTACTTTACGGAAATACGAGTTTCATTTTCGAATATAAAACAATTATTATGAGTATTGGCTGAAAAGTAGTTCAGTATGTCGTCATCAGGTAGTGAATCTTCATTAGAAATGGAAGTGAAAAAGTCGTTTATTTCAGTTACGTTGTTGAGTTCATCGGGAATTATTTCCCCTCCTTTTTTATTATGTATATTCAATTCTGATAAGTCTTTCCAAATGGTGTTTTTATTATTCCTGAGACGATGTTCTATATATGTCTTTTTTTCTAACACGACGGTTCGATTTACAAGGTTACATAGATCTTTATAGTATTGCCAATGGTGCTCGTTTTTTGTTCTTTTGTATCGACCAAACGCACGATCCCTCAATTTAATCATAAATTTGAGATTGTCTGTCACCCAAGGTGATTCTAGTAATTTTTACCGTGCGCATTGGAACGTGTATATCAAATGTTTTCAATAGGTAGTTATTCAGCAACTCAATTTTTACATTGATATCATCGGAAACATAGATCAGGTGGAAATCGCACAATGAAAGATCTGCCAAGAATTCATTGGAATTGAAATATATGAAATCTCTAAATGTGCACATTCTGCTAGCTATCTTAGGTACACTGAATTTTATTTTGCAAGAGACTAGGCAAGAGACAATCTACACTAGTGCAGTCGCACACGGTTAAATTATCGGAGCATATTATAATATCCAATAGTTTGCAACTGGTGGGTCCGATTCTAGTTGGTTCATTGACTATTTGTTTGAGACTATAGGAGTTTAAAACGTTTTTAAGAAGGGTAGTTGAACGATTGAGGTGATCGAGGACATCGATATTTACGTCTCCTGTGCAGATAACGTAGTCAAATTTAGGCATCGTCAAGCTCAGAGATGAATTCCAAGGATATTAGGGGGCCTATTGTATAAGCAACCCATGGCATATACTTCCTTATAGTGTTTGAATTTGATCCAAATTTGTTCAGAAATGATATTATTTGATTTGGGTATTTTAAGAACTTCAGCTTTTAGAAAATATCTAATGTATATCGCCACTCCCCCGCCACGCCCTGATCTATCATTTCTTATCATATTATATCCTTGTAGGCAAACATTTTCTGTCAAAATATTATCATTGAGCCAAGTCTCAAATTGTGATTATGTCATACTTGTTGTGGGTCTTATCTTTGAATTCTGCAAATTTATTTGTGAGTGATCTAGTGTTAATATGACAGACTGACAATTTTCGCATTCTGAGGGTGAAAAGGGTACACAAACTACAAGTAAAATTTAACCTAGACAAATTAGGTAGCAGATAAAAATAGTTATAATACTAGAAGTGGTAGTAGATAAGACAGTTATTAAGTGACGAAATGTTATCACGGGGGGACAAGCGACACATCGTTGAAAACCATCTAAATTTTTTTGAATTTCGTTAATATTTTTTTTGCAATTCTCATTCGAAATATTAAGTATAACTGCGAATCTGAATGGTAGTCAAACCTCGATAAATTTGAAAGGTTCGATGTGGAACAATGGCAATGAAAATATTTTGAAGGAAATTACCGATACTACTTTTTGAGAGAAGATATATTGAAATTAATCGACAGATGGCGTTGGGGGCACATCAACTTGAAAATTTCGAAAGGAATAAAGATGGTTGTGAAGAAGAGAATTGAATTATTTTTCAACGATGTGATACCTGACCCCCCATGTTATTTGAAATTTTTAAGCTTTTATGTGCCCACTCCGCCCTCTGTCGAGCAATCACCGTGTCTTTGTTTTCATAAAGGAATATCGGTGAAATCCCCCAAACTATTTTTCCCATGTTTGCACGTCGAACCGTTCAATAGTTAACAGGGGGGGGTACAAAATCACCACAATACAAATATTTGGCTTGGTTTGGTTTCAAATTGATTGTTTATATCAAACAACGAAAAAGTTTGTGAAATTACATGATTAAAAACAATAAATGATTAAGAATACTAAAATACACATATAATTGGTGTTTCTATCACTACTACAGTAGTTATTACCCTCCTTATCTTTCTAGTTTATATTTACATATTCATTTTTATCACTCTATTTATCATTTAAAACTTTTAAGTGCAGCTTTGAAATCTTCCAATGTAGATAATTTTTGTAATGTTTCGATCAATTCATTGAATTTGTGGAAACCTCCCACGAAAAAATATTGTTTCTTTGATATTAGTATATTCAAAGTGACTCCCAAAATTCGAAAAAAATTCTAGTTGAAAACTAAAGATATTTGACTATTGATATTTAGGTTTATATTTTTGACACCAAGAGAACTGTATTTTTTTTTTGATAAACAAAAAAAAATGGTCTTTGTTTCGACAGAATCTTGTACCAATGGGAGAATTATGGAAAATAGGTACTCACCCAAGAATGGTCGTATTACTAGTTACCACAACATCAAAACTAGAATTTCCTCTTGAATGGTAAGTCGCTCTAAAGGCCTACCTCAACGGGTTGCATAACAAGGATACATAACGGATGAGGATGGTTCTGTCATTCTGTTGTTCGGTACTATCTGAATGACTGCGGGACTATGTAACACCGATTGATGACGGCACATTAAACTTGTGACGACTTTCGGAAGATGATGTGGTGGTTTTACTAGGCAGGTAATCTTGCGCCGGCACGAAATGGCCTTAGAAGTCACATGAGACCATTAAACAAAAATCTGCCAATTTGATGACTACCTTGAGACACTATTCAAAGTCGCTTCTGGAACTCCGTCACTTCACCTTCTTGTCACTCAGTCCTCTCTATTTAGCGGAAATTATTTTCTCTCATTTTATATAGTTCGCGTTAGAACCAAGCTTGACCGCGCCAATAGTACCCGTATTTGAATTTGAAATATTCGATATTGAAATGTTTCGGTCATAAATTATCTTCTACACACTATGTCAGGTTAATTCATTTATTTAGGTAATTTCACAATAATTATCTAGAATGTATTTCAATGTAAATAATGGTTAATTTTTGTATGGGATGTGAGAGCAGTTAAATGCGGAATTATATATCTTGTGCCAGCTTGCTTGCATACCCATCAGAGGAAATTGAAATAGTTATCCCGCTATACTCTTACACACCCCCCTTTCTTAAAAAAATTCGAGGTACGAGAATTATAATAAAATATATTAAGGCTATTACATCTATGAATTCAATCGTAAATCCTACTGTGATCACAAAACGGGAAATGTACAAAGGATAACCTGAGTATTCCTACAGTAGCAGCTCAAAAAAAATTGGACACATTCAATATCAACCAGAGTAATCAGTCAGATACCTCCCACATCTACACTTATCTTGGATTCATCAATTCGCTGCCACATTCATTCTCTCATTCATACCTCAGAAGAATCTGCTTCCGATCCGGTATATTGTTTTATGTCTTTGACATGAAATTGCCATATTGCCATCGGGGCCGGTGAGTTCATACACAAGCCTAGATGTAACATTTTTTACTGTACACAGTATATATTTCGGTGCAAGTTTGGCTGCAAATTGATTAGCCTTATTCGACTGGGCAAAATTTCTTTTCCAACCTTTTCACCAACGCGATACACGTCAGAGGGTCTTTTCCTCAAGTTGTACTGTTTAGAATTCTTCTTATAAGCCTCAGATAGGTTTTTACGTACATCTAAGTAGTTGAACAACCTTCTAGTTGAACAACCTTCATTCTAACGTGATCACCGCTAGAGGCGCTGGCGGCGCGTCGATAAAGTCAGCTTTCGCTGGGTTCACCGCGTGATTCGGTTGGAAGAGAGTATATGACAGCAGCATATATATTTCAGATTGGTCTCTGTCATGAAGTCCACGTTTGAATAGTAATGAGATTGAGATTTGGGTGTTGCCGGTTTTAAAATTAAGCATGGGAGTTATGGGGGGCGGGACGTTGTCGGTTTTTAAATTTCAATTATGGAAGAAAACACATATATAGGGTGTACCAACGTAACATCACATAAAAAACAGCTTGTCAAAAATCATATTGTATACAGGGTGTCTCAAAACCTTCGTCAATTGAGAGAAAAAACAACCGACATCATTTAAGAGAAAAAAAAGATGGCGCCTGCTTATCAAATACCATATACTGGGTGTACCAACATATGATTTAAGAAAAAAAAATATGTCATTTGTCAAAGAAAACACGCGTCATTGGGGGCATGGGGATTCAAAATATTTTCGTGATGGGGTCCGTCATCTTTAACGTGCGATACCGAGAAGATAGGAGATGGGAGATAGGAGACAGAAGATAGGAGATAGACAGATTGACAGACTGACTGATATTCAGTTTGATCGAACCAGAACGAACTAACCTTAGGTAGGTATTGGGGTCGAAAATAACTACTCACCCATACAGAGAGATTGAATTACATCTGTTCGTATTATGGAAAACAACTAATCACCCATACAGAGAGATTGAATACTGACAGATTGACGGGCAAGCAGACTGACAGATATTCAGTTTGATTGAAACAGAATGAACTAACCTTGTTTATGTATTGTTTTAGAGTGAATACCTGAATTTACCATATAAAACGTCTATTTTAGTTGCATTTTTTGCATGTTTTAACGTTTCGAATTTTAGCTGTTTTTGCATTTTTTGCATGTTTCAACGTTTCAAAATTTAGCTGTATTTTCGAACGCGAAAAACGCTTATTGTGGTCACATTTTTACATGTATTAACGTTTCAAATTTAAGCTGATTTTTCGAACGTGAAAAACGTGTATTTTGAGCAATTTTGAAATGTCTATTCTCCATAAGGAATACATGTAAATATACAGTTTTTACGGTTTAATTTTAGGTTGTTTTTTAGAACGCGAAAAACGTGTATTTTGGTCACATTTTTGCATGTTGTAGCGTTTCAAATTTTTTGGAACGCCAAATTGACCAACTTATCTTATAAGTGAAAAATAAAATAAATCACTTTGAATACAAAATTTATTAAACATTTTTATTTTGGTAACACATCACATAGACATTTGTAAAGAATATCAACGTTTCGGAGGCTGCAATTATAGTTGGTTTTGTTCCGACGAATGTGATGCATACAAGGTAAGTTGCCCTCATTGGTGTTGGTGAATGTAGGAACCATCCATGACTTATTATCATAATCCTGCAAGTTCACAATACGTGTAGGTAGGCCTAATTGTTGAAATTTCGCAGTAAGATAGTCTCGTTTTTGAAGTCCTCGCACATAAATGATATCAGCATCATGCTGATTTTTCTTGGTATGGCATCCAATTGATGATAATCTACAAAACCAGAGAAATACCGCAATCCATGAACGTTTCGCTCCAAGAAGCAAGTGGTACGTCGATCCTCTTTAGAGGAAAGAGGAAAATGGCACGTTTGACGACAGGAAAAAGTTACTACATTGAATTCCAATCAGGATGGCATCCAAATATATCATTTAAAAGAAAAAACTGCTACTTGTTAAATGTGAGGTGGAAAAATGAGTCAAAGATATTGCGTCTGATCTAACCAGAACGAACTAACCTTGCATCGGCATGGCGCCCAATACATTTCGTCTGATCTAACCAGAACGAACTAACCTTATATAGGCATAGCGTCTCCTTGATAAATTTTGTATGATGTAACCAGAACGAATTAACCTCACGTAGTCATAGCATACCTGTTACAACGTTTCTGACGTATACAGTCCACATCAGTAACACGTTTCGATCTTGTACAGTCATCATCAGTATTACGTTTCGGACTTGTATAGTTTCCATCAGTAACACGTTTCGAAAGTTTCGGATTTGTATAGCCCTCATCAGTACCACACGTCTCGATATGGTCCGGACTGGGTCAAAATTTTGGCCAATGTGGACCTCTGCCGGCGTCAGTCTAAGGTATAGACATTTCTTCGATACCTTTTCGTCGACGCGAACAGTCCTACCATCAGTACAACATTTTTTATTTTTACAGTCATCATCAGTAAAAAAAATTTAAATCTATTGTTTCTATAGCTCCCCATCAGTACAACGGTTCGGACTTATACAGTCCACATCAGTAACACGTTTCAGACTCGTACAGTCATCATCAGTATCACGTTTCGGACTTGTAGATTCATCATCATTACCACGTTTCGAAAGTTTCGGACTTGCTCAGTCATCATTAGTACACTTTTTAAAATTTCGTGTTTTTATAGTCCTCCATCAGTACAACGTTTCGGATTTTTACATTGTTCATATCAGTACCACATTTCAGCATTAATGCGATGCAACCATCATTTATCGAATATCAGGTGGGAACCAGCAATTGATTGCATCGCCAGATTTAAAATAAGGCAGTGAATTAGGGAAAAGACATAGAGAGAGAGAGTGTGTTGTCGGTTGGTGAAATTTAAATTGAAGATGAAATTCGAGAGAGAAAAAACATATATACAGAGCGTTGTAAATTTATTTATTAAAAACATATAGCAAGTGTTTCGACAAATATTACTGCAAATAGAAAAAATTTCTATTGGTTTAGAGGCAGAGAGAAAGAAAGAGAGAGAGAGAGAAAACATAGCCATCACCTTTTCATTTTTGGCAGCCAGGCCCAATGACCACATTAATCGAATATTAGGTAAATTTTGTCTGAACTAACCAGAACGAACTACGTCAACATAGCTCATCAAATAACCGAATAAAGTTCATCTGATCTAACTAGACCGAACTCACCTTATATAGGCATAGCGTCCCAAAACTAATAAATTTCGTTTGAGCTAACCAGAACGAACTAACCTTACGTAGGCATAAAAAGGTAACAATTATATGCGCTAATTCACACCAAAAATTAATACAAAGTAGTTATTTTTCGCGTTCAAAAATATGATGAAAATTAAGGCTCTCAAAATACATTTTTACATGTATTTCTTATGGAGAATAGACATTTCAAAAGTGCTCAAAATAAACGTTTTTTCACGCCTCAAAAAAAGTAGAATTAAAAAGCGTTAATTCACGCCAAAATGTTTACACAACAGTCGTTTTTCGTGCTTCAAAAAAAGGCGAGAATTATAAGCGCTATTTCAAACCAAAAACAAATACAAAATAGTCGTTTTTCACATTCAAATATGCGATAAAAATTGAGAATGTCAAAATACATTTTTACATGTATTTCTTATGGAGAATAGACATTTTTGCATAGAGTATAAATTTTCATTTCGATTCAGCCAGTCAGACATTTAATCATTTAGTAAAAGAACCTATCAAATTATCCGATTCACCAAAAGACCAAGATCAAATTATATTTGCAGTGAAAATCATAAACAGGAAAAACAAAAGATAACCATTCGTGGAATTGGGGAAAATACATAATATTTCTCCTGGAAAGGACCACTGAGTCGATTGAAGCCATAGAGTAATATAGCTATTACTAGAGATAGTACTACTTCTCACTTTGCATCAGATTGTTTCGTTGAAAATATGCAAAATATATAGGTAGGTATGCCTTTCCAAACACTATTAAAAAAAAGAAGCCGAATTTTGATTTCAGCTGCAATAAGAGAAAAAAAATTCATTTGCACAAGTTTGCGGAGAGAAAATTGAATTAACGATTGAAGAAAAAAGCGTTTCTTGAGATATTGTCCTCTCATTTGTATACACAAAGAGAGGAGAAATTGACCCATAAAATGAGAACACAAAAGGTACTCACATAAAATCAAAGTATACGTGACTGAGATGATACAAGACACTTCACGTCGAAAATTTAATGTTTTCAATTAAAGTTTATCACTCAAACACGTGAAATCGAAGTATATATACTACTGAGATAACACAAACACTGATGCACGTAACAGGTAAACATTTTAGAATATTCTCTGAAGTATCCAGGTTGGAAATTTAATGTTTTCAAGAAATTGTTTGAGTGAAAAAACAAAACAATTCCAAGAAGACATACAAATCAACTACCTTGAATTATATTATGAGCAATTCAATAATGAAATGGGCCCCAACGAAATTCGTGTAGACATTTCCGAAGTTCATTATTCAATAAAGAATATTTTTCATTTGGAAATGTTTCCTACGCGGTTTTTTTATCAATCGGATGTGATGTTATATCCAAGGTTATTTTACGTTGATAAACTTGAAAGAATATTTTATTCGCAGAATTATTTTCACAGCTTTGCCAATAATATGTCTCTTGAAATATTCTCAAAAAGGTACTTGTAGTGATTTCTGTAGGTACCTAATATGTCCAACGAAATTATTTTATTTCACAGAAATTTGACAAAAAAGAACGAGTCTTAATCAACCTAGGTAGGAATTTCATGAATATTTTTGATACATTGTTAAAGAAAAAACACACCATCTGCGTTCCCCAATACAAATTATAACATAGAACTAATATTTTGCGTGGAGTCGGGTCATTTGCAACGACATTTTTGATGATTTGTCAGGGGTTCACAATTCATCAATATATTGAATGCTTTACAAAATGAATCATAACATAAAATAACTTATACAAGGTGGTTTAAAATGCAACGTTTATCATATAATGGATGTTCCTATACTGAAACGTCACAAAAAATAAATATAAGGTGTTATCAAACATAAAAAAGTTAGTCGCGTATTTTCAGTTATTATTTACGCTACCACGCGGAGTTTCGTGCAAATTTACGTGAAATGATAGGCATATTGAAACAGGATAAAATGAGTGATTTTTCACATTAAATCCAAATAATATTCGAAATGGTATACTGATATTCGAAACGTTTTGTTTCAGCTGTGATGAGGATTAAAATAAAATGTTGAATGTCACTAACATGAATCTTAGCAGAAAAAACATACAGGGTATTCCAGGAAGATTTAAAAATCAATTGTTGAAGAAACGAATAGTTACGTGGGGTGTATATGAAAATAATTAATGAATTAAAATCATGGAAGATATTCGCCAAATGTTATTCAACAAATTGAATATACGAGATGAATCAAAATTAATGATCAAAACATGACAACTAATGGGAGGCATCCATTATTCAGCGAGAGATTGTAGGAGTAAGGTGTATACAGGGTGCCCCATAAAGTGTAATACTAAGGAAAATATATATAGATTGTTACATAAATTGCGATAGTAACAAAAATATGCCAAAAGGGCCACATTACCACCAAATAAATTGAAGGAAAAGTAATCATATACTTATTTACCTACGACATAACGTGATTTGATTTTGAAGGATTGAACATTAACGATTCGTTTGGATATCAGGAAACATGGTTCAGGCATTTTTGCCGGAGAGTATCAAATAAATGAAATAGTAAAATCAACGAATGTCGAAGTACCCTTCTCTCCAAATGTTTCCACCAGGTGGAAAATATCAGGCAAACGTCTGACAGAAAACAATGACTTTCTTGGCTAATACCACGACGGACTTTAAATTACATCTGACAGATATTTGTGCAACGTTCTTTCAAGATGACCCAGTTGCAATTGTTTATTGTAATTATCCTTCATTTGGCTGGGGAAGACCACCTGCAGACCCGTTTGGAGGTTCTTGCCTCGTCATCAGTACAGGGTAGGTCGGATAACATTATAATCGTTCTGCCACAGCCAAATGAATTATAATCCATTCTATATAACTAATAGCTCCCTACAAATGAAGCAGCGACTACAGTAAAGGATGTTCCAGAGGAAATGAGCAAGTTTGTAACGAGAAAGCCAAACACAAGATGAATTTATGTCTCACATATGTTGACAACACTTTCATACTCTGAGAAGAAAAAATCCACACTCAACAAAACCTACGTACATGTATTATGAGTATTTCCGATTATCAGTGTAGAATAACTCGAAACAAGCAGTAACAACCACCTGTATCTCCCCATGAACGGACAATACTTCGGGGCTTCCGTCATAAAATAAAACAACTATTGTCAAACTTCGGTACTTGACAGATACCATATAAAATTTTCCGAATCGGTGACTGAAGAGGGGTTATTTCGAAACTTGAATTTACTTCTCATAATCCTTGATGCGCTTTTGGTTGGATTTTACTAGATTGAGCCCCAACAACTGTGCTACGGTTTCATTCTAAAGACGAGTATTTCATAGTTTCACTTTTTGAATGTTGATGATTCTTCGAAATTCGTTATGCAGATTTCGAAATGGTCTTGTCTGATTGTTGTGAAATTTTGTTTGTTCTAACCGTCATCTGACTGAAATCTTACGAGCAATCCTCCAAAGTTTTCGGACGACTTTTACGAGCTAGAGTGGACGAGGGTCTTACCTTTTGGCATCCATCCGTCCAAACAGCAAACCCTCACACGGTTTCGTATTATTTTTTTTTTCTATCAACATCACTTGACCAATCCATCATAGTTGTCTTCTAGACGTTACTCACGAAGACTGGATATTATTTATTCGGCTACTTTCAACTTTTGGGATATTGGCGATTGTTTAACTAAGGTTCGAAAACATTCCGATGTGTTGCTGGATTTGGAGATACTTCCGACTATGTATTCGTTCCCTAGTCTGTTTTAGTTTCCACGATACGCCTTTGACGTATGGCAGGAAGACATGTTCTGGTTTTTTATTATTGCCGCCCCTTTGTTGTGCGTGTCTTGTTTCAGAACCTTCTCTAGGAGTACCTGTTCTGTTCTATGTATATGTATCTGCTCATATCGGTGAGTTCTGTATCTAGAATTTTCTGCTACTACTACATAAGCCTCTTACTTCCTCAAAAATATTTTCGCGATGAATTTTTCATCGATGTTGCTTGGAGTTGAAACTTAGGTATTGTTGAGTGTGGATTTTTTCTTCTCCGAGTATGAAAGTGTTGTCAACATATGTGAGACATAAATTCATCTTGTGTTTGGCTTTCTCGTTACAAACTTGCTCATTTCCTCTGGAACATCCTTCACTGTAGTCGTTGCTTCATTTGTAGGGAACTATTAGTTATATAGAATGGATTATAATTCATTTGGCTGTGGCAGAACGATTGTAATGTTGTCCGACCTACCCTGTACTGATGACGAGGCAAGAACCTCGAAACGAATCTGCAGGTGGTCTTCCCCAGCCAAATGAAGGATAATCTGCTGTATAATTACAATAAACAATTGCAACTGGGTCATCTTGAAAGAATGTTGCACAAATATCTGTCAGATGTAATTCAAAGTCCGTCGTGGTATTAGCCAGGGAAGTGATTGTTTTCTGTCAGAAGTTTGCCTGATATTTTCCACCTGGTGGAAACATTTGTAGGGAAGGGTACCTCGACATTCGTTGATTTTAATATTTCATTTATTTGATACTCTCCGGCAAAAATTCTTGAAGCATGTTTCCTTTTATCCAAACGAATCGTTAATGTTCAATCCTTCAAAATCAAATCACGTTATGTCGTAGGTAAATAAGTATATGATTACTTTTCCTTTAATTCATTTGGTGGTAATTTGGCCCTTTTGGCATATTTTTATTACTATCGCAATTTATGTAACACTCTATATATATTTTCCTTACTATTACACTTTATGGGGCACCCTGTATACACCTTACTCCTGCAATCTCTCGCTGAGTAATGGATGCCTCCCATTAGTTTTGATCATTAATTTTGATTCATCTCGTATACTCAATTTGTTGAATAACATTTGGCGAATATCTTCCATGATTTTAATTCATTAATTATTTTCATATACACCCCCGTAACTATTCGTTTCTTCAACAATTGATTTTTAAATCTTCCTGGAGTACCCTGTATGTTTTTTCTGCTAAGATTCATCTTAGTGACATTCAACATTTTATTTTCAATCCTCATCACAGTTAAAACAAAACGTTTCTAATCAGTATATCATTTCGAATAGTATTTGGATTTAATGTGAAAAATCACTCATTTTGTCCTATTTCAATATGCCTATCTTTTCACGTAAATTTGCACGAAACTCCGCGTGGTAGCGTTAATAATAACTGAAAATACGCCACCTACTTTTTTATGTTTGATAACATATTTTTAAACACCTTATATTTATTTTTTGTGACGTTTCAGTATAGGAACATCATCCATTATATGATAAGCGTTGCATTTTAAACCACACTGTATGAGTTATTTTATGTTATGATTCATTTTGTAAAGCATTCAATATATTGATAAATTGTGAACCACTGACAAATCATCAAAAATTCCTTTGCAAATGACGCAAAATATAAGTTCTCCTGTGTTATAATTTGTATTGGGGGACGCAGATGATGTGTTTTTTCTTTAACAATGTATCAAAAATATTCATGAAATTCCTACCTAGGATGATTAAAACTTGTTCTTTTTTGTCAAATTTCTGTGAAATAAAATAATTTCGTTGGACATATTACCTACAGAAATCACTACAAGTACCTTTTTGAGAATATTTCAAGAGACATATTATTGGCAAAGCTGTGAAAATAATTCTGCGAATAAAATATTCTTTCAAGTTTATCAACGTAAAATAACCTTGGATATAACATCACATCCGATTGATAAAAAAACCGCGTAGTAAACATTTCCAAATGAAAAATATTGTTTATTGAATAATGAACTTCGGAAATGTCTACACGAATTTCGTTGGGGCCCATTTCATTACTGAATTGCTCATAATATAATTCAAGGTAATTGATTTGTATGTCTTCTTGGAATTGTTTTGTTTTTTCACTCAAACAATTTCTTGAAAACATTAAATTCCCAACCTGGATACTTCAGTGAATATTCTAAAATGTTTACCTGTTACGTGCATCCGTGTTTGTGTTATCTCCATAGTATATATACTTCGATTTTACGTGTTTGAGTGATAAACTTTAATTGAAAACATTAAATTTTCAACGTGAAGTGTCTTGTATCATCTCACGTATACTTTGATTTTATGTGAGTACCTTTTGTGTTCTCATTTTATGGGTCACTTTCTCCTCTCTTTGTGTATACAAATGAGAGGACAATATCTCAAGAAACGCTTTTTTCTTCAATCGTTAATTCAATTTTCTCTCCGCAAACTTGTGCAAATGATTTTTTTTCTCTTATTGCAGCTGAAATCAAAATTCGGCTTCTATTTTTTAATAGTGTTTGGAAAGGCATACCTACCTATATATTTTGCATATTTTCAACGAAACAATCTGATGCAAAGTGACAACTAATACTCTCTCTACGAATGGCTATATTACTTTATGGCTTCAATCGACTCAGTGGTCCTTTCCAGGAGAAATATTCTGTATTTTCCCCAATTCCACGAATGGTTATCCTCTGTTTTTCCTGTTTATGATTTTCACTGCAAATATAATTTGATCTTGGTCTTTTGGTGAATCGGATAATTTGATTGGATGATTTAATATCTGATTGGCTGAATCGAAATGAAAATTTATACTCTATGCAAAAATGTCCATTCTCCATAAGAAATACATGTAAAAATGTATTTTGACATTCTCAATTTTTATCGCATATTTGAATGTGAAAAACGACTATTTTGTATGTGTTTTTGGTGTGAAATAGCGCTTATAATTCTCACCTTTTTTTGAAGCACGAAAAACGACTGTTGTGTACACATTTTGGCGTGAATTAACGCTTTTTAATTCTACTTTTTTTGAAGCGTGAAAAAACGTTTATTTTGAGCACTTTTGAAATGTCTATTCTCCATAAGAAATACATGTAAATTTTCATCATATATTTGAACGCGAAAAATAACTACTTTGTATTCATTTTTGGTGTGAATTAGCGCATATAATTGTTACCTTTTTTGAAAGGTTGAGAAACGACTATTTGCGGTTGTTTTAGATTTTGCTGTTTTACTCCTTTAGGACGCTATACCTACGTAAGGTTGGTTCGTTCTGGTTAGCTCAAACGAAATTTATTAGTGTTGGGACGCTATGCCTATATAAGGTGAGTTCGTTCTAGTTAGATCAGACGAACTTTATTCGGTTATTTGATGAGCTATGTTGACGTAGTTCGTTCTGGTTAGTTCAGACAAAATTTACCTAATAGTCGATTAATGACAGAGTTTTTCCAAAACAACGTTGAGGTTCTTATCACCGAAAACCCATCATGTGGTCATTGGGCGTGGCTGCCAAAAATGAAAAGGTGATGGCTATGTTTTCTCTCTCTCTCTCTCTTTCTCTCTGGCTCTAAACCAATAGTAATTGTTTCTATTTGCAGCAATATTTGTCGAAACACTTGCTATATGTTTTTAATAAATAAATTTACAACGCTGTATATATGTTTTTTCTCTATGTTTTTTCTCTCTCGAATTTCATCTTCAACTTAAATTTCACCAACCGACAACACACTCTCTTTCTATGTCTTTTCCCTAATTCACTGCCTAATTTTAAATCTGGCGATGCAATCAATTGCTGGTTCCCACCTGATATTCGATAAATGATGGTTGCATCGCATTAATGCTGAAATGTGGTACTGATATGAACACTGTAAAAATCCGAAACGTTGTAGGAGGACTATAAAAACACGAAATTTTAAAAAGTGTACTAATGATGACTGAACAAGTCCGAAACTTTCGAAACGTGGTAATGATGATGACTCTACAAGTCCGAAACGTGATACTGATGATGACTGTACGAGTCTGAAACGTGTTACTGATGTGGACTGTATAAGTCCGAAACGTTGTACTGATGGGGAGCTATAGAAACAATAGATTTAAAAAAAATTGTGCTGATGATCACTGTACAAATCAAAAATGTTGTACTGATGGTAGGACTGTTCGCGTCAACGGAAAGGTATCGACGAAATGTCTATACCTTTGACTGACGCCGGCAGTGGTCCACTTTGGCCAAAATTTTGACCCAGTCCGGACCATATCGAGACGTGTGGTACTGATGAGGGCTATACAAATCCGAAACTTTCGAAACGTGTGACTGATGGAAACTATACAAGTCCGAAACGTAATGCTGATGATGACTGTACAAGATCGAAACGTGTTACTGATGTGGACTGTATACGTCCGAAACGTTGTAACAGGTATGCTATGCCTACGTGAGGTTAATTCGTTCTGGTTAC
The DNA here is from genome assembly GCA_958298965.1 of Chrysolina haemoptera. NCBI lineage: Eukaryota > Metazoa > Arthropoda > Insecta > Coleoptera > Chrysomelidae > Chrysolina > Chrysolina haemoptera. Next base: position 32,297,540 of record OY282584.1, read on the forward strand.
ATCAGACAAAATGTATCAAGGAGACGCTATGCTTATGTAAGGTTAGTTCGTTCTGGTTAGATGAGACGAAATTTATTGGGCGCCATGCCGACGCAAGGTTAGTTCGTTCTGGTTAGATAAGTCGCAATTTCTTTGACTCATTTTTCCACCTCACATTTAACAAGTAGCAGTTTTTTCTTTTAAATGATATGTTGATTCCTCTGGTTTTGTGGAATAGCATCAATTGGATGCCTCAAGAAAAATCAGCATGATGCTGATATCATTTATGTGCGAGGACTTCAAAAACGAGACTATCTTACTGCGAAATTTCAACAATTAGGCCTACCTACACGTATTTTGAACTTGCAGGATTATGATAATAAGGCATGGATGGTTCCTACATCAACCAACACCAATGAGGGCAACTTACCTTGTATGCATCACATTCGTCGCAACAAAACCAACTATAATTGCAGCCTCCGAAACGTTGATATTCTTTACAAATGGGTATGTGATATGTTACCAAATGTGACCAAAATACACGTTTTTCGCGTTCCAAAAAACAACTAAAATTTGGAACGTTAAAACATGCAAAAATGCAATCACAAAAAACCATGCCAAACCTAACCCTAGGCATAAGGAAAACCGTGTGTAAGAGAGAGAGCGTCCGAACGTGTGATAGAGTAAGATTGCGACGGTGCGAGTATTGAACGTAGTTGCGGTAGATCCGTTTCAAAGATAAGAGGTGAGCCGCCATCTTGCATCCACGGAACACCACCTATCAAGGAATAGCGCCTTTCAGGCATTCCGTGTCATCTATCATTTGTCGCTCTACTTGCGCGCGTAAATTCAAATTTCATATTTTCTGCTCGCGGATTTTAATGTAAACTAATCAAAAAAAGATGGATGTCAGTCGCGGGGATCGAACCGGCTACCTCTAGATCAATAAATAAATAAATAGGGTGAAATTGTCAAGCTGTGTGCACGCTTCAATATACTTGAAGGAAGAAACTTTGTATTTCGTGCAAAATATTTTTATTTTAAAAATTGTAGCAAAGCGCTTTCGGCTGTTAAGTCATCATCAGTGCGTACCTGCAAGTAAGTAAAGATTGAAAATGAATATGATAAAATTGAATTTTTTTTTTGAAATTTGAAAGTTATGAAAAGTGAGGTTACTTACTCGTCAGGTGTACAAGAAGCCATATAAAAACATCATGTCCATGGACCAAATTAAAATGTTACAAAATATAAAACATATTTAAAATTGAATAATTTTCATCCTGTTTAGGGATTATTAAAGATAAAGATATGGGATACTACATCATATCTGTCTGAATGTTGAAGCGGAAGTGGAAAAGAAATTTAAATTGACAATGTATGCCAATGACACTATTGACAAGTGACAGTGACCATTGACATATGTGACATAGATTCAAAGAACTCAAATAGAAATTGAACTAATCCAGACATGAGTTTAAAAAGGAAACGTAAGTCTGAAAGTGATTAGTCTAATGGGAACGTTTCGTTTTCCAAAAATACGCTACCAAAGAAAACTCTATCAAGATTACGAATAAATTATCAAATTTAGTAATGGGTGAAAAAAAAAAAGAGTAATAATCAGAAAGAAAATAGGGAGGTGGGTTCTCTATGGATCTGTCCATCCTCAACCAAATATTGCTAAGACACCGAGAAGAAATCTAATGAGAACTTCACTCAATATACCTGCATACTGGGAAGACAAACTGAACCTAAGAGGTGACCCAAGTTAAGTGAATTAGCTCCAATGTTTGAGCACCCACAATTGGGCTTAAGGACATGTGAAAAGTCTAATGAGAACTATCTTAGTCCAAGTTTAGGCAATTTGGGTGTCTCAATACTCAAGTCAATTTAAACAGAGCTTATGTACCGCTTCATAGGCGTTTGAATTAATAATAATTAATGTCTTTAAACTTTTTCCAATTTTCAGTTCAAACATTCTCAATATTTCATTAATCTTTCTCTATGATGATATTACTTGAACCCGTTTAGCAGTTTATCCATTCTCTCCGGCTTTCAATTCTGAGAACACGAAGTTAATTTTCACCTTTCGGTTTTTTATTGGTAACTATGTAGTTGTGTACAACTTCCAACTTTGATCAGCGGGTAAAATGTGATGAGTTCTCATTAGACTCTTTCTCATTCCCTTAGCTTTCCTTGTTGGGGTTGGATAGAACTGCATAGAGGCCTTATATTGATCTTTTGCTTGAAATTTCTTCATTTCTTTACGTTTGTGCTACCCAAATTGCCTAAACTTGGACTAAGATAGTTCTCATTAGACTTTTCACATGTCCTTAAGCCCAATTGTGGGTGCTCAAACATTGGAGCTAATTCACTTAACTTGGGTCACCTCTTAGGTTCAGTTTGTCTTCCCAGTATGCAGGTATATTGAGTGAAGTTCTCATTAGATTTCTTCTCGGTGTCTTAGCAATATTTGGTTGAGGATGGACAGATCCATAGAGAATCCACCTCCCTATTTTCTTTCTGATTATTACTCATTTTTTTTTTTTTTTTCACCCATTACTAAATTTGATAATTTATTCGTAATCTTGATAGAGTTTTCTTTGGTAGCGTATTTTTGGAAAACGAAACGTTCCCATTAGACTAATCAATTTCAGACTTACGTTTCCTTTTTAAACTCATGTCTGGATTGGTTCAATTTCTATTTGAGTTCTTTGAATCTATGTCACATATGTCAATGGTCACTGTCACTTGTCAATAGTGTCATTGGCATACATTGTCAATTTAAATTTCTTTTCCACTTCCGCTTCAACATTCAGACAGATATGATGTAGTATCCCATATCTTTATCTTTAATAATCCCTAAACAGGATGAAAATTATTCAATTTTAAATATGTTTTATATTTTGTAACATTTTAATTTGGTCCATGGACATGATGTTTTTATATGGCTTCTTGTACACCTGACGAGTAAGTAACCTCACTTTTCATAACTTTCAAATTTCAAAAAAAAATTTCAATTTTATCATATTCATTTTCAATCTTTACTTACTTGCAGGTACGCACTGATGATGACTTAACAGCCGAAAGCGCTTTGCTACAATTTTTAAAATAAAAATATTTTGCACGAAATACAAAGTTTCTTCCTTCAAATAAATAGGGGTTTATTTCCAAAACTTACATTGCACAATGTATGACATGCCAACTAACATCATTAATCCATTCTTCTTAACCCAGGGGGGTCAGGGGAGGATGGATAGATGGACGCAGAAGTAGCGATCCTTTCTGCTCTCGGTGAAGAGAGCAGGAGGACGCCCTGCCAGGTCGAGCCTAGAGCCCCCGAGAGAGGACGCCGTTTCCCGACCGCGCTGATGGTAACGCAAAGCCGGACATTTCATAACATTGTGGTACTGTTTGGTGAGACACACGCCTCCTGCAAAGCTAATGCGTGTGGTTTATTGCATTCAATGTAGACAATGCTTGCAGTTAGTTTGTGAGGCTGGTTGTTTCAATGATAACCCCGGAAAAGGCTGAGGCAAAAAACCGGGTCAAGGTTCTTCGCGTTTTAGGTATTCCTTTCGTCTTGGTTCCCTACGGAACCGGTTTTTCTCTTCGCTCCTGGAAGATATCCAGCGCTTGATAGATGGGCTCATTATCGCACACCCTGAGCTTGGTAATATCCTTGGTAAGAGGACTTTTATCGATGTGGTATTTATAGAACTTGTATGACAAGTTACATATATATGTCGGAACTGAGTCGACACCTACAAGCTCCCTTAAAGTCTCCAATCGAAGGTATCTTCTACTGTTAGTAATAACACGGAGTACCTTATTTTGCATCCTGTCTAACCTCATAAGAGTGGTCATTTTCAGGCTGCAAAACACCGGACAAGTGTATGTCATCGCAGGTCTGATGATATGTTTGTAAATCAGGACTTTATTGTCCTGATTTAGTTTCGAGCCTCTGGCTATTAGAGGGTAGGTGCGCTTTAGCGCAGCTCCAGCTCTCTGAATAGCCAGGGTTAGATGCTTACTGAAGTTCAGACGCTTGTCCAGCTGTACCCCCAGGTATCTCGCAGTGTTCACATTCTCAACAGCTTCGCTATTGATCATCAACTTCCTATAAAGTTTTGAGTATGTATACTTCTTGGTGAAGTTGATGGTCTCTGACTTAACCGGATTAACCACGATCTTGTTCTCCGCTAAATAGGGTAGGGTACCTTCCTATCCAAGTGAACTTGGATCCTATACTGGGCAGCGACGCTTGAAAAACAATGGGCGAAGAAGAAAAGCCATTGAACTTTTTGATAAAAAATCTGCTTGCTTGGCATGAAAAATACTACATTCCTATCCATTTATTGTCGGAAAATAATGTCAAAAATAAAAAAGAAAATATTGGTTTTTCAAATTTTACTCAGCAAAGGACCCCGCACGGAATACATGGTATTTTGGTTTATTGCGGAATTCAATGAAACTCTGGTATGTTCTAGATCACGATCTATAGGTTACACTTCAAATGGACCATAATCAATCGTATGAGTAGTTACACAAACTGGAAATAAAGTTTTTTTTTGTTTTTTCTTTGGTGTGTTGGCATCGACTACTATGGTCATTAGCCACGTGTTCTGGATAGGCCTTGTTACTAACTCCATACGCCACCTTAGAAGCAGCATGATTATTCGTAGTCCCGTCAATCATGAAACGTGGGAAAGGTATTCTTCAATAACCCAGAATTAATTTCTAACGAAAAAAAGTCTGGTTCATTGGAGAATCGAACTCACGACCATTGGATCATGAGCCGAGCGCTTTGGCCACTGCGCTACCTCGGTCGCCAATAAAGTTCATTTATTACAAATTGAGAATATTTCTGGTTTATTCTCGTGATTTGGATGAAATATGTCATGCCTTCGGAAATGCACCACTTTTATAATCCAATAGTATTTAATTTACCGGGGTTGTCATAAACGTTCTCAAAAATATCCCATCTCGACGTTGTTTAATTTACTTATTAGAATTGAAATATTTTCCAGATAAATTTCGATATTTCCCTGAGTAATAATGATAGTTATGTGAAATAGCAATAGTATTTCATTAAAAATATGGTATTTTTACTATGTTGGGGTCATCAGGAAAGTACTTGAAAATATCCTATTTCGAAGTTATTTACTTACTTCATTCTTTCAATAGAAACGTTAAAGAACCCTATGTTTTCATCGTTTAACGTTGATATGTGAAAACCCTCAAGCGATAATACATGAAAAATCTTGAGCCAAACTTACATTTCTGAAATACGAGGGTACTTCAAAACATGTTTGTTGGTGACACTATATCTTTGGACTTTCTCTAAAAATTCGCATGTGGTGCAATTTTGATGGGTTTATTGTTACTATAGGTAATAGGAATATTTGAAGATAGGTTAAATAAAATATAATAAAACTGGATATAGGTGTTTGCTCAAAACGCGTGTGCTTTTGTCACATTTTTTGTAAATAAATATCGGTAAAAAATAGCGTGTGGGAATAAGATTTTTTCATGAAAAGTACCAAAAGTTCACTGTCAAAAATGTTAGGGCAATTTGAAATAAATAATGACAGCGTACGCAGCGCCCTCTAGATGTTACATGAAAAATAATACGAAATTATGATTTCCCAAGTCTGCATATACCGCCGTGCCCATATCCGCTCTCTCGCACTGAGGAAAATCGTACGTATTTAGGGAGTACAAGTGTGGTGACAAACTTGAACCCTGCGGGACACCTGCCTCGATCGGAAACTCAGCAACAACCTCTAGATCATGTAGCGGACGCTTAACACACTAGACTACGGAGCTCATTGTAGATGTAACTGGGAATGTTGGTTTTACAGGTGGAGAGAGAGGCGTGCAGTTTTTTTTTTTTTTGATTTGTAACACTGCAGAGACATTTAGAAAAAACATACTAATGGTGTACATTTGAAAAATGTATCGGAGAAAAGATGCATCATTGGGGATATGAGGATTGGGAAATGTGTCACAGAAAGATGGGCCATTGGGGAGTAAAATGGATCATTTGTCAATTGTTTATTTCGTTTACGTGCATTATAGGTAGATAAATGAGATGTTTTTTAACAGTTTAAATTTGCCAAAGTATCGCACCTAGAATAGCTTGGTACAAGGCGGTATTCTCGTAACACTTCAGACTTGGAATAAAAATACCGCACTTCGAATAGCATTGCACAAGTTCGGTATTCTCGTGCTGCGAATAGGTCACATTTGACAAAATACCGCACCTTGAATAGCTTGTTACAAGTGCGGTATTCTCGTAAATTCAAGGAATTCGAAGTAAGATATTCGTATACCAAGTTTTGTTCAAACATTTCTTAGAGAGGAGGGGCTCGTTGAAACTGCTTCCTTGAAAGTATAGTAACCTAAAATCCTACCTATATGAAATAATTAGTAATATAATGACGTCTGAAGAGTGCAGACATAAGCTTGAGGAATTTTGTAGACGTGTGCGAGAATTGAAAAAAGAACTTCAAATTTACGAGGATACGAAGAGCACCTTGAGTCTACTGAACAATTTAACTATTTGGGATAAGGTATTTGAACGTAATATACCACAAACAAGGTATCATTTGCGAAGATCAAAATGCCGTTGTTGACAACCCACTTTATTCTTCTGACTGCAATAATCAATAATGTCCTTGAACCAAATGGGGTGAAATATATGAAAATATGTTTTGACACTGGAGAGTTGAAGGAATGTAATCGAACCGAGTGGCAGATGATGCGATTCGCTAAAGTGAATGAAGGAAAACTACCGTTATTTGACGCAGATTTTCCGAAAAATTAAACTCTCAGATATAAAGTAAAGCTCATATTTCATACTGAAAATTGGGAAAAAATTGCAGAAAACGCGAAAAGTCACGCAGAATCTGTGATACAAGCGGAAAATGAACTATATAAAATTTTCTTCATAGTGCGCATCATTTTAACAGTATTATTGAAACATATTTTTTGATGACAGGTATATATGGAATATTTGCTCCAAATAGAAAAAATTGAAATATATTCTTTTAAAATGTGTGTTATGAATGCTTAACTAACATTCGTTCAAAGTCAGTTGATAAGAGCGATAATCAACAATAATGTTGACCTCGGGGCCACGAACGTCTGGTATCGGAGGTTCGAGAAAAACATATTTTGCCAACGAAACAACCTAATTAAAATACTGATTAGCATTAAATCGCAATAACAGCTCGTTATCACGAAACCAAAACATGTTATTGAAGTAGCACATTATGAGGCAATCACGAAAGCCGCTCATGTTGTGGAAGAGATAATCAACAGATTTCGTTCCACTTAAATACCGCTCGGCACGTAGACGAACCAATTCATTTACGATAGTGCTAGCAGCAGCAGTAATAAACTTTAAAATTTTCAGTGGTAGTGCACCGACTTCGTCTGAAAAGTAAGTGTTTTTAATTATTTCTTTTTTTCTATTGTTTAAACTTTCCTTATTTTTTTTCTTCGAGTGTTTTGAAATTTCATTGTAAACGATGGTTATTGTCAACCGACGTTTTTACCTACAAATGTCCTTGTAACCAAATAGCAGAATTGGGTTTCGATTCCTCCATTGAAATTTCCAATTCAAAGCGCTTCAACAACAGATTTTTTTTTACGAAATACCACACCTTGAATAGCCTGTTACAAGTGCGGTATTTTCAACAATAGATTTTGTTTTTACAAAATACCACACCTTGAATAGCTCGCTACAAGTTCGGTATTTTCAACAACTGAATTTTTTTAGCAAAATACCGCACCTTGAATAGCTTGTTACAAGTGCGGTATTCTTTTTTTATTCCTTTGCTTTTTCAATTCGAAGCGTTTTAACAAAAGGTTATTAAGAATGTTTTTTATTTTTGGGTGTTTTGAAAGTTCATTGTAATTTCGAATTCAAAGTCAACAATATGATTTGTACTCGTTTTTCAAATTAAAAAAATGTTGCTCTAAATTTTTGGGTATTTTCGAATATAACAAAAACTTTTTATTGATTTTTCTCTTCAGATGGATCTTAAGAAAATCAATCAATCGTCTCTGGTGGAAAAGAAACCAATCATTAAGTTTGCTGATCTTCCAGTGGGGGCACCACAATCAATCAACCTAGCAAAAATCGTTAAGCAAAAATCGTTAAAAGTCGCTTTGGAGACGTTATACTTCTGGACTTAGTGGAGAAGGTAACATTCCTGCCGCAGCGAGTAACAGAGGAGTATCGTCTCCATCTGGCAGAATTTTCATCAGGAAAATATTCAGTAATTTTCCGAGGAGTAATTGACATAGGCAAGACGAATCCAGCTATATCATTCGAAATTATTCAAAATGAATCCATATACATATAGGAGAGAAATAGAGAGAGGGTAAATAGTTCTTTTTTGTTTACTGATTTTCAAAATGATTGATATCGCAAAAAAATCTGACAACTTACTGGCATTCATTAAAAAGAATAAAAGAATTTTATTCGATAATTTCACTAGTAGAGATGAGGAAGTTTGGCTAAATCGTTTGAGAAAATATATAAGATTATGTAATAAAGAAATCAGAAAAAATAATTTGCCCATTGGTGTGTGTCAAACAAACATTGGTCATTTTGAACATTTTCAAAAAATCATTCTAAATAAGCATCGTGGTGGGGACCTTTTACCAAAATTGAGAGAGACTTAAATGGGAAGATGTTGTTTCATGTTTTTCAGGTAGAATCAGAACCGGTATCATTTTAAATTTGGTTCATAAGGACTTGGAGCAATTTTTCGCTGATGCTTTCATTTTGTTTAAAAATAAAATTAAGAAAATATTGTTAAAATTTCCGATAATCAAAGCGAATGTTAAATTTTGTGGAGAATTTATTAAAAAATCAAATGACGGTGAAATTTTATTTAAAATTTAAAATATTTCAATAGTAAAAATGTCATAGATGTATCGACAGATTTACAACGTTGGTTTTGCGATAATGTGCGTGATAAAATTTTCACCAAATTGGGGGATTTTCAAGAACTTGATTCGGGGTGGGGTTTGCATGAAATCATCTCAATGGAGGTAAATATAAACAAATTGGAGATGGGTAACGGATCCTCCTTCATTAGACTACCAGATTTTTAAGAAGCGAGCATGCATAAATGTGAAGAATACTGACTCGGCATGTTTTTATTGGAGCGTAGTAAGCGCTCTGTATCCTGCAAAAAAAATTCAGAAATAACTGGTCATATCCATTTTACAGCACAGTCCTACAAACAGAGGATCGTGAAACGACTATGTCTCTACACCAAATTTCAAAATTCGAAAAAGCTAATTATATTTCTGTGAACGTTTACACATTGGAACTAAACAAAGTTAAAGAAAAAACATTTTGCATGGTGGTACCAGCACGATTAACTAATAATAAACGGTAACGTCATGTCAATTTATTATCGATTCAAAATAAATATTTTCCGAAATTAAATGATTATGAAGCTCCTCCTGATGATCATTATGATTCTGATATCAGATATCATTATTGTTGGATTAAAGATGTCTAGATTATTAGCAACCCAAGCGAATAAACATATCAGAAAAAATATTTTCGTGATAGGTGTATCAATTATTTTCAATGTGAACAGAAATTGAAGGATCACGAGGTACTTTATTCCCAAATGAATCAGTGCAAAATTTTATTTCCAAAATATAATCATATAGAATTCAAAAATTTTACTTACAAACGACTCCATTCGTCATTTATGCGGACTTTAAATGTCAACTTGAAAATATTAATGATATGGTATTATCCAAAACAAACAAGTACCAAAAACATGTGGCTTATAGTGCTGGCTATTATGTAAAATGTTATTTCGATGGTTCGTTATCGTTTTTCAATTGCCATCGAGGTAGTGATTGCATGGATTGGTTTGCGAATAAAATGTCGAGGATAGCTGTTAACATTCAATCAAAAATTAAAACAATCGTACCGATGATTGAAAAACCAAACGCATGTAGGGCAACTATTTGTCACATTTGTGAAAAATCTTTTTCCGCTAATGACATCATCGTTCGTGACCACGACCAGTTTACCGGAGAATTCCGAGGTTTTTCGCACCAAGCATGCAATCTCAATTTCCGAAAATTGTTCGTAGTGCCCATCGTTTTCCATAATCTCTCAGGTTACGACAGTCATTTCATGATAGGCCATTTGAGTAGGAAGGGACGCATGAGCATACTTTCAACTAACAAGGAAAAATATATTTCATTCACACTGTACGATGAAGATACAGATATAAAATTTCGATTTATTGACTCTTTTCGTTTCATGGGTACATCTTTGGATGAATTACCTTCCATCTTGGATTGCGAAGATTTGAAAATATTGAAAATAGAATTCATTCATTTAAATGATGAAAAATTCGCGCTTTTAACCAAGAAGAACTTACGATCACATTGATTGTCTGGAAAAATTAAATGAAACATCATTACCCCCAAAAGAATGTTTCTAAAATAAATTGAACGATGCACACATTACCGACGAGAAGTATGCTCATTCTCAAAATGTTTGGGAAAATTTCAAAATTTCAGATATGGGGTCAAATTAAGACCTTTATTTGAAAACAGATGTATTGTTGCTGGCCGATGTATTTGAAAATTTTCGAAAAAAATGTCTAGCAACCCATGGGTTAGACCCAGCATGGTATTATACCATGCCAGGATACATGTGGGATGCTATGCTGAAGTATACCTGATTGTCTGGAAAAATTAAATGAAACATCATTACTCCCAAAAGAATGTTTCTAAAATAAATTGAACGATGCACACATTACCGACGAGAAGTATGCTCATTCTCAAAATGTTTGGGAAAATTTCAAAATTTCAGACATGGGGTCAAATTGAGACCTTTATTTGAAAACAGATGTATTGTTGCTGGCCGATGTATTTGAAAATTTTCGAAAAAAATGTCTAGCAACCCATGGGTTAGACCCAGCATGGTATTATACCATGCCAGGATACACATGGGATGCTATGCTGAAGTATACCAAATGTAATCTAGAATTATTAAATAATGTTGATAAAATCGTGTTTATTGAAAATGCAATACGTGGTGGAATTTCGGTTTGTAGTAGTAGACACTCGGAGGCCAACAAGTACATGTCTGAATATGATCCTGAAAAACAAAATATCTTATGTATTTGGATGTTAACAATTTGTATGGGTTTGCTATGTCTGAATGTTTACCTTATGGTGCATTTTATATCCTGCAAGTAGACAGAGTATCCTCACGACTTACATGACCAACATAAAGACTTTCCGTTTGCTGCTGAGCAACTCTTCAGAACAAAAAGAAATATACTTTACATTACAGAAACTCAAAACAGTGTTTGGCAAACGGTTTGAAAGTAACAAAAATTCACAAAATTTTGAAATTCAAACAACCTGCATGGCTGCGACCCTATATTGAGTTGAATACACAACTAAGGACTGTAGCCACAAATGAATACTTTCGAGAAAAATCTTTATAAATTAGCCAATAACGCAATTTTCGGGAAAACAATGGAAAACATAAGGAAACATAGGGTGATAAAACTTGTGAGAAAGTGGGAGGGTCGTTACGGCCCCAAAAATTTGATAAGTAGTCCTCAATTTCGCAGTCGTACAATTTCTGAGAAAAACTTGATGGCTATCGAATTACAAAAAAGCGAATTAATTTTTGATAAACCTCTGTATGTAGGAATGACTATTTTGGATTTATCAAAATTATGTATGTACAATTTTTGTTATGGGTATATGATCTCAAAAATGACCATTGAAAAATGTAAATTATTATATATGGATACTGACAGCTTTTTTTACGAACTAAAATGCGATGATGCATATGAAGAAGTAATGAAGGCCGATCTCTCCAAATTTGATACGATTATGCTCCAGACAATGAATATAAGATGCCACAGGTTAATAAAAAAAATTGGGTCTAATGAAGGATGAAGCGAATGGAAAAATAATGACATATTTTGTTCGTTTACGTTCAAAAATGTATGCGTATAAGGTGCAGGGGATAAAGTTGTAAAAAAATCCAAGGAAGTGAAATATAATGTGGTAAAAAACAAAATTGTTTTTGAAGATTATTTGGATTGTTTAAAGAATTTCAAGGAAAAAACGACAACCCAACGTTGTATTCGGTCATATGCTCACAAAGTTTTTAGTATTGAACAAGCAAAAATAGCTCTAAGTCCACATGATGATAAGCGTTATTTAATTCCCGGTTCTTTTGATACATTACCGTGGGGACATTATACTCTGGAAAAGTAATTGTTTTTTTATAAATTTGTAGATGGAATCATTACGCCAGCTGTGCATAAAAACGATTTGCGAAAAAGTATCTTGTGCAGCTGATTTTCTCCATGAATCACCGTTACCTTGCATATTAACAGAAGAAATTATAAAAAAATGCGCAAATTACAGGTGGCTATATATGAAGGAAAAGGCTGAAAATGACCAAGTTCATTCTGAGCAAGGCATTGAATTTGTTCATGGCCATAAGAGTATAGTACCTTCTTTAAAAAGTAAAATATTAACCAAAAACGATTGGGATCATGTTTTTGAAGACGAAGATCACTAATGCGTATGGGAAAATTACTACAGGATCGATAAATTTCGTTTGTGTGTTTGTAAATCATGTTTTGATTCAATCAAACTTTTTCATAGATTGAGACAAAAAAAATTTGATAGTTATCAATGATCATTATCATGATGTTTATCCAAGTGAAGATATCATTGGAAATTTATATCAAAACATGTATTTTTGGTGCTACAGTTGTTTTTCTGAAGTGCTATTCCAAAATCAAAGATCATGATTCTTGCAGGTCCCTTCACTCACCTCCTAGAAAACAACGTTTCAGAGGGAATTATGAAGATGATAGTGATATTGATCATTTTGATGAATATTAACAAAAAAATGTATTTCCTTCCATAACTGTGTACATTTCTTTCACAGATATGTTCGATAACAACACCTATAACTTCTCAGATGAAGAGTCTGATGTAGATATCTCCGAGTATGAGGAGAGAGTATATACGGAGGCACCATTATTGGTGTGGAGGAATGGGAAATGGGAAACAATCCTAGTGCCCATTCCACTCCAAACTCAATGTCCAACACCACCTCCTTCCCCTCCTCCTTTACCTCCTACCCTTCCTCCTTCATCCTCCAACCCCTTTCCAACTTACTTTTTAATCAAAATAAATTATTATGTTTTCTCTTTTTCTCTACCCCCCTGGACAATGACAATAGAAAGAAAATGTATTTCCTCCCACAATTGTATATGTTTTTTATATAATAAATGATTATGTGTAAATGACAATAAAAAAACAATGTATTTCCTCTCTCCCACAATTGTATATATTTTGTATACAATAAATGATTATGTGTAAACCTGTTTTGTTTTCTTTATTCATAAATAAAACAAAGGAAAATTAATTTTTCATCTTTTTCCAAATCTTTGAACAAATCATTTTCAAAATAAATTATATATTCTCTAAGAGCATGCAAATATAAACTAGAGTCTGATAGTAAAATTTCAAAACAAATATTCATACTCATCGGGATATTCAATTGCTGCTTTGAAGAAATTCGTTAAGTTTGTAGAATTTCGATGAGGGTACTCCATTCTATGCGTCGATAAGAATATGTTTGCTTCAAAGTGATGCATGGGCTGGACTTAGCCCACAACGAATTTCGTAAGTATCTATGGGATGAGACATCAGTAGAAGGTGGTGTTGTTCTTCACGTGCAGCCAATTCATACCTTTGGAGCGCTCGGTCAAGTTCATCATTTCGGCTTTCGAGGGTGAGCGAATAGTAATCAGTGTCATCACTCATGTCAATTTCAAACGCAGTAGAATCTTCGCTGCTACCATAACCACTATCACGGTCGGTGTATTTCATTCCGTCTTTGGATTCTACTGATAAATACAATTAACTTTTACCATTTATCGAATATCGATTGTTTTGTAGTTATTTTTCTACCAAAATGGGTTCAATTCGAATTCAAATAACTTGTTACCAGAAAATATTGAGTAATTCTAGTTACATCTATGAATGATTTAACGTATTTTATACATGGTGTCTGAAAAATATTTTCTTTTATAATCATGCATTTAATATTTTTTATGTCATACTAGTTCATTATTGTTTTTATTGCTTAGTTACCAACTATCTAATGTCGTACTTTATGGCCCGCGCGGGCATAAAGAGAAATAATTTTTTGTTTAACTTATTTTTCGTATTCCATTTCGTAAGCTTCTTTAGACTTTTTTGGCAACAGATTTTCAGTTGCTTTCTTTGCTTTTTCAATAATTTCGTCAAAATCTTCGTTCATTTTGACTTTGACACATATAAAAATTATTGTGATTTTATGACATCTACGTTTGTCAACATTCACCTAGCAACGATAGTGTCTACTATGATATAATGGCAATGTTATTAATTCAAACCGGATTTTTTAAAATACTGATTTGTATTGAGATTGGATTGCAATAATGAACTAGTATGACATAAAAGTTTGTATGTACCGCGGGCATAAACAGATGTGTATACCCTCGGGCGACTTACAAACCAGAGGCCCTCGGGTTCGTAAAACGTCGCCCTCAGGACATAAACATCTATGTATACCCTTGGTACATAAATAACTATTTTCATATTCTCCATATCGAACTGCGGAGCATACCTAAATCCACAACGGCTCTTCGTACCAACACATGAGGGTAGGCGTAGGAATACCCCAAGACGTTAATTTCATTCACTTCGTCGCCGGTTAATAACTGGCGACATAACAGTTATCGGCCTAATTTGATTTCTTGGCGCTTCAACTTTAACAAACAGCACAATTCCGTTCAATACTTTGGAAGATTTTTCTATGAAGTAAATTGTAGTAAAAGATTAAGTTCATTGAATATCCTGCATGTTCTTAAAACAATTCTTTCCGTGAATATAAAACAAATTCATAATAACTGCATTTGAATATGCATTGTAATCTTTTTAAATGCTTTCTCCTGACAGAAACACCATGAAAATGACTGCTTGACAAACTAAAAGTTTATTTTGCTGTTTTCTGGTCACGGCATACTACAGATCATTTGAATAGGGAAATATTACCTATTTGGATTCGTTATGTGGGAATTGAAAATTATAAATTATAAAATTATTGGTTTTTTATTCTATTTCATTACACAACTAGTTGGTTACTGAATATTACACAACTCATTTTCGCTTGTCTCTAATAATTTTATCTTTGAAAATATTCAAAACAGGATTTGCTGCGTCATATCGAACTTTAGATTTTTGTGGTATTAATAATTCATTTTATGCTTTATTTGCCGATTCTTCTGTATCAGACGCTATTTCGTCGGAAAACTACTCATTTTTGACATAAGTCTAACACGTTTGATATTGCTTATTAAATATTCATTCTGACAAGTGCCAATGCCACTGTCCCATACCAAGAGAAAACTATTGTATTATATTCATGAAATGACATCATTAGATAAAATTTTGTACGAAATACGTTATGAAAAGATTTATTTGTTCGACTCGCGTAATTTGCAAAACTCACTCACTTCGTTCGCTCGATTTGCCAAATATTACACTCATCGAACAATATCGGTCTTTTCATAACTGATTACGTAAATAACTATTGCGACACTGTCCAGTCTAGTTCCGTTAATGAATTGAATTCATTTGCTAGTCGTAACATGGCCACAAGCGGAGGTCTGGTAGTGAACATGAGAGGAATATTGAACATAGGAAAAGATCGAGTTCTTCTTGGGGGTACGTTGAACCTTACTAGTGATAAAATTTCCGATGAGTTAATTTTGTTGTTGACCAACTTATGCAAAAAAGTTAACACTGAGACAGTTCGTCTATTTTCTAACGATAGTATTTTAAATTCATTTCTCAGTTGGTGTGTTCGTACAAGTTTATAGTCAGATCGTTTATTATATTTCTTGAAGTAAATGAATCTCAGAAATTTGTTTTGTATTTTTTCCAACTGACCTAATTTCGTGTGGTATTCAGTAAACCATATTTGTGTACCAAACTCTAATTTCGGTCGAATTATACTGTAGTAAAGAATTTTAAGAGAATATATTTGTGAAGCTTGTAGACTGTCGAATTATGAATCCCAGCAACCGGTTGGCCGATTTTCGTATATTTATAAAGTGGTGTGAAAAAGAAAAGTTGTTATTATAGGTAATACCTAAATCATTCACTACATTACAGCGCGTCAGGACCTCATCTCTAATCATATATTCGAATAAAATGGAGTCATTTATTCTAGAAATAGTCAGTGTGAAACATTTTTTAACATTAAAGTATAATTTATTAATCAAACTCCATTCATATACTCTATTGATATCTTTTTGAAGCATAATACAATCACGTACTGTATGTATTTGTTTGAATATTTTCAATTCGTCCGCAAATAATATATTATATATATATATGGTAAAGCACTGGTTAAAGTCTTACCTAAAAAGTCGTTTCCTAGTGAGTTTAAACACCTAAGAGGAATAAGCATCCTACCAACCTTGTCAAAGGTTCTGGAGAGAGCTGTTGACGCACAACTCAGGATACATTTGACAAGGCACTCATTGCTCCCTGCTGTACAGTCTGGTTTTCGTTAAGGTTATAGCTGTAGTACCGCTCTACTGAATGTTGTAGATGACATTTTCAGGGCCAATGATCCAGGACGATGTACAGCATTAATTCTCCTAGATTTCAGTAGGGCATTCGATACAATCAATCACGATTTATTATTAAAAATATTGCACTACATTGGGGTGTATTGACGACGACAATTCTCAATTCTTAAAACTCAGGTCTGGTGTTCCCCAGCGATCCTTCCTGGGACCACTTCTGTTCAGTATATGTACATCTGGCATCATCGAGTCACTTGAAAACTGTTCAGTCCACCTATACACAGATGATACACAACTGTATTACAATTTTTTTTCAGCTGAAAAGGAGAATGCATGTGCAACTGTAAATGAAGGTGTCAACTCATTTGTAAAATTAGCTACTGATCACTGTCTCCAAATAAACGCCTCTAAGTCCAATGTAATTATTTTTGGGCCCAAAAAACTTTGTTCGGACTTTCGAAGTGAATGATGAGTCACTTCCACTAGTCAATGAACCAAAGAGTCTTGGTATTCTCATTGATGCGAATCTGAGATTTGAAAAACAAATTAACGGACTTTTGAAACGGGCTTACTCCACCCTCAAAATGATCTACAGTAATAGAAAATGTCTTACACTCACTGTGAAAAAAACTCTTCGTGGAACATTGATCTTATCACTTTTCAACTACGGAGATGTTCTTTATGGTCCAAGTTCAACCAGCCAGTACGCAAAGAAAATTCAAAATCTACAGAACTCATGCCTGAGGCTGACCTATGGGATCCGAAGACATCAGAGAATTTCTTACAAACTTCATGACGCTGGCTGGTTGAATATGGCTAGTAGAAGATATCTCCATAGCGCAAATCTATTCCATAAAATAATCATTTGCAAAACTCCATCTTATCTCCACAGAAAAATTACTTTTCGGTCTGATGTACACAATCTAAACGTGAGGTTCAAACGAGCTTTGACACCGCCTGCCTTCAGAACTGAAACCTTCAAACGTTCGTTCTTATATAAAATTTCAAAAATCTACAACGAAATTCCCCGTAATATGAAAAATGAAAATAGCTCACGTTTCAAAATCCAATTCAGATCTTATCTCCTACGAAATCAATTCATAAATGATGCTTGTTTCTTCGTTTTCCCTGTATGATTGACACGATCTACCATTTACTTTATGTATTTTCAATTACTTATTATTATTTGATTCCTAATATATTTATATTTGGAATAGCAACACAACCTTCGATATGATGGTCTGCTCCTTTTGATGCTCAAATCAGAACATTCCAATAAATTCAACTCAAAGAGAGTTAATAGATACATTCCATCACGTCCAATAACGGATAAACTCGCACCAGTATCCAGGAGAGCAACTATCGACCTGCCAAAAATCTGTACAGAGACATACGGACGAACGTCATTGTCCGCAAAAACAGCGCTGGTTTCGGCTTCAAGAACTACACTAGTTTTTCTTGAAGCGGGTAAACCACCAAATTCAAAAAATTCCCGACTTTTTCCAGTCAACTCTTCCACTCTACAAAAGATGTTTTCCGGACCCGTAAAGAGTCATGAAAGCAGTTACGAGGGTCCAGTACCCGAACTCCACCAATCAGTTTTTTTTTGCAACGCGGACAGTTGGGACGAATAACATCTTTCATATCACATCCATAACACACTAGTTTCCGACTTTGTACCTGCTTTTTACAGTTCCTTTTCAAATGACCAACCTCTTGGCAGTTCCAGCATTGTACAGCCGATACCTGCCTAGTAAACTGGTGATTTACCTCAGGGGGCAACGCCTCTCTACTTGAACCATTTCTGCCACAAGTACAGCTTCGACAACACTTTAACGTTGGACCAGGCTCTTCTAATATTCTGCAAATATCGACTTAACGACTCAGCAATGTTATACCCTGAAATGATAACTAGGCAGAACGCGCGAAATAAGAACTCTGAGCTTTTTTTCCTCAGAAAGCTTTTCTGACAAACAGTTGAAAAGATTCTCCATAATGGAAATATAAATAACAACTGGCTCGTCCTCATGTTGGTTACGCCGCTCTATCTGTTTCCATAACTCATCATCATAATCTTTTGAAAGAAAATCATTTTCAAGAGCTGCGACTAGTGTTTCCCAGAAATCGAAGCGAGATTGCCTATATTGGGCCCTAAACCACTCTAAGGCTACATCTTCGAAAAGGTTAGACGCTGTTTCATACAGTCTGGATACTCTTAACTCTTCAACCCTATTCAAAAATGAATTCAAAGACCCACTATTCGGCTTACCATTAAACTTGACTGACTATTTGAACACAGGAACTGACCTATCATCCTCTGAAGGACGTGAAGTAGGACCAGCATTATTCACCTGTACTCCTATTTTATACCTTCTATAATATCATCGTCCTCCAAAGCTGCAGCCGCAATAATATTATCACCCCTATAATTTGAAATATCATCATTGACGTCGTCTGGCAACCTCAACAACCTACCAAGAATGTGATTTATTTAGTTAGTGACCTCAATATTTGCTCCATCAAAATCATTAACCACGCTTCTAATATAACGTACACTCTCATCAATATCTGTTTTTTCATTGGCAAATTCAAGGTTTGGGGCATGCCTAATCCCTGGACGCGATTCCCTTCGCAAAAATGTTCTTTTCATATTCGCTTCAGCTCTATCAGCAGCTATACCATGGATTTTTAATTCATAATTCAGTTCGCTCATTCGTAAATGGTGGGGTCTATATCATAACTGGACGCCATATTCATTGATAAAAAAATAAACCCCAATAAAGGTAAATAAAAATAAAGTACCGAATCCGAAACTCGAAACACCGTTCACCCTATATACTATCAAAGTATTGGACATACCTTCTATCGAGTATCCGTCCGTAGATAATGTTACAAAAGTTACAAAATATAAAGTGTAATATTTAATGTAAATAATTTTTTTTTTCAAAATTGTATAACATTCCTAAAACGATGAATTAGAGTAATTAGGGCCATGTAAATACAGGGTTCCAAGTTCCCACAGACCTGGAAAACCTGGAAAAGTCTGGGAATTCAAAAATTGTTCAAAAAGTCATGGAAAATTTAGGGAATTTTGCGGTTTTCAGCAAAAGTGAGGAAATTCAACGACTGTTCTGGAAAATGAAACCGCAACATAAAATTCTACATCAGTTGATTCCAGTTGAACATTAATCTAGGCCTGTCTTATTGTCTTTCTATATGAATTTTAAATTTCGAGTACCAATACTGTCTAGTGTCTACTTGAATATAATTGGCGAAAAGGTTCAAATGATGTTCACTTCTACCTTCTTTCTTGAGTTTTCGGTTCCACTAGCGAAAAGTAACACCTGGTGTTTACCTGGGTTTTGGTCTCACGGATTCACAGCCAATTTTCTCTATCCGCCTGGGCTCAGATACTTTTGGTTTACGATTGTCGGAAATGTTCACGTGGTGACGAGTTCCAAATTTCGCGTCGACGTACAATTAAAGATATCGAATTAAAAAAAAAAATGGTAGTAGTTATAGTACTCAATATGAAACCACCAACTTGAACCACAGTTTATCAGAATCGGAAAAAAAATCACTGACTAGCGGCAAGAACCACGAAACGCATTTGCAACTGGGTCTTTTTGTAAGAACGTTGCACAAATATCTGTCAGATAATGGAAATATTTGACTTGTGCAAAAAATAGGTTCGGTATTACCTGAATGCCTGTGAGACTAGGTAACAGTTCTAGGGCCTACCTCAACGGGTTGCATAATCATGATACACAACGGGTGAAGATGGTTCTGTTATTCTGTTGTTCGGTACTATCTGAATAACTGCGGGACTAGGTAACACCGATTGATGACGGCACATTAAACTTGTGACGACTTTCGGAGGATGATGTGGAGGTTGTACTAGGCAGGTAATCTTGCGCCGGCACGAAATGGCCTCAGAAGTCACATGAGGTCATTACACAAAAAATATGTCAATTTGATAACTGCCTTGAGACACTATTCAAAGTCGTTTCTGGAACTTTGTCACTTCACCTTTTCGTCAGTCAGTCCCCTCTAGCGGAAATCGACTCTCTTATTTTTTATGGTTCGCGATAGAACCAAGCTTGACCGCGCCAATAGTACCCATATTTGAATTTGAAATATTCGATATTGAAATGTTTCGGTCATAAATTACCTTCTACATCCCAAGTCAGGTTAATTCATTTTTTAGGCAGTTTCACAATAATCATCTAGAATGTATATCCATGTAAATAATTGTTAATTTTTTAATGGGATGTGAGGGCAGTAAAATACGGAATTATTTATCTTGTGCCAGCGAATGGGTGTGAGTATTGTTATTCGCATAGCCATCAGAGGAAATTGAAATAGTTATCCCGCTATACGGGGTTTTTCAAAAATTGATTGTTACAACAGAGGTTGAAAAGTCTTCGAAATTTATAGTTATAGCCTGGTTATTTACTTTGTTTTGAATAATTTGTTTTTGTTTGACTTGGGGTGGCTGAGTTACCTGACCGGATGGGATGTTGCCATTGTCTACCTGTCTAATTAATGACTTGATTGCCCCGACCTACCTACTCAATTGTGTTATTTGATGGTTTTATTTTCGTGGTTTAGATTCAGAGATTCCTCTTTTCTATTGAAATTATTTTTATGTTTGTGTATTTCTGTGGCCTCTCTATTAGTGCGGGCATGGTAGTGACTTGTGGTTGAGAGCACTTCAGTATTTTGGAACTGGATATCATGGGTACCTTCTCCGCAGGCATGCAATGCCACGACAGATTTTTCTGTCTGGGCTAGTCTACATTGCCTGTGATGTTCAGAGAGCATGGTTTTTACGCTCCGGAGAGTGGTGCCGATGTATACAAACCCACACGAGCACGGTATTCAGTATACACTGGGAGTAGCGAGGTGGTCTCGTGGATCTTTCGCTGAATGGAGCAAAGAACCAATCTGTCTGGTCGGTTTGTAAATCTCTTTGACGTCGTGTTTTGCCAGTATACTTTTCCAATCCGATCGGTGACTCTTTTGATATAAGGTAGAAAAGCTCTGCTGGATGGTGTTGACGGGTTGTTAACGTCATCTCGATGCAACCTAGGATTACTAGCCCTAGCAATTTCTTGTCGGGTGTAAACATTGGCTTGCAGTGCGTTATTGAAATGTCGTAGCTCCGATTTCAGATGTGCCGGCTGACAGATGCGTTGCGCTCTGGTGTAGAGAGTTTTTAAAACTGCCCGTTTTTGCCCTGGTTGATAATTTGAGTCTCTGTGCAGATATCTGTCTTTGTGTGTAGGTTTTCTGTACACTTTGTGGCCGAAAGTCCCATTTGACTTTCTGATGACATCCAGAAAAGGCAGTTGTCTATCTCTTTTTTCTTCCACGGTGAGCTCAATCTTATGGTGTCGGCTGTTGCGGTAGTGAAAACACCCTTCTAGCGCTAACCTCCCATGTGGCGGCCACATGACAAATGAGTCATCCACATAGCGAAACCATACAGACGGTCGATTTGGCGCCGAATCCAGAGTTTGCCGTTCAAACTTCTCCATATACAGATTCGCCACTACGGGGCTGAGATAAATATTATCAGGTAAAATGAATATATATTTTACATGTGGAATATTAAATATTGCACATGTGGAAAATTTAATTATTTTAAAACTTTCATAAAATTAATAAATGTTAAATAATGTTAGTATTGTGTTAAAATAGGTTTTTCCGTACCTGATGTAGTATCGAATGAGCTTTCTGTGTACGCGAACACAATGTTCTTTTGAACACAAATTACATTCTGACCATAGGGTATTATTGCCTTTAGAACGATCAATTAAAGAAAATATTTCGAAATAATATCTTAGTAAACACCTTGATAAACTAAAAATGGCAACGTGAACACACGCATAAAACCACTATAAGCTGTAGAAATTGAACATCGAGAGATCGTAAACGGAGAGCCAAAAACAGGTGACAGTTGTTACAAAAAGTCTTTTTTTTACTCTAATAATAAAACTTTTTCCTATATGCTGCAGACTTTATGGCCTACACTGTATATATGAACTCTGCTAACTATACTAGATGATACATTTATTGCATTTAATTCTATTTTATTTTATGTAACTTACTTTTGGCTTTTTCAACGTGAATGATAAAAACGTGACAATAAAACATTTCTTATTCTAATATCCTCTTCAGGTGATTATATAGGTTCGATGGTCTGAACAAAGTTAGACATGGGACAAAATCTATTAGGAAACTACATCAACAGGTATCTTTGCAATATTCTTCATAAGGATACTATAGCATATATCATTCTCACTAACTAAGTTGCTATTGTGCGGTAGTTTCTGTTAAGAAACCGAGCAGGGAAATAGGCTTCCATGACTGATCCTTCAATTACAAATTCCACAGCAAAATTTCTCCGTCGAAATGTCCTCAGACTTCGACCCTGGGAAGGGTGCAAAAATTACTTCTCGAAAATGAATCCGAATTATCGCATATGTTCGTATAAACCCACAACTATCATATAATACATATTTATAAGCAAAAACCTGTAAAATACCTCAGATCTGTGTTTATGTCCATTGCCTGATATAGTTGGAAATAACTGCATATGATATTGTTATTTAAGAGGAGCAGTATGTTTCTCAATTATTTTTTTCTTACTAAATCTATTATCATGTTCCTTAATAATTGTTTTTTACCAGTCATTGATTCTCTTAAACGTTTTCAATCATATTTTATTTTCGTAGGTTCTCTTGGTGGTGTCAAACAAGAACAAGAATATATGCAAGTTCGAGACCGTATTCATCGCAGCATCAATGAAAGTACAAATTTTCGAGTTGTCATGTGGTCATTCTTCGAAGCTCTCATTCTTGTAGCAATGACAGGAGGCCAGGTTTATTACCTCAAACGATTTTTTGAAGTACGAAGGGTTGTGTAATTGAAAAGTTTCAATGGGTTCACGTTATGTTATTTCACCACCAAATATTTTCTTTTAGGGGTAGTTTTATACTTTCCGAGTGATTAAAATTTTCAATGAGAACAATAACTATAAACATCATTAAATCTTTATTTTTTGCTGTGTCATTGTTTTTCTCAAAATAACTTTAGAACTTAGGAAAATGTCAATTGAATTTGTTAAATGTTAATCACCTTGGTCTTTTCTTCATTGATTGTCCAATTAAATATCATTTGTACTATTTATTTTTTAAATAAATTTCAATCGTAATTTGGATTTTTCTTAAATGTAATATAATTCTTTCAAAAACTTCTTAGTTGAAAACTGAGATCTATTTTCCCATTTACAATACTTAATTTGGATCCACTACCTCCCGACCCACCCATATTATCCAATAGGCTGATATAGACTACTTTCCTAGTTTAGAGGCGCCAAACTGATGTCAGCCTAGTGCGCTGAAATGTCTTCATCAAGGCACAGTATATCGCTGTACACTAACAGGTCCGGCGCAAGTGGCTACAAATATATCCAAATGCTCCGGTTTTTAAACAGTAAATACTAAATACACTAGTGTAAGGCCCACACAGCAATTACGTACAAGAGAAATCGCAGCAATTACGTACAAGAGAAATCACAGCAACTATCAAAGAAGCTTCACGCTACAAACTAAAAATCTTCAACAAGCTGGTTCCGGTCACCATCGGCGTGCAGCCAAGAGGACTTAAATCACAACATTACTTCTCCAAACAGCATAGCACAGCCAAACTTCCCAAGAAATTATTCAGAATTTCAGTTACCTATACATTTGCTATACGTTTCCCTTAGGGTGCCCTCATAAAACACAGACCAACAACTATTGCACCAAGTGAACCACTGAAACTGAAACAGACTTGACCTAAAAAATTAGTAAAGTTGCGAAAAGCGATTTTTTTTATAACTAAAAAACTACAGTTCCGATCGAAAAAAGTTAAATTAGGAAATTGTAGGTATTAAAAAGAACTAGAACTAGAGATTACTCTCATAAAAATATATTCCTAGCATGATTTTACGCATTAAAAAAAAAATTGTATTCCTACGATCACTAGGAGCCGATATAATTTTTTTATTTCAAAAAAATCTGGAAGGCGTAATAATCATCGTACAGCAGTCACCTTCAAATATATTAAGGTTGAATACCTATATTTTCAATAAAAAAATACTAGGATTTGTCTAATTCATTTACAGTATCATTAATTAATGAAAAAAGTGAGGCGTGCAGGCGTTGATCGCGGCAGCTGTAGCGGGTGGCGGAGTGGGCATAGCACTGAAAACTCATTTCGTGCGTTCAAAGTGGCTTGCGCTTGAAAAATATCGAGTATCTCGGCTTCTAGACAACTTACAAAAATACCTTTGTATTTAATTTGGGGTAGCTGGTCGAGAAAAACACGAATATCATATTCATAAAATGATAAAATACCTCTATTATCTACAAAACATTATGAAATAATTACAGAAAAAATATTCATACAGATACAGATTAACTAATTTTCCTTTTTTTAATTGGAGGATTTTCCTCTGAATCATTCGGCTCTTATTCTTTTTCTTCTTCATCTTCTCCTTCCATAATGCCTGTGAGTAGACTACCTCTATTTATCTATTCGATGGTAAGCGTCTCAAAATTTTTGCATTCACTTGAAAAATTTGACGTTGATCGTTTAAAACACTGAAAACAATGTTCATTGAGAGTTCCTTCTTTCTTACATATACAATAAAGAAATAATTTTGCACATATTATGACACTTCTTCAGGAAGAGCAGTTTCTTCATAAGACACATCCAATAATCGTCTGGTGGTCTGGTTTCGCATGAAAAATGTTCAGTTAATTGTTCTTTCCCCTGTTTGTAGATCGAAGATACTGTATCACAGCTTGATACGGCGTCAAGAAAAGCTACATATTGGTGTGGATAGGTGTGGATATTCAAAGCTGATGTTGGAATACCAGCAATCTACTTCTCGTGCTTTCCCTTTTTTCAAAAAAATATGTTCTGTGTACTGGGAACCAATTGCGTGAGAGGTACAATCAAATCAACATTTTCTACAACTAAATTATGTTGTTTTCTATAATCAGATTTACCGCCGTTTTGCTTATAAGTAAATCGGCATCTTCTTCTGAAATTATTATTATTGCACCTTCCAGATTTTTTTAAAATAAAAAAATTATCTTCGCTCCTGGTGATCGTAGGAATTCAATTTTTTCTTTAAATGCGTGAAATCATGCTAGAAATCTATATTCATAAAAGTCATTTCATTAAAAACAAAATTAAAGAAAATCAATATACTCATTCGATAATATGAAAGTATTTATGGTACGTGTGTTATGTTGAAAATAAGTCATGCGAGAAAGATTTATATTTATGTATAAATTCTCAAGTGACTTAGGCAACATAACACACGAGTGGCATACAATGTTTTATCTAACACATGACAGTTATGACTGTCAATAATGTCTTTTTGGACAAGTAAACTATCAAATAACACACTAGTGAGTTATAATCAATAAGTCACTAGTGAGTTATGGATTATAACCCAATTTTTTACGTTTTTTCCATATAACTTGAAAAGTACCTATCAACAATGATTATAATTCACCTAATTGGTATAGATCTTTTCAATACCTTCAATTTCATGTTTCAACTTTTTTCGATCGGAGTTGTAGTTTTTGTACGCTGTCCAGAAGCCGAGATACTCAATATTTCTCAAGCGCAAGCCAATTTGAACGCACAAAATAAGTTTTCAGTGCTACCCCCACTCCGCCATCCGCTAATACAGCTGCCGCTATCCGCGCCTACACGCCTGACTTTATTCATCATATATGATACTGCAAATGAACTAGACATGTCCTAGTATTTTTTTTTTATTTAAAATGTAGGTATTCAACCTTAATATCCATGAAGGTGACTGCTGTACGATAATTATTACACCGCGCCTTCCAGATTTTTTTTAAATAAAAAAATCTCTGTTCCTAATGATCGTAGGAATACAATTTTTTTTTAATGCGTGAAATCATGCTAGGAATATATTTTCATGAAAGTAATTTCTGATAAAACAAAATTAAGGAATTAAGTTAGGAAAAAACTACGAATTTCATGAATTTCCTTCGAACTTTTTTCTATTGTAAGCTTATGACAATGATAGAGGGGATACCAAACGATAAGAGCGTAATCCAACTTAGATCTAACATAAGCAAAAAAAACAAAGTTTTGAAGGCATTGATATTTGTAAAATTTTTACAATTTCTATACATAAAACCATTTGATCTCATAGCTTCAGAAGTTATTTTATTAATATGATCTACAAAAGTTAATTTCGAGTCAAATATCTTTCATTTTATTATATATATTATATATATATATATATATATATATATATATATATATATATATATATATATTACTTTTAAAGATGGATCACAATTTGTCAACCTTCCAGAGAAACTCTTTCTGTACAAACGTTGTTTGATAATACAGAAGATAGTTAGTTAATGATATAGGCAAAATGGTTTGATCCAAAAGGGCATCACCACTAGATGTCACTAGCTCGATTGTGCCCAAGTCATGGCGTGACAATATTAGTACTAACAATATTATATAGATGGCAGTTTTGAGAGTTGCGAGTTTGAAGAAATCTGCAAATAAGTCGTTTGCTTTGTCTGCGCTTTGTTCATTAAGCAGTTCAGTACCATTTCAGTGGATATTTTATCATTTCCATTGTTGTGATCCCGATTATTACACGAAGGAGTTATAATTATTTTGTTTTAGTTATGCATGGTAGGAATTACTTTGAGCGGTGGTGTACATATTCATTCGCAACATGAATGTAGTGTCTGGTTTCCTTAGAAGAGTGATAATTTTCCAATTAAAAATTAATGGTTTAGTTATTCGTACGAAATTTCATAAAATGCTCGGCTACAATGATCTGTGACTTTATGTACGAAAATCTTGAAATTTGTGTTCTTATATAAAAAGTTTAGTCGAGGTTTAGAATATAGGTGGAATATAAAACAGAAATTTTTGATGGAGAAAAAAAATAGCGTCTCCAATATGGCGGACTAGTTTTGTGATTATGGTGCGGTTCGATTTTAAATTGGTATGTAGGGTTTTCGAAGTCGGAGATTATGAATTTTCTGTCAAAATCATGAGGTAACTATGGCGGCTCCAAGATGACGGATGAGTTTTGTGATTATTGTCCAATTCGATTCTAAATTGGTATGTGGTGGTTTTCGGGGTCGGAGATTATGAATTTTCTGTCAAAATCATGAGGTAACTATGGCGGCTCCAAGATGGCGGATGAGTTTTGTGATTATGGTCCAATTCGATTCTAAATTGGTATGTGGCGGTTATCGGGGTCAAAGATTATGAATTTTCTGTCAAAATCATGAGGTAACTATGGCGGCTCCAAGATGGCGGATGAGTTTTGTGATTATGGTCCAATTCGATTCTGAATTGGTATGTGGCGGTTTTCGGGGTCGAAGATTATGAATTTTTTGTCAAAATTCAAACATTTGATATGGTGGTCGAGTTGTGATTATGGTCGGATTCTATTCAAAATTGCTATGTGGGGATATTCGGGGTCGGTGATTATGATATTGTTGTCAAAATTCATAAATTAAATATGGCGGCTCCAAGATGGCGGACGTTTTGTGATTATGGTCCAGTTTGATTCTAAATTGGTATGTGGGGGTTTTCGAGGTCGGAGATTAGGAATTTTCGAAATTGTGATAAAGCTCTTCTTAATGATTCTTCGCTCCCGTAACTTGGCAACAGCGCATTCCCGTACAGTCACAATATCATAGCAAGAACAACCCGATTGAATAGAATAATGTCCTTTTCGATATCCATCTCCATATCAGATTTCTAGTAATCCGAAGTGACCAACTTGGCAACAACGTATTTCCGCAAAACAAAAATTATAAATATTATTGGAATTGGCTGAAGATATATATTATAATACTTCAATCGAAACTTTTATAATTCTCTTCCTAATGATATGCCACTCCCCTATAACTTGGCAACAGCGCATTTCTGCGAAGTCAAAATTTCTTAATCAAGATCACTTGATTGAAAAGGATATTGCACCCTTCGATTCATTTTCATTACATATATTGAATAATCCAAAGTAACCAACTGGCAACAACGCACTTCCTCAAAACAAAAATTGTAGATACCGTCAGAATTGGCTGAAGATATATATTAATATATTTGTTACATTTGAGACTGGTAAGGATTGCAATAATAACAAAGTCAAGAAAAACGACTAACATGTAGGCCTACCTGGTTCCTTTACTGGCTTCCCACTCAGCCGTTTCTCTTCTGGGGTTGCAACCACCGGTCTCCTGAAGGGGGGGGAGTGGACTGTAGTTGGTTGTGGTAGTAAACTAGGGAGCACTAGGGAATTATATTCCTTGCGCGGACACCGTACTTTGCGTAATTCAAGTACTGCCGAAAAATGGCATATATGAGCGTACCGATCGTACCGAGAGTAAAATTGAGACTGCCCGTATCGCTAGGTGATTTTGTTCGCGATAGGCCGTTCTGAATAGCCGAGTCTTGACTTGTATAAAAAAAAATTTAACTCTACATAAAATAAAGAAATAATGTGTACTAGCAATGTATTACAATGGAAAACTAAAGGGATTCCCAATGAGTTAAATAAAATTAAATTGAATACAGGTATAAGTACTTAAATTATAAAACGTAACAAAAGGATGATACGGGGCGTAAACATACCCCACCCCAAAATACACAGTATTTTTAGGCAAGTTGAGCAGAGGGTAAAACACATAGTTTCACGAGGGGCCTCTTAAATTCCCCTTGAGAAGTGCGAACAGTCGCAACTCGGACTATTCCGTCCGCTCCGGGATGCACTCTAACTACTCGGCCTGTCCGCCATTGAAGCGGAGAGGTTAATTCATTTTTTATCAACACTAATTGGCCAACTTCTAATGGTACTTCAGGTTTAAGCCACTTATTACGCTGTTGGAGGGTGTGAAGATATTCGTCGTGCCAACGCCTCCAAATATCTTGGTGTAGACGCTGTAACAGTTGCCACCGATTCAAATGGCTCATTTTCAGGTGAGTCAAGTCAGGCTCCGGTATGGTACTATGGTAGTGAGAGGTTCGAGGGTCAGGAAATGACCAGGGGTTAAAACAGATAAATCGGAGGGATCGGAACTCTGGGCGCATAGTGGGCGAGAGTTGAGGATGGCCTCAATCTAAACGAGAAGAGTATAGAACTCCTCATAGGTCAAAATTTGGTTGCCCACAACTCTATATAAATGGGTTTTTACAGATTTTATGCCAGCTTCGCTGAGTCCATTAAAATGAGGACTAGATGGTGCATTGAAAGAAAAAAATATATTTTCGCATTCGGAAGCTTCTTTCATGTGCTGCAAAAGAATATTTTTTGCCCCGACAAAATTCGTCGCGCAGTCTGAGGTTATGCGGTTACATCGCCCACGACGACTGATGAAACGGCGTAATGCAGCGAGAAATGCTTCGGAAGAAAGTTCTGATGCCAGTTCCAAATGAATGGCTTTCGTAGCGAAACAAACGAAAAGACATATATATGCCTTTTGCGATTTTATGCCACGGCCTTTCCCTAGAGTAATATTGAAGGGGCCGCCGTAATCGACTCCGACACATTGGAAGGGCTTGACTTGGTTGACTCTCAGAGCAGGCAAATCTCCCATGAAGGGCTGAAGAGGGCTCGGATGAGCCCTACAACATTTTAAACATCGAGAGAGTACATGACGTATCGCTCTCTTTGGGGAAAGAATCCAGAAATGCTGAACAAGTAAAAATGTAACATCTGGAGTCCGGGGTGCATATTTTCCGTGTGAAAAAGTTGAATGATGAGAAAAGTTAAACGATTTTTTCCAGGTAGTAATGCTGGGTGCTTACGATCATATGCTAAACCTGAATGTGACAGGCGACCACCTACTCTTAGCAGGCCGTCATCTCCAATAAAGGGGTTCAATTTGCGAAATGGTTTAGGTAGCGGAGATTTATTTTGTAACTTAGATATTTCTTGGCTGAGTTCGACATGTTGAGTACGCTTAACCAAGACTAATAGAGATAAATGGAGCTCTTGTTGAGAAAGATGCCCCAGATTTTTATTTCGGGGATTTTTAAGATTCATTATAAAACGTAAACAATACGCAATTATACGTTTAATTTTATTCAGGGACGAGAACTTCTCTAAAAGAGAGTCTACAGAGTCTAAAGACACGAAAGAATATAGAGAAACGGTTTTCTCTTCATGAATTGCTTCGGGAGAGGGAACAATTGCAAGAGCCACAGGCCATTGCTCTTGAGGGAGATCAAAGAAAGCAGGGCCGGAGAACCATAAGGGATGTTCTAAAACTTCGGAAGGGAGTAAACCTCGCGAAGCACAGTCGGCGGGGTTATTAGCACTGCGAATATGATGCCAGAGATTTGGGGGTATATTATCTTGAATTTGACTCACCTTGTTACCAACGAAAGTTTTCAACCGGTGAGCTGAGGATTTTATCCAATAGAGAGCGGTCATTGAGTCAGATCAAGCAAAAATTTGATGAAACTTTATTCTTGGAGAGTAAGTATCGAGAATAAACCTCATAAGCTTGGCCAATAGTGCAGCAGCACGTAGTTCCAGACGGGGAATTGACAATGTTTTGAGAGGGGCCACTTTTGATTTACCAGCCATTAGGAAAGTTCTAGCCCTAAACTCCATATATATTGCATCAAATGTTTAGCCAAAAAGACAACGGGAGTGAGAAAACCGAGGGGATCGAACATGCGAGCAATCCGAGATAAGATTGTGCGTTTAGTGCAGACCAGGGGAATCACATTATAAGAAAAATAGTCTCGAGAAGTATGCCATTTCAGTCCTAGAATTTTAACAACACAATCTTCAGGGTTGAATGAATGGTCCTGATGTTGACATTCATCGGGGGGAAAATTTTCCAAGAGGCTAGGGTGATTACTTGCCCATTTGCAGAGCTTGAAGCCACCTCTATTGAGCAATTCAATCAACTGATGCTGTAGTTCACATGCATCTTTCAGGGTACTCGATCCTGTGATGATATCGTCCACATAAATATCTGTCATGAGCACTGAGGAGGCTAGGGGAAAATCTTTTTTTTTCATCTTGAGCAAGCTGACAAAGCGTTCTAATAGCGAGAAAAGGCGCAGAGTTTACTCCAAAGGTGACTGTGTTAAGACGATAGTCCTGCACCCCATCTGAAGTAGAAAATCGCCATAAAATGCGTTGATAATCTCGGTGGTCAGCATTTAGTAGTATTTGAAGGGACATACCCTTTATGTCAGCGGTAAAGACATAGGGGTGTGTATGGAAATTTAATAAGAGACCGACAATATCTTGTTGGAGTTTCTTACCAACAAGTAAATGGTCATTCAGGGAGAGACCCGAGGGGCAGCGAGAACTGGCATTAAAAACAACCCTCAATTTTGTAGTGGGGCTATTTTTGTTGATTACACAATGGTGAGGAATGTAACAAACTTTGTGGGAAGATTCGTTTGGAGACACCAGTTCCATGTGATTGTTGTCCAAATAATCTCTCATAAATTTGCAATATTCAGAATAGAGAGGAGGATTTTTTTGTAAAGGACGTTCCAGTGAGTTCAAAAGTTGGAGAGCGGTATTTCGAGTAGAATGGAAGTGAGGTTCGATATCATTCTTGAACGGGAGAGAAACCACGTATCTTCCAGTAGGGGTACGAAAATGAGTTTTAATAAAATTCTCTTCACATTGAGTTTCTTCAGGCGAAGAAATGTTGGCTCGTGGACTTTCTTCCACATCCCAAAATTGTTTTAAAGTGGTATCCAAATCGACTAAATTCATAAGGGATGTTATGTAGTCAGTTTTGGGTCCAACGACATTTTTCCCATGAGAATCCATCCATATATGGTGTTAAAAGCGATAGGAACGTCTTCACTTCCCACTACTTTTCCATCCCTCAATATCAAGGAGAAAATATCAGCTCCTAGGAGCATCTCAATAGGGCCAGAGATATTGAAACCTTTGTCAGCAAGTTGGAGGTTAACTATGTGTTCTAGTAGAAAAGGTGTACGCTGGCATATCCGTACATATTTTCGGGAGGATAGCAGCTTCAATGGTAAAAACGGGAGTTGGTGCGTGTACTGGAGCGATACGGCAAGTAACAGGATTTGAAGCTGCAGAATGCATCTGATCTAATCCATTGATGGAAAGTGGCAGTTTACATTTTTTCAAACCTAACCTTCGACAACATTTTTCAGTTATGAAGTTGGCTTGGCTTGCGGAGTCGAGTAAGACTCTAACAGATTGGTAATTGTTACGAATATCTAGCACTTGGACTTGAGCGGTGGAAAGAAGAACTGTGGAGGAGTATGGAAGAACATTAGTCATAGAAGTGGTTTGGATTTCACCGGGGTTCATCAAAGAGGTTTCCGAAGAGGTTCCTGCATTTTCAGGCTGAGTAACGGAAAGAGAAGGAGAAGTCATATTGGCAGAGTCGAAATGCAGTAACGTATGATGAAATGAACTATTACAGCTTCTACAGTTAGAGGTGGAGTTACAATATCTTGCAGTATGTTTTAACCCAAGGCAGTGGGTGCACCAATTATTTTTTTTCACCAAATCGTATCTTTCTTTTGAAGCTTTAGCTGCGAATAATGGACATTTGTAAATTGTGTGGGGAGCCTTACATAGCGCACAGTGATATTTGGCTTGGTATCTACCAAGAGAGAGGACGAAAAAGTAGGAGCGGATTTATTGTAAGTTACAAGTTTTTTATTGGGAGGATTTGAAGTATATTTAACGATATTTTTGGTAAATCCCATTGAATCGAGAGCTTTACATTGTTTTTCTAGAAATTCAAAAAGATCATCATATTTTGGAACACCTGAAGATGGATTGTTGAGTTCGAAACGTTTCAGAGTTTCGGCATCTATCTTTTTGCTCAATAAATGGAACAAAACGAAATCCCAACTATCAACGGGAAACTTTAAGTTTTTTAGAGCTTGCAAATTATCACTAAAAATGTCTAATAAATATCTGAGATTCCGAGGAGCTTCTGAGGTTAATTTTTGAGCATTATTTATTTCTTCCCAATAAAAGTTGGCCAATAGTCTTTCATTCTGGAATCGCGATGTCAATGTCTTATAGGCAATTGAGTAATTGTCATTTGTGAGAGGAAGATTTTTGAGGGAAGCGAGTGCTTCTCCGGAAACAACTGACATCAAATACTGAAATTTTTCTATATCTGATAAAGAGTCATTTTCGTGAATCAACAAATTGAATAAATCGATAAATGTCGGCCAAGCTTTCAAATTTCCACTAAAATTAGGAACATTTAATTTTGGCAGCCTAACACTTGAT
This sequence comes from Chrysolina haemoptera, assembly GCA_958298965.1. Classification (NCBI taxonomy): domain Eukaryota; kingdom Metazoa; phylum Arthropoda; class Insecta; order Coleoptera; family Chrysomelidae; genus Chrysolina; species Chrysolina haemoptera. Next base: position 32,331,548 of record OY282584.1, read on the forward strand.
ACTTTCGGCAAAAGTATAGGCTTTGCTTCAAAGAGATCATAACAGATAGTTTTGATACGAAAATATTCTTTATCGACCTCTTTTCGACAATTATTTTCATCCTCCAAAAGTGCAGGCTCTTTCTGAACACATAATAATTGAACTATTGAGCTATGAGACTCGTTAAATTCTGCATAAGTTGTTCCTAATTCAGAGTATCGCATTTTTAGAGAACTGTGCCGCGATAGATCTATCGCAGCAAGAGCAAATTCAAAAGTTTCATGAATTCGGGATCGGTGTATATCTCTTGTCGCACGATACTGCTTGAGATGTTTTGCGGCAATCCCGACTATAAATTAATTCTTGAAAGACGTCAACTTGAAAGTTTTTACTAGTTAAAGATATGAATATGTAAAAGAGAATGACCAGACTAATCGAATTATAGTGCAACTTTATTGAACTGGTACAAATTATACTTTTTTATATCAAAGTATCGTGATATTATCAATGTTTATAGTTCCAAAAATATTTCAATAAAATGTTTCCCTAAGCGGCAAGAAAAACATGTAGAGTGTAGCGACTGTTCAACAAAAAAAAAAAAACGAGATAAACAAACTACGCAAAAAAACTGGTCCTACCGTCTGTGTCTATGATTGGAATAAACTACGTTTAATAATATATTTACTGTTTTAATGAAATTGGAATATTTTCATTGAGAATGCCCCCAGTAAACCAATTATCCGGCTCGAAGGACCAAAAAATGTTACATTTGAGACTGGTAAGGATTGCAATAATAACAAAGTCAAGAAAAACGACTAAAATGTAGGCCTACCTGGTTCCTTTACTGGTATTAGATTTCGATGGAAAATAGTTTTTTTTATAAGAAGACTTTAAGACGTGTGTTCAAATTCTACGACGTTTATTTGACAACCTTTACAACATTCTTTTCTTTCATATACAAGGTATTTCTGAATACAGTAAAAATAATAAATCATTTAATTCCCAACATTCTCCCCCCTTTTGCAATTTAAACACTTTAAAAAATAGAAACAAAATTGCAAAGTAGTAATTTCTACTAAACTAACTGAAACCAAATCGCTTAGGAGCATGTACGGTCCTTCCCAATCTAGTGATAACAGGTTTATCCTCTTCTTCTTTCTTCAAAACCTTATCTTCTTTCTTTCCAACAGGCTCCTTTATTTTCTTTTCTTCATCTCCTTCTGTCTTTGATTTCTTCGGATACTCAAATCTCATGCTGTTTTCTTCGCCAGAAATCTCCAACGGATGTAGTCTTTGGAATGGTCGAAGGATTTCTTCATTACGGACTTTCACTCGGGCAATCCTAGCTATCCCGTCTTTACCAAGTATCAGTTCTACAATTCTTCCTAAGGGCCAGTTCAATCGTTTGACATTGTCCGAAGCAACATAAACGATGTCTCCAACTTTCAAGGTACCAGGTTTCCTATGACCAGACTGTTGCACTAATTCTGCCAGGTATTCCTTTCTGAATCGAGTTCTGATGCCATCTCTGATCTTTTGTAAGTACCTAAAACGTGATTTTATATGGTTTCTGTCAATGTTGTCCAGATCAGGAGTTTCGTTCGAAGGTAGATCTTGTATAAACATTGAAGGACTTAAAGGTATCAAATCTTCGTTTTCAGATATATACGTTAATGGTCGACTATTAATGATGGACTCACAATCACAAAGAATTGTCATCATTTCTTCAAAATTAACAATAGCTCTTCCCAAATTCCTCCTCAAAAGTTCCTTGATGACCCTTACTAATCGTTCCCACCATCCTCCCCACCAGGCAGCGGTAGGAGGATTAAATATCCATTTTATCTGTTTTGCTGAAGAATATTGTTCAATTCGAATCCATTCAACATTTTTCAGCAAATTATTTGCCCCAACAAAGTTTGTTCCGTTGTCAGAATATATGGTAGATACTCTCCCTCTTCTTGCAAGGAACCTCCTCAAGGCAAGAAGAAAACTATCCGTAGAAAGTGATTTCACTAGCTCTAGATGAATTGCCCTATATAATGCACAGGTGAATAAAACAATCCAAACTTTCTCACCTCCTTTCAAGAATAAGGGCCCTGCCAGATCAACACCAGAAATTTCGAAAGCTGCAGCTTGATTTATTCTGTTTCTTGGAAGTGGAGCAATTGGTGTATCGACGGACTTACTAGTGAATCTCTTACAGATTATACATTTTGATATGATTTTCTTTACAGTTCGTCTTCCTCTCAAGATCCAAAATGTTTCTCTTAAAATACAAAGAAGTGTTTTAACTCCTGCATGCTGATTGAGTTCATGCTGTTGAAATATCAATTTGTCAACCAAAACATGTTCTGAGGGAAGAATTATTGGATATTTGAAATTATGTGGGTCTTCTCCAAGAATTAAACGTGTTTTTACCCTCAAGATCCCTTCTTCATCTTCAAAAAGTTCCAAATTCTGAATTTTAGGCTTATTTTTGAAACTTTCTCTTTGTATTATTCTGAGGATAGAATTTTTGGCATATTTGAATTCATCATATATTAAATGTCCCTGTCTTTTCGATTCAAATTTCTTCGAAATATTGTTATAAAATCTCCAAATCCACGCAATTGTTCTAATAATTTTGGAAAATTTAGAAAAATGCAATAACCTCTTGATGAAGTCATTTTCATGTACCACATTACTCACTGCTGTCCTTTTCCTTTCTTCCTCCACTTCATTTTCTGGATAGTCGAATACTGAATTTGGCCAGTATTCCTGACTTTCTCTCAACCATTGCGGGCCTTCCCACCATTTGTTTTCCATAAGGTATTTTCCACTACAACCTCGAGAAGCCACATCAGCAGGATTTAGATTGCCAGAAACGTGATTCCACTGTTCTACATTCGTTACAGAACGTATTTCTTTCACTCTATTGTCAACGAATGTTTTCCATGAACCCATAGTTTTGATCCACGTCAGGGCTACCATGGAATCAGTCCAATAAAAATATTTCGAACTACTGAGCTCCCGGACTTTCTTAACAGCTTGGCCTAATCTAACTCCTATAACACAAGCTAATAATTCTAGTCTAGGAATTGTAATATTTTTCGGTGCAATTCTCGACTTTGCCTGTAACATTTGCACATGGAAGATGTCATCTAATTCAATTCTTATAAAGACACAAGCTGCGTATGCAACTCTGCTAGCGTCACAAAAAATATGTATGGTAGAATTCTCGACAACTAATTGTTTTTTAAAGCTTAGTGGTCTAGGAACTTTACACAAAGAAATGAACTGAGTCTGTTCCAACCAAGTATTGAGTCTCTTCATCAAACTCTCTGGTAATTCATTGTCCCATCCAGTTTTCAACTGCCATGTTTCTTGTAATAAAATTTTCGGAATTAGAGTGAATGGACAGGTGAACCCTATGGGATCAAAAATACGCTGAGCAACAGATAGTAAGCCACGTCTTGTTTTAGGAATGTTGTGTAACTTACTAAACACACCCAAGTCACAAGAAATCACGTCATCTTTCGTGTTCCATAGCATTCCCAATACAGAAATTTTATTTTTCTCAGCAAAATCACATAAATCATTATCTATATTGGATGTCCAATCTCTGAGATTGAAATTACCTGATGACATCAATTCTTTTGATTCTCTAACAAATTTTTCTAACTCGTGTTCATTATTGAAACTAGCGATACAGTTGTCGACATAAAATGATTCTTTCAATTTTTCAGCTGTATCTTTCAGATTATCTGGTGCTTGTGACAAATGATAATTTATCGTAGCAGCTAGCAAAAACGGGCTAGGTTTGACTCCAAAAACTACTCTGCAATGTCGGTATATTTTGCGTTCATTTTCTGAATGATTGTGCCACCAGAAAAATCTCAAGAAATTCCTGTCTTGAGGAGAAATACTGATTTGAAGGAAAGCCTTTTCAATGTCAGCTGTAACTCCTATCATTCCTAATCTAAATTTCAGTAAGAGAGTTGGTATGAGCTCAATTAAATTCGGTCCAGTTTGTAAGCAATTATTCAAAGAATTTCCATTGTCGTCTTTTGCCGAAGCATCAAAAACTGGACGAATTTTTGTAGTATTGCTAGCTTCTTTGAAAACGGCATGATGAGGTAAATAATGTAATGCTTTCTTACCCCTATCATCCTCTTCTCTGACTTCCTCTATGATACCTAATTTTTCCCATTCCATTAGTACCTGTTCATAAGCTTCAAATTTTCTGAGATGTAACAGTTTCTTGGTGGTCGAAAGTAGTCGGATTTCTGCTATATGCTCGTTACTCGAGAGGTGTGAATGGTCTGGAACCCATGGAAGATGAACTTCATATCTGGCGTCCTCGTTTATTGAAATTGTTTTATTGAAATATTCTATGGTTCCATCCTCTAGATCCTTCTTGGTTTTCATGCCGACTGGATCTTTTATTCCTAGAACATCCAAAGTCCACAAATCTGCTAAAGAACAATTGGTGACACCCGAAAATATCATTTCGTTTTTAAAATTTGTTTGTTGCCCCATCACAGTCCACCCAAGATGTGTTTCGATCGCAAAAAGCTGATCATCTAAATTTTCAATATTTCCTGTGAGGAGTTTGCCAAAAATGTCAGCACCTAATAATAACTCGATATCTCGTGGAGCATTTTTGACAATGATCTCGTTTAGAATTATGTTCTTTCGTTTTAATTGACTGATATATAAAGAATTTTCTAAACGAGGAATGTAATTACAAATTTTTTCTTGTTCAAGAACGGAAAGTTTAATTTCGAAATTTCTTTCAAGATTTTTGATAACTATATCGAAAATTCCGTGGATTTTGGGAGGTGTTTGCATTCCTCCGAACACGCCCTGTATAATGTTTTCTACGCCACTTTTGACATATCCTAGATCTGTCGCACATTTTGACAATATGTACGATTTCTGTGACGCAGAATCTAGTAAAGCGCGTACAACCTTTTCTTTGCCGTTATTAACGAGTCTTACTAGTATTGTTTGTAATAATGTGTCAGTTCGAAGATTATTTGTTAGGACGTTCTCAACCTTTTGATTGGAGTCATCAGTTTTGGATTCATTACTCACACACAAGTCAGAGCACATAATTGGGTAATGTCTTTTTGTACAAATCAAACATCTAACGAAAGCTTTACAGTTGTGACTTGTATGATTTCTTTTCAAGCATGTAAAACAAGCCCTTTTACTCATAACTTTGGCTTTTCTTTCTTCGAGTGTTAATTTTTGCGCTTTGAAACACTCCTGACTTGCATGTGATTTTTCACAGAATAAACATATAGGAACATTCTTACCTTTGTCTTGTTGACTCTTCATATTCGCTGAATAAAGTGCGGAAGCTGTATATATTTCTGAGTCACCTTGCTTCTGGTCTTTCATTCGATAGGTAGCTTTCTGATTCTTACTTGACTCCTTTCCTACGCCAAAACTGGTTTGAGCAAGATTGATCCTTTCTTCTGATTCAACTTCTCTTCTCAAAAAATCTAATAACATTGAAAGAATATTAGTTTTACTGAAATTACCTTTATTTTCTTCACCTTCCTCAAATTTCTCATTTAAACAAGCGGGATTCATGCTACGGTACCTCTCCCAAACCTTTAAAAGTTCTTCTGGTAATGCTGACTCAACTAAAGGAAAGAGCATAGCAGCGTATTTGTCACGAGTTACCCCAAGAGTTTCCAGTGCTCTCAGTTGAGTTTCTATCTTATCGTATAAACTGGCCAAAGTTATACCTGTTCTAGTTTTCGTTGCCTGTTTGAGGACGAGATCTAATAACTCCCTTACATAAACTTCGATCAGAAATTCGTCCCTGGCAAAACGTACTTTCATCTGATCAATTGCTTTGTTGTAGTTTGATCCAGAAGGAGGAAAACTCTCGATCAAATCTCTAGCCACAGTACCTGGTTCAGTTGCTTGCAATAAATACTGGAACTTGTCGTCTAGATCAATTTTTTCGTCTTCATGTATCTTCTTGAACTGACCCCAAAAACCAATCCAGTTTTTTACATTGCCGTCGAATTTCTTCAATTCAAGTCGAGGAAGTCGGAATTTTCTACTGTTTTCTACATCATTATGGCATGAGGAACTCTTCTGATCATCGTGCGTTGTCTTCCTTTTCATCACAAATTCGCATTTTGACCTGTATTTAATAATCTCTTCTCTATAGAATTCACTTTGGTCAATTTCTTGTGTAAACTCTTCTTCACTTAGATTAGACGAAAACAAATTCTCCCTGATCAGCTCATCTAATGTGAATATTCTTTCAATCTTGTCTTCCAATTGTCTTAGGCTTGCTAGCACTTGTTCGTCGCTTACTATCTTTGCTGTAAGTGCTAGCTCCAAATTTTTACTGCTTTTCATGAAAAGTCTACGAAGATGTTCTCTTTCTAGCTTATAGTTTTCCATCGTCGAATGTCCTGTCACGGTCGCCACAAAATATTAGATTTCGATGGAAAATAGTTTTTTTTATAAGAAGACTTTAAGACGTGTGTTCAAATTCTACGACGTTTATTTGACAACCTTTACAACATTCTTTTCTTTCATATACAAGGTATTTCTGAATACAGTAAAAATAATAAATCATTTAATTCCCAACAACTGGCTTCCCACTCAGCCGTTTCTCTTCTGGGGTTGCAACCACCGGTCTCCTGAGGGGGGGGGGGGGGGGAGTGGACTGTAGTTGGTTGTGGTAGTAAACTAGGGAGCACTAGGGAATTATATTCCTTGCGCGGACACCGCACTTTGCGTAATTCAAGTACTGCCGAAAAATGGCATATATGAGCGTACCGATCGTACCGAGAGTAAAATTGAGACTGCCCGTATCGCTAGGTGATTTTGTTCGCGATAGGCCGTTCTGAATAGCCGAGTCTTGACTTGTATAAAAAAAATTGAACTCTACATAAAATAAAGAAATAATGTGTACTAGCAATGTATTACAATGGAAAACTAAAGGGATTCCCAATGAGTTAAATAAAATTAAATTGAATACAGGTATTAGTACTTAAATTATAAAACGTAACAAAAGTATGATACGGGGCGTAAACAATATTTTTCAATCAAAACTTTTATAAAGCTCTTCCTAATGGTTTTCTGGTCCCCTAACTTGGCAACATCGCATTTCTTCAAAGTCAAAATGTCATAGCAAGAACCGCCTGATGTCCACTTCGATCCATCTTTATATCTGATATCTAGTAATCGGAAGTGACTAACTTGGCAACAGAGCATTTCCGCAAAACAAAAATTGTAAACGCCTTTAGAATTGGTTGAAGAGTTATATTAATATACTTCAATCAAAACTTTTATAACGCTCCCCTAACTTGGCAACAGGCATTTCCGCAAAGTCACCTACATCGACTAATAGATTATGGGCCCAGTCCGCCAAGTGTCACAGCAAGAACCGCCATATTGAATAGAATAATGTCCACTTCGATTCATCTCTATATCAGAATTCCAGTAATCCGAAATGACCAACTTGGCAAACAGACCGTTTTCGCAAAACAAGAATTGCCTAATGGCACAAAATCGCCATGTTCATTTATTTAAACACAACATTCTATTGTCTTTATTAGTTATGAACGATCGGTCACCAGTAGGTACAACTTTCTTGCAATAAATTACTATAAATTTGAAGTATATTTTGTTCAAAATACATATGTCCGACCCTGTCCGAGCAAATCGTCCAAAGTTCCACAAATTATTAAATTATGAGATGGTTAACAAAAACGGGAAGAAATTCCTTACAAGTTTCACATTCCATCCAGGTGGCGTACTAGTACAGTGCCATAAATTATGCAATTTTCGGAAGGTTCTATTAAAAGAGCCTAGAGGTCACGAGCGATTGCATCAAACACTCTTTCTACAGTGATGGTTTCGTACTGTTTATTTTGTGAACGCGAACAAACCTATAGTAAGTGGTTTTGCGAACACGCTTGCGCAATCTTTAATAAGGAAAGACGGTATACTTATACTATCTTTCCCTGCACTCCTGCAGTCATCTTGTCCTTTAGCTTTTTAATCGCATACAAAACCTCTTCCTCGTGTATTAGATGTAGGTTGATATTTTCACTATTGTTTGAAAAATCAATGACAATATTATTAGATGTTGAGACGTTGAGTAAACATTTTTAAAAAATGATGCGAAGCCATTAACTATATCTCTAGGACTATCGAAAGCTGTGCCATCATAGAACATCTTACCCGGAATCCTAGAGGATTTATTTTTTGAGTGAACATACCTATGTCCAAAATCGTTTATTATTGCGACTGATGGATGCTTGGACATCTTCTAAATAGTTATCAAATGCAACTTTAATTTTTTGTTTCACATAAGTGCGAAGTTTTTTAAATTCCTGAATATTTATTAAATAATTTAAATTTTTTCAAATATTTTGCTTTTGTTTCAATAGATTTAATTATGTGTGCATCAAACCATGGGGTTATTTTTGTGGCTAAAATTACGGTGTTGTAAATGGAGGTGTTCACGCAAAAAATTAAGCAATTAAAATTAACATTAAAACTAAGAAAGATGGCCAACTTTCAACTAATAACTTAATTTCTTCCATAAATTAGAAACGGCGCATGCGTAGTCTCTTTACTCACGGCTGATTGCTTTCAAAGAGGAAAGAGGTTGTTTATGTTCGCAATTTCAGCATAGGTTTGACGCAATATTTTCTATATCTCTTATTCTTCACAACACCAGAGGCTCCCGCAGAAGCAAAAATGTACTCAGTACTAAACCATACTCACTTCTCTTGGTGATAATTTTCATGCTGTACTGTAAACACCAGACCAGAATAGATAAAACAAAAAACAACAAACCACGTAACCACGATAATCTCAGGTTAGGGTTCACCTTCTGTTTTCTGATCAAAGAATACCCTAAGACGTTTCAAAAATTGACAGTTGGAACGATATGCGCATGTCTAGTTGTCCAGTACTTTCTTAATTTCGTTAAATTGATGCTGCATGAACACCGTCATATTCTCAATTTAAAATTCATCTAAATCTTAAATTCATTTTGGTTTTAGTGATGTTGCATGAATCCACCTTAATATATAACCGAACATTGTGTGGTCATTCAGATACGGAGAGTGAACGAGAACGTACATGTAGGCTGTTGATAATCGAAGCGTTAGAAAAGATAAAAGTGTTTTATTTAAATAAAATAGTGAACACCACAGTAAGGATTAAAAATAATAGCGAACACTACAGTGACATCCTCCTTTTTCAGATGTAATTTGAAGTATACAATTCTTAACTTTTGTAGTTCTCAAAATTATAATTACATTTTATTTACTTATGTTACATATCACAGTTACATATCACAGTTATCAGTTTTATATATCACATTTTTATGCCTTATAATTAAAATTCAAACTTGCAAAACAAATTTTATTAATTATTACAATTGTATGACTTAAAATTAACATTCAAACTTACAATACAGTAATACAGATAAATATCTAAAATTTCATTTTCATTCTCTGCTGTAGTGATACTTCATTTTACTTTTTGTAAAGTAAGAATAAGACAGATTAATCTTCGCTTGATTCATAACTGCAGTTTAGAATATAGCTAGCCAGCCTGGGAGTGTTTCCTTCCAGATCTGGTTGTCCGACTAGTACTTTCCTTCCCTTTTCCGTAGTGTTCACTAAGTGTTTGACTTACATGTGAAGTATTGGTAGTTCGGAGTTCAAACCCTGAGTATTTTGGTTAATTTTAGATGAATCTTCATTTATACAGTTTCTAATTTGGAATTTGTCAATGGGATTAGTTACATTTTTTTCTGTTATTTCATGGTCATCACCTTGAGAATCACATAAACTGGAATTATCGCTGACAAAATTGTCATCGTCATTGTCGCTATAGCTACTATGAATTGAGTTATACAAGTTGTCACTTACATCTGAGTTGATCTGATTTTCCGGTGTATTTTCAGTTCTGTGTGAGTTTACGTTTTCATTTTTTACTACTCTTACGTATTGACATCTTTCAAAATTGTTTTCAGAAAACAAGTCATCAGTAACATTTTCTGTGGTTTCTTCAGATTTTCTTGAAAAATATGAAAATTCTTTGGATGATTTAAACTCTCTTATAAATTTTCGGTTACGTCTAAGGGAATGGTTCTTCTCTAGTTGAATTAAGTATGATCTAATACCTAATCTTTTTAAAAAATTTCCGTTTTGCCATGGCGTTTTAGTTTTAATTTGAACTTTTACTGTAGTGTTATCCTTTAAGAGTGTTAGTGATTTTTTTTCTTATAAAATTATTTTACTTGACTTTTTGTTATATGAGCATTAAACTTTTTTCTGTTAAAATTTTTGGAAAATTTATTATTTGTTTCTGGAACAATTGATCTCAAATTGTTGTTCATGAGAGCATTGGCTGGAGAGTTTTCACCATCCAAAGGTGTATTTCTAAAATTCAATAATGGTAAGTAGGGATCTTTTTGACCAAGAAAACATTTTTTGAGAAGAGTTTTGATAGATTGAACGGTTCTTTCAACCTGTCCATTTGACTGGGTGTACAAAGGGGAAGAGGTTACATGTTGGAATTCCCAAAATTTTTGAATTCAAGACTACAAAAGTTTGTAGCATTATCAGTCATCAACATTTTTGGAATGCCAAAGCGAGAAAAACAGATTTAAATTTGTTGATTAAACTTTTAGAAGTTAAATTGTGATTTAAATTAATGACTTCCACAAATTTTGAATAATAATCAATGATTAAAAGATACGACTCAGATTGAAATTGGAAAATATCTGCAGCTATCTTTTGCCAAGGCAATCTGCGAATGTCGTGAGACTTCAACTGCTCCGAACTTTGATATCTCTGATAAGTGTTACAAATGTTACAAGATATTATCATGTCTTCTAATTGTTTTACTCATACCTGGCCAAAAGAATGATAAGTTGGCCTTATCTAAGCATTTTCTATAGCCAGAGTGTTCATAATGAAGTTTCTGCAATATTCCTCTATGTAGGGTTTTGGGAACTATCAATTTGTGACCGGTAAATATGAGATTGTCAATGCAGGAAATTTCTTCTTTGAATTTGAAATAGAATTTAACTTCTTCTGGACAGTTTTTTAAACTTTTAGGCCAACCACTCCCTAAAAGTTTAATAGACCGAGTTCTTTATCTTCACTTGTTAATTTTTGAATTTGAAGTTTTTTATTTTCAGTTATGTTTAGGGCAAGTTCAACTGCACAAATTTCTTCTTAAATGTGAAAATCAATGTTTTCGTTGAAATTTATGTTTGAATAGGCTCTGCTCAATGCATCTGCCACTATTAATTTTTTGCTCGGTTTGTAAATGAGTTCGGACTGGTAATTCGTATTTTTGGTATGTTTCTCCCTGCTTCCTCATATTTATAAAAAATAATATATCTTCGCTGTCTGTTTCTTCAGATGAAGATGAACTATCATCAACTATCATCTTTTGGGCTAGTAACGACTCCATTACATTAGTGAACAAGAAATAGGCTGATTTCAAAGTCGGATATTTCTTTTGAAGCTAAATTAGCAGCAGGACAGACTGTAGGACCGTACAAAGATGGAATTTTGGTTGGAAAGTGGAAAGATAAATGCGACATTTTATACTTGTCTAGAGTCCCTGTATGCAATTTGACATTTGATCGTATATTAACACATTGTATATTAATACATATTGAACACATTACGGTATGAATATATTATTTATTTCGTTTCGGCAGCTTCACTTGACAACCTTGACAAATATTCGATTTTGAAAGATACCATCAGTTACTCGGGTTACGTGTACCTCAAATCATATTTTTACATATTCCCTCCCTGACGATACGCCCTTGTGCTCATTCAGCCTCACAAGGTAGACATAACCTAAAACGCTTTTTTCGACGTCCTGTCAAAGAGTGTCCCGACTCTAATATACGATCAAATGTCAAATTGCATACAGGGATTCTAACTCTGGCATACCAAATAAAATAACATTTTTCCTTTTTGGAATTCCTCTCATTGATTTCTTCCAAGACCTCTTCAAAAGTAAAGTTATTTGAATCGGCCTTAGAGTCACCTGATTAAATGGTTTTCCTCAGTTCAGTAACTTCTCCCTCTAGTGCTCCTATTTTCTCCATCAACTTGGGTAGGATCCTCAAACCCATTTGACAATCTTCGCAGTAAAACTTCAGAATTCTTTTACCTTTGAGATCCATCATCTTTAACTCACTGGCATTAAGCCCAGAGCACTCCTTGTGTGTAGATCTTTGACAGCTATCGCAATTCAGCGCAGGTCTCTCATCGTTCGATTTGCAAGTTACACAAGCCATGATTTGAACTAATTTCACTGGATTATGAAGCACTTTTACAGTTCGACGAAAAGATTACTCCGTTTTTTGTGGGTTTATGTTCCTTGTCAGTTAAGCTTTTTTGTTACACTTACTTTTATCACTGTCAGGATTTATGAATATCAATTATCAATTTTTTAAAAATGGATAACTATGTAGCGGGTATGTCAAAGTATATTTAGTACCTTTCCAATGTAATCGAAGTAATTCCATAAAGTTATGCTATACATGATGATGGATAATTTTGATCATATATATTTTATGAAATTTGAAATATGCGAACGTTTTCATTGTACCTACTTCCGGGTCCTTCCGGGATTGTTCTCTCATTCGAGTATGAACTTGAGTGTTTAAGCCTAATGAGTATGTTGTGAACATGTGTGGCAACCCAGGACATTTCCAAAAGAAACATGATCAAAGACTCACAGTCATTTGTTCGATTTCCATTCTATGGATGGTACCCAATGACAAAATTATTGTGTATGGATCCACTATATAGGACAGTTATCTGAAGAGGCAGCCGAGTCACATAATAAACAATTTCGCTTGTTCAGGCCAATATTGCGAAAAAAAATTCTAGAGAAGCAGGTTTCTCCTTCCATCAGACTTGCTCATAATAGGAATGCGCAATAATCTACGGATTTTAGAGATAGCATGGTTATTACAAGGGCCGCTTCCTGTGAGTTTTTAGCTATTTATCTTATCTTCAATGAGGAGGTCATTTAAATATTTACTCGTCCGCCATCATATATGAATTTAAACAGAACAGTCATAATCTTCGACCCCAAATACCAATTGGATGGTGTTATGCAATAATGAGTCAAGCCACATTTTTTTAATTGATTTATCACAATCATTGGAATCGCAAAGTGTTATTCTACAATAAACAGAAATGATTCACCCCGCAATTATAAAGGACATCTATCCTAAACTATTTTGATAATTTTTACGAAACTAGCTAACCTAACTGTGGCTTGACCCAGTATTGCATAACACCATCCAATTTAGAATCGAATCGGAACATAATCAAAAAACTCGTTCGCTATTTTAGAGCCGCCATACTGAATTCATGAATTTTTACAGGAAAATCATAATCTCCGACCCTGAATACCCCCTTATACCAATTAAGAATCAAATTGGACCATAATCACAATACTTATCCGCAATATTGGAGCCGTCATTTTTATTTTTTCTAACAAAAATTTCATAATGCATTTTGTCACCGTAAATATGAACACCTGCCTAATCAGACAACTAGAAGGGGTCAAAATTCAGTTGCATAATTTGACCAACACATACATATATACATACAAACAGGTGAAGTTAAAAAAAAGCTTGTAAAAATAAGTGAAGCCTACTAATACACTAGAAACGAAAAATGAAACTTCTTCAGTTGAGGGGAGAGATGAGGAAGAGATCACATGAAGGGCCATAGTCACCATTTTGCTGACACTTAAAAAAAACTATTGCAAACTATGCTAATGAATATCGAAAAAAAGTATTATTTTAAATGTTTTTCTTTCTTTGTTCCCTTTCTAGAAGTAAGTGAGCTTTGGGCATATTCCGAACTATTTTAACAATGAAAATAATTCTGACCGCCTAAATTAGGTAAATACCCCACTGTGCGTTATGCCGATTTTTGCCTCCTAAGGATGAGGTATTCCGAATGGAACCACAAAAATGCGGTAGGCTTCCTGTTGTTGACTCCGCGTGTTTGTCGTTTCACCTGCGACCAAGTGTTGCACATTCTTGCACTTGGCTACACCGTTGATGAAGGCCAACAGGCCAAAACACGTGTCTGCGGTTGAACTTTTACCAGAGGGCTTTGTACATTAAATACTTCCTGTTGCTAACAGTTCCCCTTGAAATAACACTATTTTCTTGATGATAGAGTCCTTGACAATATGTGGTCGTTTGGGCAAAATAAAAATATACTCAAATTTAAATAAACTCGATAAAAACCCACTCTCAATGCCTCTAAATTTTGGTAAGAAAATATCTCTCATGCGGTTGAATGTGAAGTGGATATAATACAATTCCACATGCTCTTGCTCTCAAAATTTCTGCACGCTGAAAAAGACAAATAATTTTAATTTTTTCACAACCGTAGTTCAAAACACGTTTTTTTGCATAGGTCTACATTCGCAAATGTAATCATTTCTCACAATAACTGAAATATGACACAAGTGTCGAAAAGTTGGTTTTTAAAGAGTTCTAATATTCTGAACAAAAACCATAGACGTGTCAACAAATGTTTCATTAATTTTAAAAATAAGATTGAACTAGATTGGATAGAGATAGTTCTGAAATTGAAAATACTCCACCAGAACTTAAATTTAGTTCATTAACATTGAACCTACCTTCAACATGGGTTTAAAAACATGTTGTAAAAAAGAATAGTGTGTAACACGTGCAGAAATTAAATTTCTCTCTCGTGCAACTTTTTCAAACTCGTGAGAAATTAGCACCTTTTGGCACTTGTTTCTCAATATACTAAAATTCGAACAAGCTTATTTTAAGTAATAAAAAAAATATATATATATTTTTTAATGACACTGTATCATGGGCCGAGGTGGCTCGTGGGTAAAGCGTTTGCTTCGTTATCCTATCATAGGTAGGTGCATGTGTTCGAATCCAAGCCAAGCGAGTTCACCGGTCCTATGCAAGGCATCACACGTTGAAAGTTAGCTAAGGGGTAAGGACTACATTTTCTCTAGCTCGCACAAGTGTCTCAAATACTTCTAAGGGTTGCTTGTATGGATATGCAGCCAGTTGACGGAAATAACAATTTAAATCAATATATTAGTAGTAAGCTGTTTGTTAATTTTTAACGGACGTTAATATATACACGTTTACATATCTGGCCATTCTGTAAAAAATATATAATAAAAGTAGTGGTATTTCTGTAAGCTGTATTTTAATTTTTACACATATTATCCCATCTGATTAATCTGTAAAAGTTACATAAACGTTTAACCACATATGTTAAATGTGTGAAAATTAACATGTTTACCAACGGTCACTGTGGAAAATAGGCAAAACTACACGACACAGCCTCAGTAAGCTCAATAAGCATGGTAAACAAATCGCATAGTTTTCTTAAACGAAACAAACAGTTTTTGTAAACGAAACGCACAGTTTGAATATATTAAAATTTATAGGAAATAGCGTAGTCATAGCAACTGTCAAAATGTCATGATTGGACTCATCGAAATAGTTCTAATATATTTGATGATTTTATAGTAACCATATAGTTATTTTCGTATCTAGTGCGCGAAATGCTACTTTGGTAATCGAGAACTGATTTTTTTTAACGGGGCGCAGCCTAGTTAAAAAAAATAGTCGAGATCACAGTATTTCGCACACGAGTTGTAAACACAATTTTTTCTACAAACGTTAAAAAATACAATTAGGTAGTGTAAAATTTTGTGACAATTTAAAAAGTGTTAAAAAGCCCTAATTATTGTTATTTTTTTGCTGGGAAATCTCCTATAGTTTACATGCAGTGAAATATGCATTTCGCACACTATCCATACAGGTTAAAATATAAAAATCTCGTATAGTTCACATGCAGTGTGCAAAATATGTATTTTGCACACTATTTCGCTCACAGTGTAAAAAAGGGTCACTTCACATATTGTAATTTTTTGACGTTTGTAGAAAAAATAATTAGTCAGATCTACAAAACTTGGCCAACTGGTGTTAGTTAAAGGACATGGAATTGAATCCAGCAAAATGTCATGTTGCGCTATTTCATAGATCTCGTTACACCACTCAATTTCAATACAGTATCAATGGTGTCGAGATGTAAAGGAACATGTGAAAGACTTAGGAGTTACTTTCGATCCTCAACTTTCTTTTACTGTACATATTTCAAATAAAATTACCAAATCTCTTCAACTTTTAGGCTTTGTCAAAAGAATCACTCAAGACTTTACAAACGTTAACACACTTAAGTTGTTGTACTGTTCTCTAATCAGATCTGATTTAGAATACGCTTCATGTGTCTGGTCACCTTTTTACCAAACTCATATAAACAAACTAGAGATAGTAGAAAAAAAATGTTTGTGCTATGTAGCTTTCAAACAGGGTATCAATATATCAAATATTGATTATGCAAACATACGAACTGAATTAAATCTGCTGCCAGTCACAACAAAACGCAAACAGAAGGATCTTAGAACACTATATGATATTTTCAACTCTCTTATACCATGCCCTCAATTACTTGGTGAAATTTGTATCCATGTCCGGCCAGGACTAATCGTTCAACCAACACTTTCAATATACCCTTTTTTAGGACTAACTGTGGACGGAACACATTTGTTGCGTTCGACCAATTTAGCAAATCAGTACAACGAATGTCTCGAGTTTTTTGATACCCGTGATAGTTTTGTACGCCAATTAAAAGACCTAGATATGATCATATTAAGCATAATGCTTTTGTTTATATTCGTTCATAAACACTTGTGTTGTAAATTAAATTTTAACTTAGGTTAGGTTAGGTTAGGTTTAAATGTGAGTGAGCTCATATCAGGCCCTTCACTGCGGCCAATGGCCTATTGTGGCTCACCCTATTTTTATTTTAACTTACTTTAGCTCTGTTTACTACTAACATTATATGTATTATCTGTAAAGGGGTTTTCGCCGTTTATAAATAAATAAATAAATAATCTTCCTAATGTTGATTTACCCAACGTGGTGATAAATAGAACGAATCATATCAAAGTTGTGAAACATATCTGTATAATTTTGTAAAATTATTCGAAAAAAAATCTGAAGATGCAATAAAATACAGGTATCCCATTTATGGCCATAGGTAAAGTATGGTACGTAATACATGTTGCAAACCAATTACTCATTCATGGAATAACGCACTCACCGCTATGCGGCTTCGTGCGTAATTTTTCCATTCATGCATAATATGCTTTTTACAACACTTGTTACATAATATACTATTACAGAATTACCACTATATAAAGCTAAAATTTCAATAACTTTTAATATAACGTACATTTGTAGAAAGCTGACAAACTAAACTTGATCTTTATTTCAAATATACAACTTTTTACATTATTCTACTAAAATTAACGATAGAGATGATCTGCATGAATATTTGCTGCTATCTCAGATTCCCATTTGTCTCCATTGTTCAACAATTTTTCTTTGTTATAGAGCAATTCTTCATGTGTTTCAGTAGAGAATTCAAAATTGGGCCCTTCTACAATAGCATCTACTGGACAAGCTTCCTGACAAAAACCACAGTAGATGCATTTGGTCATATCAATATCATAACGGGTAGTACGTCTTGAACCATCTGCACGTTCTTCTGCTTCAATTGTTATAGCCTGTAAAAATGTATAACACTGACGAAGAAAATGTGATGGCATGTGTAATGTTTCAAAAATGTTCACAATATCTATTAGATCTGTATGAAACCAACTAATATGTTCAACACTAAACCACAAACTTATCCACAATCTAGAATGGCTTCTACTGTTTACTAACTGTTGATAGTTTACAAATTTGTTCAATAGCATCAATACCTGTTATATTCCAATTACTTTGAAAACCTACTGAACTATTTATTATTATTATTATTATTATAAATATCTATTTCATTGATATACCGTCAAGGAACCGTCAAGGAACTTGAAGAGAACGAGAACAACCCTGAAGAAAGAAAACAGTGCTCCGTCAACCCCAAATACTTCAAGTTCATATTCTGTTTTTCAATCAAACGGCAATATTCCAGTAGAAGAAATTATCGACCATAATAACAACAAGAAGGTAACAAAGACATCCGGTCCTCCACAACATACAACAAACAGAATAAAGAGTCTAAGATCAGGTTCAACAAGCCGCTCTTGATGATATTTCATTGAACTTAATTAATTTTTTGGTACTTCTTTGTATAGGATCCATTCAATTTATTTGCGATATGTGTTCAAATTTATTATTTTCCACAGAGAATATGGAAAAATAGAATTTACAGAATGGATCCCTATATCAGGGAATACCAAAATGAGCCCATATCTTCTAAAACACTAGACAGTATTTCTCAATTCAATACATACCTGAATGGATCGAATGATTTTAAAATATTACACATGAATATTCGTAGTATAAATAAGAATATGGACGCTTTAACTTTATTTTTGAGCCAAATATCAAAAGATTTTGAAATAATTGTTCTGACAGAAACTTTTCAGATTCAAGATATTAATATTTTCAATATAGCGGGTTATGATATTTTTATAATGAAGGTACCAATAATAAAAATGATGGCGTTATTGCTTATGTTAAACAAAATCTAAACTGTTCTAGTAATATTGTAATTATGGGTAATACGTCAGCACTTGAACTTAAATTATCACAGAAAAATACAAACTTTTTAATTGCTGCACTTTATAGATCACCAAATAGTTGTCCAGTAGTTTTCAACTCTGAACTTGCGAAATACATAGAGAAAATCAAAAAACCCTGCGTCCACATAATAACAGGAGACTTAAATATAGACCTTTACGTGGAAGAATACAAAAATATATTGAGCACCTGGGATTACATTTCATACATAAATAATTCTACTGGACCTGAAAGCAAAACCTGTCTTGATCATTTCTATCTGAAAAACAATACTTAATGGGTTGGATGATAATTCAACCAGATCTTTCATATTCAATCATTGTATCACCGATCATTTCCCAATAGCGCTGTGTATAAAACTTGATGATACGATGGGAGTATCCAATTCAAAAAATGATCATAAAAAATTCTTGGATTATAAAGCTTTGAAGTCGGACCTGAGAAATGAATCATGGAATTGTATTTACAACAAAAATAACGTCGATGAAATGATGGATAATTTCAACAGCACCATACAGAGATATATAGAAATGAACACAAGAATTGTAAAAACTAAAACAAAACGGGCTGAAAAGAAATGGATTACGCAGGCACTCGTTAAATCGATCGAAAAAAAGGAACAACTACGAAAGGCCTCATTAAGCAACCCTGATAATAATTTATTGAAAGATGAATATAAGTTGTACAGGAATAAATTAAACACATTAATCAGAACAACGAAGAAAAAATACTATCAAAAACTAATAGATAAAAATAAATCAAAGTCGTGGGAATGTGTGAATGAGGCAAGAAAACAAAAATTACTGAAATTGAAGTAGATAATAATATAATAACGAATACATTAACTATTTGCGACGAGTTCAACAAATTTTATACTGACCTGGGAAGAACAATGGGGGAAAAAATTGTTCCACCAGATGATTTCAGAGGAAAAGAACCGAATATCAGAGATAGTATGTACCTTTCGCCCACTTCGGAACCAGAGGTAATCAAAACTATTATGAGTTTGAAATTAAGAAAGTCCCCAGGCTATGATGGAATCCGTGCTGAAACCTTGAGGGAAATTGCCTGTGAAATATCTGCCCCATTAACGCACATAATCAATATATGCTTTGAAACGGGAAATTTTACTCAGGTCTCAAAGTAGGTATCATCAAGCCTTTATTCAAAAGTGGAAAAAAATCCAAAATGGATAATTATAGACCAATTTCTTTAATTTCCAATCTGTCTAAAATAATTGAAAAACTGATAAAGTCTAGGATGGTGGAATTTCTCAATAAATATGAAATAATATCGAATAATCAATATGGCTTCAGAGAGAAAAAATCGACAGAAGATGCTATAAGAGATTCAACTACTGATATATACTCTGCACTTGACAAGAAAAAATCAGCCTTATGCATCTTCGTCGACCTCTCAAAAGCATTTGATACTGTTTCTCATTCATTATTGTTGGAAAAACTTGAACACTGCGGAATGAGGGGAAGAATTTACAATATATTGAAAAGTTACTTATCAAATCGCCAACAGAAAGTGAATATAAATGATTTCTTTAGTGAATCCAGGTCTGTGACATGTGGTGTTCCACAAGGAACCGTATTGGGGCCATTACTGTTCACAATATATATAAATGGCTTACTCCGAATGGAGTGCAAAGGCAAAATTATTAGTTTTGCTGACGATACAGCCATTTTATATGAAGATGAAACATGGGTTTGTTTAAAGGAAAAGGCCGAGTCCGACTTCAGATCAATCGAAAAATGGTTTAGACATAACAAACGCACTCTTAACTGTGATAAAACCAAATATCTACCGTTCACATGTTATGCAAATGGACTTCCAAATTTGGGAAGCCTAGAAATTGGAATCGACACAAAAATTCTAGAAGCAGAATCTATCAAATATCTCGGTATAGTGGTTGATAGACATTTGAGATGGGACTTACAAATTAATACGTCACGATTCAGTTACTTGAGGAATTTTTTAGACATTAAACAACTCAAAACAATATATTATTCTCTTGTTCAGTGACAACTGTCATATGGTATCGTAGGATGGGGTGGTGTCGCCAATTGCTATCTCGAAAACCTGAACGTTATTCAGAAATAGATACTTAAAATAATTTATAATCAAGGAAAATTATATGAAGAACCTAAAGTTTTCGATACAAGACAACTACTGCTTCAAATTGTTGTTACATGCGTTTCAAAATAAAATATTCACTCAACAAGTTAATCACTTTTATACAACAAGGAATAAGAAAAATAAAATTATAATACCAAGATGTGAGAAAACTATTGGACAACGATGCGGTTCTTATATGGGTCCAAAATTATACAGTTATACCGGACAATATAAAAAATATACATAGTTACTCAGTTTTCAAATCAACACTAACAAAATGGATATTGAACACCGACAGAACAGTATTATATGAAATGTTTTAGAAATTAGGTTTTGTATCTCAATATTTTTGGAGTGTATTAAAATTGTATTCGTGAGAACTTCCTGACTGATGCCGACTGTGATAATTGCCAATTGTAATTTTTTAGAATGTGATCTTTCCTAACCATGTGAATATTCCCGATTGTGACAACCAATTGTGATTATTCCCGAAATGTTACGTTTAAAGTATTTTGAACGTCAACAGATTGTGACGAGTTTTATATATTTGTTATACTTCCACACCTAAGCATGTTAGTATTGATTTTATCAAACGTTTATGTTTATGTTACAAATTTTTATTTTTAGTTTTATATATAACTATTTCACATACAAGCAGTATTTACTACAGCTTTCGTGAATTCCTCTGTTTATTTACTCTTCAATTTGCTTTTGTAATCTTTTGATTTGTTGTTGTCAATAAATATTATTATTATTATTATTATTGATAAATTATTGATTATTGTTAAATATATAGTATCTTCTCCCATCACCAAGCAAAACAAATAAATAATTTCACACTTTCAAATTTTGTGCTTTTTCTTATACTTTTCACTGCAAGATTCCTCTGTGCCGACTTCTACTCCGTGCAGCTTATTTTCAAAGATATACAAAGATACTTAAATACACTGCTGAGTTCAAGCTTGTGAACGCCATCACTATCAGATTCAATCAGAATCGGAAGAAGATAATGGCATCAAAATTTTGACTTTGATTACCTGCACATATATTTATAGCATCTGGTTCACTTATAAGTTCAGCGTCTGACATCTAGCTGAAATCGTCTTCATCAGCGGAGGGTCATCCTCTGCACAAGCTCAGTGATTAACCTTCAAATCGTTCGGAGTGAGACAGATGTAGTGTTTCGTTCCTTTTCGTGAGTTTACTACTGTTAGTTGAAATATCGCATGAAATAGGTGGACCTCACTTTGGTAGAAAAATAGAAAAAATCGTATATTTTAGTTTGTCGATTCGCCAGTTGAAGGCGCTGCTGAGCACGTATATTTTCTATACGTGTATATTATCGTTCCTTGTGGGATTATACGGTAAGCACTGAGTGAGGTCCGTAAATGTGGCAACATATCGTAGCACGCTGATCATTGATGTTTATTGGGACGGGTGTGAAAGCAGAATTGGTTTTATTTTAGCTTATGGTATTTTCAAATAACCGATGCTCAAGGTTTTTCGACAGGAATCTATTTTTTGGATTTTTTGCCAGAAATTTATTATTCTATACCTGCTGAATACGTTTTATGGGGTAAAATGATTTGTAAAGCCAAAACTACCCCTCAACATCCCTCCGAAGTAGAAAAATCTTGAAAGAGTTGAAATACCCGTTGCTGGAGATTTTTTGACAGTAATGAATTATTCTAAACCTGCTGAATACGTTCTATAGGGTGAAATAATTTGTTCATCAAAAACTACCCCTGAACAACCCTCCGGAGTAGAAAAATCTTGAAATAGTTGAAATACCCGATGATAGAGATTTTTTGCCAGAAATTATTTATTCTATAGCTGCTGAATACGTTATATGGGGTAAAATGATTTGTGAAGCTAAAACTACCCCTCAACATCCCTCCGAAGTAGAAAAATCTTGAAAGAGTTGAAATACCCGTTGCTGGAGATTTTTTGACAGTAATGAATTATTCTTCACCTACTGAATACGTTTTATAGGGTGAAATAATTTGTGTACCAATAACTACCCCTTAACAGCCCTCCGAATTTGAAAAATCTTGAAACAGTTGGAATTCCCGTTGCTGGAGATTTTTTAACAGAAATAAATTACTCCATTTCTGCTGAATACATTTTATGGGGTGAAATAATTTGTGCACCAAAAACTACCCCACAACAACCCTCCAAAGTAAAAAAATCTTGGAACAGTTGAAATATCCGTTGCTGGAGATTTTTTGACAGAAATGAATCATTCTACTCCTGCTGAATACATTCTAAAAGGTGACAAAAATTGTGTGACAAAAACTACCCCTCAACAACCCTTCGAAGTAGAAAAATCTTGAAACAGTTGAAATACCCCTAGCTCGAGATTTTTTGGCAGAAATGAATTATTCTACACCAGCTAAATACGGTATGGAGAGTGAAATAATTTGTGAACTGAAAACTACCCCTCAACGACCCTCCAAATTAGAAAAATATTGAAACAGGTGAAATACCCGTTGCTTGAGATTTTTTGACAGAAACGAATTAGTCTACACCTGTTGAATATGGTCTATACAGTGAAAAAAATAGTGAACTAAAAACTACCCCTCAATAAACCTCCAAAGTAGAAATATCTAGAAAAACACCAAACAGTTGAAATACGCGTTCCTGGGGATTTTTTGACAGTAATGAATTATTCTAAACCTGCTGAATACGTTCTATAGGGTGAAATAATTTGTTCATCAAAAACTACCCCTGAACAACCCTCCGGAGTAGAAAAATCTTGAAATAGTTGAAATACCCGATGATAGAGATTTTTTGCCAGAAATTAATTATTCTATAGCTGCTGAATACGTTCTAAGGGGTAACATGATTTGTGACGCTAAAACTACCCCTCAACATCCCTCCGAAGTAGAAAAATCTTGAAAGAGTTGAAATACCCGTTGCTGGAGATTTTTTGACAGTAATGAATTATTCTTCACCTACTGAATACGTTCTATAGGGTGAAATAATTTGTGTACCAATAACTACCCCTTAACAGCCCTCCGAATTTGAAAAATCTTGAAACAGTTGGAATTCCCGTTACTGGAGATTTTTTGACAGAAATAAATTACTCCATTCCTGCTGAATACATTTTATGGGGTGAAATAATTTGTGTACCAAAAACTACCCCTCAAAAACCCTCCAAAGTAAAAAAATCTTGACACAGTTGAAATAACCGTTGCTGCAGATTTTTTGACAGAAATGAATCATTCTACTCCTGCTGAATACATTCTATAAGGTGGAAAAAATTGTGTGACAAAAACTACCCCTCAACAACCCTTCGAAGTAGAAAAATCTTGAAACAGTTGAAATACCCCTAGCTCGAGATTTTTTGGCAGAAATGAATTATTCTACACCAGCTAAATACGGTATGAAGATTGAAATAATTTGTGAACTAAAAACTACCCCTCAACAACCCTCCAAATTAGAAAAATATTGAAACAGGTGAAATACCCGTTGCTCGAGATTTTTTGACAGAAATGAATTAGTCTACACCTGCTGAATATGGTCTATACAGAGAAAAAAATTGTGAACTAAAAACTACCCCTCAATAAACCTCCAAAGTAGAAATATCTAGAAAAACTTCAAACAGTTTAAATACGCGTTCCTGGAGATTTTTTGACAGAAATGAATTATCCTATACCCGCCCAATACGTTATACAGGGTGAAATTATTTGTGGAACAAAAACTACCCCTCAACATCCCTTCGAAATAAAAAAATCTTGAAACAGTTAAATACCCGTTGTTGGAGATTTTTTGACAGAAATGAATTACTCTATTTCTGCTGAATACGTTCTATAGGGTTACATAATTTGTGTACCAAAAACTACCCCTCAACATCCTTCCGAAGAAGAAAAATCTTGAAACAGGTGAAATTCTTGATGCTGAAGATTTTTTGCCAGAAATGAATTATTCTACACCTGCTGAATACATTCTATAGGGTGAAAAAAATTGTGGGACAAAAACTACCCCTCAACAACCCTGCGAATTGGAAAAATGTTGAAACATTCTACACCTACTGATTACATTCTATGGAGTGAAATGATTGGTGAACCAAGAACTACCCCTGATCAACCCTCCGAAGTAAAAAAATTTTGAAACGGTTGATATACCCGTTGCTCGAGATTTTTTGACATAAATGAATTATTCTACAAGTGCTGAGTCTATGGCGTGAAAAAATGTGTGAACCAAAAACTACCCTTCAACAACCCTACAAATTAGAAAAATCCTTAAACTGTGGATGTTTTGACAGAAATTAATTATTCTATACCTGCTGTATACTTTCTACGGGGTGAAATTATTTGTGAAACAAATACAACCCATCAACATCCTTACGAAATAGAAAAATCTTGAACCAGTTGAAATACCTGTTGCTGGAGATATTTTGACAGAAATTAGTTTTATATACCTGCTGAATACGTTCTATATGGTGAAATAAATTGTGTACCAAAAACTACTCCTCAACAACCCTCCGGAGTGGAAAAATCTTGAAACAGATTAAATACCCGTTTTTTTTTACAGAAACGAATTATTTTATACCTGCTGAATACGCTTTGTGAATCGAAAACTACCCTTCAACAACCCTCCAAATTGGAAAAATATTGAAATATAGTTGAGCCGATCATGTGCGAAGAGAAATATGTAAACGTGGCAACATTTAGTGGTCCTCACTTTCTACGCATTATAGTAATATACAGTTTACAGAGACCTCAGTTTGGTAGGAACAAGTGAATGAATAAACGGACCTCAAAATGATATGATGGAAGTACGGTCCTCACTTTGTTCCGATATACTCGTGAAAATCAAATCTGAAATCTTCACTATTTCAACTGTATATTGGTGATGCTCAGTTCCCCCCACTCTAACTGAGAACAGATAAGGCCATGACAAACGTCTAGCACCACTCCTTCCAGTGGTCCTCACAACGTTGAGTCAACGGTGTCCTCACTGTGATAGCTGGCGGTATATATATATATATATATATATATATATATATCAAACATTTTTTAATGTTGAGAACGTCGCATACTCATTTCATATATATAGGGTGAGTAAAAAGATACAGTCCAAGTTTCTTGAAAAAATGCGTTTTTTTTCAAATAATACCCTGTATTTCGAAAAAGAATCGGTTAATTTTCTTGAATTTTTGATATAATGTAAGATTTGAGGAGTCCGAGATATTGTCATCAATATTAGCATAGGTCTGCGGACTCGTTTGTATGCGATATATGCTTTTGAATGTACAGATTTTATTGATACCCGATATACTCCATTGGAGACCGAAATGGGCTATTTTTCAACAATTCATGTTCAAAATTATTCGGGCTAGATTAGTACGGTACCTATTCCAAAAATGAAATACCTTACATACATGGTGAATGAAATGTTTTTCATTTGAAAGCTCTGTTTCCGAAGAAACTAGAGAAAATTGAAATGTATCAGAAGCAATAACCCTGTCAAGGTTGGAACTAATTCTACAGTATTGGAAAGTTATTTCAATTCAGATGGAGAAATATTTTATATGATTTCAGTGAAATGTGTAGTTTATACTAAAAAAAGAGATATTTTCTAATCAACCCGACGAAAACCTAGGAATGGGATATTTGGCATACAATCAACAAATGGATGGTGAAGGTATTATACTTTCCAAAATTCTATAAGAAAGTCCGCGATAATAAATATTTCCTTTTTTTGGACGTTTATTCAATGAACTAATTTTGAAATGTATTTGAATATATTTCACACAAGATAAAATATGAATAAATATATGTAAATAAAGAAACTTTCTGAAGACGAACTTTTATTGAATTGTACGTTATTCTGTGACTGGCAGATTCAAAAACTTGTCGCTCAAGAATTCATATTTGTATTCACACTGAAAACATTGCAGAGCAAGTTTTGAATGTGTTACTCTCAGAATAGCGTGACACCACTGAAGAATTTTTTTCCCATTTCAGTGCAATATAAGAAAATCTTGTATTTAGAAAGTTTTTATAAGGTAAACCTGGGTAAGAGTGAACGCTTTTTTGATTAGTGCCAATTTAAAGCATTATAACTTATAAAATATATGTCTTTTAAATTTCATATTTTAAACATAGCTAGTATGAGTATCTGTCTACATGATGTTTCAGTTTTGCTGGTTAAAAACAAAACACTTTTACTCACCTTTTTTTCTTTTTTTTTTTGTCCGGTGTTCACACTTGCCCCACAAAGTGGGGCAAGTGTGAACGCGGTTCATGGTATCTACAATATAAGGTGTTTTCAGATAATTTGGGGCAAGTGTGAAATACTGTTAAAAAAGCTACAATTTCGTTTTTGGAACACTTTAATATCTAAAATAGTTAAAAAGTTATGAACTTTTCAAAATGAAATATAACTTAAGTGCCTAAATTGAAATTTGAAAAATCTACTGAGAAAATGAATGTGTCTCCTCTGCGGCCTCTCTTGGGGTCTGGCAGGATTCTTATGATCATTTCTTTATTAATCGTATCAATATCGTCTATATCGGGCCAAGAAAAGGTTTTTCTGCCGAATTTTAAAAATTTCACTTCCCATCCTTCATCAGTTTCGTTCAAAATGTTGCCAACAAAATGCCTTATTCTCTTCTTGGTTTCATACTGAACTACCACCCATTTGCCGTTTTCGATATTAGTTTGCTCTTCTTCGATTTTTTTGTCCAGAGTTTTATCTGTATCTAGCTCTTCTTCTGTATCAGAACCCTCTGGGTCCAAGTCATCTGCTGAATCAATTACTACAGAGAAATCGTCCAGCTCTTCATCTGTTGATTCGATGTCACTTTCTTTCTGGATTGTACGCTTTTTATTAACTTTTTGTCGAAAAACTTTCTTAGTCTTAGTCGCTTTTTCTTCTTCTAGTCTAGCTAATACCTGTGGTGCAGTGATGACTTCTGCTCCACATGCCACTTTTCTTTTTTTTATTTTTTGTACCTGGCCACTATCAGAGTGTCTTATTGTTTTCAAAAGAAGCTCTTCAAATGATAATTTTGATGTGGATCGACTAGTTGTAGCTTCTATATTTGGAATTTGTTCGACATTTTGGTTTTCTTTGACATTTTGGTTTCCTTCGACATTTTGGTTGTCTTCGACATTTTGGTTTTCTTCGACATTTTGGTTTTCTTCGACATTTTGGTTTCCTTCGACATTTTGGTTGTCTTCGACATTTTGGTTTTCTTCGACATTTTCTTCTCGTCTCCCAACAGCATTACCTGAGGTGTGTCTTCTCCACCTTCTTAAACATTCAGGATCATATTTGTCTTCAGATATGACCTGCCGATCAAATGGCTGTATACCAGCTTTTACAAAACCATTACTAATAGTGATAGGCTTGAGGTCCTTCCAGGCTTGACCGATCATTGCCGAAAATTGTTTCTTTGGTATTTTAATTCCCACATTTCTCCTTTGCCAAGCCACTAATCTTTCATCCCATGTACCCTTCAGTGATCTGAACACTGATATATCTAGTGGCTGAAGAAGGTGGCTCGTGTGTGGGGGAAGTTTGAGAATTGTTACATCATTGGCAGTTGCCAATTCTATTAGAGGAATGTTAACATGGGTGCTATGACCATCATAAATAATCAGAACAGGTCTGTGTGGTCCCAGAGCAGGCAGTAGAGTTTTTTCAAAGTAATTTAAAAAAATGTCTGTCTCCATCCAGCCTTTTTTGCTGGCAGCAAATGACATTCCTGGATACGAGTCTTCTTCATTTGGAACCCAGGCATCCCAAATATTCTTCCCCTTATACACAATGAGTGGAGGGGCTTTTAATCCGGAAGCAGATACAGCAGCTAAAACAGTTGTATTTTCCCGGCCCGGACCTGACACGGTTCTAGAACAAGCTTTTCCCCTTGCACCAACAATTTTTGTTTTATAAGGATCATGAGAAAAAGAACTCTCATCTAGGTTCCAAATTTGTTCGGGCTTGTTATGAAGTGATAAATCTGTTAAAGTTTGATTCAAAATATCGAAATATGCATTAATGATGAACGGATCTGTCATCTTTTTTCGGGCGTACTCAACTGATTGGGGCTTCTTTATACTCAGGTGGTGACGTATTTTGAAGTTTCTGAACCAATCATCACCAGGTATGTTGTTCTTGAATGGTGTCTTAATATTATTTTGTTCAACATAACTTGCAACAACCATCAGCAATTCTTTTCTCGTGATTCCAAAGCCCCACTTCTCAAGTGTGCGAAGAGAATTTGCTAATTTGATTTCATCCTCTTTTGGAATCACTGTAGAACGGCCTTGTGTCTCACTTTTTTTTCCTCGGGTACCTTTCAGGTGATAAAATAGAGTGGTTTTTGGAATATGATATAATCTATGGGCTCTATGTATGGTTAGAGCACCGCGTTTAATTTCAGCCACAGCTAAATTTATATCTTCCTTTGAATAAGCCCCTCCTCTGTTAGTCTTTCTTACGTAGACTCTTGGCATAATCTGAAATGAAAAATTTTTATTACGTTCTTACACCGCAAAAATGTACGTTCACACTTGCACTGATGAAATGTTCACACTTACCTCATTATGCGAAATACTAAGGGGTAAGTGTGAACACGATATTTATCAACAGCACGAAAAAAAAACCGAAAATGCATATATACTGTGTTAAACTATAACATATTACACATACAATAGCAATGAATAAAAATAACTTACGTTGGTTAATGTATTTTTCCTTGTATTTTGAAAATAACACGGTGCACTCATCAACTGTGATCACTTTATGGCATGAATTAAATAGGTTATGTCGCGCCCGCCAATTATCGCACTGGCGTTCTTTTTAGCGGGCAAGTGTTCTAGGATGATATACTACTTCGAACAAAAAAACGCACTTCTATCGGTGTACTCCTGTCATTTAAAAATGATATGTTCACAGTTACCCCCGATTCACACTTACCCAGGTTTACCTTATTCGATTCTTTTTATCATCCATGAAATCAACCAGCTTGAATAATTGAATTTTGACAAAAAATTCGAAGTGTCTGACCCAACAAACTCCTTCATATCAATTTAATTTTTAATTTAATTTTTTAATAATATAACCGAATCATATATATCACAAAATTCGTTCGCTATTTAAAATAGTTGAATTTGGTCACAAAAAAACATGATCTCCGGCCAAAAACACATTCATTCCAATTTTTAATAAAATCAATTCATAAATCATAAAACTCGTCTGCCATCTTGAAGCCGCCATTTGGAGTTATTGGATTTTGACAAAAAACAATTACGATCTCTCACCCCAAAAACCCCTACGATCCAATTTTGAATAGAATCGAATCATAATTCACACATCTTGTCCGCCATTTTGGACCCGCCATTATAACTTTTTTAATTTGGACCCAATTTGATTAATATCAGGCCATAAATTACAAAAATCCTCCGCTATTTTGGCCGCCATCTTGTTTTTTTATATAAATATGTCAAATTCAAGTCGATTGTACAAGTGGAAGTGGGTCAAACGATCGCCAGATTTGTCCTGACAAACAGACAAACAGGAATCGAATAAATAGAAGCTTGTATAAAAAATACACTTTTCACATTTACTAATCGAGAAAATGAAACATTGTGTAAATATTCCTGTTTTATAATTCCTTTACAATGGTTATTATTGAAAATATATTAAAAACTTGCGGAGAATATATAATTATTACTTCGGAAAAGGTTTATTTTGGAATATTGTTTACTAAAGAACAACCTTGCACGAGAGATTTTCCTAATTGAGTGTACTGTTTTTTTTAATGGTACCAAGAAAAAAACATCAACACCTCAATTGCGGTTTCCTTCGTTCGAATCATTTTAATTAGGTGTTATGTTTAGGGGACATTTTTCGCAAGTACTTCTTTCGTCCTTTCTTGAAGGAGGCTCTGGAAACAAAATAAGTTTCCAATGTTTACAGGTAAGAACTGTCAGTTTTCATCGATTGATAGGTGTGTTTAGAAGTGTTATTCATCGAGAACGTCTCAATCTTTCTCTAGTCGGATTATCAGTTCTTCATTCTTTCATTATGCCAATTCGTAATAGATCCATTTGTTACGTGTGTGACAGACAATTTCCCAGTAGACAAATGTGTCGGATTCTTGGAGACAATAATTTTCCTGTTCGGGAGTTGGCTGTTGCTAGGCGAGATGCTGCAGGAAGGCTTCAAGAAGACATCAATGCCAACATTAGGGTGTGTTTCAATTGTAATTTGTTGATTCGAAATGAAATACAAGCCTTAGAAAACTATTAAATGTATTAACTGAAACTTCGAGCAATACTTGTTTCATATGTGATTCTCGACATTCAGCGGGTAACTACAGATTGTAGAGTGAATATTTGTTTCGACCGATATTTTTGTTCCTGATAATGTGAGGGTGTGCCCTCATCACCTGAATGAAAATAGATACCTTTTAGATGTTTTACATGCAGGCTTGAGGTACGTGAATAGACCATATATTCTGAAAGGAATGCAGCTCCAACAATTTATGGAAGGTCTGAGAGAGGCGGCAAAAAACCACACATACAGAGATTTCGAGGACATCAATTCTTTTTCCAATAAAGAATTCATATCTCTTACTTCATTGAGTAAAGTGCAATTCAACGAATTATATGAATTTTGTGATCCTATTGTGCAAGGAAATGTGAGATACATTACCAGAAAACATTTGTTAACCTTTCTCTTGAAATTGCGTCAGGGTATTTCTGATGATTTTCTCAAAGTGATATTTCAATATCCCACCCGCCAGGACACCAGTCTCATCTAATGTCAGGTTTCATTGATACAAAGATTTGTACCAAACAATTTGGTCTTTAATACTATAACCAGAGAAAACTATATCACAAGACACGTCACAGAATTTGTCAATATAACCCCAACCCTAACCAAACAAAAGCAATAGCTGACATCGATTGTACTTATAGTAAAATCGAAAAAATAGTAATTTCAGAATTCTCAGGCAATCCTATTCTCATAAAAAAGACCATATGGTGAAACCGGAAGTAATTGTTGCTCCAGACGGGTATATCCTGGCCATTCAAGGACCTTATTTTTCAGACGTCAAAAATAATGATGCCACTATATTGAATCAGACCTGGTTTCAGGATGGGAAAATTTTTATAGTGGACTGGAGTTATCGCGACTCGACACCATTATTCCAACAACTTGGTATTAATTATCATATGCCCCCAATTCTCACACGAGGTCATAGACAATTTACTACCGACGAAGCGAATAGTTCTAGGTTAATAACCAAAACTAGGTGGGTAGTGGAATCCAAAAATGGACATTTCAAATAAATTTTTAAGTTCTTGAACATACATAGTGGAATAGGCCTACAGGGGATACCACTAAAAAAAACGCGCCTTAGGTGGTGTGGAAACGAGTTGATTCATATCGTATTATATGATAATCCAAAAAATTATATAAGATTCATTTATTTCTGTTGCCTTAGTTCCAACCACCCTCTTATATCGCGGTTTTCAAGTCTTTGAATCTGTTATAGAATAATTTTACACCCCTAAATAAATTATTTTTTTCCTTTTCAGTGCAACTCAATAAAATCTTATATTAATAAAGTTTCTTCATTTATATTTATTCATATTTTTTCTGTGAAAAATTATTCAAATACATTTCAAACTTGGTTCAAAGAAGAAATGACCACAAAACGTACGGGACTTGTAGAATTTTGGGAGGTATGATACCTTCACCATTCATTTGTTCATTGATTACCAAATATCCCTATTTTGTAGAAACCGCACATTTCACAGAAATCATAAAATATTTCTCCATCTGAATTGAAATAGCTTTCAAATACTGTAGAATTAGTTCCAACCTTGAGAGGGTTATTGCTTCTGATACATTTCAATTTTCTCTAGTTTCTTCGGAAACAAGGCTTTCAAATGAAAAACATTTCATTCACCATGTGTATAAGGTATTGCATTTTTGGAATAGGTACCGCACTAATCTAGCTCGAATATTTTTCAACATGAATTGTTGGAAAATAGCTCATTTCGGTCTCCAATGGAGTATATCGGGTGTTACTTATGGATGCTTTTACAAACCTCAATTAAGCAATATTTTCGTTTATAGAACTATTTAATTCAAAATTGTACTTTTTGTTGACAAAATTCAGCTATTATAATAAACACTATCTGTTACTATATTTTCACCCCTAGTTACCGACAGTCAAATTGAAACATAACTAAAAATATCATACAGGGCATTTAAACATAATAAATGATACAATAAGGAACATTCTCCCCCCAGTGAAGAATCCTATTCTTCAACTATTTTCTTCTAAGTCTTCTCTCTTCTTTGGCTTCATCTTCTTATTTCCTATCTCCATTCATCTTGGTCTCTACCTCGGCTTCCACTGGTAGCTTACATAGCTTCGATACCGGTTTTTTGTAAATATTCTTCTTTGTTTGAAAATCTGCTACTCGGACTCTCCCATCTGGGCCTTGATACACCTTTTCGACTTTTCCCATTTTCCATGTGTTTCTCGGTGACGTCTCATCCACAATAATAACAATGTCCCCAGGTTTTATAGGTTCTTGATCATCTGTCCACTTTCTTCGTAGGTTCAAGGTAGGCAGATATTCTTTCAACCACCTTTTCCAAAATGAATTGGCAAGCATTTGAGACTTTCTCCATTCTCTTTTCAAAAATCTTCCCGATTCAAAATCTCCTGGTTGACCTTCTGTGTGTGCGTACCCTATGAGAAAACGATTAGGAGTTAGAGGTTCGGGGTCTTTTGGATCAACTGATACATGTGTCAGTGGTCTGGAATTCACAATACATTCAGCCTCGGTGAAGAGAGTAGCCAGAGTATCTTCTTTCAGTGATAGACGATAATTCCTAATGCCTTCTTTGCACTTTCAACCAATCTCAATTTCTTTGGTGGTGGTGTATTCCGCTATTTTATTTTAATCAAGTTCTTTGATGGCAGATCGTAATTCATCAGCAGCACCTCTGAGATTAGTCCCATTATCACAATAAATTTTTTCTGCATGTCCTCTTCTTGAGATAAATCTACGAATAGCCATGATTTCATAATCCAGATGAACTGCCCTGACTGACAAACACGTGAATAGTTATCAAATAGGGCCCAAAATAGTCCATGCCAACATATACGAAAGCTCTTGCGCAGGGAGTTAGTCTTACCAGAGGAAGTTGGCCCATTTTTGGGGTTCTAGGAGATACATCATCAATTTTGTACCTCTGACAGTTTTTAGCCGTTGACTTCAAAGCCGCCCTTCCATCAATGACCCAAAATCTTTGGCGTACATCGCTTAGGATACTCTCAATTCCATGATGACCAAATTTCTCGTGGTAAAACTGTAACAAAAGCTTTGTGTAAGAATTCTTACGACACAGTATACAAGGATTTTTAGTAAATGTATCTAAATTATTGGCTAGGTTAATCCTTCCTCCTATAACGATTAGTCCGTCTTCATTTATTTCTGGGCATAGATTCTTCAATCGGATTTTTCTTTCTAGTGGTCTATTGTTAGTTAAATTCATAAGGTCTTCTTCAAAACTTTCCATTTGGGATCTTCTTATCCGAAGTATCTCCGCCTTTTTTATTTTTGCTACTGTTAAAGATGTTGGGAATTTTTCATTGACTTTCTGTAAATTATTCTTCCACTTGATGATGGATCTCAACATCCATGAAGTAGCTCGAATCAATCGTTACCATTTTGAAAATCTTTTTATATCCGGTAAAATTGGAGAATGTTCAATTGAAATATTTCCAACAAATTTTTACCTCAATTCTGAATCGTTTTCTGAATTGTACGGTTTCTGGTATTTCGAAAACTTGTTAATCTCTTCTGACCACTATTCAGGATATTTCAAGAGCTCTGGATCTTTCAGCCAACATTCAGAGCTTTGGATGCTCTTACCACCTAGACGTTGTCTTGTAGCTGCGTCGGCAATGTTCAGTTCAGTTGGAATCCAGTGCCAATCTTCAACTTGTGTTCTTTCTTGAATTTCTCCAATTCGGTGTGAAACAAATGGCTTATCAGGAGTAAAGGAGTGTGTTGATACTATGAACGCTAGTCTTGAAAGGGTGTATAGATACTGCTGTGCAAATTTGCTGAAGGTAAACGTAAATAAAACAAAATGGATGTTATTAGGGAAACATAAACATCATAATAATGAAAACCTACTTCTACGATTGAATGACAGTGATATAGAAAAGGTAAACAAATTCGTTTATTTGGGTGTAACTATTGACAGTCAATTAAAATTCAAGGAACATGCTAATCAGGTTATCAAAACAGTAGCTACAAAATCAACTATTTAAGAAGATGTTCCCCATATCTCAGCCAGTGGTCTAAATTGTTATTATACAACTCAATAATCCTTCCTCATTTAAATTATTGTTCTACCATTCTGTTCTTCCTCAATCCAAATGAAATAAACAGACTACAAAAGATGCAAAATCGTGCTATGCGAATAATGTTCGAGAATAACACCGATAGCAAGTATGTTGCAAACCCTTCAATGGCTATCAGTGAAGAAACTCTTCGAGTACCAAACACTTATTTTTATTTTTAAAATCAAAATTGAATATTCACCTGTATATCTACAGAATAAATTAACTTATGTGACTGAAATACATGAGTATAATACAAGAAACAAAAACAATATAAAAGTTGAAAAATAAAAAAAAATTGTACATATAATTCTTTATTTTATAAGGGAGTAGATTATTTCAATGACCTCACACAAGAAATTAAAGAAAGTGGTTCGATAAATACTTTCAAAAGACGATTGAAAGATTAATTAATGAAAACTTAATATATGTTTATGTATGAATTTTGTATGTAACTATTTATTTATACGTATGTATTTTTAACTAGACTCAAACCAAAACCAAAAGTACATTCTCATTGATTCTTTTTCTTAGCTACACGTTTTCATGTTCAGATTTACTATCCGACGTTTCGTCTTCTGGCATTCATCAACTTTTTTTTCTGTTATGGGCGCCATATTGTTTTTTTATACAGAAAAATAGTGATTCTCCTTCTGATTTCATTGATGTATAATTTGTTATGATTTGCTCTTCTGAAACCACAGATATTAAAAAAAACAACTTCATCTGAGATGGTCATGACTCCATCGAAAAATTTTGTTTAATAAACACTAGTTGTCAGAACTCATTAAACATCATCAGTTTGCACAAATACTTCAGTCGAAATGTCCTCATTCTCAAATGAAGAAAAACGAGATATGTTGAAACTTTATTATAAATTTGATAGGAATAGTACGAAAACAGCACAAATTTATTTTGAATTATATCCGGAAAGACAACAGCCGGATAGAACATTAATCGGAATTTTGGACAAACACTTGGCTGAGTACGGTGCGTTTCATAATTTTTTATCTAATTCAGAACACATTCTGAATCGGACCAGAAGTTTTTTTTTCACTATGAATACCTCTAGTTCTTCTTGTAGCGTCTCAGCTAGTCTAGAAGCCATAACAGCACCCTGAAGTTCCAATTTCGGGATGGACAATGTCTTCAATGGTGCGACTCTTGTTTTCGCCATAACAAAAGGTACATCAATTTTGTCTGTTATGCAACCCTCAAGCACAGCTTAATAGTGTTTATTAAGCTGTGCCTCAAGTAAGCTACTACTGAAAATGCACTCTCCCTTGCATCAAAAAATAGTGCAGTTGAGAAATGCTGGAGGGAATTAACGGTCTTTAGCCCTTAGTATAAGAAACTTATATCGCTAGATGGCAGTTCATGTTCGAACTGCCATTTCCAGCTTGTCAACTTTCGCGCGGTACAGGACCGAATTAAGTATTTCGGTGATTGTTTTTCCTATTCGCTTTCGTGGTAATCTGAAAATTTGTACGAGCATTTGAGATTAAATATTGAGGTCCAATCACAGAATGAATCGAAAATTGAAA
The DNA here is from genome assembly GCA_958298965.1 of Chrysolina haemoptera. Classification (NCBI taxonomy): domain Eukaryota; kingdom Metazoa; phylum Arthropoda; class Insecta; order Coleoptera; family Chrysomelidae; genus Chrysolina; species Chrysolina haemoptera. The sequence goes on from OY282584.1 coordinate 32,368,284, forward strand.
GTAAAATAAAAAAAATTAAAATCTGTAGAATATGAAGCGTTAAAAATAGTAGGTATAATTGATTAACGGGCGGAAACTATTTCGATGATGTTTTGAATGAGAATTTTGGGAAGAAAAGTGTACAACAAAAAGTTATACCGATGGTCTCATCTAAAATACTGGATAAAAGCTAATGACATGCATGAAGCATAAATATACAGTGCTGGTGTATGAAGTCTTTATCGTATATTATTTTTTGAAGGTTTTGATGCATTGTAATATTTTTTCAGATTTTTCGATTCAAAATTGGTATGAGAGGGTTTTCGGGGGTTGAGATTAGGAATCGTTTGTTGAAATTAATAAATTCAAGATGGCGGACGAGATTTGCAATTATAGTCGGATTCGATTCAGAATTCGTATGTGTGGGTTTTCGGTGTAGGAGATAGTGAATCTTTTTTTTTTTAATTATTGTTTTTGATATGACGGCTCCAAGATGGCGGACAAGTTTTGTGATTATGGTCCGGTTCGATTTTGTACGCTAATTTATTGGTTTTTCACATTTTTCGTAGTTGTAATTAGTGTTTTTACTGATTTCATTTTCACCTCCTGTTCATGTCAACTGAAGATGAACATTAATATGCTCGAAAACATGTTTTTGATTTATGTTTGCTGCAACTTTTTGACAAGTGATTGCCAAAGTGGCATTGACAACTTCCCCTCCCTACTCTGGGTTGAAATAAATATTGAGGAGACAACTTTGAATTTTACTTAACTTCATCATACTGAAACTCCACTTTGAGTATGCATTACTTTCGTCAGATAAAAAATTCAAGATATCAGACGATATTTGTGACTCATTCAAAATTTGTCTGTGGGGGTTTTCGGGCTCGGTGATTTTTAATATTTTCTTAAAATTAATAAATTCAAGATGAAGGCTCCAAGATAGTGGACAAGTTTTGTGATTATGGTCCGATTCGATTCAACGGTATTTAGGAGTTTTTGGGATCGAATATCATGTTTTTTTCTTCAACGGGGAATTCAGAATGGCGACTTCAAGATGAAGTAAGTATTCATTTTTGATTCGTTATTGATTCTGTTCAAAACATCAAAACTGGTATTTAGGGAAAAAGTTACAATTTCTTTCTTTTCTTGATGTTTTTTTCTTTTCCTTCAATAATATCAGACGCATCTCTGATTCTCATTCCTCTAGGAAGACGACCGTCCAAAATTTCTGGTAGAATTGACATATTGTGGAAGGTTAAATACCCAAACAAATCATGTCAAGAATTCAATTTCCTCCACAAAATCAAACTTCCGATGAATAATATAAACCACTTTCAAATTTGAAATAAACATGTATACATGCACACACAAACACACTTACACGCACCCACCCCCACACACAGATAACAAGTTGTATAAAAACTGGTAATTTTTTAAATTATATTTTTTTGAATTTCCACCCGACCAGTAAATTTTATATTTTCCCGAATTTTGGAATATATCCACAAATAGTTGCATCATCAGAGTTTATATCCAAATAAGTTAGGGAAAACAATTTCGAGTAAGTTAAATGGAATGTACTTTCATTTAATATCATAACCGATAGTTAATAACACAACAAAAATGTCTAGGCGCAGCGAATATTTTAAGTGATCCGAAATCCGACCCTGTGCCAGAACTTGTATGATCCCTCTCTCCACGTTTCACGTTATCAGCCGTATTGGAGGAGCAACGTGAGGTGCGTAAAGAAATTCAGTTCTATTTTGGATTCAAGAATTGTAATTAATAATTAATTTTCACTAGTCGACGGCTGAAACATTCCTTTATAGCTTGACGGTTATAAAATTGGCTATTTCCCAATTCGAATGGAATAAGGAAATTCATTTCGCAAAAATAACACTTTTTTGTAAAATTATTCACAAATAAACCGAATTGTGTAAGAGGAAAACGAGACAGTCATTCCATCAAGTAATTGATAGACTTCAATAATACAAGGAAACATCATAAAAATATTCGTTCATTTTGATGGTGGCACTGATCAAAAATGCACAAAAATGGGAAGAAATATCCTTTTCATTCAGTTAATACTTTCAAAATATTTTTTTTTGTTATTTTTATCTGTATACACTCATACATTCCTTCATCAATCAGAAGAAAGAAATCGTTTCCGTCCCCCTTTTTTTCAGGGATGCAGATCCTTAAGAGAGATTAACACCTAGAAATGTTAAGTTCAGTTATTGTTTTCAGTTCTTCTAACCATTCTTTCCAAATTTTAAGTAAATCTTCAGGAATAAAGTCGTCCCAGCCAACTCCTACCCGCCATATATCCTGTAAAAGTATTTTCTCACCAATTATGATATGAGCAAGGAATCCTAGAGGATAAAAAATTAGAGTTGTTTCAAAATTTCTCGTTTGGTGAATTTTCGATTTGTTCAATTTTCAAATTGAATTGAAACTCATCAGAATCTGAATTCCACCACAATCCTAAAACCCTTTGCACGAACCATTGAAGAATTGCTTACCCAGTTCACGACGTCAAATCCTCCTGAAGCCGTGATTCTTTTAACTTCAATGTACTATCCTTTGAATCAAAATAGTCGTCCACATAGAATTTCTTCATTATAACTGTGAGAATTTCCGAGGAGTTGGTACTTTCTTCGGCATTAGCATTTTTTATAAATTGTGCACAACAAGGAGAACAAGTAGCCCCGAAAGTCATCACTTGCATTTCGAAGACTTCTGGGGTTCTTGTATAATCCAAATCTCTCCATAATATCCTCTGGGCACATCTATCGAAGTCTCTAATTTTCACCTGGTAAAATATTTCCCGAACATCAACTGAAAAGCCATATTTTGCCTGCCTAAATTTCAACAAAACTGCCACTAAAGGTTGCAGCAAATCAGGGCTGGACAACAAATTATCATTGAGGCTCACACCATGTGACTGCAGCTGCATCGAACACTAATCTAATTTTACCTGGTTAATTAGGATTTGTGGTAGCGAAATGCGGTAAATACCATGTATGTGGTGGCTTGATGGATGTTTCTTCTGAAGATAACTTTTTGAGGTATCCTTTTTTCAGATAACTCCTGATTTTTTCACTATAAATGTTGGCAAAGTGTTCATTTCTCTTGCATTTCCTTTCCAAACATCGCAATCTCTGTAGTGCCACTGTTTTGCTTTCTGAAAGCTGTGGGTTATCATTTTTCCAGAGGAGACGTATTTCAAAACCTTCTTCCAGTCTTCTCGCAGTTGTTTTCATAATATCAATGGCTCGTCCCTCTTCTGCTTCCAATTTGGTTGGTGTAACCAAATGAATCTGTAGAATAAGAATTTTTTACAATTTCATGTAAATTTTCATCACTCTCCTTATCGCAAAAATGTAAAGAATGAATAACTTTTTTTTGTCTCTGTAATTTATCATTTGGACCATGGAGGGAGCAACCAAGTTTGCATTTTGTTGCAACAGGTGTATCTTGTTCATCACCACCACCAGCAACTCGAACTTGGGAAGGTATTGTAAGATTTATGTTATCTTGCCCTATTAAAATCATTGGTTTTTTATGATAAAAATCATCAATTGGCAATTTTTTCAGATAATCATATCTCTCCCAATGTTTCATGGATACTGTTTGTGATGGTAATGACAAGTTTTCAACAGTATGGGCGTTTTTTAAAGTGAACATTTTGGAATTTCTTACCTCAGATATGCCCATGTCCATTGTCTCGGAATTTTCGATTCTGCTTACCACATCATTCGTCCACTGAATGCATAAAGGCTCTTTATTACCTTTCAATCCCAAATTTTCTGCAACACCGCTCTCCAAAAGTGTTACTGTTGAACCTTCATCGCATAAAGCTATAGTTTTCAGCATTCCATTTGGTCCATGTAGGTTAACTGGAAGCATTCTCAGTAAGATACTTCTCTCATCTTGTTGAACAGTGAAAACGTTTCCCTGATTGTTACTAGATGTGTTGGGCTGTTGTTTGTCTTCCTTCTCCTTTCCTACAAATTTTTCTAAATCCACAACTTCGTTTTCATCAAAAACATACTCCCCTCACTTGAGTTTTAAAATATCAGGTAATTTACTCAAGAGTTCTGATAAAAGTTGTGGATTATTCATATGACCTGTTTGAGAAGACCGGTTATAGTCTGGCATAAAATGGTTATATCTGATGAATTACCAACCCGAACCTGAGAAACATTGTTATCACCGTTTTTATTTACCTCACCTGGTACATGATATTTTTGTTACCATCTGGGATTGGATCTGGATTCTCAGCGACAGTGTTCACCCATTCACGTACTCCCGACATTACTTCATTTTCATCTCTAAATGATCGAATTGAAGACTGGCTTCCACCATCTTCCATCTCTTCGGCGATTTCTGCTTCTCGAAGTTCATGTTCTAAGTGTAGTAGCTTCATCTGGTTTTCAATTTGTTCTTTCTGCTTTTCCAAATCTGGACGTTTTTGTTCAGTTTCGAAGTTGAATCTCTTATGTAAGACGTTCAGACTAGCTCTGGATCTTTGGGAATCTGCCCCTGTGGTTGTAGATTTGGCTCTTTCTGAGGTGAACTTCCTAATAGTGGGATGATTTTCAACTCCTTCATTATGCATCTCTCTACCCATTCCTCGTCCAAATCTCTCTGTCCATAAATATTCCGACGACAAATTCTTGTTGACTCCAGCGCTCTTTCTAACTGATTTTTCCATATTTTGGTACAAAAGCGAACTCGAAGGACCAATGTTACTTATGGAGGCTTTTACAAACCTCAATTAAGCAACATTTTCGTTTATAGAACTGTTTAATTCAAAATTGTACTTTTTGTTGACAAAATTCAGGTATTATAATAAACACTATCTGTTACTATATTTTCACCCCTAGTTACTGACAGTCAAATTGAAACATAACTAAAAATATCATACAGGGCATTTAAACATAATATAAATAATTCAATAAATGATACAATAAGGTACATCGGGTATCAATAAAATCCGTACATTCAAAAGTATATAGCCAACAAACGAGCCCTGAGACCTATGCTAATATTGATGACAATATCTCGGGCTCCTCAAATCGTACATTATGTCAAAAATTCAAGAAAATTAACCGATTCGAAAAACAGGGTATTCATGAAAAAAAACGCATTTTTTCAAGAAACTTGGACTGTATCTTTTTACTCACCCTATATATATGAAATGAGTATGCGACGTTCTCAACATTAAAGAATATTTGATATATATATATATATATATATATATATATATATATATGACATGCTCTCCTCTTTCCGATTAAAAAAACTAGGTATTGACGTACCCCTATTTTCGAACCACCCTGTATATATAAAAAAATGTCAGTAAACTTCGATCGGGATTGAGAAGTTCATCCAGGCTTAATTGGATCTTTAATTCTCATGAAAGAACTTACCCTAGTTGGTTTAAAATTAATCGAATTGGATTTTTCTTTGTTCACCCTGTTGTAGAGCCCAAAACGGAAAATTATAATGGATACGAGATCATGATGACATTGTACCATCATTCAGGCATGTTATTCCATGAATAAATGGGCGTTTTGTCAATTCTCGGAGTTGTTAAAAATTCTGAGCAGAAAGCTTCGCTTTTCATCTTTGACACCCTGTATCTCGAAAACTAGCCTGCCGATTTTTTTGTGCCTGTGGACACCTTTGCCACATACCAAAAATTCAGGGAATTTAACCGAAAGCCATTTTCCATAAGGAAAGTGCGGGGTCCTTTTCATATTCTTGGTAAAGCTGTACCAAAGTTTGGCCCTCGCAGTTTTTTCTCTGGGAACAGCTGGGGTGAAATGTACCAAATGGGAGGTTGTACATTTGGTACATTTCCCTTTCTTTTTGTTACTTTTTTTCCACAATAATAGCAGTTAAAATCCATAGCGTGCGCTCTCGGCCGCATTCAAAATAACACGATAAGTCAGTTGTTTGCGACAGCTGCCATGTCATCCTACATCTGTCAGAGCAATGCACTGGCTTCAGTGCCTAAGAACTCCAAGCCGTTGTAATCCAAAAGAGATCCTTGTTCTACTTCTGCGCTGACTGCCATCAGGCGTTCAAAAGTGTGCCCAAAATCTCAAAAGAAGTAGAAAACCTCAAGTCTGAAGTAATCTCACCCAAAACAGAAATTCATAAACTAAAGAAACAAAACTTTTCAGTAACTGATGATATAATAAATGATCTTCATGAACGCCAAAGGAGATCTAACAATCTATTGGCCTTTAATCTACCTGAATTATCAACTACATCCGAAGATATCAACCAGGTTAAAGCTCTCTTATCTGGAATTAATGAAGGAGCTGTTAACGTCAACAAAGCAAAATTCTATCGCGTTGGGAAGAAAAATAAAAACGGACATCGACCAATGAAAGTTGTTCTTTCTTCTGCTCGTGAGGTGCACGTGATCCTAAGAAACAAGGTTAAATTAGGACAATCAAAGTATTTTTCCAGATAGACTAAACTTCCCAACAGAAAAAGCTACTCGATACAGTGAAAAATGATCTCCTACGTCAACAGGCTGCTGAGAGCAATTTGCCTCTCAAATACTTCAACAGTACACAGGAAATCATAAAAAAAAAACTAAATCTGGGCAGCCCTTCCCTTTACTACCAAAATTTCAGAGGTCTTAGAACCAAACTTACTGATATGAGCTTGAATGCTTATTTCTTCCTTTTGCAGGTCGGAATTCGTCAGAGGAGGGGTGTGTATTTTTGCTATTTCTCTTGATATTGAAGAAATATTAATTAAAACTAGTATTGAAAAAGACTTTGAAATAAGTGCTGCATGCCTCAAGAAATCTAATACATCACTCATTATTTTATCAGTTCACAGGGCACCTCAAAGTAATTTGAATAATTTCCTAGAGGCATTTGAAAAAACTATCAATTATTTGTATAGTCTTCGTCAATATTGATATAATTGTCTGCGGAGATTTCAACATTGACCTGTTGAAGCCCAGTAGCCTCCTATCAAACTTCTTGAACCTACTTGAACAGTTCAATTTGAAACCTCAAATAAATGAACCTACTCGTATCGCGGGTGGTTCTGCGACCTGTATTGCATTACACACTGAGATCAAACATACCTCCCTGTCAGACCACACATTCCAGATAGCTATCTTCAATTACTCTGTATATAACAAGAATGCAAATCTAATGAAAAGATGCTTTAGCAAGAACAATATTGAAAAATTCAGAGTCTCACTCTCAGCAGTTGATTGGTCTGAGCTTTTTCACATATCTGATGTTAATATGAAGTTTGGGTACTTTTATAACCAATTTATGTCACTTTTCAACGCGGTGTTTCCTAAACGAAAGGTGTCATGCAGTAATAAGAAGAATAAATCACAATGGGTGCCTGAGGAAGTAAGAGAATTAAGTAGAATGCTGAATGAAATGTCAATTTTAGATAAATCAAATCAAAGTGAATTTTATCATCAAAAATTTCTACTTAAACAAATCTATCAAATAAAAAACAAACGAACCTCAAATGACCAAAGACTAGCTATGGCGGACAACAAAGTAAAGGAATGTTGGAATATAATTAAGGAATATCAGAATAGATCTGCATGTGATACTATCAGTCTAACTGAAAGTGAGGGATCCTGCATTAGCAACAGTCATGAAGTGTGTAACCTATTCAGTAATCATTTTTCCAGTATTAGTTCTGGTCGCATCAAACCATCAGCAAGCAACATTAAACATATGAAATCTAGGGCCAACAGCATATACCTTTCTCCAACAACAAACTATGAAATTGAAGAAATCATCAAAAAAGTCTGTTGAAAAAGATCTGCAGGTGTCGATGAGATACCAGGGCATATACTATCGATTATTGCCGATATTATCTCAGAACCGCTGAGTCACATTGTCAATCACAGCTTTCAGGTAGGTGTGTTCCCTGATGTCTTGAAAATATCAAAAATTTTACCCATTTATAAAGGCAAGGGTTCTCGTCAAGATTACCGTCCAATTACCCTTCTGTGTCAATTTGCAAAGGTAGGTGAATACTGCTACTATGTAAGACTATACAAATATTTCGAAAATCTCAACCTATTCAGCTCAAGTCAGAACGGATTTCGACAAAACCGATCCACCGGCACTGCCATTGATGTGCTATTAAAGCATGTAACTAATGCTCTTGACAGCAAACCCAACACGTTGGCACTGTTTTTTGATATGAGTAAGGCTTTTGATCTTGTTGACCATGATCTGCTATTATATAAATTGGAACTTTATGGTGTGAGAGGACCAGCATTGAATTGGATTGTAACTTACCTTAAAGGTCGTAGCCAAAGAGTATATCTGAACGATACCTTCTCAGATAGTCAATATATCTCGACAGGTGTACCTCAGGGATCAGTACTCGGGCCCCTGATGTTTATTTGTTTTATTAATGACCTCCCGACTTATTACTCTGCTGCTTCTCTATCGATTGTGTATGCAGATGATACCAATCTCGTTATATCAGCTGATACTATTCCCACTATGCTTCATAATGCATAGAATGCCACAAATCAACTCACCGAGTGGTTTGATTTGAATGGACTAGTTCTCAATATAACCAAAAGTCAAATTATTAATTTTATTACAAAAAATTCCTCAATAGATAGCAGCTACTTAGTGAAGCTGAACAATACGTCAATTCGACAAGTCTCTGACACAAGATTTCTAGGAATCAATATTGATTGTAAACTCACCTGGAGCAATCATATTAAGTATATAAAATGCCAGATTAGTCAACACATATTTCTACTTCGTCAACTGAAAAACACACTCTCTCTTGAAGTCTCACTCAGTCATTTATTTGCTATGAAATAATTCTTTGGGGTGCTACATCCAAGGCACAAGAAATATTCGCCATGCAGAAAAAAGCAGTAAGGTTAATGATGGCGGTACACCTGAAAGAACATTGCAAACCACTTTTTGTTAAAATTGGTATGTTGACTCTACCCTGTTTGTTTATATACCACTGCATTGTCTATGTAAGAAGAAATATTACTAATATTCCTACTTGTGGACACTCTCATGACTATCAGTGTCGCAGAATCATCTGGGATCAATTGGTGTCAGGCTCTATAATGCTCTTGAGGACAATATCAAATCTAGCTTGCATTCTTTTAAAGTTAAGCTGAAAAACCATCTTGTGCTGAAAGCACACTACTCCGTTGACGAATTTCTAAAGAAATGAATTTTACTCAATGATTGTTTTAAAAAACAGTTGCTTTTGACATGTCTTGTTTAGTATAGTGTGTTCTATTAATTGAAATTTGTGCATACTTTTCTGTTTAAAAATACTGCTTTTTGCTTCTGTCAGTCCAGTTTTTATGATATGTTGATTGGTGTCTGTCTTTTTTAAGCTCAACTGACGTGTTACCTAAGCTATTATGTTACAATGTAGCTCTTGTATTGCAATTGAGCACTTTTTTAACTAATAAACTGATTGATTGATTGATATCATTAACCTCACTGAAACCCTAAATTTTTGGATGCTGAACTTGTGCTTCTCAACTACAACGTATACAGAACTGACCGCTCTATCGAATCCAGTGTCTTTAACAGGGGTGGTGGTGTATTAATTGCCATCAAAAAATCATTCTCCTCTTATCAAATTCAATCTGACCCTTCTATTGAACAGCTGTATGTCCTCCTAAACAATAAATCTATAATTGGAACTGTATATTTCTCTCCTAAATCTACATCAACTCTATACCAATCATATTTTGATCAACTAATCACCATCAGTGAGCAATATGCCAGTGCAAACCTTTACCTATTATTTGGCGACTTCAATCTTCCATCAGCAATCTGGGAGGAAGACGATTATTGTTCTGTTGCTACTCCTCAGCCAACATCAACCCAATTTGAGATTGATTTGATTGAAACGATATCCAACATCTGTGTAGGAATTACCCTGGATCTCATTTTATCACCCTCTGATATTACAGTAATGAAGGCTTTAGACATTCTAATACCGGAAGACTCCCATCATCCTCCACTCGAATGTAATTGGCCATTCAAAATACCAAAAGATTACCTGTCTGGCGAAGAGTATTACCAAGACTTCCTCCACATTGACTATGCAGCTATCATTTCCTCCCTCGAAGCAACTGATAGGGATAGCTCACTACATGGAAAAGTACTCTTCATCATTGACAGCTTTATTCCGCAAAAGAAAATATATGAAAAAAAAATTTTCATGCTGGCATTCCCCTGAGCTGAAGAAATTAACTCACGAGAAGAAATCAGCACACAAGATTTACAAGAGCTCAAGGTGTCCCGAAAGTTATGCATCATTCAGTTCCTTAAGATCAAGATGCAAATCTCTATCAATGCAATGCTTCGCAGATTACATTCAAGGCATTGAACACTCTATTATCAATAATATCAAATCTTTCTGGAAATTTGCAGTATAAGGCTAAGTAACACTATACCTGACACAATGACTATTGGCGATTGTACTGCTCACAATGGGATTGATATTGCTAAGTTCTTTGCAAACCAATTTTCTTCAGTCTATTCAAACCAACCCTTACATCACTTGGATACTCCTATAACTTCCGTAGTAAATGTATCCAAGTATCACATCGAAATTTCGAAAATCTATGAAAAACTGTCCGATCTTAATACTAACAAAGGTTCTTGCCCTGAATGAATTCCCCCGACTTTTCTTAAATCATTTAGCTTCATTTTATCTCGACCACTTTTTTATATATTTAATAAGTCTCTATCAACAGGCGATTTTCCGGATTACTGGAAGACCTCATATGTTACTCCTATATATAAATATATCTGACGTGAGCAATTATCGTCCCATCTCTATACTTAGTGTAATCCCCAAAGCTTTTGAGAGCATCATCTTCGATTTCCTTTCTTACGACTGCTCAGTAATAATAGGGACCCAACAATTCGGATTTACATAAAAAAAATCAGCTGAACTAGGTTGTCACGTATATCGATTTTTTGTCGGAAGTTCTGGTAAGGGGATCACAAATTGACTCCGTGTACACTGATTTTTCTAAAGCTTTTGACAAAGTCAACCACGAGCTCCTGATTCAAAAACTTCGATTATACGGCATTGATGGGTCAATACTGCAATGGCTCTAGAGCTACTTCACGGATAGAACACAAATTGTCAGGGTTAATCATTACTATTCTCAGGGTTAATCATGACTATTCTCATCCCATCGCAGTTACCTTGGGTGTTCCACAAGGATCACACTTGGGACCACTGCTGTTCAATATTTTTATTATTGATCTCTCATGAACTGCTTTCAAGAAAGTGAAGCTTTGCGATTTGCTGATGACTTAAAATGTTTTAAAATAGTCAAAAATAAGGCTGATTCACTAAGTTTACAAAATGATATAGATTGCCTATCTAATTGGTGTGCACATAATGGAATGAGTTTGAATGCCTCCAAATGCCATATTCTTCGTCCACCAAACTCACCACCCAATCACCTTCGCCAACAGTATAAACAATTTGACACTTCATTCTGCAATCTAAACCAAAGATCTAGGTGTGATCCTAGACACCACACTTAGCTACAAATCTCATATTTCTACTGTAACTCAGAAATCCATGAAGATGCTAGGCTTTAAAAAGAGAACTACCTGAGATTTTACGAACATCTCTGCTATTAAATCCCTTTACTTTTCCCTTGTTAGATCTCACCTCGACTATTGTTCCACCCCATTATGCTACATACAAAATGAAATTCGAGACTGTTCAGCACAACTTTCTTAGATATGTAACCTTCAAGATACATGTGTACTACGACTACTCTGCATTAGAATGCATACTCAACATACCTTCTCTTGAGGTACGAAGGAAACAAAGAGACCTAACACTTCTATTTAAGATTGTCAATGGACTGTGCAACAGCCCTGAGCTTCTCTCCAGAATATCCCTACTTGTCTCTAGTCGAGCAACTAGACAGGTACAAACCTTTTGCATGTTGCATTTCATAGATTCAAATACTCATATTACAGCTTCATCCCCAGATCTCTTCTATTAGCCAACTCCTTGAACAACCTTTAGATCTTTAACATATCAGTTCCTACCTTCACGAACCATAGTCTAGACCTTGCTATTCAATATTTAATATTCAATAATCAACATCTACAGCTTGTACTCTTTCTTAAGCTTAGTGTTACTGGGCCTGTACGAATCAGATTAATTACTTTGTTACATATGTGTATTTTTCACTTATTAGTTGATTTGCATGCAATCTTACATTATTGTAACTGTACTGTTCACATAATTTACCTTAAAACCACTATATTGTATGGTATTAACTACTATTATTTACTACTGTAATACTTCTACCTGAATTCTTGCCCAGTTTAAATAAATAAATAAATAAATAATTACTTGTGCAGGGCAAATGGCTTCACACAGTTTACATGCAATGCAGCGTTCTTCTCCTGATGGGTATCGTCTCAGAGCATGTTCTCCTCTGAACCTAGGACTCAAAGGCCCTTTTTCAAATGGATAGTTGATTGTAGCGGGTTCCTTGAAAATATGAGCTAAAGTTACTCCAAAACCCCTAGCGAGTTCAGTTAAAAAAAGAGTTTGTGCTGCTCGATCTGAAATAACAATACTCATAGTTCAAAAGATAAAAATTCTACAAATAAATGAATTACCCGTGATATCATTGAATTCCATGCTAAGTGTCTTATCGTTAACATAAATGTAACCATCTTTCGGAGGGCTCCCCAAGTATCTTTGAATCGCTATTTGAGTAGCAGGTCTCACAAATTTTGAGCCTAGAAAATCATAAAAAACATTTTATCTAACTTTCAGAGTTCATTGATTTATGGGATAGGTCAATTAAAGAAAATGGATATTTTACTAAAGTATTTACCCGTTTTAGCTAAAGAAAATAAATTCGAATATCCAGAAGCCATTATGTATTAGAAATATATACTCAATCTGTAAATTATGTCATTGAGTCATTGATCTAAATCAGGGCAGGGATCAGGGACTAGGGTGACAGTGTTGCCAATGACAAATCAACAGGGTACCCGAAATTTTGACGTAAAATACCCGATTTTACCCACACGTAAATTCAAAATACCCGCATTTTACCCGCGTACAATTTTGAAGTGTTTCTCTTAGTCTACATACGCCTCTGACGGGTAGGTTGGAAAAAGAACGACCAGTCGGAAAACCGAGATCACCTACATTTTGTTGGCTACCAATATATTCTGGAAAAACTTATTGCTGTAATTGCGGTTATCATGTAATCAATGGTATTCCATTTCATAGTGACAACCTCAGAGTTGTTTCCAGGCAAATTGGATTGGATCTTCAGTGTATAATAATAATAATAATAATAATAATAATAATAATAATAATAATAATAATAATAATAATAATAATAATAATAATAATAATAATAATAATAATAATAATAATAATAATAATAATAATAATAATAATAATAATAATAATAATAATAATAATAATAATAATAATAATAATAATATAAAATATAAATAATTGCAAATGTCAACAGATATTGATTCGACATATTTGACAACCAACGATGCAACGAACCAACACAAAACAAATTTCGACAGATGTAATAATGAATGTCAATTGTCAATTCAGTCCACAGTCACAGACTATAAAATAAGAAATAAGATAGCTCTAACGGTGACATTTAACATTAAAGCAGTGAATAATTCAGATGAGATGAAGATGGAAAGAAATACTTGCTTTTACCCGCAAAACTGAAATACCCGCAAAACTGAAATACCCGCAAAGCAGTAAAATACCCGAAAATCGGGTAATTACCCGCAGATCGGCAACACTGTAGGGTGATCTAAAAGTAAATTCTAAAAATCTAAAATGAAAATGAGTAATGACAAATGACATTTCAGCAATTAGCATTGTGAAATTGGCTGCCAGCAAGCCCAAGGACAATTCAGGATAGCCCACTTCGTTGATTTTATCTGACTTCCCCCCAACGCCCCAAGGGTTTTTGTAAGAACCCTGACATCCCCCCTGCTATGAGTGACGAGTGCCGTCACCCGGCCTACACTAATGATGGTTTGCCATAAGAGCCCATGCATTTTTCTCGGTTTTCATATATCTCTGTATTTATAAGGCAAACCTGTTGATTTTTTTGTTTGTGTGTTAATTTTCTTTTGCCTCATTCAGTTTTTGTAACTAGTTGCCCTAGTTTGCTGTAGAAAATTGTTGCTAATGATGGGTCCATTTTAATAAGTAGGATTTAATAATTTTTATCGATATTTTTATGAGATAAAAATTGGGATGACATTCGATAATATAGGTACCTAAGTGATTTTAAAAGAGAAGTAGGTATTGTTTGTTGGTATGGAATTGTATTATGTGTGTGAACGGCATCGGGAAGTGAGGATCAAACACTACAATTTGTTTTTTTTTATGGATTTTCATCTGAGAGGTGGGAAATGTGTTGAAAATGCCACTGAAAGTTGCTCTAAACGCTTGAAAGTGTGTTACAGGCATAGTCGAGTAGCAGTAGTGGGGGAACTATCGAGGAGAGGAGAGTATAACCTCATGGCGATTTAAACAACCCAGTCAACACTGGGCAAACATCCACATCTCAGGGATGTCAATATCGTCAAAAATGGGATGTAGATGTCCTTGTGATATCATATCGTGGACATTCCTGCGATATTACACCGCGACAACCCACAGATATCAAAATCAATAATAGCCGTCTCTGCGATGTCATAGTGTTGTCATTACTGCGATATCACACTGCGACACCCCTGTGATATCTAAATTGGTGATAGCTGGATTTAGATATCCCTACGATGTCAAATTTTTACTTGCTATAGACGTCATACTGCGACATCCTTCAGACATCAAAATCTGTATTTAATATCTCTGCGATGTCATATTGTTTTTGTGTTGCGATATCACACTGCGACACCACTGTGATATCTAAATTGGTGATAGCTGGATTTAGATATCCCTGCGATGTCAAATTTTTACTTGCTATAGACGTCATACTGCGACATCCTTCAGACATCAAAATCTGTATTTCCATATCTCTGCGATGTCATATTGTTTTTGTGTTGCGATATCACACTGCGATAGCCCTATGATATCTAAAACAGTTATAGCTAGATTTAGATATACCTGCGATGTAAATAGATAACAGTAGATATGTCTGCGATGTCATATTTTGTTGTAAAATTTTGCTTCGACTTAATATATTATAGAATATGCATAATTCAAGATTATGGTGCATTATCTCTGTTGGTTGTTCACGCACGCGCTGAACATGCACAACTTGATGGTGTCCTCCTACATCGAATCCCGGCAAGGGGCAAGCTATTTTTATTTTTTCAGTGAATTTCTTAATGCCTCAAACTAGGGAAAAGCGTGTTCAGGCCATCACAGTGTGATCATTGTTAATGTGGATAATAGGACTTTCACACACATTCATTTGAATGCCAACCACAAGGACGCTATCTGTCCTCCACCACGTTCGGAAGGAGAATCCTCAATTTGTGTTGAATGTTTATTTTGAAGTAACGCGGTAGTTTGGCAAGAAGTTGGCAACACAGATGGTAGGCAGTGTTGGCCAACCTGATGAAAGCAGGAGGTGACCAGCTGTAACCAACCGGCAGTGCTGCCGTTTTGTGAGTAATTACTCCTTTTGTGAGTATTTTCAACGCTGCGGAGTAAAAGCGGAGTAATTGGATATTTGTGAGGATTTGTGAGGATTTCGATGCGTCCTTTAAAATCATTTAATATAATTTAAAAAAGGCCATAGTTTTCTATGATCAAATTTGGGTGGATCACGGAACATGAAGTATAAGATAGAACTTCTGTTCTGACTGATGTTTTATGATTTTTATGCTAGTTTATTCACTTTTTAGTTTTGGGCGGTATATTTTGAATGAGTTATACTGACAGATGACAGGTGACACCTGACACTTCACTTCATTACGATTACGTTTTTTTTTTGGAAGATTAGTACAATTGTTCATTTTTTCAAAGAAATCCATATCATTTTATTCATAACAATCATAACCATTGTGTCAGTTTCTGAACAAATATTGGGAGGATTTTGTGAGGATTTTCAAAGTATTGGGAGTAAAATGTGCGGATTTTGATACGGCCTTGTGATCCTTTTGATTAGTGCTCAGCGGCAGCATTGCCAACCGGTAACCGTTTAGTTGTTTCTGTGCCGATGCTATGATCTTATGTTCTTATGTTATGATCTTATACCCGTGCATTGATCGAAGTTTTGTTGATTTGAATCGATTTGAATGCTTTGTATTTTGTATACCGTTCATCGTGTGTTATAATATTTTCAACTGGAGCTGAGCTGATCACATTTACAAATTCCATAAACTGAAAGTGAAAAGTGAGTATCGTTGTTGAGTTAGATTCCATTATTTTTATTTGCTTAAAATAATTATGTCCAAACGTTCTTTTTCGAGTTCTTCATACCGACATAAAAGGCGTTTGATAAAGAACGCTTCTGTTGGTATTTTGGACTGTGTTCTGGATAGCGATCAAAATATCATTAATTCTGAATCCCATGTGAGAACATCTGACGATTCTTCAGCACTCTCAGAGCACAGTCGTAACATCTTTGTAGACTCTTTATCGGAACAATGTTCTCACATTGATGATCTGGGCCACGATGTAATTGAGGAAATGGGTATAGATATTGCTGTTTCAAACACAGTATTACATTTAAACAACTCAGAAATATCAGATTTCATTTTGAAGAATGTATATGATAATCAATCTTTTGATTTAGAAAAGTCCTTACGCATATGGGCAATTGAATTCAATATATCCCAGTCCGCAATGAATAATTTGTTGAATATTTTGGTAAATGTGAATGGCTTAAAACTACCTATAAAGACTCCAGAACACTGATGAAACACCTAGGCATACAAATATTATTGAATTGGCTGGAGGGAATTTTATACATTTTGGATTGGAAGATGCTATCAAAAGGTCTGTGGAAACATATTATAAGAAAATTCCAAAGGATGTAAAGATTAATATTAATATAGATGGATTACCTTTATGTAAAAGCTCAGGAAGTCAGTTCTGGCCTATACTTGGGTGTTTGGTAGATGATTTTTATACAAAACCATTTGTTATTAGTGTTTTTCATGGTTTTAAGAAACCTTCTTGTGCAAATGAATTTTTGAGATCTTTTGTTGATGAATTCAAAGTAATTTCAAATGAAGGTATCAGTATCGGTGAACATGTAAATATTAAATTCAATGCGCTCATTTGTGATGCACCAGCAAAGGCATTTGTAGCTGGTATCAAAGGTCATAATGCTTATTTTGGTTGTTCAAAGTGTATGCACTAGTATTTGGAACTTTCTCATCTGTTACGAATTTGCTTTAATGTGCTATACTTTGAATTCCAAAACGACGTTTCGTTCTTCTAGGGCCACCGTCAACTTTATTTTTTCAAATACGGATCTGTACTTATTTTTTGGTGAATTTTGGTAGTCCTTTCATCTGTCAAAGCAAATTTGTAAAAGAAAAGAAAATTCTTCCAAACACAATTCTATATTTCTGAAAATAGAGGCTCCAGGACAAAGAAAAGTCAATGGGCCATTTAGGATTTCTCCATATATTTTGAAAATGGCTCGTGAGATTAACCAACTCGGTATCATTTAGCGTTATCGAGATGCTAATAGTGGCATGACCTGAAAAATACGACCTGTATATTTGAAATCAGAAAATTTAGAGCTGTTCCGTGGTGTCAAACATTATACGAAGTATTCTATTACTGCCTGGATTATTTCATGTCCCACTACTATCTGGCATTGTAGCTTTCAGTGCTCTCATATTATTTTATTGATTTCCAGATGTGGTGATGAGCCTTCACGGCGACAATGAGAAAAATATTGAAGCAGCCTGTTCCAACTGGTTCAGGCATGCTAAACAAAGACTGGAGAGGAAAAGGAACTTTTAGTTTTTTAATTAATTAATTTTTATTGTTTACTTTGTTAATTTTTAATTTTGTAATTCTTTGTTATGCCAGAATGTTTTACTTGTTTGAAGAATTTTGTTTAATTTATTTTTGTTATTATATTTAATTTTTTCATATTGAAAATATATTTTCTTTTTCTATTTGGTGTTTCTATCGCATAGACGTTATCGTCTCTTGAATATAACAGTGAAAAACTCGCTGCTATGTCGCTCTGTTACATCCCTGATACGTTATTAGGAAGCATATTTGCGGCGTCTCAGAACTACATCGCATAGACGTCGCCAGCATGCATCATGAGTGTGACAAAAGTGAGTCGCTGGGACGTCTGTGCAACGTAACGGTGTTACATCCCTGATACGTTATTAGGAGGCATCTTTGCGGCGTCTCAGAACTATATCGCACAGACGTCGCCAGCATGCATCATGAGTGTGACAAAAGTGAGTCGCTGGGACGTCTGTGCGACGTAACGATGTGAGTCACAGGTCACGAAGTGACATCGCAGCGATATCTTAGAGATGTATCTGTGTTGGCTGGGAATGCACTTTCAAGCGTTTGGAGCAACTTTCAGTGACATTTTTAACACATTTCCCACCTCTTAGGTGAAAATCCAAAATGTACAAATTATAGATACTGATATCTTCTTCTACATACCTTCAACGCAATTTGAATATGACGATTTCCCTTAAATCGGCACATCTTGCAAGATGTGCCATTAAATTTTTTATTACATACAAAAACTACACCTCGGACAGAAAACATCTTGCACACAGTTGAACCACATGTTATTATCTTTCAGTTTCCACAATATTGTTTGTTCAGCTTCAGATTTGTACAAATTATTTTTTTTTTTAAATGGTCTCTTTTTCAAAAGGTTTTCGATGATTTTCTCAGTGGAAAATGCACCGATCCTGTCGCTTAAAAAACTGTTTTGTAGGTTTTATTATTCTCTACAAAAGTGCCTGTAAAACGATTCCTTCAATACTTTTTGGGATATTTGCAGGATACCAAAAATATTGTATTTTTGTCACTATTTCGTGTTTAAAAAATTCCACAAAGCAATTTTGCTGGGGCGAAAACCGGTGTTTTCATTTACGAACTATCTCATCAAAAGTAGTATAGGCCATTTGCATCTTTTATTTTGTGTAAGAGCCTCTTATTTTCATCTACAGATTGGCCTATAGGTATACCTTTTATAACTATTTTCATTTTTCAACTACTCTTCTTAATCCTGTCTCTCTTGTCTATAATCTTTGGAGCACTCCCATTTAAGAATATATGACATTTTGGAGCACCACCATAGAAATTATAATATATATACTTACTCTAGAATGCCAATCCCCTCTTCGTGGGACACTGAAAAGTGTTGTAAAATTCCAAATGTTTTCATCAAAGCGCATGCCCATAACCAGTCTCCTAGCTCTGCAGCGTTGACAAATTTCAGAAAATTTTATCTTTGTAGTCGAGATTCTGCCGAAAATAATCTAACATTACCACAGTATAACACATATGTCTTATACTGTGACATTACTGTCAAGCCTACCCAAATCCCCGTTGAATTGTTGGGATCGTGCAACAGTGTTAACAGTTTTCAATTGCCGCAGAGGAAGGCTGGTAGTTTGCCAGAGCCGGTTTGGGTTAGTTTGGTGGATTAAGCGATTTGTGTTCATTGTGAAATTAACCATTAACGTTATTGTGTTTATTTAGATGTGCTTTTCTTATTACTGTTGTTTACTTCAATTATTCATCAGTAGTGTGTATGTTATTGGTTTTCGGATTTTTCTGTAGTGAAATTTTAATTTTAACAATGTTGACGTGCTTGGTTCTATGGTGTGGAAATAAAGGAAATATTCCTGGAATCTATTATTTTTAGTAAGTACCTACTTGAATATGAATTGTTGATGGCAAAACTAATAAATAACGTAAATAGAGTAGAAATAACTCCCATCTTTGATAAAACTGAGAATATTCATCCTTTCTTTACGTTTGGCTTATATAAATCATTTTAAGCTTGACGAGAGCAAGGCATGACATTTGGATGAGAGTATTGGGAAGAGATCCTACCGTGGAGCATCTGACTGAAAAAAATGTAATTTGCAGCAAACATTTTTCTTCAAACGATGTATATATGAAGGGTAGTCGAATGTTACCGAATCGAAATGCATTTCCAAGTCTTTTTTTACGAAAAAATTATGAAGTTCCCACCCAAGAAACAACTGTAGGAATTTTCAAATCTTTAAAATCTGTTCAATTCTTTCATGATGTAAGTTTTATAAAGGATTTAATTTTTTAAGGAATTCTGATTGATAATTCCACATCTGAAATTATGCAAATCAATACTACTAAACAATTTTTTTTAAAGAACTCTTCAAGAATTGCTTTACCATACGATGCAAAATATAGATCCCCAACGTAATGAAATGAATGATAACTTGGAAGTACTTTTTGTTGAAAACAAAGAAAATGTTCCTGGTGTTAGTCTTTATGTTAGTGTTTATATTTATAATATGCATAAAATTTGCTTTTGGTGGCATAGCCTGTGGGGGTAGAGAAAATAATGGATAATATTATTGTTTGCTGAACAAGTATGTTTTCATAATTTTTCAAGTGGTCCCTGTTAAAAAATCATAAAATAGGTATATTTCAGAAACGTCACCAATAGCTACCTACTCAAGATATATTTTTTCATTGTTATTTTATTCGACGAATTTCTCGGATATAATCATCAGTTTCACAACATAAAGGTATGCCCACCAAAACTTTTCGTGTCTCATAGACTGCCCTGACACGAACGTATTATCAAATCGATTTTACTCAATATCATGAATCATTTATAATATTATATTATATTTCTTGAAGGTTAAGTTAAGGGACAATTTTAATCTCAGTGAAAATTATTAACTATAAAAAAAATTGTAAGGTACTCTAAAAATAACAATAATAAAACATGGACTCGCAAGTTATACTAATAAACCGTCTTCGACTACAACTTAGCAAATTTCACAAATATAACTGGCGAAAAATTTTATAAACACAAACAATAAGAACACACGAAACTGATAACAATGGCGTCCTGACGTAATGACATTGACAATTTGGAGCATTGTACATGCGCATTTTCAATTTGAGAGGGTTCAATTTGGCGTATTATTTTCATGGGACGAAACGGGCAGTGCTCATACAGTTTGATTATAAATCAATGCCAGCCACCAATCTGCCCGATCACGATTCGATTCACGATCAACTCAGAGTAATGAAAGACAATAGAGTGGCCGTCTCCATCCGTCTTGAAGTCAACATAACTTTGTTTGTTTACAAGCGAGGGCCTTATACATGTTAAGTCCGTATTCATTCGGGTACTTTCGTGTATGCCCGCTCAGGCCAAAGAGTTTATCAAACAACCGCAGCCAACATTCACAGACTATCTACTAAGCCAGAAGAGGAACACTACTAGAATAGTAGTAGGACTTCTCACAGGGCACTGTAGAGGCTCAACAAACATATGAGTACAATAGACCTGGCAGAAGAAATGCTATGCAGGTTCTGTCAGGAAGAAGAGGAAACATCAGTACACATACTATGCCACTGCGAGGGCTTGTCAAGGCAAAGGTTTCTAACACTGGGAGAAGAAAAACCAAGAGCTCCCAGATTCATGGGAGTTCTAAAAACTAGCCTGTGGAGTCTCGTAAAGAATACAGGGCTAGACAAAGAACTCTAAATGATCTCGAGGACAAACACAATAGATCTGAAAAGGTCGCGGTGTAGAGGCTTGTAGCACGAAAGTCCCTAATATATAATCTATAATCTATGCCCGCTCATTTCATTCGGATCAAGTTGTCATTCTCCGTTTGTATTATGGTCCTTCTTACTCTAAATGTAAACAAACAACAAACTGTCCATAACATTTTACCACCCGTCACCCCTCTCGCCCACCAATTGTATAGAAAAGGATAGTTCATGTTCACTTCAAAACAGGTATTTGTGTAGGTAGGCAGGGCATCTCTATGTCTTTTATTACTCTGAGACGATCAACGATGACTACGTTTATCGATCCCACAACTTTGGTCAACATGGCTCAAAATGGGTTTGACTTGACTGGATCCGATCCATCTAATCGATATATACAGTTTTCGGATTGAATTGAACCACTCAAGTCAGTTCCGGAAAATATAGGATTGGACCCAACCGATCGCCTTGAAGAGAAGTAAAATTACGAGATAAACGAGTTTGAAATTGACAGATGTCAGGTAAAAGTGGCCAAATTCAGATTGGTAGTTTATCATCTCAAATGTCTGTAATCGGATGAGTTTCTTTCTCTTTCTCAAAATGGAGATCAATACAAGCGTCTAGCTACAGCCCGGATATTTTGGCTGGCGAGCGGCGAGAATATTGACAGTATCATAACCTCCAAATCGGCAGCTTCCTTGGTCTGCTTTCTCAAAAACACATAAAAAAGTAATTTTTCATAGTTTTCAACAATTCTGAATTCCTCAAAACCCATAAATCACAATTTTTCACTTTTTTTTTCAACTATTCAGCCTTCTTTAAAAATGTTTTATTGCGATTTACGGGTATTGAGGAAGGCAGAATTGTTGAAAACTGTACTCGCCAGCCAAAATATTTGGGTTGTCGCTAGACGATAGTGAGAAATAATATAATAATTAAGAAAAAGAACGTATTGTCCAAAGAAGAGAGCAGTTTTTTCATTCAACTGATCGAGGAAAAATGTTTTTTTGGGATACATGGATGAGGAAATGAATATTTTCAACAACGATTCGTAAATTAATCTGAAGAATACAAAAGACATTTTACGTTACGAAATTCGACATATTGCTGTGAAGTTAGGTTTTTTCAATCGGATTGAAGCATAGGATTCCTCGATCCACTTATAAATTGCGACATAAAGTGAAGGGTGTTTCAACTCAACTCGACTCGATGCTAACGAATTTGAAGCGGATAGAGATCGTCAAGATAAACGTAGTCGATTAGATTAAATCTAGATTGAATCAAGCACAAAGTAATCGTCGGGTAACTTCGGGATTTTGGGGGTTGATGACGTTTGACGTTTGGAGATTCAGAGAAAAGTTGAAAGATCGATCCCTCAGAGCAAATATAAACATAGAGATGCCTTTCTATCTTTGTTTTTTAAGCCAACGTCACCTTGTTTATATTTACATCTGTCCTCCAACTAACGCATCTAGTTGCATTGTCCTCTGAACTGAATGTTTACATTCCCTCAGTCCCCTTGACCATATTTCATCGTTGAGAGAGATGGACATCGTGGTTGTCTACAAATCTGTTATGTTTGAGTAGAGAGGGCATCTGTATGTTTATTATTGCTCTGAGATCGATCCCAGTAAACACAAATCTTCGGTTAAAAGTCGGGATTATATCGGCATCATCGGTTCCACGTCAGCATCGGTCACACACAAGCTGGCCAGAGTCATTTCGTTTGCCATATTTATGCATTATATGAGATCGGTAGATTCGACACGTAGATTCGATGCTGGGCCGACGCATGTATCTATGCAATCATTGACGCTCGGTGGGCCCGCGCTATAATGATACTATCCGAATTTCAGTTTACGACGATTATGAAACCCCATCTATTTTCAAATTTCCTGCTCTGGGATTCCGAAGTGACGATCGGACCTCAATCGTGTCTGTTTGGACGATTTTAGCGATTCCGAACCCATTGAACAATCGAATATGTGTTGCAAATTGCCTACATTCATGATTCCGAATTTATACGACAATCGTACGAAAGCGTAGAAGGGCCACAAAAAATTTGTTTTTATTTCAAACATTTTTCCGACTTGGATCTCGGAATTCCGACTTGCATCTCGGAATTCCGACTTGCAACTCGAAATTTTGACTTACACCTCGGAATTTCGACTTGAATTTCGGAATTCCTACTTGTATCTCGGAATTCCGACTTAGATCTCGGAATTTTGATTTTAAATTTCAACAAAGCAG
This sequence comes from Chrysolina haemoptera, assembly GCA_958298965.1. Taxonomy (NCBI): domain Eukaryota; kingdom Metazoa; phylum Arthropoda; class Insecta; order Coleoptera; family Chrysomelidae; genus Chrysolina; species Chrysolina haemoptera. Next base: position 32,392,251 of record OY282584.1, read on the forward strand.
ATAGATTTGTAAAAAACCATTCTCTATTTCGATAGGGTTCGGTTTTGTTCTATACGGATTTTAAAAACTTTTAATTAACAATATTTATTTTAGTCTTTCTGGACGTAAATCCAAAGGAGATGAAAACTAGGTGTCATCTGTTTCCTACCAAAAACAAAAAGGTGAAGCTTGAAACTACATTATTTGGGGTTCAAGAAGAGGTGAATATGGCTTAAGACTTGGCAAACAAAAATCAAAATTGAAAAAAATCAGCCCCAGCATGCGGATATGTTCTGTACATTTCACAAAACAAGATAATAAAGGTACTATAACCTGGTGTAATGAAAGTTAAAATGAGATGAATGCACGTAAAAATTTTCAGGACATGACCGATCAGGTTTAAAGGAAACTGTAATACTAATACCTTCTCCTCAATTTCTACAATAGTGAATGAGTCAGAATATTTTTAGTAGCAGAGCGAAGAGACTTGAATAGGAATGTATTAAAAACAGCTTTGGATGTAACCATCCAAGTTCTCCATATTATATGTTATACTACGTCAAATTTGGCTGCAACTTTCAGGAAAATGTCCTGTCGTGTAGTTTTCATAAAAATAGCAATTTATGTGAAGTTAGCCACACTTTTCCAGCCACGGTTTCTGACGTTTAGACCGTCGAGTATGGGATGTAGCGTTATTTACTGGCAATGTTGCCAGATCTAGTGAAAAAATATGTTTTCAATAAAAAATGTTCAGCCACACTTTCTGACTGAAAGCAAAATACGTATTGCCAAAATATATCAGGATGATACGGTAAAAATCTGTTATAGATGTTATTCATGAATAATTTGAAGAGGGTAAAGAAAATATTCCATTCCAAACCTATGGTGTTCAGAGAAGTATATCTGGACGCCCTCAAATATTATGAAAACTCTAGAAAGCAACAATTGCCAGATTTCTTTAGACTCCCGTCAACAAGACAAAACAAATTAAAGTGTTTTTCCAGACAACAAAAATTTTAGAAACAGACGCGCTGCTACAAGAATCTTTCCAGACTATAAAGAGGAGATCGAGATGTCCAAAATACCTCTTTCAGATTTTTGGACTCCCGGTCAAAATGGCTGAAAAAAAAAAAATAAGAATTTTCTCAGACCATGAAAATTCCAGAAAGATACGCGCTGCCGCAAAATCTAAAATTCTGTTAGAAAGAGGAGATCGAGATGTACATAAGACATCTTTCAGATTCCTTTGGACTCCCGTCAATATGACTGAAAAAAAATAAAAATTAAGAATTTTCTCAGACTACGAAAATCCCAGAAAGAGACGCGCTGCCGCAAAACTAAAAATAGCGTTAGAAAGAGGAGATTGAGATGTGCAGAAAACCTCTTTCAGATTCCTTTGGACTCCCGTCAATATGACTGAAAAAAAAAATAAAAATTAAGAATTTTCTCAGACTACGAAAATCCCAGAAAGAGACGCGCTGCCGCAAAAATGAAAATACCGTTAGAAAAAGAAGATTGAGATGTGCAGAAATCTTCTTTTCAATTCCTTTGGACTCCCGACGATATGACTGAAAAAAAAAAATTTTTCTCAGACTACGAAAATCCCAGAAGGAGACGCGCTGCCACAAAAATAAAAATACTGTTAGAAAGAGGAGATTGAGATGTGCATAAACCCCTTTCATATTTCTTTGAACTCCCGTCAAAATGGCTGAAAAAAAAAATTATCAGACCATGAAAATTCCAGAAAGAGACGCGCTGCCGCAAAACTAAAAATACTTTTAGAAAAAGGAGATCGAGATGTTCATGAAACTTCTTTTCAATTCCTTTGGACTCCCGTCGATATGATTGAAAAAAAATATTTTTTCTCAGACTACGAAAATCCCAGAAGGAGACGCGCTGCCACAAAAATAAAAATACTGTTAGAAAGAGGTGATTGAGATGTGCATAAACCTCTTTCAGATTTCTTTGGACTCCCGTCAAAATGGCTGAAAAAAAAAATTATCAGACCATGAAAATTCCAGAAAGAGACGCGCTGCCGCCAAATTAAAATGGTTTTAGAAAAAGGAGATCGAGATGTTCATGGAACTTCTTTTCAATTCCTTTGGACTCCCGTCGATATGACTGTAAAAAATATATTTTTTCTCAGACTACGAAAATCCCAGAAGGAGACGCGCTGCCACAAAAATAAAAATACTGTTAGAAAGAGGAGATTGAGATGTGCATAAACCTCTTTCAGATTTCTTTGGACTCCCGTCAAAATGGCTGAAAAAAAAATAAAAAATTTATCAGACCATGAAAATTCCAGAAAGAGACGCGCTGCCGCAAAACTAAAAATACTTTTAGAAAAAGGAGATCGATATGTTCATGGAACTTCTTTTCAATTCCTTTGGACTCCCGTCGATATGACTGAAAAAAAATATTTTTTCTCAGACTACGAAAATCCCAGAAGGAGACGCGCTGCCGCAAAACTAAAAATACTGTTAGAAAGGAGAGATTGAGATGTGCATAATACCTCTTTTAGATTTCTTTGGACTCCCGTCAATATGACTAAAGAAAAATAGAAATTAAGAATTTTCTCAGACTACGAAAATCCCAGAAAGAGACGCGCTGCCGCAAAACTAAAAATAGCGTTAGAAAGAGGAGATCGAGATGTACATGAGACATCTTTCATATTCCTTTGGACTCCCGTCAATATGACTGAAAAAAAAATAAAAATTAAGAATTTTCTCAGACTACGAAAATCCCAGAAAGAGACGCGCTGCCGCAAAAATGAAAATAGCGTTAGAAAGAGGAGATCGAGATGTACATGAGACATCTTTCAGATTTCTTTGGACTCCCGACAATATGACTGAAAAAAATTTAAATAAAGAATTTTCTCAGGCCATGAAAATCCCAGAAAGAGATGCGCTGCCGCAAAACTAAAAATACAGTTATAAAGAGGAGATTGAGATGTGCATAAAACCTCTTTTAGATTCTTTTGGACTCCCGTCAATGTGACTGAAAAAAATAAAAATTAAAAATTTTCTCAGACTACGAAAATCCCAGAAAGAGACGCGCTGCCGCAAAACTAAAAATACCGTTAGAAAGTGGAGATTGAGATGTGCAGAAAACCTCTTTCAGATTCCTTTGGACTCCCGTCAATATGACTGAAAAAAAATAAAAATTAAGAATTTTCTCAGACTACGAAAATCCCAGAAAGAGACGCGCTGCCGCAAAAATAAAAATACCGTTAACAAGAGGAGATTGAGATGTGCATGAAACCTCTTTTAGATTCTTTTGGACTCCCGTCAATGTGACTGAAAAAAATTAAAATGAAGAATTTTCTCAGACTATGAAAATCCCAGAAAGAGACGCGCTGCCGCAAAACTAAAAATACAGTTATAAAGAGCAGATTGAGATGTGCATAAAACCTCTTTTAGATTCTTTTGAACTCCCGTCAATGTGACTGAAAATAATTAAAATGAAGAATTTTCTCAGACTATGAAAATCCCAGAAAGAGACGCGCTGCCGCAAAACTAAAAATACAGTTATGAAGAGCATATTGAGATGTGCATAAAACCTCTATTAGATTCCTTTGGACTCCCGTCGATATGACTGAAAAAAAATATTTTTTCTCAGACTACGAAAATCCCAGAAGGAGACGCGCTGCCGCAAAACTAAAAATACTGTTAGAAAGGAGAGTTTGAGATGTGCATAATACCTCTTTTAGATTTCTTTGGACTCCCGTCAATATGACTAAAGAAAAATAGAAATTAAGAATTTTCTCAGACTACGAAAATCCCAGAAAGAGACGCGCTGCCGCAAAACTAAAAATAGCGTTAGAAAGAGGAGATCGAGATGTACATGAGACATCTTTCATATTTCTTTGGACTCACGACAATATGACTGAAAAAAATTTAAATAAAGAATTTTCTCAGGCCATGAAAATCCCAGAAAGAGATGCGCTGCCGCAAAACTAAAAATACAGTTATAAAGAGGAGATTGAGATGTGCATAAAACCTCTTTTAGATTCTTTTGGACTCCCGTCAATGTGACTGAAAAAAATAAAAATTAAAAATTTTCTCAGACTACGAAAATCCCAGAAAGAGACGCGCTGCCGCAAAACTAAAAATACCGTTAGAAAGAGGAGATTGAGATGTGCAGAAAACCTCTTTCAGATTCCTTTGGACTCCCGTCAATATGACTGAAAAAAATTAAAATGAAGAATTTTCTCAGAATATGAAAATCCCAGAAAGAGACGCGCTGCCGCAAAACTAAAAATACGGTTATAAAGAGCAGATTGAGATGTGCATAAAACCTCTTTTAGATTCTTTTGGACTCCCGTCAATGTGACTGAAAAAAATTAAAATGAAGAATTTTCTCAGACTATGAAAATCCCAGAAAGAGACGCGCTGCCGCAAAACTAAAAATACAGTTATAAAGAGCAGATTGAGATGTGCATAAAACCTCTTTTAGATTCTTTTGAACTCCCGTCAATGTGACTGAAAATAATTAAAATGAAGAATTTTCTCAGACTATGAAAATCCCAGAAAGAGACGCGCTGCCGCAAAACTAAAAATACAGTTATGAAGAGCATATTGAGATGTGCATAAAACCTCTATTAGATTCCTTTGGACTCCCGTCAATGTGACTGAAAAAAATTAAAATGAAGAATTTTCTAAGACTATGAAAATCCCAGAAAGAGACTCGCTGCCGCAAAAATAAAAATAACGTTAGAAAGAGGAGATTGAGATGTGCAGAAAACATCTTTCAGATTTCTAAGGACTCTCGTCAATATGACTGAAAAAAATTAAAATATAGAATTTTCTAAGACTATGAAAATCCCAGAAAGAGACTCGCTGCCGCAAAATAAAAATAACGTTAGAAAGAGGAGATCGAGATGTGCAGAAAACATCTTTCAGATTTCTTTGAACTCCCGTCAAAATGGCTGAAAAAAAAAAAAATTTCTCAGACCATGAAAATTCCAGTAAGAGGCACGCTGCCGCAAAACTAAAAATACTGTTTCTTTATTTTAATTTTTTTCAGTCATATTGACGGGGAATCTGAAAGATGTCTCATGTACATGTCGATCTCCTCTTTCTAACGCTATTTTTAGTTTTGCGGCAGCGCGTCTCTTTCTGGGATTTTTGTAGTCTGAGAAAATTCTTAATTTTTATTTTTTTTCAGTCATATCGACGGGAGTCCAAAGGAATTGAAAAGAAGTTCCATAAACATCTCGATCTCCTTTTTCTAAAAGTATTTTTAGTGTTGCGACAGCGCGTCTCTTTCTGGAATTTTCATGGTCTGATAAAATTATTTTTTTTTTTCAGCCATTTTGACGGGAGTCCAAAGAAATCTGAAAGAGGTTTTATGCACATCTCAATCTGCTCTTTCTAACAGTATTTTTATTTTTGTGGCAGCGCGTCTCCTTCTGGGATTTTCGTAGTCTGAGAAAATTCTTAATTTTTATTTATTTTTTCAGTCATATTGACGGGAATCCAAAGGAATCTGAAAGAGGTTTTATGCACATCTCAATCTCCTCTTTCTAACAGTATTTTTATTTTTGTGGTAGCGCGTCTCCTTCTGGGATTTTCGTAGTCTGAGAAAAAATATTTTTTTTCAGTCATATCGTCGGGAGTCCAAAGGAATTGAAAAGAAGTTTTCTGCACATCTCAATCTCCTCTTTCTAACAGTATTTTTATTTTTGTGGCAGCGCGTCTCCTTCTGGGATTTTCGTAGTCTGAGAAAAATTTTTATTTTTATTTTTTTCAGTCACATTGACGGGAGTCCAAAGGAACCTGAAAGAGGTTTTCTGCACATCTCAATCTCCTCTTTCTAACGGTATTTTTAGTTTTGCGGCAGCGCGTCTCCTTCTGGGATATTCGTAGTCTGAGAAAAAATATTTTTTTTCAGTCATATCGTCGGGAGTCCAAAGGAATTGAAAAGAAGTTTTCTGCACATCTCAATCTCCTCTTTCTAACAGTATTTTTATTTTTGTGGCAGCGCGTCTCCTTCTGGGATTTTCGTAGTCTGAGAAAAATTTTAATTTTTATTTTTTTTCAGTCATATTGACGGGAGTCCAAAGGAATATGAAAGATGTCTCATGTACATCTCGATCTCCTCTTTCTAACGCTATTTTTAGTTTTGCGGCAGCGCGTCTCTTTCTGGGATTTTCGTAATCTGAGAAAAAAATTTTTTTTTTCAGTCATATCGACGGGAGTCCAAAGGAATTGAAAAGAAGTTCCATGAACATCTCGATCTCCTTTTTCTAAAAGTATTTTTAGTTTTGCGGCAGCGCGTTTCTTTCTGGAATTTTCATGGTCTGATAAATTTTTTTTTTCAGCCATTTTGACGGAAGTCCAAAGAAATCTGAAAGAGGTTTTATGCATATCTCAATCTGCTCTTTCTAACAGTATTTTTATTATTGTGGCAGCGCGTCTCCTTCTGGGATTTTCGTAGTCTGAGAAAATTCTTAATTTTTATTTAATTTTTCAGTCATATTGACGGGAGTCCAAAGGAATCTGAAAGAGGTTTTTTGCACATCTCAATCTCCTCTTTCTAACGGTATTTTTATTTTTGCGGCAGCGCGTCTCTTCTGAGATTTTCGTAGTCTGACAAAATTCTTAATTTTTATTTTTATTTTTTTCAGTCATATTGACGGGAGTCCAAAGGAATCTGAAAGATGTCTCATGTACATCTCGATCTCCTCTTTCTAACGCTATTTTTAGTTTTGCGGCAGCGCGTCTCTTTCTGGGATTTTCGTGGTCTGAGAAAATTCTTTATTTTAATTTTTTTCAGTCATATTGACGAGAGTCCAAAGGAATCTGAAAGATGTCTCATGTACAACTCGATCTCCTCTTTCTAACGCTATTTTTATTTTTGCGGCAGCGCGTCTCTTTCTGGGATTTTCGTAGTCTGAGAAAATTCTTAATTTTTATTTTTTTTTTCAGTCATATTGACGGGAGTCCAAAGGAATATGAAAAAGGTTTTCTGCACATCTCAATCTCTTCTTTTTAACAGTATTTTTATTTTTGTGGCAGCGCGTCTCTTTCTGGGATTTTCGTAGTCTGAGAAAATTCTTAATTTTTATTTTTTTTTAGTCATATTGACGGGAGTCCAAAGGAATTTGAAAGAGGTTTTCTGCACATCTCAATCTCATCTTTCTAACGGTATTTTTAGTTTTGCGGCAGCGCGTCTCTTTCTGGGATTTTCGTAGTCTGAGAAAATTCTTAATTTTATTTTTTTTCAGTCATATTGACGGGAGTCCAAAGGAATCTGAAAGATGTCTTATGTACATCTCGATCTACTCTTTCTAACAGAATTTTAGATTTTGCAGCAGCGCGTATCTTTCTGGAATTTTCATGGTCTGAGAAAATTCTTATTTTTTTTCAGCCATTTTGACCGGGAGTCCAAAAAAATCTGAAAGAGGTGTTTTGCACATCTCGATCTCCTCTTTATAGTCTGGAAAGATTCTTGTAGCAGCGCGTCTGTTTCTAAAATTTTTGTTGTCTGGAAAAAACTTTAATTTGTTTTGTCTTGTTGACGGGAGTCTAAAGAAATCTGGAAATTGTTGCTTTCTAGAGTTTTCATAATATTTGAGGGCGTCCAATATACTTCTCTGAACACCATAGGTTTGGAATGGAATATTTTCTTTACCCTCTTCAAATGATTCATGATTAACATCTATAACAGATTTTTACCGTGTCATCCTGATATATTCCGGCAATACGTATTTTGCTTTCAGTCAGAAAGTGTGGCTGAACATTTTTTATTGAAAACATATTTTTTCACTAGATCTGGCAACATTGCCACTAAATAACGCTGCATCCCATACTCGACGGTCTAAACGTCAGAAAACGTGGCTGGAAAAGTGTGGCTAACTTCACATAAATAAAATAGCAACGACCCAGAATTAGAATAGTGCAGTGAAGAAAGTATATAGGCAACAAGATAAACTGATTGCTCCAGTAGCTTTATGTAAAATGTTACATTCTCAACTGAATGCCACTGTGGTAGCTGCTGGAGTTCATATTGAACAAGCAAATCAAACAATTTTCATTTCTTAGTGGTAAAGTACAGTGGCTCTCAGTAAGCATATCAGAGGATATTGTAACTATAGCTTGTGCCATTGCCAATTTATCATCATGAATTTTAGCCAATAGGTTCATGAATAGCTAGCTGCCTGCCAACTATGATTTCGTTATTTCACTATTAAATTTGCACTTTTTCTGATTAATTGTAAATTGTTCATGGAAAATAAATTGAGTGAATTAATCATTTTAAATTATTTATTTTCTCATATTTCATGGAGCATATGCTCAAAAAAGTTTTTTTTTCAACGTTTTTATTTACATTCTACAATATTCATAGTCGGTCATATATTTAACATCAATTGTGTAAATTGAATCATCAACAGATGCATAAATTACAAAATCCCTCTCTTCCAGATTCAGTAATGCCATTCCTACTTGAATTTGGGCATAATACGTATGCTTTTTCTTCCATCCCATCGGTTGGTCAACAAATTTTAAAGTTTAGACATTCCATATATAATTGGTTTTGGTTTACCTGCAACAATTTTTTGTAAGAAAAATAAAAGAAGGAAATGAAAAACTTTACCTATAAAGGGGCACTTGATTTTTTAAAACTTTTGAAGAAATGCAATTGTCTATAATTACTACATCTAGAGAATACCCAATTCATGGATTAGTAGAGATGAAACAATAAAAGACTTCTTCAACAAAATTTCCTTTTATTTGGGTGTATATTAGTTATATGCTTCCTTAAATTATGTGTGTGGTGCAGCGTGCAGCAGTTATATAGGGCACTTGTAGCACAATGCATAAATATCAACTAATTTGGTAGATTCACACAAAATCAAGTGGTTATCATTAATCTTTTCCTTCTCTCACGTTAACGTGAATCAATTTTAGAACCAAGTATATATTTAAAATATTGTACAACGGAGAGTCGATTACTGGAATAAAAAAGCATAACTTACAAAAAATAATATTCGTAAAACAACTATAATCAATGTTCATACTTCACTCATTTTAAATTCAGTAAGGTCCTTTATAACAGAAGACAGATGTTTCACGTTCAAACTAGTTGGAAAACTTTTGAAACTAATGTTTATGTTGATAAATAATAAATCACGGACGAAATGAGAAAAACAATGTAAAACAAGAGTGAGGTTATGTTTTATCTGCCTTGTCTGACGTGTCAAATCAAAATTACGAGATGCAAGTCGGAATTCCGAGATGCAAGTCGGCATTCCGAGATACAAGTCGGAATTCCGAGATCTGAGTCGGAAAAATGTTTGAAATAAAAATAAATATTTTTGTGGCCCTTCTACGGTTTCGTACAATCGTGTGTGTCTCAGAGTACTCAGAGTAATAAATGACATAGACATGCCCTGCCTATATCTATACAAATACCATTTGTGGGGGAAGGGTGACGGGTGGTGAAATGTTATTGACAGTTCGTTTAGAGTAAGAAAGGCCATAATACAAACGAAAAATGACAACTTGATCCGAATGAAATGAGCGGGTATACACGAAACTACCCGAATCGATACGGGACTTGACATGTATTAGACCCTCACTTGTAAACAAAGTTATGTTGACTACAAGACAAGGATGGAGAAGCCATCTCTATGGTCTTTTATTACTCTGAGGTCTAAGGCACATAGTAGGCGTGTGTGTGTGTATTGTAAACAGTCCCCGGATTCCGAACTCTCGTCCGATCACGAAACCATTCACGATCAACGATTAGATTGAATTTACCTTTCTTTTATGAGGTCTGTGCTACAACCACAGACCTCATAAAAGAAGTAGATATAACATAGCCGCTCTTCCAATGATAACAAAATAGCCCCTTATCCATGGCCGCCATGTTGATTCCGCTTTACGTTGGCACCACTGATTTACAATCGGTTGAACTCTTCTAATGAATAAAACAAAGCGAGATGTAAATTACTTTCCTGGATTGACAGCCACACACCTCAAATCACTTCTGTTACCCAAAATACAGGGCCGGCTTTCCTAAAACCATATATTTTCCACACAAACAAAAAAATTGGAATTGTGGAAAGCTGGAGTACATAAAATCTAAATTGGAGAAAATATACGCGTAAAATAATAATAACCCGAAATAAATAGAATTGTATTTTCAAAGGCGTTTATTCAACTTACTTTATTTATATCTTGCAATCAAAATTTCGACTACTTCTATTGAGATTTCAAATTTGTCAGATGCCCAACATTCATGTGGCAAATGCATCAAGATATTTTCACATGAGAATTTTTTTTTTAAAACAAGTGGTTATTCAAATGCACTAAAAAGAAATATAGAGTAATCTACTATATGACAAATCTAAATATTTTTTTCTGTTTGGTGCATTTGAAATGCTGGTTTTCAATTTTTAATCTTGATGTCAGGGAATTCATGCCTGGAGAAATGGAATCAGAAGGACATCTAATTATTTACATTTTTTTTTTTCGTCATCAATGAGTATACAAATATTTTCAACATTTTATTAAAGTAAATTCAAAAGACAGATTCACATCAGAAAAGAACATGACACAAAATTCAATATAAATTGGTGATACATCACAAAGTCCTAATTATAAAAAATATACAAACAATTCCTATACAAGAATGGATTTCTTGAAAATTTTACACCCATATCAAGTGAAGAATTTGAAATAACATGAAACATTAATGAAATTAAAATTTGAAATAATATTTTAGTATCCTCAATATCAGAACAGTGATAACAGTCAGGTCAATTAATTAATAAAAAAGAAGTAAACCTGTGGAACTTGCACAACACAATAAATATATTAAAATCAATCAGGGTGTCTTCGATACATTTTTCTAGATCATAAAAACTTCCTACAAGAAATATCCTCAATTTTCGTTTGAAAGCATGAACATTATTTTCATTTTTGATGTATGTGGGTAGATGGTTACAGAACTTAATACCCTTATAAGAGAGTGTTTTTACATAACTTAGATGTGTGCTTTGGAATCTGAGTACCCAAAGTCCATATGCAACTATCGAAAAATTTTTGGTTTCAAACAGTAAAACACCGTCTTTGGTTTTACACTTGCCCAAATAATCAATAGCTTTGGTAAAAAAAGGTTTCCATTGATCATAGTTTTCCTTTTTTATTGGTATTTTCATTCCTCTAGCATGAATATTTCGGGAATTTAGAATATCGAATAATCCATCGATAATTTTGATGAACTCAACTGTTGGTTGAACATTCTGAAATTCTTCCAAATGAAGAACATCAGATAGGAATGATAGTGCATCAACTACACTCGAGCTGAGTGTTTGTGCAGCAACGTTCACCTGAAAAATAAAATTCATCAAACCCTAAACCCTCATTCAGTTCTTATTGAGAAGAAACAAACTATTGTTAAATTTACAAAATCTATAGTGATTCACATGAGGCAGACCACAAAGAAACTTTTAAAAGAATATCAAATCTGAATTCTAGAGTTGCCTATTATTATTTACCTTCATTTTAACTGCCCTTCATTGTAAATGTTTGCTTTTCAGCTTGTTTGCTAGAGTAAGGCTTTCATTCTCTTGGTGCTCATACAACTTTTCAATCAAATCCCATCTAATTTCATTTCCTTTGGGATCTAATATAACTTCCAATATTGCCCAATTATTCCTCACCAGTTTTAACATACATCAAATATTACAAACACTTTTTCTTGTGTGACAGGATGTAAACAATAATTCTTCAAATTTCCAATCTTAGTAACTTGGCAGCCTAATGATTTCATCATCTTGGCCCATCACAGGTAACACTTACTATTTTGCAAGAAGTTTAGCTTAGTTGGCGCAGGGCTTCGAGTACAACATTTGCCTGATATTTTATTAACAAAAAAATATGCAATTGGTATTTTAAAATTATCATTGATACCAACCACCATCAACACCAATTCTTCTGCAGCAAGTTCTTGCTCATTAGAAATACCAATTTCTGTGCCAATGTCAGTGTACCCCCAAATTTTTTGATTAGTGTGAAGTTACCCACAGATTTCTGGCCACACATGCAAACGCGAACGATTTGTGGTTGGGAAATTCAGTTGTAAGTAACCGGACTAAAGTCTGTGGCTGGGTTACTTATATGTACGTATATAAATTAATGAAACGGCAAGCCAGTACATCAAATACGTTATAAGGGATTCCACATGGATTCAAGTGGTGGAAACCATTTCTATGTCACTCATACGGATTTGGATTAAACAAATTTCTTTCGTTGAGACATATCTTCAAGATATCACACAATATAAAACTTGTAACCCGCTGATGTACGTTAATAAAAAATCTCACGAAATACGGAGGATTTTATGTACATTATAATGGTGAAAACCGTTTCTCTGTCACCCATACAGATTTGATGAAAATGATTTTTTTTTATTGGAAAGTACCTACAAGATATCACACGGTATAAAAAATGTAACCCGATGATGTGCGTCCATGAAAATTTCACAAAGTATAGAAGATTTCACATAGATTACAATGGTGAAAACCGTTTCTCTGTCACCCATACAGATTTGATGAAAATGATTTTTTTTTATTGGAAAGTACCTTCAAGACATCACACGGTATAAAAATGTAACCCGATGATGTGCGTCCATGAAAATCTCACAAAGTATAGAAGATTTCACGTAGATTACAATGGTGGAAACCGTTTCTCTGTCACCCATACAGATTTGATGAAAATGTTTTTTTTTTATTGGAAAGTACGTTCAAGACATCACACGGTATAAAAATGTAACCCGATGATGTGCGTCCATGAAAATTTCACAAAGTATAGAAGATTTCACGTAGATTACAATGGTGAAAACTGTTTCTCTGTCACCCATACAGATTTGATGAAAATGTTTTTTTTTTATTGGAAAGTACCTTCAAGACATCACACGTTATAAAAAATGTAACGCGATGATGTGCGTCCATGAAAATCTCACAAAGTATTGAAGATTTGACGTAGATTAAAATGGTGGAAACCGTTTCTCTGTCACCCATACAGATTTGATGAAAATGATTTTTTTTATTGGAAAGTACCTTCAAGACATCACAGGGTATAAAAAATGTAACCCGATGATGTGCGTCCATGAAAATTTCACAAAGTATAGAAGATTTCACGTAGATTACAATGGTGAAAACCGTTTCTCTGTCACCCATACAGATTTGATGAAAATGATTTTTTTTTATTGGAAAGTACCTTCAAGACATCACACGGTATAAAAAATGTAACCCGATGATGTGCGTCCATGAAAATTTCACAAAGTATAGAAGATTTCATGTAGATTACAATGGTGAAAAACGTTTCTCTGTCACCCATACAGATTTGATGAAAATGATTTTTTTTATTGGAAACCACCTTCAAGAAATCACACGGTAAAAAAAATGTAACCCGATGATGTGCGTTCATGAAAATCACACGAAATACGGAGAATTTTATGTAGATTATAATGGTGAAAACCGTTTCTGTCACCCATACAGATTTGATGAAAATGTTTTTTTTTATTGGAAAGTACCTTCAAGACATCACACGGTATAAAAAATGTAACCTGATGATGTGCGTCCATGAAAATTTCACAAAGTATAGAAGATTTCACGTAGATTACAATGGTGAAAAACGTTTCTCTGTCACCCATACCGATTTGATGAAAATGATTTTTTTTATTGGAAAGTACCTTCAAGACATCACACGGTATAAAAAATGTAACCTGATGATGTGCGTTCGTGAAAATCACACGAAATATAGAGGATTTCATGTAGATTACCATAGTGAAAATCGTTTTTTGACCTTTCTTTAACGTTAGCCTATTTTTGCCAGTATAGGACTAACCCAGGTAGTCGAGTGACGTCCAGGTAGGTGAGTGGTTAAAAGCGCTGTCTTTCAACTATTTCTGGCTGACGGTCGTGGGTTCAAAGCCTAGCGACTGCAGATTTTTTTCTGATGGCCCGAGAAACTACTGGGAATCGCACGTAAAAAGGTAAGACCTCGTTAATCCTTGGCTCGCACAAGTTTCGACTTCTGAGAGCTGCCGTTCGCAGGAAGACGACAGCTGAATAACGGAAACAGACATTTTTTTTACTACCCAATCGGAAATTTTTGACAAACCGGAGGCAGACGTTTATAACGAGTCCAACATCTATTGGCTCAAGACCGCCATCTTACACTCTCCGAAGGAGGGCATAAAAAAATGTCAAGCACGGGATGCAATTTTTTTCATTTCATGTGAATATCATGGGGTTACAAATTTTATAGCATGAGTTGCCTTGAAGATATTTCCCACTGAAAAAAACTCATTTTCATCAAATCTGTATGGGTGACAGAGAAACGGTTTTCACCATTGTAATCTACGTGAAATACTCTATATTTTGTGTGATTTGCATTAACGCACATCATCGGTTTACATTTTTTATACCGTGTGATGTCTTGAAGGTACTTTCCAATAAAAAAAATAATTTTCACCAAATCTGTATGGGTGACAGAGAAACGGTTTTCACCATTATAATCTACATAAAATCCTCCGTATTTCGTGTGATTTTCATGAACGCACATCATCGAGTTACATTTTTTTACCGTGTGATTTCTTGAAGGTGGTTTCCAATAATAAAAAAAATCATTTACACCAAATCTGTATGGGTGACAGAGAAATGGTTTTCACCATTATAATCTACGTGAAATCTTCTATACTTTGTGAGATTTTCATGGACGCACATCATCGGGTTACATTTTTTATACCGTGTGATGTCTTGAAGGTACTTTCCAATAAAAAAAAAAACATTTTCATCAAATTTGCATGGGTGACAGAGAAACGGTTTTCACCATTGTAATCTACACAAAGTCCTCCGTATTTAGTGTGATTTTCATGAACGCACATCATCGGGTTACATTTTTCATTGCGTGTGATGTCCTGAAGATAATTTTCAATGGAAACAAATTATTCACTCCATATCTGTATGGGTGACAGAGAAACGGATTTCACTATGGTAATCTGCATGAAATCCTCTATATTTCGTGTGATTTTCATGAACGCACATCATCGGGTTACATTTTTTTACCGTGATTTCTTGAAGGTGGTTTCCAATAAAAAAAAATCATTTACACCAAATCTGTAGGGGTGACAGAGAAACGGTTTTCAACATTATAATCTACGTGAAATCTTCTATACTTTGTGAAATTTTCATGGACGCACATCATCGGGTTACATTTTTTATACCGTGTGATGTCTTGAAGGTACTTTCCAATAAAAAAAAATCATTTTCATCAAATCTGTATGGGTGACAGAGAAACGGTTTTCACCATTGTAATCTACGTGAAATATCCTATTTTTTGTGTGATTTTCATGAACGCACATCATCGGGTTACATTTTTTATACCGTGTGATGTCTTGAAGGTACTTTCCAATAAAAAAATCATTTTCACCAAATCTGTATGGGTGACAGAGAAACGGTTTTCACCATTGTAATCTACATAAAGTCCTCCGTATTTAGTGTGATTTTCATGAACGCACATCATCGGGTTACATTTTTTATACCGGGTGATGTCTTGAAGGTACTTTCCAATAAAAAAATCATTTTCACCAAATCTGTATGGGTGACAGAGAAACGGTTTTCACTATGGTAATCTGCATGAAATCCTATATATTTCGTGTGATTTTCATGAACGCACATCATCGGGTTACATTTTTTTTACCGTGTGATTTCTTGAAGGTGGTTTCCAATAAAAAAAAATCATTTACACCAAATCTGTATGGGTTACAGAGAAACGGTTTTCACCATTATAATCTACGTGAAATCTTCTATACTTTGTGAAATTTTCATAGACGCACATCATCGGGTTACATTTTTTATACCGTGTGATGTCTTGAAGGTACTTTCCAATTAAAAAAAATCATTTTCATCAAATCTGTATGGGTGACAGAGAAACGGTTTTCACCATTGTAATCTACGTGAAATATTCTATATTTCGTGTGATTTCATGAACGCACATCATCGGATTACATTTTTTATACCGTGTGATGTCTTGAAGGTACTTCCCAATAAAAAAAAATCATTTTCATCAAATCTGTATGGGTGACAGAGAAACGATTTCTACCATTGTAATCTACGTGGAATCTTCTATACTTTGTGTGATTTTCATGAACGCACATCATCAGGTTACATTTTTTTTACCGTGTGATTTCTTGAAGGTGGTTTCCAATAAAAAATATGATGTACATCAAATCTGTATGGGTGACAGAGAAACGGTTTCCACCATATTATAATCTACGTGAAATCTTCTATACTTTGTGAGATTTTCATGGACTCACATCATCGGGTTACATTTTTTATACCGTGTGATGTCTTGAAGGTACTTTCCAATAAAAAAAAATCATTTTCATAAAATCTGTATGGGTGACAGAGAAACGGTTTCCACCATTGTAATCTACGTGAAATACTCTATATTTCGTGTGATTTTCATGAACGCACATCATCGGGTTACATTTTTTATACCGTGTGATGTCTTGAAGGTACTTTCCAATAAAAAAATAATTTTCACCAAATCTGTATGGATGACATAGAAACAGTTTCTACCATGGTAATCAACTTGAAATCCTCTACATTTCGTGCGATTTTTATGAACGCACATCATCGGGTTACTTTTTTAAAGCTTGCTATGTTTTGAAGATAGTTTCCAATGAAAAAAATAATCATTTATACAAAATCTGTATGGGTGACAGAGAAACAGTTGTCATCTACATAAAATCCTCCGTATTTCGTGAGATTTTCATTAACGTACATCAGCGGGTTACAAGTTTTATACTGTGTGATATCTTGAAGATATGTCTCAACGAAAGAAATTTGTTTAATCCAAATCCGTATGAGTGAAATGGTTTCCACCACATGAATCCATTTGGAATTAATTCCTTATAACTTATTAGATGTACTTGCTTGCCGCGTCATTAATTTATATACGTACATATAAGTAACCCAGCCACCTGAGGATTCTTCTTTATTGAATATCCTTTTGGAAGATTGTGCTTTCACTTCCTAAGCACAACTTTGCTCATCACTAAAAATTTCAGTAATATAAATATTGTACTAACATATAAATGAATCCATGACTTACAGATTAATACTTCTTGGATAATTCAGTGGTGGACCAACTTCTATAGGCCTACTTGAGAAGTTTTGGGATGGTACAGCACCTGGCTTCAACACTCTACATTCATTATTTTTTTCATAGAAGTCATCTTCTTTAAAATGATCCGAACATACAACATTACTCGAAACAGGTTCTGTTTGATCCCTTCCTATTGCCACCAACCAATCTTTTTGATTAGATTTCGGAAATCTATAAAATTGAAAAACACATTATAATGCATCCTCCACACCTTTGTGTATCTCTGACTTAATATAATTTACCTGTGGTATGAAATTCGAATTCCAATAGTATTACGGTAGGTGTTCGGGCATCCAGGCACAAAACAACGCGGCATCTTGAATGTCTAGTACACGAAACATAAATACTGTTCCAATAGACGAGGAAAGTCGTGACGTCACAAATGTTATTCTTGTCAATAACTGAGTCCAAACAAACCGCTGTCAAATTTTAATCAGATGTTTTTTATTTTATTCCGTTAAGGTTTTTGGCAGAAGATTGAGTTCATCGTGTTAATTATAAAATATTTGTGTTATCTTTGATTTTCTAACTCTATCAGAGACTGTTAAAGCTATTCAAAAAAGGTAGTCTGCTTTAATTAGGTATATTTACTAAAACAATTTTAGATGGGAATGTGCTTTGCTCCTGATTGCAACCACTATACTGAAAGACGAACGTGCAGATTCTTCAGGTTTCCTAAAAAAACAGAGTTATTGAGAAAATGGATATCTTTAGTGGGGTAAAGTTTTTGGAATTAGAGTATTTTTCTTCTAAGTTTTATTTGAATTTTTTAGGAGAAGTGATAGAGAAGTTGGAGCCAATTCAATGCTTTGTTCTTGTCATTTCCCGAATGGAAATAAAGATAACTTACCAACTTTATTTAAGAAGGAAAGCACATATGCAAATAAGAAAAGTAAAAAGTATGTATAAGTGGCATTGCAAACCTACTGCATTTACAATAATACATTTATGCTTTCAGGATATTGAATGAATCACAAAGATCAGTGGAATTGGCGAAAAGGCAGGAACTGCTACATACTCAAAGCGAAGTATGTGGAGAGTATAGTGGTTCTACTCAAGAAGATTTTGGCGACAGGCGATCACCCATTTCAGAGGTCAACAGTTCCTCTAGGAAGAATTCCCTAGAGCCCTTCTACATCAGACAAAAAAATTGTAGAAGATTGTGGCATTCTTAATCAGATGGTAGCGGGAGATCTGATATTGGCTGATAAAGGGTTCTTAATTAAAGATGTATTGCCGAGTGGTGTGAGCCTCAATATTCCACCATTTTTAACAACAGCACAATTCACAGACCGGCAAGTTATTCAAACCAGAACAATTGCTAGAGCTAGAATCCATGTAGAAAGAGCTATTCGAAGAGTCAAATGCTTTTCGATACTACATTCAATCCCAAAAAGTTTGGCCTCTCAAGCCTCTAATATATTTCAAGTATGTGGAGCACTAACTAATTTTCAATTTCCATTAATAGCTGAAGTATCTGATTCTTATGAAAGCGATTGATATAAGTTAGTAAATTTTTGTTAGATGTCAACTTTTATTTTGACTTTGTACTTAACAAGCTTTTGGAATATCCTCAAATATTAACTGTATAATATAATAAATCTGTTGAACGTGATTTCTTTTTGTAGGTACTATATAATTTGTATATGATTTCATGACTATGTTAATATGTACAGGGTGTCCCAAATTCGAGCCTCATCATTGGGATCTCAGAAACTAGAAGAGATACGAGGTCGGTTAAATGGAGGCAAAGTTGCGCAATTTGGTGCTCATCAAAACGCCGCTTTGATATTTGAAAAATTCCGAATACTTCCGAAGATTTTTGGAAAAAACCGAATATTCGCGATTTCATTTTTATTTTTTTATGACTCTGTTTGAATAGATATAACAAAACAAATTACACATTCTCATTGCTACTTTTTCTGTTCTACAAGATGGTGTTATCAGATTTTCAAACAGACGTTTCGTATTTGAGCTGCCATCATCAACTTTGTTTTTTTAAATACGGCCCTGGATTTTTAATTATGGATTTCAAAAGCTACTAATGTCCCAAAACTAATGATGTATCGCACTTATTCAAAAAGTTTATATTAATAGCATTTTCCATAAGAACTCGTGTGTTAGAGAGAGACAAAAATTAGATGTTTAATAGGATTAAAAACAAACTTTTTTTGCAATAGCGCATTGCATAAAACTCAAAAACTAACATAAAAGTGGGTGGTTAATAAATAATGTAATTAAAGTGTCATCCCTCAAACTGTAGGCCCTAGGCTATATTTACAAAAATAATTGCATTTTATCAAAGTGGCGGTGCATCGTGCACTCCGGCTATCTTAGTTCATTTGTTAATGTTTAAATTATCCAATATTTTGACAGTTCACTGTGCGTTCACTAATCGTTAACGCTTATTAAACCAAAATGACTTTTTCTAACGAAGAAAAACGAGACATGATAAGGATTTATTATATTTCGAATCGAAATTCAAAAACGGCTTGTGAGCGCTATTTGTTGGAATATCCAGAGAGACGGCAGCCGCATTATAGTTATTTTGCTAATATTGATAATAATTTAGCTCAGTACGGAAGTTTTGTTAAGCCAAGAGTTGAATATGGAAGACGAATCGATCCAGAAGAGGAACAAATTATCTTGAACACTGTAAGTTTGAAAACTATTACAAAGTAGAAAGTAAAATGAATAATTTTAAATTATTTTTTAAGGCCAATAATAATCCCCGAGCTTCGGTTAGAGTTTTCGCAGAAGAAGTAGGATTACCGCGAATGAGAGTTTGGAGAACTTTAAATAAGCGTGGATATAAACCTTACAAAATTCATATTAGTCAAACACTAAGACCGGGCGATGCTGAGAGACGATTAGAATTTTGTAACTGGTTGCAAAATAGAATTAATGAAAATGACGACTTCCTAAATAAAACTATATGGACAGATGAATGCAGTTTTTCAACAGATGGACTATTTAATAGACATAACGAACACTATTGGTCAATAGAAAACCCAAGGCAGAATCAAGAAGTAAGACCTCAGGGACGACAATCATTTCACGTATGGGTCGGTATGTGGCACAATAAAATTATCGGCCCGTTTTTTCTTGAAGGAAACTTAAATTCCGATAGATATGCAGAATTAATAAGGACCAATATATTGGATTCCTTAATGGAAGAACCTTTGGAAGGATTACGTCAACTATGGTGGCAACAAGACGGTGCACCACCTCATAATGGGAGACGTGTTAAAAATTTATTAAACGAATTATTCCCTAATAAATGGATTGGAAACCAAGGTCCCGTACGTTGGCCAGCTAGAAGCCCCGACCTAAACCCTCTAGACTACTTTCTTTGGGGATTTCTCAAAAACCGTCTTTATCGAAACACGCCACAAAATCTTGAAGTTTTACGACAAGACCTATTAAGGGAGATCAGGGCTATCCCTGCAAGGACCATTCAGCGTGCCATCCATAAACTTCACAGACTAACACGAAAATGCATTCAAGCAGGTGGATTGCAATTTGAATATTTGCTTTAACCTTCATTGGGTATTCAATTTAATAGTTTTCGTTTGACTTTTTTTTGGAATAATTAAAACATCATGCCTTTTGTCACACATTGTTTTATTTCAATTTTTAGGAGCTTCTAAGAGTTCTAAGGTCCTAAAACCAATGATGTATCGTTCTTTTTCGAAAAAATCATTTTAACGATGTCCTGCCAAGATCTTACCAAAAATCTATTCTCTTTCTCTCTCTAACACATGAGTTCTTATGGAAAATGCTATTAATATAAACTTTTTGAATAAGTGCGATACATCATTAGTTTTGGGACATTAGTAGCTTTTGAAATCCATAATTAAAAATCCAGGGCCGTATTTAAAAAAACAAAGTTGATGATGGCAGCTCAAATACGAAACGTATGTTTGAAAATCTGATAACACCATCTTGTAGAACAGAAAAAGTAGCAATGAGAATGTGTAATTTGTTTTGTTATATCTATTCAAATAGAGTCATAAAAAAATAAAAATGAAATCGCGAATATTCGGTTTTTTCCAAAAATCTTCGGAAGTATTCGGAATTTTTCAAATATCAAAGCGGCGTTTTGATGAGCACCAAATTGCGCAACTTTGCCTCCATTTAACCGACCTCGTATCTCTTCTAGTTTCCGAGATCCCAATGATGAGGCTCGAATTTGGGACACCCTGTACATCATGCTAGAATTATATTGTTTTATTTTTGTTATATTTACCAACTTGGAACAATAAAAGACTTCAATTTTATAAACAATTTATTGATTTCCAACCTTTCCAGTTGATATAAATATCGAAAGAATTCAAAATATTGAATTTTAATGAAAACACCATCCATTCTCATGGAAAAAGAAAAGAAAAAAAATTATTTTTATAGGTCAAATGTTGGGCAACAATAATTAATACAGGAAATTATACAATAATCAAGATTAATTTGAAAGGAAATGGTACAAAACAATACATATGATTAGAAAACAATATTACAAGATTTATCTTTGATCACACAGTTATTGAGTTACATATTTTTCCCCCTGTAAGAATCTGACATAATGATTTAAATAAAAAATTTTCAATATTTCAAAATTTGTAGAAAAATCTTCAGCAGGTATATTAACAATTACAACTTCTTTTGGTGTCCAAATAACTAAATAACAAATTTTTCTCTTTGTTAGAAACAATTGGCCCTGAATCTGCTGAAAATATTCATGATTTTTATTCACGGTAATATTGCCAATACTATCCGCAATAACAATATAGTTATTATCAGTTTTTATATCCTCTAACAAAGAACTTTCTTTATATTTGAAGGGGCATTTCACTTCTATGATAGCATCATCTCCAATTAATCCATCAGGGCTGCCTCCTATAAATCCAGATGAATGTAGCCAAAATCCCATTGGGAGGACTTCCACGTTAAGAGATTCTTCTGCTGCCTTGATACCAAGGATTTCGTGCTCTCTTCCCCACTGTATTCCTTTAATGTGGCTGAGGTCATATGTAGCTAAAATATATTAAATATATGAAAAGAGATTTCACTACAATATCATTTCATATTTTACCTGAAATTCTTTTGAAGAGACTTGGTGGATACCTGTTCCTTCTACATGCTGCAAGAACAATGCCAAAGTTACTGGCAGTTAACCTATTTTTTCTAGCAATAAGCCATTTTGAATTGCTCGCTTGTCCCACAGTTTCTTTGGCAATATGTTCAATATCCTCATCAGAAATTTTCATGGTTTCCGCAAAAAATTGAACCTTATTGGTTGAATTATTATACAAATCACTGAAAAGTAGTTCCTCTATGTCTTTAACTAAATTTTTGTCACTTGCTTCACATTCCAGTGATAGCAACCAGGAAAACCCAACAGCTCCATCAAAAATACTCAGTTTTTTTCGGAATTCATCTATTTCCTGTTCGGTTAAATTTCTTTCTGTGGCACGATGTTCTTTTTTTGGAAAAATGTCGCGAATCCTTGTCACAGGGTTATCTTTTGCCGTTTTGCCTTCGGAACATTCCACCTACAAGATTCATCAGTGATGGATATATTTTCTCTTGAAAAAAGTTGAAGGCATGCCATGTGATGACATATCAATTGGCCCCTTGGACCATATATCTATTAACTACGAATATGGATAATAAGGACAGCCTATGTGAAGCCAAAAAAAATGAGCATCGACTTCGAATTGGGCGCTACTGAATTAATGCGCTTGCGCCAGAAGAGTCCTATTCAAAGACACGGTTTTGATTGTCCATTTCTTTCCAGCGTGCATGGTTCGGCAGCAACAATTATCGAAGATGTGAGAAGCATTAATTCATATGGTACTACTTCGGCAAATTCCAACATAACCTCATAATTTACAGCGGTTTAGTAGTTATAGTTATATTTCGTTCCGAAGTTTCTATATTCTTTCCTCTTGTTGTTTGAAGTGTTTTCGTTATTTGGGTTTGTTACTGAAGTTCGTTATTGTTTGTTGTGTTTCGGTTTCTAGTTATTTTCGTAGTTCATTCTAGTGTATGATGGCCCCCTCGAAAAAGACAGTTTGTTTATATTGTGATAATAGAAATTCCAGTTCTTATCATAGGTGAGATAATTTCTTTTGAAATATTCATATGTGTCAGTGAATTTCATTTTAGATTCCCAAAAGATCCACAACGGCTATTAATATAGAAGACCATTTGCATTATGGATAGAAATGACGAAGTGTCCAATGCAAGAACATGTGGAAATCATTTTCGTCCGGAGGATTTCAAAATCTCCGGTTCAAGGACCATTTTGACAAAAAGATGTGTTTCCCTCACTGAATATTGACTCGCCTACTCTTTGGCCTCCGTGTAGAGATGGGAATGAATATAGATAGTATAGGTACGTTTGAAATTTTATATACATACTCCCAAAAATATATAGTCTGAAGAGAGTTAACTGGATGAAACAAATTTTCTATGAGGGTTCATAAATAAACAAATATGCCTAAAATGGCTTGCCTATCAGAATGTGGTCCATGCTATTTTTTTATTAAAATAATGATAGTAATGAACAGTTTATTGCAGTCAATACTATATCACAGTATTTATCATTAAATTCAAACCATTTTTGACAGACGTCGATTTTCTAGTACAAATAATAAATCGGACCAAATTTTGCATTGACATATTATTTCAGCACTCTTTATAAGGCTAGTAACAGAGAAAAATTGGAAAAAAATGTGTTGTCGCATAGGTGGGTGTTATTTCAAATATCACTTTCAATTCTAAACAACTTTTCTGAATAAATTTTTTGATGAAATAAAAAATAAGGGTTGTTTACTCTTGATCAAAATTCTGTTTTTCGTTCTTCCCTATACCTACGCCTTTAAGAAATTTAGAATTTTAATAACTCAAATAAAAATATAAAATCTTCTGACAAATCGATAATTAAAAAAGTTTCCCAAATTGTGCAAACTTTTTGAAACTCGCTATATATATGAAACGTCATAAAAAATATGTTTCATCCAGTAAACAGATGGGTGAAGGTCGACCTCTCTTTGGCTCTTGTACTAATACTAGTGTTGATTGGGTAGAGTAGAATTTATATATTTCTATCTCCTAACATAAAGCTTTCGAATACTCTTAAAGGATAAAAAAAAGACCATAATAAAGAAAATACTTTTTTAATAAGCACATTATACACTGTGTATATTCACTTAATGAGATGTAAAGAACTGTTTTTTTTTTCTGAGAGGGGAGAAGTATTTAATTCGGACAAAATGTATATTGAGTGACTCTTTAGAAGGATGAGTTTTTGTTAAAAATTCGTATAAAAATTGCTCTTTTTCATATGTTTTAATAATGAGTGAGGCAAGAAAGGGGCATTTCTGGGTTTGTATTCAGGAGGAAAAATATCTAGGAATCACTAATAGCTATTTGTATTACTAGGGAGGAAAGTGCCACTTTTCCTCCTGCAGGATGTAGTTTACTGGTTTGAGGGAGGAAAGTGCGTACTTTCTATAGGGATAGGAGGAAAAATCTTATTCTTTTGCATATTTGATAACTAACCCATATCACTGTGAGTAAATTTGTTTCTTAAATGGTACTTTTCATAATTTGGAATTTTCAGTGAACTATGGAGGAATAAATTTGTTCACCATATACCTATGAAACCCAAATATTTTCGAAAAATATCTCCAGAAGGAATCATCAACATTTTTTTATTGTTCCACATGAATGCATTGAACCAAAGACTGCAGGTATATTTGCATGGGAGATTTTTGGTTTTCTAGTTCCTGAGAAAAACAAGTGTATAATATTATAATCCACAATTATTTTAAATGGAGCTGAAACCATAACAAAAATAACATTTGACTGGATCTCTCGTTTTCTTTGAAAGTTATAACTTTCATTCATTGGGCCATTTTTATCAGATATTTTCACTTCTTTGTTATTCAGCCTTAAAAATTTCCAGTTCTACATTTCTATTTCAACAGAGAATTATAAATCAGTGCAATAATCGTAATTGTGACTAATGACCACAGTTAGTAGTCGATGCAAAAAAAAAGAATTAGAATTGATCTAAAAATGAACCAGGAGCTCTATGCAGTAGGTAATTTATGTGAGCCAACGAAAAATATTGGAATAATCACTAATTTTTCCGTTTATATTTCTCATAGATAACAACAAGTTTTCATTAATCCTCCAAAAAGAAAAGAAGAAACAAGAAACATGTGTTGGTAGTGGTAGTCCCCAATCAAAGAAAACAAAAATGGATGTGGAAGATGTTCTTTGTGAGTAAATATACAGGGTTTCTGCAATTGTCGCAATTAAAAAAATGGGTTGTTGTATGGAACATAATGTATCGATAAAGACAAGAATTTTCGTTTTTGAAGCAGTCAAAAATTGTCGAAAATTTTTATGAAATCGCTTTCAGTTACCTTTGTTTGGGAGGCACTGGTCTGATACTACAGGCCCCCGTGTGTCTGCCTGCTGGCAGTGTTTCAGCGCGGTTGCACTGTACATCACAAAACTTTTATAGAATAGATGACATCTATATAATGTCTACTGTGGGGCTGTCAATACACATAGCTCATGTCTTCTTGAAAACGTGAAAAAATTGCTTAATTGTCTTTTAATTAAAGAATCTCTTGATTCTTCAGCAAAACAACCTTTCCTTTTGCTTCCAAAAGACATGACCGAATTATTTGTTGTTTTATAATGACTGAAGAAATATTCAAGTTTATGAAAAAGGCAAATTGATAATTTGTTGAAGGCCAGAAGGTGTAGCAAGATATAATCAAAAGTTTTGAAGTTGATAATGATGTCAAGTCAATGTAACAATTTTTGTTTTATTCTTGGATACATTTGATTTTTTAATGTATTACGTTTTTTGTCTGTGAAGCAGCGATCTTTCTTGCTATTTCATGCTAGTAGTATGATTGTTTTACAATGCATGTTGATGGGAAGTGAAATACTTCTTGAAGCGAAACAGAAAACCAAGTTTCCAAGAATGCCTCTCCAAAAGTTCAGAAATTCAAGAATATCACCAGTTCCTACCTACTTTCCCTCGGCTCTCACGATGTTCTTTGAACAATACATGATTTTCCTTTTCGTGGGAACCAAAACTTAAAAAAGGGTGTATTTTTTTCTCACTTCTGTTTACTGATCAATTATCATAACCACTGAATTGTAAAAAAACAAATAGTGATTAACACATGAAAAGATTATTGAAGAATTCATGCTGAATAATTATTCAAGAAGCTGAAAGCGTAAATGTATCCAAAATATTCGGGTAGGTATTGATGTTCCCTATTCCTATAAAGCTGTTGTCAAATGCTACACTTGAACCTGCCACACGATCCTTGTTTTCAGCGATACCAAAATTTGATTTGATAACTTTGATTATACCATATTATTTTTTTATTCAGATATTTCACCAAACAGACAAATTTTGCAAAGAAGAGTAGAAAACCAGAAGAAACAAATTAGATTGCTTCAGAATAGACGACAATAAAGAGAAGATTGCCAGCCTCAAACAACTTCGGGGACAACTGAAGTCCAGAAATTTAATATCTAGTGGTGCATATGATCATCTCACAGTAATGTACACTTTTCCAATCAACAAAGCTCTCTTACATTTGAAATAACTTATATTTTATGAAACATAAATTTATTTTGTGTTTTTTAAACTTTAAATTGAAACTGTAAAGTTGGGAGTTATATGAAATGTTTTACTAGGAGAGAAAGCCTTGCATGGCGTAATTCTAGGTCTTTGATAAAAGGACATGTCACCAATGTGACAGTCCAAATTATTAATTTGCTAATACTTGATAGATATGTCTACTTGTTGAAAAAGGTATGATATTTATCTCATTTTTCATTCCAAAATAAATAATCGGTATTAGATACTGGTAGTGGCAATATCATGGCAGTATCAATATCAGGGAAGAATAATGTATTAATTAAAATACTTTATTTCAGTCATTTCCAAACCTTCATACATTTTACTAGTAATGCACCATTCTATAGCTCAACTACCTGACTACCCCTGGCCTATTCTATTCTATCACTCCCATGTTCTCAAATTACCCAAATAACTTGAGAACATTCAGCTGAAGAATAAGATCTGCCTTAAGATTTTGGGTCATCTTATTATAGTTGATTCTATTAATTTTGTATTGAGATAATTTGGGAATTAAGAAAAATCATTTCGGCTTTATGTTACTTATGTATACCTTTATTCTTTTAGTTCTACTGCATGTTATTTTCAATTTATATCCCTTAGATATAAGAAGAAGAATCATTTGCAAGGTTTCAGATTTTTATTTGTTTGATTGTGATTCATAGTTTACGTCGAATTCGAAAATTATTCATTTTTTTTAAAACATCTTTTTTATTTGGGGTTGGACAAGAATTTGACCATCATTTTAGAGAAAAAATTGGTAGTACCCAGTAGTAATGATTTTCTTCAAAAAAAAATCTTTGAAAAATATTACATTATATTCCACAAATTAACTGAAAAAATAAAAAACCTTGCAGATACGTTACATTTTTCATATAACTTTATAGGGCCTTTTTACAGTTCTTACATCCTATTTATTTGGAATTTTTTCAGCAGTGAATATTCTCAACCATCATTGGAATTTATAAATAGATTCAGGGCTCCTAATCACCATAAAAAAAAATAAGTCATAATTTGTCCAACCCTTTTTGCATTCGAATATTCCACTCCAAACACTCCTTTATAGTTCAATTATTACATTTTGAGTGAACTGTGTGATTCAGCAGTATGTTATATTCACTCCTAACTCCTGATCCTGACTTTCACTGTACTCCAGCTCCGTAACAAATACCTGAATGCAATACCTGATTCAAAAAGTATTTACTTTGTGTTTATATTTATTCCATTGAATCTTCTGACAATAAATGTTTAATTAAATTATTTCTTGTTTTATTGATCCATCTGCAAAAATGTGTTTATTATCAACGATATTTATCCCATGAATACACTTCATCTAGAACCTCATGAAAATTTCTTCGAAATAGGTTTCGAAATAATTGATTGAACACCTTTGTCAAAATTTATTCCGACTCGAATATATCGAAAAGAAAGATGATTTTGATCTAATTTTCATTTTAAGCATTATTAAGTGTTTCTGGGATACCTGGTGAAATTGATGTCTAGTTATTGTAAGTTTAATTTCACCGATAGATATAGAAACTACAATGCATATATCAAGATTTTGCAATTTTACAAAACTTGAAATGGCATTAGTTTTGAACCACAATTCTTGTATCACTATACTATCCTCAGGTGGAGCTACAGTTCTCAATCATCTGTATTTTGCAACACTTTAACTGAAGTTTTTTCTGGTCTTATTTATTGCTAACGTTTCGAAATATATTTATTTCTTTCTCAAGGTTGAAATGTACCTACACATTAAAGGCTAGGTTAACCTCTAATATGTACATTTCCGATTAGAGGAAGAAATAAAACATGAAACGAATAAATAAATAGTGACTGACTGTTAGTACCCTATACCCACTAAATAAGACCAAAAAAAAAACATACTTCTCAATGCCATCGAATGAACTTTAGAAAAAATTTCTATATGAACTATTATTTAGTAAAACTAATTCAGGGAGAATCAGAAATTATGTGACT
Organism: Chrysolina haemoptera; assembly: GCA_958298965.1. Lineage (NCBI taxonomy): Eukaryota > Metazoa > Arthropoda > Insecta > Coleoptera > Chrysomelidae > Chrysolina > Chrysolina haemoptera. The sequence continues at coordinate 32,421,078 of OY282584.1, forward strand.
AAGTTATATACATATATTTTCTGAAGAAATTAGCAGGGATTCAGAAAAGCTTATGCATTAAAGAAAAACTCTCCTTTGCCTTCAAAATCATTAAAAAAATATGGAATATTAATAATAATGGTGTGAACTCACAGGTAAAACAAATTTAAATAACGAATATGAAAAGTAAAATGAAAAAAAAAATTGTCACACTGATAGACATTTGAATTTCTTAAAGTTATGCTATTAGTTTTTTGTTTTTTCTGAAGAGAGAGGTACATGGAGTTTTGTAATGATGCATACTCTTATTTTTTGAGAAGAAATGAATAAATTTTGCTAACTTAGTCAATGCCAGATCTTTTATTAATATAATATTCATCACTGGTAATTACAACCATTTCCAAAAAGGGTTTTGTTTAATTTTTGTCATTATATATAATTTTTTCTTGACCCTAATTCATTATATGATTTTGTTTCTTTCTCTTCATGATCAGAGAGATATATCACACTTCATATTTATTTCTTTGTGAAAGTGAAAGGCAAGAACTGTCTGTATTTTGAATAATCTATTGTAACAGTAAATTCATTTCTTGTAGGTTTTTCGATCATTGGTTTGCAAATAACCCAATTTTTCACATGATGACCTGTAAATTTTGTCAAGGGAATATTTTTTATTTAAATACCTGTCTAGTTAGAGGATACACTCGAAAAATTCATTATGCTTATTTTATGAATATTTAGCAATTAACTGATCAATGCCTTTCAAGGTTTTTAATCAACAGCAACAGATAATATATTCTTTTCCAATACGATGAAAGATCCTGTTGTTTGTCAAATCATTTTGGTAAACCATTGAACTATGTTGACTTATATTCGGAAATATTATCGAAAAATTTACACTTCCCTATAAAAAAAATACAGTATATTAAAAAACATTGATTCAACTTTGTCCGGTTAGAATTTCTTTCAGTTCACTTCAATGAAAAATTATAAAATCATTTTGCTAATGTGAAGATTAAATAACCTAGGTGCATTATATGGGAAGCTACCCTCGATCTCTTTTGGGGAATGCTGAAATTATCAACTTTTTAAATTGTGTATGAAAGATCTAAACAGTAAGTTAAGTAGTTTTTTAGGAAACAATTTGGGCAAAAAAGATTTAACTAAATATGTTACCCAACTAAAGATTTTCAGTAAATCTAGTCCAATTAATTGTAGAGATACATGGTCTTATGGTTTGATATTTTTATTTGTGTGGATTTTCAGGTGATACAAAGACCCCCGAGAGGAGATTTATGTTATGGGCCAGTGTTTTCGAAGCTACAAATAGATTCTCTTTCATGACATTAGAAGTCCCTTGTTAGATTTGTTGATTGCAAACAACTATGAATCATTAGACTTTCTCTGACAAGAAAATTGAGCTATATAATTTCACTTCACTTTCTAACAAGGACTGAGAGCGGCGATAGAAAAATGCTTCAGTTTTGAATCCTAGCATTATGCTAAGCATAGCTGCACAATACTATATTTCACTATACTTGACTTTTTATGATCTCTTTGAGTAGAGTAGATCAAAAGTTGACCACTAACTTTCTCTACAAATAACACTAGACACACAGCAAACTACACCGAACCTACCTAAGCATAATTTCTCAAAAAAGGTTTAAATAGTGCTCATTTTCAATTTTGTAGAAATATAACATGGAAATTGTTCATTAGAACTGAAAAATGTTGATCTTATGATTGTTGTGATCAAAAATAGTATGAGCTCTCACTAGAGCCAATGTTGAAAGAAGTGCGCTTGTCCAGTCCTTGAAAAAATAGTGCAATTTTTATTCAAATGGCGCTGGTAGGTGTATATGCTCTCGTCTGTTCTTAATTTGGTAAATGTCTTCCATTGGGCTCACAACCTCGTAGAAACTTTGGTAGGTATTTATTTTTGTCTCTTGAATACAAAGTCAAAATATGGCTCCCTCGAATACTAGTAATACATTTTTGAATTGTGATTTCATTACAATAGCTACTTACAGATACATATACATAAGTTCTTTTTTCAAAAAAAATTCACCTTCCCGACGAACTACACAAAATATTTTAATGAATGACGAATTTCTCCCCAGAGAGTGTAGATTGCGCTAATTAAGAGGGTGGCACTATAAGGGTTTTGTTCCTGAGAAAATGACCCATTTAAGAAATTTCTAGATTCAACCATGAAAGAATTTATCGTCGATTACTTCGAGTTCGTATTTAGGAGGCAAAACTACATCACTACCACTAAACTATTTTTCTCGGCCGTTATGAGGCCGATATGGAACGAGATGTACCTCTTCAAACTGTCCGTCACACAGTATATAGCACTTTCCTCAAGTTTGACGAGTTTTTTTCCGCTTTTGGCAGAAAATTCACTTATGAAACTCTCTGGTAGCAGGTAACAGACATCATATTATTAGAGTTACAAATGAATCAATGAATCGTTTTTTTTTGGCACGAAGTTTAATTGACGGTCTTGTATAATTCTCACTTATTTCATTTCCAATTATAGAAAAATGTTAGCAATTTCCAAAATGGGACGGTTGAAAATGTCAAAAAATTCAAAAAAAGCACAACCTTAAAAATTTATGACACTTGTCATGTTTCAGAATTGGGCATGCGCATTAGTAACTCAGCGCCCATTTGAGAAAAGGACAGATAGATATATTTGGCTTCAATTTGATTACATTGCGTCTTATGGCGTGTTATCCATATTCGTAGTTAATAGATATATGCCTTGGACAGCTACAAAGTGCAGAAGTTATTGCCCAATTTGAATCGAAGTAGACCTGTAATAACAAAATAATGAATAAAAATACATACATAGCGAAGAAACTATCTAGTGTATCATCTATATCTACTTACTTCTACATCATAGCATCTATCCTTCATACTAGCATTAATTTTGCCCTTAATAGCTTGCAACTCTCTATCGTATATCATGCTAACTGTGTGCCCCGACTCAAGTGCATTCTCTCCTCGAGAAATGAGTTTCTCTTCATCTTTGAAAAACTTCACAATCTCCCCCAATTTGATGATATGTTTATTCGCAGCAGCTCCTGTCATATTAAGAAACAATTTAAATATAAAACTAAACTTCTTTTGCTTGACAAAAATCAAGATGGATAGAAACCCTGGTGGATTGACTGATTCGCTTTTGTTTCACCCAAAGTTGTTAATGCTGTAATAAGATGGGATTAGCTTTCCCGTTGTTAGTAGACGGCGCATTATCAAAAAATAGCCGAGTTTACATTCCGAAGTACTGTCATATTTTTTTGGAATATTTGAAATTTTACTGTTTATGACTATGTTTATAATTTTTGATTAACTGTGATTTACATTTCATCGGGATATTTATCGTTTTTTTTCTGTTCTTTTACTACTTTTCGTTCAGTTCGCAATGATTAGTTATTTGTTTATTGTTGAGTTTTCTGTAATTCTTGTATTTGTAGTGCATAATGTTTTTTCAAGTTTGTACTTGGACATGGCTGCGTTTGTATGAAAGATCTAAGGTTAGTATCATTGTTTAAATATCCCGTACATATCACATATCCAACTAGTTAATTTAAAATTACTGTTCTGATTTTTGATGAAATAAGCACATTAAACATGTTATGTCGTATTTTTTAACAAAATTGAATAAATACGAAATGTAAACAAGTCATGACAATGACAATTGTCCAACGTCATCATGACAAGTATTCATTTATCAATCTGTAATGACTTTACCGCCATCTACGAACGATCGTGAAGCTAATCCGATCTAATAAAATATGAAGAATCACGTAGGCCGTACCTTAACAGTTTTGGTAGGCCGATTTCACAGGTATAAATGAACGCACCAGGGTTTCTATCCATCTTGACAAAAATCCAAACAACCAAACACAAAACTAATACACAAAGATGCAAACTGCAAAGCATCAATAGATAACGTAACCTCAAATTGTTTGGAGTCAGTTTTTGACAAGAATGACATTTGTGACGACACACTTTCCTCGTCTAGTAGAAAATAAAACCAAAGATTAAGGTAACCATAAAACCTAATTGAACAAAAAGCACAAAATAAATCGACTTCGAAAACTCCAAACAAAGCAAAAGTTTTAAAACAAGAATGCTAAAAAAAATCACAATGCTTCCAAAAGTATCACTGGACAGTGTTGCATATGACCAAAAAAAAATAATAGTTTCAAAGACAGAATAGTAATAGATAGTAACAGATTCTGTCAGAAAAGGGAAGACATTTTTTTAGCAATCTATTACTATTTCTCGAAAATCTATTACATTTTGGTGTCTCAGTGCCTTATGCGCATGCGCAGGAAATACCAAGTAAACAAACCAAAGTGTCCCCTAAACAATGCAAATTTTCTTACGTAAATAGAGAAAATAACGCGACCGAATTAGGCGAGGTGGCGCAGTGGTTTAGCGCCAGTCTCATGATCCAAGGGTCGTGAGTTCGATTCTCCAATGAACCAGACTTTTTTTCATTAGAAATTAACTCTGGGTTATTGAAGAATACCTTTCCCACGTTTTCATGATTGACGGGACTACGAATAATCATGCTGCTCCATAGGTGGCGCAAGGAGTTAGTAACAAGGCCTAGCCAGAACACTTGTATGAATGGGTTATATGTTGTGACACATGTCCGCCGTCTACGACGTGCCAGCAATATTCAGGAAAAAATATTTATAATATGTGATGTTGAATAATACACACTTGGGATGCAGTATGGCTTCGAGCCAGACTACTGCATTCCCCCGATACACCTTAACTGTCTACGCCGGTTGAAGGCCGGATGGCAACGGATTTGCCGCAGTTGGGGATGTCCATATAGCGCCGTAAAGGAAGCTGAGGACAATAAATGATGAGAGAGAGAGAGAGAGAACGCGACCGAATTGGTCGAGACAATCTGTTTGTTTCCCTGGCAACCGAAATTGCCGAAATAGTGTTTGTGTTTTAACAGTGGCGGTTCGTTTGTGAGAAAGGCGGGAAACATGAAGGAAATGTGAACTGTGAACCCTCTGTGAACACTTCAAACTACAACGGCGTGTCTTCAGCACTTCAGCAGTAGTGCAGTGAATTTTGATGGTGGCGATTGTGTCTATTCGTCAAGTTTCAATTTTATTATTTCTACTTTACTTTTATTTGTACTTGTGGCTCTTCATCTTGATAAGACAATATGGTGATGTCTTGTATTGTTTGTAAAGCTCGAGCGGAGGCATCTCATAGTAGATCTTTCCATCGGTGAGTTGTTGATCAAAGATTGATACCGCCATATTCCTCAATTTGTACGCCCAGGTTTAATATGATATATACTAAATATATCGGTCTTTATGAATATAATATATGGAGTTATGAAAATGTTATTGTTGTTCATATTATATATGTATAAGTACTCTGGTAAAGAAACATTCACCTATACTCGAGTTCGTAAATTGTAGATAGTGACCCATAGATAGGTTCTACGGTTCATAATTCATATAAGGCAGGTCAAGAAATAGAACAGAAATCAGCTGGGTACTTAGACATCAAATCAAGTTTTACTTTGCCACTTTCTTACATCCTCTTCGCACTTTCAAATCCCGTACTTAAAACCTGAAAATATTTGATGAGTCGCTGTCTACAATTTACGAACTGGAGTTTAACTAATTTTCCCATCCTACCAAGGGGGTACAACAACATTGTAGATCTCTGGTCTCAATCATTGATTGCTTATTTTACTCAAGTAAAAATATACTTGCTTGTGTTTTCCTTCATTTTATCAGTTCTATCATGTATATATATTGCATACCTACTCAACTATTGCTGTTTTTTATAGGATTCCAAACAATGTTTCCCTGAGAACTGCATGGATACTTGCTCTCGGAATCAAGAAAGATCCAAGCAGATTGTTTGTTAGCCATGTTTGCTCTGATCATTTTGAGAGTGGGGACATTCTCTTGTCAGAAAAGCTTGGAAAGAAATATTTGAGAAATGGTGCTATACCCAATTTGAAGTCACACTCTAAGTGGTACGTATTGTATTAAAACCTATTTACCAGCAAGGTTATTCTGCTCATTCTATAATCAGGCTCAAGATGTCTAAATAGCTATTTATAAAGCAAGTTTGTAAAGTAGGACTTTTTTGTATGTATTTGAACTTTGTTGAACGAGGCACAGCCGAGTTTAACAAACATGTGAGTACAAAAATGCTCCTTACGAAAGTGTATCATATACAGTTTTTTCTATGACAGTTATATTGACAAATCATAGCAACTGTATCATTGATTTGTATGTTTTATGTTATGAATTTTCATTGTATTATCAAATAATGACTTCCTGAGTAGAATTTGATATAAAATACTGTCTCGTTTGAAAACTAACAGTGTATGGAAAATTACTTTACCCACAGTTGATTGTTTTATTAACATGTAGTTGTGATTTTTTTTTTACTCACTTGTGCCAAAAAGTATCACTCAACACACTGTGAACACTTGTTTACTCATTATCATAAAAAAAATCTGTTCTCCAGTAAGGCTCCAGTAATATACTTTCTTTTTCGATGATAGTCAAAATGGTCAGTTTGTTCCTCAAAAATAGAATAAGGGAGTTAATTGAACTTCAAGCACCTTTCGTCTTTCATTATGACAGCAGAGAGTGTGTGAATAGAACAACTGCCTATGAAATGGTTGTTTAGATGGACCATCTTCCTAATCACACCAATAGTCTATACTACATCTAACTACATTGAAAAACAGGTGAACCTAAGCTGACTAATATTTCTATTCAAATTACTGTCAGGTGCACTTCTCTATTTAGTTGGCTTGAGAGTCAAGCAAAGGGATGATGAAACTGTTTTCGCAGAAAACTCATATTTTACTAATTATGGATTTAATAGTTCCCTTTCAAGAATGTTGAGGAAAGCTTATGCACCAGAACTTCACTGACTCATTAGAGGTATTTTTTATCTATATTATTACCACTTTTTTTAGGGGTTTTTCCATTTATACCAAATTAAAAATAAAATTGTAGTTTGATGAAAATGTGTGGAAATCTCATTATGTTCAACTTAGTCATATACTATGAATATTCATCAAGTTATAAATTATTCATAATATTATTCCCTTTATCCTATTGACAGGTTATACTTTTACATTTTTATGATCATATCTGTTGATGTTGCATTTATCTTGTATTATAAATTGCACCAATTTATTGTCAAAATCTAGCTAGCTTCCTGGACTTTCTGGACAACCAGTATGCAATCTCAATAGATACTATGTCAGATAACAGTAACGATAGACTCCAAAAGATCCCGCAATACCTACTCATTTAACAATTTCCTAAACATTTTTTTGATTTTCTATGACAAAATAGCACTAACATTTGTGATAATGAAGATTTGTAAGAATAAAGAAATTGAAAATATTCATCATGTCAATTTGGGCTTGATATTTTGATAATTTTAACTTTCCAGACGCTGTCTTGATCTCAGCGTGGTCTGTCAGTTCTTCCCAAATAAGTTCCGAATCAACAATAACGGCATCTGAGACTGCCTGCCAGAGTGATGAAGAGGAAGAGGAGATTGAACAGTAATGCTATCATTTATGACCACTGATTATTTCTACTGGCATATAATGAATTTGGATTATTCTAGATCTACATCAGCTCAAGTTTTACCAGTCCTATCTTCAATGTCCATGGATTCAAATGGAAAGGCCAAAGCTACCAAGAAAATGTTAGTTACCTATATTGTGCTATGAAGTTTACTATGTAGAATATTTTTGTCCTATAATGGTGGATTTATTAACTCAACTAAACTGACAATTCAGAATTGACAATTAAGAATTAATAATTAGCAATAAATGTGTTGATAATCTTAACTAAAAATTAATTATTACTTTCAAAGCTTTTCTGGCTTGATATATATTTTAACGTTCAGAGTAGAAGACAATAAACCTGGGACTCTTAGGTTTTCAAGATTACAAGGGATATTTGAATTACTATAATTTTCATATTCATAAAATTTAGAAATAGTAGACACATGACTCACATGCATCAAAAATGATAATAGATATTTTTGTATCTAGAATGAGAAATGATACCTTTGCGTTCGAGAATGCTGAAGCTCAGCAAAATAACCATTCGAGAATGTGATGCAAAAGTATTTTGCATTCGAGATGCAAACAATATTTTTTCGAAAACTGTATCAAAACTAATATAAGAATGAAAAATTCATAATTAAGTATCTCTCATTGTTAATTGACATTTCGTGGCATTTCTTGTTTGAACCAAAACGAACGAACGAAGTGATACTGTTTGCATGACTTTCCTATGGTAGCAACATAATAAATAATAAACCGGACGTAAAAGTTTTTTACATTCTAGAACATAAAAGTCTTTTACGTTCTAGAACGAAAAGGAGACACTTCGCTAACTGAGATTTCAACGAAAATGTCAACATTTGAGTTCAGTTTTTGGAAAATGTATTTTGGAGCAGCCAGGAACATTTATTTAAAATTTTTGAAATGTAAAAATATTGTGTGCCCATACATTTAGTAGTTTAATTGTAAATCTTAGTTGAAAATAAAGATGGCCATCTTCCTAATTGCTAATTCTTAATTTTTTCTATAGATCAAAGTTTATAAATCTAAAATTTAAAATTAGTGGAATTTCAAGAAAATTTTATTTTATTATTTTACAATTTTTTTATTTATAAACAGATTTTGATGAAATTCTGACTAAATGTATTTCGAAGTATTCTGAATCCAGTGGTTTAGTCAGAATTTTCATAAAGGTTCTGAAATTGAAGTGGTGGGTTGATTTATTGACATAATTTTCAAATTTTATTCCCATATAACTTTTTTATTAATGGACGCATTCCTACGTAATTTTCACATTATTCACTTAAAAATGTCGTGAATCCAATGGCACCGTCATATTCTATCTAAAAAAATCACTAGTGTTTTTCGTATTTTTGACCTTGAAAAAAATTCGAAGTGGACCTTGAAATTTTTATTTTTATTTTGAATTTATGGCACTCATCTAGATCTATTGATGCTTTATCTATTGAAAAAAATCTTCTAAATTGGATAATAAATAACAGTTTTAGAGAGGTGACCTGCTTTCAAATGGGTCACTTCAAGCTTTCAGAACTATATTTATTCCATCATCACGGCAACTACAAACTTAATTTTTATGTGTTGGTATTATAAAGGTATGACATATCTATGCTTACAATCTTAGGTGAGGTTGGATGACACGATGTATGTTATAAATTTCATAATTAAAAAAAAGTATGACATACATTGTGTCATCCAACCTCGCCTAAGTTTGTAAGTATAGATAAGTCATACCTTTATAATACCATCAACATATACTAATTAAATTTGTAGTTGCCCTGATGATGGAATAAATATAGTTCCGAAAGCTTGATAAACTTAACTGACTTTTCTTTTGTGACATTGGCTACATTCCCCACTATTCACTAGTTTAATATATATATTAAACTGTCTTTGCAGTAAGGTATTAATTCAGAGTGCATTCGTTTTGATTCTGAGAGCTTCCATCATGCTGTCCCGACGAGTTATAAATAACGAAACGGCCGTCGACAAATGATAGAACTCTCGGAATTTAATCGAAAACACTCTTTTCACTCTACATATCATCTATCTGTTCAAGATCAAAGAGAAAATTGATATATAGCCATACTGTGTTCAACTTCAATCAAACTTTCCAGGAAGAGACCATTACGATTCATTGGAGATTTCAGTCCTTCTGATATGGATGATCCACATAAGGCCAGACTTTGTTTAACAATTGCAAAGAAAACTGTGTTTCGACAAGCCAATTACATAAGAAATGTACAGAGGTCGCAGAGGAGATTGAGGAACAGAGTCAACTCTTTGAAATCTCTTCTGAAATTTCTTAACAAAAAGTTCAGTTTGACTGAAAGTGCTCAATCAGTCATCCAAGTAAGTGAGAAGTAATTGAATTATGTATAATAATAATAGTAATAATAATAACGTTTAATATCCCAAGAAAAAACAATATGTTCATGATAGGGAACACAACGGATGAAATGAAAAAATATTTATAATGTACAGATATATAAGAGAAAGTAGTAAACTTGTTTTCAATGATGAAAAAAATAATAATGCAACCTATTCTTCAGTGAAGTGTGCATTTCTTTTGAAGTCTTCTGAAGGTTGCTCCTAACAACAAACAACATGCACTGATATATACCAAATATTAAATTATATACCAAATAAAAAATTACTGGGTTACATGGAAATTTGGCTCAAATGATCTCACCAGTGAATACTCAGTGTGATGAGTAGTATGTCAAAGCCTTTTCTAGTATCAAAATACACTAGATTTGTCACTAGATTTTGAAATCTAGTGTATTTTGATTCTAGAAAAGGCTTTGACATACTACTATGATGTAAGTTTATTTATTTGGTTACTTATCAAATTGTTTAATGTTTTATAGGCATCGTTATCTGGATCAGCAGCTGACTTGATGACGAGGGTATTGAGAGGACCGTCCCGCCAAAAATATTCCCCGGAACTCAGATCGTTCGCACTGACCTTGAGTTTTTACTCTGCTAAGGCATATGCTTTTGTGAGAGAAAAATTCAATAAATCTCTTCCTCATCCAAGTACCATAACTAAATGGTTCAGGAATGTTGATGGTTCCCCAGGATTTACTCAAGAGGCATTGTCTGCATTGAAAGCAAAGGTCTCCGAAGCTTCAATAAAAGGCGAGAAAGTACTTTGCAATCTGATAATGGATGAGATGGCCATTATGAAACGTGTTGAATGGAATGGTAAAAGATTTACTGACTATGTGGACTTTGGTACTGAAGTGTATGGTGACATTATTCCTGAAGCCAAAGAAGCACTTCATGCTAGTAGCTGTAAATGGTCACTGGAAAATACCAGTAGGTTATTTTTTGATTGATGGTCTATGCGGAAATGAAAAGGCCAACTTAGTTTTGATGCTGTTGGAATTTTTGAATGAAACATGTGTCATTGTGACATCTTTTACTTTTGATGGCACCACTGCTAATCTCAATATGGCTAGTGCTTTAGGAGCTGATTTTGATAACCCTGATATGTTGAAAACAAATTTTCATCATTCTATTACCAATGAGCCAATTTTTATTTATTTGGACCCTTGCCATATGCTGAAATTGTGGAGAAATGGTTTGGCCACTCTTGGAACATTATATGAAGGTGAAGGGGAGAAAATCAGTTGGTATTTTTTTCAAAATCTGATTGATTTGCAAAACCAAGAAGGATTGCAAGCTGCCACCAGGTTGAAAAATAGGCACATGATGTGGGAACGGGAAAAAATGAAAGTTAGTCTTGCTGCTCAAACTTTCAGTACAAGTGTTGCAGATGCTTTAGTTTTTTGTGAATATGATTTAAATCTTGATAATTTTAAAGAGTCTGGAGCAACAGCAGAATTTGCGAGGGTAGCAAATCATTTGTTTGACATTTTTAATTCTAGGAATAAATTTTGTAAAGCTCCATTGAGAAGAGGTTTATCACCTGAAAATGCTTCCATCATTTTCTCCTATTTGGAAAAATGTCGAAGTTATATTTTAACTTTGAGATATCTGAATAATCCAATAGTTCAATCTAAACGCAAAACTGGCTTTGTGGGATTTTTAATCTGTATCAAGAGTCTGAAGGATTTTTATTCAAAATATATTGTGGAAACTCCAATTTTGAAGTATATGCTAAGATATAAATTTTCACAGGACCATTTAGAGATTTTTTTCAGTGCTATCAGAAAGGTGGTAACAATAATAACCCTACAGCGCGTCAATTTGAATATATTTATAAAAGATTACTCATTCAGAGTGAAATAAAAGGCAGTCAGAAGGCTAATGCTATTGCTCTGGATTCAACATCAATTCTTTGGGTGGGGTCTTCATCTGTTACTAAAACAAACTGTGGTAGTGATTTGCTGAATTCTGAAGAGTATCTCAATTATTGTCAGGAAATAAAAGAAGTTGATTTCATTTCAAGTAAACCATGGCATTTAACACCGTTCATTGAAGATGTTGTGTCATATATTGCAGGTTTTGTTATAAGATGTTTGAAAAAATGTGTAACTTGTGTAGCTCTGAATGTTTAACTTTATTAGAAGGTGATTATATTATAGCCCATCTTTACTTCTACTACAAAAAAAACGGGGAGCGTTGATTTTCGCATCTAAATTTGTTGTGACAATTTGCAAAACTGCTGAAACAACTTTGAAAATTTTCATCCTTGGAAATAATATTTTTACAATTGAAAATCCTAAAGAATTACTAGTGACTTTATCATTTAGGAATTTACCTGAAACAATTTTTGAACAACTGAGATCACAATTGGATGATCATGGAATTTCGTTGATAAAAATGATACTCAACAAATATTTAGACGTAAGACTTCATCATGAAACTTCAAAACTGAAAGATTCTGTAAAAGGTCGAGTTCGCAATATTTTAACAAAAACTATTTTGTTCAAAAACCAATAAATGAATAATGGAATTCCTAATTTTGTCATACAAGGATGAAGTAGAAAACCAGTGGTACAGATATTGTAGAGTAAGAGCCCAGGGCCCCCAGACATACTTTATGGTCTGAAAGACAAAATGTGGGGCCTCAACTAGTCTTCATATGTACATTTGATCTCTTTCATATTTCCTCGACATATACTTCGATATGTCTGTAGTTTCTGAAAAATATCGGAAAATGATAACCTCTTTTTCCGGGAAATTTTCCGAATAATGTCGATATTCTAAACACGAATAAAAACAAAACCGATGTTCGAAATTGAATTTCGAAAAATGCAACAAATAATATCAGCTCGATATTTTCTCTAAAAATGACCGGATAATAACGAAATTACTCGGAAAAAATCGATATTCCAATTCACTAAGACAACTTTTGATCGCCTTTGCAAAATCTACGAAAAATGTCATTTAATTTTTGTCCTCAAATCAGTAGTCCGGGGGTTATTTCAAAATATGTATTTTAAGTTGTTTCTTTAATTTAAAACGGAAAAATCGATATATCTCCCCATCTAAAGAAAAAATTATAAATTTATCTATCTATCATTCCAGCACAATCGTTGGCAATTTTCTGGTGATGATTAATTTATTTAAAATAGATTCTTCAATATAGCTCTCAGCTACTATAGTTTCACATCCTCCATACTATGTTACTCTTGATTATTGTATACATAACGTATGAAGTGTAGACCATTGGAATTCATGTCAGTATTTGCTGACACCATCGGGCCATTATCCACGCCGCAGGCCATAAATGCCTCCTTCACGCCCTTGATACATAAATAACTATTTTGGAAACTTTAATGTATCTAGCGGAAGTTATGGCCGGTGAAAAGTGTCTAACAGTGTTCAATATTACTTGTAATAGTATCTTATGAAATATATATAAAAATCAGCTAGCTATCAGAATTTAGGATGAGTTTATCCTATTTTTACTTACCTTTCTCACCTCGTATTTGTGGATTGGCCGTCTAACCAACTCAGTAGGTATGCCGGCGTTCAATGTACATATGAACACTACTTGAGGTCCCACATTTTGTCTTTCAGAAAATGAAGTATGTCTGAGGGCCCTGGGCTCTTGAACTATTGAGTATTTTTTACTGAACATTTTGTAGCGAATAAATTAATATTGATGCTGATTATGAACATTTCAATGCAGGTAATACTCAGATTTTTTTAATGAAAATAATTATTCTGGAAGTTTTGATGTGATTTGAAGATGATTTGTGTTCTGGGCCAGATGGGAATCATTTTTCACTCAGAACATGCTTTTATACTTTAAGTAAATCATTGGATATTTAATTCAATTAGTTTCTTGAAAGTCGACTGTTTCCAACCACCTGGCAAAATAGTTATGTTACAACAGTTTTCAAAAATGGTTCTAAGGAAAGAATCAAACACTACAGACCAATTAGTAAACTTCCCACTATACCTGAATTCATTCATTTATTTGGTATAAACGGGAAAACCCTTTAGTTACAAAAAGTAAAATGTACATATATATTAAAAATACTTGAAACTAAGACAGTTACAAAATTAGGTAAAAAAACTTAAAACTAAGTTCTGAATAAAACAATACAAGTGCTAAATAAAAAAAATAATTCAAATAATTCTTAGTAGTAAGTTATATCTTATTGTATAAAATTAATAATTGAACAACACGGTTTTGAAGGGGGCAGATTTAAAAATCATTAATTTTATTATTTATTTATTAACGGCATTGCCTGTTTGTTGCAAAATATTTAACAAGGTCGCATATATGTACTGTTACATTTGCAATATGGGGTTTGAACGACATTTTTGGGTCCAGAATGATTCCTAAATAAACATTTTAATTTTAGTTCGAAAATATGAATAGGACATTCATAAAATCTGTTCCCCTTTTCAACTTTAAACATCTTCAGATCATCATCAAACAGAAGAAATTAACTACAGAAAATAACATAACTCCAGTCATTAACAAACAGGTCAAAAAGTAGGGAGCCTTACATGATATGTAACTATGGTTGATGAAGATACCGTACTATTTTACATATTGAACCCTACTGCAAAAAGCATTTAGTTTATGCAACATTATGATTATTCACTCTATCAAATGCTTTGTAAAAATCTGTGTAAATTGAATCTATCTGGTGTCTATTCTCAAAAGCATTTATTATAAAGTATTGATTAATGAGCAGATTTGTAGATCTAAAGATAGATAGATAGATCTTTATTAGTTAGGAACCCCAATAGGTATACATAGAAGACAATATATAGAAATATAAATATATACAGACATATAATAAAATTTATTTATTTATTTATTTAAACGGGCAAGCCCAATTCAGGTTAAAATATTACAGTAGTATATATAAATAGGTAATACAATACAATAAAGTGGTTAGAAGGTAAATTATGTGATTAGTACAGATGCAGTTTTACAAGTAAGTCAAATAATAGAAGAAGAGAAGATGGGAAAATAAGTACACTTTAGTAGCAATATAATCAAGTCTGATTCGTGTAGGCCAAGTAGCACTAATCCCAACAAATGAGCAAAAGCTGTGAATATAGAGTATTAAATATCAAACATCAAATAGCAAGATCGAGAATATGGTTTTTAAAGCGAGGGACTGATATGTTAAAGATTTGAAGATTGTCCAAGGAGTTGGCCAATCGCAGAGATCTGGAGATGAAGCTGTGGTATGAGTAGTTGAATCTGTGAAATGCAACGTAAAAGGTTTGTACCTGTCTAGTTGCACGACTGGGGACAAATAGGGATATTTTAGAGAGGAGCTCCGGACTGTTGCTAAGTCCATTGACAATCTTAAATAGAAGTAATAGGTCTCTTTGTTTCCTGCGTACCTCAAGAGAAGGAAGATTCAATATGCGTTCCAATGCAGCATAGTCGTAGTTTACATGCATCTTGTAGGCTATATATCTAAGAAACTTGTGCTGAACAGCCTCAAGCTTCGTTTTGTATGTCGCATAATGGGGAGACCAAACTGATGAGCAATAGTCGAGGTGAGATCTAACGAGAGAAAAGTAAAGGGATTTAATAGCCGTGATGTTAGTAAAGTCGCAGGTGGTTCTCTTTATAAAGCCTAGCATCTTCATAGATTTCTGAGTGACAGTGGAAATGTGGGATCTGTAGCTAAGTGTGGAGTCTAGGATCACACCTAGATCTTTGGTTTCGATAGCTGAATGGAGGGTAGAATTATTAATGCTGTAATCAAAGGTGATTGGGTGGTGAGTTCGGTGGAAACGAAGAATATGGCATTTGGAAGCATTCAGACACATTCCGTTTAGGGTGCACCAGTTAGATAGGCAATCAATGTCATTTTGAAGGCTTATTGAATCAGCCTCGTTTCTGATTATTTTAAAACATTTCAGGTCGTCAGCAAACAGCAAGGCTTCACTTTCTTGAAAACAGCTAATGAGGTCGTTAATAAAAAGGTTAAACAGCAATGGTCCCAAATGCGATCCTTGTGGGACACCCGAGGTAACTGCGATGGGATGCGAGTAGTAGTGATTAACCTTGACAATTTGTGTTCTTTCCATAAGGTAGCTCCTGAGCCATAGTAATACTGTGCCGTTAATGCCGTATAATCGAAGTTTATGAATCAGGAGCTCATGATTGACTTTGTCGAAAGCTTTGGAAAAATCAGTGTACACAGAGTCAATTTGTGATCCCCTTTCCAGAGCTTCCGACAGAAAATTCACATACGTGATAAGACCTAGTTCAGCTGATTTTTTGGATGCAAATCCAAATTGCTGAGTCCCTATTATTACTGAGCAATCGTAGGAAAGGAAATCAAATATGATACTCTCAAAAGCTTTGGGGATAGCGCTAAGTATAGAAATAGGACGATAATTGCTCACGTCAGATTTTCGGCCAGATTTATAATAATATCAATGAGTAAACAATTGCAAGTAATATTTCAAAAATACATGTGAATAAAAAATTAACCTAGAATAAAAATACATAATACTTTTATTGTGGATGCAGTCAGACAGGTGGCCACAATTAAAGAACTTTCTTTGGTATATCTAAGCTTTCGGATAACTAATCCATTTTCAAAGATATCTACAAAGTTGTTGAAGTAAAACATAAAAAATACTTAATTATAAAACATTTAACATTTTACTTACATCGTGAGATGAAAATTTTATCTTGAAGCTTGATCATGCTTATTTTTCAATGGGCCTAACAGATCATAGTACTAGTTTTCGAGATACACCATGTTGAATATGATAAATATTTACTTTTCGTCACTCTGTATCTCCCAACTGATGATTTTATTCTGATTTTTCCCATGTGGTATCATCACATCCTTGTAGTATCGTCATTACATCCTTGTATGACAAATTCATGATAAATTCATTCATCTTCAAATCTTTTCGTAGTACAGGACGATTTCCTTTGATAATAATTCCTTTTTCAGACTTTCATAATTTTATTGTTTTATAGAGTGAAAATTCGAAAAAATGAACTTCTGCGAATGTAACAAGTATAATATGATTTCTGAGAAACCCTGAGCGTAAAAAAATAACTTCTCCATTGAATCGGCTTCTAGAAGATGCTGCAGATATTTATTCAAGTCATGGCTTTTTTCGAGGGATACGGTACGCAATATTGTATAGTATTATAACTGATCAGTATTTTATTGAAACATCAAAATCTCGAGTAAAAAAGGCCCGATGAAGAGAAACTATGGCAAATCGGCCGAAAACCGGAGTAAAAATATAGCAATGAGGAAATGTACGGATTTTAGCTTTTTTCACAAATGTTTTGCCTTGTATATGAAAAACCCATCATAGGATTACAATGAAAAGTCAAAGTTTTTATTTATTGAAGTATACTTAATTTTTCGAATTGACATCATTCAACTCTGTATGTGATGGAACTCATCAATTAACTGTTGGGGTTGACACCCCTATTTGTTGGTTGGTCGACGGTTATAAAATAGAAAGCCAAGATGCTGACAATTCAAGTTTAATTTAAAGTAAAAAATCAGTTACAGTGTTTGACAAGGGTTCGTTCGTAATTGCTAAAGAGAATCCATTACATTCAGTTTTTATGCATGAAACTATGACGCTGGCTTAGAAAGAGCTAGCCTTATTAAAAAGAAAGATGAAATTTACACCATGAACAAAGAGAAGTTATTTGTGACAAGTCAGCGTTTTTATGTTCTAGTTTCACTGAAATAAAATATCATATCAAGCATTTCGAAGAATGTTAGTTATCATTATGAAACCATAACAGAGATAATAATTAAATGAATTGAATGCGCTTTACAACATCCGTTCCCCTTAGGGATGAAATTTGTAACTAGGGTTGTTGCAAATTTCTGAACTTTTGCCAGATTCTATCGAATTTTGTGAAGGGAATGCTGATTCATTTGTTTGTTCTTCAACATTTTGACTTTTTGTTTCAATTTGTTTTGAACTGAATAAACACTTGACATGTTTTTTATTTTTTATGAGTAAATATATAATCACTATGCTAAGAAATATGTATATAAATATGTAATGGTGAATATGATTAAAATTCAACTGGTTGTGTTTAAACAACTCTTGTTCCTTTTCTTTTAACAATGACAAGGAGTAGCTCAATTTATTGAGTTTATTAGAGTGCTGTGCTGAAATTAATGTTGTCGTGTTCAGTGATGGAATGTCATTTAATACTAATGTATGATCAAGCAACTTAAAATTTATATCAATTTTTGGATAGTATGAAATACATATCGAATCATTGAAGTTCTTCGCGTCTAAAGCGTTCAATATGACTGAATCTGTAAATGCTGAACAATGAGAATTGAGTTTCAGGACTCCAGTTTTATACAGAGTGATCTGTTTCTTGAAATTGTTGCAATTAATTGTTAGAAATTCATTCTTAGGGCTGTTGAAGATCCAAGAATTTGGTTCATGTAGTTGAATAAAAATTGTTGTTTTTATGATAATGACTCTTTTTTCACATGTTTCAGGAATTTCATGTGCAGGTAAGAAAAGTAATGCTTCGCAAACCTTGTGCAGTTGTAAAAGGAACAAGGGATATTTTTGTTTACAGACATATTTTCTATCTATAATAAAACATTCTTTTAGATCCAAATAATCTAGAGAAAAATAATGTTGTTTGATATTATCTAATACTAAAAATGGTTTTTCAGGAATAATAAACGTATACATATCATTATGAGAATGCATTGGTAAACTTGTCAACTTTATTATATCATAACTTACAGTACTAACAAGAGGTATATATAGAATAAACATTAACATTTTATCTACTAAAATCACATGTGGAGACATGGACTTATACAATTCTAAGGAATTATCATTTGTCAGTGTGACGGGGAAAGTCAAGCCTGATGGCATATGCATATTGAATTTCATCAAATGTTCCATTAATTTCTTTGGTGTTAATACTAAAGGATGAACGTTACCATTGTGAGCAGCGAAAACAATATTTAGTAGGTTGTTCTGATAGAGTTCGAACTGGTTTGCTAACATATCGAATACGATTAAACATTGATCAAATTCTTCCACGAAAGCAAGATGTAAGGAAGTATTACTGACGATATTTCTTAAGTTCTCAATATAGTCTTGTAATCTGGAAAATCTTTTATCAATGAGTTGTAGATTTTCAATTGAAGAAGAATTCATGAACTCGAGGGTTGTTTGAAAAATACTAGTTTGATCTGATAATAGCTTTTGAATATTGGATTGATCATTTTGAAGATTTTTAATGGCTTCATTATAGTGAATAGCATCATTTTCATCTAGGGTACCGAAGAGAATCTTCGCTGTACTGCCTATAACATTTATCAAACCACGTTTCCTACGGTCATGAGTATTCGAAACTTCCGAATGCAAAACTTGTTGTATAAGGTCATCATTTTCTTCTATTTTGAGTGCTGTAAGATTCATGACACTCATGAAAGTTCGACATTGCTTGAAATGTGCTTTTATAGCAAGAACTGAGTTGCACATTTTCACAGCTGTTCCGAAATGGTAAAGTAACAATTTATGCATGCTAAAATAAGAATTTAAATCTATTGACGTTATCATTTTCCAATAACTGTTATATAACGCGACACTATTGAATTGCTCGTAGTAAATACCTGAACTCTCGTTTATTGGCGTTATTTTGTAATATGAATACGAGTTATCACATTGTGTGTGCATAATATAAACAAAGAATAAAATAAATTTATATAAATTCTGCGCGGTCTGCATATCCTTGGATTCGCTGAAACAAAGATATACGTTACTAAGTATGATATAACTTTAATCTGTTATTATGAACTCGCGAAAATTTATTTTTTATCACGATGGTCGTATTTACATCAGAATTGATGTCTCGGACTTCAGGTTGCAGTTTTTTGCCTTTACCTTTTGTTTTTGATTCGTTTTTGAGTAATACTAAATCTCCAATTTTGAAATGAACTTCGTTAGAATTTTTGTCAAAATATTCTTTTGATTTTTCTTTACTTTTGATGAGATTTTCTCTCGCAATTTCATGAGCATGTTGTAATCGAGATTTCAATTCATGGTCGTAATCATTGTAGTTATATGTTAGTTCTGGAGGCCGTTTTAAAGCAGAAGGAATCTCTACTGGATGTCCGTAGAGTAGCTCAAATGGAGTGTAATTTGTAGCTGAATGTACTGATGAATTGTAAACAAATTGGGCATAGGGTAACCAAAGATCCCAAGTGGTTTGGTCTTTATCAATATAATTTCTGAGGTATTCTGAAAGTGTTTTATGTGACCTCTCTAAGCTTCCATTAGTTTGTGGTCGGAAGGCACATGTTTGTATTTTATGAATTTTTAGTAGTTTACAAACATTGGCGAATACATCGCTGATAAGGAGGTTGGAATACCATGTTGGCATATTAAATTGGTTACAAAGCTTTCAGCAATAGTTGTGGCTTCCTGATTTTCTAGTGGAATTAATTCACAGAATTTGGTAAGTTCATCTTGAAAAGTGAGAATATATTTATTATGATTGTCTGAGACTGGTAGTGGGCCTACAATGTCAAGACTAACCTTCTCAAAGGGTTTTCTTGCAGTTGTGGTTATATTCATAGGCATTTTTGTGTACTTGGACGATTTATTTTTCTGGCACGATTCACACTTTGTAATAAAATCATGTACGTCTTTGAATATACCTTTCCATTTGTACTTGGTACGGATTTTTTTGAACGTTTTATTTACTCCTAAATGAACACCCAAAGGAGTATTATGAAACTCTTTTAGAATTTTTTGAATGTCTTTTTCTTCTTTTATTTTGGTAACATTGTTGTGGTAAATAGTTATTTTTATATCTGTATTTTTAAAAATAAAACGTAGCATAGTACGAATATTTTCGAATTTCAAGCTTTTGTAAGGAATATTTCCTGTGAAGTTTATTATGGCAATTTCGGAAATGTTATTTTCTGTGAGGAAAGCTTTTAAACGTAAAATCGCGGCGTATACATTTTCATAAGTACCACCTGACTATGAGAATGAGTTGGAATGAAAACAATACTATCGCTTTCGTAATGAATGGGTTGAAGGACGTTTAAAGGTTCAATTTTCAACTTATTCATAACTTCATCTGTTATGCTGTTTGGAAGAAATGCTAAGTTTGTACTTGTGAAATGAACTCTCGTGACAGCAGAACCGGACTCGGTTATATTTTGATGAGTGTCTGTTACGTTTGAGTTTATTATTATTCGATTTTCTTTTTCAGCAAGGAATTTTTGGTAATCAGTGATAGGTATGGATTCATTGGAATCAAGGATAGGAAACACAGGGTTTATTCTACTGAGAGCATCAGCATTGGAATTCAGTTTTCCGGGTTTATGTATGATTTCAAACTGAAATTCTTCGAGTTTCAAACGAAATTTCATTAAACGACTTCCAACGTCCTTGATTGAGAACAAATAAATCAACGGTTTATGGTCCGTGACTAATAGGAATTTTTGGCCATACAAGTAGGGGCGGAAGTATTTACAACTCCACACAATCGATAATAATTCTTTTTCGATTGTGCTATAATTCCTTTCGGCCTTATTCAGGGTGCGGGAGGCATAGGCAATAGGTAGATCTTTGCCAACCTGACCCTGAGATAATACTGAGCCTAGAGAAATATTGCTCGCATCACACGTCAAGACGAATTGTTTCGTAAAATCAGGAAATTGAAGTATTGGTGGATTGCATAATTGTTGTTTCAAGAATTCGAAAGATTCTATGCATGATGGCGAAAAAATGAATGGAATATCCTTCTTCAGTAGGTTTGTAAGGGGTTGAGTGATTTTTGCAAAGTTTTTAATATGACGCCTGTAGTAACCGGCTAGTCCCAAAAATGACTTAATGTCTGTGACTGATTTGGGAATAGGAAAATTTTTCACTGCAATTATTTTATTAGGATCTGGACTGATTCCTTTTTCGGTTATAACATGAAAATTTTTCACTGCAATTATTTTATTAGGATCTGGACTGATTCCTTTTTCGGTTATAACATGACCCAAATAGCTCAATTCAGGTCTCAAGAATTCGCATTTTTCTGGTTGCAGCTTCAAGTTATGCGTTCTGAATCTACTAAGTATTTCGACCAATTTAGAATTGTGTTCTTCAAGTGTTTTAGCAAATATAACAACGTCATCAAGATAGACGAAACACTTGATACCTTGGAGGCCTGAGAGAACACTATTCATCATTCTCATAAAGAGAGAAGCCCCTTTTAACCCAAAGGGCATTCGATTGTATTCGAAATGTCCATAAGGCACACTGAAGGCGGTTTTGTGTTTATCTTTAGGGTCCATCAAAACTTGGTGATACCCCGAGGCTAAATCCAAGGAACTAAAAAATTTTGAGTTTCCTAACTGGTCTAAAATCTCTGTGATAATAGACTTCATCAACCGTTTTTTCATTAAGCTTCCGAAAATCAATGACTATTCGCCATTTTTTATTTCCATTAATATCAGCTTTTTTCGGAACGACAAGGAGTGGAGAATTATAGGATGATTTGGATTCGGATATTATACCATCTTCAAGCATTTTATTCACTTGGTTGCGTATTTCCTCCTGTTGCTGGAAGGGTAACCTATAAGGTTTAACATTTACAGGTATATTATCGGTTGTAGGAATCGTATGCTGAACTGCATTCGTATACGATAACTTATCTCCTTTTAAATAAAAAACATCATGATATGATTTACAAATCTGTAAAATATTTTCTTCTTGAATAGGATCCATATGGGAAGTGCGTATGGAGTTGCATAAAGAATTCAACCTTTCCAAATTACAAGTAGGTTCGTCGATTTTGAGAATTTCAAATTCATTTATGTTCGCAAAAATTAAATTAGGATTTTCAATGCTGACTTCATGATCATGTGTATTTATCAAAGTTACGTGACAAAATCCTTCAACTGGGTGAATGAGAGAATTGCCAACAAATACACCGTGTTTTATTTCAGACGATAAGCACAATGAATCGGATGTTTGTGTAGTCCGGATTCTACGAATGACTTCGCTTCTAGCTGGGAGGCTTATTTTACTATTTTTGCGTGAAGTTTTCAGAGGAAATGAAAATGTTTCATTTTTGAGTGTAAATGAACAGTAATTATTATTATAATCAATGTTAGCTTTGTATTTAACAAAAAAATCCTTTCCAAGAATTCCATCTTGTGAAATAGGAAAATCATCTTTTACTAGATGTACAGGGTCAGTAATAATATTCTCACCAAATTTGAATTTTCCATAACAAATGCCATAAGTGGGAATGAGTGAATCGGATATGCCTTTCAGGAGTGACTTATGATCCGTATAACACCATTCATCACCTTTTACACACGATTTTTTCATTAAGGTAATAGAACTGCCCGTATCTATTAAGAAGATAGCATTATTATTATTCAGAGATAATGAAGGTATAAGGACACTATCAGAGTCATTGATTGTATAAGAATTTAAAGAAAATATGTTAATTTTAGGAGTCGAGGTAACCATGTTAATATTTATAGTTTCAAGGTTATTTTCAGAAATGATTTCAGGACTTTCTGTGATATTTTCAGGAATTGTAGCATCAGAATTAGGACAACAGATATAATTATGAAAGATAGGGTCTGCTGTAGTATTTATTTCATGACTACAATTATTATGATGATTCGACTCAAGATGAATTTTTGTATTCAAGGTTCGGCAGTTTAAAGATTGTTCACCCGACTTGCGCTGCCTGAGGCCACAATCGGTTGCGAGGAGTTTCCCGACTCAGAAGATTGATTTGTATTTTTGAAAGAGTATGCTTTTTTCTTTTTGAAACAGTCCTTTATGTGATGACCTTCCTTTTTGCAATAGGCACAAATGATTTTTGTATAATTTACTTCTGACTTTATTTCTCTTCTCGAAAATGAAGGAAGCTGATGTGAAAAGTTACGATTTTTGAAAAAACATTCTGACTCTATGTGGCCATTACGCTTGCAAAAATCGCATTTTTTGAATTGTACATTTGGCTTTGCCTTTTGAAATTTTGGTTTCAATTGGTTACTTAACGATCTTTCTTCTTCAACCGCTGCTTCGATTGCTTCAGAAAGAGTTGAAAATCGAGATGCTTTAACAATTAATTTTATGTTGTAATTAAGTCCGTCTACAAAAGATTTGAAACCTGTCCTAGAATTTAATTTACGAATAGTTTCAGCAGCTTCAGCTCCTTCAGCTGAAATGCAAGCATCGTTTAAATCACTTAATAATTGTTCAATACGATTTCCGAAATTTCTAACAGTTTCACCCGGTTTCTGAGTTGTTCTGATAAGTTCACTTTGTAATTGACCTATACTGCGCGTTTCAAGAAATTGCTCTTGTAATTCTTTTTTTAAATTTGCCCAACTTTCATAAGTTTTATGTTTGATAACGTTATAAGCAGGACCTGATAAACGTGATTTGATTATATTCACTAAATGAGAAGCGTCGGCTGGTTGTGACAAATCAGTATCAACAACATCACAAACTGAGACAAATCTATGTAATTCTGCTCTATCTCCTTTAAATTCAGGAATCATTTTCAATGCTGTATCGATATTTAGCTTAGGCATATTGACTTCAGGATTGACTTTATGAAAAAAAAAATAAAAAAATTGTATAAAACAGTAGGACAATTAAATGAACAAAATAACAACGTAAAACGTCAAAAATAAGATTGATAGACACCAAAATAAAGTTGCTTCCGATTTTCACGAAAATGAACAATACGAACAAGTACATACACTGTATAACTTACGATGATTTTCTTCTTGAATTCTCTTCGTGAATCAACGGCTTGTTCCTATGTGAAACTTCTGCCAAAGTCTCACTTCGCTTGTTTCTGGACGGCTACACCCTCAGGTTAACAAATTGGTATTTGCTTTTGTGGTATGCTTAATCGGCTGTTATACCGGATGGTACAATTGGATCAACAGGCCAAACAGGACAGCTTCTGCACCAGTAATCCTTGGATCACCTTCAAACGAATGACGTCTAGGATCTGACTATTTTAGGCACCTTTCGAACACCTTCACACCTGACACCATTTAATGTTGGGGTTGACACCCCTATTTGTTGGTTGGTCGACGGTTATAAAATAGAAAGCCAAGATGCTGACAATTCAAGTTTAATTTAAAGTAAAAAATCAGTTACAGTGTTTGACAAGGGTTCGTTCGTAATTGCTAAAGAGAATCCATTACATTCAGTTTTTATGCATGAAACTATGACGCTGGCTTAGAAAGAGCTAGCCTTATTAAAAAGAAAGATGAAATTTACACCATGAACAAAGAGAAGTTATTTGTGACAAGTCAGCGTTTTTATGTTCTAGTTTCACTGAAATAAAATATCATATCAAGCATTTCGAAGAATGTTAGTTATCATTATGAAACCATAACAGAGATAATATTTAAATGAATTGAATGCGCTTTACAACATAACATCCTTCATGAAAATTTGTCATTCTCTGTGGGTTTATTACTACAAGCTGTCCCAAAAACCAAAATTCGTTTTTTTTCAACATTCGTTAATCACCTTGCATGAATTTTATCAACTGTGATGTTAGATGAAATTAATTTATAATATGTTATAATTCAATCTTTCTTCGCATTTTCACTCTATAAAATAGCATTATTATCAAATCAAATTATCTCGATTGTTAATCGCCCTTATTAATACGCTTGTTTGTTAAATGCCTATTTCCATTGATACTATTTTAGATATAGAGTCTATCCCTGCTTCACCCAGCTTGGTCAGCAAAATATGTCATTACAATTGAATGTGAAATATCTGTATTCAAACTCCTTACCTTGAAGGTATTAAAAACGATTTTCTACGGTCTTGATAATGATGCAATGCTGTAATCATCAATAACAAAGTTCTCAAGAGCATTTTTTTCGCAGAATTGGGTCATATCGTACTTGACTTTGTTTATACTTCTTTTAAAAACGGTGAATTTCCAAAAAATATCAAGGTCAGTACAATGGTCTCTGTACCCAACATCAGCAATAGAAATGAAGTTATTAACTTTTATACAATAAACACTAGCCAGCAGAAAAATTATTAGAACTTGCTGTTTAGAACCAATTTTGCTCCAGGCAACAATTTGTTGATGGATTATCAATCATGTTTCAGTTCAAAACATTCATGTGAAACTGCATTACAGCTCACCTTGTCCAAGTGGAAAGTGTTAATTAATAATAAAATTGTAATCACTGTATTTTTGGACTTTAAGTAAGTAGGCTTTTGAACAATCATATACTGAATTGTTAGCACAAATCAAATTTAGATGTAATAGAAAACTGACATGTAATCGAGAACTTTTCAGTATTCCCTTTTATGACTAGTTGTGTTATGGGTGTGACTTGTTTGTCATTTGCCACAATTTTGAATTTGTACATGTTATTCCATTTAAAAAAATTTCAAATCTTCAATATTTCAATACACTTCCTGTAAAATACAATTTTTGGCAATATAACTAATGATATGAATTTATTAAGTTGGGTTAAAAATTGTTAAAATTGTTAAAAACTGTTAAATTGTTAAAATTGTTTTTTCCGTTAACCAGCTGTCGTCCCCTTACGAACGGCAGCCCTCAAAAATCGAAACTTGTGCGAGCCAAGGATTACGAGGTCTTACCTTTTAACGTGTTATTCCTGGCACTTCCTCGGGCCATCAGATAGAAATCTGGTGTCACTAGGATTCTAACGTATCCTACCAGCAGTCAATGGTTTTGCACGTGAAAGTCTCAACCACTGAGCTACTTGGCCCTTGGTTAAGTTGGGAGAACAGTTTATCAGGTATACTTGCATAACTACTGTATTGCCAAATATTGAAAACCTAGTTCTTGTCATTGAATGTTATGTACATAAATTTCATTCTAAATGCATAGTGTCGGCATTCCACATCCTGTGTGTGCTGTCAGTTTGCAGTGACCTGTGAGCAAACCTCTTATGATAGAGATGTGCTTTACTGAGTTCTAAGTAGTTTGTCAGTTTGTTATTGTTCCACTTGAGTGTTAAATCCTCTATTGTCTGCCCAGGCTGTTATTATGTTCTTGGTTACTGCCTCCTCTTATCAGGGCGTTCGCTATTTCTTAGTACTATAATAAAAAAATAAAAAAAAAGGTTTATTATCTAACAGGAGTAACCTAAATTACAGGACAAATATAAGGTTTACAGCTATGAATAAGTATAAGTATTGTAGAATACAAAAATAGCATATAAAATCAGTAGAATAATAACTATATAATACACACAATGATACATACAAACAATAACATATAACAATAATAAAATAATACATAGATTATAGAATCCTAATTGAATTGGCAGTGCAGAGAGTTGAACACAGTGTAGAACCTTGACAGGATGAGGAGAGGTTGTTATTAGATTGTAATTAGACCTGCATATTGAATTTTATACTTGAAGTATCCAAATGGAACCACAAAAATATCACATTCTGAATAGAAACTATTATAAATTTACAGATGTTATAAACTGGGGATTTTATTAAAAACTATATAATAATCTGCCAATAAATATAACAGAAATAAAACCTCTCAAAATATTCATAAGAGATGTAAAAGAATTTCTTATGAGCCAATGTTTCTACTCGGTTGAAGAGTTTTCGGACAGCTGATTTATGCTCTATTTTAACATGTTACATATTTTTAATATTTCTTGTCAACATTTGTATCGTATTGTAACAAATTTAACATGTTTGTAATTATTGTATTTTAGCCTTTACGTTTCGTATTCCTGTAAAAACAGTTTAAGTGATTAATAATATTATATTATGGTACAAGTATACAAGTGAGCCTTCAAAGCACACTCAACGAACTCAAGGGAACGACCTGAAGCTGACTGCACTTAAATGTTTCAAGTGCTTTAAAGGCACTTGTACAAATGTAGAATGCATTATTTTTTATTATCCCTGCATCGAGACTTCAAGAACAATGCTGGAAATGAATTTTAGATAAGGATAATGTGCCTTATATTTTATTACACAAACAATTAATAAGTAAGTAATGGATATCTAATCTCACTTATTGTTGAAATTGAGACTTATAGGACATTTGGTATGATAAACTCGGAAAAACCTTTATGGTACTGTCTTTAGTGCACTCAACAAGGATTATGATGCAGGTATAATCAAAAGTATTGTATTGTATTGCTTTCATCGAATCGCCAGACACGCTTTTCCCTGTAGTCTGTTAAGTTTAGCGTGAAGTTTATAAAATACGTACCAATTCAGTAATCGGTATTTCTTTACATTTTCCAAACTGTTGTGTAATGAAAATGTTTGTTCATATATTTCACAAATGTGTATATATTACTATTTATTTGATTACAATTCCTAAACTATTGGATGTTTTATTTCTCACTATTTAATTCTGAACTTTGACCACGCCACTGAAGATGACTGCCGCATTTGCAGTTGAAAGGTTTGAAGATTTTAACCAAAGAAGACCACTTCAAAATCCTACCAAAACATTGACGCCAGTAGTGAAAGCCTAACTTCCTATATTATTTTACATTAATATCATTTTTATCAATTTTTGTTTTGTCTTATCATCCTTTGTGTTATCTTATCATTATTATAACTATTATTATCACATAAATATACTTAATGGAGTTTTTGTCTTGTCGGTCGTTGATGTGCTTGCCAAAATTCAGATAAGTCGGACGATTGGAAGTGGTTGAATATTGAATTTAAAAATGCTCATTATTATTAGTATGATTACATTAATATCATGAAATTCCTGTATTGTCGTTGGTCCTTGATATGCGTGTCAAATTGCAGATTATTCGGACGATTGAAATTGAATTTAAAAATTATTATTATTATTATTATACAGTGATATAATGAAATTATTTTATTGTCGTCGGTCCTTGATATGAATGTGCTAAATTTTAGATTATTCGGACGATTGGATTTGGGCAAAAACTTAATTTAAAAATTTTCATTATTATCATCATTGCATTAATATGAAATTCTTGGTTTGTCGTCGGTCCTTGATATGTGCACCAATTATTATTATTATTATCAGAAAAATCACGTTTTCTCAAGAAAGATACCTATATGTATGAACTCAGAATTCAAGACCTTACTTGAAAGCAAAAATTATTTTAAATTAAAATATAGGAAACAAGATCTCTAAACATTACAAATAGTGTTCAATGTAGCTAGAAGGGAAGCATGTGTTCAAGTAAGTTGCTAAACGTAACTCTATATGTGTTGAAATATTTGTGACGAAATTATAGTATTTTCGAATTTTAATTTTCTATTATTATCCCTTTGAAAGTAACCGCCACTGGCGGTGTCATAAGCTAGTGGGATGGCGTTCCCGAGTTGCGTAGTACAGCTGTCAATTGTTTGCATTATTATAGGGCCAAACAAGCTTTCACGTTTGAGTGGGAATACTTGATCTAGTATATATGAAATCGGTGGGAAATACTGGCGCCTTGTAAGCTAACTTCAAGCGGTACTGTTTCCGAATGATATAAGTCGCTACTAATCTATATGTTTTAATCATATATTTATGGTTTTAATAAGGTTTATTCGTTTGCATCGAGGTGTAGCACTTTCTGGTGTAATTTACACGTCTCTCTATCTCTCGTTGAAAGAGAGAGATAGAAGTGTGAATTACACCAATACGTGTTACACCTCGATGCAAACGAATAAAGCAATATATTCAGTGTTGCCAATGAGGGGATAATTGTCCGATTTGCGGATAATTTCGAGTACTTGGGGATCCTGAAATTTTGCGGATAATTTTCGGACATATTCGCAGTTGCGGAACTAATCCTGAACGCATTCAGAGCAACTTCACATGCGCGTATGTGCTCTTTAAAATTTGTCTAGCGCGGCGAGGAGCACCGCGGAAATTACTAAATGTACACCCGGAAACTAATTCTGAAATAATTCTGAACATGTGGATACTCTTCTTGAACGATTTCGATTGTTACAATGGAATATGAAACAGGCAGAGTTTCTAATAAGGAAGTTGAGATTTATTGCTGGAGTGAAGCCGGCCCTGGACGCCCGAAAAAATTGTGACATGTGTGAATTCTTTTCTTAAACGACTTTGATTGTTACACTAAAATATAAAACTGGAACAGTTCCTAATAAGGAAGTTGAAATTTATTGCTGGAGTGAAGCCGGGCCTGGATGCCTAGAAAAATTATTTCTGAACTTGTGGATTTTTACTTTGACGATTCTGATTGTTATAGTGAAATATGAAACTGGCAAAAATCCTATTAAGGAAGATGAAATTTATTGCCGTAGTGAAGCCGGCCCTGGACGTCCTGAAAAATCATTGTGAATGTGTAAATTCTTTTCTTGAACGACTTTGATTGTCACACTGAAATATGAAACTGGAAGAGGTCCTAATGAGGACGTTGAGACTTATTGCTGAAGTAAAGCAGGCCTTGGACGCCCAGAATATTTTTTCTGAACTTGTGGATTTTTTCCTTTAACGATTCTGATTCTTATAGTGAAATATGAAACTTGCAAAGTTCCTATTAATGAAGTTGAAATTTGTTGCCGGAGTGAAGCCGGCCTGGACGCCCGGAAAAATTATTTCTGAACTTGTGGATTTTTTTCTTCAAAGATTTTGATTGTTATAGTGAAATATGAAACTGGCACCTATTAAGGAAGTTGAAATTTATTGCCGAAGTGAAGCCTGCCCTGGACGCCCGGAAATATTATTGTGAATGTGTGAATTCTTTTTTTAAACAACTTTGACACTGAAATATGAAACTGGAAGAGTTCCTAATGAGGAAGTTGAGATTTATTGCTGGAGTGAAGCCGGCACTGGACGCCCAGAAAAATTATTGTGAATGTGGGAATTCTTTTCTTGAACGACTTTGATTAATACACTGAAATATGGATTTGGAAGAGTCCCTAATGAGGAAGTTGAAACTTATTATTGCTGGAGTGAAGCCGCGCCTGCTGTACGCCCGGAAAAATTATTCTGAACATGTGGATACATTCCTTGAACGATTTTGATTGTTACAATGGAATATGAAACTGGCAGAGTTCGATTTATTGCTGGAGTGAAGCCGGAACTTCTGCTTCACCACATCTAAAAAAATCATCTTCATTTTGCAAAAAATACATACATGAACATGTTGTAGCTTACCTCGGTGTTAGTATCATGTTTTGCTGATGGAAGATAAAAATAATTAGACAAAATCACTAATAAACAAATTTGAGCACTATGGACACAATCCAATCCATCGACCAAAGACGAGAAATGAGATATTGAGATTTGAGATTATGAGAATTGAGAATAACAAACCGCCATGTCCAGAGAATCACAGAGATTACTAGACTAGTGCCACAGAACCGACAGAACGACAAAGATCTTAGAACCTCTATCCAGCATTTACTATCTCATAGTCTCGAAGGTGAATTTTGTCACCTAAAAATTGATTATATTGGAAACTACTATGTAGAAAATATTTTTTTTTGTTTTATAGAAAATATCATTTACGATCTTAGTAAATCTCAGTTGAACAAGTTTTATATCAATTACAAATAATATGAAAATGTTTTTCAATTATCTGAATTCACCCAAAATTAACGTGATTTGGAGTAATTACATATATAAAATACATGGACCCTATCTTATTCCAAACACTCTGTACGCATAGCTTCATTATATTTTGGTCGATCAACAAACCATTCTGATTGATCCTCAATGATAAACTCAATCAACTTTTAGCCTTGTAAGCGAAATCAATTACTGAAGAATTGAGTGAATTGTTGACTACCCTGTATAAAAATAACGGCGTATTTTTTCTCTGTATTATGGAAAAATATTTCACATATTAGGAATGCCCAGTCACACACAATATTGGGTATAAATGAGATATTGATATTTTTTCATCCACCTGAATTTCCCCAAAAATTACAAAATGCATGATATCGCCGAATCTAGTCATACGATAGAGTTGGGCCAATAGCATAGAAATTATAATATATATATATACTTACTCTAGAATGCCAATTCAATGGGACAAAGTGTTGTAAAAAGTTCGATGCATTATTTAGTGCGCATGATCAGGACCAGTTTCATTCATACCAGGGTGGGTTTCATGAGATTTTTGAATGATTCATGATATTGAGTAAAATCGATTTGATAATACGTTGGTGTCAGGGCAGTCTATGAGACACGAAAAGTTTTGGTGGGCATACGTACCTATGTTGTGAAACTGATTATATCCGAGAAATTCATCAAATAAAATAACAATGAAAAAATATATCTTGAGAAGGTAACTATTGGTGACGTTTCTGAAATATACCTATTTTATGATTTTTTTTAAGTTCTGATTCCCACGGAAAGAAACATCCTGTATTGTTCAGAGAACATCGTGAGAACCAAAGGAAGGTAGGTAGGAATTGATATTCTGGGAAACAGATGTTCAGCATGTCTCCAAAGTGACGGCATATGGATGTACTGAGGATTGGAGCTCGACGGGTCAGTCTCGAAGGGACCGCTAACGGTGGAACGATTGATAATATTTCGTAGGAGCATCGTCCATAGAAATATCTATAAAACACAGACAGATCGCCAACCTTTCTGCGATGTTCCAGAGGAGTGAGCTAGCTTGTGAGTGAAGTTAAATTATTCACCAAATACAAGCACGACAAAAAATTTCATCAACAGGAAGAAAAACCGCTGTTAAAAAGTATAGACAGGCCTGGTGACAGTTGACAGTGGTGACGTCAAATGATCGCTAAATTTGTCCAATATACCATGAGCTATCCTTTGTTGTATCTGCACTTGATTCAAAATCTGGTGTAAATTACACTACACCTCACCACAGAAACAGAACACCTCAGTGACCACACTACACCTTGAAGCAATCAAAAGAACCTATAGATAGGCACAATTTTTGAAATTGGTGTGTTTTATTTGGGAAAAGTTGAAGGGGATATTTGCGGATAATGTCATTCTACTAGGGGGAGAATTGCGGATAATTTCATGATACTAGTGGGATAATTTTTATATTTGACATTGGTAACACTGAATATATTATTTATTTTCATCATAATTCAAATAAAACAATGTGTTGAAGTTGAATCTTAAATAGAAACATAAAATTCTCAAAAACTTCGAACAAAGCAGCTTCCATTCAATAAAAGATATATAATATCAGAGCATCAGTCACAACGTATTCTAGTAGTAGTAGTAGTGAGTGTTTTTATCAGGAACCTTGAAAAAATTAGCTCCATTTAAAATGTTTTTCACTCGTGCCATCAGAATGTTAGCATGATACATCTACTTCTTTTATGAGGTCTGTGGCTACTTCTTTTATGAGGTCTGTGGTTGTAGCTGGAACCATTTTGAGTAAAAGTATCTATTGGCCCAACTCTATCGTATGACTAGATTCGGCGATATCATGCATTTTGTAATTTTTGGGGAAATTCAGGTGGATGAAAAAATATCAATATCTCATTTATACCCAATATTGTGTGTGACTGGGCATTCCTAATATGTGAAATATTTTTCCATAATACAGAGAAAAAATACGCCGTTATTTTTATACAGGGTAGTCAACAATACACTCAATTCTTCAGCAATTGATTTCGCTTACAAGGTTAAAAGTTGATTGAGTTTATCATTGAGGATCAATCAGAATGGTTTGTTGATCGACCAAAATATAATGAAGCTATGCATACAGAGTGTTTCGAATAAGATAGGGTCCATGTTTTTATATATGTAATTACTCCAAATCACGTTAATTTTGGGTGAATTCAGATAATTGAAAAACATTTTCATATTATTTGTAATTGATATAAAACTTGTTCAACTGAGATTTACTAAGATCGTAAATGATATTTTCTATAAAACAAAAAAAATATTTCTTACATAGTATAGTTTCCAATATAATCAATTTTTAGGTGACAAAATTCACCTTCGAGACTATGAGATAGTAAATGCTGGATAGAGGTTCTAAGATCTTTGTCGTTCTGTCGGTTCTGTGGCACTAGTAATCTCTGTGATTCTCTGGACATGGCGGTTTGTTATTCTCAATTCTCATAATCTCAAATCTCAATATCTCATTTCTCGTCTTTGGTCGATGGATTGGATTGTGTCCATAGTGCTCAAATTTGTTTATTAGTGATTTTGTCTAATTATTTATATCTTCCATCAGCAAAACATGATACTAACACCGAGGTAAGCTACAACATGTTCATGTATGTATTTTTTGCAAAATGAAGATGATTTTTTTAGATGTGGTAAAGCAGAAGTTCCGGCTTCACTCCAGCAATAAATCGAACTCTGCCAGTTTCATATTCCATTGTAACAATCAAAATCGTTCAAGGAATGTATCCACATGTTCAGAATAATTTTTCCGGGCGTACAGCAGGCGCGGCTTCACTCCAGCAATAAGTTTCAACTTCCTCATTAGGGACTCTTCCAAATCCATATTTCAGTGTAATAATCAAAGTCGTTCAAGAAAAGAATTCCCACATTCACAATAATTTTTCTGGGCGTCCAGTGCCGGCTTCACTCCAGCAATAAATCTCAACTTCCACATTAGGAACTCTTCCAGTTTCATATTTCAGTGTCAAAGTTGTTTAAAAAAAGAATTCACACATTCACAATAATATTTCCGGGCGTCCAGGGCAGGCTTCACTTCGGCAATAAATTTCAACTTCCTTAATAGGTGCCAGTTTCATATTTCACTATAACAATCAAAATCTTTGAAGTTCAGAAATAATTTTTCCGGGCGTCCAGGCCGGCTTCACTCCGGCAACAAATTTCAACTTCATTAATAGGAACTTTGCAAGTTTCATATTTCACTATAAGAATCAGAATCGTTAAAGGAAAAAATCCACAAGTTCAGAAAAAAAAATTTTGGGCGTCCAAGGCCGGCTTTACTTCAGCAATAAGTCTCAACGTCCTCATTAGGACCTCTTCCAGTTTCATATTTCAGTGTAACAATCAAAGTCGTTCAAGAAAAGAATTTACACATTCACAATGATCTTTCCGGGCGTCCAGGGCCGGCTTCACTACGGCAATAAATTTCATCTTCCTTAATAGGATTTTTGCCAGTTTCATATTTCACTGTAACAATCAGAATCGTCAAAGTAAAAATCCACAAGTTCAGAAATAATTTTTCTAGGCATCCAGGCCCGGCTTCACTCCAGCAATAAATTTCAACTTCCTTATTAGGAACTCTTCCAGTTTTATATTTTAGTGTAACAATCAAAGTCGTTTAAGAAAAGAATTCACACATGTCACAATAATTTTTTCGGGCGTCCAGGGCCGGCTTCACTCCAGCAATAAATCTCAACTTCCTTATTAGAAACTCTGCCTGTTTCATATTCCATTGTAACAATCGAAATCGTTCAAGAAGAGTATCCACATGTTCAGAATTATTTTCCGGGTGTCCAGGGTCGGCTTCACTTCAGCAATAAATCTCAACTCCTTCAATAGGAAATCTGCAAGTTTCATATTCCAGAATAACGAACAGAATTGGTTGAGAAAAGAATCCACATGTTCATAATCATTTTTTAGGCGTCCAGGGCAGGCTTTACTCTAGCAATAAATGTCAACTCCCTTATTGGGAACTCTGCCAGTTTCATATTTCAGTGTAACAATCAAAATCGTTTAAGAAAAGAAATCCCATGTTGAGGATACGTTTTCGGGGCGTTTATTGCTGGAGTCAACTTCTTCATTAGGAACTCTGCCAGATTTATTGCTGGAGTGAAGCCTGCCCTGGGCGTGAAGAAAAATTAATTTGAGCATGTGAATTGTTTTCTTAAACGATTTTGACTGTTGGACCAAAATATGAAACTGGCAGAGTTCCTAATAAGGAAGTTGAGATTTACTGCTGAAGTGAAACCGGCCCTGTACGCCCGGAAAAATTATTCTGAAGATGTGGATTATTTTCGTCAACGATTTTCATTGTTACACTGGAATACGAAACTGGCAGAGTTCCCAATAAGGAAGTGTAAATTTATTACTGGAGTGAAGCGGGCCCTGGACGCCCGGAAAAATCAATCTGAACATATGGATTTTTTTCTGAACCGATTCTGATTGTTAAATCGAAATATGAAACTGGCAGAATTCCTAATAAGGAAGTTGAGATTTATTGCTGGAGTGAAGCCGGCCCTGGTCGCCCGGAATAGTTATTCTGAACATGTGGATTGTTTTCTCAAACGATTTTGATTATTGGACCAAAATATGAAACTGGCAGAGTTCCTGATAAGGAAGTTGAGATTTACTGCTGGAGTGAAGCCGGCCCTGGACGCCCGTAAAAGGTATGCTGAACATATGGATTCTTTTCTCAAACGATTTCTATTCTTACTCCGAAATATGAAACTGGCAGAGGTCCTAATAAGGAAGTTTAATTTTTTTGCTGGAGTGAAGCCGGCCCTGTACGCCCGGAAAAATTAATCTTAATAAGTGGATTCTTTTCTCAACCGATTCTGATTGTTACATCGAAATATGAAACTAGCAGAGTTCCTAATAAGGAAGTTGAGATTTATTGCTGGAGTGAAGCCTGCCCTGGACGCCCGGAAAAATTATTCCGAACATGTGGATTCTTTTTGTTAAATGATTTTGATCATTACACTGAAATATGACACTGGCAGACATCCTAATAAGAAAGTTGGGTTTTATTGCCGGAGTGAAAGCCAGCCCTGGACGTCCGGAAAAATTATTTCGAACACCAAGACTACATAGTACCTGACTTTCAAAACTATGAGCACTTTTCAGAACGTAGGTACGAAAATTTTACTTTGGTATTGTAATAATTGAATTTGGATTTCAGTGTAGTCCAGCACAAATTCAATTGTATCAAAATTAGTTGATCATCTAGATTATAGTTATAATTTGATTTTTTCCGTACATTATTTGTGTTGTAACTTCGTACTGTAAGAAAATATATATTAATAAAATTTAACGTTATAAGTATCTTCTAATGAAAGAAGAAACCAAGTAAATAAACAGAATACTTACATATTCACTAGGAAATAATCGACCATGCATTTTCGGAAAATACTGGAATGCCGAAAAAATGTTTACTGGACGGAGCTCGAG
This sequence comes from Chrysolina haemoptera, assembly GCA_958298965.1. Taxonomy (NCBI): domain Eukaryota; kingdom Metazoa; phylum Arthropoda; class Insecta; order Coleoptera; family Chrysomelidae; genus Chrysolina; species Chrysolina haemoptera. Next base: position 32,458,175 of record OY282584.1, read on the forward strand.
GATTAACAGAAGAATATCACGATTTACTCCAAAATAAGGTCTCAGTCATAGTGTGCGTTGTTGTCGCATTTCTGGTCGCCCGATAGTGAGTTGTTTGTAAATAAAGAATACCCATGGCCGTCGAATAATTTATGAAGTATACACAAAATATACACTGCAGTTACAGCGCTCACATGCACTAGTAAACGCACGGCGAACTAAATTATACAAAAAGGCGTTTCACAGTCAAACAGACGTCCGATGAAAAATCAGTTTTCCGAAGTGCTTGCTACCATCACATCCCTAATATAAGGGTTAGCAATCCTATGACTTTTTTTCCTACAGTTGAAAATGAGCGACTTATGTGGAAATATTTTTTTTACTAGCACAAAAAATTTCTTTGTTTTGGCGAATAAAACCTCATGATTGTCCAAACACCCAATTTTGGTATTTATACGAATGACAATATTTTGTTACTAACCGCAAAATAAGACAGTAAAAAGAAAAAGTTGCGCTGGGATTTGAACTCGTGAAACCCGTCAATCGACACAACTGAGCTATTTGGTATTAATTTACAAAACGATAATTTCCATCTTAAAACCATTCCACTAGCCGTATTTAGTTTGTGAATCAAAATATTTCTGCCATAATGATAACTTTGAAGCCGTTTTTTTACAGAACAGAAAATGCTGGAGCGTCATATTAATGCGGTTGGAAATAGCTATTTGTGTATTTAGAGCGCAAAGTGATGGATTGCCGCTCGAAAAAAGAGAGTTACCGCGCGACGCGAAGCAGAGCGCGGTAATCTTTGGAGATCGGCAATTACACTTTGTGCTCGAAATACACACAATATTTTTTCGACAAACGCAGATCACAGATACAGACAATACACTCGATACTTTATAGATCATTGATTACCTTATAATAATATTCATTTTTTTTATTATTTACTAGATTAAAATTGAATGTACAATTCTGACAATTTTTAATAGATATAGCCAAAGTCGGTATCCAAATTACTGGCAATACAATCCACGACGCGAAGCAGAGCGCGGTAATCTTTGGAGATCGGCAATTACACTTTGTGCTCGAAATACACACAATATTTTTTCGACAAACGCAGATCACAGATACCAGACAATACACTCGATACTTTATAGATCATTGATTACCTTATAATAATATTCATTTTTTTTATTATTTACTAGATTAAAATTGAATGTACAATTCTGACAATTTTTAATAGATATAGCCAAAGTCGGTATCCAAATTACTGGCAATACAATCCATATCTCTAACACATAAAAAAAAATGGCTCGACGACGATTTAAACAGGGGTCGCCGGCGTGAGGTGAAGGAACCTTAGCCTCTAGACCAAACGGAAGGTGGTGTTTTTGAACATTTACTCGATATTTTATAGTGCTTTATCAAATCCATTTTTATAAATGTTTCCTATTGACAAAACTGACTTATTTTCAACTTTAGGAAAAAAAGTCATAGGAGCTTTGTTATTGAGAATGTAGTTACGAGTCGAAATGCATGATAAAATATAGAGTGTTCCATTTAAAAAAATATCAGTTTATGAAATATTTCGAAAACGCGACTGTCAATTTTTTTTTTGTTTTCGGCGTCGAGAAGGCCATTAAAAATGCTACTAGTTTGCCCATTTAAGCGAATTCGTAGCATCAATAATAACGGAGTTGGCAATGGTGCCGATTTAATTTGGAACACCCTATATATATATATATATATATATATATATATATATATATATATGTAATTACTCCAAATAACGTTAATTTTGAGTAAATTAAGATAATTGAAAAATATTTTGATATTATTTGTAATCGATATAAAACTAGCTGTTGTTCAACTGCGATTTACTAAGATCGTGAATGATTTTTATATAAAACAGAAAAAAGTATTTTCAAGCAGAAAGATTGTCGAAGTATACGAAAATTGCTACTTTTCTTGGGAAAAAATAGTTTGCTGACCGAAATATAATATTTCATTGATTTCAGACTTGAACTTCGAATATCAAAATGATAATGCAAAAAAGACATAAGTATATTGAGAAATATCTTCCTGCCACCATACTCAAAATTGGAATCCACCCCCATTTGGGAGTAGTTTATTCTTTTAATTTTTCTTAGAACTTTGCTGACCGGGGGTTTCTAGTGAAGATATTTGGTTGAAATAGTAAATAATGATTATTCAAAACGTACTTTTTGTACCACCATAGGAAAAAACTGGATCAGCCCCCACGTAAGGGTAGTTAATACTTGTGATTTTTCGAAAAATTTTGCTGACCAGTGTTTCCAGTAAATATATTTCATTGAAACAGTAAAATATAATTTCTCAAAACGTAATTCTTGCGCCACCATAGGAAAAAATTGGATCAGCCCCCACATACGTACGTACGTACGTAGATTTTGGTTCGCAAATTATCCACACTAACTTTTCTTTGTGTAAGAGTATGTTCCGTCAACGCAGACTAAACCTTTTGATGTATTTGGTTCGGCATTATATAGGACATTACTAAATTCATTGACATGTCTAGCGATGAAATGTTCCCTAGATATAGCTTGAAATCCAATATTTTGTAGGACCAATCGTTGGATTAGAGCTGTTCGTACAGAAGTTATTGCCATACGATACAGTTTGGTTGAAGACGATGTCATGATTGAATTCTCGAAAAGAGTAATTATTTATTCAAATTGAATGGAGCCTTCCTTGTGTGAAACAATATGTATCACTTACATTTTGTTTTGAGAGATCAACTTATATTATGATCGATCATCAATAATACTTAACTTAATCACCTAACGAGTACGGTTAAGTGAATTTTGCCTTTGACTTTGTAACATTACAGTTACATGTATTCCTTTTTACATTACTCTTGAAACTGAAACTACTTCCTAATAATTTCTTAATCTTTGGTAATATTGCTAAAAGTTGAAAACAATTTTCCACAGACAACCTTGTGCTGAAAACTATCTAGCTGCAATGTTAGGTAATGTTTCGTGTTTAGTGGCCTAGTGGGAGACTTTTAATCAGAATGGTTCCAGTTACAACATATCAAAAATTCAGACATTTTCACCGAAAGACTTTTTCCCATAAGATGTGTGCGTGGTCCTTTGTATGATTCTATTGATATTTCAAAATGGTCTGTGTTGTCGCTAATCTCAAATGGGAATAATGTTGGATGCAGAAGGAAAAAAGCCATCCGTTTAAAGAAGAAATTCCAACTTTTTGACAGGAGTGCCAGATGAAACTTATTTGGTTAATAAGGTATTGACAAAATTTCGAAATGAAAACATCAACTTGTATTCTTATGTATTTTCAGGTTGCAATGATACTGGGAGTGGCAGGGACATGTAGAGGGGAAGAATTATACAATAAAAATATATTACACAAATATATGAAGCTTGGGTCGCACCAAACCAAAGCTTTTCTTTTTGAATTATCAGAATGGAAAATATATAGTGTTCAGGTAGTGAGAAAAATTACAGTCGAAAAGTGGTCTTCAAATAAAGCAGAATATTCAAAATGAAAAAATCCATGCAATTATACTGAACAAACTTACTTCTGGTGCTTCTGGTCAAATAAAGGAGTAGACGTTGCAGGGTTGAAAATGCACGGTGGGTGGAAGCCTGATTTTGTGTTATGTACTAAATTTTCAATCAGTAGGTACGAGTAGTGCTGACAAAACCAGAGCCACTTTTCCGGTCTCAATAAATAATAGTAATGTATGTCGCTCTACTTCAATGTGAATAAAAGGAAGTAAATATACTTTTATTCTATAGTATATTATTTATAATAAACAGATTTAATTTTCTCATATTTTATGAAAAGAAAATTATTCTAACATTGTTTACATATATCTTTCAAAATGTATGAATTCACTTCAAAGAACGATGAGTTACTTACTAATGAGTAAAAACAGTAAAGACATCCTACTGAGGCAGACAGGTAAATAATCGAAAATAGTCTAATCGTAAGAAATATAAATAATAAAAAGCATTCTAATTTTTTTTGGATGAATGAGGCTACTTTTAATAAACCATAATAGAAAATTGATCGTAGAATTACTAAAAAAGAAATAAATATGCGAAAATATATTTATTCCTGCTGAAGGTAACCTTTATTATATGTTTACATTCCGTTATTGACCTAAAATTTTCACTTTTTGATGAATTTCAAATTTGAACTATCTGGGATTAGGTTAGGTTAGGTTAGGTTATAGGGTTTTCACTAGTAGGAGTGCATTATTAGATACGGGTATATAAAATAACTTGAATTTTATATTTCAATTGAACTACGGGGTTGTCACTTGGTGAAAATTTAAAATAAGTCTATAGGAGAATGTCATGGAGACATAGGTATTCGGGCTAGGCCAAAGGCCCTGTTATGGAAAAGAAAAAATTATTAGAATCTGGAAATAATTACCCCAAGGATTTAAGGTTTTGGGATTGGGCACTAGAACAAGTGAAAAATGAAAAAAAAGTCTGATATTTTCCATGTTTTTTTGAAACAAAACTGGTAGTCACCTATAGTAGGTGTTTTTTAGTTTTAAAGAAATCGATAAAATCAACTTTTAAAAACCATTCAAAGGTACCTAGGTGTAACAATTGCACAACCCCAGAATAAATCGTTCTTTTTGGTATAATCTCTGTTTGCTGTGATACAACCAGGGACGCGCTGTCCATATGGGCAAGGTCGTGCGGCGCACGACGGCGCCAAGGCCTTAAAGGCGCCTACGGTCGTTGAATTTTTAACACAAATGCATTAGGCTGCTCCTATATTGGAAGCGGCCACGAGACCCGACCCGGCCAGACCAGACTAGTCCTGACACGGCGCTCCTAGGCAGTCCCAACTACATTGCACCTAGTCAGGAGCGGAAGAACCAGTGCTGTGTCAACTCTCGACGAGGAAAGTTGTGTATTACAGGTGAAAAATGGACGACGAACTTATTGATTTCATGGTATTAGACAAAAATTTATTACTAAAGTCGCTTAAAAAATGGGTTCATGATTTCAATGAACACCACCTGCAAAGTGAATATTACACAACCTGCCTACCTATGCGTAGGCACCCCGATAAATTCAAAAAATATCATAGAATGTCCGTTGAAACGTTTGATTACATTCTGTCTCACATAGAATTGTAGACCTACGAAGTGAAGTAACTTCAGAATTTGTATAGAGCCAGCAGAAAAACTAACAATTTTATTGTGGTAAGTTACTTGCATTCAATGGCGTATTGTTAAATTCATTTTTCTACATTCATGCAGAAAGCAAAACTTTATTGAACTATATTTAGTGGAAAAATAAGTTCTTTATTGCACTAATGCAATACAGCTTTGATTGTACTCATCTGTCATTCTACTTCAACGTGCTGTCATCATAACAATTAAACACAAAAAACGGGTTAAAATAATACTGTTGAAAGAAACGCACCACCTCGACCAAAGCTTCTTTGGAAGAAAAGAAATGAAGAAAAAAGAAAAAACAAACTTGTTGTCAGACCAGTTGAGACCCGACTCCCCTCCTCGGAACGAGCACTGGCTCCAGTGTAGGAGGAAGGACGGTGCGTCATATTTTTGTTTTCTTCAGACCCAAGAGCGCCGAGTCGGGACTGGTCTGGTCTGGCCGGGTCGGGTCCAATGTAAGAGCAGCCTTATTTACCAATACCGACCGCCTATCGGCGACCAGTACCAGTGGTGGCATTTTTCTACTCCTATTCCTGTGTGGGCGCATCCGCGCAGTGTTGCCAATGGCAAATCAACAAAGTACCCGAAATTTTGACGTAAAATACCCGATTTTACCCGCACGTGAATTCAAAATACCCGCATTTTACCCGCGTACAATTTTGAAGTGTTTCTCCTCTATATTAGTCTACATACGCCTCTGACGGGTAGATTGGAAAAAGAACGACCAGTCGGAAAACCGAGATCACCTGCATTTTGTTGGCTATTATTATATTCTGGAAAAACTAATTGGTGGAATTGCAGAGTTGTTTCCAGGCAAATTGGATTGGATCTTCAGTGTATAATAATAATAATAATACAAAATATAAATAATTGCAAATGTCAACTGATATTGATTTGTCAACGAACCAACACAAAACAAATTTCGACAGATATAATAATGAATGTTAATTGTCAATTTCGGTCCACAGAGTCACAGACTATAAAATAAGAAATGAGATGGCTCTAGCGGTGACTTTTAACATCAAAACAGTGAATAACTGAGATGAGATGAAGATGCAAAGAAATACCCGTTTTTACCCGCAAAGCTGAAATACCCGCAACAATACCTGCAAAGCAGTAAAATACCCTAAAATCGGGTAATTACCCACAGATCGGCAACACTGCATCCGCGTAGCATTCGACGCGCAGGTTTGAACTTGCAAAATTTTGCGTGTTCGTAATCGATGTAGTAAGTTGATTTTTCATTCTTGTTTGATCAGCGCATAAGATATATAGGGTACCTTATTTGCTATTACGTATCTACCGAAATTATTTTTCAAGTATTCAAAAATTATATAATTTTTTTTCTGCCTCAACCAATCGGTGGTCTGTTTTGAAAAGTAACATTTCAAGTCTGGCGTTAAATCCTTTGTCAGACACTAGATGGTCTAGCCGGATTGATGCAATAACCCCTCGAAGATTTCAGTTTGGGCGAAGTGCATGATGCTCTTTTTGAAATTTTATCCGCAAATAATTTTAACAATGCTACAAAACATCTACCTACTTTCTTAGGTAAAAAAATAATATTCTATTAATATTTTTTGTAAACTTTTCGTTTGTCGCAAATAAATATAGACATTATAGTCCGTGTCGACTATAATGGATCAATTAATTTCCAACTACATCGTCGGGTGAATTCGGTAATCTATAATCGAATAAATGACGACTCACAGAATAATGCTTAAAAAAAGAACCAACAATTCGAAAATTCTAGTGAATGGGATTTTTAAGCGTTAAGAAGATGAATAAGTTGAAGCATTAAATATTGAAATAATGGGAATATTTTTCAAAGTGCTTTTGTAATTTCAAATATAAATTAAGAACCTATTATAATATATTATAGTTGAAGGAATTTAGACTGAAAGTGTAATTTTGTGGAGTAAATTCGTTTATTGACATGTTTGTTTTTGTCCTTCTATAATTGTATTGATTTTATTTTCACTTTTTCAGATTGGAAGATTAAAATAACCAATTAAATTATGCATAGCATGACACTTGCTTACTCAGGACGCTTTTTACAACGAAAGCTTGTTGCAAGTTTTTTCTACCTATATACGCACGTTTGTTCAATTTGCTGCAAAATTTGAAATCACTCGCTTTTCTGTAGGCAAGTTTAACGCCATAATATAAATAAAATTTTCTATTTTGGTTGAGTGTTTTTTTTATACAGCTGACTTATAATTCAATCGTCATCGGGAACGGTCCGGCTACATCGATAGCGATTCGTTCGAATGGAGCACCTACATTGTATCGTTTCATCTCTCCTCTTGATCTCGTCCTGGGGCCTTTGCTTGCTTCGCACTTCGGACATTTTCGGCACCATTTTTCTACATCTTCACGACATTGGACCCAGTGAAATCTTTGACGTATTTTATCCAGGTCTTGTTCACTCCAAAATGTCCACCAGATTTGCTGCCATGAATCTCTTCCAAGACATCACTTATTCTCGACTTAGGCACAACCAGTTGAGAAATCACTTTTCTGCCTTCGGCTGATTCCCATGCTCTCTTCAGTAGACCATTCTCAACAATCAAGGAATCCCATTGTGCCCACAATGCCTTGAAAGTTGGTGATCGATCAGAGAGGTCCTTCCAGGTGGGTCCTTCCGCTCCGCTTTCCTTCCATCTTAAAAATTCTGCAACGCTTGGATCCTTTTCCTGATCTTGTCTCATTCTTTCTGTGGTCCAATTGTCGTCAACCATCAGTCTCACTTGGTTGATTCCTTCGCGACGCTCAAATTAATCACAATGTCCACAAGTATCCGAACATGGTCTTCTGGACAAGGCATCTGCGTTGTTGTGCGATCGTCCTGGTCGATGTTTTATCTTGAAGTGGTACTGGTTCAACTTTTCTGATGATACCGTATGGCCCAGAAAATCCACTTTTTTCTGGAACAAGGAGCATTTCTGGGGATTCAGTTTGAGGTTGGCATTCCTGAATCGTTGAAAGACTTCTCGCAAATTATGTAGATGTTCCTCGAATGTCTTTCCCATGACTAAAACGTCGTCTAGGTATACAAGGCAAGTCTTCCAAGTGAGCCCCCGCAGGACCAGCTCCATAAGTCTTTCAAATGTTGCTGGAGCATTGCACAACAATAAACTGATAAAGGCCGCTACCGGTCGAAAATGCAGTCTTCTCCTTATCGTCTTCATGGATGCCCACTTGCCAGTACCCGCTCTCCAGATCCAGTGTTGAGAACCATCGTGAACCTGCCAAAGTTGTCAAAGTGTCGTCTATCCTTGGTAAAGGGTAGCTATCCTTCTTCGTGACATCATTCAATTTTCTGTAATCCACACAGAATCTCGTGGATCCATCCTTCTTAGAGACTAACACAACAGAGGTGTGGACCAAGGGCTCAATGATTCTTCAATCACACCATCTTTCATCATCTTGTCAACAAGCTCTTCCACCTCTTGTTGTTTGGCAAATGGAACTCTTCTTGGTGGTTGCCGAATCGGATGGGCTAGGCCAGTATCAATTCTGTGTTTGACCAAGTTAGTTCTTCCTTTTGTTGTTGAATCAAATATGTCACTTTCACTTCTGATGAAATTCTTGGCAGCTCTCAATTCAAATGGTGTTTCAAGAATGGACATAACACTCTTTGAGGACTCCTTTCTCTCCTGGTGGTCAACTGAATCGAGGTTTGCTACCCATGTAATAGGTTCACAGGTTCAAATGATCTCGCCTTTTTTAAATGTTATTTCTTCGGGATACACGTTGGCAACTCTCACAGGGATAACTTGTTTTGTCTTTACCAGGGCTCGTGCAAGAACCAAATTGCTGGGGGATTCATCACATGGCTGTACTATTCCAACGCAGCACCCAGGGTCCTCATCGAATGTGGCACCAACTACTTTTTCCGAAAATCCAGGAATTCTGACATGTTTCACTAACCGCAGTTTTACAGGCATCGTCCTTTCTGTTGGAGTTGTCAGGACAAATTCTTCTTCTCTTAACTTCATAATCTGCTCTTCATTGTCGAATGAAAACCCGTAGTCACTGATCAAATCCATTCCAAGTATGAATTGATCTTCTATATCTGCGACGTACACTGTATCTGTGATGGTAAGTCGCCCAAGAATCAGTGTAATCTCAGCTTCTCCTCGGATAGGTGCATTTTCTCCAGTGACTGTTCAAAGCACGAAGTTGGAAGAGATAGGTTTCACACTTTCTGGCCGAAGAATGTCACTGCGTACCAAAAAAAACAGCAGCGCCGGTGTCTATGGTGCATATGACGTCTACTGCATTCAATTTTCTGGAAATGGTTAGGCTATCGGTTGTTCTTCTTAGCCTGTTAACGTGAATGACTCTGGGGGCTTCGCTATTGCTAGCCAGCATGCATCCCGATATGCTCGCTAATTCTACTTTTCCTGCCGCCAACTTGAGGACTCACTGGTAGACCTTGTACTCATAGGTGATTGCGACCGTGGTGGCATCCTTGCAGGTGAGTTGGATCGTGGTGGCATTCTTGCCCTGCAATCTTTAATGAGATGTCCCAATTTTCCACATTTATAGCATGCCCTGTTCTTTTGCGTGCTCATTCCACTAATCAGGGATTTAATCTCATCCAGAACCTTCTCGAATGAACTAACAGTTGTGCCAAATTGTTGTTAAGGTTCTTCTATAGCTACTGCTCGTACTTTCGGCCTTGAGGTGTTGAAGGCCGCCTCCACTTCCAGAGAACGTACTAAGGCATCGTTACTCCTCTTGAAATGTGTCAGTCGCAGAGTCCTTTGGATTTCAGTGTCTCTCAGTCCATCTATGAATAACTGCACCGCTAGCTGTTCCTTGAAATCTCCTGGTGTCTTTCTTATTGAACTCATCGTCGATTTTCCTGACGTTTTTCTTTAGTTCTTCTTTCAGTTCTTCCATTTGTACTTCGGTTTTCTGTAATATATGTTGGAAGAACTTATCTTGATGTCCTAGAACCTCATGGATTTTCTGGAGAGCTTCTTCTCGTTCTTTCCTTTCTTCTAGAATTTTCTGGAGTGCTTCTTCTCGTTTTCTCTCTTCATGTTCCAGAATTTTCTGTAATGATTCTTCTCGTTCTTTTCTCTGTTCTTGTTTTTCCTCCTGCCGTCGCTTTTCCTCTTCTTGTTTTTCCTCCTACCGTCTTCTTTCCAAATCCGCAAATTGATTTTGAATAAATTTCAGGATGTCCTCCAACTTGTCGTACGACGTACTCCTCGTATTCACCATAAATTGTTTTTACTTTTCACCAATATCCTACTTTCTGACACCAAATGTTACAATCTTCCCGGGGTTCGTATTTCTAAATAATACTCCGAACAAAACTAAACTGTATTTATTAACTTCGATATAAATCAAATACAACACACTGCCTTATAATTCAAATCACTTGGACTTATAACCTTCACAGTTATTCATTTGAGACTTCATTCAGCATTAAACATTATCGGTCGAGCGAAACGCATCTCTTATATAGGTACCTTCGGTTCTTGAATTTTCTACTTCCATCGATCGATCGAATCCAGATCTTCGCGCGGCGCCGGCGGACGGTATTCGTTCGATGAGGCGTAAACAAGGGACAGGGACGGCGTTAGGAGGTTTCGTAACAGTATAATTCTTCCCATGCCCCTGCCACTCCCAGTATCATTGCAACCTGAAAATACATAAGAATACAAGTTGATTTTTCATTTCGAAATTTTGTCAATACCTTATGAACCAAAAATACGAAAGGCACTTCTGTCAAAAAGTTGGAATTTCTTCTTTATTTCTTTTGAGATTAGCGATCAACTCAGAGCATTTTGAAATATCAATGGAATCGTACAAATCTTTGACTCCAGCATGTAGTATTCCGCCAATAAACTTCCAGGCGTTTTCAGTTTTCATTCCTCGGAACAAAATGTGTATCTGTAATAAACAAGCAGTGCCCGTTTCGTCCTAAGAAAAAATACGCCAAACTGAACCCTCCAAATTGTCAATGTTATTAAGTCAGGACGCCATTGTTATCAGTGTCGTGTGTTCTTATTGTTTGTGTATAAAATTTTTGGCCAGTTATATTTGTGAAAATTGCTAAGTTAGAGTCGAAGACGGTTTATTAGTATAAGATGCGAGTCCATGTTTTATTGCTATTTTTTTTAGAGTACCTCACAGTTGTGAGATCGACAAGGTGTGCACAGTCGGTGGGGATTGAGCCCCTTACACCGTGTGCTTTCCCTTTGAGTCCTACTTTCACAAGCAGTTTTTCTCACCATGATATGGAGAGGAGTGAGGTCCAGAATGACCTCTATTGCTGCTGTTGGAGTCGACCTCATTGCTCCTGTCATATAAAGACATGCTAGTCTTTGCACTTTCTCCAAGATCTTCTTAGTTGTGGCGAGCTCAGTTCTGCTGTGCCACACTACTGCTCCGTAGGTGATCATAGGTCAATACATCATGTAAAACGATTAAATATTCAACATGACAAAACCCTGTATAGAATACACAATTTGAGAAAGGCTGGATTATTTATTATCTCTTTCCGTATTATGAAATTATATTTATATATTTGATACTCATTGGTTTTATATGAAGTCTGGGCTCTGCGAAAGAACAGAAATCTCAGGGTTTGTGTAGGGTGGGCAAGGCTGGTATATTAATAGTCACAAGAACGTCTTGGATGTTTATTTCGGAATAACTAGGAAATATTCTCTGGTTGCACACTAAAAGAATTTTAAGATTTTTATTTACACAATTGTATGAAAAATAAATGTGTTTATTAATTATATTGTAATTTAACTTGGAAGTTTTAAGATTGATTTAATGTACGTAGAATAATGAATTAAATGAAATAAAGCCAATTTCTTACCCAAAAGAAGACCAGCCAGTGTCAAAAAATACTGATGAGTATTTTTTGGTAACAAATAAGCCATAAAGGTTCCCCTTTATAGAATGCAAAGTTCGAGAATGATTTGAGTTGACAAGAATAAAAATGTAAAACTCTCGTTTTCACTGATAAGGTTGTTGAAAAAAAACGCATAGTAAAAAGTATAAATCCAAAACGTAGTTTCAATTTCAAATAATATGGAACAGCCTGGTGGCGCCATCTGTTATAAATGGTGATAACTTATGAAACGTAAATGAAAGAGTTCTGTAATTAGAATTACAGAAGAAAGTAAACATGAATACAAATAAATAGTTGGAGTTGCGGATGTCAGATGGAAAATTGACAAGTTTTATATTACTCGAGAATAGAATAAACAATGACAACAATTATAATTATTATTATAATAGGTGTGACTGCCACAACCTATAATGACTATTATATGGGTATGTTGACTATGTTTTGCTATATCTACGCCCCGCTATATTTTGCGTGCAATAATTTTGGTAGGCAAAAACATACAAAAAAAAATTATTTGGTGCATTTCTTGTGGTATGGCCGAAGATGCGACGAGTGGAAGGTTCCCCGTTCTTTGTTACCACCGAGATACTGTAACACGTAGGTATTATCGCTAACAGCTTTCTTAATTCGGTAAGGACCCTCAAAAAGCAATAAAATTTTTTTTGTTTCAGCACGCAGAACGGATGAAGTGTTATTTGCTTTGAGTAGCACGAGGTCATCGACCTTAAAACGCACTCCCGGTCTTCCAGGGTTAGCAGCAGCACGACGAGCGGCCTTTCCCCTGAGAGTAGCCTCTGCAAGAATCAGCTTGTCTGCATATGTTGGTTCAATGGCGGGGCCTTCTAGTGAACGAAGAAAAGTTTCTGGTAGTAGGCAAAGCCTTTCCTTGCCGAACTGTAGTTCATCAGCAGTGAACCCTGTTGATTCATGCACCATAGAGTTGAGGAACTGTGCGAAACGTGGAACTTCAAATGCCCATCTAGAGTGTTGGTCACTACAGAAACAGCGGCAGAGGCGACCAAGTTCCTTCATAACAAGTTCCGAACTGTTACATTCAGGGTGTCGAACAGCAGAATAGACCAACTGCACCCCCATGTCAGTGAGGGTTTTCCTCCACAACTTGGAAGTGAATTGTGATCCATTGTCATGCAAAACCCGTCGGATTTTTCCATGTTCAGGGAAATAGTTGTGGACGAGTCGATTTACCATCGCTCTGGCAGTTGCCTTTTTCAGTGGGTAAAGTGTAACGTGCTTTGTGAATAGATTCAGTATGACGAAAATATAGCAGACCCCTCCCTTACTTCGTATGAGTGGCCCAAAAAGGTCCATGGCGATAATGTCCTCTTTGTTGGCGGGAATGATCTGCATTTGGGGTGGCTTTGGCATAATGGAGGTTTTGGATTTTTAACATATCTCACAGGCAAGTACTACTTTTTTCACTAAGCGGTGCATATTATTCCACCATACCTCGTTCCTCAATGCAACCCAGGTTTTGTAAACCCCAAAATGGCCCAAGGTTGAGTGGAATGTCTCGATAAACTGGTTAATGAGATCTGTGGGCACACACAATAAAAGATTGATGTGAAGTTCTCCACGATTTTCTAGCCACGATTTTTATGACTTGGGAGAATTGGCATGCGGCCGCATTGCGGCGTTGCCAAGTTTTTTGAAAATACGTAAGTATACTTAATACCTATTTGTAAATATTTTCAGCAGATATTAATTATTGCTGATTATTTTTCTAGCCTGATCCGTGCATTCAATAAAAAAGAACAATATAAATGAGATTTTTGTTGCTTGTGAGTGATCTATAATGGTTAATATGCACTGGGTAACGATTTGACAGAATTAATTGTAAATGGCATTACTGGGATAATCCTGGTAATCCATAGAATGTGTACCTAGAGTCAAATCGATTTAAAGCGCCGTGCAGGAAACAGGCAGGAATAAAAACCAAAATGATACTGGTTTTCTATAGAATGTCCCTATTGGCTCTGATCATTTATTGCCGGCGCGAAGTGTCATCCACGGTTTTATATCTGAAGTTATCTCGGTTAATATTTGACGAACCAAAAAACTTTTTTCACAGAAACGTTTGGAACGACCTATAGAAGGCGCACGTACCTTCGAAACAATTTGGAGCGCCGTAGGGGAGACCGGATCTGTCATTTTTAACATATTTTTGCTAATAACTCGGTTAATACTGGACGAACCAAAAAAATTTCGACACCGAGATAATCCTGGTATTCCATAGAATGAACTCACGGAGTCGAATCAATTTGGAGCGCCTTGGGGGAGACAGGAGGGAATAAAAACTGTAATTTCTGATTTTTATTTGTCAATATCTCGGTAAATACTGGACGAATAGAAGAAAAAATTACACCAAAATGATCCTGGTGTTCCATAGAATGTCACTATTTGCTCAGATCATTTATTGCCGGGGCGAAGTGTCATCCACGGTTTTATACATGAAGTTATCTCGGTTAATATTTGACGAACCAAAAAACTTTTTTCACAGAAACGTTTGGAACGACCTATAGAAGGCGCACGTACCTTCGAAACAATTTGGAGCGCCGTAGGGGAGACCGGATCTGTAATTTTTAACATATTTTTGCTAATAACTCGGGTAATACTGGACGAACCAAAAAAATTTCGACACCGAGATAATCCTGGTATTCCATAGAATGAACTCACGGAGTCGAATCAATTTGGAGCGCCTTGGGGGAGACAGGAGGGAATAAAAACTGTAATTTCTGATTTTTATTCGTCAATATCTCGGTAAATACTGGACGAATAGAAGAAAAAATTACACCAAAATGATCCTGGTGTTCCATAGAATGTCACTATTTGCTCAGATCATTTATTGCCGGCGCGAAGTGTCATCCACGGTTTTATATCTGAAGTTATCTCGGTTAATATTTGACGAACCAAAAAACTTTTTTCACAGAAACGTTTGGAACGACCTATAGAAGGCGCACGTACCTTCGAAACTATTTGGAGTGCCGTAGGGGAGACCGGATCAGTCATTTTTAACATATTTTTGCTAATAACTCGGTTAATACTAGATGAAACAAAAACTAAAAAATAAACTCGTTGTGCCAAAATAATCACTGTGATCCACTGAATGCACCTATAGTCTCAAATCAATAGGCGTCATCAGTCAGTAAAATGTCAACTTTTCTGCGATCCAGTGCCTCGCATTTACATTAAAACGACTTTATAATAAAAATAACAGAGATAATGAAACGGTACCCCCTATTCTGCCGCTAATCTGCAATGGAAAAAATTTCCATTGAAGATTACCGTTGCCCAGTAAGAACCACGAGGAGGTATAGGGGTCTCTCTCACCAGGGAAAGAAGGGATTGAATAAATAGAATGAAAAATGAGGAAGTGGAATGAAAAAAGACAAAGTGGAATGTAAAATATAAAACGGTAGGTAGAAATAGAATGAAAATGGAAATGTCATGAATGGATAGAGTTTCAGGAAAAATAAAACGATAATAACATAATCTTAATTGCTCCTAGAACTGAGAAAAATAAAATCAAATAATAGATAGTAGCAAGACGTTCCAGGAATGTAAATCTTGTTAATTATTTGCCAACTCTAACCTAACCTGACTAACCGATCGTAAACAGAATATCCATCCAAAATTGAAAATATTCCAATTAGGTTTACAGCAAAAAAGTAACATTTATTGTTAGTTGAAAAGGCGTAAATTATTAGTCTATCCTAACCCAACTTGACTAACCTACCGTGAACAAAAAAACCATCCAAAATTGGGAATATTCCGTTCAATAACTAAACTACTACTAAACGAAACTTATTTGACCTTGGAATGGATCGCTTCGTTAATTTTAACGTCTTCACAAGGCACATCCAATGGTCATTTTACGCAGGGTCACCAACATTGTTTTTGTATACAGAAATAAAACTGTGGATGACAATTGGTGGCGCTAAAAATTGAATCGAGATATTGACAAATAAAAATCAGAAATTACAGTTTTTATTCCCTCCTGTCTCCCCCAAGGCGCTCCAAATTGATTCGACTCCGTGAGTTCATTCTATGGAATACCAGGATTATCTCGGTGTCGAAATTTTTTTGGTTCGTCCAGTATTAACCGAGTTATTAGCAAAAATATGTTAAAAATGACAGATCCGGTCTCCCCTACGGCGCTCCAAATTGTTTCGAAGGTACGTGCGCCTTCTATAGGTCGTTCCAAGCGTTTCTGTGAAAAAAGTTTTTTGGTTCGTCAAATATTAACCGAGATAACTTCAGATATAAAACCGTGGATGACACTTCGCGCCGGCAATAAATGATCAGAGCCAATAGGGACATTCTATAGAAAACCAGTATCATTTTGGTTTTTATTCCTGCCTGTTTCCTGCACGGTGCTTTAAATCGATTTGACTCTAGGTACACATTCTATGGATTACCAGGATTATCCCAGTAATGCCATTTACAATTAATTCTGTCAAATCGTTACCCAGTGCATATTAACCATTATAGATCACTCACAAGCAACAAAAATCTCATTTATATTGTTCTTTTTTATTGAATGCACGGATCAGGCTAGAAAAATAATCAGCAATAATTAATATCTGCTGAAAATATTTACAAATAGGTATTAAGTATACTTACGTATTTTCAAAAAACTTGGCAACGCCGCAATGCGGCCGCATGCAAATTCTCCCAAGTCATAAAAATCGTGGCTAGAAAATCGTGGATAACTTCACATCAATCAATAAAAGAGAGATCCCATCAGAACTCCGTTTATACAAAACGCCATCATGGATAACAAAATTTTCTTTCGACTTATTGTTACCTTCCATTGAGTTTTTAATCTCGTTCAGTTTATTATCATTGGTTTGAT
Organism: Chrysolina haemoptera; assembly: GCA_958298965.1. Lineage (NCBI taxonomy): Eukaryota > Metazoa > Arthropoda > Insecta > Coleoptera > Chrysomelidae > Chrysolina > Chrysolina haemoptera. Next base: position 32,475,125 of record OY282584.1, read on the forward strand.
ATAGTATTATTTTTTTAGGTTATCCTTGAACACGGCAGGAAGCTTCAATGAAGCGGTGGCTATCCGAAAGTATCTGTCAGTTGGTGTGGTAAAGCGGACATTGGCATGCCTCGACAATGCATCAGCAATGACATTTTCCTTACCAGAGAGGTGTGTCACGCGATAAGAAAATTCTTGGAGGGCGAGCACCCACCGAGTTATTCTGGGAGATAGTAATCGAGCAGTCTGAAGGTAAACAATTGCCTTATTGTCGGAATGGACCGTAACCTCTCGTCCTAATAAGTAAATACGCCATTTAGAGAAAGCAAACACTATGGCTAGGACCTCTTTTTCATTAGAGCTATATCTCTTTTCTCTGTCCAATAAAAGGCGGCTAGCCCTAGCGACAACATGACGCTTTCCATTTATGATTTGGAACAACTGGCACCGCAGACCTACATGCTGGAATCAGCTTCAATGTGCCAGGGAAGGTTAGGGTTTGGATGGTAAAGTAGCGTAGCCTTCCCCAGTAACTGCTTGACTTCCTGAAAGGCCTTTTGCTCTTCTGCATCCCATTTCCAAGGTATGTTCTTTCTAAGAAGTTTTGTTAAAGGGACCAAGACTGAAGAAAAATTGGGACAAAATTGTCTGTCTGTCATAATTGCACATTCCTAAGAAACGTTGGAGTTCTTTGGTATTTCTTGGACTAACATAGTCCATAATGGCCTGTCAGGTTATACACCATTTGAATCAATAACATAGCCCAAAAAATTTAGTTTTTCACAAAAAAATGCACATTTACTTTGTTTGACAGTCAGCCCTACTTCCCTTAGTCTATGGAATACTATTTTCAAGTGTTGGAGATGTTATTCATAGTCCTCGGATATAATGAGCAAATCATCAACATAGGGAATCAAAAAATCGTAACCAGGCCCAAAAATACTATCAATGCATCGAGTGAAGTATGATACCGCTGTCTTGAGGCCAAACGGAAGAACTTGCCATTGGTAGGTGGTAGTGCCTACCATAAAACCAGTGAATTTTTTATCAGATTTGCGCAATGGGATCTGCCAATATGAATTGGTCAGATCTAATTTGGAATAAACCTTTTTTCCAGACATAGACTTAATGATTTCATCAATGGGTCGAGGGAGTTCAAAATCAGGCTCCATCACAGAGTTTAAATGTTTAGCATCCAGACATATGCGCACAGTTCCGTCCCGTTTCACCGTGGTCATGATTGGAGAGATATACTGTGATGGACTTCTCTCAATAACCTTCCACTCTAGCATTTGTGCGATAGCCTTGCTGACAGATTCTCTGTGAGCCACAGGTATAGGATACGGTTTAACGAAAAACGGATCTTTATTTATTAAATTTATAGGGTGTTCATAACCTGCAACACGACCTGGCTCGTCAGAGAAAATGTCTGAATATTCATCCAATAATTTTTCGCACATTACCTGATATCCCTCTGGAGTTGAGGTGTTGGGGATAGTAGCTTTTTCCAAGTAAAAAATGTTTGGTAATATAACCTTACTCTTTTGCAAGACAGCTGACAGATTAGCTGATTCTTGGTTAGAAAAAAAATGGTCGAAATTTATTTCAGGAATGATTTTATTTTTTCCCTGTACTTTGCAAACCAAATATTTTTCATCTAAATTAATCAATACTTTTTGCTGTCTTAGAAAATCAATACCCAAGATAATAGGGTAGGACAAATCCTTGATGAGCAAAAATTCTTGAGCAAATTGTTCATCATCAAGAGAAAAATTAATATTTGCTTGTAAAAGTACTCTCCTCATTTTTGTTTTAAATGCTCCAACAACCTTGACTCCAGTAGCCGGGATGTGTGGGATTTTGGTATGCAAATCTGACAGCTGCGCCCAAACTTCTGAGGAAAAAGCAGAAATCTGGCTACCGCTGTCCACGAGTGCTGGGTATGAATAACCATATATGTTCATTAAAATGATAGGTAACGGTCATCAGCTAATGAATGATCAAAGTCACATTCATCTTTTAAAAGCTCTTCTTGAGGATTGTTATTGATATATTTTACATCACTATTTGCCCTTACACTCAACGAGCTTAAGAATGTGGGGCTTCTTGTTTTCCTGGTCTTCATCATTTTCAAATTCCAGGTGGGAAACTTGTTTTATTTTTTCTGATTCTTTTTGCTTTGTGAAAGTAAATGGTTTATTTTTATTTTGATAATTATTATTGTTTGATTTGTTTATATTTGTTTCAGAATTAAAGTTTTTTTTTAAGTTTTCCCTCTTGAAATTTGAATTGAAGAAGTAATCAGCTTCTTTGAATAGCGAGCTCTAAGTCGTCCACTCCAATAAGAACAGCTGATACCCTCGGTGGAAAATGTCTACCAATTTTTGCCACTAGTTTTTTGTCTGTGAAACGTGGTTCTAAGTATTTAGCCAGAGAGACACAGTGGGTAAAATGGTCTGTATATGTCTCCCCTTCTTTGCATATACCGTTTTCAATTTGGGCCCTATATTTATCTTGTAATTGTTCATTCCAGAAATGAAAACGCATCGAACCACACCTTCTCCTCATTGGCCAAACAACTATTTAAAATTATTTTTAAAATTATTTTCACTTTCTGAAAATTTTTTATAAAATCTAAAGGGTGTAGTAGTCCCTGATTGTCAAATGTGGGTAATATTTTCAGCACTTTGCATGTCTCATCTAGTGAAAAATTTGTAATTTAAGGAGAAAAACTGTTTTCTGTATTTTCCATAATGGAATTTTCAATTCTTGTTGTCTGATGGACATTAAAATTTGGTAAATTCTGTCCTAAAACTTCCAAATTGTACATTTTTTGATTATGAGTTTGTTGAGAATTTATATTGTTTATTTTTTCATTTTCTTTTAAATTATTTATGACTTGAGTTACAATGTTTGCAATATCTATTGTGTTAAGAGTTGAAAAACTTGTTTTCGGAGGAGCAAACTGGACTGATGGTAGTCTCGGTGGTGGTGCCGAAAATGTTTTCGGTATGGCTCCCAGATTCCGAGTTTGACCTGGTATGCTTGTCAGAGAGAAACGATGTGGTTGTTCAAACAATAATGGTCCTGAAGCAGTTTCACCAAGGGAGCACGCTTCAGTGGTAGGTCCAGAACTTTCTCCTCTGCTCTCATTACAAATATTACTACTACTAGGCCTACCTTCTGATTGCAGATTACTTCGTGGTACCCGCGGAGTCCTAAGTTGGGAATTTTGCTGAGCCTGATTCCACTGGTCAACAAGATTTCGTCCAGCTGATCTCAAGTTGTATTGAGGAGGGGTTTTTTCAACTACCATTTTATTTCACCAGCCCACGTTGGTCGACAGATGCGAAAGAACAGAAATCTCAGGATTTGTGTAGGGTGGGCAAGGCTGGTATTAATAGTCACAAGAACGTCTTGGATGTTTATTTCGGAATAACTAGGAAATATTCTCTGGTTGCACACTAAAAGAATTTTAAGATTTTTATTTACACAATTGTATGAAAAATAAATGTGTTTATTAATTATATTGTAATTTAACTTGGAAGTTTTAAGATTGATTTAATGTACGTAGAATAATGAATTAAATGAAATAAAGCCAATTTCTTACCTAAAAGAAGACCAGCCAGTGTCAAAAAATACTGATGAGTATTTTTTGGTAACAAATAAGCCATAAAGGTTCCCCTTTATAGAATGCAAAGTTCGAGAATGATTCGAGTTGCCAAGAATAAAAATGTAAAACTCTCGTTTTCACTGATAAGGTTGTTGAAAAAAAACGCATAGTAAAAAGTATAAATCCAAAAGGTAGTTTCAATTTCAAATAATATGGAACAGCTTGGTGGCGCCATCTGTTATAAATGGTGATAACTTATGAAACGTAAATGAAAGAGTTCTGTAATTAGAATTACAGAAGAAAGTAAACATGAATACAAATAAATAGTTGGAGTTGCGGATGTCAGATGGAAAATTGGCAAGTTTTATATTACTCGAGAATAGAATAAACAATGACAACAATTATAATTATTATTATAATAGGTGTGACTGCCACAACCTATAATGACTATTATATGGGTTAACGATGTCTTGCTATAGCTCTAATCGAAGTTCCCATAAATGACTCTGTGACTCACTTTTTAAGTAGGTACTGAAGCTGTGATAGGACCACCTGAAACACAGCAAATGGTGTTGAATAGCAAGTTGACTTATAAGAGCAGTGGTTATCTGTCCTGACCGGGTCTGAACCGTGAAACTGGTATGCAGATAGTCACTTGTTTTGATTAACATTACAGGAAGCATTGCAAAGTATGTAAAAAACTTTGGCAGGTGTTGGGCACAGGTGTTTGGCAGTTGTACATGGCTGTTGGATTATTTTCTGTTTTGTGTTCGATGTTTTTCTGTTCGATCTGAAAATCCTATGTGGAAACTGAGCAGGCCGTTTGAAACTTCAATTTGCGATGGCCGGTTCGATCCCGGAGTGCGAGAAAATACTTGGTTTTAACTTTAACAATTAATTTAACAATTTTGCGTATAGTCCCGTATGGTTTACAGTCAGCATGTCTTGCTTCAGAAAGAGCGTTACACAACATATTAGGTGAATATGAGGATTTTGTTCTGCATTATGTTGATGACATTGATTTTTACGACAGACAAAACAAAACATAGAGAGCATTATTTAGACAAAGTACTGAAGTTGTTTAGTCCGTTCACCCTGTATATATTTTGGGTAATTTCGGGAATATTATATTTATTTATTTTTAAACTTCATTAGGAAGAAGACCATTTTCTATTCAGTTTTTCGTTATATTGATTTGGCTCGAGGTATCGGACTCGGCGTTTTTTATGTTACTTTTTATTTTCGCGAAAAAACGTGGTTTACAGGCACACAGATCAGTTGGTAAATGATTTCGCTATCGACAACAACATACCCTCGGCGAGCGAGAAAATTGTTGCAACCCATCAACAAATGGAATTCGGTAAGTGGCTGTAACCACTCGTTCAATTATTCATTCTAATCGTTGCGAATTCTAAACAGAAGTTATTAGATGAACAGGTTTAAACATAAACAGAAAAATGTGAATTTTATCAAAAAGAAGTAAAATATTTAGGATATGTATTAAATCAAAAAGCTTTCGAGATGGATCCTGATAGAATAAAAACAATACAAGAATATACAAGGCCATTTAAGTAACAACGTTAAGGGGATTTCTATGGGTTTTAAATTATTTTAAGAGGTTAATTCCAGACCTGAGACAAAAAGAATACCTTTATTAAGATTATTAAGGAATAAAGAAACGTGGAAATGGAATTATGATCAGGAAAATGCATTTACAGAATTAAAAGAAATATTTATTCAAAATTTGAAAATATATCATCCAAATTATGAGTTACCATTTATACTTCGTACAGATTCGTCATTGGAAAAAATTGGAGGAGTACTTATACAAGTACAAGAAGGAAAAGAAGTGCCTATCATTCGTATACAGAATCACTAAGAAACATGAAAAAAATTATAGTGTAAGAGCGAATTAAAATTAGCAAGTATAATTTTCTGTAAAGAAACTGAGATTTTATTTGTTAGGAGCAATGTTTTATGTAGAAACAGACCATGAGGCATTGATGTCTATTTTAAACTGTAAATATGCAAGTAGTAGGATTCATAGATGGTCATTGTTGTTATAGGAGTATACATTTGAAATCAGATATATTCCAGGAAGACAAAATATAGTACCAGACTCACTGACTAGAATGAGGACAAATAACAATAGTAACAATAGACAAATAAAAATTGGACTAAACATTTTTAGAAACATAACTGGGCTACTTTCACTGGTAAACATATTAGCAGATCAAAAACGGTTGACAGATAAGGAAAAAACAAGAACAGTACTTACATAAAGATGGAATAATAATCAAAATAATAAATGGAAATGAAGCATATGTCATTACTAGAATTTTAACAGAACAAATCATAGGCAATATCCATGAAAAATATGTACATATAGGAATGAGAAAAACTTGGTTAATATTTCGGGAAAATTTTATAAGTTATGAAGATTTAGAAATAATAAAAAATATAATAAACAGGTGTGAGCTTTGTCAAATAGGAAAAAGTAAAAATATTGTTAATAAAAACAAACCAAAAAGTATTGTTACTGAAAACCCATTGCAAATAATTTTTATTGATTTCATTAGTAATTTAATAAGAAGCACTGAAAATAGTAAGAAAATGTTTGTAATAGTAGATCATTTTTCTAAATATGTGAAAATATACCCTACAAAGAAAACAAATTTTAAGACAGTAGAGTCATTATTAAATAAATGTATAGATGAAATGGGAAAACCTGAGCATATAATTTCAGACAATGCAACCTCTATTTCAACAATGATCGTATGAAAAGTTTTTGTGACAAAATGAAGATTCAATTAAACTTTACTAGTATCAGACATCCTTCATCAAATCCGACAGAACGTAATATGAAAGAAATCATGAAATATTTAAGATTAGTGACTTATAAATATCACAAACAATGGAAACAAAAATTGCCGTAGAAAAATACATAAATGAAATACCTAAAGTACAATAAGTGATATGACTTTACCTGTAATTATATTGGTTTTATTGGAAATATCCTGTCTCGAAGAACGAAATTGAAATAACAGTTCAACTTGTCAAAATGTCAATATATATTTTTTTTAAACAACTCAGCTAACTATTCGAAAAATACAAATGTATACAATATGTTGAAAAAACATGTAACATGGAATGAAATATATGATAAAACTCCAACATTTCTCCTCCTCAGTAATTGTTTCCACTAACAATTACTTTTCTTCGATTGTTTGGACTGGTAGAATACATAATCTTGAAACAGGTCTCCGGAGAATGGTTTTCTTTGCTGTGACAACATCAACAACTCGGACTTTTCCATCCTTTGATGGATACAGGTTAACAACTCTACCTTTGGGCCAACAGTTCCGTGGTAGATTTGGATCGCAAATTAGTACAATATCTTCTAACTTGATGGGGTTCTGCTCTTTGTGCCATTTGTTTCGTCTGGTTATCGAAGTTATATATTCACGGGACCATCGTTGCCAGAATATGTCAGCTATTTTCTGAGCTGCCTTCCATTTTGTTAGGAGATTGATATTTTTCTCCTCAATTTGAGAACATGATAATGCAGCATACGAAGGGCCTATCAAAAAATGATTCGGGGTTAGCGCTTCGGGATCGTTAGGGTCAGTCGATACGTGAGTCAGTGGTCTTGAGTTTAAAATATTTTCTATTTCAGCGAAGGCTGTCCTTAGTACATATTCTTGGGGGTATCTTCCTTTCAATACTTCTTTGAGATGTTTCTTGATAGATTGTATCAATCGCTCCCACGCACCTCCCATGTGTGGAGCTAGTGGAGGGTTGAAAGTCCATTTTGTTTTTCTAACTGCGCAATATTTCTGAATTTCATCTTGGTTCAGTTTCTGTAAATTTTCAGCTAATTCTCTTTCGGCACCTTTGAAATTGAGTCCATTGTCACTGAACATTTCTTCTGGGAAACCTCTCCTGCAGCCAAATTGCCTGAATACATGGATGAATCCGTCAGTACTCAAATCGTGCGCTATTTCTATGTGTACAGATCGTGTTACCATACACGTAAATATAACACCATATCGTTTTTCATGGGATCTCTTTACCGTTACTTCTATGGGTCCAAAGTAATCCACCCGTTTTTATAAATGGTCTTATAGTGGGTTCAACTCGACAAATCGGCAATTGACCCATAATAGGCACATTTGGTAAACTTTTTCTATTTCTGCAGACTTGACAATTTGCCCAACAGCTTCGGACTGCCTGTCGAATTTTAGGAATACAATATTTCTGACGGAGATTATTTACAACGATTTCTTGTCCATGTCCATATCGCAGGTTTTTTGGTATTTTCCTCCAGAGGAGCATTATCTATTCTGCCACTATGTTTGATGAGTCCATCTGTCTCATCATATATACAATCTAGATTATACAACTTATTGGTTGGTGATAATTTTTCTTTTGATTTGAGAATCAACATTTCCTTAGGATATGAATCCAATTGTACTTTCCTTAGCAAGATAATTTCTGAATTTTGCAATTCTGAGACATCAAGTTCACCAGTTTTTTTATTTTTCTTACAGTTATTTATAAATATATACAACCATCCTGTTGATCGTAATAATTTCTGCCAACTAGAGAAACTTTCAAGTTTTGGAGTGACGATATTTTCAGTTGACGGCGACGTTTGAACACAAACAAAATCTTTCCTTACTTCAAACTCTTCTTGATTCAAATTAGTTGAAATTTCCTCCTGCGGCCAATGATTTGGTGTTTGCCATAGAAATTCTGGACCAGTGATCCATCTAGTGGAACTTGAAAAATCAGTTTTGCCATAGTTTTTGGTGGCCTCATCAGCAACGTTGTCTTTGGACTTCACATACCTCCATTCTAGAATGTTAGTGATTTCTTGAATTTCTCCAAGACGTTGGGCTACAAACATCTTAAATCTTCTTGCCTCCGATCATATCCAGTACAGAACAGTTTTTGAATCTGTCCAATAAAATGTGCTGGAAATGTTCAATTCTAAAGCTTTTCTCAAACTCGAGCCCAGTCGTGCCCCAATCAAAGCTCCTTGAAGTTCTAGACGAGGAATTGATAAGGGTTTTAAAGGTGATACTCTAGTTTTGGAATTCAAAAAACACACCTTCACTTCTTCTCCATTTTCCCAACGAATATATGCCACACTTGCATAAGCATTTTCAGAGGCGTCAGTAAATACATGCAATTGAAGGGTACTGTCATGTCTATTCATTGGACAATATTGTCGAGGGAGTCTGAATTGATGAATATTTTTCAGGTCTTCAATCCATCTAGCCCATTTTGAAAAAAGATTATCGGGAATTTCATCATCCCAATCTATTTTACTCCTCCAGATATCTTGCAAGAGTATTTTACCCTGTATGATGAAATTTGCTAGGAATCCGAGTGGGTCAAACACTGACATTACCACCTTTAAAACGTCTCTCTTTGTTGGCCTACTTTCATTGTCCAACAATTTTCTTTCAATTTTATGAAAGTTAAATGTGAAAACATCATTCCTTGGATCCCACCAAACACCTAGTATTCGTTCGGTTGATAACTCCAGATGTTTGTCTAAATTTTTCTGACCATCGGCTAACAAATTTTCTTTTACCTGACTCAAGATGTCTGGGTTATTAGCTACCCAATTACAGATTATGAAACCTCCCTTTCTATGTACATAAATTACATTTCTTATGATCTCTTCAGCTTCTTCTTGGGTATCTGCCCCACCTAAATAATCATCCATATAGTGTGAATTGATGATAGCATCAACCGCTTTGGGGTATTCCCTGCTGAAGTCGCGAGCATTCCTATTCTTGGCCTCTTGGGCCAAACATGGGCCACACGTAGAACCGAAAAAAACAACATTTATTTCATAAACATTCGGTTCTATATTTCTTTCCATGCCCCTGTATAAAATCCTTTGAGATGCGCGGTCTTCCTTCCTTACTTTTACTTGCAAAAACATTTCCCTTATGTCTGCAGTGAAAGCAAATCTTTTAATACGAAAATTTAGAAGTATGATTTGCAAGGAATTGTAAAGGTCAGGTCCTGTCAACAAGCAATCATTGAGACTCACGCCATTCGATTTAGATGAGGCATCGAAAACCACCCTCAATTTGTTTGGTTTATTGACATTGGTCACTCCAAAATGAGGAAGATACCAAACATTATTGAAGTGTTTTTCAATGTCCTCAGGGGGAAGTTTAGAAATGTAGCCTTTATCTTCCATATCCTGCATTTTTTTAATGTAATTCAAAGCAAAGGTATTGTCCCTGTCCATTCTTCTTTCTGTAGCTTGAAGTCTCTTCATAGCATTTTTCCTACTTTCGGGAAGAATCAAGTTGTCAGCTTTCCAGAGAAGTCCGGTTTCGAAGGCATCGTCGATCCTCTTCATGGTGGCGTCCAAAATACTTTGAGCACGCAGATCTTCCTTGGACATTGATCTTCCAGATTCTGTGAATGCCTCAATCTTCCAATGCTCTTTTACGAGATCATGTAGAATATCGAGGTCATCTTTCACTCTGTGGTCCATAAAGCATACAAATCGTTCAGGTTCACTTTCTAAATTTACTTTGAAGTTTCCATGTATAGCCCATCCTAGAGCTGTCTTGCTAGCTGCAGGACCATGCCAAGGTCCAGAAATAACCTTTTTACTTACCAATAGATGCCAATTGTCCTGTCCGATAAGAATTTTTGGTTGAGCTTCAACCAAAGATGTGAATCGGCTATCTATATATGGGTAATTTTGGGAAATTTCTTGAATATTAACTGATTGACTTAGTAAAGAAAGACCTTTGATTGTTCTTACATGGCGCAAATAAAAATTGGAATCTAGGTTTGACTTGGATGAAATTTTAAAACTAACAACTCTAGAATCATTTTGTTCTTCAACTTGATTATTTGTCCATTGTAAACTGAGAGATTGTTGAGGTCCAGTTAAATCTAATTTATTAGCTAAGTCTTCGTCTATTAAAGTTACAGTGGAAGCGTCATCGAGAAGAGCGAATGTTTCAATTTGTTTCTGACCTTTCGAAATTACTACAGGCAGAATTTTGAGTAAAACTTTTCTGTCTGTCAGTATGTGACAATTTGTTTCAACATCGCTCTCTTTCGGTAAATTTTCCACTGTACTTTCATGGTGTAACCATTCATTGTGAGGTTTTTGACAGCCACCAACTTTGCAAGATTTTCTTTTTCTACATACTTTTACACTGTGGAATGGAAAAAGACAAGAGAAGCATATCTTATTTGATGCCACAAATGACCATCTTTCATTTGTTGAAAGAGATTTGAATTTTGGACAAATACTTAGATGATGAACTTCATTCTTACAACACAAACAACTTTTATTGACAGTTTTAGTTGTGAGTGTTGTATCTCTAGTTTTCAACTTGTTTTTAGAACTTGCATTTTTCTCATCAGAAATTCGGGGAATCAAAAGTTGACTAGCTGCATCCGCTTTTGAATCTAACCAAATAGAAAATTCAACCAATTTATATTTAATATTTTTACCAGACGAATGTTCCACCCAACTGAGTTTTTGAGAAGTTGGCAATTTATTCAATAACTCTTGTAGAAGTAATGGATTCCGCAAATGATCTTCTTCTTTCAATGCTTCAATAGTAGCAACCAGATTTTTTACCTCATCTGAAAATTCAATTAAAATTTCCAATTTGTCTTCCTTGACAGTAGGAAAATTTCGCACCCTGTCTAATAAAACGGAAATTATATATTCCGGGCGACCAAATCGTTTTTCCAAAAGACTGATGACTTTGTCTACATTCTGTGCTAATATTAATAGAGATTGTACTATTTTTCTGGCGTTACCCTTCAAGCATTTTTGAAGTCGACATTGATTTTCTTCATTAGAATAACCGCAAATGGATGTTGAATTCTTATATTGTAAAATGAAATTAGGCCATTCCGTTGGATCACCACTGAATATAGGCAGATCTTTAGGAACACCCTGTCTTGTCAACATTTTTCTAATGTCATTATCTGTCAACTGACGTTGACGGCTACAAATATTTTGATTTTGCATCGAAGGCATTTCAGATTTGCATGAATAAAGATCACCTACCTTATCTAAGTTTTTTTCGAAGAACTCAACTTTCGGATTTTCTGTACCTGCTTTGTCGTCATTTCTTTCCCATGGAACTTTTCCAGTCATCCATTTCTGAACATCAGGACCATGACTTACCACTGACTCATTGTATTGAACCGACCTTTCGTCGTGATCCGTGTCACTTGAACCCGAATCCATCTGTGCTAACTTCATTGCAAGTTGTAAATCCAAAATCTCCTGTTCTTTCTTCAGAACTTCTTGTTCTATCTGTCTCTTCCTTATTTCAGTTTCGATTTTCATTTCCTTTTGTCGTCGTGAAGATACAGAACTACGTCTTGTACTAGCCGATTTGCTTCCGTGGCGAGATTTGCTGCGTGCGGAGTAGTTCTTCTTGCTGTCAGCAATGGTAGATTTTTTGTCGAGATCATAATCAACCATAGATTTTTTAGAAGAACTGGTCTCTTTGAGCTCATCTGAACGTGCTGGATTCTCGGTTTTGGCTATTGTTTCTTTTTCTGCATCTTTCTTAGCTTTTTTTGCGGCAAGTCTTTCATTTTTACGTACTTCGGACATAATGAATTCCAAAGTGCGGTTCTTTATAGGCGATGAAGGACCATATGATATGACTTTACCTGTAATTATATTGGTTTTATTAGAAATATCCGGTCTCGAAGAACCATATGATATGACTTTACCTGTAATTATATTGGTTTTATTGGAAATATCCGGTCTCGAAGAACCATATGATATGACTTTACCTGTAATTATATTGGTTTTATTGGAAATATCCGGTCTCCAAGAACGAAATTGAAATTACAGTTCAACTTGTCAAAATGTCAATATATTTTTTTTTAAACAACTCAGCTAACCATTCCAAAAATACAAATGTATACAATATGTTGAAAAAACATGTAACATGGAATGAAATATATGATAAAACTCCAACAATAAGTAACTGAAGAAAGTCCAAAATATTTAATGACAGGAATTTTACCAGATAGGGAGTGGATAGATGTAGATAAAAAATTGACAGAAACCATAGAAAAAGTAAACATAAGAATAAAATGAAATGCTATGAAGTATTTAAATAAAGAATAAAATTGAAAAAAACGTACAAAATTTAAGAAAGGAGATTTAGTTATAATAAAGATTTATGGATCCGTTACTATGTGGTATGAGATCATTATGAAAAATGGGAAAAGTAAATTTCTATGTTTTTGTATATTCAAACTGATCAGTTTGAATTATAGTTTTGAAAATGTCCATATAGGACGAAACTGCAGTAACTAAAGGTTATAAATATAAAGTGGTACAAAAACATAGAAATTTAATTTTCCCATTTTTCATTATAATAAAGAATTTAAAGGTGCCTAATAGAAAACAAAACTTATGTACCAAAATAATGTTACCGTTTGAAGGACCGTATGAGATAGAAAATGAGAATCCCATAAACAGTTATAGATTGATAGAAAGTATATACCAATATAGAATTTGAAAAAGAAAAATTACATTAAAATTTTGCTAGCAAGGTACCAAAAGTTTTGATGAAAATTTTGGGGAATTGTTGTTATATGATATATTTCGTTTTTTTAATTAAAAATAGAACTCAATATTAAATACAATTTCAATTAGAACATAAAGAAATACTTTACCTGTACTGGACTATCTTATACAGTGTGGAAAATAACTGGAACAAATTCTGTAACTTGATAAATAAAGGTTTATCGCAAAATTCCTGAAACACGTCAATTTTTATTTTCAATGGGGCATATTACAAAGAGATATGTTTATCTTTTTAATTATCTGGGGGGTTGCAGCCACCTCCAACTTTTTTTTTAAATGGAAGGGTGGGTTGATTAATTCCTTATTCGAAAGTTTGTTCAAATGCAAATACAATTCCATTTTTTTTGTTATGTTCATAAGCAATGTGTCGGAAAAAAATGAAATACGGAAATAGTTACTGAAATTATACGGTCCGCGTACGCACCTGACTACGACGTGGACAGTATAAGATTTTTGCTGTGTATAGGTACATTTCTTACCTGATAAGCCCAATAAAAAGGTTTATGCCACTAAATCTAACGACATCGCCGAGCTCCAACAAAGAATCAGGGACGAAATTAGGCAAGTAACGCCGGAAGTGTTACAAAATGTTCGGAATGCTACTTATTATCGATTGGGATATTGTCAGCAACAAGGAGAGGACAGCGGATGTGCACGACAGCTCCCTGTCGTTTCCGACACGAGAACTGCGCACTTCGCCTAAGGACGAACGTAGGGTCGTCATAGGAGGGCGCTGGCTCGACACCCGCAGGTGTTGTGCACAGAACACATACATGTTTTGTGGTGTTGTGCGGGTCGTCGGCCGTACGAAATTACGAAGTTGTACTGGATTGTCCACGCCTCCTGCATTGCTCATGTGTGGTTAATGTCTCAATTCCATGTAGACACTGCGAGAGATTGATTTGATCAGTGTTACTTAGTTTGAGGGCGCTCCGGAAAAGACTATGAGCAAAAAACCGGATCTTGATACTGGTCATTTAAGTAAAACTTGGATTTCCCAAGCCGCCGGTTCTTCCTAGCGCTCGTGGAAGAGGTGTAGCGCTTGATAAAGAACCCCACCGTGTTTGCGGGGTTCATTATCATGGATCCTAAGCCTTGTAAGGTCTATGGTCAGCGGACTCCTGAAACGAACTGAAAACTGTTGACTGTTGCTTCAAAACGCTGCATGGGCTGAAATCTCGAGAATGGCTGAGACCACATCAAATGTCCTAAAATGTCATGGGAAAGGACATCAACACCAACTGATTTTCGTTTTGAGAAGCAATTTCGTACAATCCCAATGCCTTGTCTATAGAACTTAGAGTTTGATTATAATCTTCTATATTGTAGCGTTCATTTTGTCTCTACTTTGTCACCTCTATTTCAATGCAAAATATTTGCGAATATTTTTACTTCAGCTATTGCTTGGCAGATGGCGTCGTCGTGCAATTGATGGTTAACGAGTACTATTATAATAATGTATGGGAATGTTATCTGTCGGCGCTGCGTATGTGTTTCAGCGTTGTTTGATAATACAGAAGATAGTTAGGCAGTCACTGTAGAAAGAGTGTTTGATGTAGGGTCACTGGATCCAGAAGGTTTTGCTTCTACGGGTACGGCCAATGGGAGGAGTCTAATAGTTCGAATGTCAAAAATAACCCACAGAAAAAGTTAGGTTAGGTTAGAGCCAACGTTTGAACTACCGACACATGTCACTGTTAGAAATGTTAGAATGTTATGTACGAAATGTTCAGAAGTAACAATCGCACATTGTTCAAAATTAAAAAAAACACATGTTTTGATTATTTTACTTGAATAACGCATAGGTGATAGGGTGAAACTTTTAGGTATCACACTAGATGATAAACTCAACTGGTCAAAATACATCTGGGAATTTTTGTAGATCAAAAACTCACCTTTGATTATCATATTTGAGAAATTGTCTAATCAACTAAGAGGATGTTAGGACTCATAATGAGAAACTAAAGACAATATAAAAACACCGAGCCTTCTAAAGCCATTTATTCACTGGTAAGAAGAATTATTAAAAAAACATAAATGCTATCGAGCAAAGAAAAGGACTTTTGCCAAGTATCTCACATTCAAATGGAATGTGTACCCTGCTAGATCGAAAGGCTTCCTAAAAACTATTTTAAATATATGGTCTCCGCAGTCTAATCATTTGTATTTTTTAAATTTGTTTCTCACTTCACATTTTATATCGGGGACCTCGTAATAGTTTATAATGAAGTTTTACTTGAATCCAGAATGTAGAATGGCCAAAGCTTGATTTCATGTTATTTTCAATTTTTTAATATATTTATTCCACTAAGGTGTTCCATATCGTTATGTTCAAATTTTGGTAGTGCAAAGTAGACTTCATTTCAAGACGCAAAACTCGTTAATCCATTTTTATTTGTTTCAAAGTTACAGGTCCATGAATGTGATTGTCAGATCACTAAAAAAATGTACACATAAATCAATTAAATTTAATTTTATTTGAAAAAAGTTTCAATTAATAATAATTACGTAGACCTTCTTGTCATGGGTCATGTGTCTTGGTGGTACGTAGGTAGTGTGTCCGTTGCTAAGCCTAGGTACGCGGGTTTGATTAACACCGGCCTCGTGCATGGCATCACACGTTAAAAGATAAGAGCTGCATCTTCCCTAGCTGGCACAAATCTCTCGAGGACTCCTGAGGGTTGCTCGTAAGGGGGCAGCAGGTTGACGGAGAAACCAATTTTAACAATTTATTTTTTATTTTCAACAATCTTGTTGAATGCAGGGTTGTGCACGAGTAGACCGCGGGAAGACCGTTAGTTGTTCCGGACAGTGAGAAAGGTCAGGCAATTTTTACAATGATGTTTTATAATGCGACAATAATAATCACAGGTCTGTTATTGAATTGTATAACTTTTTTTGAATAAAATTAGTTTTTACACCAAAATTTGAACATACTGATACAGACACTTTGTATGTAATGCCAAATCTTTTATAAAGTGTTTGTTGGTTTATAATCAGTATATTCATGTCAGAAAATTTCCTAGGTCCATTACTATATTTTACGTATGTATACAAAACAAGAGTAGCTCTATGGATATCTTTAATCAGTCATCGGCAACTTTTAAACCTTATGTTGAAAACTCGTAAAATATTCAAAATTTCTGTTGTTCAATATATAAAATGCGTTTTGTGAAATTATAAATTGTATTATGTTTCAATGTGTAAAATGAGACTTCCCGTGAATTTCATATAAATAAAAAAAGGATTTTTTTTATAATTTCTATTGTAAACAAGATGGAAGTTTGTCCAAAATTTCTTTTATAAAATATTAATGAACAAACTACAAATTATTATCAAGACAGTCATTAACATTCTCATATTCGACAAGATCAAACCAATTTTATTTTTTATTAACTGATGTATTAAAAAAAGTTACCTATTCGGTTGTCGTATGCGGCTCAACAGATTGATGGGCTCTTCAATCTTGTGTTGTGACACTGAATGTATTTTGCGAAGTGAAGTATACAATTTTGGTTCAGAAGTAACAATCGCACATTGTTCACAATTAGAAAAACATAACACGTTTTGATTATTTTACTTAAATACCTCAGAAGTGGTGATAGGGTCAAATTTTTAGGTATCACACTAGATGATAAACTCAACAAACAAAACACCGAGCCTTCCAAAGCCATTTATTCACTGGTAAAAAGTAAATTAGAATATGCATCACTGATTTGATCACCTTATTATTATAAAAACATAAATGCCATCCAGCAAGAAAAAGACTATTGCCAAGTATCTCACATTCAAAATGGAAGGTGTACCCTGCTAGATCGAAAGGCTTTCTAAAAACTATTTTAAATGTATGGTCTCCACAGTCTAATTATTTGTATTTTTTTAAATTTGTTTCTCACTTCACATTTTATTAATCGGGGACCTCATCAGACACTCTTCCTCCATCTACTCACAGCAAAATCATGGATGCTTTCTCCTAGTCTAATCAAAATCTTGCAGGGTATTTGGCTATGATGATGATGATATCTGCACAATGTCCATCGGCCAATTTTAAAACTGCTATTCCGTTGATTGAGGTATGAGGTTGAGTTAGAACAACTTTTTGTGTTTATTGAATCTTAAAAAATCATCACATACACATAGGTACTCAAGTACCTTGTTGACGGCTCTATGTATGTTCCATGATAGCTGCTAACCGGGTCACAAGGTGGGGCAAGGCCCGGAAATCGACCAACGCTCCTTTGAAATTCGAGATTATTGTATACCTCTCAATTTCAATAATAATAATAATCATATATTTATTGCTTCAAAAACATTACGTTTCATAGCAAGGGTTCGAAAATACATAAGTAAAGCCCTGAAAAATAAAAGGAACAAAAAAAAAAAAATTAATAGATAGGTACAAATAATACTTCCAATATGAGCACAGCATTGCAGTGGAAAAGAGACAACTAGTAAAAAAAGAAAAAGAAAGAAATAAGACCAAAAAAATTTAAATATCGCATTATTGTAAGACTATTCATTAATAACAAAGGAACGAAGTCTCAAAATGTTCCAGACATAATTGGCTATGATTTGGGCAATATTCGGAGTGATATTTTCAAGAGAAGACATCATGTTATTGATACTAGATAGACACTCGGAATTAGGGGGCTTCATTGAACAGTATATTGGACACTCAAACAGAATGTGTTCTATTGTTTCCAAAGTATTCATATTGCATATTGTGCAAACTTCCCTTGGATCTATTCTATAGGTGGCACACAGAGAGAAAAGTGACAGGTACACAAGTTCACTTGGGTAAATTTTAATAACCATAAATATATTAACGAACTTTCGTACCATTACAACAAGTTAAAAAAAATGTCTGCTATCGTCGATATCGAGTTTTAGTGGCAGGTGAACCATGATTCCGCAACAGAACATCTTTTTCCTGCCTGATACATTTTCATCAATGTGTTTAGTACTCAGTATGCAACAATCCACCTACCAGTCAATGTTATTCAACACTTTAATAATAGTGAGTTGAGTGTTGATATAATCATTCATTTACGTCCAATGAACTACTCAACAGAGTTTCTGCTGCAGGTATACCAATTCAGAAAAAATATTTTATCTACAACTATCGAACAGTATATCTGTCCCATATAGTATTCAAGTTTTTAATTGCGATTATTGAATGTTTAATAACCGTTAGTCAACTTTTTTCTCTGTGCACCGTTCAACGTGAATTTCAACATATATTTGCTACTGAGTCGAATTTGTGCTATTGTTCTTTTGATTTGAATTGGAACCTTGAGGTCAAGAAAATTCTGGTTGAATCTATGGTCGGTGAAGAAACAATGGAAAGAAAGGTAAGTTGCTCTACTTGAAAGTGACACATCTTCCTGATAGAGTTTTTCTTGAAATTTAGATAACATGATATTTTTGTTTTTAGTAATAAAGCGTGCATCATACAACGACCACAACTCGGAGAGATTATTTGAATCGAAAAAGCTTTTTACTTGGTGTGCCCAGTTGAACTTTGAATTACATTGATCAAGACTGAGTTGTCTTCTAAAACAAATTTTGGGTAAGCGATTTTCATCCATTTTGAGAATTTTGATCAGCCAGTTCAAACAAGCTTTGAATACATTGTAAAGAAGCTTCACTCGTCCGGTTTCGAGTCTTACAATGTAGTCAGGTGAGGTAATAGGGAGAAGTAGTATTCTTTTCAGAAATCCCACCTGCACACGCTCCAATATTTCCGCATATCTCAGGCCCCATATTGCAACACAGTTAAACATAACACTAACCGCCAAGCTATCAAAAAGTTTCATTTTGGATTTCCATGTAACCATTTTACTTTTATCAATTACTGGAATGATTGCACCAACCGCTTGCTTTCCTTTTATGGCAGACTTTGAGGCCATTTCCCTGAATAGAGAGGAAGACACAAACGGGACGCCAAGATAAGTGTATTTTGTAAACATCTCAACCTTTTTGCTTTCAAATAAAAATGTTTCCTTTTGGTTTATGCCAAAGCCACCTCTAGAGAAAGACATAACTTTAGTTTTTTCTGTATTGACAGTCAGATTGTTCATCTGGGTATACTGCTCCAGTATTTTCAATTTTCTGCCAAGATCAACTTGGGATTCAGCCAGTATGACAAGATCATCAGCGTAAGATAGCATCAACAAATCAGTTTTGTTATCAATACTGATTCCATGTACTCCTTTTTTCAAGAAAAAATCCTCTATATCGGAAATGAATAAATTAAAAAGAAGAGGGCTCAAAGATTCACCCTGAAGAACTCCACTAGTTATATCGAATGATTTTGTCAATCCATCATTGCCTTTAACTTTCAGTGAGGCATTTGAATATAAATTTCTGATGAGCTGAATCATGTTTGAGCTAACTCCAACACTGAATAATTTTTGCCAAAGTATATGGTGAGTAATTGAGTCAAATGCCCTTTTGAAGTCTACAAATACAGCAAATATTTTCCTTTTTCTGTGCCGAATGTGGAGTTGTATGACAGACGAAAGTACATAGATGTTGTCAATACACCCGCGATTCTTACGGAATCCAGATTGTAATTCAGGAAGTGCGCTACTGTCTTCAGCCCAACACTCGAGGCGTTTGAGCAAAATTTGAGTAAATACTTTGGCAACACAGTTAACCAGAGCAATACCTCTGAAGTTGGAAGGATCATCAATTGTTCCAGATTTGTGCAACATAGTAAGTAGAACCTCAGACCAACTTTCAGGAATGGTGCAAGTATGAAATATTTTATTGTAAAGACAAGTGAGGTACAGTACCCAATTGTGCGGAATATTTATAATGAACTCATAGGGAATCCCATCGGACCCTGCTCCGATGGGATTCCTCAATTTCAATCAATAACAAAATTAGAATTAGTAGCTGGTGTATATCCATTCAAGATAAAACATGATTAACATGAAATATTATTATTAAAAACCAAGAGAAATAAAATGTCAAAATGAGTGTCAAATATTCTTTTTTATATTATAATCCAACTTTTTCCTCGCTTTCTTATTGGTGCTTTTGTGGGTTATTTTTGACATTCGAACTACTACAAGAGCTTTAAACTATTAGACTCCTCCCATTGGCCGTACCCGTAGAAGCAAAGCCTTCTGGATCCAGTGACCCTAGTTTGATGCAATCGCGCGTGACATCTAGGTTCTTTTAATAGAACCTTCCAAAAATTGCATAATTTATGGCACTGTACTAGTAGGCCACCTGGATGGAATGTGAAACTTATAAGGAATTTCTGGAATTTCTTCCAGTTTTCGTTAACCATCTCATAATTTAATAATTTGTGGAACTTTGGACGATTTGCTCGGACAGGGTCGGACTTAAGTTACAATTCGAATCCTGCAGTGTTTGGTTCAAGGATTCGAACTTGTTTTTGGTGGTTAGAACCTCTAAATGACTTGTTGAATTACCAAGTTACACTTTCAATTACACCTGATTAAAAATACTTTATTTAACTGATGGTTTTATTAAAGAGAGCTTATAGCAACAACAACATCTAAAGAATAATTCTAACAACCTTTCTTAAACATGATCAGCTATTTATAATAAATAAATACGATGATCCAGCAACCCGAACATATGTGATCGGAGAGATAAAGTTCGGTATGAGTGGAAATTTCCAGTACGAAGAAGGGCCATCGGCAAGAACAGCGTCAGCGACAATACTTCGGTATGGAATCCAGGCGCGGCTTAGCTATTTGGTCCGGTGGAACTATATGGGCCGGCGTCAGGACGATACGGTACCATATATGTAACTCCTCCCTCTTTAGATGCAAACCTAGGGTAGGCTAGGTTGGCTAAGTGCTGCAGCTTGTTGATCAACAGGACTTCGTCGTGGAGCAAGGCGGTAAGGATAGCAAAGGCGATAGTAGCATACTACGCCGGCTATTGTGATAATGCATGCCGTGATGCAAATAAGGATCCTAGCCCAAGGTGGAAAGGTATCGTCCAAAGTAGTAAAATTTTTTGGTATCTGGAAGATTTGTTGGGCTTGGAGAGTGGCAGTGAGATGAGAAAGCTTATTCAAATGTAAACTTTTCAATTGAATAGGTGAAGTATGATTGGCTATTAATGAAAGATTCAAATGAGGGAGTTGAAGTAGGGTAAAAGGTTGGAGTGCTGCATGTCCATGGTGGAAAATTTCATCTTGAATCTGAACGGAACACTGGTCCGGCAATGTGATTATGTAACTTCCAGGTTGTAGAGAGTGATGTACTTCAATGGAGCAGTGCTCGCCAACTGGTAGGGTTATCGGTGTAGTGAGCAAAACGACATTCGGTGTAACCTGATAAGTGAGTACAGCGAGGGTAACAACCGGATAGAGGGTGCAGTTTGATGCTTCGTTGGTGGAGATGATGTTCTGGATACAGTTGCTCCCTTGTTGTAGATTGTTAGGACAAAAATGGACTTCTTCTAGTATTTCACATGGTGTGTCCAAGAATTGATGTAGTTCAGTTTAATGTGTCGTGCTGTCTAGTCCAAACTCGGTTCGCTCCACCACGAACAACTATTTAACATAGTGTAGTGCGGAAAAAAGCAGAAATCCAACTTCAACGTGAGTCCTATCCATTTACTGTTCTAACTGATATAATATATTCACGAGATGGGTACTAGGAGTAAACAAGAAATTAATAACATAATAAAAGAATCGATAACCGAATTCTTCAATGACAATGATTTCATTACTCAGCTGACAAAAAAACTAATGAACAAAAAATGTGCGATCTTCAACTAGAAATAAAAAAGCAAAACGATAAAATATCCATACTCGAACAAAAAGTAGACTCTATGGAACAAAACAGCAAAAGCAATAACATTTGTATTTACGGAGTGTCCGAAATTGAAGACGAAAATGCCAAATCCAAAATCTTTGAAATTTTAAAGAATAATGCCAATCTAGCTTTGAAAAAGGAAGAGATAATCAGCTGCTATCGAGTGGGTAAACAACCCAGCTCCCAATCTAGACCAAGACCAATAATACTCAATGTCTCCAGTAAAGCTGTGAAAGTAAATATCTTCAAATCCGCCAAAAAGCTGAAGAGTTCTAAAGTTTACTTCACGGAAGATTTGACACTATACAGAAGACTTTTAATGAAAACTGCGAAATCAGCTCTCGAGGGAAAACCTGTCTGGTCTTTCAATGGCCAAATATTTACAAAAGTTAATGAAAAAAACGTCAAAATAAGTTGTGACTATGACATTGAAAAATTAAGATAATGTGGTTGTACTATAGTTGGTAAAATTGAAATTCTGAATTGTCAGTAATTCTACATTCTAATGTTACATTATTTTTTAGATACCATGTACACCATTATTTTCTACTTTTATTAATTCCTGTACTTCAAGAATTTTCACATTCTGAAGTATTTTTATGTACCCAATCATGTAATTTAACTTTTTTACACTGCACATTTGAATACATTTTTTTGTTAGTTAATTTTCTGGTGGTGGTGTGATCCATTTATTGGTGACATCTGACTGAATACTTTTTCCTTTTTTTTTTTTGTTACATATATATATATATGCATACTTGCTTGTGCTTATATCATATACTCTTAATTACATTTATATTCATATACTTAATTTCATCAAACTATAATCATGTTAGATTTTTTTGATAGCCTGGAACAATATGAGGAAAGGGATACAATAGTCTGTGACATTGGCGAGAGTAAACATGTGTTAGGCGGTGAAAATCAATTGAATATCCTTCACCTCAATATCCGAAGTCTGAGAAAGAACTATCATGAACTTCTTCTTTATATTCAGTCATTCAATAATGCTAACATCGGTGTAATAGTCCTATCTGAAACTTGGTTATTGGATGATATTCGCACTTTTTATCTTCCCAATTTTGATATTATATATAATGACTCACATTTTAACCAAAATGATGGTTTGATCCTGTTTATAAGGAAGGACATCAACTACAATGCATCCATCAATCGCCTATCTGAAACTAACCTAGTTCAATTATCCTTCAAATTAAATAACCTATCTTTCCTCCTGATAGCCTCTTACAGACCCCCCTCCACCAACGTGGATCTATATCTAACGGAACTTGAAGATTATCTCTCCTCGCTGGACTCTCATCATGATATAAATATATTTTGCGGGGATATAAATATAAATACTCTAAACCTTGCAGATAGGATTGTCATTAAGTATACCTGTATATTAGCAGAGTTGGGATTTTTCCCTTATATCAACCAACCAACAAGAGTAACAGATAGTACCTCCAGCTTGATTGACCATATCTACGTCAAGATGCAAAGTGCAAATGCTCATAATGATACAAGAATCAGATCATATATCTTTAAAACCGACATAACTGATCAGTACACACTTCTGCTGTCCGTCCACCTAGATTCTCCAATAAAGGTGACTGAACATTCTGATATAATTAAAAAAAATCTACCAATTATAATAAATTCCATAAGTTATTGAAAAGAGAAAACTGGGTGGAAATCTATCAGTCGGTTGAACCAGAAACAGCATATAATTTGTTCATTGGAAAAATATCTCATTATATCGACGTCAGTACAATAACGAAAGTAATTCACTTGAACAATGATAATACAAAGCTTAAACCTTGGATGACTACTGGTTTACTGAATTCCATACGACACAGAGATAGTCTGAAACAAAAATTTATAAAATCAAAAAGTCCCGAATCTAAATCTGAATATAAAATATATCGTAACTTCTTATCCAACCTCCTGAGGACCACAAAAAATCAGTACTTCAGGAACCAAATCGAAATGGCACAGAACAACTCAAAAAAAATATGGGAGTGTATCGGCGAAATTACGCAAAACAAAAAATCTTCAGGCTCATACACCTTCAATATCCATGATGATGAAAACAAAAAACTAAACACGGATAAAAAAACAGCGGATCACTTCAACAAGTTCTTTTCCAATATAGGTACAACAACGGCAGGAAAAATATTAAAATCCGATCAATCTGCCCCAGAAAGAAAGGTGAACATCAATGATTCGCTATTCTTACATCCTGTAACGAAAACCGAATTGGTCAACGTTATATCGTCTCTAAAAAATAATACCTCATCGGGACCCGATGGAATTTCTGTGTATCTTTTAAAAAAATTTCATATATTTTTTGTTGATCCATTGTGTTTTATTTTGAACTTGATTTTTAGCAGTGGAATAGTGCCTTCCCGATTCAAGGAGTCAACAACAACACCAATATTTAAAAGTGGCGACAAAAAAAAAGCTACCAATCACAGGCCAATAACTGTAATAAACAATTTTGCAAACATTTTTGAAAAATGTTTAAAGTCCAGACTACTCCATTATTGTACTAAAAATAATATTCTGTCGGATAACCAATTTGGATTCAGGGAAAACCTCTCTACTGAAACAGCGGTATTTCAATTAACAAACTCGGTATTTGATTGTTTTCCAAATCAACAAAAATGCTTGACAGTATTCTTAGACCTGGCTAAGGCTTTTGATACTGTCAATCATGAAATACTTTTCAATCGTCTGGAGTGCAGTGGAATTAGGGGCGTGTCATTGGATATACTGAAAGATTATCTCTCGAAAAGAATGCAGGTAGTTAAAGTGAATGCTTCTTTAAGTGATCCATTACCAGTCACCATGGGAGTTCCACAGGGGACAGTCTTGGGCCCTATCCTTTTCTTGCTTTACATAAACAGTATTTTCTCTATTGAACAACTCGATGGCAACTTAATATCTTATGCTGATGACACCGCTGTGTCCTTTGTATGTAACACCTGGGTTGAAACATATGATAAAGCTGAAAAGGGAATGGCATTAATTTCTAGCTGGCTCAGTAATAGTCTACTAAGCCTCAATATCGAAAAAACCAAATTCATGGCATTCTCTTCGACGGCCAAAGATCAACCCACTCTTCAGACCCTTCGCAACCATAATGTCTATTTTGATGCATCCGCAAATTGTCAATGCCCCTCCGTAACAAAAACTCAATCGATAAAATACCTGGGTGTTATGGTAGATCAATTTCTGCGCTGGAACGAGCATATCACATATACTACAAAAAGACTTCGTAAATTGATTTACAAGTTTTACCAACTCAGGAATATTCTGAATAAAACAACTCTCATGATGATTTATAGCGCACTATCAGAATCCATTATTCGTTACTGTATTATTGCTTGGGGGGGAACATTCAAAACTACATTGTGGAATTTGGAAACAGTCCAAAATACATTACTGAAAATCCTATGAAGAAAAATAAAAGATTCTCCACCGCGAAATTGTACGAGGAAGCAGATGTCTTCAATGTGAGGAAGCTCTATATTTATCATTGTCTCCTGTGGATTATGAACGCACCCCTGAATTTTAAAACACACCCGCATAACACCCGCCTTAACACAAACCAGAACATTGATGTTCCCTTTGTTAGACTTCGTCATAATCAAAGATTTGTAACATATATTGGACCCAAACTTTATAATCAATTACCCACTGAATTGAAGAATATTACTAGTATCAAAAAAATTAAACCGAAATTGAATTTTTTTATAAAGAATAGTTTTGATTGCTTAAATGCTATATTAGAAAACATTTAATGCCTACACATGATTGCTCTCGACGAACTAGTCTACACCAAATGTAATATGTATGTATCCATATAGTGAGAACGATGATGCCACAACACAAGCTTGCTTAGGTGGCATCTCCTTCTCCTTCTGTATATACGCGTATCCCCAGCTGCTATATTATGTTTGTAACTAATATTAGGTACGTTTAGGCTACTCGATTATATTTATGACGGATTTATTTTCTATTGTGCTCTTGTGCTCTGTCATATTAACTGAATAAAATTACTTACTTACTTACTTACTAGTTCACTTCTCTCATTCAGGATTAGATAGGGTTTATCAGGTACAATAATTTGA
Organism: Chrysolina haemoptera; assembly: GCA_958298965.1. NCBI lineage: Eukaryota > Metazoa > Arthropoda > Insecta > Coleoptera > Chrysomelidae > Chrysolina > Chrysolina haemoptera. The sequence goes on from OY282584.1 coordinate 32,501,282, forward strand.
AATAGGTATGGAAAGTTGTTGGTTTTAGAATAAGAAAATGTAGCAAAAATACAATTTTCTCATCTGAAAAAACTAACTGAATACCCAGAAATGCATAATAACTATGTTGACTTTGGAATTGAGGTAATTGATTCTTAGGGTATAAAGTATCAATGGTATCAATTAATGTGTACAAGTTATTAAGTGAGAGAAATGTGGGATGAACTTTATTCAAATGTGCGAAAGTGATAGCATTTACAATTTGATTTAAGTGGAGATGAAAAGCTGTTAGAGAATTTATTAACAAGGACATTATGTTATGCCAAGTTTGGTCTCTTAAGTTTTTTGCAAAGGCCACAAAAAGGATTTCTAAATTATCTTGGATTGAATAAAGCGTCACGTTAGTCAAAGTCATGAATTGTTGCATCATTGTAGTCTGTTCATTAATTTTGGCTTCGATCAAATGATCACTTGTCTGAATGTGAGTGAGGATCGCATTAATTTTTTCACCATCATGGCTATCTAAGGTGCCAAATAACCATTTGCTTGCAGTATCAATGAAATTGAACAATCCTCTTTTGTGAATCTTGTGTGGAATAATAATTTTCAGTAAATTATCTGATTGAGAGTGTATCATTCTTTCTTGTTGAATTTGTAGACCAACAGACCACATATCATTGATTGCCTCAATTTGGGTATGGAAGGTATTTTGAATGTGAATTAGTTTTGTTGTATTGAGAAAGCTAACGAAAGTATGTTTAGAAACGATTATTTTGGAGGGCTGTAGCTCGATAGGTATAATTGGGTTTGTTAGTTTTTGAACGGAACTGTTAGTTATACTTGTTTGATATAAAAGGATTGAGAGAAGTATGAGTCTCATTCTGAAAAGAAAAGAATAAAAATATCATTATTGTTTTACTTTTCGTTTTTTAATTCCGTGCTTGGAATATCTAGTTTGGTTGGTTTTAACTTTATTGTTAGTTTGTGCAATAGCTCGTATCTGTGTGTATTTGTTTGCTAACTTATCTCTAGGTTGTTCTTTGAGATAAAGTTGATCGTTTTCTGTGAATAAGGGAGGTATGTCTCGTTTTTGATCAGTTTTGTCCAGTTGCTTTGCTTTTTTTGTATCTAGTTTTTGTTTAACGGTTGAATATAGTTGTTTAAGCTTATGATGATGTTCGGTAACGTATTTACTTATTATATCTTTTTCTTGTAGGTCAAATGGATCTTTGGAGCCAAGATGACCGGTCACAATTCCAAAAGGGGAAAATTTAGTGGTGGAATGAATGGAGTTATTATAATGAAGCAATGCGTATTTCAACAAATTTTGCAAATATTCTTCGGGAGATTGATTCTTTTGAGTACGAATTTGTTCTAAAAGAGTGGAATGGAATCGTTCGATGTATGAATTGGAATTTGGGTTTCTTGGGGTAGTGAAGTGAGTGGTGATTTTATGAAGTTTGCAAAATTCTTGAAAAGTTTTGTTATTGAATTCAGATCCTCCATCGCAAGTGATTGTATGGGAAATACCGTAATGTGATATAAAAGAAAGTAATCCATCAAGAATATTTATCCCATTTATACCAGGAATTGGATATGCTTGTCCGAATTTGGAAAAAGTATCTATTATGGTAAGGAATTTTTCTTTCGCTATGGAAAAAGCGTCAATGTGTATTTTTTCAAAAGGTTTATTACCTATGGGTATTGCTTGAAATTGCAGAATCGGAGGTGATCTGTCATATTTGTTTTTTTGACAAATATTACAGTCATTAATAAAATTTGTGACATCTTGAGTCAAGTTGGGCCAATAATAATTTTTTCTGATTGAATCAATAGTAGTTTGGATTCCTCTATGGCCAGTTTTGTAAATATGATGATAGTGGATTTTGTCAAGTCTATCTTTTTCTTTTACATCAGTCAAAAGTTGAGAACACAATATTATTTTTGATGATTACTTGTGCTTCGGACTTCCATCGTCTTAATGGTTGAAAGATTTCTACTTCTTTCAATTTTTCACTACGTTTCAATTGCTTGAATCTGGACGACACATTCATCATATGGAGCCACGGAGATGAACACCTTGAGAATTTCTTCTCAAGAATAAATAACATCAGGAATTCAATCAAGTTCACAATGGAAAAGGAAAAACAGTACCTTGCCTTTCCTCGATGTGAAAGCTGAAAGAAAAGACACTGGTATCCTCACCTCTGTTTACAGAAAAAAGACACACACTGGACAGTACCTCAACTATGGCTCCAATCACCCGAATTCCACGAAGAAAGTTACTACATCGTCTACAACCTTCAAAACATTATTTTTCATGTTAATGTGTCAACTTTAGTCTGCATAAATGAAATGAAGATTTTTTCGTGAATTTTGTCGTGGAAATAAAGGAAGTATATCCCTGATATGGTAAGATTGAGAAGGAATTCCTCAATATCTTCTTCAAGGAATTGTTTCCGAAATGTAATATAAAGACGTTTGTTTCCAAAAATATTTTCTTGTGAGCATAGTATCGCTTTGTTTGAGTCAACAATTTTCATGATTACTTGTTTTTTATGGTAGTTAAGTGGTTTGTCAGAATATGGAAATGTCAAAAGAGGGGCCTCTTGCGCGGAGTGTATTGTGGTAGTATGGCATTCTAATTGATAGTTTTCAGGGATTTCTATAAACTCGTTTATGGTTTCGTTAATATAACCGGCTTCTCTTATGACAGAGATATTGTCACGATTAGGTGGATTTCGTGATAGGGCGTCGGCTACTATATTTTCTTTACCTTTGATATGTTCGATTTCAAAGTCGTACTCGGATAATAAAAGTTTCCACCGATGTAATTTAGAAGCAGGATCTTTCAAGCTTGCAAGCCATCTTAACGGTTTGTGATCCGATCGAATTTTGAATTTGTTTCCAAAGAGATACGGACGGAAATATTTTATTGACCATACGATTGAAAGTAGTTCTTTTTCTATTGTCGAGTAATTAGCTTCCTGAGGATTTAAAGTTCTGCTTGCATAGCAGATTGGTTTATTATTTTGACATAGAATACCTCCTATGGCATATTGTGAGGCGTCCGTGGCCAAAGTGAAAGGTTTTGTAAAGTCGGGGTATTGTAGTATAGGTTAATTACAAAGTAATTTTTTTACATAAGTTAAATGCGTTTATAAAGTCAGGTGTGTGTTCTACCCGTTTTCCTTTCCTCAGGCAGTTTGTCATTGGTTTTGTTATCTTCGCGAGATTGTCTATAAATTTTCTATAGAAGCCAATGAGCCCTAAAAAACTCTTCATTTGTTTATGAGTTTTTGGAATTGGGAAATTTTTTATTGCATGATTTTTTTTTGGGTTTGGTTTTATACCATCGGCTGTAACTATGTGTCCCAGAAATTCGACAGATTGTCTCAAAAATTCGCTTTTGTCAGGTTGAATTTTTAAATTATATTCAAGTAATTTTTGAAAGATGAGTTTTAAATTAAGTAAATGTTCATCAATAGTGGATGAAAAGATTATAACATCGTCCATATAAACAAGACAAATCTGATTGACAAATTTTTTTAAAACTTCATTTATCATCCTTTGGAATGTGCTAGGAGCATTTTTCAATCCAAATGGCATACGAAGGAATTCATAGTGCCCTTTGTCACTTGAAAATGCTGTTTTTGATATACTATCAGGATGCATGCAAATTTGGTGAAACCCGCTAGCTAAATCCAAAGTGCTGAAATATTGGGCTTTACCAAGTTTGTCAAGAAGATCATCTACGTTTGGTATAGGGAAGCGTTCTGTAATCGTTTTTTCGTTTAATATCCGGTAGTCAATAACAATTGGGCTGGACCAAGGTGAGGTGCTATTTTGAATAATGCCATCATTTAGAATTTGAGAAATTTGTTTATCTACTTCTTGTTTATGAATTTGAGGAAATCGGTATGTTTTTGCATAGACCGGTTCATCGTCGGTAGTACGAATTTTATGAGTGGTTTGCGTAGTCGAAGTCAAAGGTTGGTCTGGTTTTTGGAAAACAGTATGAAATTGTTTACATAGACGAGTGAGTCTAGTTTTCTCGTCAGAATTCGAATGATCTAGACGAAGTAAATGATCTATTTGGAGAGAGTCGGGACAGTTATTAAAATTATTTAATTCGTAATCATAGATAACTACATTTTCTAAGGAATGTACTTCGAGGGAGGCTTGAAGTGAGAAATGTACGTCAGAAAAATTGTAGTTATGAATTTCGAGCCCAGCATGACAATTTTTTATTGTAGCAATACATTCTGGAATAAAGCAATTATTAGTAATTTTTGTTTCAGGAATATAATAGGTTCCGTCTGTTGGTGCGTTTACAGGTATCTGAGTGGAATAAATTTCATGCCCTCCGATAGTAAGATTGTAACATGAATATTCGCTCGGAGAACACTGAAGAACTTTTATGAGAACATTATCTCGGTATAATATTCCTTTCTGAATACTCCAATCAAATCCCATATTTTTTAAATTCTTGAAACTTACAATGCCATCAAAAAATCTATGAAAATCAAATAATGTGAAGGAAATCTTGCTGTTTGAGTGAAATTCTGCAAATGCGGGTAAGGTGGCAACATATTTTGTATTTTTCTCTCCGCATGAGGTTTGTAAAGAGTTTGGTTTTATTAAAATATATTCCGAAAAGTATTTTTGTGCAATAGCTGGGTTCATTATTGAAATATGACTTCCTGAGTCCAATAATAGGTGTAATGGTTGTTCGTCAGGTAATGCTATGGAAATAAAGGGCAAAATTCTCTGATCCATGACATTAATTTCTAGGTTACCTTCCTTGAAGAGGCTTGTGTAAAAAAAATTCCGTTTTCTTGATAATCCGAGTTTCCGGACTCTAGAGTTATTTCCCCTGAGTCAGTGTAAACTTCGTCAAAATTTTGGGTAGTTTGGCCATAGTCATTGTCAAAATTATGTTGATATTCTGGGTTCACAATATTCTGAAAGTCATTGGTTTCATCAAAAGCAGTATTTTCGTTAAATGGTGGGTCGTTAATTTGATGTAATTCTTCAATTTGAAATGTTGGTCTAGATTGAGGAATAAAGTAATTACTGTGTTTCTGTGCAAGATGTTGTGGTAGTCTAGTTGTAGTGGACATTGGGGTTGGTTGATTCTTGGGTTGGGAATTATTTTTTGGTTTCCAAACGTTTTGATTCTGAGGTGGTTTCCCGAATACCTGTTGGTTAGTGAATACTTTTTGTTGGAGGATTCTATGTGGTTGAACGTTTATTGGTTGACTTGGAAATTTGAGAACTGAAAGTCTGTGATTGATTGAACTGTGCTAGAGTTTGTTGGTGAATTTGAAATGATCTTTGTGGCTGAAGGTGATTTTGAGATCGTGGAAAATTTTGTGGAAGAGCGGGGGCTCTAATATTTGAATTTGGGATTGTAAGTGAACCAGTATTATTTCGATTTTTATTTTCATTCATTAATGAGGAAAAATTTTCTTCTTCTATGAGATATTGTAAGGCTGTTTCTAGTGAATCAGGATTCTTCAATCGAACTCCTGTTCGGAGATGTGCAGGTAAATGTTTCAAAAAGGTTATCAATACAAGTTGATGAACATTAGAAATTTGCGCAACTTTTTGTTCCAGGGTCGTTTGTTCATTATTAATTGATGTGAATAATAAGCTTCTAGTGTACTGACAACGCATGCCAAAATTGTATGGCGATTCTTTGAAATATGGTCTCAAGCTGTGTAATTCTTGAAGCAAACAGAAAAATTATCTCTGGTCAGAAAAAGATAATTTCAAAAGCTTTTTTATATCATCCCATTCGGTTAATTCAATTCTGCTGGAAACCAAGACTAAAGCCTTATCTTTCAATTTTGTTATTGTGGCTCTGAGAATGAGTTTTTTAATTGTTTCATCAGCATTTGCGTATTTAGTGAAAATTTCGTCACAAGACGTACAAAAGTTATTCAGTTCGCATGGTTCGCCTGAAAATAGGAATTATGTCCAAAAATAATCTAAGTTCTTGATAATTGAATGCCATATTTAAAGTGTTTGATTCGTAAGAAATTTCTTTGATGAAAGATTTTCTATACTTTCGGAAAGATTTTCAAGTTCAGTATTCAATTCAGAAACAGTATTTTGTTCACCTTCGGATTCACTATCAGAATTATTCAATATTCGCCTAATTTGGTTTCTTGCAATTTTATTTTCTTTCGCAAGGTCTCTAAATTAATGAAACATAAAAATATACTACAACGAGAAAATTATATTATGCATATATGAAGGGAAACAGTGAATGGAAAATGAGAGAGTCTTACGTTCCAATGTGTTGGATGATGATGGGTTCTCAGCTACTATATGATGTGTTGAAGGTCCTTTTTTTGCTTTCACCCGTGAGAGCCTGGTTACCCTGGGCCTTCTCAACTAGGTTTTTCTTACTTGCTAAAGGTGTCTTCGGGATATTCGTTCCTTCGGGCACCTGTTCCAGCTTCCAAGACTCCGGCAGTCACTTTCCAGATTTGTTAGGCACGATGACTTCGTTTTCTTGAAAACCAGCTTGGATAATTCACAAATCCCTTTGTTGGAATGTGAAAAAAAAATCTTGCCGACTGCGCCAGTTACAATTCGAATCCTGCAGTGTTTGGTTCAAGGATTCGAACTTGTTTTTGGTGGTTAGAACCTCTAAATGACTTCTTGAATTACCAAGTCACACTTTCAATTACACCTGATTAAAAATACTTTATTTAACGAATGGTTTTATTAAAGAGAGCTTATAGCAACAACAACATATAAAGAATAATTCTAACAACCTTTCTTAAACATGATCAGCTATTTATAATAAATAAATACGATGATCCAGCAACCCGAACATATGTGATCGGAGAGATAAAGTTCGGTATGAGTGGAAATTTCCAGTACGAAGAAGGGCCATCGGCAGGAACAGCGTCAGCGACACTACTTCGGTATGGAATCCAGGCGCGGCTTAGCTATTTGGTCCGGTGGAACTATATGGGCCGGCGTCAGGAGGATACGGTACCATATATGTAACTCGGTAGGGAATCCAGGCGCGGCTTACCTATCTGGTCCGGTGGAACTATATGGGCCGGCGTCAGGATGATACGGTACCATATATGTAACTCTTATATATTTAGAACAAAATATATTTCAAAGTTATTGTAATTTATTGCAAGAAAGTTGTACTGGTGACCGATCGTTCATAACTAATAAAGACAATAAAATGTTGTGTCAAGTTTTACGAACTTTTTTTGGTAAAGATTTGTGTTACTGGAAATCCGTTTAAAAAAATAAACATCGCGATTTTGTGCCATTAGGCAATTCTTGTTTTGCGAAAACGGTCTGTTTGCCAAGTTGGTCATTTCGGATTACTGGAAATCTGATATAGAGATGAATCGAAGTGGACATTATTCAATTCAACATGGCGGTTCTTGCTGTGACACTGGGCGGACTGGGCCCATAACCTATTAGTCGATGTAGGTGACTTTGCCGAAATGCCTGTTGCCAAGTTAGGGGAGCGTTATAAAAGTTTTGATTGAAGTATATTAATATAAATCTTCAACCAATTCTAAAGGCGTTTACAATTTTTGTTTTGCGGAAATACTCTGTTGCCAAGTTGATCACTTCTGATTACTAGATATCAGATATAATGATGGATCGAAGTGGACATCAGGCGGTTCTTGCTATGACATTTTGACTTTGAAGAAATGCGATGTTGCCAAGTTAGGGGAGCAGAAAACCATTAGGAAGAGCTTTATAAAAGTTTTGGTTGGAGAATATATTAATATATATTTTCAGCCAATTCTGACGGTATCTACAGTTTTTGTTTTGCGGAAGTGCGTTGTTGCCAGTTGGTCACTTTGGATTACTCAATATATTATGTAATGAAAATGAATCGAAGGGTGCAATATCCATTTCAATCAAGTGATCTTGATTATGAAATTTTGACTTCGCGGAAATGCGCTCTTGCCAAGTTATAGGGGAGCGGCATATCATTAAGAAGAGAATTATAAAAGTTTCGATTGAAGTATATTAATATATATTTTCAATCAATTCCAATAATATTTATAATTTTTGTTTTGCGGAAATACGTTGTTGCCAAGTTGGTCACTTCGGATTACTAGAAATCTGATATGGAGATGGATATCGAAGTGGACATTATTTTATTCAATCAGGTGGTTCTTGCTATGATATTGTGACTGTACGGGAATGCGTTGTTGCCAAGTTATTGGAGCGAAGAATCATTAAGAAGAGCTTTATCACAATTTCGAAAATTCATAATCTCCGACCTCGAAAACCCCCACATACCAATTTAGAATCGAATCGGACAATAATCTCAAAACTATTCCGCCATCTTGGAGCCGCCGTATTTAATTTATGAATTTTGACAACAATATCATAATCACCGACCCCGAATATCCCCACATTGCAATTTTGAATAGAATCCGACCATAATCACAACTCGACCGCCATATTAAATGTTTGAATTTTGACAAAGAATTCATAATCTCCGACCCCGAAAACCGCCACATGCCAATTTAGGGACGGTTTTTCAATATCCTGTCAGCGTAGTTTGACTGATGGCTAAATTTGACTAGTGGTTAGAATGAACATTACATCTGTTCACATAAAGGAATAAACTCACATTCTAACCATTAGTCACGTAGCATAGACTTTGACTGCACATTGAAAAACCGGCCCTTAGAATCGAATTGAACCATAATCACAAAACTCATCCACCATCTTGGAGCCGCCATAGTTACCTCATGATTTTGACAGAAAATTCATAATCTCCGACCCCGAAAACCCTACATAACAATTTCAAATCGAATGGCACCATAATCACAAAACTAGTCCGCCATATTGGGGACGCTATTTTTTTTTCTCCATCAAAAATTTCACCTATATTCTAAACCTCGACTAAATTTTTTATATAAGAGCAAAAATTTCAAGATTTTCGTACATAAAGTCACATATCATTGTAGTCGAGCTTTTTATGAAATTTCGTACGAATAAAACATTCAAATTCGTATGCATGAAAACTAAACCCTTAATCTTTAATTGGAAAATTATCATCTCTTCTAAGGAAACCAGACACTACATTCATGTTGCGAATGAATATGTACACCACCGCTCAAAGTAATTCCTACCATGCATAACTAAAACAAAATAATTATAACTCGCCTTGGTGTAATAATCGGGATCACAGCAATGGAATAACTTTAATAATAAAATATCCACATGGTCAACAAATAGCACACTCAAAAATCAAAATACAAACTCACCTCAATACGGTACTGAACTGCTCAATGAACAAAGCGCAGACAAAGCAAACGACGTATTTGCAGATTCCTTCAAACTCGCAACTCTTAAAACTGCCATCTATATAATATTGTTAGTACTAATATTGTCACGCCATGACTTGGGCACAATCGAGCTAGTGACATCTAGTGGTGATGCCCATTTGGATCAAACCATTTTGCCTATATCATTGACTAACTATCTTCTGTATTATCAAACAACGGTTTCAGATAATCTTACTCAATAGGGACAGTTGGCAGCAATGATCTCACAAGTGTTTCATCATGTTAAGAAACCAGATTTCTTGTAATTAAATATCTCATAGGAATATGTTCTGTTTAGAAGGTTTAGAAGGACTTTTGCTGGTTTTATGGAAATTGTAATATTGGTGGAATCCACCAACTTATCTTTTTACATACTTTTGACTTACAATTGATTTGACAACCCGCTACGACAACACTTCCGATATCCGAAGAAATCAACGGGAAACTGAACAGAACTGACATTTTAGAATGGAGGAAGGAAGTACTTCATTTTTCTTCAAGGGTCAGTCTCCAACCGAGGCACTAAAAATCTATGACGCTGAAACTGAGTTGCTGAATTAGTTGGTCCGTTCAATGTGCAATGTTGATAACAAATGTGCAACTCTATGATTAATTATGTCTGCCTGGGGCAGAGTTGGGTTTCAAAACCATTATATAAATTAAACCTTCGGATCGGCTCAATGGATGAATGCGGATTTTTATACCAGGGAGTCTGCTAAAGACCATGATGGGTTTGTCTCCAAGCATTGGGAAATTTTGTTGATTATATTTTTAATAATCCTCAACAACCCTCCGATCGAGGTAAGTCTCCAAACAAGTTCCAATTTGCCAGCAAATGACACAGCACATTTTTTTACAGGGCTGTTAGCTCCATTGGTTTATGCGATGCTAACCTTTTGTTTTTTTATCTAAGTTGAATACTATGGAAATAGGAATACTATGGGAATATTCAACTTCCATTTTGGAAATTTAAATAAGAGATATTTAGTACACCCCATTTCGTGCAGAGAGCCAATTCAGTTGTTTATTTGATGCTCTTAATGGTATGATTAGCACCTAGTAGAAGTTCAGAACATTTATGGATAATTGTGAACACTATCATCCAGGAATAGGAGATAGCACTTGGGCTGTGATCGAACAAGGATTCTTCGAAAGCAGACATTGTTTTTCAATTTATTACGTGCATACGTGCAGTACTGGGCGAACGCTTTCAATAACTATTTAGATAATAGTGAACATTATTTGTTTCGGGCATTTTAAACCCACATCTCAATCACGATTTCACGATTTCATATCATTAACGTGGGGATGCTAGTTATCCGAATCAGTATTCAAACCAGTTTTCTTAACATTTATAACTAATATTAAACATTTCATTACTGTTTCGACCGACTGTCGCGTTATGTATTATTTTTGACACCGCCTCAGATAGTCTATGTGACCGCGTTGTTGAAATGTAACCATTGTATTTTTATACACTTTACAACGAAAGTTTATTCAACTTTTCATATAAGCTAGTGTTCAATTCTTCTTGTTGATATCCAAAGTGTTCAACTTTTCATACGATTTTCAGGGTTATTTGGGAAAATAAATGTATATAGTAAGGGAAACTTGTGTATCACTTTTCCACTTTTCAGGTCTTCATCAGTTATCCAATCATATAGAAATTAACATTAATTAATTGAATATACATAGAGACCTTGAGCTCTGTTTTGCATATTCTTAAAAATTGAGAAAACCACTTTAAATGTAGTTAATCTTTAAATTCGTTTGATAAAAATTCACTCTTCTTAATTTTTGGCTTAGACTGGAAATCTTCATTGGTTAGTAAGCCGAGTGGCGCCCAGTTTTGGTTTGCATTTAAAATTCAATAAACATTTGAACACCTCAAGCTAAACACATCAACTCTCCCCTACATGCTCAACTGACTAACATGCTAACGGCATTGTACATTTTTATTTCAAAGAGGGAATAAAAAAGGTTACAATATCTTCATCACTGTCAAACATAACCTCAACTTCACTAGGACTGCTGTAACCACTATTGAAAGACATTTTCGTTTGAACTGAATATTTTTGAGTTACTACGTTTTTAGATCACGTGTTTGTCGTATTTCGACAAATGGCCATCAGAATTGCATGATTTGTGTGTGTTTCTCATTAGATTCTATACAAAATCAACATTATCGATCCAACTGTTATGATTGGTATCCAAACCGAGCCATTTAACGTATACTTCCTTGTCTTTTCTTCTCAACACTTTTTCAACGAGGTACATATATCGGGATTTGCAGTTTTTTGTAATTCTTCATAAAAAGCACTCCTAATAGGCATACCCTGCATATCCTTCAACATAAAGGTAGCAGAATTTGTGATGTTGACTTTTATAATTTTGAATAATCCAATTGGGTGTGTATCCCTTTTCACATACGTGCTTGGCTCTACTGATTCGCACAATATCGCCAACCTTGAACTTTCTCGGTCCAGTTATTTTCAAATGGCTGTACGTTGATTTGAGAAATTGTTTTTCGTTGGTTCTGTTGATTTCAGACTGTTTCAAACCTGTCTTACTGTGTAGGGTATTATTGTAAGATTTTGGGATTTTAGGTAAAATATTCAACCATTTGTACGTACCATTCAAACTGAAATACTTGAAGCATTTTTCTTTCAATCTCCGTATAATACGTTCAGTCATAACTGCCTTCATGGTACTGTACATAGTACGTATTGTAGTGAATGATTTGATGTTTCTTCATCAAACTTTGAAATTTACTGTTCTATAATTCTGTACCCTGATCAGTTTGTAAATTTTTGTACAACATTTTGTATACGCCAAAATATCTGCAAATGTTTCGGTTATCTCTTCACCCGTTTTAGTTTTCAGCGCACGAGTCCACATAAATTTAGAGAAACAATCTATAACGACTAGAATGAGTTTGAAATTTTGATGGGCGTACAGCCTCATCTCGGCCAAATCCATCTGCCACAAATCATTCAATCCTCTATTAATGGTACGACGTCGAGGATAATTGGTTTGTGTAATTCGTGCATGAGTTGAATCTTCTCTTTGGAAGCCATAGTACTCAGGTGAGGAATGGAAAACAATTCAACTTATGGAGTTTTCGCTTTCGGTCTAAGCTGTTATTGTTACTGCGTCCAAACTTATCAATAACCAGTTTGATATACATCTACACATCTATACATCAAGCAGCGAAGTCATCTTATAGAAAAATTATTCGATTATATTAGCTTCTTTGAGGTCATTGACTATGGCAATAGTTTCATTATCGTGAGAGAAATTTCCAGCGTCTTTAGAAGACAACAATAATTTGAGTCGTTCTCACAATTCATTGGGATCATCCCAATAAATATTTTCCATGAGTTTGGTATTATATGTCATACATTCTGCAATATGTTTTTGATGATTATGTAAACCGGAGCCTGTTGATGATGCTTGACCACGACTTACTTTAGTAATCAAAGGTCTTATTATGTGAGTGTACTTGTATCTCCGACTGCTATTCATATGACCACGGATGTTTTTGTGAACAATCGATAATTCCAAAATCGTTTGTACGCTCGTAAATCCTTATCATTATAGTCTTCAGGTGTATCGAGGAATATCAACGCATATAGACATTGAGAACCGTCCGTTTTGATGTGACCGTTTCGATGGTCAAAATCTATTTCAATTCGGCCGAGGAACCATTTGGAAGTTTTATTTTTATATTTAGGGCCGTATACTTTCTCAATTTCTTTTTAATAAACGGTTGAGACATTGCAGGGTATTGTTCAATGTATTCATCTATAACTTGTTCGCTTATAGATGCGACTACGTCATCATCGTATATGCTGGAAGTATCATGATCAGCCTCTGTACCTGCAACATATTTGAGGGGTAGAAATGGCGTTTCTTTCTTTTCTGTTACTCAACATGCCCTTGTTTAGATTCAGTCTTCACTTAGGGTTTGATGTTGGTGGTAGTAGGAGCTTGTAGCGTCGACTTTGTCAATTTTTTCAATGGAGTAGGTAAAGGTTAGAAACATTTCTGCAATGATTTATCTTCCTCAGATTTACCTAGTTTCAAAGCCAAGTATTTTTTTTTTAATAACATTTGCAATTTCGTTGATTTTAGTCTTGCGAATAACATCAACTTCTTTGCTCAACGGTTTCATGATGACGAATGGTGTATCACACCCTATACCTGTTTATAACGACCTGCATTTAAATCAAAATCCTTCATGATCACAACAGTTCCATATCGATTTTGTTGCCAACATTCAGCACACATTTTCTTGAACCGATCGAAAGAAATGTCTAGTGAAACATGTTCACCGAATACTTGTTTTAAACTTATTTCAACTTGTTTGAATACTACAATCATATTACAATTGTCGCGTATCAGCTGTTTAGGGATTTTTGAATATGTCTGACAAAGATAGACGGCGTCAATACCCTTGTGTCTGCACATGGAGTAATATTTCCGAATTTTTTGCTGTCCATCACAAGATACATCATCAAAAATTAAAACAGAATTTGATTTGGCTTCATGTGGGCTTATAATTTCTTCATTTTCCCATTTTTGTTGAAACAATGACTTTGATTATACGTAAGTGTTTTCAAATTTGGCGCTATTTTGATGGAATAGCAGAGACAATGCTGCATTTGTTTTGTCGCAACCCTTGGACCACAAATGATTGCACGGAACGACTCGGTCAATAGTCCACACTGCGGACTTTATCCAAAAAGTCCAAATTTTTCTATGGGTAGTGACTTGTCTTGTTGAATGACTTCCATAGTGTGATTGCAAATACAACGAGGCACGTCTATAAATAATGGTTTCATTAGTATTTATCGTCATTCTCAATGTCGACGTAACGGAGCAGGTGTTGTTAATTCACCCATCAATAAGCTCCCGTTCTAATTACATTTACCTGAATACCAATACTGCGGACCTGGTACCAAATTGCAGAAGAGGTTGGCACGCGAAGACGCTGGTGTGAATCCTTGGGATGAAAGTTGTAAAGATCACGACACTGCATACTCTCAAAGCAACTCTTTAGAAGACCCTCATAAAGCCTATAAAGTTTTGGAAAATAAAGCTTGGGAACGCGTTAAATCGAAAGAGGCTAAATTTGGGGAGCGTGCCGCTGCTTGACTCTTCACGTGACAATGAAAGCCAAACGTAAGCTCGGTCGGAATGGGACTGCCTTTTCGGCGTAACATTTTACAAAAAATAATCAAAAATTAGACACCGCATCCAAATAATGTTAAAAAGTCCAGCGCTTCAGCTATGCGAGACAAGCTGGAGGGCGCAAGAAAATACAGATACCGAGAATAATCCCATCGAATCAAAGTCCGGAGGAATTTTGATGCTCATACCTATATTTGCTGCACTTTCAGCATTGTAATAGTTAGCGTGTGGAGCAAGCGCCATCGCTAAAACAGTAATCGATTCAAAAACTACTAAAAATAAATTTGAAGAGGATCAGCGTCACAATAAATCTTATGAGCATTTGGGTTCCGGTTTGTATCTGAGCAAAACACTTCGAGGATTCGGATTGTTTCTGAAGAAACAACAACAACGCGGTCTTTACTTGAAAAAACAATGCATGATAAGGAAATTGAAAAATATGCCCGTCATCATTTTCGTGGAGTCTTTATGCGCGACACGTTGCCAACTTGCGGTGCTTGGCTGCAAGAATGAGCCTCATGAACTTGGATTTTCAGTTGAATAATGGCGCTCATTGGGTAGCTTATAATAAAAATGGCAACATTGCGGAATATT
Organism: Chrysolina haemoptera; assembly: GCA_958298965.1. NCBI lineage: Eukaryota > Metazoa > Arthropoda > Insecta > Coleoptera > Chrysomelidae > Chrysolina > Chrysolina haemoptera. The sequence goes on from OY282584.1 coordinate 32,516,386, forward strand.
TCGATATTTTCGGCAATCTAAACTCCAATGGAATTAGAAAGATATATATTGGAGAGGGGGTTAAAATTACATATAATAATAATCAGTATCAAAATTACAGTCACAGTAACTGCGGACGTCTCTGCCTAAAGTTTCTACTTATTAATGTGCGCTGGAAACGATCTACTACGAACTGAATCTTTGAGGGATTTCACCGATGCTGAACTGCGAACTTTGCCAATCAAATATTTGATTAAAGATGCAGGACCTTGGGAGTTGCTGGATGTATGGCACAGATCACCAAATAATTACCAACATCGATACGCTTTGCAGATCCGCATACCGTGTTTCATTCATCTACGGCATGTTTTTCCTGCATCATCACCGCCGCTACGTGAAATGATGTATACTGAAATTATTATGTCACAATAATAATGTTATTATTGTAATAAACAATAAATGATTTTTTCATATCTAAGTGTTTTTATTTAGGGTGTGTGACTGTTTGATGTGTGTCAGTCATGATTATAATATTAACGTTAACAGGTCGTTCTTCAACGCTTTCCATTGATTTGACTCCACCTATTCAGTTGGATTCTGAATCGGAATACAGTTTAGCTTTGCTGAGTTTCCATTCGTACAACAGTATACCAAACATTGAGGGAGGTACGAAATTCTATTACTACGAAAACGCTGACAGAGTTGTAAAAAAAAGTATCGATATCCCCGTTAGGGCGTACGAAATTAACGACATTAAAGCTTTCTTAAGAAAACACATTGTACCGAAGCGTACGAAAAACCTGAAGAATTATTTTCAAACCAAATACAATACGCTAACAAGCGAAATATTTTTTCTGAAACACTTGATAGATTTTACGCCTGCCAATAGTTTGGCTCGCACAGCAATATTACGTTTGGAGCCTTCTACAACGACACAACGTCTCATACGATATATGAATTTGCTGTCGGTGTCGATCCTCGTTACGTCATTGACGAAACGCCTTATCATCTCATTTATCTGCCCATTTCTCCTAAAACCGAAATAGCAGTCACACGCTCAGTGTGCTCGACCAAAATTTCCAGATGATTGATTTTCTAAACGAAGAAATAATAATTCGACTGGAATTGAAGAAAAGGTATATGGTGTTAACTATCTATAAATAACACCCATTGACGCTCACCACCTCAGTCTTCACCAAGACCTTCAGCAATCAGCGTCAATCAGCGCGGAAAATAAATTGTTCCTCGAATATCTTGGTTATCATGTTGTCAAATCAAGTGTTCAACTTTTTCCGAAAACCGCAAAACGACGAATCCATACAAAAAGTGGAGTGGCGGACCTACTACGCCTACGTCAAGTCCTTTCGAAACAACGACGTTATTGAAATCAACATTAATCAATGCGGATGCATTGATTAATGGGTCTTTGGGGGTGTCTGCCCCCTCGAACATGTCGGAAAAACGACCATAGGAAAACTTATTAATAACCAGCTGATTTTGTCAGGATCCATTCATTGAGAGCAATAAAACCAACTTTCCATATTGTCTGACACAGATAATGGGACGTTTTTCCAGTGTGATGCGTCAAAGTTGTCGATTTCACGTCCACAAAAATTTTATACATACTCTTTCCAAACTTTCACGTATGTCTTCATTGGACCAAAAAAAATTCCGCAAGATGTGTTTCCTAACTACGGTATGAAACTGCAGAGGATGATTTGTTAGATGGTTTTAAGAAAAAAACTTCCGATGAATATATGTCCGGAGTTGCTTCGTTTCTGAGATACAGGGCGTTGAAGTTGAAAAAAAAAACGGTATTTGAACAATTCATGAATATCTTCATACCGATTTGGATGAAATTTGGTATATTTCTTTGAACTAATAAGGTGCTTATTCAACCCTAACTAGATTGAAATTATTAGGGCCAGTGGCGTCTTAGTGGGCACAACAGCCAACAATATTGTGAAAAAAGTACGCCACTGACTTTGTTTTGTGGGTTTCATATTTTTTTTAGATTAGGCCACTGAAAATAAATCTTTTTGGTCTCCTGCGTTTTCTTCGTATCCAGCTTGGTTTTAGAGGAAAAGAAATGAAAGCCATTCTATTGCATATCATGAACACCTGCTTTGGAGACTACCTCACAATCATAGTAGGGTTTTTCCTACACATTAGTTCAAATAACTGTACCAAACTTCAACCATACCGGTTCGAGGATATTACAACTTCCTGCATTACCTCGAAGTAACATTTGTTGATTTTTTTTCGTGCTATGATAATTATTTGCACATGTGACTTCAGTATCGACCTATTATATCAGCTCTCACGATATTCAATTAAATTCAAACACTTCTTAGATGGGTACGATCTTAAGGAAATTATTGATGCCCCTACTCGTAATATGCCGCGATCATCGTCACTGCTCGACGTTATCATTGTTTCCAATGACGATCTGTTTCATAGCCAAAGAGTTGTGTCACTGGAATATATCCGACCACGATCTGATTACTGCTTAATTAGATATTAAAGTCACACGCACAACACCTTTGTTTTGTTCAAGATAATCCGCGATATCAGAAAATTAGACTATAATAAATTCAATGATGATACAGAGAATCTCCCGCTTCAGATAATTTATCAAACTGAAAACGTTGACGGTAAAGTACAAGTCTTAAATGAATATTTTCTTTTTTTTAATGATCATGCCCCTCTGAGAGAAATCAGGATAACAAAAAACCACCTTACCTGGTTCACCGATTTATTCATAGCACAAGGTTCCATTCGGGAGCCTTTGTTATTCACCATTTACTCCTCAAACTTTACTGAATGTCTTCGCCATTCATCATTTAAACTCGAATAAAAATAGTGATAGTGAAAACTTCGACCGCGAAAGCCATTTTATAATTTTTCATTTTGTTTCCTAACCATCTTTTGTTTGAGTTTATTATCAAATGTATCAAGAAACTGAAAATAAAAAAGTTGAATATGGTTTCATTCTGGAGTTGTCAGATTCTGCTACCAAACAGATTCCCGTACCAATACCAAATTTTTGCAATGAAATGAAAAAAAAAACTGACTGAATGAAATTGTTGGCTTAGTATTATGTAATGTTATGTTCTTTTCATCACAAAACAATGATTCAAAAACAGAAAACTTGAATCACATAAATATTAGATAGCTTTTAATCGATTTGGTTGAAGTTTGGCAGAGTTATTGAACTAATGTGTAGGAAAAACCCTGCTATCACTGTCAGCTGGTTTCCACAGCAGGTGTTCATGATTTGCAATGGAAGAGCATTCATTTTTTTCCTCGGAAAACCAAGCTGGATATGAAGAAAACAAAAGAGACCAAAAAGATTTATTTTCAGTAGCCTAATCTAAAAAAAATGAAAACCCTCAAAAAAACGTCAGTGGCGTGCTCTTTTTCACAATATTATTGGCTGTTGTGCCCACTGGAACGCCACTGGCCACAATAATTTCAATCTAATTAGGGCTAAATAAGCGCCTCATTAGTTCCAATAACTTTACCAAATTTCAATCAAATCGGTTCGAGAATATTTATATTTTTTAAAAACTTTTTTTTTTGTAAACTTCAACGCCTTGTATCTCAGAAACGAAGCAACTCATATGTTCATAGGAACTTTTTTTCTTAAAACATCCTAATAAATCATCCTCTGCACTTTCGTAATCATTATTAATCAATACAAACTGGAACATGTATTTTACTGTGATAACTGAAAGATTGTATTTTTTCGTCAGACTCTAGTTACGTTCCAATATACGTGTCAGACACTTATGCCACATTTTAAGTACTGCCTTTCTACAAATAATATTGCCACGTCTGACGTATACTTATAAATTTTTTGTGGTCGTGAAGTCGACCCACTTTGACGCGTCAGACTGGAAAAACGCCCCATGATCTGCGTCAGACAATATGGAAAGTTGGTTTTATTGCTCTTAATTAATGGATCCTGAGAAAATCAGCTGGTTATTGATTAATTTTCCTATGGTCGTTTTTTTTTGAATATTTTCAACGATTGTCAGTGTGCTTTCTATGGTAAACATACTATCCGATTGGTACGAGCTGAAAATGACAACTGCTTCAAAATCGAAGAGAACGCAGGTGTAGTAACACCACCGACGAAAGTTACGTTGGAAATTGAAAATATTGAACTCAAAGTTAAAAGAATCTTTCCCAATGATCAAATTAAATTACAACTTTTGAAAGATATCAAAGCTGAAACTCCTATTATCATACCGTTCAGGAAATGGGAAATACATATGTTGCCGTCTCTCGCGAAAGGTGCAACAAATGAAATATGGAATGTCAAGACTTCTTCGTTTCTCGAAAGTCCCCGATATATGATTGTTTGCTTCCAAAAGAATCGTGATTACACCAAAACTAATGAAGATCCTACCGTATTCAATCATTCAAATATCACCAATATAACGCTAACTCTGAACGGTGACAACTATCCCCAAAGAGAATATGCATCTAGATTTTTTCAATGGAAATTTATCGCAAGCCTATTTCAACTACTCGCAATTAGGGCTTGGCTACAAAAATACTCACCAACACAATCCTTTTCTGACCTACACGGATTTTTTAAACAAATCTCTCTTTGTCATCGATGGTACCAGGCGGGATGAAAGTATCAAGACTTCTAGTGTGGACGTAAAGCTCGAAACGTCGACTTTTGTACAAATGACTTTATATGTTACCAAAATAACATGTATTTTCATTGAAATAACTGATTATTTAAAAGTCTTTTATTTTGATCAAATACACGTCTAACATTTCAGCGGGAGTCAGCCACCCAGACGTCTAGACCTGTATCCTATCTACCTACAATATAATGTTAACCTATATGGTATCACTATTGATTTTAGGCAATAAAACAGCTGCTACCTTCAAAACTGAGTTGACTTTATTCAGTATTTCTGGCCACTATTACACACACTCATACTGCTATGTTCATGATTCGACTATTTATATATACTTCCCGATTCCCGATTATTCTACTAACATCGAGAAACTGTCAAAAATTCAAATGTCAAAACTTTCATGGAACATAGAACTGCAGAACATTTTTGTTAGTTGCTTAAACCTAATATTAAAACATAAATACAGAATTGCCCCAGATACTACATACTTCAACACCCCCCTTCAATTCTGAAATCATATGACTACCTATTATAGCTAATATTGAAAATTTCACAATTCAGTAACATAAAGTTTTTCCTTAAAATATCTAAACTTGACAGAGCATAAGGGTTTCGTAAACATGTCAGCAATTTGTTCGGAAGTCGAAACATAGTTCAAATTTATCATGTTTTTATCCACACAGTCACGAATGATGTGATGTTTTACATTAATATGCTTTGTTCTCTTTGTTTCTAAAGTATTAGCCATTTTAATACAAGACTGATTGTCTTCGTAGATTTCAACAGGAAATGTATTCACATTTAAAATTTCACCAAGTAGACGAGCAATAAAAACACATTCTGTTGTGCAATTTGAAAGTGCTACATACTCAGCTTCAGCGCTGCTTAATGAAACATTACATTGTTTCTTGCTTTTCCAAAATACAAAATTTTTGAAAATTTTTATGCCATATCCAGTAATACTTTTCCTGTCAATAGGGTTGTTAGCAAAATCAGAATCAACATACGCTGACACAATTCGAGTTTTGTTAGAATTATCTCATTTAAAATATTTTAGTCCGACATTTTTAGTACCTTTTAGGTATCTCAAAACATTTTTGAGAAAAATCCAATGTTGATCAGTAAAACAATTTTGAAATTGACTAAAAAAAGAAATAGCATAACTTAAATCTGGTCTACTGCCTGTTTTATGTATATTTTTGGTTTTACTTCGGGAAAGGGTTGGAAATGAAGCCACCATGCAAGATTCAGTTGACATTGATTTATTCGTACTTCGTAGTCATGTTGCGTGTTCCATGGTGTCATGGATCACAGATATACATTCCTGTCAGAATGGTAACAAGACCTGTGACACTGCCCAGCATTATGTACATCAAATAGCCTATTAATTCCCTATAAGGCAAATTTTTATTTTGATCAGTTCTACGAATGTTCTTAAAATCTAAATTTGATTGAATGGGTATGATAGTAATTTTGCAATAATTCATGTTGAATTTTGTTAATACCTTATCAATAAGTTTTTGCTGATGAATGGAAAGGAACTTTTTATTTTTAACAATGGTCAATCCCAAAAATTTTATTGAAAAATTATTAGAATTAGTTGGTGAAAAATCTCTCATTTTAAAAGTTGACATTAATTTTTCCTTAAAAACATTGAGTTTAAGTTGGCATTTTGAAAAACAAATAATGTCATCAACATGAACAAGTAAATAAATGTCACTGTCATAGTAAAGACATGGATCTAATTGTGACCTTTTGAATCCTATAGTAAGTAAATGTAAATGTAGTTTCTCGTACCAACATTTTGGAGCTTCTCTCAAGCCATAAAGAGATTTTCGCAACTTGCATACCATGTTAAAGTCATTCACTTCAAGTCCATCAGGAATTTTCCTAAATACAGGCTCCTTCCAGTCGCCATTCAGGAATGCACATTTCAAATCAAGCTGGTTCACACACAAGTCCTCTTCTATGCATAACGACAAAAGTACTCTGATCGATAGCATACGTGCCACAGGTGCATATACCTCATAGCTTGAATCACTTTGTTGATATCCACGTGCTACAAGTCTTGCCTTTTTGATACTCTCACCGTTACTCGATTTTTCATATTGTTTGATTTTCGTACTAATTCCCAGGTATGGTTTTCTTCCAATGACTCATCATTTATTGCTCTTTTCCATTCTCTGTCAACAATAGCTTCTGCAAATGTTTGTGGTACATCATTAGATAAGTTTCCAACTGAAAGAGCTGCTATTAAGTTTGCTTCATCAAATGAGTCATCATTGGTTAGCTCATAGTCGTCTAAATATTGCGTTATTCTTCTTTGTCTTGTACTTCTTCTTGAGTTTTCATCATAAGTATTCCTTATTTCAGTTTCTTCTTCTCTTTAGGTATTTTCTGTCACTTGAATCGGTGTTCTTTCCTCTATTTCAATTTTCTCTTTATTTTCGTCTGTTTCAGTGTTTTCAGTCTTTTTTTCTTGAATGATCACAACATTATCCATGGTTTTCAACTCATTGAAAACTATATTTCTTCTATGAATAACTTTCCTGTCTATCGGATTCCATAATCTGTAGCCATTGTCTGTGTACCCAATAATGATATATTTCTGACTCCTCTTGTCCAATTTTGATATTCGATTTTCTTTCGGTATAAAATTGTAAGCAATACATCCAAATAGCTTAATTTTATCCATGTTTGGTTTGTATCCATACCAAATTTCAGCCGGTAATTTTTTATCTGGCAATGTTGATGTTTCAGTTCTATTTAGCAAGTAGACAGCTACTCGTATTGCATCTCCCCAAAATTCTTTGTCTAGTTTTGAATCAAGTAGAATACATCTTGCTTTGTCTAGAATAGTTCTGTTCAACCTTTCCGCTGTTCCATTTTGTTCTGGGTTGTGAGGAACTGTATACTGTATTTTTATTCCTTTGCTTCTACAGAACTCTTTAATTTCTTTTGATACGTACTCTCCTCCATTGTCACAACTTAGTCTTTCTATTTTTGTATTGAATTTTACTTCTGTGTACCTCTGATAATCTCTAAACTTTTCCACAACTTCACTCTTGTTTGTTAACAGATAGGATACTGAGAAGTGTGAAAAATGATCAATAAACGTACAAAAGTACCTTTTTCCATCATATGTTGGTAGATTTATTGGTCCACATATATCAGTGGATACCACTTTTGGCTTTTCTGTCTTCCTCAAGTTTGCTGAAGCTTGATCTTGTCTGCTTGCCTTCTATACATATTTCACACTGAGTAGGAGCTGGATATTTGCTTGAGTTTCCGATTCTGCGGTGTGAAAGCATCAGACTTTCTTGATTTGTTAGGTTTACGCCATATGGGGGTGGTTTATTAAAATATACAAAGTACAGATTTCCTACTCTTTTTCCTCTTATCAGAACAGTTTCTTCTTTCTTTATAAGTACTTCCTGATTTTTAAATAATACTTCCAGTCCTGCTTCTTCTAATTTTCTTACAGACAACAAGTTATGTGACAAATCTTGACAAACCCACAAGTTTTTAATGTTAATTTTCTTTCCTTCTTCACTGCTCAAGTTCATATCTCCTTCTTTCAATACTTTCATGTTAAGTCCTCTTTTAGCAACATTTATCTCATGGTTTACTATTCTTTCATTTATAATCTCATTTTGGTGTTCAATTTTAATCAAATGATGTGTAGCCCCTGAATCTACTACAAATTTTATCTGTTGTAAATCACTGTAGCTTGCCAAGCTCTCGTTACTTTCAGTTTTTATTTCACATGTCAAAAATGAAATGACATTTTCATTGTCTGGGTTATTTCCTTGATCTCCAGTTAGATTTGCTTGTTTACCACCTGTTTCCTTTTCTGTATGGATTTTTAGGACAAAACATAAATGGCACTTGAATGGAAATTCTTTGTCACTTCTTGGCTCATTCCTTCCACTAGTGTAGTTTCCACGTTTTACTCCACCTCTATTAAATCTTCTTTGGATCATAAAAACAGTTTCATTGTGTGATTCAGCCTCAGACTTGCTTTTAGTTTGCCTGGCATCTTTGCCTGGTAACTTTTTTCAGTTCGCATAATGTTTGGTCAAATTCTGTCAAGAAGTTGTTCAGATTACCACCTTCCAAGTGCTTCATTCCTCTTAGTTTCCTCTGTAATATTACTTGTGTTGAAATACCTTTCTTCTGATAAGTAGTCTCTAGTGAATCAAATATTTCCTTTGCTGTGGTTTTATCCTTGATAGATTCGAGAATATTGTCTGCTAAACACTGTACTATTATATTCAAATGCTTGGTATTCATTTGTCTGGCTTGCAGCAGGCGGCTCACTCGAAATGACCTCCAAGACTTGGGCTTGTTTCAGCAATAATTTTACCCTACATTGCCAATTTCCAAAGTTGTTCCCATCAAATGGTTTCACAGCAAAGAGCTGATTGTTTCCTGCCATGATTCCTCAGTTTGTTCACTGGTTTTTCCTCCCAAAATTCCAGGGCTTTTCCACTGCTTTGGTTGCCTCCACTGTTCTTGATTAGTCGGACTCTGGGCCCATAACCTATTGATTTTAGGCAATAAAACAGCTGCTACCTTCAAAAGTGAGTTGACTTTATTCAGTATTTCTGGCCACTATTACACACACTCATACTGCTATGTTCATGATTCGACTATTTATATATACTTCATCGCATTCCCGATTATTCTACCAACATCGAGAAACTGTCAAAATTCAAATGTCAAAACTTTCATTGAACATAGAACTGCAGAACATGTTTGTTAGTGGCTTAAACCTAATATTAAAACATAAATACAGAATTGCCCCAGATACTACATACTTCAACAATCACCATGTATTTTCCTTCGATGTATTTTGGCTGTCTTTCTCTATCTGTTTGTATTGAATCACCTCGTATAATATGCCGCTACGTCATTTCTGTCAGTTGACAGAGTGTATGGCGTCACACGTTAAAATATACCAATATTTCATTGTATATAACTATAAATCAGGTTGGCCGAGCGTTCTAAGGCGCTGGGGTGTTGCACACCGGTTCCCAAACGGGAGCGTGGGTTCGAATCCCACACCTGACATTTTTTTTAAACCATTGGAGATGTGAGGGCTACGTCACTTTTGATAGTTGACGTAATGCATAAAATCACACTTTACAATATAAGGGGCTACGTCACCTATTACGGTTGACAGAATACATGGCATCGCACTCTGAAATGCAAGTGCTACGTCACCTATGACAAATAACGGAATGCATAGCATCACACTTCAAAATGTGAGGGCTACGTCACCTGTGACGCTTGACGGAATGCACTTTATAGCACGTTAAAATGTGAGGGCTACTCACTTATGACGCTTGACGGATTGCATGACATCGCACTCTGAAATGCGAGGGCTACGTCACCTATGACAGTTGACGGAATGCATGGCAACGCACGTTGAAGTGCGAAGGCTACGTCTCTTCTAAAACTCTAACGCAATCTTATCTAGATTTTTTTTCTGGCACGAGACACCTTGTATACATGAATTATGACAAGCAACTACCATGTTCTTTTCTTTGAAGCTGTATTTGTGACACCCTGAATACATTGTTTCTCACAACCAACCGCCATGTTTTTTCTTTAACGCTGTATTTGAGAAACACCGTATTAGTTTTTTCTTTAATGATATATTTGGGACACCTCGTATATGTTTTTTCTTTAATATTAGATTATGAGACACCGTATGATATTGGCCATGTTTTTTCTTTACTGCTCATTGAACCACTCTGTACGAGTTTTTTTCTACCTGTTCACGTTGAAACACCCTGTATGTGTTTTTTTCTCTGCCTGTTTGCATTCAAACATCCTGTATATGTTTTTTCTTTGATGATATAGAAAAACTCCGTATATGTTTTTTACACGGCGTAAACGTCGGTTTAGGTTAGGTTAGCTGTCTTGTACCCCCATGCCCATACAGGTAACGGCGCACACTTGGCTTGCTCAGAAGGTCGCTACTGCGTATGCGGTTCCAGAAACGCCTTTGTTGCACTACTGAAATGTTCAAAAATTTGTATGTAATCGGAAAATGAAGCTATATTATTTAATATTCTATGTCCTATTCATAATACAGGTCCCAGAACTGAGCCGCGAGGCACTCCACATAACATTGTTTTTGCTGATATTATAGTGATATTCACTTTGACCTGGTTGTAGCAGTTCTTCAAATAATTTTATGTCAACTCGAATGGGTGTCCTCGGATTTCACGGTGTTTTAGTCTAAAACTCAAAATTATGCAATGTAAATAGAACAAACAAATTCTCATGTTTGTGCATTTATACCGTAGTAGGAGATTTGAGCCGGTTCTGGGCCTCCCCCACCACTATGACGTCATCAGTGACCTTGACCTATGACTTCGACCTAGGGTTTGACCTAGGACTTGGGCTTGCCCTTAGCCTTGACCATGATGTATATTGTTGGGAGGTGTTCAGGATTTGAGTTTGTCCTAGAGATTGTGATGACTTGATTTTTTTTTCATACACGGACAAATACTTTTTCCAAGTACATATATTTTTTCTTACCTCAATGTCTTTCATGTATACTTACTCTGCCATTGTGTATGATCCTAATGTGTGGAGTACGCATAAAAATCTAAACCGAATTATAGAGACGTCTGCATGCCACGGATATCCAGTCAGATATGTGAACTCTGATTCCTCTCCAGTATACCTTTCGATTGTGGTGGGGGGAGAGGTTGCGTGACGTCAACGCTATTCACAACTCTCCGTCCTCTATCGAAGTGTTGCAAACTCGCGCATCGTGGGGGTTTTGCATCGTACAATGTGCATGAGCCTCAGAGCCTGTGGTGGGGGTGGTTTAATATTCATTATAAAAGAAGTTGGTATGGTGATATGAAATCAGAAGTTGTATACCTAGCAGTCAGCAAGAGTAGTGAAATTATTCAGTGCCTACACAGAGTGTGTTTTTCTATTGAAAATTATTTATATTTACCATATATATTATCATCATGTCAGTTCCAAAAGTAGATTTACAAAAAATCAATTCTATAATTAAACAAGAGATGGAAGTGTTAGAGCAAAAAGTAATATCACCTTTGCCACTGAATTAAGACGATGTCAGTTTGTTCTGCCCGGTTTGGTAAATCCATTTTATTGATACATCTTGATGTAAGCAATGATACATTATTCAAAATATGACTGCCAAAACGCGTTTCAGAACAATTTACCGATGATGATGTAGCATGCATCAATTCATCAGGTGGTAAATATACAGTAGCATATTTAGGTCAGGGTCCACAAAGCTTTGCCGGCATGAAAACGAGATCGTTGGTCAAATTTGATCCCACCGAATAATTGTAATATATAATTTCCAATTGTCATAGGCTAATTCTGATTCTTTATATTATAGTTGATAATTGTAAGGAAAATATAAAAACTTTTCATACATTGTTAAACACACTCTTCGGTGGAGACATCATCAAAAGTCTAATGTGAGTAGTACTGATTATTTTTGTAGCATTCTTGTTTCAATAATTTCTCTTTGATCATAGCTTCATTTTTAAAAAATGTGGATTATGTATGCAAGTCAACACTGGACCGAAGCCATAGACATCTCTTCAGCTGTTGAAAGGTTAACTTCTGAGTTGCGTGCTTTGAGCGAGGATGCTCACCACGCCACCATATATGACCTGAGCGTGTGCTATGATGAAGAAAAGATCCAATACTGTATGCGTGATTATGAGAACTACAAAAAGGGTGTGGATCTCTGCGAGAAATATACAGATGGCTCTTTCGATCTACATCACTTCTGCGACGCAATAATTGAATGTGAGCTGAAAAGATTTCTCCACCGCCTCCTTCCATACCTACCTGAAGACATCATCCAAAAGTACCAACTGGATGATGATGATAGTGAAATCGAAGGAGAAAATTATGATGAAGATGAAGAAGAAGTTATATTAGATTGTTTGTACATACCTAAGACTATTTGAATTCTGAGCTAGTGATATTTGAATAAAAAAAACATAAAATTTTTTCACACGTTTTATTTACCTATTTCTCTTTTACATGAATAAAGAAAGAAAAATGAAATACATAATAATCAAAAAAATGTGTGTGTGTCTTCATCAATATCTGCAGTGAACTGAACCATCCAATGCATTGTATGTCAAAAATGTATCATGCAGAATGAGTGCATATACTTTGGTGTTGGCTGAGAAGTTGACTTTCCTAGTTTCAAACTCGAGCTTAATATCAATAGTTGATGATTTTGTGGCATTTGGCTGATGTGAACAATCGATGATGAATAGTGGATTTTGTCGAAATTGACCAATGTCCATGAGAGGTTCACTCATATCTTTATCATAATAACTTCGTTGAAAGTTCTTATAGGCATAATAAGCCAAAGTATCGAGTTTTTTTATCGAAATCCAATTCCAACGTTCATATGAGTATACTTCAGAGTTCAAGTACACATGAATGTTATTGATATCAGCAGTTGTGAATTTAGTGATGTCCTTTGTCCTGTCTTCAGAAGTGGTAGTGCTTTGGAATCCAATGATGATGTAACGAGGTGTTTCAAGGGCGTTGGTTGTCTTGATAGCACATATGTCTGAAGACGTGCCACGTAGTGATGGAAGTTCATAGAGATCCCACATGCGATAAGCCAACTTGATTTTAGCATTCAGACCGCTTTTGTTGATTCTATTTAAAAGTTTGAGCGTAAGCTTATCTTCTGGCACTATGTGTCTTATTTTCCACTCAATTTTATTGATTTCCAAATCAGCATCAACCTCATCAATATATGAGTTCTTGAAGGATCGAGCGATTATTAAAATCATTTTTTGTTTGGAATTCAAGATAGCGAAACCCATCAAATATTTCATTGGTAATTTACCAAGATATCCTGTTTAGTTTCCGAAAGTCTCCATCCAGTTGTTAATAAAGTGTTAGCATGCGATTGTCCAAATGAAATCATATTCTTCATTGTAGATGTTATCCCCGGCTTCCTGACCACAGCAACTTGTTCACCACCCATTTCGTAGCGAATTTCATCAAAAAGGAAGGCGATTGCATTATTCGAGAGATAACATAATTTTGTTTCATCTTTAGGTGTGAATTTACTCTCTATATAAATGAAACTCTCAGCAATGTCAAGTATAACGTCTTGATTATTGATTGCAATTCGAATTTCATCTGAATTCCTAAACAATCGTGATCCATATGGTTTATATGTATGCTCATGTAAACTTGTGAGGGAATGATCGAGCATCGGCTCGTCAAATATATTCAACTTTTCACTATTTGTTTCGAGCACCATTGTCCCTTACTTTCAGTCCAATTGATTTCAAGAATTTGAGATCTCCCAGCGAGAGAGCAGTGTGGTGTGCTAACTGTTTAGCGTACACTTTTGGAATGAGCCTTTTTCTATTCGAACCTTCCTTTTTAGCTGTTTGTGGAATGTTTTCAAATCCTTGTCGATTCTGTCTATTATAACAGAAACCCATGATAGTTATTAGATTTTTTTCAATTCCAGAATTATAACAATCTCTTCTGCACTTCCAAAATCAATGATGACTATGATGTTGTGAATCAACTGACGACCTTCTGGACTGATGGGCATATATATAATCTTGTGTGGTTCTTTTGTGAGATTGAATCCAGGCTCCACATCGATATCGAATTAAAAAAGAATGTGGGATTCTTCATTGTTTATGTATGAATCAGATATAATGTTGCAATCTAAGCGGATTAGTCTCACAGTTGTTATATTTATCGGATGTGAGGATTCGGTTGAAATCTATCAAAATTAAAACACATCATCTTTGCTATGGAATTCGGATGAGTTAGATCAATTTCATATTTTGATCGCATCTCACATTTGAAAGTATTATTATTGGCATGTATGTAGAATATATCATCTGCATTGGTATCTTTTGATTTTTCCCATGAAACAATCGAAACATGATATGTTTCTGAATAACTGCATATCTCATCTATTTCATAGGCACCACATGGAATTTCAATTGTGTACTTCTGAAGTATTGTTGAACTTATATCACTGATTCTAAAACTGATCACATTGTTTTTTTCAGTTATATTATTTACTGTGTTGCATCCATAGAATCCTAAAAGGCCCAATCCATAACGACTGTTTCTATCTAATTCAATGGGTGGAAAAAAGTCTGCACTCAAGACACTCGTCCCGACAGCTTGTAGTTCGAACTTCCGTGACATGACTGATACATTTTATGGATTTCACTTCAATTTATTGTTGTCTACAACACACTCGGGACAACCTACGCTTTTTCGGAAATGGTTCATCAATATCCATTTCATTTTTATTAGCACCAATATTCATATCCTTTATATTGCAATAACAGCAGAATATTTTTCGAGGTATAGGACCATCATTCACATCAAAATCTGAAATTCTTTCGCCGTCAAGATTGTGGTGGTCATTGCAATATCTATATTTCATTATGTCGATATCATCTTTTAGGTAACTTTTCCCAAACAGAAGCAATCTCATGTGCAGCGCATGCGAGTATCACTTCCTTCGGCATATTTGCAAGCATCACTCGATCCATTCTTGTCAAGGTCCGATATTTTGAATACATTTTGAGTGAAAATCCCATCGTCTCGAGTCATTGCTGGAGTTGTATCCATTCTATAATAATTCAGAGAGAAACTTCAGACACAAGTGACCGCAGAAAACTGTGTTGAACTTCTGCTGGCGATCATAGTTATATAGAATTTTCACTTTCGAACATTTCTGGAAGTATTGAATCAACTCTATTGGTGGGGGTAGATTTCCAAAACTATCAAAGTATGTAATGTCTTTTCCACATTTGCTGTATGCCACCCAATGTGTTCCCGATCCTCTTATTCCATCTTAATTGACAATGGCGGTCTCGCGGTGTCGTGGACCTGTAGTGGGTAATGTATCACGCATGAAAATACCGCGATAGTATGGAATTTTCATTTTATTGGCATAATAAGTGAGATAGATGTCGGTGAGAGATTTTCGAAGTAGGGAATCAACTAGTTTTTTGGATTGTATGGTTTCAAATAGAGTCCGAGTCCTTTACGGTAAGGTTTAAGGTATATACCACTACCACTTTTACCCAATGCCACACTTTCCATTTTCCTATTATGACGATTCGCTTCGATCAGAGCGGTTCTGCTTGCTTTTGCTGAATTCACAGCTCTGGTGATGCCTGCAACAGCACCAGCTAAACTTCCGAGCGCGGACAATCCAGCAAAAATTGGTATCAATGGTAGAATCCCTCCGACTTTAGGAATTGGAATTATGCGAGGCGTGAGGATTGTTTTCTTTCCACCGGCAGCTTTGAGGTATTTACGTGCTGCATGCAGTGCCACTACGGTGGCTTTTTTCAATTCAAATTATTCGTCATAAATTGCTCACCCCCAGCTTTTTTCAGTTCCGCACTTCATGAACCACCCCAGAACCAAAGGCGATTTTTATAAGATTTTTATTCTTCTTCTTCGGTTGATTTCTCTTCTTTTTCTTCGGTTGGTTCCTCTTCTCTGTCTTCACAGTAGTACTGCTACAACCCATACCGAAACGTCTCTTTGATTTCATAATTTTGGTAACGAGTAGGGCAGCTATTCTTTCCTCAATACCAGCGTCCTTCGATTTAACCCTGTTCCAAGCTGCGTATTCGAGTTCTTTGTCTGCTATATGTCTCGCTGTGATTAGATGATTCAAATATTGAATATCGTGTTGCATGCAATGTCCAATTTATTTATTCCAGGATCTTTGCGGGCTAAACGTTTTTCCAATTTTGTACCGGGTCCACAGTACTGATATCCTCCGGGTGAATGTAATTCAAACGGAAGTTTGTTTATCAAATTATTAACGAATCCACGACCGCTTTTTCTGCATCCACAATTATGTTGCTGAAGCCGATCCTGCCCACGGAGACAATGCTTAGACAGATAGACTGAAGAATCAGCATTCCTACCGACGGTTATCTTTGCTGAATATTTTTCTACCGAAAATTATCTAAACCGATGTAATTCTTTGTCTTAAATTGATATATAATGAATTGTATGATTTTTATGAACATTCTGATTTTGTCACTTGTAGCCAGAATTTGCATTTTTCATTAAATAACATCGAGAAAAGTAAAATCTTTTATTGTGTGAAAGTTGGAAATTGTAAAAGAGCTATTCAAAACAAAATTAGTTTCACAAGCTACGGAAGGTGCTTCTACGAACCACCACACTGCTAGAGGCACAAACGTAACTGGCGCAGTCGGAGACGGATTTTGGCAACCCAAGATTCAAATCCACCACCAGAGAAAATTTCGGAAGACAAGTTAGCATAGTGTGAAAAACAGCAAGAAGATCCAATAGTGCTTCAACGAATCTGCCGTGATTTTCAAAAAAGACTTTAGTACCTGCCAGTGAGGACAGCATCCAACAACTTGGAGATACGGGGTGCAATTCTGCATATCCCAGCAGAGGAACGAGCAGAAGACCACTGACAACCATTCGAAGGACAGCATTCCCAAGATTGGTTTAGGATTAGAAAAAGAAGAAAAAAGAGAGCAGAGCAACGTAGATTTAAGGACCAAGAAAGCCTAGATGTAAGTCACTCTCAATATTCCCCAAACCATTCATTCCTCTCCTTATTGTGTGAAAAAGAAATTCTCTCTCAAGTTTTTTTTCATTTATACATGTTCTTTCTATTTTATGTTTAATACACTTCAGAATATTTCTCAACGAAATCGCGAAATACGTGAACAACGAGCAATTTTAGGCCAACAAAATTATAATTGAGTTTCTGGAAGTAACGAAAATTTAAATATTGACTATCTCTTTCAACGTTTTTCAAATTTAAGTTTGAATAGTAACGATACCAACTCTACAATGACCGCCAATATGAATTATAATCAGTTAAAATTGTTTTTGGATACCATACCGTATTTTTCTGGTGACCCTTGTGAGTTGAATAATTTCTGTGCAGCCTGTGATGAAACACTTTCTCAGTATAATGCAGAACCTGAATTTATAAAAAAACTAATTTTGAGAGGTATAATCAGTAAACTGAAGGGAAAAGCTTTGACTTTAATTTCAAGTAGAAATGAATTAACGGAATGGAATCAAATTAAGGAACTACTAAAAGTTTCATTCTCTGATCAACGATCTTTTGCATGTCTCTTACAAGAACTCCATAGTTTGAAACCAAATCCTAAAAAACTTCATATAACTTTGGCATTAGATGTCAACATTTCAGAAGTCTTATATTTTCGTCAATCAATAATGATAATACCCTTTTAGTGGCTGAAAAAAGTGCACAAATTAAAAATATTGAAAAATTGATTCTTATATCATTTTTGAAATATTTACCATTCACAATTCAGACAGCAGTCAGAATGAAAAACCCTAGTAGTTTGGAAGAAGCGCTTAATCATTTACTGGAGGAAGAAAATTTTTTGTCGTTAGTTAATGATGGAAAAAGAAATCAATTTCAACCGATTCCTCAACCAAGTTATAAAGTACCTGTGATTACTCATGTCGTATCACAAAATAAATTTCCAAATTATCAAATGAAAAACCCAAATTTCTCTCAACAAAATTTCAACCCAAATAGAAATTTTTCTCACCAAAATTTCCCAAATCAAAATTTTAAATTTCCCAGTCAACCAATAAATGTTCAACAAAGACAAATACCCCAAAGATATTTTACTAATCAACAGGTTTTTGGAAAATCAAATAATACAAATGTTTGGAAACCAAAAAATCAAGAGCCTCAAAATAAACCAACACCAATGTCAACCATTACAAGAAATGTAAATATTCCTCAAAATTCACAAAGAAATTTCTTCCAATCTCAATCAAGACCAACTTTCAGTTCTGAAGAAATGAATCAAATAAATGAACCTCAAAACGAAATTGAAAACAATTTAGAATTTTCTTATGAACAACCAAATTCTATGAGTTTAATTGCTGAAGATTATCAGTATTTATTTGAAGACTCACCCAACAATATACAACAATACGATTTCAATGAACAGAATATTGATGTAAATAATGATCAAGCTTTTGAAGAACCAACTCAAAATTTTTTTGTACCAGCCTCTGGAACGGAGACAACCTAGAAATTCATAATGTAGAAGATCAAAGAAAACTTCCATTCATTATAATCTCTATTCCCAATTGTAGATCATTGAAATTACTCATAGACTCGGGAAACCATATTTCACTTTTGAATCCGGCACTGGCAAAGAAATATTTTCCAGAATATATTTTTAATAAGCCAAATATAATAAAGACATCTTGTGGACAACAATATTCCAAATTTGAAGCACATATACCAGCCTTTTCTGAATTTCAAACTGAAACAAAAATAATTTTCACTCTGTTTGACTTTCATCCATTTTTTGATGGATTATTGAGTTTTAAAGATTTTAGAAATATGGGTTTCAATTGGAATATTCAAGAAGGATACTTATATAAGAATGATGTCGCAATCCAAGTTTTCCAATGTTTCCGCTCTGAGTATCATTGTTATAATATAACTCTAAGTGAAAGTGAAATTTTTAGAACCAAACTTCCCGTGAATACGTTTGTCGATGGAACATATTATCTTCCTCAAATAAATTTGAATCAAAATTGTTTTATACCCGAAAGTATAACTACAGTAGAAAATGGGCAAGCCATAGTCGAAATTCATAATCTAGATTCTCAAGATCTTTATATTGACTTGACAAGACCACTTCAAGTATACCCAACAGACGAAATTGAAATTTATCAATCAGAATTCAATAAAATTAATCTATACCCAAATGAAAATGAAACATTTATTACGTTTAGATCATTTGAATTTTGAAGAAAAATCAAAAATCCTCAAACTTTGTAAAACTTACCATACTATTTTTCACTACCCGGATCAACCACTTTCTTCTACCACTCAAACTACTCACAAAATAAAAACAATAGACGAAGAACCAATTTACACAAAGTCGTATAGATTTCCTGAAATTCATAAAAAGGAAGTTAAGAAACAAATAACACAAATGTTGAACGATGGTATTATAAGAAACAGGTCAAGCCCTTGGTCAAGTCCCATTTGGATAGTTTCAAAAAAACCAGATGCAAGTGGACAACAAAAATGGCGAATTGTCATTGATTATAGGAAATTAAACAACAAAACAATACAAGATAGATTCCCTATTCCCAATATTGATGACCTTTTGGAGAAATTAGGAAAAACTCAGTATTTTACTACTCTTGACTTAGCCAGCGGGTTTCATCAAATTAAAATGCATAAAGATTCCATAGAAAAAACTGTCTTTTCTACAGACATGGGACATTTTGAATTTTTGCGTATGCCTTTTGGATTAAAAAATTCTCCCTCCACTTTTTCTCGAATGATGATGGAAGTCCTTAAAGATTCTGTAAACAAAATTTGTCTAATATACATGGACGATGTCATTATTTTTTCTTCAACACTTGATGAACATATTTCAAATATAAAAGAAATATTTAAAAAATTTCAACAGTATAACCTCAAAATACAACCTGGTAAAAGTGAATTCCTACATAAGGAAGTTGAATTTTTGGGACATATCATAACCACACAAGGAATAAAACCCAATCCAAGGAAATTAAGAGCTATAGAAAATTTTCCAATCCCAAAAACACATAAAGAAATCAAAAGCTTTTTAGGTATGATAGGATTTTATAGGAAGTTTATTAACAACCTTGCAAAAATTACAAAACCATTAACGTCTTGTTTGAAAAAAGGGAAAAAAATTGAACATACCCAAGAATTTATACAAGCATTCGAAACTTGCAAAAAACTTCTATGTAATGAACCAATTTTAGTACATCCAGATTTTTCTAAAATGTTCACTTTGACTACAGATGCTAGTAAATACGCTATAGGATCAGTTCTATGCCAGGAAGGTAAACCAGTTTGTTTTGCAAGCAGAACATTAAACCCGAATGAAATTAACTATTCAACTATTGAAAAAGAATTGTTGTCGATAATTTGGTCGACCAGATACTTTAGACCTTATTTATTTGGAAGACACTTTAAAATCAAATCTGACCATAAACCATTAAAATGGCTAGACAATTTGAAAGAACCAAGTTCAAAATTAATTAGATGGAAACTCTTGTTATCAGAGTATGATTATGAAATCGATTACATAAAAGGTAAAGAAAATATAGTCGCTGATGCACTTTCTAGAAATCCACCAGAAAATATGTCAATGATAAATGAAACCGGAGACTCCGATGAAATTATTCAAGATTTTATCAGAGACTGCGAAAATTATGCATCCACAGCCCATACAGCTGATGAAATGCCTATATTAACTTTTCCTTATTCAGAAAAGCCTCTAAACCATCATAAATATCAGATGATTATAAAAATAGTGGATACTATACCAGCAATTCTTTGTCGACAGGAAAAAATATTTGAAAATCATAGATTTTTTATTAGCCTTAGGAAACGACATCTCGAAGAAGATTTAGAAGAATTCATTGCAAATTTAATAAATGATCGAACATATCACTTACATTTTCCAAATAAAGAACACGAAAGAATTTTCATCGTTGCAATACAGGAAAAACTAATACGAATTAATTCAAAAATAATTATATGTACAAGTATGATGAATGATATTGAAAAAGAAAATGAGCAGTTAGATAAAATGAGATATCACCATGTCTATAAGACTGGACATCGTGGAATAACTACAACATTAGAATCTTTGAAGAGAAATTATTATTGGCCAAATATGGATAACAATGTAAAAAATTATGTTAATAACTGCAATATTTGCCAGAAATCCAAATATGAACGTAAACCAAATAAGTTCGAATTCCAACCAATTCCAGTAGGAACCAAACCATTTGAAAGAATTCATATAGATGCACTTTCAGTTTCAAAAGAAAAATTTCTAACAGTTATTGATACTTTTTCAAAATTTGCTCAGGCATACTCTATACCCGGAGTAAATGGAATTAATGTACTTGACGGACTTTTGTCTTTCATATCTCATTATGGAATACCATACACAATAGTTTGTGACGGAGGTTCAGAATTTAATAATAATAATTTTCAAGATTTTTGTAAATTACATAAGATCAATATCCATTTCACTACTCCCAAAAATCCCAATTCAAATAGTTATGTCGAGAGGTTTCATTCAACAATAATTGAACAAATAAGAACTCAGACAAAACAAAATCCAGCTCAGTCTTTACAAAATTTAATGAAATACTCAATTTTACATTATAATAATTCAATTCACTCTTCCACTGGATATACTCCATTTGAAGTTGTTTCAGGACATCTTGCTTCAAAGGATCCATTCGATATTACTGAAAAAGATATCATATCAAAATACGTTCAAGATCATAAAAACAAAATGAATGACACATTCAAACAAATTAATGAAAAAATCAATCAAGGAAAAACAAAGAAACTTAAAAAAATAAATGAAAATCGACAAGAACCTCCAATTTTGACAAAAGAAGATAGAGTTTATCAAAAAGAACAAACTCGTGATAAGTTAGCTCCACGCTTTAAGGAAGTTCAGCCAATAGCCCAAACCAGAAATAAAATTAGAACAGAATGTTCCAAATATTCAAAGCATAATTTGAAAAAACGCAAAAAATATTAATAATAATTTTTTTTTTCAGATGAGATCCCTATTTTTGCTCTCATCCTTTCTATCATTATTCATCATAATAAGTGGATCCATCCTTAAACTTACAAACCCTATAGTGCCTATACAAATGAAAGTTACTAAAATAATCTCTAGCAAACATACTTTCATTAGTTATATGAACATTACGGAATTGTTCGATATTAAGAACAAATTAGATTTCCAAAAAAATTTTCTCGCTAATAAAAAGGCGTTAAGCAGTCAGGCAACTCTTCTTTTGCAGCAAGCACAGACATTACTTCTACAAGTTGACCATTTATTACAAATTATACAACCTCATGTTATCCAAAAAAGAGGACTGATAAATCTAGGAGGAAAAATTAATAAATGGCTTTTTGGTACTTTAGATAACGAAGATGTTGAACGAATAAATTCAATGCTTCAATACTTAAATAAAAATGATCATCTTATTCGAGACGAATTGAATAAACAAACCACATTAGCCAAAGATATAATGGCTAAAACAAATGAAACATTTCACCAAATTAAATCCAATATTTTGAAAGGCTTCCAATTAATTGAAGATTTTCATAATCAGGTTAACGAAATAAATGCTTTACATTTAGTGATAGATTCTCTTATAACTTTTCAAATTCAACTTGATCAAATCATTAATGCTATTACCTTTGCAAATATTAATAGAGTACATCCTACTTTTCTCTCTTTATAAAATTTATATTCTATTATTAATAAAATGAATGCTCTCTATTCTACAAATCAATTATTGAAATTCAAAAATCAACATAGTTATTATAATTTTTTAGGGATACAAATATTATTTACTTCTGAGAGAATAATTTTTCTAATTCACTTCCCAATCTTGCAACAAGTATCTTTCAAAACTTATTTCATTTATCCAATCCCTATTCAAAATAAACTCCTCTTACCTTTGAAACCCTACCTAATACTTAATGAGAGTGAAGGACTGTACCAATATCAAGTGGAACCCTGCGAAGAAATCGAAAATATCTTCTACTGCAAGAACAACCTACAAAGAAATGAAAATTGTATCACAAGTATCATACTCAAGAATGATCCAGTCAACTGTTCCATGTATGATGTACATTTTGACAAGCAACTAGTCAATCAACTGACACCAGAAACAATTGTCTTTTCCACTTCTACAAGCACCGTTATCACAGAGAGCTGTACTACAGAGAATCATCATGAGATCCAGCCTGGAAGCTACCTCATATCTATTCCTGAAAAATGTTATTTCCTTATTAACCATGAAAAATTTTATCATGGACCAGATGAACTTTCACCAGCGAAAATTATCCAATTACCTTTCCTAAATATTTCTCAATTATTTTTGAGATCGAACCCACTTACAATTTTTAAAATGGATCTGGAGGAAATCAAACACCTAACTTCAACCATCAATTCCCACCATCAGTTCCAGCTTTCTCAGGAACCACAAATAAATTTCAACTCTTTACCTGTATGGATAATCATCCTTTTTTGCATTTTTGTATGCATCATATTCTCTTATGGAGTTATGCTTTACTATAAACATTGCTATCCATACAACCTGTGTCACTATTATCATTCACCACGAAATCAACCACCCATTCAAATGGAGGAACTGCAGATGAATCCTGACCAACCAAACCACCCCCAGTTTTCATCTTATGACGGGAGGAATTATGTTGCTGAAGCCAATCCTGCCCACGGAGACAATGCTTAGACAGATAGACTGAAGAATCAGCATTCCTACCGACGTTTATCTTTGCTGAATATTTTTCTACCGAAAATTATCTAAACCGATGTAATTCTTTGTCTTAAATTGATATATAATGAATTGTATGATTTTTATGAACATTCTGATTTTGTCACTTGTAGCCAGCATTTGCATTTTTCATTAAATAACATCGAGAAAAGTAAAATCTTTTATTGTGTGAAAGTTGGAAATTGTAAAAGAGCTATTCAAAACAAAATTAGTTTCACAAGCTACGGAAGGTGCTTCTACGAACCACCACACTGCTAGAAGCACAAACGTAACTCCACTACGAACACACCCGTATCGTTTGATGGTACTCATTTAAATGAAATGTTCACAACATATTATCGCTTACATAGTCTCCAACCACGGTACGATACGCATTGTGAAGCAGAAAGAAAAGTTTGCTGTAGATAATCTAGATGAAAAATTCGGTTGTGGATTGAATGGACAGAAAGTGTTGCGGCATGGTCCGCTACTTCAATCATCTGTTCGAGGACTCATTATCGGACCATCGAATTGTAGAAAAACGAATGCCATGATCTCTCTTTTAACACATCCACAAGGACTGCGATTCACAAATGTTTATCTCTATTCGAAATCACTCAATCAACCCAAATATCAATTCCTACGAAATGTATTGGAACACATAGAAGGGTTGGGATTTTATACGTTCGGTAATAATGCAGAAATAGTGGAACCGTCCGATGCCAAACCAAATTCTGTTTTCATTTTCGATGATGTAATATGTGAAAAACAGGATATTATGAGATCATATTTCTGTATGGGACGTCATAAAGATGTTGACTGTTTTTATCTTGTTCAAACATATTCACGAGTGCCCAAACAGTTAGTGCGAAATAATACCAACTTTATCGTAATATTCAAGCAAGATGAAACGAATCTACACCATATTTATTCCGATCACGTGTCACCCGATGTAACATTCAAGCAATTCCAATTGATGTGTGTTAAATGTTGGGAGGATCAATATGGATTTCTGGTCATTGATAAGAATAGAAAAATGCATGAAGGTAGATATCGCATAGGGTTCGATAGTTTTTATATATCCATGACGATACAATACGCATTCAATCGATCGCTGAATTGCATAGAGGTTACTTAAGTGTATTCTCTCTTGTGAAGCAAAATGAAGACAAAAAATGATAAAGTAGTTGAAGATAAAAACAATGAATTGAATTTGAAACGCCAACTTGTTGAGACAACAGAAGCTGTACGGCAGAAATATAACTCTATCAAGAGTGGACTTATTGAAAATCGAATCTCGCTTGAAAAACTCTATGATCCCATAATGAAGCCATTAAATGTTCTTTCTTCAGCTGCTGCTACCATGAAACCACAACCACCACAGCCGACGTTTTCGATGAAGCAAGTGAATTCTCAGTCTACTCCAATAAAAGTTAGGAGTACTTCAGTGGGAAATAATTCATCATATGGTAGTGAATTATCATCTGTTGACAATGAGACAGATACCATCAAAGAATTCGGAAAAGATAAAAGGTCCGTATTTGATAATTTTGAAGACAATACTGGAGATGTTTTGAAAAGACATTTGGAAAATGTCAAAACTAAGAATGCAGCTTATGATAGAATTTGGCATACGGTTAGATCCTACTACACAAAAACTGAAAATGGGGAGTCATAATGTACGTTTCAGTGATGGAAATATATTATTTTGGAACAAAAATAAAACACGAACACATGCATTCCCAAGTAGTCTGGAGTTACACAACATGATTTTTTTAAAAACCCACCTGAAGTTGATGATGATGATGAAGTTCGTCATACATATGCTAAAATATTGAGGCTAACAAATGCACCATACAAACAACATCTCCTGCGAAATGGTTTCAAAAACCCGAAATCTAAAAAATACCGTGAAGTTATCAAACCTGTACTAAACTTATCACATTATCAGGCGACCAGAAGTAGGACAAAAAAAGGTGAAGGGTTCCATCGAATGAAAATGCAGAAAATGTATTATACCAAACCTGCGAATTATGTCTATTGGAATTCACCCAAGGAGCTAGTCGCTCGTTTACGGCTATTGATATCTTCAAAGTCAGCTGGACATGATAATGAAATAATTTCCATAATTGAAGAATTACGTGAGGAAGATATAATAATCTAATACATCAACAAAAATGATCAGTTTGTTCTCATTATATGATGCCGTAACATTGTCAAATTGTTTGTCTGGATGAAAACAAATTAAAACACTACAAAGTGATTGCGAGGAGATGGATAATGAAATAAGTGATGTCAAACGACAAGTTTTCAATGAGTTACATAAGCCGGCAAGACGTAATTTCACCAGAAGAACCACCACCGTCAAAGGTTTTGCAGGTCTGTGGCAAATAGATCTTGCCGAATTACAACCTTATGCTAAACATAACAAAGGATATCGATATGTTCTTGTGGTCATTGATTGCTACTAGAAATTTCTATGGACGAAGCCGATTAAAAATAAAACAGGTAGTGTTGTAACCAATGCAATGGAAGATGTGCTGAAAGAAGCCAACTATTCCCCGAAACATCTAGAAAGCGATCAAGGATCAGAATTTTTCAATAGTTCTTTTTCATTTTTAATGCGAAAATATAAGATCAACCATTATTCAACATTCAGCACCGTGAAGGCGGCCATAGCTGAAGAGTAATTCGAACAATAAAGACGTGGCTTTATAGAGAATTTTCAGCGATGGTACACAACAAATGGTTGAATATTCTTCCAATCATAACAAGCAAATATTACAATAAGGTGCATCGTACAATTGGTATGAAACCAATCGATGTTATGCCAGCAACAAAACTAAAATTCAAAAGTTCCAAAGTAATCCTCCGAAGAAAACAAAGTATTCCCAAATTTCGAATGAATGATATTGTACGTATAAGCAAGTACAAGAATATTTTCGAAAAGAGTTACACTGCCAATTACACAACAGAACTATTCAAAATTGTTAAAATTAACCAAACATACCCCATAAGTTATATTCTTGAAGACATGGATGGGAACATACCCCATAACTTATATTATTGAAGACATGGATGGGAGCCCGATTAGAGGATGATTTTATGGAGAAGAATGATTGAAAACGCAAAATCCTGACGTATACCTAGTTAAAAAAGTGTTGAGGAGGAAAGGAAATAAACTATACATTAAGTGGTTAGGTCTTCCAAGCGAACAGAATTCATGGTTACACAAAAGTGCTATGGTTCAGTGTTTGAATGAAATTGTATTACTTATTATTCTCACTAAGCTGTAAGATTATTAATGAACTATAGAAAACATAAAACCATTTTTGAGTTTTTTTTCAAAATGAATAAATCATGAAGTGGTAAACGTTGCCCCAACCATACGCAACGTTCAGTGTAGGCCAAAACCAAAATAATCTGCTTACTCCTCCCCACTTCATAGATTTTTGAAAAAGTTCTTCATTTCAACTCACAATATTGATAACATTTCATAATCCTCAGCTAATCACTATCAGATTGAAATGCGTGATCAAACTCTTTTCGCCACTTATCACGTACAGATGCTACCATATCAAAAAGTTTAGTGGACTCCTGAAGCTCAATCTCAGCTTGCATTTTCAAACAAAGGGCGGACTGATTTTTTGTGTGATGCTGAAACGGAGTTTATCTGCATCTTCGCACATTTTGATAAGTTCAGCCTTCGATGATACAATCTTTGCATCGAGCTTCTGAAGAACCACCTCGTCGTCCATGCTACCTCTTCGAACATCGTCATCGCATTTGACGATGATAGCTTTCAATTTTACGATGCTACATTTCGCTTTCTTAAGCATGTCTCCACAACGCTGCAGTGTAGAAGTAGATATACCCTTCCTCCTAGATGGTGTGCTTTCGTATCGACACTAAGAGGGGAGAGAAGTGACGGGCATTTTGGTAGTGACAATTGTGAAAGTGTTGGAGCAACTCTTTCTGAAGGTTCCGGTATACCTCCCATCTGCAGATAATCATCAATGTTATATTCATCGATGAAACCTTTTTGGGATGACAAGTGATATACCGGAATATCTTCAAAACCAAAGTCATCATTTATTGCAATACATGGCATTGCTGCATCTTCAGCAGACAAATTTGGTGATGAGTTCATATTTAGCTCGAAGGAATGTGTGATATCAATGGGATGTGGACAGAAATGGTGCTGAAGTTAATGCGACTCCAAGTTTTATTAAAACAAGTCGACTGGTACATGCGCACAATGAACATGATAACAAATCACCATAGAAGGAGAGGGGGTAGATATCCCTCCCAGAAGTTACCTTTACAAGTTTCATAGGAAAAAGAAGTGTTAAGTGGAAAATTTAAAATTTCGCGACCGCGAATCAAATCGCGAAATAATTCGCGATCGCAAATCAAACCGCGAAGTAATTCGCTGGTCGAAAGTTATAATGGTGGGGGTAGGTCCAGAACAGGCTCAAATCCCCTACTCTCGCTTATTTTTGAAAAATTATATCTCACTCATGGATGATAATAAAGAAAAAGTTTGTTGGTCAAAAACATTAAAAATGATCATATCTTCCAAGAAAAAATATAAAATTGTAGGTTATAACATAAAAATGTTTACAGCAAAATCTCGATTCAAAAAATCATATCTCTCTCAAAAGTGGAAATTTCGAAAAAGTTAATTGGTAAAAAACTCTCGTAATGATGATATCTTCCCAGGAAAAATATAAAAAAATCGTAGCAAGATATCTGAAGAGCGCTTCAATTCCGTACCCCCCCTAACCACAAGACCCTGTACTGCAATGGTTAGTAGTTGCATTTCGCTGCCTGTTCCAAATGAATATTCACTCGCATACATTTTCGAATTCGAATCTATACCGACATACCTACCATTTATTTATTTCTGTTCTGATATTTGGTACTAGATGGACCAACTCTTCAGTTTTATGGAATTGTAGGAGCATGTATATTTAGTCGCATACATTTTAGGGGTTTGATTTAAAACATTCATATAGAAGAAATTTAACCAATTCTTTCGGATGAATCAATGAAAACAATTGCATATTTCCATTTTTATTTTTCATTTCTAGAATGTTGTTCGGTTCCCAGCTTAAAATAGATTTTTTATTTCAAATAATTAATCAATGAAAGTCCGTGAAGGGCCCCTTTACATCGCTCTTCACTGTGTACATCGACCAATTAATATATATGCACTCCTTTCAGAACTTTCATCAACCAATCATTTCCTGAAAAAAAAATTGCATATTAATCATTTCCTGAAAAAAAAAATTGCATAGTTTTCCATCATCTCCTTCCTGAATTCTATTGCCTGAGCTTCCCGAAATTTCTTTTGATACCTAGCACATGTACTGTTCAATTTTTTCAATTTTTCATTGTCTGTGTCAGTCGATAGTTCAAGTTTCTCCAGTAAGGCAAACATACGCTTGCTTTGCTTAACAAAATTCTCCGTTTCTGTAGATCTTTGTTGTTTGTTGTCTGTCTGTTCTGTGTCTGTATATGAAGTATCTGTGTCTGTAGAAGAACTCCCTGAGTCTGAAGTGTTTTTTGTGTCTCTTGGTTTGTCTGTCTGTTGTTCTGTTGGTTCGTCGTCGTCGCTAAAGTCCTCCACTCTATATTCTTCCCTAACACTCGTTGATAATGAAAAGTTCGGTTTTCTCCATGCATTCCGGGCATATGGGCTGGATTTTTCAACGATTGCTTTAAATTTGTCGATTTTCGATATCGACCTACTACGATTCCTTGCACTTTTCATAGGCGATTGTTCCACAATTTCGTTTTCTCTAATGGGTGATATGATAGTCGGCACTATATTTTCCATGTCCAACAGTGTCTAAACCACCGCTTCACTTTCTGATTGAGATTTTGTCACTACCGCCATTACAGATCAAACACAACTGAACTATTGCAAAGAAAAGCTATGGTTTGAAATCTACTGGTACCCAAATGAAATGAATTTACGGTCATCTCAGCTAAAATTCACCCTCGCCGGGCAGTCGACCAACTTACTGAAATATTAAAGTTATTGTAGATCGGCCACAGGCAGGTACCATTGGCGTTTCCATGCGGGGTTGAATCAGTGCATATTGGAATTGCTGTAATGTATTGTATCCACGATATAATGGATTTTATCGAAATATGTCATACTTGATAAAAGATTTGAAAGAGTAAATTCAACTAGAAAAAATAATTGAAAATATTTTTTTGTCATGTTTCTGCAGTTTAATTCGAAAATCAAACATTTCTTTCTAAAATCTCTAATATTTTTGTATCCACGTTATAATGGATTTTATCGAAAAATGTCATATCTGATAAAAGATTTGAAAGGATGAATTCTAATAGAAAAAAATTTCAAAAAATATTTTTGTCATGTTTCTGCGGTTTCATTCGGAAATCAAATAATTTTTCCTAATTATCTCTAATATTTTTGTATCCACGTTATAATGGATTTTATCGAAATATGTCATACTTGATAAAAGATTTGAAAGGATGGTTTCTACTAGAAAAAAATTTGAAAATATTTTTTGGTCATGTTTCTGCGGTTTAATTCGAAAATCAAATATTTTTTCCTAAATATCTCTAATATTTTTGTATCCACGTTGTTTGCAGTTGCGTCACTAATTAGATGACGAGGAAATCTAGGTTTATGGAGGCATTGCTATTCTCAGGAGATGAAGTGTGGGTTTAGTGGAGGTGGTAACCCCCACTCACGATTGTAACATATAAAATCGGTCCAAAATCATAACATTTCATTCGACTTTTGTATTTTCTGTTAGAACCTGTGTTTGTATAGCAATTATGGTTGATCAAGTTGGTTTTGCATTGGAAGCTCTCTCCCGATTAGATGCCAATAATCAAGTTGATGTGTTGGCAGGTGACGAGTTTGTTTGGGAACAAGAAGATGGAGTTCTAGTGGGTGAGAATGGTGAATTCGGTAGATGTTGAAGATGGCCGCCAAGACATACCCGCTGGGGATGACTTCGTCGAAGAAGAGTTTCTAGAAGATGACGGAGAAGAACCAGCAGTAGACGATGGAATTGTACCAGACTGTGAGGATGTCCCCGAAACGATCGTGAGCAATGCCCATCAGATAAATATAACAGAGGTGTTAGAAGACGTTTCAACTAATTTGTACTGTTGCAGCTTTTCATTTGTTACTATTAAAACTTGTGATAATGAAAAACGCTTCCTACGTGATATTTGTTTTGTACAGTATTGCGGCATAAATAATAATGGTGAGTGGTATCAGCATGTTAATTCACATGATACACTCGAGTATGCGAATGTTCCCACTCATAATTGTAATTCTTGTCACTCACCCCTATATCTGCTGTGTCCCGTAGGTGGATGTGTACATTGTAACACATAGCAGAGTTGAAATAGGGGTAGGGTTATGATGGGGTGGGGTTGTCTGGTCTGAGGGGTACTGGCTAAAGAAAGAGGTGTGGCTTAAGACATAGTGGGGATTGAAGTGGAAGGTCGGAGTGGGGATTGAAGTAGGAGGTCGGAGAAGAAGAAGAGGAGTGGGGTTGAGGTCTGAGTGTTTAAAACAAGAACTTCCTCCGAATAATCTTCACTCTTCTGAACTGACATCAGCTACCAGATCAGCCACAAGATCACCCGCCAGATCAATCACCAGACCAGCCACCAGTATTAGCAGACTACAGCAAGCTATAATAATTTGAAAGTAAGTTAACAATCTTGTAATCATGAACCCGTTTAATTTTTTTTTCTATGTTTAGCTATGGATTCTCCCGCATTAACTGGTCTCGCAGCGATAACTATCCTGAGCAACATTAGGGTTGATGACGCACCTCAAATGCGCGACGAAGACCAATTTAATGACGTTATGGACGTCATCAGGAGAGAGGCCCCCGAGATGCAGTCGCTGATGATGGCTTCCCAAGCCAATGAACAAATGGACCAACGCAGACGGCAAGGTGGGTTCATTGACGGAGTTGCTCCCAAGAGATCCCGTAATGCAGGAGCAAATTCGTCGATGGAAGGTTTGCCTATAATACAAATTGCTGACAGCGATGATGATTTCCTGTCACCAAAGCCACCGAAGAAATCATCATCGAGGAAGCACACACCCAACAGTAGAAGAAGGGTGTCCAAGAAGACATCCTCAACTGTTGTGACACCAGTTATCGACATACCTTTACCACCTGTCGTTGACGTTGCCCCTCCACTACCCACCGCTGAAGAAGTCCACCCCCAGCCCCTATCGTACCTGAGCTGGAGATGAGTGTTCAACGGGCAAAGCGTGAGATAGAGGAGGCCCAGCGGGACTACAATGAGAGTCAGCTGGCGTGGGCAGAACTCAACCGCCAGCTGGAAGAGCTTGAGCTGGAAGAGCAGAGCTGATGGCCCGCGATCGGCAGCAAAGTCTCCGGGAGGTCCAACTTTCCACCAGGCTGAGAGATGCCAAGGCTCAGGGTGCAGCTATAGTGGAACGACTCACTAGAAACATTCGGGAGTTTGCAGGTATACATTTTTAGATTTAATGTGTTTTTTTAGGTTAAGTTATGTTTAAGTATTGTAAAAATGTTGTTTTAGATGTAAGTTTTGTACAAATAGGATTAGTATTGATAAAATAAAAAACAAAAAATATTGTGTGGAAAAAGGAGTGTACAGTCAGTTGGATTTAGTTGGTACACACTAAACAATGCGTGGATGGGGCATTGTTTACCACTCAATCTTAATTTAAGTTGTAGGTAGATAGGTTAAGTTATGTTTAAGTATTGTAAAAATATTGATGAAGTTTTGTACAAATAGGATTAGTATTAATAAAATTAAAAATTATTTAACGCTCAATTTTTATTATATTTTTTCATATTTTTCAATGAATATTTAATCTTCAACTATTTGATAGAACGTTGAATAATAGTCTCAAATACTTATTCAATATTTACATTAATGGGTTTGAATGATCGTGACTAAATCATAATTGAATTATTGAATCATTATAACATTACAAAATTACATTCAAAATTTTATCCTTTCTCCTAAAACCCCTCACCTTTCAAACCCCCTACTTGTTCTCCCACCCTACTCCCACCCTTCTCTACCACTCCTGAACTGGTATAAATTCAATACGAGCTCAGATTATGGTACCAGTCTTCCAAGATGCCTCTTCCAGACTACACCTCGTCTCGGAAACGTGCCGAATACGAAGATGATTTAGAATGGGCAGCGATCAGAGAAGCAAATAATTTGGTGCCTGCCGTTTAGCACGAGGAGGTGTACCAGGGTGAGCGGTGGGATGGATTCTATCCGCGAGTTCCACGGGGACCCATTCAGGTGAATGAGGTGTCGAATTCCACAGATGTGTGGGACTATCCATCTCCGTCGACATCGGACGACGAAGATATGGATGAACGCGTCGACGACTTCGACAGCGATAGCTCCTCGGAGGACGAGTCCGAGGATGACGACCAAGTGGTCAATATCCGTGTCGAGGACATCAACATGGACCTCGATCCGGAGGAGTTCCCGGAGAGGATGACTCCGATGATGACACCATCATCTTGGTGTCATCGGATGACGACGATGACGATATCATCCAAGTCCTCACCCTGCCCCCCGTGGTCGTCCCGCATAAATATGTGGGATGACACCCAGCTCTTCGGAGCACCCAATCGGCCCTTTTCAGGGCCACACAAAGAACATAAACACACGCATCTGCGCCACTCAATGGCTAAAATGTACAAAGTTTCCATAACTTGAATTGATACTTTTCAAAAAGATCTCACCCACTACCAAATTCCATAATATATTTGGTATGAGATGAAAAATTTTAACATTGATTTAAAACATTTTATTTGTAATATTTTCATGATAATACAAATTTCTTTTTCAAACAGCGGGTTCTAGATCACTATCTGGAGCCCACAGTTTTGGTCTATGTGTGAGCCAAACATCAGGCTAACCTCCTTTCCAAATCATTATATTTCAGCATCATTGAAGATGTGACATTCAATGCTTCCAAATCCTTTTTCAGATTATTGCATTTGTGATGGAGTTCAGTTGTCAACTCTGTTATTTTTCGTGTCATTGTAGCTGTAGCATCACATACTTTGATATCCACATCACTTTTTAGATTATTGTATTTGCGATCTAGATCATCAGTCACCTCCTCTACTTTTTCATTGAATGCTTGACGGGCTTCGGGTACAATCTTAGCCATTGTGGGATGTATGGCAGCCTGCAAGGCTTTAATGACAAGCGCCTTCGTCTCCGTGATTTGTTCATTGAGATATAATTGAGTTACACAATCACTCTCATCTATAGGTTCGCCAGCATTTTTCAGTATTTTACCTTGCATATCATATTGGTCATCAGGTGAAAGTTTGAATCCTATACCTTGAGGACCTTGTGAACCTTGAAGTACCCCATTTTCGTCTACGACCGAATTTATCAATAGCTTTGGACATCTTGCTTCATACTGATAATTTCAAGACACACAAAATCTATATATCTCTGTGTAGGTATTTTATTCTCTTGAATGAAACAATAGGATATCAGAATAACGTGTATATATTATATATTTTTATATATTTGGTAACTGGCCAAGACATTAACTAAAATTGACTAGTATAATTTGACTTTTATATAGTAAGCGTAATTACATCTCAAATACAAATAAATAAGTATGGTGGTGAATTTTCCATTTAAAATGATATTTCATTTGTTCAATTCAGCTGTTAATAAATGAAGTAATTGATCCAAAGGACTCTCTTGGGAAAAAGATTGAATAATATTGGAAACCCAACGAATATTCTCTTATGGATCATTCTGGTAGAATTCTATAACGCTATGACCCCAAGGAAGAGTGTGTGTCGTATTCGGTATGATAAACCATTTATCATCATGGTATGACAATGCAACTTTGTTCTTCAATTCAGTATACATGTCATGCAATATGCTTCTAAACGAGTTCATCTTCCTGAATATTAGACCACCCTGTTCGACAATTTTCTTATAATCTTCACATGTCAATTAATTCTTTATGACGGATCTTTTGACACCTTTTGCTTTTTTGAATTCACTACCTATAGACTGAACATAATATGCTTTGGCACCGGTACCATAAAAGCTAATTGTGGGATCATTCGGAAATTCATCTTTGAAATTACTCAGAATTGACTCTGTAATAGGAATATTGAATTGGTTTCCTACGTTGTAATTGGAAGTATCAAACTCACATATATTGTTGGTAATGAAATCATAAAAATTATCGGTATTTACTTTCAAAATTAAAGAATTAAAGGTGGCATTTTCTGCATAATGATGTTTAATACATCCATAGAAAAAGTTGTACAATCCCAAATATAGCGGTTTATCGTACAATACATTAACTTTGCCCAATTGAATAGCAACAAAATTTTCTGAAAAAATTGAACAGCTTTTGAAATTTGGATGTGATATTACGGCGCTAGCACCAATTTTCTTCTTGATACTTTCCCAATGCGTAACCAGTCTAACATCAATTCTGTTATCAACGTTTTCCATTGTTTTCCCATAAACTGCATTATTCATGAGTTCATAGAAATCTTTTTCAGCTTTGTTGTTAGATCGATTTCGCATTCGTGTTAAAATCAATATAAGGTTTCATCCAACAAGACTGCTTGAATCTCAACACTCTATGTGTGTTCATGATAATAAAACCATTGGCCACAGCCTGCTGTAAGTTTTTATAATGTACAATATATTTTCTTTTGTCATTTAATTTGGAATTAATTTAGGAATTTTTGATTTCGAGTGTGGTGGTGTTAAACTTTCAGATAAAAGGAAGATCAGCATGTTTGTTATGTAATTCTTGGGGATAATGAACATCTACTTCAAGAACATAACCGTATGGACTATCAGATGCCACTCCCATTACATCCAAATTGATTTCATCGGGTGTTAGCCATGCAAAATCGTTGGTGGGTGATGGTTGTGACATACTGTGACCATATAGGTTAGTTGCATCTAAATATGATATGTATGATGAAGGTTCTGGGTTATAATCGGGTAAAAATTTATTATTAGCTATATGCTTCCTTTCACTACACTGACTTATTCCACCCCGTATTCCTTTCTTGAAAAAATTAGAGATGTCAATAATTCCAATTTAATATTCGTATACTTTAGCATTGCATCCCATGATATTCCGGGCGCTGTATAATACTGTGCCGGATCTAATTTATATTTATCTAAACATATATTTTGAAAATTCTCAAATATGTCGCAAAATAGAAGAACATCGGACTTCAAATATAAATCCGAGTATTCCCCTAAACTCTTACACTCGAATAAATGCCAAACAAGTTTTGCTCTCATATAATTCTTATCTGATATATGCTCTCCGTTAAGATTGTCATAAAACTGATTTTTAGTGGGTACAGTTGGATAATTCAACTTGTCAATATGATCAACAAAGTTATATGGAAAAACACCTTTCTGTCTCATCAAATTGAATTTGTCAATTTGTGGAAAATGTTTATGCATCTCAATACACTGATCGGATGTTAAGTTAGCACCTAAGTTCTTTTGTCAGTGTATGTGTGAGTGAATAGATGCTTAGTGAAAGAAATGTATTTTTCCTTAGTTTTTCGGATAACATCCACTTTGTCTCTGTTTCTATACAGTTCTTTTATGAACAACTAACAATCATACCCACTCAGATTATGGAAAATTATTGGAAAAAAATTTTTGGGGGTTTGTGCAGCCATAGGAATTGGATAACTCAAATGATTGTGATAAATATTTCTCAAATCATCTTCAAGTTTTGTAACAAATTTCTCAGCTGCATCCTCACCCCTATATGTAAAAAATTTCCATAATTTATTATTGTATGAACATTTTTATCGAATAAGCAAATGAATAAGGTTCGTGTTTGTATGTTTTATTCGAGAATGAGTGTTTAGGGTTGGGTTGACTAGTTTGAATGGGTTTGAGAACTGATTCAAAATCAGCATAAACTACAAATAGCACCTTCATTTGTTTCTCAAAATTTTCAATCATAGGTGCATTACCCGGTAACATTTTACCATATTTGTTGATTCTGAAATTGACTGATTGAGTACTACAAGTGATAACAGTCATGCAACTGATGACGTAACAGTAATCGCTCGTGAGAGAAATACAAATAAACATCCATCACAAAAATATTTTTTATGCTCATGCGCAGATAGTTGACTTGAAACTAACCTAGAAAGGTCTTTAATCCAACAATAATGACTATTGCCAGAATCATCTGTTATAAGTAACAAATTAACATGTCTTCTCTGTGAGTAACGCAACGGACCAACCACTTCATATTTTATTTTACCCTTATCAAGTTTTGACTCTAACCCATAGACATTAATTGAAATATCATTCATGTCCTCAAACTTTTTTATAGCTTGAAGTTTAACTGGAAAATCCATACCTGTTCCATTCAAGACATTGGAATAGTGGGGGTATGAGGAAACTTCTGACACTCTACCATTTGCAGAAAACAATGCAGATGTGATGGCCCATGCAAAACAATGTTGATCTTCATTACGAATATTCACAATGCCTTTTCTCGTCTCAATGAAATTGGGCAGCTTCACATACGAACATCCGCTGAGTGGACTATACTTGTTGATGTTCACTTCGAAGAACTTAATTTTTTCACAACTCCATCCTGAAACATAAAAATAATTTATTATTCATATACATTGAAATGAAACTTTTAATAAATACCCGAATCACGTTCTTCAAATTCCGTAGTCTGAGCAATTATGACATCACGGAATCCATCGAATAACGCACCCAAACCCGTTCCACAATTTTATTCTGTGAGTTGAATGACTTCGTGTTACTCAAATCCCGTGTTTGAAAAATGTAGCTGCCAAATACTTCCATATTCACTTTAAAGATCTTGTGAACCTTTATTGCCTCTTCAAGTAATCCAATAACCTTCTCCCTGATCTCATTGAAGAATGGCATATATTCAGTGTAAACATTGGGACTTTCCACTCTATAGCTCACAATTCTACACTTAAAAGCATTCCTTATAATCTGTATGCCATCACTCACTTGCACACATGCATTGTTTCTGTGTTGGAGAGTTCTTTTGTGAGAATTAACTTGGGAAGCAGGAATTGTCACATTACAACAATTGCATGTGTACATTGGTGTCGATGCAGCCACATCTAACTTAATTATTTTCACAGAAGGGCCACCTTGGCAACTTTGGAGTTGATGCCGACGAAGATTATTACTACGAGTGAACGATTTACCACAACCACAGGAATACATTTTATCGATGTCGTCTTCTCAGCACAAAACTCAACAAAATACACAATCATTCCCACCTCCTTTATATGTAATATCGATGAGTGGGAGAGAGGGTGAAATCTCAAACTATAGACCAATTTCTATACTGTCAGCCTTTTCCAAAACAATTGAACGCCTCATTTACATTCGATTGTTATCATATTTCATTGAAAATGATATATTTGTGATGAATCAGTACGGTTTTCTTCCTAATAAGTCTACCAAATCTGCTATATACGATTCTCTTAATCTTATAATAGATCAACTAGATAAAGGAAATAAAGTAACTGGAATTTATTTCGATCTATCCAAAGCGTTTGACCTCATTAATCAGAATTACTCCTGCAAAAACTAGAGTGCTATGGTGTCAGAGGAAAGGCCAACGATCTGATAAAATCCTACCTCAGTAACCGAAATCAAATAGTCGGTGTCTCATCTACAAACAACTCAAAGACTTCGGTATACTATTCTGAAAAAGTACAAATTGGCGTAGGGGTTCCATACTAGGCCCTATTCTGTTCTTGATATTCATCAACGACATATGTTCCCAAATTGACATCAGTTCAGTTTTTCTGTTTGCGGATGACATTTCAGTTGTTGTATCGGAAAGAGACATATGTACGTTGAATAAAACATCCAATGTAACAGTGTCCCGGGTTGTCGAGTGGTGTAATAATAACTGCCTCTTGATAAATAAAAATAAAACTAATCACATATTTTTCAAAAACGATAGACCAGCTTCAAATCATTGTAGACAATTTTCGACTGGATGAAACAAAATCCACCAAATTTTTAGGGGTAATGATAGATAAAGATCTACGGTGGACTGATCAGGTGAAAGTGATAATGGGTAAATTATCGTCAGCTTGTTGTCTTATAAGATATCTCAGGGACCAGATAAGTATTCATAATATAAAAATGTTCTACTTTGCGTATGTACATCCTGTGATTGACTACAGCGTAATATTTTGGTATCATTCACCAACATCTAAGGATATATTCATATACCAGAAAAAAAATCTTACGAACTATGCTAAACCTCAAAAATGATATCTCTTGCAGACAATTGTTCGTCAATTTAGGAATAATGACTCTTCATTGTGCCTACATATATAACATAGCAGTTTATGCTAAAAAATATTTGCAAACACTTCCTGCAAACAATCAACAAAATTACAACATGGCTACAAGAGGAAGTAGTCATCTACGAATTCCATTACATAAAACAAGTCTTTTTGAGAAGGGTCCGTACTATAACTGTATTAAAATATATAATGCATTGCCTCCTCATTTCAAAGAAATCAATACTACGAGCATCTTCAAACGAACTTTGAAGGACTATCTGACTGCAAATTCCTTTTATTCATTAGACGAATTCTATAATGCCTGTAAAATGTAATGTATGCGCTGTTGCTATATTAAAAACATTTTTTTTTTCATACTGACAAATCTAGTTACCATGCAATTGTTTTTATTCATACATTTAAGTGTTTTTTTTGCATATAACTGTTTAGTAGCTGTTTATACAAGTGTGTATATTTATGTGTATTTCTTAACAATCTGTATCTGACGTTGCTGATGTTTCATACGAAATTTATGGCAATAAAATTATTATTATTATTATTATTATTATTATTATTAAATTCTACCCGCTTAGACTATTCATACAACGTCACAGCAGAACCATCCCCACCATATCAATAAAGAGAGGGCGGAGAGTAGTCGATGAGTCACCGCAGTGTATGGGTGTGTGACGTCAGTGGACCCACCCCATCGTGTCGAGAGTGAGAGTCTAACACACATCACTGGAACGTTATCGGATGCGCATAGCGTTGACGTCACGCGAACTCTCCCCCCACCACAATCGCAATGTATACTGGAGAGGAATCAGAGTTCACATATCCGACTGGATATCCGTGGCGTGCAGACGTCTCTTTACTTCGGTTTAGATTTTTATGCGTACTCCACACATTAGGATCATACACAATGGCAGAGTAAGTATACATGAAAGACATTGAGGTAAGAAAAAATATATGTACTTGGAAAAAGTACTTGTCCGTGTGTGAAAAAAAAATCAAGTCATCACAATCTCTAGGACAAACAAAAACCCTGAACACCTCCTAACAATATACATCATGGTCAAGGCTAAGGGCAAGTCCTAGGTCGAGGTCATAGGTCAAGGTCACTGATGACGTCATAGTGGTGGGGGGAGGCCCAGAACCTGCTCAAATCTCCTACTTATACTTACCTTACTAACAACATATCTGACGTTCAATGAAAAGACATCTTTTCACAACAAATATACATTTTTATTCAATAATAAACAGAATACACAATTTTTCACACTCAAGGTAAAGTAAAATTGAAGATGAATGCACCGAAGTTCAAAAAATGTAATCATCTCAAGTATTGTCAATAATCTTGAATAAAACTCTTGAGGCTTTTATATGAATCAAATTAACGCTACAGAGAACATTGATCAATGAAAACTCTGTTAAACTTGATACCAATTTTCAAATTGACAAAACGACATATTAAAAAAGAAGATTACAAAATGGAATATACTAAAATTAGAAAATAGAAAAATTTTGGCTAACATACACCGGCTTTTACCTATATTTTGTACAAACACACATATTTCTATCACTCAAAACAAAAATTTAAAAAATACATTTACAAATATACTCAATACAGTAGAAGTATGGAAATGTTGAGAGCTCTCTGAAAATATTATATATACTTTTTTTCAGTCGAAAAAGTACAGGCTTGTCTATAGAATCACAACACTGTAATACATACCACTCTATAGGATTATATTTAAACATATGGTTTCCAGCACTAATCAGTTGCAAGAAATGAAAAAATGCTTTTAATTAAACAATCATTTGTCAGACCTTACCAACTTCTGATAATTTTGGTAATACATATTGACAACTTTCACTTCCTAACTAGTGAGGCGGTTCAACATTGGAATTCTACATATCGATATTTGAATTTATTTGAAACCATTCTCGAGCACGGGGACATTAGAAATATA
The DNA here is from genome assembly GCA_958298965.1 of Chrysolina haemoptera. Taxonomy (NCBI): domain Eukaryota; kingdom Metazoa; phylum Arthropoda; class Insecta; order Coleoptera; family Chrysomelidae; genus Chrysolina; species Chrysolina haemoptera. Next base: position 32,557,786 of record OY282584.1, read on the forward strand.
GTTATTGGAATAAGTGATTTTTGAGGATATTTCAGAGAGTTCATTCATGAAAAGACAAGTTCAGGGTTTATATAATTAAACTTTTTGGTTACCGTGCTGACAAAACAGGTTTGTATGTACAAACAAAACACAAAACAATGGGATAAGAAACATATGTGGTTCCAAACAGTAGCAGTTCAATTCACTTTGCATTAATGCATTTTTTAAAATTTGGGTATTATGAGAATCAACTATTTTTGTATGAAATTGAGAGTTCAAAATTTTAGATGATTCAGTTTTTCGGAATGACTCGAGACATTTTGTTTGCTTTTGTTTTTTAAAATAAATAGATGAGTTAAAATGCCTTTTAAGATATATCTATATGTCATAGAATGTTTTAATTATAAATTTCCTCGAAACATTCGGAAACATACATTCTAACCAAAAAATATAAAATTACTAAAACCTGTTCAGTCACTGTTTGGTTTACTTAAATAACTAAAATAACTTTTCTATTTTTGTTAATTAAAATATCCTTTATATTTACATGTTCTGGTTATATACAGGGTATATCAACAGATTTCACTATGACTATTTTCTCTGACACCTGAATCGTTGTACAACTTATTGAAATATGTCATGATTCACCCAAAAAAATCCTAAACGACTTTCGAATTGAAAATTTCTATTGCTAACAACATTTATTCTTTTTGCCCTGTTTATTAGTTTTCCTCAAATTGACAGTATCGTTTTGCGTTACATTTTGCCTTTGTATCAATTCTAATTTTGATCGCAGTACCAATCGTGTAATTGCAAGGAACATTTCTTCTACATTCATGTTATCCTTTGCTGATGTTTCGAACAACTGAATATTCATAGTATCAGCAAAACGTTGAGCATCTTCTGTTAGAACGACTTTTCGTTCCGGAGTATCATTTTTATTTCCAACTGAAAATAATTAAAACATGTAATCATTATCTATTTGTTTATTCTGTTACTAATTTATATAGTGTGTCTTGTTTAATGCTCAAATGCCAAATTATCTATTTGCTCAAGTTGTCGAACGGAAACCTTTAGAGGAAATTGTGATAATTTTCAGTCATGTAAGTTATTTATGTATCTGAACAACTTTCACAAAATGGAAGATACAATAGATATTTTTGTATTTAGAATGAGAAATGATACTTTCGCCTTCGAGAATGGAAGTTATTTTGCTGAGCTTCAGCGAAAAATTAATAAATGAGTATGTGTCATTGTTAATTGACATTTCGTGACATTTCGTTCAAACCAAAACGAACGAACGAGGTGATATCGTTTGCATGACTTTCGTATGGTAGCAACGTAATAAATAATAAACTCGACGCAAAGGTCTTTTGCCTTCTAGAACATAAAAGTATTTTACGTTCTAGAACAAGAAAAAGACATTTCGCTAACTGAGATTTCAACGAAAATGTCAACATTTGAGTTCAGTTTTCGAAAAAAAACTTTTTTGTGTAAAAAAACACTAACATTTCGTAAAATCACCTTCAGAAACCTGTGATAGTTACACCTCATCTGCAAGTACCTTATGATTTTTTGTTGAATATTTCACTCAATATTGTAGTTCATTTTAATTAAATTGAACTTCTGTTGATTTTAAAGCAATAATGAATTGATGGTAGTAGCCGTTATTACGTGAGAAATAAAAATTAAAGACTTACGCTCTGGACTTATAAACTCCAGACTTTTCCATTTCGTCTATTCCATCTTTGGCATTGAAAATGAAATTAGATAATCTGTCATGCGGCCTGAATGCTACTTCTACATTTTTTTATAGAATAACTAATTTCTTTTTTGACGCCAAAAATCGAATAAACAAAAAGGAAAAATCTGGAGTTTATAAGCTTATAATAATAATAATAATAATAATGCGAGGGATACGGAGAGGATGTCCAGCCCGTAGGCGGAAGCATCCTACACCATCTTGATGCCGGAGAGACGTATATCTACTTGGGAGTGCTGCTACCAATATGCTTGCCGTTACGATTCTACTCTACTCCTTTGGAGTAGTAAAATGGACTCAGGAAGAGCTGCGACAACTCTACGTTAAAACTCGAAAAATTATGCATCTTCATAGGAGCTTGCATCCTAAATCGTCCGTTCCACGGTTATACTTCCCCAGACAACAGGGAGGTCGGGGACTTTTGAGTTTGGAGTGTCTACATAACAGAATGGTGCTGGATGGAGCCTGTAAAGTCATCAGGAGTTCAGATCCCCTTCTCTGCATGGTCCGCGACCATGAAAAAGCAGGGATTGGAGCATTTCTTTTCAAGGCAGGAATACGGGCAGCTGATGAACTTGGTCTCGTATTCGACACTGAACGGGCGAACCCAAACTCTGTCACCGAGTTGGAACCCGTTCAGCAAAAAGCTCACATCAAAGCTGCGGAGACTGAGGACCTCCTGCAGCTGCACAAGGATAAGCCAATGCATGGGGTCTTCTTCAAGAACATTGAAGACCTTGGCTTATCCAAAAACCTGACCTTTGCTTTCCTCAGGTCAAGTGAGCTGAAGTCGGAGACCGATGGATTCATAATGGCTTGCCAAGATGGTGTCTTCAACACCCTGGTCTACCGTAGCCGCGTGATGGGTGTAGAGATCCCCGACACTAGATGCAGAGAGTGTCGTGGTGCGACTGAGACCCTTATGCATTTGCTGTCAGCATGTCCAGCATATGCGGTCTCAGCCTATATCCACAGGCATAACGCGGCTCTACGAGTGTTGAACTACCATCTACGACACTTGTACGGTATAGACAAGACACCAGTGTTGCCTTATGGTCCGGGGGATTTTGAGTTCGTTGTGGAGAAGTGCCGAATATATTGGAACTACTCATTCCCCACCCTCAGGCAAATACAAGCCAATAAGCCTGATGTAGTCCTCCTCGACCATCAAAGTAAGACGATTTTCGTCATGGAGTTTTCGGCTACTGGCGAAACGAACATCGTCCGAAACGAGGAGGAGAAACGGACTAAATATCGAGACTTACTCTTTGAACTCAGCAGGCTCTACCCAAACCATTCTGTTAAAATGGTGGTTTTGATTATAGGGGTCCTTGGTGGTATGATGGACACACTGCTCTCGAACTTAAAAATCATACCGGCTTGCACTAATATGGCAGAAATCTTAGCCGGAAGAATGCAGAAGACCGTCATCATTGGTTCACTCCGTCTGCTCATGGCACATGATTCTCTGGGGTAACCACTTACCCCACGGACGTGGGGAGTGGTTATCTGGGTAAACGATCCAGCACGCCCTCCGAATGTATCGGGGCTTCGGAGACAGGGCCTGACTGGAACATCCTTTTAGGTAAAAGAAATATAATAATAATAAATGACTTTATTGTTTTCTCAATTTTATACAATACATACAATTCATATTTCCAATAAATAAAAAATGAGAAGTTCAGTTTGGATTCCGCGGAAGTCGCCAAATTGTTTAACCTTGGCTTTCCACAGTGTAACAGTGTTTATGTGGGACAATGTAAATTGTAAACACATATCCAGACACAAGAATATAGATAATTAGATAAGATATTTTTATTATGGGTTAAATTGTCATAAGTAGTGAATGAGAAAAGCCGTGGAAAAGCCTAGTATATTCAGTTATCAGTTTGAAATATAGTTTAAAATGTCCATATAGGACGAAACTGCAGTAAGTGTTACAAATATAAATTGGTATAAAAACATAGCAACTTGCATTTCTAATTTTTCATGATATCTCTTACCACGTAGTAACGGCTATATCAATCAATTTATAGCTACATCCAAATTTCGTTTTTACGTTAGATTCCAAAATGAAAAATAATGAACCACAATCTCACTCAAGAATTCATTGTAATGAAACCAGGAAGATGACATCGATAATAATAATCCTTTAGAGAAAATGTACATTTTGTAGGAACGTCAGTTGGTTGAAGTTTAAAGAATAATTCTACATTGACTACAACTGAAACAATTAGGAAGTAACTGTCAACATAGTAGAGAACTCAATGACAAAAAAATGCAACAATTTAGAAAGGCCATTGCTCTGATATTACGTCATGTTAATGGTGTAGATAAATAGCTTGCCATCAGTCAGCCAGTTTCTGTTACACCTGGCACGGGAGAGGCTTCAATCTTGCAAAATAACTATATATGTCCTAACTGTCTTATGGAATAAAAAAAAATTGGTTGGTTCAAAATTTTGCAACGGGATCCGTCGGCAGCGCGTTAAACTCGAAAAACAATAATCTTAATATGTATCTAACTCGAGAAAGGTAGGATGTGATACCCCCGTAAAGCTAGCAGAACCACTTTGGAATTTCCAAATTTTTTCGGGCCATAATTTTTTTCTTCAATTGTGGGAGATATCGCTTAACGTTAAGCTGGCAGAACCAAATCGCTAAACGAATGTTTATGAAAAATCTGATCACGTCATAATTTTAGGCTCATTTAAGGCTCACGTTTGAACCTATTGCCGATTTTTTTGAAGTTCGTTGATATTTTTTTGCAATTTAAATTAGAAATATCGATTATAAATGCAGATCTGAATACTACTCATAACTCGATAAATTTGAAAGGTTTGATGTGGAACAATGAAACAAACTTTTTTGAAGGGTATTACCGATACTACTTTTTGAGAGAAGAAACATTGCAATTACTCAACAGTTGGTGCTGGGGGAAAAACGATGTGCCACTTGACCCCCATGCCATTTAAAAATGTTGAGCCCCCTATTGCCCAATCACCATATTTTTCATTTCAAAAAGTAGTATTGGTGAAACCCTTGAAACGGTTTTTTATTCATGTTTCTACGTCGAACCGTTCAAAATTCAACAGGGGGGGACTATTAAAAGCCGCACTGTATTTTTTTGCTCTTCAGTTGGAGTAACAATCATAGGTTTTGTAAGCTAAACACTGAGCTGGCTGTACCTAGAGGCCAACTAAATCGTTATAAAAAATCTGTTCACACCATAATTCCAGGCTCATTTTAGGCTCACGTTTGAACCCATCGCTGATTTTTTATGAATGCATTTTTTTATCCTGGGTTCTGTAGCTTTACCATTGAGTTAGCAGAACCCCACCATAAAAAAAAACAACTCAGAAGAAATTCAGTTTGACAATAATTTTAGGCTTTATTCAGGCTAATTTATTACCCAAGTATATATTTTTTTGCACTTCAGTTGGAGTAGCAATCATAGGTTCTGTAAGCTCAACATTGAGCTGGCTGTACCAAAAGGCTAACCGAATTTAGGCTCACGTTTGAACCTATAGCCAATTTTTTTGGAATGCGTTTTTTTAAATCCTGGGATCTGGTAGCTTGACCGTTAAGCTAGCAGAACCCCATCATAAAAAACGACTCAGAACAAATCCAGTTTGACAATAATTTTGGGCTCTATTCAGGCTAATTTATTACCCAATTGTAATTTTTTTGGTCTGTAAGCTCAACACTGAGCTGGCTGTACCAAAAGGCTAAACGATCGTTATGAAAAATCTGATCACACTATAATTTTAGGCTTTATTAATTATAATTTTTTTGCTTTTCATAGGTTATGTAAGCTCAACAGTGAGCTGGCTGTACCAAAAGGCTAACCGAATCGTTATGAAAAATCTGATCACGTCAAAATGCAGGCTCATTTTAGGCCCACGTTTGAATCCAGTTGGACGATAATTTCAGACTCTATTCAGGCTAATTTATTAACCAATTGTATATTTTTTTGCTCTCCAGTTGGAGTAGCAATCATAGGTTCTGTAAGCTTAACACTGAGCTGGCTGTAACACCAAAAGGCTAACAGAATTGTTATGAAAAATCTGATCATGCCCTAATGCAGGCTCATTTTAGGCTCACGTTTGAAACAATTGCCAATTTTTTGGAATGCGTTTTTTTTAATTCTAGGTTCTCCTAGCTTTACCGTTAAGTTAGCAGAAACCCACCATAAAAAACAACTCAGAACAAATCCAGTTGGACAATAATTTTAGGCTCTATTCAGGCTAGTTTATTACCCAATTGTATACTTTTTTGCTCTTCAGTTGGAGTAGCAATCATAGGTTCTGTAAACTCAACACTGAGCTGGCTGTACTAAAAGAATAACCGAATCGTTATGATGAACAAAATCTGATCACACTATAATTATAGGCTCATTTTATGCTCACGTTTAAACATTTCGCCGATTATTTTGAAATGCCCGGTTTTTTCTTTTAAAATCCTGTGTTCTGCTAGCTTAACCGTTGAGCTAGCGGAACCAAACCATAAGAAACACCTTGGAATCAATCCACTCGGATGGTAATTTCAGTCTGTGCAGGCTAATTTATTACTCTATTTGTTTTACCCAACAATCAGAGAGCATTATGTCGGATTCCACATCTACAACGTGAACCTTCCACAGAAAATCTCTGAAAATATGTTATAAAGTTGGATTCACCTTCCCATTTACGATTTTCTCAAACTGTGTTGGAATTAATCGCGTTTACAATTTCTCGGGTTCTGCTAGCTTTATTACAAATGCAAACGAAAATAAAACACCACATACGAAAATCAATATACCTATGGACCAACAAATCCGTTGTGTAACGATTGTATTTACAGAAGAGTTAAAGAAACTTGATGTAACAGAACGTAATAACAAAAAAAAATTAGCAACCTTAATAAATACACCAATATTGGGATAGCAGTAACGAACTGGGTTACTAAATATAAAACAATGCATACTGAGCGACAAATAAAATACAATTAAAATAAACAAGGTGATGATTACCTTTTGTTTTTTATCAGAAAGGTCATTATACTCGACCCAGACTGATGATTTTGCTGATATGCCCGTGTGCATATTTACAGATGCTAATATTTTTCGAAACTAGACTGTTGAACTCGGTGAGCTCCTGTGAAAGGTATATAATTACATATGCTACTGCATTTCGACACCAGAGTGTTGAACTAAGTGAGCTTTTCTAAAACATATACCTACCTAAGTGTGACGTCAAAGTGACTGAACTTGGTAAACCTTTCCAAACATTGAAATTGTTTTTTTCGGCAAAAGGTTTCAACTACCTGTATTTTGGCACCAGAGTGTTGAAATTATCATATGCAAAAAAATCGCGCGAAAACCTTATGCATTTCGAAACTCGATCCCATGATATAGTAATTTTTGTCATATGAATGTATCCGTATTGGAGAACCATAGAAAAATTGTTGATTTATTTTTTTTACGAATATTATTCAAACTAATGTTATGTTCCTATAAACAATCTTGGCAAATAAAATGTAACCTACTTTTTCATTTGATTTTTGTGATTATGGTAATATTCTGCGGAAAATGTATGTGAAGGTTTTAGGAGTCGGATAACATGATTTTTTTTCATCAAAATTCAAGACAAAGGTTCCCAAGTGTTGAAAAAGTCTTGTAATTTACGGATTCAGAATTGGTATGTCGGGCTTTTGGTGGTTGGAAATGGCGGCTCCAAGGTGGCGGACGAGTTCTAGCATTTATCATCTGCATCTATTCAAAATTGGTACCTATCTTGAGACATTTGGTTTAGGAAATAATGCATTTATGAAGAATCGATGAATTTAAAATAACGGGTAAGTTTTGTGGGACATGGTGTGATTCTATTCAAAATTGGTATGAAGGCAAGGAATTTTGAAATCAATAAGCTTCTGCAGCTTTATCAAACGCGCAATTCTTCATTACTGTATTACCTTTACCAATGATGAATGAATGAATAACTAGCAACCATAAAATATTCAAAAATAATTATTTGATTAGCAGATTCATGCCATTTGGCGGTTGGTAGGTTTCTTATGTTTCTACCCATGTTTCTAATCCTTTTTTATTTTTGTAGTTGCCTCTGTTTTGGATAATCTTTTCCGATGCTTCCTTCTGCCAGTTGGTTGAACCTCAATAATTCTGCCTTCATGTACAAGCTGTTTATTGACTGACATGCACTAATGGAGTTTCGATTTTTTTTTTATTTTCAAAAAAAAAAGTGAAGTGGAAGTGACATTGTAAGTATTATCACTCAACTTACTCACGTGTAGTTCTCTTGCTTCCAAAAAAAATTTGTTGTGAAACAATTCTGGTTTTATAACATAGCTGAGGGCATATTTTCTCATAAGCCTCACATAATGCTGCTCAAATCTTTTGGATAAGATTTCTTCAGCAGAACTTTCACAACGGCCTTTTTCCATGAATCAGGTACAACGTTGTTGCATAAACAATAAATTATTATATGTGTAATGTATGTGATTATGTGCGGACAACATAATTTAATAAGTCTCAAATTCACTTCATGACAGTCATGTGCATTGGTTTTGATATCACATACAGTCTTGTAGACAAAAAAGTCATTTACTTCATGGACTGGGAGGAATCGAGTTTATGAAATAATCATTTTTTTCACTAGAGTTCTTCAAGTGTTCTGGAAGCTCGTATGACTTATCGGATATTATTTTATTCGATTTCAAAGTTTTCCATAGGTTTTTTTTACTATTTGTGTTGAATTGTTGAGTGAAGTATGCCTTTTTTTCATTTTTTATAGCCCTATTAGTACAGTTTCGCATATCTTTATAAAATTGGAAATGTACATCTGATTAAGTTTTTTTGAATATTTTTAGTGCTTTGTCCCTAATTGATATCATATCTTCAATTGCACTAGTTAGCCAAGGAGCTTTTGGTTTAGTTACCCTCGATGTAGTAATAGGAGCCTGTCAATCGAGTAAGTTCATAAGACACACTAGAAAAGACACTTTCTCGTCAACATTATTTTGATCGAATATTCTGAAAAAAGGGGTAGCATACAAATCATTTTAAAATAACTCTTCAATAAAATATTTATATAATATAATATAATAAATATTAAGTTCCGGTAGGTACACATTTTAATAGTGCAAAATACAATTTGGTGGTCTGACATACTATTACTGTCTATTACGTCCTTATTTCTGCTACATTCTTATAGCTAGTTAATATTAAATCCAATAATGTAGCTGTTAAATTTGATATACTTGTTGGACCATCCACAATCTGAATAAGGTCAAATGACTCAAGTATAGAAAAAAGTTTTTCAACATTTAGATTCTCCGAATTAAGAAAATTTATATTATCTATAATCTTCTTTTTTATATGTGATTCCAATCCAAAGTTGTTCGGAAAAGTTGGTGCGTTATACAAAATCTCACTGAGTTCTACACGCTGGTGTCGAAATACAGTACCATCTGTAAATATGCTTCCCGTATAGTGACCCATATTCAACCGGGGCTCCTTTCTGCTCGTAGTTCCGAGAATGAAATTAATCATACTGTCAAGAATGGCAAGAGTACCCTGGGTATGGCTGTAGTGCAGAATATTCGGTCATTAATATGATATTATTTATTGATCAATCCGGAAACCACGCCCGACCATGAATGAGTCTGATGATAGCTTGACCATGACACCCGGTTAAACCTATCACAGTGTCATTATATCGGCTAAATGTAAACAACACACTAACATAAATGAAGACCCGTTTATGGAGGGAGATCATTAAAAATTATTCAGCCAAGATTCATGTTATTTTGTCAATTTATTCATTAAAGTTTAAAACCAGTTTGGCTAAGGGTTTGGCTAAGGGCTTGGCCCTTTTGGCTTGCACCAAGTCGTCCGTAGTAGTGCTATGGTTATTGTAGGGTAAGAAATGTATTTTTTATTAATATTTATTGAGAATAATTTTATTTATCACCAAAATAAATATTTGTCATCAAATAAAATCCTCTGATTATTAATGTCAATCCCATTTTTTTTTCATATTTATATATCTATCTCCAAATATATACATTGGATATATGTAAATCCAAATGTGTAACATTTTGTATCCTAAATAATAACTGTGTTCTCAAAATGATAGGTCTGCCACCAAAAGAAATGTATCAGAACTTCATTACTATGTATGTTTCACGCATTTTCGACTCGCAAGCTAGGTTAGCTTGCTCTGGTTAGGTTTGAATGTCAATTGCGAGCGAAAAAATAAATTTACGCATTTTCAACTCAGTTTGCCTTTCATTTACACGTCCCGCCGTCAAAAAGTTGTTGGCAGATCTATTATTTTGAGAATAAAACTAATTATCAGAAAACGAATTGAGTTTTCGGGTGATTGTACATACATTTATAGATAATCGTTTTAGAAATAATTTGGTGTGGAAAGGTTAGTGACAGATCTATCATTCTGAGAACAAAATCTGTTTATTTGATAATAAAAACCGCATTAATTGTCAATGATAAAATCCCACCCATATTTATTTCCTTGTGTATTTAACTTCATATCCCAATGCCCCAATACCATCTGTAGCTACGACCCCTAGACACAGAGTTGTGGCTTCTACTGATGGCCAAGAAGGCCCTATAAAAGCTAGTACCTGAAGATTAATTCTTCATAATTAATCTTATATAGATTATTCTATATATACCCCATATTGCGACAGGAGGAGCCCTGTCTTGATCTTCAAGGGATAAGTTATTAACATTTCTCCCTCATAGTGAAAATATTTCACGTGATATTATTATTGATAATGATATTTTCAATTCAAATCAAATCAATTTTGATTTTGATACGCCATGGTGAAAATAGCGAGCCAAGTCGGCATATATTTGGAAAACAAGTGTAATTTTTGTGAATATTTGCCACAATATTCTGAATGATTTTCACTGTTTAGGCCTACTCAGGTCTGATTTTAGCGTTCTGACTTTTTATGTGTTTTATGAAGTCAAACACTATGAACATTTGAAATTAGTATTCGATAGACTAGATTCTTTTGGAATTAATTTGAAACCAATGAAATGTGAATTCGGTGTATCCAAGATACAATTTTTGAGTCATACGATTTCTTCTGAAGGTATTTTACCGTCTGAAGTTATTCGAGAGTTTCATTGACAAGACCTCAAAATTTAAAACAATTACAACGTTTTATTGGTATGATCATCGCTTCCTACCAAAATTCTTATATCAATTTATAATTTGTTCAAATCAATTCAGAATCAAAAGACTAAAGATATAACCACCTGGTCAGAAAAATGTGAATTTAGTTTTCAGTCAGAAGAATTTTAGTTGATGCTACCTTTCTCGCACATCCGGTAGAAAATGCTAAGCTATTTTTTACAGTTGACGCCTCAAATATAGCAGTCGGTGCTAGTCTAGAACAACTGAACGATGGAATTCTGAAACCTTTGGCATTCTTCCTTAAAAAAGTTGAATAATACAGAACAACGATATTCCACATTCGATCGCGAATTACTAGGAATTTAGTAGTTTTGACAGATCACTTACCTTTGACCACATTACTTACATCTAAAACTGAGAGAAGTTCTAGACGAATTCGTCTCATGGAATATATAGCTCAATTCACGAATGATATCAAATATATCAAAGGCAAATTGAACGTTGTAGCCGATACTTTATCTCGAATTGACAATCAAATTTCCGTGTCAACCATTGAAAAATTTGATTCCAGATTAGATATCGAACAAACAACTTATAAAAGCACAACAAACCGATAAAGAATTACAACATTTATACGAACACAATTCCAAATCGAAAATAGAAATCCCACTACTGGTGTAAAATTTGCAAAGAACTTGTTGAGTTTCTAGGTGCACACAAAATTCACACCTCCACCTACCATCCCCCCAAGGAAATGGTATGGTAGAACGTTTTCACGGGAGTAAAAAAAAAACAGCTTATATTATTGGGATTACTAAAGAGTGTTCTTCTGCTGAATTGGTATTCGAACAGCCATTACGCTGCCAGGAAATTTTTCACAGAATCACATGAAACTGTAGATTTGTCTCGTACTCTGTCTCAAATTCGTGAATCATTTTCTTTTTTAAGTCCCACCGGAGTGAGAAACCTTTTCTTCCACTTGACCTAGAAACTTGCGACTATGTTTTCGTCAGGGTGGAAGTCAAACGTTCTAAATTATCACCTCCTTATAAAGGCCCATATAAAGTGGAACATCGCTTCAATAAAATATTACAGTACAAGAAACATAATTCACTCATTACTGTGAGTATTGATCGAACAAAACCGGCCTACATCTTTCAAGAATCTTCAGTACAACCAACAAAAGAAATATTTTCTAAGAAAGTTAGATTTACAATCAATTAATTTTCGTTTTCGTATATTTTTTTTCTGTTTTTCAGGGGGAGTACTGTGGTGTATCTTCAAGGACTATAACAAATCATTATGTAATTCAGAATCATGTTGGTAGAAAAAATGAATTTGTCTATAGAACTTATTAAAAACATCATGCATTGATTATAATATAAAAACATATTTACTAAAGAAATATAATCACAAACAACATAACAGTTGTGATACTTACGTTCCACGGTTTCACGCAAACCGCGGTTACCTACGTTTCGCGCAAACCGCACAAACCTTAATGCTTTATCATAAAGTGAAGTTAGATGAAAATATCTAGAAAAGGATGCTAGCTAAAAAAATGAAATGAAACAGTTTGAATACAAATTTATTAAACATTTTTATTTTGGTAACATATAGACCGTCAGCTAGTGACAGATTTAGGTGCCCCATTTTCGTATACAAGCCACGAATAGGGTTGAAAAGTATATCGATTTGGAGTAAAATAAAGATATTTTTACGAGTGGCTCCTGGGGATAACATACCGAGAATTCGATTTTTCAGAACAGTGCTTATTTGTTTCCCTCATGTTTCTATTTACGGTACGAAACTACAGAGGGTGATTCGTTAAGTCGTTTTGAGAAAAAAAGTTTTTAGGAACATATGTTCGGAGTTGCTTCTTTTCTGAGATACAGGGCATTGATTTTTTTTTTCAAACGCCTTTGTATCTCATAAACGAAGCAACTCCGGACATATGTTCATAGGAATTATCATAAATGATATCAGCATCATGCAGATTTTTCTTGAGGATGGCATCCAATTGATGATATTCCATAAAACCAGAGGAATACCGCAATCCGCGATCGTTTCGCTCCAAGAAACAATTGGTACGTCGATCCTTTTTTCTCAAAGAAGAAAATGGCACGTTTGGCAACAGTAAAAATTACTACATTGAATTCCAATCCTAATAGCTATTTTCTCAGGATCGAATTGCTGGTCGATGATGAAGCCTTGAATATCTACCACAGCTATTTTCATGTTGATTCTGCGATTGATACTGAAGCCGAATGGCATGCTCACCATTTCTTGATAATTTCTGAGAGTGGGAGGTAATTAATGACAGTGTCGTGCACAATAATAGCATAGGCTCGACTATTTGGGGAAAATCCTTCAGATGCTTCAAATTCGAGCTTGACATCAACACTGGAACAATCGATAACAAAGAGAGATTTGTCAAAGAAGACTGAGTAGGACAGAAGAGGATTATGTTGATTGGTAGGTTTGTAGCTGAGCCCAAATTGCGAGTAGTTGAAATAGGCTTGCGGAACATTCCCCTTTCCAAAATTCAGATGCATATTTTCTTTTGGATAATTCTCACCGTTCAGAGTTAGTGTTATATTAGTAATGTTCAAATTGTTGAATATTGTTGGATCATGATTGACTTTCGTTTAATCACGATTTTTTTTGAAACATAAAATCACATAGCGAGGGCTTTCGAGAAACGATGAAGTTTTGACAGCCCATATTTCATTTTTTGCACCTTGTGTGAGAGCAGGCAACATATGGAGTTCCCATTTTCTGAAGGGCATGAGAATGGGAGTGTCAGCTTAGATAGCTCTCAAGAGATGTAATTTAATTTGATCATGCAGATAGATTCGTTTAACTTTAAGTTCAATATTTTCAATTTCCAGTTTGACTTCTGTTGGGGCAATGTTGTTCCAGGAGACTCCTCTATTTTAAAGAGGTTCTATCATCTCCAGCTCGTACTAATCGGATGGTATATTTATCGTAAGAAACACACTGGTAATCACTGAAAATATTCAGAAAATGTTTAATAGGTATGAGCATATTGAATGTTAGATTGACGTTGATGACTGCGGTGTTGGTAGGAAAAGTCCAACCTGAGGTGGCCAAGTGATATCTTCATCGGTGTAGGTGGGAAAGCCTCTGATAGTACTAATAATTCCAACTTCACGAACTGTTTTCAATTCCTTGCCACTTTGTTCATAACTAGCAGATTGAAACATGAAAGCACCAGCATTGTTTAGAAATGTCACTCGACCATTTCCTTTAGTTTTTACAACTTTTCCGCTGATGAATAGCAGGCTGTCGTACGAGGCATCATAGGCATCATAGGCATCAGATTGATTAATGTTGATTTCAATAACATCATTGTTGCGGAGAGATTTATGGGTAGTAGGTCCGCCACTCTATCTTCTGTATGGATTCATCGTTGTGAGGTTTTCGGAAAATGTTGAACACTTGACTGGACAACATGATAGCCGACAGATTCAAAAAACAATTTATTCTCAGCTGATAGTAGTTGACGCTGTTGCTGATGGTTGAATATCTTGGTGAAGACTGAGGTGTGGAATGGTGACGAGTTATAGTTATAGATAGTTAACACCATATTTTCGCTTCGATTCGAAACGAATTATTATTTCTTCGTTTCGAAAATCAATAAGTTGAGAATGTTGAGCACTCGCAACGTAATGGTATTTATTTCGTTTGTATGAGAAATGGATAGTTAAATGAGATGATTGATTAGCGTTCCACCAATTGCGTAGCCAGGATCAACACCAACAGCAAATTGGTATATTATATGAGACGGTGTGTAGAAGGCTCCAAAGGTAATGTTGCTACCTATGTGTATGGTTCGTACTTTAATGATATCCACAGGCAGATCTGAGGCGTAGCGTAATGCAAGTTGAGGCTGAGAAGTTTAGATGAAAACCCTAAAATGTGGGCTAAACTATTTGCAGGTCGGAAATCGATCGAGTGCTTCAGGCAAAATATTAGCGTATTATTATTGGGTTTGAGATAGAAAAATTCCTCAGGGTTTTCCTTGAACATTTTGGGTACGATATGTTTGCTTATTAAATCTTCAATATTGCCGCATTTTTTCAGAAACAGTCCAAATCCTCGAGGTGTCTTTCGCAGGTACAAACCGGATCCCAAATGATCTTCTTCGAGTTTCTTTTTGGCATTTTTTGAATATATTACGGTTTTTGCAACGGCGCTCGTTCCACCTGCCAACGAACCCAAAGCCAAAAGGGCATCAAATATAGGTATGAGTGGTAGAATTCCTACAGATTTTGCATCGAATGGAATAATCCTAGGTATACGTATTTTTTGTCGTCCTCCAGCTTGACTCAATACCATTTTAGCAAAGCCCAAATGGTCCTTAAAGATGGAAGTACACTAACGTAATTTAACCAATGTTTCCTACACAAAAGCAACGCAAAATATCGTCACGAACAAATTTACCTAAAACATTTGATTCAATAACGCTAGGCAGCGGTTGTTCACCGAAAACACCTATTGCAATGACATTCCATACCAAACCCATAGAATTCGTTTATTAGGACGATCCCAACGAACTTTGCGAACGCATCAAATTATTGATAGCCTCTCGAGATGCTGAAAATACTTCGCATGACAACGAGATTATTGCCAATTTGAGTGAGCTCAAAGAGGCAAATATAATTCTATAAGATAAAGGGTGTTTCCCCATAAATTGTCATTTTCAAAATGGTTATCGACAAGTTTCGACGTAGCGATAGCGCAAGCGCAGATGAAAAGCGAAAATTGCAAACGCCCTCTGGAGGAGGTTTACTGCACAGACCAGATGGTAATATTGATTTTGATAATTTGAAATTGAGTAATGTGACGAGCCCCACTAAGGTACTGATGCAGCCAATAAACAGTATGTAGATGGAATGGATAAAAAAATTACTGCAACTATACAGCATTAAGCAGAAGTACACCATTCGGAAACAGTTCAAGTGAATGATAGATCAACAAATCAAATGTCCACCTCCATAAATCAATTGATTGGGAGCTTGGATGAACTCAAAACGAATAGTTAGAGTGCCCCTCGGCAAAAATTTTACTGATAGATACTCTCTCCAAACTTTCTGTATGGCTTCATTGAACCCAGTCTGCCACCGTTTTGCTCTTGGTCTTTTCTTGTGTCGGGGGCGTTTAAAAAAAAAAAAATCCGTAACACGTCGTTGAATAGCTTAAAGACTTGAACTGAATCCCGAAAATAAAATTCTGACAATGAACATGGGTCATTGGGGGTGTCTGCCCCCTCGAAAATGTCGGAAAAACGACCATAGAAAAATTTATTATTAACCAGCTGATTTTCTCAGGATCCATTCACTAAATGCAATAAAACCAACTTTCCATATTGTCTGACACAGATCATGGGGCGTTTTTCCAGTCTGACGCGTCAAAGTGGTCGATTTCACGACCACAAATGCAAAAAATTTATAGATATACGTCAGACATGGCAATAGTACAGCAGTAGTACAGGCAGTACTTAAAATGTGGCATAAGTGTCTGACACGTATATTGGGGCGTAACTAGAGTCTGACGAAAAAATACAATCTTTCAGTTATCACAGTAAAATACATGTTCCAGTTTGAATTGATTATTAATGATTACGAAACTGCAGAGGATGATTAATTATTAGGATGTTTTAAGAAAAAAAGTTCCTATGAACATATGTCCGGAGTTGCTTCGTTTCTGAGATACAAGGCGTTGAAGTTTACAAACAAAAAAATGGTATTTAAAAATATCAACCAAGTCGGTTCGATTTATTTGAAATTTGGTTTAGTTATTTGAACTAATAAAGCGCTTATTTAGCCCTAACTAGATTGAAATTATTATGGCCATTGGCGTCCCAGTGGGCACAACAGCCAACAATATTGTGAAAAACACTACTCCACTGACTTTTTTTAGGGTTAGATTAGGCTACTGAAAATAAATCTTTTTGGTCTCTTGTGTTTTCTTCATATCCAGCTTGGTTTTCGAGGAAAAAAATGAATGCCCCTCTATTGCAAATCATGAACACTTGCAGTGGAGACCAGCCTACAGTGATGGAAGGGTTTTTCCTATACATTAGTTCAAAAAGTCTGCCAAACTTCAATCAAATCGATTATAAGATATCTAATATTTATGTGATTCAAGTTTTCTGTTTTTGAAAAAAGCTCTTGTGTTTTAAATGTTGGATAAAATGAGTTAAGTAACGATTTAGCAATTATTTCTGATGCAAAAAAAATATTTTTCAATGATTAGTGTGAGATAATTATGAAATTTTGAAGGTGTTTACTAACTACCATTGTTATAACAATGTAACTACGGTACGAAACTGCAGAAGGTGATTCCTTAGGTCGTTTTGAGAAAAAAAAAGTTCCTATGAACATTTTTCCGGAGTTGCTTCGTTTCTGAAAAACAGGTCGTTGGATATTTTTGTAAAGAAAAGGTATTTATGAAATATGAATATCCTCGAACCGATTTGATTGAAGTTTGGTAATTTATTTGAACTAATGTGTAGAAAAACCCTACTATCATTGTCAGCTAGTCTACAAAGCAGGTGTTCATGATAGAAGAAAACACAGGAGACCAAAAAGATTTATTTTCAGTGGCCTAATCTAACAATAAATGAAACCCACAAAACAAAGTCAGTGGCGTACTTTTTTTCACAATATCGTTGGCTGTTGTGCCCACTGAGACGCCACTGCCCCTAATAATTTCAATCTAGTTGGGGTTAAATAAGCGCCTTATTAGTTCAAATAAATATACCAAATTTCATCCAAATCGGTATGAAGACATTCATGACATTGTTCAAATACCATTTTTTTTAACTTCAACGCCCTGTATCTCAGAAACGAAGCAACTCCGGATATACAGGGTGTTCCTTAAAGACATGCTAATATTTGAGGGGGTGATTCTTTGACTTATTTTAAGGAAAAAACTTTCTATAAACGTATGTCCTAAAAGTCCCAACTTTTGAGATACAGGGTGATAAAGTTTTGAAAAAAAATCAATTTTTTAATAATAACTGAGATAATAATGTAGACGTTTTTATAAAATTTGGTACATGTCTTCCATGCATCAAGGTGCATTTTTTAATGCACAAACATTTTCATTTTCTCAACCAGTGGCGTCCGTACGGGTTTTGCATTGAATATTTTTGAAGAAAAAATACTACGCCACTGCTTTCTCCTGAAAAAAAAATACTTTTGAGATCCTCATTTATTTTTGAGCAAATTTGATCTCCTGAGTTTTCTTTGTCCGCCGCATGGTTTTCGCTTAAAAAATAAAAATCGTTTCATTTCAGGATCAATTCTTCAAAAATCTGATGCGGTGTGGAAATGTTTGTGCATCGACTGAAAGCAAATCTTTTCACCACTTCTTAATCTTTTCACTTATAATCTCCCATGTGCTTGAATTATTACCTGAATGGATTTACGATATTAATTCAGCTACCTATCTGTAATTAATAGCATTTTGTTCTTCAAATCACTATAAATATTGTGTTTTCACTAGTTATGAATACCATTTTGTGTTTGAAAAAGCTATAGGAATAGCGAAGCGCACAATTATTTACTTGATTTTTAAGTGTGTTATTGAAGTTATTTTGGTTGTCCGCCGTTTTTCTGAATATCGGTAAATATGGTGAATTACACGAATGCAGAAATGGCGGCAATGCATTACGTATATGGCCTCGCTGATGGTAATGCAACAGAAGCCAGACGCATTTATCAGGAAAGATATCCTAATCGTGCCTTACCAGATAGCCGTACCTTTTCAAATATTCATCGCCGACTTAGGGAAACTGGTAGTTTCAAGAAAGGTATTTCGGAAGGTAGACCTCTAAGCGTCAGAACTCTTGAAATTAGGAAGCCGTTCTGCAAGAAATCGAAGAACATCCTGAGACGAGTACGAGGAAGATCGCTAGAACTCTGAATATTTGTCATCAAATTGTTTGGCATATTTTGGTTGATTTTTTGTTATACCCATACCATATTTTACGAGTACAGGCATTACTCCCTAGAGATTTTCCACAGCGTGTGAACTTCTGTTAGTGGTATCTTCAGAGTATTGCACTAAATCCGCAGTTTGAGTCACAAATTTTGTTCACAGACGAAGCAAATTTTTCTCGTAATGCTATTCAAAATTTCCATAACAATCATATGTGGGCAGAAGAAAACCCCCATACCATAACCGAAACCCATTTTCAACACCAATTTTCGGTTAATGTATGGGCAGGAATTATTGGTGATTATCTAATAGGCCCATTTTTTCTACCAGGACGCCTTGATGGTCGGTCTTATTTACACTTTCTCGAAGAAGAACTAAATGGGTTGCTTGAAGATGTACCAATTGCGTTAAGGAATCGAATATGGTACATGCACGATGCTCATTTCAGTGTAATTGTCCGAAACCATTTAAATACAGTTTATCATAATCGTTGGATAGGTCGCGGAGGACCTCAGCAATGGCCAGCAAGATCCCCTGATATCAACAGTTTAGATTTCTTTTTATGGGGGCACCTTAAAACTCTAGTGTATAAAACTCCCGTTAATACTTTAGAAGATTTAAGAGAGCGAATAGTTGCCTCGTGTGAAACTATTCGAAATACGCCGGGAATATTTCAACGTGTGCGTAATTCCATGCGTAGACGGGCGGAAGCATGCCTATTAAGTGAAGGTGGCCATTTCCAACAATTTTTATAATCAGTGTTAGTATTGTCAATAATTAATGAATTTGATCCGTTCATTTAAACTTACTTTCATAAAATAAAATAAAATTCGTTTTTGTACAAGCTGAAATCCATATTTATTTGATTCTCATTCATTTTGGAACAAATCTGATCCCTTTATTTGCTTTAAGTCGATGCACAATCATTTCCACACATCAGATTTTTGAGGAATTGATCCTGAAGTAAAACGACCATGCGGCGGACAAAGAAAACTCAAGGGATTAAATTTGCTCAAAAATAAATGAGGATCTCAAAAGTATTTTTTTTTTTGGAGAAAGCAGTGGCGTAGTATTTTTTCTCCAAAAATATTCAATGCAAAACCCGTACGGACGCCACTGGTTGAGAAAATGAAAATGTTTCTGCATTAAAAAATGCACCTTGATGCATAGAAGACATGTACCAAATTTTATAAAAACGTCTACAATATTATCTCCGTTATTATTAAAAAACTGTTTTTTTTCAAAATTTTATCACCCTGTATCTCAAAAGTTAGGACTTTTAGGACATACGTTTGTAGAAAGTTTTTTCCTTATAATAAGTCAAAGAATCACCCCCTCAAATATTAGCATGTCTTTAAGGAACACCCTGTATATTCATAGGAACTTTTTTTCTTAAAACAACCTAACAAATCAACCTCTGCAGTTTCGTACCGTAGTAAGGAAACATATTAAATTTTTTTTTTTGGAAAAACGCCCCCGAAACAAAAGAAGGTTCATAGGAAAACGTATCAGACTAGGTCCAATGAAGCCATACAGAAAGTTTGGAAAGAGAATCTATACATTTTTTGTGGTCGTGAAATCGACCACTTTGACGCGTCAGAATGGAAAAACGTCCCCTGACCTGTGTCAGACAATATGGAAAGTTGGTTTTATTGCTCTCAATGATTGAATCCTGAGAAAATCAGCTGGTAATTAATAAATTTTCCTATGGTCGTTTTTCCGACATTTTCGAGGGGGCAGACACCTTCGGGATTCAGTTCAAGCTATTCAACTTGAAAATAAAACAGTATCTATAAACTTTATGTAGTCGTCAAAACGACGTGTTTCGGTTTTTTTTTGGGAAAAACGCCCCCGAAACAAGAAAAGTCTCAGAGGAAAACGGTGGCAGACTAGGTCCAATGAAGCCATACAGAAAGTTTGGAGAGAGTATCTATCAGTAAAATTTTTGCCGATGGGCACTCTAACTAGAATATGAAAAGTATTCAAAATTAAGCGAGTAAATTACAAAAACAAGTTAATGATAAAATGCAAACACTTAATGAGGTCATTGCTCAAATAGAGCAAACCAATGTGGAATGTGTTATGATAAGGCGATGACATTCTCCAAAAAATTCAACCAACAGAATTAAACTGATATTGAAAATATTCGTGGAGATTTTTTTGAAAAAAATTGCCGAAATAACCGATTCGATTCATTCACACAATTTAAAATGGGATATTAAGCACAACAAAACGCTAACCAAGAATGAATTGAAGCAGTTTCAAGTTGACATCTCCAAACAAATCAACAAAATAAATTCACATACAACAAATGCAAAATCAGCTAGCTATTGAGGAAATCCATAAAACACAGAATGTAGTTGTTGGAGCACCATGATAAAATAGTAAGTTTCGCAGTCTCATCATCAGATATGTGCCATGGCTTCTAAAGAAAAGATTCAACTTGTTCGTGAGCAACATGAACCTATTAGAAAAAATTAGACATCGTACCATCATCAAAGGCTTGGATGATTTGTGGCAGCTCGACTTGGCCCATCAAAATTTCAAACTCATTCTAGTCGTTATAGATTGTTTTTCCAAATTTGTGTGAACTAGACCATTGAAAACGAAAAAGGGCAAGGAAATTACCAAAACATTTGCAGATATTTTGGCACATACGAAACGTTGTCCAAAAAATCTACAAGCCGATCAAGGAACGGAATTTTACAACAGCAAATTTCAGCATCACCATAGCTGCTACTGTGAAAGAGTAATACGCACGTTGAAGGAGCGATTGTACAAATATTTAAGGAAGATGTAAACGATATTCTCAATACACATATGGGAGTGCTGTCCAGCCGCATCAGCATGCTGGATGTTTTGAACTTTGGTGCAAATTATCGAGGTGTTTTTGATATTATTCGATCATGGTTCAATGACAATAAAACTGATTTAACTTTGGAAGAAGTTATAGAACGTTTTTGTGAAGCCTCATCTTTAGATATATATATGCTAATGCTTTACGAGAATATTTATTTTTTCATAAACAAACAATATTTTATGATTTATGCAATAAAAATTATGGAAAATGTGTTTTATTATGCTGAAAAAAATATAATGTAATAAAATACCAAATTTCAATTTATATTTTTATTCAAATTATATCAACGTGTACTTTTTTTTCATACATATCTAGTATGAGCTGTAAATTTACATTTCAGAATACCTTTTGATTTATTGACTACTTTTCCACCCTGCACTTTGTAGGTGTACAATTTCGAGCGTAACAGGAATTTTTTTATCTACAAGTAGAATATGGAACTTATTATCGAGTGAATAATCACAAGTATCAAATTTCGATATGTGCTAGATATACGTCATAGCACGTTATTTCATACAAAAAACTGTCTGTATCTGTATACACCAAGAGTGGGCAACATAAAATCGTAATGGAAATCAAACATGCATGTTTTTTAAATAATATTGCCATTCCAATGTACAAAGGTTAATTAAATATAAGTTCAGTCATTCTCAATCCAATAGCTACCAAGTCTGTATCGAAAACGGTTCGACTCTGAAATCGTGGACTAGATGAATTTTTGGCGTTATAACGGCCGTTCCAAGAATTCACAAGTTTGACCACCCTGTGTAACCGGATGTTCCCCATTGTTTAATCAAAAACGGCGTTATTCATTAGTTTGTACAAATTTTTCTCAAAAGAACTGGCGGCTGCGGCCCTCAGACGAGTACTCAACTCAATGTAAGGCCGCAACCAAGCAGACTGTTTGAATTTCAAAACACGATGGATTTTAGTCAGAATCAAGACATTTTTCATTGCTTGTTATAGGTTCCGATAATGTAAAATATAATTGGTTTTATTATGCAAAGTACGCATTAATTTCTTTTGTGTGGAATTGGGCGGAGCACGATGCTCGGGTAAAAAGGAAAATTACAATCGTGCAATCTTTCAGGTAACTTCAAATCAACTTCAAAGATGTAGCCTTCCGAGGCATTGTCGGTAATTTCACTAACATCTCTATCAAAATTTTCAACCCATTCAAAACCGTCGTAAGGTAAAAATTCTGACATTGCCCACCCATATGAATTATTGACGTCTGAATAAGAAAGATATTTTTTGGGATCGTATCCTTCCATATATTTATTATTTGCTTCTGAATATCTATTCGAACATACCGAAATTCCACCCCGTATTCCCTTTTCTACAAACATAACCACGTCAATGTGTTTTAAAATTTGCAATTCAAATTTTGTATACGTCAACATGGCATCCCACGTGGAGCCAGGCATGGTATAATACCACGCTGGATAAGTTAAATTCACAAAAACATCCGCCAATAATAATATATAGGTCCACATACGATCCCAAATTTGTAATGTTGAATGACTCCCAAACATTTTGTGCGTGACCATACTTCTCATTAATTATGTATCCATCGTTTAACTTATTATAAAATGCTTTTCGTGATGGCAACTTCGTATCGTTTAATTTTTCTGTTATCTGCATAGTCATATGGAAATACCCCCTTCTTGGTGAGAAGAGTAAATTTCTCATCATCTGAATGAATGAATTCTTTCTTTAAATAATTTTCACTAAATGTGAATGCTAGTTCATCCAAGACGTTCCCATGAATCGAAAAGAATCTATAAAACGAAATTTTAGTTTCAGCATCGTGTTGCGCAAATGAAATGCATTTTTATTTATTGGAAGGGAGTATACTCACGCACCCTCTTTTTGCAATATCCCTAATTATGAAGTGGCTATCATACCCCGAAAGATTGTAGAAAGTGATGGGTACCACGAATAATTTTCTAAAATTGACATTACAAGGAGCTTGGTGAGCCCAACCCCGACGCACTCCCGTAAAATGATTGTGGTCGTGTACGATAACATATTTGGGGGTGAACGGTTTTTCGCAAATATGACATGTCGTTGCAGCACCGATACTACTTAAAGGCACTACCATTGGCTAAATTTTTTAAAATTTTTGACTAAACAAAATTTGCAACATCTGCTAATTGATCGTCAAACCACTGCATGCAATCTTCCGTCCCGATAACTATTGAGTTGAGAAAGGCTGTCGTTATAGCTTCAAAAATAATTGAAACATCGATCACAAAAAAACTTTTCACCATTATTTTTACTCAATTGACTAGATACCAATCGGGACATGTCCTTAATATAACAGTAATGGAATTTTATTTCAGTCTCGTCATCGTCAATCGGGAGAGCTTCATAATCGTTCAATTTTGGAAAATATTTGTTCTGAATCAATAACAAATTAACATATCTGTCTCGTTTTGTCATTGTAAGTCTGGCAGGTACTACCACATAAAATGATTAATCATTTGCTTGATTCAATTCTAAAGTATAAACATTTACGGAAATATCATTTAATTTTTCGAATTTGGGAATTTGTTGTAACTTCATAGGAGCGTTAGCGTCTTGCCCTATAGTATCAAAACTAATGTGAATATTTTGACACTCGTTGTGGATTTTTTGCTAAAGGATAGGAGACGCTAACAATACTCCAAAATAAACACATTTCATCATTGTTTTGTACATTATTGCATGCTTTTTTGAAATAGAATGAAAGATGAACCGTTCCCTGTTTCATATTTATTTCTTCAAAATAATTTTACTCAACCCCCACCCGGACTGTTGTTCTGCAAATTCATTAAGTTTATTCATAAATATCCACATCGTTTTCAGTGTATCAAGCAGCCAAGACCATACCTGAATCAACAACTTGATTTGGAGTACTAAAATACTTTCGATCAACAATTTTCTCTTCATTTGTTTATTTAATAAAATCCCCCGACATTTTTAAATTAACTTTGAGGCATAGCATTTGTTTTAAAATGTTGATAATCTCACGTTTGAACAAGGAAAAAGTATCATCATGAAAAGTTTTAGCATCTGTATGTGATAAATTAATGATTACCCCCGTTGTTACTATACGATTGAAAACATTGTCAACACTCTGCCACTTTATCCAGGAGCTTCGACGCTTCAAACCTGAGCCAACACGTTTAGTATTTATCAATTTAATTAACAATCTGAAATGTTTCAATTCCCCAATTTTTGTAATCATTTTCTTTTTTTCCCCAACCGATTTTTTTTTTCATAGCTAAAACACATTTCCTCACATGAATATTTATGTATTTTATAGTCTGTTTGGCAATATCATCAGAATAATTATTTTTGATAAGTGCAAGGTATTTATAGATTGTTGACATTGTTCTAGAAAAATCAGTCATTTGGATTTTATTTATTAACGAGTTTCACCGATATTTTGTTCAGAAATGAAATTCTTGGTGCGATGGCTCGGTTCTGGAAGCTGCTCAGATGGTTCTGGAAGCTGCTGGATTTTAAACTCGTTCTGGAAGTTGCTTTGGAGTGAATAAATTCGATTTCCAATACAAACGTATAACTTATTTTTTCGATGAGGGCAATGTGTTGACAGTCTTTCATGAAGTGATGGTAAAAAATTTATTAGGTTTTTTGGGGGTCTTATACCTACGTAGGGTTAGTTTATTCTAGTTAGATCAGACAAAATGTATTACGTTTTTTTTAAGACACTCTGTATATATGTCTATATGAGGTTAGTTCGTTCTAGTTAAATCAGACTAAACTTATAACTTTTTTTAAGATGCTCTGTATATGTGTCTACGTAAGGTTAGTACGTTCTAGTTAAATCAGACAAAATTTATTAGGTTTTTTGGACGCTTTGTATACATGTATATAAGTAAGGTTAGTTCGTTCTTACACTTATGAAAAAATCAGCTATCATTCGTATGCTGTATCGATCAACAAAATAAATTTGATTTTCAATAGAAACATACACCAACATTTTTCAATGAGGTAATGATACAAAATGAGCGCGCCACGGTTATAAATAAAAAACGCATATTCTTCACAAAGAAAAAACTACCGTATCGAAACACAAACTCCTTACGTATTAAACGAAGAAAAACCAATACTAACTTTAATTTTCTACAATTTCGAATGAAGCTACAGGATTCGTCTTGCCGGTATCGATGAGACCATGGAAAATTATTGAATATTGTCCAGATAAAAATTCTTCAACATGGGACTGATACACTTCCATCACTCGCTGAGGTAAGAATGTCACGTTCTCCACTAACTCTAGAAGAATAACTTTCCCAAATTTGCTTTTTACGATTTTGGCTTTACTGATTGGTTGTGGCATCCCCACTGGAAGATTCGTCAATTTGATGGTCGGCTCCCTTTCAACCAATGATGATTTGTTGAATTTTTAGGTTCATCTGAGAAAAACCAAACTAAAAAGTTTTTGCTCTAATAAAATACAATGATACCAGTCTAGCTTTAGGTGAAAACATGCTGCACACTTATCGGACAACGGATTATAATCCACTGATGAAACACTCGATCGAACTAGCAATTTAAAATCTATGGCTAAATTGGTTTCACTGTACTAATTTGAATTACAAATTATATAAAACGCCGGGACATAAAAACACACTTGGCTGAAATCATTCAATATTATTGGTAAATTTCGAAACCTCTGTGAACCGCTTTCAATAACAAATCAAACAAAAAACATCAGCTCTCAAAAAGCGTGGGCACCGCTGCTTTCAATTACAACTCATACGAAAAGTCTCGAAATATTCGAACTGGAAATTGTCGTTTTGAATTACATTACATTTGAATAAATTCATCTGAGAAACACTCACTAAGAAGGTATGAAAATCTTGGAAATTAGAACTCAAAAAGCAGACATGAAAAATAATTACAAACACTTACTTTCAACTACACTCGCTGCACTTCTCACTGCTATCACAATCAACTATCAAATGATTCATCAAAGCCGGCTGCTGTTGTTTATATCTGAACTGTGATAACGACTCATTTGTTTCACAATGTTCTAGAATGAATATCACGTTCTTATGAAAGCATTCAGATAAGAAAAATCCGTTACTCGCGTTTGCCGGCATAATTTCCAGTTTATGTTTTTTACAAAGCTATAACAATGGCTTGAATGGCGTGTTTCATAAACAACCGATAATGGAATGAAAAACGGTGAAAACATTAAATGAACGAGTCCTGCGGACTCGTTGTATTTTTAGCTTTGGGATTGCAATTCATTAATATTCCAAAAAATTATCGGTAATTATCATACCACTTATTATATTACCCCTAATAATATCATGGACACTTTAATGAGAATTCTGTAAAGGTCCAATTCTATTTGCGATTTGTTTTTCTCTCACTCTGCTGGAAGAAATTCCTGAGTTTTTGTGTCTAGTTCTCGAAGATCTTGGAATATCTCTTCTTATCAACTTATACTTAAATGCTGCATTCTTTGGAACTTTGCTTGCAAAAACTGCTAACTGGCCCTCATTGACTGTTGTTGAACACATAATTTCCATTTTGTTTTGTGGATGCAAATATTAGAAATTATTAACCTTCACGCATATTGCCATGAATTTCACACCATTTGACACGTTAACATATATAAAACATTATTTATTATTGCAATTAACAGCACAAAATTCATTTTCAGCATAGGCGACACGTCATATTCTTTAATGCACTCCTCCACAACGGAAATATCTCATTGACGATTTATGTGTGGAGGTTCTTTACTTAATTATCCTGCCAGAGGATTGTCGTGTCGTCCGCAAAATTAGTAAATTTACCGTCAATCTTTAGATAAGCTGTATCATTGAAATAAAGTAGAAACAAGATAGGCCCCAATGCAGAACCCTGTGGTACGCTATGACTAATCGAACCAGTATTAGACAACGTATCTGTTCTCACAATTTGGGTACGCTCTCCCACGTAAGATTTCATCCAACTAAGGCTAAGATTACTGAACCCATAGTGTTGGAGTTTGGCTTACACAATCAAAAGCCTTTGAAAGGTCGCAAAATACCGCCGCTCAAACTTTCTTCTGATTCAGTTTGTGGTATAGTTCTCTCAGGAAGGAGAGACAGCATCGCCTGTGCTTTTACGTGGCCGAAATCCATTAATCTAGATTTGACTAGCTCTTTTATAATTTTTCCCAAGGTCGGAATAAGAGAAATCTTGTATTTCCACCTTTATGAGGCGGAATCACAATACTTACTTCAAGAAAGTTTGGGTAGAGTCCCTTTGCGAAAGAGTCATTAATGAGCTGAACCATTCATTCATTGCTCTTTTGTTTATTATTATATGTGGAGGTGAATCTTTCTTTTTGCTCCTCGTGTTTAGGGATTGTTTGGTTCTTGAGGTCTTAAAGTTGTTTGTCTCCGTCTCATCAGTTGTATCATCCTTGTCTCGTCGTTTCTGGTTCCTCAGAAACTGATCTTTGTCTGACCCTCTCCCATGTCATATTTGATTCTGAACACATCATATAGTTTCTCTTCAGTCCGGTGTTTGTGGATTTGTAAGAGTTTGCTGTTGTTGCATCTGCTTTCGTCTCTTATTAAATATTTTGTCTGAAGTTTGAGCACTTCAGTTTCTGTTTGGCTCATAGGTAAGAAGTTTTTACTGTTGTCTTGAAGGTTCTGCTTATTTTTCCAAAATTTCTTTCCACTAGATTCTTTGATCTTTTGTCTCAGTTCTCTGTGATTTTCAGTGTTCAATTTTGTTTTCTTGGCGGGCTAGTTCAGCTTCTCTTCTCTTTTGGTCTTGTTCTTTTCATCACTGATCATCTGCTCTTGTTGTTCAGCTATTTCTTGTTGTATGATTCTTTATCGGTTCTTTCTTTACCGGTAGTTGGTCTTCGGTATTCAGAGTATGATAAGAAGTGGGTTTCTTCTTCCGAACTGTTTCCTCCTCCATGCATATTATACCTTTTATCGAAGTATACTTCTTCGTGGTCCATTTTCTTTGTTGGAGTAGTATTATGTGTGAATTTAAATGATGGAATGTCTGATTCGTAGTCCCAGTCGATATTTATCCATATGTATAAATGTGACTTCTGAATTTTCTCTTTGATAGAGTCTGTATTGCCATAGGAGGTTGAGTTCTTCCTGACTTTGCGGAAATGGCAGGCCATCTTCTGTGTATTCTTGTTCGTTTAGTCTCTTTTTTCTTATCCTTTCTTTTATTTTTTGTTCTTTTTCCCTAGCTCTCCGTTCTAAGTCTGCTACTTGATGTTGTTTTAGTTTAACACCAAAAAATACAAGCACTGTAGCTAAAATGTTACCACAACCTGACAAAGAATCCAATAGAAATGATTTTTGGTACACGAGCAGTTTTTGAAGAGTATATTAAGAACAAATAATTGCTCTGCACGCTAATACCTATGGAAAATGGGGAGCTTCTAAGGAAAGCTCGGAAAATCAATAACTTGGAAGTGGCTGGAACTTTCGATATAATGTAAAGAAACAAACCTGTACAACGTAAAAATCTCCATAAAAAAGGTAATCATATGTTTTTTTGAAAATTGCTTCCTTTGAGAGATAATGAGCTATAACTGATAATTACAGATTTCCGCGCGAAAAACTCGGGATACCCCAACACTCGACTAAAATCTCTGTATCTCCCTTGTTTTTGTCAAAAATTGATAAACTAAACTGTTACTTGAAGAAAAATTCTTCAGCAATTATCATATACAGCTGGCGAGTGTCGGTAGAAGTGGGTAGTATTTGATATACGAAGGTGAAATAATGATCTTTGATACATAGAACATAATCAAGAAAGAAATACACAAAAACTCGTATTATTTCAACGAAGTCAAAGTTTGTTCTACTTATTTAAATAATGCTGCTTTTTTGTTACGATTTTTTATGATCATGGCCGCCTTCGTTGAAGAATATCTAATTTTGAGAACACTCATGATAAAACATCTTGTTTTTTCGACTTCTTTCGGAATGCTTCAAAATGTTTCATACAAGTAATCTGATAATTAATCATGTTTCATCATGACGAAGTGAAAAGAAAATGTTGCAATATGAGCAGTTGTTAGAATTCCTTTATGGGTATTATTCCTTTTTAGGAAATTTTAGATAATTGTTTGATTATATGGGAGTAGAGTACAAATGAGAGCGCTTTGGGAGGAGGAGGTCCTATACAAATGACATCGCTTTGGGAGGGAGCTCTATAGAAATGAGACCGCTTTGGGAGGGACGAAATATAACTTTCGGATGTCAAAGTCCTTTTTTAAAAACTAATTTTTATTAACAAAAATAGGTCTGAACAGTACAAGAGCAAAAATATAACTGAATTCTATATAAATGAATCTTCCCATAAAGATTAAGATGCTTGCACATCAGTTTCCCAGAATCGCGAGATCCTGCATCAGCTTGGTCAGCGTTTCACACGGGAACGGGCGATATAATTCCTCCCCCTGAAGATTCAACGTTGGAGGGTTAGCGAGGAAGTTGAACCCTAGACATCTCGATTTCCTGTTGTTCGTTTGGTGTCTTGGTTCTGCATCCCCTGAAGCCTATCTTCTGGTGGACCATGTATACGAAGACTGATATTAGGACCAGGTAGATGAACATCGTCCAAAAACTTGGGATGTGTGCTACGTCTTTGAAGGATATTATCGGTTCATTCTCCATTAGGGCTGTCTTTATGGAGTGAAGTTCGTCCAAGGCTTTCTTTCATCTAGGTCTGGTAGGATGATTGGTTCGCTATTGGTGACTTGGTGGTCATTGATTATAATTTGGTCCCCACAGGATAACTGGCATCCAATTGGAATGTCGAATAGGTAACTTCCAGGTTGGAGGTTTTCGATCTCGTTTTGGCTTTCACACTTAAGCCTGGTCGTTTGTTGGGACGGCAGAAGGACAACCCATTTGTTTGAGTCGTGCAGTTGCCTGATGGCCGGTCTTGATAGATGGATGGTTGTTCCCTTGCACGTGGAGGTGTTTTGGACATTGAGTAACTGGATTTCGCATGGATTATCGTCCGTCAGCTCTCTGATGTCAGTGGACGGGCAGATATAGGTTTGATGAGAGATCTCCAAACAAGGATCGCTCAAAAATGCATACAATTTCTCGTTTTTTGTTAAATACTTATTTTGAGGTACGACAGCCTTAAACTGACCCTTAGTTAATATTGGAATAGAGAAAAGATGATAATAATCAAATTTTGAGTGGGTGATGGGAATATGTAAAATATAGGTTATTCTGAAGTTTGAGATATAGCTTTCGAGACTTATAATTTTTTCAAATAGCAAAGTATTTTCGAAACTTATTTCAATTGGTAATTGGTCTTCGTTAAAAATCTCCTTTAATTTTTGTAGTTCGTTGAACAAATCTTTAGTTTTTATTATACTTGGATGAAGAATGTTCAGTCTGGAAAATTGTATTGAATTTTCGACATCTTGTAAAATTGAGTTTATGATCTCGTATATGATCCAACGCCGTTTATAAGACCACGTTTTGTTCTGAGCGGGTGTGGTAAAATGTTGGTAAGTCTATCAGTTACTTTTTCTTCTGAAAATTGTAATATTTTCAAATAATTTGACATGTCCCATGAGTAGTCTCCGTGACCACCTACAAGTGTCCTCACGTTTTTGGAGTGGAATTTCAGTTTATTCACCTCAATGATTAGTGGACTCAAATCGTAATAATGAATGAGTGCATACGCGTTTGTTTCTACCTTGGCTGTTCCAAGTTTGAGAGGAATAAGTCCTGGATTGTTCTTTAGGTTTTGTTTAGATATTTTCCGAGAGTTCCAGATAATCTGAAAAATTAATTAATTTTCAATGGGAGATGGGTATTGTTTGAGGGGACGTTTTAAATTGTCCATGTGAATTTTTTCTTGGTTTTCCGTAGATACTGTTTTCCTAGTACGGTCGACCTTTTTGACTTGATTTGGTTTTTGAAATTTATTCGCGTCTTTCTGCCTAACATGTTTTTTCACATAAATCTTTTGTTTTGTTTTGAACACAATGAGGTCATCGCGCTTTTTATTCTCCCATTCTATTATTTTTTCCTTTCGCTTGATAAGATCTGAATTAATTTTTGAATAGAGAAGTTTAGATCGTTCTTAATGATTGATAGTGTAATCATTTAATAATTTTCGATCAATTTCGATATTGAAAGGGTCATTGGTTGAAATGTGACCACTAATGATATCGATTGGTTTGAGTTTTGTGACAGAATGTATGGAGTGGTTGTATGCTAAAATTGCGGACAACATTTTCATTTTTTTAGTTTTCAAAAATCCTCTGGTGTTGAGTAGGCGAATGTGTTCCAAAATGGTAGAATGGAACCGTTCTATCATTCCGTTTGACTGCGGATGATGTGGTGATATGAAATGAACTTCTATCTTGTGTAAAGCAAGAAGTTCAGATATAAGGAAGTTATTAAATTCGGTACCATTATCACGATAATTCGTTTGGGAGTACCGTGATGAGAAAAGAATTGAATGAGGTTATCTGCTATTTCTGTACCTGTCAAGGAGTTAACTAGATATGTCTGTGCGTACTTTGAAAAGCTGTCTATAATTGTAAGAAATTTTGTATTTTCGATGGTAAATGTGTCTAGAT
Source organism: Chrysolina haemoptera (assembly GCA_958298965.1). Classification (NCBI taxonomy): domain Eukaryota; kingdom Metazoa; phylum Arthropoda; class Insecta; order Coleoptera; family Chrysomelidae; genus Chrysolina; species Chrysolina haemoptera. Next base: position 32,590,133 of record OY282584.1, read on the forward strand.
GAACGATTTCGAAGGGTTTGGATGCTGTAGGGGTGATGTTTAGCTTCATTTTGATAGGGTTTCGCTCATATTTACTTTGTTGGCAAGTAACGCATTGATTGATATATGTTTGAATAGATTCTTTTATGTTCGGCCAGTAGTATTTTTCTTTTATTCTTGCGAAAGTTTCAACACCCCGGTGGTTTGATTTACCTTCATGATGGTTTTGAATAATTTCCTGAACGTCATCTTTTTTTGTGACGTCCAAAAGCTTTTTCGTACACCTTTTGAATTTGATAGAGGGCCACTTGAAATACTTTTGAATTATTGCCGAAAATGGTTCATAGAGTTCAGGGTTTTCAAAATAGACATGGTACTGCACCCCTGGGGCGATAAATTCTTTAATAAAACTTAGGATATCATTTTCTGTATCATTTTGTGATATTTGAATATTCCTCATCTTTTTCTCGAATAGAATGGTAGTTTTGGGTTTAGCCGGAGAATGAAGAACTGAGCTTATAATCAATTGATTGAGTCCTAGGTTCACGGCACATTGCGCTATTGGAATTGTTACAACAGGGTTCTGTTCAGCATTTGAGTGAATAGTGTTATCCTCGTGGTCTTCGGGTTCTGGTAGGGGTTCATCTCCCGTACGTTCGGAATCAGGTTGGACTAGTAAGGAAATGTCGTCAGTTTCTTCTCTACTTGTGGAAGGTAACTCATTGTTTTCCGTTGGTAGAGGTTTTTCTCCTGTACGCTTGGTATCAGGTAGTGCATGTGAAGAAAGAATGTCGCTTTCTTCATTATTTGTGGCAGGTAATTCATTGTCTTCATTTATTTCGTAAGAGGGTGTCATGGTAGGAGTATTTTGTCTGGGTTCTCCAATGATTTGAATATCAGAAGAGGGTTGATATTCCGGGGTTTCAAGGCAGCGAGTCACTGGGTTTCCTTGACCACCGAAAATAACACCTTGGTTTGCTAGGTGTTGCGATTCGTCAAGTATATCATCCAATTCCTCCCAGAAGGTTTTTGTATCCTTAGTATGGATTTCAACACGGGATAAAGCATCGGCGTTGGTGTTCAATTTGCCTTTTTTGTATAGTATGTTGTAATCGTATTCGTCCAGTTTGATCCGCCATCTCAACAATTTTGAGTTGGGGTCCTTCAGGGAGAATAACCACTGAAGAGGTTTGTGATCAGTAATGATATTAAACTTTCTCCCAAAAATATATGGACGGAAGTACTTGGTAGACCATACGATCGCAAGCAGCTCTTTCTCAATTACTGAGTAATTTTGCTCAGAGTCATTCAGGGTCCGAGATGCGTATGCAACTGGCAAATCTTGGCCAATAGGACCTTGGGAGAGAACAGCTCCCAGGGCAAATTTACTTGCGTCCGTGGTGAGGTTAAAAGGTTTCGAAAAGTCGGGGTACTGCAGAATTGGGTCGTTGATCAAAAGGTTCTTGCAAGTATTGAAACATTCCAAAAACTATGCGTTATGCTCGATTTTTGCGCCCTTCTTTAGGCATTTAGTTAGTGGTTTAGTTAATCTAGCAAAATTATTTATAAAGCGTCGATAATAGCCTAAACAGACCTAAGAATCCTTTGATCTGTTTGGTAGTTTTTGGGACAGGGAAATTTTTGATGGCAATGATTTTATCTGGATTTGGCTTGACACCTTCAGGGGTCACGACGTGGCCCAGATAAGCTACTTCCTTTCGTAGGAATTCTGACTTATCCAGCTGAATTTTAAAATTTGAACTCCTCAACCGATTGAAGACGGCTTTGAGACTCTCGAGGTGTTCTTGCAGGGACGTTGAAAAGATGATAATATCGTCGAGGTACACCAAACATTTTTCGTTTTGGATACCACGAAGAATATTATCCATTACGCGCTGGAATGTTGCAGGCGCGTTCTTCAACCCGAATGGCATTCTGAGGTACTCGTAATGCCCATGTTCCGTATTGAAAGCTGTTTTTTCAATATCGTCCTGTTCCATCTCAATTTGGTGGAAACCGCTGGCTAGGTCGAGGGTCGTGAAATACTGGCATTTTCCCACTTTGTCCAAAAGATCGGTGATGTTCGGTAAGGGGTACTTGTCATCTATCGTCTTCTCATTGAGCTTACGATAGTCAACGACCACTCTCCATTTTTGCTTCCCAGAAGCATCTACCTTTTTGGGAACCACCCAAATTGGCGATGACCAAGGAGAATTGCTTGGCCTAATTATTCGCTGATCGAGCATTTTTTTGATCTGATCTTCGACTTCTTGCTTGTGAATGAATGGATACCTGTATGATTTGGTATATACTGGTACCTCATCAGATGTTCGAATTTGGTGTTTAACACGGCTTGTAAAAGTCAGTGGAGTATTTTCATCGTAAAAAATATCCGAATATTCTTTGCACAATGAAAGAATTTTGGATTTTTCTTCGTCATTCAAATGGTCACAACGAATTTTTGAAGAATCTAAATTTTGTTTTGGTGAATCGTCAAAATTATTAAAATCAATTTTTTGAACTTCGTTCTTATCAAATTGTTCAACAGTGATCGGTTCAGAAAAATTTAAGGTTACTGGTTTTGTGGTATTGTTCAAAATTGTAGTGAGAGCTTTGCCTTTCTTTGCGACAGTAAGACACTCTGGAACTTCACAATTATGGAAACGTTGGTGAGGTATTATTATTTCACCATTCTGAATTGATGTTTTGACTTGTATCACTTGCTCGGATCTTGGAGCAATCGTAATCAAATTGAGATTGTTTTTTGTTTCCTGAAACCTAAGTTTTATCTTAGCGTAAGGAGTAATAAGATAGCCGTTACCAAAATCTACAGTGTCACATAAAGTTCGCGACATATGGAAGTTTTTTTTATTAATAGATATAATGAAAATTTGGCTTGGCAGTTAGTTTGTGCTTGAAAAATTAGTAAAAAACAGCCTCTTTCCTTTTGTCATGTGCTACTCTAAACTTGTCAAATTTGACGTTTTTTTCGAAAATCCTCAAAAAATCAGTTTTTTTTTTGGAAATTTCGAAAAATGCCAAAGAGAAAAGTTGCCCAGTTTCCAATTGTATACCTTTGCTCGAAATTTGGACTCTCTACTGTCACTTCGACTTTTTTCAAATTTTTTTAATTTTTCGAATCTTTCGCTCTATCGATTCGAACGAAACATGATTCAAATTTCATAATTTTGATGAATACGAGACTTCAATGTCATATCTTGCCCAGAAAATACCCGCATTGGCCTGTTACCAGAAAAAGAAATGAATACACCTCCAGAAATTCGTCTTTGTTGTTGCAAAGTTCATCTAGTTTTTTCATTTCAATGAATTTCAATGAATGTTATGATGTTTTGTTGTGAATTTGGTTATAGTTATTTTGGTTTAATGTTATTTACACACCTAATGGGGAAAATAAAAAATATAAGATTTATGAAATTAACTAGAGAAGCGTTATTATTTGCTCAATAACTACATCTAACAGTTTACATCCAACAGTCACACTGTTGGGTGTAAACTGCATTAAAATATTTGGAACTCATCTGCAGCTAATGGGATACAAATCTGCTGAAAAAAGGAATACGAGTATAATTAGAATAAAGAGAAATACGTTTTTTTCGATTACTGACATATTAACGTCCATACATTAAAAAACCGAATCAGTTTAACAATGAAATGAAAAAACTAGATGAACTTTGCAACAACAAATACGAATTTCTGGAGGTGTATTTATTTCTTTTTCTGGTAACAGGCAAGATATGACATTGAAGTCTCGTATTCATCAAAATTATGAAATTTGAATCATGTTTCGTTCGAATCGATAGAGAGAAAGATTCGAAAAATTAAAAAAATTGGAAAAAAGTCGAAGTGACAGTAGAGAGTCCAAATTTCGAGCAAAGGTATAAAATTGGAAACTGGGCAACTTTTCTCTTTGGCATTTTTCGAAATTTCCAAAAAAAAAACTGATTTTTTGAGGATTTTCGAAAAAAATGTCAAATTTGACAGGTTTAGAGTAGCACATGACAAAAGGAAAGAGGCTGTTTTTTACTCATTTTCCAAGCACAAACTAACTGCCAAGTCAAATTTTCATTATATCTATTAATAAAAAAAACTTCCATATGTCGCAAACTTTATGTGTGACACTGTAGGTTAGCTTGTAAAAGTTTTAAGTTGTCAAGACCAATCAATCCTTTGAAAATATTGTAGAATTTAAAAAGGAAAAATTTTAAATGTTTTTGTTGTGGTAAATTGAATAATTTTGAAGCTGGCATGGATGCGCTATATTTATGAGCAGATTTCTGAAAAACTGTCGAAACAATAAAAGGATCGTATTTAATCAAATTTGGAAAAAGTTTTTGAGCAATTTCTGGATCGATGAAAGATTTTGTGGATCCCGAATCAATGAGAAATTTCGCATCATATTCAGGGAAAGTTATATATGACAATTCACTAGAACTAGAATTATTGAATGAAATAACTAAGTTTGGTTTTTTGTTGTTGACATTTCCTGAAAATTTTCTTCAGAATTATCAAAGTTGGTAACTTGATTTTCGTTATCGTAATATTGAAATTCGTCAAAGTGTTCCGTATAATCTTCTTCGGAGTAATATTCTTGTTCGGTATAATTTGGATCATTTTGGTAGTCGCTAACCACCGTATTAAATAATTCCTCTGAAATAAAATTTTTCTGAGGTTGGGTTTGGAATGAACTTGAGGGGCCCGGCCGATAATTAGAGGTATTTCTTGTCGAAACACTCATCGGTACTGGTTTGTTATACGTATTTCTAGTGGATACACTCATGGGTGTAGGTTTTGGGAAATTTTGGTTTTGATTTGGCTTGAAAACGTTCCTGTTTTAGAATGGTTGCCTGAAAACTTGTGCGTTGGTAAAGAATTTTTGAGGTTGGCTTGGTGCTCTAGGTTGAATCGGTATTGGTTGTGAAGGAAATTGATTTTGTTGTCTAAAGAAGTTATTCGGTGTACTAAAATTATTAACTGGAGAAAAATTTGGTTGTCTGATTTGAATTGGTGCTCTAGGAGGCGAAAAATTGGTTCTAAATGTATTTTTATTTGAAAAATTTTGAAAATAATGTACATTGTCTTCTTGTAAGACGCACTGTAATGCTTCACTGAGAAATTTGGGTTGCATACAGCGTATGGTAGTACCCAAAGGTTCCTTGAGCCCGGAAAGAAAGGTTTTCAATGCCAAGTTACTGTATAGATCTCTTTTACACTTTTTAGATTCCACCGTGATTTCATGTACATCAATATAATTACACAGAAGGTTCAATATATTTAAACACCTATCATAGAACTCTTGAGACTTTTCGCTAGGGGCTTGCCTGAGCATAACCATATCTCTGTTCAGGCAAGTTTCATCCCTTTGATCGTCAAAATTTCTTGTTAATGTGTCCTAAAGTTCTTGCCAATTTGAAACATTTTGTATGTTGGCTACTATTTTTGCATTACCAGATAATTTAGAAATGAGACAGTTCAGCAAATAAACATTTTGAAAGTTTGCCGGTTCGGCAGCATTATAAAAATTGGTAATTATTGAATCACAAACTGATAAATATCTATTTAGATCATTAGGATTGCCATCAAATTCCGGCACACACTTTAGGTATTGAGGATTGTATTAGCCATTTTCTTGTTTAAATTATTAGAAGTACTAGGCAAAGAAACTATAGGATCAGCTGAAGGGTTTTCGTTATTAAGACTTAAATTTCCTAGAATTTGTGTCAAACTATCAATGTTCATTTAAAAATAACTTACATTAAAATTGTAAGAACTTTGAGCATCCTTTTATGAGGTAGACGACTGGTTCCTCAATTTTTGATTTCCAGAAGACTTCCTTGCGACACTGGACGATTTTGTTCCACTCCCCGATGATCTGCCTGTTGAGGATAGCTAGGGGTCCTCGATGGACTGGGTTTCTTGATTTTTGAAGAGCCGCTCCTTCACAAACACCTCCACAGAACAAAACAACAAGTTCGATACCCGATTAATCGTAGATACGAAAACAGCACGTTCGATACGTTCAATTTTGAGTATCCTACCGACTGCGCCAAATATAACTTTCGGATGTCAAAGTCCTTTTTTAAAAACTAATTTTTATTAACAAAAATAGGTCTGAACAGTACAAGAGCAAAAATATAACTGAATTCTAAAATGAATCTTCCCATAAAGATTAAGATGCTTGCTTGCACATCAGTTTCCCAGAATCGCGAGATCCTGCATCAGCTTGGTCAGCGTTTCACACGGGAACGGGCGATATAATTGACGAGTCGGCAAATCATTGTTAGATACCAAATTACGTTTCATGGAATTCGATGACGTCACGTTTCCGGTTGCAAACATGTATGAACAATATTGCATACTACTTCTGGAGTACGGTACTCCGAGAGTTTATTCTTCGGATAATTTTTTGGAAATAATTATTTTGGATGGATTCAAAGGATTATCGGATAATACAGGGTGAACAGGAAATCAAGTAAATTGGAATTGTGGCATGTAGGTATTCGAAAAAAATAATAGTTTAATACGTGACTAGGGCTAACATGATGAAAATAAAAGCAAAGGGGAAATGGTATACAGGGTGAACTGAAATCAAGCAAATTGAGAATAGGCACAGTGAATAGAAAGGTATATGGAAAATACGTATGTCGAGGCTTAATAATTATAAAAACTGCTAACGGGACGTATACTGGGTGAATTAAAAATCGGACACAGCAACACACATTAGTGACCTACTTCAAGATCAATATGTGCACGTGTCACATATCATATTTCCTAAAATTCGATAATGCAATATTTCTTGTTATAGATGTAGACAGATCAGCAAAATTCAATACGGATTCAACGACCTCTCTCAAGGTCAATGAGTGCACGTGCCGAATATCATTTTTCGTGGAATTCGATAACATCCGGTTGCATGTCTAGACCGATCAGCGAAATTTGATACGGGTTCAGTGATCTAGTTCAAGATCAATATGTGCACGTGTCACATATCAGATTACCTGGAATTTGATAACATACAGTTACATGTCTAGACAAATGAACGAAATTCATTATGGGTTCAGGGACTCCTTTCGAAGTCAATAAGTGCACGTGTCAGATATCATATATCCTGGAATGCGTTGAAGCCATATTTTCTGTTAGAGTTGTAGACAGATCAACAAAATTTGATTCGGGTTTAATGATCTCTTCGAAGGTCAATAAGTGTACGTGTCAGATATCAGATTAACCGGAATTTGCTGACGTCATACTTCGATAGTTTAATAGGTACACGTGCTAGGAATCGTATTACCTGGAATTCGGTGACGCCATATGTCCTGTTACAGGTTTAGGCGGAATAAACACACGAACACAGGACTATAGGTACACAGAAACACATAAACACACAAATACGCGAGCACATGAGCACACGAACACATGAGCACAACAACACAGAATACATAAAGTCTCGAACACATGACCACACGATCACAGGAACACACGAATAAGGCAACACACGTACACATGAACTCATTAACGGAGGAACACACAAACACGCTACCACAAAAACACACGAATACAGTACACATGAATACAGGAACACCCAAATACTTGAACTCATGAGCACACGAACACACAAACCCATAGGCTTGCGAATACAGAAAATCACGAATACAGAGAATCACGAACACATGACCACACGAGCAATCGAGCATAGGAACACATGAACATAGGAACACAGGAACACATGAACACACAAAAACACCAACACATAAGCACACTAACATAGGAACACAGAAAATCACGAATACATGACCACACAAATACCCGAGCACAGGAACACACGAACACGGGAACTCACGAACACACACGTACACACCCATAGATGAACTCAGCAACACACGAACACACGAATAGAGGAACACACCAACACATTACCACACGTACACACTAGCACAGGAACACACGAGCATAGCAACACGCGAACACAGGAACACACCAACACATGAAGTCATGAACACACAAACATACAAATACATAAACATGAACACACAAGTACGCAAGGTGTGGAAATCCTTTGCTTTCCGTGGCCATATTCAGTTAGCAGTATTTAGATCTGGAATCCAAGGCGATCTGTGTCTATATATGGTTCTTCGTGGTTAGCAGTGCCTAGCAGATGGGGATCTGTAACTTACTGCGGCTATCTCTAACTATATGTGGCTACCTGTGCCATGTAGCTCGGCGGTTGAGACTTTCGCGTTCAAATCCATTGACTGCTGGTCGACTAGGTTCGAATCCTAGCGAGTACAGATTTCTATCTGATGGCCGGAGAAAGTGCTAGGAATCGCACGTTAAAAGGTAAGACCTCGTTAATCCTTGCCTCGCACAAGTTTCGACTTTTGAGGGGCTGCCGTTCGTAAGGGGGACGACAGCTGGTTAACGGAAAAAACAATTTTAAAACCTGTGGTTATTTGTAAAAATCTACTACATTGCCCTGCAATTTACGTAATTTTCATTGGTGTCGAATATAGTTGAACAGGTGATTGTCTAGTTAAAATTCAATCGTTTCCTGTTACAAACATGTCTGTACGAGTTGAAGAAATCCGAGATGAGTTCAAGGTCAATACAAACACGTTCACAGGAAGATTTTCACATAAGTATTCAAGAAATTATGCAGCAATCGATAGAATTCGCTTGGAGAGCCGAATAACTGAAACTTTGAAAATATCAGTGCCAGCGTATTTTTGATTCAACACATAAACAAATCATCATAAGAAATATTTTCTTATACTCATGGCATACAATTATTGCACAGAGCTAACCATTTGATGTGGAGTTTTTTCAACCACAAGTACATCAAGGTTTTTCGATTTTTAAAATTCTTTCTCCTAATATTCACCTCGTGTGTGCACACTGTCATGTTTTAGAAATAATATTACAGGACTCAGCTGGTTTGAGGAGGCTATAAGCGTCTTTGACTGAATACTTGTCATGGCATTTTTCATAATTTCGAACAAGCAAATATTTTTGGGTTTCATACCGATTGTCACACTTCTAGATCCTTTGTAGGCTGAATTGTTTCCGCCTATTATTTCTTTTCCCCAAATCTTCCTCACTTTCAGCTATAATAGGCTCGCACTCAACATTTCCAACAAGCAAATATCTTTGGGTTTCATACCGATTGTCCCATTTCTATATCCCTTTGCAGGCTGAATTGTTTCGGCGTATTATTTCTTTTCCCCAAATCTTCCTCACTGTCAGCTATAACAGGCTCGCACTAAACATTTCGAACAAGCAAATATCTTTGGCTTTCATACCGATTGTCCCATTTCTAGATCCCTTTGTAGGCTGAATTGTTTCCGCGTATTATTTCTTTTCCCCAAATCTTCCTCACTTTCAGCTATAACAGGCTGGCACTCAACATTTCCAACAAGCAAATATCTTTGGGTTTCATACCGATTGTCCCTTTGTAGGCTGAATTGTTTCCGCGTATTATTTCTTTTCCCCAAATCTTCCCCACTTTCAGCTATAACAGGCTCGCACTAAGCATTTCGAACAAGCAAATATCTTTGGGTTTCATACCGATTGTCCCATTACTAGATCCCTTTGTAGGCTGAATTGTTTCCGCGTATTATTTCTTTTCCCCAAATCTTCCTCACTTTCAGCTATAACAGGCTCGCACTCAGCATTTCCAACAAGCAAATATCTTTGGGTTTCATACCTATTGTCACATTTCTAGATCACTTTGTAGGCTGAATTGTTTCCTCGTACTATTTCTTTTTCCCAACTCTTCCTCACTTTCAGCTATAACAGGCTCGCACTAAACATATTTGGGAAATACTGACACATATATGCAAATGGTTGGGAAGACTAAAGTAGTCAGCTCAGTTTCAATGAAACTACAGAGAGTGGAATAACTGAAATTATTTCAAACATTAGGAATTGAAGGAATGGAATTGTCTAACAGATAATTATGCCAATAAATAGTCAAACTACATGATAAAACAGTTTTCGTCATGGAAATGCCATTAAACAGGAATTCATTGAAGTATTAGGTAATGATAATCCAACCCCAAAACCGAACACGTACCTATATAGTTTACATCAAGAACATTTACGTCTCATAATCTCAGATCTTCCATCAGTTATATCTCTGAACCGTAAGTGAAGATTTCTCTGATTCTTTATTCTAGGTACCAGTTATTTTGTCTTCGAAGGCGCTGTATACCAGAACTTGAGTATTTGGGTCGATCATAATAAAATTACTTGAAATGAATTGAACTTCAAGCACCTTTCGTCTTTCGTTATGACACCAGAGTTCCTGCAGGGGGTACAGCTGAGAAGATTCATTTTGTGAGGGTAATTGTGACCTTGGAAGGTATTTAACACTTACTCTAAAGGGTTGAGTGATTCGTATTCGAAAGACACCAAACATTTCGAAATTATTAATTTTAATTTCAATTTCCAAAAGAAAAATGAATACAGTCCAATGCCACATTTGTAAAATTTAGAAATTTCAGTAGAAGCCGATATTTCAAATGGGCACCATTTTACAAGTTTTTCCAAAATAAAAGCATATTTGTAAAAAGAACGATAGTCCCTATATATCCGAGTCTGATTAATTTGGAAATCAACGATTTTTTTTTCATAATCGCTTACCAAAGTAATAATAACGTGACTTTGGTAAAGGCGGAGTTCAGTCTGTGACTGCTCTTACACTCAACATGCCCCTGACGCTTTCAGATCTCAACGGAAAGTTGACGTTTTCCAAGAAATGTGCCATTTCGTAAAAGTAATCTCGCTCTAGATCTTGATCAAACTGACCTAGGCTCGATCTTGGCTGGAGTTCCTTTTTTCTTAGGCATGAGTAATTTTTATTTTATATATCAAGGATAGCTTTTGGACGTGTCATAAGTAATGTTATGTGCATATATTGAATGAGGTATCGAGCGTTTATTTGTCAAAGATATGTATTTGTAATTGTATTCATTTTGAGAAAAAGCGTCATTGCCGCTCTCCAAAGATCTTTGTCGAGTGGCAATCTATGACTTTGCGCTCTGAATAGACAAATAGTTATTGCTCAATGGCCTATCGGCCTACTTGAAAAATTTCAAGAATTGTCTAAAGCAGGATCCTTTTATATAGACAGAGACGATTGTTTGTTATGTTTTCATTATGGTCTTTTGAAGTTAGACAATGGCCTCCTGAAGAATATATGTGGAGTCAACAGAAAATTTTCTGTAGCAAGTGTGTACTTTTCTCTTATCCAACTAAAATAGTGAAGTGAAGTGGGCTGGTCGGTGAAGTGAGCGAATTCGTGGACGAGATATCACCAAAAGCCGGTATCACCAACCCAAAAACTACTTTCTACATCTACAGAGTTGATATGTTGATACTGAATGTCATATATTCACCTACATAATATGAATGTATAATTGGCATATGACTATGATGTAAATAGAATACGAGGACAGCTCTTTGGTCGACTAAAAATACATAACCAATGCTGCTCTGTTTCCTATACCAAGGAAAAAATCATACGAACTACTGATAAACTACCATAAAGGACGAAAAAACATATGGAAATGATAGTCAATTCCCAAACAGTAGACGTCTCGATGTCCCAAGTAAGCAATCTACCAGTTTCATAGTTGCTCCATTTTACATTTTTATTGAAGTAATGAGTACTCCAAAGTCATTGACGTATCAAGTCTGGAGGAAATTATGCCATTTTGAGATTGAAAATTATTTCATTTTCGTTACCTCAGCATACAAAAATGTATTCGATTTATACAGGGCTATTCAAATTCGAGTCTATGCATGGGGATTTCGATAACGGTAAGAGATAGAGGGTTGGTTAAATGGGGGCAAAGTAGCGTATTTCAGAGGTTAATTATATGGATGAAAAAAATCTGACCTAGCTTCTTCAGTTCTGGAGTTATACAGAAAAAATCGAAAATTTCGAAATTCTTCTTTTGCCTATATCTTTTTATTTTACGAAGATTTTTTTTAAATTTTGCCACTTTGCATTGCAACTTTTTGTAGCCTTTCCAAATATCTGAATAAAAATTATATACAGGGTATCGTATAAATTGGGCCACCCTCAACTTTTAATTTTCAAATACGGACCTGTATTTTTTATTGCATTTTTTTGAATGCCAAGAGTCATGTTTCATATTGACGTAGTATTTTCATCTGAATTACAGAGTGTTTTGGAAATATTGAACTATTACCAGTAAAATTTCAACATTTTTTTATTCCATAACAACTCTAATTGAATAATATCAGAGAATGATGTTCTTTAAGAATAATCAATTTCAGAATTTTCAGATTATCTAGTCTCACTACTTGTTCGGAATAACAATAAAATAAAATCAATAATTCCAAGAGACATTTTTCTTTACCATAATGTAGCACTAGTAGAATAATTATTCATCCCCTTGTCGATTGACCTCAGTAGGTACGAAGAAGATCTGTTGTATGTAACTGTTTCTGCTGAGAACTCACAAACATAATCTGTCACAAACATAACATTGTATTTGATCATATACATAGCTTTTCATATTTTATAACTAATCACACAAGAACTTGTTTAATTATTATCAAGAATTGAAATAACAGCCATTATAAGTAATCATAATCAAAATAAATGTTCAAATTGACGACCTTCTCGTTCCAGACATTTACGGAGTCGTTTTTTTAAGTTATTATTTGCTCTGAAAATATCTCTTCGCCGTAGTGATGCGAAAGCGTTCATGATTTTAATTCTTAAATCTTCTATATTTTCAATTTCGTTTTGATATATTCTATTTTTTAGTGTACCCCATAAAAAAAAGTCAAGTACACTGAGATCAGGGGATCTTGCAGGCCATCTTATAGGCCCATTATTTGCTATCCATCTGTCTTGAAATGTTTCTTGTAAAAATTGATTAATGTCTCTTGTGCAGTGTGGACGAGCTCCATCGTGTTGAAACCACAACCGATTTAAATTAGCAATGGGAATATCATCGAGATATTCACTGAAAGTTTGTCTGAGGAAGTCTAGATAACGTTCGCCATTGAGCGTCCCGGCGTAGATGTACGGACCTAGAACTCGATCCTTCAAAATTCCAGCCCATACATTTAGACCAAACCGCACTTCAGGTCTCACTTCTCTAAAATTATGTTCATTGGTTTGTGACCAAACATGCTCGTTGTTCCTGTTGAAAACACCACAATTTGTGAAACGAGTTTCATCCGACCAAATAATACTATTCAAAAAGTTTCTGTCATCGCCCAATTTTTGCAACATCCAATTACAAAAATTTTGCCGTCTTTCGGCGTCTCCTTGATACAATTTATGAACAATTTTAACTTTATAGCATTTGAATCTGTTTTTTCTTAAAGTACGCCATACTGCAGTTTGCGACATATTCAATTCCTCAGCAATTTGTACTGTTGATTTTGATTGATTTGTATTGATCTGAAATATGGAGATGAGCCTAATTAACATTTTTTCAGTATTACCTACCTACCGCTTGAAGTATGTTTTCCTGTAACTCAATAGGAGTTTTGTTTCCATATTTTCTCCTTGGTTTTGTGAAAGATCCATATTCGCGAAGGTTTCTGTCCAAAAGTCTGAAATATGTGGGATGCGGCTGATGTCTTTCAGGGTACAGATCTAAATAATTTTCAGCGGAAAGATGAATGTTTCTATTATTTCTGTAGAAAACGTTAACCATATCTCTTTTCTGCTCTGTGGGGAAACCCATTTTCAGTACTAACAGATTTTTCATCAAATACCAACGATAATTTCCAAGAAACTGTCAAAATATTGACAAGTGAGGTGAACTAAATATTTATTTTCCAAAGCATACTATGAGAACTCAAATGGTTTAATCATGATTGTTGTATATAGCAAGAGAATGCCCATGAATTTGCTGAAAAATATAGGTAGTTCGAAAAGTGAGTAACAATAAAATATTTCCAAATTGGTGTCTGGAGTATGAAGATTGCCATTCGAAGATTTTTTTCCAATGATTATATGCACATACACGTACTAGGAAGAATAAGTTTTCACATTTTCGCACATTGATCATGGGTTGCGTGAACTGAAATGTGGATGAATTCTTGAAGAAGACAATCTTCGTCGAATAATGTTGATTTTCTTCCAAATCCTATGCATTCTATACCTTATTCTATGATATATTTTTTTTAATTACAGCTGGAATTAAAAAAAAAATTTGAAATTTTACTGGTAATAGTTCAATATTTCCAAAACACTCTGTAATTCAGATGAAAATACTACGTCAATATGAAACATGACTCTTGGCATTCAAAAAAATGCAATAAAAAATACAGGTCCGTATTTGAAAATTAAAAGTTGAGGGTGGCCCAATTTATACGATACCCTGTATATAATTTTTATTCAGATATTTGGAAAGGCTACAAAAAGTTGCTATGGCAAAGTGGCAAAATTTAAAAAAAATCTTCGTAAAATAAAAAGATATAGGCAAAAGAAGAATTTCGAAATTTTCGATTTTTTCTGTATAACTCCAGAACTGAAGAAGCTAGGTCAGATTTTTTTCATCCATATAATTAACCTCTGAAATACGCTACTTTGCCCCCATTTAACCAACCCTCTATCTCTTACCGTTATCGAAATCCCCATGCATAGACTCGAATTTGAATAGCCCTGTATAAATCGAATACATTTTTGTATGCTGAGGTAACGAAAATGAAATAATTTTCAATCTCAAAATGGCATAATTTCCTCCAGACTTGATACGTCAATGACTTTGGAGTACTCATTACTTCAATAAAAATGTAAAATGGAGCAACTATGAAACTGGTAGATTGCTTACTTGGGACATCGAGACGTCTACTGTTTGGGAATTGACTATCATTTCCATATGTTTTTCCGTCCTTTATGGTAGTTTATCAGTAGTTCGTATGATTTTTTCCTTGGTATAGGAAACAGAGCAGCATTGGTTATGTATTTTTAGTCGACCAAAAAGCTGTCCTCGTATTCTATTTACATCATAGTCATATGCCAATTATACATTCATATTATGTAGGTGAATATATGACATTCAGTATCAACATATCAACTCTGTAGATGTAGAAAGTAGTTTTTGGGTTGGTGATACCGGCTTTTGGTGATATCTCGTCCACGAATTCGCTCACTTCACCGACCAGCCCACTTCACTTCACTATTTTAGTTGGATAAGAGAAAAGTACACACTTGCTACAGAAAATTTTCTGTTGACTCCACATATATTCTTCAGGAGGCCATTGTCTAACTTCAAAAGACCATAATGAAAACATAACAAACAATCGTCTCTGTCTATATAAAAGGATCCTGCTTTAGACAATTCTTGAAATTTTTCAAGTAGGCCGATAGGCCATTGAGCAATAACTATTTGTCTATTCAGAGCGCAAAGTCATAGATTGCCACTCGACAAAGATCTTTGGAGAGCGGCAATGACGCTTTTTCTCAAAATGAATACAATTACAAATACATATCTTTGACAAATAAACGCTCGATACCTCATTCAATATATGCACATAACATTACTTATGACACGTCCAAAAGCTATCCTTGATATATAAAATAAAAATTACTCATGCCTAAGAAAAAAGGAACTCCAGCCAAGATCGAGCCTAGGTCAGTTTGATCAAGATCTAGAGCGAGATTACTTTTACGAAATGGCACATTTCTTGGAAAACGTCAACTTTCCGTTGAGATCTGAAAGCGTCAGGGGCATGTTGAGTGTAAGAGCAGTCACAGACTGAACTCCGCCTTTACCAAAGTCACGTTATTATTACTTTGGTAAGCGATTATGAAAAAAAAATCGTTGATTTCCAAATTAATCAGACTCGGATATATAGGGACTATCGTTCTTTTTACAAATATGCTTTTATTTTGGAAAAACTTGTAAAATGGTGCCCATTTGAAATATCGGCTTCTACTGAAATTTCTAAATTTTACAAATGTGGCATTGGACTGTATTCATTTTTCTTTTGGAAATTGAAATTAAAATTAATAATTTCGAAATGTTTGGTGTCTTTCGAATACGAATCACTCAACCCTTTAGAGTAAGTGTTAAATCAGATTTTTTTCATCCATATAATTAACCTCTGAAATACGCTACTTTGCCCCCATTTAACCAACCCTCTATCTCTTACCGTTATCGAAATCCCCATGCATAGACTCGAATTTGAATAGCCCTGTATTTGTGAATGGTCAATTTTCCCAAAAGGCATTTGAAAAATGATGGTAATTATTTTCAATACCGGTCGCAGCATATAGCTAGGTCTGTAAGTAGAAATGTCTTACTTTTTTGTTCGAGAACAGCACCAATAGATGATTTAATTTTCTTATGAACAAATCATTGAACTCGATATTACCATCAAAAGTATGTAAAAAATCACGCATCAAAAGGAAACTATTCGTAGAAAATTTTATATTTTGAATATTTTCAGACTATTTGACCAATGGTTTAGCCATAATCTAGTAACGGCAAGGAATATAATGTTATATTTGACTATCAAAAACCATTAAATCGACGCAGCCTTCTTGAAACTGAGGAATATTTCCTTTATTCTTTCCAGAAATGAAAACTATGTACCTGTAAAATTCCATCTCAATCAGATGAATAGTTTTTTCGTGAAAGAGTAACAGACAGACATGTAGACATATAGCAGATTTTATAATAACTACATGTGACGGTGAATTCTGAAGCTAATGGGCCAGAAATATTTCCAGGAAATGGTAAAATATTAGTTTTATTTATGAATACTCGAATTGATAAATCTCAAAAGATTATGTCTATAGAGGCGAGGTATAACTTTTATTATTTATCGTAACACTGATAATTGATTATTCATGGCAGTGAATTTGCTATATGAACTCTACGTAAACCCAACAAACCCAATAAGTTCACTCAGACATCGCCTCTCGATTCACAAGAATGCATGATTCTTGGTAATTAGGCCTTACACTTGGTTACATTTATTCAGTTCATATAAGGTCTGAATTGTTCAGAAACTTGACCACAAATACCTAAAAACTTATCTCAACTTTTCCAATACACCAGTGAATTTTCTTGATTCTAATTTTCGAGCCTTTTTTAAATTTTAATGATATACTGAGAGTGTTTTCCCGAATTTATAGATGTACCTAATATTTTATAAGTTATGTAGAATTCCCTTTATACATCTGTATCTTATGTATTTTCTATAACCGATGAGCCTCTGTATATGTCTATAGTATATGTTACCTCCTTCATTACTTTCCTAGCCTAGAAATGTTTTGATTTTTTTCAATTCACCGCACATTTGCAATTCATTTCATATCAGTTCACCTAGTATATTTCTTATGAGTGTTTTTTGTATTACCCCTCGATCTCACAAGTCAGAAAAATTCACACAAATCTACTTGAGAAACTACCCTGAATGAACATTTAGAAATGACAGACAAATTTTGAACGATTAACGAATCGATGTAATACACAAACACACGCTGAGTTTGATATTTGCTCAATCATTTTTATTTCTCATGAAGGCACTGAGCAGTCCATAGCCATTAAAACAGCCAGTCAAACAGGGGAAATAATGCTATTTTGACAATGAAATTAATTTTCCACTTTGTGGGATAGTGTGGAGAGAAGGGTAATACGACTTTTTCGAAAAAAAAAAAAAAAAAATCTTTTCATTTAGCGAAAATAGTGTTCTTGGTAATTATTATGACATTTTCATACCCTAAAATACTAAAAATCTGTTCGATTTCTTCTATCAATAAGCCACATTGAATTTCGATTGATTTTTTATGTGAATAAACACGGGAAATGAAGAAGGTAATCTGAATATATCGTACGTAGACCTCCAGACATGGTGTCGCCGCATAAGATACAGTTTCATTTTCGATCGCGTATTTTTGCAATAATAATTATTTACCGAAAATTGCAATTATAATGAGAATGAAAATTCTCTGAGATAAGTTTTTAGGTGATTAGTGGCCAAGTTTCTGAACAATTCAGACCTTATATGAACTGAATAAATGGCTTTCTCAAACCAACTGTAAGGCCTAATTACCAAGAATCATGCATTCTTGTGAATCCAGAGGCGATGTCTGAGTGAACTTATTAGGTTTGTCGGGTTCACGTAGAGTTCATATAGCAAATTCACTGCCATGAATAATCAATTATAAGTGTTACGATAAATAATAAAAGTTATATCTCGCCTCTAGACATAATCTTTTGAGATTTATCAATTCGAGTGTTCATAAATAAAACTAATATTTTACCATTTCCTGGAAATATTTCTGGCCCATTAGCTTCAGAATTCTTTTCCGGGATGATCATCGAAACAACCAACCTCAGCAACTTATTGCAAACATGTATCTACATTGAATAACAATGATACGACACGCATAAGCTTTGCAGGAGGCGTGTGTCTTGCTGATTAATATCTCCGCGAGTGATGAAATGTCCGGCTTTACGTTAACACCAGCGTGGCCGGACAACGGTACCCCTCCCCGGGGATGACTAAGTTCGGTCTGGCAGGGCGCTTTCCTGTTCCCCTGATCGGGATCAGGAAAGCCGCTACTTCTGCGCCATCTCCCACTCCTTCCTTTCCCCCCTGGGTTAGAAGTTAGTGGATACTGAGATTTGTGGCATGTTATTGCTCGTGACATGTAGTCATTAATTTTATAAAATAAACCTCTATTTATTTTATTTATTAGCTTCAGAATTCACCGTCACATGTAGTTATTATAAAATCTGCTATATGTCTACATGTCTGTGTTACTCTTTCACGAAAAAACTATTCATCTGATTAAGATGGAATTTTACAGGAACATAGGTTTCATTTCTGGAAAGAATAAAGGAAATATTCCTCAGTTTCAAGAAGGCTGCGTCGATTTAATGGTTTTTGATAACCAAATATAACATTATATTCCTTGCCGTTACTAGATTACGGCTAAACCTTTGGTCAAATAGTCTGAAAATATTCAAAATATAAAATTTTCTACGAATAGTTTCCTTTTGATACGTGATTTTTTACATACTTTTGATGGTAATATCGAGTTCAATGATTTGTTCATAAGAAAATTAAATCATCTATAGGTGCTGTTCTTGAACAAAAAAGTAAGACATTTCTACTTACAGACCTAGCTATATGCTGCGATCGGTATTGAAAATAATTGCCATTATTTTTCAAATGCCTTTTGGGAAAATTGATCATTCACAAATATAAATCGAATACATTTTTGTATGCTGAGGTAACGAAAATGAAATAATTTTCAATCTCAAAATGGCATAATTTCCTCCAGACTTGGTACGTCAATGACTTGGGAGTACTCAGTACTTCAATAAAAATGTAAAATGGAGCAACTATGAAACTGGTAGTTTATTTACTTGGGACATCGAGACGTCTACTGTTTGAGAATTGACTATCATTTCCATATGTTTTTCCGTCCTTTATGGTAGTTTATAATTAGTTTGTATGATTTTTTCCTTGGTACAGGAAACAGAGCAGCATTGGTTATGTATTTTTAGTCGACCAAAGAGCTGTCCTCGTATTCTATTTACATCATAGTCATATGCCAATTATACTGTCGTAAAAGTCCGAACACCCCGTAAATGTATATTCGTTTTCATGATTATAATTTTCAACCCCGTCAAGGCAATGTTATTCTTCGAATCATGCCTTGTTTTATATTCTCGTAGTTTTCACGTTTAAAAAGCAAATACGAGTTTTCCAAAAAACAACTGATGGTTCGATCAGGGAGTTGGTGATCGACCGTGCCTAAAGTTAGTTAAGGAAATGGGGGGAGCTGGGGAGTCAGAATAATTAGAGAGCCTGGTGAGGTTAGTTTTCTTGATTTATATTGTAAGTATTTTTATCCGTAATAACTATTGAA
The DNA here is from genome assembly GCA_958298965.1 of Chrysolina haemoptera. NCBI lineage: Eukaryota > Metazoa > Arthropoda > Insecta > Coleoptera > Chrysomelidae > Chrysolina > Chrysolina haemoptera. The sequence continues at coordinate 32,610,009 of OY282584.1, forward strand.
ACATAACCTGCAGGGAGAAATTCATTTTGTTTTACCTGTTATTGAAGTATTTAATTCAATTTCTAGAGTAAATTCCAATTTCATCATTTATTTGTACTTAACTAAAATACACTTTGTTTTTATATTTTTCTATAAAAGAGTTTTACTAACTAAGGGTCAAATTCTACCTAGGCGTCTCCACCATTTGTCACGAAGTGGGCTTATATACGGCATTTTTGGCCTTCACTATAAGCCGCAACTAGGGTTGCTACCCTTTGCTACTCTGTGACAAGGGGTCGTAGCTAAGATGGTAGCACAGAGAAACTTTAAATAATAACAAAATACAAATTATTTTATTTGAACGTCAGTTGGGCAATAGCAATGTCTACACAGGGGGATAACTAATAATACAAGATAGGTTTCTTACCATACAATATTTACACACTTACTCCTACTTGGTGCAAGGCCCAAAAGGGCCAGGCCCATAGCCACACTGGCTTTGAGACTTAATAAATGAATTAACAAACTAACATCTTGACTGGAATTTGAATGTGAATCCTTTCCACCATAAATGAGTCTTCATTTATAGTAGTGTGTTATTTACAATTGGCCGGTACAGTGACACTGTGATCGGTGTAACCGAGTGTCATGGCCAAGCTGTCATCAGGCTCATTCATGGTCGGGCATGGTTCCCGAATCGATCAATTAATAATAACATATCAATGACCGAACATTTCGTACTCCAGCCATACACAGGGCGCTCTTGTCATTCTTGACAATACATTCATATTATGTAGGTGAATATATGACATTCACTATTAACATATCAAATCTGTAGATGTAGAAAGTAGTTTTTGGGATGGTGATACCGGCTTTCAGTGATATCTCGTCCAAGAATTCGCTCACTTCTCCGGAAAATTGTAGACAAGTTACCGACCAGCCCATTTCACTTCACTATTTTAGTTGGACAAGAGAAAAAGTACACACTTGCTACAGAAAATTTTCTGTTGACTCCACATATTCTTCAGGAGGCCATTGTCTAACTTCAAAAGACCATAATGAAAACATAACAAACAATCGTCTCTGTCTATGTAGAAGGATCCTGCTTTAGACAAAATTCTTGAAAATTTTTAAGTAGGCCGATAGGCCATTGAGCAATAACTATTTGTCTATTCAGAGCGCAAAGTCATAGATTGCCACTCGACAAAGATCTTTGGAGAGCGGCAATGACGCTTTTTCTCAAAATGAATACAATTACAAATACATATCTTTGACAAATAAACGCTCGATACCTCATTCACTATATGCACATAACATTACTTATGACACATCCAAAAGCCATCCTTAATATATAAAATAAAAATTACTCATGCCTAAGAAAAAAGGAACTCCAGCCAAGATCGAGCCTAGGTCAGTTTGATCAAGATCTAGAGCGAGATTACTTTCATGAAATGGCACATTTCTTGGAAAAAGTCAACTTTCCGTTGAGATCTGAAAGCGTCAGGGGCATGTTGAGTGTAAGAGCAGTCACAGACTGAACTCCGCCTTCACTAAACACACTTTATTATTACTTTGGTAAGCGATTATGAAAAAAAATCGTTGATTTCTAAATTAATCAGTCTCGGATATATAAGGAGTCTCGTTCTTTTTACAAATATGCTTTTATTTTGGAAAAACCTGTAAAATGGTGCCCATTTGAAATATCGAGTAAAGGATCATTTTCAGGCTTCTACTGAAATTTCTAAATTTTACAAATGTGGCATTGGGCTGTATTAATTTTTCCACTTCAAATTAATCCAGCTTTTCACAATTTTTCTTTTGGAAATTGAAATTAAAATTAATAATTTCGAAATGTTTTGGTGTTTTGGTTAGTCTTCCCAACCATTTGCATATATGTGTCGGGCTACATAGCTGTAAAACCACGCAAAGTTTCATAGAATTTCGTGAAGGCACTTCAAAGGAATGTGTGTTATCATCGAAGGTTCTAGCTGATTTGGTTAAAAACTACTCTACTACTCAAAAACTATCAAAGAATATAAGTACATTTTGGTTTTTATTAACGTATTTCCCAAATATGTTTAGTGCGTGCCTGTTATAGCTGAAAGTGAGGAAGATTTGGGGAAAAGAAATAGTACGCGGAAACAATTCAGCCTACAAAGTGATCTAGAAATGGGACAATCGGTATGAAACCCAAAGATATTTGCTTGTTCGAAATGTTTAGTGCGAGCCAGTTATAGCTGAAAGTGAGGAAGATTTGGGGAAAAGAAATAATACGCGGAAACAATTCAGCCTACAAAGGGATCTAGAAATCGGACAATCGGTATGAAACCCAAAGATATTTGCTTGTTCGAAATGTTTAGTGCGAGCCTGTTATAGCTGAAAGTGAGGAAGATTTGGGGAAAAGAAATAGTACGCGGAAACAATTCAGCCTACAAAGTGATCTAGAAATGGGACAATCGGTATGAAACCCAAAGATATTTGCTTGTTCGAAATGTTTAGTGCGAGCCAGTTATAGCTGAAAGTGAGGAAGATTTGGGGAAAAGAAATAATACGCGGAAACAATTCAGCCTACAAAGGGATCTAGAAATGGGACATTCGGTATGAAACCCAAAGATATTTGCTTGTTCGAAATGTTTAGTGCGAGCCTGTTCTAGCTGAAAGTGAGGGAGATTTGGGGAAAAGAAATAATACGCGGAAACAATTCATCCTACAAAGGGATCTAGAAATGGGACAATCTGTATTTGCTTGTTGGAAATGTTGAGTGCGAGCCTGTTATAGCTGAAAGTGAGGAAGATTTGCGGAAAAGAATTAATACGCAGAAACAATTCAGCCTACAAAGGGATCTAGAAATGGGACAATCGGTATGAACCCAAAGATATTTGCTTGTTCGAAATGTTTAGTGCGAGCCTGTTATAGCTGAAAGTGAGGAAGATTTGGGAAAAAGAAATAATACGCGGAAACAATTCAGCCTACAAAGGGATCTAGAAATGGGACAATCGGTATGAAACCCAAAGATATTTTCTTGTTGAAAATGTTGAGTGCGAGCCTGTTATAGATGAAAGTGAGGAAGATTTGGGGAAAAGAAATAATAGGCGGAAACAATTCAGCCTACAAAAAGGTATCTAGAAATGGGACAATCGGTATGAAACCCGAAGATATTTGCTTGTTCCAAATTATGAAAAATGCCATGACAAGTATTCAGTCAAAGACGCTTATGGCCTCCTCAAACCAGTTGAGTCCTGTAATATTATTTCTAGAACATGACAATGTGCAAACACAAGGTGAATTTTAGGAGAAAGAATTTTAAAAATCGAAAATCTTGATGTATTTCTGGTTGAAAAAACTCCACATCAAATGGTTAGCTCTGTGCAATAATTGTATGCCGTGAGTATAAGAAAATATTTCGTATGATGATTTGTTTATGTGTTGAATCAAAAGTACGCTGGCACTGATATTTTCAAAGTTTCAGTTATTCGGCTCTCCAAGCGAATTCTATCGATTGCTGTATAATTTTTCGAATACTTATGTGAAAATCTTCCTGTGAACATATAATACGTTTTAATATGACTTTTATCAATAACCAAGCTCTTGTTCACGACCTATAAGAAAATGCAGCTCTGGTAAACTTCTGGGTGAAGATTGATGAATTCCAGAGTTCAACTTATCATTTCGCTATTGTGATTCACCGTTCACCCCTTGCTGAAGTAAATCTACAGCATTTTGCAACACATCGCCATTTAGCTTACATAGTGTGTTTTTTCAAATCCGATTTTTTTTCCGTAATGCTTATTTTCCAGATATCTACCTCATATTGAATTATGGAGTTTGCTTACTAGGGAGTAGCCTTTTTTTATATCGACTACTCGTCCGTTAGTAAATTGGTAAACTCAACGGAGAATCGATCGTCTTCAATGACCTTCCGTCGATCGGATAAATGAAAATAATTAGCAATAACTCATTCGTGTGCCAAGAACTTCTTCCACTTATATCATGTAAAAATCACTCGATCGTCCTTATTTTCGACAATTTCAATAATACATGGGGTGGGATTCAAATTATTTTAAAATTCAAAATAACAAATTTATTTTTAACTTTATTTAAATGAAATATTTTTTCCACTACTTCTGATTTTTCTTTGCAAAAATATTCGCTTGACAAGTCAAATATAGACTGGGTGTAACTAATTTTTACGAGAGAATGCCTGCTTAAAATTGTACTCCATGTACATATTTTTGTCAATAGTAGTGGTGACATGGTTCGAGAACAATGATTTCACTGAAATCCAAGAAATTCCGGAAACGTGTTCGTATTGACCTTGAACTCGGATTTCTTCAACTCGTACAGACATGTTTGAAACAGGAAACGATTGAATTTTAACTAGACAATCATCTGTTCAACTATATTCGACACCTATCAAAATTATGAAAATTATGTAAATTGCAGGGCAATGTAGTAGATTTTTACAAATAACCACAGGTTTTAAAATTGTTTTTTCCGTGAACCAGCTGTCGTCCCCCTTACGAACGGCAACCCCTCAAAAGTCGAAACTTGTGCGAGCCAAGGATTAACGAGGTCTTACTTTTTAACATGCGATTCCTAGCACTTTCTCCGGCCATCAGATAGAAATCTGTACTCCTAGTCGACCAGCAGTCAATGGTTTTGAACGCGAAAGTCTCAACCGCCGAGCTACATGGCACAGGTAGCCACATATAGTTAGAGATAGCCACATATATTTAGAGATAGCCAGAGAAAGTCACAGATCCCCATCTGCTAGGCACTGCTAACCAAGAAGAACCACATAGGATATATGATAGACACGTGACTTATTGACTTCGAAAGGAGTCCCTGAACCCATAATGAATTTCGCTCATCTGTCTAGACATGTAACTGTATGTTATCAAATTCCAGGTAATCTGATATGTGACACGTGCACATATTGATCTTGAACTAGATCACTGAACCCGTATCAAATTTCGCTGATCGGTCTCGACATGCAACCGGATGTTATAGAATTCCACGAAAAATGATATCCGTGCACGTGCACTCACTGACCTTGAGAGAGGTCGTTGAATCCGTATTGAATTTTGCTGATCTGTCTACATCTATAACAAGAAATATTGCATTATCGAATTTTAGGAAATATTATATGTGACACGTGCACATATTGATCTTGAACTAGGTCACTAATGTGTGTTGCTGTTTCCGATTTTTAATTCACCCAGTATACGTCCCGTTAGCAGTTTCTATAATTATTAAGCCTCGACATACGTATTTTCCATATACCTTTCTATTCACTGTGCCTATTCTCAATTTGCTTGATTTCAGTTCACCCTTTGCTTTTATTTTCATCATGTTAGCCCTAGTCACGTATTAAATTATTATTTTTTTCGAATACCTACATGCCACAATTCCAATTTACTTGATTTCCTGTTCACCCTGTATTATCCGATAATCCTTTGAATCCATCCAAAATAATTATATCCAAACAATTATCCGAAGAATAAACTCTCGGAGTACCGTACTCCAGAAGTAGTATGCAATATTGTTCATACATGTTTGCAACCGGAAACGTCACGTCATCGAATTCCATGAAACGTAATTTGGTATCTAACAATTATTTGCCGACTCGTCCCTCCCAAAGCGGTCTCATTTGTATAGGACCTCCTCCTCCCAAAGCGCTCTCATTTGTACTCTACTTATGGGAGCTGCAATTACTACTACAACTACAGTAAGTATGTCCGCTAAATAGGTTAATCAAAGAATTCCCTGAAATATCAAGAAATTATCTTTAATAACAAAACATTGTCCATCTTCCATAACATATCAAAATATTACTGAATAATAAACCCAAAATATTGATTGAAAGTTTGATTTTGTGGAGGAAATTCGATTCTTGACAGATTTTTTGGATTTGTAACCTTCCACAATCTGAAAATGAAAAAATGTTAATCCAAAGAAATCTGCACAAGTGTAGAAGGGCAAATTAATTAATTGGCCCGATAAGTTAATGCGTTCACAAGACTGCTATCTTGAAAGAAATTAATTTTTGTCAGTAACGTATCCTACACAGAATTGGCCTATCTGAAAAAATTAGATAAAATTAACCAAGAATACTTCTCTTTTTTGAAAAAATGTTGACATTTCGGAGGCCGTGTCTGCCTCCGTTATCAAAACTTGCTGAAAAGACGCTGAAAACTGTATTTGAATTACGGTTTGGAAATAACAAGATCTTTCATAACATTCTTTTGAATGACATTTGCTATCTTGATACATAGGGTGTTCGGTATCAATCAATCACCATTCTTATTTCATCTCTGCGGAGAGGTAACCAGGTGCGGTCCATTTCGATGGAATTTGTTGAAAAGCAGTTGTTCTATAAAAGAATGCACGCAGTTTCCTTCAACTTTCTTTTTTCTTGATTTGATTCTCTCAATAAAATTTTAGTATTATTCCATTCCATCATATGCTCGCCATCAGGTGTTAGAATATGTTCGGATATTTTTGAACCTGATATTTTTCGATTTCCGATGTAACTTTATGTTCTTCCTGACGCACAATCAATGGTTTTGACGTTTCACCTATATAACTTTTACCACACGAACAAGGTATGTTGTAAACACAATTTTTTGAATATTCATCAGTATTTTTGGGTTTTGTATGTGTGAGTATTGATCTCAATGTATTGGTTGTTTTAAATGTTGTTCTTACTCATACCTATGGCCAATCAGTTTCATCTTTTCAGACAGTCCAGGGACATAAGGTATAATGTTGTTTGTTGGATGTGTATGGGGATGTTATATCAGAATAATGAATGGGCCCTTTGTCCCAGAATTGCGACACAAATCACAAATATTACATCAGCTTCTACGCAGTACCCAGAGGATATTCTACAGCAAGTTTCAAGGTCTTCGTGGAATAACAGGAACTACGCAGTATCCAGTCAGCATTCCCGACCTTATAAATTCAAGAACTCAAGAGGAGACGTCATTCAAGTCCTCCCAGTCTTCGAATCACTTATTATAATTATTTTATAAGAATTGTTCAATATTGCTATATTGTAACTTAGTAAATAAAGTTCTTTTTTTAAAAACACAAACCAGTGAAAACTGATTTAACAGGGATGTCGCACTTCTTTGTGCTGTTTTGTTCGATTGTAAAGTGTATTACTAATTTCAATTTCATTAATGGTTTTTTCCACGAATTGAATTGGATAAGCATTTTCTTTGAGAACGGACTTCAATTATTCTTTCAGATCTTGTGCTGAATTGCAAACCACTTGTGCCCTGTTGTAAAGACATTTAACAATTCCTTTTTCACGCTGGTGTGATAATTTGAGTTATAGTGGAGATATCTATTGGTATGTATTTTCTTTCTATAAACAGTTGTTGATATGTTGATTTTTTTATCAAACCATCTAAGAAGAGAAGTTCATCATCTTTTTCTGTTTCTAATGTGAATGTTATTGTTGGTTCTTGTTTATTAATTTAATCTAAGAACACTTTCAAGTCATCTCTACTCTGATTCCAAACAGCAAACACATCATCAATAGTAATTTTTTCATATATTATGGAAGTTGGATAATCGGATACGGTCGGTTTACGCTCTCTAAAATAAATTAGAGAAAAAAAATTGAATTTTGAGAGGAGTAGAATTATTTAGTCTGATGTAACCAGAGCGAACTAAGCTTACGCAGACATTTGAGCGCGTGGAAATTTAATATATGCATACATTTTCCGAGAGGGTAGCTTGAATTGAAGAGCGCGAGTCATCGATATCCGAAGCCAAACAACGCACGTCGATGTTGTGGTCTGGATGGGTGACTTAAGTATCGTGCTAGCAATCGCACCTTAAAAGGTAAGACCTCGCTAATCCTTAGCTCGCACAAGTTTCGACTTTTGAGAGCTGCCGTTCACAAGGGGACGACAGCTGGTTATCGGAAAAAAATGTTAACAATTTTGCGTGGAGTATTTATTCAGTCTGATCTAACCAGAACGAACTAACTTTACGTAGACGTAGACGTAGATAACTTGGCACCAACTGATTTCTCTAAGAATCAAAATACCTGACAGTTTCCAGGTTGAATTTTGGAACGCTGAACGTTGCAGCAAGCCGATATAAAAACAGCGAATGAAAACCTAGTATATAATTTCACGAATCCCCCAAGTTCGGTTCTAACGCAGGAAATTCTGAATAACACGGTTCGCGCAAAATTTTTTTAAATTACAATCTACCATTTATTGGCAACACAGAATACGTAGAGAATAGCGTATTCGAGCGAATCTAGCAGTAAATGCACAAAAAGGTCAGCGTATTTATCTGGTTCCCGTTGTAAAAACACAACGTTATTTTCATGTATCCGGCAGTGAAACGGTTAATCAAATTTTATTTTATAAATCTACCATCTACCAATTGTAGCCATCCACCAAATTCACTGAAAACTGATGAAAACAATTCATAACTAAAAAAAATAATAATTAATAATCGTGTATAAACTCATTTACTTGGTATAAATGGTATAATCAAGAGACTTCTGAATAAGAAAATCACGATTTATATCGAAATGAAAGTTTTTTGTTATATATTAAATGAAAGTTTTTTGTTAAAATATTAGTGAATTTGGATAACAATCACATGAACGAAATTAAATAGTAAAAGTTTGTCACCAATTCAGTCTGTCAAATATATAAAATATTTCGTCATATCGAGCTTTCGCCTCTTGTTGAAGTACTCTTTTCTGCGAAATTTGATATAGGTTATTGTTTTGAGGTTATTCAATGTCACTTGCAGTTGCTATTATGAAACATTCCAGAACACGTGACCACTGCCCTTTGAAAATGGCAACTGGAACATAACAAACCCAGTCTTATGTGTGGGTATATTATATTCTAATTATTACCAGTTGATAAACACTTTATAAACTACATATTACGATATATAAGTATATTCTTATTAGAACTTTGCAGTGTAACAAGATGAATTCTTAAAATTTTGATTGTATCGAATGTCTGCAGGGAAAAGTGATTATTTATTGACGTTGGAGAGTTCCAGTAGTGATACTGTCCAGCGATATATAGACAAAATACATGAACAGTTAACTTTTAACTTCGAGATTAGGATTAGGAACAAACGAATGCCGCTATTTGTGGAAGTCCGAACTTGGCACTGAATTTATGCTTTCATTGAAGAATTGATATCTCATATCTTTATTTCACTGATATTCATTCCGTTCCATTTTATGACGATAAAGCGGCACTAGGCCTAGCACTTCACTAGACAAGAGCCGGCACACTTCACTGCGACTGTTTCTATCATCTATCAATTAATGTCCAGATGCTTCAAATCCGGTTCGAAGGACCATTTTTAATGTAGAATAACTGCATTAAAGAAAGTTTGTGGGTTGTAGTTCGATTTCTTTATTTACAACACTTACACTATATACATGGTTTACTAAACTAGATGAATCTAAACTTTGTTTGATATCAAGAAGGTAGAGCAAAATATTGTATTGTTTTAAATTAAACTTGTGCATGGAGTCGAACTTAAACGGTCGGCGTCCATGACATAATTGAGATACTGGTACGCTCAAAAAAAAGGAGGGAAAAAATACTGGCAGTTGAACCGCGCTCAGGCGGAAAGCAAGTGTTGCCAACTTATTAATGCCTTAATGAGTTTTGTTGGATTATGTTTCCAACAGGGGTAACCTGGAATTCATACTTTAATGCCCTCGAAACAAAGTATAATTTTTTTATTATTGTTTCTGTATATGATTGATATAACTATTCAGCTTTAAGTGATTGTCAAGCATAAACCCCCACATATTTAAACTCGTTTACTAGTTCAATTTCATTACCTTGTATTTTAATGTGAATTTCACCAATATTGATATGTCTAATTTATACAGTGTAGCAATAATCATCCCTTTTGTTTTATCAACGTTTCTTTTGATTGGTCTATTTGAAGCTGTTCTGTTATTCTATTTGAAGAATTATTATCTTTTGTACTGCATCATTTACATCTTGACCAGTTACTGATATTAAGTGTCAGCTGCAGGTTCATATAGTCACATTCATTATATTGATTTATATCATTTATATACAGGGTGTCCCAGAATAAAGGAGACAAACTCCGATGGTCGAATTTTCCAGGTTATTCTCTGAAAAATTATTGATGAGGCATGATATACGAATTCCCTATTTTGATTAGCGTAAATTATTCATATAAACGTTTCAATAGTAAATCTGTAATGGCCAAGCAGTCTAATGCTCGAGAAAGAATGAGTAAAGAAATAATGAAAATATTATGATGTACACCTAATAAACGATTCAAGAAATAGAAGCTACCCAAAACACCAAAACTACGTCACTTTCACTCGACGCGCGTTTCGCTAACAAATTTAGCATTCTCAGCTATACGCTTGCTATATACTATATATTACTATATACAGTGTCATCCCCAAAGTATGCACCATATGGGAAACTTAGTTATTAAGGGTTTTTCGACGAAAAGTTATTCTTGATAAAAGTTTGTGAATCTTCTGAAACTAAACATGCACCAACAAAATATAGTAAAACACACGTAATGTAAGAGGAGCCTTCAAATATTTGATTTTGAAACAAGCGTAAAGTACTCTTACTTTGAAAAATCTCGGAAAATGTTATTTAGAAAAGTTGTTCAGCATCTAAGTGAAGTTTTATTTTTTTACCAATTTTTTTTAAATGGGGACTACGAAAAAAAATTTGCTAAAACGATAAATAGACAGCATCCTGTATACGACGGTTTATTTTAAAAGCCTGTAATATTACAGATTACACAACTATGGTGTTAGCCACGGTCAATTTTTCTGAGGAGTAAAATAATATTCAAATTTTTTGGTGCAAAGTTATTTTAATTTCTTGTTAACACCGAAAATTACTCAAAATTACACAGTTTTGTAACAAGAACTTAATATTCAATAATATCAAATCACAAAACATCAAAATAAAATAGGTATTTCGGAACAAACTAATTGATTTTCTGGAGATTTTCTTGTCCAAAATAATTTTTATATTCGCTTTAAAAACAAAAGCATGTGCCCGAAAGAAGTATTTTACATCTCAGTATGATGTCCATCCCGCAACACGCACAGTTCGGTTCTTCTTGCACAATCCTTGACTGCATTCGTAATGTGCTCCGGTTGAATGTCCCTGACACAATTAGTAATCACATTTTTTAAATGTTCTCTATCCCTAAATGGACGATGTTTGTAAACTTCGTTTTTCAATGAACCTCTTAAGAAGGAATCCATTGGGGTTAAATCTGGTGAGCGCGCTGGCATTGGATACTCTGAGTAACGTCCTATCCATTTTCCATTGAATGTTTCATTTAAAAATTGTCGTATTGCAACACTACAGTGAACACTAGCTCCATCTAACTGATACCAAATTCTTCCTCTTTGTCTAAGCGGCATTTGATTTAAATGTAATAAATTACAGATATATATTTTTGTTTGTGTAAAACGAATTTCTAAAAGTCTGTATCGTTGAAAAAGGGAACCTCATATCGGACTCAGTATCGGTTTTAGGGTCAAACAGGGCAAACCACATAAAACAGAAATTAAAATAACGATATTTTAAAGCTAGACTAAACAAAAAATTCAACTTTATTATTTAAACAGGTCAAAAGTACATGAACACCATTAAATTGTTTAGATATTTTTCAAAGAAATGCAATAAAGATCCCAATTTTATTAAAGGAAAGTCGAAGGGCGCTAGACGATTTCAAACACCATTAAAGTTTAAGTACCCTCCTGGGTCTAGACTTTGCCTAACAAATCAATCTTTCTAAAAGATAAGGGTTCGCCGTGCCGGGGAAGCTAAATATTTGGAATAATTGTACGGATATAGCATAGTCGCGACATCTAGGGTCGAGGGGTAGATATAGTCAACCTCTTAGTCGATATGAGTAACAGAACTCTATCGATAATTTCGCATACTTGCTCGTCGAGCTGAGGGACGGCATTAACAGTACCACAGTCCAGAAACAAATTCGAGAGCATTTGATTGGCTGTAAATATTTCGTGAGTGGAATTGAAATTGTCAAGCTTTTGAATTTTTGAGGGAAGTTTTTTCGGGGAGTCGCGTTCGAGCCAGGATTTGGGTCGGTTTGTTCAGACGAATCGGGATATAAGCCGGTTTGGTCTTATAGTCGAGTTCAGAAGGTCTGGAGTGGAGTGAAATACGAGGTATTTCAAGTGACTGTTTTGCGAAGAGGCTTTTGTGCTGCGTTAGTAATTTGTGGCGGCTTTTGGTAATTTTGTCAAGTCGTAGGAACATTTTGAGTTCCTTCATTTCGCAAGTTTTGGGATCGTCTAATCTAAGGTGGATCGTTTAATTGGATTACAGGAAGAGTACGAGCGTCGATCAGTGGTGAGCGTATTTGAACCTTTTTTTTTTGTGCATGAATATATTCCTGTCCGCTATATTTTTTGTTTTGAATTATCGAACAGTTTAAACGACGAATTGGGTTCCCTTTTTCCAAATTGGCTTATAGTTAGCAATATATAGATATATATGTATATACATAATATACAGGGAGGAGTGTTTAAGCGGGTCACTTAAAACTTCCTCGCGCAGATAGTTTTAATTAGGTTTACATTAGATCTCAGGGAGGGCATATTATTTAAACAATAATTGTTTTTCTGATTTTGCTCGGGCAATTGATTTTCCGTTTGTTAGATTTTAAAATAACACTAGAACTTTGATAATTACTTACAATCAGTGTAAAACATCTAGATTCGTTGTATTTTGAGAGTAATAACTCTGGAATTGTCTTTTATAAGGAGAGTATCTCGATATTGCTCCCGTTTAGAGTCATACGAAAATCCTTTCATTAATTTAGTTCTTTGACATTGTTATCTCAACTTTCCGCCTCATTAGTAATTTAATAAAATTGGTTTGTTAAAACCTTGCTGGTATTATTTGATCAAACCTTCTAAATAAAGTCCATGCATTTAAGCCGTGGCCGAGTCTACCCTCCAAGGACTTAATTGGTGACATACCCTCTGGCTGGACGATCTCTTTTGTACGGGTGGCATTGTTCTGGCGAAGATATATATATATTATTATTATTATTATTATTATTATTATTATATCTCGAGGATTTAAAGAGACCGCCCCAGTCAACAGGTTATTACAATGGTGGCAGCGGTGGGATTGTCTAATTTAGAGATTTGAAGAAAGGGGACAAGAAAAAAAGGGATTTGATATATTTTTCAACAAAGGAATGTGAAAAATACAGGAAACTAATTTTTTTTTAGAGGCTGACAGGAAACATTGAGATAATGATAGGAATAAGTAGGATGGTTTCCAAACAATAATAATAATGAATATATTACCTTTTGTTTAGTTTGCGAACCAAAATACAAGGGTCAATTAATTTTTTTTAGGATACAGTAGGAGTTAGAGTTATTAACTATAAGCAATCTCAGGCTAAGATATATTGAGAATTTCAGGATAGGAAGGGAACCCAAGGTATAAATTAAATTGTGCCCATAAGTGTACGATTTTTAATCTGAAAGTTAGTTAGGAGTCGAAGGAGCAGCAGTGGGTCCAGTCTTTTGTTGATAGTTATAATGAATCAGACACCACCCGCACCAGGGGCTGCACCTACACCCGCACCGGTAAGGGTGACAGCGCAATATTCTTTAGGGATGATCGCGCAACTCTAGATGATTTTTCAGGCAAAGAAGCGGCGAGGTACTTCGAAAAATTAGAGTTGCGTGCCAAATTGGATAATTGGTCGGAGAACGAAACCCTCCAGTTATTCAAATTTAAACTTGTTGGTGATGCTTATAACCATTTTAAATCGGATGCGCAGTTAGGTACACTAAATTATTCTGAACTTAAGACTAAATTTATGCAAAGATTTTGCCCATTTAAATTACCCGGTGAAAATCAGTGGAATTTAAGCAAATGTTTTCAGATACATGATGAAGACGTATCCTCCTTTTGTACTAGGTTGAGAATTTTAGGTTCTAACTTACTCAAGGAAGATTTAGGTGGAGCTACCGTGGACGAGGAGGCAGGAATAAAAAGGAAAAATAAGGAACTTTTATTAAATCAATTTAAGATAGGGCTACTATTAGAGGTACAAATAAGCCACCCCCAGGAAGGAATTGTTACTTGTGGTAAACCAGGTCATTTTTTCAGAGAATGTCGCAGTGTTCAACCAGGGAACAGGAGCGGTTGTTACGTGTGTCACCAGGAAGGTCATTGGGCAAGAGATTGCCCAAGAGACCGTCAGAGTAGGGATCGATTAGATTTACGTAGGGATGATAGGTGGACTCAACCAAGAGTAGAGCTTCAGCAACGCAAGTGGAGCCCAGTTAGAAACGAAATTGTTGGCGAAAGGCACACCGGACAAAACTTAGAACCTGAAATCCGTAGAGAGGTGAAGCAAAATACTGGAGCAATACCTAGGCAGGAACAACAATCGTTTTCTTTTCCAGGGCCACGCCAGGACGATAGTGGCAATGCGAATTTAAACTTGTAAGGCCGAATTCCCACTGCCAGGAGGGAGGCCATTGGACAACCGGAAGGCAGACTGACTTATTTAATTCTAGGGAATCGGGATATTTAGGTACTATTAATGATAATAAAAGGGTAAATAGTCGGATTATGATAAAACCGGAAGTAAGTTCGGGAGATATACCGGAAATACCTCATATTATACGAGTGCGTGTGAATGGAGTGTTGAGTTATTGTTTAGTAGATACAGGGGCAACGGTAACGCTTATTCAAAAAAGTAGAGTGCTAGAGAATGAAGTAGACGTGAGAGGGGCGGATACATATCAGCTGACCAGTGTCACAGGACATCCTTTGCGGACGTGGGGTACCACAAATATGCTGATAGAACCTGAAGATGGAGCTTTAAACACAAGATGTACCGCTATTGTTTGTGAGAATGAAACTTTGGGAGTGGTTGAAGCTTTATTGGGGCGTGATTTCCTCTATGCCAACCGGGCATGCATTTCTTACGACCAAGTACCATCAGTCGCCATATGGGGACAGGTCATCCCATTATTGCATAAAGAAGATATGGATGGAATTATTAAGCGCCAAATATCATCAGGGATAGGACAAATCACCAGAAGTAGAGGTAACAAAAATCGAGCCGGCAGACCAGAAGCAGGAAATAGCAACAGTAGGAAGAATAATGACGCAACGCGTAGGGAATCAAAATCTGGAGTCATGACTATGTATGCCTCGCGAATTTATAAAAGTAGGACAATTGGACAGTCAACATACTCTCAACAATGGGGAAGAGAAAATAACTGGGCAAGATGGCTTAGAGAAGTGAGAGAATTTTTCGAGAGTCACAGAAGAGAAGTTCAAGAGAGGGGACAGTTGAGGACATTTGAGCCGATTCCGGAAAAGTGGGAGAATGGAGAAACGACTCAGCAAGGGGAAACAGAGGGGACAGAACAAATAACCGAGGTACCGCAAGCTGTACAGGTTATCTCGGCAGAATATGCAGCGGCCGATTCTACGGAGAACATGACAGAGACAAAGTGTATCATGGAAAAAGCCGATGAAAACATTAGTAAAGAAACCGACTCTGACAAATCAGTTCCTCAGAAATCAGAAAATGGAATTTCCCAAGAACGGAAATTATCGGAACTTAGGAAAACTGTATGTGCTTCCGCGCCAGATTCAGGAGTGCTATCATCTAACATGAGAGAGGGTGAGTCTGCGACCATTCCAGAAGAAAATCAAACTTCATCAGAAGAGCCAACAACAGAATCTGATCTAGTAGCAACGGAGAATTTGGTAATTTATCCAAGAACAGAAGCTTGCATACGAGGAAGATTGAAAGTGCCCATAGAAGGTGATGTGTTAGTCTGTGAGCCTTCCGAAATAGGAAATCCCCAAGCACACGTAGCTCGTACCGTTGTCAAGAATGAAAAGGAAATCCCAGTAAAAATAATAAATTTATCGTGGAAGGAGGTTAACTTGAAAAAGGGAAAAAGGGACAAATACTCAGTAGAGCTATTTTGGGCGAGGAATTACCTAAAAACAACCCCTCCAATATACAAATTTGTAAATTAGATTTTTCCAACGATGACTGGATCCGGACAGGATTTGACCTACAACATTTGGAGGAAAAGACTAAGGAAGAGCTTTATGAGATAATCAGGAAGTACAAGCACCTATTTCGAGATGATGAGGAAGAGTTGACCAGCACGACAAAGGTAAAGCACAGTTTAACCTTAGTACCAGGCGCACAACCCATTTGTAAAGCTCCATACCGCATACCTTACCGCCAACGAGAAGTACTCGAAGAAGAAATGAACAGATTATTAAAGATGAAAGTTATAAGATCCTCATATAGCCCATGGTCTGCACCCGTAGTATTGGTAACCAAACGACTGCCGAACGGCGAAAAGAAAGTGAGAATGTGCATCGACTACAGAGGACTTAATATGCTACTAATATGCTATTTTCGGTCATTGATGTAGCCGAAGCCTATCACCAGATAGATATGGATGAGCAAGCAATACCGTTGACAGAATTCAGCACTTTCCAAGGTCACTACGAGTATACGAAAATGCCATTCGCTCCTTCAACGCTCCTTCAACTTTCCAACGGTTCATGAACATGACGCTCACAGGTTTGACCCCAGAAACGTGTATGGTATACTTGGATGATATTATCATCTTCAATACTGAAGGTGGGAAAGACCACATAAAAAAGTTAGAAAGAGTTTTTGAAAGATTGAGCGAGGCTAATGTAAAACTGAAACCAAAGAAATGTAAGTTCATGGCAGAAAAAGTTAAGTATTTGGGTCATGTTTTCTCCCAGGATAGAATACTACCAGACCCTGAAACCATAGAGACCATTAACAATTTTCCATTACCAAAGAATATCAAGGGAGTGAGGTCCTTTTTGGGAATAGTAAATTGGTACCGCCGATTCATTCCCAATAATACGGAGATATCAGCACCCTTAGTCAATTTGACGAAGAAGAACGTTAAGTTCGAAATAACAGAGGAAGTGTTGGAAGCTATCAGAAAGCTGAAAAATGTTTTGAAATCAGACTCAATCCTAATTTTTCCCGATTTTGAGCAACCATTTATTTTGGCCACTGATGCTTCAGGGCTAGGAGTGGGAGCAGTGCTAAGCCAACTTATAGATGGGTATGAAAGACCCATAGCCTACGCTAGCCGGAAATTGAAGAAAGCAGAATTGAACTACATGACGACAGAAAAAGAGTTACTTGGAGTGATGTATGGAATACAAACCTTCCGTTGTTTTGTATATGGAATAAAATTCACGGTTATAACTGACCACCGGCCACTTAAGTGGTTACTGTCACTAAAAGACCCAAGTTCAAGATTGACCCGATGGGCGCTGGCCTTGGCAGAGTACGATTTCGAGATAATTCACCGACAAGGTAAACTTCACGGAAATGCAGATGCTCTCAGTCGGATGTACAATGAGGAGAACTTTGTAGATGTAGAGTACGCGGAGTTCGAAGAATATATAAAAAAGCACAAGATACCAAACTTCAAAAATTCAACATATCGGAAAGAAGAATTGTTCACTTCACCGGAGAATTGGGCGCTAGCTCACTGTGTGTCGAAGGATTTAACAATGGAAAGGGGACTCGCGAAGATTTTTAAGGAAAGATATGGATCAGTGGACTCTCTGCAACGACAAGGAAAAGGCGTTGGAGAAGTAGCGACGTTAGTGCTCCCGGAAAAGAACATTTGTTACCTGGCCACGGAAAGTGCCTACTACGAGAAACCGACCTACCATACATTGTGGGAGTGTCTTAAGGAACTCAGAAGCAGTTGCGAAAGAAACAATGATAAATGTCTTGCCAAGTTGGGATATGAATTGAACGGACTGGATTGGGAAAAAGTGGTAGAAATGATTGAATTCATCTGGTATGGATCGGACATGGAGATAAGAGTGTACGACGGCATGTGCACTGTAGAAAAACCTATCTGGTTGGTGGAAGAAAACATAGTCATGGAACCAATCTGGGATCGAGAGACTTTGGAAAAAGAGCAACGACGGGATAAGTTCTGTCAACGAGTAATAGCCCAACTTGAAGATAGACAAGAGGAGAACCAAGACTTCTACCTGGATAACGACGGAATACTTTATAAAATAGAGGCAGATGGAGATGAAAAGCTAGTAGTCCCCAAGGGAATGGTGAAGAAAGTGCTTGAAGATTTTCACAATATGCCTATGGCAGGACGTCAGGGACAACAGAAAACATTGTGGAGTATAAAGAAGAGATTCTATTGGCCCAATATGAGAGCGGAAATAACAAAATATGCGGCAGCTTGTGATTCCTGCAATAAACGGAAAACCTCGCCACACCATGGAAAAGCGCGTCTACAAAAGTTCACAACGGCTTATGAACCATGGATATAGTGGGCCCTTTAGTGGGATGGAAATCGCTACCTGCTTACTTTCCAAGACTACTTTACAAAGTATGAGGAAGCTATTCCCCTTCCAAACCAGAAGGCAGATACCATTGCTCGAGCCTTCGTAGAACACATCGTATACCGACATGGGGCACCTAGAATACTTTTAACAGATAAAGGAGCAAACTTTACGTCTGGACTATTTAAGGCAGTGTGTCAAATCTTGGGTATCAAGAAAATCCAAACTTCGAGCTACGCACCGACATCAAATGGTCAAATTGAACGGATGCACCGAGTATTGAAGGACATGCTATCGCATTACATAGCGGACAATCAGCGCGACTGGGACACGTGGGTTCCAGTGGTATTAATGGCCTATCGAGGAAATGTCCATATTTCCACCGGATACACCCCATTCTTCCTTTTACATGGTCGTGAACAAGTTTTACCTGTGGAGGACTTCATTCGACCGCAGCGGATCAGGTACGACTGTGCAGAAAACTACGCCTCGGAGCTAGCTGCCAGACTGAAGAAGGTGTATACACGAGCGCTGAAAACATCGGAGAAGGCCAAGGAACAACGAGCGAAACAATATAATAGAAAGACAAAAGAGAGGACGTATGAGCTTGGAGACCAAGTATACCTCTTGCAGATGCACGTCAAACCAGGTGTATCGAAGAAGCTCGTCAAGCCCTGGGTAGGCCCATACACAATAATAGAAGTTATAGGACCAGTTACCTACAGAGTGAAAAAGGTTGGTGGAACAAACAAACAGGTAGTGCACGTAAATCGGCTGAAGTCATACTCAACCTATACAGTTAAAGGGGAAGAGTCCGATGAAATTAGTGACAGCGACGACGAAGAGGATAGAAAGAGCAGTTCTGGGAGGAGGTCGAGGTTTGGATATACGGAAGAAGACGAAAGAAAAAGAGTTCCGATCCTTCCTCAGTGGATTGAATTTCAAGGCCACACGGAAGCAGAGGCGACTGATGAAGAAAATGTAGGAGAGGATGTGGAGGAGGAAGGTATAGAGGAACCCCACCCTGTGAGGAGGTCAAGTCGTATTCGAAGAGCACCAGAACGACTGAATCTGTGAACGAATGCAACGGAATAAATGAGAATTGAATGAGGGAGAGTGGAATAAATGGATTGGGCAAAAGATTTACTAAATACGAGTAGTCGAATGACTGGGATGAATATGAGTGGATATCGAAGCATGAGAATGCATTTGGAAAAATGAGAGGAGTGCC
Organism: Chrysolina haemoptera; assembly: GCA_958298965.1. Lineage (NCBI taxonomy): Eukaryota > Metazoa > Arthropoda > Insecta > Coleoptera > Chrysomelidae > Chrysolina > Chrysolina haemoptera. The sequence continues at coordinate 32,629,653 of OY282584.1, forward strand.
GTTACTTGAAGAGCTCGGGGTAAAATTCTCTTCAAGTTAAATAATGTATGTCATTGGTGCACTTCTTTGGCCCGGATCGACAGTAGAAGACCTGTGTAAAGAAATTTTTTTTTTACTTCAGTCATTTTATTTTAGTTGTATGATATAATGAAAGTATTGATTCTTGACTATATTAATCGACTAACGTTTGATCTAGGTAGGACCTTGATTGTTCTAATGATTACTACCTTGCTGGTCATGCACTATTTTGTACCGGTAACCGGAATAATTGCGTACGATTGCAGTGATGAGAGAGTGAACATTTCTACCATATCTCTCAGAGACGTTGAAAAGTGTCCCGAACCAGAATCCGCGTATCTTAACGATTCTATTTCGGTAAAGATAATGCAGCGAAACGAGATTCGGAATCAGCACGTATGGACTTGTTTAATAGAAGTTACCAGATTGATATATCACTGTGGGATGCATAGTCATACTTCATTGGTGGAAGGAGGTTTGTCTAGTTATGTGAACAGACTGGGAGCCGACGAATGCAGATTACTCCATCGTTACAGGACACTGAAGCTCTATCAATAGGACATCGGCCAAATACTCATGAATGGCTCAACCACCGCCACGTTAACGCTATTAGGATCGTTAGACAGCACTGGGACCTGCAAAGGAGCAACCTATCATGAAAGGGGGCGAACCTGGAAGGATGTGGTTATCTTAGCTAACGTAAAGATTCAAGCGAGAGACTACATGGCAAAAGTCAATTTAAATGACAACGAGATAAGTATGCAGGGTGGAATAACTTGTCAGTTCATAAGAGGTTATTGTTTCGACACCATACTTGGAGAAAGTGTATGGGACAGTAATTATATGACAACCTGTGACAATACAACCCGTGACAATCACTCAAGTCTTTTATATGAGGGTCAAGCAGAACTGATCCAGTAAGTTAACAAATGAGAAATACTTAGTAGTCGAAGATGAGCAGAAAATCATAGCGTTAATGCTTACCAAGAGGGAAATGCTATGCAACGTCGAAGTATGGCAGACCGAACACCCAAGGATTGTAGTAGCCGAAAGACAAGCAGGACGGTATATCAGGCCATCGATGAGCATACTTCCAGAAAATACTGATTTGATGGCATACGTAAACAGTAAATTTTTGTACGTGGAGCAATCATATAAGAGAGGCCTGGACAAATGGTACATTGACACCATACATAGGCGGTGCCAAGTACGAAGAGAGATACTGAGGAATCGATTACTAATGGCTCCCCTCACACCACACGCAATCAGCCAGATCTTGCAAGAAGGAGGACATATAGGACGAGTTTTAGGTGAGGTGCTGTACATCTTGAGATGCGTACCCAAAGTAGTGACCATTAGGCGAACTGATCGATGTTCTCACGAGCTACCTGTGGAAGTAAACAATCAGACGAAATTTGTGGCTCCGATAACCAGAGTTATCCAAGAATTCGCCGAGAAAATAGATTGTAATGGACTGACGCCACCGCTCTATTATTTGGATGGTCAGTGGATGGGATTATCGCCATATCCTACAATCAAGAACGCTCCGCGAGAAATTGCTGTGGATCCTGAAACTCCATTGCAATTTGCCCCAATACAACCCTTAGGCACAAGAGGATTGTATACCCAAGATGAAATTTCCAAAGTGCAAAGGACCCTCACTTTCGGAAATGAACGCAAGGACAAGGCCTCACAACGCTCAATCTGTTCAATGCCAATGAAATGAAGCAGATGGCGAAGTCTACCATGAAACAACTGTGGGGTTGGTTTTCCGACGTAGGAATATTCATGAGTGGATTAATTGGGTTTTATTATATATTTCGTGTCATAAAATACACTGCAGGTGTTATCCTGAATGGTGTCCACCTGTATCAAACAATAGGGTGTGGCATATCATTGCTAGCGAGCTTGTGGAATACCCTGACTTGGTGGGTTATCCAACGGGAAAGTCCCAGGTAATCTCAACCAAATGAACCGAACGGACCGTCATAGTCGCAATCACCACAGAACCCCAGCAAATTGCCGCTCTCCCAACGGGCAGTTACCCTGTCTTGTCCCAGACACACTGGACTGTGAACAAAGACATTAATCAAGCAGTTTGAGTGACGGAACTAAGAGACTATCAGGAATACGACCCTGATCAGTTAGTGCGGCCCAAAATCGTATGTAGACTGTCGATACGAATCCTATATATAATAGTGTACCGCTGACCAATAAAGATTAGTATATCATAAATGAATAATCGAGAAGCAGAACTCACCAAAGTGTTGGTAAACCAAATACCAGCGTATAGATCTTCATGTGCGCTAAAGGAACCGCGGGTGAATATGGTCTTTATTGTGTTGTGATAACGGTATCGCCGTGTAATAGGAGATATGTTCACTCCTACTTTTCATTTTTAACACGATAAAATTTTGTAAAATTAGAATAAGAAATGTTTGGTTAGGGAACCCCACTATTGTCAGGAAGCACGAAACGAGAAAAGTTGTGGCAATTGAGCCAAAACTTTTTTAAAAGGGGGAGTATTGTAATAAAGTACAGATATATATTTTTGTTTGTGTAAAACGAATTTCTAAAAGTCTGTATCGTTGAAAAAGGGAACCTCATATCGGATTCAGTATCGGTTTTAGGGTCAAACAGGGCAAACCACATAAAACAGAAATTAAAATAACGACTTGATATTTTAAAGCTAGACTAAACAAAAAATTCAACTTTATTATTTAACCAGGTCAAAAGTACATGAACACCATTAAATTGTTTAGATATTTTTCAAAGAAATGCAATAAAGATCTCAATTTTATTAAAGGAAGGTCGAAGGGCGCTAGACGATTTCAAACACCATTAAAGTTTAAGTATAGTCGAAGTAAACGATATAGTGCAACCTACCTTCAAACAGTTCCCCTTTAAGAATATAGTACGGGAGCTAATGAATTTCGTAATTAAAAAATTATTTCTGAATATTATGTAAGAATCACAATAGCGATATGGTATGTGTATGTGAGAGCACTTTTCTCACCTGAAAAGAAGTGTGAAGTGGGAAATTCATCCACATATGCGGGTCGAAAGGTAAGAATTAAAAGAAAATGGTTAGAATGAAAAGTGTTTGAAAAAAAACACTAAATATTTCATAAAGAATAATTCCCAAATACGAATTATAGCAACATCCTAAAAGGCATAAAATAACTTTAAATTCTTCTACTCACATATTTACAGATTATTCGCTTTAAAAACACTTATATTCTAAACTAATATTCTTCGAACGGTTCTAATACTCCTTCTTCCATATTTTCTGCTTCACTATCACTGTCATCATTTAAGTCAATAATAAATTTATTTCCACTATTAATATGGAAGTGTCCAATCTTCATGTAGTCCTTTTCAACTTGAATTACTTTGTCAATCCTTTTTTGCCAGTCTTCTTTGGTTATATTAGTTACTTCTTCTTTAATGAGCTCAATTACCTTCTTATCGAATTTTGGAAAAGTATTTTTTCGCCTTATGCTTTGTTTCAATTTTCCCCAAATTGACTCTATGGGATTAAAAACACAAAAATAAGGAGGAAGTCTCAATATAGTATGTCCATGCTTTTCAGCAATACTCTCAAGGGCGTATACTTTATCAAATTTCTTTGTCTGTAAAACTTCAAGTAGTTGTTTTTTTGTATAACACTCTTCAAAATACAAATTGTTATCCATTAAAAAACTTTGTATTTCATCTTTCCTCGAGTTTTTATTCGGTACTTTGATGAGTTGTCGCGAATGATATGAAGCATTGTCAAGAACTATCACACTATTTGTATCCAAATTTGAGATCAATGTGTTTTCAAACCATTCCTCAAAAATATTAGCTTCCATGTTTTTATGATAGTCAACATTGCAGTCCTCAAGTTTTTTTCCACATAATTTCAAAGCATTCGGAACCCATCCTTCACTTCCTCCGCAATGCACAATGATTAGTCGCGATCCTTTGTTTGCAGGCATTTTAGGCGTACACATTCTCGAACCATCAGTCCATCCTTTCTTAACTGTGTCGTGTGTGTCATACCAGGTTTCGTCCAAATAGACAATTTGCCTATGTTCTTGTCTATATTTAGTTATTCGTTCCAAGTAACTATTACGTAAATCCACTATTCTTCTGCTTTCCATAACTGCTTGACGTTTATTTATTGTTTTGAACTTAAATCCAATTTTCTTTATCCAATTCTGAAAAGTTTTGTCACAGCAGTTCACGTTATAGCCGGCAGTATTCAATTTATTTCTTATAAGTTCAATTGTAGGTATCTCATTGCTTTTGTAACTATCGTATATTGTTTTTTTCAATGCTTTTATCAGATGAACATCTAATGGTTTTGATAATCCTTTATCACATCGTTTCTTGCGTTCATAAGGTTTATTTTTGACTATTTTACGTATAGTTGAAAAAGGAATTTCAGTTAAATCAGATGTTGCTTGTAATAATTTGTTTCCCTCGAAACCAAACTTATGGTGCAGATTCTTATATACATTGAAACATATTTCCTGTGTTTCAATATTCAAATGCATTCGAATCTTATTCACTGGTGGTATCTCTTTTTCGCATTGTTCATAATCGCTATCGGAATCACTGCACTGGAAAAAGTCAGCGTTATTATCACATTCGCTATTTTCAATCGTAGAACTTGTCCAAGGACGCCACATTTCAAACAGATAAAATACAAAAATTTTGAAGTAGGTAGGTAATTGTAATTATAACTAGGGACCTACAAAATAAAACAGCAACAATCTCAAATTACAGCACTCAAATGTGATCAGTTCCTGAACTAAACATCGATGAGACGCGGCGATACCCTTCCGCTATTTCTATTGGTCACCGTGAATATACTTCAATATTAATTTTATGTCTCTTCAGCCAATCATAAGACCCGGTTAGAACAAGCTATCCAAGACGAAACGCCAATTCGACAGTCCACGTTGACTAAGTGTCAGCCGCTTCATTTTTACGACCTGTTTTTTTTTTCCTTTGATAGTGCCGTTAGCTTTAAGTGTGCACAATATCGTTTACTTCGACTATACCCTCCTGGGTCTAGACTTTGCCTAACAAATCAATCTTTCTAAAAGATAAGGGTTCGCCGTGCCGGGGAAGCTAAATATTTGGAATAATTGTATGGATATAGCATAGTCGCGACATCTAGGGTCGAGGGGTAGATATAGTCAACCTCTTAGTCGATATGAGTAACAGAACTCTATCGATAATTTCGCATACTTGCTCGTCGAGCTGAGGGAGGGCATTAACAGTACCAGAAACAAATTCGAGAGCATTTGATTGGCTGTGAAGATTTCGTGAGTGGAATTGAAATTGTCAAGCTTTTGAATTTTTGAGGGAAGTTTTTTCGGGGAGTCGCGTTCGAGCCAGGATTTGGGTCGGTTTGTTCAGACGAATCGGGATACAAGCCGGTTTGGTTTTATAGTCGAGTTTGGAAGATCTGGAGTGGAGTGAAATACGAGGTATTTCAAGTCACTGTTTTGCGAAGAGGCTTTTGTGCTGCGTTAGTAATTTGTGGCGGCTTTTGGTAATTTTGTCAAGTCGTAGGAACATTTTGAGTTCCTTCATTTCGCAAGTTTTGGGATCGTCTAATCTAAGGTGGATCGTTTAATTGGATTACAGGAAGAGTACGAGCGTCGATCAGTGGTGAGCGTATTTGAACCTTTTTTTTTGTGCATGAATATATTCCTGTCCGCTATATTTTTTGTTTTGAATTATCGAACAGATGAAACGACGAATTGGGTTCCCTTTTTCCAAATTGGCTTATAGTTAGCAATATATAGATATATGTATATACATAATATACACTTAAAACTTCCTCGCGCAGATAGTTTTAATTAGGTTTACATTAGATCTCAGGGAGGGAATATTATTTAAACAATAATTGTTTTTCTGATTTTGCTCGGGCAATTGATTTTCCGTTTGTTAGATTTTAAAATAACACTAGAACTTTGATAATTACTTACAATCAGTGTAAAACATCTAGATTCGTTATATTTTGAGAGTAATAACTCTGGAATTGTCTTTTATAAGGAGAGTATCTCGATATTGCTCCCGTTTAGAGTCATACGAAAATCCTTTCATTAATTTAGTTCTTTGACATTGTTATCTCAACTTTCCGCCTCATTAGTAATTTAATAAAATTGGTTTGTTAAAACCTTGCTGGTATTATTTGATCCCTTCAAACCTTCTAAATAAAGTCCATGCATTTAAGCCGTGGCCGAGTCTACCCTCCAAGGACTTAATTGGTGACATAACGTAGCCGACCGCTAGAAACCACGACACCACTAAATTCTTAATCTGTATGATCCGAGCGGATTTAAAACTTATATCTGATTTGGTGGCAGCGAGCATCGCGCTACCTTCTTTAATTACAAAAATAACCCTCTGGCTGGACGATCTCTTTTGTAGGGGTGGCATTGTTCTGGCGAAGATATATATATATATATATATATATATATATATATATATATATATTATTATTATTATATCTCGAGGATTTAAAGAGACCGCCCCAGTCAACAGGTTATTACATAAAATTGGTAATAAAGCTTGTTGTAAAAATTGCAAATATCGGTTGGCATTAAGGTTTCCATCAATGAAGAAGGGACCAATCACAGTATTGTTTAACAGTCCACATAAGATAAATGAGTATTGGTCCTTGCACTCTATAGTGAACTGAGGATTTTCTAAAGCCCACCATCCACAGTTCTGTGAACGGTTCCATTAGTTGTAAATGTTGCTTCATCAGTCCATAAAATATTTATTAGGAACCGTGCGTTTTCTTCGTATTCTGATACCATGTGTAAAACTCAAATCTTGGAATAAAATCCCTTTCTTTTAGGGTATTTATAAATTTTGGTTTGAAAGCTTCGAATTATTTATTTCTTCTTAAAATTTTTTGTACGGTAGTAATAGGTACATCAAGAGATGTTGATATTTGTTTAATTGATGTCTTACCATTTTCGATAACACTTAAAAACACTTCCTCTTCCACTTCTCTAGATACTTTTGCAGCTGAGTGAGGTTTTTTGAAAGTGTTATCAATACTGCCTGTTTCTTTAAATTTATTTAAAAAACGGGTAACTGTGGTGTGATTTACCTGGCGATCTTAATCGCCAGGTAAATCACGCCTGGCATTAAAAATGTCTGCAACTTGTCTGCTTGGAGTATTTTCCCCACACAACAATATAATCTCAAGTTTTTCTACTTTTGTAAGCGTGTAAACGTTAACAAAATAACAATAACTACGTAATGAATATTCAGCAAATGTCACGTACTTAATGTCAAACAAGTAGTGTATCTATGCGGATTTTGTGGAATTCAAGGTCAAGTACTGTAAATGTTATATTTGATATTATGAAAAATATATACCTTCTTTAATTTGAACCCGAAACGACAGGGAGGAAATTTTAACAAATTTTTGATACATCATGACAAATCTGTTAGAGTTATGGATCCCCAGTACCCCATGGTGGCCATCCAACAAATTTTTGAGATTCGGATGCATCATATAAGTTATGGAAAAAGTGTAGTCTTCATTATTCTGTTTTTACCAAGATGGTGGATCCCAGATGCCTCAGGGTGGATATCCCAATTTGATGTGCCATTGTCAATCTGTCGGAATTAAGGATACCCAGTACCCCACTGCGAGCATCGCATCAAATTTTTGATGAGTTAAGATGTATCATAATCATATAGTAACCTAACCTAAGTACGATGCTGAGTATTAAAATGGAAAAAAAGTTGTTATGCTGTGGATTTGAACCACGTACCTTCGGCTTACAAAGCCGCAGAGTTACCGATACGGCTACGAACCGTGTTTGTACATTTAGTCGAAATGGTCGTTCATTAGAGAGAATGTGCAAGGTCTAGCAAATTGTTGGGCTATGTTGTTTGATGTGAACAAATGGTCTTAAGCCGTACTCATCTTTAGCAAAATATCATACGGATTCAGCTGTTTGCATCACAAGGGGCTTTATCATTCACCGTGCGATGCATTCAGTCAACTGCCGGAAGTACAGTAGCACAGGGCGAACATTTAAGAAAATTTTCAGCTGAGATTCACCGACATGGATGTATTCTATGAGTTATAAAAATGTAGACCTATCATTCTGTTTTTTAATAATGTGAATCTGCATTTTTTGAACAATTTGTGTGATAACGACTTCCCATGAATCCGAGACGCGGAATCAGCAGAATAGGTGTTTTTGTTATTTTCAAGGCTGATGCTGATGAAGCTACTGGGAATATATAAATAGGCCCTGCGAGGTCAAATATAAGTTAGTTGATGTAGAGATGTTAACCAAGTTGTTGTGTTTATTTTATATTAAAGTTTTTAAAAGTAATTGTGTTTTTTAAAAAGTCATATTTGAAAGTTCAAATATAACAATTGGCGCAGTCGGTAGGATCTGGAAAACGTTACTAGAACACGGACACATCCCAACTAGTACCAGCGGAAACCAATCCCTCAACAGAAGAAGAACCGAAACCCCAGAGGAGTCAACACTCAAGGAGCAGCGGAAGGACTACCTGGTGAAGCCCCTGGCTGGACGACTTGAGAACAAGACGAATCGCAATGAGCATCATAATACTGTAAGCAATTTTGAATCAACTCGCTTACACTTTGTTTACAAATACTTAATATTCATACTCAGTGAGTATTCCTAGCTAAATAATATTAGTAATTGTACAGCCAATTACTGCATTGAATAAGTCGTACTGTTCGACTATTTGAAAGTCTGATTTGCCTGTATTCAGTAAATTCTATTCGATATGGAAAATGAACAAAATAACCAGCCTCAAGCTCAAGCTGAAGCTGATGCGATTGAACCATATAAATTATCTGAAGTGTTTTCGTTAGTGCCTGAATTTGAAAGAGACCAAATTTTTTCAAACACCTTTTTAAATGCGTGTGACTGTGCGTATCGCATGGCCACAGTGGACCAACGAGTCCTATTAGTGATTCACATAAAAAATAAGCTCAAAGGTAGAGCCGCCCAATTAATAAGTTCTAGAAATCCTGTAACTTATCATGAAATTAGACACTTATTAACCTTATATTTCGGTGACGCTCGTGATCTGACTTCACTGATTCATGATCTCAAGCGTATTAAACAGCTATCTAATGAATCGCCTTTGACATTTTTCAACCGCCTTCAAGTTCACAATGCCAAAATGGATTCGTGCGTTCAAGAATCTGCTCTTACTGTAGATCAGAAAGCAGCGCAATGCGGACTTATCGAAACAATGGCACTAAATACGCTCTTAACTGGACTTGAACCACGAATAGGTCAAATAATACGTGCCTCCAACCCTGGAGACCTTCTCAAAGCACATATTAGAATCAGGAGAGAAATGCAACTGTCTTATTTCGAAAATCAGAAATCCGAGAAACCAAATCAGTCACGTCCTCAACAAACGGTTAGGAGGAACCAACCACTTGCATTCCAAAGAACTTGCCATTCTTGTGGTCGTATAGGTCATATTTCTACTGAATGTCGAGTGACAACAAAGAACGCAACCTCAAAGTCCCCCTCAAAATTTTAATCAGAATTTTTTGAGAAAACCAAGTTCCCAATCTAATCAAAACTTTTTCAGGCCACAGAATTCTCAAACTAACCAACAATACAATAAACCCCAATTTAATCAACCCCAGTTTCAACCCCAGCTTCAACCCCAATTTCGAACCCAATTCCAAAATCACCAAAATCAACATCGAACACCCGTAATTCAACGAAATCCAAATTTTTCAGAACGCTCAAACCAACAGAGAGCACATTTTATGACATATGAAGCTCAGAATTATCATACAGTTGATAAACAGGACAATTACACTATTGATTGTCCGCAAACCGATGAGTTTTATCCAAGTAATAATGATTATGATTACTATACAGATAGCAATCAATATTATCAAAATGACACATTGGAACAACTACAGGCCCCAGAAGATCTTTCGACATACCAGGATTTTCTATCACTCCCGAGTACAAACCACCCACCGAATCAGTTCCAGATGAGCAACAACCAATCAGTCGATCCCATGTTGGAAATTCAAACTCAAATCCAGTCACTGAACATACAAGATTACCACCCGGATCTGAACTTCCCAGAACAGAGTTTCATATGAGTTCGTTGTTCTCCGTAAATTCAAAGAACCTTTATTATATTAAAGATGCTTCAAATACCTTCAGAATCCTCATCGACACTGGTGCAGGAATATCAATTTTTAAACCCAAAACATGTGAGAAATATCCCCATAGATTTCCCGAAAATGTCACTATACAAGGCATTACTGACCAAAAAATAATTGTTAATGAATCCACTTTGGCCAAAGGATCCACACAAGGTTTATATTTATAATTTAGATATTGACTTTGATGGCCTGCTTGGGTCTGATTTCTTGGAACATTACAACTGTATAATTGATTTAAAAAATAAACAGTTAATTACAAATTTCAAAACAGTCCCATTATTTAAAGTCCCGGAAGAAAATCAATTAGGAGATTCCAATCATACAGAAAAACCAAACCAAATTAAAATTGAACCCCGTATGGAACAAATTTATAAATTGAGTTGTGATCTTAGGAGCACTGACGCTATACTGTTAGCGGAAGAAAAAGAAAAGGTGAGACTCCCTAATGCCTTAGTGAAAATTGAAGAAAATGTCACATTCTATACTTCTATTGTGAACATGAACGCTATACCCAAATTGATTGATTTTTCGGAAATAAAATTGGAACCCCTTCCAAAGAACGAAAACATTTTGAATTTGAACCTAACTTACCCCCAAAATACTGTCCCGGTAGATCGAATCCAAGAAATACAAAATCAGTTAAGAAAAGACCACTTAAATGAGGAAGAGGATCAATTGATAACAGATTTGTCTTCCGTTTCTTAGATATTTTTTATTTAGAAGGAGATAATCTCACATTCACCAACGAAATAAAACATGGTATAGAAACAAAGGATGCTAGACCAGTTTTCACAAAATCCTACAGGTACCCACAGGTACACAAAGAGGGAGTGAAGACCCAAATCTCCAAAATGCTAAGCCAAGGCATTATTCAACCATCCATTTCACCTTGGTCATCACCTGTTTGGGTCGTGTCAAAAAAATTGGACGCCTCGGGAAAGCAGAAATGGAGAGTGAGTGGTCATCGACTACCGAAAACTCAACGAGTTGACTGTAGATGATAAGTATCCATTGCCAAATATCTCTGACCTCTTAGACCAGCTTGGAAAGTGCCAATACTTTACCACTCTCGATCTGGCGTCAGGGTTTCACCAGATTGAAATTCAACCAAAAGACGTCCAAAAAACAGCATTTTCCGTGGACAATGGTCATTATGAATTTGTTCGTATGCCATTCGGTCTGAAAAACGCTCAGTCTACATACCAGCGAGTAATGGACAACATTCTCCTGGGCATACAAAACGAACGATGTCTCGTCTATATGGACGACATCATAGTGTATTCCCCTACCATCCATGAACACATAGCAAGGCTTACCGAAGTATTCAAGAGACTTAGGAAAGCCAAGTTGAAAATTCAGCCAGATAAGGAGTAAGGCCAAATCCTTCAAAAATAGACTGCATCCAAAACTTCCCTGAACCAAAAACCCAAAAAGAAATAAAATCCTTTTTAGGTTTAGCTGGTTATTACCGACGGTTCATATATAATTTTGCCAAAACCTCAAAGCCTTTGACGAGACTATTGCAAAAAGATACCCCTTTCAATTTTGATACAGAATGCAAACGGGCATTCGATGAACTAAGAAATGCGCTAACATCTAGCCCAATTCTCATTTACCCAAATTTTGAGGAACCATTCCTATTGACCACCGATGCGAGTGCCTTTGCCATTGGAGCCATATTATCACAAGGGCCTATTGGCAAAGATCTTCCAATAGCCTATGCGTCCAGAACCCTTTGTAACGCCGGGTCGAAGTACTCTACGATTGAAAGAGAACTTCTTGCCATTGTATGGGCAGTTAAACACTTTCGCCCGTACCTCTTTGGACGGAAGTTTAAACTAGTCACTGATCATAGACCTCTTACTTGGCTCTTTTCAATAAAGGACCCCGGAAGTAGATTGGCGCGTTGGCGACTCAAACTTGAAGAATATGATTATGAGATAGTATATGAAGATGACTTTTTATCGGACCATTTCCCAATAAATATAACTTTGAACTTTAGTAGCCTGCTTGAGCATAATGACTCTGATCTTTCAAATAATGTTAATCCGTGCATGATGTTGAACTGGAAAAATGAGTTTTATTTAAATTATAAATTAGGAATGAATCGTTCAAACCGAGCCCATTTCATTGCTGATCCTGATGAGTCCTTTTTAAATCTAGTTGCGGCCATACGCGAGGTTTCCGCTGATGTAGGCCTTGTTTATAATAAAAAACAGTACAAAAACAGAAGACTAAATAAAAGTAAGCCGTGGTTTGACATTGACTGTATCACTGCTAAAAAAGCAATGCAAATAGCTTTGAAACAATGTAAGAAACATAATTTCCCAGAAAATTTAAAAAACAAACTATATAGGTTTGAAATGCGAGTATAAAAAAATAATAAAAATAAGGAAAACAGAATATGAGTCTGGAATTATTACGAAACTTACAAACGTGAGAAATCAAACCGAATTCTGGTTGGCTATCAAGCAGTTTCGACGAAATAGTTCAATCTCTAAATCTTTGCCTGTCGAAGTATGGGAAAACTTTTACGAAAATATCTACCCTCCTAGAATGATATTCCCACTTTATCCTCAAGACGCTTGCCACCCTTATTTAGACACACCTTTCTCTACAGATGAAATTTATACAGTACTCAACAAATGTAAAAATAATAAGTCCCCAGGATCAGATGGAATACCTTTCGAGTTTTACAGGAATTTACCAAATAATTGGGTACTCTATTTAACAACGTTAGTTAACAACATTTTTGAATCATCTGCCATGCCTAGAAGCTGGTATAATATTATAATAACTATGTTGCACAAAGGAGGTCCCATAAACAATCCTGAAAATTATAGAGGCTTAGCCTTAGCAAATTGTTGTCTCAAAATATTCACAACCCTCATACTTAACAGACTTACGACGTGGGTTGATGATTGCAAAGCATTACCAGAGTGTCAGTCTGGTTTTCGCCCAGGTCGAGGATGTGTAGACAATATTTATACGCTGAGCTCCGTAATAAATCTTCATATCAGACATAAAAAACGGAAGCTATTCGCTATTTTCGTTGATTTCAGAAGAGCTTTTGATTCTGTTAACCATAACTTACTCCGGGATAAATTAATCAAGATGGGGATATCTGCTAAAATCCTTCGGATAATACAAATATTGTATTCCAATGCAACTATTCAAATAAAAGGTTCTGATGGCCTCTCTAGATTATTTGAATTAACAATGGGTGTTCTTCAAGGTGAACCTCTGAGTCCCCTTCTATTCTCACTATTTATAGCTGATATAGAAACATTCTTCTATGATAACCTTGCTCAGGGTGTGAACATTGATGATAGAAATGACGTGTTGGCTCTATTATATGCAGATGATCTGGTGATTCTTGCCCACTCAGAAATTGATGTCGTGAAAAAATTGAAGATACTAGAAAAATATGCTAGATGTAATGAGTTGACCGTTAATTTACAAAAAACTAAAATTATGCAATTTGCTCGAGGTGGATATCGTAAACCTAATTTTTCTTTTCATTTTAACGGACAACCATTAGAGGTAACAAACAAATATATTTATTTGGGAGTAACTTTCACCTCTTCAGGACTATTCCATGAAATGTCTTCAGCTGCTAGTATTAAGGGAAAACAGGCTATCGGCTCAGTAATCCCTATTTTGGCTAAAGCTAAAATTGACGCCTGGTATCCACGAATAAAATTATTTGAATCATTAGCAATGAGTGTTTTATTCAACTCCGTTACGGTATGGGGCATTAGATATTTGGAGGTATTAGAAAGAGTACATCTCAGTTTCTTAAAAAGAATTCTTTCAGTACCTATCAATACACCTGACGCAATAGTACGTTTGGAAACAGGCCGAGTTAAACTTGCATATAATATTTTTAAAATTACTATAAACTGGCTATACAAGATTCATACCATGGAGAGCGATCGTTATCCAAGACTTTGTTTTGAACAACAAATGAGATTGATAAATACAACTGATGCAAAATATAATTGGGCACTTCAAATAAAGCAATTTTTTATTGATAGCGGATCTCTGGAAATTTGGAATAGTATGACTGGTCGCACTTTGATTTCAAATAAGAGAAGTATAGTAAATAATTATTACAGTTATCTGTTCAACAACGATGTCTCTATGGCATCTCGTTACCCTTTCATGTATATGTACAATAATCTGGGTACCTCACAGGAACCAAGCTTATATCTGCTGTTAAAGTTACCTATACAAATTACCCGTACTCTTGCACAGTTACGCATGGCCAATCATTTTAAAATTAAGTTCACATTAAATGGAATTGTGTATTCAATTGATCCAGATGTAATATGCACTGTTTGTAATAGTAATGAAAAGGAAACATTATTTCATATCATTTTTGAATGTCCGATTTACACTGTTATGAAACGAAATAAACAATGCCTTCAGAATTTAGAAGAACTTACCCATGCTTTAAAGAATATAACTATTTCTGTAGCCAAAGAAATCTCGGAATATATCTGGAACATTCTCAAGTTACGTTCATTTATATTAAGTGAATGATGTTTATTATATTATACTCTTAAGATTTTACAATCCACTGTTAGCAGATTGTTATTTATCTTATATGTATACATATATATTTTTTGTATTCTCACACACACATACTTCTTGCTGTAAACCCGTTTTCAGAAGCAATAAAATTATTATTATTATTATTATTATTATAAGCCCGGCAAAATAAATAAAAATGCCGATGCTCTATCCCGTATCAAAATCAATCACTTTAAAGAATGCGCAAAACTTCAGAAGAAAATTTCAATTTTCACTTCCAACACCGACGAAAGTGAAGAACAAGAAAACCCTGAAGAAAACTCTGAAAATAACCCTGAAGAAAACCCTGAAGGAAACTCTGAAAAACCTGAAATTCCTATAGAAACCATTCAAGAAGAATTCGAGTCTTTTGCTAACCTTTATAAAACAAAATCATTGATTGATTATTCTAAAGTAGAATTTGATAATTCTCAACTTTTGGATAAACATCATAAAAACATCGTTAGCTTCTTTTGGCAAAATAAACATAACGAAATTATTGAAGATATTTTCGAAGAACATCCTGATTTTCGTGGTAACAAACTTAACATACTTACTAGTAAATCGGTCAAGAATAGGAAATACATTATCATTCCCCTTCCTTATGACCCTACAACTGTTGTACAACACTTGTTTTATATAATTTATTCTTCCCAAGACAAATTTGACCCCCAAGAAGTATACTCCATTGAAAATAATTTGGAGTTACCCATGCTGGAAATATTTTCATTCATATTTGCAGACAAAGATATAAAGCTGAAAGTCTGTCAAAATATAACAAGAACCCCTGATGAAGACCAGATCCCGATAATTTAAGATCAATGCCATAAAGGAAAAACCAATTTACACCGCGGCATCAATGAAACAGTTAGACGAGTTAGGGAAAAATATAATTGGCAAGGTCTGACGAAAGACGTTGAACATTTTGTGAAACATTGCGAGACTTGTCAAAAAGTCAAAATTTGTTGAAAAAATCTCAGTACACCTCTTGTCCTTAACCCCAAAAACCTGTTTTGAACGTATTAACGTCGACGTCTTTAAAGTCCCGATTAAACACTATGTATTAACAATAAGAGATGAGTTGACCAAATTCACTCAAGCCTATGCAATGGAAGATAAAACTGCAAGATCTGTTGTAAACGCTCTTCTTCTTTACTTCCAATATTTTGGGACACCCTTGAGAATTCATTGCGACCACGGTCGAGAATTCACTAGTCAAATCATGAAAGACCTCTGTACCCTGTATGACATTAAATTAACATATTCTAGTGTCGACCACCCCAGTCAAACGGATCTATAGAACGATTCCATGAGACATTTGCCGAAATGATGCGTGCACATAAGGCAGAAAACCCTGATGAACATCCATTAAATGTCGTACCCTATGCTGTCATCTGCTATAATAATACCAGAAATAAGACACACGGTTTCACCCGGACATACTGCTAGCAGACCTGCAGAAACGGTATATAACCAAAAAGATCTCATATCAAAATATGTCAGAGATCTGAATAATAAAATGTCCTTCTATTATAAAGTTGCCAGAGCTAAGACAGACAGACAGAAAGAAAAAGCAAAAATTAGATTCGACCGAACGGTCTCTGAAACTATCCCTGATTATAAAGTAGGAGATAAGGTATATGTTAAAGAATACCAAATTTCAAACAAACTTGAGAATAAATTTAATGGACCTTTTGAAATCATAGAAATTTACCCAAATTCGGCAATGTTAGTAAACTAGAAAACTCGCAATAAAACTAAAGTCAATTTCGACTGAAACCTTTTCAAGAAGATTAATTTATTTCAGGATACTTCTGTTTTCATCAACAGCCAATTCCCAATACAACATCGAACAAGTCAATAATTCTATAGGTTTTCTTCCACGAAGAAGGAACCCTCAAAATCTCCAATGTAAAATGGACCCTTCTGGTCTACAAGGACTTATCATCTATCAAAGAAGCTTTAGACAATAATGACAAAATTTTAGAAAATTTGATTTACTTTCTTGAAAAAGACAAACCCAGTGTAATAACATTCAAAGCCCCAATAAAAACACATATCGGTCTCCTCAGCCAAATATCAGATTCATTACGACTTCAGAGAAATCTTCGCAGATACTGGAAGTTTTGAAAAAAGGACCAAACGTGGTCTAATAAATGGCGCTGGTACGGTTTGGAAAGCCATCACAGGAAACCTCGATGCATCTGACGGTGAATATTTCACAGATTGTATAAATAAAATTAGTCAAGATGAGCACCAAATTAAAAAATCAAATTTCGGTTACTACCTCTGTTATCAAGAGTTTTAATTCGACCATTCAAAAGCTACAGGTTGACGAAGAAACATTCAACAAGGACATTAAAGAAATTGAAAAAACTTTAATGGATATGTCAGATACCTTGGCGTTTTATGAAGCACAAGTGAAAGTCCTTGATATATGTGAATCACTCATGGAAAGCTATTTGTTCCTTGAAGACGCCATTGAAGATACTGTGAATGCGATCACTTTTGCTCGCTTGAGAATTATCCATAACTCAATTATATCCTCAAAAGATTTGGTCACGGCACTTAGGGAAATATCGCAAACACTCAGCAAAAATAAATTGCCTTTACCGACAAATCTTGGAAATATTGCTCAATATTTTGAACTTATCGAATTACAGGCATTTCGAACAGATCATAAAGTAGTGTTTGTTTTGAATATTCCACTCGTGGAGCACGAAACATATACTCTTTATCATTTGTACCCAATACCAATTTTGGATACTCGAACAGGACTTCATCATATTTTATTAGCCTTTCAAAAATTTATTGCGCGTGATGATGATTCAATGTTGTACATCTCCCTTCGAAATTTAGACAATTGTAAAGTAATCCAACGCGATGTGAGAATATGTTCGGAAGTGCTCCCTTACCCGATAGACAATAACGCTATCTGTGAAGCCCAACTTCTGAAACAAGTCTTGAAAATTCCCGATTCCTGTCAATCAACTTTGATTTACGCAAAGGACTACAACGTTCAAGAAATCTCCCAAAATATATGGTTGATTTCTGTATCGGATCCATTACCAGTTACGATTAAATGTATTAACCGAGAAGTTATTACAAAAATTATCAAATCCAATTCTGTTTTGAAACTCCAGCCTGATTGCAATGCTTACATCGGAAATACGAGAGTTTCTTCAAAATACTTTGTTGATAAACTCAAAAACATCACATACGAAAGTCATGCAGTTCAAATACCATACAAATGTTGCGACCATCTCCCGGAGAAATCAAAGCTCCCGGATCTCAAGCCGCTCAAACTCAGTAAACTAAATACTGAAGACCTTAGCATTGCTGAACATAAACTAAGTCAGTACTCTGATAATTTGGACAAATTGATCAATGAACCATTCGTGAACAAAAACATTTCCTGGTTCACGTATTTTACGATCACCCTCATCATCTTAGTAATTATTTTGTACTTGTTCATTAAATGTCGTCGAAGGAAATCCATAAGAATTGGAATTACATCGTCAACTGACGATCAACCACCAAGACCACCAAGAACGTCTTTAAGAACCCTTACAAGATTTATCCCTAAGAGAAGACCCAGCGTCCGAATAGGAGAACCCATTGAAGAGGACATCGAATTAACCTCTAGTTTTGACAAATCAATTGCTTGATAAAAGTTGCTGCAAAGCACCAACTTTTCTTTGAAAAGGGGAGTTGTTATATCGTAATTATGCTTTAATCTACGCAGTCCCTTTATCGGGTCACCTTGCGATAACGACTTCCCATGAATCCGAGACGCGGAATCAGCAGAATAGGTGTTTTTGTTATTTTCAAGCCTGATGCTGATGAAGCTACTCGGAATATATAAATAGGCCCTGCGAGGTCAAATATAAGTTAGTTGATGTAGAGATGTTAACTAAGTAGTTGTGTTTATTTTATATTAAAGTTTTTAAAAGTAATTGTGTTTTTTAAAAAGTCATATTTGAAAGTTCAAATATAACAGATATTATATACTCTACGTAAGACTGAATGAGAACTCACGGTTACTTGGGTATCACTTATCGTTGTTGAATATGATTGAGTCAACACAAATGAATTTTGTCCTTTCTTGGTAGAGAAAGTATACTGGATTATGTCTTATTTAAAAATATCATGGATAAATGGGTGAACGTGGCAGTGAGAGAAATATGAATATTTTTAATATTTAGGTATTGGTAGGTATACAGGGTGATGATAAGCATGTCGGTATTGCATTAAACTATTAAAACGAGTGCCTACTCCCATAATTCTTACAATCATACATTATTTTCAAATGTATTCGTCACTGAATAACAAGAAACTTAAGTGGACAGTTACTGTATTGGTGTGATAACATAAAAAATGGATTATTAACGAATAATGATTATATTTTGACAAAAATATAAAAATGTCATCAGGGGTATATTCAACTTTTAATATATCTCATGTAAAGTTATGAATTGAGTGGTATTTGTAGAAGTAGGGAATGTGACTTTTTTCCAGTAAAAAAATATATTGAAGTAATACTGCACATATCAATAGTGTAGAGATATCACATACATATTGATAATAACCAAAAAGAAAAAATGGATTTTTTTAAATCAACTAAGAATTATTCAATGATTTATCTTCCTTTGGAGTTCTCATTCAGAATTACAATAGACAGGAAAAATGAAGGATAGTGCATATGGAAACTGTAACTGAAGGAATATGAGTCGAAAAACACGTAAAAATAATAATAAAAAATATGGATTACCCATAGGATGAAATGAAACATTATGGGGATAATGATTATAGAAATAGAGAACAGGGGCATATACTATGCATGCGGCGGGTATTAAGGTTGACGTATTGGATGAAACGCCGAAATAAGAAGTTTGCGAGTAGGGCCCCGTACATAATTTTGTAACTGGAGAATTCGACTTTTTTTCCAGTAAAAAATAATATTGGAACGATAGTGCAGATGTCAATAGTGTTTAGATATAACGTACATATTGAATTATACAAGACAGATCCATGTACAAAGCTCCTCAAAGAGACAATAATTTTTTTAAAACAGTCATTTCGCCACGACATCTTTTAATGGCTTCCTAATCCACAAATGTAATAACAATGAGAAGAAAATTGAAGGCTAGTGCATATGGAAAATTCATTTGAAGGAATAGATGGAAGAACTCTTAAAAATAATAATAATAAAGAATATGGAGAATCTATAGGATGGATTGAAATTAAATATACAGTACAGTGCAAATAGTATTCGTGAGGCGGGTATCAAGAATTACGCATTGGTTGAAACGTTTCTTATTTCGATGTGCAAAGAGAAATGCAGTACGAAATAAGACTAGGTGCGTTTCGAAGTTGGACTTCGGCTTTCCCACCAAGTAGGTTAGCTGAAGCAGGCTTTGTGTATACAGGCTCGGAAGATATAGTCATATGTCTTTCATGTCAAGTTGAAGGGTTCCAATGGCAGCCAAATGATGATCCTATGGCGGACCATCGCGATTGGAGCCCCCTTTGTGATTTTGTTCAAAATTACCAACTCCACAACCAGACGTCGGCGACAGAATGAACAGATGGTGTTGATATCCCTCCAGAAAGAAGGCTGATAGATGGCGACGCAGACTCACAGACCGCTAGTTCCAAGTTGAATTGTCATGTTTATTTTGTGAACGATTTTTGGGTAGGTTTATTCCTTGAAGACACTTGTGGAGTTTGTAAAACACCAATTTTGACACTTCTTGAAATATATGTATCTTAGTACATTTTCTTTCGTTTTATTTGATGATAGAAGAATTTAATATATTCAAAAATAATAATAAAAATCATCATGGTCAATCATACAATATTTTTCATGAATAGGATGAATATTCTTCACTCAATATTTTTTTTCAAATAGAACTAGTTGAAAAATGTGTTGTAGAACAGCATATGACTCATTTAATTCAACTATGACGCGATATTTGAATCGGTGTTAATGTTATTGACAAGTTTTGTGTATTATCATAAATTAATTACATTATGGAATCCGCTTCAATAAACAAACAATTTCTTATACAAGAAGAGCTTTATATAATTCTTGCTACCGCACATCATGCAGATTATCATCTTAATCCAATTTTCAACTTTGGAGGCAGCTGTTGTTCTTCCGATATAAAGAAATTGCAAATGATAGTTTATTCATCAACAACAGAATTCATTTGAGAGTATTTTATTTGAACTAATAACCTGTCACAACAAAAAATAAACAGTTGAGAACTGCATCCAAATATTCACCAACCAACTGAAATATATCATTGAAAAATTCTTTGTTTTCATGTTTTTAACTGTCGATTCCCATCGAAATTTCCAACTCGTTTTCTTTTGATTATAATAATTCACCCTACGCTATCTCAGGAGTAAAAATAGGAAATAATGAAGAGGTGATTAAAGGAAATAGTTATTTATGCAACAAGTGCAAAAAGTAAGTGTTTATTGCACTCGACGTGAAATTGTCAACAATGTGGACAACACAAAAAGCAAAAAATGATTCATTAAGGTACGGCGCTAGCTGTTGGAAAATGAAAAGCGCAACTTAAATAATTGATTATTACTATCGATTTGCATTGAAACAGATCACTATCATCTATTTTTCATTAATAATACTCATTTTAAAACTTTAAATTCTGTAATTGTCAGAAATTATTTTTGACTGACGTTTCTATAACCACAGTTGCATTATAAAAATCAAAATCATAGTAGCCGTAAGCGCGTATGTTATCACGAGGTGTGGTCATAGTACAGACAGTTTGCTCTATGCAGGTAGACGGTTTCAGTTTGGATTATGGAGTTTCTCTCGGGAAGGCATTGTTTGTTTGAATCTGGCTGCTAACATTAATACAAAATAATATAAAATATGTAACTGTTCAAAACGTATTGCGAATCTCACAGAATATCTGCTAAATATGTAGTGGGTTTGAACGTTTTTTTTTTTGTCATTATGAAAGCACGTTGAAGCAGAATGACAGATGAGTGCAATAAAAACTTTATTGCACTAGTGCAATGAAGAACTTCTTTTTCCACTAAATATAGTTCAATAAAGTTTTGCTTTTTGCATGAATGTAGAAAAATACATTTAGGTTCATTTATATAATTTAAATAGTATTTAAATAGTAAGTATATAATAGTTTCATTCCCAAAAAATTATAGCTAGACCGTATCTTTTAATACCTACGTCAAAAATTTTATTGACAAATTGTGGTTTCAAACAGCATATTTTTCAATTCTGGATGCTCCAGTCGGTCTCCGCTGGATTAATATCAGTATAGACCAAGACGAATACCATTAATTATTTACGAACAATATCTACTTTGGAAATTATATATACTTTTGTGGTTATTCCTGATCACAGTTAAAATTTAAGACATTGATTCTTATAATTATCAAAAAATAATCATTGTTTTTTTCAAATGATGACTGTAATTTCGAGGGTTATAAATACCTATCTCTTTGGTAGAAACGGGCAAATGAGTGTACCAAAGTAACATAATTAACACTTTTTCTCAAAATGTTGGTAATAAATTGTAATATTTCTGATGAAATTTTTCCCGACAGTTGCATGACAACGTATCTCTGAAACGAGAAGCAGTTTACACTAAAGTTCATATCGAGGATAAATGATTATTTTCAGTGATAAATGAAATGATGGATGTATAAAATATGTTAGAAACACATCTATCTATCTATCATTTTGATTCCAGAACTGCTACAATCGATCGACTCTCTGAGATTTTGACTGTTCCAAAAAATGAGTGAATTTGTGAGTATAAGTCACCATTCCAAGAAAAGCCCACAATTGGGCGAGAAGTATATAAACGAGTTTCAGAAAAATCACGTTTTCTGCCTCGTCCTGTAGTAATGTATACCATAATTGATATAATCAAAGAAAATTGATATTTTTCACATGATATTATACTGAAAAATCAAGAAAAATCCATTCGCAGAAAATATTTTCCATAATTAGCGTTAGACAATCAACCCATTTTTGTAGCTCACGCTGTAGAGCCAGAAAAAAAGTCTAATGAAGAAAGTTGCTTATTTTAACCTGTAGAATGATATATCCAAAAATCAAAAAAATCTTTTGAGCCCCAGGAATACATGTATCCAGTGCCATGTCCTTTGTATTTGTATATTACTCGGCAGGGCTGGCTTTCAGCCAAAGTGTAGGTAGTTTTGTACAGAACTTTTCTGCTCCCCGCTGCCAGGTCTAACTTGTGATATTTTGATGAACTCCTGGAGATTTCTCACGAGGTTTTCATGTGGGATGATATCTTCGACACCACAGTGTCCTAAGATATCCATCCTCATGCGAGCCAGGGCAATGTGGGAGACTGTTTCTTCCTCCTCATCACAGAACCTGCATAGTGTAGAGTCTTGGTGTATCTTGTGTATATTATAGCGAAGTGGACAAGGTGTTGAGGGTTTTTGATCAAACTCCAACCTCCAAAGTGGTTTGGAATCCAGTTTTTAAGCTGTAGGTCCCGGGTCTCCCTTGCTCTGATAAGCTCTGCTTTTGAGGGGTTTTCTACGAAAACCTGGGAGATTCGTAATAACAAATTTTAACAAAATCTTCAGCACACCCAGGTGTTTTTCCAGGTGGCAGTGCCCTGTTCCTACCACCTTCCTAAGAGAGTTCCGGCTCAGTTTGAGAAGTTGTCTTGATAGCCGGTTGGTTGACCACATCATTAACTTTCTATGAGTATTGACAGAGTATCTGTTCAGTTTATCGTGCCATTTTTGTCATAATATTAATTTACAATTTTTTGTATCCCATTTATATATCTTATGCATTTTGAATTATCACCTGCATTTAAAATAGATTCATGCTTGGTACTTAAATAATATCAACTAGTTGTAGACCAAATTTCAGATTTTATAAAATACCTACCACCTACCATTGTTTTTAGAAGTTGAGCAAACTACTGAAAACCCCTTTGCAAAATTTTGAAGGCTGACCATTATCTCACAGTTTTTTCATTAATTAACTGTTCATAAACCAATTTTTAGATTATATAAAACAGTTGCGACTTATGTAGTTATTTCACAAGATTGAATCTACCACATCAGATTTTCTATAATGGTTGCATTTTTTACTCAGCCTTGTCCTGAGAATGAACCGATCACTTTTTGTTTGCTTCCTTGTGGATGAACGAAAGCAGAGCAGATTACACAAAGATGCGAAAGGAAAATGAACACACATATATAAAAACCAAACATATCTCTGGTATAGATCTCTCAGCTATCAAGAAATAGCTGTTTTGATAGTTTCTGAACTACAAATTCGAGACACTATAAAAATATTTTTGATAGATAATATCAGATTTTGCCCCTTTAAAATCTTTCACTCATGTTATTAACTCATGCTGAGATCTGCAAAAAAAGGCAATGAACTATATTTTCTTACCTAAAACTTTATTCACTAAATCACAGTTCTGTTCGATTTCGTGAAGCCACCTTTTGACATTGGCAAAACTTTCCCCATTTGTTACATCGTACACAACTATAACACCGTGTGTACCTCTATAGTATGTACTAGTTATTGTTCTAAATCTTTCCTGACCTGCAGTATCCCATATTTGCAACTTTACCTTTTGGCCATTAACAACAACGGTTTTGATTTTAAAATCTACTCCTATGGTAGTTATGTAGCTTCCAGTGAATGTATTGTCCGAAAACCTAAGTAGTAAGGAACTTTTTCCTACGCCTGAAAAATATAATAGTCAGAAATGTTACATTAAACCCCGCCCACAATTTTGCTTACCACTATCCCCTATTATGAGTAATTTGAATAGATGGTCATAGTCCCTAGCCATCACTAATTTCTTAAGAATTTCGTGGTTTCGATTTTTCTATTTCTTAGGCTATCATTAAAATCATCTATTAATTATTGAAGTGGACAATTCGTTTAAAAACAAGAACTGTCCTCCAACGATTCACTTGTCAAAATTTTCATCAGTGACAGGGCTGCGTTCATAAATTACTAAGAGTAAAAAGGACTGCTTACTGCTTACTCCGAATAGTTCGTAAACGTACACTAACTTTATGGAGTATGCATTGACAATCGTTCAGAGTAAACTCTAGGTACACTGCTTCTGAAAAGAGTAGTGATACTGATACGCTGTGGCTGCGTTCATAACTTACTCTTGGAGTAGAGTAAGAGTACGGTCACGTGATTAGAAGATCATTACTCCCGAATAGTCGTTCAAAAACTCTGCAGAGTACAAAGTGTCAATGACAATATTGACAATAGTGATTCATGATATTGAGGTTTTCTTTATTAGGGATTCCAGAAGTAAAATATTATTCATTACACTGTGAAGCATAACTGTATTTGTAAGAATAACAGTATCCCTACCGATACTACATGGAAATCCATATCGTTGGACTACAATCTATATATTATAATTATCGAAGCTGAGGTATTTTTCAAAAGCGCGTGAAAATGTTGACATACAAACAACAAACCAATTAATTGAATTATATTATTTAATTTCATTTCAGTGCAACAAACACAAACTATCAAATAATTCCCCTGTCAGTGTCATTACTGTCAGAGTATATTATACTCTTTTCGAAAGCAAAGTACGTAGAGTTCACTCTAAGTAAGTTTCTGAACGATTGTCAATCATACTCCATAAAGCTAGAGTACATTTACGAACGATTCAGAGTAAGCAGTCCCTACTCTGAGTAAGTTTATGAACGCAGCCTCTCTGCCAGAAATGACAATAACAGGGAACTAATTTGATAGCATGTGTTGTTGTTTGTATGTTCTCATTTCCACGTGCTTTCAAATTGAAAATTTTGAAATATACGGAAGTTTCAACAACATTTTTTTGTGGGAATTATCTCACTAAGCATTATTTAGTTCATTTACATTCATGAGTTGGGTGACGGTATTTAATGAAATAATAATCAATTAATAATAATAATAATGATAAATAATCAATAAAGTAATATTAATTATGTAGATACAGCAAAACCAAACAAAACCTGAATTTTATGAATCACTATTGTCAATTTTTCATTGACACGGTGCACCCTTATAAGTATTTGCAAAGTTTTTGAACGACTATTCGGGAGTAATGATCGACATGTACTTCTAATCACCGTACTCTTACTATACTCTCAGAGTAAATTTATGAACGCAGCCCCTGTGAGACTCTGTCTGCGAAGCGAGACGATAGCTAACGTCAGTCTCTGTTGGTACTCTGTAATAACCTTCGGAAGTGATCGGTGGGACCGAACGTCTTCTCGGAAAAATAACGATAACGAATCAATTTTCTGGCGTTATAACATAACCTTAATTCGCTGATTCCACTGTTTTCAGTTTTTTCTGTCTTTGTGTATAATTTTAATCGAATCCCATTTTCTTTACGTTTGAATATTTTAGAACGAATCTTATATCAAAATATTCAAAATGAAATGGAGGGTGAAAACTTGTTCGAACCAGAGGGCTGTTGTCTTGGATTTCGCCGAAAATGATCGATCCTATCTGACATAGAAAATGGTAGGACCTTTCGAAAAATAAAACATATGAAAGGCTGTGTGTTGAACTGGCAGATATATTGCATAAGTTGCCAACGCAAAAAGTAATTATGTGAGAACCAACATCCAGTTGCATGTTAGTGTGAAGTTACCAACGATTGAACGATTTCTCAGTAAATATTCGGTTAGAGAAAGCCATCGAATTTTCAAAAAAAAAATTGCAACTTACGTATTTTGGTATCCTCTACAAAAAATACAAATGAAATTTTTGGGGGTCACGACTATTTTTGAAGATAGAGGTCCATTTTGTTGTGGATTTTCACCATTTGACAGATTGAATTTCTGTTATTAAAAATTCACAAAATATACCCATTTTTTAACCAAAATATCACATATGCCCTTATTTACTTATTTTCAGTACTTTTTTGCAGAAAAAACTACCATTTTTAAAAAAATTTACCCTTCTTCAAAACGTTAACAAATTGTGATCAACATTGAATGACTGATATTTTTTATTCATCAAGTTGGTATCACTTTTACGATTCGGTTTTCATCGGATCTTGTCTACGTTTCAGGTTAGGTTAGGCTCGCTTCGTTCGCCCTTATTACGTACCGATCTATGACAAAACAAGAAGGCAAACTGAGTTGAAACTGCGTGAATTTGTTTTTTTGCTCGCAATTGACACACAGACCTAACTTGAGCAAGCTAATCTAGCTTGCGAGTCAGCCGAGAATGCGTGAGTTAGTTTGCATAAACTCAAATATTTCAGTAAATTTGATATTTAAATTCGAAAAGACGATGTGAGTGGAGATCTCACGAGAGTCGACGCAAGAACAATATCATACTCATATCACTAAAGGAGGCTCACGTTGAGATCGGTATCGATACGAGTATCATCGCGACAGGTGACGATACATGTATCGTCTATCTATCTATTCAATTGCTCCTACACGTTGAGATGAACTCATGAAACATCAGTTCAGTCACTGGTTCAGTTATTGAAACAAAAATGGTGCCGCCTGCCATACCTGCGCTTGTAGCAGTGGCAGTTGTTTTATCAGACGTTTTAAAGAAAAAAAAAGAATATGGACAAAGAAATGGTTACGCGAGAGAAACACATATACAGTGGTTAATTTACTACAAGCACCAAATGATCCAAAGAACCAAATGATGACGAACCAAATGATTTCAAAAACTATTTACGAATGAATGGCATGTTATTTAATAAGTTATTGATTATATTTAGTAACACCGAGAATTGAAAAAAAAATACTGTTATTAGATATTCAGTGAGTGCCGAAGAAAGACTTATTGTAACCTTAAGATATTTGGCTACAGGAAATAGTTTCTGCGGCAATTTCTCCTCAATTACTTGCGAAAATTATCCCTGAAACATGCCAAGCAATTTATGAAGGGCTCGTAAATGAATAGATGAAGGTAAGTTTATATAGTTTTTTTTTTATTAATAATAATATCTGAATTTTAACAAATAGAATATGTATCTTAAGGATTGTTATTAAATTTAAGGTACTCTGATATGTTAGCAATAACGTCATTCGCCTGAGACTGAACATTTTCGACTTCAAAACTTCCACTTGCTTGCTTGGTATAAAGCCACTGTTGGAAACACTTTGTTGTAGGTAGTTGCTGTTGGTGATATAACTCTGAAGACCCCCTGGGGCACTAATAGAATGTTGAATGGTGGAATGTTCTGTTAATTTCCCCAATCTTGCATAAAAAATCGCGTCTGCAACTAATTTTTCAACGTAGCTTCGTTGTATTGGGTTCAGTGATGCCAAATCTCGAGCATATTTGACACCTGCTATTTGAAAATCGCTTAAACTATTAAGACTTGCTTCAGGCGTTTCAGTAACTTCGGCAGAACCTGAACAATACTTTTTCCTACGAGCGTGCGGAAAAGTTACTTTTCCGCACGATTTTTTGTTTTGAAAGTTGTACTTTCCGTACGATTTAAAATCGTTCGGAAAAGAAAAGTTACTTTTCCGCAGGATTTTTACTTTTCCGCACGATTTTTGTATTGTTGAAAATGAGGATATTTAGGACTAACTAAATGATCTATGTAACTATTCTGTCTTATTAGTCATTTTGTAGCATTATTATAAAAACTCGTTTATTAAAAACCTTGTTTTATTGTACCTAACTCTTACGGAAAATGTCTTTTCCGCCCTTAACGGCTTGCCCGAACCCGGCTCCGCGTCGTTCGTGCAACTGCCATCGCGTGCGGAAAAGTACTACTTTCCGCACTTGTTAGGTAAATAACTATTTCATTGTTTCACTGGCAAGTGCAAGGTCATTTTTAATTACATCTTTTCCTTTTGAACGTCCATATTTGGGTGTTTGTGGATATCTAGGACGCTTTGCAGATGAGGATGATTGCGATGAACCTGGCCGAGATGATTCTGGTTCAGGTGATTGCAGTGGCGAAATCATGCTGTCCTCGTGAATGTTTGATATAGCTTGTTCACTTTCACCATCGAAATTCTGCAAAGTATATATAGATATATATATAAAGAATCCAGATTTTTCTTTTTACTAGTCCAATCCACGGACGCGTTTCGACCTATTAGGTCTCATCAGCTTGGCTATAGGACTAGCAAAAACAAAAACCAAAAAATAATGTTCAAGAGCAAAGATACATGTTTTGTGTTGGTAGCAATTTGGTTATGTATAGCTCAAAATTGATAGATGGCGACATAACCAAATTTCTACCAACACTAAACATATATATTTTTTTCAGTTTCATAGAATAGAAGAGCAATGGAAAGCAATAGCCGAAAAGTTCAGAAAAACATGGAATTTTGATACTTGTTGTGGCGCTATAGATGGCAAGCATGTGAATATTATCAAACCTAATAGTGGATCCTACTTCTATAATTACAAAGGAAAGTTTAGTACTGTTTTAATGGCTATCGTGAATGCTAACTATGAATTTATTATGGTCCATACTGAAACCAATGGTAAAGTATCAGAGGAGGCATACTGAATGAAACTAATTTTTTTGAGCTACTTATGACAGATTCATTAAACGTGTTATCGCCCGTCATACCTGGAGGGAACTGCATATTCTTTGCCTTACACATTTGTCGCAGATGAAGCTTTTGCTTTATTGGAAAACTTGTTAAAACCTTATCCTCAAAGGGGGCTAACAAAAAATGAAGAGAGAATTTTTAACTACAGGCTGAGCCGTGCACGCCGCGTAGTCGAAAATGCATTTGGACTACTAGCTTCTCGTTTTCGAATTTTTCACACGGACATTGCTATCGATGTTAAAAACATTGACCACATTGTTTTGGCCGCGTGTGTCCTTCATAATTACCTTCGAAGCATACTT
This sequence comes from Chrysolina haemoptera, assembly GCA_958298965.1. NCBI lineage: Eukaryota > Metazoa > Arthropoda > Insecta > Coleoptera > Chrysomelidae > Chrysolina > Chrysolina haemoptera. The sequence continues at coordinate 32,659,353 of OY282584.1, forward strand.
ATCCGATATCGAAGAGGAAGATACCGATACGGGCTGGGTTATGGCGTGAAAATGGACATTTTTTAACACCCTTACAACGCACAACTCAAGGAAATGCAGCAGCAGGCAAGCGAGCAAGAAATTCATATAAAGAATATTTCAACGCAGCAGGAAGAGTGGCCTTTCAAGATGAAATCCTTGGATAATTTTAGCTTATTATAACTTTATCACGCATAAACATTACGTGTTTTTTTTAAATGCACTTCCCCAAGTCAAAAATTTAGTAATTATGTTGGCAACACAAGACTTTTGTATGTTAAAATTTTCACCAAATTGACAGTTTTACATTATATTGCCAACATAATATCATTTTGAATTTTACTTTTAATTTTGAGACAGACTTTACATGTACCTCTAAATAACATATACAATATACTAATCGTCAAACAAAAGTTCTCGGTCTAATAAAACAAGAACCTACCTGTAAATTTCATAAGATGACGCTTGGTAGCATTGATGACATGCAAGCACTTTTGTTTGACGATTATTTACTTTTCTTACCTCCATTTCAGATGCGTCCTCAAAAGTGTCACCTTCTAAATTTGATTTTCCCTCTCTAGGTATTTCAGAGTCGGCAATAAAGCTTAAACTGTCATAGTACCACAAGTTGGCACGTATACCTCGTCGGTAGATGATCCACTTTTTAAGGACGAAATAACTTTTTTAAGTTCTCGTCGAAAGGCACAACGAAAGCTATGTATTTTTTTCGTGACAAAACTATGATCGCTATTAGCATACTTTTCCTTGCACTTGTTCACCAAAACTGTCATAGACGATTCTCTAAGTTGTCTATTTGAGTATTCTTTGGATTTTGAATTCCATAAGTGCTAGGAATCGCACGTTAAAAGGTAAGACCTCGTTAATCCTTGGCTCGCACAAGTTTCGACTTTTGAGGGCTGCCGTTCGTAAGGGGACGACAGCTGGTTAACGGAAAAAACAATTTTAAAACAGCAATTTAAAAACAATAAACACGGATATAATTTGTACAAATTTAAAAATTCCTCCCAAAACTCCCGATCTTCCATGTTAGAAACAACACTGTCTTTATCTTTTGGTAGCGCGATACATATTCGTCAACATACACGTTGCAACAAGTAGGTATCAGTTGCATGCGTTCGGTATCGGAGTTTCAGTACAATGATATATACAGACGACGATACCATCTGATACCGATACAAACCAAGACAGACAAATACACTGTGAGATTTGTATCAAGATACTGATACTTGAAACATGTATCGATACCGATCTCAACGTGAATGGGGCCCTCAACAGTGATATTTAAAAAACACCAAAAATTGAGTGTTGGCAAATGAAAGTTCTATTATTTATCAACGTTTTGAAGGGTGAATTTTTCAAAACGTGGTAGTTTTTTCTGCAATAAAGTCCTGAAAACAAGTATATAAGGGCGTGTGTGGTGTTTTGGTTGAAAAATGGGCATATTTTGTGAATTTTTAATAACAGAAATTCGATCTGTCAAATGGTGAAAATTCACAACAAAATGGACCTGTATCTTCGAAAATAGTTGTGACCGCCAAAAATTTTATTTAGATTTTTTGTAGAGGAGACCGAAATACGTGAGTTTGCAAAATATCTAGACGCATGTGTGTCAAGAGTATTCCTTTTCACCTCCGCAACAACCCTATAGCGAAATAATTCCTTGCAAATCAGTACGGAACCTTCCACACTGAAAAAAATAAAATTTCTAAATAAATTTTTCTTGACACTTTCTCCAACGACTGTCTAGACGCATTTGTGTCAAGAGTATTCCTTTTCACCTCCCCAACAACCCTATAGTGAAATAATTCCTTGCGTAACAGTACGGAAACTTCCACACTGAAAAAAATGAATATTCCAAATGAATTATTTTCGACCCTTTCTCCAACGACTGTCTAGACGCATTTGTGTCAGGAGTTTCCTTTTCCTTTCCGCAACAACCCTATAGCAAAATAATTCCTGGCATATCACTCAAATCAGTACGGAACTCTCCACACTGAAAAAAATAAAAATTCGAAATTAATTTTTTTCGACCTTTTCTCCAACGACTGTCCAGACGCTTTTGTGTCCTTTTTACTTCCGCAACAATCCAATACCAAAATAATCCCTTGCAAAACAGTACGGAACCTTTCACACCGTACGGTATTCATTCAAAGTCTCAAAGGATTCAATATTATGTATATTTTTCACTCTTTTTAAAAACTCTATTTTCGCGAATATAAAATGAGAAGACTCGTAGAAGGCAGGCCGAACTGTCGACCAGAGACGAGCAGTACCTATTTTGCGCTGTACCGGCACACACGTTCGCCTTTCTGGCCAACATACAAGATTTTGAATGACATTTCGTGAAGTGAACTGCCAAACGTTCTACAAGACCCAGGGGGGTACTATAAAAGTGAGTTTCAATTAGAGTTTTTTTTGTGTCTCCCTTTTTTCGCTCAGTTATTTTTTATACTTATTCAAACATCGCTAATATATTGAAGATTATTCAAAGATCAAACTCATTTACAGTCCATTTATGCTTTCTCGCCCAACAACCCAATACCAAAATAAACAACAGTACGGAACCTTTCACACTGAAAAAAAGTAAAATTTCTAAATACATTTTTTTCGGCCCTTTCTCCAACGACTGTATAGACGTCCCCATACCAATTAGCAAGGAATTATTTTGATATCGCAACTATATAGACATGATATGTTATATCACTGGTCATATTTCATACCGAAATATACTGAAATCTGAGGAAGATCGTCACGGAGGAAAAGCTAGGCGATTGGGGCGCAGAATCCTTTCTCACCCAAGGAGTTGCCAGAACGATACGCAATGAATTCTTTCGATATCATACCTACTTGGAAAAAATATACCTGAACATATTCCAAAGTGACAGTCAGTCTAATGCGAAATTGGTAAAAATCAATATTTTAAAATTTTCTTAATTTTTTCAATGAACCCATTTTCTCCAACGACTGTCTAGACGCTTTTGTGTCCACTTTCGCAACAACCCTATACCAAAATAACCCCTTACATTACAGTACGGAAACTTCCACACTGACAAAAATAAAATCGACATGGAAAAGCCAGTCAATTGGGGCGTAGAACTCTTTCTCACCCAAGAAGTTGTCAGAACGATACGCAATGAATTCTTTCGATATCACAACTATTTGGAAATTAAATAGTGTGCCTGCACACATTTCATAGTGACAGTCAGTCTAATGCGAAATTCGTAAAATCAAATATTTTAAAATTTTCTTAATTTTTTCAATAAACCCCTTTTTCTTCAACGACTGTCAGGAGTATTCCCTTTCACTTTCGCAACAACCTTATACCAAAATAATCCCTTCCATTACCAGTACGGAAACTTTCACACTGAAAAAAGTAAAATTAATTTATTTTAATATATTTATTTGGTCCAAATGAACTTTTTGTTGCCTACCGAACGACAAAAAAAAATTCATTCCAATCGGTTGTAAAATGTAAGTTTTGATAAGGGTGCTTCCTCTTTGAATGGGTCACATAGTATAGACCAATGAAAAGCCCGAGCTTGATATACCGGCGAGAGATTGTTAATCTAAGGGGCAGTTTATATTTGTCGATTTTTGGAAAATCATTCTGAAACCTCTCTTAGAAATATTAAGCCAAGTTTATGTTCTGTATATATATCACTGGTCATTTCACTGTTATATCACTGCTCATACTTCTCAGCAAAATATACATAAAGCTTAGGAAGATTGTCACCGAGTCAATTGGGGCGCAGATTCCTTTTTCACCCAAGAAGTTGCCAGAACAATACGCAATGAATTCTTTTGATATCACACCTATTCAGACATGAAATATAAAGTACCTGCACATATTTCATAGTGACAGTTGAATGCGAAATTTTTAAATAAAAGTGTTGTCAAAAATGTCTTTATTATTGTAATAGTTCGGAACGTTCCGCACTGAAAAAATAAAATAAAAGGATACATGTATTTCTGGTGCCCAGATTTTTTTTTGATACATAATTGTACCTAGATGTTATAAAAAACAACATTCTTCATCACACTTTTTTCTGTCCTTACAGGGTGAGCTCCAAAAATGGGTTGATGTCTAACGCCAATTGTGAACAATACTGTCTGCAGGTGGTTTTTCGGGAATAAGATGCTGGAAATATCGATTAACTTTGAATATATCAATTATGGTGTACATAGATGGCAAAAAACGCGTTTTTTCTGAAACTTGTTTATTAACTTCTTGCCCAAGTGTGGAATTTTGGTTGATTTTCTAGAAGCATATTTTGTAGGTGGAGCCAACAAAATGTTCTGAATACAACGTGTTTACACAGTGACCAAACATTAGTATTGAATTATGGCAGATGATACCTGTTTCTTCCAGACGGTAAATTCTGGAAGGCCTATCGATAGCTCGATATCAATGGTTCAATAAATGGACTGTAAAACAATAGGGCAGCAAATACGCGACTGAATTTAAAAGGAATAGGGATAACGAGTAGTAACAAACCTTGAATCCTTATTCCTGTTCTTACGGCGATTTCGGTGTAAGGGAAGAGTTCTTGGTCTTCGTGCATGCATGCAGGGCCACACAGGGAAATACAGAAGTTCCAGTGGAGAAAACAACGGGTTTTCTGAGGATCAAGAGCACGAAAAATGATTATCACTTACACCATATATAGATGTATATATATTCGTTCATCGAACTTGTACTAGTCGAGACTACTACTGCTTCGTGGTTTTCCGTTGTCCACAAAAACTCGTGACGTCTATTAACTGCTTTTCAACGCGAAAAGAAATACAGGGTGTACAAATAATAGATTATGACGGTAAATGTGTCTAGACCGAACATTCCGCCTTAGATACCCAAAGTCCAGCTGAGACCAACCAGACAAAAAAAATATGAGATCAAATTAAAAAAAATTTATAAAAATTAAAATTAAAAAAAATATATATATATGTAATGAGAAGATCATTGGGAAATTGGCAGAGGGCCCAATTTCACCAAGGGTTGCTTGAATGTACCTTGGACAGTGACCACTTCTGCCACCCGAGCAACAGCATCTTTGCCAAGAGATATATTGATTTGATTTTACCTAAAGGCCACTGGAGCGGCGAGAGGAGATCATTTTTTAATAAAACCACGGTACCAACTTTAACCGGGGTTGAGGGGTCGAGCCACTTGCTCCTCTGCAGCTGAAGTAATTGAAAGCGTGATAAACGATCAATTGAAGTGGATATGAAGTCCGGCATCGGAATGGCAGTCAAGGGCTCCATAGTCAAAAAATGGCCTGGAGTTAAGACAGAAAGGTCATTAGGATCCGAACTCAACGGAGTCAAGGGGCGAGAGTTCAGCACGGCCTCAATCAGTACGAGTACCGTATACAGTTCTTCATAAGTCAAAAGTTGTTCACCAATAACTCTGATTAAATGGGTTTTAACCGACGTAACGCCCGCTTCCCAAAGGCCGCCAAAGTGAGAAGACGAAGGGGGGTTGAAGTGAAACTCGATGGTCTCCTTTGAGGCAGCGGCCTCCATATACTTCAAAAGCTCTATTCGGGAACCCACAAAATTGGTTCCGTTGTCGCAGTATAAGTGCTCGCACCGTCCCTGCGAGCCACGAATCTCTGAAGGGCAGCCAGAAATATTTTAGATAAAAGATCACTCGCTAGCTCGAGGTGCACGGCTTTCGTCGCGAAGCAAACAAAAATGCATAAATACGATTTAAACGTCTTAGCGCCCCGCTGTCGTCTCAATGTTATTGCAAAGGGGCCCGCAAAATCAACTCCAGTGTGAAAAAACGGTTTCACTTGGGATATACGCGCCGAAGGCAAATTTCCCATCGGGGGTTGAATGGGTTTGGGACTTTGTCTCCAACACTGGACACATTTGGATAGGATCGAACGAATAGCTCTTCGAGGAGACAGGATCCAACAAACTTGAGCCAAATGATATTGGGTAGCACGAAGACCCGAGTGAAGACATTTTTTATGAAAATATGATATTAATAGATCGGTAAGACAACTGTGTCGGGGCAATAAGAGAGGATATTTCACGTCATAAGATAAACTAGAATATCTGAGGCGACCTCCCACCCTCAATAAACCTCTGTCAGCCAGAAATACATTCAATTTCTTCAAGGGCTTAGAAAAGCAAGAATTTCGAATTTCATTTTCAAATGCCATAGATTGGGTATGGTTCACCAATATCAAAAAAGAGTCATACAACTCCGAGGTTCTGAGAGGACCCACTCGCCGGTTGGAGGAATGTCGGGAATCATAACAAAAGCGCAGCAAAAAGCTCAAGACTCGTTGCACAGTCCTGAAACAGGAATACTTCTTCAGCAAAGTATTCAAAAAATTGTCCTCTGAAACGAAGGTGGAACAAGCAACCACACGTTCTTCGTCGGGATATGAAACCACTGAATAATCAATTTCCGCGGGTAACCACGAGTTTCCGGGCGTTTGGAGGAAATCTGGTCCTCGAAACCACACGGGATTACTAAATAATTCAGAAGGGTACAAGCCTCTGGATGCGATATCAGCAACATTGGATGCCCAGTATATGTGAAACCAGCAAGATGGATTAATTTTCTCTTGAATAGCGGTGATCATATAAGCTACGAATGTCTTGAATTTATATGCACTTGATTTTATCCAAGATAAAACAATTTTGGAGTCTGACCAAGCGTAAATGTGTAAGAGCCCCAAAACTCCTTCGAATGATTTCCGAGTAAAATCTAAAAGTTTGGAAACTAATACGGCCGCACATAGTTCCAGTTTTGGAATGGAAATTCGCTTGAGGGGAGCTACTTTGGACTTGTCACATAGCAAATGTAATAAACTCTTATCATCATCCGTTATCACACGGAGATATACGACCGCCGCTTACTCTTTTTCAGAAGCGTCCCCAAACCCATGCAGTTCACAATGTTCAAAATTATCGGGCAGAATTCTACGCTCAATATGAAGAGTAGAAAGAGATAACAGATCTGCTCCAATCAAAACATCAATATGTTCGGGAACGTTGAAAGACTCATCAGCCAATTTCAAGTTTGCAATATGTGTCCAGCCCGAAATCGAAACAGTATTCGATGGCAACGGATCACATATCTTGGGAAATATGATTGCATCTACCCCAAACATGGGAGTTTTAACGCCCACAGGACGGAGAGACAAAGTAATACACCCGAGATGTGCCGATGTTTGCATGGAACCTAAACATTTAACTTCGATAACCGAAGATTTTGTAGGCAACCCTAAAGTATTGGCTGCCTTTTGAGTAATGAAAGAACTTATGCTAGCCGAGTCTAGTAAACATCGGAATTTTTTATAAAATCCACGACTATCAGATATTTCAACCATAGCTGTAGATAAAAGAACAAAGTTGCGCGGAACCACCCCCGTAGTTACTTGAATGAATGATGGAGCCGAGCTGCTACACGGTTGGGAAGCATCCCCCTACCCCTACCCAAGAGCTTATTCGACACATGAGTGTGGGAGAAGAAGAAGAAAGAGAAGAACAGCCTCATCAAAATATACCCCAGAATACACCCACTTTCACTGGAGCAATAAAGAAGACTCTGAAGACGAATAAACCACCAGTTGAAAAAAACGCCATCAGAACGCGTTCGAACCGTTGAAATTGTTAGGTATACTTCATTAATTATTTAATAAAATAGTCTTTTTATATTGTATCTTATAGTGCTCTCCGCTGCGGAGAGTCGAATGTAAAAAAAAAAAAAAAAAAAAAAAACAATAAATAAATAAATAACACGTATTAAAAATGGAAAAATATGTAACAGACTTTGAAACTCAAACTATAAAGACAGAAGTTTTATCTAACTTTGAGCAGTGTAATGAAGTTTTGAAAGTAAATAGCGGAAATATTAATTTCAAAATTGTACATAACAACATAAGAAGCATACAAAAAAACTTCGATGGATTCTTAGGGTATTTGAAACAGCTCACCTACGATCCAGATGTCATTGTCTTTACTGAAACCAGACAGATAGGTGATATAAATCTCTACAGTATTAGTGGATATGACAAAATATATAATGAGGGACTGTACAACCAAAATGATGGAACAGTCATGTTCATCAAATCTGAACTGGATTATAATTACGAAATAGTTGATTTTAACCAAAAAAACAAACTCATTTTCACCAAAATCAATTTCCATGATAAAAAAATCAATATTCTTGCTATGTATAAAAATCCACCTTACTGCACTTTGGAGTTTACAAACTCGCTACAAAACTTCCTCAGGAACTGTGAAGGTACTGATTATTTTGTTTTTCTAGGCGATATCAACATAGACATCTTAGATGAAAACTTTGACGTTCCTACTATCGAATATTTAAATGCTATGAGTGAATTAAAATTCATCTCGCTGATAAATGATTACACAAGAGTAACTAAGAACTCAAAATCTTGCCTAGATCACATATTTATCAGAACCAAAACAAACATTGAATTACTTCTACCAATTATAATAAAAACCAATCTCACTGACCATTATAGTACTTTATTACAAATAATGATCGAAAAAAATACAATTATTGCCAATGAAAAAAATAAAATTATTAAAACTGTTAACTACTCCAAATTGAAAACACAACTTCGACATGTAGACTGGACAGAAATATATAAAATACCAAACCCAGTACAGGCAACAAAGGAATTCATGAAAATATTGAATAATAACATCATTAGCTGTACAAATACCTTAAAAGCAAGACAGAGAAAAAGAAAGAGCTGGATTACTAACGGAATAATCAAATCTATCAACACTAGAGACAAAATGTACCAAGAAACTATTCAAAACCCAAATAATGATATACTGAGAGATAACTATAAATGCTATAGGAACAAACTTAATGATCTCATGAGAAAAACAAAAGCAAATTATTACAAAGCCAAAATTGAGAAAAATCAAACAAATAACACTAAACTATGGGAAACAGTAGGGGAAATTTGTGGGAAAAAGAGTAACATGACTGACATAAAACATATAAATATCACAGGGCAAAAAACGAATGATATGCATGAAATTGTTGAAGCTTTCAATGAACATTACATAAATATTGGTAAAAAATTAGCAAAAAAAATTGTCAACAATCCCTATTACAATAGCCCGAAACAAAACAAAAATTATCCGGGGTCCATGTTTCTATTTCCCACAAATCCTACAGAACTAGCGGTGCTCATACAATCTCTTAAAAACAAAAAAGCAGTGGGAATAGACGGAATCAAAGCTGAACTCATGAAGCATGTCTCACCAAATATTTTAGAACCTTTAACTTACCTAATAAATAGGTTTCTAGCTGAAGGAATTTTTCCATCAGAATTAAAAACTTCAATGATTCTTCCAATATTCAAAAGTGGAGATAGAGATGAAATAGTCAATTACAGACCTATATCATTGATAACAACATTATCAAAGCTCGTTGAGAAGGTAATAAAATCTCGATTATCTGCCTATATGAAAAAATATAACATCCTCTCAGACAGACAATATGGATTCCGAGAAGGAATCTCAACGCAAGATGCAATTCTGGATTTGACAACAGAAATGTATAATGCACTGGATACCAATAAAGCTGCTCTCTGTGTCTTCATAGATCTCTCTAAAGCTTTTGACACCGTTAGTCACCCACTTCTACTAAAATCACTCGAAAATATCGGCATAAGAGGAACCGCATTAAAAATGTTCAGTAGCTATCTGGAAGATAGACATCAATGCGTTAAAATTGGAGACTTTAAAAGCGACTTTAAAAAAATAGAATACGGAGTACCGCAGGGCACTATTTTGGGACCAATATTATTCAACATATATCTGAATGATTTGTTCTTAATACCAACCACGGGAAAAATTTTTACGTATGCCGATGACACCGCCATCTTCTATGAGCACACATCATGGGCCGACCTGAAAGCAAAAGTGGAACAAGATCTTTTGAGTATTAAAGAATGGTTCGCACATAAACTTCTAACCATTAATTTCGAAAAAACTCATTACTTACCAATATACACAAATAGTAGAAACTCCCCCCCATCGGAAAATTTGAATATTGCTAATCTTTTTGAAATAAAACCGGTCCCCCATATAAAGTACTTGGGAATTTTTATAGACTCCAATTTGAAATGGAATATACACATTAACCACGTAGTAAAAAAACTCCAATACTTGATATATCGATTTATAACACTGAGAACTCTACTTGACGTAAAAACTTTGAGAACACTGTATTTTGCCCTTGTTCAGTCGCATATATCTTATGGAATTCTAGCATGGGGATCGACAGGTAAAACAATCATGAACAAAATATTAATTACTCAGAAGCGCTTTTTAAAAATCATATACAACAAAAAGAGAACCCATCCGTCTGATGATCTTTACCAACAAACAGAAATATTAGACCCAATACAACTTTTCTTCCACTATAGTAACATAAGGTTACATAAAAATAAGCACATATTACACAGAATAGATCATAAACATCACACAAGAAGTAGAGAACATAAATTCAAAACACCATTTATGAATAAAAGTATTGGGCAAAAAAGTTACAGATATCAGAGTTTGAAACTATACAACAACCTACCGGATATCATAAAAAACATCAAAAACATAAAAGCATTCAAAAAACAACTGAAAAGATATATTATCTCTATACCCCGTGCTGAGATACATACTTTATTTTATACATAAGTGCACTTACGCTCCTCTCGTTTTATCCATACATGTGATATGTCCACGTATTTATGTGTGTATATGTATATATATGATTATTACCATAATTACTCTTATTCATTAGGAAATTATTAAAACCGAATCAAATTATTGTATATTTATTGTCTGCTAGATTTAGGATTACCTAATTGTTATTTATTATAATAACAACTTCTTTTCAATTGCATTTTTGAAATTGTTTATTATAGCTATGTCTGTCACACACAAGCGATGCTTTCGTGACGTATTACGTTTACTTCTTACCATTTCACTTACTTATACCTACTTCATTTATATGTTATTGAAATAAACGTTTATTATATTATTATATTTATCTTCACCGGAAGAGGACGGGCGCTTTTGAACGCTTGACGGTTTATCAAAGTGAAGCAGAGAGTGATGGCGATTAGATCTACAATGCGAACAGGTTGAACTTGACTTACAAATTTTTAAGTCGTGCATATCACTCAGACACTTGAAACACAAATGTAAATTGCGACAGAAATAGTATCTTTCCCGTGGAGTCTTTTTTAAGAACTAGGAACAAACATATAAATCGAATGATTTTCCTTGCACAGGCAACATTTTGAATTGTTATCTTTTGTAGTAAGGAAAGAATTGGTTTTTCTAGGTATCATGGCTTGAGATCTGAAATTATCGTGTTTATTCTTTATACTGGATTGAGGCGAAAAAGAAAGTGTATCCAAAGCGATACACATTTTCGATAAAAAATCTTTCAGAGATTTATAAATAGGAACTTCTGGAGACCCGAGCTCTAGTTCAAATTTGGTGACGATAGAACTATCTAGCCGATGAAGTAACATCATAACGATGATAAAATCCCACTGATCAACGGGAAAGTGTAAATTTTTTAGCGCAGCTAAGTTCTCTGTGAAAGTATCTAATGATTTTCTGAGTGCCACTGGATTGTCAGAAGGAATCCTAGTGGTATTTTCAATTTGTCTCCAATGAGCCTGAGCTCTCAATCTTTCATTAGAATATCTATCGACTAGAGTGTCATAAGCAATCTGATAATTGTCGGTTGTCATTGGTAAAGTTCTCACCAAGGACAAAGGGGCATCTTGAAGAGACGAGATTAAATAATTGAACTTTTCTACCTCACAAAGAGAGTCGTTGGTATGAACTACAGCATCGTATAAGTCCCTAAAGGAGGAGAAGTTAGAATAATCTTCATCAAATTCAATCAAATCAATTTTTGGTAACCTAATATTATGAGACGTTGAATTCAAACTAGGGCGACGTCCAACAACGGAAGTGTTCGCCGCATTATTTTCAAATATCTCAATATAAATACTTTTTATGGTATAGTAAGTGCTCAAAAATTTCGCTCTGATATTGTCCTCCTCCTTAACATCACCCTCAGCATCAGCGAGAATGACCGCGAGTATACTTGCTGTTTGTTAAATTCATCTCGTATAATATCAATTTCACCATATCTCACTTTGAATAACCCATGCACGGATTTGTCGGTTTTGGCTTGTTCAGCAAGATCGCGCAAAACAGTCACTTCCCCGATAAACGTAATGCGAAAAGCTCGAAATTTACGCATTTTATCGGCCACAATTTCAAACAAGCGAAAATACGGCTAAATCTCAAATTAATAACAAGAATTTGTTATGGAGATAAAAAATCAAAATGATGAAACTTGTATGCGTGCAAATCCGATGAAAACCAAATGCTATTTTACCAGGTTTACAAAATATATTGATAAATTTCGAAAATGTCGAATATATATCGATCCTCGCTCAACTTGCTGTGAACAACAAATGATCGAATGCGCAATGGTCTTGGTTACCTACGCTAGTATATAGGGGTGAAGAAGACACACCTCCCGGCGTTGAATGAAATTGTTCGAGTTTGTCTCAGCTGAACGTGGGCGGTAAGAAACAAAATTTTACCTAGGTACTTATAAAAAACAAAAAAACGCGATAAGCGGTATATTCGGACCAGATGCCCAAAAACCATGAAATAATGAAATTTTATAGAATAAAATTAGCAATGAGTAACGAAATCAACAACTGAAAAACGTTTCAATTATTGATTTTTTTGAAAAATGAAATTTCATACGCGAGAATGCCAAAAGGGTCAATCCGTCTCGATAGGACCAATGTTTCTTCCAGACGGTAAATTCTGGAAGGCCTATCGATAGCTCGATATCAATGGTTCAATAAATGGACTGTAAAACAATAGGGCAGCAAATATGCGACTGAATTTAAAAGGAATAGGGATAACGAGCAGTAACAAACTCACCTTGAATCCTTATTCCTGTTCTTACGGCGATTTCGGTGTAAGGAAATAGTTCTTGGTCTTCGTGCATGCATGCAAGGCCACACAGGGAAATACAGACGTTCCAGTGGAGAAAACAACGGGTTTTCTGTTTTATCAAGAGCACGAAAAATGCGTATCACTCACACCATGTTCGTTCATCGAACTTGTACTAGTCGAGACTACTACTGCTTCGTGGTTTTTCGTTGTCCACAAAAACTCGTGACCAGTGTTGTTGGACGCGTTAAACCATAACCCAGATAACATTGATGGTTGGCCCGGTGTTTTTAACGCACTTGTTCCCCGGCAGTTCACGTGCTGGTGAAGCACTTGAAAATAATGCTCATCCGGCATCGAGGTGTACAGGCGGCCGCTAGCCGCCCGCGATTCATTTTACCGGCAATTCAAGGTACCTCAGAAGCGCTTCAACGCCGACAAATTTCAGTGCATGATTGATGCAGGTCAACTTTGTTTAAAACATTCACATTTCTTCATTTAACTGTATTGAAATTGCACTTCTGAAGCACCAATACCATAATTATTATGCACTGATATATACAGGGTGAATAAACGCTGATCCTTTTCAAGGAATAGAAACTATTCAAATCAGCACAACTATATTTCGTTTTTGGTGTTTGGGTTGTTTACATTTCTTGTAAAGGTGCATATTTACTAGAGCATTCGTTCTGCATGAGCACTGAGTGAGCACATGTGTTGCTCGATTCAAGCTCAGGCTGCAATGTAAACACGCATTCTATTCGTGCTCAAATCAGCGTATACACTATGAGCATTTGCTTGTTAAGTGCAATACTCACCTTAAGGTATTCACAACAAATGTTCCAAATATTTATTTATTCTTAAAAAATCATTTAAACATTCTTTTTATTTCGATATTAATGTGCTGAAATTTACTAGTGGACCCACCCTAGTGAATGACAATAAATCTCGCAAGAAATAAAAATTTGAATAAAAAAATATAAAAAGGATGGGTGACCCAGGGTTAAACCGACAAACGTTCATTATCATTTTCTTGTTCATATAAGCATGTGTCCCAAATTTATTTGTTTTCAACATACAGTGTCGAAGTTTACAGAAAAAATCCAGTTTTTAATTTGATGATTTTATTCCAAGTACATTAAAATATTTCCGTTATTACTGCAAAAAGGCATACAAACTTTTATCAGAATCAGCCAAAAGGTTTTTGAGTAATAAATAAAAAACTGATTTTATCTAAAAACTTTGACATCCTGTAACTCAAAAACAAAGCTGGTTGGGACACATACTTATATGAAGAAAAATTCTCATTTACACCTAAAAAACCAATACTGAGTTTGGCAGATTAATCCTGGGTCACCCTGTATAAGTGTGGATAAATAAAATGTCTCCCCATGTATATAATTTTTGACGTGTATTTTTGAAAAAATCACACAAAATTACGTTTCCGTTAAAAAAAACAGGTACCTATTCTATATTCTTAAAAAAAAAACTCAAATTATCATAACACATATTTATTCAAGAAAAACATCATGAGTAAGAGAAAAGAAATATTTCTATTCACATTTTGTACTAAACAAATGGTTTTGTTACATTTGAACGAGATGTATGAATGACAACAAAACAGCAAATAAAAAATTACCAAAAACTTTGCAATTTTTATTGAAAATTTAATTTAATAATCCAAAGGCATGATTTCAATTATTGTCTGGTTTCTTCCTTCTATCCCTTCCTTCATCTCTATCTGATGCACTTCGTAAAAATAATTTGGTAGTATCTTCCACCTGTTGAACTTTTTTTTTCGACCATATATGATATACACTAGGAATTAAATCTAATGTTAAAAACTAAACAAATTGTTGTACATGTACTTACCAAGTTTTTGACCAACAGTTGGAAGGATAATAAATCGCACCAATAACCACAAAAGAGATTGGAATGCACACAAAAATCAAAAATCCAGCGAACTAAACGACTAAACATTAACCATAAACAACACAATATTCAATATGGCCAACTCAAAGTCAGCGGGCGACGCAGTGTTGCCAGATTGTACCACACGGTAATAAACTGAAAACTATAATTTTTGGTGCTAGATATAACATTTGAATGCTAGATTCGCCTTTGAAAATCAAGTTGCAAAAATATCGTGCATATTGATATTGGCCAGGGTGACTTTATCATATTGACGGCGTTACCAAATAGTTAGGATGGCAACACTGTATGAACACTAACAGACAGCAGAAAACATTGGAAGACCTCAGTGCGCAGTCTCCAAAGATGAAACAATGAGGCACTTAGCCAGCAACGGATTGGCACTCTCAAATCTATGTATGGGAAATGAATTTTGAAACCGCTTGACAAGTGCCTCGCCGCAAACAACAAATATTTAATTGATTGGTGTCCCATAAAAGTCACTTCTGATGTACTCCAGAAGCACTTCTTTCAAGTGCTGTGATTTCACATAGTCGGCCGTTACTTTTCAAGCAGATCGATGTTATCTGGGAAAGTCCGATTGCGTTCCGGAAAAAGTCCGACTTTACACGAAAAAGTCCGCCATTCAAAAATGAAAAGTAGTATCACCTGTCACCTTTTTAATGCGGAGAGACGCTAAATTAATGATTAGATAATCATCTTTATTTGCCATTAGACATATCCCTGTAAAACAAACAGTAAAAAGGTCTTCAATCAATGGCGGCCAATGAAAAAGCACTGATATATTTCAGTGTTAAGCCGGCCTTCCACACCAGCTTTTTGCCGCTGGCTTCTTGTCTCTAGCGAATCAGAGTACTTCAAAAGTAGCGGCCGGCTTTAGTCGGAAAATGTCATTGCAGAGTTGTCATGTTTATCTGAAGATATTTTTGAGCATGAATGGCGTGTTCCGTTCCGTGTTAATTTTGACTGTTGATTATTGCCAATCAAAACTACTTGTTAGTTGATGGTGCAGCAAATATCTAATAGGGCCAATATCATCGAAAAAGTCCGAAAAAGTCCGAAATATTTCAAGGTCCGAAAAAAGTCCGCTGAACGAAAAAAAGTCCGAAAATCGGACTTTAGTCCGCCGATTAACAACACTGCTCGTGACGTCTGTTAACTGCTTTTCAACGCGAAAAGAAATACAGGGTGTACAAATAATAGATTATGACGGTAAATGTGTCTAGACTAGAGTTCATTAATTGTTGATATTCGAATGCGATATTTCACAGAGAATGAAAATTAAGTTTCGTTTACTCTATTGCGTGACGAAAAAAAGACGAATTTTCCGTACTGATTTGCAAGGAATTATGTCGCTATAGGGTTGTTGCGGAGGTGAAAAGGAATACACCTGACACAAATGCGTCTAGACAGTCGTTGGAGAAAGTGTAAAAAAACAATTATTTAGAATTTTTAATTTTTTCAGTGTTGAAGGTTTCGTACTGTTTTGCAAGGGATTATTTTGGTATAGGGTTGTTGCGGAGGTGAAAAGCAGTACTCCTGACACAAAAGCGTCTAGACAGTCGTTGGAGAAAGGGTCGAAAAAAAATGTATTTTTTCAGTTGTTTTCACACTCACACAGTGAGATTCTAGACTTTATTTTTCTTCCACATGTTTTTTTCATCCGCGCGGTATTGATACTTATTATTAATTAATATTCATCATTTTACAATTCAGTAGACCAATTTTAGGATTTTCTACCGCTTTCGCATACTGTTCAATACAGAAATATTGAATGTCACCATGAATATTATCCACCAGTTTTATTTCATGAAATCTACAATTATTAAACAATTAGTAAACGAAACGAAAAAAAAATAAAGGGGAGAAACACGCCACTGATCAATCGGGAATGTTCGGAAAATTTGGCAGCCAACTTCACATTGGTTAGGTTATAGACCAGTGTTGCCGATCTGCGGGTAATTACCCGATTTTCGGGTATTTTACTGCTTTGCGAGTATTGTTGCGGGTATATCGGTTTTGCGGGTTAAAGCGGGTATTTCTTTGCGTCTTCATCTCATCTCAATTATTCACTTTTTTTAATGTTAAAAGTCACTTATTTCTTATTTTATAGTCTGTGACTCTGTGGACTGAAATTGACAATTGACATTCATTATTATATCTGTCAAAATTTGTTTTATGTTGGTTCGTTGGTTGTCAAATGTCAAATCAATGTTAAATCAGTTTTCACTGGTTTGTGTTTTTAAAAAAAGAACTTTATTTACTAAGTTACAATATAGCAATATTGAACAATTCTTATAAAATAATTATAATAAGTGATTCGAAGACTGGGAGGACTTGAATGACGTCTCCTCTTGAGTTCTTGAATTTATAAGGTCGGGAATGCTGACTGGATACTGCGTAGTTCCTGTTATTCCACGAAGACCTTGAAACTTGCTGTAGAATATCCTCTGGATACTGCGTAGAAGCTGATGTAATGTTTGTGATTTGTGTCGCAATTCTGGGACAAAGGGCCCATTCATTATTCTGATATAACAACTCCCTCCTTGAAAAGAAAGTTGATGCGGTGCGGCAACTTTCACATCAAGCTAATGATTTATTGGAATTCAATTCCATTTCTTCCTCTTCTCTTTCATCTAAGTGAATACTTGGTCTTCTTCTTGAGGGTAAGAGTCTTCTAAAAGATGCAAAGGTTTCTTCCAGTTCTTGGTGGTTGTGGAGGTGGATCATTTCTTGGTGTCATAATTCCAATTTTCACTGAACGTCTATTTTTACACTTACAGAATATGTAAAGTAAAATCACAGAGACAATTATAACAATTGTAAAAATAGTAAACCATGAAACATGTTTTCTTACAAAAGGTTCATTAATAATTTGATAAAGTTGATCTGAGTATTGATTCAGCTTATGTTGAGCAATGTTCAAATTATCAACATTTAATTTGCTCAATTTTAAAGGTTTCAATTCTGGAAGTTTTTCTTTATTCGGTATATCTTTGCAACATTGATATGGAATCAAAATTGGATAACTTTTATAAGTAATATTTTTTTCTTGAGTAACTAAATACTTTGCATAAACCCTCGTATTTCCAATAAATGAATTACAATTCGGTTGTAGTTTCAAAATTGAATTTGTTG
This sequence comes from Chrysolina haemoptera, assembly GCA_958298965.1. Classification (NCBI taxonomy): domain Eukaryota; kingdom Metazoa; phylum Arthropoda; class Insecta; order Coleoptera; family Chrysomelidae; genus Chrysolina; species Chrysolina haemoptera. Next base: position 32,677,467 of record OY282584.1, read on the forward strand.
TAATTATTTTCGTAACAATATCTTGTTTTTGACAATTTATTGTAACAGCTAAAGGATCAGATAAAGTTATCAGCCAAGTATTTGTTTCAATTTCAAAAACATTATAGTCTTTTGCAAATAATAAAGAAATTGAACACATTCTAGGAAGTTCTAGTAATGGTCTTAAAATTTGAGCTTCACAAATTGCATTACTATCAATTGGATATGAAATAACATTTTCACATATTTGAAAATTATAATATAAAGGTTTGCATTTGTCTAAATTTTGAAAAGCAGCGTACAACATAGAATCATCATCTTTTGCAATATAATTTTTATTCGTTGGTAAAATGTGATGTAACCCTGTTCTGTTATCTAGGATAGGGATAGGGTATAATCGGTAAACAGTATAGGTTTCCGGTTCAACTAAAGGAATTTTCAAAACGAAAACTATTCTTGAATCAGCTTGAAATGCTTGTAATTCAATAATATCTAAATATTTGGAAACTGATGAAAGTTTCGCTGGTAAGGGTAGATAATTCTTTTGAATTATTTGCGAAATTTCTTGAAGAGATGATACTAAGTCATTGGGTTTAACAATTGATGTATGAATAATAGATAATCTGGCAAACGTAATTGCATTCAGAATATCATTTAAATAATTTTCCAAAAATGTATAACTTTCTAATAGTTGTTCACAGATTTCAATAGTTTTCAACTTCGCATCAACTATTGCTAAATGGTCGGAAAGTTCATAAATGGACGTTTCAATTTGCTTTATATCTTCATTAAATGTTTTTTTCATCTACTTGCAGTTGCTGAATAGTAGAGTTGAATTCTTTTATAACAGAGGTTGTAACTGAAATTTGATTTTTGAGTAAATTTTCAATTTGGTGTTCATCCCTATATATTTTATTAATACATTCATTAAAATATTCGCCGTCACTGGCATCTAAATTTCCAGTAATCGCTTTCCAAATTGAACCTGCGCCATTAATTAATCCTCTTTTATATCTTTTGTTATAGTCATTCGAATCTATTTGCGATTCATAGTACTTTGAATCTACTTGGTTAGCAATTTTATTTAGTAAGCTTATATGCGTGCTTATTTCTCCGTTAAAATATTTCATTCGCGGATTATCAGTTTCTATAAGATCAATTAGTTCATTTAATATTCTTGCATTATGATCAATGGCTTCTTTGATCTGTGCTGTATCTTTTACTACTAATAAAGTCCATTTTACGTTTGAGATTTTAATCTCACCTTGTTCATGATAATATACTCCTATTGAATTGTTAATAGGTGTCAGCTTATACTGTGCGTTTATAATTTGGATAACTGCTAACAGTAGGAGAATCATTCTTGATCTGAATTTTCTTGCTCTAAATTTTCTGAGTCTGGATTTTCTTGTTCTGAAACAAAATATGGTTTCAGTCTATCAAAATTCACTTTAGAATTTTGGTTTGTTCTGGGGTTTCTAAGTAATGCTGAATTTTGAAATACCTCGATTATTTCGAAAGGTCCGTTAAATTTGTTTTCTAATTTATTTTTAATTTGAGACTCTTTTACAAAGACTTTGTCTCCAATTTTAAAAGTACGGGATTTGTGATGAATATGTTTATCAAATCTTTCTTTTGCTTTTTGTTTTCTATTGTCAGTTCTCGCACGAGCTATACTTTGTAGTAATATTCCATTCTATTATTAAGATCTCTGATATACTTTGTCAAAAGATCTTTTTGATTATACGTGGTTTCAGGGGGACTACTTGAAGTGTGTCCAAAAATTAACTCATAAGGACTAAATCCGTGAGTTTTATTTTTACTATTATTATATGCTATAACAGCAAGGGGCAAAATTGATAGGGGATGTTCATTAGGATTTTCTATCTTGTGAACGCGTAGCATTTCAGTGAAAGTGGCATGAAATCTTTCTAGGGAGCCATTCGATTGTGGATGGTCTACACTAGAAAATGTCATTTTAATGTCATAAAGTGCACAAATGTCTTTAACTATGTGGTTGTTAAACTCTTTTCCAGAATCTACATGGATTCGGAGTGGGGTTCCATAGTGTTGGAAGAATATAAGTAATGAACTTGCTACTGATTTTGCGGTTTTATCAGGTATTGAATAAGCTTGAGTGAATTTTGTTAATTCACATCTAAATGTAAGAATATAATTTTGTACAGGGATTTCTAAAATATCAATATTAACTCTCTCAAAAGCTGTTTTTGGAGTTTCAGTTAATACAAGGGGATTCTCTAAATTTTGTCTACATATTTTTGATTTGTGACAAGTTTCACAAGATTTTATGAAATCTTCAACATCTCTCGTGATGCCGGTCCAATTATATTTTTCTCTGATTCGTCTTAATGTTTCATTTATTCCACGATGCAAATTCTTTTTTCCACAGTGGTATTGATCTAAAATTATTGGTATTTGGTCTTTTTCTGGGATTTGAACAACATTTTGACATATTTCAAATTTTATGTCTTCTTTATCTGCTAAGATGTAAGAGAGCATTTCTTGTATAGGTAAATCGATATTATTTTCAACATAGTACGTTTTTGAAGGTTCGAACGTGTCTTGTCCTCTATATAAAGAAGTGAACATGTATTCTATTGCATCTTCGGGATCAAAAGGTAATAATATCAAATAGTACCTTCGGTTTTTAACAGTTCTACTATTAACAATATTTATTTTATTTCCGTAAAAGTCTATATCTTCCTCAAATATGTCATCGAATATTTCCTCATGTATAGGTGCTAGTTTGTGGTTTTGTGGAAAAACAACGATGTCTTTATGACTTTTGTCTAGCAGTTGGTCATTAGAAAATGTAAACTTTGAATAGTCAATTAATGATTTAATTTTGAAAAGTCTAGAAAAATTCTTTAATTCTTCTAATATAGTTTCTGGACCTATTTCAGTCTCTGTTTCTGAAACTTCGGGTTCTTCAGGGTTGTCATAAGCCATTAAAATGTTTGATAAAACTTTACTACTTTCTTTAAAATGATTTATTCGTATTCTAGATAGAGCATCTGCATTTTTATGGATTTTACCTGGTCTATAAATTACTTCAAATTGATATTCTTCTAATTTTAAACGCCATCTGGCTAGTCTGCTGCCAGGGTCCTTGATTGAAAATAACCATGGTCGGTGGTCTACTATAAATTTAAACTTTCTACCGTAAAGATAGGGCCTAAAGTGTTTAACTGACCATACCATCGATAAAAGTTCTCTTTCTATCGTTGAATATTTAGTTTCTGCAGGACATAATGTTCTAGATGCTTAAGCAATAGGTAAGTCTTTTCCTATTGGTCCTTGAGATAATACAGATCCAATTGCGAATGAGCTTGCGTCGGTTGTCAAGATAAAGGGTTCATCAAAATTTGGATAAATTAAAATAGGGGTTGAAGTTAAAGCTTTCTTTAATTCTTCAAAAGATTTTTTAAATTCTTCATCAAAATGGAAGGTTATATCTTTTTGTAATAACCTCGTCATGGGTTTGGAAATCTTTGAAAAATTGGGAATGAATTTTCTATAATAACCTGCTAGTCCTAAAAATTGTTTTATTTCTTTTGGGTTAGCTGGCTCTGGAAAATTAATTATACAATCAACTTTCGCGGGATTTGGTTTTACTCCATCTTTAGTTATGACATGTCCAAGATAGGCGACTTCTTGTCTTAAAAATTCGCATTTGTCGGGTTGTATTTTCAAATTTGATTTTCTTAATCTTTGAAAAACAAGTTTTAAGTTTAATATGTGTTCATCTATAGTCGGGGAATAAATAATTATGTCATCCATATATACTAAACATCTCTCGTTCCTAAGTCCGGTTAGAATATGATCTAAAATTCTTTGAAGAGTACTAGGAGAGTTCTTCATTCCGAATGGCATTCTTAAAAATTCGTATAAGCCATTTTCAACAGAAAAAGCTTATTTTTTCTATATCATCAGGGTGCATTTCAACTTGATGGAAGCCTGAGGCTAAGTCAAGGGTGGTAAAATATTGACATTTTCCAAGTTGGTCTTATAGATCTGAAATGTTGGGCAAAGGATATTTGTCATCAACGGTTAACTCATTTAATTTTCGATAATCAATGACTATACGCAATTTTTGTTTTCTGGATGCGTCAAGTTTTTTCGGAACGACCCAAACTGGGGCTGACCATGGTGAAATTGATGGTCTGATTATATTTTGTTGTAATAATTTTGAAATTTGGGATTTAACTTCTTCCTTATGTACGTGTGGGTATCTATACGATTTTGTTGAAACTGGTTGCGCTCCTTCTTTCAATTTTACTGTATGTTTTATTTCACTTGTAAACGTTAAAGGATCACCTTCTAAATAAAAGATGTCTGAGAATTCTGAACATAAATTTTCAATAAATTCTTTCTCTTCCTCGTTAAGATGTTCTAAACGAAGTAATTTTTTAATTTCCTCTGAACGACTTTTTTGTAAAATTTCTGTTTCATTTTCAATTTCATTTTCGGTAAATTCTTCAAATTGTAAGTCATTAAAATAAATAGTTTTTTCAATAGCATTTATATTTGCAATAGTTACTAAAAATTCTCCTTTTTCATTTATTCTAACTAAAGCATTTAAGTCTAACTTTTTCTTTTTCAGTAGCTAACAGTATAGCTTCTGTGTTTTTTAATTTTGATTTCAATTTAAAAACTTGTTCAACTCGTGGTTCAATAGTAATTTTATTTTCAAAATTTTTCTCAAAATTATTTTCAAGATTTTCCTGAAGATTTTCTTCCGAATTTATTTCGACTTCTGGCTGTTGTCCTACAAGTGTTTTTCTTGCTGAATATAAAGGGAAAGTTTGATAATTTAATATTAACACTCTATTTCCAATATCTACTATTCCATCAAATAGTTTCAAAAAGTCAGTACCTAAAAATTCCGTCAAATTCAATATCTAAGTCATGTACGTAAACTTTATGCCAAACTGGTTTTTCTTTAGTTCCAAACGGTATTAGAACTGATTCTTTTACCATTACTTTTCCATCAGTAACTCCTGTAACTGGTATATTTTCTTTAAATCTTTGAGTATAATTTTCAACTGTTTTCCTTTTATAATTGAGATACCTGCGCCTGTGTCAATTAATATTCTAAAATTGGCTGGACTAATTAAATAATATAAATCACTTGAGTTAGGATTTATATGAATTGCTGATCTGTCTTGTGATTGTCCGTTGTTATATTCGGTTTCGCTTTCGTTGAATCTGCGAGATTCATTTCCGTATTGAGTTCGCGAGTTTTGATTATAGCTGCAAGATTCGATTTCATTTCGATTGCAGGAGGAATTTGTCGCTTCGCACATTGAGGTTCTAAAATTAGATTGTCTGAATACAGGGTTTGTTGAGACTCTGGACTGATTTGGTCGATAGATTGGTTGGTATTCTCATTGATAGGGGGGTTGTTTAATGACAGGGTATTGTGAAAATCCGATTGAAGTTGTTCTACTTCATAGTCAAAATTTTCGTTATAGGGTAGTTCATGATCAAATTGTTCATATTGAAGCTGTTCAAAATTTTGTTGTTCTTCTGGAAAATAATCATTCTTATTGTAGAATGACTCGTTTCCTTGGTCATAAAAGTTTTTATTTTGATATTCAAAATCAGTATTTGAATATGCGTTTGTATATGATGAATCATAATCATGATCTAAAAGATGGGTTCTGTTTGCATTAAAATTCCATTGAGGATTTCTTTGAATAACTGTAGATCTATTTATTTGATTTTGTGGGCGAAATAAATTTGGATTAGAATTTGGTTGGAAAGGTTGTTGTGTACCATTCCTATTAAAATTTTGATAATTAGGATTTGGATTCTGTCTTTGAGAATTTTGATTCATATTTTGATAAATATTTGGTCTCATTTGTGGTTGTCTCATCTGGGGTTGACTAGATTGGGATTGAAAATAATTTCTTTGGAAATTATTTGGTCTCAGTTGGCCTTGTTTTGTATTCTGATTTGTTTTAGTGCTTTGAGGTTGTGTTGGACGATTATATGATTTTTGATTTTCAAAGTATGAGAGCTGTATCTCACGCTTTATTCTGATAGACGCTTCTAGCATATTAAGCGGATTACTTGCACGAATAATTTGTCCGATTTTTGGTTCTAGGCCTGTTAGTAAAGTGTTCAAAACCATATTTTCAATTAGTTGTGTTTGTGCATTTTTCTGGGCATTTGTTAAAATTGATCTTTGAATACACGAGTACATTTTCGCGCTATGACTTTGTAATCGTGCGAAAAACGTCAGTGCATTTTCCCCATTTGCTTGTCTAATTCTCTGGAGGTCCTGGATTAAAGATGTTAAATCACGGGAATCACCAAAGAGAGAATTTAATAACATTCTGATCTCTTGATAATTTCCTGGATTTCTGGAATTTATCAATTGAGCAGCTTTTCCTCTTAGTTTATTTCTTATATGAAATGTCAACAACAACTTTTGTTGATCTACGGCCATAGCTTGTGCATGGTCGCAAGCGTTTAGAAAATTACCTAGCGAAATTGAATCACCATCGTATTCTGGAATTATCGAGAAAATTTCGGAAAGTTTGTATGGTTCGAGTGGAACTTCCGGTTCATTGTGTAAATTTTCAACTGAATGTGATGTGACGACATTTTGGATGGTTTCGGGATAACAGGGTCAAATCAAATTTTTAAATTTTGTAAAATCTTTTCACAATGTACAGATAAATGATTCAATGTAGTACTTACAATTTTTTCCTACTCCTAAAGCTTTGCAGGCTTCTGGGGCTGTGGTGTTGTCTTCTTTCTTCTTGTTTCTTACTTCTTACTTCGTGTGCTTGTTTCTTCTTGGTTTCGTTTCTTTGTTTCTTGCTGTTTGTCTCCGGGGTGTGGCAAGATGAAATCCTACTTCATAAGGCTCTGGCTCCAACAGGATGAGCAGCGTTCGACGACTTACGCGAGTTCCAAGAGGTGATTTCTTCACAACCTGGTGAGCAACGTTCGACGACTTATGCGGGTTTCTTGTTGTTGAAGAGACCGTCTCGTCATTGGGTTCTGCTTTTGCGGTTCTTTGACTCGTTGGAAGTCTGGAGACTACCGCTGTTTCTTCTTTTGATCACAGCGTTTTCGAGATCCGTACGACTGCGCCAATTTGTTAAATCAGTTTTCACTGGTTTGTGTTTTTAAAAAAAGAACTTTATTTACTAAGTTACAATATAGCAATATTGAACAATTCTTATAAAATAATTATAATAAGTGATTCGAAGACTGGGAGGACTTGAATGACGTCTCCTCTTGAGTTCTTGAATTTATAAGGTCGGGAATGCTGACTGGATACTACGTAGTTCCTGTTATTCCACGAAGACCTTGAAACTTGCTGTAGAATATCCTCTGGATACTGCGTAGAAGCTGATGTAATGTTTGTGATTTGTGTCGCAATTCTGGGACAAAGGGCCCATTCATTATTCTGATATAACATCAATATCAGTTGACATTTGTAATTATTTATATTTTGTATTATTATTATTATTATACACTGAAGATCCAATCCAATTTGCCTGGAAACAACTCTGCAATTACACCAATTAGTTTTTCCAAAATATAATAATAGCCAACAAAATGCAGGTGATCTCGGTTTTCCGACTGGTCGTTCTTTTTCCAACTTATCCGTCAGAGGCGTATGTAGACTAATATAGAGAAGAAACACTTCAAAATTGTACGCGGGTAAAAAAATGCGGGTAAAATGCGGGTATTTTACGTCAAAATTACGGGTACTTTGTTGATTTGTCATTGGCAACCAAAATCTTCTCCGGTAAATATATATTTCAAGGCTTCAAGCTCTTCGGGTTCCTTTTGGTTCTTATATCCAGTAACCGTAGCTCTGGAACGCTCCTGAATCCACCACATGGTTCTGGACACCTGATCGAGTGTGTGTTTCTGCCAGTTATTATAGGTCGCTATATAGTTGTTGAATATTCTGGTAATCATCGCTCATTTAATTGCGAGAATTAGCTGAATTGATGTCTTCCAGTTTTTCAGTTTGAATGCTCACAAAGAGTCAAACAAGCTTACAAATAAGCTTTTCAATTTTAATGAGTTTATAAATAAGCTTTTATTTATAATAAGCTTTACAATCTCAAATTTTGTAAATTATAATCTGGTAGAACTATTATACACACATAAAAAAAGGAGAAATTGTTGTAAAACATGTCCTATGACGCCTTTTGAAAAATCATGAAAATTCATTGGAAATAAAATAATGTTAAAAGCTTAAATGACAAAAATATGTATTCCAATGAATTCCACTTTGAATTTTAAATAGATAGTAACCTCTTTATAAAATGTTATTTGTAGAAACTGAATGGAAGATTTTCAAAATAAAAATTTAAATCATCACAGAGTCCTTCAAGTGAGACCAGACGCAGAAATTCATAATTTAATCCTTTCCCCACAAACAGTGTTACCAATTGTCACACTATCAAAGAAAAGCTTATATTAACTGCTGGTTCATATTTAGATGAAACCAACATATTGGTTACGCATGAAAGCTTCAATTATCTATGTCTCTCTTTGGTCTCTCTGCGTGATGGTTATAAATCACATCTATAGGCTAAAAAATAGGGTCACTGGATCCAGAAGGCTTTGCTTCTACGGGTACGGCCAATATGGGAGGAGTCTAATAGTTAAAATCTCTTGTAGTAGTTCGAATGTCAAAAATAACCCACAAAAGCACCAATAAAAAAGCAACGAAAAAGTTGGGTTATAATATAAAAAAAAATTGACACTCGTTTTGACAGTTTTATTTTATTCTTTTTTGTTTTGGTTTAGTATAATAATATTTCATATTTTACTCTTGAATGGATATACACAAGCTACTAATTCTAATTCTGTTATTGATTGAAATTGAGAGGTATACAATAATCTCGAATTTCAAAGAAGCGTTGGTCGATTTCCGGGCCTTGCCTTTTGCCCTATCTTGTGACCCGGTTAGCAGCTATTATGGAACATAGAGATAGAGCCGTCGACAAGGAACTTGAGTACTTATATGATGATTTTTTGAAGTTCAATAAACAAAAAGTTGGACTACCTCATACCTCAATCAACGGAATGAACAGTTTTAAAATTGGCTGATGGACATTGTGCAGATGTCATCATAGCCAAATACTCTGCAAGATTTTGATTAGACTAGGAGAAAGCATACATGATTTTGCTGTGAGTTGATGGAGGAAATGTGTCTGACGAGGTCCCCGATTATTAAAATGTGAAGTGAGAAACAAATTTAAAAAATTAAAAATGATTAGACTGCGGAGACCATATATTTAAAATAGTTTTTAGGAAGCCTTTCGATCTAGCAGGGTACACCTTCCATTTTGAATGTGAGATACTTGGCAAAAGTCTTTTTCTTGCTCGATAGCATTTATGTTTTTTTAATAATACTTCTTACCAGTAAATGGCTTTGGAAGGCTCGGTGTTTTTATATTGTCTTTAGTTTCTCATAATGAATCTTATCATCCTCTTAGTTAATTTGACAATTTCTCAAATATGATAATCAACGGTGAGTTTTTGATCTACAAAAATTCCCAGATGTATTTTGACCAGTTGAGTTTATCATCTAGTGTGATACTTACCTAAGTTTCACGCTATCACCACTTCTGAGGTATTTAAGTAAAATAATCAAAACATGTGTTTTTTTAATTTTGAACAATGTGCCATTGTTACTTCTGAACCAAAATTCTATACTTTACTTTGCAAAATACAGTCAGTGTCACAACACAAGATTGAAGAGCCCATCAATCTGTTGAGCCGCATATGGCAACCAAATAGGTAACTTTTTTTACTATATCAGTTAATAAAAAATTAAATTGGTTTGGTCTTGTCAAATGTGAGAATGTTAATGACTGTCTCGATCTGCTTTATAAAACAATTCACATTGTTGGAGCAAGTCATACCGAAGTATCCAGAAAGAGCAACTGCAGATAAACCCAAATATCTATGCTCGACTTGGTGCATGAGATAAGAAAGAAAAATTATTTACACAAATTAATTTTAAAAAATAGTAGGGACTCTACGTAAAAACCTAGTGCACTAAAGCAAATTACAAAGCATCAAATCAATAATAAAAGAAATATTGCACAAGATCACAAACCCATTTTGGCTATTTGTAAGATCAATATCCAGAAGTGGATTGCCTAGAGAAATGCAGCTTGATAACTCAGTCAACACTAGTGATATTCGCAATTTTCTCCGTACAGTTCTTCCACTCTGTTTATCAGTTCTCAGAAAATCATAGCAATTTCAAGGCTGCCTCGGATGCATCATCTTTAACCTACCTTTGGTAACCGAATTTGATGTTCTCAGAACTATAATAAATCTAAAACAAAAAAGGTCAAGAGGCAGAGACAATATATTTATTTATATGGTTATACCATTTTTACAACAACTACCTACAATTATAATACAAAGCTACGTGAAAGTTTCACTAAATGAATTTATACAGAATACCTCAAGTAGTTTGCAGTATATATTTTATATTGCTAGTACAGATCTCAATCTATTCTTTAATTGGTTTAATACATTATTAACTAGGTCAATAGAACCAAGGTTAAAATTCCGAGGAATTCTTGCCAAGGGCCAAGGGACCTTATTGTCGGTATTTTTGTAAGTTGTCACTGACCAATACTTCATTTTCATTTTTCATGAGAAAAGGATATATAATTTTCAGTAGAAAGTAAACGATACTACACAACACTATGATCAGATCTTGAAAATATTTTATTAACATAATAAACTTTTATCTATGAACATGTCATTTGTGTCGGTAGTTCAAACGTTGGCTCTAACCTAACCTAACTTTTTCTGTGGGTTATTTTTGACATTCGAACTAATAGACTCCTCCCATTGGCCGTACCCGTAGAAGCAAAGCCTTCTGGATCCAGTGACCCTACCATATTGGTTTATTCAGCGACATCTAGTGGTTTCCTTTTATCGCCTATATGGTTTGGACGGAATTCTTACATTTCGTCGGAACTGGGTGATTGCTCTGTCAAACCAAATAAGAAGAAGGAGAACTATCTATGAATTGTTGAGAAAAATTCAAATAATTCAAAAATGACTTTGACAGTTGAGTATAACCAAATAAACAAATATTATTATTTATTTATATTTAATTATCCTTAGTGGAGAATTTAGCAGCGTTCTTCGAGCTGTAAAATAAGAATTAATCAACAAAAACATTATAAGTCATATTCAGAAACTTAATACTCAGTTGGTTGTTGTTGGTTGGTTGTTCACATTGCCAATATTAGAGAGATTTTAAGCCCTCTGCTTATTCACCTTTCTTCCGTTATCGTTATTTTGGGCATGCGCAAAGGAACTTTGCCGATTCGTTAACGTTATTAACGATAACCGACTCCGTTACTTACGGAAAAATAAAGGTGTGCTGTGGTTATGGTTATCGTTATGCCTAATAGAGCACCGCTGCCACATGTTCTAGCTTTTCGGGATTTAGATTATTTTGAAGTAGGAGACTGACCTGATGATTGAAATATTCAATGCAAAATTATTTTAAAAAATACATATCTGTTTCCTAAACTCAGGGAGATTGATTTTTATACCTTAATATTGTTCAAAATTCAAATACCTAGTTTGATATTTTTGGAAATTACGTGAATATATAATTTTATTGGAGCACATGACAACGTGCAAAAATTGGCGCTCAGGCCTCAGATTGTTCAGAAACATAACCTAAACTTATTGTGTTTTTGTGAATTTGGATTTAGGACTGGCGTGTGGCGTGTGTAAACTGAAAAAATATTGTTTACTTGAGTAAGTAATAGTTTGAAGATATTTTGTATGTAAATAGAAAATTAGAGTAGATTTATTAGAATTCCTTGTTTATAATATTTATATACTGTGAGGAGAAATCAGCATGAAATAATTTGTGTGTGTGTGTGCCTGCTAATAATTAGGCCTGTATTTCAATTGAATTGATTCAAACAAAATTTGTAGAAATGGGTGAAGGCGTAGGCAAGCTAGCTATACCAGTAAAAAAAAAGAATGAGATTTACAGAAGAGGATGACATAATTTTGCTAAGAGAGGTGGCGGGTCTGAATCCGTTCTTAAATCCTGGTGTTTGGGAGGTTATTAGGGAGCATGTTCATTTGCTTACGACAAAGAATTTCTCAGTGAAATCATTGAAAGACCATCTAGACTTGATAATAAAGTTGTGGATAAATAAAACGAAAATTATCAAGTACAAGTAAGCCCTGCTTTGCTTCTCTAAAAGTAATCTTTCGAATACTGATATTGAACGACTTTAGATCAGGTATAGAAGAGGACCATAATGAAAAGGAACAGCTTTGCCAAGACATTTATGATTACATGAGCCAGTTCTGAGACAAAAAAATCAATAATAGCAAAAAGAAAATTCAAATGGGAAATGGAAAAAAAAGTAGGGATGAATGGGCTCGCAATCTCCATAATAATATAGAAATTGAAGAAATTGATGTTATGGGAGATCCACCTATGACCGATCATGAATATGTTGCGAGTAAGTAAAGATATTTCCTATTTTTTTAGGTTCTGAATATGAAGTAATTTTTTATTTATTTCTTTCAGACTTTGTGACTATAGAGGAGTCGCATGACAGTGCCAATATTGAGCCAGATTCAGGATCAATCATAGATATCAATTCAATGCTAGTAGTTGTAGAAAGTACACATCTTTCATCTACAATGAGCACAAGTTCCAAAAGAAAAAGTGTACCAGAGCCTACAAAAGTTTTTCGTGAGTTCCTGATTACTCATATGTTACGTTTGACAATAATACTCATGTTTTTTTTTTGTAGGCCCTATAAGAGCACGGAAAAGAAAAATTAATGTCCAGAGACAAGGGCTATCTTATCTGGAGCAATATGATCAAAAACAGTTGGAGATTAAAAAGCAGGATCAGATACTAGAGGAAAGAAGAATAGTCATAGAAGAAAAGAAAATAGCTTTAGAGGAAAAAAAATTAGCGTTAGCAGAAAAAAAGTTCGATTTAGATGAATTTGAAAAAAAGAAAAATCTTGAAATTTTGGAAGGCAGGTTTTCACTGCTGTAAAGACATGTATGGCAGTTGATTAAAATGACAGAAGTCTTAAACATACATTCAATATCCTGTAATAGCAGTTTTTGATTTTTCTTAAAGTCTAAGAAGGCAAATTCAGTAACAATTTTTTGAAAACCCCATTCAACGGCTTGTCTTACTCTACTCATGGTCAAATTAAAGTTCTGTTGCTCTTCATTTAGGGCTTGCCCAGGATAAGGACACAAAAGCAGTTCTCTTATGCCATATGCTTGGTCACCATATATAATATAGTGCCCATCTTCAAATATAGTGTTTTCTTCCAACTGATTGTATAATCCGCTCTGACCAAAAATGAAGGCATCATGACGCCTTCCTGAAAAGGCCCCAAGGAGGCTCACTATAATTCCATCTGGACATAATAAAGATTGATATTTCACACAATGAAACTGCTTATGTCCTGAATAATACTCTTCTTGGTCGTCTGTTGGTCTACAGATTGGTCTGGCAGTCCCGTCTATGAATGCCCAACAATTCTGAACACAGCACCTCCCTTTTCAGCAACTGCCTGAAATATATGTTTGAATAATTAGTAAGGTCTAGCAATAATCAGAGAAAGTACAATCTATCTAGATTTTTTATTCGAGTAAACTATTTAGTGCTGTACCTGTGCATAAAACTCCAGTTTCGCTCTAGTTAGCCATGCGAGGTTACCAATGTCTTCCAACAGATGTCCATGATTTTGTTGAATGTTACTTGCCACAAAATTACAGATTTCAGATAAAGCAGCAGGAGATCTATTGAAAATATTTTCTAAATCAGAAAATCTATTTGGATATGCTAGGCGCCTTAATAATATACAAAGTCCTTCAACAGCTGAAAAATATGATAAATCAAATTTTCGTTAAGTATACGTTGAAGAACAAATACCTGTCGCTACATAATGTCCTGATCTTGTCCTGATATCATTAGGAATGCGAAGAACCCTTGCTAATCTTAATATATCCTGCCGTTCAAATCTGAAATATGGTTTTATAAACTTGTCCTCTATGGTATTAAGGTCAAATTCTGGGATTTCCACTATCCCAACATCAGGTATATGGAAAATATCTCTCAGTATAATCTGTCTTATTAAATCCGCATCACGGTCTCTTCTATTTATAACATTTTCCAAAACATCCATAGTGTATAAATTTTATAATCAACACAGCACCAGAAATTTTTAGGTTAGGAAAACCAAAACAAGATAAGGGTCACCTGTCAATTTAAGGAAGTTAAAAGTAGTGGTTTAAATGGTTTAAAATGTCTTAGTTTTATCGACGTGCTTATCGTTATGGTTAAAAAAAATAACCACAACATCACCAAAATAACGGAATTTTTTAGAGGGCTTAAAATCTCTCTATTGCCATGCTCTACATTAAATATGACATTACATTAAATATGAAGAAATTTAACGTTGGTAGAAATACAACCGTTATACTTGATGGGATTAAGTACTTGGGCTGGGATCAAAAAATAAAAATGTTCGGTGATGTGTTAGGTGTGTGAACCAGGCCTAACAAGCACTAACTCTATGGTTGACAGTTGACAAGATGTTTTCATGACATGACGTATGTACAAAGATGAACCTGTAGTACATAACATGTATAATGGCGTTAAATAAAATCCACTAATATTCCAGTCATCTGGTGACATGATTATTTCCTGCCTCATTATCTAAATATCAAACATGGCGCAGTCGTGAAAAACATAAAATAGGCCTTTTCATTTAGATGACAAATGACTAACTTTGTTTACCTGACAGCCTCAACGGCAGTGACGGTGAGTATTTAGAAAAATTCGTGTACTTAGGTACATTTTTTTGTAATGAAAGGTTTTTGGTGGTATAAAGTAGGTAAACATTACCTAACTATATAGTTATTTATTATACAAGGGAAAAAAGTATAGGATTTTAGCTCGAGGTTGTGTTGATAAAGCGGAGGGCGACAAAAATCAGAGAGCTAAAATCTAATATTTTTCCATATAATACACTATTTTTTTCTGTGACAGGAAAAACGACGATTTAATATCTACCTTTACCTATTTGTACATATATCCAGGAAAAAATCACTCTATTTTTTCCCGTGGGAAAAAAGTACTCTGTTTTTTCCCGGTTCTCAAGGAAAAAAGTAATTTCATGAAAAGTTATATTTTATTACCCGTCAACAGACATAAAATGTCAAACTTTTTTTCCGTCACAGAAAAGAAGTATTTTTTTCCATATGTAGATTTAACTACACTAAGAACGAGAATATTTAATACAAAAGAACGCATAATAAGGTTTATACATTTATTTTAGATCTTTCATTGAAATTCAAAATTAATAATTAAGAATTGAGAAATTTGGTTGATGAAACGCGAAACGCGCTACTTTTGAGATTAGGTGGAATTTCAGGTCAGTTTTTTGTGGTCCTTTGAATGTTTTAATAAATATTTGATATAGGTAGATTGTGAAGATCAAGACGTTCCGAAAATGATGGGTGCTTTTTGATTCTGCTGACAACATCCTCACAGTTGGCATATTAAAGAAACCTAGACATCGTCGCTATAAAATCAATGAACATAAATCTAAATAGAGATTGTTTATGGTAAAAAATAAAGTTCGTAGCTTCAAAAATAATAAACAGTTTTTGAAATACACCCAAATGAGTCTAGTTTTTACTGTATTCTGGGTAATGAATCCATATTGAAAATTTCTCAGGATACAGATTATATGTGCAAATCCTCTTCCTTTGTGGCATTTTTCATTTTATATTTTTTTATTCAGTTATGGGGTAGTAGCATTAATCCATCAATGTGGATTCTATGGTTGGAAATAACAAAAATTAAGTGTCCAAAGGTCAATGACTACTTTCCTTACTTTTCAAAATTGTAATAACTGCAAGATAGGCACTGTGAACCCAGTCCATGTATTCGTTCGACTTCTGAATTTATTTTCAAAGTAAACTAAAACTTACCTGTGAAAGGTTCGTGTATGGTTTTTTCCCCTTTCTTCCCCACAAACACAGCATTTCCATACCATTGTAGCTTTCACACAACACTAAAGTCGAGAGTCGAGGTAATAAATTGAGTCACTTTTTTCGAATAACACATAATTATTATCACAAACGCACAAAAATAAAAATAAACTACAACTATCAGTAACAAATAACGAGAACGAACGCCAATGGATCATTTTGTTGGTACCAAAGCACTGTTGTTGTCATGCAATTAAGGTTGACAGACCGCGAATTTTGAACTGAGCCAATCTCAAATTGATGTTTCAAAACGTAACCAATGGCTATTCACTTTCCCAATATCCAATCAGACTTTGGGGCTCAAAAAGAGCGCATGCGCATTAAAAACTCATCTAAATGAAAAGGCCTATTAGGTCCAGAAGGCACACAAACCGTAAACTGCCGTAAACAATCATTGTGAAACTGTGTGTCATTGTGAAAAGATTGAATTTTTGAGAGATCTCCTAGTGAAATTATTGTTGAAAATGGCCGTTTTGAACAAAAGTGAATATTTACTATCCTTAGAACGCGAAAACAAAGACATTGCGGCGCGGTATAAGGAGAAAATCAGAGTAATTCAGTGTATCGATCCTTATGCTCTTACTGATGAAGACACAGACATTGCTGTAGAAAACTTTCCACCTGTTACTGCATTCGACATGAGTTCGTATCTAGTGTTGACTCATAGTTTCTACACAAACCAGCAAATGAAGGCTTACAAGAGTTTAGCTGCATACAAATACTTTGAGGCTGGATTTGTACAAGCTTGTGAAGCGAAGAAAATTGGAGAGCATATTGTTGTTATTGCAAGGTATTTAAATATTTAGTTGGTATTTGAAACATTTTTCTAAATGTTATTTTCAGGTTAAGCATTCACAGCGAATGAATAATCCTTCACTGCAAGTGTGGATAATTTGTGAAAAAGGAGGTGCTATAAATTCAGCTCATTGCACTTGCATGGCAGGCCACTCTGAAGTGTGCAGCCATGTTGCTGCTGTTCTTTATGGGCTGGAATATATCCATCAATCTGCCAAGAATACATCCTGTACAGATGTTAAAGCAAAGTGGCTTATTCCTTCAATTTCAAATGTTCCTGTCATTAGTGTTGGTAAAATGAAGTTGAAGTCGTTGAAGAAACATTCTGATAGAAAACTTACTGAAAAAAATATAATTCCTGCAATAGAGGGCGAAGAACTTTCTAGTTTTCTTCAAGAAATTAATGATAGTGGAGATGCGGCAGCACTTATGAGAGTCATAGAGCCTTTTGCTTCTGAAATAGGTGCAACTATTCAGAGATCACTGTTACCAAGTGTTTATGATGTGTATAAAAAAGAATATGAACTTCTCAGGTACATTGATTTATGTTCTTTGGCACTTCAGGTAGATGAAAAACTGAGTAGTAAGCAACGTCAAGCTATTTTGGTAGCTACAGCCAATCAAAATAAATCGAAGGAGTGGTTCAATCAAAGAAGAGGAAGAATTACTGCCTCAAATTTCAAAAGAGCTTGTAAAACTTCCATTTCAAAACCATCTCTATCATTAATAAAGACTGTATGCTATCCTTTAGATGGTCAATTCAAGTCGAAAGCTACAGAATGGGGATTGAATCATGAAACAACAGCAATACAAGCTTATAAATTGGTGCAGATGGAAAACCATTTGAATCTTAAATTAGAAAAAGCGGGTTTGTACATTGATGCAGTTGATTCTTTTCTCGGTGCTTCTCCCGATGCGATAGTCTCCTGTGACTGCTGTGGCAGTGGTTGTGTTGAGGTGAAGTGCCCATATTTATTGAAAGACATGGAAATGGGTGAATATCTGGATTTGAAAAGTTCACCTCTGACATGTGATAATGGTGTAGTTTGTCTAGATAGAAAACATGCCTATTACTATCAAACTCAATTGCAGATAAAAGTCACAGATTTGAAATACTGTGACTTTGTTATTTGGTCTCCTAAAGGATTTTTCCAGGAAAGAATTTTCCGAGATGAAGATTTTTGGGTGTTAAATTTTCCGAAAGCTTATGAATTCCACAAGAAAGTTATACTTCCTGAGCTGCTTGGAAAATATTTCACTAAAGGTAGACACCTGGACCAAAGATGGTGTGTTTGTAACAAATCTGATAATGGCCGCATCATGATTCGATGTGAAAATGATAACTGTGAAGTTCAGTGGTTTCACTTGGAATGTGTGGGACTATCTGATGTTCCAAACAGTTTATGGATGTGTCAACAATGTGTTTCTGTTGAGATGATTGTTCCAAGTTTATGTTTCGACATTATTTTATGGATCCCGATATTAGAAGAAACAAAAGGTTGAAAAAGAAAATTGAGTGATGTTATGTTGTCAAGTAAATTTGATATATATATAAAAAAATAATTTTGAATTGTAATTCTGTTCAATAAATATATATTTTCTCGACTATTTGTCCACAAAATACATAATCCTAACAGGTTATGGGCCCAGAGCAGTAGTTTGAGTGGAAAATATTATTAATACACACATATCTGTAAATATTTGTGTGGTTGTTCGAGAACTGTTAAAGTAAAGAAAAATGGAACAAGCTGAATTCAAAAGAGTAGTCATACTTGAAAGTAATGGCAATAACTATCCAGCGTGGAGATTTCAATTGATAATTATTCTCAGAACTGCTGGAGTGTATGATTTGGTTGAGAATAATAGAGCCCAGGGAACGTCGGAGGCGAATAAGAAGAAATGGAGTAAAGATGATCTGATTGCACAACGAATCATTGTTACATCGATAAGTGAAAAAGTCATCACTCATCTGATTGCTTGCAAAACATCAAGTGATATGTGGTCCAGAATAAAAGCTCTATTCGGAAAAACTACCGAAGCGAATTTGCATTCTCTTCAGCAGAGGTTTTATGCATACACATACAAAAACGAAGGAGTAGCAGCCCACATAGCTGATTTGGAAAATCTCAGTCATGAATTAAAATCCTCGGGTGATGAAATCGGTGAGAGCATGCTGGTCAACAAGATTCTAATGACCTTACCTGAAGACTTTAAACATTTTCACTCAGCCTGGGATAGCTCTCCAGATAAAAGTCTCAACACCTTGACTTCAAGATTGATTGCCGAAGAAGAGAGGATTAAAAATAGAGGAATACGAGACAAAGGTATGGTTGAGGCTCTGACAGCAAAGAAATCAAATTGGAAGACCAAATTTCCAAAAAGAGGTTATAATGAATTTGGAAAAAGTCAGTCAATGAAGAAGAATGTTACATGTAATTATTGCAAGAAGAGAGGCCATTTTGAGCGTGATTGTTGGTTTAAGAAAAATAAAACTGAACCTAAATCATCTTCAAGTTCAAATCGAACAAGTTACGCACTCATGTCAAATACTGAAACCCAATCAAAATGTGATTGGTACCTGGACAGTGGAGCGAGTCATCACATGACATATAATAGATCATGGTTCAATAATTATGAAACTATCTCACCCAACGAGTATATTGTCATCGGAGATGGTACAAGATTAGCGGTCGAAGGAAAAGGAAATATTCTGGTGGACGTCCAACGAGAAAATGAAGAAAGTATCAGCTGCACCATTGAAAACGTTATGTATGTTCCGAGTTTGAAATGCAATTTATTTTCTGCCAGTGCTGTTGCTGACAAAGGCTACATAATAGTGACTGATAAAAGAAAATGTCAAATAAATAAGGACAATGAAACTATAATCATGGGCGAACGTGAAGGCAATCTATTCAAACTGAATATGGCACTGAAAACAGAAAACAAGGCTTATGTTGGATCGGAAACTAAAATATCCATGAAGAATTGGCATGAACGATTGGCACACCAGAATATAATGCAATGTCGAAAGATTTTAGCAAGTTATGGAATAACGAGTCACGGAGGAGACGAATTTCAATGTGAATCTTGTATTTATGGCAAGCAGTGTAGGCAGAAATTTCCAGAATCTTCAACAATAACTTCTAAGCCCGGTGAAATAATCCATGCAGATGTTTGTGGTCCCATGGAAGTGAAATCGATTGGCGGTTCAATTTATTTTCTGTTGCTGAAAAACGATTTCTCTCACTACAGATATCTATACTTCTTAAAACATAAAAGTGAAGTTTTCACGAAAATTACTGAATTCATACCAAAATTTGAAATGGAAACTAATGAGAAGATAAAAACATTTCGCTCTGATAATGGTTCAGAATTCAAAAATAAAGGTATGGACATGTTGTTCAAAAGATATGGCACAAAGCAACAGTTCGCAGTTAGTTATACACCACAACAAAATGGAGCGGCGGAGAGAGAAATTAGAACACTAGTGGAAGGAGCCAGGACTTTACTTCATTCGAAAAATCTGGAAAAGAATTTTTGGGCAGAGGCGATCAACACAGTTTCATACGTATTGAATCGGACAGGTACAAGCTCAGTTCCTGGAAAAACTCCATACGAACTATTATTCAACAGAAAACCCGACATTGACAATTTTAAAGTTTTTGGAACTTCGGTATTTGTGCATGTACCGAAACAGCAACGAAGAAAATGGGACTGGAAAAGCAAAAGTGGAATATTTGTGGGTTATTCAGAAGAGTCCAAAGGATACAGAATATACTTTCCTACTGACAATAAAATTGACGTTTGCAGAGATGTAATTTTTGAAAAGTGCCAAAACGAGTTCAAAGATAATTCGGCAAACCAAGAGTCTAAATCAATTCAGACATCAGATTTGGAAGATATGCCACAAAACGAAATTAGGAATGCAACCATTGAAAGTCCAAGTGAACAAGAAATATCATCTGTCACTGCTGTGGAAGAACCTCCAGATGGCAGATCATTGAGAAATCGAAATAACTTGAAAGTTCCAAGCAAGTACACCGATTTTGTATGTATGATGATGGACCATGAAATAGATTCCACAACAGCCATGGAAAATAGATATTGGATGTCAGCAATGAAACGAGAAATAGATGCACAACTCCAAAATGACACATGGGAAATAGTTCCGCTTCCGCAGAACAGAAAAGCACTGAATTGCAAATGGATTTACAAACTGAAACCAAACGGAATATATAAAGCTAGGCTGGTTGTTAAGGGCTGTAATCAGAAACAAGGAATAGATTATCATGAAACTTTCAGTCCAGTTGCTCAGTATAAATCAATCAGATTAATTTTGGGACTAGCATCACATTACGGAATGTTTTTGACCCAATTTGATGTCAAAACAGCATTTTTAAATGGTGATCTGGACGAAGAAATATATATGCAGCAACCTCCAGGATTTGATGATGGCACTGATCGAGTATGTCGTTTGAGAAAAAGCCTTTATGGTCTCAAACAGGCTCCGCGCAATTGGAATAAGAAATTTGTGAATATTTTGGTGAAATTCAATCTGAAGCAGTCAACAAATGATTCCTGTGTATTTTACAATAACCAAGGAAATGAAAAAATGTTTCTCGTCATATTTGTAGATGATGGACTGATTGCATCAACGAGTGTATCTGATACAGAAAATTTGCTTCAACATCTTGAAAGTAATTTTGAAATAACTAGAGAAGAAGTGAAATGTTTTCTAGGAATGGAAATAAGTCGAAAAGGAAATGAAATTTTGATAAATCAAGAAAAATATATCGATCAATTACTTGACAGATTTGAAATGTCAAACTGCAAATCAGTAAGTACTCCCGGACCCACGAAAGATTTAGAAAGTGAACAAAGTTTTCCAAGTAGTGCACCGTATCGTGAAGCCATTGGAGGTTTATTGTTTTTGGCTTCAGTTAGCCGTCCAGATATATCATTTGCCGTTAATAAGCTAAGTAGATATATGGAAAGTCCGTGTGATAATCATTGGGAGGGAGTGAAGCGCATAATGCGATATCTTAGTGGCACAAAGGACTTTGGTTTGAAGTTTGGCAATCCAATTGAAGAAAATATGACATTGAGTTATAGTGATGCTGATTTTGCTGGAGAAGTACATTCCAGGAAATCAACTTCAGGATTCGTGATGTTTTTCGAAGGAACTCCTATTAGTTGGCATTCAAGACGTCAAAATGTCGTAGCACTGTCAACTGCTGAATCCGAATATATTGCCGCAACCGAAGCTGTGAAAGAAACTATCGCGATAGGACAACTTATGGAAGAACTACAGGTTTTTCAGCGACCAGTAATAATTCGCATGGACAATCAAAGTGCGATGAGAATGATTGAAGACGAAAATGCACAGAAAAGAACCAAACATATAGATATACGTTTCAAATTTTTGAGAGAAAAGCTCGGAAAAGATTTCAATTTAGAATTTGTCAGAAGTGAAGACCAGTTGGCTGACATATTAACAAAGCCACTGAATAAACATCAGTTTCAAAATATCAGAAATAAAATGAATGTCAAAAGGAGGGAGTGTTGAGATGATTGTTCCAAGTTTATGTTTCGACATTATTTTATGGATCCCGATATTAGAAGAAACAAAAGGTTGAAAAAGAAAATTGAGTGATGTTATGTTGTCAAGTAAATTTGATATATATATAAAAAAATAATTTTGAATTGTAATTCTGTTCAATAAATATATATTTTCTCGACTATTTGTCCACAAAATACATAATCCTAACAGTTTCATGATTATATTCCAGGTTTTATTTCTTTCATATTGTCTTTCATTTTGTTTTTATGCTTGTACATGTCCAAAAATATCAAGATTTGTTAATTGAAAAGTGTATATCCACCGATTTATATGCTAAGATTTACATATTTTACATATTATCAGTTCTATTTAATTTTGTAGCTGATCTTTTTCTGTCTCTCCTGATATGTCTGAATATTGTTATGTTTATCTCTACTATGAAGAAATTAAAATATGATGAAAACAAAAAATCATGTGTCATTATTTATTGTTGAATGGATGCTTTTTTCAGTGTGCACAGATAGCATACATACCACTTTTTAATTGTTTGTATTGAAAATAACAAGAAAATTGTACAGGGTGTAAATATATATAAGTGTGAAAAATTCAAAGAGTGGTTCTTTGTCAAAAAATTAAGAGGGGCATTTATGTAAATAGAAATTATTTGACCAACCTCTGTTTAGATACAGCCCTTGAAGAGGGTGCAAAAAGTCGTTTATTTTGTCTTTAAAAGAAAAAATTTACAAATATCAAATTGAGCAACACACTATTGAGAAAGCCCTCATTAAATATTTTGAAAAAATAACATCCCTTTTTGGCGCTCTCTTCAGGGGACTGTATCTAAAAAAGGGTTGCTTCACTAATTGATTTTTATTTAAAATACCCACACTATAAGAACCACCCCTTATCCCACTTATACAGTGAGTCTGCTTAAGTTCGCACCATATGGAAAACTTTTTTATTATTGATTTTATGAAAAAAAGTTATTTCTTATAAGAAGTTCTAAAATAATCATCAGATATCAATTCTTATTAGTCGTATACGCGGTTTGTCAAAAAATATGAAATTCACTCAAGAGTAAGTACCTTTATTTTTGACAATATCGAAAGTTGTTATGAAATAAAGTTATTCAGAATTGAAAATTACTCTCAGATATCGAATCTTATCTATCTTCCATGAAAAAAATATTTTGTTATTTTTTACATTTTTCTTTTTTTTTGTGTTAGTTTTGGAAAAACAACTTATGTTTATACTTTATAACAGGTTCTACATGGTCGGAAACCTAAAACACAACAAAAACTAACAAAAGAAAGAAGAATTTAAAAAATAACAGAACTTTTTTATTCATGGTAGATAGACGTCATTGAACATCTGAATGTAATTTTCAATTCTAAACAACTTTATACCTTGACAATTTTAGATATTGTCAAAAATAAAGGTACTTTACTCTTGAGCGAGATTAACATTTTTTAAGAAACCTCGTATATTACTAAAAAAATTTGACATCTGATGGTTGCATTTTAGGTTTAAGACCATGCAGGACTTTTTATAAAGAATAAATTTTTTTCGTAAAATTATTAATAAAAAAGTTTTCCATATGGTGAGAACTTAAGCAGACTCACTGTATATTCACCAGGCTAGTACAATATTATGCTTACTTGTAATGAATGGATATTATTGATATATCATTTCAACGAGTTCGAAATGGTGATATGTTTTCACCAATTTTTAAAATCATTGCTTTCAGAGTTATTCAGGTTGTCTACTTTTGGTTGGGACATACTCCTTTGCAAGGAAAAAATAATAAATTACAAAAATAAAACATTAACATTTTTATTAATATAAAAAGTGGGTATTCATCAAAATTAATAATGAAAAACTATAAAAACATTAACATCAAGATGAAATTTGGTAAAGTGATGAGGTATAAATAAAATAATGAAGAATTTATATACAACAAATATGAATGACATGGTACCTATTAACTACAAAAAAAAAGTGAAAATGTGTGCTATGAATATTGACTTTAAAATCTACAAATATGTAGGTATACATTCATAAGAGTAACAAAATAACTATAAAAAGTATTCTAACAGAATTCGAATAAAGTATTTAGTTCGAGTAAATAATTGTATACCAATAAATAATTTCAAGACATCAAAAAGTATGATCTGATGTACTTAACTAGATAAAGGTACTATTGGTGGACATATATTAATCAATGCACAGCAAACTGTTACTATTTTATCTAAGATAGGATCATCATTTCCAGTAACAAGCAGTGAAATAGGCACATCATCTGTTAAAATTCTATATTTCTGACGAATGGAACCTATTATTCTCTCTACATGAATCCTTACATGTGCACTAGATCTAGTTGCTTCTAGTTCAAGTGGATGAAGTTGCTTTTTGCCTTTGGTGAATGCAGGGATTTCTATTCTATATTCAGCTTTGAAAAGTTTTAGATAATCTTGTATCAGAAAACCTCGGTCTGCCAATATCACATCACCTAAAAACAATTGAAAATATAAAATATGAATTTTATGAATATTAATCAAACTATACCTGGAATAATATTATCCAGAAATTTGGAATTTATAACAACATTTTTGTCTGAAGCCCTACCACCCCATGCTTCACTTATAAAGCTTACTGTTCTTGTGGTGTTATTCCAATCAGATATTTAACTGTGTGGTGATGTTTGTAATTTGACCAACACTGAGCACTTCTGAGTAAATCTGATGGTTTCTCAATATATAGTTCGAAGCAATCTATAATAACTGATATTTTTGTACCAAAACTATCAGTGAAACATGTGGGCATGGTTTTCTTCAAAATATCTCGACTTGGCCATACAATCAAGTTTTTCAATCTGTCATACATTATCTCAATGATGATGAAGATGCTGTAGTGGGACTGATGCCAAAGCGATATGATAAATCTTTAAAATCCAAATTCAGTCTCAACTTTACCATAGTGAGCAATATCTGTTCATTTACTGGCAAACTTGTATTGAAATGAACAGGAATATGGTCTTTCAAGTATTTTACAAGTATTTGTAATTTTTTGTATGAATTCAAACCAGTGTAATACTTTGTTTTAATATCATTGTCCTTCAAAAAATCAAAACACCACTCTACTCTTTGTATGTTTGCCTCTCTTTTCTTCATAGATTCAAAGGATAGCATAATTTGGGTAAAGTCTTCTGCTGTTATGTCGGTCTGACACTGTTTATCATTTTGATTCTCATCGTCCAACCGTACAATGCCTGCCTCTTTATTAGGAACCGCATCAAGAATGACCCACAAAATCAAAAAATAAGTACTTGAAATAGCACTGTAAATAATGCTATTCTACCTAAGATATTTCTTGAGGTCCCTCTTAGACAAATATAAATACTCATACTCCCTATATCCACAAAAATAACAAATGAATGCAATAAAACTCCTCAGCATTATTATAAATGGAGGACCCTGTTCATTATATAGAATTCATACCTCAGACATATCATCAAGCAGACATTTCTTTCTCTTGCTTGCTCTTTCTCCCCTTGCAGCTGCCACTTGAGCTTGTTTATAAAGGACCTCATCATCCCCATAACCCATCTTTACAGATGGAACCCAGTCAGGACTATTTACTTCACTCAACTCGGATGGTTTTCCTAAAATTAAATAGATAATTGTAATAAAAACATTAAATTCCCATGAACTTTTTACCAGACAGAAAATGCTTACTGCATACTTTACTGTATGTCAGTTTTCCTTCTGTGAGATCTTCTCTTCTGATGGCATTTATCCATTTTTGTCGTCTCTTTTTCGTAAGTTCATTCAAGTCAACTCGATGAGCAAAATGTCGCTCACTAGTTATTTTAAAAAACTTCACCTCATCACGATCCCCACGGCTTCCACAATTCACCACACAACAAGTAGTAGGCATGTTTTTCTCTCAATAATGAAAGTTGATAGGGGATTTAAGCCTTTAATATTGATTTTACACGACCACACCACAATTTGCACCACAACCAGCAAGTATTTAACAGAAAATAAGCAGATATCAGTTCAAAAAACACTGTAATATTATCACATCAACAAATGCCAGAATGCTTTGTGTGCCTTCTCGTCGCCATCTTGAATTTTATTTGACAGCGTCTTGGATAGCCTTATTGGGCAGAAAAAAGAAGGTTAGTCGGAAGACAAAAATTATAACCTAAAAAAGTAAAAAGTGCATGCCGCCAGTTTGGTAAATTTGCAAAATTTTTGGCCCCAAACTAATTTGATATAATATGGCAATGGCTGGACCTGTGAAATTACCTCCTGATTTTAATTTACAAGGGGAAAATGCATGTAACGAGTGGAAATTTTGGAAGACATCCTTCGAGGACTATTTGGTAGCTACTGGCCAGCATGAAGCAGATGACAAGGTAAAATTATCCATACTAAGAAATTTGATTTGATCAACAACACAAGTATGAGTCCACAATAAACAAAATTGAGGAGTATGTGAATCCAAGGATCAATGAATGTTTTGAGAGGTACAATTTCCTTAGACGTACCCACAAAGAAGGGGAAAGTTTTGAACACTTCTTAACAGAATGCAGATTATTGGTCAAATCTTGTAATTATAACTCAACTGATCCTGTTGAGACAGCAGAGGAAAAGGCGCTACGGGACAAAATTATAATGGGAATAAGGGATTCCACCACCCGTGAAGCACTACTGAGGATTGATCAACTAACTCTGGATAAAGCTATCAAATGCTGCCGCACAAGCGAACAGAGCAAACATCAGAATATACAATTTGGAAGGGTTGACAAAGAAGACAATGAAGTATTCAGGGTGAGAAGACAGCCAACAAGTAAGGACAAATTTGTAAATAAAAATAAAGGAAAACTAAATGATTATAGTCAGGGCCATAACGGTAAGAAATTTAGCTGTAAAAGGTGTCAAAATACCCATGGCCCAAGGGAATGTCCTGCATTTGGGAAAAAATGTAACAAGTGTGGTTTGTTGAATCATTTTTCAATAGCTTGTAGAGTCAAAAATGTGAAATCTGTTGATCAGGACGATGATACCGTTTTCATCAACCAAGTAAAGTTTAAAGAAATATACAATTGTTCAAAATCTGTAAACGAGATTGATAGGAGATATTTTTTAGAAAATATATTATTAGAGGGTCATAGTATGAAAATGAAAATAGATACTGGTGCTGATGTTAGTGTCATACCTAAAGATGTGTTTAAAAAAATTAACAATCAGTTTAAGGTCAGACAAACAAGTTGTATTTTACAAGGTTTCGATGGAACCGAAGTCAAACCTATAGGTGTAGTTAATCTGTTATGCAAATATAAAGACAAAGAAATATATGAAGACTTTGTGGTTGCTCAGAGGGCAAACCAGGTTCTGCTTAGTGGTATACCAAGTTTAAAACTTGGGTTAATTAAGAGAATTTATAATGCCTCTATAGATGTAGAAAAAACAAATTCTTCAAATGTAGAGAATAAAAAACAAGAGTCAAAAAATTTTTACTACTTTTGGTAGATTTCTAGGGGAGTATAAAATCATAACAAAGGAAAATTTTGAACCGGTAAGTCACCCACCAGTAAAAGTACCTTTAGCTATCCGTAATCCCTTGAAGAGAGAATTAGAAAGGCTAGTAAAGCGAAAGGCAATTATTAAGAATGATCCACACCTGCACCGGAGTTCTGAAAATGCATTAACCTCCAAATTTTGCGGGAGTCTGTAGGCGTGTCCCAATATATGCGAGAGGGATGATCAATGACTAACTATTCGAATGGCATCTTCCAATTCCCTGACGATATTCACAACGCAGAAGGACAAGCACGTCCTAGAGCAATATTCGCCTTATTGTTGCATTTCACATGATGGCACATCATAGACGGGGATCCGGGTTTTATGTTATTGCTGCAAATACCTAGGAAATCGTAGATAAATACATGCTCAATTGCATGGAAATTGTATCGTCTTGGCAGTCGAGAAGTAGGTAGGTATTTATTTATGTAAAATATGCTCTCGAATGTATTTTACAAAGATTTAATACGCAGGCATAATTTTTTCAATATTTTTTAATTATTCTAACGAATGTGCGCGAAATGCTACTTTGGTGATCGAGAACTGATTTTTTTAATGAGGCTTGCAAAAAAATAGTCGAGATCATCAAAGTATTTCGCGAACGAGATGCAAACAATATTTTTTTTACCAACGTCAAAAAATATTGTTTTAAAATATTAATATGCTTAAGTAGCTTAATTTAAAAAAATAAAATAGGTAGTTTAAATTTTGTCACGATTTGAAAAGTATTTAAAAACCTTAATTATTGTTAAACATTAAGAAAAAAATGATTTCTTGGATTTTTGCTTGATTGAAGACCATAAAGGTTAAAATATAAAAATCCCATATAGTTTACACGTAGTGTGCGAAATATATATTTCGCATACTACTTCGCGCACGGTGTCATGGTAACGAATGAAAATAAAAAAGGGTCACTTTGCATATCGTTACCAATGCGCCAACCTTGTAATTTTTTGACGTTTGTAGAAAAAAGTATAAATGAACTATCATTCAATCATTCAACAAAATAGAATTTCAAAGAATAATTCCGATCCGGTCAAAAGTTAACAGGGGTGGGGTTACTCAATAAGAGTTCTAATATTATGTACCGTCATTTTGTTTTGGATGAATATTTTTGTTTGAAATTTTGCTGTCGTATAGATAATTGAAAGACGTGTCGAAAGAGGTATCACTGGATCCACTATGCTATTTTAAAAAATCTTCTAAAATGGCGGCCACGTGCCATTTTAAAAGATAGATTATTTTTTGTGGTGTTAAAAAGTAGCTTATGAACAACCTTTTTTAATTTGTTCAAAAGTTAACAGAGAAGGGGGGTTACTTATACATATAATATAAAACTTAATGAAATTCCGAGTTTCGAAAAAATGTCAATATTATTAAAATACACTTCGAATGTAACATGAGCTGTATATTTTACTGTCGTGGTGGATTGCGGATTTCCAATTTCCTCGGGTATCTAGGATCTATCAGTTCGGGCAATAGGCAATTCTTGTAAAAAATCTCTAACTTCGGTTTCATATCAACCGCCCAAAATAAATCGTCTCGAATAATCTAAAAAAAAAAATGACTATCAATTTCGTTATATTATGGAATATAAAACCGAATTCATTCACAACATGTCCAGCCTAAAATTCCAATATTTATAATCAGAACAAAATTACTTGATTAATGGGGACGAATTAATTCTTGTTGAACTGAAGGCAGACAAAATATGAATGAATACTAATTTTTTCGCATGAATGATGGTTTTCCGGGATTTTAGACCGATGTTAATTTTGAGATATTCTCGACGTTTCGCCAACACGAGTGGTTGGCATTTTCAACGGATCAGTGAGAATATCTCAAAATAAACGTCGGCCTAAAAACCCGGAAAACCATCATTCATTCAACGATTGCCGTGAAAGACTTTCACAACCAATTTTTTCGTTTAGGTATCACATATTGTGTGAAGATGTCCCACCTTTTCAACTAACATTCCCAATGGAGTCCAAAATACAAAATAACACAATGAACGCTTAGTTATGTGTAGCTGCCCTTGTACTTGATAGTAATAATTATGATTTCGTTTCAGCTGCATGTGTAGATTCTCATTTAGAGAACAGAAATTTATAATTTTTTGGTCAATTGCTTCCTTGGGGTTCATTTTTGAGGCAGTTTTGGGACACTTCACCTCAACAATGGCGTCATCTCCTATTAACCCATCAGGACTGGCTCCGAAAATAGGATCGTCTTCATCAACGAACATTCCGCAAGGTTCAACCTGTGACACAAAAAAAATATGTTTATAAAACTGTAATTAAAAATGATGTTTTTTATTCATTGACATATAAACTAAAAATACTTTTAACACTAGTGTTAATAGTAAAATGACAGATGAGATGATGGATACTCAGTAATACAGATCTATCTAATAGAAACACTTCAAACAGATATTATAATCAGGATACCTACTCAAGAGGAATCATTTATAAAAGTTCACACATGTATTTGGCCGTTTGTGCAATTGGTAATACTAATTCCTTTTGAAGTTACAAACGAAGTAGTATTCAGTCGAACTGTAGAAGGTCATTCATCACTGACAAATAATGACATTCACAAATAAAGTGCGTTGGGGTTATTATAGTTGGAGCCTCTGCCTGTTCGAATCCTCATGATCTTTTAATTTTTTAAAATTGATTTTATTTTGCTTGTGGAGTTGATTCACTCGTTAACGCTCGTTTCGCAATATTCCCCAATCACAGAATAAAATGCCGCTTTAACACTTGTATCATAAATAACTATTTTTAATTAAGTATGTTATTAGAATATTACCCTAACATCAAAATCATTCTCCAGTTGTCTAATTGCAAATGGCTCATGTTCTGTTCCGTACTTGGTGTTTGCGTTTCCTCCAAAGATGGAATAAAGTAAGTTTTTTACCTTATTGGCACAAGATGTTGTTTTTCGCATCTTACAAATGTCACCAAAATGTGAAGCTGTTAAGCGAATACTTCTCTCTTGTTGCCATAAAGGATTGCCAGATTGACCTCTTGTACTAAGTTCAATGAGTTTTATCTCTTCGGGAGTTTTTTTCAAAGAATTCAAAAAATCTTCTTTCTTCCGCTCGAACTGATCAGTAGATAAATCAGGATCAGGGATAGCATCTGGGCCATAATCCTTATCCGGCAGAGCATATTTCTTACTAGATTTTGGTAGAAGGTCTTTATTCTTGCGTCTTATCATTTTCCGAAGTTCACACCTCCTTTTCATCTTTTCTACAAATCTTTTAGTATAAAATGGAACTTTGCTTTTTTCAACAACATTATAATATTCCCCAGCAGAGTTGAACGATATGGCAGCAGCTTTACAACGTGTCGCATAGGATCTTTTACGGGAATAGTTTATTCTTTTACCTCCAACAAACTTGCAAATGATGCTGTTGTATTGTTCGGCGATATTGGTGTCCTGGTCTGCTATCAAGCTGGCTGCATTGAAAACCAAGCGGTTGATGCACACTTCAATATCGTCCAATAGACCACATGTTCTCATGCTGGGGATATGATCAACTTCACTTTGGAGAACACTTGAAACATGCTATCTACTGACATTTTTCATGCTGTCCGAATACATGTGATGGAACATTCTTGAGGTCTTTGCATAGGTTTTCAATTTTTTGGACCAACGAACTTTTTTCTCTAGTCCTGGACATCGTAGCAGATTTTATTGAGGTGAGTAGTCTACGGGCACTGCTTTCGACTAGTTTTCTTAGGCCTGGAGGTACTGGCAAATTTTTTTAATTACTTCGCTTTCTAGCTGCATGTAAATTGAACTTTGTTTATTATCTTCATTTCATTGCAAGAATAAAAATAAAGTAGAAAACTATATCATATAATCAGATACCTACCACAAATTTCTCGGATCTTCTTTGAAAAATTCCTCATCATGTGATTACGACACTCAATTTTTTGTATAAGAAGAGTTCCATAAGGTCGAGCTTCCAGAAGTTTTTGATGAACACTGCTATCACCATCTCCAATTAGCTTGTGGAATATCAAACCATGCATGTCAATGCTTCGTTTGAAACCCTCAACTATGATATCGGATTCCATACTGGTTGATGATTCACTCCAATTTTTGTAGCATTTGTGCTCAGGTAAAGCAATATCTTTATTTACCGCGGAACGCGAGCACACGGCACAGAACTTATTTCTGACGCCAAGGAATAAAATTTTTCTCGTTCTAGCTCCAATTATACAGGCCTATGGAAAAGAGCCTAATTATAATTATACATATACATACAAATAATAATAATACAAATGAAGTAATTGTGGGGGTGCAGCTATATTGGGAGGGTATCAAATAAAATCTCTTACTTTCGAGTAAGCTTCCGGAATGGTTTTATTCCTTCTTTAGTATCTCTAAAATGGAATTAACAATAATTTTTGAACGGATTAAGACATTAATAATTACTTAGAGTTTTCAGTTGATACCCTCCCAATATAGCTGCATCCCCACAATTATTTCATATATGTATTAGACCGTCAGCCAGTGACAGATTTAGGTGTCCCATTTTCGAATACAAGCCTCAAATAGGGTTGAAAAGTATATCGATTTGGAGTAAAATGAAGATATTTTTACGAGTGGCTCCTGGGGATAACATATCGAAAATTGATATTTTTTTTTGTTTCCCTCGTGTTTCCTAACTACGGTACGAAACTACAGGGGGTGATTCGTTAGGTCGTTTCAAGAAATAAAGTTCCTATGAACATATGTCCGGAGTTGCTTCTTTTCTGAGATACAGGGTGTTGATTTTTTTTTTAACGCCCTGTATCTCAGAAACCCTATTTGAGGCTTGTATGCGAAAATGGGGCACCTAAATCTGTCACTGGCTGACGGTCTATATGTTTAGTTCAACTACGAATATATCAAATATACATGATGCTTTATATTCGGTGCACGCAGCAACTGGCTACCTACCACTCCTGAAGATGCATTATAATTCACAGAGTATGATCTTTTGCTCCAAGCCCCATCAGCTACAACGGTAATCATTGGTATACCGCTTCCATCGACCTCTCCTAACTCCTGAGCTATTCGAGCCTCTTCTTGGCCTGCTTCCTCCATGACCTTCCAAGAAGTCTCTTCAATGATATCAGCCACATTTTCGTGGTGTTGCTGATACGTAGAATTACTCATGAAAGGTACATTAAAAACAGAGAGCATTTCGTTCACTGTAGAGTAGCCACTTCCGGTTGAAACTGTGGCCAACGCCAAAACGCTATTTATGTCCATTTCTACGACGGTTTCTTCTATAAGTTTAATGGTTTTTTCGATATTGCACATTCTGCATACCAATATAATTTTGGTTTTCAAACCCATTCTATATTCATTAATTGGATACATATCACTGAATGTACAATCGAATGGTGGGTGCTTGGATATTTCTGCTAACTGTTTCAATAAATATCCGATATCTACCAAACGCCGCCCCTGAAGAGATATGCCAGTATAGAGGTTACTGAAAAAAAAAATAACATGTAGGTTCATACAAGAGATATCAGAACGAATAAATTTCTACCTCTGAAAAATATTGTCAGCCGTTTCCACATTTTGAACGGGTGAAGACACGGCAGGGACATCTTTGCTACACATTGGATGAACATCATCACTGAAATTGTCACTGAAAAATAAATGTTCGATTTATCTTCTGGTTCGTATGCTAACGTATCCTCAAAAAAGTACTACTAGGTATGTTTCGTGAAATAATAATGGATTACCTTTTCGAAACGTGAACAGATGCAGTTGGAAAAGTGGAAATGTACTCTTCGCTGTCGGCAGTGACTGACTTTGTCCTAAAGAAAACGAAATAATTATTTGGCTACGACCTCCTAGAAAATATACTAGTAGGTAATCAATTTTTGCAAATAACACTCAATTAATCGATGTGTTTCGAATATCACACACTCGATGAGGCCAAGACAAATACAAAAATATGTGACAGACATTTGATCAAATGAAAAAAAAAGTAAGGCAATACAAGGGCTATCAATTGGAAAGTTTAATATTTTCAAAATAAATATTATCATTATAATTTTTTCCCGTAAGGAATATCCCAGCCAGGTCCGTTCAGTTATACCTATGAAAAAACAATGATTTCAGAGCATATGTTTGTCGAAAATATTATGCACTAAGTAGGTACTTATTACAATGCCAAACAATACTCTGGGAATACCTGAAAAACATCGAGATATAAATTGTTCCCCGAAAATTCTGTTAACGAATGAAATTTAATGAAATAATTAATAATTACAAATTAAAAGGAAATATGCCCTTAAACAAAAATAATGGCATTATTTTCTCAAAATTCTAAATCCCAACATCAATTATACGTATTTTTTTGTGTTTGGTCGACGAAGAAATTAATAATGAACTTTTGAATATGCTTATTTGTAATCTAAAATTAGGGATATCCGAAAATGACATAAAATCAATTCATAAATCATCTATGAATGAAACATGTGACAACCTGTATACCAATACCAACAAACCAACGATCTAGAGGTATACATTTGATACGTGTTAAGAAATGGGTATATACTTTTTGCTTTTATACATGTATCATTGAGTTACGAAGAACCATTACTATTAATATTCGATAATTTCATCATAATTCGCTGTATATATAAAAGACAGAATGACGCGATTTTTTCTTCTTCTATGAATATAGAACCGGACATCAATACTAGTTTTGTCATGCAAAAGAAACATTGCATGCAAAATTGAATTCCAATGAATTTGCCCTAACCATAGTTGTTCACTATGTAACCATAGAGAACATTGAATCATAAAGATGTTGTTCAAAAACTTGTATTCACTTAGGGGCAACTCCCATTTTCCGTGATTTCAAAACAATTTATTGTAGATAGGTTTTTTTTGGGTGGAAAATTCGAGAATTAAAAAATCACCCCTCCGTAGAGTATTTTGCATGAAAGAGTAGAATAGTTCCAGGCGAGCATGGAATTCTCTTAACAAAATATA
Organism: Chrysolina haemoptera; assembly: GCA_958298965.1. Lineage (NCBI taxonomy): Eukaryota > Metazoa > Arthropoda > Insecta > Coleoptera > Chrysomelidae > Chrysolina > Chrysolina haemoptera. The sequence continues at coordinate 32,712,507 of OY282584.1, forward strand.
ATTCATACACAACTCACCTTTTCAGTGATGCCTCTTTCAGAGCATTCCTACGGCTATGTCTTCTTTCACTTGGATACAAATATTTTCTCTCCTCAGCACCCTTCATTTGTTTTAATTTTCCCATGGTTTAAAATCACACAATAGCACTCAATTCGAACTAGACCGAACCAACAATAAACAAACATTCATACCGAAAGCGAATTTATACGAGAACAGGTAAGTATTTCAGGTCATAAGAAGTTCCTCAATATCATCAAATACCTAAATATACACCAGTAGGTAGAACCGAACCATAATCACTCATTCATATAATGAGCTATTGCTACAAATACCTGAAAAAGCATTAAAATAAAATATGCCCTAATAATAAGCCGCACACCCTTGGATTATTTGCCGTGGCGATTGCAAACTGCAATGCATCCATCTCTATGGGAAAGGGTCTGTTAGGGGGCGACACTAATCGGGTGCCTTATAATGCATTTTTGACTTTCGCTCTCATTGGTTTAGTTTTCAATATTTCGAAATTAAAACGATATCAGTGTCCTTTATTCAAATGTACAGTTCCGGGAAACTCAATGATCATTATACTGGAACATATGAATATTGTTAGTAATTCCGAAATTCAAATAAAAAAAAAAAAATAATGAGTTTCCCGGAAAACACATTTTTTTCTGAAACGGTCAGTGAAAATTGCAACTAAATTGGTTAACTAATGTGGATACTAGAGCGAAAGTCGTTTCAAGTGGGTATGGATCCCTCTTAAGGTAAGTGAAATGGACCCCCGTGCTAATGTTAACCGTATCTTTGTAGTAGAAAAAACAAATGGTCAAATTAGATTGTGCCTGGATCCATCTGATCTTAATGAACAAATCATTGGAAAACCTAGAGTTGTCCCAAATATTGAAGAGATTTGTAGTAAGTTGTTAGGTAAAAAATTCTTTTCTGTGTTTGACATGTCCGAGGGCTATCATCAATTGAAATTAGATGAAGAGTCATCATGGAAATGCTGTTTTGCAACCCCATTTGGAACATCGGTATACTGTTTTACCATATGGGTTGTCAAGTTCGCAAGACCTATTTCAAGAAGTAGTAGAAAGTAATTTTTCTGATATCACAAATGTTCAAATGCCATGATGATATGATAGTCTCAGGTAGTAATAAAGCTGAACATGATTTAGCTGTTCAAAAAATAGTAGAAAAGGCTAAACAGATAAATGTAAAATTTAATGCAAGCAAATTGCAATATTGCCAAGAGAAGGTTAGGTTTATGGGACAGATTATTTCTAATCAAGCTATGGAGGTAGACCCCGATAGGGTACAGTCATTATGCAAGCTTGAAACCCCTAAAAATAAACTAGAGTTACAAAGAATTATTGGATCATTCAATTATGTAAGGCGCTATATTCCAAATATGGCTGAATATATGCATCCCTTATGTGAGCTATTAAAATCTGATGTTGAATTCAGGTGGATGGCCAGACATCAAAATTCTTTAGACAAATTGAAGAAAATTATTTGTAATTCTCCAGCTCTTGTTCCGTTCAACCCAAAAAAGAAAATAATAATACAGTGTGACTCGTCAAAAAATGGCATTGGTTGTTGTATGTTCCAACAATATGAAAATAATATGTTAAAATTAGTAGCATGTGCATCTAGAAATATGAATAATCATGAGATAAATTATAGCCAAACTGAGAAAGAAATGCTAGCAAGATACTATAGTACACAAAAATTCCATGAATTTATATATCACTATGAAGTTGATGTACAGAGTGATCACAAACCAATAACATCAATAATGAAAAAACCAGTGTGCAAAATAGGTTCAATGCGAATACAACGCTTGAGAATAAAACTATACAAATACAACATCAATGTAATATATGTTCCTGGTAAATATGTTCATTTCGCAGATATGCTATCTAGATCTCCTTTGAAAAATAATAAATGTAGCGTAGATGAACAGATGTTTGAGATGGTACATACAGTCTCAAAATATTTACCTATGAGCGAGGCAAAGAAAAATATGTTTAGGAATGAAACTAACAGAGATGAAACACTCATAAAAATTGTAGAGTTCTATTACAATGGGGCCTAAATAAAATCAATTATTGTGTCAATTAAAACCATACCATGATATTTATGTAGAAGGCGGACTACTATTTTATAATGATAAATTAATTGTTCCAAAAAATTGCAGACATCTTATAATTAAAACATTGCATCAAGGACATATTGGAATCAATAAAAGCATAAATAAAGCCAGGGATCATTTCTTCTGGCCTGAGATGAGTTCAGATATTAGAAATTTTATTAGACAATGTCACATATGTGAAAAATTTATGCCAAATAACTATAAAGAACCGTTGTTACCCCATAGTGTACCAAGACTTAGATTTAATAAAGTTTCCTCTGATATATTAGAATTTGGTGCGAAAGCATTTTTAGTACTAATCTATCATTATTCTCATTGGATCGACTTATCACTTTTGAAATCAAAAACATCCGAATCAGTAATTGATGCTATGCAGAATACCTTTACTAAATTTGGTTATCCAGTGACATTGATTGCTGATAACTTACCTTTTATTTCAAATAAATGCAAAGATTATTACAATAAAAAAGATATTATGATTAAAACATGTACACCCCATTACCATCATAGTAACGGTCTAGCGGAAAAGGCTGTTGGTATTTGTAAACAAATTTTAAATAAAAGTCATGAGGATAATAAAGACTAGAGATTTATTAATGGAGTATAACAATTCACCAATTACATTTTTACAAGCATCCCCATCCCAGATATTACAAAGTAGAATTCTTAGAAACCAACTTCCTATAAATAATGTAAATCTAGAACCTAAGATTCAAAACCACATTTATGAATATCTATGTAAGCAGAAAGATCAATACAAATTACCCAATTGACCAAATTACAGAATCATTGCATCACAGAGACAAATCATTGTTTTTTAGGAAATCACAGCTATATCACCAGCTTAGTCCATTCTTAGTACAGGTGTAGGAAAATGTCCGCCTCAACGGAATATTTCAGTTTTATCTCAAATATGTAACACTGATCTATGGACAGAACGATTGTTCTATGAAGGATACATCTCTTGGATGAGATTGTTCTGTAGAGGATACATCCCTTAGTTCAGATTGTTCTGTAAAATTTGCAACCCATCTATATGTGTTATTTAAAAATGGTTCTGTATATGTTGCATCTGAAGCCACCTTAATCCAGTACAATTTTTTATATACAGTGACCGCCAAAAAGCATGTCATATGGACAAAAAGTTTATTATTAGAATATTGGAAAAACATTTCTGAGGAAAAGTTTGTGCATGTTCGATAACCTGAAAATTTATTTTGTTGCATGTCACGTGACCACTAATAGGGCGGTAAATTAGAAAAACATACCATTAAGGGGCCATAAGTGGTGTAAGAAGGAAAGTTATAAAAAAAAAGTTATTCGAAAAAGTTGCTTGGATTTCAATTTTATATTCACATACAGCAATAAAACAATAAATCGAAAAAATTGAAAAATGCAATTTTTATTGAATATTTTCTGATCTCTTTACAAAAACCATTTTTTTTTTGAATGACTTGACTGTATTGGGACATTTGTATTTCGATGATAATGACAAAACTTTCTCAATTTCTCCGTATCAGAAGACACTAAATTGAAAAAATGGGTTTTTGCCAGAACCCTTGCTGTTACGTTGGTTCGTATCTAACAGTTATATCAAAATTACAAGACTATTGTGATGTTATGGCAATCTAGAAATATCATGTTTCTTGATTATAATCAAGTTTAAATGATAATCGTGCATGATCGTTTCCCTTTGCACATAAACTTGAAGCCTCTTTAATTTGACGCACTATTTTCAAGTTTATGTGCGAAGTGAAACGCTCATGCACGATTATCATCGAAACTTGATTATAATTGGGAAACATGATGTGTCCATATTGCCATATTATCACAATTGTCTTGAAATTTTGATATTATTGTTAAATACCAACCAATGTAACAGCGAAGGGTTCGGGCAAAAACTAATTTTTGCAATTTAGTGCCATCTGATGCGGAAAAAACGAAAAAATGTTGTCATTATCACCTAAATACAAATGTTCCACTACAGTCCAGTCATTCAGAAGAAAAAAAACTTTGATTTTTGTAAAGAGATCGGAAAATATTCAACAATAATTGCAATTTTCGATTTTTTTGATTTATTGTTTGAAACTCTGTAGGGGATTATAAAATTGAATTCGAAGCAACTTTTTCAAATAGCTTTTTTGATATCTTACCCCCTTTTGGCATCTTCATGGTATTTTTTTTTAATTAACCGCCATACTAGTCGTCATGTGATATGTGTAAATCTATATTTAGGTTATCGAACATGCACAAACTTTTCCCCAGAAATGTTTTTCCAATACTCTAATAATAAACATTTTTCCCATATGGTACAAACTTTTTAGTGTTCACTGTCTATAGTATAGAAAATTATATGCAGAATTCAATGCAGTTCCATCAGAGAACCTCAACTGATTTGATTTGTTTCCTCTTATACAAATGAAAAAAGTCCTTTTTTATGTTGAAAAGAGAAACATTCTCAATTATAAATTGAAAAAACATGACTCCCCTGGAAATAGAAACAAACCTACGATAAAAATCCTTTTTTATATTTATTCAGTATCAACTTTTATTGCATCACATAGTTATTAATAATTCATCTGTTCCTGAATCCACTCTGTTCCTATCACTGATGGGTCCTTCCACTGGTTCTCCTGCCCTAAAAATAATGATAGCTGAAATACTAAAGAAAGGAAATAGTATTATCCATCAATGGTGACATCATTACAATATTCTTTTCTTTCCTTGGAGTATGAAGTAAGGTTCTCGAGTCACTAGGGAGATCTTTGAGTCCATGCTTAATTAAAATGCGTAAAAGCTTATTCAAATGTATCCGACTCAATAAAGATCCTATAGCCCAAAAAGGTAAATCATCGAGCAATGTATTCTGTTTCATGGATTGTCTTGATTGATATTCATGAGCATAATTATTAGCATAATCTTGCAAATCAATATCATTTTGTATTTCCAAATCCAAATAATCTGCATGGAAACTATCATTATTCGCAGTTCGTTCGCAGTTAAAATTACTGAAAGAGTTTTCATCTTCGATTGAATGGGCATCACACGAAAGCTCATCTGTTATAACAGAATGAACTTTGGAATTAGGATACACTAAAGATTGATTTTTATTATGGGAAACTCTTGTTTCACTTCCTAAATAATTGGAAGCGCGTCGTCTCTGTTGCCTTTTGGAAAGAAAACTATAATTTTTGGTTTGGCGTGGCATGATTACTAGATTACTAATGCTATGCTACTACTTTGTTTCAATTTAGCTTACCTTGTATTCTGTTTGATTGAAAATAATGAAAATATAGTTTCTCTTGCTTTTTAGTTATCACGCGCCCAAAATTTACCACCATTTTACTTCACGATTTTCACGAAAGCAAATATTCGTCTTCTTCTTCTTCTTTTTCTGAAGTACGGTGACACGGTGACGTAAATAACCACGGAACGAAATGTCAAAGATCGGTGGACATATTATATACGAGTTCATTACAGAACCGTTGTTATGGAACCATTAAAGAGATTTGTGACAGTTTAGTTATATGATAGAGTTATAATTGTGGCAAAACTATGCTGTGTAATTGAATATGAGTAAGATATGGAACAATTATGGATCAACGCGATGAAACATTGTTTCATCACGGTGACAACATTTTGTAGAGTTCATATATATATTTATTATATTACTTCTGTGATTTCACACCGCTCTCTATTTGATCTAGATTTGTGATATAACATAGAGCAGGCTGGTCAATTGGGACAATATGACAAAACCATTCGTAAACCTACTAGCGAGTTTAAAAGGGGGTATAATGTGGTAATTAAATGTCAAAATGATAAATACTGGCAAAAAGCTATTGTATTGAAACCAGCTAATGAACCGAGGTCTTACTGGGTAAAGAAAAAAAATAATGGTAAAGTGGTCAGGTGTAATAGTAGTCAGATGAAATTATCGTTTTCTAAAGGTCCTAACAGCAGACTATTGCAACCTGAGTTGTACCCTGAGCAATTTCAAAACGTACATGATGATAATGTGATTATGAACTTACCTAATAACCATGTAGAGATAAACTTACCTGATAATGATGTGAATGTAAATGAACCCGATAATGATGTAACTGTAAACTTAACTTATTTCCATTTAGACTTGCTTTTCAACCTTAATGTAGAAATAGAGTATGATAATGAAGATACTTATAGAACAAGGTTAGGACGTTATGTTAAGCCTAGAAATGTATTAGATCTTTAGGGGGAAGGTGTTCGGTGATGTGTGTGGTGTGAGGTGTGTGAACCAGGCCTAACAAGCACTAACTCTATGGTTGACAGTTGACAAGATGTTTTCATGACGTATGAACCTGTAGTACATAACATGTATAATGGCGTTAAATAAAATCCACTAATATTCCAGTCATCTGGTGACATGATTATTTCCTGCCTCATTATCTAAATATCAAACAAAAAACACAAATTGGAGAATTCATCATCCTCTTTATGTAACTGTTGATGTTTTGTTTCAAATCATTAATCAAAATAAGGGACCCTTCTGCTGTATTAATAGATAATAAACTGTCAACCATATATTTATTAACTACGAATATTGATAATAAGGATAGCCAGCTGAAGCCGAAACAAATGAGCGCAGCTGGCAACGTTGAACTTCTGCACATGCGCCAAAAAAAAAGTGAAAGATAACGGTCAAGAACGACTCTTTTGATGTTGTTTCTCTCTTACGTCTCTAGTTGCAACCAAAGTAGAAAAGATCGTATGTCGTGTCTCACTTTCTGCGCCATTATTCAAAAAAGCAGAAACTTTGGATTATTGAAGCTCTGTTTTCTTGTCTTTGTGTGTTTTTATCGATGTATTAAGATTTTTCCTTGTTCCTCTTATTTCTCGTTATTGTTCATAATTGTTTTTTCGGTTCCGTACTATTGAGTGTTTGTGTTTCGTTATAGTTAGTTGTTAGTTCATAGTTGTTCAGTGACTCGGTGTAGTATTCGTAATTATTCAAGTTCGAGACTAGTTCGTAGTTTTTAGTTGTATAGTATTCATAATTAAGTTCAAGACTCTCAATGTTTATTTTTCGTTTCAGTTTTCCCAAGAATCCATTGATGAGATCACAGTGGATGAAAATATGCCATCTTCAAGAAGCTGAAGATGTTCATAGTCTGAGGATATGTGATACTCATTTCTCAAAGAATGATATGTAGGTATTCTGGGTACAACGGGAGAACACTTTTGAGAACTGGTGCACTACCCTCACCCAACAGCACATGTTCATATCTGCTTCCAAGATATAATGCCCTTCAAGGAAGTCAGTCAGTACCTGTTGGTGAGTTCTATTTCCTAGTTTTCACAGCAAAAGCCTGTGGGAAACTTTGCCCTAAGATGAAATTTCTATCACTTACCAACAGCTGAGGTCAATTTATAAAAAAATATTTAGCAATGATTTAAAGCCCAGCTCATGTAAAGTAAATGTAAAGTTAAGTTAACGCAAGAATATAAGAAATTTAAACCATTGGAATCGTATCGACACGTTTATAATAAAACACAAGGTAAGGTACACAATTCCAATAGTTTCAATTTATTACGTTCTTGCATTACGTTGCCTTATGTTTACATGAACTAGGGAACTAGGCGTAACACTCAAGATTTAAGAAGCTATGAAGCCTTTTGTTTTTATTTTGTCCTTCAAATTATTATTCACGTAAAACATTTTTGTAAACAAAACTCAACATTGTAATAGCTCATGATATTGCAAACAATATATGAAGTGCTAGCGACTGTATGGTCGCTACAGAGTCCATGGTTGAATTCTGTTAAGATTTAAATACTAATGAATGCTGATTGGCTCATTTGAATAATTTAAGTGTTAAATATTTTTATAAATTGACCTGTAATATAAAATGTTTATTGTTTGAAATTGAATGAATGAAGTTATGTCATAAAATCAGAAATTTGAACTTGATCCTGTTGAGAACATTAATGAAATAACTGAACATGAGCGTTGAAACTGAATATATGTATATGAAGAAATAAGACATCCCATAAACCTGAAAGTAATTTCAAAAAGAAATTCCAAAGTATTAGATAGCCACAACTTCCAAATGAATCAATATAATACAGTATTTTCTTGTTCACATTGAGCAAGGAACTGCCGATTGAAGCACAGGAAATAAATTATTCAAGTGGAGAAAACCACACTTTCTTATTATATATGAATTTTAGTACAGACCTGTTTTCTACAGAAATTTTTCAATTTCAGAAATTTCAGAATGTAAAATTATAATTTGAATTTCTCACTATGGATGCCATAACATTCTTGACTTTAATTCAATCATTATTTCGATATCAAAAGAAACACTATTTTATTTATCTATAAAATGAAGAAACCTCCACACAAAATATTGACTATACAGTAGAACATGTATAAAAGAGACAGTAGGATATTACAATTAAAGTAGCTACCCCATTAAGAGATTTTGAAGCATCAGTATCCATAATTATTATGGTAAAACGTTTTACTGGAAAGTTCACAATTACGGGACAGTTAGTATTCTATAAAATCTAAAATTGATTTTTGCCAACAATTCTGGACATGACGTTTTACCAAAAATCCATTTATGTAATGTAATTAATTACTTAAATCAGCTTCATTACGGCTGGGTTCTAATGTATAACTTAAAAAGTGCTCCAATATCTAAGGATGATTGCATGAGCCCATTTTATATGTTGATGGATGTGAACTTGAAAATGAGGACTTCAAACAGGAGATTCATATAATAACAATACTTTCCCTTATTTTTTTTTCTTGGTGTGTCTGCTATGGTCATTAGCCACGTGTTCTGGGTAGGCCTTGTTACTAACTCCACACGCCACCTTAGGAGCAGCACTGTTAATTATTAATTATTATCACAGCTGTAGGGAACTTCTAAAAAACCTACAGCACTACCCAGGAGAGTTTGGTGTATGCCAAGCAAACACCACATGCTAGTATCGGTATCTGAGCAACCCACATATACCTGCTTGTGCTCTCCTGATTACCATGTACACTCTGTTGCGTTCCAGGAAAGCAAAAGTAACAAATGAGTTGTACCTAGGCTGTACCGAGCTTTCCATTTACATTGCTGGAAAGCAGCTCAGGTACCAAGCGGAGTTGGCCTAAAATCAGTGCAAGATACAATATAATAATAATAATCTTGATTCAAATAGGCAAATCTAATATACACACGTTCTGTTACAATTACAGAAAAAAAAAATGCATGTGTAACATCTATTGAGGTCAATCAACATTTTTTTCTATTAAATTAAACTAATTTTATTTGATAAATGTTATGGTAGTATAACAGCCGCATGCATAGTCATTCTCGAGCGACTCTCCAGAGTTTTAAATGTGTAGCGAGCGGCACACCTCTGGAGAGTCCCTCGAGAGACTATGCATGAGGCAAGTTTCTTAGTAAAATTCTGATTATAAAAAGAATCTATAGCTCTTTTCATGTTTTCAAAATGATTGAAATTTTCAGTGCAAATTCAATATTCATGATATGATTGCATAATGGTGAAAAAAAATCTGTTGATGTGATATTTATTCATTCTGAATATATATAGTCTTATAGTGGCCTTGCAATGGAGGGATAAAATATTGTAATTTTTAAGAAAATTGCTTCCTCAGAAAACGAAAATTATTTTTTGTTTTCATTGTGTAAAAAAACTAATGTGCCAAAAATGTTATATTTTTGGCAGAGATGATTCGTTGTTTCACTTCTTCATGTTGAAGGGTGAACTAGAGTCATAATGTGAACAAAAATAGAATGAAACAATGTATTGTGCGAAATTCATTTTTTTTTTGCTAAAGTGGATTCTCTTTTTAGAAATCATTCCTGGCACTTCAATGCATGGAAGTTTAGAATTTAATATATTTGAATTTTATTTGCAGGATAATGTTTATTTGAAAGATCAAAAGGAAGAAGAAATGTTAAGTATTCCCCGGAGCTGAGGCAATTTGCAGTAACCCTTCAGTTTTACTCCACAAGAGCCTACAATTACGTGAGAAAAACGTTTGGAAAATTATTGCCTCATACAAGTACGATAAGGACAGTGTAATAGATGGAAATCCTGGTTTTTTCTGCAGAATCTTTGAAATCATTGCAATTAAAAAACGAGAAGAGCTAGGGTCTTCTCAATATTGTTGTGGACAAAATGTCAATTCGTTCACAAATGATTTATAATAATGGTGAATTCCATAGGGGGGTTGATTTGGGCACAGGACTGAAAAATGATAGTGATTGTCTCCAGCAGGCAACTAGCACGCTTGTTTTTATGGTGGAAACTCCCCATCAGGTATTGCTTCATAAATGGTTTGGATGCACCAGAGAGATCGAATCTTTTCCTGAAATGTTTGGAGTTAATTCATCAAACTGGATGTATGGTAACATCAATAACTTTTGATGGGACTCGAGTCAATTTGAAAATGTGTGAAGAATTGAGGGCACATTTTGAATATTGCAAAGAGTTTCATCCTTTCTTTCTGAACCCATTCATTGATTAATTACTTAATGTTCGGTTTTGAATTCAGATACGAATAACGATAGTTTCAATAATTTTTTTTTCTCCACAACCGATACAAAATTTGCCAATTCTGAAATCAAATTTGATAACAGAATGGTAACATTCTCACTCTTGATATTGAACAAATATTCTACAACACTTGCTGTTTTATGCATTTTGCTTGTATTTCATTCAATCACTTGTTTAAGAATAATAACATTGTTGTAGCAATAATAACGTTAGCCTCGATTGGCATCATAATGACAAGATGTGAATTAAATAATATATATGATTTATGATTATATAATAATTTTTCGTTGGCTTTCCATTGATTATATGTGAAATTTGTGGTTGCGGAGAAAGCACAGTCTTGTCACTCGGTTAGAATGAAAATTTGATGCGAGTGGGTAGTTCTGAGCGCTAACTGAAAGTGAGGGTGAGGAACGTTGTTACAGAATATACTATTATTTCTAAGAATGGGGGCTATTGTATCCAAAAAATATGTAAATGTAAAGCAAGTGCTCAACATCAACAGTAAGTGATAAATATGAGAATATGTAGGCTCCTGAATATAGTGTTTTTATTTTATTCTGAACTTGCTCTTCATTATTTAATCTTAATTATAGCTTATTTTAATTTATTGCATATTTTCTTGAACACTTCATTTAAAATCTATGTAACAAACATGTATTGAGTTAAAATAAAGCGTATTGAAATCATCATTGTTTTATTTGAAAAATCTTTGTGTACCAAGACATAAGTTATCTTATTGCCACGAATACAGGGTGAACAGAGTCTTTTCAAGTAATTTTCATGAAGGAGTTTGATAATTGAAATTGAAATATTTAAGTAACCTGCAAGATAACACTCACTTCATAATGCTTCCTTTAGCCTTTACCAACAGTTTGATATAAATTCTCACATTCCCACTAACGAAATGAATTCTCACAGGAACAAAGTGCCAGGACAAAGAATCGAAAAGGCTAGTGAGCTAAACAGCTTCTAGAGACAAGAAAAACTTGAAATTGGTAACAGCACCCCTCACTGGGCATCTGCCCTATAAGATATCACCTCAAAAATTGGGCAAATTCTTACAAAGTTTTGGAATCCTGGTCCTCAAATAAAAAAAGATTAATAGGTTGAAGTGCATGTGAGGCCTCATTAGCTTGTACAACCCTCCTGCAATCTAGAGTGGGTATCCTTGGTTATATAAATTTGTATCATTTATCAAAATAATAAATACATTGAATAAGAGACTTTTGGAATAAAAGATCAAAATTGAAGCTTATCAATGAACCAATAGGAGTTAAATATTTACCAATACACTTTTATGTTGATCTGAGAGTTTATGTTTAGAAAAGCTGGATGATAACCCATATATGATTCTTCCAAAATATATCAACTAAAGGATCCTGCTGGATGATTACAAAATTTACTTGTGAATTCCGATCTGAACAAAATGGTATTTTTTTAGTTATTATCTTTATGATTACAGAAATCAGACACACAAAGTTCAATCTAACCAAATATTGGAAAGTTTGGGATAATTTTAAATTCCTACCATATTTTAATCTTGATTGATTCATTCCTTTCAATCTCAAAGAAACATTCCTGCATTAGATCACACTATCACAGCTAAGTATAAAAAATTATATTTTTCAATTTTCATGGAGAATGTTCCCCTTTTCAATACTTTATGTATTCAACCATCAATATAATATACATATTCAAATACTCGGATATTTCCCAACCCAACTGACAATAATACTTGTTATTAAAAAAAAACATAACCTTTAAACTCATGAGTCATCAAATTGACACATTTGAAAATTTGAATTTCGCGCATGTGCTCTTGATCACCGCTGCCTATTTGACAAAGACAGACATATAAAATTGGCTTCACTTTGTTAACATAGGCTCTTATGGCGTATGGTCGATATTGGTATTAATCATATATGTATTAATCATATATGTATTAATCATATATGTATTAATACCAATATTGACCATACGCCATAAGAGCCCATGTTAACAAAGTGAAGCCAATTTTATATGTCTGTCTTTGTCAAATAGGCAGCGGTGATCAAGAGCACATGCGCGAAATTCAAATTTTCAAATGTGTCAATTTGATGACTCATGAGTTTAAAGGTTATGTTTTTTTTTTAATAATAACAAGTATTATTGTCAGTTGGGTTGGGAAATATCCGAGAATTTGAATATGTATATAATATTGATGATTGAATACATGAAGTATTGAAAAGGGGAACATTCTCCATGAAAATTGAAAAATATAATTTTTTATACTTAGCTGTGATAGTGTGATCTGATGCAGGAATGTTTCTTTGAGATTGAAAGGAATGAATCAATCAAGATTAAAATATGGTAGGAATTTAAAATTATCCCAAACTTTCCAATATTTTGCTAGATTGAACTTTGTGTCTGATTTCTGGAATCATATAAAGATAACAACTAAAAAAATACTATTTTGTTCAGATAGGAATTCACACAATTAAATTTTGTAATCATCCAGCAGGATCCTTTAGTTTATGTATTTTACAAGAATCATATATGGGTTATCTTCCAGCTTTTCTAAACACAAACTCTCAGATCAACATAAGTGTATTGGTAAATATTTAACTCCTATTGGTTCATTGATTTTATTCCAAAAGTCTCTTGTTCAATGTATTTATTATAATGATAAATGATACAAATTTATATAACCAAGGATACCCACTATAGATTTCAGGGGGGTTGTACAAGCTAACGAGGCCTCACATGCACTTCAACCTATTAATCTTTTTTTAGTAGAGGCCCAGGACTCCAAAACTTCGTAAGATTTTGCCCAATTTTTGATGTGATATCTTAGAGGGCAGTTGCCCAGTGAGGGGTGCTGTTACCAATTTCAAGTTTTTCTCGTCTCAGTTTAGCTCACTAGCCTTTTCGATTATCTTTGTTCTGGCACTTTGTTTCTGTGAGAATTCATTTCGTTAGTGGGAATGTGAGAATTTATATCAGACTGTTGGTAAAGGCTGAAAGAAGCATCATGAAGTGACTTTTATCTTGCAGGTTACTTAAATATTTCAGACTTTATTATGAATGCTTGTTATTATCAAACTCCTTCATGAAAATTACCTGAAAAGACAAGACTCTGTTCACCCTGTATTTGTGTCAATAAGATAACTTATGTCTTGGTACACAAAGATTTTCAAATAAAACAATGATGATTACAATATGCTTTATTTTAACTCAATACATGTTTGTTACATAGATTGTGAATGAAGTGTTATTCATCACTTACTGTTGATGTTGAGCACTTGCTTTACATTTACATATTTTTTGGATACAATATTTTTAGAACTAATTAGTATATTCTGTAACAACATTCCTCACGCTCACTTTCAGTTGGCGCTCAGAACTACCCACTCGTATCAAATTTTCAATCTAACCGAATGACAGACTGTGCTTTCTCCACAACCACAAATGTCACATATAATCAATGGAAAGCCAACGAAAAATTATTATATAATCATAAATCATATTTATTATTTAATTCACATCTTATCATTATGATGCCAATTGAGGATAACGTTATTATTGCTACAACAGTGTTGAATAATATTCTTTAACAAGTGATTGAATGAAATACAAGCAAAATGCATAAAACAGCAAGTGTTGTAGAATATTTGTTCAATATCAAGAGTGAGAATGTTACCATTCTGTTATCAAATTTGATTTCAGAATTGACAAATTTTGTATCGGTTGTTGAGAAAAAAAATGTATTGAAACTATCGTTATTCGTATCTGAATTCAAAACCGAACATTAAGTAATTAAACAATGAATGGGTTCAGAAAGAAAGGATGAAACTCTTTGCAATATTCAAAATGTGCCCCCAATTCTTCAAACATTTTCAAATTGACTCGAGTCCCATCAAAAGTTATTGATGTTACCATACATCCAGTTTGATGAATTAACTCCAAACATTTCAGGAAAAGATTCGATCTCTCTGGTGCATCAAAACCATTTATGAAGCAATACCTGATGGGGAGTTTCCGCCATAAAAACAAGAGTGTTGGTTGCTTGCTGGACACAATCATTTTTCAGTCTTGTGCCCAAATCAACCCCCCCATGGAATTCACCATTATTATAAATCATTTGTGAACGAATTGACATTTCGTCTACAACAATATTGAGAAGAACCTGGCTCTTCTCGTTTTTTGATTGCAATGATTTCAAAGCTTCTGCAGAAAAACCGGGATTTCTATCAATTACACTGTCCTTATGGTACTTATAATAATAATAATAATAATAATAATAATAATATCGTCTTTATTATTTCCAAAATCAACCAATACCAATACATCAATAAAGACAATAAAAAAATATTTGGAAACAAAGGGCGAAGTTCATTTCCTGCAAATGAAGCATTTGCAGAAAATGTTGTATGAGGCATTAATTTTCCAAACGTTTTTCTTACATAATTGTAGGCTCTTGTGGAGTAAAACTGAAGGGTTACTGCAAATTGCCTCAGCTCCGGGGAATACTTAACATTTCTTCTTCCTTTTGATCTTTCAAATAAAAATTTGCAATTCTCAGGAACATTATCCTGCAAATAAAATTCAAATATATTAAATTCTAAACTTCCATGCATTTAAGTGCCAGGAATGATTTCTAAAAAGATAATCTACTTTACCCAAAAAAATAATGAATTTCGCACAATACATTGTTTCATTCTATTTTTGTTCACATTATGACTCCAGTTCACCCTTCAACATGAAAAAGTGAAGCAACGAATCATCTCACATTAGTTTTTTTACACAATGAAAACAAAAAATAATTTTCGTTTTCTGAGGAAGCAATTTTCTTAAAAATTACAATATTTTATCCCTCCATTGCAAGGCCACTATAAGACTATATGTATATATTCAGAATAAATAAATATCACATCAACAGATTTTTTTCACCATTATGCAATTATATCATGAATATTGAATTTGCAGTGAAAATTTCAATCATTTTGAAAACATGAAGAGAGCTATAGATTCTTTTTATAATCAGAATTTTACTAAGAAACTTATATGGCCTGATGCATAGTCACTCGAGTGACTCTCCAGAGGTGTGCCGTTCTCTACACCATTTAAAACGATTTCAAATGCATAGGCCAGCAAATGGCGCACATCTGGAGAGTCGCTCGAGAATGACTATGCATGCGGCTGTTATACTACCATAACATTTATCAAATAAAATTAGTTTAATTTAATAGAACATGCATTTTTTTTTCTGTAATTGTAACAGAACTTGTGTATATTAGATTTGCCTATTTGAATAAAGATTATTATTATTATATTGTATCTTGCACTGATTTTAGGCCAACTCTGCTTGGTGGTTTCAGGTACCTGAGGTGCTTCCAGAAATGTAAATGGGAAGCTCAGTACAGCCTAGGTACAACTCGTTTGTTACTTTTGCTTTTCTGGAATGCAACAGAGTTGTACATGAGATTCCCATTTTATTGCTGAGCATGGTAATAAGGAGAGCACAAGCAGGTATATGTGGGTTGCTCAAGATACCGATACTAGCATGTGGTGTTTGCTTGGCATACACCGACCTCTCCTGGGTAGTGCTGTAGGTTTTTTAGAAGTTCCCTACAGCTGTGATAGCAAATATGTTACAGCTAACAATATTTTCAATAATCTTGAGTGTTACGCCTAGTTCCCTAGTTCATGTAAACATGAGGCAAGGTAATGCAAGAATAAATAATTAATAAATTGATCTCACCTATCGGTAAATGAAATAAATTTCATCTCGGAGCAAAGTTTCCCACAGACTTCTGCTGTGATAACTATGATATAGAACTCACCAACAGGTACTGACTGCCTTCCTTGAAGAGAATTATATCCTGGAAGTAGATACAAACATGCAATGTTGGGTGAGGGTAGTGCACCAGTTCTCAAAAGTGTTCTCATGCTGTACCCAGAATACATATCTCTCCTTGAGAAATGTCTATCACATATCCTCAGATTATGAACGTCTTAGCTGCTTGAAGATGACATACTTTCATCCACTATGATCTCATCAATGAATTCTTGGGAAAACTGAAATGGCAAATAAACATTGAACATGGAACCAACACCTATCCCTGTGATAAATATGTTACTGATGATATGAACTGGAGTCACATAGAAAACAAATTTGTTTTTTCGCGGACATAGCCACGAGAGTCTTGAACTCAAATTACTAATACTATACAACTATAAACTAGGAACTAGTCTCGAACTTGAATAATTACGAATACTACTAACCGAGTCTGAACAACTACAAACTTTACACTATCGATAACGAAACACAAACACTCAATACGGAACCGAAAAAACAATTATGAACAATAATGAGAAACAAGAAGAACGAGGAAAAATCTTAATACATCGACAAAAACACACAAAGTCAAGAAAACAGAGCTACAAAAGTAGAGAATTCAAAAGTCTGTTTTTTGAATAAAGGCGCAATAAGTTAAATACGACATACGATCTTTTCTACTTTGGGTTGCAACGAGAGACGTAAGAGAGAAACAACACCAAAAGAGTCGTTCTTGACCGTTATCTTTCACTTTTATTTTGGCGCATGTGCAGAAGTTCAGCGTTGCCAGCTGCGCTCATTTGTTTCGGCTTCAGCTGGCTATCCTTATTATCAATATTCGTAGTTAATAAATATATGGTATTAATACATATATGCTGTCAACCTGTGCATAATAAGTTTGAATAGGAGACTTCGGGTCAAGTTGCCAACCCACAAAATTTTGAAATTTTCTATCACTGGGGAAGGGAATTTTCAGAACAAATTTGTCATAATCGTGTTAGCGATAATGATAAATAACCTAAAACTACGAATCGGCTCTACAATTCAGGTAATTGAATAAAAAAAAAATCAATATTTGTAAAGATCATGGCTGATTGGCTGAAAAATTCTAAACAAATTAGTGTTGTCACAGAACAAAACACCGAAGAAATGTATGAAATAAATTCAAATAATAATGAAGATTGTTCATAGGCTCTATATTAGCTATAAATACAGCGAAGGTAACCAATCAGTGGGAGACGGAATTACAAATAAATGAAAAGAGTATTAAATTCAAAATAGACACGGGTGCTATGGCAAACGTATTACCTATTAAAAGGTTTGAGTCATTAGGAATTGCAAAAGAGACAATAAAAAATACTCAGGTGAGATTACAGTCTTATACGGGGGGTAATCTAAAAGTTGTTGGTAAATGTTCACTTCCGTGTGTGAAAAATGGTACTATAAATGAACTAGAGTTTTATGTTGTTAACTCGGATACTAAAGCAATCCTGGGGGCTTGATTCCTGTGTACAGTTAAACTTAATTAAAAAGATTGAGACACTAAATGCTGGTGAAAATACATATTCAGAACTAATAAATAATTACAAAGAAGTTTTTTCAGGTATAGGATGTATTAAAAGTACTTATCATATTGATATTGATAAGAATTCGAAACCAGTTGTTCATCCCAGCAGGAGAGTAGCCCTACCTCTTATGAGTACTTTAAAAGATACTCTAAATGGACTTGCTCAACAAAATATAATTGAAAAAGTACATGGCAGCTCGAAATGGGTAAATGCCTAATTGTCAGGAAGCCTGATAATACGTTGAGAATTTGCTTGGATCATCAAGACCTAAACAAAGTAATTAATAGAGAATATTGTCCCATTCCCACTTTAGAACAAATTATTCATAAATTAAAAAATGCAAATGTGTTTAGTACATTGGATGCCACACAGGGTTTCTACCAAATTCCATTAGACAGAGAGAGTGCTGATTTATGCACTTTCGGAACACCTTTTCACAATATCTATCAGATGTAGTTCAATATCCAGCGTGGCTTGTGCCGGGGAAGTAGTTGTTTTCTGTTAAATATTACAAATAAGTCACATTTTTCAATTTTCATGGAGAATGTTCCCCTTTTCAACCTTTTGGACGTTATGAATTTCTCAGATTACCTTAATTACGGTCTATGTTCAGCTCCAGAAGTGTTCCAAATTAAATTCAAAGAAATATTTAACATTGAGGGTGCGGATACGTACATCGATGACATTATAGCGTGGGGAAGAGATAAATGTGAACATTATGAAAGGTTGAAACAAATTTTTGAAATTCCCAAAGAAAATAATGTAAAATTCAATTTACATAAATGCAAGTATGGTCGAACACAGATCTCCTATTTGGGTCACGTTATTTTGGGTGAAGGCATTTCTCCCCAAATAGAAAAAATCAAAGCAATTGTAAATATGCCGCCAAGACCTGAAAATAAATTAGATGTACAAAGAGTCCTTGGAATGTTGACAAGTTTATCAAAATTTTTTCAGTTGCCACAGAGCCACTGAGAATTCTTTCAAAAAAAGATGTAGTTTTCAGCTGTGAAAGTGAGCAAGAAGAAGCTTTTAAAAATTTAAAAAATGCCTTTGTAAATAAATCTATATTACAGTTTTACAATGTAAATGCTGAGACTGTAATATCGGTAGATAGCTCTAAATCTGGCTTAGGAGCGTGCCTACTCCAAAATAACTTGCCCTGTGCTTATGCTTCCCGTGCGCTCACAGAAACACAAACCAGGTGGGCACAAATAGAAAAAGAACTTTTTGCAATTACTTTTGGACTAACTAAATTTCATGAATATGTATATGGAAAAAAAGTTATCTGCCTTTAATTCCCATTTTCAAAAAACCGTTAGATAAATGCCCATCTCGACTACAGCGTATGCTATTACAATTACGAAAATATGATTTCCAAGTTAAATATAAACCAGGAAAACAATTAATAATTGCAGATGCCTTATCTAGAGCATATTTGAAAGATGAATCCGATAATAGCTTGGATTGTGACATTCAGTTACAAGATGTATGATAATATCAGAAATAAATGCAACAGAAGGTGAGTTAAATGAATTTAAACAAAAAACTTCAGAAGATGATAATTAAAGTTACTTAAAAACATCATCCTAGAGGGGTGGCCAAAAACCATTAAAAAGGTTGATGAAAAATTAAAAATATTTTGGAAATACAGAAGTGAGCTTACAGTTTTGAATGACTTAGTTTTTAAGGGAAGGCCATAGTGGTACATAAAAAACTACAGAGTGAAATGTTGAATCGCATACACTATAGTCGGAAGTATTTAAAAAATTCACAAATGACTGAGAATTTAACCATATTATGTATTCTCCGACATACGGTCAGTCAAATGGTATGGCTGAACGTAGTATACAAACGGCAAAAAATATTTTCAAGAAAGTATTAGAAGATAAGAAAGATATTTACCTAGCATTACTCTTATATAGAAATATGCAAATCGATAACACTTATTCTCCAGCATTGATTTTAATGTCACGAAAGCTAAGGAATATAATTCCATGTGACGTCAATGAATTAAAGCCTAGGGTCATAAACACGAGTCGATACAACAAAGTTTTGAAAAATAAAGCAGATAAAATGACTCAACAGTACAATAAAAAAGGTGTTCAAACACTTTTGATCCGCTGCAAAACAACACCAAAGTATACGTACAAAGAAAGACGAACACTAATTGGTTACCAGGTACTGTAATAGAAAAAATTAGAAAAAGAACAAACAAAATTGAAATGGAAAATGGTTCAATTAGAAACAGAAGATACATTAGACCAATTCTAAAATAATTCCTCCATTAACCATCCTACAATTTATCCAAATGTTAACTTGCCAAAAGAGTTAGAAAGTAAGGAAAAAACTAAGTATTATATAGAGTTAGAAAATGAAGAATCGGTACAGAAAAACTTAGAAATAGTAACGGAAAATGTAGAAAATGTATCAGATAATATACTTGGTGAGAGGAATGCTACTCATATAGAAATAATAATAGAACCTAGTGATACTCAAAGTGAAGAGGAAGACAGTGAAAGTGTTCATAATGACAATGGTAGTGTAAGCTCTATAAAAGTGAAGCATCTGGTAGCACTACTCTAACAGATTCAGATTCTGAGTTGAAATTTTTAATGAAAAATAAAATATCCAAAAAAGGAAGAAAAATTAAAAATACCCAGAAACTAAATTCACATTAATTAATTAATTGTAATTGTAATTGTAATCTATGACATGTACAACGAACAGATCATGTACAACGAACGGACACCAGTCAATAACAAGAGACAGAATATATATGAAGCCAAGCAAGGTAATTTGTTTTATTCCTGATAAATCCAAATACAATAATATAACAGAAAACCATCTGTACATTATTACAATACAGAATATAAAATATTACAGTTAGGGATTTGATCTGCCACTTATTGTTCGAACGCCCAAAGTGAGAATGCGCATGCTTCTGATGATCATATACTGTTTCTGACTTTTGTTCGAACGAACCTATTGGGGATTCAACATTAGGGTCACTGGATCCAGAAGGCTTTGTTTCTACGCTACGGGTACGGCTAATGGGAGGAGTCTATTAGTTCGAATGTCAAAAATAACCCACAGAAAAAGTAAGGTTAGGTTAGAGCCAACGTTTGAACTACCGACACATGTCAATTTTATGTATGAAATGTTCAAAAATAGTGGAATCCGAATCCGGAATGACATGTTCATAGATAAAAGTTTATATTATGTTAATAAAATATTTCCAAAATGTATCTACCTAATACGGTAACGGACAATTCTTGGTTTATTGGTCCAGTTGTTACAGCATATTGCCCCCCAGATCTGATAGGAACATAGTATTGTGTAGTATTGTTTACTTTCTACTGACAAAATTTATATATCCTTTTCTCATGAAAATGAAGTATTGGTCAGTGACAACCTACAAAAATACCGGCAATAAGATACCCATATCAATTCAGTCCCTTGGCAAGAATACCTCGGAATTTTAACCTTGGTTCTATTGACCCAGTTAATAATGCATTAAACCAATTAAAGAATAGATTGAGATCTGTACTAGCAATATAAAATATATACTGCAAACTATCTGAGGTATTCTGTATAGATTCATTTAGTGAAACTTTCACGTAGCTTTGTATTATAATTGTAGTTTATGTAAAAATGGTATAACCATATAAATAAATATATTGTCTCTGCCTGTTGACCTTGAAATTGCTATGATTTTCTGAGACCTGATAAACTGAGTCATCAAGCTGCATTTCTCTAGGCAATCCACTTCTGGATATGGATCTTACAAATAGTCAAAAAGTGTTGTGATCTAGTGTGATACCTAATAATAATATTGAAAAGGGGGAACATTCTCCATGAAAATTGAAAAATGTGACTTATTTGTAATATCTAACAGAAAACAACTACTTCCCCGGCACAAGCCACGCTGGAAATTGAACTACATCTGATAGATATTGTGAAAAGACTCTAACTGAAAAGGAAAGAAAAAATCTGAAAGAGAAAATTTGCATTTTCATTCAGATAGCTGACTTTTTAAATTCTTTCTAGTTTTCCTTGAACAAATCATTAAATAAATTAGATAAGGAGAATGTTATTAAAAAAATATCACTCACAGAAATCGTTCATTTCATTGAAGCAAGGTTCGCTTCTCTCGCATTTAATCCCCAATACATTTTGGTCGACAAAAATCTATTTCGCTTTGCCAAGCTCTTCAGGAGGTTTGATATAGGATTGAAATAAAACAGGCTCTTCAGAAGCATACACATCAGGGATGGATATGAGAGAAACATTTCTTCTGCGGTGACACTTTGAAAATTAATTTTTGACATAGACCTGTCATGAGCATTTTGATTTTAGTTCGAAAATATGAATAGGAAATTCATAAAATCTTTTGTGGAATCATCTGCAGATGAAGTATGAATTTCCTATTCATATTTTCGAACTAAAACTAATAATAATACTTCTTACCAGTGAATAAATGGCTTTGGAAGGCTCGGTGTTTTTTTTTCTTTGGTGTGTTGGCATCGACTACTATGGTCATTAGCCACGTGTTCTGGATAGGCCTTGTTACTAACTCCATACGCCACCCGTAGTCCCGTCAATCATGAAACGTGGGAAAGGCTCGGTGTTTTTATATTGTCTTTAGTTTCTCATAATGAATCCTAACATCCTTTTAGTTGATTAAACAATTTCTCAAATATGATAATTAAAGGTGAGTTTTTGATCTACAGAAATTCCCAGATGTATTTTGACCAGTTGAGTTTATTATCTAGTGTGATACCTAAAAGTTTCACCCTATTACCACTTCTGAGGTATTTAAGGAAAATAATGAAAACATGTGTTTTTTTAATTTTGAACAATGTGCGATTGTTACTTCTGACCAAAAATTCTATACCTACTTCACTTAGCAAAATACATTCAGTGTCACAACACAAGATTGAAGAGCCCATCAATCTGTTGAGCCGCATATGACAACCGAATAGGTAACTTTTTTTACTATTCAGTTAATAAAAAATAAAATTGGTTTGATCTTGTCGAATGTGAGAATGTTAATTACTGTCTCGATCTGCTCTATAAAACAATTCACATCGTTGGAGCAAGTCATACCGAAGTATCCAGAAAAAGCAACTGCACATAAACCCAAATATCTATGCTCGACTTGGTGCATAAGAAAGAAACATTATTTACACAAATTAATTAAAAAAAAAAAATAGTACGGACTCTAAACCTAGTGCACTAAAGCGAATTACAAAGCATCAAATCAATAATAAAAGAAATATTGCACAAGATCACCCCTTTTTGGCTATTTGTAAGATCCATATCCAGAAGTGGAATGCCTAGAGAATAACTCAGTCCACAGTAGTGATATTCGCAAATTTCTCCGTACAGTTCTTCCACTCTGTTTATCAGGTCTCAGAAAATCATAGCAATTTCAAGGCTGCCTCGGATGAGTCATCTTTAACCTACCTTTGGTAACGAATCAGATGTTCTCAGAACTATAATAAACCTAAAACAAAAAATGTCAACAGGCAGAGACAATATATTTATTTATATGGTTATACCATTTTTACATAAACTACAATTATAATACAAAGCTACGGAAAGTTTCACTAATGAATCTATACAGAATACCTCAGATAGTTTGCAGTATATATTTTATATTGCTAGTACAGATCTCAACCTATTCTTTAATTGGTTTAATGCATTATTAACTGGGTCAAAGAACCAAGGTTAAAATTCCGAGGTATTCTTGCCAAGGGACTGAATTGATATGGCACTATGGGTATCTTATTGTCGGTATTTTTGTAGGTTGTCACTGACCAATACTTCATTTTCATGAGAAAAGGATATATAAATTTTGTCAGTAGAAAGTAAACAATACTACACAATACTATGTTCCTATCAGATGTGGGGGGCAATATGCTGTAACAACTGGACCAATAAACCAAGAATTGTCCGTTACCGTATTACCGATTAGATACATTTTGGAAATATTTTATTAACATAATATAAACTTTTATCTATGAACATGTCATTCCGGATTCGGATTCCACTATTTTTGAACATTTCGTACATAAAATTGACATATGTCTGTAGTTCAAACGTTGGCTCTAACCTAACCTAACTTTTTCTGTGGGTTATTTTTGACATTCGAACTATAGACTCCTCCCATTGGTCGTACCCGTAGAAGCAAAGCCTTCTGGATCCAGTGACCCTAGTTGAATTCCCAATAGAAATCATGTTTCGAAATAATTACAAATTCCTCTTTCAAGAAAATATGGCTCAAAATTTGTGCAAATCCAACTGGAAGGTCTCATGTTAACACTAGACAATGCAAGAAAGGGTTAAAAACAATTGCCACTCTGGGGAAATGGGTTCTACTAATTCATGGTTATTTATTTCAGTCAAGGGTGAAATTATGAACACTCGATGCCAGAGCTGTCACGATACGATGTGAAAACTGCTGCTGTGGAATTATGAACACTCAATCTGATAGAGTTTGACGTAACTCGTTCAAGCATCTAGCCGTACCAATTCTACTTTTGATCCCGCATTTCCGCATGGGCACAACTCGAATTAACATAGTGTAATTGAATAAGTGGCTCATTTAATGGTGGTGCAAGTGGCGAGGTGTTTAGGTGACAAAACAAGAAGGCAAACTGGGTTGAAACCGAGTCAGTCGAAAATTAGTTTCGTGCACAATGGACAGACCCTGGAGGTGAAACAAATACAATCGTAGAAAAGACGAAGAAATAACCTTACTTTTCCATTTTGTTTCGTTTGCTGTTCTCCTATTTTTGAACAATTTCTGAAAATTTGTGATTTTTTACTAAAAAGTGATTGATGCGTTTTTACTGAAAGACTCTAAAGAACGTTTCAGTATAAATAAACCGGAAAAGTTGGGTTAGGTTGGGTCAGGACTTTGTAAAAGCTTGTAATATACATTCCAGTAGTGTCCAGTATTTTTTAAGGTAAATTTGAGTCAATATTCCGCATAATACCTAATTGATATGTACCTGTATTCGACCAATATATAATTCCCTTTGTGCATAATCCACTGCTAGAGATGAAAACAATAATGTCCAGACCATCAGGGTATCAAAAACTGAAGGGAATAGAAAAAAAAAACACAACTCCAAAATAATACCAATGCAAAACGCCATATACCATCTTTTTGTTTGGATTCAGTGCTATGACATTTCTCAACAAAATGACAGATGTGACGTCGACAGTAATTATGCGTATTATAAAAACCAATACAATTCAAAATATATTGCAACTTGCGTCGATATCAATGGTCTATATATGGTAGATAAAATTCCATTCTATCTCTATTCAAAGAAATTTCATAATTCCGATTTCGTTTAGAATCGAGAACATACATCGTTCTAGCCTACGGATCGTGATAGCTTTCGTATCGAATGTTCATATAATCCCAGCCGTGTATAATAAGTTTGAATTCAATTTGATTATGTTATTGTTCGACGTTTGACAACTTTGAAGTTATGACGTAATTTTTGCGAAAACAAAAACGATGACGTATTTTTAAAATAATTTTTGTAAAATAATTTCAAAATCCTCTTTCGATAAAATATGGATTTGTTCACATTTAGCCGATACAGTAGGTGTTTTCCATTTGGGAGTGTTAAGCCCCGGGGCTTCTTATTCTAGACTTACTATTGGTAGATTTTGACACATGTTATTTTTCAGCCAATGACTGAACTAGAAAAAGGAGCCGTGGTGCATTACCGTCATATGGAAAGCAGCTAATGACACAGTTATATAGATTATATATTAGGGACTTTCGTGCTACAAGCCTCTACACCGCGACCTTTTCAGATCTATTGTGTTTGTCCTCGAGATCATTTAGAGTTCTTTGTCTAGCCCTGTCTTCTTTACGAGACTCCACAGGCTAGTTTTTAGAACTCCCATGAATCTGGGACCTCTTGGTTTTTCTTCTCCCAGTGAGTGATGTTTCCTCTTCTTCCTGACAGAACCTGCATAGCATTTCTTCTGCCAGGCCTATTGTACTCATATGTTTGTTGAGCCTCTACAGTGCCCTGTGAGAAGTCCTACTACTATTCTAGTAGTGTTCCTCTTCTGGCTTAGTAGATAGTCTGTGAATGTTGGCTGCGGTTGTTTGATAAACTCTTTGGCCTGTCTCATCCCTGGTGCATTGTTCCACCATTCTTGAGACTTCTGTTGAATCCATGATTTGGTGTTTGTTTTTAGTACAGCTTTTGCTATACCGCAATACGGTTCTGGGCCATTCAGGGCCTTACTTGCTCCTTCTCGGGCTAGTGTATCGGCCTCTTCATTGCCTCTATAACCTGTGTGTGCTGGTACCCAGGCTAGTGTCAGTCTGTTCTGACTGCCCAGCTCTTTTAGGGCTTCTATGCAGTCCCAAACAAGTTTTGAGGCAACTTGCATTGAGTTGACTGCTTTTATCGCAGCTTGGCTATCTGAGTATATGGCAATGTTTCTTCGTGAAAAATCGTGCCTTATTAGCTCTTGTGCACAATGGTGTATTGCAACGATTTCCGCTTGAAATATCGTCGCATGTTTGCCCAAGCTCAGTGAGATTTTCATCTTCGGCTTGGTTCCGTAAATGCGGGCTCCTGCACCTTCATCCGTTTTGGAGCCGTCCGTGTAGACAGCGATTTCCGCATTGATGGGAGGCCCCCCCTTCCACGCATCCCTGTCCGTTATACTTGTCTTGAAAGTTTTGTCAAAGCTATATCTGGGAAGAATGCCATCTGATAGCGTTATCCAACTCTTCATATAGCTTGTTGTAGTCTCTCCCGTGCATATTGCTAATGGGTGCTTGTCCTCTAAGCAACCTGCTCGTGACAGACCTGGCTTTGGCTTGGATGTATATGTGTAGTGGAGGTAGGTTGAGCAAGACCTCTAAAGCGGCTGTTGGGGTAGTTCTCATGGCCCCGGTGGCACTCAGACATGCTTGTCTTTGTAGTCCTCCAAGCCGTCGAACCACTCCTGCCTGCTTGGTCTTTGGCCACCATACCACCGACCCATACGTTATCATGGGTCTGATAACTCTGGCGTAAAGCCATGTAGTCATTTTTGGTTGTAGCCCCCAATTTTTCCCGCACATTCTCCTGCACAGATTGAAGGCTACAGTACTTTTTTCTATGGTTTTTTGTAGGTGTTGATTCCAGGTCAACTTATGGTCGAAGATGACTCCTAAGTATTTTGCCTCTTGGGCAAATGGAATTTCTATCCCGTTCGGTACCGGTGACCGGTGACCCAGTACATTTTTTCGTGTGAATGTGACTATTGTGGTTTTATGAGGGTTTACTGTCAGCTCCTCCTCCTTACACCACCTGTCGACTATATCTAGGGCTGACTGTGTAAGCTCCGATACTGTCCTTGCAAATTTGCCTTTTGCAATAATTGCAAGCTCATCGGCATATCCTAGGCAATGAAAGCCTCTGGAAACTAGCTTTTCAATTAATTCATCAATTAGGATGGCCCAAAGTAGGGGCGATAGCACCCCTCCCTGCGGACATCCCTTGTTTGCTCTAGCTGTCAGTGTTGTTCCGCCAATTTCTGATATAATGACCCTGTTCTTCAAATTGGCGTTTATCCACTGGCACAGTAGGGGATGTACCCCTTTATTTCGCCAGGGCATTTGCTATGGACTCGGTGGATGCATTATTGAAGGCACTCTCGATGTCTATAAATGTTGTCATGGCTATCTCTTTGTCTTCCAAGGACTTCGTTAGTAGCCTGTTGAGGTCGTCCAGTGCTAAGTCCGTTGACTTGCCTGGTTGATACGCATACTGGCGTTCGTTCAGCCTTTCCAACGTTTTAAGTGGAAAGGTCATTAGACTTATGGGACGATATGCCTTGGGTGTCTTGTCGCCTATTCTCCCTACTTTTGGGAGATATATGACTCTCACCTCTTGCCACATCGTAGGTATATGCCGTAATGCTATGCAAGCCTTGAATATACGGCACAGGTGTGGAATAAGTATTTCCTGTCCCTTTTGGAGAAATATGGGGTATATTCCATCTACTCCAGGGGACTTGTATGGTTTGAATTTGCTGATAGCCCACCTGATTCTATTTAGTCTCGATATTTCCGTAGCCAGTCTCCATTCCGAAGCCGTTGGCTTGTTTGGCCTGCTTCTGGTACTGTCTACTGTTAACGGACCATTGAGAATTTCTGAGGCCGGAAAGTGTGCTTCTGTGAGCATCCTTAGACTTTCTTCAAATGTTGTGGTATAGGTGTTGTCGTTCTTTTTCAAGAAACCTACTTGGTTTACAGTACCTTCTTTGGCTAGAACCTTATGGATTCTCGAGCACATAGGGGTATCTGTTACCTCCTCGCAGAATTTCCTCCACGATTGTCTTCTGGCCTTTCTTATTTCTTTGTTGTACTGCGTGAGTTTAACCTTGTATGTGGCCCAGTCTTGGTTCAATTTAGCTTTGTTGAAAAGCTTCCGCACCCCACCTCTGAGGGTTTCTAGATGCTTATTCCACCAGACTGTTTTGTTATTTTGTTGCCTTGTTTTTTCGGGACAGCTTTCTTCGTAGGCTTCAACTATTGCTTTGCCCACTTGGTCTACTGCCCTCTCAAGGCTCTCTCTGTCACGTATTTCAGTCATGAACCTCTCGAGAGACCCACTGAGTAATGCTGTGTATCTTTCCCAGTTAGTCTCTCTTGGGTTCCTATATTTGACTAAAGTACGAGGTGGGGTAACTAGATCAAATCTGATCTGTCTATGGTCCGAACACGAGGATTCGTCTGACACGTGCCAGTTGGCAATGGTATCACCAGCTTTTTCCGACGTTAGGGTTATATCCAAAACCTCTTTCCTCGCTGCTGTGACGAAAGTTGGTTCATTACCTACATTAGCTATTAGCAATCTTTCTGTGAGAATACATTGTAATAGTGACTCACCTCTTGGGTTGACGTCTGTGCTTCCCCACAATGAATGGTGTGCATTTGCGTCGCATGATATGATGAGTTGGAGGTTTGCCCTTGCCGCATAGGCGATGACCTCGCTCAGTACCGGCGGTGGGCATGCCTCCTCGCCTGGGAAATATGCTGAGCTCACTATCCAGCTTCTGTTTCCTTCCTCCGTCGGCGTGGTTAGGAGACCTGTAACAACATCACCGGTGCATAGCACCGGTATCAGTGTACATTCAACCTTATTACTATATAAGATACATGCACGAGGTTTATTGTTACCTTCTTTATACAGTACCTTACCTTGGTTGGGTTTTAGACCTGCAAATCCTCCCTCCGTGTAGCCAGGGCTCCTGCAAGAGGGCAAGATCTATCCCTTCTTTATCGAACCTCCTGCATACCATTGCGCTAGACGCTCTAGCATGATGGAGGTTCAATTGCAGAACCCTGATCCTGTGTTTAGAGTTTAGTTCGGGGAACTAAACTCCTATGACTTCTCTGAGTCTTCCTCTTCCATAGGCCCAGCCCCCTCTTGTGCTGTTAGCCGTTTGAGAGGGCTTTCCCCGCTCCGGGGAGGTGTCGTCTCATCCTCTTCCTGTACCTCATCGGTCTCCGGAATTGGTTCGTCAACACCTTCCTCGGTGCTTTTGCTGGTTCCTTGCCTCCCTTTAACTCTGAATTTCAGTCTTCCTAGGTTGTAGTAGGGAGCCATATCCAGCTTCTTGATTTCCTCTAGGGACTCTTTGTCCATAGAGAAAGCCCAAATTTGACCTTTGTCCGATGGGGTTTTACCCCACAACGTCCAGAGGTGTGTGTTGAGCCCGTGGTTTGAGACCTTTAGCCTACGCAGAATTCTATCTGCTTCCGGCCTTTGTCCTCTCTCATCGGGAACATATGCTGTGCAGGCGTGGGTTTCTGGAAAGTCATCACCTTCCAACTCTGTCAGGGTTGCCCCCTCCCAGGGTTTTATGGTTGGGATGACTTCCCTTAGCCAATCTGCACTGATGCGATCCGCACACACTATAATCAGGTAGCCTGATTTATGAGTGCATTTTGCAAATCGCACTTGTGGTCCCTCTGTGGGGATTTTCTCTAGAGCCTCAGAGATCGAGTCCTGGACGATTTCTAGTCTCTCTGGGCTCAAATTGTTCTCTGAGAACCCCGTGTGTACCACAGCAACCTTGACTGAGGAGAGGGCATCTTTGAAGGTGACTCTTTTGGCATCCTGGCCACCTTGGATCCTAGTCTCGAGGACGGTACCGGATCTCTGTTTTTCAGGAAATTTTCCTTGATTACCAGCCTTTTGGCTGTTGTATGATCAAGGCCCCTTTCCAGGTGACTTTTCAGCCTCAATTTAGAGGATCCTCCTAAGTGGGATGTTTTAACCTCCTCATCTGATAATAGCTCTAGTTCCTCCAGACCATTATCTTATTTTTGATTTTTGGTGCCTGCTGTGTGGCCTTGGCACCAGACGTCTCCGCCTTTTGTTCCGGGTTCGGTTTAGTCACCTTCCCCTGTCCTTTATTTTTATTATTTAGGTCCATATTTGTTCCAACGAGTAGCTAGGGAAGTGTTGGTCCACTACGGCAGAGCCCCACATGTCGTATAGTGGGGTCTAGGATACTCTGGGATTCGACCTGGTGTCCCAGAGGCTCCGTTTGAGGTATCATTCCCTGCTACCATTCAGCCCTCGGCACGGATTTCACACACCTTGGCTTGGGGGATTTTATCGACTTTCCTTGTCTAGATCCGCCGTGTTCTGTATAAGCAGGGCCACCTCGAGCAGGATGCGATTCTTCATCGCGCAAAGACGGTCATTGGAAGTAGCTTCCTCGAGAGGTTTTCCAGGTCTCCTCCGCTATTTCCCTAGGGTTGGCAGAAAATTACCCAACCCCTTGGCCCCATGACACAGTTAAAATTAAAATTGTTAAAATAGTTTTTTCCGTTAACCAGCTGTCGTCCCCTTACGAACGGAGGCCCTCAGAAGTCGAAACTTATGCGAGCCAAGGATTAACGAGGTCTTAATACTTACCTTTTAACGTGCGATTCCTAGCACTTTCTCTGGCCATCAGATAAAAATCTGAAGTCGCTGAGGATTCGAACCTAGCCGACCAGCAGTCAATGGTTTTGAACGCTTCAGTCTCAACCACAGAGCTACTTGACCCTTGACAGTGATCGGTATAACCGACTGTCATGGTCAAGCTGTCATCAGACTCATTCATGATCAGGCATAATTCTCGAAATGATCAATAAATAAATAATATCATATCAATGAGCGAACATATTTCATACTCCAGTCATACACAGTTAGGATGCTCTTGCTATTCTTGACAGTGTTATAGTTCTACTTACTCTAAACGTAAACAAAACGTTAATTTGTTTGCATCGCGATGTAGCACTTTTCTACACCTGGTGTATTTACACTCGATTTTAGTATTCGTTTACAGATTACACTCGATTCAAAATGTAGTGTAAGTTACAGTACACTACACCTCGATGCAAACGAATGAAACTATCCATAACGTTTTACCATTCGTAATCCCCCTCGCCCACAAATAGGTCTCATGCATGTTTTTTCCTATTTGCTCCAATAAATTATACCATCCATTCAAATACTGGGAAAATAAGATAGCTGCCAAAAATATCAATAATTAACAAGAATAAAAATGATTGAAAAATAGTGGAAATTCAAACGATTGTCTTTTGGCGGTAGGATGTGATGTCAAAATACTTATCAACAAAGATTATCCAAAGAAAACATAGTTTCGGTAGGTTTGCAATAACTTACTGATAAAAAGATAATAATCAACCACTTGAAAAACTCTAGATAGACTGATCAACGACAAGTCAATACCATGAAAAATACATTTTGTTTACATGAACTTTGACGTCATACTAAGGCGCTCGTTTTACCAAATTCAAATTTGCTTCACATTTTAAAATCTGGATTGTTCAAAACTTTAAAAATTACAATTAAATGAAACAATGTTCAATGATTTAATAACAAAGTAGATGGAGCACACAAAAATTCCAGTGATTTTGTGATACATGCATGTGACCTATTGTATAGAAAAGGATAGTTCGTGTTCACTTCAAAACAGGTATTTGTGTAGACATAGGCATGGCATCGCTATGTATTTTACAGAAAGTTCAGTAATAGTATATTACGTAACAAGAGTGTTGTAAAAGGCATATCACGCACGAATGGAATGGTAATTGACCATATTCACCGTCGCCATATTGTCATGCGACAATTCCAACTTACCCAGGATTCTCAAATGAGGATAACCAAATTAACTAGTTCCATACGTCATTGAAAATTCGAAAGGATATTTATCTAGGCACTGCATTTCTAGAAAAATGTTCAGTAGAGTGGGGAATGACTTTAGTATCAACTTGATTTCATTTTTAGATGAAAACTAAGTCCGCGGCGTGGACAAAAATATTTCGGAATCTCCGAAAACATCAAATGAAAATAATAATTTTGAAATACAAAAAGAGGAGTCTACAGAAAGCAGTGTCAAAAATAGCACCTTTTTGGTTACCGGCGCATGTATAAGGCAAATACATAAAGTTCAAAATATTTTACTAAGTTATAGTACCTATGTTGTCATTATTAAAACTCAGGTGAAAGCTGATGCCCATAGTGATATCTACCCATTTACCTTAGATTTTCTCTTCCGTAAAATTTTTCTGAAACTCATAAAATACGCACAGGAAATACGCACCAAATTAAACATTCCTGATTTTCGCGGA
Organism: Chrysolina haemoptera; assembly: GCA_958298965.1. Taxonomy (NCBI): domain Eukaryota; kingdom Metazoa; phylum Arthropoda; class Insecta; order Coleoptera; family Chrysomelidae; genus Chrysolina; species Chrysolina haemoptera. Next base: position 32,745,302 of record OY282584.1, read on the forward strand.
TACGTTACAGATACTTTATATTTTTAATCGTTGGTAACAATGGATAGTTGGTGTTGTCCATGTCTCATGACAATATGGCGACGGTAAATATGGTCAATTCCATGAGTGCGTAATTGCTTTACAACACGCGTTACGTACTATACTTTACCTAAGGCCATATACAGTGTGCCGTTTCCGACATCCAAAAATTCATATTATTATTAGTAGAATGACCTTTTTTCAGAAAAGACACCTATATAGATGAACTTGAGTAGCAATATAGGTACCTTATCTGAATAATAAATTTGAGCCGTTTTCCAGATCAAAAAATTCACAACATTATTATTATTATTTGTAAAACGCAAAATCCAAATACAAAATTTGATCCAAATCATTAGAGCCGTTTCAGAGATTCAAAAATTCATATTTTTATTATTATTATTATTATGAGTGAAATCACATTTTTTCATGAAAAGCGCCTAAATTGATGGACTTAAGTAGAATTCCTTATTCAAATACAAAATTTGATTCAAATCATTGAAGCCATTTTGGAGATCCAAAAATTATCATTATTATTATTATTATTATTATTATTATCATCAGTAAAATCGAGTTTTCCAAGAAATACGCCTATAGAGATGAACTTAAAAAGTAAAACCCTATCTACATACAAAATTTCTCCCAAATCGATTGAGCCGTTTCCGTTATATCAAACGGTGCGTTTTGTTTACGAAAACTGTGCGATTTGTTTACCGCGGGTATGGAGCTATTTACTGAGGCTGTGAGTCGTGTGTTTTTGCCTATTTTCTGCAATGGCCATAGGTAAAATAAATTAAAAAACGCATGCGCAACTATCTGAAAGCACAGACAGCAAAAATGGCATCGTCAACATCCAAATCTCAAAACTTCAACAACGGCGCCAATGTGAAACGTCAAACTGGCCAATCGTATATTTTCTTGTAAATAACTGAAAATAAATATTTATTCAAATGAAAACAGAATGCTCATATTATTTATATGTAGAAGTGTGCTGGTGTCTTATTTATTTATGTATAGTGAATATTAGTAGTTTAGACTGTTTACAAGTATAAATATGGAGCTAATAAATTACAGCCATAGAAAAATTCAAACTTGAGAAGTCTCAAGTCTTTCCAGTTATTCAACTGAAAAAGGCAGCGAAAACCAGAATTAACAAAATGACTACTGTTCAGTATGATCTGCATACCTCGGGGGGCATTATGGACGTAAGTAGACTGTCTTTTGTTTTTTCATGAAAAATTAAGGCTAGCCATAATGTATATTTCAATATGCATTCAATTTTTTTCTAACATGAGCTTTTCCATGAATTTAGTATTATAGGTACTGAAGTATCAACATTGTATGTGAAACGTATAATAGGCCAGATAAGGTCAAGAGTGTCCTTTTGTTAAGCTTCCATTTGCATTTGATACATGATTTGCTGCTATTAAACAGTACAATTTATGAAACGCATACAAACTTAGAATGCAATAAAATAATAAACTTTCATTATTTTCAAGCAAATACAAGCTTTGATTGCTCCACCTCAAGGGGATGATACAAAAGAAAAAGACAAGAAATCCAGTTCTGAGCATCCGTACTTCAGGAGACCAGGAAAAGGGCATAATCATGATAGTTGTGATGCTTGTGGCGAAGGAGGGGACTTGATATGCTGTGATAAATGCCCATCTAGTTTTCATTTAGGGTGTCAGTGAGTACTTCTTTAAACTAGGTATATATACATTAAAACAGCTTATCCATTAATCTAATTGTATTTTGTGCTGTATAATGTTCACATTCTCTCTTTATTATAGGCCGTTAGATAGTGACAAAAATTTAGGTGCCCCATTTTCGCATACAAGCCTTGAAAAGGGTTGAAAAGTATATCAATTTGGAGTAAAATGAAGATATTTTTATAAGGATTTGCTTCCCTCGTGTTCCTAAGTGCAAAGGGTGATTTGTTAGGGCGTTTTAAGATCCTATGAATGTATGTTCAGAGTTGCTTTGTTTCTGAGAATCGTCCTGTATCTCAGAAATGAAACAACTCCGGACATTGGTTAACGAAAACTTTTATTTAAAACGACCTTCCGAATCACCCTCTGTAGTTTCATACCGTAGTTAGGAAACACGAGAGAAACAAAAAAAAAATTGATTTTCAATGTCACCTCCAGGAGCCACACGTAAAAATATCTTCATTTTACTCCAAACCAATATACTTTTCAGTCATGTTCGAGGCTTGCATGTGAAAATGGGGCACCTAAATCTGCCACTAGCTGACGGTGTCTTATTATATAGTAGGACATTTATCGAGTCTACTAAACCTATTCAACCTTTACTTTTCACATTGCCTGTGATTGAAAATAACCTTTTGCAAGCTATGAGCAACTAAGGGTGGATTCATGCAACATCAAGTGACAGTTATCATGTAACAGTTCAAGTAACAATTATGAATTAACAAGTGGCAATGAAATATTTCCAATGAACTCTTTCCCTATTTTGGAAAATGAGGTACTTTATTCCTGATGACTTTTCAAAAAAAAATATTGTTTTCAGAAACCAAGAACCTAACATAACTTTTTGATAACCTATTATGAGTTTCTCGATGGGCACCGACTTTTATTACGAATAATTTTTTTGTGATATCAATAATAAAAACGTTTCCCATATAGTTTCAAGTTTTTGGCGGACACTGTATATGCTTTCTTACTGCCTTTCTTTTATTTGCAAATTGAGAAAGTGAATATATGTATAGCTATTTGTTTATTTAAAGCGGAATCTATCAAGAGCAGCAGTGGCACTTTGTGCTTGATATACACATAAAATAGAAGTAAATGTTCTTTATTGGTAACAAAACCCATGGACCATATACACATAGACTGGGGTACTTCAACCAGTAGTGATTTCAACAATGTCTTTACATTTTACTTATGTGATTATGAATATTCTACAAGTATATAAAAAAAAGTTTTTCTGGAAGGTAATAAGTTTGATCTTCATTCTGATAGTTCAGTTATTGCTTCCAAATGTTTTTTTTCGGAGTGAGTTATGTTTAAATGTGATTAGGTCCATAACATGCCTTCCACCGCTGCTCATTCTTTTTTGGATACTTAAGGGTCGTTTGGAGTATTTCTATACATTCCTTAGAGGATGCCGATTTTGTTTTCATTTTTAGTTAGCTTGGATGCCAAATACGAGAGTCTGTTTTCAGTAAGTTGGATGTTTTTAATTCATACAAGAGCTCATTTATTTGGTTATGAAGTTAATTATTTGGGTGCTGGATGCTTCCGCTACTTGTATGTTTCTCAGGGCGTGTTTTCAGATATTCAGGTAAAAAAATAACATTCATTGTCTAAACAGGATACATCCCTATTACAAGACAGTTTAGGTGTTTCAGTTGAGGAATACGAATACAATAAGTACAGATAGTATAGATAATACAGATACAAATAATACAACTATGTGCAGATACAAAAATAAGGTGTGGGGATGATTTTATTATAATAATTATGCCATTAGGATTAAGAATATTGTTGATTGTTTCACAGATAATTACAAATAATATAGATAATACAGTACAACTAGTACAATTTTGGACCTGAGTCTTAAAAAGGCCAATCTCCATTTTCAGTGATCTTTCGCAAGATTTAAAAGCAATATGACTATAATTTTAAGTGTGTAAATAATTATTTCCAAATAAATTAAATCGATAAAACACTTCAAAATAATGTATTTTTTTTTAAATTAGGTTATTAATTTAAAAAAAGGTATTTCATGATTTAAGAATCAGGTCCAGAATTGTGTGCAGATACAAAATTAGAGTGTGGGGATGATTTTAAGGTAATAATTACAGTTGATTGAATACTGCTGCAGAAATAATAAATGCTGCTGATCGTGATATAGACCAACAAGGAAATTTTAATATAAAAGTATTTAGGTTAGGACACTTGAACGTGAACGTAAATGCACCTAGGCCCCTGAAAATGATACTGCAATGCCTGAAGATGCAATGTCAAATTATTCGCAAAGCCAAAATCGTAAAGGGGATAGCTAAGTTCAGAAACCTTATTATCAAATTGGACAAAACTCCCCACCAATGCAAGCTATAGATAGATAGATAATTTATTTCTTTGTTTAAAATATACAAATTATAAGAACATTACACATTGCCATGTAACGAAGAGAACGTCAAGACAGAACAGAAAAATTATATAAATTACAATATAATATAAATTACAAATATAATAGATATAATATATGTGGAACATACATGTGTATAAAAAAGAAAAACATTAGTTGTCATCGAGTGAGTCACTTAGTGATTCACTAAACTCGTCAATCTTGTAGGGAACCATCCTGATATGGATTTTTCCAATTTTCTTTTTGAAAGATTCTAGTGGTAGTTCCCTCATTTCACGAGAGAGTAAATTGAAAAGTGGAATACTTATAAATTTAGAATTGACGTGGCCTTTACTTGATGGAAATCCATAGTTATGACACTAAGGTGAAAAACGATTAAAATTTCTACAAAATTTATTGTCTTTGAGACATGTTTCGACACTTATATCGTAAATATCTATTACGGCACACTCTAATGTTCTCAACTTCCATACTCACAACAGACATAACATCGTGCCTTGTAGGAAAAGATTTGAGAAAAGTAAATTTATAAGTTATGACAGTAAGGTAAAAAACGATTAAAATTTCCACAAAATTGATTGTCTTTGCGACATGTTTCAATACACAGTATCTTTTTCAAGCGAATGTAGTACATTAAACTATTCTTCATTCTGAAGGATAATAGTACTATGAACGATATGAAAATAATAAAATCGATAGTAAGTAAAACTAAGGAAAAGGATGTAACCTTTACAAGAGCAGATAAAGGTAGTACAGTCATTGCTATTAATAAGAATGATTATGTTAAAAAAACTCTTGATTTTTTAGATTCCGCTAAATTCACATTACTAAAACCCTACTCATGTGTACCAACAACAAATCAAGAAATTTTTGAGAAACTCAAAATCTATTTTTAATGAAGCCGAGAAGTTCAGACTAACTCTAATGAATCCTCAGTCACCAAAATTATATTCTTTGATAAAATTACATAAACAAAACTACCCTATCCGGCCAGTAGTATCATTTGTTACAGCACCATCAGTTAAGTTATCAAGAAAGTTAATACATGTAATATCAGATTCCAAATTTGAACCGAAATTTAGCCTTAAAAATTCTTATGATTTGATAAATAAAATACAGGATATAACTGTTCCAGATAACGAAAAATTAATATCATTTGACGTTCAAAATCTTTTCTCTAGTATACCCCCGCAAGATACAATACTCTTAGTCGAAGGTTTACTAGATAAAAATCATGTTAATCCGGTTATTAAACGAGAGATATTAGACCTTCTGTCGATATGTCTTGAACAAAATTATTTTCAATTTGACAATAAGTTTTACTCTTCATCTGAAGGATTGATCATGGGAAATCCGCTGAGTCCTCTACTGGCAGATATCTTCATGAACAATCTTGAAGAAACGATTCATAAGCATCCACTTTCGAAACAGTTTTTGTATTGGTACAGATATGTAGATGACGTTATAGTTTGTTTTAAAGGCACCAACAGACAATTAGACACCTTTCATAAATATATTAATACTATTCACCCAAACATTAAATTCACAATAGAAATAGAAGTAGAAAATTCAATGAATTTTTTAGATTTGACAATAGGTAAAGCCAATAATAAACACCACTTTGCTATTTTTCATAAACCTTCCCATACTGACATCACCATTCATAATAATTCAGTACATCCATATACACATAAAATATCAGCATACCATAGTATGATACACAGATTAGTAAATATTCTACTGTCCGAAGAAAATTTCAACAAAGAATTAAATATTATAAAACAGATAGCAGTTAACAATGGATATCAAGTTAAATTAATAGAAAATATTCTTGCTAAAAAACTACATAGAAAGGCTATCCAGGAAGTGTACCCCACTTTGAGGAACCTTGACAATAATTATAGAACTTTAACTTATTCAGGACCCGTCACAGAAAAAATAGCTTCATTTTTGCATAAGCAAAACTTAAGAGTAGCATATAAAACAGATAACACACTGGGAAGGTTTATCAAGAATAACAAAGATAAAACGCAGAAATCTGAAAAATCAGGAGTTTATAAATTGAATTGTGGATCTTGCTCCAAAGTATATATCGGCCAGACAGGTAGACCATTTAAAAGCCGCACGTGAACACCGTATGAATTATATAAACAATAAAGCACACTCATCATATGCCAATCATATTTTGGAGGAAGGCCATGACTTCGATGAAAACTTCGAAATTCTTCATGCGGAAAATAAGGGCATTAGGCTTAATTATTTAGAATTCTTAGAAATTAATAAATTGAAAAATTCATCTTGTTTATTGAATGATCAACTAGACCTGAACGGTTCCCCTTTCAATTAAGTAGTAACTTTGTTTTGAGATTTCCAGGGAGGTTCATTGTTACGTCAATTTTATGTGTATGAGTCTAAGTATTAGCGATAATTATAGGTAGTCCCTAATTATGTTAATGCGTAAAAAAAAAGTATTTAAGTAATTTCGCTTGAAAAAGATACTGTGTATCGAAACATGTCGCAAAGACAATAAATTTTGTGGAAATTATGGAAGTTGAGAACATTAGAGTGTGCCGTAATAGATATTTACGATATAAGTGTCGTAAAGAAACCTCGTTTGACAAATGTTCCATCTCATATCGTAATATGAGTTTACGACACAAATATTGTACAATATTTTACCTTCCAGCAATAATGTTAATTATTTACTCAAAATTAGTCAATATTCCTTAAATTAATGATTTTAGAATCATGGAACAAGCAAGCGTTGCGCCCATTGTTGATTTATTTTGCGAACTGTCAACTTTGACACGTTCATTCCAATTTAGTAAAATTTCATCGACATTAGTTCAGACCATTAAAGAATAGATTCAAATATAGAATCTGCTACAAATAAAAAAATTCAAACCTTATTACTTGATAAATCCCGGGATAGATACTCAAATTTATAATAAATTAGTTCTTGTTATCCTTTTCCATTACACAGACTGAGAGAGTGGTTTGCAATATTCATCATAGTTAACCCTTGCAATGCTAGGTACAGCAGCTTTTTGTAACATGAAAACTCTCTGTAAATTTGTGAAACTTGTCTTTCACCAACTCAGTAATTCATAACTCATTACTGAGTGGAACATCTCATAGTATGATGTTGAGGCTGCGCCGAATGGCATACACAGATTTTGCGAACTTTCCACAGACGTGACTGATATGTGTGTTCCAAGAAAGGTATGGATCAAGATGTATTTCTAGAAATTTAACGGATTTCGTGTTGGAACAAGTATGATGATTTGAAAATAAACATATCTCTGTTTTAGCTGTATTCAAAAATAGTTCATTATCATTAAATGATTGACATATGTGAGGGTAGATCATTTGCATAAATTATAAACAGGAAAGGGCTCAGCATGGATTCTGGTGGTACCCCCCTCTTGATTGTGGATTCGTGGCTTATGTTGTTATTATTATAAACCCAATGTGTTTTATTTTTGAGGTATGATTCAAAAATGTTTCTAGAAACATCTTTAATCCATACCATCCTTTCCCAGAGGTTTTTCATGACATACACAATCGAAAGCCTTTTTTAGATCAGTGAAGATGGTTAAACACATTTCTTTGTTTTCAAATGTGTCAAGAATGTTGAACGTTAAATAAATTTAATTTCTCGATATTGTAGGTAGAATGTGTTTTTGTCTGTAGTTTTCTGGCAGTTCCTCTTCATATTTCTTGTGAATAGCAAGAACATTGGCTGGCTTGAACACGAAAGGAAATATTCTATCAGAGTATAAGTATTGACGACGTGAGTCAAAGGTTTGATAATATATGATAAGCACTCTTTCAACAATTTGGAACTGATGCCATATGTGTCTTGGGTTGTTTTGGTCTTCAGACTATTAACAATCGAACGAATTTCTTCTTCGCTGAAGGATCGCATAAAAAAGGAATTTGAGGATTTATTGGTATTAAGCTGAATTGAAAGATTCCCATGTGCAGGGATATCCTTAACGATGTTATCTGCATGGTTGGTGAAGTAATCGTTAAAAATATCTACGCCAAATTCAGGTTTAGCTCTTGGGTTATCATTAACTCTTTCAATATTTATGATTTTCCAAACTGTTTTATTTTTGTTGTCGGACAGTGAACTTTGAGTTGAGTAATATGTTCTTTTTGCTTCTGTCTGTTATATATTTTTTTTTTGGTCATATTGCACTTTATTGAAGAAGTCACTTGGATTTTTTTTACACAATTCTTATGTAAATTGAACATTTTGTTTGAGTATTTAAATTTCAGGTTCTCCAGTAGCTAATCTGGTTTGTCTTTTTTAAAGGTTTCGTTTTAATAGTAGGAAAGCAATGTCCAAAGTGGCTCATGAATGTCTCATGGAATGGAAGTGCAATTTTTCATGATTCCTCTTTAAGGAGAGATTTGAACTTATGTTGATTCAGTGGCGGATCATGACGTGGCAGACTGAGGCGTAACTGACTTCAGTGCCTCTTTCCTTCTGGAATATGCCTACCCAGTAGGCCATATATTTAAAAAACAAAGACAGTTTTTCTCGAATATCGTTTTTGATACGAATTCATTACATAAAATTTAAAAAATAAAAATAAAATTCTGCTGTCAACAATAACAAAAAAGTTCAAAAATAAATAAAAAATGTGCATCACACAAAAGGCTCTAAATATGAACTTTTCCGCTGATGATTTTGACAACAATGGAGGGAACAACTGTTGCCCGCGAACGATGTTCTCGCACAGTGAAATCGCACTGATGCCAGATCACAGTGTTTCTTCATAATACTCCTATGTAGAGCAGGTCGAGAAACTATTATCTGTATATAGTGTATAAGTACTTACTTGTTGAAGCATCCAAAAATGGTAAAAATTCATTGTTTTTATCGAAGATACAGTCTTTTTCCTCATTACCCGTACTTGATGATAGTAATATTAATAGTTCCGTTAATAAAGGAAATATCACTGCTACACTTACGGACTCATTTGTCTCTATCATTTCATCAGTTTTTTTTTTGGGGAATTAAAAAGGATGACATGGATTGTCGTAACTTATCTTTCATGTCTTTTTCCTTCTGTAACCTGCGGTTTTGAGCACCTGATATCTTCTTATTTCCATTTGTTTTAAATCTCAATAATAAAATAAAAATGTTTAACATACAAAACAATTCTTTTTGCTCACAGCGAAATTCCTTAAACCTTCCCGTCGCCCTGGTACCACTTCCAAATGCAAAAAACTAAATGAGAATTCGTACTTCGCATCTCCGAAACCAAGGTATTGTTTTATTCGGGTTCACAGTCAACAGAGTCACGCAATCTCTTATTGAAAGCGGACTCACGTTGCATCATTGATGCTACAACTGGCCCACTGCATCGAATGACCCTTATTGGAGTTGAACTTGTAGTGGGACTAGTAGGAGCTAGAGGCGAGTGCGCAACAAGCGCAAACTTTTCACTACAACCAGTGCAGGCAGCAGCACTGCATTCAGGATAGGTCGTTGGCTAGTTGTCCCTGTTTTTATTGGAGTTCAATTAGAAGGCGCGAAGGATTTATTCTGTGAATACACAGTATGGAAAAATTTACTTTGTTTTGCCCTGTTTGGCGCCCACCGCCTGAAAAAGTACAAGGCGCGCGATTCGTGCGCCACACCTATGATCCGCCATTGTGTTGATTATGATTCGAAAAGTTCAATTTGTTATTGAAAGTCAGTTGATCTTTCTTTGTACTTTTTATTACATATTTCAGTATTTGACGGTCATGGTCTGAGGACTTTTCTAGTAGCTGTATGAACTTTTTGGTGCATATTAAATTGCTTGAATAGATTAAATACCATATTAGATTTACTATCTGGTTTCGGAATGTTTACGTTAAAATTACCACATATCGCAACATTTGCTTTGCTATAATATTTGTCCATGTAAGATAATATTTTAATCATTATGGATAGAAACTTGGCAAAATCTAAATTACCACAGGGTGATCGATAAACACTTATTACAAATAGGTTTATATATTTTATATATATTGCAGCGAGTTTACAATGAAACTCCTCAGATAATTGTTTCATGCCACTGATTTCTTTGGCATTGTATTGGTTGGTTATTCAAATATATACATGTGCCCCCATGAATATGATTTGGTCAACAGAAGATTGAGGCTAATTTGAAATTAAAGAAATCTGCATGCATTGTTCACAATACACACAATCACAGTGAACGCTAGGCTGCGGGCGGTGTCTCAGCTTCTGCCTTTACATGGAGATTTTGTTGAATCGTTTGTTGCAGACATTAGTTATTGTCTGCAGAGACCTACCCTAAATTGATGAGGACAAGAACCCAGAAATCGATCTATAGGTGGTCGAAATGTTTCAATGAACATTTCCATGCAACTAGCAATTGCGGAGACATCCTTGTAGGACTCTGCACGGAAATTCATTAGATGTAATTCAACGTTCGTCGTGGTATTAGCCAGGAAAGTAGTTGTTTTCTGATGGATTTTCGACCCAATTATTCCTATTGTATAGGATTATGGCAATAAGCGTCGTCCTGGTAGTGTAGGACATCTTGTTTCTCTCTTGACAAGCTTATTGTGAACAATGCATGCAGATTTCTTCAATTTGTATTTGTGGTTGAATTAATCACGCAAGTTCTGGGTATTGCTTTGTTTGAGGGGCTGGAGTTCAGATGGCGCCCGTAGTTTAGTGAACGCTAGGCTGCGGGGGGTGTCTCAGCTTCTGCCTTCACATGGAGATTTTGTTGAATCGTTTGTTGCAGACATTAGTTACTGTCTGCAGAGACCTGCTCTATACTGATGAGGGCAAGAACCCAGAAATCGATCTATAGGTGGTCCAAATGTTTTCAATGTTTCCATGCAACTAGCAATTGCGGAGATATCCTTGTAGGACTCTGCACGGAAATTCATTAGATGTAATTCAACGTTCGTCGTGGTATTAGCCAGGAAAGTAGTTGTTTTCTGATGGATTTTCGACCCAATTATTCCCATTGTAAAGGATTATGGCAATAAGCGTCGTCCTGGTAGTGCAGGACATCTTGTTTCTAATTTGAAATTAGTAATATTGTAACAGGAAGATTTACTCGCAGACAACCAGTGCTCAGTGAAACACAGCACGCCTAAATTGTAAAACTATTTACAAAATTGTCCAATTGTAGATTTTTTTGTGGATACATTGAGTATTCACATCCAGAACAGCTATGTCAGGATGATCTCTTGCATCATGTTTCATTTGTTGGCCTATACTATTTCTATTTATGATAGACAAACGTCTAAAAAATTTGTTGGTGCCCTAGTACCTTCATGGGGATCCGTATTCAAAGTATTCTTATAGTATTTCTGTTTATGAGTTGCCAATTGATGAATACTATCATCGAAATTTTTGTCAGTAATTTCAGCTTCAATTGGTATTATGTTTATATGTATTGAACATAAAATTTATTTGTCAAGTCGATTTTTTATTAATTTACTCAAATAACGTCCACCTTCATCGCACAGTACCATGTTCCTTTGTTCTTCCAGCATAATAATATCCCTTTTTTCTTGCAATTTGCTCACTTGTTTCTGAATTTCTCCAATCTATAATATCTACGCCACTGGAGTCTGTGGACATGGCTGTGTGAGTCATAGGTGTATTAGGTTTATTCGTTTGCATTGAGGTGTAGCACTTTTCTACACCTGGTGTAATTTACACTCGATTTTAGTATTCGTTTGCAAATTAATTTGACACATTCCTTTGTTTGAACTGCACTCAGCTACACTCGATTCAAAATTTGGTGTAAATTACACTACACCTTGATGCAAACGAATAAACCTATTGTTTGTGTGCTATCTGTTCTTGTAGGAACCCTTTTTTCTTCCATTTCTTGTGTTAGACTGTTTTGGTTTTCTAATAGATTGTTCATTTCAATTTCCATGTCTAATGCTTGTTGTAAATACTTAGTTTTTTCTTCTTTCAGCTTCTCCACGTAATTGTTTTTTTCGTCACTGTCGTGAAGTAATTTACTTATTGTTTTTTCCAACAAGTTTGTCTCTTCTTCTTGGTAGCTTGTTGACTTTTTTTCACAGCATATTATTTTATTGTCTTTTAGAAACACATCTTTTTTCTTATAGCTTGTTAACAAACAGCTCTTATGAAAAACACTACAACATTCAGTGCATACATAGTGTACAAATGGTTTGTTTTTACAAAATTTATAGTTTATTGCCAGAAAGCACTGAGCACGTGTGCCTTCTGCCATAACTGGAGTCACTATCATCCAAATACAAATCTGTGAAACAAGAATTAATTAGCTGAAGATGAGCAGAATATAAGAATTAAGTACGTGAATGGTAAACCAAAAATAACAAAAAACCGCTAACAGTGTCTAACCTGGAGCATATTAGGCTTAAATACCAAAACTCAGATATTTTATGAAGCTGCATCGGCTGCTGAACACCACCTCATGGGAATCTCTGGATACAATCAAATATAAACCATTTGGAGCTATTTGGTGAACAATATCAAGTTTTCAGATCAGATTGAAACTCCAATGCTAATTCAGTGTCAAGAGGCGGAGGTGTCTTATTGGCGGTTAGAAATGGCTGTGGTGTTACGAAAATAAACATAACAGAATACCGCAAACAGTTCAATAGTATTGATATTGTCGGTTGTAAAATATCATATAATCATTACACCTTATTGGTGTTTGTTGTATACATACCACCAATTGCTAATAACTTGCATGTACAAAATCTATTTAAAACACTCAAATCGCTTCAATTATTATATGATCAAAATCTAGATGATTATCATCCAGCTTTGAATATTTCACTAGTATTTAAGAAACAGGAAAGTTGAATTCCCTATGATGACAAAGAGCTTCTATATAATTTCCGTAAAGCAAATTTCCCGTTACTGTATTCTTTGTTTATGAATACAGATTGGTCAGTTATTGAAAACTGTACCTAACTAAACTTGGCAGTAGACACTTTTTATGCAATAATTTATTCAATAATGGACCTATGTGTTCCTCTTAGATAGAATTTTACCATAAAGTATCCACTCTGGTTCAACAAAGATATAAACAAGATCAAATGTAATTATAGATTATTTAAAACATTAAAATCGAACTATTCAGAAACTACACGTGATCAATTTAAAAATCTTCGTAGGTCAATAAAAACCCAAATATCTCAAACCTACATTAAGTATTTACAGAAAGCTGAAAACTCGATCAGAACTGATCACTCAACATTTTGGAACAATATGCATAGTAAAAAAGGCACTTCAAGTATTCTGAATGTTTTATTTATTAAAATATAGAGGACTGAAAAATACTACTACAATAGTAAACTCATTTGCAGAATTCTTTGAAAGTGTGTGTGTTCCTTCTAATAGTAATAATATTAAAACTCTAAAAAAAACTACAAATTTTCCCACAATAAGAATAACAACTTTATTCTCTGAAGACGATGTCTGCAATTACTCTGAAACCAAAATTCACAGCTGGAGATGACAAAATCCCAAGCTTTCTAGTAAAAGACTGCGCATACATTCTTGCAAAGCCACTACAATTCATTTTTAGCGTGACCTTAAAGACAAAATGTTTTCCCGATAGATAGAAAGTATCAAAATATGTTCAATATTGAAGTCGGGGGCTCCAAATAACATTCTGAACTATCGACCCAAATAATACTGTCCAACTTTGCAAAGGTCTTTGAGATATGCATGTATTGTTGTTCAATTGAATGCAGAGATAATACAGGTCATATACTTTGCGTGAGGAATTTAATTATAGAAAAGTATAGATCGGTACATACAAAGATTATATTGAAAGACTGACATTGACAGTATCAAAACAGGTTACTCCGAGTGTTGTTTTAGAATTGTTACTTCAACACCCTCTCTCAATTCTACGTTACACAGAATTTTTCTAACTTAGATAATATATAAAGATACAAAATTCTTTCTAAAATCAAGAATGACAAAAAAATTTCAAAACTTTATATCAAAACCAAATTTCACCATATGAAAATTCATCGGCATATATTATATGAGCATTCATTCATTTTATAATGGCTGTAAACTCATTTCCCCCATACATTTTTCAACTTAAAACCCTTGGTTAGTGTATCAGGAATCTGATCTTCAGTTGATACATAAATCAGTTTGAATTTACCTTGAGTAACCAAGTCTTTGACGAAGTGATATTTAACATCCACATGTTTAGTTCTTTTTGCTTCCCGAGTTTTTGCCATATGAATGCAAGACTGATTATCTTCCATAACAGTTATTGGAAACAAAGATTCATTAAGAATTTCTTCTAGTAACTGACCCAAAAACAAACATTCGCACATAAAAGAAGCTAAAGCAAAAAATTCAGCCTCACTGGTAGAAATAGCTACCACAGGTTGTTTTTTAGAATTCCAATAAACAGTATTATTGTTCATTTTAATGAGAAATCCCGATACACTTTTTCGACCTTTAACATCTGAAGCAAAATCTGAGTCGGCAAAAGCTTCAATAGTTGGTTTACCACTTCTTTCGAAACACAAACCAAATTTTTTTTTTCCTGACAAGTATTTCAAAACATTTTTCAGAGCTTTCCAATGAGAACTATCATAACAACTTTGGAATCTTCCGAAATATGCAGTACAGAAACAAATATCAAGTCTCGTACCCAACATCAACTTTCGACAATGCTAACTATGGTTGAATAGGTACCTTAGTAACTTTAGAATCTTTCATTTGAAAATGCTTTAACAGTTTTTCTATAAGTGACTTAATTTTTACACAATATCTTGTTCTTTCTATTTCAATAATCAACTTTTCATTATTTGGATAAAATTTCACGTCTAAATATTTCAGAAAATTTTCTTTTATACACGCTTCATTATCATCACTACATGCAATCAACATATCGTCAACCTAAATTAAAAGAATGAATATCCATTATAATATAAACATGGATCAACAACTGATCGTTTTAAATTCAAATTAACAAGTTTTTCATTCAACAAATCATTGAGGTGCTTTCATTAACTTGCAAACTTTCGAATCGGGGACATCCAGACCATCGGGCGGTTTCATGTAGACAACATAATTCAGGTGACTGGCAAGAAATGCAGATCTCACATCAAGTTGATGGACCTTCATGTCACGTTTCACAGCCAATGACAGTAAAGCTCTCAAAGTAAACATTCGAGCTACAGGTGAATAATAATTTTCATTATCCAAATCTGGCTGTTGGTAACCTCTAGCTACCAAACGTGCTTTTTTCACTACTATTCCATTTACAAGTTTTTCAGTGAAAACCCACCTTGAGTCAATGATATTAGCATCGAGTGGTCGATCCACAATCTCCCAAGTTTTGTTAGTTTTCGTAGATTCCAATTCATTATCTACAGCAGTTTTCCAGCCTTCATTACTCTTCATCGCCTCATTGTAGGAAGACGGAATCTCCGACGGTAAATTTCCAGCAGACAATGCTATCATCATTTCAAAATTGAAATGACCAGGCAAAAATCGTTGTCTTACACTTTGCCGTAACCTAGGTTGACCATCAGGTTGTTCAGTACCGTTTTCATGCGATGAACCTTGTTCTCCGACTGTAGTCTGTGATATAGTTGTCTTGGATTTCAATGGAATATAATTATCATCCATTAACCCATCATCTTGACAAACTTCAACTGGTGTGATTTGGTTCACATTTTCATCAAATACCACTGAACGAGCAGTAACTACCTTTCGCTCAGAGCCCAGAGGCGGTAACCATTGTTACAGTACCCAACAAGTAACAGCTTTTTCGAATGAGACGACAACTTCACATTTCGATCTTCTCGAGGGACTAAAGCATGAGCAGTACAACCAAAAAGATGTATTTTGTCAATTTCAGGCTTGTATCATACCAACGTTCAGCAGGAGTTGTTCCATCAGGTAACACAGTCGATGGTATACGATTGTACAGGTAAACGGCAGTCAAAACAGCTTCACCCCACATCTCTTTTCCAAAATTCGAATCGAAATTCAAGCATCTTGCTTTATTCATAATAGTCCTATTGAATCATTCAGCAATCCCATTTTGTTGAGGATTTCGATGAACAGTATAAACCAATTCGATTTCCTTTTCATCACAGAATGCACGAATTTTGACGGAAATATACTCTCCTCCGTTATCACACCTCAGTTTGGACCATTTCGTACTGAACTTTGCCTCAGTCATAGCTATATACTTTCTCAAGCATGCATCAACATTTTATTTTTAATCAAATATACGGCAGCAAAATGACTATAGTTATCAATAAAAGACACGAAGTTGCTGTAACAATCATGCGCTGGAGGATTTATCTTACCGCAGACATCT
Organism: Chrysolina haemoptera; assembly: GCA_958298965.1. Classification (NCBI taxonomy): domain Eukaryota; kingdom Metazoa; phylum Arthropoda; class Insecta; order Coleoptera; family Chrysomelidae; genus Chrysolina; species Chrysolina haemoptera. Next base: position 32,761,798 of record OY282584.1, read on the forward strand.
GACGAAACACATTCAAGAACCCTCTTTGTCATTTTTTCTACTGGCAGGGACTTGAAATTTATGACTAGACTGCTTCCCTCGCAAGCAAATTTCGCAAACACCATTCACAGGAAATTTAGATGATGTCCCATTCTTCTATGCCACTTCTCAGAGGACACACTGACGAGATTTACTTCATGTGTTTGACGGATGCGAAGTTTAACCACATACAAGTTTCCAACACGATTACCTTGCAGTACAATTTTATTGTCCATCAAAACAACTCTGTCATGTCATGACTTTATCATGAAATTCAACTTTCAACTTACAAAGACTATATTGAAAAACTGACGTTGACAGTATCAAAACAACTTACTCTGAGTTCTGAGTGTTATTATAGAATTGTTACTTCAACATGTACAACAACATGGTTTCATCAGCAAACGTTCAACAAAAACGAATATCATGTGTTTTACAGAAACTGTCAGCACTGCGTTAGATGAACAGCTATAGATTGATACAATTTATACAGTCTTCTCAAAGTCCTTTGATAATCTGAATCATCAAATTTTATTAAATAATTTTCTAGGTTTCGATAGTCCACTGTTGAATTTATTACAATCATATCTCTAAAATCGTACTCTATTTGTTGAATACAAAGGACATAAATCACTCGAATATACTCCAGCTAGTAGCGCTCCTCAAGGAAGTGATCTATCTCCTCTTCTATTCAGGGCCGGCTCTACAGATTTGTCTGCTAGTGTGCAAATCTCAGAGTAGCGCCCCTATTAGAGTTTATTGAATTAACCAACTGAAAGCTGATGCAATAAAATATAAAATCAAACTATTCGATGTTTTCTACTATGAATAAAAATAACCTCGTGCCGCTGGGCGCCCTGGGCGGCTTTCAAAAGGCGAATTGCGAATTGTTAAGATCATACATTGTTTGCCGCCACCGACTTCCTGTAAAGTGAGCAAAAATATTAGGCCAATTAGGGACTGCATCAAACGCATTATGGATTCGTGCGCGTGCCGACAAAGGATTTCACGAAAGATAACCAACTGATGGAAGGTATTATATTCCGTACTTTGTTTTTACGCTCCTGTCCTGACCCCCTTTCGGCGGCATGTTTTGATGTTTGGAATGGAACTAGTCAATTTTTCAATGAATATTTTAATTTGAAAGTAGGAATTTTTCTATCGTTTTCCCTAACGTTTAGCGCCCCTTTCTGGCCTGATGGTGTGCTGTGCATACCTCGCACACCCGCTAGAGCCGGCCCTGCTTCTATTCTCATTGTTTATAAATGATGTCAATTCAAATATATTTTGTAACATATTACTCTTTGCTGATGATCAATTGAAACAACAGAAGACTGTCTTATTCTACAGAAATAAATCAATTCGATACATGATTGGTGCAGTTTCCACTAAATATTCAAAAATGTAAATTTATGAAATGCACCCTTAGAGGCTACATCAGCGCGTCATCACGAAAGTCAAATTTTATCATTGCGCCGCACATGTTGGGTGTGTGGGGATATATTTTTCAAAAGCGATAGTGGAGATGACGAAGCACCTGTCCGTAACAAAACTACGTAGCTGGGAGCGCCAATAAGGTAGATAGCTCCTAATCGTAGAATCTGTTTTGCGTTAAAACTAATAATTTTATAAAAAAAATGTATTTTTCTGATTCTATAATTCCCCTAAGAATTCGGGAATTTGCCTATTTTTTTCATTTGTGAAACCATAAAAAAATAATTTCCCTCAAAATCATCAAAACCAGTTAGATTCCCGAATTCTCACAAACGAATTGAATCATTTGTTCCAATAAAATTTTCTCAAAAAAATAAAACTGAACGCTCAAAACCAATTCCCGTTACATCAAGGGTATTGTTTGCTCTTAAATATAACAATAATATACAGTTTGACTATGACTATGCAATAAATCACATCATATTCTATATCATCATATACAAAGTAGAGAAATTGAAGACTAGGGAATTAAATTCGATCAGAAACTCAGCTTCACGTCACAGATTAACCAAATCACATATTCCGTAAAAAGAATGCTTGGACTTATGTTCAGGACGCAAATAGGGGTATTTGCTCAAAAAGGTGGCCAAAATTATTGTCACCTCATTTTTCAGATTGAGAACTTAAAAACTAGATATATAATAAGAAATTTTATGACTAATACACAACGGTGAAATTAATAATAACAGTATTTTTTGAGAAAATAATCATGATCTATAATAATAATAAATATACTTTATTGTCCAAAGAGTTAATCTTGTTGACAAAGTGAGATAAGTCGAAATCTCAATAAATGTATAAAGAACATGAAAACCATGAAGTCAATAAACAGAGCACAAACACATTTAAAAATTATAAAAATCACATTCTCATATTAAAATCTATCTCAGTTATACATACAGTATCGGAAAGTTTTCATCTTGGGTATGGTGCTTTCATGAGAGCGTAAAGAATAGCTTGGTATATGTTAAGAGAGCATTACAATTTTTCCTCTACTCGCCAGAGGAAGGGATATCGACGTGAGCTGTTAATTCGTCGCGTGGGGTAACAGGATAGGCGCAAAGTAGTGCGTCTCTCTTATTTATGTGGTATTATCATATCATTGCGTTCCTTGTTGCTCGCGTAGATTTCTGTCTATACCCCAGATGAAAAGTTTCCGATACAGTAGTACAATATCAAAATTTGTGACCAGAATTTATTTTTATAAGACATCTTCATAAAACTCTTGCAAAATATAATAGGGTAAAATGAGTGGCATTTATATTCTTCACATGGTTTGATAGATGATTGAACATCTTAAGACCTTTGGAAACAATATAATCTTCAGTAAGAGTTGAAGTAGGTGTAGAGAGTTTGAGATCAGCAGTCTGTCGGGTGGCATAGTAGCATACTGAAGAATATTTTGTTTTATGTTTATTTATCAAGCAAACCGTTTCCATTATAAAAATGGCATATACTGTTAGAATTTTATTTTCCAGAAATAAGGACCTGCAAGACTACCGTCGCGTCGTTTAACCCTGTAAATATATCTTATTGCTCTTTTCAAAAACCGACTGTAAATTTGTTTTTGCACAGACTCTCCAAAATGGGATTACATATAGATTGGAGCCGAGAGGGTTTTTGCATGTATAATAGGCCCCACAACGTTATTACCCACTTTGAATTCTAGGTTTGGCATCTCTAAAGTGCAGCTTTTAGGGGTTGGTGAATTTTCAAACGTGTTATTAATATTCATGCTCCTGGATCATAGGCCCCACTTTGATTCTTGTTTAATGTCGTCAAGGAGGTCGCTAAAGTCAGCGAACTCAATATGACATACCAATATGACGCCACTTAAGGTCCGCCATACTGACCGAAACGTGTAATTTTTCTACTGTGGACATTGATCATGGGCCTCACTCTGTTGTTTCGTGATCTTTGTTAACAGTGAACTGAAGAACAAAGATTTCAAAACGTCATACCTCTGGGGCGTCGCCAAATGGCCGCCATAATGGGGCAATGAATATGTATAATAGGCCCCACAATGGAATCATTTTGATGTCCCGAACAAAGTTCTAAAAGTGCCGTGCCATACCTATGCGATGTCGCCAATGTCAGATATTGGCTTCCAAAGTCTCAGGTTATAGGTTAAGTGTATTGAAGGCCCCACTGCTATACCGGCTTTTTTATATGTATCGGAAACTTTTCATCTGGGGTATAGACAGAAATCTACGCGAGCAACAAGGAACACAATGATATGAGAATACCACATAAATAAGAGAGACGCACTACTTTGCACCTATCCTGTTACCCCACGCGACGATTTAACAGCTCACGTCGATATCCCTTCCTCGGGCGAGTAGAGGAGAAATTGTAATGCTCTCTCAACATAACCAAGCTATTCTTTACGCTCTCATGAAAGCACCATACCCAAAATGAAAACTTTCCAATACTGTATAAAGCACGAATATATCACTGCCATACCAATGCGATGTCGTTAACGTCCATTGGACTGGGCATGAGAAAGAGACAATTGAGGACAGAGTAAGAACAAGCATGGAGTAATTATGGGAAAATGTCCGATGTGCGATAGTTCGGTAGTCTCCAAAAATAGTAGTAAACACGACCGAGAACTATTACTACGAAATGAAAATTCTAAAAATTGTAATAGGGAACATTCCCATCCAAAAAGCTAAGTGACATACTCAGAATTTGAAATTGTCCGTTTCCTTTTTCCCAATTCGTAATTGAAAATGAAACTTTTTACATTCCATTTGAAAACGTATTTCCAGTGCCTCTGACGGATGTATGCACCGTTACTCCACACAGTTCAACCTTTCACTGTTAGAGGGCTCTCAAAGGCTGTGTATGGCATGATTCCAACAATTTGGGATTATACTAGAGTAACTGAACATTCGGCTACCTGTATTGATAATATTATCACAAATATCGAGGAGAATGATAGACAAGTTGGAGTTTACAAACCATGCATAGCTGATCATAAGGGACAGTACATATCACTCAAAAAAAGTGAGCAATAATATCACTCTCGTAAATAAAAAAATCGTCACTGATGATGGTTTGCGGAAATTCAAAACATCTATTGACAACATCAATTGGTCAATTTTTTTTTATATTGATCATGATGTTAATAATATGGCTAAATGGTTAATCGATAAATACAAAAATATAGTTGAAGATTGTTTTCCCTTGAAAACGTATCACTCTAATATCCGTCCACCGGTTACGTGGTTTAGTCAAGAACTAATAAACAAAAGGAATACTTTGTCAACCCTGAAAATAATATGTGAAGTTGATAATGATCCTATGAAGTGGCAACTCTATAAAAATCTGAAAAAAGATTATAACAAATCAGTTGTGATAAGTAAAAAAACAGCATATGATTCATTTCTACTGAACTCTAAAAACATGAATAAAGCAAGTTTGGAAGTAGTGAATTTCGAAAGGAAAAAAAAGTCTGTTCAAAAAATTAGTAACTCAATAAGAGCAGAAGATTTCAATAACTTTTTCAGTACAGTGGCTGATAAAATAATTAAAACATTCCACTTATTTCTAGTAGTAGTTCTGACTACTTAAAATCGGTACCTCCTGTAAATTGTAATTTTTTCCTGTACAAGGCGACCATTTCTGAGGTTCGCCAAGTAATACAGAAGCTGAAAAAATCATCCTCGACAGATTGCGATGGCTTGAACGATACTTTCCGGAAAGAATCGTTAGACAGTTTAGTGGAACTACTAACGATCTTGATAAATGATTGCTTCTCTCAGGGTATATTTCCTCGTGCCTTTAAAATTGCAAAAGTTGTACCCATACATAAAAAAGATGATATTGGTGAGGTTGATAATTATCGGCCAATATCTATAATCGTAATTTTTGCTAAAGTAATTGAGATACTATTGAAAGTCAGATTATTGGATTTGGAAGGCCACGAACATTCATTATTGACCATGTGTGACCTCTCAAAAGCCTTCGACTGTGTTTCTCATGGTGTTCCCCAAGGGTCTGTTCTGGGGCCACTGCTTTTCTTAATATACATAAATGACATATGCTTCCATATGATGACAAAGTGTGAGGTTGTCCTCTTTGCGGATGATACGTCTTTCATTATTTCCAATAAAGACATTTCACTTCTTCTTGAACATGCAGAATCAATAATGTCCGAAGCAGAAAATTGGTTTTCTGCTAATAATCTTCAATTGAACAGGGAAAAATCCCAAAATCTAGTTATTTCCAGTAATAACCAAATTACGGTGGTAATCACTGTAAATTGCTCGGGGTTGTTATAGATGATTGCTTGAATTGGACACACCACATAGACAGACTTAGTACTAGGCTGTCCAGCATATTGTTTTTACTTAGTCGATGCCTGAACCCGAATATGTTAACATATATTTCGGTCTTTTCTACTCTCTGATCAGCTATGGTACGGTTTTATGGGGTAACTCAGTTAACTCCGTAAGAATATTCAAACAACAGAAACGGGCAATAAGAATATTGACTGGAGCTGGATATAATGAACATTGTCAATCACTCTTCAAAAAGTTAGGAATACTACCCCTTTCTTGTATCTATATCCTACATAATTTAACCGAAATTCATTACAAGAGAATGAGTATCCCAAAAATATCAAGCCAACATCATCACAACATACGTTCCGCTACTGCTGACGGTTTACTTGTGCCACGTTACAGATTGGTAAAATCTGAAAAAAACTCCTTGAATTTCAAAACTTATAATAAATTACCTAGCCATATGAAATCTATGAATGAGAAATGTTTCAAAATGAATGTGAAAAAAATACTTATCAATCATTGTTTCTATTCTGTTGATGAATATACTCAAACATTTATTTTTTGACCCCACCGTGTCAATGACTTTCCTTGATTCTATCTTGTTTGAATTTAGTTAGTATACATATTGTGTTTGTACTACATGTTTGTAAGTATGTCTGATCTGTATGTTATATACATTTATTTATATTTAAATATGTATATATTTGTTATGTTCCACTGACTTGCTATAAACCATATTCTGTATGTATGTATGTGTCACATAGCCAATAAAACTATCTATCTATCTATCTATGTAATATTTGCCTAAAACTGTCAGAATTGCTCAATATTCCAGAAACAACCACAAGAAGCGTTAGTATTTGGGGAAAGTTATTCGACGCCAAGGACAAATTGAGTTTAAATCGAAGAGCAATTTCAAACCTTAACATTTTGGGAAAAAATGGGATCTAAGGAATGATTCTATAAATGTGATTTTTGAGACCCGAATTGATGCATAAAACCCAAAAAAGAAAATTATGCGTGTTCCCTATTGAACTTGTTTCGTCAAAAATATGTATTTACATGCCACTATCCGAATTGGCACAAATAATCTTTCCAAATACAACACGTTCTTCAAATTTCATAACATTTTTTTTTCATCAGTCAAACTCATTCATTTGTGAAAAAAAAAATATCGATAAAATTTGAAGAACCCGTACTATTTATTACCTTTGATAATTGATTATTGAGATGATAGTAGGTAGGAGTAAAACATATTTATCACATCATGAGTATAGTCATGAATGATACTGGGCAAAATAACTCATTGAACACTCGAAGTCTCTTTTTAAAAATTAATTCATACAATACAACCGAACACTATAGACGTCTTCACAATACCAAGCTTGAGATCTGACTGAGGCTGATTGCGAAGAAACCACACAACTCGGCATTATTTCCCAGCCCCGGCATCCAGTTTCACCAATTCAGTATTTTCCGTGTTGAGTATTGATATAATTAGCATCATTAAAGGCGGATTTAAGCAACGTTCATTATACTACGATCTTTAGAGAAGTAGTATTCCTATGATATTTCGGACAGAGGGGACCTAACTTTTTTATTTGAAAGGATAGAACTTTGAATCCAACGGGACTATGATCGTTATCGAAAAATGGAGAAAAATCGAAAATAATAATAATAATAAATTCGATTTTTGGTGGGGCTAACTTTTTTATTTGAAAAGATAGAGAGATGGTTCAAACGGGTAAATGATCCTTATCGAAAACTAACAAAGAAAAAGACGATAGGACAGAAACATTTTTTTAAAAAATAAAAAAAAAAATTGTCCGTCGCGAATTTTCAAAACGTTATATTTTCCCAACTATCAAAGATACCGCTTTAAAATTTGAGCTATTTTATTGACTCGATGACAGTATTTGTCAGCTGATTTTTTTTTGGTGATCGGAAAATTCGGACAATTTTTACGGGGATTTTCCGATTTTTTTTGTCAAGTTCCTACTTTTCTCTTTTATGTTTCCTCTAGATATACTTCAATATGTCCTACAAAAGGCTGTAATCTTTGAGAATGAGTGAGAATGAATGAAAATGATCGGGTTTTCCGGGAAATTTTCCGAAAAATTCCGATATTGTAAAACACAAGAAAACAACGCAACCAATAATCGAAACTGAATTTAAAAAAATGTTTTTGGTAGAGTACGAATATACGAACAAATCATAGTTTTTTGATATTTTCTCTAAAATTATCGGAAAACAGGGAAAAATTCAAAAATATGAATTTTGGATAATACGAAATTACTCGGAAATGGACGATATTTTTCCAAATCACTGAAACAATTTTTGACCACCTTTGAAAAATCTACAAAAAATGTGAATGCATTTTTTCCCTAAAATCAATATTCCGGGAGATATTTCAAAAAATTGGAAAATCGAAATATTGACCGTACTAATGAATGTAATGATAAAAATTTAATTGCATCGACATCGCACTACATGCCCTAGTAATACCTCCAAACCGTTTTTTCCAAAAGTGCAAAAATGACAAAAAAATGAAAAAAAAATGTATATAAACAATTTTATGCCCCTTTGAACAGGCCTACAAGTCATGTGAAAATTTTTGCGTTACCCTATAAATAAACGAAAAAACAACTGATTTTCGTGAAAAAATTATTAAATTTATGATACAGTAAGAGAATATACAGGGGGGCTAACTTTTTTATTTGAACAGATAGAGCCATGATTCAAAAAGGAAAATAACAAGTGAAATTTAATCTACATGAGGACCAAATTTAACCCAAAAAAATATTTTTTTTGAGCCTCCATTGTGGCTAAACCAATAAAGGAAATCAGAATTTTGAATATGCAATAGATAGGGTTTGAACAAACAAACAAATCTCATTGTGACCAATTTTTCGAAAAATCGATTGGAAAATGGTGAAAAACGTACTTTTCCGAACATGAAATTTTGAAAATATCAAATATTTAGAAAACGGCTGCAAATTTTTGAATTTTACTGAATACCTTTTTTGGTTGTCTTCAATAATCCTACAAAAAATGTAAATACAATTTTTTGATTAAATCAGTAGTGTAGGAAATATTTAAATAAACGGAAAAATCTAGATATCTCCGGAACCAATAAAAAAATTGATTTTTTAAAATTCTTCTCAACGAATTCTTTCTAGCCTCCGAATTTGTTGAATTCGTTAACAGAGCGGGGAAAAAATAAAATCCATAAACCAATGGTAACCTAACCTCATTTCTTTATATAAGCACCAATATCTCAAAAACTAAACGAGATATTGAAAAGTGTGTACGAACAATTTCATTATACTCGATTAGTACTACAAAAAGTTTTTTAAATTTTTTTTTCATATTTCGAAAAAAAAAAAATATTATAAAATTTGTACTTTCTTCCTAAAATCACCAAAAACTATTTTATTGGCTATAAATGAGTCTACAAAAAGTTCCAATGAAGTTTATTTATTACTTCGAAAACAGACGAGAAAACAGTCGATAAATTTAAAGAAATTGGAAATTTAAGATGAAAAATTAAAATAATCGCCAAAAATTCTTAAACCCAACAACAGTTTTATTGTGTCGGAACAGGTCTACAAAAAGTTTCAATGAAATTGCCCCATTACTTGAAAACAAACAAGAAAACAGTTGAGGAAACTTGAAGAAATTTAAAAATTATGATGAAAAAATAAAACGATTACCAAAAACTCAAAAACCAAATGAGAAATCAAAACATATCACATTAAGAGTTTTATTTTCCTCAAGAAGCTCTATGAAAATTTGAAATTAAGTTTTTGCATTACTTCAAAAACAAATGAAAAAACAGTTGCTAAAGTTGATGAAATATAAAAAAACGAATAAAATGATCGTGAATATGTCAGTAACCCCCAATACCTCCCCAGTTTTCTTATTATTATTAAAAAATAAACAAATATAACAAACAAAATGGTCCGAAACACAACCTGTAGTTTTTGTTTTTCCATTGAAATTTTATTTAAAAAATAAATTTTGAAAACGGAATAGTGACATTGAAAATAAGAACTACACATTGGGATCGTGGTATTCACATTATTGGTGGCCAATTATAGTTTCAAGATAAAGACAGGCACGCATTGATCGTAATATTTACATTATTGGTGTCCAATTATAGTTTCAAACGGATTCAATGATAAAGATAAACACGCATTGATCGTACTAATCACATTATTGATATACAATTATAGTTTCACGCTTTTTTATTTCCATTCATGAATGATATAGGTTTTTTTTTATTCGAAGTGTCCGAAGAAAATTTAAGATATCTGTATTCCAGACACGCATTGATCGTAGTATTCACATTATTGGTGTCCAATTATAGTTTCAAACGGATTGAATGATAAAAACAGACACACATTGATCGTAGTATTCAAATATTTTTTATTTATTTCATACGTGTACACGGAAAGGATATACGTGAACACGGAAAGGATATACGTGTACACAGAAAGGATATACGTGTACACTGAATGGATATACGTGTACACGCAGGCCAAGTGTGGGCGCAAGGCGGATCCTAGCGTAGGCAAATTCCGCGTCCACACTTCATATAATTACATTTTTACTACATAACATTACGAAAAGTTGAGCTTGAGTACTGCATAGGACGCGTTCATGCAAACACATAATTGCATTACATTTTCATTGCTTCATTAAGAAGTTGGTCAACTTTCAACTATAAATTATATCTTCATTATGTTCTTGGTGAAAACACCAAAATCGCATGCAGGAAATAACCTAAAACGTAAAAATAAACAAACTGACCACGAATGATGAACTAATATCAACGAAACTACACAATACAAGTCACATACAACGCATGCGCTAGTCTATAGTTCAATTCGTTCGATGGACGGTACCATTCGTTAGTGAAAATATAATGCAATGTTACTCATAATGTAATGAAAATGTAATTATAATGAACGTTGTATGAATCCGCCTTTAGTTGAGCATGAATCAAAGAAAATCCTTCCACTGACAGATATGATTCCAACCGCAATAGGTTCATGCATGTTTTTTTTCAACTTGTTCTTATCGATTTTACCATCTACTCAAATACTGAGACAAATCTTTCAAAAACCACATGCAAACACATCAACACGATTATGACCCGATACGACATCAACGTTTTTCCTGCACTCACCATTTGCACCAGCCTGAAAATGTGTATGGTACGAGTAGACTAACAAATAAGCGTACAGAATTGTAAATCTCGATTATATTTCAGTAGCAATAGTCCTGCAGTAGTGATTGCACTTATTTTTGATACTTCAAAAACGGCTTCATTGATCCACAGCATTTCAGAATATTTCCTGCGATCCTGCGTTCGGGATTCTAGACATGTCTTTTTTACCCATAACTATTCCATCCTATACAGTACCTCTTTTTCTAATGTTGTCCACAGGGAACTGTGAGTAAAAGTCACGTGACAGCCAGTCCATATCCTACATATACAGTGCTAGTCTAAAGTCCATTCCCTCCTACTTTGAACCACCTGGTATATCGCAACGAAATTTGGAAGGCTCAAATAGCAGATAAAAACCTACGTTTTCATGAGAAAATTCCAGCTAAAAGTTTCAAAATGGCAGCTGAGCGCCATCTTCAATAATTTTTTTAAATAGAACACCCGGTATATCATTGCATGATCGATTAGGGACGATTATAAGGAATCCAACAACACCAAATTTGATTCTATTATCTCCAAAGACTATGGAGATATCGCCTATTACTTTCTCCATAAGCCGAATGAGTGGGAGAGAGAAACTTTTTCTGGCGGGTCAATAAATTCTCTCTCCCACTCATTCGAATTATGGAGAAAGTAATAGGCGATATCTCCATAGTCTTTGGAGATAATAGCATCAAATTTAGTGTTGTTGGATTCCTTATGATCGTCCCTAACCGATCATGCAATGATTTTGAAACTTTTAACTGGAATTTTTTCATGAAAACGTAGGTTTTTATCTCCTTTTTGAGCCTTCCAAATTTCGTTGCGATATAACAGGTGGTTCAAAAATTGGTAGGGGGGAACGGACTTTAGACTAGCACTGTATATTATAAGTCTATGTTAACGTCAGATATTGAGTGGTATTAATAAAAATCAGTATAAGTACTTACTTATAAGTATGTGTATTTAAAAATAAATGCTGATACTTAGAAGTAAGTATTTTCTTATTTTGTCGAAATTTGATTACACAAAAAAAAATCAAAAAACTCATGAAACATTTGTTCAAATCAGTAGACACTGAAGATATATAAAGAATATATATATATATATCAAAGAATTTACTTATCTACATTTATTTATCGACCATCATGTCATTCGTTTCGTTCGAAAGTGAAGAAAGTAATGAGAGTGTTTCCAAAACGAAAGAGTCGGATTTAACATTTTTGGCCAAACGACAGAGCACAAAACCCTATAAAAATGGCTTTGCAAATTTTTTTTGATATTTTGTTTGGTTCAAGACCCTAAACAATTTTGACAAGTTACAAGAAGATCGTATGATTAGGAGACCCGCTAGAGGACGCCAAATTTGAATAATTCAATATGCCTCGTTATGGTATTTTTCGAGAAAAATCATGATTTATTTGTTTGTGATACGATTTAAAGAAAAAATATCATCAAATCAAGAGCCAGTAATATTCATAAGTGTACACGGAATACTAAAACTGAAACAACTAAATCTAAGTAAGATGGTAATTTTGATTTTTGTTCGAAAATATGGATATGATATTCATAAAATCTGTTGTGGAATCATCTGTGGCTGAAAGACAAACTTTAGTCGCTATTTCCCATCGTTCAAGATTAGGATAAGATAAGAGGCATTCATGTTGAAAAGGGGAACATTCTCCATGAAAATTGAAAAAAAATTGCAATATCTAACAGAAAACAACTACTTCCCCGGCTGAAGCCACGCTGGACATTATTTAACCCTATTATTTTAAATGAAGAGAAAACTCCCGCAATAAATAAGAGAAAACAAGCCGTCTTAGCCACGCTTAAGCAACATTATCAAAGTAAGTTATCATGCCTTATCATAAAATGTATTAAGTAAACCGATTCCAAAAAAATTATTAAAACAAATTAATAACTTGAAGGCGGTAGTAAAAAAAAGACTGATGCCAAAAAGAAAAAACTAAGTACAGCGGAACAATTCTTGTACACGGCACTACAGGGGCATCAAGAGGAGTTCAATCCTGTTCTTTACAAAATACCTGGTAAAATAATTAATTTGATATACGTTAGAGTAATAATTCGTTTCAAGACATATTGCGGTTGGAATTACTTCTGACGAACATACAGAAAAACAATACGATGATGTAGCAGGTCCGTCAGTCGCATCAGTGTCCCTTTCAACTCTGTCACCACCATTACCTGCACGTCCAAAGCGACAAAAAATTATAGAACTATACGAAACGGAGAAAACACGTACGTTAAGCACTACGGAACTACAAAAATTGCTGCTTTTGAAGCAACTGCATGTTCTACATCTGAAAAAAGCCAAACTTGAAAAAGAATTAAATAAAGATCAGTTTCTAAGAGGAGAGAAACATTACACTACGTTGTAATTAGATATATGTATTTTCGATTAACTAAAAATATGTTAGTTATTTTGATGGGCATAAATAATTGTGGCTAAACGGTTGCGTATGCCTTGACCTTCCCTTTGAAGTTCACGTAGCCTAATTGTATTTTGTAATAAACGGAATCGTTGCTTTAATTGTCCGAAGCATCTTTCGATAATTACACGTTCATTTTTCAAAAGGTTGTTATATGCAACTTCTTCTGCAGTTCTTGCTTCTCTAAATGGGACCATTAAACATTTTTCAAGACCATATCCGTGATCTCCTAACAGTACTGCATTGTCAAGTAATCTGAATACACCACAGATATGACTGTTCCTCCAAATCCTGCTGTCATGTACAGAACCTAGCCATTCTGCACTGACACTTGTAAATAACGCATCAGCGTTATAGGTTGCTTGTACATTTATTGCGGGAAATTCTTTTCGACAAATATATTCGTTACCATGATGATTTTTCCCAACTTTTTCAATTCGTATCAACGTACAATCAATTGCACCTATAGCAGTTGGAAAGCGAAACTTTGCTCGCCATTTTTGTTTTTCCTGTTGTATCGCTTCATAGGCCTTTAATTAAATAGATAACAAAGAAAGTACACCATACCTGAGGAAACTTTATCCAAATATGAGATTTTCCAATATTTTTTTGGCTTACAAGATGTACCACATTTGATACCGTTGGTTGACACCAATATCTTCTGCTACACCAATCTGGAAGCCTATACAGCCAAATATAACAGAACGTTAAATACATAACATATTTATTTTCATATTTGCCAATGTAATGATAAAAGCAAAGACCCACCTGGATCAGCACTATATCTCAAGATTATTTTCATTTTAGTGATATTGTCTAAGGCACCTCCTCTGGTTTTCCTGCTATCAGTGCCCAAAAAATGTGTCGTTAACCACGCCACACTTTCGGGGTTAAAACGAAACAATTTAACATAATCTTGATCTCGAGGATCTTCTCGTCTATTTTTATAAACTTTTGGAGCTCGTTGAACGACAAACATTCTAAGGAACAAATAGAAATTCAGTTTTCTCAAGCACTATCAGCATACTACGAAGCAGACTTATAAATTGATCACAACATACTCAATTTAATCAGTATAACCTATCTTTTATTAATGTAGATTTCAGTAAAAACTGGTCAGCATCAGTACAAACTTATACTCTATCAGTACATACTTTAAGTTTTAACCTGTAAGCCTTCAGTATCTACTGACTTTTATTAATACCACTCATTGGCTTTTAAAGTTGTCATATTTTTATAGGTCAAGTGTATTAAAGGCCCCACTGCCATTCCGGCCTATTAATGTGTATTTTGACGTGTAAGGCATGAATATATTACTACCATACCCATTAGTACAGGAGCCGAAGAGAGGTCGACCTTCACCGTTCTGTTTAACGAAAGAAACATACTTATATGAAGTTTCATAAATAGACGAATACGCCTAAAATGGGTTGCCTATTAAAATGTGGTCCAGACTATATAGGTACAGTGAGTTTCAAAAATTTGCGCCATATGGAAAACTTTTTTATTATCGATTTGTAAAAATTAGTGCATTGCAGAATACTTGCATATGAGTTCTCAAAATTTCGGGTTTTTGGGTTTTTGTGAGTTTTTGGGTTTTTGTAGGATTTTAAGGCTTCTGAGCTTTTAGATCTTTGACATTTCGCATAACCTCAAACTCAAAATTGTATATTAGTCTGCACAGCTGTCCAGCAAGTTCATTACTGGAAAAGATATTTAGTTACCTTTGGTTACGTATGGTCAGATTTGATGAACCGCTCAGCCCCAGAAAACGTGAAAAACTTGTCCAATTTTCTTGTATCTTAGAGTTGATTCAGTAATATTATTTCACTGTTTTTCCTCAGTAGGCCAACTATGCCATCACATGGAAGACAGTCCGTAGTTATGTTTTGATATGTTTTGGACTCTGTCATTTATTAATTTGTTATAAAATTTAAAAACAAAAAAACGTTATTTTTTTAAGTTTTGATTATAAAATGAAAACCAATACAGCAATATGGTTACTCCAATGAGAAGAATTGTAGAAAATTGAAATACGAACAAAATGAGATTTTGTACGATCCGATCGGATTATTAGTAACGGAGAAAAACTGGAAAACCCGAAAAATTTTGCTATTTTTTGAAAAATTCAAAAACTCCGCTAATTTCCAGTTTTAGAGTCGTTCCTTTTCACGAAAGTAGTGAATGATGTGTACTTCATTTTTCCACAAAATAGGTACAGTCGGATTATTAGTTTTGGCAGAATTACATTTTTATTTTTTTTTGCACCATCTTGCAGCGTGCTTGGATGCAATTTCAGTTTCTCTAACAGATTTTGAAAGTTAAAGTATAGTACTAAAAACCTATTTTTTAATCAGGGGATAGGTCAAATGTAAAAAGTATAAGTCTTCCATCAGTTATTCCTAAAGCGTTGGATGATCTTATTACAGTACAAATTTCCTGGGAATGCCAAAATATTTTGAATTGCTAACAACATGGTTCCTCCAAAGGGAAGGAGTAAATCATTAAATTTTATTAAACAAATTCAGTTGGTTTTTCAGGGAAAATACTTCTTTGGATAAGTATTTTTTTTAACTAACAGAATTCAATATGTTAAAATCAAAACTTTATCTCTGACTCAGTTAAGGTGTTTTCTGGGGTACCACAGTGGAGTCACTGTGGACTTTTTTTTTAATCTTTTTGTTAATGATTGTACTGAAACCCTCTGCTCATCAAATGTCTTGTTTGTAAAACAAGACATATTTCTTTATTTCATTTATTAACCGGTTTCCACACTATTTATAAATGAGAATGACTTTCTACATTCATTACTTTGTTTATGATATTTCGAGATAGAAATCAAGTTGGCATTTTATCAGTTTAGTATGAATTAAAACTAAAATTTGAAGTGATGGCAACTTGTAAATAGTCTTCATACATAGATGGTTGCCTATGAGTGCTACCTCTTTTGATTGAATGGATGTGATCACTCAAGATTCTGCAACCAGTTATACACTTAGATGTCTTTAAATGATCGGCACGTACAGTGTTATTTGCTACAATAAAAAACTCCTATTTCTTATTATATATAGTTTTATTGGGAATGTTCTGGTTGTTGGAAAGAAGGCATGCAGATAATTTCACTGAGAGTAGACTAAATAAAGTGTCTCCATAAATGAGCTATAAAACATAGATGCAATATCTAACATTTATTTGTCAAATAAGTGTATATTGGTGTTTGGTCATTCTTTTAGGTGAGTAAAAGTTGATTTGTTAAAATATATTTCTGAAAGGAAAGTTATGAGAAATCTAAAATCACTTTGTGATATTTGAAATGAAGAAATATATTCTTGTAGATACTTCACATTGTCTTCAAAATATCCTCCAGCTAACCCAGACCCCGGTTTCTCCGCATGATATTGTCAGTCAAATCACTAATTCAAAATGCTTTCTATTCGCGGACGATCTTGAGATTTATCGAGTCATTCAGTCATCTCTTGATTGTCATTCTCTTCAAGATGATATAAACCATGTTGCAGACTGGTTTAAAAATAATTATATGGAGCTAAACATCGATAAATGTGTCGGTATGTTTTTCAATCATTCTCACTCCCAATTTGTTTTTAATTAGAGCATATACCCATGAAAATATAAACAAATTAAAAAATTCTGAAAAAAAAATCGAGTTATTTTGACATTCAAATTGAATAATTAGAGAGATGTAGAAGAAAATCGAAGAAAAAATAAAAATCTAATTTTTAGAGGATATGAAACAAAAACCATTCATCAGATTCCATTTCAAATATCATGACATATCAATGTTCCAGAATTTTTGAATTCAATTTTCCCTCACAATTTAAAAAAAATCAGAAAATCTTGTTATAAAATCAAAGACAGTTGAGAAGAATCGCGTTTGCAAGTGATATTTATATGAAATTTAGAAGACTGAACATTGAGGAACTATTCGTACTATTTTTCAGACATAAAATCAAACGATTTATATTTTTAATAATGATTTTCAAAAGCTCGGTAAAAACGGTAAATCGCTCCAAAAATAGTTCTGCCACTGTCCAGGAGGTATTGCACAGAATTATTGTCACTGTCATATTTACTGTACAGCGTTGCCAATAGTTCTAGACAGCGGTAAACGATGTAATTCGCTTAATTTATCGAAAATGAAAGATACGTCGATAGGGGTTTGTCAGTTCATCAGTCGGATGTTGGATTGGTCCGCCTAAAGCCTTGGAGTCCTTGGACACAGCTGAAGAAGTATGTAAGTAATGAGTTTTATGTTTTGCGATTTAAAATATCAGTTTTGAAAATAAAACAGGATGCAAACCAGAATTGAAAAATATTAATATTAATCATAATAGTCTTTATTGTCCACTCCAGTTGTTTTTAAATAACATTAACTTATATACATAAAAAATAACGGCATAATAGGCGGAGTTCAGCGTACCAAGTTGAAAAATATTGATAAAAATAAATTATAGTGAGTTGTTCATATTAGCTGCTCTTTTTGAATTACCAACAATTTTGTTGTTTGTGCTAAAAGCAAATCTAATCTAGGAAGCAAGATCAAGCACTGACTGATTATATCTATAACAAACCCATGGGAACTGCAACCCCGAATATCAGAAAAACAAACGAAAAGAATACAATAAATAATATACTGGTGAACCGGAAAAAAGGGGCAATACCAAAGATTCCCAAGATTTCCTTCCACAGGAAAATCGACGGCACAGGCATCATCAATAAACCAAAATCTAAGAAAAATAATGAACCAGCTTCAAAGTAATTTGTCCCCACCTTTGGAAACACTAAAAACGATTGGAAAGATAACCTCTTTTAGAACAAAAGGAGGTTTCCATGGTAATGTTCTGCAAATCAAAAGAAATTTGCAGACAAGGAAAATACATCACTGTTTCTGGAAAATGTGTACACCCATTACAAAACTGAAGACTCCGAAACTTGCAGACATGATTCGGCACTAGGGTTGAGTTCGAAAAACGAGGTCTTCACCCAATTCAAATCTGAGGGCGCTGCAAATTTCCTGAAATTTTCAGACAAGACACAGCGAAGAACACTGAATTCGAATAATAAAGTCTCCGAGGTCTCCACCCAACAAAAACCAGAAGCACTGCAACTTTCACCAAATTCACGGACTCAGCAGAGTCCACTGAATTAGAATAACGAGGTCACCGATGTCTCCACCCAACAAAATTATGGAGGCACTGTAAATTCCTCCAAATTTACAGACAGGACTCAGCAGAGGCCACTAAATTCGAATATCGAGGTCACCGAGGTCTCCAGCCAACAAAAGAGCGAAGACAGTACAAATTCAACCAAATTCGTAGACAAGACTCAGCAGAGGTCCACATTATTCGAAAAACGAGGTCCCGAGGTCTCCACCCAACAAAATTATGGAGGCCTTGTGAATTCCACCATATTCACAGAAAGGACTCAACTGATCGCGAAAAATTATTTCCTCGAGGTTTCCACCCAACAAAAGACTAGAGGCCTGTTAGTTTCACTAAATTCACTGACAAGGCTCTGTAGAGGTCGCTAATCAACAGTTTGGGGCTCGTGAAGTACACATTCACAAAAAAACGGAGAGGAGAAAGGAAAAGAATGAAATAACCTTGAAAACGTAGCCCAAAAACATAACAATAAACCCATAATTCCGAAAAAAAATTAAATAAACCACCAAATTACAAACGCTAGAGAAGGTATGGATACAATCGTTATAAGTCCCCTTCAAAATGAAAGGAATAATAGAAGAGAGAAGATGGCGGCTCACCTCTTCTCTCACAACCTCCTTGACATGAGTATCACATAAAAGGGTTTGAGGAGTAGAATTTGATGAGTTACGCTATGTCATTGTAAATTCAAGATGGCGGCTTACGTTTTCTTCACAACCTTCTTGATATGGGTTTCAAATGAAAGGGTTTAACTGTAGAATGCGTTACTTTACGTGACGTGATTCTAAATCTGGTCCTCTTAGAGCGAATTGTACAAATCAAGCTCACCAACAGTTCAACTGAACTGAGCTCAGTTGCTAAGGAACTACAAATTTTATTGGCTTATCCCTAGCAACTGAGGAGCGTTTACTTGAACTGTTGGTGAACTTGATTTGTACAACCCGCCCTTAATATGATGAAAGACACAATTCAGTATCTGGTTATGAGTTATGACGAAACTCAAGATATAGACTTGGTCAGATATTGCGAAAATATTGTATTATTCCAAATTCGAATAATTAATTGATACCAACTTGAAATAAATAAAACAAATTTTTAAGAACAACGTTATTTTTTTAACCAAATTGCACTAGAACGTAGACATTTTTTCTTTCGGTATCATGAGCTGATCATAAATATATCGCTGCATCCATAGGTGTATCATCTCTGGCTGAGTAAGGACATTTGACTGCTATGATTCTATCATCGTCTACTAAACCATCTGGAGAAGCATCCAAAAACCCGCATTCTTCGTCAGTACAGACAAATAACCCACAAGGGTTGACAGTTCTTCCTACTTTGGAACTATATGCTTCTATAGCTATCGACTCGTTGAATTTTCAAGCGGGGAACAGTCTTGTAAAGATCGATTCTACTAGTTTGCCGTGATTGATTCTTTTACAAATTTCTCCGAATTTTGATGCCGTGAGTCGCGATTTCCTTTCTTCCAGCGACTTGGGATTATCACTCTGGCCACGAGTAGATTTATCTATTGCTGCCTGCTTCTTAGAAGAAGTGTTTAGAATTTTTATTTGATCTTCTATCGCGTATTTTATATCTTCCTCTGGCAAATCAGGTTTGTTGCATGCAGTGCCATAATCACTGTTCTTTTCAGAAATTGTATCTCTGACAGTGAACTTCCGTTTTCGCGATCTATCAATGATATTTTTTTACACCTGGCAGTCACTAAGCGTTTCAATATATTGGAAGGATTTTTTTAAAAGGACATGGTACTGGATACATTCCTGGGGCTCGATAGATTTTTTGATGTATCATTGTAGGGATCAAAAGAAGCAACTTTTTTCATTACACTTTTTTTCTGGCCCTACAGGGTGAGCTACAAAAATGGGTTGAATGTCTAACGCCAATTATGGAAAATACTGCCTGCGAGTAGATTTTTCTCAATTTTTGGAGATATTATGCTGTGAAAAATATTGATCGACTTTGAATATATCAATCATGTGGTACATAGGTACTTACTGAATGAGGCAGAAAATGCGGTTTTTCTGCAACTCTTCCATTGCCTTCTCGCCCAAGTGTGGGCTTTACGTTAACTTTCTTGAAGCATATTCTTTGAATTAAGCCAATTAACTTTTTTGGATACATTTACAATGTGTCTACACAGTGAGCGAAAAAAATAGTGTTGAATTATAGGAGACAATACGAGTGGATTCATTGTTGATATTTCACAAAGAATGAAGATGAAGTTTTGTCTACTCTTTTTTGTGACGATACATGGTGAGCCCAAAAAGACGAAACGAAATTATGGGCGAATATTTATTTTATTTCTGTTTATATGAAAGCTATATGAGTACATTGAACTTTCCAAATCACATTTTCCAATGTACCTACATGATCAGACACAAAACATTGATTTATGGAAAATACTCTTTACTACTAGATTTTGACATTGTAAAGATGATGAAAATAACCGTATATATCCGATCTTGAAATGAATACATTATTGACATTTCTAAAAAATATTCAAAACGAGTAGTTTTTCAATCAACCCTCAAAGAGTTGTAGCAGCTACAATGTTATATGCGTTTATGCATATCTATAGAAGAATAGTTTAATGTACTACATTCGCTTGAAAAATATACTGTGTATCGAAACATGTCACAAAGACAATCAATTTTGTGGAAATTTTAACCTTTTTTTACCTTAGTGTCATAACTATGGATTTCCATCAAGTAAAGGCCACGTCAATCCAAAAAAAAGTTTATGCATATGATCAGTATAGCATAGGTAAGTTAGTGATAAAATTGACAAAAAAAACTCGCAAATGACAGGCAGCAAATCTCAATTTTCATTTCATATTTGATTATATTACAGTGATAGCAAATGAATTCTGAAAACAACTATTCACAATATCATCTCACATAACTTAACACAATTTTTTGTTCACTCGGTAGACACACTCTTAAATGGATTCAGAACATTTCAACGAATAGTCTACACTTGGGCAAGAAGTCATTAAACGGGTTTCAGGTAAAAGGCGTTTTCTGTCTCATCCTGTAAGTATGTACACCATTATTGATATATTCAAAGTCAATCGATATATTCCACAGGATCTTATACCCAAAAAATAAGAAAAATCCACTCATAGACAGGATTTTTCCATAATTGGCATAAAACATTCAACCCATATTTCTGGCTCACCCTGTAGGGCCAGAAAAAAAGTGTAATGAAGAAAGTTGTTCCCTTTAAACTCTACAATGATTTATCCAAAAATAAAAAAAATCTGTCGAGCCCCAGTAATACATGTATTCAGTGCCATGTCCTTTGTGCTTGAAGGCTTCGATAATCAAACGAGGTCCAAATTGATACGCCAGTGCTGCCCCGTAGCATCGTATATTGAATGCATTTCTGCGACCATAAAAAGTTTGTTTGGCACTATTAAATTTAGCTACTTGGCGCATGAATTGCTCAGCACTGTTACTTGTTGAGTCCGTGATCAGGCTGTCAGCATGTGATGTTAAATTTCCTACAATTCTCGTAATCCGTAGTTGGGTTTCAGTCGGAGCTTTTTGAAAATGATTTTCAAACAATTGCCCCCTTTACATTTGTTATGATTCCCAAATACGTGATTGACGACATTCTGCGAATCTTCTTTCAAATCTGCAACAGAAGGAGAGTCTCTCCGTGAATGAGATGATATAAGTTTTCGGCAGCTTTTGCCTATGTAATTTATTCTCGAACTACTCAATAGTTTTCTGTTAGAGGAAAATTCTTTGGCCAGTTCAGGTAGGTGCTTTGTTACATTTTTAGTCAGATGATTTGCGCACTCGATTTTTTTATTTTCCGGGAATATGGAACATTCTCCAGAATCTTCGAATGCGCACTCGAATCTCCATCTATGAAAGCAGTGTACTGAAGATTGTGCATGGATTCACTGTGTATGAATCCTTCTACAATATCAGCCTCCATTGATGGTGATGAGTCAGACCAATTTTCATAGCAGCGATGAGTACAAGGTTCTTTCCCGTTTCGTTCGGCAATAGCACATATACTGCAATACTTATTCCTGACACCAATAAAGAGCAGTTGTTCAGTATATTTCCCTATGATACTTGCTACGCCAGACTTCGATGTGTATCTGTGACCATAGGACCTCTGACTCCACCCACCATCTATAATCACCGTACATTGACCAATATTGCCTTCAGAAACATTGTTTGATTCTACGGCGAATCTGTATTCTTCTGCCCCTGCTGTATTTATAGAGTTTGTCAGGCATTCATACCATGCGTCTCCCAATTCTTGCTGATACTTCAGAAAAGTGGTCATTGTTAGAGGGGGTATATCCATGAGGGAAAAATATTCGTCTAAAAAAATGACCTTTTCCATTCGCTATAGCTCCCCACGATGCCAGAAAATTAATATTTGGTTCACTCTCATTGGTCTTATTAGTTGTAATCGATGTGATATGACCAGCAGAACATTTGAAAGTGATTTTTGAGTTCAGCCCGATTTTTATTTTTTTATGAAAACTCAAATATCCTGTTCGTTTCACATGACATTCATGGCTTTCTAAACGTCTTACTTCCGTTATGAAATGGCTAATATCAACGATGCGTCTTCCACTGATATTTTCTTTGGATCGTACTGTCCAGGAAGTCTTACAGTCTCAATTTCTGAATCAGGCAGAGACTCACCCAGATCCGATTCAAGATTACATAATCTCTTCGGTGAATAACTGCAATCCTCAACATCACGAGACACGGATATTGTCGGACTTTCAACCATCAAATCTTCTTTCGATGTACTGTTAAAACAAACAGAAAATCCAATTAATGTTTATATATGTTGCCTGCAACCCCCAAACTTCAGGAATCGAAGAAACATTGGGAAATTGAAAAAAGTTTGGTGTGAGAAAAATTTTCTCTCGATTTTTGATAACAAATTACAAAGTCAAGCAGTCCACGCTAGTTTGTGGTAGGTAAGCTGCTCAGTACGCCACTGATCAATTCATAAAACACGAAATTTTTAGTTGTTGTTCTTCATCAAAAACATGTTGAGTGAATAATATTTTCCTATATAATTCAATCAGATATATGGCTCTAAAAATGATACTCCAACTTAAACTCATCAAATTAATACTACCTATCTTCAGTTTTTCGCAAACATTATTTCAGACTGCAACTCTCCTCTGAATGAGATGATTATGAATTTGAGGTTGGGTTTGTTTGTCAGTTGATCTGTCAAAACATTGATGTGGAAGAAAGTATGGCCACATATATCAGCGAATCCACGACATCTATTCGATCAAATAATAGTATGATGAAGACAAAACAGAGTTTGTCGGTCTCATTCCGACTCAGCCCTACTATGTTTTCGATTCTGCCAACATTAAAAATGTTTGAGAGGTTTACAAATATTCCGATAAGTTGCAAGGTATACATTTTATGCGATTATTGCACACCAAGAATGAGATGAGGAGTTTGTATGCGGAGTTTGTCGGTCTTATTCTGACTAACCCTGTATATCTCCTTAAAGGTTCGGCAAACCTGGTAACGTTGAATCAGCAGGAATAAACCCTGCTTCATTATGTAGAAATATTCTGGGCGTTCCATTTGAAAAATAAGCAATTTCATTTTTATTTGGAAACGAATCATAACAAAATCTATATGTTCCAGATATTTTCGCAAATAAGTAGATGCAATTTATTCTAAACTCCATCACCATATACCTAGGTACTCAACGGAGAGAAGAATCAAAGAATGATATATCACTTTGAAAATATTATTTATCTCATCCTCTCAGATGAGATATGGACAATGGAAATAAAATAGTGACCCCAGAAAACAGCAACTTTTCTGGGTTCCAAATATTTTTCCGTAGAGTTTGTTATGCACATATTATAAAAACTGAAGGAAAAAACTCACTCGGTTGTATTTGGAAATTCTTGTTGAACGTGCTCAACCGTTTTGCTGAAAGAAATATTATTGATACATATAGGTGTGTAATAATCATAGATCTTTTCGATGGAAAACCTGTCACAAACCTTTTCAAATGCAAACCCCTTCGCGACTTCTTCACAAATAAACGAGGCATTGTCTCTTTTGTCTGTATATATCAAAGGTGCTGAATATTATCAATGATGCTGTAAACATAAAATGTGGGCATTTGGAGATAAACAATGTATTTCGAGCAGGGAGATTTGATCAAAATCAATCCAAGCCAAGACATATTGTGGTATCATTTGTTACGACTATGAAGAGAAATGAATTGTACGCAGCCAAAAGCAAACTAAAGGGAACAGGTATATTTATAATGGAGGATCTTACAACTCATTCATAAAATTTATTAGTCGAAGCGAAGAAGAAATTTGGATCCAATATGGCATGGTCCCTAAACGGAAGAATTTTCCGAAGATGTGACAACGCTGTAAGACTGATTAAAAATCAGAGTGACTTACTATAGGTTTCAAACTTTTTTGCTTCTTTTTATTCATTGTTCTAAAAACGGGGACTGATTGGTGTTATCTTTTTATTTCAGAATTTATAATGGAAGGTTTACATTACCTACACTATATTTCATTTAATTTTCATTTAATTTATATTTTCTTATCATAACATTTAACTTCAACAAAATTACACTTGTTTCTTTCAGTTTTGAAGTAGGGCTCACACTGCCAACTGGCATTAACGTTATACAATGGTTTATATGTATTACCAAAACTGTAGGGGACTCAATACTAAATGTCATGCATTTTACAGGGGATGTCTGGAGAATGATTTTGATATAATTGTTGCAGTTGAAACATGGTTACAGGAAGGAGTAAAAGACGGAGAAATTGTACCTATGGCATCCTATAATTTAATAAGAGCAGATAGAGATCTTGCATTCACAGGTAAAACTACGGGAGGAGGAGTATTAATGGCAATCAAAAAGAAATATCGGATATTACAACTTGTTAAAAAAGGTACTTATTTTGAAGCAATAATCGCAAGGGTAAAAGTTAATGGTGAAAAGTTTACTCTCTGTTGTGTATATATACCACCAAATAGCAAGTTACTAGTATATCAATCTGTGATAGATTTTCTACAAGATAATATAGCGGACATACACAAAGCTTATATATTAGGGGATTTTAATTTGCCCGAAATCACTGGAATATATCCACAGCATGACGTATTCAATGATAAATTAAATATTTTAACGGGGTTTATGGCTTTTAATAACTATAAACTATTAAATGATATAAAAAATCTGCAAGGACGAACCTTAGACTTAGTAGTCAGTTCATTAGATAATTTGAATGAGTGTACAGTTGAAAGGGACTTTCAACCATTAGTTAATGAGGATGCATATCACCCAACTCTGAATATTAATATTAGGATTCATAATGCTAGAAAACATAAAATTAATTCTTTACCAGAAAATAAATATAATTTCAAAAAGGCAAACTTCCTTTTGCTCACTGAAAGAATCAGAGATACAAATTGGAACGAAATCTTAAATAAAAGTAATGTCGACCATGCTTTAGATATTTTTTATGCCATATGGAATGAAATAGTTGACGAATGCATTCCTAAGTATTCAATAAAAACAAACAATAAAAAATATCCTATATGGTTCACTAAACAAATCAAAGACTTGTTAATGGAAAAGGATAAATATAGGAGGCTGATTTCTGTAAGTGATTATTACAAAAATAAATTTCAAGATATTAGGAAGAAATTAAAAAATATTATCAAATTAGAGGAACGTAAATATCTACTTAAATTAGAAGAGGATGTAACTAACAACGTAAACCATTTCTGGAATTATATAAAATTTAAGAAAAATAGCTCATTAAGTATGGGAAATTATATTTACAAAGGTGAGCCTATACAGTATCATAAATCGGCTGAAACATTTGCTGAATTTTTTGCATCTGTTCATGACTCGAATAAAGCAACATATGACTTGAATAATTTAGACAACATCCTTAATGTGAATGATACATGTATTATCAATTATTTAACCGATTTACAATTTAATAATGCGGTAAAAAAACTCAAACCAAAAAAAACAGCTGGGATAGATGGAATGCCTCCATATATACTCAAAGGGTGTCACGAATGGCTAAGAAAACCACTTCTTCATATATTTAACTTGATTATAACAACGAACACATTTCCATCGATATGGAAAACATCATTTACCACTCCAATTCACAAAGCTGGCAACAAAATTAGTATGGAAAATTATAGGCCTATATCGATAATGTGTGCTCCAGCTAAGTTATTCGAACAAATGGTATATGAAGTTTTATATAATCATGTAGAGAAATACATTGCATCGCAGCAGCATGGTTTTGTTAAGAACAAATCTGTAAATACAAATTTATTTTTATTCACAAATAAAGCTTAGGAGTCATTGGAGGACAGATCTCAACTTGACACGGTATATACAGACTTTCAAAAAGCATTTGATAAAGTCAATCATGACATTCTCCTGAATAAACTGAATAAATTTGGTGTATCTAAAAACTTGCTTTTATTAATGTCAAGTTATTTGAAAAATAGGAATTTCATTGTAAGACATAATGGTAACACCTCTGGGAAATACTATGCTAACTCAGGTGTGCCACAGGGCTCTAATTTGGGTCCTTTACTGTTTGTACTTTTTATAAATGATTTACCTACTGTTCTTAAATATTCTGAATGTCTACTTTTTGCGGATGATTTCAAGGTATTCAAGAGAGTACAAACAGTAAGGGACTGCGTTATGTTACAAAAGGATGTGAATAGTATCATCGAATGGAGCTTTGAAAACAAATTACATTTTAATATTTCTAAGTGCTTCACAATGACAATAACACGTGCTAAAGAGCCTATTGAATTTGATTATATGATGGATGTTAGTATACTTAGGAAATGCTTGGAAGTTAAAGAATTAGGTGTTACGTACAATAATAATCATTTGTCATTTGCAAGTCATGTGAGGAATATATGTAAATCGGCCAATCGAATGCTAGGGTTTTTAATCAGACAAAGTTCAAATTTCACTAATTTAAATACAATCAAACTTTTATACTACACTCTAGTTAGATCCAAATTGGAATATGCCTCTATAATTTGGTATGAAGAATATCAAACAACTCTAAACGAAATTGAGAAAATTCAGAACAAATTTCTTAGATATTTATACTTATTTCAAAAAATTTCATGCAAGGCCGGACTACAATATAATTAGATCAGCACAACTCAGAAATGATTTTAAAGTAATGTCACTGGATAATAGGCGTCAAATTAGTTTAATTATGTTTCTGTACGATATAGTCAACTATAATGTAAATGCACCTGATATACTATTTTTAATTCGATTTAATGTTCCTCCCCGTAGAACTCGTGCGTCTGCAATCTTTAATGTTCCATTTTTGTCTGTAACTTCTAGAACTCCTCTTGTGGCCATGTTAAAGCTAGCAAATAATTTAAATCTGTTCGTCGACTTGGATTGGACACTGGGTAGATCCGCGTTTAGACGTATTGTCTTTGATTATATCCTATCATCTTCTATGTAATTTATAAATGACATGTAAAATCGTGAAGAGACTACGTATAATGTGAAATGCTCGGTGAAATGTGATCTTGCTTAAGTTATGTTACTCGTATCATTATGTACTGTGTTATTATTATCTATTGTGAATACTTTATCCATGTAATTAAACCAGTAGGTTTGTATGGATAAGAGATTAATAAATAAATAAATAAATAAATAAAATGTTCGAAAACTCACAACAATACTAACTTTAACTCGGACACTGTTTAGGTAGATATATCAACTTCCAGCTTGCTTCAGTGGTTTGTTGAATGAAGTTGACGTATGCTCTGTATACAAGGGGTGCTTTTTTCCAACATTCGCTTTCAATTCGTTTACGAATAAAGGACGACAGACATACAATTATCGTGTGTATTAGTGTGAAACAGTAAATCAAATTCGCATACGTATAAGTTTGAAAATAGCACCCCCTCCCTCCATCCCGCGCCGACTATATTACCAACATTTGCTAAAAATGCAGGCGGACGCAAATCAAACGGCGGCTAAACACGGAACTTCTGCGACACCAAACACGTGCGGTAAGCGGTTTCTAAGCAAAAATAAATGGAGTAGTAGACAAGCCGATAATTAATTTGTGGGAAACTGCTCAAAATTGAAAACTGATATACAATTACGAATCGGGAAGAAATATCACAAAATTATCTCCACAACTTTAAATTGACATAAAGTATCAAAATATGGAGGGGGGTATATGTTTCGAATCAGCAAGAATCCATCTTCAGCCTTAGAAGTAAAATACTACAGACAATGTACGGAGAGGAAAAATGTATTTGATAACCAATCTATTATTGGGAACTTAAACTTAATTATATATGTTTCTATGTCCTATGTCCTAGAATTGAAGTTGAAATATAGTAGAAATTGTAGGAACGATAATAATAATAAAATATATATATAATAATATATTAATAATAAATAAATAATAATAATGGTTAGGTATAATGTAAAAAATTATTTTTATAAGAAAAGTTTAAAAAACGAAGAGCATGGTTCGGTAAGTATAACTCATTATTGGTAGTACTTTTTAATACCGTTGGTTATTTTGTTGTAGAACTTATTGAAGATGGATTATTGCTGAATCCGAAACCTGTACCCCTCATATTTTGATATTTTTTGTCAAATTTAAGTTGTTGAGATGATTTCTTGATATTTCTTCCCTATTCGTCTATACCACTCCACTTTGAGCTGAAATGGACTTCTTCCAGAGATTCATATACTATTGTTTATTTTTAAAAGGGGCATTCCGGTCCATCCGTCCTTTCATTCAGTTCACATTTCTTCTTCACATACGATCAGTTGTACAATGATTTTATAATTAAATAAAAAAAAATTGTGAAAATATTAACTACCTATTTATAGCCATCCCCATCCATAGCAAATAAGTAATTCACTTGATCAACATCAACGCTAAATTGACTAAAAACCCCTTATTTATGTTTGTTATATTTATAGTACAGTAGATGAATACCTATAATAAATTATTGTAGGAGCAATAGTTGAAGAAGAAGAAATCACAAAATCATCTCTACGACGAACAAGTAGTGTAAGTTGGATCGTTTGATATTCGGTGAATATTCCGGCAAAAAAATATAATTTCTCCAGTTCTGTTCTTGAAGATTGGTGCAACTATGGTTGCATACGTTATGAAATACATAGCTCGCCTGCGCCATCTTACAGTTCAGAAAAGTGAAATATGTCACTTTATGTCAAACTTTATTTCAAAGTTTAGGCAGCACAACCTTTAGAGTACATTGTACAACGATTGTTCATGACAAATTAATGAAATATATAGACAAATAGGCACATTGGAGTCAAATTATTTTTTTATCATTATCATCTCCA
Organism: Chrysolina haemoptera; assembly: GCA_958298965.1. Lineage (NCBI taxonomy): Eukaryota > Metazoa > Arthropoda > Insecta > Coleoptera > Chrysomelidae > Chrysolina > Chrysolina haemoptera. The sequence goes on from OY282584.1 coordinate 32,791,880, forward strand.
TCATCACTTAGCTGAATTTGTAGTATCTCTGTTTTTTTGTTGGGTGGAGACCTCGGGGGCCTCGTTTTTCGAATTCATTGGCCTCTGCTGAATTCTGTCTATGAATTTGGTTGAATTGATAGTGTCTCCGGTTTTTTTTGTTGGGCTGAGACCACGGGGACTTCGTTTTTCGAATTCAGTGGCTTTTGTTGAGTCCTGTCAATAGATTGAAGCGAAGTGGTCGTGGTGTTAGAGCATTTGCCTTCCACCCAGGCGGTCCGGGTTCGATTCCCGCCATCTGCTATGGAGCTAGAGTGGTTCGGAATCCACTTTTATCCAAACTATAGGTCCCGGATCTCCCTTGCTCGCACAAGCTCTGCTTTCGAGGGGTTTTCTCGTCTCCTAATCCAGCTATCCGTAATATAGCTACATAATGCATTTAACCACATTACCACAATTAATACCAGCTGATAATAATCATCCTGTGAGCTATTTCGCAGTACTTCTAATAATGTTGAGATTTGGCAGCAATGCGGTAGCAGTAGGGTTGACCGTTGGATATTCGGTAGATATTCCAGCAGAACACTGTAATTTATTTGGAAATATTATAAAAGATCGCTGTCACGATGGTATGAAAAACATATCTTGTCAGTACCATCTTACAGTTCAGACACGCGAAATATTTGACTTTATATGAACCTTGAGGTGGCCGTTTGATCGGGCTTGACAAACTATTCCGTTGGGGGAGCTACCAGTCATTATAATGAATATTTGTCCAAGTATAAAATCGTGAATAGAAGAAATGTAATCAAAATTAATTTCTACTATGCAAGATCGGTTGATTCATATCAATCGATTTAAGTATTATTTGTTAAAATTTTTGTTCCAGTGTTCTTGTCATTTGTGTAGTTTGTGTGTCATAGAGGGAGTGTTATTTATTAACGTTGGATATTTGCAAGTTTAAAAAAAATGTTGAGATCAGACAAGTAAAATGTGTAATAAATGTAATCAATGTATATATTTCTTATTTCTCAATTATAATGGTGAAATAATTATTTGTATCACAAGGCAGACTGCATTGAATGCGAGTAATGTTTGAGGGCTTGAGGCCTTCAGTTGAGAAAACTTGCAAAACCGTTTATGCGCGTGTGATATACACAGAGTGGCGCAGAAGCCATATTTCAATTCTTTTCATTTATTTTTTTTTCTGAAGTGAAAGTTGATCTTACGAATGAATGAAAAAATAGGCATATTTTAGATTTTCTAAATTTAGATATGACGACTTCATTACGTTCCAAGTTTCGAAGTTTTGAAAATAATGGAAATTAGATATCTTAGTGCACAGGATTATCATATTTCAATGACTTGAGAAAATCTCTTTAGAACTCGTGATGATGGCTGAAAACTATCTGAAACAGCATTAAACCGTCATAAGTCATACATCACTGGATTTAGAATGAAAATAATAATTACAAATGGTACCTATTGAAACAGAAATGCATTTAAAAAAAATGTTGCTAATGTGGTTAATCGACTCCGTGAACAGTGAATCTGATATTGTCTCATTCATATTTTCCAAATACCTATAATTAGAAAACCATTTTTTTAAATTGTTCACTACCATTTAAATATATAGCTCTTATATTAAGCATTTTTTTTACCGTTTAACCCAAACTGTATCTATTACGGTTTCCGGTATCCACATGGTGAACATCCTTACGTCTGATGCTTGACTGGAATGCTCACCGACCATCTGGGGTCTTGTAGGTTTTCCTACAGCTGAAAAGTTAATGCGCCAAAGCAAATATTAAGAGAGCCAAATAGGTACACTCTACGAGTATTTATTTGGTATCATTATTATTAGTATTATTATTTTTTTAATCATCAGGATTGCTTCAGTCATGCCCTGTCCCGGAGCCCCGATATATCTGGACGGCGCCCTGGTGACATTTACCCAGATAGTTACTCCCCACGTCCGTGGGGTGAGTGACAACTGGGTCCGAGAATCATGTACCCTGAGTAGACGGAGTGAACAAAATATGAAGGCCTTCTGCATATTACCGGCTAAGATTTCTGCCGCATCACGGCAAATCAGTATGATTTTTAGATTGGAAAGCTGCGTGTCCATCATTCCACCAAGAACCCCTATAATCAGAACTACCATTCTTACAGAATGGTTTCGGTACAGCCTGCGGAGTTTAAAGAGTAAATTTTTTCCCTCCTCTTTTCGGACGATGTTCAGGAGCCGAAAACTCTATGACGAAAATCGTCCTACTTTGATGGTCTAGGAGGACATCATGCTTATTTGCTTGTATTTTTCTGAGGGTGGGCAATGAGTAGTTCCAGTAAATTCGGCACTTCTCATTCTCCACAACGGACTTAATATAATATTCTCCTGAGCATAAGGCAACACCGGTGTTTGTCTATACCGTACGAGTGTCGTAGATGGTAGAACAACACTCGTAGCGGCGCGTTATGTCTGAGGTGACAAGCAGACAGCAAATGCATTATGGTCTCAGGCGCCTCACGACACGCTCTGCATCTAGTGTCGGGGACCTCTATACCCATCAGGCGACTACGGTAGACCAGGTTGTCGAAGACACCATCCTGGCAGGCTATTATGAATCCCTCGGTCTCCGACTTCAGCTCACTTGACCTGAGTAATGCGTAGGTCAAATTTTTGGATAAGTCAAGCTCTTCAATGTTCTTAAAGAAGACTCCATGCATTGGCTTATCCTTATGAAGCTGCAGGAGAACCTGTCTCCATAGCTTTAATGTGAGTTTTTTGCTGAACGGGCTCCAACTCGGTGACAGAGTTTGGGTCACCCCGTTCAGTGTTGAAAACGAGACCAAGTTCATCGACCGCCCGTGCTGCTGCCTTTGAAAAGGAATGCTCCAATCTCTGCTTTTTCATGGTCACGGACCATGCAGAGACGGGGATCTGAACTCCTGATAACTTTTATTATTATTATTATTATTTTCTTGGTGTGTTGGCATTAGCCACGTGTTCTGGATTGGCCTTGTTACTAACTCCATACGCCACCTTAGGAGCAGCACTGTTAATTAAACGCAACAGTGAATCGTGGAGGATTATCCCCAGCCAGCAACAAGATTCAATCACTCAAATTAACATCTAAAACTGAAAAAATAGTGCCCTGTCTGGGGATCGAGCCTTTCGATCACGAAGCCCCGGCGCTACCACTGCGCCAATCAGCCCCTATTATTATCATCATTATCATGATGTTTATTATAATTATCATCATTATTATATTGGACTCACAGTATATCCGTTTATTCTGTTGACTCCAGTTTCTTCTACATTTTTTTTGTAACTGTATTTCAAGTATTCCATGTCTAACCATTTCCAAAATTTCATTTAATATGCAAATAACTCGACTCCTGAAAAGTTCCACCTCTGCTTACCTATAATTCATTCATTGTAAAGTGTTCTTGATCTTGATTTATTTGTTTATTCTGTAAGTGAGAATTTTTCAAAAAAAAAATATTTATTTTAGATTCATTGATTCAAATATTATGATTATCAAGTACAAATTATGTCATCATTATGTGACACTGACGACTCATTACTTGGTCGACTATTTTTTTCTATAATTGTTTTCCCGTAACTTACGTCACTGACAAATGCGACTCTGGCATTTGTCCGCAGTTCCGCTGTCGAGGGTTTCTTCTCAACGCCCGGTAAAAGAACTATCGGAGAGGCAGTCTGACACTATATTTTATATGATACAGTTTTTATAATAATTTTCACTTCGAATTTGTAAAATAAATGTTTTAACCTGGTTTCCAAATTCTTGCATTCGTAACTGGCGCAGTCGATAGGGATCTGGAAGTTGTTATCGAAAATTCACTTCTGCAGTGTCTACTGTTAATTCAGATTTGCGGACCACCGTCAATTGAGGATCAAGCGGTTCATACTTAAGAAGAGAATCAAGAAGCAGACCAGGAAGCCATAACTACAACCAGAATAGTATTGGTTATTTTATTGTGAGTATATTTTCATTCATTGACAGACTCCTCTGAATCCACAGAGTTCCTTTCCTGAAAATATTTCACTCACAAATTAATTGAACACATAACATATATATATATATATATATATATATATATATATATATATAATTATATATAAATAATTATATATAAATATATATTAGTATAGAATATAATTTACTAGAGTTCGTAAATAAATTTAAAATGCCCCCAGTGCAAATTCCAGTTATTAGTTCCGATCTATTGAAAACCATCCCGAAATACGATGGTAACCCAACTAGCTTGTCTAGGTTTATAAAAACAATTTCACAAATCGTTGATACTTATTACAGTGAAGTTGAACCTAATTGTCCACAAAATATCTTGATGATGAATACAATATTTTCAAAATTGAAAGGCCCAGCACAAGAAACAGTTAATATTTATAATGCTTCTAATTGGGTGGAAATAAGAGCTACCCTACTTCAAAATTTTGGTGATCAAAGAGATCTCAATACATTAATACATAATCTAATGGCATTGAGACAAGGACAAGAAACCCCACATCAATTCTATTCTAATTGCATTCACATGTTGAATACAATTTGTAATTACATTGACTTACACATCCTAACAGAAATCGAAAGGGTGAGTCACAGAAATCTATTTACTGATCAAACTTTAAGAGTGTTTCTCACTGGTTTGAGGGACCCACTTAGTGTTAGAGTTAGAGCCAGAAACCCTGTAACTCTACCACAAGCCTTGACAATAATGAATGATGAAATCAATATATACAATTTGCAGAACCCCAGAAATAACTGTCAAATTTCAAAATAACCATAACAACCACCCAAATTTAATGCAACGCCCCGCACATCAAAATTATCCGAAACCTATTCAGTTCAACCCAAATTTCAATCTCAATTTTAATCGGCACTTCGGTTGAAACGTCCCCCAACTTTCAAATTTTCCCAGTGCACCTATACCGATACAACCAACCACCCGTCCACCTCAAAGATTCCCAACCAACACACAAATATTTGGTCGCTCGCAAAATGTCTGGAAAAACCCACCAAATAGACAGCCTAACCCTATTGTTTTATTTGAAAAAATTATTCCGAAACAAAGCCGAATTTCAGCAGAAATTCCAGTTGATTATAAAGACGATGATGTAATCATACCAAGCCAAGAAATACTATCTTGCAAAATTGCAGAAACGGTGACAAAGGTCAAAAACAGTCTAGACACGGTGGAGATTTATAATCCCACAAATGATAATATCAAACTCGTAATGCTATACCCGGTTAAAGTTACACCATTACGATGCAACGAAACTCATTTCCTTCAAGTATTTCCACGTATGAACAAAAACGATTTCAATGAACATTTCGATGTATTTTTCACAGGAAATTTGCAGGAAGTTGATCGATCTAATATCACTCAATTAATTAGAACTGATCACATGAATAAGGAGGAAAGAGAAATTATTTTAAAATTGTGCAGGCATTATTCGGATATTTTTTACATAGAGGGTGAACCACTTACGTGTACAACTGGAGTGACACAAGAAATTGAATTAAAGGATGAGACCCCGGTGTACACTAAATCATACCGTTACCCGTTTATTCACAAACAAGAGGTGACCTCACAGATAAATAAAATTCTGGAACAAAATATAATACGCCCCAGCAAATCCCCATGGTCGTCGCCTATTTGGATTGTGCCAAAGAAGGTTGACGCTTCGGGCAAAAGAAAATGGAGAAAAGTGATCGACTATCGTAAACTAAATGAAAAGACAGTAGACGATAGGTATCCTATCCCTGAGTATCCCTAATATCACAGATGTCCTAGACAAAATTGGACACTGCCAATATTTCACGACTCTGGACCTAGCGTCTGGATTTTATCAAATTCGGATGAATCCAGCAGACATTGAAAAAACAGCCTTCAATGTTGAAGTAAGGCACTACGAATTTCTTCGTATGCCGATGAGTCTGAAAGGGGCCCCCTCCACATTCCAGAGAGGTCTTGATAATATACTGAAGGAGTATATTAACAAAATATGTCTTATATATCTTGATGACATTTTGATCTATTCGACGTCATTACAAGAACATATCGACAGTTTGAGTAAGGTTTTCCAAAAATTAAGGGAAGCCAATTTCAAAATTCAAATGGATAAGTCTGAATTTCTGAAGCACGAAACAGCGTACCTAGGCCATGTAATAACAACGAACGGTGTCAAACCAAACCCCAACAAGATCAGGGCTATTCAAAACTTCCCTATTCCCAAGACTACTAAACAAATCAAAGGGTTCATAGGCCTCTTGGGTTACTACAGGCGCTTCATAAAGGACTTCGCCAAGCTGACCAAACCGTTAACTCTTTGCTTAAAAAAGGGTACCAAAATTATTCACAACCCTACTTTTATTAATTGTTTCGAACACTGCAAAACACTCCTGATTAATGAACCTATTTTCGCAGGGTCCTATTGGATCAGACAAGCCAGTGGCGTTCGCATCACGAACTCTGAATGACTCAGAGCAAAATTACTCGACAATAGAGAAGGAGCTATTGTCGATCGTTTGGGCCACCCGGTATTTCAGGCCCTATCTTTTTGGGCGCAAGTTCAAAATATTAACAGACCACAAACCCCTTCAGTGGATAATGTCCTTGAAGGAGCCAAACTCCCGTCTGGTTAGATGGAGGCTCAGACTCGAGGAGTTTGACTACGAAATTATATATAAACGTGTTAAATTGAATACCAACGTGGATGCTCTATCAAGAGTTGAAATTCACGCGAACGAAACTGAGAAAACTATCGACAGAGAACTCCAACCCTCTGTTGACCCTTCTAGTAGAAACGAAAATTACATTCTTAGACACGAAGAAACAGAGTCAATTGTCGGACAAATTGGTGAACCACCTGACTTACTAGAGCTAGACGATACCAATATCGTCCATACTAGTAAAGAAAACCCCGTCCTGACTATACCTATTTCGGAAAACCCGCTAAACAACTACGAGAACCAAGTCCAAATTGTAACTGTATTCCATTCCCCAGCCTTACCAAAAATTGTTCAAATATTCTCCACAAGAAGAAGAATTATTGCCCAGATATCTTTAGACAATTTAGAACAAAATATTATCACGTTAATCAAGGAATATCTAGACCCGAAATTCCGATACGCCCTGTATTCGGAAAACGATAGTATCATGCCTAAATTCTGCGAAATAAGACAAAGAACATTCGAAACTTCATCATATAAATTTATCCAAAGTAAAAAAAATTTAGAAGACGTAACCAACAGTGACGAACAAAAACAGATTCTGAAAAAATACCACGAAGGAAAAACCAACCACCGAGGTATTGTAGAAACAGAAAGACGTATCAGGGAAACCTACTTTTGGCCTAAATTAGGAATCAATCTCAGATCGTATATAAATAATTGTGAAATAAGTCACACAAATAAATATGATAGAAATCCCCTAAATCAAAAATTTTCAATTACACCGACCACAAAGAAACCATTTGACATCATCCATATCGATATCTATCAGATAAAAAATCAAACGTTTTTTTTTACCATAGTGGATGCTTTTTCGAAGTACACTCAGGCTTACTCTCTTACCCATAAAAGCGGTATCGAAATAGAAAATAAACTGATTATATTTTTTACCACGGCATTCCTGAAATGATAGTTTCGGATAGTGGCTCGGAATCCAAAAATTAAATTTTTACAGGAACTGGCAAAACTTCACAAAATTAAAATACATTTCGAAACGCCCGACCATCATGAATCCAATTCGATAGTCGAACGATTTCACTCGACCATTGCCGAACACATCCGGTTGGTGCAAGGCACTCATAAAGAAAATGACATAACCAAGCTAATGACCTATGCTATTTTAGGTTATAATAACTCTATCCACTCAGCCACAAAAATGAGACCTGTTGATATTACTACAGGTCACATTTCAAACTCAGATCCTTTCAATATTGATTTAGAGTATCAAGTTCAAAGCGCATATGTAACAAATCATAAAGAAAAAACCAAATAAATGTATAAGATCCTAAATGAAAGACTTACAAAACAAAAAGAGAAAAACATTGGAAATCTAAATAAAACTCGCGAAGAACCATTAGACTATCAAAGTGTATTGCCTATAAGGGAACAACTCTGCGTAATAAAATTCTTCCCATATTCAAAATCGTTAGAATAAGATCTGATGAAAACACCAAAATTAATACAGCAGACGGTAAAAAGATTCATAAGTCAAACTTAAAACGTCCCTTGTTTCAGATCCTTCCTGTCGATGACACTCAAGTAATACCCCTTGACAAAAACCCAGGCATATTACCCTTCAAACTAGGAAATGCGAGGGTTAGGGAGAAATCTCACACTTTCATTCACTATTTTGACCTGAAACTTACCAACACTTACTTCTTTCTGACGCTGTCAATCGCGGACTATCTGACACACATTTCAAGGAACTATCGGCAATAAATCAATCGATAATTATTCAATTACATCTAATTGCTGAAAAGTATAAATCAATAACTCCCAATGGAAGAATGAAAAGAGGGTTGATTAATGGTTTGATTAATTATTATAAAAAGTATTTCGGGAAACTTAGATTCGACAGATGCTGAAAGATATGAACAAGACATTTCAGAACTACAAATTATTCAGAAAAATGTTTGTAAAAATTAATGATCAAATTTCCCTATCAAAACACATTATAGGAACTTTTAATGAAACAATTAAATTACTCAAACGAAACGAAGATATCGTGACAGACAGAATAAATAAGATATCTTCTAATCTATCCACGTTTTTATATAACTTTACTCATCTCCTAGAGAAAAAATTTGCTTTTGATCAAATTAGCTCATCATTACTCATTATATCCCAGTTACTTGTAGATCTGGAGAATGCCATTACATTATCGAAAATGAACATAGCTTACCCAAGCACAATAAATATCAACGAGTTAGAAGTTATAGTCAAAATTCTAAAACGACAATACCTTTCTGAAAATTTAGTATTTTGGACGAGGGCACTTACCAGAAAAAAAGAAAAATTGTTTTCGTAATAAAGTTTCCGTTAGTATTTCCAAATCAATATACACATTACCATCTATACTCTATCCCAACCTCTCAAAAAACTACCCTTATTCCACCGGCACCCTATCTGACTATGAATGAGGTGTACTTTCAATATTCTACCACACCATGTATGGACGTCCATGGGACCTACTATTGTCAATCCAACGACCTTCTCCTCGGGACGCCCAAGATGGATTGTGTATTCCAAATACTGAATATTGGCACCACCCCTTCAGGATGCCGACGGATGCCAATACAAATCGATGTTGACAATCGAACAAGTCGATGAAGCCCATTATATAGGGATCTTTAAGAATCCTACCCGAGTTCAAACAACTTGCCGAACTACGGATATAGCAACTCTAATAGGGGGCTACCTAATAGCTGTTCCTCCAGGATGCCTGTTCAGAATACCAACGGACACTTACCGCAACGAAGCTACTGAAACACATCAACAGCTCCTACTGCTACCAGATTTGGCAATACCAAAGTTTGTCGAAATTGAGCTGATGCTACCAATAAGAATCCAGGACATCCCCCTGGATAAACTGCATGAACTTCAAGAAGAGGCACGCCGAATTACACCCCTGCAGGCTGTAAATACATCTATGGTACATGGCTGGACAATCCCCCTGTATGTTATCGCCGTATTTTTCATATGTGTGTTCATAACATTCAAATACAAACACTCAATATGGAACAAGAAATCTTCACCGCAACCCGAACCATCAACCACTGCCATGCCAATGGAAAGAAAAACGATTTTTCCGAGTGGAAAATAGTTTTCCATCTTCGAGGGGAGGAGTTACGTCAATGACAAATGCGACTCTGGCATTTGTCCGCAGTTCCGCTGACGAGGCTTTCTTCTCAACGCCCGGTAAAAGAACTATCGGAGAAGCAGTCTGACATATTTTATATGATTCAGATATTATTATACTGAACTGTTACTGCTTTCCTTCTGGAGATCCTAAGATATTTATGAATAGTCTTGATAATGTTTTAGAATCTCTTTTTTCTTCTAAGGTATATTTGAAAGAAACATTTCCAAGAAACAGCTCTTTGATCTATTGTGTGATATCGAACCGTATTCAATACAAGAATTCTATGAAAAATAATTTGTACTCACTAATACTTACTAATATTCTATCTATATTTTTTTGACTGTGATATTTTATTAAATATTTAATTCTAGTGTAAGTTACGTTTAGAAATTGTACTTTTGTAGGCAGTTTCTATACAGTGCGGCTTTTAATAGTCCCCCCCTCCTGTTAACTTTTGAACGGTTCGACGTAGAAACATGAAAAAAAAAACCGTTTCGAGGGTCTCACCAACACTACTTTTTGAAATAAAAATAATGTTGATTGCCTGACAGGGGGGAGGGGGCACATCAACTCAAAATTTTTAAATGTCATGGGGGGTCAGGTGGCATATCGTCGGAAAAGAAATTCCATTCTGTTTACAACCATCTAAATTTTCTAGAATTTTGTTAATATTTTTTTTGCAATTCAAATTCGAGATATCAAACAGAAATGCGAATCTGAATTCTACTAATATCTCGATAAATTTGAACGGTTTGATGTGGAAAAATATTTTTGAAGGGTATTACCGATACTACTTTTTGAGAGAAGAAACATTGCAATTACTCCACAGATGGCGCTGGGGTCATTATTTTAAAAATTTCGAAAGGCATTAAAATCGAAATTGGGAAAAAAATTATAAACAAAATTCAAAAATATTTAGATGGTTGTAAAGAGACTTGAACTCTCGATGTGCCACTTGACCCCCCATGCCATTTAAAATTTTGAGTTGATGTGCCCCCACATGCCCCCTATTGAGCAATCACCATATTTTTTATTTCAAAAAGGAGTATTGGTAAAACCCTCGAAACGGTTTTTTATTCATGTTTCTACCCGTTCAAAAGTTAAAAGAGCAAACAATACCCTTATTGAAACGGGAATCGGTTTTGAGCGTTCAGTTTTATTTTTTTTGCGAAAATTTTATTTGAACAAACGATTCATTTCGTTTATGAGAATTCGGGAATCTAACTGATTTTTGGTTTTGATTATTTTGAAGAAAAATCCCCACACACCCAACATGTGCGGCGCAATGAGAAAATTTGACTTTCGTGATGACGCGCTGATGTTGCCTTTTAACAGGGGGATTATCAAAATCCGCACTGTATATCTATATATAGTATTTATTTGTTATTTTGTATTTATGACTCGAGTTTTTCAACTGTATAAATTGAAAGCTTCAATAAAGTCTATCTATCTATTTATCTATCTATCTATCTATTATGTATGGGGATTTTAATTTGGACGGACAAACTCCTTCAGCAAATTTCCTTCAACTTTCAGCTTTGGTATGCATCACGTAGGAGAAGGATGGCCTACATGTATTACCGAGTGTACTGTGACACATATCGACCATATTTTTATCGAACCACTTTATTTGAATTTGATTTACCGTCAAAAAAAATTGCGAAATCCTTTTATAATGGGCAGAACCTTTTCAGATTTGGCTCTCCATATTTTTGTCAAGGCTTTGTGACAAAAACTGTACCTATCTATATACGATTAGGGATGTGGATGTTGCTTTCTCATATTTCTGAGATATTTTCGCCTACCCATTCAACAAATAATATCTGAAATCTAAGAAACTTGCCAATCACTCTGACAACAAAACGCGGAAATCAGACAATCTTCCATGAAATTGAAGATATTACATATTTACTCAACTGCTAAAAAAACACAAAATAAATTGTTATCAGATAAAAAAAAACGTCATTACCAAAATAAAATTATTAGTTCGGAAAATATGAACAAGGCCTGCTGGAGTGTAGTTTCTCATTACAAAAATATTTTTGTAATGAGTTCTAATGTGATTATTACTGTTAGTAATGATTTAATCAACAGTTTCAACAAGCGCCCTTACGTATACTGGATAAAATAACAAAACTGAATAATAATGATAGAAAGGATCTCAATACGAAATGTGGACATTTTTTTCTGTATCCATACATTTAATCAGAGCTGTTTGATCTTCTAAATAAAAAATTAAAAATTAAGTCATACAGTGGGGTGGACGAAATACCCAACTTTCTAGTGAAAAAAGTCCTCTCCTACATTATCAGACCTTTAACCTATTTGATAAATCTTTCATTTTGCTGTGGGGTATTTTCTGAAAGTTATTCCAATCTACAAAAAAGGAGATGTTACTGATCCAGATAACTCGAGAGATAACTATAGACCGGTGACTGTCCGACTGTCACAACAATATTCTCAAAAATGTTAGAATATGCTCATTTAGAGCGCTTTAAACTCCATCTGGATAAATATAAGTTTATATCGGATAATCAACATGGATTTTGTAGGAATAGGAGCACTACTTCTGCAATACACGTTTTCTACGAGAACATTGTTAGGCAAATCGAAGCTGGGGAGTATCCAGTTGCCATTTTCTGCGATCTAAGCAAGGCCTTTGATTGCGTAAATCGTCAAATTCTTGCTAATAAATTAAAAATGTATGGTATTGATAAGGCGGCTCTCAGTTGGATCGAATAATTTCTTTATAATAGAAAACAGTATGTGTCCATAAGAAATTTTCAAAATGCCGACCATTGGCTTCCAAACATTTAAAAATCTGGGTATTTGTAGTTACAGTTGTAGCCCTCCTCATTTCACTGGCATCTAGCTCTTCAATGCAGTTGATCACTCGTTGGCGCAGGTCTTGTTTACTGTGCACTGGTCTCATGTATACTGTTCTTCTTAAATGACCCCTCAAGACAAATCAAGTGTCATGAGGTCGGGTGATCTCGCAAACAAAAACGTCAGAACCAGCGATCGTTGTTACTTATCTAGTGCAATGAGCCGGTGCTCCATCCAACCAACCAACTGCTACGATACTCTTCTAATGACAGATTGTCCAAGAAGTCTTTCACAACTACCCTTAGCATTTGAACATATTTTTCAGAATTCAACGGTTAATCGTAAATAAGAAAACTTATTTGATTATCTTCTAGAAAGCGAAATACGTTGAAACTTAACTTTCCCATATTTTCACAACATTTGGATTTTGATCAGCCCAGAAATGCTCGTTCCTTCTATTAAAAATTCCTTCTCTGTAAAATTTTGATTCTGTCCAAATTTTTTTTTTCAAGAAGTTAGGATCTTCTTGGGTTCGAATAAGGATTGTTTTAGAGCTTGAACTTTTGTATACTTGTTGGGTACATGTCATGATTAGGAAGGATCCTTTGAATAGAAGCACGATCCAAGCCTAAATCATATTCGGCACTTCTAGTGGAAGCTTGGGAATCAGCATATCTGAAGTTAAAGAATTTTGATCCATAATCAAGCTTTCAAGAAATACGTAATTTTAACTGTCCGTTCCATCATGAAGTGCGTCAACTTGACCAGGAAATATTTCAGGACTTTCCAAATACAATCTGACATTCATGACTACAAGGACCAATAATCTCCATTTACCTTCTCACAAAAAAACTATGTTCCGTAAATTTCCCGTTTACAAATGTATTATCTTTTATAACTTACCAGATGACATCAAATCAAAACCCACCTATAATTCATTCAAGATTGGCGTGAAATCATACTTTCAACAAAACCCTTTTTACTCCATCAGGGAATTTTTGTTTCCGAATAATATATAAGAGTGTTTGCAAAACATGCACACGAATTATATTCACTGATGTTTGTCAGTGTAATTTATTGTATTAATGTTTATATATACCGGGTGACCACGAGGTGAGGTACGCCCCCCAATTTTTCTATAGTTTTGAAGATACTGATTTCAAATTTGGTATGTCGCTATTGTACTTGAATATGCATATTTTGACCCTTCTACTGAAAATTCACCACTACTGGTTTAACCGGAAGTGACACACTTTTTTTTTTCAAATGACACTCTGTACATATTCTTTCATTATCCGAAAGAGCACGCAATTTGTGATAACACGGTTCTTCGAAATTGGAAATCGGTTGATTGTTCCGTCAAACAAAGTTGGCCATGAAATTCAAACTTAAATCGTCACAACTGACAAACGACATCAGAAGTTATCAGAGGAAGCTTCGAAGTGCGATACAGTTGAAAACTGAGTTTCTCGTGTAATTACAGCTCCCATATAATCCAACAGTTCTCAAAAATTTCACAAAAACGGAATAAGACCCATAAAGAAATGCCGAGGGTGAAACAACTAGTCATTTTTTGTACACCTAATTACTAATTACTTTTAATGAAAAATAATGAAGAAAGTTGTAGGGCCAGGTTATTCTATAAAAAACTATTGAAGGAGCATGATATCCTATTTGACTATTTTAATTAGCGTTAATTTTTCATGTAAACTAAGCGGTCTAATGATCGAGACAAAATAGATAATGAAGTAATGAAAATATTATGATGTACACCTAATCAACCAGTTACTTCCCCCCCGAGAAATGCCTACAACTGATATTTCTCAAATGGCAACATGTTCTTTTCACTGCGTCATGATGAAAAATGATTAATTATCAGATTACTTCTGCGAAAAGTTTTGAAGAATTCCGAAAGAAATCGCAAATACAAGATGTTTTATCATGAGTGCTCAAAATTAGATATTCTTCAACGAAGGCGGCCATGAACATAATAAAGCGAAACAAAAACGCAGCATTGCTTAAATACGTTGAACAAACTTTGACTTCGTTGAAATAATATGAGCTTTTGTGTATTGCTTTCTTAATTATGTTCTTGGCCGCCTATGTTGAAGAACATTAAATTTTAGGAACACTTATCATGAAACCTGATTGTATCTTCGTTTCCTTTAGGAATTGTCCAAAACTTTTCACACTAGTAAACTGATAATTTATAACTTTTCATTATGACAAATTGAAAAGTGCATGTTGCTATTTTAGAAACGGCAGTTCTTTATGAATACCATTCCGTTTTTAGGTAATTTTTGATAATTGTTGGAATATATGGAAGCTGCAATTACATGAGAACCTCAATGTTCAACTGTATCGCACTTCGAAGCTTCCTCTGGTAACTTCTGATGTCGTTTGTCAATTGTGATAACTTAAGTTCGAGTTTCATGGCCAACTTGGGTGAATAAATTTCTGTTCTATTCATTCTATTTATTCTATTCATTCTATTTATTCTATTCATTCTATTCTATGTAATTGTACAAACTTCCTCTTGTTCATTGGTTGTAAAATTCCCTCACATTTTCCATGAAGAATAAACCGTTTCATCAGAACTTCGTTCGAATTATTATTTCCAGCCATTTAATTTTTTTTTAATATTCAATAACCACCTTAGATGAATATTAGACTGTTTTGGCAAAAACACTGATTTCACGGCAAAAAATAGTTTCCTCTTTGATGTTTTATATTTTTATTCAACTGTCTTTATGTGTGTGTGTGTTTATTTATTGTATACGGGCAAGTCATTTTAAGAAAAATTATTACAATCTATAAGCAAATAAAAATGAAGTACAGTGGTATCATGGCATATTATGAAAGCTTCACATTTTACAGAATAAATATTTAAATATTCACAAGTTCACTTGTTGAAGATAAGTCTTGAATCTACTTGATGATCTACCAAATAATGGAAGCTAGTGGAGGGAATTTGCCGATCTGAGTATGAGATGTAGTTATTGAAAGTATAGTTGGACCTGTGGAAAGGTATGTGATCGTCTCAAATTTATGATAGCTTCTCGAGATGCAGGAAATACTTCGCATGACAACGAGATAATTGCCATTTTGAGTGAACTCGCAGAGGCAAATATAATTCTATAAAATAAAGTGCGTTGGCCCATACATTGCCATTTTTAAAATGGTTATCGGCAAGTTTGGTCGTAGCGACAACGCAAGCGCAGATAAAAAGTGAAAATTGCTTACGCCCTCTGGAGGAGGTTTTCTGCACACCCGAGATGGTAATATTGATTTTGATAATTTGATATTGAGTAATGTGAAGAGCCCCACCAAGGATACTGATACAGCCAATAAACAATATGCAGATGGAATAGATAAAAAAATCTCTGCAACTATATAACACCAAGCTGAAGTACACCATTCGGAAATAGCTCAAGTGAATGATAGATTAACAAATCAAATGTCCACATCCATAAATAAATTGATTGGCAACTTGGATGAACTCAAAACGAATATAAAAAGTGTTCAAAATGAAGCGAGTAAGCTACAGAAACAAGTTGATTATAAAATGCAAACACTCAATGGGGACATTGTTCAAATAGAGCAAACGAATGTGGAACGTTATGATAAGGTGATGACATTCTTCGAAAAATTCTACCAACAATATAAAACTGATATTAAAATATTCGTGAAGATTTGTTGAAAAAAATTGCTGAAATTACTGATTTCACGCGTTCACACAATTTAAAATGGAATATTAAGCACCACGAAACGATAACCAAAAATGAGTTGAACCAGTGTTTCAAGTTGACATCTCGAAGCAAATCACCAAAATAAATTCAGATATAGCGAATGCAAAATCAGCCATTGAAAAAATCCGTAAAACACAGAATGTAGTTGTTGCAACACCACAATAAAATAGTAAGTTTCGTAGTTTCATCATCAGATGTGTGTCATGACTTCCAAAGAAAATATTCAACTTGTTCGTGAACTACATAAACCTATTGGAAAAAATTATCCTCGGCATCGTACCATCATCAATGGCTTCGATGACGTTGAGCAGTTCGATTTGGCCGAGATGAGACAGTATGCCCATCAAAATCGACATTTAAAACTAATTCTAGTCTTTATAGATTGTTTCTCCAAATTTGTGTAGACTAGACCATTAAAAACGAAAACGGTGGAGGAAATTACCAAAATATTTGCAAATATTTTGGTACATACGAAACGTCCAAAAAATTTACAAACCGATAAGGAAACGGAATTCTACAATAGCAAATTTCAAGAGTTGATGAAAAAACACCAAATAAATCACTATAATACGTACAGCATCACCTAGGCTGCGAACGTGTCATAAGAATATAAAAAAGAGATTGTACAAGTATTTCAGTTTGAATGGCACATACAAATGGCTGAATATATTGCCCGAAATCACAAAATTCTACAATGATACGCGTCACTCAAAGACGGACATGAAACCTTCATAAATCAACACAAGCAACGAAAAGAAAATTCTCAATGTTGTGCCAATCAGTAAGGCAAAACACGTTTTCGAAAAAGGCTATACACCCAATTGGACTTCGGAATTATTCAAAATTATCGAAGTTAATATTACCAACCCCGCCACCTTCATGCTGGAAGATATGCAGGGTGCACCTATCAAGCGTGCTTTCTATGGAGAGGAACTGCAAAAAAACTGCAAATCCAGATATATATCTCGTGGAAAAAGTTCTGAGGAAAAAAGGCAAAAAATGTACGTTTAATGGCTCGGTTTACAAGAATACAGCTAGATAGATAACGCTGATTTTGTATAGAAACTTATGAAAAAGAAGCACACTTTGAAAGTCTATCTGGGGGCATTTCGAACATTTTCTGTTCAGTCAACAAACATTACTCCAACTTCACTACCATAACCACATGATGTGTAGCTATAAAAGCATATGGAAGCACAGATTTGTGAGAACAGTGAATTTCTCATCATCTAATTTTTTTATTTTTTTTTATTTTCAAATTAATTTTGCTTAATGTGGATGCTAATTCATCCAACGACGTTCCCATGAATCGAAAAGAATCTATAAATTGAAATTTAAATTTAGTTTCGGCATCGTGTTGGATAAAAGAAATATATTTTTCTTTAGTTGATGGAAGTATGCTCACGCACCCTCATTTTGCAACACCCCTAATTATGAAATGACTGTCGTACCCCGAAAGATTGTGGAAAGTAATTGGTACCACTGATAATTTTCTAAAATTAACGTTACAGAGTGCATTGGTGGGCCCAACACCAACGCACCGCCGTAAAATGATCGTGGTCGTGTACGATAACATCTTTGGGAGTGAAGATTCGCAAATATGACAAGTCGTTGCAGCACCGATACTTCTTAAAGGCACTATCATTGGCTCAATTTTTTGAATTTTGCAATATCGGCTTGTGACGTTATTTGCTGCGGGGTTAGTCCAGCGCAGTTGAGTACGTCCAGGTTTCTTTACTCTTAAAGCCAAATTCAATAAAGCAAAAGACCAAAAGACAGTACAACTAAGTTTATTGCCTATTATTTACATTTCTAACTTGTTCTAGGTAGCTAATATATTTCATTTCTTCTTCAACGGTTTACGGTCCACAAATACGGGAATACGGCGGCTGCTATCAATTATCAATATGTCTAGGTAGTGAAGTCCCGAATTCGTCAGACAGGAAGATCTTTCGGTTTCTACAGGACAGCGTATCATATCTTATAATAAAACGCAAGATACCCTTGAGGGCGGTATAGACGGTCTGAGATTTAGCATCGTGTAAAACGTACCTTAAATCGCAAGATTGACCCTGGAGGCGGTATGGACGGCCTGTGATACGGCGTCGTATTTAAACGTACCTAAAGCCCAGGAGAGACCATGAATAAAGACGGTTAAGGCGGCCTGTGATTTAGCGTCGTCCGAAAACGTACCTAAAACGCAGGAGAGCCCTGGGGGCGGTATGGGCGGCCTGTGATTTAGCGTCGTACTTAAACGTACCTAAAACCCAGGAGAGACCATAAATAAGACGGTTGAGGCGGCCTGTGATTTAGAGTCGTGTTGAAACGTACCTAAAACGCAGGATTGGCCCTGGAGGCGGTATGGACGGCCTGTGATTTAGCGTCGTATTTAAACGTACCTAAAACCAAGGAGAGATCATAAATAAAGGACGGTTAAGGCGGCCTGTGATTTAGCGTCGTGTTGAAACGTACCTAAAACGCAGGATTGGCCCTGGGGGCGGTATGGACGGCCTGTGATTTAGCGTCGTATTTAAACGTACCTAAAACCCAGGAGAGACCATAAATAAAGACGAAAAAGGCGGCCTGTGATTTAGCGTCGTGTTGAAACGTACCTAAAACGCAGGATTGGCCCTGGGGGCGGTATGGACGGCCTGTGATTTAGCGTCGTCTTTAAACGTACCTAAAACCCAGGAGAGACCATAACATGAGTTTCACTTAACAGAAATCTTGAATTACTCACAGCGTTGATCTCAACTAAATATTTTTTTTAACTAACAAAGCGATGAAATTATTTCAATTTGCTCTTTATCGAAAAACCTCCCTTATATTCTTATATCGGAGCGGTTTACGATTGGCCCTGCTAGCGTCGTTATTAAAAACGTACCTAATAACACCAATTCATAAAACACTATTAGTTTTCAAATATAATCTTCCGATTAAACAAGCTTTCCAATATAAGCATACAAATATTAAAAAGGTAGGACTGCTCTGTGTGACTCGACTGGATATTCGAAGCGGTTGAGATCAACTAAACTCCGCTTCGGCAATTCTGACCGGCTGGAGTCTCGATGATCCCTCCACCAGACATGATCGAAGCGGGATTGTCGACGCGCGCGGCCTGCTCATAGCCTATTGTGCGTTCGGTACTCCTTGATACAAACGGCGGTCGAGACTTTCGGAGCAGCAACCTATGCATGCATCGCCCCGATAACTATTGAATTGAGAAAGGTTGTCGTCATAGGAACATTTTGGGTAGTATCCTGCACTATGTTTTTGATATTTCATACTTTTATCCGAAATCTTTTCCCAAAATTTTTCTAACAGTGACTCGAAATCAGCATACATTATGAAAGGACATTTTTGTTTGTAAACATAATTTCGAAATTCCACATAGTCGTATGCGGGAAAAGAAATTTTGCAGTCATTAAATTTTTCGTACTGTGTAGTATGGTCATTTAATTTTTGTTGGCTTGAAAAATAATTGAAACATTGATCACAAAAGAATTTTTCATTATAATCTTCACTAAATTGTTGGCTGAGCAGTCGAGACATGTCCTTAATATAACAGTAATGGAATTTCATCATCGTCAATGGGAGGAGCTTCATAATCGTTCAATTTTGGGAAATAGTTGTTTTGAATCAATAACAAATTAACATGTTTCGTTTTGTCGCTGTAAGTCGGGCAGGTACTACCACATAAAATGATTTATTCTTTGCTTGATGCAATTCTAAATTATAAACATTTGATCATTTCATTTTTCGAATTTGGAAAGGATCCCGCACAAATCAGAGGGGAAATGGATCCTTGTCGAATTGGCTGAATTTGGATATGTTGTAGTTTATACCTTTCACCTTTCTTATCAAAAGTCTCCATTGACCCGAGACCTAAAAATGCACAGTTTTTTAGGTATAATAGCAATGATTTTGTTTAGGTTTGACAGAAATGGTATCAATTTCTGAATTGTTTTTTATTTGGAATAATATGGCTTTTAGAACCATTTCTATTTTTTACGAGTGTAATGGGCGATTTACCCTGAGACTCATGACTCGAATAGATGCAGAAGAAAATGACGACAAATATGAAATCGCCATACGCAGACGAGAGGGGTTAAATAGACCAACTCTTTATGTCGTGCCTAATACAAGAATAATGTGCTAACTGTAATCAGTCAATAAAAAATTAAATAATAGCTGTGGAATAAGTTGTTCCAGCTATTATTTAATTTTTCATTGACTGATTACAGTCAGCTCCCGAGCTGTCCCAAAGCACAGTGCTTAGTGCTCGTGAAAGCATTCGAAGCACTTTTGTGTTCCTAAGCACTATTCTCCCGAGCACTTTTCTAATTATATGCTTAGTGCTACAAAGCCTTTAACAAAAGTGCTTAGTGCTCCGAAAGGGCTTAGGGCTTAGTAATCCCAGTGCTCCCGAGCACTTTTTGGGATTACTATGCACTAAGCGCCTTTCCATATAAATGAATCTTGTCGGAACATGAAGTCCCGACAGATGATACCCGGCGGCACCCCCACCATAAACAAATTCTTGTTCACGTCCTAATACAACATTTCTTTGACGAAAATTAAAATATATCTGCAAAAAATTTCGTTATGACATTTGGTATCTTAAAACAGGGAATGTGCGCTATGTCAATCATCATTCTGTTATTTCTCACTTCTGATATGTGAAGAGGAAACTATGTGTGGCCCATTTCGATTTGATTTTGATTTACATATTTTCATTTTCAAACTGTGGGAGGTTAAACACCCAAAAAACGATATCAAGAAAACCACAAAACTAAACATTAAATCAACATTCCTATTGTATTCAAATCAAATTACAGTACAGGTTATTAGTGGAACACGTGTTTAATAAACAAGTATCTTGGGGAGTTTATGAACGCTTTACGATATTTTTTAATCATAACAGTCTCAATTGACAGGTCAAAATATACTACTCTGTTAGCAGTGTTTTTAACCACTGAAACCAAACAGTAA
This sequence comes from Chrysolina haemoptera, assembly GCA_958298965.1. Lineage (NCBI taxonomy): Eukaryota > Metazoa > Arthropoda > Insecta > Coleoptera > Chrysomelidae > Chrysolina > Chrysolina haemoptera. The sequence goes on from OY282584.1 coordinate 32,813,347, forward strand.
CTTACTTAACTTAACTTAACTTACTCACTTAACAGTAAATAGTACTCAGACTGTTAGAAACGTAAGTTACTGAACCTTGATTAAACACGATAAGATTTCAACAAATTATATTACATCGCGACATGTTCCGCTTCACTGTAGCTTTTTCAAGCGGTAAATACAATAACCGCTTTAAGAAGCTACGTGTAGCTACACATGCCGCGATGTAATATTCTTTGTAGAAATCTTACTTGTTTATTTAAGTTTCACTTACTTAAGTATCTAACAGTCTGAGAAGTGCTTAGTGCTTAGTAATCGTGAGCATTTTATAAATAAAAGTGCTTAGTGCTCGAGATTTCGGAGCACTTTTCAAGAGTGCTTAGTGCTCGGCACAGCTCTGGTTAGCATATTATTTTTGTATTAGGCATGACATCAACAGGTGATCTATTCAACCCCTCTCGTTTGCGTATGGCAATTTCACATTTGTCGGCATTTTCTTCTGTATCTATTCGAGTCATGAGTCTCGGGATAAATCGCCCATTAGTTACGTATGCAGACTCGTCCTGGAGCCGGCTCACATAGTTCACACCGCTTCTTATCTTCATACCGATTATTATCTTCAATATGATGATTCCACATTTGTACGCACCGTTTTTTATCATTGTACCGAAAGTTATCTCTTTAACAGTTTAACTTTTTCAGCGGAATATATACTTACTATGCACTCACTCTACCGTACTTTATCTCTTATACCGAAAATTATCAGTTACAAATAAATTATTTTACAACTCTTTGTTTCAAATGTTTATTCTTTGTCTCAAATGTGTATAAAATGAAATGTAACTATGATTGACTAGTTCAGTTTTAATAAAGTATTCACACTGCTTTGCTTCTCCGGAACCTAGAGTAATTCAAGAAGAAGAGAACTAAGTTAATTTCTGTTCAAAAATCGAGTAGTGTCTTCCGAATCAAAGGCTGCGAGGGCACTATCGTAATTCATTACACTCGTAACGAATAAGTATGTTTCTAAAAGCCATATTATTCCAAATAATGTGAGTAACAATCTTCAAAACATTAGCTTTTGTAAAAACTTGACATTCATTGACAATTCAGAAAATGTTATTAATTCTGTCGAAACTAAACAAAATCATCGCCATTATATAGGGTCAAAATCAAATGTGATCTCTTGGAAGATCTGCACTAATTGCAAACTTTTGACCTTCGATACTTGAAAAAAGTAATCGCGCGTGAAAGAAATACATTAAATATCCATCACAAAAATATTTTTTATGCTCATGCGCAGATAATTGACTTGAAACTAATGGAGAAAAGTATTTGATCCAACAATAATGACTATTGCCAGAATCATCTGTTATAATTAACAAATTAACATGTCTTCTTAGTCTTCTCTGTGAGTAATGCAACGGACCAACTTCATATTTCATTTTACCCTAATCAAGTTTCGATTCTCACCCATAGACATTAGTTGAAATATCATTACTGTCTTCAAACTCACACAACAACAACTCACACTTATATATCTGATTTAGCAACACTTAATCCGATATACCATGAACCAAGAGCAGAGCTGCAGAATCGCTATTGCACTGTAATGTCAGAGACTAAGAAAAAATAGAATGATGAATTTATAATTGGAGCAAACAATATATCAAAAACTGTATGGAAAATTATCATCCCTCTGCGGTCCTTTGTTGGGACAGCCCCAACAATAAAATGTTAACGTTTCGGTTCGATGTCAGGTAAGCCCCTACAGTATCACGTTCTGGTGCGATGTCAGATGAGCCCCGACACTGGCTTTGGTCGAAGTCGATACTTTTTTGTTTTAGGTTTGGCCGTGTCTTTGTTCTTTGCATGTTTTGAAAAGGCTGTTTTTCACTTCCTTGCTTATGACAATATAATTGGACCTCAAAGGGTTAATAATTTGCAAGGAGTGGATGATCTTGATTTGTGGCAAATGGGACTGTATTTACCTATAAGTGATAGGTGTCTGCAAATTGTTTCCAAAACATAGCTTTCTCGTACACCTCTTCCTTCTAGGTAGATGCCTGCACCAGAAATCTGTCAGTCAGACGCGAACTGTAAAATCGGTAAGTCGCCTTGGAGCGCCGCGGTAAATAAAAATAATAGCGTCTTCATCACGCACAGGCTATGCTTTTGGTTACACTTTATGAGTGTTTATGAGGGAGTTTTGGAAACATTGGCATTTTTTCAAACATTTCAATAATATCAATAAATTTATTTTTATGACACAATGAATAAATTTATTGATTCCTTAATTGAGTGGGCCCCGAAATACTACTTAAAATAAATATATACTACACTACTACACTAAAATTTGTATTTTTCTGCAGAGGTTTGAACTGCTGGAATCTTTATAAAATTATGAAATATTTAACAAATGTTCACGTTTAAAGTACAGCTAGTTAGAGTATAATGATTATAATAATATGATAATATTCCATGTTTTCCTTCCTCAACAGCGAATAACTTTTAATTGCCTTTGAACAGTGTACAGTTGTTTAAAGTAGTAACCTATTGACGATCTATGAGCGATCTATGTGCGACTGCATCGAACCTATTTTACTAATAAGTTCTCTGTTGCACGCGTTATTACCCTATGTATAGAAGAACTCTTTCCGATTCTGTATATGATGACATTAGCTGGAGAGATCTATACTTGCCTTTTTCAAATTTGAAGTTGGAATATTTCTGACTCTAGTGTACACACTGATTTACTTGCCTCTAATTTTTCAGCATGTTTATTGAAAAAGTGTATGGTTCCGGTACGAAATTGATAATTTTATTTGTTTCTAGTGATCCTCCTTTGGAAGCACAAGATATCCCAAGTGGTGAATGGCTTTGTCATTCGTGTATACACACTTCAAATACACAACTGTCACCCTTGCAGTTACGTAGCAAGAGATCCAATAGCACACCTGCACCTGCCAGTTCTACGAAAGTGCCTAAAAAACAAAAAATGACTCCCATGGAGATTTTGATTGAAGCTGCTAATGCTATGAATCCTAAGCAGTTTGAGCTTCCAAGAAGTATGAGTTTTCCTTGTTTATTTCCGGGAACAGATAAAGGTTAGTATAAAGGAGGTATTATACTTGAAACTTGGGACTAGCTAAAAGGTCAACTGGAAAAACTGTAATGAAAATTGTTTTGAAATGGTCGATTATTAATTCTTAATTTATTAATTATAACTATTTTGTTATAAAAATTTTAATTAAATAACTATCACAAGATTTGTTGTGTAAAGTAAGTTGAAAATTAGTTTGCTTTTACTGGTATTATTCTGCACAGCTGTCCAGCAAGTTCGGCATCCCTGGAAAGGATATTAAGTACCTTTGGTTACGTGCGTTCAGATTTGAGGAACCACTTAGTCCTAGAAAAAGTGTGAAAACTTGTTAAAATAATTAAACTTTCTCAGTATGAAAGTACCAAATACTAATTTTTTTTAGTTATGTCATTATGGATGCTTATGTCAAGAATAGTTCCTGTACATTTTTTTGTATCTGAGGACTGTTTCAGTAATATTATTTGACTGTTTTCCTCTAAGTAGGATATTTTTTGTATTATGGCAGGAATAAATTCTTTCCGATTAACGCAGTTAACATAGTTAATTATTTCTGTATTTATTAGTGGGTTTTTGACACAAAATACCACTCTCTCTTTGACAATATTGATGGTGGATTTTTGTATCAAAAACCCAGTGGATTTTCTTGTGGATCTTTAGTATAAGTATTTCAACATTGGGCAAGAAAAGGTTGAGATCGCAGGTATCAGATAAAAAATATTGTTTTTTATATAGATTGCTACACCACCCCCGATTGTGTTTAGTCTATCTTGCCGGTACATTTTATAGTTTGATAGATATTAGAAGGTATATTTGGTTTCAGCCATGTTTCAGATAACATGATTATATGTGGGTTTTCAGATGTAATGAGATGGACAAGTTCATTGTATTTTGATGAAAGAGAGCATAGATTGGCATAGAGAATCGAGTGGTTATTTACTCGAGGTTGTTTGAGTTTTTTGTATTATTTTGATTAGAGTGAGAATTGGTTTGGACAATTTTGGGAATTCGGTTCACGTATCTAATAGTTAGGTCAGGTTCACCACTGTCGGATCTTCTGGTCAGCTCCGCGCAAAGACCTAGATGGTAATCGGTTTGGGATGGCGTTTTATGGAATAAATAAAAGTGACTTGAGTATGGGAACCATCCATGATTGCAGATATAACTGATTTTGCAAGGTTGGAGTCCTCTTGTGTGTTGTTGGTTTCAGCTATACCGAGTATCAAGACATTCTTTTCCCTCTCCATTCTTGTCCTCACTTCGTTTATTCGGAGGATGCAGAGGGTATAAGTTGAATGTGAAATTCTCATTATGATTTTTATTATTATCATTATCACACCAACATTGTGATTCTTGTAATGTCGTCTATCTTTGATATGTGTCGAATTTCAGATTATTCGGATGTTTGGAAGTTGTTGAAAATAGAATTTGAAAATTCATATCAATATTATTATTAGTGAAATCGCGTTTTTTCAGTGAAGACGCCTGTATGGATAGACTTAAAATGCAAAGACTTTATCTGAATACAAAATTGTATCTAAATCGTTGAAGCCGTGTCCAAGATCCAATAATTCACATTATTATTATTATTATTATTATAAGTAAAATCGCTTTTATTCAGGAAAGAAGACTATATAGATGGACTCAAGAAGCAAATCCTTATATAAATTCAAATTATTATTATTTTTCATGTATTGTTATCCACTTCTGAGCTATGGTCCTAATTACAAGTATCTAGCTCATCGGAAAGTTAGTTTAAAATCAACCACAAAATTCCACCCGGACAGACATACAAGAAAGCGAGGTAATAAAAACATGGTAATATCTTGGACTCCGTTTATGTTTGTTTACAAATACTGGCTTTTGAACATTAGATTTTCGACCACATTTATCAGTGACAATAAACTTATTTTCTGATTGACAACCAATAAGAAAAGTCAAGAGATTATTTGAATAAATGGCTTTATTGTTTTTCCAAAACACTGGTCAAACCATTGCTGGAAGCACGCCTTAAACTCAGAAGTGGGTATCTTAAAAAACAAGTCATTTTGAAGGTCTCAACAGCTTGTTCAGGTGTTGAGAATTGCTTTCCACACATTTTATTTTTGACAGCTGGGAACAAGAAGAAATTGTTATGTGATAATTCATTAGGATAAATAATGTTTTAGTCTTGCAAATAATTGATTGAGTGGATATCTCAGTACTGGGTTTGTCCTAGTGCAGGATGATGAGACGTTTTCGATAATTTTTCTTAATTTTGTCAATGAGTTCTGGCAAACAAATGATTTTATACCAATCAGAAATAAGAGTTCTTCAATCCTCTGTAGCAACAAAATCTAATGCAAGTACTGAAAAACTTTTATTATGCAGAAATACAATCAAGACTGTCCTATGGTGTAATAGTTTAGGGACAGTCTACGGCTGCAAAAACACTCTTTATTGTACAGAAAAAATTTATAAGAGTTCTGCTTTGTAAAAGTCAACGTGAACCGAGTAAACCTCTACTCAAAAAACTCGAGCAATTACCCCTCACGTGTCTTTACATATTGGAAGTTGCCTGTTACATCTATTAAAGAAAAAACAATATACTTTGTCGCAAACACATTCATAAGCCTGTTATTTAATCATTCAGTAAAAAACGCCTTTTATTCTACAGAAGAATTTCTACCTGTACGTTAGTTGATTAATGTGATGGCGTCAATGTAACAATAACAGTTTATAATGCCATTGTATGTCTAACAAATTTTACTGTGTCTATCGTGTAATGTGTACTATTTTATATCTTAAGAAGACTATAGTCCATTTCAAGAACACCGTAAAGGAAATTCTCAGAACGCTAATCGCCGAAACCTTGAAATACATAGGCATGCATAATTTACAAATGCTTCGTTTTATTTAATATGAATAAACGTTGAAATAGTATATTTCATAGAGTGTATGAAGAATATTTCTTGTAATTTCTTAGTATCTGAAAATATAAAATTATAGGTTTCTACTATTATTTACAACTTTTGATATTTCTAGAACTACCTAACTCAAATTTAATAAACAGTGTGGGCAATAATGGGAAATACTTTATAGGGAAACGTTTCTGCATATTAAAAAATCTAATAATCGATTTTGATATTATGTCACACGACTAACAATGTGGCGGCATTTTGGAAAAATGTATTACGAATTGGCAAAAGTGGGGTTATTTGTAAAGATAGTAAAAAAAGTTATATGATACAGTTCTTTATAATTTAATTTTTGGCCCACATACGGGATTTGAAATATCTATTTGAAAAATTGAAAATCGCAATTTTTTCTGAATATTTTTTTATTGATTAAAAAAAGCTGTTTTTTTTTGGTCCCCACTAACTTTTAGGGAACGTTATAAACTGTAAATAATAAAATGTAAATTTTTAAGTTTGTTTCCAAATGGTGGTGCAAAATTTCAGTGTTGCTGCAGTGATTCATATATTCCAAATTCATCTGATTTTTCATATTCTAAGGGGCGGCTTATTGTATACTTTGGAAGAATATTTCAACATGTAGAATACAAATATATTCTTGAATTTTAAGATTGTATATTGATTGTATATTGATTGTGTATTGATGTTATAGCCCGTTTATATCATGTTCTGTATTGTGTTATGTATTCGACTTTTTGACGTGTTTTTATACCAATGTGGTTTTTTTAATGAATACATTTGATTTGAAACCCGATTTCTTGAAGCAAAGACCATAATTTTTATAGAAGTGCTTCGAGAGAGAACGAAGCTTGTTGGTTTCACTACCTGATGAGAGGACTAACACCAAATTTGAAGCACGACAATTGAATTTATTGGGCATGTCCTTGCTTCATTTAACACAGGATTTTTTTTATTTCTGTCAAATTTTAAAATTATTTTCTAATGAACCTCTTTATAATCCTCTGCTATATCAGTGGACAAAGCAGATACAGGAGAGTTTAAGATTATTCTCCAGGAAGTTTCCATAAAAACAGCAAAACATGGAGGTAATCACCAAATATGCCCTGAGCAGAAACTCTAATGTACAACAAAGACACCTGTTCCCAGAAAAAACCTTGCTGGAAAAACTATTATTATTTCTCTTTCATCAATCTACAACAACAAAACATATTCATGAGATGAAACAGGCTCCATTATGTGGAATGAATATTTCAAAATATAATAAACAGAATTAAGCAAATATTTCTAATTTTGATGTAATTGACCCTCTTATGTCATTCAGAACTCGACTTGAAAATGAACAAAAACTGAAGAAATCATAGACCCCAGACGAAACGACTTTTTCAATATAAATGTTTCAATAATTATTATCAATCCAATACTCCATACTCCAATACTCCATAATATCCATAATAAAAAAATATGAAATTAAACGAAAATCTTTTTTAAATAGAAAATTCTAATATACAAATACGTTACATAAATTACTTTTGAATGCAAATATATACCTTTGTTCTTAACCTATTGGCAAAACACAAACACAGACATCCTATTCTATCAGTACCCAAATTTAACGAAAAATATCTTTATTAGAATAGAACAGAATATTATTTATGTTGAAAAGGGGAACATTCTCCATGAAAACTGAAAAATGAAAAATGTGACTTATTTGTAATATCTAACAGAAAACAACTACTTCCCCGGCACAAGCCACGCTGGACAGTGAACTACATCTGATAGATATTGTGAAAAGACTCTAACTGAAAAGGAAAGAAAAAAATCTGAAAGTGAAAATTTGCATTTTCATTCAGATAGCTGACTTTTTTAATTCTTTCTAGTTTTCCTTGAAAAAATCATTAAATAAATTAATTCTGTTTATGAAAATTTGCATTTTCATTCAGATAGCTGACTTTTTTAATTCTTTCTAGTTTTCCTTGAAAAAATCATTAAATAAATTAATTCTGTTTATTTAATGATTTTTTCAAGGAAAACTAGAAAGAATTAAAAAAGTCAGCTATCTGAATGAAAATGCAAATTTTCACTTTCAGATTTTTTTCTTTCCTTTTCAGTTAGAGTCTTTTCACAATATCTATCAGATGTAGTTCAATGTCCAGTTTCAGTTTTCATGGAGAATGTTCCCCTTTTCAACATGAATACCTCCCAAGAGGTTATCTTGAACGATGGAAAATAGCGACTAAAGTTTGTCTTTCAGTCGCAGATGATTCCACAAAAGATTTTATGAATTTCCTATTCATATTTTCGAACTAGAATAGTATTTATTCATCAATCAAAGATTATACAAGGCCTCGTACAAACACAAGTGTATAAAACTTATCAGACAAGTCAAAAAGAATTTTTACAAATAAATTGTTAAAATAGTGTATAGTCACAAAAACAAAAATATTTATACATACAATAGTAAGTATAACAAAAGTTGAATATCAACAAATATAAAATTCCTCAACATTATAAAATACTTTTCCCAGAAAGAAGTTTCTCAACTTATTTTTGAATAGAGTATTATTCCAATTATCATCTATTATATCTCTTATTATATTGAAGCATTTGATACCAATATGCTTTGGTGAGTTTTCACAGACTGATAATCTTGAAAAGGGGTTGTCGAATTGTTTTCTTTATTCATAGTATTATACATATGCGTGTCTAGCGACGTATCTAGGAAAGAGGCCCCCGCCAAGGGTGCAAAGGTGAGAAGAGCGCAAAATTAGTGGAAGAGAATGCACTCCTCACTCCTCATTAGTTCATTTTCATTTATTTTAATATACATAAGCAGCTCAAGACTTTACAAACATGGAAGAGTAATTATTTCTTGAATAAAAGTTTACATGTTGTAGTTGGATGAGCATGACACATTGTTCTTATTATCCTTTTGTGAGGTACAAATACCCTTTCAAAGTGACAAGGGGCCCCCAAAAGATCAGTTCGTACTGCAGAGTTGACTGACAGCCCAAAATATAGTAACTTTAGGATGTTTGCTGATACAGTATCTCTCAGATACAGATAGGTTGTGCTCAGTTTTGAACATACATTGTTTATGTGCCCTTCCCATGTTAGCTTACTATCTAAAGTAACACCTAAGAACTTGATGGTTTCCACATATTGTATATATTTACCAGATAAGTTTAAGTATAGGTCATGATTTGGATTTATGTTTTTTAGAAAAAAACTGATATAATTGGTTCAAGATGAGGCCATTTTCAAGGCTATATTTTGCTATTTTAATAGATGCATTGTTGCTTAATTTTATTAGTTGGTCAATGCTGTTGTGCGACATTAGAATATTAGTATCATCGGCATATATTATCGTTTGATTTCCGGAGGTACAGGTGTCATCACGTCGCTCAAAAAGGCTATAAACAATACTGGCCCCAAGATTGGACCCTGTGGGACCCCTGTATTTATTACTCTTGAATCTGATTTCATATTATCTCTAATATATGCAAGTAGAATTGATTTGAATGAATCTAATGTTGAATATTCTTTTATGTGTTGTGGAAGTTTGTGATATTTTAAAATTCCTTGGTGAAATAATGAATTTATGGTTTTAGGCCGCATTCGCACGGGAGTTATTAAAACGTTACGTTGGAACTAGGCGTTTTTAAAACGTTCACAACATAACGAGCGCAAAAAATTAATTCAATTCGGCCATCGCTGAAGTTAGATATGCAAAGAGTAGTAGCAATATTTTTTTTTTTGTATTGCAAGAAGACGAAGGAGGAAACATAAAATATATTGAATACATCCATTGAATGAGTAGCGGTATTTAATATGAACAGAGGTAACTGAAAGTGATTTCATAAAATTTCGAAAATTTTTGATTCTTTCAAAAACGAAAAGTCTTTAATTGTTACATTATGTTCCACATAACAACCCATTTTCTTAATCGCTCCAATTTCGGAAACACCCATAAGTCATGATGTGATCAATATGGAATAAAGCAACTCAAAACTTTCGCACCTTCAGAGACTTTTCTAAATTTGATTGTGATTATTTTTGTAATGACCTTTTGTCAATTGACTGGGGTTTGATATATACAGTGTGTCCCACTTTGAGCAGCCACACCCTCGTATTTTGTTGACAGTAAAGTGATTTCAAAATTTGTTTTTTATTACATATACTACCCAGAAATATCCACCTTCAGGTTGATGAAATATTCGTATATCCATTTTCCACGGCTTCCTACGACCAATTGAAAAGTGAAAAATTGGGAAAAACATATTAGGCATTTTTTTATCGCAAAAATAACACCCGGATCTGTTTCAGAACACCCTAGAATCCCCAAATCTCAGTGATAATTCATTAAAATATACAGGGTGTCATCTGTAACTAACAACATTTGTTATTCATCCGCAATGTTTGGTAGTTTTCGATTTCTTTCCTTGGTCACGAAGTACCTGAAAATGTTCAAATAATGCTGTAGGGAATGTTCCAATATTACTTTTTCATGGCTACCTACGACCAAATTGAAAAGTAAAAAATTGGGAAAAATATACCAGGAATTTTTTTATCCCAAAAATAACACTAAGTTCTATCCCAGAACACTCTGAAACCCCCAAATAGCAGTACTTAAAGTGTGGAACACACATCAAGGACTTTTGTAGCACACACATAACAGCGGATTCTGGTTCAGGAGACCCTAAAATTCCAAAACCCCAATTCTTGAATCATAAAAATATACAGGGTGTCATCTATAGCTGGCAGAATTGATAAGGCTTATTTATTCGTAGCGTTTAGTTGATTTTCAAAATTTCTTCTCGAGTCATAAAGTACCCAAAAACGTTCAATTGATGCTGTACAACATACCAAATATTACTTTTTGATGCCTAGATATGATCAGTTGAAAGTTGAATTACAAAGGAAAACATAATGAAGATTCTTTTGTCTCCGAGCTAACACCAAATTCTGGTTTAGAACACCATAAAGACCCCGGATCCTGTTGTTCTAATCATGAAATTACATAGGAAGTCATCTGTAAATGGAAACGTGTCTAACTCTTTATTAAATACATTTTGTTGCTAGTTTTACAGATGACACCTTGTATATTTTAATGATTTAAGTAATTAGATCTGAGTGATTTATATTGTTTCGAACCACAATTTGGTTTTGTGATGAAAACAAAAGCTCTGAAATGTTTCCCAGTTTTCCTATTTCTGAATATTATAAATAAAAGTATAATCATTTCTTTCACAAAACTAACACCGGATTCCCGTTCTCAACAAGCTTAACAAGATTTATGGATAAAAAGTGAGATATGTTACCATTTGCAGGATGATATCCTGTATAATTTCATTACCCGGGCAACGAATTCTGGAGGTTTTGCGGTATATTCTGAACCAGGATATGTTGTCTCGGTAATAGAAGGATGTTTACCATAATTTTTCAATATTCAACTGGTCATATATAGCCATGGAAGTATAATATTTCGTTTTTTTTTTACACTGTATCAATTAAATATTTTGGGTGCTTCTTGATTGAAAAAGAAATATTCAGAAACAATTCAACATTACGGATAAATAAAAATTATCAAATTTGCTAGCTACAGATGATACCCTGTATATTTTTAGATTTAAGTATTGAGGTGGGGATTTTAGGGTGTTCTGATCCAGAAATGTGTGTGCTTAAAGTATCCTTAATGTATTTTCCCCATTTTTTCGTCTCTCAAGTCGTCATAGCAAGCCATGAAAAAGTAATATTTGGTTATTTTCTATAGCAGTAATTGAACATTTTAGGTACTTTGTAACTATAAAAAAAAACAAAAACAACCCAAGATTACGGATGAAAACAAATTGAAAATGTTGCTAGTCTGTAAGATACCCTGTATATTTTAATAAGATCTGGGGGTTTAATCTGTTAGTTTCGAAGTAAAAAATCTTTTAGTTTATTTTTCCCAGATTTTCACTTATCAACTGGTCATAGCAAGCCATGAAAAAGTAAAATTTGGGTATTTCTTATACTCAGCATCAATTGAACACGTTCAGGCCCTTTGTGACAAAAAAAAAATCGAAAGCAACCGATCATTTCGGATGAATAAAAATTAATAATGTTGCTAGTAAAAGATGCCACCCTGTATATTTTAATAGATGAAGCACTTAGATCTAGGAGTTTTAGGGTGTTCTGAAACAGAATCTGGTGTTATTTTTGCGATAAAAAAATGCCTAGTATGTTTTTCCCAATTTTTCACTTTTCAGTTGGTCGTAGGTAGCCGTGGAAAATGGATATACGAATATTTCATCAACCTCAAGTTAGATATTTTTGGGTACTATATGTTATGAAAAATAACTTTTGATATCACTGTACTGTCAAGAAAATACGAGGGTGTGGCTGCTCAAAGTGGGACACACTGTACAATTGATTGATATTGATAATATACTTGATTTTTAGAATACCAATATGTTACGTATATTTGATATTCATGCGTCATACAGAACTGCGAGAATAGGTAAACTCCCCGCGCCTTGGCTAACTTATAATTTGAAACTCATGGATGAAAACTAAAAAGAAGGCCTTTGCTAAATATAAAAAAAAGTCGAAAGTGTCTTGGAATTATTATAAGGAACTTAAGGAATATTGTTAATATGGCATTGAAATCAGATAAGAGGGCTTACCTTCAATATAAGTCAAATTCTAACCCTAGTGAATTCTGGAAAGCATTGGATTACCTCAATATCAAACAAAAAAAAATCTTATAATCTTAAGAACGCTGACGTTTTCAATGATTATTTTATTGATAGTATCCCACATACAACTAATGTTATTGATTTAGAATTGTTGAGCATATACAACCTTGTTGACGTCATTGAGAAAGATCAATTCTATTTTCATTAACTAATATCGAGGAAGTCGAAAAGTTTATTTTTGAAATAATTTCAGATTACCCTATTTCCTATTCCCTTCAATTGTGGGAGATATCGCGAGTTCTGCTACCTTAACGTTAAGCTGGCAAAACCAAATCGCTAATTTTGGGCTCACGTTTGGACCTATTGCCGATTTTGAATGCGTTTTAAAAAGAAATCCTGGTTCTGTAACTTTACCGTTAAGCTGGTGGAACCAAATCGCCAAATGAATGTTTATGAAAAACCTTATCAAGTCATAATTTTAGGCTCAATTTAGGCTCACATTTGAACCTATTGCCGATTTTTTTGGAATGCGTTTGTTAAAGAAACCTGGGTTCTGCTGGCTTACCGTTCTGCTAGCTTACCGTTCTGCTAGCTTACCGTTAGCTGGCAGAACCAAATCACTAAACAAATGTTTATGAAAAATCTGATCACGTCATAATTTTAGGCTCATTTTAGGCTTACGTTTGAACCTACTGCCGATTTTTTTGGAATGCGTTTTTTTAAATAAATCCTGGGTTCTGCTAGCTTTACCGTTAAGCTAGCAGAACCCCATCTTGAAGAGAAGAAACAACTCCGTTGGAAAGTAATTTTAGTCTCTAACAGATTCGTTATGAATGATCTGAACACGTCATAATTGCACGCTCATTTTAGGCTCACGTTTGAATCTATTTTCGATTTTTTTGAAATGTGTTTAAAAAAAACACCTCAACGATATAGCTAGCAGAACCCCACCATGAAAAAACAACTCAGAACAGGTCCAGTTGGACAGTAATTTTAGACTATTCAGGTTAATTTATCACTTAATTATACATTTTTTTGCTCCTTAGTTGGAGTGGCCATCATAGGTTCTGTAAGCTCAACACTGAGCCGGCTGCAACTAAAGGCTAATCAAATTGTTATGAAAAATCTAACACGTCATAATTTTAGGCTCGTTTTAGGTCCACGTTTGCACCTATTGCCGATTTTTTTGGGATGCGTTTCTTTTAAAAAATCTTGGGTTCTGCTAGCTTTCCCTTTAAGCTAGCAGAACCCCACCATAAAGAAACAACTCCCGACAAATCCAGTTGAATATTAATTTTAGGCTCTATTCAGGCCAATTTATTACCCAATTATATATTTTTTGCTCTCCAGTTGGAGTAGCAATCATAGGTTCTGTAAGGTCAATATTGAAATGGCTCTACCAAAAGCCTAACCGAATCGTTATGGATCACGTCATAATAATAGGCTCATTTCAGGCTAACGGTCGAACCTATTGTCGATTTTTTAAAAAAATTCTGGGTTCTGCTAGCTTTACCGTTAAGAAATACAAAAAAATCGGCAATAGGTGCAAACGTGAGCCTAAAATGAGCCTGAAATTATGACGTGATGGGATTTTTCATAACGATTCGGTTAGCCTTCAGGCACAACCAGCTTAGTGTTGAGCTTACAGAACCTATGATTGCCACTCCAACTGAAGAGCAAAAAAATATATATTTGGGTAATAAATTGGCCTGAATGGAGCCTAAAATAACTGTCCAACTGGATTAGTTCTGGGTTGCTTTTTATAGTGGGGTTCTGCTAGCTTAACGCTAAAGTTAGCAGAACCCAGGATTTTTTTTAAACACGCATTCCAAAAAAATCGACAGTAGGTTCAAACGTGAGCCTGAAATGAGCCTAAAATTATGACGTGATCAGATTTTTCATAACGTTTCGATTAACCTTTTGGTGCAGCCAGCTCAATGTTGAGCTTATAGAACCTATCATTGCCATTACATCTGGAGAGCAAAAAATATATAATTGGGTAATAAATTAGCCTGAATAGAGCCTAAAATTACAGTCCAACTGGATTTGTTCTGAGTTGTTTCTTTATGGTGAGGTTCTGCTAAGTTAACGGTAAAGCTAGCAGAACCCATTTTTTTTAAATGCATTCTAAAAAAATCGTCATTAGGTTCCAACGTGAACATAAAATTATGACGTGATTAGATTCTTCATAACGATTCGGTTAGCCTTTTGGTACAGCCAGCCAGCCAGCTCAATGGTGAGCTTACAGAACTATGATTTCCAGCTAGCAGAACCCAGGATTAAAAAAAAACGTGAGCCTAAAATGAGCCTAAAATTAGGTTGTGATTGGATTCGTTCTGAGTTGTTTTTTATGGTGGGGTTCTGCTAGCTTAACGGTAAAGCTAGCAGAACCGTCTAAAAAAAAAACTTGCCTATGATAAATTTAAAAATAACCTAAAAAATTATATACATTGTTCTACTAAAACAAAAAATATAAACTGTTACAAAATATATAAAATTAAACCATGGATAACCACCGGACTGATAACTTCTATAACAAAACGGGATCTTCTAAAAAAAAAAACTTGAAAAAACACAAGTACACTCAAAAACGAATACAAAGTATACAGAAACGAACTTAATAAATTGATTAAAAAAACAAAAAATGAATATTACAAAAAGAAACTCAATGACGTTAAGGGGAATGGAAAAAAAACATGGTACAATCACAGTAGAAGAGCAAAGAGAGTACGAAGTTGCACTAGTATATCAACGAGAGTACGAAGTTGCGAGAGTACGAAGTTGCACTAGTATAACAACGAGAGTACGAAGTTGCGAGAGTACGAAGTTGCACGGTATAGCAACGAGAGTACGAAGTTGCACTGTGAATCTGCCGGAATTTGGGGAATCGACGTTCCTCACAGCGAACATCCTATCAAATTTTTATTTCTAAGTCCAATGCTGAGTATTAAAATGAAAAAAGGTGACCAAGATGAGCAAATTTTCGATGTTCCATTGTGAATGAAGGATCCACCGCCCACCGAGGTTCGTCACAGCGAACATCCTATCGAATTTTGTATACGCTATTGTAAATTTTCCGAAATTAATGGAGTTTTTAATTTTTCATCAGGAGTAATCTTCATCATTCTGCGAATCTTGACCCGTATTATAATAATGAATCTCTTGTAATTTGGCATAATTTCGAAGAGGACCCTGTACATATCTTCTGTGATTTGGACCCGAAACAACAGGATTTCTTAATTTGGTGTGAATTCAGAGAGGACCCTGTATATCATGTCTTCATAAATTGGCGAAATTTCAGAGAGTTCCCTGTACATCATGTTTTTCATATTCTATCAGTTGAATTAATAAGGAATCTACTGTGACGTGATTTGGGAGAGGGCTCTGTACATCATTTTTGTTAGGATAATTACAAATTGCTCGCTTCTCTCATTTTTAAATAATAGTAGGTTTGGTTTTCTGAAAAATGCATGTATTTTCAATGATTGAATAATTATCGTGAAAGGTCAGCAATGCATTTATTAATAATAAATAACTTTACGTATGCAATTGAATAGGTGAACTAATGTTGGGAGGTCTCTTTGTATACATTATGATAATAAGGAATATCCGGAGACGTTATTTGGAAGAACGCTCTGTACATCATATTTCGTTATGATAAGTAGTCACAAATTGTCTCGCTTCTCTCATTTTTAAATAATAGTAGGTTTGGTTTTCTGAAAAATGCATGTTTGTTGAATGATTGAATAATTATCGTGAAAGGTCAGCAATGCATTTATCAATAATAAATAACTGTACGTATGCCATTGAATAGGTGAAGTAATGCTGGGAGGTGTCTTTGTATACATTATGATAATAAGGAATCTCCTGTGACGTGATTTCGGATAGAGCTGTGTACATCATATTTCTTTATGATAAGTAGTTACAAATTGTCTTGCTTGTCTCATTCTTAAATAGTAGTGAGTTTAGTTTTCTGAAAAATGCGTACATTTTGAATGATTGAATAATTAATTTATTGCATCAGTCATATAGACGTTCGGTAGAAGTGAGGTATGTAATGGAATGCATTGCATAAGAAAATTTGCAATGCTAGGATTCAAATACAAGTGGGGAATGATATTTAAAGGTTCGTACTGAGCCGTTTATAGGTAGTTCGTTTTGAAGAACCGAGTATTTTCCGATACGTTATAAGTACAGAGAGTTTCCTGATATGGAATGAAGGTATGTCTTTATTATTTTATTTGAGAAAAAGTTGATTTTAGTGGTCTATAATTTTTTAGGTGCATTAAGATTAAAAAACACGTATTTGTTTCTTGAGAATTGAGTTATCATTACCAAACTGAAATAACAACTCGCATAGCTTCTCTGACGAAAAAATGAACAACGAAAAACTGGTAATAATGCATAATATTTTTATTCTTTTTTATTATTATTTTATAAACATTTTTTAAGGTTTTAAAAGTGTTGAAAACAAATGAAACTGCATACATTCCAATTAAGGCAACGCCTCAATCAGCAGGTTATGACATACGTACCCCGATTGATTTTTCTATTCCGGCTAGAGAAAGATTTCTCGTTGACAGTTTGTTGAAAATGGAGCTTCCTACAGGGACTTATGGTAGAATAGCTTCGAGATCTGGTTTAGCCTTAAAGTTTGGAATAGACATTTTTGCTGGCGTGATAGATCGAGATTATAGGGGGACAATTAAAATTCTGTTATATAATTCATCTGATGAACCAGTTCATTTCAAGAAAGGGGACAAAATAGCTTAATTGATATGTGAAAGATATTGTAGTCCAATTCTTGAAGAAGTTGTTTCTTTGAATAGCACTGAGAGGGGCAACAAAGGATTTGGTTCATCTGATATTTTTCCAAATGAGTCCCAATAATAATAATAATAATAATAAATAGTAGTAGTATTAAACCGAACATTGAGCAGAGCATACAAATTGAAGAAAAATGGCTTTATTGAAATCAAATTTTATTATTTTGGTAGCTATTGTAAATGACATTCTTTATACATATGTGCCCAAAGGAGCTCGGTATGTAGCAATATGTTTTGACATGGAGAACATCAAAAAATAATGTAACCGAACTTCTTGGGAATTATTGGGTTCATCACAAGAAAATGATGGCCAACTATCTGTATTCAAAATTAGTATTCCACAAACGAACGCAACAAATTTCAACTATAAATTAAAAATAATATTTCCCAATAATTCTGAACTTGATCAAATGGAATGGCAAACTATGAATTTTAATAAAACGAATATAGATACAGCTATGCAAGTAGAAATACACGGAATGTTTTTTATATCGTGTATGACCTTGGTTTTAGTAATTATTATATTTTTAGTTATTTTTATAAAAATGGTAATGTTAAAAAATCATTCCTTTCACCAGATAATTAATTCTTGATTGCCTTGTACCAATTGTAATTTTTTTATCTCCCTTTAAAGGCCAATAAAAATTCTATTGAAGTGATTGTTTGAATAAACCTTGAAAAACCGCTCCTATTTCCTATTGATATAAATAGACAATTAACCAGCTATTAAGTGGTCAAAATGAATTTACTTCAAGATAAACGAGATATCTTCTTGGGTGAACGAAAGTTTTATTTAAATGCAAATGATTCAAAGTTTGTGTCGGTATGTCTATCAGTGAATCTAGGGTATACTGCTTGTATTGTAATATCAGACGATGAGACTGGAACGTTGGTATTCAGCGAGAAAGAATGGACAGAATTAGTGAAAAGCAAGGACTCAATTAATAACTTGTTGGATTCGTTGGAAAATGAGAATTGTATAGACATGGGAAAATATGCCGTGGAATATATTCAACCAAATGGTGTTAGAGGATATACAGTGGTGATGCAAGTATTCGTTTGAATTGGGAATCACTAGCAAAACTATGGCTCTTCATTCCTATTCTGCAATATAGAATGGATGTTTTGAAATCATTAAGATTTGATGCGATCATGAATATTCTTCAATTGGGTGTGAAAAAAGATATGATCAACACGTCATTGGAGGTACTTGGAACAATAAAAGAAATTGATCCTGAAGTATACACTCTTGGATTAGAAGTAGTGTATAATCATCCACACCTTCTTCAAGAAAATCAATGGGCTTATATTTAGATATGGAAAAAAAGGTAACATTTGGCAAAGTCAAGATTAATTTGCTGTACTCATGGAAATATGCTTATCAAGCAGCAAGACGCGGCCCGTGGGAAGAAGCAGGTCGTGATCGAATCAGATTCGAGCGCCGCATAAAGGAATCAGCATCATCTATAAATGATACTTTGGAAATTAATCATAGAAATAAGGTGTATGAACAAATAAAATACTTATATGTTATATTATAGTCTTTATTATTTAACACTTTTTTCTAACATCTCTATAATACAATATCATTCTTATGAACCCAAGAATTGTAGGAGGGGCTCAACCCCAAAAATTTAACGTACAGTTTGTTCCCTTTTTTACGAACCACTTTTTCGACTAGATAAATATCAGGGTACTTGGCTTTCTGCAATTCCTCAGTGTAAAATCCTCCCTTTATTTCTTCTCTGTTAGCATCTTCCAAAATATATGTTGTTGGATTAGTCAACTTGACTTGTTTGACTGTAAATACTTCGGTTGTCCAATTTGGAGTATAAGACTTATTGAAGGCATGTCGATATTTGGATATGCGAACGTGGTCTCCTTTCTTAAACTTGGGCTTCTTTGGGTCAACAGTTTTCAGATGTTGAAATGATTTGATAAATTTCGCATTTTTATCATTTATTTTACTTGGTATTGCCTTAGTTGTAGAATGTTTTGTTTTGTTGTACTTTTTCACAATTTCAGGAAGAATGTTGAGCCATTTGTAAGATCCCTGATGGCTGAATTGCTTCCATAGTAAAGCTTTTATTGTTTTGATTACACGCTCAACAATACTAGCTTTCAAATTTGAAAAAGTACTATAATGATTTATGCCATATTCGTCCATCAGATTTTGAAAGTCTTTATTGTAGAACTCTTTTCCAAAATCTGTCTGTAAATTTTTTGGTGTGGTGCTCATTTGTTTTAATACAGATTTCATAGCAGCGGTGATATCTTTGCCCGTTTTTCTTTTTACTGGCACAGCCCAAACATATTTGCTAAAAGCATTGATGATTACAAGAATGTAATTATAACCCCTATTTTTTTTTTGCAAATTGATTCATAATAGCCAAATCAGCCTGTATGAGGTCATGTAAATTTTTAATTACAACATGTCGTCTTTTATAATTAATTTTTACAGGCTTATGAAGTTCTTCTATGATTTGGGCTTTACTCATTTCTGACCACCGGACACTGTAATAATATCTCAATAAACATAGTTGGAGTTTTTCCTAGTTTAAATATCATTTCATCTCCTTTGTGGATGGACTTGTTTGTTAGTTGATGAAATTTGTAAGATGTTAGATTATTAATCCAAACTTCTGCGTCATCATCATGATTATAATTTATAATGCTCTCTATCTTGGCAGACATGGGAAATTTGAATTTGATACTCCCATTATCCAGTATATAATATTGTCTATTCAAACTATTTTTTTCCTCACCTCTCAAACGAATTAAAACTTTAACGTGAAAATCCAAAGAATCACAAACATAAAATGGGGACCTCAATTGTGGTAGTGGTGTTGGTGAACCTAACACAGCACCTTCTTCTTCAAAAGTAGTATTGGGTTGTAAAAAATGATGATTGAATCTGTTTAATGGCATTGAAAAACTTTGTTATTGCTGAAGAGAGAGAGAGAATAGGTGTGTGTGATGAATCGTTAACAATTCAAATGTGAATAAAGTAGGGAAATCTGCGATATATATTTGAATTGTTGCAGAGTCCACAAACAGTATGCAGTCAGTAGTAGTAGTACAGAAAAGAATTTGTTGTATTTGTAGAGCTACCAAGCTACTTATTTTGGTAATTGAACACGTGTATGCAGCTGAGACTTATAACTGAAAGTAGAATAATTAGCGACCCCTATAGAGTGTTGAATTCACGCGTGGGACCTTTTAAGAAAAACAAAAATGGAATCATTTCAAGGTGAACAAGATGAGAGAATTTAATCGTTTGAAAGGAATCAACCCAAAGACAAGAATTTAGATGGTGCTCGTTATTTGGAAAACATTTTGAATTTTGAAGAGGAGAAAACCTGGGAGGAAAAAGTTTTCAAGAATGTCGATCGTTTTTCTTCAAAAAGGAATAAATATATAGAATCATGAACGGTGTATTATTCA
The DNA here is from genome assembly GCA_958298965.1 of Chrysolina haemoptera. Classification (NCBI taxonomy): domain Eukaryota; kingdom Metazoa; phylum Arthropoda; class Insecta; order Coleoptera; family Chrysomelidae; genus Chrysolina; species Chrysolina haemoptera. Next base: position 32,834,288 of record OY282584.1, read on the forward strand.
GTTTGCTCCAAAGGGCACTGCATTACAAATTCAATGATAAAATTATTTGAAGCAAGTTTATGTGGTTGCTGGAGGGAGAATTGCATAGTATCGTCTTTGTTCAGAATGTTATCCGTCAACAAGTTATACAAAGAATCATTTTGATTTTGGTAAGATATTTGTAAAGAAGTGGGAAAACATTGAATATTTTCAACTTTACCTGCGAGAGGAATTGTGTAAATAGTACTATTATTATTATCTAAAATATAGTGAGTTTTACTATGAGAAAGGTTTTTGCTACCACGAATAGTCAATATACATTTACTATGGAATTTGGAAGGTTGACAGATAAAAAATGGAATATCTGTTGGCTGGGGTGCTGTAACAATATCTTTTGAATAAGCGGTGGTTGGGGTGAGAAAATGTTGATTGAATTTGTTCAGAGGCATTACGAATACTAATACAAAACGCTGAAAGTCTATGCATTTATAAAATTATTTTACCTTCACGTAACTCTTCGATAATTGAAATAATTTCATTGTTGTGACCGGTAGTGTTGCCAGCTGCTTCGGAAGCAACAAGCAAACGTAATCGATCTACAAGTTCATTGTAGTCATCAAAATATTTATAATCAATAGGTTTATTATCGTATATCATCATTGTCATTTTACCCCCTCTTTTTGTCATTTTTCTGGTAAGTACGCCTCGGGATAAAGATGCTGATATTGAACCAGATCTGGATAAAGTTGTTGGTATTGAACCGGATCTAGGACGAGTTTTTGGTAAATGAGGTTTTATAATGTAAAGATACTTTTCCCTGATATCTTCGGGAAATTTTCTGATTGGTAAAGTCTCATTATTTTCACGACGATATGCATTAGTTCTCTATATAATATCTACATAATTTTCGGCGTCTTTTTAAGATACGGGATTTTTCAGAAAAAGTAAATCGTAAAGACCCACCGTTCCTTTATAATCAATACCTTTCACATTAATATTAGCTCCCATAAAATTAACTTCAGAATCTCCTATATAAAATTTGTCTTCCACAGGATTATGGAAGAGACACAAAATATGATCATATTTACTTTGAGTATCTTTTATCATGCCTTCAATATGATCTCTGGGTAGTGGTGATTCAAATTGGTCCAAGTATTCCTTGAGAACGTCTGAATTTGTGATTGTCTGATAAAATTGCGAAAGGGTATCATCAATAAATTGATCTTCTCTTGTTCTATCCGGTGTTTCTACCTCCTCTTCATCACGTGTTTCATAAGTTTCCTCATCCCTCAAAAAACTCGGTATCTCCGTAGTAGTAGGAGTTACATTTTCAGATCTTGGTGATAAAAATGTTAGTTTATTATATGATTTCGGTGTTTTCGTTGATGACTCAAATTTTTCCAACTTTTCTGGTTTGATGTGTTCCGCTGCCGCCGTCGCAGCCGCAGCAGCCGCCGTCTCGCCCATTGTGGAAGCCAATTGTTTTAGAGATTGAGTAATGGGTTGATATGATTTTTCCAATCGAGATTGTGATCTCGCTGTACTACCCTTTATAATTTTATACTTTTTTCTAAGTGCGTGCCTGGCTCGCACAAGCTGTTTTGCTAATTGAGGGTCCATTTTAACTACTGATCTTTCATTTGGAAAGTTCATCTTTATATAGAAATGTATGTATCGAAACCTTTTCTATACCTACCCGAAGACAAATCACAATCTTTGTCAATTACAAAAAAGTCGAATTTTTTTTTCCAACAAGAAGATGCTAATTCTTTAAATTTTTGAAAGTCCATATCGATATTTGCATGATCATCATAAATATGCTTCAAATTGGTAGTGTCTTGTGGAAATATAATTAACAAATTGGCATTGTCGCGAATGAGTTGTTTTGGTATGGCGGAATATGTTTGACAAATATAAAAACAGTCTGTATGTTGATGTCTTCCGAAACAAAAATAATCTTTAATGATATTTTGATCGCGAGATGCCACATCATCAAATATAATCAACGAATTTGTTTCAATGTTATCGGCAGAAGGTACATCCTCACTATTGCTATATTCATAATATCCAATTTCATCATCGAGTGGTTGAAGTAAAGCACGCAAATACTGATACTTGGGCTGATTCAATGATTTCGAGTAAAGATGAATATTTTCGAATCTTAGTCCATTGGGATGTTCTATTAGTGACAGCATAACATTCGTTTTACCACTGCCACTACTGCCAAGAATCAACCCACGCTTAGAATTACCACCGAATAATGCACCGTGTTTTCCCTCATTTTGTACAACATTGAAATCATAATTGTTGATGGGCAGAGAAACGTTTTGTTTTCGTAACTTCATAGTGGTGACTAATGGTATATAAAGGTGTGCGTCGACATATATAGCTGATTATAATGGTAAGATCCAAAAAAGGAGCAAGAGCTCGTAAAAGACACAGAGGAAGAGGTTTTGTAAACACATTAATAGATAAATTACCTTTTGAATTCCATCTGCAAAAATATAATTATTGTGGACGTGAGTGAGTAATTAACTTTATAGAGCGCATCAATTTATTTTAATCTTGTTTTTAGCCGGTACTAAATTGCAACAACGATTAGAACGCGGGGATCCTGGAATAAATTCTTTGGATACTGCATGCCAAGAGCACGATATCGCCTATTCTAAAAGTAAAAATCTCAGTAACAGACATCGAGCTGACGAAATTTTGGAAAACAAAGCTTGGGAAAGAGTTAAAGCGAAAGACGCCAAACTAGGAGAAAAGGCAGCTGCTTGGTTCATAACAACTGCAATGAAGGGAAAACGTAAACTCGGCATGGGATTGAAAAAGAAAAAATCGACGAAAAAACGAATTATTCGTGCTCCCAAAAAAGGGGGATTCCTGCCATTTTTACTTCCATTATTGGGTGCTCTGGGGGCAGTGGCAGGTGGGGGTGCGGGCATCGCAAAAGCGGTAAGCGATGCTAAAACAAATCGTGAGCAATTAGCTGAACAGAAAAGACATAACCTAGCTCTCGAGCAACAAAAATCAGGAAAAGGATATTACCTGAGACCTTACAAGGGATATGGTTTACGTAAGAAAAAAACAAAAAAGCAAAAGGGGTTCAACAGCAGCGGCTATATTGGAAAAAAAACACAAAATAAAATTACCTCGTCGTATAATGTCTGATATAGATCTCATCATGTATGCAAAATTATTGAAAATTCCCCATTTTAGAGGTGTATTTCTGCGCGATTCATTACCAAACAGAATTGCGACAAATGAATGTGGTATAGTGAATCTCGATGTGCAAAGTGGGTCCGGTACTCATTGGACAGCATATTCGAAACGGAATAAAAATGTAATATATTATGACAGCTATGGTAATTTACCACCTCCAATTGAATTGGTGGAATATTTTAGAAGCAATGGTGATGTCATCATTGAATATAATTATAATACGATACAAAAATTCAATTCATATCAGTGTGGACAATATTGTCTCAAATTTTTATATAATCAATACAACTTTTAAATATTACTTCATTTGTTTTTGAAACCTCAGTCATGTCGTATACGTTTACACTCAGCGGAGATTCATCAATTTTGAGCGACACTTTCAACCCACCATTATATTTAGATGAAAACCTCGAATATGAAATTGGATTGGTCAATTTTGATACTTTCAATAGTATTCCAAATATCAATGAAACTAACAATTTATTGGTATGGGGCCCGAATGATGAATTCAAATTTGAAATTCCCTTAGGGTCCTATGAAATTGATGAGATTATTAAAATTATTAAGGATGAAGTGTATCGGATAGGAGAAGGAACTATCATTCATATAACTACAGACCCGAAAAGATTCATAGTTTCAATTAAAAGCACCGATTGGATCAATTTTAGTACTGATCGTTCCATATGTAATATATTGGGATTTGAAAAAACCAAACTCGAACCCAACAAACTTTACATCTCAAAAAACAAAGTTAATATTTTGGCTGTCAATACAATTTGTATAGATTGTAATATTGCTGTAGGATCATTTTTACACGGACAACCTGTTCATCTGATACATCAATTTTTTCCACAAGTTCCAAACGGTTATAAAATAGTGGAGCAACCTTTGACTATACTCTATTATCCAGTGAGTATCAAAACCATAAACAATATAACTGTTAGAGTGCTCGATCAAGATAGTAATTTGGTGAATTTTCGCGGTTAAACAATTACTCTTCGATTACATCTCAGGAAAATTGAATAGCTATGGTGTTACAATTTCAACGATTCCATTATCCATATAAAAACTATAAAAAGCAGCAGCGTCGTTCAAAGAAGTCAGATGGTCTTTCAATGCCAATGAAAACGTTAACTCCCGAAAATCGTCAATTTTTGAATTCTCTCGGTTTTTACGTTCTAGTATAATGGATTTATTGAATGTAACAGGCGAACCTTTTAGCGATACGACCATTGAAGATTATCAGTTTCACACATACCAACCATACAATTCTGGAGCCCTCAACTACAATGATGAAGTTAGAATTTCCGTACAAGATTTAGATGCATACGCACTTCCATGCAACAGCTTAATTTACATAGAAGCTAAAATATTAACGGATCAAAACAAAGTGCCTACCAAATTCCAATTCATCAATAATGGTATAGCATATTTATTCAGAGAGATGAGGTACGAACTGAATGGTGTTGTGATAGATTCTGTTCGAAACGTTGGTCTAGTTTCCACTTTGAAAAATTACCTTTCGTTGAACGAAAATGAAAGCAAACTAATGGAGAATGGAGGATGGTTTCCAAAAGATAATAACAAATTTTTAATCGATGATAAGGGAAATTTCAATGTGTGTATACCATTGAAATTGTGGTCGGGATTTTTCGAAGATTATAGAAAAATTATAATGAATATGAGACAAGAATTAGTTCTCATTAGAGAAAAGGATGACATTGATGCCGTTATTGCGACAGATAATTCAGAAAAACCAAAAATTCAAATCACAAAACTGCACTGGAATGTTCCACATATAACACCGAGTATTAACGAACAATTACGTTCGTAAGAGTACAGAATTACCCATCAAATTTCGAAGTTGGGAATTAATAGAATACCCCACTCTGAATAATTCGACACGTCACACTTGGTCTGTGAAAACTTCAACCCAATTAGAAAGTCCGCGACATATTATTATTGCTTTTCAAGATTCATGTAAAGGTCAAATTTTGAAAGATATGAGTAAATTCAATCATTGTAACTTGACGAATGTACGAGTATTTTTGAATAGTGAGAGATTTCCCTATCAAGATTTAAATATGGATTTTGATTCAAATCGATTTGCATCACTATACGAAATGTTTGCCAACTTTCAGGAAAGTTATTATCACATTCAAACCAATCAACCCATATTCAACCCAAAAGAATTCAAAGAAAAAGCTCCCGTTATTCATATCGATTGTTCCCACCAAAAGGAAATCATTCAGAGCGGATCGGTCGTTTTGCGAATAGAATTTGAAACATCTAAACCTACAGGAAATAACGTGTCTGCATATTGCCTAATTTTACACGAAAAAGAATTCTATTATAATCCATTGAATAAAATAGTGCGACAATAAGTGATTGTCAGTCAGTTGACGATGATATCTCAATATAGATGCAGACTAGCTCGATTCCTACTCCAGTTGACACAACTCAAAACTGAAATTGAATATTTGGAGAAGAGAAAATTGGTTGAAAGACAATTGGAAAATCTTCGAATATGAGATTAGTTATTGATTTTCAAGGTTTCAAAGTGGAAAACAATAAATTTGTGGTGAAAGAATTGGCGTGTTACGATGGTCATCGCCGTATCAGTCATTACTTATTCAAACCACCATTCGCCTTCAACAATCTACCACAAGATCTGAAAAAACAAGCAACATGGTTAATGAAAAACCACCACTACATAGATTGGAATGCAGGATTCACACCTCTACATCAATTTGAAAATATTATACGATATCTTACTGAAGGAGCAGACGCGGTGTATGTTAAAGGCAGAGAAAAATTCAACTTTATCAAAAAATATTGTAGTTGTACGGTTTATGAATTGGATGAACATCCTGCACAAGAAAGAGAAGACCCCATGTGCTTTTATCACAACAATAATGAAGATAAATGTGTATGTGCCCTATCAAATGTATTCTTTTTGTATACAAATTTTGTAATGAATGATAAATAAATGTGTTTAATGAATCATTTTTTTTTACAAGTTTAGACTTGTTTAAAATTGATCCATAATTCCACTTCCCCCATCACTACCACCACTACCACAAAACATTTTGATTATATAAAAACATGAAAATGTTTGGATTAAATCAGTTTACAAGTGTACATATGTTGCTGTTATTTCTCTCTCTTTGTCTGCTAATAATTATTTGGAAAAACATGAATCAAGAAGCATGTTACTGTATTTATCCAATGAAGGATCATTGGCATCTCAAACATAATTTACATCACTTTAGTGAAGAAGAACTAGAAAAGTTTCCCATACACTATTTGATTGAGAGAGCACAACCAATAGAACTCTTATATGCCTGGCATAAATTACCAAGCAGTTACCGAAATAATTTCAATTTGCAAGTACAACTACCCTGCTTCATTCATTACAACCGACCTGAATGGCGAACTCACGCAGAAGGCCCACCAATAGCACAATCAAGATGTCATTTATGTAAATTAGCTCTTGATCAATTGTAATTCAGAAATGAATAAACAAACAATGTGTATTTTTGTTGTTTTTATTTTCACAAAATATTTCATCTTGCAATGTGAGTACAATCTTTTTATAAACAATTAGTGATACATTATTCGTCATCATTATCCTCGTCACAAAAATCATTTTTATTTTTACAAAATATTTCATCTTGCAATGTAAGTACAATCTTTTTATAAACAATTAGTGATACATTATTCGTCATCATTATCCTCGTCACAAAAATCAATGAAACGATTGAATCGATAATAGGAATCATGTAAATCCATGTTACATTCATTCCGTGTTTTAAGTCTAAATAACAATTGGTTAAATTCACTTTGACACCACATTGAACCGTCCTGATATATATTATGGAGGTTGTTAGTACTATAAAAAAGATGAAAATGATCTCTCATAACATGTAAATCCCTATTAATTTTCTTATTTTTTAAAGTAAGTAATAGAATCTCATAACATGATTTACATAAATACAAATTGAGATTTTCAATTTTATATCTATTTACCCATATACAATATTCAAGCTCGGGGTATTTTGTTTCCCAATTACAATGATTAATAATTGCACTCCGAACTTTTGATGTGGAAATGAAACGTTTATGTAACATATCAACAGGAATTTGAGCATTATCAAAACTTGAACACTCTAAAATGTATTTCCATTTATAATAACTATATTTTTCAACAATTTCTAATGTTAATCTCATAGGTAATCGCGATAAAAAGATAAAAGGTATTATTCCGTCTATATTTTGACAAATACTCTTGATACATAGTTCTCTCAATTGCATATTGATTCCTGAAACAAAAAAAAATCTATGCACTATAATGACCCCATGGAAGTGTATCAAATGAATTGGGGATTATTATTCGTTTATCATGTGGACTGAGAGCAATTTTTGTTTGTTCTATACTGAATACGTTGTGAGCATAGGAACGAATAGTTTTTTGTGATATATCTTTGTTTTTGAACTCTTTCAGACAAGAAACATAATCCTCGAAAGTTATATTATTCCTTATTACATTCTTTTTGATCCCTTTGGATTTTTTTGTAATACCCAAATTCTTGATTTCCAAATCTATACGTTTTTTACTAATACCCTTTTTCATTAATTTTTCCTTCAAACGATCCCTATCTTTCTGGGTGACGAGTGTTTTGAAACCATACATCTTTGAACGTAGACCAGCAAAATGCGTAATGATTGTACCATTTGTCTCATCTTTCATTAAATTAGGTACTTTTTTATTCACCAATGGAATATTATACTGATTATTTTTCTCATAATCAGAGGTATCAAATTTATCGATATATTTTTTGATTACATCTTCATAAACATCATTACAATTCAATTCATAAATGAAACTGTCTGTATCTGTATACATTAACTTGCAATTCTCTGATCCAACTGTAGGTAACATGAAATCGTAATGGAAATTATACATACAAAGTTTAGAAATGTCCAAAATCGCCATACCAATGTAAACGGGTTTATTAAAAATCAATTCGGCTTTCTTCAATTCAATTGCCATGAAATCTTCATCAAAAATTGTTCTACTATGAAAACGCGGACTAGCAATCAAATTTTTGGCTCCATAACGACCTTCGTAAAAATTAACTAATTTAACAACTCTATGGAGCCTTATATTTTCCATTGTCTTCCCAAATACTGCATTATTGGATAATTTATATTGATTTTTTTCAAAGTTACTTGTAGCCATAGCCCTCAAACGAGTATTGAGTTCAATGTAAGGTCGCAACCATTCAGACTGTTTGAATTCCAATACCTTATGTATCTTAGTTAAAATTAAACCGTTTGCCAATGCTTGTTTCAAATTTCTATAATGCAAAATATATTCTTTTTTATTGTGCAAATCAGCTATCAACTTTGGTAATTTTGAAGTGGGTGGAACTGAATGATCTGCACAAAATGGAAAGTCTTTGTGTAGGTCATGTATAGCTTGAGGATATTCCAAATCAACTTGTAAAATGTATCCCACTGGTGAATCATCTGGAATCATTGTAACATCAATATTTGTATCTGACCATTTAAAACCTCCAAAAGGTAATGGCTGAGACATTGCCCAACCATATAAGTTGTTAACATCTAGATACAAAAGTGTTTTGTTGGGCTTTGAGGGATCATAGTTGGGCATGTATTTATTGTTGGCCTCTGAAAATCGATTACTACAAACCGAAATCCCACCTCTAATTGCTTTTTCTATAAACATGATCATATCGATATCTTTTAAAATTTGTAATTTACATTTTGTGTATTTCAACATAGCATCCCACGTATATCCGGGCATTGTATAATACCATGCGGGATCTAAACCATACGTTTTCAAAGCAGTGTCCCTATAATCTCTTAGACTTCCCATTTTAAATGCCTTCCACACATTTTGTCCATGAAGGTAGTCTTCTCTACACAATTCTACATCATTCAATTTGTTGTAGAATTTTTCAATAGGCGGAAGTTAAGGATCATTCAATTTTTCCACATTATCCAAATAATCATAAGGAAACTCCTTTTCTAGTCAACAGTTTGAATGTTTCGCTATCTAAATCTTTAAATTCAGACCTTAAATTTTGAAGATTGTTCAAACATAAAGTGGATACGAGTTCATCAAGACTTGCACCCATAAATCTGAAAGAGTCTACAAATCTAAATTTAATAGAACTATCACAATCATTGAGAGTGAAGGAAATGTATTTTTCTTTGTTTAATGGAAGCACGCTCAGAGAACCTCGTTTGGCTAATTCTTTAATTAAAAAGTGAACATCATAATTCGACATATTATGGCAAATAACTGGTACAATGAATAATTTTTTAAAGGTCAGATTGCACTCATGATGAGCAAAACCGCGGAATTGCCCTGTGAAATGATCGTGGTCTCTAACGATGGCATCATTAGCCTTGAATATTTTTTCGCAAATGTGACAAGTTCCAAAATTCACGGTTCTTGGTTTTTCAATCATTGGCACGATATTGAGTATTTTACCTTCTACAAATTGTGCTATATTCTTCATTTCAGTAGAAAACCATTCCATACAATCTTCACCTTCATAATTATTAAAATAAGAAAGGTAATCATCATAACAACACTTTAGATAATAGCCCACTGAAAATGACTTGTGTATTTGATATTTTGTCGTTGTTCGTGATAATTTTGAATTGCATGGCTCCAGAATTGATTCAATATCAACATAAATTACAAAAGGTACTTTTTGTTTATAAACGTAATTTTTAAATTCCACAAAGTCATATTTTGGAAATGATATTCTACAATCGTTCTTCTTCTCACACAACACGAAGTGACTTTTCAATTTTTCTTCACTAGAAAAATAATTGAGACAGCGATCACATAAATGAATTTTTCCATTATGCTTGCTGATTTGTCTTGATATAAGACGTGACATATTTTTAATCCAACAATAGTGAAACTCAATTTCATTATCTTCATCATCTGGTATTGGTGCAGCATAATCATTCATTTTTGGAAAATATTGATTTTGAATTATTAGCAAATTGGCATGGCGTTCTGATTTACTTTTACTCAACCTCACAGGAACTACTCCATAAAAGGAACTTTTGTCGGTAACGTTCAATTCCAAAGCATAAACATTTATAGAAATATTATTCATTTTCTCAAATTTATTGATTTGATTCAATTTCATAGGCATTTCTAAACCTTCAGTATTCAATACAAGATTGTATGGTGGATATGATTTTGTATATCGATAATTTCCTGTAGGTGGGTATAAAGCACTAACTATGGCCCAAAAAAGCATGCATCATCATTATTTTTAATATTAATACATGCTTGTTTTCTTGCAATTTGTAATGGAAGCTCAATATAAGATGTTCCATTACCGATTTCAAATTTGTTTATAGCAACTTCCAACAATACAATTTTTTGTAACGCCCATCCGCTTGATTCTTCGGAAAATTCTGATAGTTTATTCAAGATGTAATCAATAATATTTTCTCGGTACCACACAACCAGATCCGTTCCCTTATCTAAAATTACATTCGGTGTAACAAAATATTTTTGACTAATTATATCTTCTTCACTTGATTGTTTCACAAAATCACCCCAAAGAGTGGTATTCACTTTGAGAAATGGCATTTTCTTTAGAATCTTGTTAATAATTTTTTTAAACAAGCTGAATCCGTCAGCCAAAAATGCTTTTATTTCTTTATGTTTCACATTGATGATGACACCTGTCTTTACTCTGTTATTGAAACAAGAATTCACATCTTCCCAAAAAACCTTACGTTCCTTCTTTGAAGCCACATTTTTATTTTTCAGCATAATTAAACATTTCAATCGTTTCAATTGACCAACTTTTGTTATAATTTTACTCTTCTCACCTACTTTGAGTTTCAATTCCTTCAAAGCTTTATTACACACTCTAATATGTTGATTAATTGTTTCGATTGCATGTCTTTCGATTGAATTTTCTTTGACCAATTTCAATGTTTCATCAATTTTAGATAATGTTCCCCTAAATGCATCCATAATGTATCACTAATTATTGATAAAAAAGTAACTCACCTTCAAATGATGCAGCAGGTTGAGGTTTGCCAACGTCTGTGTTCCCTCTGAATATAATTGCGTACTTTCCCTCTGAGAAATGAGATACGAATGGTTTATATTGGTTTGCTACTCGTTGCGGTAAAAAAATTACGTTTTTCTCCAATTCTATGAGAATTGTTTCCCCAAATCTTGTTTGTACTACTTTCGCTGTGTATATTTTTTGAGGATCACCTATGATCAAATCTTGCAATTTGATAGCTGGTTTTGTCTCTAGAACAGATATGGAATTTAACGCTTTTAGATCCATCTGTAACATGAAAAAAAAAACACACATAAAATTTTATACTTTTTATTTGTTTATTTTTTTTTTTTAAGAAGTGGTGATTTGGGTACAGTTCCCTTGGTGGTGGTGGTGGTAGTAGTGGTAGTAGTAGTGGTAGTAGTAGTGGTAGTGGTGGTAGTGGTGGTGGTGGTAGTGGTGGTGTTGCTGGTGGCATCCTCGTTTCCTGTGCAAGCACAGAAACCCCACCACTCGGGACAAAAATTGCAAAAAGCAATATCCAAATTTAATCTAGAAAGTTTGGTATCAATAAATTTATATGACAACCGAATTTTAAACTCACGTAAAGTCAATCTCTTCAGAAGAAGAAGACGACCAATAGCCCTCCTCATCTGTATTTCTGCAAAAGCAATGCTCAGTTCAAATGTAATTGGAATGAAAATAAAATGAATTACTCACGAATTTTTTTCTGTACTCATAATCTGAAAAGAAGGCTCAAATAAGAAAAATTGAACGAAACTACTGTTTAATGAGATGAGGTGATGGGATTTGTATGTAGGATAGGAAACATGAATTTATTAATAAAAAAAAACTTACCACTAATTTCAACTGTTGTAGAGAACAAATACTGAAATACTTTTGATCTGTAAACGATATTTCTCCATTTTATATACTATTATGAATCCCACTACATTCCTCCTAACAACTTTCAGTTGCATACGTACAGTTATTCATTAATGAATGCATTGCTGACCTTTCGCGATAATTATTCCTACGGAACATGTATATGACTGATGCAATGAATTAATTATTCAATCATTCAACATACACCCATTTTTATCCACTATTATTTAAAAATGAGAGAAGCGAAACAATTTGCAACTATCCTAACAAAATATGATGTATATTCCTTATTATCTTAATGTATACAAAGACACCTTACTTCAACTGATAGAATATGAAAAACATGATAGAATATGAAAAACATGATGTTCAACTAGGGGATCCTCACTTCTGTAATGTATCAAAAATGTCCGTCCTGGTGTTTCGGGTCCAAATCACAGAAGATATGTACAGGGTCCTCTTCGAAATTATGCCAAATTACAAGAGATTCATTATTATAATACGGGTCAAGATTCGCAGAATGATGAAGACTACTCCTGATGAAAAATTAAAAACTCCATTAATTTCGGTAAATTTACAATAGCGTATACAAAATTCGATAGGATGTTCGCTGTGACGAACCTCGGTGGGCGGTGGATCCTTCATTCACAATGGAACATCGAAAATTTGCTCATCTTGGTCACCTTTTTTCATTTTAATACTCAGCATTGGACTTAAAAATAAAAATTTGATAGGATGTTCGCTGTGAGGAACGTCGATTCCCCAAATTCCGGCAGATTCACAGTGCAACATCGTACTCTCGTTGCTATACCGTGCAACTTCGTACTCTCGTTGTTATACTAGTGCAACTTCGTACTCTCGCAACTTCGTACTCTCGCAACTTCGTACTCTCGTTGATATACTAGTGCAACTTCGTACTCTCTTTGCTCTTTGAATAGTATATACATAAAAAATTCAAAGGGTTTAATAATAACAAATAATAAAAATAAAGCTGATGCAAATGTGGGAATCAATATGGCTAATAAAAAAATTAAAAATGTGAGCAACTCCCAGAGAACTTTCTCCATGACCCAATGATCCCTTCATCAATTTTTCTCCAACCGGCCACAAAAATGAAGTCATTATACTTATTGCATCACTAGTAAAACTATCAAGAAATTACTTCTCCATATTAGTAGTCCTCTATAAAAGTGGTAAAATACCAAGACAATGGAAATAATCCCTTGTAACACCTATCTATAAATCAGCTAAACATAATGACATGAACAATTACCGACCGATTTCTGCTAAGATATTTGAACAGAGTATCAAAACCAGACTAACCGCATTCTTCACTAAACATAACTTAATAACAAAAAGACAGTTTGGTTTCAGAAGTAACTCAAATACTGAAAAAGCTATATGAAAATTATGGAGTCAGAAGTGTCGTGCTAAATCTGATGCGGAATTACTTATCGCAAAGATCACAAGTTGTCAAAGTCGGGGACTGCAAAAGTGAACCCATAGATGTCAAAATTGGTGTTCCACAGGGAACAGTACTAGATCCAGTACACTTCCTCATATATATTAACAGTATTGTATCAATTAATAATTTCAAAGGAACTATAGTCTCATATGCTGATTACACAGCGATTATATATAGGGGAAACTCGTGGAAACAATTACAGGATGACTCAGAAAAAGACTTTAAAAATCTTAAAATGTGGCTTAAGCTTAACCCTATTAGTGGCTATTGGTGAAACAAGGAGCAGGAGAAATCAAAATACTCGGAGCTCGTTCAATGAATTCGCTATTTTTTTCACCATCTGAATTCAAAAGGTTGGATCTAGGCATCTCTCGGAGTACTTTTTCAATTTTTGTTAAAAATGTCCTTGAAAAAATACATTTATCTGTCTTGTCACAAAAATTTGCAAGAATTCATCCAAAATCGCATCGTCAAAGTGATTTTTGCTGAACCCCTGCATACTCAATATTGGATCTCTTTTCTTCACTGATTCGAGCGCCCTCGCATAAATATGTACTTTTACATGATGGATACTATGGATGTTTGAATGGATTGTTGTTTCATTCATTAAGTTTGGAAATAATACTGAAGCTATTTACGAAATTTTAGCACAGGAGATGAAACCAATAGAAGTTGTAAATGGGATTATTGAAGTTTACAATATGTCGAATGAATAACTACTGAAATTGATGAATATTCGTTGTATTTACATACGATAATTTATTCTGTTGTTAGTTTATCAGATATACCAACATAACGACATGAAATGGTTCAACCCAAGAACTTTTATCCAACGAACAGGTATCATAACAGACCGAAAGCTACTAGAAATTGCCTTAAAATTTATGAATTTTTGGTGAATGATTATTGACGACAATTTTCAATTTTCACCTGTCAATAAAATTTAAGTTCACAAAATTGATGAATTTATTTGATCGTATCCATTGACACTAACGACGTATCAATGGTTTCCAAGTATTTTATTTTCGTTATTTCATTACGAAACATGCAAATGGCGGACTACAACTTTGCAAATAAAGCAACTTTGCAAATAAAACAACTTTGCACCAAAAATTTTGAAATTTAGTTTAGTTCAAAAGCAAAATTACCACAGGTAACCTAATATTTGGGCAGTTTGTAATATTAGACGATTTTTGATGAACCGTTGTATACATGACATCGTTTAAATGAACAAACAGTGCTCTATTTCGTGCCAAAATTTATTTCATTTTTCGTCAACACATTATGATTTATGAGACACAAATCCGACCAGTCTTGGGTTTCAATATATGGAGTGAAGCACCCAAGCACAAGCTCGCTCACTTCTCTGGAACACCGCAGACAAGTTGCCGATCTGTCTCTTTTTCATTCATATTTTCATGGACGATGCTTTTCCGAAATATCATCAATCGTTCCACCGTTAGGGGACCCATCGAGACCAACCCATCGAACTCAGCCCTCACATCCATATGCCGTTACTTTGGAGACAAGTGATCATCTCTTTCTCAACATCGTTCAAAAAAATATAGGCCATTTAGGGGTAAAACATTTTCTACTTCCTATAACATGGATTTTCATTATATATATTTCAAAATATAAAGATAATTATGGATCATTGATTCAAAAAAGATTTATATATATTTTTTTACTTTACGTTTGAAGAACTTTCAAAGAAACTCAAATTTTCTTTGTGGACACAATGTTCGTATTGAAATTCATGTTGAAGTGAATTTTGGACATACTAGATTGTAATTGAGTTTTGTTTTAATTTTGTATTTGTCGTAGAAAAAATAATGTATGCAACGATCATGTAATTGCTTCTAACACACGCGAACGAGATTTACGACACTCGCTTACGTCTCGTGTCAACGTGATCGTTACATAACATACCTACTATTTATCCGGTTTTATCCTTGGTTCTATAGATATATGCAATGAATTCCATAATAACAAAATTATTTACTGAATTGACACACATTTCGATGTAACCCTTTTACGTTTGGTTCTATAGATATATGCAATGAATTCCATAATAACAAAATTATTTACTGAATTGACACACATTTCGATGTAACCCTTTTACGTCTGATTGCGATACTTATTTTTTACACATGAGGAAATTCAAAAGTCCTCTTTCGCTAAAACAATGCAATTGAACAAAATGCAACCGCGGACTTATCATAGAAATTTTCCATAAATATCTATAATAAAGACCCGTAGGATGGTTTTCTCATAATTGAATGGTTTTTGCAGCGTTGCCATTTACATGTCGATAAACACGATTTTTTACTCGAATTTTTTAATTAGGTATGATGTTTGCCTAAACCACACATATTTTCATGAGTTATATCAATACCAATCAATATACGAAATATCGATCCCACTGAACAAAACAAGAATTTTCATTTTACCCATATTTGAGTTCTTCCTTATAGAGAATACTGGACAATGTAATAAAATCAAGTCGGCCAGAGTGGTAAAAAGCGGCGAGCGTTTGAGTATCTATTTACACAGCCTCGAAACGTTCAAGGTTAAACTTACTATGACATGAGTAATTTTCATTTCACACCGAAATGAGTTGAAGTGAGACACTATTAGATTTCTTTTATATAAGATCAATCGAACTAATACCTCTATTCTGAGCTGATTAAACGGTTCTCAGACCCACAGTCGACCTAGTAGAATTTGTAATCTATACAATATACCTGTCAACTCCACCGCTACGTTTCAAAAATCATTCTCATATGTTTCAGACAAAATATTCAACTCTGTTCCAAAATACATAAAAAACAAAAAAACACAATTCTCTTTCCGAGAACATATGAAAACCCGCTTACTGTCTTTGAGAACCAATTAGTTGTTAGTTGTTGGAGGTTTTTGTTTTCTTGTGTTATTTCCATACTTATATTTGATTTGTAAATTCTATTCAATTTTTTTCCTCATTGAAAAACAAATAAGTAATTTTTTTTGTTAATGTTATCATTATCATTATCTTTAGTATCTATTATGATTTGGTCTCTCAGCTGGTTGGTATTTGGAGGAAGTTATGTGGAAGAACAACTATGTTGAACATCGCCTCCCAAGAGTGATCTAATCGTCTATTGTAACCTATTGTGTTTATAAAAAATAAAGACCCATTATTATTATTTTTTTTCCTTGAAAGGATGTTCCAGTCAGGCCCTGTCTCCGAAGCCTCGATATATCCGGAGGGCGCGCTGGATGGTTTACCCAGATAACTACTCTCTACGTCCGTGGGGTAAGTAATTACTGGGTCCGAGAATCATGTGCCCTGAGCAGACGCAGTGAACCAAGGATGACGGCCTGCTGCATTCGTCCGGCTAAGATTTCTGCCATATTACGGCAAGCCGGTATGAGTTTCAAGTTCGAGAGCAGTGTGTCAATCATACCACCAAGCACCCCTATAATAAGAACCACCATGTTAACAGAATGGTTTGGGTAGAGCCTGCGGAGTTCAAAGAGTAAGTCTCGATGTTTAGTCCGTTTCTCCTCCTCTTCTCGGACGACGTTCGTTTCGCCAGGAGCCGCCCCGGAGCATAAGGCAACACCGGTGTCTCGTCTATAACGTACGAGTGTCTTAAATGCTAGTACAACACTCGTAGAGCCGCGTTATGTATTTGGATATAGGATGAGACCGCATATGCTGGATATGCTGACAGCAAATGCATGAGGGTCTCAGATGCCCCACGACACGCTCTGCATCTGGTGTCGGGGACCTCTATACCCATCACGCGGCTACGGTAGACCAGGGTGTTGAAGACACCATCCTGGCAGGCCATTATAATCCCTCGGTCTCCGACTTCAGCTCACTTGACCTGAGGAAAGCAAAGGTCAGGTTTTGGATAAGCCAAGGTCTTCAATGTTCTTGAAGAAGACCCCATGCATTGGTTTATCCTTGTGCAGCTGCAGGAGGACCTCAGTCTCCGCAGCTTTGATGTGAGCTTTTTGCTGAACGGGTTCCAACTCGGTGACAGAGTTTGGGTTCGCCCGTTCAGTGTCGAATACGAGACCAAGTTCATCGGCTGCGCGGGCTGCTGCCTTGAAAAGAAATGCTCCAATCCCTGCTTTTTCATGGTCACGGACCATGCAGAGAAGGGGATCTGAACTCCTGCTGACTTCACAGGCTCCATGCAGCACCATTCTGTTATGTGGACACTCCAAACTCAAAAGTCCCCGTCCTCCCTGTTGTCTGGGGAAGTATAACCGTGGAACGGACAATTTAGTATGCAAGCTCCTATGAAGATGCATCAATTTTCGACTTTTAACGTCGAGTAGCCGCAGCTCTTCTTGAGTCCATCTTACTCCTCCAAAGGAGTAGAGTAGAATCGGAACGGCAAGCATATTGGTCACAGCAACTTTGTTCTTCCCCGACATGTCTGATGACCAGATCTGTCGGAGTTTGTGCTGATACTTGCCGCGTTGCTCCAGGTAGGTATATGTCACACCGGCATCAAGATAATGTAGGATGCTTTCGTCTACGAGCTGGACATCCTCTCCGTATCCCACACATCGTCCTCTTTTGAGATGAATCTTTGCACATTTGCCAATTTCGAACTCTATTCCTATAACACGCGTGTACTCTTGCACCACCCTAAGGGACTGATGTTGGTTATTATTATCATTATTATTATTAATAATTACTAAAATAATATTAGCTGGAGAATCACACATGACATTTATAGTATTTTGATCGACACACGTGCTGGAACTTACACTTTGGCGTTCAAAATCTCTTTATTTTGAACTGAATCTTGAATGTATCCCTCGGCTACAGCCGTCGATGGTGATGTCAGCTCCCGAGTCTGCGAGAAAAGTCTGAGTAGAGAATGACCAGTGTTCCTCAACGGATCTGATAATCCCAAGTAGGTGGCAATTATGCTTGGTTTATTTCCAAAAGTGTTTTTGCCTACTTGAGAAGCATATTCCTTTTTTTTTTCGCCCTCGAGCTACAAATCGCATCTTGCATTTCTGTCCCTTGATGTATTATGAATGTAAAATATGAAAATTTGTTGATAAATACAAGGAATGTTGTCTTTAATTTTTTATAGTATTTCATCTAGTCTTACCAACAAATGGATAGGCAAATTGAAGAATTCCAAGGAGAATGTATCCAGGCCGCCCAAAAGCAGCTTCCATAATACCTGGATAAGAAAATGTTCCACTTATATGTCCACTTCTTACCATAAGAATCAGTGAATAATCAGTTATTATGGCTACAAACACCAGAAATAGCATTCCAAAACCAAAGCTTGTCTCGTGAAGTGCATACGGAATCCCTAAAATGATCAGAATTATAAGAAAATAAATGAAAAAAAGTTCGAGTACCTGTTGCAAAGTTCATTTAAATTGACAGATCATTATTCAGTAGTACTTATAGTATATTACGTATCAAGAACGGTAAACACATTTTACCGATCGAAGCCAATTGTTTGGAGGAGGAGCGTAGCAACGACTCAAATTATTGTCTGAGATCGATAGTGCTTAAAGTTCGTGATACTTATAGCGTTTCTGCACGATATTAGCATTTTTTCCTTGATTGAAAAACATTAATTTCCAGCCAATAACTGCAAAGTCGAAAGTGACATTTATATAAAAGTGATATAAGCCGTGCGTCGGTAAGTGAATTACTCACCGACGCCTTTGGCCTAGCTAAACTGACACGATTTGTCATTGTGCATGAAGTTTGAGATGTATAACTCTCAAATATTTTGAAGTACGAATTGTATTTGAGGCGATGATAGAATAAACGTTAAAACTTTACGATAAATTGATTAATATGGAAATTCAAGTATTTCTAAATTATTATTGGTTGAGTTAAGACTAGTTCATGCAAATGCGAAATTCGCAAAAAAATATATTTTTTTCCATTTCATTTTATGGAATTGAAATGAAAAAGACATATTATTTTTGCGAATTTCGCATTTGCATGAACTAGTCTTTACTGCGTATATTCGAATTTATACGAAGTAACTTGACTCAATTGGACTTTCTTCTGATTGGTTGCAAATCATAGGAAAAAAATAATCACCTTTATTTGCGACTATAGGTTAGCTTGGATGTAATTGGTCCACATTTCTAGCAATTCTGTCTTTTGAGCCCTGAAAACGGTGTTAATCGTCTTTAAAATGCGACGAGAAATATCTGCCATTGAAGAGGAAAGAATACTTTTTAGTCTTCACTTAAGCCTCAGATCATTTTCATGAATCATATAAGGATTATGAGGAAGGACGATACAGATAGTAAAATATGTTATTATAATTGCGATACACATGTGACAATGATTTTCTTTTCCAGAGGTTAGTTGAGATCATGGTCAATATCATGTTCAGAGAAAAAACAGTGGTAGCCTTGCCTCAGATTCGAATTCAAATGATTTATTCTCAGAGCCCAAAAAATAGTTCTTTCTATGGTGAAATTTCGTAACGAAACATGTTACAGATTTCCTGGCACAAAGCCAATATACTTTCCTTTCCTTCAGAGAAGATCCGTGCGTGATAATATACACGATTCCACATATTTTTTACTTCAGTACCTCTGGGGAAAGAATATTCTCATGACACACTGGAGAACTGATATCAAAATATTATAATAATGCTAATTATTATTATTATCCTCTCCGTTAGGATTAATACCGTCAGGCCCAGTCTCCGAAGCCCCCGATAGATCCAGTCATTATTATCTTCATTATTAAGTGAAAATAAAGAACAAGAAAAACATAATTCAAGTTCAAAAACCAACAACGATTTTCATTTCGCTGACAGGATATTATGACTCCCCCTTTTCAGTCTGGGTTACTTCGTGACCAAGCTCATCAGCTGCACGGTCTGCTGCATTAAAAAGATATGCTCCAATCCATGATTTTTTATTGTCGCGGACCTAGCAGAGATCAAGATATCTATCTATTATCTAGATTTATTTCTGTTCCTACGTACGTACAATAAATAATACCAAGCCAGTTAGTCTCTCTTCATTCATTATTCATTGTCGATCTATGACTTCAACAACCTGAGACTCGAAAAACTGCGTTCTGCTGTTGCTATTGAATAGGGCAAACATACTAAAATCTCAAGAAGATGGCAAAAATCAGTTTGCCGTAAATAAAGGATTTATATATACCCAGGTAGTTTTGGGATAATACCGATAATAATTAGGTTGTTTGTTCCAGGAACGGCATATACCAATTTATAATTTGTTTTGTTGGGTTTGATCATGAGAATATTTAGAAATATACCTAACATTTCTATTGGGTATTTTCAAAATTCCATGGAATTTCAAATAAAATCATTTCGATTTATCTATTATTGAATACCAGGGTCGATAACGATTATACATGAGATCCGCATTTCAATATTGGAATTCATTGTTATGGTACAAAACAATTTTTAGTTGTTTGGTACATGATAAAATATATCCTGACGGGTTGTTTCACAGATCACCGCCCAGGTGAGGGCGCCCTCTCCCTGTATCCGCCAATGCTCCGAAGAAGTAGAATAAGATCGAACGGCAATTATATTTTGTTGCAGCACTTTTGTTCCCCCCTAACAGTTCTGATGACCAGATCAATGCCTGGGCGTTTTTAACTGTAGTTAGCTCTTAGTGGATATCTTCTCCGTTTGACTCACATTGTTCTCTTTTAAGATGCATCAACAGCGCGTCACCACGAACGCCAAATTTCATCATTGCGCCGCACATCTTAGGTATGAGGGAATATATTTTTCAAGAATGATGGTGGAGATAACGAAGCATCTGTTCCCAACAAAACTACGTAGCTAGGAGCGCCAATAAGCTAGATAGCTCCTAATCGTAGTTTCGGTTTTGCGTAAAAACTAATGATTTTATAAAAAAAAAATTCCTCTAGTTGTATAATTTCCTTAAGAACCCGGGAAACTACCTATTTTTTTCATTTGTCAAACCATAAAAAAAATGTTTTCTTCAAAATCATCAAAACCAAAAATCAGTTAATTTCCCGCATTCTTACAAACAAATTAAATCATTTGTACCAACACAATATTCGCAAAAAACTAAAACTGATCGCTCAAAACCGAAACTCGTTTCATCAAAGGTATTGTTTGCTATTAAGATGAACTGATATATAACCTTTTCTCCCGAGGCTTCAACGATAAGGTTATCCATGTAAAACAAATGGGTAAAAGAGTAGTTCCAAAATTTATATTATTCATTCATTCAACTAATTGTTTTACATTTTGTCAACAACATTTTTATTCATGGAACAGTACGGGTATATACAGGTGTTGCTAAAATCATCCGAAACAATTAAAGAGGAAATTCCTCATTGTAAATGCGTAATAATGAAGGGTCTCTTCTATAAAAAAATCTCAGTCCAAACTTGTAAGATATACCATACGTACATACATATTATATTGTATTTTTCTTTAAACTATTATTTCTATGAACGAAAACCGAAGACCAAACAAACATTAAAGGAATACAACAAATTCTGAATAATATTTTTAATTCATTAAATTCAACTCCATTAGGAAGTTCTGACATAAAGTATAATAGGGGTTGTTAATTCCACCCCTTATAACATAATGGTAATACTGAAAAATACATAAAGTATTTATTATTAAAAATATATATTATTTATTTATTAAAAATATATTTCTGAAAAATCCTCGAATACGTCGATTTTATTCTCCAAAGGGCTAGTTTTTGAACCATCGAAAGTCTAAAGGGTTATGCACAATTGAGTAAAGAATACATTGGTGATATTTTTTAATGTGTTTTCGATAAAAAGCAGACTGTTTGTTGGCGATTCAGGAGTTTGAAAATTGTCTGGTTCACGTCGAAAGTTTTTGAGATGAATTCAATTAATATATTCAATCAGCAATAATGGAAAAATAAAAAAAAAATTATGAAATACGAGCTGTGATTTCCTTACCTTGAGGTGCTGAATAGTGGAGAGTTTTTGAGCGCTATCACAAACACACCTCATGCTTTCTCGAGATTCGACTTCTGCGCCCTCATGGCCTATGAGCTATGAGGTTTTCTTGGTTGCACGTACGAGGGGGTTTCCATAAGTTCCGGAACAACAAAAAGGAAAGCACAGCAATATCGCGCAAAAAATGTAAGAAAAGTAATACTAATAATGAAAAATAATAACAAATTCAGACAAAACAAAACACAGAGAATAGTGAAGACGGAACAAACCGCCCACCTAAAATGCAAGATCGCGAAGATAATCAGTTTTTATGGATTCTTTGGAAATGGGCCATAAAGAGGGTGATTTCGAAAACCAACTGGGTCCCGCCCACCATTGAGAATAGTGAATCAGTTCAGATGGAAACATACCTCTCGAGGCAGGGTCAGTGGAATTTTCTTTGTAAGGTACGTATTTCCTAACTTTGGGCGGTAAGTTTTTCTGGATGTGGCTCACACGATTGCTGACAAACGTTTTCCATTTGTGAGGTGAAGAACGTATCCAAGAGAGAGTGGTAGAAGAATCAGACCATGCAAAAATGGCACCAATAAAAATTTGTTCTTTTAAAACCTGCAGAACAAACGAAAATAGATCTGATAGTCGAGGTATGGAAATAGTTTTGAGAGGGGAATCTCTTGATTT
Source organism: Chrysolina haemoptera (assembly GCA_958298965.1). Classification (NCBI taxonomy): domain Eukaryota; kingdom Metazoa; phylum Arthropoda; class Insecta; order Coleoptera; family Chrysomelidae; genus Chrysolina; species Chrysolina haemoptera. Next base: position 32,857,560 of record OY282584.1, read on the forward strand.
CGTACACAACAACGTTATATGGGGTGTTGTATCTACAACATACCTACAATATATAACCGCTGAGTAACCCTTTTCGTTTGCATCTGTGAATCAATGGAGTGAGCAATTTTTCATGGAAGTGAGAAAAGAGTATCGAGGAATTTTTATATCAGAGAGAAGTAGAAGTTCTGCTTTGAACCTGTTCCAATTCGAAATGACTTCAAGGGGTGGTTTATCGTCCCATCCGACACCTATTGTCCATAAGTGTTGTTGAATAAGTCGTTTTGCAAATAGAGTAAGACGGGTGAGAAAGCCAAAAGGATCAAAAATACGTACGAGTTCAGAAAGAATGTGTCTTTCGATAGAATACTGAACGAAAAAATGTCTGAAGGTACGTTCCACTGTGATCCTAAAACCTTTACACTTGTGATATTATCTAAATCAAGAGATTTTGAAGATGAAGACTCATCAGAAATGAGAGAGGCGTGGTTGCTATCCCACTTATGTAATCCGAACCTGTCCAAATGCATTAGGGAGATGATTTGGGCTTTGAGAGTTTTAGCGATTTCCAAAGAAGCACAGCTTGTAATAATATCATCAACGTAACAAGAAAGTTTTCCAAGCAATAGCGGCTAGCTGAACATGTTCACCATTTTCCTCCACTAGTTGGGAAATGCTTCTAATGGCCAAAAAAGGAGCTGGTGACAGACCATCAGTCACGGTTCTTAGTACGAACTCTTTTATAGGTTCTTCACGAGAATATTGCCAGAGGATGCGTTGGTAATCGATATTTTCTTCTGAAATCAATATTTGACGAAACATTTGGCGAAAATCTACCATTAAGGCGATAGGGTGAATTCTAAAATTCAAAAAGATCGTGACAAGATCTTGTTGAAGTCTGGGACTGGCCAAAAGGGTATCGTTCAAAGACACATCGAGAAGTGACATACTTGTTTCCGATAGTCATCCATAAATTCACGACATGTTCGTAAACTGAAGGATTACTTTGTAACCGGCGTTCGAGAGACAATAATCTTCCGAGAGCAACCTGTCGGGAATCCAAGAATGTTGGAGGACATGATCGAAAAGGAAGAGTAACTATAAATCGGCCTGAAGAATTTCTTGACACGGAGGTTCTGAATAATTCTTCACAAGTATCATTTTCCGGTTTTGTACATTTATTTTGGGGTATCTCCTCAAATTCCCAAAACTGTTGAAATGCAGAGTCTAAGGGAGGTTCACAAATACAGTTTAATGTATATACAACAAGCGGGAAGTGAGATTCAACTGAACCCATGAGAATCCAGCCAAATACAGTGTTAATTGCTGTCGGCTCATGAGAGTCTCCCGAACCATGGCCATTTTCTAAAACAACAGAAAAGATATCGGCTCCAAGTAGGAGATCAATTTCACTGAAGGTAGGATTAGCAAGATTCAATTCGGAGATATGATTCCAAGGCTGAATATTAATTGTGCAATTGGGCATGGAATTGCAAACCTTGGGTAGAACAATGGTATTTACAGTGAGGGTTGGTTTAGGATTATTGTAAGGAGGAATTCATTTAACTAACACCTCGAATTGACAAAGAGAGTGGCAGAGATTTCAAACCAAGGCGGTTCAAGCATTTTTGGCTGAGAATACTTATCTGGGAGCCACTATCAAGTAAAGGAACCATAGAAATCGCGGATTTCAACAAGAGCTGTCGAAAGGAGAACAGTCGATTTTGATAGCAATGAGTTGAAATGTGCACCTGCGTAATTGGAAATGATTATCACCCGCCGGAGGATTATTGATATTGGGGACACTTGAAACATGGTTATTCAGAACACTATTATTGACTGTCGATATATTCCCATGATTCGAGCTTGATGAAGAAAAACAGGGACTTTGATTTGTTTGAGAATTTGACAGAGAGGAATCACTGAAATGTAATAAGGTGTGATGTGATTGTCCACATTTTAAACAATTGGATTGAGAATTACACTCTTTGAAAACATGCATGGAACCCAAACAGTTTATGCACCATTTATCAGTCTTAACTATTCACGGGTTGGCACCGAAAGGAACTGAGGGCATTTATAAATAGGATGTTCACCCTTACACAAAGAACAATAATTTGTTCGAGTTTAAGTATGGAAAGAAGAGGAACGTCGTTGATGAAATCTGGTTGAAGCCTGTGGTTGATGAATACGAATTTTGTTTGATTGGCCCTGTCGAGTATGATCTGCAGCTCTTTCGATACTTCCACAACGCTTCAAAACAATTTCAACTAGGAATGGTATAGGATTTGTTTTCAGATTCAAAAAGAGACACAGTATGGGAATCAGCACGTCTCAAAAGCATTTTGAATAGTACTGGACAGTTAAACATCTCAATGAAAGTTTTCCATTGCTTCAAATTCCCAGTAAATTTTGTCAACTCTATTTTAGGGAGCTTTACATGAGCTTGCAAGTTTTGTGAAGGAGTTGTGCTACTTGTGCTAGAAAAAATTTGAGCATAGTTAGATTTGGAAGTATAATAATTTTGATAAAAAGAGGAGTTTGAAAATTGTCTGGTTCAAGTCGAAAGTTTTTGAGATGAATTCAATTTAAATATTCAATGAGCAATAATAGAAAAATTACAGAAAAATCATAAAATACGAGCTGTGATTTCCTTACCTTGAGGTGGTGAATAGCGGAGAGTTTTTCTAGAGGGTTGTTGAGCGTTATCACAAACACACCTCATGCTTTTTCGAGATTCTGTATCCTCATGGCCGATGAGGTTTTCTTGGTTGCACCTTTCGCGCGTACGAGGGGCTTTCCCTAACTTCTGGAACAACAAAAAGGAAAGCACAGCAATATCGCGCAAAAATGTAAAAACTGTAATACTAATAATGAAAAATAATAACAAATTCAGACAAAACAAAACACAGAGAAAAGTGAATACCCAATAATTTTTTCCATTATTGATAAAAGATCGTCATTACGAATCCAGTGATACCAGGTTTGATGGGATAATGTCAAACGGCTGCTGAGATATAGGCAAAAAACTTCAACGTATGTCGAATGGGTATGACTGAGACCCCACAGGATTCGGAAGGTTGAAAGTATCTGTCGCACTCATTGGGCATATGGGGAAGTTTTTTTCAGTGTCACTGGATTCTTAATGACGATCGCTAACCAATAATGGAAAAATATACTGGGTACCCCATTAAAAAATATCACCAATGTCATTTTCACTCAATTTTGGATAACCCTATAGATTTTCGGTATGGTGCAAAAAGTGGCCATTCGAAAAAAATAATAAATAAATAAAAAATCGACCTATCTGCAGATTTTTCCAAAATATCTTTAATGTATATGTTCCATTTGAGAAACAGTTGAAACATTTTTCATAGCTAATTACTTGAAACATATATTAAGAGGCACCTTCAGCAACTTACCTATTTTTTTCGTTTGTCAAACCATCATTTTTTTTTCAAAATCATCAAATCCAAAAATTTGTTGAATTCCCGAATTCTCACAAACGAATTGATTCATTGGTATAATTTTTTTTATAAAAAATAAAACTGAATGCTTAAAACCGATCCTCGTTTCATCCAGTGTATTGTTTGCTCTTTAACGATATTGGTTAAAACTTTCATCAGAAAATTCTGTATATTATATTGGGTAAATTTAACTTATATTTTTTCAGTGGAAATTCCGTATTCTAAAGTGGGTAGGAAAAATACTAAAGTTTCCAAAGACCACCAGAAAGGCCCAAGTGGTATAATACCCTTACCTTCAAAAAAATGCAGTGAATGCAGGAAATCTTGCCGAGTAGCTCCACTGATTTCATGTGACTTTTGTGAGCTGTTTTTTCACCTAGATTGCCTAGATCCTCCTCTGACTAATCCACCTTCTGGTAGATGGATGTGTCCTCAACATGTGGAACATGTTTTGGTAAGTTATAAACCAGATGATAACAATATTTACAATTTTTTATTGAGTATTCAATTCTGAAATCACATGCCAAACTGAACAAGAGTTGATCAGTTTCAGTTGGGAACTGAAAATGAGCCCTTATTAGCCGATAATAATAATAAGATGTCTATTGATTATACGAATTAATATATGATATTAATCAAATGGCCATCAATCTTCAGCTTGTGAAAATTGTATTACATGGCCATACATTAATTATTATGTTAACAAGTCTATATTACTGTACACAATAAAGAAAAACTTTTTCTTTATGGCCTCAACTATTGATGATGATATCCGTATCATTTCCAATACTGTCTTCTCTGGAAAATTTGCAACCGTGAGGAGTGGGGGGAATTTCCAAAATGATGATGATCTACAAAAATTCTGTTGTGTATTGTTCCAATTTTACTACTGATAAATTATTATTTCATACTTTACTCCTCTTTTAACATTTATAAATATTTTTTTATCAAAAATCGTATCTTGATATGTTTAACAATTTTTCAAAAAATTTACGCTTCGTATTGAAGAACGTTGGCATTCAAATTGTAAACATCTGAGGAATGCGTTTTACTTGTCCACTTGCTCGTGATCATTGAAAACATTCATCTTTGGACGTGAAAACAGTATATAACTAAATAACTTGGATTTGAACTGGATAATATAAGGTCCTTTCATCTGCTATGAGGTGTAGTGTGGTGTATTGTAATTTACACAACATTTTGAATCGAGTGTAGTTTAGTGCAGTTAACACAAAGAATGTGACAATCCAGTTGGCAAACGAATACTAAAATCGATAGTAAACTAGAAGGGGTGTAGGAAAATGCTTCACCTTGATGCAAACGAAAGAACCTATATTATCATTTGGTGCACATTTTGAATAAATCTCTAATAATTTATCACATGAGACAAAGATTAGTTTTTAGAAGTTATAGTTCAACCTCATTTTGACTATTGTTCGACTGTTTTACATTTATTCAGTCTCAACAAGATGTCACAATTTTATGTTTTATTCGGCCGTTACTAGATGAAGATCCATAATATAGACAAGAGACGATTTGATCCACGACATGTTTCGCTATCACAGTAGCTACCTCAAGTGATTATACAATAAGCTACATACATTTTATATACCCTTAACATTAATTAGAATTAAAAACACCCCTAACCAGACCGTTAATAATATTAATATGAAGGATTAAGATTAAATGGTAATTATAAAGTTCTACTTAAAAGAAAAATAATCTCTCTGACTTATATTTATATATATTTTCTTAGAGAGAACTGATGTCCATGTATTCCTAATCAATCTGCTAAGTTACATTATTATTATTTTTTGTAAGTAAAACTTTATAATTACCATTTAATCTTCTTAATCCTTCATATTATTGTTATTTTAGGACTAGAATATTTACCTTTGTTACAATTTCATTAATGCAGGTAGGGTAAGTATGCCAATGTTGATTATAATTATTAATGGTCTGGTTATGGGTGTTTTTAGTTATAATTAATGTTAAGGGTATATGTTAAGGATGTATGTAGCTTTATGCATAATTACTAGAGGAAGCTACTGTGATAACGAAACATGTAGTAGTGAAATAAAAGTTTGTGAAGATCAAATTATCTCTTGTCTATTCAAAGCTGTCCGAACTATATACCCCCATTAATACAATGTTGGATAATTTGCAATGGTATTCTGATCCTCAAAGATTGTTTTATTTAAGTATGACATTTGTTCACACAGTAATGAACAAGTTGGAACCTTCTTATTATCAGCAATACATATGTTATAATAATTATAAAGAAAGGAGGGTAAGCTTTTCTAGGCCATCTGCTCCCGGCCATGAGATTTGCATACTTTTAGATCATACTTATTAAAAACAAAATTTCTCCCAAAATTTTAGCTTTCAAACCATTCCGAAACATCTTCAAATATTTTCTTCAACAGCAGATTTGTGAAGACAAAAAATGATAAAATATACATTTTGGCAACACAGTTTATGTGCTTATTCTGGGTTTTGATGTTCAATTGATGGAAAATGTCAGTTCTGATAATTATTATATTACACTTTGCATTTTTTGAAAATAATTCATGAGAACATAAGATAACTTATTCTAGATTGAGAAAAATGCAAATGTACTACTCCATTTTTCGAGAATTTTTGCCGGAGAGTATCAAATAAAGGAAATAGTAAAATCGACAATGTCGAAGTACCCGCCTCTCTAAATATTTCCACAATGTGGAAAATATGAGGCAAAAATCTAACAGAAAACAACTACTTCCCTGGTTAATACCACGACGGACATTGATTTACATCTGACAGATATTTGTGCAACGTTCTTCCAAGAAGACACATTTTATACTATTTGTGTCAGAGAGATGTGTTTTGCAAGGAATTGTGGAGAAAAATAATTAATGGAAAAGAGAAATAACGAAGAAAACGGTATTAGAAGTTGAAAAATTTGGGCTTATTTAGGATGTTCCCTAATTTTGATTTTGTGTTTTTTTATGTTGGATATTTCCATCAGTTGAAGAGGTAGTAAATTATAGAATTTTGGTCCATAATAAAAAACGTATCTGCGTGTGAGGGTCTTCTTGAAAAGTGGTATGTCCAGTTTTCGGTTTAAGGTATTTGGAACGGTACGGCATGCGCCAAAAGTTTTCCATCTGCGGCCCATTAGACATACGTCGATCATACAAGTAAATTTGTTTTGACTGTGCGATTTTCCCACCATTTAAACCATCCAATCTCGTATCGGAGGCGCTAGGCAACTCTGCATTGTCACTAGTGTCAGTGTCAGTACCTTTTATAGTCCTGGCGATCAGGTAGCTTAAAAATGATGCCTCCAACCAAATTTGTTCACAAGGTAGGTACGGTTCATTAAAAAAAAAGGTATTTAAAGAAAGACGCAATGCTGTCGGAACGATTTTGGCTGCAAAAAAAGTTAAAAATGGAAAATGAGAAATTATGTGAATGGAGCTCTAAAGGTAGGTAGGCGCATCGTAGAATCGTCCGAGCTTGGCAAAAATTTGTTTTATGATATTTGGTAGAGGATTTTATCAATGAAAAACATCATAAATGGGAAGAGATTGGGTTTGCCTTCAATTTTAAGAATTATTTGCGAATTTTGCAACAGTTCGACTCTAGTTAATACTGGTAAAATACATCGCAAATCGAACGGCAAACAAGCTACAGATGTAAATACAAAAGTCTTTTTCGCCAAGTTAACTTTGTTGAAAGCAGAGGTATTATACAAAACAAACGTTGTTGACTTTGAATTTTGAAATTGATATTTTCAATAGGGGCTATGCATAGGATGTCCATCATTGAATATTAACTCCGTATGTTTTTTAGTTTTTTTCTTTTCAGTCTAACGTGTGCATTATTTCGAGTTATTCGTCGTGAACCAAAAAGAAAAGAATTCGACTAGTTCGTGAACTCTTGGAATGTTATTTGATGATCGTTCTTGATTTATGCAAATGTACAGAAGTGAGTAATCACAAATTTATTTTATCCTCAATTTTCTATATTTCCTGCTCTATTTATTTCGGAATATATTTCTCGTGTTCCTTACCAGCTGCAGCGCGTTGTTGCCACTGCTCTTGACGTAATAATTTTTATGCTCTTACCGATCAAAACATTGCCGACTTTGGGAGCTTGTATTTCGATAATTAGACGGATGAATTTTTCCAGATTTAGTTATTAGCATTGTTATCAAGTTTATTGACATGATTTAAAAGTCTATTGAGAAGCAACTTTGAGTCCAATTATCTCCGATTCTAAACGGACGAAAATTCTCAAAAAAATTCAGCTGATGTAGACACTGTCGAGAAATATATCAAATTTTCATTGAATTTGTAAGAAAACGGTTCTAGCGTTCCAAATACCTTGAGGAAGTATTCATTGAATATGTTTGCTTTTTCTTCATTTTTAATATGCAGTTGCCCATTTTTGTTTAAAATACCTATGTCTTTTCATGTTTTTTCCCAGCTTTTCTGTTAGTCACGTCATTTATAATTTGCGAGGTTTTTTTTTAATTACCCTCAACTTCTTTTAATTAAATTACATAATATTTATTTTTTGGTTTTCTTATAAGATTATTTAGTGTATTTCTGTAACTGGTATATTCTGTCTTTCGTTCGTCTGAGTACTTTTGCAATAGTTTTTTCTTCAGTACGTCTCTTGTTCTCATTGATTTGATGAGGCCCTCGGTAATCCATTGTTTAATTTTTTTTATTTTGATTATTTATTTTTATAATTTTTGTAGATAAACTAAAATTTTGTGATATTTTATCAATGAATGTATCATACGCTTGTTGTGTGTGGGTCTTTACATGTCAGGACTGTATCTCAGCTCTCATTTTTCAGTAATGTTAGTAATTTTTTTGAATCAGTTTTCTCAAAAGTTGTAATTACGTTCGCTATATTTTCCGATTTAGCTTTGATAATCTCTATGAATGTGGTGTAATGATCAGTGATATCTGTTTCAAAAACAATCTGCTTTATTTTTAAGTTTTTTATTGAGTTTCTATTCCTTATGAAAATGTGATCAATAATAGTTCTGGTCTCTTCCGTTACTCTGTTGGCAGTATTTATGTGGAAAATATATCCTTGCGAGTTCAAGATATTCAAGTAGTTATGTATGAGTGGTGACAAGTGGTCTAGTAAGTTGATGTTAATATCACCTCTGAAAATACCTAAATCACATTTCTTTTGGGTTTTCAAATGTATGTCAAGTTCTTCTATATAAGTTTTAGTGATAATTGAAGATGGTCGATAGGATGCTGCGATCCCAATAATACTTTTTAGTGAGTTTAGAGTAATTCGTAACACTTTAGTTTCAGTGATCCCAATAGTACTTTTTAGTGAGTTTAGAGTAATTCGTAACAGTTTAGTTTCAGTGAGAGTTATATTGCTTACATTTGTGTTAATACCTGGTTTCACATATACTATCAATCCATTATTTTGATTTAAGCGTGATTCGTTATAGTGAATATTATAATGAGGTATGCTGAATTCTTCTATGTTTTCAATGTTACAGGTTTCTGATAGGATAATGATGTAAACATTTTCTTTAATCATACTCAACAAACAGATACCAAACAGTAGTTATAGATGGAAATAAAAGTAACATGCTACCGATAAATAGAGGAATCCCACAAGGCTCGATACTAGACCATTAGAAATAGAAGCTACCCAAAACACCAATACTACGTCACTTTCACTCGACGCGCGTTTCGCTAACAAATTTAGCATTCTCAAGAGCTATACCCTTACCCGTAGTGAGCATATAGCTTACCCGTAGTAAGCATTAGCTCTTGAGAATGCTAACTTTGTTAGCGAAACGCGCGTCGAGTGAAAGTGACGTAGTTTTGGTGTTTTATGTAGCTTCTTTTTCTTGAATTGTATTGACACCAAATGTTACAATGCTGGAGCAATGCTGCAACAGTGCATGGATCAAAATTTATACCACAGAAATTTGCTGTCAGGAGTATTTTTACAGTTCCATGGAACACAAGTTGTAGAACGATATTCACCATCATCTACCAAAAACTGCTACATATTAAAACACATCTGGACACCTATACTACATAAGAAGAATTACACAACTATTATACGAGAAATAGGCAAAACTTGACACTTCCCAAAGCTTGAAAAGAACATATAACATTGACATACAACTATTCAATATGCTGCCTGTACAGTTTCGAAAACTATCGAATGTACTTTTTAAACACAGACCGCACAATATTCTCTCAGAAAACAGTCTATACAGCATTTCAGAATATGAAACACTCAATAGAGAAAATGGATACGTTTTCAGCATTTATCCATGGATATATTTTAAATTTTGAATTGATATTTTTAAAAGGTTGACTTCTGGAATTTTAATGTGTTATCAATATGTTTTAATGATCTTAGGATTTATATGAAATCAATATCTACTTATTGTTTTAATAATCTTAGGTTAATAATTGACTGTTCCTTTACAATTATTATTGTCACATTAGGAAATAGATTATTTTTTTAATTATTAATACTATGGTCATATCGATTCAAAAAATAAAACAATTGTTCAAAAAACTAAAGAACACGCTTTACTTCCAACATGGACTAAAAAGTAAAAACTAATTGACTATGTAATTACTCAAATGCAAAAAAAGCGTGTGGTGCCTAACAAAGTTCTGTTGAGCACTTGAAGGCTTAGTATTGTTAAATTAAAATAAAAAATATAAAAATATAGATCGAAAGCACTCACGCTTTTTTACCTTTGAATATAATTACATTGTCAATTATTTTTTACTTTTTATTCCATGTTTTTAAACTACTTTTTTATATTATAATTATAGAACTGTCACTTCACTATATAGTAATGTCACTGTCAATAAAACACAGTTTGACAGAAAACATCCAATTACACAGGTACCTACTATGATTTTTTTTAATTTCCTTCTTTGTAATGCTTTTATAATCAATATCTATGATCATTTGTTTATAATTACTAACACAAAATGCGAAAATAGTATAAACAAATCTCGTAAAAAAAGCACTAAGCTCAGAAAACTTTCAAGACACTCGCTGTGCTCGCTTGTACCTTGTACTCAAAAGCTATGCTCATTTAGTAAAAGTACGCTTTCATAAACTTGGTTGATATACTACTGATGACTAGAATCGAATATTCCGTTGATTTCAGACTCGTACTGCAAATATAGAAATCATAATGCAAAAAAAGATATCTATGGAAGAGAGTGAAAGTGTCAACACGAAATCGCTAGCAAGACGATCGACGCTATGCTTCGTTAAAGTCGTGCTTGTATCGCGGCAGCGTATGAATTTTCATTTTGTCAGTTTTACTTCTTTGTTCACGTATGTGTTGGTGAAATATTTTTATATGATTTTCCTGGGGAGATAAAAACCTATCTTATCTTCAGAGCAATATAATCAGTAGCTAGGAAACTAATGAAATGAATAGTGAGAAATAATGAAAACATTTTTTTTAAATGTTTTCGACTCTCAGTATAATTTTTTGGTATTTTTTCCACGAAAAATATCGAGAAATGAAGTGTTGAATAAGTTGAATGTGAATGTTGATTTTGTCGTATTCATTTGACCTCTTCCGCCACAAAATATGTTTTTGACTTCAATAGAAATTTTGCTGTTTTTTTTTCACAAAAAATTATCAAAAATTATGTGTTGAATACGTTGAATACCTACATTTTGCGAGGAGTAATTATTTAGTGTGGTCTAACAAGAAATAAATAACCTTAGGTAGACATTTGAGTGCCTAGAAATTTAATACATACATTTTGCGAGGAGTAACTATTTAGTCTGATCTAACCAGAACGAACCAACCTTAAGTAGACATCTGAGTGCGTGGAAATTGAATACATTTTTCCAGCGATATTTTTTTTCAAGAATATTTTTGAGGGGATTTTTTCAAGAAGGATCTATGTCGGATACCATTTTTTAAAAGTATTTTTATCTAGAAAAATATTGATGTATAAAGTGTTGAATACGTTGGATGTGAATGTTGATTTTGTCGCATTCATTTGAGCCCCTTCCAACACTCTAAAAATGATGGAAAATTAATTTCTTACTTCAACTGACATCTTGCCGAGTTTTTTTACATGGAGAGTAGTAGTATGACAACCTTCGTATGACAATAAAAATCGTGACAACCTCACTTTTCGACTCCCGCCGCGCTTTGGTGCATTTTGCGGGGCCCCCATTGAGTTCTCGGCGCCGGGGCTGGTGCAACAGGCCGGGGGCCCCACCGAGCTACGTCCACACAGAAAAAGGTGCGCGCTAGAGACCCAGAGGGCTGAGATATCGTCAATTAAAATTCTTTATTCTGAAACGAAGGCAGAATTGGGTAACTGGGGGAAAGTGCGGGGGGCTGGTGGCGTTGACGAGGAACGTCCCCAGAGAAAATGAGGTGCGCTAGAGCCGGGGGCCGAGATATTTCGATTTTAATTTTTCGTCAATTTTAGTATTGTTGACGATGGCACTGGTGAACCGCTGCCACTGGTTGTTGTTTACGTTTACCGACTCGCCGGTATTGCAATACAATATCCGGTCTTCGAGATAAGAGCAGTGCGTCAGACAGTACACGTGCTTTTTACATCGTCAAATTTCTAGGCAAATTGATGTAATCGTGAGAATTACAATGGAAAATTAAAATTGGTAAGTTAAAGTATGGCCGTCTGCCAGCTAAATATGGAACCTAAGAAGTGTTGGTAAAGCAGATTCCATAGTCGCTGTAGGACAGGAGCGTTGCCAGTAACGATAGGACACGAGCGTCATAAGTGGACCCAGAAAGATGGCGTTCGTGATGCATTCTTATGACGAAGAATGGTGTACAAGTATTAGGCTATCCAGATTCCAGGATGCTGTCAAATTAAATTCAAGATGGCGGCCAGGAGACACACAAAGCATTCTGTCACTTGTTGATGTTATGATATTACTGTGTTTTTTGAACCGATATTTGCTTATTTTCTTTTAAATACTTGATGGTTGTGGTGCAAATTGTGGTGTGGTTGTATAAAATCAATATTAAAGACTGAGATCCCGTATCAAATTCATTATTGAGAGGAAAACATGCCTACTACTTGTTGTGTGGTGAATTGTGGAAGCCGTGGAGATCGTGATTCCCTGAAATTTTTAAAATACCAAGTGAGCGACATTTTGCTCATCGAGCTGATTTGAATGAACTTACGAAAAAGAGAAGACAAAAATGGATAAATGCCATCAGAAGAGAAAATCTCACAGAAGCAAAACTGACATACAGTAAAGTATGCAGTAAACATTTTCTGTCTGGTAAGAAGTTCTTGGGGATGTTTTTGTTACAAAATGACCTATTCAATTGTAGGAAAACCATCCGAGTTGAGTGAAGTAAATAGTCCTGACTGGGTTCCATCTTTAGCCATGGGTTATGGTGATGATGAGATGGTTTATAAAAAAGCTCACATGGCAACTGCAAAGGAAGAAAGAGCAAGCAAGAGAAAGAAATGTCTCCTTGATGATATGTCTGAGGTATGAATTCTATATAATGAACAGGGTCTTCTGTTTATAACAATGCTAAATAGATTTATTGTATACATTTGTTATTTTTACTGATATAGTGAGTATGAGTATTTAGTATATTTGTCTAAGGGGGACCTCAAAAAATATATATTAGGGGTATGGTCCGTATATCGCCGTATAATTTTTTCCCACTACAGCATCTACATACTTCATACATACTTGAGGTAATGTATGACAGACTGAAAAACTTGATTGTATGGCCAAGTCGAGAGATTTTGAAGAAAACCATGCCCACATGTTTCACTGATAGTTTTGGTAGGAAAATATCAGTTATAATAGATTGCTTCGAACTATATATTGAGAAACCATCAGATTTACTAAGAAGTGCTCAGTGTTGGTCAAATTACAAACACCACCATACAGGTAAATATCTGATTGGAATAACACCACAAGGAACAGTAAGCTTTATAAGTGAAGCATGGGGTGGTAGGGCTTCAGACAAGAATGTTGTTATACATTCGAAATTCTTGGATAATATTATTCCAGGTATGATTTGATCAATATTCATAAATTTCATATTTTATATTTTCAATTATTTTTATGTGATGTGATATTGGCAGACCGAGGTTTTCTGATACAAGATTATCTAAAACTTTTCAAAGCTGAATTACAAATCCCTGCATTCACCAAAGGCAAAAAGCAATTGCATCCATTTGAACTAGAAGCAACTAGATCTATTGCACATGTAAGGATTCATGTAGAGAGAATAATAGGTAGTCGTCAGAAATATAGAATTGTAATGGATGTTGTGCCTATTTCTCTGCTTGTTACTGGAAATGATGATCCTATCTTAGATAAAATAGTAACAGTTTGCTGTGCATTGATTAATATATGTCCACCAATAGTACCTTTATCTAGTTAAGTACATCAGATCATACTTTTTGATTTCTTGAAATTATTATTCATTGGTATACATTTATTTACTTTAATTGAATACTTTATTCGAATTCTGTTAAATACTTTTTATAATGACTCACTTTATGAATGTATACCCACATATTTGTAGATTTTAAAGTCACTATTTATAGCACACCCGTTTTCACTTTTTTATGTATGTAGGTGAAACCATGTCGTTCATATTTATTGTATATAAACGAATAATAATAAAATAGGTTATATTTTATTGAAATTCTTCATTGTTTTATACCTCATCATTACCAAATTTACAAATTTCATCTTGTTGTTCACATTTTTATAGTTTTTGATTATTAATTTTGATGTCCATAAACTGCTTGGAACATCAGATAGTCCTACACATTCCAAGTAAAACCACTGAACTTCACAGTTATCATTTTCACATCGAATCATGATGCGGCCATCATCAGATTTGTTACAAATACACCGTCTTTGGTCCAGGTGTCTACCTTTTGTGAAATATTTTCCGAGCAGCTTAGGAAGTATACTTAACTTTCTTGTGGAATTCATACACTTTCGGAAAATTTAACACCCAAAAATCTTCATTTCGTAAAATTCTTTCCTGGAAAAATCCTTTAGGAGACCAAACAACAAAGTCACAGTATTTCAAATCTGTGACTTTTATCTACAATTGAATTTGATAGTAATAGGCATGTTTTCTATCGAGGGAAACTACACCGTTATCACATGTCAGAGGTGAACTTTTTAAATCCAGATATTGACCCATTTCCATGTCTTTCAATAGATATGGGCACTTCACCTCAACACACCCACTGCCACAGCAGTCACAGGAGACTACCGCATCTGGAGAAGCACCAAGGAAAGAATCAACTGCATCAATGTACAAACCCGCTTTTTCCAATTTAAGATTCAAATGGTATTTCATCTGCTCCAATTTATAAGCTTGTATTGCTGTATTTTCATGATTCAATCCCCATTCTGTAGCTTTCGACTTGAATTGACCATCTAAAGGATAGGATACAGTCTTTATTAATGATAGAGATGGTTTTGAAATTGAAGTTTTACAAGCTCTTTTGAAATTTGAGGCAGTAATTCTTCCTCTTCTTTGATTGAACCACTCCATTGATTTATTTTGGTTGTCTGTAGCTACCAAAATAGCTTGACGTTGCTTACTACTCAGTTTTTCATCAACCTGAAGTGCCAAAGAACATAAATCACTGTAGGTAAAAACTTCAAATTGTTCTTTATGCACATCATACACACTTGGTAACAGTGATCTCTGAATAGTTGCACCTATTTCTGAAGCAAAAGGCTCTAATCTTATCTTGAATTTCTTGAAGAAAACTAGAAAGTTCTTCACCCTCTATTGCAGGAATTATATATTTGGCAGCACGGTTTCTCTCAGAATGATGTTTCTTCAACTTCATTTCACCAACACTAATGACAGGAACATTTGAAATTGAAGGAATAAGCCACTTTACTTTAACATGTGTACAGGATGTGCTCTTGGAAGATTGATGGATATATTACAGCCCATAAAGAACAGCAGCAACATGGCTGCACACTTCAGAGTGGCCTGCCATGCAAGTGCAATGGGCTGTATTTATGGCACCACCTTTTTCACAAATTATCCACACTTGCAATGAAGGATCATTCATTCGCTGTGAATGCTTGACCTGAAAATAACATTTATTTAGAAAAATGTTTCAAATACCAACAAAATATTTAAATACCTTGGCAATAACAATAATATGCTCTCCAATTTCCTTCCCTTCACAAGTTTGTATAAATCCAGCTTCAAAGTAATTGTAGGCAGCTAAACTCTTGTAAGTCTGCATCTGCTGGTTTGTGTAGAAACTATGAGTCAACACTAGATAGGAACTCATGTCGAAGGTGGGAAGTTTTCTACAGCAATGCCTGTGTCTTCAGCAGTTAGAGTATAGGGATTCTAAGGATAGCAAATATTCACTTTTGTTCAAAACGGCCATTTTCAACTAGGAGTTCACTGAAAAATTCAACCTTTTCACAATGACACAGCTTCACAATGATTGTTTACGGCCAGTTACGGTTTGTACCTCCTGGACGCCATTTTTAAAGGGCGGGGTCACGTGCTCTGGATTGCCTAATGGTTGTCTGCCAGTCAAATATAGAACTGATTAGGTAGGTTAGTTGTGCCAATTGCGGGAAAGATGGTGTCGTGTAGGAGGACTTTGTCATACGATATACAGAATCTGCGTTATTTGTGATATACTGAGCCATGGTTCCATAACGATGGAGTTCATTATATATATTGTGTGATACATAGAAAGGGGATGACGCGTCCGAATAATCAGATCGAAGCCAATTCAAAGAATATTCAGTAGTATTCCAGATAGGTGAACGAGTACGAGTAAAACAAATCACCGACGAGAAGATTCACTTGAAGATAATAATGACGTGAAAGACTTTTGAGTAAAGTCTGTGTTATTTCAAATACACCTAGGTGGTCCCGTAGCGACTGGGGTCATGGCATATATTGTGTGATACTTGGAAAATGGTAGACGCATCCGAATAATCAGATCTATGCATAGAAATATATTATATATCTTACTCTAGAATGCTAATTCCATCAATACTCACGGAGAAAAGCGGGACGCATATGCAACCTGAAAACAGGGTAGTTCATGTAGCTCGTTGTCAAGTTTCAAAATTGTTCGTCGTTCCAATTCAAAGTTTGGGGTCATGAGGCAATAAAACCCATACAATGTAAAAGAGAAAAATTTCTCAGCATATTCACGACTTTGTGAAACCGAAAGACTCGTATAGAGATAGATTACTCTCAGTTTTAGGCGCGAAGGAAACAAATACAATAACGTATCCGACGACGCTACTATAATTATAATGATCGTGCAACAGCGCTTATTCATTAACAGGCAGACTTGACAGCATTCAGAGACGGTTTTAGGTATATGCTTATGATATTTCAGATAGCCTACTTGTTTGTTTGTGATCTCTATGTTTCAGTGTTTCAGATTTTGTCTTGTTTTTTGTAGTGTTTGTATTTGTTACTAGTTCTTTTATTGTTCGTGAATTAGCATTAATTTTGTTGCTAGATATTTTCTTATAAAACAGATTGTATTTCTTCTCGGATAGATAAACAATGAACTGGTTAGTGTTGTGGTGTGGAAGCAAAGGGAAAATACCTGGAATAAATTATTTTTGGTATGTAACGACTCTTTTTAATATTCCTACTTTGCTAAAAAGAGTTAATTATTTTAGTATGACGAAAAAGAGGCATGATTCTTGGTTAAGGGCGTTAGGGAGAGACCCCAAAGCAGCAGCAGGCACTTTCCTCATGAAGATTTATGTAAAAAGGGCAGTAGAATCTATGTGAAACCAACGGTTACTTTTGTTTTGGAATTGAATAGGTATTCACTATCTTCTAGTGTACCATTGAAGAGATTTAGGTATAGTATAAAATAAAATAAGGACAAACAACTTTTGTTCATCAAAAGTTAAACCCTAATTTTCGTCTTTTCTTTTATATTCTTATGAATACTATTTTGACATAAATAAAGTTGACAAATATTTCGATTGCCTTTTTATTTATTAACAACTGGCTATCAAAATTCATTCAACTGCATGTTTGGGATTTCTTTTCCTGTCAGTTAATTGTTTTAAACTATTCTGAAAGGGCAATTTATAAATTTGTCCTTATGCATTGCTTTAAATTTACTAATGTCCTCATTCAAAGTAAAAAAAATTATAATTTACATGTCCATGAACACCGAAAAATCTCAGTAACATTGGGACAAAAATTAGTCATTGCTATAAATAATACATACATAATAAAAAACAAAGCTGATGGCCTTCGCGGAATATTTGGAATCATACATGTGTAAAAAGATGTATTCAAATTGACTAAAACAGTTACAAGTACATGTATAACGTCGGGTGACAGGAAGAACTCACTAAGTACTACATTTAAAGAATTGAGATAATTAAAGTTTTGTTACTTTTTTTAAACATAAATCCATTTGAAAAGCAATTCATTGCCAAATCGAACATAATGTTGAAACAAATTTTACGTTACATCTGAGTATTTTATAATTTTAAATATTTTTTTTCTATATATTATTAGTTATTAACGAAAAAGTACTTAGTGACGAAAAAGTACTTAGTGAGTTTTTCCTGTCACCCGACGAGATAGTTTTTCGATCTTATTTCCAATCATCTTTCATAATATAGATTCAAATAAAAGCTACTTTTTAAAAAGTTTTTTTAATATTATTTTATTTTGTACTTTTTAGTTAGTAAGCATTGATATATCTATTTCAGACAAAGCCCCCGCAGATACCAATTTTGCATAGAATCGGATCATAATTACAAAACTCGTCCCCCATATTGGTTTCGCCATCTTGAATTTTTCAATTTTAACGAAAAAATCATAATCTTCGACCCCGAAAACCCCCAGATACAAATTTTGAATAGAATTGGATCATAATTACAAAACTTGTGCGCCATATTAGAGCCGCCATCTTGAATTATTCAATGTTGACAGAAGAATCATAATTGCCGACACCAAAAACACTCGGACACCAATTTTGAATAGAATCTAATCATAATTACAAAATTTGTCCACCATATTGGAGCTGCCATCTTGAATTTTTCAATATTGACAGAAGAATCATAATTGCCGACACCAAAAACACTCGGACACCAATTTTGAATAGAATCTAATCATAATTACAAAATTTATCCACCATATTGGAGCTGCCATCTTGAATTTTTCAATATTGACAGAAGAATCATAATTGCCGACCCCAAGAACCCCCAGATACCAATTTTGAATAGAATCGTATTATAATTACAAAACTCGTCCGCTGTTTTGTAGCTCGCATTTTTTTTTCTTAAAAAAAAAAAATGATTCGTTTTCACCAGAATTATGTACATCTGCCAAATTTCAAATCAATTGGACGATTAGAAGTGTGTGATATTTAACCTGCAATATTTGATTACAGACATTACCACCGGGACAGATGAAACTAAATGAAAGCTTGTAAAACAAACTAAGAACACTTCCTGATATTGAGAATTAACAATATGTATGCACAAATGATAGTAGTAGAACAACATACATTTCGTGAATGTTTCCTTCCATAACGCTCACTATTACCAGTACCATAATAATTTGCTGAAACCGGGTCTGCTACAGAAATCACTGATGACGCACATGCGCAGTGCTCACTAGTCTAAACTTTTTACATCACTTTCGGCCTATGGTATTAGCATTCTAGAGTAAGATATATAATATATTTCTATGGATCTATGTCAATTAAATGAGTTCGGCAGTGTTCCACATCGATAAACGAGTTCGAGTAAAATAAATCACCGTCGAGAAGATTCACTTGAAGACAATAACGACGTGAAAGACTTTTTAGTAAAGTTTGTGTTATTTCAAATATACGTAGATGGTCCCGTATCGACTGGGGTCATGGCATATATTGTGCGATACTTGGAAAATGGCAGACACATCCGAATAATCAGATCTAAGTCAATTAAATGAGTTCGGTAGTGGTCCAGATAGGTAACCGAGATCGAGTAAAATGAATCACCGACGAGAAGATTCACTTGAAGACAATAACGACGTGAAAGACTTTTTAGTAAAGTTTGTGTTATTTCAAATATACCTAGATGGTCCCGTATCGACTGGGGTCATGGCATATATTGTGCGATACTTGGAAAATAACAGACGCATCCGAATAATCAGATTGAAGTCAATTAAATAAGTCGTCTGCAATGTTCCAGATAGGTAAACGAGTTCGAGTAAAATGAATCACCGACGAGACGATCCACTTAAAGACAATAATGACGTGAAAGACTTTCGAGTAAAGTCTGTGTTATTTCAAATAGCGTAGCGACGGGGGGTCTTGACGTGTATTGTGCGATACTTAGAAAATGGCAGACGCATCCGAATAATCAGATCGAACTCAATTGTCAATCTGTCAGTCTACCATATGTCACGAGTCGTCATCAGCGACATCTAAAAGCTTGTCATATGTCATCTGTCGGCCCGTCACGTGTCACTCATCTTTTCGAGTCATCAGCGTCAGTCTGTCATGTGTCTCTTATTGTTCTGAGTCATCCGCGCCATCTAACAGCTTGTCAGATGTCATCAGTCAGTCTGTCATGTGTCACTTATCGTACTGAGTCAGCCATATGTTGGCCCGTCACGTGTCACTCGTCTTTCCGACTCATCAGCGACATCTATAAGTCTGTAAGATGCAAAAATAATATCAATTAAGTCAGCCAGTCGAGTGTTACTCGTCGTTCCGAGAATGTGAGTCACAATACTATACTCGTTGTTCATATGATTGATTCAAAAGTGACTAATGATGTCGTTTTTATTTCGACAGATTCACATTAGATGGCGATACACTTATATCGCAACATAATACTCGTTTGAGTCCATATAATATGTTGAAATATGGTAGAATTAGTTATTTGTGAAAAAAAGTGAGGTGTTGGCAGACTTCTCTGCCAGGCAGAGTTGGGTATCCGGTATTTGAAGGCGAAATTCGGTGAAATCGAAACATATTTTGGAACACTTATACGCTGGTCTGTCGAGGTTAACAGGAGAGCAGCCTAACGAACCCAAGCACTTGTTTGAGATCATCAAGACGTGCTGAACATACATTTATAATTAGGTATTAGTATTTTCATTGATGTAGTAAGTTTAAATTTTCAATTTTCCGCGCATATTCTAAATCACTTTTCGTTCAATAAAGAGAGAATGAATTTTGTAATTCCCACCACTATTGTTATTATTATTATTATTATGGGTATAAAATTTTGTCAATAAATCAACCCACCACTTCAATTTCAGAACTTTCACCAAAATTCTGACAACACCACTGGATTCACAATATTTCGAAGTATATTTGGTCAAAATTTCATCGAAATCTGTTCATAAATAAAAAAAAATTAAAATAATAAAATAAAATTTTTCTAAATTCCAATAATTTCAAATGTTATTATTTTATTATTTTTTATTTATGAACAGATTTTGATGAAATTCTGATCAGATGTATTTCGAAGTGTAGTCAGAATTTTGATGAAATTTCTGAAATTGTAGAGATGGGTTGATTTATTGACATAATTTTCAAATTTAATTCCCCTATAACTTTTTTGTTCATGGACGACACAATCCTACGTAATTTTCACACAAATCGTGAATCCAGTGGCGCCGTCAAATTCTATGTAAGAAAATCGCTAGTATGGTTTTTGGATTTTTGAACTTGAAAAAAATTCGAAGTAGGCTTTGAAAATTTTAATTTCATTTCGAATTTTTGTCACTCAACTAGAACTATTGATGCTCTATCTATTGAAAAAAAAAACTCCTGAATTGGATAATACATAACAGTTTTAGAGAGATGGCCCGCTGTCAAATGGGTATATATATATATAGAGGAAGGGTAGTCGTTGCTGACTAGTTAGGTATGGAACTAGTAAATAGTGGGGCTTTGCAGCAAAATCAAAGAGTACTACTTTAAAGTTTGTCCTTGTGGACTAGTTCCATATATATATATATAAAGCTAGGAAAACTTGTTGGGTACGCAGCATGCAGGAAGTATACTCTTATAACACTTGTTCCAATATTTCGACAACGTTTATTGTCATCCTCAGGGAAAGAGTGTCGGTGAGGTTATGTGCATAGATATTATAAAATAGACGTTAACAATTGCAATGTACATATTAAAACAATTTGTGAGAGTCCTTAAAGGTCATCATCAACAATTATTGAACTTTTATAGTTAAAAAACATTAATTATAATAAAATTGAAAAATTATTTCCTCATACCGGTATTTTAACGTCGGCATGGGAGAAGAAGAATTTAATTTAGGTTAACAAGAGACTTGTTAACCTAAATTAAATTCTTACATTCTTCTTAAATTCTTAATCTTCTCATTCTTCTTAAATTCTTCTTCTCCCATGCCGACGTTAAAATACCGGTATGAGGAAATAATTTTTCAATTTCATTATAATTAATGTTTTTTAACTATAAAAGTTCAATAATTGTTGATGATGACCTTTAAGGACTCTCACAAATTGTTTTAATATGTACATTGCAATTGTTAACGTCTATTTTATAATATCTATGCACATAACCTCACCGACACTCTTTCCCTGAGGATGACAATAAACGTTGTCGAAATATTGGAACAAGTGTTATAAGAGTATACTTCCTGCATGCTGCGTACCCAACAAGTTTTCCTAGCTTTATCTTAACTGGTCAGCAAAGACTTCCTCTCTCCTAATATATATATATATATATATATATAAAAAAGCGTAGTCTTGTTTGCTGACTAGTTAGGAAATGAGTTTTTTAATATTTGGGATATGCAGCAGGCCAATAAGAGTACTCTAATGCACTTGTTCCAAGCTTTCAATAACTTTTTATTATCATCTTCAGGGAAGCTACAATGTGGAAAGACATTCATGAGATTTCAACAATGAAAAACAAGGAATAAACTTACAGTGCTGTGAGGTTATGTGGCGTATATGTTAGAAATAATCATGATATATGGACAGAACTGGGAGTAAAACTTCATTTAACCAACAAGAGTTCACTTAGATGCAAACACATTACTGATGATACATATTGAAATGGATTTAAAAATTGTTAAAAATATAAAAAGCACGTGTTGTCCTTGATGACATAAATCTTCAGAATAATAATAATATTAATAATACACTTATTTTATCTCCAGTCAATGCGCAAGCTGCAGAAGTCACTAGGACATGTTCTATTTATACTTCTTTACCTTTTATTAAAGATATCACCCCTGGACTATCCAGAATATTCAAATCCTTTTCAGAAAATATTAAAATAGCTAATAAAAATGTTTTACCTATCAAAAAAAAAATTTCCAAATTGAAAGACAAGACTCCATGCATCAACTGTTCAGATGTAGTATACTGTATAAAATGTCAAAATTGTGAAAAACAATACATTGGACAAACGTCCAGACCACTTAAGGACCGTATCGCTTCACACAAGAGCGACAGTAGACTACATCCGGAGAGATGTGCACTGAGTGAACATGTCTCTAAGGAGGGACATTGTATGGATTACAATTCGGTAAAAATATTATCTACTGAAAAAAACACAGCCAAAAGGCTCTTTTTAGAAATGGTTCACATTGCACAAGCAGATAATGCTCTCAATAAAAAAACAGATGTAAATCACTTGAGTGAAATTTACTCTTATTTAATTTTTGCAGACAAAACAAGTGTTAGAGATAATCAACGGATTACCTCAACAAATATTAATTTCACAGATTAACTCAATACACTCAATTCCTTTGTCAAAATATTCATATAAATATTGTTCCATTTATTTTATATAATGTATAATTGTATGATTGTATCATTAGGACTAGTGTTGCCTGGCTTTTTGATTTGATTCCTTGTTGGTTCATATCATCTGTCACTCATACCTCTGTTTTCCCATATAGTGAGAAATCCTTTCAAAAGAATTGTTTCACAATTCTCTGAATATTACTGTTTCATGTAGTACCATCACAGAACTGTATCATTAGGTTGTAGTGTCATCTGTCACTCCCTTTGGTTAAGATTCCGTGTGGTGCATGTCTTATGTCAATTGTCTGGTCAGTCCAGTTCAAAATAATCGCCGGCGCGGTTGTTTGCCTCTTCAAGGACAACACGTGCTTTTTATATTTTTAACAATTTTTAAATCCATTTCAATATGTATCATAAGTAATGTGTTTGCATCTAAGTGAACTCTTGTTGGTTAAATGAAGTTTTACTCCCAGTTCTGTCCATATATCATGATTATTTCTAACATATACGCCACATAACCTCACAGCACTGTAAGTTTATTCCTTGTTTTTCATTGTTGAAATCTCATGAATGTCTTTCCACATTGTAGCTTCCCTGAAGATGGTAATAAAAAGTTATTGAAAACAAGTGCATTAGAGTACTCTTATTGGCCTGCTGCATATCCCAAATATTAAAACTTATATATATATATATATGGAAACTGGAACTTCGGGTTGAACCGCGTCTAGAATTTGTTGAAATTCGACGTTTCGGCTCCGTCGAGAGAACTGTTCTCTCGACGGAGTAGGCAGATTGAGACCTTAGAGAGAACAAGTGACGAGACCTGGGGAGTAGGCAGATTGAGATCCTTGAAAATGGCTCCAAAATCGGAGCCGAAACTTCGAATTTCAACAAATTCTAGACGCGGTTCAACCCGAACTTCCAGTTTCCAAATATATGACCGCGGAAACCTATACGAACACAATATATATACAGGGTGTTATGTAATAAGTGTCCGATATTCAATAGGATGATTCCTTAGTTATTTATGAGGTAAAAAGTTCATAAACATGGGTCCGCAAGGCCTTCAGTTTTGAGATAGAGGGTGTTGAAAATTTATTTTTATTTTGGTTTTTCGTGAATAAATTCTGAAATAATGTCGATATTTGAACAAAAATTGATATTTGGGGACTTTTCAATTTGAGAAATTCAAATTTGATCTCTGTTTGGCACTTTATTGTAGGGGGCGCCACCTACAGGTCTTTGTCTCTTTTGGGAAGTCACAACTTTTTCGTGCATGTATGTATCACATTTTCTAGAAAAAAAACATATTTCACTATCATTTTTACATGAAAAAGTAATACTTGTCAAAAGTCGCTACAAGCAGCCGTTATCGAGATATTTTAATTTAAATTAACCGATGCATCATTGATTCGCGAACTCTTTGAAAATTAAATATTCAAGTAGGCTAGTAAGTTTATTCCAATGTTTTTTTTTGTGCTGTCATTTCAAAAATTATATCTTGACGCATACTTAAATAGTTTTATTTGTTACTAGTGTGATTATTTTATTGAAAATGGTAAACTTTACCAATGCAGAGTATGCTGACATACATTTTACGTACGGACTTGCTAACGGAAATGCATATGAGGCTAGACACGTTTATATCAGGAGCGTTATCCGAACCGCACAACTCCTACTTCAAAAACCTTTTCAAGAATTCACACTCGGTTAAGGGAAACAGGAAGTTTTGAGAAAGCTAGTCATCTGTTGGGTGCACATCGGACGGTAAGAACCCCAGCAACCGAGGAAGCACCTCTTAATCTGGTAGGAGAACACCCGGAAACAAGCTCCAGGAAAATAGCGCTGACGTTGAACATTTCTCATGTTCTGGTATGGAAAATTTTAATTGATAATTTGTTATATCCCTAGCATATTCAGAGAATTCAGGAACTCCTCCCTCGTGACTTTCCGTTACGTATCAACTTCTGTCGTTGATTTCTCCAACGCCTTATTTAAAATCCTTTATTTGAAAATCAAATCCTGTTTACCGACGAAGCAAATTTCTCACGCAACGCTATACGCAATTTTCACAACAATCATTTGTGGTCAGAGGAAAACCCCCATGCGATACAAGAATCACATTTTCAAGAACAGTTCTATCTCAACGTGTGGGCAGGAATCCTTGGAGATTATCTGATAGACCTATTCTTTATTCCGGGGAGATTAAACGGAGAGAGATATCGTCATTTTCTTGAAGCAGATTTGCCTATTTTACTGGAATATATGCCGCTTAGACTACGACATGAAATGTGGTTTATGCATGACGCGCGAGAATTCTCAGACCAAACTTTCGGCAACCGTTGGATAGGTCGGGGAGGGCCTCAATCATGGCCCCCTAGGTCACCAGACCTTAATAGTTTAGATTTTTTCCTGTGGGGACATCTAAAATCCTCAATTTACCAGACACCTATCCAAAATAAAGAAGAATCAAGAAATCGAATAATTAACGCATGCAGATCGATTCAAGATTCCAGGAATTTTCCAATGAGTGCAAGATGTAGGAATTTACATTAAAGAGTTTATAAATGATGGACTGTAGTTTCGTGGGTTGACTTTATTTACACTATTTACACTATTTACAAATTTACACGCTAGCAAACGAATTCGCGTTTGAAAGGCCGTAGAAACGGTGCACTGATTAATCTAAACAACTAACTAGATTACTGGTTGCAGATGCAAGGCGTATTGCACAATCTACAACATACTGAATATTTTAAGCATTCTGCCAAAAGGCATTCAACATGATCTACAATGAAAACTGAATGGCTTTTTTTTATATGACATAAAAAAACACACTGCCTTGCCGCTCGCAGGCGGACCCGGCAGTGTTGCCATTGTTGCCAAATATGAAATGTAAAAAATACAAAAATCGGTGTTGGATATTGGTTCCAACACAAGAATCAATGAGAAGAAGATTGGATGCGTGCATACAGGCCGGAGGTGGACATTTCGAACATTTATTGTAATTTTGAATTGGATTAATATTTAGTGTTCCGTTATTTATGGTTTATTAGGAATTAGCTTTTGAAATGTTTCTAGGTTAAATAAAAAAAACAAAATATTTTTTTTTCATTTTTGGACAAATGCATACATCGATTAATTTAAATTAAAATATCTCGAAAACGGCTGCTTGTAGCGACTTTTTACAAGTATTCCTTTTTCACGTTAAAGTGATAGTGGAATATGTTTTTTTCTAGAAAATGTGATACATGCATGCACGAAAAAGTTGTGACTCCCCAAAAGAGACAAAGACCTGTAGGTGGCGCCCCCTACAATAAAGTGCCAAACAGAGATCAAATTTGAATTTCTCATATTGAAAAGTCCCCAAATACCAATTTTTGTTCAAATATCGACATTATTTCAAAATTTATTCACGAAAAACCAAAATAAAAATAAATTTTCAACACCCTCTATCTCAAAACTGAAGGCCTTGCGGACCCATGTTTACATGAACTTTTTACCTTATAAATAACTGAGAAATTGTCCTGTTAAATATCGGACACTTATTACATAACACCCTGTATATATATACAGTAACCGCCAAAAAGTATGTACCATATGGGAAAAAAGTTTATTATTAGAGTATTGTGAAAAAGATTCTTGGAAAAAGTTTTTGCATGTCCGATAACCTAAAAATTGATTTTGACACATGTCACGTGATCGCTGGTATGGCGGCAAATTGAAAAAAATTACTATGAATAGGCAAGAATTCGGGTAAAATAGCAAGATATCGAAAAAAGTGTTTTGAAAAAAATGCTTAGAATTTTATTTTATACACGTATACGAAGTTTGAAAAAATAATGTGAGAAAATTGAAAGTTGCAATTTTTTTTAAATATTTTTCTAGCTGTATACAAATATCAAATTATTATCTTATGAATAGCTTGACCATACTGAAACATTTGTATTTCAATGATAATGACAAAACTTTCTCATTTTCTCCACACCAGTGAGCACTAAATTTTAAAAAAATGGATTTTTTCAAAACCCTGGCCGTTACATTGGTTCATATCTAAACCTAAGTTTTTATGTAAACGAATTATTCGTTTTTCGTACGAAATCTGTCAAAAACCGTTCAAATATAATTCGGGGCGGCAAATTCTAACTGCGGTACGAATTGATTCAAGAAGTTGGAATAAACTCAACTTGTCCGAATTTTCTAGATGGAACTTCTGAGGATGGAACAAAATAATAAATGTGGTTATGATTGGTTGTTTTAAGTAATGTTATCAAATTTTAATCTTTTATATGGATAGTATTATTGTTAATAATATAAGGATGCGAAAAGCCTTCATAATATTTTATATTTTACTGATGTTCTTGATATATTGGTATTTTGAATTGAAGAGAAAAAAAAAAGGGCTCCTAAGTGATTTTGGGTAAGACCTATTTTCAAACGAAGTAAATTACATGGCAATTATCACTGCATGATTAACGAGCTGAGGAATGGCGATCCAGAACATTTCAACTACTTCAGCATGTCACCAGTAGATTTCGATAATTTACTCAAGAAAATGGATGGTAAATTAGATAGGATTGAGCTGACTAGAGAACCGATTTCACCGCCCGTAAGGTAAGCAGTAACGTTAAGGTATGATATTTTCACCTTTATTCAAATTATTATTATTATCATTTATTCTTTTTGACACTATTTTAGATACTTAGCGTCTGGGGATAGTATGAAACCTATTGCTTTTGCTTTTCGTGTTGGGAAAACTACCGTATCTCACATTGTAAGAGACACATGTGAAGTTATTTGGAATTCTCTGAAAGAGTAGTTATTGAGCATACTAACTACTGAAGATTAGGAACATACAGTGTCACCGTTAAAGTCAGCATCATATGGGATTTTTTTTATTAGTCAGTTATTGCAAATTTAGAGTTCGTGAACAGTTTGTGCTTTGAAAATTATGCAAAATGACTTTCACGATGTCTTCCTATTCATCGGCTACACCTGTCAAATATGACATTTTTTCTAAAAAATTACTAAATGTCAGGTAATTTCTCAATATTTCGAGAAATATTATATGAAAAAGTTGTTTATTTTTAGATTTCCTACCCACCTACCAAATTTGAGCCAGTTTGAACAACTTTGAGTTTTTTCTCGTTTTCTTAACCTTACAATTTTTCAGCTAATTTAAATTTACCTAGTCAAATCTGAAAAACCAGTTGAGATGTAATACACCCATCTGCTGAAAGAATTTTTTTCTGATGAAAATGTTTCTAATTGGATATTTTCAAATGAATACAAATATGCTGAAAGAATTATGTCTAATACTTGATGCAAAGTGGCTCTAGTTCTGAATTTTCGAATCCATTTCCAAATCAATAGACCTAAAGTTGCTAAGTCAATCTTCAAAAATTATTCTCCGAAGTAATACTTACAAATGAATCAAGTTGCTCTGGCATGCTCTGAAAAGAATTGTAGTAATAGAAAAATGAACAATTATTTCACAATAAACATTTATTAATTATTATAAGGCGATTCAAATGATAAGAATGTACAACGTGAGTTGGATATCAATTATAACATTTCGGTATGTCTTCCATCACGCTCAATGCAAATAATGGTTCGCCTGGAAACTTCGTTGACAGCGTTTGTTAAAAACTGAGGAGACATAGTTAATACACAATCTCGAATTACTGTCTCCAGGTGGTTGACATCTCGAAATGGTCTGCGCTTGTAGACTTTTTGCTTCAAATACCCCCAAAGGAAAAAATCTAGTGGGGTAAGGTCTGGCGACCTAGGTGGCCAGGGTTGTTCCATATTCCGCCCTATTGTATTCCCTCGAAATACTTCCAAGATTCATCTTTTAACTCCTGCCGAATTATGAATTGGCGCTCCGTCACATTGAAACCATAGGTTATGTCTTTCATTAAGGGGCATTTCATATAAAACTTGACGTATTTCATTATTTAAAAACTGCAAGTATCTCTCTGAATTTAAATTTTCCCGGAAGAAATATGGGCCAATGACTATGTTATTTAACACACCGCACCACACATTTGTCTTGAAATAATATTGATCTCGGCATTCTATAACAAACTTTGGGTTTTCCGTTGACCACCACCTACAGTTTTGTGAACTGACTACCCCATTCGAGGTAAAAGTCTGTCCATAAAATTTTACAAGGAAAATTTGAATTTTCTTCTCTTTGTCCTTGTAACCAAAAAGAGAAATCCAACCGTACGTCAAAATCTCGCTCTTTTAACGTGTTTATAAATTTTGGTTTGAACGGCTTGAACTTATTATTGTGTAATATTTTTCTCACGGCCTCCCTTTTAGCACCGGTCCTATTACAAATATCTGTTATACTAGTTTGCCCATGCTCTACCACATCTAGGCATACACTTAATTGAGCTTCTTCATCATAAACTCTTGGATTATGAGGTCTTTTGAAAGTGTTTTGTACTGAACCAGTCGATTCGAACTTTGAGATAATCCTGCTCACAGTAGACTGTTGAATATTTCTTTCAGGATGCCGTCCATTGAAAATATTCGCAACTTGTCTATGACTTGTATTTTCACCGCAAATGCGTACAATTTCTATTTTTTCCTGCAAAGTCAGCATTTTGAATCTACTACTTGATAAAAATTACTGTTTCATAACCTTGAAACTGTCAAACACTTTATATCAATTTCCATAACATTCACTTCTATTGTTTCCATAGCATACTTCCCATTTCAACAGCACCTTGATTGATGATTAATTTTTGAGTATAAGTTCAGAGAATAATTGTATGCAATTGATTTAGCAAGAATTTGAACGGCAAATTGATTTGATATTTCTAGAGTTATAGCACTTATCTGAAATGTCTTCATGTGATAAACATTATTAAAGTGAATTTTGCTATGTTGAAACTAGAGCCACTTTTCATCAAGTATTAGACATAATTCTTTCAGCATATTTATATTCATTTGAAAATATCAAATTAGAAACATTTTAATCAGAAAAAAATTCTTTCAGCAGATGGGTGTATTACATCTCAACTGGCTTTTCAGATTTGACTAAATTTAAAAATTAGCCGAAAAATTGTAAGGTTAAGAAAACGAGAAAAAAATCAAAGTTGTTCAAACTGGTTCAAATTTGGTATCTCGAAATATTGAGAAATTACCTGACATTTAGTAATTTTTTAGAAAAAATGTCATATTTGACAGGTGTAGCCGATGAATAGGAAGACATCGTTGTTAGAGATCCAAAATGGTCTGTATATTTAATTTTATTATTCTTATTATTACTAATATGCGCGCTCCAATTGCACTAAACGGCGCCTGCGCCACCGGGTTTGAATGGAGTATGTGCCGTGAGAACAGACATGCTGCCCCTTGTCACAGGAAAGAAACTGCAACTTGAGGTAAGCCGTTTAGTGCTGTCGATTCATTTCATTTCCCGCAACGTTTTCTCAATCAACTATTATTGTACAGTCCATTTTTCAAACCAGACAAAAGGCTACCGGAGTCTTAACATAGGTCCTTTCGACCCGATTTTCTCTTCAGTTGAAAGAGAAAACATTTTAGCATTTTACCGTCAAGAATTACATTGCTCACACTCTTCGTTTCATTCCTGAACAAGTGCTCAAAGAATCTGCAAGTTAACATTGATAAAGTGTTTTTTGACAGTATTTCAGGACAATTTCATGAAAAATTCATGAGTGTCTCATAACCGCATCCACCTTATTATACTACATAAAATTTTGTAATTACCTACATTTAAATTCAACGAAATCGTTCAGCCATCTTTATAGGTAACGTTCAGCGCAAACTCCTAATAATAATTCATTCGTTATTAGTTTGCTCAGTCACGTTATTTTCAGTGTTTACCTATACCTAGAATCATTCAAACTCTCATACACCTGCAAAAAAGGATAGGTTGCATTTCTCGACAATCTTTCGCCAGGGTCACTTAACCATTGCAAAAAATTTGAATAAATAGACCATCGCTCAGCTGATTGTAGTTCAGGGAAATTAGTCATTTTTTAAAATGGAAAAAATAAAGAAATATAAAACTTTGAGAAACACTTGCATTGGTGAAATAAATGTTATTGTTAACTTAGCTAGAAGGGCAAAAACGGAAAAAACGGTTAGAACTCTCTTCAAGCTTCGAGTCGATGATTTACAAGATGTTTACGATGAATTTCTGAAACAACATTCCAATGTTGTAGCAGCCCTTATAGCTGACGAACACTATGATGCTGATGTTGACAATCAGTTGCGTGAAGCCTTCTTGAGTGATTATTATGAAATCAAAGCCACTTATATCGAGTTGTTTGAGAGTGGTGTTCACACTAATACTGCGCTCAATTCCACCACAATTGGACAACCAATGCATAACACTCATATTCGACTTCCAAAAATCGAACTTTCGAAGTTTTCCGGAGATTATAAAATGTTTCAAAGTTATATCGATTTATTCAATGCACTAGTACATAATAACACATCTCTTAATGATGTGGAGAAATTCAATTATTTGTTATCCTCGTTACAAGCAGGGCCTCTTAGCCTGGTTCGCACTTTACCGCTCACCGCAGACAACTATTCCATTGCTTATGATACGCTTGTGAAACGATACTCAAATACTCGTCTCAGAGCGCAGGCACATTATAAGGAAATTGAGAATACCCAAAAAATCAGTTTTGATAATCCACTTGCACTCCGAAAGCTCCTTGAAACATTTTGTGAAAATATAGCTGCCCTCAAAAATCTAGAGTTTCCGACTGATGAATGGGATTTTTTACTGCTGATGATGTTGCTCCAACGTCTTGATAAACCTATTATCACTGCTTTTGAACTTGCACATAAATCAACGAATGTTCCCTCGTTTGAATCACTAGTTGATTTTCTGAATCAACATTGTACTGTGTTAGAAACTTTAAATAGCTCTCGAGATCACACTAAAGCTTCGAGTACTAGTGGGTTTTCGATAAAGCCATCGCCACCCACTCCTGCTCGGCACAATACCACTTACCGCACAACTTCGCTTTTCGTAAATAAATCGCCTGCAGTTACATGCGTATTCTGCAAAGAAAATCATGCTCTCTATACTTGTCCTGCATTTGCCAATAAAAGTCAAACAGAACGATATAATTTCTGTAAAAACTTACGACTTTGCTTCAATTGTTTAAGTAGTTCTCACGATTTGAAATCTTGTCGCTCCACCGCCTGTTGCAAACGTTGCAACTCAACCTCCCATCACACGCTCTTGCATTTCGAAAAAAACAATTCACATTCGAACTTCGCCTCTCCTCATTCAAACTCCGCTTCGTCGCATCCGAACTTCGCTCACATGCTTTCAACCTCTTCTACCGCATCTGCTCCCGCCCAAGAAGAAGGTGTTCCAAATTCACCTCTCATAGGTGCCTGTGTTATTCCGCAACCAAAAACCGTCTTATTAGCCACTGCTTTAGTTGCATTTTCAGACAGCATTGGAAACTTTCACACGTTCCGATGCTTGTTAGACTCGGGAAGTATGGTTTCTATAATAAGTCAACGCGCTTGCAATACGTTGAGATTATCTAAATCACCACACTCTGTAGAAATACAAGGGTTAGGTTCAATGCAAACACGCTTGAATAGCGGATTTGTTTCGATCACTTTAAAACCAGTAGACAGACCAACCCCCATATTACACACCGACGCAATTATTATGTCTAAAATTTGTGATCCAATACCGTCATCTCCAATCAATATCTCTTCTTGGAATCACACTGCAAACCTTAAACTCGCTGATCCGTATTTTTTTAGACCGGCACACATTGATGTATTTTTGGGAGCGGACAACTTTTCGAAAATCGTATTAAATGATAAAATCGCGGGCTTGAATGGACAACCCGAAGCGATTAATACCCTTTTTGGTTATGTAATGCTTGGAAGAGTAAATTTTTCGAATCCCCCAATATTGTCATTTACTTGTCAAATTAACTATGATGAGATGCCGTTGGAAAATATCATCAAGAAATTTTGGGATGTGGAGTCGGTATCAGATGCAATTTCCTTGTCTCCCGAAGATACAATCTGTGAATCCATGTTTACTGAAAATTATCATAGAGATCTATCAGGTAGATACATAGTCTCGCTTCCATTCAAAGAACCCTCGCCAATCTTTCCAGGAATTCGCGAACTCGCGATTAATCGATTTTTGTCTCTTGAACGCCGCTTGATTAAAAATGTAAATTTATATTCACAATATTGTGACTTCGTGCGCGAATACTTGAATTTATCTCATATGGAGCCCGTATCAAGTTTGAACATTCCCCCCAACTCGTATTATTTGATACACCACTGTGTACTGAAGCCCGAGAGCACCAGCACAAAATTACGAGTCGTATTTAATGCCTCAGCCAAATTATCGAATAAAAAATCGTTAAATGACTATTTATTTGTTGGACCAAAACTCCAACAAGATTTGATGAGTATTCTCTTTCAATTTCGCTTACATCCATACGCACTGTGTGGAGACGCCCGCAAAATGTACCGTATGGTCTTAGTAGAGAAGTCGCATCAAGATTATCAAAGAATAATTTGGAGATTTTCTCCAACTGAACCTTTACAGGACTACAGACTTTGCACTGTTACTTGTGGTTTGAATTGTAGTCCCTTTCTAAGTCTTCGAGTTTTACGCCAACTTGCCGAGGATGAAGGTACAGAATTTCCCGCTGCCGCTGAGATAATTCACCGAAACACTTATGTTGATGATTTTGTATTTTCCGTGAAAACTTTCTCGGAAGCCCAATCTCTTGTTTCAGATTTAATTGCTTCGATGAATCGAGGAGGATTTGAATTACGTAAATGGTGTTGTAATGATCTAGCAGTTCTCTCAAAATTACCTACCGATCACTTGTCAAAGGATCCTCTCAAGTTCAGTGAACCCGATGATTTATCTTTGAAAATACTAGGAATTCAATGGAATCCAAGCCAAGATTGTTTTTTCTTTTGCATAACACCTTCAAACATTCGACATTGCACCAAACACGTTTTGTTGAGTGAACTCGCTAGAATAATGATCCTCTTGGATTTCTATCCCCCGTAACATTTTATATAAAATATCTCATTCAAAGATTGTGGTTATCTGGCAGTGATTGGGATAGTTCGCCTCCTCCAGATATCGCTAGAGCGTGGCAACAATATCAAACAGAAATTCCTCAAATTTCTAAATTACGTATTCCCCGCATGGTCCAGTCTCCACAATCAGTTGCTTGTGAACTTCATGGATACTGTGACGCCAGTGAAGCTGGTTACGCATGTGTAATATATTTGAGAAGTTTTCAAACTGATACTGTTTCAACTCATTTTTTATGTAGTAAATCCAAAGTCGCTCCTATTAAACGAATCAATGTTCCCAGATTGGAATTATGCGCCGCAGTTCTTTTGACCAAATTGATTGATTACACTTTGAAGGTTTATAGCACCGATTTGAAATTTACAAAAGTCTACGCCTGGTCCGATTCCCAAGTTGCCCTGCATTGGATAAAGGGGTCGCCGCATCGTTGGAAAACGTTTGTTGCCAATAGGGTATCGTTTATTCAAGAAAAAATTGGTTCCGAATGTTGGTTTTATATCGACTCTGCTAACAACCCCGCCGACATTGCCTCTAGGGGTGTTTTACCTAGTACGCTCATGTCTTATCCCGCGTGGCTTATCGGTCCACCCAGCCTCCTTACCATGCAGGATTTTACTTTGACTCCACCGCCTGCATTTGAGGAAGTATGTTTTTCCGAAGAAGAAAAAAAAATCGTTCTAATCGTTGTTCCGCCCCCAGATCACTTTCTTAATAATTTAATACACAATACCTCGAGGTTTTCCAAATTACAACGAATAGTCGCTTACGTTTTAAGATTCCTATACAATGCTCGCCATAAAGAAAAACATTTCGGTCCATTTCCATTGGTCGAGCTGTATGAAGCAACGCAAACCTTGGCTCGTTTCATTCAGCATACTCATTTTCACGACGAATTGAACAATAAAGAATTTTCTCGTCCTTTGCGAAAGTTGCAAGTATTTTCTGATTCAAATGGTATTTTGAGAGTGGAAGGTCGATTAAAGAACTCTTCCTTATCTTTCGATATCAAACATCCAATTCTTTTGCCGTCTCGTCACAACCCTTATTATTCAAGATTACCATGAAAAGTACTTTCATACAGGTTATCGAACTACTCAATACCTTATCTCTCAAAATTTTTGGATTTTATCGGCCAAACGGGCTGTCAATTCTGTATTATCGAAGTGTATTCGATGTTGGAAAACTAAGCCTAGAAGTTTTCAGCCCGCTATGGGTAACTTGCCCAACTCTAGGGTTGAACAAGTTAAGCCTTTCTCTCAGGTCGGTCTCGACTTTGGAGGTCCGTTTTACATTACCCTCAGTAGACATAGAGGTGTAAAGAGTATGAAAGCCTATTTATGTTTATTCATATGTTGCGCGACAAAAGCGACACATCTGGAATTAGCCAGTGATTTGTCCGCTGAAACCTTTCTTTCCGCTCTGCAGCGTTTCATAGCCCGATGGGGCCGCGTTTCTGTTATTTATTGTGATAATGCCACGAATCATGTAGGGGCTGCCAAACAGCTCAATTTGATGAAATCTGCCGCCCATCATGAACATATCGAATTCAAGTTTTCTCCACCTAGTGGACCGCATTTCAACGGACTCAGCGAAGCCGGAATCAAATCAGTAAAGAGCCATTTGAATAAAGTTATCGGTGACCAGATATTATCCTATGAGGAGTTCTATACTCTTCTCACTTTAATAGAATCAGTACTCAATTCTCGGCCTCTTACACCGATTTCCTCAGATTGTGAAGACTTTACTGCGCTCATTCCCGGGCATTTTTTAACGTTGGAACCTGTTTCAACCTTAGATGTTCCCGATTATACACATATTCCTATGAATCGAACCTCCCGTTTTCAAATGATACAACGCTTACATAGCGAATTTTGGAAGCGTTGGAGGAAGGAGTATTTGCATACGTTGCAGCAACGCGAGAAGTGGTTAAAAGTTACAAAACCCCCCGAAGTAGGTCAACTTGTTGCTATCCACGATGATAACCTTCCATCATGTAAATGGTTGATGGGTCGGATTATAACTTTGCATCCCGGCAATGACTCCATTGTGAGAGTTGCAACTGTTAAAACTGCGAACGGTACTCTCAAGCGACCACTCGTGAATCTTTGCCCCCTCCCGTCTGCCTAGTGTTGGATTGGAGGTAGCATTTTATATTTGTATATGTGTAAAAAGGTGGATTACATTCACTTGTAATAGTTATTTGCTTACAATAATTTTTGAGTTTTTTTTTTGGGTGAGAGCAATGTCATTCTTAGTTTTTTGTTTCTATTTTCTAATTAAATAAAAATGCAAATTTTG
This sequence comes from Chrysolina haemoptera, assembly GCA_958298965.1. Classification (NCBI taxonomy): domain Eukaryota; kingdom Metazoa; phylum Arthropoda; class Insecta; order Coleoptera; family Chrysomelidae; genus Chrysolina; species Chrysolina haemoptera. Next base: position 32,894,185 of record OY282584.1, read on the forward strand.
CATTTTTGCCGGGCAGAAATGTTAGAGATCCAAAATGGTCTGTATATTTAATTTTATTATTCTTATTATTACTAATATGCGCGCTCCAATTGCACTAAACGGCGCCTGCGCCACCGGGTTTGAATGAAGTATGTGCCGTGAGACCAGACATGCTGCAGGAGAGAAAACACGTGAACACCCGCTATAACCCACATTTTGGTTTTGAAAACTTTTGCTTCGGTGTTGTGTGTTCGTCAAGTTTCTTAGTTTTGTGCCGCTCTGCCACGACGTGCCAGTCGCAGCTTCCTCATCATCAACAGGGGCCCCTTGTCACAGGAAAGAAACTGCAACTTGAGGTAAGCCGTTTAGTGCTGTCGATTCATTTCATTTCCCGCAACGTTTTCTCAATCAACTATTATTGTACAGTCCATTTTTCAAACCAGACAAAAGGCTACCGGAGTCTTAACAATCGTAAAAGTCATTTTGCATAATTTTCAAAGCACAAACTGTTCACGAACTCTAAATTTGCAATAACTGACTAATAAAAAAAAATCCCATATGATGCGGACTTTAACGGTGACACTGTATAGCAATTGGCTTTAATGATCAATGGAATTTTATTCACCGCACTGGTGCATTGGATGGAAAGCATGTAGTTATCAGTAGTAATAACCCAAAAACATGGATAATTATAGCAGGTTCCGAAAGCTTGTTGCGTGGTGGAAACAGATCGACGCTGAAGGCGGAGGTCTGTTTACTATAAACAACAAGCTTGAGGAAGTTGTTATATTTATCAATGTTCGAGGGTTATTCGAATAGAAAATTGTTTGCTAACCGATACTTTTTAACATAACAATAGTCTATAAATGCTTTCCATACAAATTTGTTATTGTAAACAGTATATTTTGATATATTTGATACGAAAATTTCATTAATCTTTTCGTCAGTATTACAACCAGATCATGTCTTTACTGACATTTTGACGTTATTAGATATTTGAAACTTCGAAATCGAAATAAATCAAAATCTGTATATCCATAGCAACGTGCCTGAGAGTGAAAACAGACCGTATGGTCTGTTATCAGTATAATGTTGTTCAGATTTTTTTTTTCTTTTTTTTTCTGAATGGTTGTATTCAATCACACGACCTCAGTTTAACTATTTTCATCGGATTTCCGCTTGAACAAAAAATTTTCACGGTAATGTGGAAGCAATTATGAGACTAGGGTAATGGTTATATGGAATTTTAAATATTTGTAGACACCACCAAAATCAGGATCTGACTTTTACAATTACAAGGGAGCACATAGTCTAGTATTCATGGCCGTTTGTGACCATAATTATAAATTTACTCTGGTTGACATTGGAGCCAAAGGGAGACAAAGATTATAACAAATGGGAAAACAATTCCTGGCAGATAACACTCGGATTTCCACATGATAAACCAATAGAGGATCATGGGGAGCCTATACCTTACTATTTTGTAGGAGATGAAGCGTTTCCCCATTTGAAAAATGTAATGAGGCCCTATCCTGGTCGAATTTTGACTTTAAGTAAAAAAGTTTTCAATTACAGGTAACACATTTCATTTTGGTTGTCGATTATAATTTGATTTTTCACCTGTTACAGACTTAGTAGAGCGCGCAGGTGTATTGAGAACGCTTTTGACATCCTTTCTGCAAGATGGAGAATATTGAGAAGGCCAATAAATTGTACGTTAGGAACAACTGAAAATATCATTAAAGCTACTGTTTGTTTACCTTATTACTTAGTGTCTGCTAAAGGGACAAATTATTGTCCATACAATTTTATAGATCATGAAGACCAATAGTGATTGGCATGAAATTTATCCAGCAAATAATCTACTACCAATAACTCAAGCAGGAAGTAATAACAGAAGTAAAGTTTGCTAGTGCAGTTGGGGAAGAACTTATAAATTATCTTATGTTTTCTGGAGCAGTTCCATTTCAGTGGAACAAGGTATAATGCTTGAAGAACAGTTATTATATCACTAATTTATCTGATATAGATTATACTAAAACACCAAAATAAAGTTTCACACAATTGTGTTCTGTGTATTTAATATACAAACTGTAAAAGGCATTTTATTGATGAAAAAAATAACAATACTTTCGAATATTCAGTCTATCATGAAAAAAATAAATAAAACTTTTCCTATTTTCATTGCATGATTTTCAGTGAATGATGTAATAAACAATTCTTCCTATATTCAATACGTTCAAGATTGCTTATAGCCCGGGAAACTGTGACAGAAAATTTGCACATATTCCTACAAAGCTAGTTTTTTGTCAGTATGTTGTTTTGATGTAAGAAGTAAAGAAAATGAGTGTCTACCACCTCAATGATGCTGCGTTCACGTACAGTGAGTTTCAAAAAGTTTGCACCACTCGAGACACTTTTTATTTTATTTTATTCCTCATAAAAATTGGTACATTGTGGGATATTTGTATTTGAGTTATCAAAATTCTAAATTTCTAAACGGTGTACAGGTGAGAACAAAAAATAGAATTTTGATCAAGCCTAAACTACCCTAGTTGTGATTCCAAATTTGAATATTGTACAGTTTCTTTTAATAAACTCTTCTGATATCAAAAATAAGGGTAGTTCATAATCGATCAAAATTATTTTTTTCCCTTTCCTGTACACCGGTTGGAAATTTAGAATTTTGATAACTCAAATACATATGTGTCACGCAGATTTCTCAATTTTTTTTGAAGGAATGTCATTGTATATGAACCTTCAAATAAGTTGGATATTTCGAACCAAAGACTGTTAACTATTGCTTTACTATGTTCTTTAAGTGGTAACCGCGAATTCCATAGTGGAGGTCGAACCTCAACTGCACTTATGAGCATTTCTGGAAAACTTGGATCTTCGGAATTTACATAAATCTGTTAAAAAAGTAAGGACTTAGATCATAGAATAATAATACTGCTATAGGCAGAAGAACAAGTATTATAGAGTATTTACCTGACTTGGCAGATATGTTAGGGCTGTTGATGGAAGTATTCAATAACTCTTGAGACTCTTGTGTTTCATCTTGGAATATTTGGGTCTCATTCCCGTCCAAATATTCCCAATCCTCAACTATTTCATATATATTAATGATTTTGAGCTTATAAACATTCGAAAAACTTGGTAGAATATCGAGTTTTTAGTGTTTTTATTGTCTCCAGACTTTCCAGTCCAATCACAAATATGAAAATATTGAAATATTGAAAATACAAAATACAACGATAACACCCAAACCATAAAACTAACATAACCTAATTCCAAATTCTTCAATTCTTTTGTTCCTTCGTACATTTTGATAAGAATTACATTAAATATTTTATTTTTGGGTGAAAACATTTCGTCCAAATGAAAACCGCTCAAAATACCATTCGTACGAAAACAATAAGTTTTTCCTAATTCCGTACGAAAAACAGAAATCTTGGATTCATGAAAACTCAGCTTAATAGTTTTATCAGACTTCTACGACCATTGTGATGACATGACACTCCAGAAACATGTTGTTTTTCAGATTATAAACAAGTTCGATGATAATCCTGAGAGAGCGTTTCACTTCGCATGCAATGTTGAAAACTCTAAGCCTCTTTAATTTGACACACTATTTTTAAGATTATGCTCGAAGTGAAATTTCGTGGACAATCATCATCAAAAACTGATGAAATTCGAAAATATACGATATTTTTGGATTTCCCTAATGAGAAAGTTTTGTGATTATCATTGAAATACAAATGTTTCAGTATGGTCAAGCTATCCAGAAGATAATAATTTGATATTTGTATACAGTCAGGAAAATATTAAAAATTGCAATTTTAGAGAACACGTATGAATTCTGCAAAATTTCACAATTTCACATTTGCAAAAACAGCTGGCAATTTTAAATGGAATCGACTTCTTGAAATTTGATGAATAATACATTATCTTCAACCCCAAAAATCCCGAAATACCAATATTTTAGGTATAGAACATGAATCACAAAACATGTCCGCCATGTTGAATTTCTGTAATTTCTTCATAGTTTCTGAAACCTCCAAATACCAGTTTTGAATAGAATCGGATTATGATTCAAAAAATTTATACGTCATCTCAATTGTCAATAAAAAAAAATTATTCAAAAACTCCTAAATATCAGTCTTATAGAGAATCATAGGTCGTATAAATTCATGATTTCCGAACCCAAAAACTTCTATTCGAATTCATAAATATTAACAAAAATTTCGTAATTTTCGTTCTCGAAAACCCTCACTTATGAATTTTGAATAAAATTGGACCTTAATAACAAATATCGTCCGCCATCTTGATTTTTTGTATTTTGACAAAAGTTTCATAATCTCCAAACCCGCAAACCTCTGACATTAATTTTGAATCGAATCAGACCATAAGCACAAAACTTGTTCGCCATCTTGGAGTCGTCATCTTGAATTTATTAATTTGGATAAAAAAAACCATAATCTCCGATTCCGAAAACCCATACATATACAAATTTTGAATCGAATCTGCTCATAATAGCACATCTTGTCCACCATCTTGAATTTATTGCTTTTGACAAAAGATCCATAATCTCTACAAAACACAACACACAAATCTAATTTTCACAGGATTGTTTAACAAAAATATGTGAAGTTGAAGGGTCATATTGTCCGACAAATTTTTGGCTGCGGTTTTTTAGTCCTACGACTGGAAGTCGGAACTTCGGCAGGGTATTGTTTATTGATTACCACATGTCGGACAAAAATGGAACATGATTAAAAACCATTTTTTAAATAAAAAATTGAGTTTTCCGACAAAAATATATCCGCGTACCGCTAGTCCGACAAGAAAATGAGAAAAAAATTTCAGAAGAACGATTATTTTTTTTTTTAGCTACAAATGAAGTTGCAAATATTCATGAACAAATTTAATGTACATTTTTGACGTAATATTTTTTAAAGAAAAAACGTTTGCATATGGCCTGTATAAAAAAATGAGAAATTTTTTTATTGTTAATTCTAAAAATTAAGGAGTACCTAAAAAATTATGCAGAACATGTTTTCCAAAATATTGTAATTTTTTCTATTTACTAGATTCAAAATGATATGCAATGATGAGTATATGAATATAAATGATACTTTTACTCGCCGTGAGGAGTGATAAATAATATTTTTTTTCCAGTGATTCATTTTGCAAAATGAACTGCTTTCCTTTCTCTCGAGCAACGATACTATGGTTTCCGATCCGAGGTTTCATTGCAATTTCAAATTTTTTTCGAATAATTTCGAGGTGTTATTATTATATCTATTTTTTTTTTGTCAAATTATCATCATCAATATATATAGATATACTAATAATAATACTGTCACATCAATTGAAATTATTTTAAACTAGTATCAACTCACTGGCGTGGTCGAAGTACTCTTCTTGACGTATCAACTGAAACTGAAGCTCTCGTCTCTGGCATGTCATTTATAGTGCTGATTTTTGGCGCACTTTCTGTGATGATGGGTTCGCGCGTACTTTCCGCGCGATTCGGTTGACATGACTTCGTTTTGGCGCCTTTCAAAGCTGTGTGCCAGATCTTTGGAAGATATGATCTCTCTTCTTTTCTGTATGTTTTCAACAGAAAAGATCCGCCTAGTTGAGTACAAGCGGAGTTGTCGATTGCGACAGACCGAGAAGTCCGCAGTCGCTGAACATGCATTGCCCGACGGAGATCCTTTTCGAAAACACCGAGAAACTAGCAACGTCGAATCATTACTCAACAAGAATGTATTTAGAAGCGATAAAAATACACAAACATCAAGAGAACTTCAACAGAAAAGAAGAGAGAACATATCTTCCAAAGATCTGACACACAGCTTTGAAAGGAGCCAAAACGAAGCCTTGTCACCCGAATCGCGCGGAAAGTACGCGCGAACCCACCATCACAGAAAGTGCGCGCAAAATCAGCACTATAAATGACTGCCAGAGACGAGAGTTTCAGTTTCAGTTGATACGTCAAGAAGAGTACTTCGACCACGCCACTGAAGATGACCACGCAGCTGCAGTTGAAACGTTTGGAGATTTAAACCAAAAGAGACCACGGCAAAACCCGGAAAACAGCCAAAACAATTTATATTATTGATTGAAATTTTTATCAACTTATAATATCTAACTCACAAATTTAACAACTATCGGAAATTAACGACTAATTGTTGATGTATCGTGGATGATGAGATGCGCATACGCTATCGTCTTTCAAATTATTAAATTTTTTTTCAATTTTTCGCTAGTAAGCGGACACTATTTTGTCAGACAACTGTATCATACGGTATTATACTATTAGTTTAAACTACAACAAAAAAATTGGACATGTGGTAATCAGTAAACAACACCTCGCCGGAATTCCGACTCCCAGTCGTCGGACTGGAAAAACACGGCCAAAAATTTGACGGACAATGTGACCCTACAGATTTACCCATTTTTATTAAAAAATTTGAGGTGATTGATTTTCAATACCCCCGTATTTTGACATGTTTAGGTTGTCCATCTCTAATAGAAATAAAGAACGTGTTAATAAATTTACAAGACCCCGGGAATTCGCCATATTTCGGAGTTTTCCGAGCGAAAAAGCGATCAAATCGAGAAAAATGGCAGAGAAAAAAGTTGTCGGACTCGTCAAGGAGAGGCACCTCACGAAGTTTAAAATATAGTGGTAATCATCAAATGAAAGGGTGTAATAGGATGGTCCTTTGGTATCCTATTTCCCTTCTAATAATACGCAGGACATTATTTATTACTACATTTATTGTATCGAAAATGCCTTCGGTACAGTACTACTTTCAAGCTCGTTGTCTTGATCTATTCTAACTAAAACTAGGACAAAACTCACTATGTAATATTTCAAACAATATCATCCTTAACCTACTTAATTGTAAAACATAATATTCAATATGTTATGATAACTATTTCTATTTATCAATACACTACACCTTCCCCGGGCAAAGAAAAAAATATAAACATTGGCTAATTTTATTATTTTTTTTTTTTTTTTTTTTTTTTCTACTCAAATATTTGGTAACTTATGAATTGCCTAATTAAAATAAGGCTTTACTCTATTTTTATGTACCTTAATTAACTTATCTTCGATTTTTATTACTAAATTCGGACTTATTTCCTCTTGAACCTCGAATGGTCCATTGAATAAGGGCTCTAATTTCTCAGAAGGATTATTATTTTTAATCAATACCTTATCACCTTTTTTATAACTAACTATTCTACTATTTACATCCCATGTTTCTTTTCTCTTAGTTTTTGATTTCAGTAGATTATTTTTAGCATCATCCCATGCTTTTTGTAACCTGTACTTTAACTCTATTGGATAGTTCTCAAAATTATATACGGGGTCAATTACGTTTGTTATATTTGAAGGTAGTTGACAACTCTTTCCAAAAACCAGTTCATACGGTGTGTAATGTGTTTCAGTGTGTACCGTGTTATTGTAAGAAAATGACCAATAGGGCACCCAAGAGCTCCAACTGTCTGGGTGTTTTGCCACTTGAATACGCAAATATGCACCTAAGTTTTTATGGGTATTCTCTAGTGCTCCCAGAGTTTCGTGGTGATATGCAGTAGATTTGAGAGAAGTTATTCCTAACAATTTACAAGATTCCTGAAGGGTGGAAGCCAGGAATTCAGTTCCTTGATCGGTTCCTATTGTTTTAGGTATACCAAATCTCAGAACGTAGTTTTCTACGAAAGCCTTCGCAACTGTGACCGCTTCTTTGTTCGGTATAGGATAACCTTCAACAAATTTGGAAAGTTCACATTGTAAGGTGAGAATATATCGATTATTGCTCTCATCTGGTTTCAGAGGACCTACGAGATCGAGATAAATCTTTTGCAAGGCTGTTTCCGCCGTAGTAGTGACTGTCATCGGTTCTTTATTCGGCCTTGAATGCTTATACCTCTGACAATCATCACAACGCTTCACAAACCTTCCAACATGATTTTTCAACCCAGGCCAGAAATAGTATTTCTTTATATTGTTGTACATTCTATTAATACCTGTATGCCCTCCTGTTGGTAACATGTGAAAATCATTCATTATTAAATTTCTGGTTTCTTTATCATCAATTACTTGTACGTCCTTTATTATAGAGATTTTTATATCTGCATTTTTCAATTCGTCTTTAATTTTTATTATATTTTTTATCAGTTCTTTAGCTTTTTCGTTATTAACAATACATAGTTCAGGAATTTTGTGTTTTTCGCAAAGTTTTTTCAGTTCCCTCAGTGACGCACCAAATGCTGACACTGATTGAGATAACTGTTTTATATAGATAGTTCCTGAATTGACATCATATTTTAAATTATCAGTAAAAAATCCTTCGTTTCCCTTTATTTTTGAAATCTTTTCGAAATTATTATTAAGAATTGGTCTGAGTTCAACCGATTCTACAGGGCGTTTCAGTAATTCTACCACTCCAGGGTGATCAATCCTGCGGTATGTAGAAATAATTTCATCCCCTTTTCTAATACTTTCTTCCTTTGCTTGAGCTCGTGTCATAACGAACATATCAGAAACTTTTTCACCTATAGATTTGAGTTCGTCCGACTCAATCTGAATTCTTGAAAGAGCATCAGCAACAACATTTTCGGTACCTTTTAGGTACGTTACTGTGAAGTCATACTCTTCTAATGCTAGTCTGAACTTGGTTAGGCGACTAGATGGATTAGTCATACCGAATAAATATACTAATGGTCTATGATCTGTGAAAATATCAAATTTTCGACAATACAGATAGGGCCTAAAGTGTCGAACAGCAAATACAATGGCCAGAAGCTCTTTTTCTATCGTACAGTAATTTTTCTCTGCCTTATTTAATGAACGGCTTGCATACGCTACTGGTTGGTCATTTGAATTTGACAACACGGCCCCAACAGCACATTTTGATGCATCCGTCCTCAGTATGAATCTGTTATTTTCTGAAAAATTTGGGTATTGTAACAAAGGTGGATTAGAAAGCGACGTTTTCAGATTGTCAAATGAATTTTGACATTCTTCTGTCCAATTAAATTCTGCGCTTTTGTGGGTCAGTTTGTTCAGAGGATAGACAATGTGGGCAAAGTTTTTTATGAATTTCCGGTAATAATTGGCAAATGCTACGAATCGTTTCGTTTCACTGGAATCTTTGGGTACTGGATAGTTTTTTATAGATTCAATCTTTTCAGGATCAGGCGATATACCTTCGGACGAAATTATATGCCCTAAGTATAAAATTTCTTTTTTTAGAAATTCGCATTTAATGGGGTTGAGTTTGAGATTCACAGATCTCAAACGATCCAAAACTTTGATAAGATTGATGTTATGATTCACCAAGTTATTACCAAAACAAATCAAGTCGTCTAAATATATGAAACATGATTCATAATTCAAACCTGACATAGCTATTGTCATCACTCTAGAAAACACACTCGGACTTACTTTGAGACCCATTGGAAGCCTTTTCATTTGATATTGGCCACGATCAGTAGTAAACGCTGTATATGGTCTGCTACTAGGGTGCAACTCTACTTGGTAGTACCCTTGCGACAGATCTAAGTGGGAAAAATAAACAGCACCTGATAACGAATCTAATATTTCTGTTATACAGGGTAATGGAAATTTATCATCTTCTATTCTTTGATTAAGAAGCCTGTAATCAATTACAACCCTCCATTTTTTATTGCCTTCCTTATCTGCCTTTTTTGGCACTATCAACAATGGAGAGGACCATTCTGATTTAGCCTCCTCTATAATTCCATCGTGAAGCATTTTTTCAACTTGTTCATGTATATTTGCCTTTTGAGCATGCGGTAACCTATAGGGCTTCACATATACAGGTTTTGCATTCGGCTGTAACTGTATTTTATGTGTACAAACATTAGTTACCGTAAGGTAGTCATTTTCTAAATAAAAAACATCAGCATATTTAGCACAAATTTTTTCTATAGACACTTTCTCTTCCTTATTTAATGACTCTGTATCAATAAGGTCTAACAGTCTATCCACTCGTGCAACAGACATTTCATCATTTCCAAACTTACAATACTCGAAATCCGAAAGCTTTTCACTCTTTGGCCTAAAATTCCGAAGTTTTATCTCCTTATCTTGGACATTGAGTATCCGTACGGGAATCATATTATTATCTGGTCTAGCGATAACACTTGCTGTGAATACACCCTCAGTCAACTGTTCACCCAAAACAACACAATCCTCATTACTATTCACCCAACAATACTTAACAATTTCACACCTCGGAGGAATGGTAGTATAACAATCATATTTCGATTGCAATGGGACGGTTATTTTTCTGTCATCCTTCACAAAGGAAAAACTAAATTTCTCAAAATCTATGGTAGCTGAATATTTGGTTAGAAAATCAGCACCTAATACTCCATCTATATCATTCGTAAACTCATTCATAACCAAAAATGAATGTGAAACGTTCATACCATCTGTTTTCAATGAAATATTCACCGATCCCAATGAGTACGTGGAACCAGCTATTCCATTTATTCTTATTTTCTTTGAACTGTCAATGTTTTCAAACTGATTCACATACTTTGAGAAAATTACACTAATAGTAGCACCCGTATCAATTAAGAATTTCAAATTATTACCTACATACTGCATACATACAAAATTCATTCCATTCATACTCAAAATCACATTATTTATTGTATTATCATTATTGGGGGGCACGAAAAAATCGCTCATTTACAAATGATGAGTGGTTTATTTCATTTCCAGCGACATTATTAGAATTTGCTTCTTCCGCAAAATAAGCTCTGTGAGTACGATTTCTGTTATTATTGTTGTTGAAAATACCTCGATCTCTCATATTTCCGCGGCCTCGTGACCGATTGCCATTATAATTATTTTGCTGATTATTAAAATTCCGTCCGTGACCTTGTCGAAAGTTTTGGCTCTGGTTACTATATTTATAATTACGATTCATTGTGTTGTTGTTATTGTTTTTAAAATATCCGCGCCATGAATTATTTTTACCACGCATATGAAATATTTGTGAATTGCTACTGGACACTTTCGATTTTTCTTCATCCGTAGCTCCTACAATTGCATCTCGTAATTTATCATAATTTCTAGCTTTAATTATTGTTCGTAATTCGTGGCTCTTCAACCCATTTGCAAAAGCATTAATCGAAATCTTCTCATTAACTCCTCTAAGAACTCTAGCTGCATTATCGTCTCCGTTTGCTTGAGATATTGTTAAATTAACCATCATCTCTTCTATAGTTCTACCAAACTCATCAATAGATTTTCCATCCTGTTTGCTATTATGCAACTCTACTGACAGAGCAGCGGTAGACCTAATAGAGAGTAAATGCAATTTTATATCTCTTATCAGATTGTCCACGGTGGCATAAGTTCTATCTAATCTCAGTTTAGCATTTTGTGTTAACCTGGTTTTTAGAACATAAGTTATCAATAGTTTTTTTCCCTCAGCATCTAAAAGTTCACTATATAATTCAATTGCGTCAATTAACTGTTTAGTTGTATTTTCAGAACCATCCATAAGAGGCAACAGGGATGAAGCTGTTCGTAAATCAAATTTTTCAGACATATTGACTAGTTTAGATGTTTGTTTTATTTTATGTAATCTATTCAATAATGTTTCACGAGCATCACTAATATTGTTATTTATATCCCTAGCATAAGTTTTGATTAATTTTACTTCATCTTCATTTTTATTCACTAGTTTATTATAAGTATCCTTCAAATGAGTGAATGTAGCTTCAAAGACGTTCAATTCCACAAGTTTTTTGTTGACTTTCTCAAAATTCTCACGCCTTTGCAAACTATCTTTAGATATATTACGTTTAAACAAACAAACCTCTTGTAAAAGCTTTTCAAATTCAATCATTTGTAGGTTCCTAACAACATTACTGCTATTTTAAGTTAATCTAGACTTATCTGATCATTCGTCTGAACTGCTGGCCCTTCCTGGTATTCAATAACCATTTATGCGTAATTGTTCTTATATTTTCTTCACCATTCATCACCTACAGTCTAAACACCAACAATCTGTCTTATTCAATGACTAGTTCTTTGCTTCTAGAAATTTCTCTTCTTATCTTCTTTTCCAACGCCTTTCGTGATTTTTGCCACAAACATAATGCAATTCCTAGCAACACCAAGATGCCCATAACAACTGCAACAACTTCAAGGAGAGAGTACTTATTTCCACTATTTGTTCCAGCAGTAGTTCCACCACTGATTCCTGATTGCGTGATAATCACTTCTTCCTTGGAATTTTCACTACCCATTTTCAGTTATTCGTCGATATTCATAGCATTTTTCATTCTAATGATTCTCAGCTCTAGTATCGGCTGGCAGGATCGCCATGTAATAGGATGGTCCTTTGGTATCCTATTTCCCTTCTAATAATACGCAGGACATTATTTATTACTACATTTATTGTATCGAAAATGCCTTCGGTACAGTACTACTTTCAAGCTCGTTGTCTTGATCTATTCTAACTAAAACTAGGACAAAACTCACTATGTAATATTTCAAACAATATCATCCTTAACCTACTTAATTGTAAAACATAATATTCAATATGTTATGATAACTATTTCTATTTATCAATACACTACAAGGGGCCAGGGCCTGGTGACTATTCATTGTCTAAGAGAGTTTCTTATTGACAAAGCAACGTCAGTCATATGCAGTGGTTTCAAAATCAAACCACTAAAGTTTCCCTTTTTTTTCTAGGATGCCAAGCTGCTTACTTCAGTCTCAGCAACGGAGCGAGTGAAGATTTGGGATAGATTCACAGGCCCCATTGACCAGGATGCTGTAAAACTAGAATTCTTCAGAAAAATACACAGAAAACACCCCCCTTTTCGTATAAAAACGCGTTTACCGCCAAAGAACACAGTGAAAGTACCCGAAATGGTCAAGTATCATTACAAAAAACCAGTTAAGCTGCTGCCGCGACTCCGAGACGTACTAAGATTGGAATATTTGACAAATAAACAAAAATTTTTAGATGTACTAAGTGGACATGTAGTAAAAATTGAGGATGAAAATGAAGAAAGCATTAAGACAGAAGATGTGCAAAATAAATTTAGTGATACAAACTGTGATATTAAAAATGAAAGTAGAAAGTTAGACAGTACAAACTTCGATAATACTAGCAATAATATTGTAGAGAATATTGAGTGGACAGCAGTGAATGGATTTATGAAAAGTGAACATTTGAATGGTGGATATTTCGAGAAAGAACTCATTAAGAAAGAGCACAGTTTCATCACAGATATGCTATCAGGAATGACTACAGAAAGTGAGTATGATAATCAACGTGAAATTTTATTACAAATGAGAATTTATGCAGCAAACTAGTGGTTTATTGCTGTGTAAATAAAGCTATAATGACATTTATTAATTCATTGCTGGAGATTGTTGGTGAGGAGAATGAAGATGTATAATATCATGACAATATATTTCCTTGCTTAACAACCAATCAGTGGATTTCGAGAAATTCAGCCAATAGAATCAGAACTACAGTGAAAATATAGCTTGTCGCTGTATTTTCACGGTGATAAACCTGCTTAGTTTTTGTTTTACCATCTGTCAAGTGAAAATGATTTAAATTATAAACGTCAAATTTATGTGTTTTGACTAGTTATCTTTATTTATCAATATGAGCGATCGTTGGGGACAAATGTCCATTGGTATCACAGATGAGGCCGTGGAAAAGAGTATTCCATTGAATACGGCTAGAAGTAAAGCATCAATTACCAGGTGACACGATTTTTCTTTATTTCAAATCGATATATTGTCGTCCTAAATACAATTCGTGGTATGATTAAAAACCTATAATTTTTTGGAATATCAATTCATTGGCAATCCCAATGCAAGAAAATACAAAATTTTAATCGCCAAAGATGCTCGCACTTGGCACACACGCCTAACCTGAGCAAGCTAACCTAACTTGCGAGCCGAAAATGCGTGAATTGGTTTTTCGATCGCACTTGACACAAACCTTACCTGAGCAAGCTAACTTAGCTTGTGAGTCGAAAATACGTGAATTAGTTTTTCGCTCGCGATTGACACACAACCTAATTCGAGCAAGCTAACGTAGCTTGCGAGTTGAAAATGCGTAAATTAGTTTTACCTACGGCCATTGCAGAAAATAGGAGTAGTGTAACAACAGGCTCTGTAACCCAAAATCTGAACATAACCTCACTTTGGGTGCGAGCGTGGTGGCTGCTCGCGCGCGTGACGTAGTAGGATGCGAGCGTGTCGACCATCTGGCTTTTAACCGGCGTAGACAGCGTTCGCTGGGTTCACCGCGTGACGTATTCGGTTGGAAAAGAGTAGACAGCAGCATGTATATTTCAGATTGGTCTCTGTCATGTTGCGTTTGAATAGAGTGAGATTTGGATGTTGCCGGATTTAAAATTGAGCAGTAGAGTTACGGAGGGCGGTACGTTGCCGGTTATTTAAATTTAATAATTGAAGAAAAAACATATATAGGGTGTAGCAAAGTAACATCACAGAAAAAACAGCTTGTCAAAAATCGTATTATATACGGGGTGTTTGAAAATAGTCATCAATGAAGAGAAAAAACAGCAGGGTGTCTCAAAATAAATCGGAAAAATGAATCATCGCATCATTGGGTCATCGCTTCATTGGGGCATGCAGGGATTCAGAAGTTTTTGTTTAACATATATAGGGTGTGTCAAAATACATCATTTAAGAAAAAATATATACCAGGTGTACCAATGTGCTAGTTGAGACAAAAAATATATACAGGGTGTCTCATAAATGTGCATCGTGATGGGGGCCGTCATTTTTGAAGTGCGATTTGAAGTGAAGTTGGCATTTTAAAATGGAAGATAGAAGATGGAAGATAGAACAGACAGAGTGACAGATATTCAGTTTGATCGAACCAGAACGAACTAACCTTAGATAGGTAGAAAACATGGCGGTTGTTGATGTTTGTCAACGTGTTACGTTTGATTGGTCAACGCGCATCATAGTTCGTTGTACAGGGACGTCCCACACATTTTTTCATTCGGAAAAAATATATACAGGGTGTCTTAAAAAAAACCTCAATGCTGTCATTAGAAAAAAGATGGCGGTGTCTGATTGGTCAACGCACATCATGGGACGACACATACAAAGTATTCATTGATACAACTACTTGCCCATACAGAGATTGAATTACATCTGACATCTATGTGATGATCTTCGATGATAGTGTTAGATAGGAGACAGGAGATAGGAGACAGAAGATAGGAGATAGAAGACAGAAGATAGGAGATAGGAGTCAGGAGACATATAGATTGACAGGTAGGCAGATATTCAGTTTGATCGAACCAGAACGAACTAACCTTTCAAATAGAGCATTAATAAAAAAAATCGTCTGATCTAACCAGAACGAACCAACCTTACGTATAGCGTCTTAAAACATTGGAGGATTCGAAACAACTACTTACCCATACAGAGAGGTCGAATTACATCGGACATTTAAAAACGTATCATTGGGGATATGAGGATTTGAAAAAACAACTACTTAGCTATACAGAGAGATTGAATTACATCAGACATTATGTATTGTTTGATCGAACCAGAACGAACTAACCTCAGGTACGTCAGTAATCCAATCCGCGCTTATGAGAATAATAATTATAGATGTAATATTCAAGAGTGTGTTAATAATAATGTTTAAAAAATGTGAAAAATGATGGGGAAACGAGGTTGTTTTAACGTGCTATACCGGGTGTACCAACATGTCATTTAAGAAAAAACGACAGGGAGTCTCAAAATTAGTCATTTGAGAGAAAAAAAGATGGCGGCTGCTTGTTAACGTGCTATACCAGGAGTACCAACATAACATTCAAGATAAAAAAACAACAGGGTGTTTCAAAATACATCATTCAAAAGAGGAAAAAACATGGTGGTTGTTGCTGCTTGTCAAGCAGACTGACAGATATTCAGTTTGATCGAACCAGAACGAACTAAACGAAGACAGGAGATAAGAGACAGAAGATAGGAGACAGAAGATGGAAGATAGGAAGTAGAAGATAGGAGACAGGATTCAGGAGACAGACAGATTGACAAACAGGTAGATTGACAGATATTCAGTTCGATCGAACCAGAACGAAATAACCTTACGTAGGTATAGCATAGAGATTGAATTACAGGGTATCTCATAAAGTGGATCAAGATGGGGTCTGTCATTTTCAACGTGCGATACCCATTTTTTTCGTAACCTTATGAACGTCCATTTTAATAGCATTTTGCATGTTTTGACGTATTAAATTTTAACAACTTTTTGGAATGCCAAAAACACCAATATCCGATACATATTTTATGCGTTTCGGCGTTTGAAATTTTGTGTGTTTTTTGGAACACGAAAAAAGTGTATTTTGAGAAATTTTGAAATGTATATTCTCCATAAGAAATACATGTAAAAATGTATTTTTAACACTCGTAATTTTAATCATTTTTTCGAATGTGTTTCGTTACATTTTTTACACATTTTGGCGTTTCAAATTTTAACAATTTATTCGAACGCGAAAAACGTCTATTTTCATCACATTTTTGCGGGGGGGCTGCCGCCGCAGTGAAGTCACCCCAATGTATTATACCGATTGACGATTGAATACTGACAGATTGACAGGTAGGCAGACTGGCAAACATTCAGTTTGATCGAACCAGAACGAACTAACCTTATGTTTGTAAATGAATTTTGTTGTTGTTTTGTGGTACATAGTACCACAAAAAACCAATAAATTTTGTGTGATCTAACCAGAACGAACTAACCTTCAACTGTCAGAGTCGCAACAGTCAACTGTCAGAGTCGCTTCAGTCACCTGTCATTTGTCTAACTAACCTTATGTAAATTTCGTCTGACCTAACCAAAACAATCTAACCTCATGTTGGTAGATATATTTGGCCTGATCTAACCAGAACGAAGTTACCTCACGTCGGCATATGCAGAGCCTCCCAAAAACGTAATTATGTGACTATTGTCTTAAGTAACGTAGACCTAATATTTTAGCGTGTGATGCATTCAGTCATGAGTGATGTAGCAGTCACATGCTAACGTGTGATATCTTGCATTTAGTCAACTACTATAGGAGTCGTAGTCTCCTCATTTGAAAATATCATACATTCAGTCAGCTGTTGGTAGATACGTGGACCTAACATTTCAACGTGCGATACCATGCATTCGGTCAACTATCCTAAGAGAGGTTGCAATCTTAAATTCGGTTGTTTGAAGCACAAGTGACGACGGACCTTAGCGTTCAACGTGCGATTCCATACATTCAGTCTAATTTCGGAAGTGATAGAGTTTTCAGAGTTCTCAGAATTCAAAGTCTAATACTATACACTCAGGCAATTGTCAGAATTGACGTAGGGCAGACTCAAATGTCGAAAATGTCGTTGAACGACTCACATAGTATATTTGTATTTAAGTAGACGTCATTTAAGCTTATTAAAGAGAGGTTGATTTATATACCGTTGAAGGTATCCCTTTTCAAGTAGTTTTACAAAACGAACGCATTATAGACGAACGTTGATTTCAGCTGCAATGAGAGAAAAATATTCAGTTGCACAAGTCTGCAGAGAGAAAATTGAATTAACGATTGAAGAAAAAAACCTTACTTTGAGATATTGCCTTCTCATTTGTATACACGAAGCGAGCAGAATGTGGGGCCCCATAAAATGAGTTGTGTGGCACACCTCGCACACCACAATAAAATGTTGTATAGTTCATCATAATAAAATAATTGTTTTGGGAACAAACACTTCGGAAAATATTAATTTTTTTATTTAAAAATACACAAAGGTACTCACATAAAATCAAAATATACGTGGCACAAAACACTTCACATATTTCCATGGTACACATTGTAGAAAAACTATTAAATTTCGCTTTTCACTCAAACACGTTAAATCAAAGCATAAAGTATCCAGGTTGAAAATTTAGTGTTTTCAAGAAATTGTTTGAGTGAAAAACAGAACAATTCCAAAAAGACATATAAATCAACTACCTTGAATTATATTAAGAACAATTCAATAATAAAATGAGGGCCCAACAAAGTCGTGTAGTTTGCAAACTTCACGACTTCACTCAATAAACAATATTTTTCATTTGGAAATGTTTCCTACGCGGTTTTTATATCAATCGGATGTGATGTTGTATCCAAGGTTATTTCACGTTGATAAACTTGAAAGATTCTCAAAATGTAGTTGTAGTGATTTTCCGTAGGTAATAATGTCTAACGAAATAATTTCACAGAAATTTGACAAAGAACAAGTTTTAATCTACTACGACAGGAATTTCATGCACATTTTTGATAATAATAATAATAATACTCCCTCATAAACACTCGTAGAGTGTACCCAAAGGCATAGCCTGTGCGGGTAGAGGACGGCTATTATTATTATTTGCCGTGGCGCTCCGGGGCGACTTACTGATTTTTGGTGGCGTATTCACTTTTCAGCTGCAGGAAAACCCGGAAAACCTACAGCACCACCTATTAAATAGAACAAATCATTTGTGTCCCCGAAAACAAATTATAACATAGAATAACTTATATATTTTGCGAGGAATTGGGTCATTTGCAACGAAATTTTTGAGGATTTGTCGTACGCAACCCCCACAAAATGAATCATGACATAATAATAACGTACACAAGGAGGTTTAAAATACCACCTTAAAGAAAAATCATATAGGTATGCATGTTTCTGAAATGAAACGTCACAAAAAAAATAAATATAAGGTGTTTAAAAATATGTCATTAAACATAAAAAATTCAGTCACGTATTTTCAGTAATTTTTTACGTTACTACGCTGACAAAATGAGGGATTTTTCGCATTAAATCCAAATAATATTCGAAACGGTATACTGATGTTGGAAAATGGTATTCGAAACGTTTTTCAGCTGTAATAATAATTAGAATGAAATGTTGAATGTCACTAACACGAATATTAGCAGAAAAAACATACAGGGTAGTTCAGGAAGATTTAAAAATCAATTGTTGAAGAAACGAACCGTTGCGAAGTGTATATAAAAATAATTAATGAATTAAAATCGTGGAAGATATTCGCCAAACGTTATTCAACGAATTGAGTACATGACAACTAATGGGAGACATCTATCATTCAGCTGGAGACTGTAGGAGTAAGGTGTATACAGGGTGTCCCATAAAGTGTAATAGTGATAAAAATATATAAAGAGTGTTACATTAATTGCGATAGTAATAAAAATATGCCAAAAGGGCCATATTTCACATCCTTCACCAAATAAATTGGAGGAAAAGTAATCATATATTTATGTACCAATAAAATAACGTGGTTTGATTTTGAAGGAGTGAACATTATCGATTCGTTTGAATATCAGGACACACGGTTCAAGACTTTTTGTCGGAGAGTATCAAATACACGATATAGTAAGTACCCTTCTCTCCAAATGTTTCCACCAGGTGGAAAATATCAGGCAAACGTCTGACAGCAAACAATTACTTCCCTGGCTAATACCACGACGGACTTTGAATTACATCTGACAGGTATTTCTGCAACGTTCTTCCGAAATGACCCACTTGCAGATGATTATTGTAATTATACAGCAGAATATCATTCAGTTAGCTGGGGAAGACCACTTGCAGACCCGTTTCGAGGTTCTTGCCTCATCATCAGTACAGGGTAGGTCGGACAACGTTAGAATCATCCTGATACAGCCAAATGGATTATAATCCATTGTATGTATAACTGATATTTCCCTACAAATGAAGCAGTGACTTACAGGTAAAGTCAGCCGCAGAGCCACCCGCGGGGAAACCAAAAAGCAACAGTTAAATAATTCCAGATTTAAAAATTGCACTAGACATAACTCTGTCATTTTTAGAGATACAACTGCATATCGGTACTCCAAAAAAAGAAAACGATTTCTAACATATATTGCAAATTCACAATTTCTGTCAGTCATCGTGAAATTTCGTGGCCACTGTAAAGACTACTATGTGAGGATGGCAGATAAAATTGAAAATTCCAATGGAGTTTATTCACAGAAAAACAGTTTTCTCAGTCTTGATTCTTGAATATTTTTTTGTATTCCTTTCATTCAGACGGGGTCAGTTATTTGCTTTACTTCACCTCTTGAATTCAAACAAGTTTGTGCAGTGTTTTAGTTGGAGACAATATTGGAATGACTTCATTTTTCTGACTGAAATGTATGTTAATTCAAATAGAGAAATGAATGAATGTGGTATTTTTGGGAGTGATCGAATCTAATTGATTCCAAACAAGTCTTGTGTAGTGTCTCAGAGAAGTGAGCGAGTTGTGAGGAGGATTTCGTCGACGAGACATATGAAATGTTGAGAAGATATGAGATGGATATATTTTCGATTGGATTGTATGATATTTCAAATACTGCAAGAGCGATGCATGGGATATGACAGGTCTGATATTGCAGTTATTGAAAATAAAAACATGAAAAATTAGGGGTAATTTTGCAGAGAAAATAGTTATTTTGTTATGTTTTATCACAACATAATAATCGTTTGGGTTTATATGACAACTTCAAATGTTGAGTATTGCAATTAAATCCTTGAAAATGTAAGTTTGAACAGTATATTTGTAGCAGATTGAAGGTGTAATGAAATAAATAGACACAGTTGATTTCGTGGACTTAAACAAAAAGACGATTTCAAATGTGACTGACAGTATTCAATTCTAGAGATTTACACTAGATGGTGAAATGGTTCTATCGCTTCATTATACACTTTTGAGTTTGTATGACAGTTGCAATGTAATAACACATCCGACCGTAGTGCAGTATTGATATATATCATGAGATTAACTAAACAAACTTTCATCGTTTCATCAGTGAATTGGTGTCCGTTTTCGACGTTTGTGTTTGATGAATTTGTTTCAAATACAATCTGCCCAAAACGTAAATAAATATATTTGCTAAGAATATCATGCTTGAAAGACACATGGAAATAAATAAATGTAGGTGTAATTGGCAACGTTTTGAATGTGGTTCAGACAAATCGTCCACACCGACTAAATTGGTGAAAATTAAATTTAAAAGATATTCGAGCCGGTGTATTGATGATGGGAACAAGTAATCGAAATTTGGAGGTTTCAACTCTGATGAGGACTGAAAACGTCTAAAGTAGAGATTTTAAATTAAATTCAACTAACATTCGAAATGGTATACTAATGATGAGAAAATATGCGAAACGTTGTAGTCTGATGAAGTCCAAATAGAACCAGAAATTGAGGGATTTTTTCATTCAATCCAACGTTGGGGTTTTTAACTGTGATGAAGACTCAAAGGAAATGCGAAACGGTGATAATAATGAGAAAAGTAAGTGAAACTTCGAGTTTTAACTCTGATGAAAACAAATAAAATTCGAGACAAAGTGTACTGATTATGGAAACGATTTACCGAAAGTTGGGTGTTTCAACTCTGACGAGGACTCAGCACGATGAAACTAGGGATTTTCACATCAAATTCAAGTAACATTTGAAATAGTATACCGATGATGGAAAAAAATCAACCGAAATAGCTAGTTATAACTCTGATGAGGACTCAAAGACAACTTGAAACAGGGATTTTACATTAGATTTGAATTACATTCGAGACAGTGTATTGATGACGAAAACAAGTGACAGAAATTTGGAATTTTCACTCTGATGAGGACCTAACACGTCGAAAGTCGAGATTTCACATGAAATTCAGATACAAATTTGAAACAGTGTTCTGATGATAAATATAAGTAACCAAAACATCGGGTCACAATCACAATGAAGGCCCATATAAAATTCGAAATCGATCACCAACGTTTTATCGGTAGAATGAAAGTCAAATTAGTCCAAATCACCGAATGTTCGGTCATTGAAAATGAGTCTCACTGTGTAAAAAGTAAATTTTTCGAATATTTTAAAAATCAAACCAGTCAAATGTCCTCCATTGACTTGAGACGGAATAATTTCCATCTAGTAGACTCAACACATGATACAGGTGTAAACATCCAATCCATCAGATCGATTTCAATTAAACGAGCCCTGTGTTGTGTGCTCCAGAGAAGTGAGCAAGTTTTCATCAAAATCATCAGATCGATTTCAATCAAACACGTCTTGTACATTGTTTCAGAGAAGTAAGCGAGTTTGTGAGTTGACCACATCGTTTCATGTTAGTCATAATAGTGGCAAATACCTTGGTGATTTATATAGTGGCAAATACTTTGATGATTTATTCAGTCAAGTATTTGTCTGCCACCTCAATGGATGGTTCATCAATTTTCGTTTATAAGCTTAGCAAAATAACTTTCATTTTCGAATGTAATTATATGAACGTGTGCAGTAGTATACAGCTCATAATATGTATACAGGGTGTCTCAAAACACTCATCAATTGGAACGAAAAAACAACCGACATCATTTAAGAGAGAAAAAAAGATGGCCCCTGCTTATCAAATACCATATACCGGGTGGACCAACATATGATTTGAGAGAAAAAACATGGTTGGCTCTGTCATTTGTCAAAGACAACACGCGTCATTCGGGGTATGAGGATTCAAAATGTTTTCGTGAAGGGGTCCGTCATTTTTAACGTGCGATACCCATCGAACCGTTCAGTCTTCTTTCCGACCGTTTTAGAAGACGAAAGATAGAAGACAGGAGATAGGAGACGGGAGATAGGACATGGAAGACTGAACGGTTCGATGGGTATCGCACGTTAAAAATGACGGACCCCTTCACGAAAACATTTTGAATCCTCATACCCCGAATGACGCGTGTTGTCTTTGACAAATGACAGAGCCAACCATGTTTTTTCTCTCAAATCATATGTTGGTCCACCCGGTATATGGTATTTGATAAGCAGGGGCCATCTTTTTTTCTCTCTTAAATGATGTCGGTTGTTTTTTCGTTCCAATTGATGAGTGTTTTGAGACACCCTGTATACATATTATGAGCTGTATACTACTGCACACGTTCATATAATTACATTCGAAAATGAAAGTTATTTTGCTAAGCTTATAAACGAAAATTGATGAACCATCCATTGAGGTGGCAGACATATACTTGACTGAATAAATCATCAAAGTATTTGCCACTATATAAATCACCAAGGTATTTGCCACTATTATGACTAACATGAAACGATGTGGTCAACTCACAAACTCGCTTACTTCTCTGAAACAATGTACAAGACGTGTTTGATTGAAATCGATCTGATGATTTTGATGAAAACTTGCTCACTTCTCTGGAGCACACAACACAGGGCTCGTTTAATTGAAATCGATCTGATGGATTGGATGTTTACACCTGTATCATGTGTTGAGTCTACTAGATGGAAATTATTCCGTCTCAAGTCAATGGAGGACATTTGACTGGTTTGATTTTTAAAATATTCGAAAAATTTACTTTTTACACAGTGAGACTCATTTTCAATGACCGAACATTCGGTGATTTGGACTAATTTGACTTTCATTCTACCGATAAAACGTTGGTGATCGATTTCGAATTTTATATGGGCCTTCATTGTGATTGTGACCCGATGTTTTGGTTACTTATATTTATCATCAGAACACTGTTTCAAATTTGTATCTGAATTTCATGTGAAATCTCGACTTTCGACGTGTCACTTGTTTTCGTCATCAATACACTGTCTCGAATGTAATTCAAATCTAATGTAAAATCCCTGTTTCAAGTTGTCTTTGAGTCCTCATCAGAGTTATAACTAGCTATTTCGGTTGATTTTTTTCCATCATCGGTATACTATTTCAAATGTTACTTGAATTTGGTGTGAAAATCCCTAGTTTCATCGTGCTGAGTCCTCGTCAGAGTTGAAACACCCAACTTTCGGTAAATCGTTTCCATAATCAGTACACTTTGTCTCGAATTTTATTTGTTTTCATCAGAGTTAAAACTCGAAGTTTCACTTACTTTTCTCATTATTATCACCGTTTCGCATTTCCTTTGAGTCTTCATCACAGTTAAAAACCCCAACGTTGGATTGAATGAAAAAATCCCTCAATTTCTGGTTCTATTTGGACTTCATCAGACTACAACGTTTCGCATATTTTCTCATCATTAGTATACCATTTCGAATGTTAGTTGAATTTAATTTAAAATCTCTACTTTAGACGTTTTCAGTCCTCATCAGAGTTGAAACCTCCAAATTTCGATTACTTGTTCCCATCATCAATACACCGGCTCGAATATCTTTTAAATTTAATTTTCACCAATTTAGTCGGTGTGGACGATTTGTCTGAACCACATTCAAAACGTTGCCAATTACACCTACATTTATTTATTTCCATGTGTCTTTCAAGCATGATATTCTTAGCAAATATATTTATTTACGTTTTGGGCAGATTGTATTTGAAACAAATTCATCAAACACAAACGTCGAAAACGGACACCAATTCACTGATGAAACGATGAAAGTTTGTTTAGTTAATCTCATGATTTATATCAATACTGCACTACGGTCGGATGTGTTATTACATTGCAACTGTCATACAAACTCAAAAGTGTATAATGAAGCGATAGAACCATTTCACCATCTAGTGTAAATCTCTAGAATTGAATACTGTCAGTCACATTTGAAATCGTCTTTTTGTTTAAGTCCACGAAATCAACTGTGTCTATTTATTTCATTACACCTTCAATCTGCTACAAATATACTGTTCAAACTTACATTTTCAAGGATTTAATTGCAATACTCAACATTTGAAGTTGTCATATAAACCCAAACGATTATTATGTTGTGATAAAACATAACAAAATAACTATTTTCTCTGCAAAATTACCCCTAATTTATCATGTTTTTATTTTCAATAACTGCAATATCAGACCTGTCATATCCCATGCATCGCTCTTGCAGTATTTGAAATATCATACAATCCAATCGAAAATATATCCATCTCATATCTTCTCAACATTTCATATGTCTCGTCGACGAAATCCTCCTCACAACTCGCTCACTTCTCTGAGACACTACACAAGACTTGTTTGGAATCAATTAGATTCGACCACTCCCAAAAATACCACATTCATTCATTTCTCTATTTGAATTAACATACATTTCAGTCAGAAAAATGAAGTCATTCCAATATTGTCTCCAACTAAAACACTGCACAAACTTGTTTGAATTCAAGAGGTGAAGTAAAGCAAATAACTGACCCCGTCTGAATGAAAGGAATACAAAAAAATATTCAAGAATCAAGACTGAGAAAACTGTTTTTCTGTGAATAAACTCCATTGGAATTTTCAATTTTATCTGCCATCCTCACATAGTAGTCTTTACAGTGGCCACGAAATTTCACGATGACTGACAGAAATTGTGAATTTGCAATATATGTTAGAAATCGTTTTCTTTTTTTGGAGTACCGATATGCAGTTGTATCTCTAAAAATGACAGAGTTATGTCTAGTGCAATTTTTAAATCTGGAATTATTTAACTGTTGCTTTTTGGTTTCCCCGCGGGTGGCTCTGCGGCTGACTTTACCTGTAAGTCACTGCTTCATTTGTAGGGAAATATCAGTTATACATACAATGGATTATAATCCATTTGGCTGTATCAGGATGATTCTAACGTTGTCCGACCTACCCTGTACTGATGATGAGGCAAGAACCTCGAAACGGGTCTGCAAGTGGTCTTCCCCAGCTAACTGAATGATATTCTGCTGTATAATTACAATAATCATCTGCAAGTGGGTCATTTCGGAAGAACGTTGCAGAAATACCTGTCAGATGTAATTCAAAGTCCGTCGTGGTATTAGCCAGGGAAGTAATTGTTTGCTGTCAGACGTTTGCCTGATATTTTCCACCTGGTGGAAACATTTGGAGAGAAGGGTACTTACTATATCGTGTATTTGATACTCTCCGACAAAAAGTCTTGAACCGTGTGTCCTGATATTCAAACGAATCGATAATGTTCACTCCTTCAAAATCAAACCACGTTATTTTATTGGTACATAAATATATGATTACTTTTCCTCCAATTTATTTGGTGAAGGATGTGAAATATGGCCCTTTTGGCATATTTTTATTACTATCGCAATTAATGTAACACTCTTTATATATTTTTATCACTATTACACTTTATGGGACACCCTGTATACACCTTACTCCTACAGTCTCCAGCTGAATGATAGATGTCTCCCATTAGTTGTCATGTACTCAATTCGTTGAATAACGTTTGGCGAATATCTTCCACGATTTTAATTCATTAATTATTTTTATATACACTTCGCAACGGTTCGTTTCTTCAACAATTGATTTTTAAATCTTCCTGAACTACCCTGTATGTTTTTTCTGCTAATATTCGTGTTAGTGACATTCAACATTTCATTCTAATTATTATTACAGCTGAAAAACGTTACGAATACCATTTTCCAACATCATTATACCGTTTCGAATATTATTTGGATTTAATGCGAAAAATCCCTCATTTTGTCAGCGTAGTAACGTAAAAAATTACTGAAAATACGTGACTGAATTTTTTATGTTTAATGACATATTTTTAAACACCTTATATTTATTTTTTTTGTGACGTTTCATTTCAGAAACATGCATACCTATATGATTTTTCTTTAAGGTGGTATTTTAAACCTCCTTGTGTACGTTATTATTATGTCATGATTCATTTTGTGGGGGTTGCGTACGACAAATCCTCAAAAATTTCGTTGCAAATGACCCAATTCCTCGCAAAATATATAAGTTATTCTATGTTATAATTTGTTTTCGGGGACACAAATGATTTGTTCTATTTAATAGGTGGTGCTGTAGGTTTTCCGGGTTTTCCTGCAGCTGAAAAGTGAATACGCCACCAAAAATCAGTAAGTCGCCCCGGAGCGCCACGGCAAATAATAATAATAACCGTCCTCTACCCGCACAGGCTATGCCTTTGGGTACACTCTACGAGTGTTTATGAGGGAGTATTATTATTATTATTATTATCAAAAATGTGCATGAAATTCCTGTCGTAGTAGATTAAAACTTGTTCTTTGTCAAATTTCTGTGAAATTATTTCGTTAGACATTATGAACTACGGAAAATCACTACAACTACATTTTGAGAATATTTCAAGAGACATATTATTGGCAAAGCTGTGAAAATAATTCTGCGAATAAAATATTCTTTCAAGTTTATCAACGTGAAATAACCTTGGATACAACATCACATCCGATTGATATAAAAACCGCGTAGGAAACATTTTCAAATGAAAAATATTGTTTATTGAGTGAAGTGAAGTTTGCAAACTACACGACTTTGTTGGGCCCTCATTTTATTATTCAATTGTTCTTAATATAATTCAAGGTAGTTGATTTATATGTCTTTTTGGAATTGTTCTGTTTTTCACTCAAACAATTTCTTGAAAACACTAAATTTTCAACCTGGATACTTTATTCTTTGATTTAACGTGTTTGAGTGAAAAGCGAAATTTAATAGTTTTTCTACAATGTGTACCATGGAAATATGTGAAGTGTTTTGTGCCACGTATATTTTGATTTTATGTGAGTACCTTTGTGTATTTTTAAATAAAAAAATTAATATTTTCCGAAGTGTTTGTTCCCAAAACAATTATTTTATTATGATGAACATTTTAATGTGGTGTGCGAGGTGTGCCACACAACTCATTTTATGGGGCCCCACATTCTGCTCGCTTCGTGTATACAAATGAGAAGGCAATATCTCAAAGTAAGGTTTTTTTCTTCAATCGTTAATTCAATTTTCTCTTTGCAGACTTGTGCAACTGAATATTTTTCTCTCATTGCAGCTGAAATCAACGTTCGTCTATAATGCGTTCGTTTTGTAAAACTACTTGAAAAGGGATACCTTCAACGGTATATAAATCAACCTCTCTTTAATAAGCTTAAATGACGTCTACTTAAATACAAATATACTCTGTGAGTCGTTCAACGACATTTTCGACATTTGAGTCTGCCCTACGTCAATTCTGACAATTGCCTGAGTGTATAGTATTAGACTTTGAATTCTGAGAACTCTGAAAACTCTATCACTTCCGAAATTAGACTGAATGTATGGAATCGCACGTTGAACGCTAAGGTCCCTCGTCACTTGTGCTTCAAACAACCGAATTTAAGATTGCAACCTCTCTTAGGATAGTTGACCGAATGCATGGTATCGCACGTTGAAATGTTAGGTCCACGTATCTACCAACAGCTGACTGAATGTATGATATTTTCAAATGAGAAGACTACGACTCCTATAGTAGTTGACTAAATGCAAGATATCACACGTTAGCATGTGACTGCTACATCACTCATGACTGAATGCATCACACGCTAAAATATTAGGTCTACGTTACTTAAGACAATAGTCACATAATTACGTTTTTGGGAGGCTCTGCATATGCCGACGTGAGGTAACTTCGTTCTGGTTAGATCAGGCCAAATATATCTACCAACATGAGGTTAGATTGTTTTGGTTAGGTCAGACGAAATTTACATAAGGTTAGTTAGACAAATGACAGGTGACTGAAGCGACTCTGACAGTTGACAGGTGACTGTTGCGACTCTGACAGTTGAAGGTTAGTTCGTTCTGGTTAGATCACACAAAATTTATTGGTTTTTTGTGGTACTATGTACCACAAAACAACAACAAAATTCATTTACAAACATAAGGTTAGTTCGTTCTGGTTCGATCAAACTGAATGTTTGCCAGTCTGCCTACCTGTCAATCTGTCAGTATTCAATCGTCAATCGGTATAATACATTGGGGTGACTTCACTGCGGCGGCAGCCCCCCCGCAAAAATGTGATGAAAATAGACGTTTTTCGCGTTCGAATAAATTGTTAAAATTTGAAACGCCAAAATGTGTAAAAAATGTAACGAAACACATTCGAAAAAATGATTAAAATTACGAGTGTTAAAAATACATTTTTACATGTATTTCTTATGGAGAATATACATTTCAAAATTTCTCAAAATACACTTTTTTCGTGTTCCAAAAAACACACAAAATTTCAAACGCCGAAACGCATAAAATATGTATCGGATATTGGTGTTTTTGGCATTCCAAAAAGTTGTTAAAATTTAATACGTCAAAACATGCAAAATGCTATTAAAATGGACGTTCATAAGGTTACGAAAAAAATGGGTATCGCACGTTGAAAATGACAGACCCCATCTTGATCCACTTTATGAGATACCCTGTAATTCAATCTCTATGCTATACCTACGTAAGGTTATTTCGTTCTGGTTCGATCGAACTGAATATCTGTCAATCTACCTGTTTGTCAATCTGTCTGTCTCCTGAATCCTGTCTCCTATCTTCTACTTCCTATCTTCCATCTTCTGTCTCCTATCTTCTGTCTCTTATCTCCTGTCTTCGTTTAGTTCGTTCTGGTTCGATCAAACTGAATATCTGTCAGTCTGCTTGACAAGCAGCAACAACCACCATGTTTTTTCCTCTTTTGAATGATGTATTTTGAAACACCCTGTTGTTTTTTTATCTTGAATGTTATGTTGGTACTCCTGGTATAGCACGTTAACAAGCAGCCGCCATCTTTTTTTCTCTCAAATGACTAATTTTGAGACTCCCTGTCGTTTTTTCTTAAATGACATGTTGGTACACCCGGTATAGCACGTTAAAACAACCTCGTTTCCCCATCATTTTTCACATTTTTTAAACATTATTATTAACACACTCTTGAATATTACATCTATAATTATTATTCTCATAAGCGCGGATTGGATTACTGACGTACCTGAGGTTAGTTCGTTCTGGTTCGATCAAACAATACATAATGTCTGATGTAATTCAATCTCTCTGTATAGCTAAGTAGTTGTTTTTTCAAATCCTCATATCCCCAATGATACGTTTTTAAATGTCCGATGTAATTCGACCTCTCTGTATGGGTAAGTAGTTGTTTCGAATCCTCCAATGTTTTAAGACGCTATACGTAAGGTTGGTTCGTTCTGGTTAGATCAGACGATTTTTTTTATTAATGCTCTATTTGAAAGGTTAGTTCGTTCTGGTTCGATCAAACTGAATATCTGCCTACCTGTCAATCTATATGTCTCCTGACTCCTATCTCCTATCTTCTGTCTTCTATCTCCTATCTTCTGTCTCCTATCTCCTGTCTCCTATCTAACACTATCATCGAAGATCATCACATAGATGTCAGATGTAATTCAATCTCTGTATGGGCAAGTAGTTGTATCAATGAATAATTTGTATGTGTCGTCCCATGATGTGCGTTGACCAATCAGACACCGCCATCTTTTTTCTAATGACAGCATTGAGGTTTTTTTTAAGACACCCTGTATATATTTTTTCCGAATGAAAAAATGTGTGGGACGTCCCTGTACAACGAACTATGATGCGCGTTGACCAATCAAACGTAACACGTTGACAAACATCAACAACCGCCATGTTTTCTACCTATCTAAGGTTAGTTCGTTCTGGTTCGATCAAACTGAATATCTGTCACTCTGTCTGTTCTATCTTCCATCTTCTATCTTCCATTTTAAAATGCCAACTTCACTTCAAATCGCACTTTAAAAATGACGGCTTCCATCACGATGCACATTTATGAGACACCCTGTATATATTTTTTGTCTCAACTAGCACATTGGTACACCTGGTATATATTTTTTCTTAAATGATGTATTTTGACACACCCTATATATGTAAAACAAAAACTTCTGAATCCCTGCATGCCCCAATGAAGCGATGCCCCAATGATGCGATGATTCATTTTTCCGATTTATTTTGAGACACCCTGCTGTTTTTTCTCTTCATTGATGACTATTTTCAAACACCCCGTATATAATACGATTTTTGACAAGCTGTTTTTTCTGTGATGTTACTTTGCTACACCCTATATATGTTTTTTCTTCAATTATTAAATTTAAATAACCGGCAACGTACCGCCCTCCGTAACTCTACTGCTTAATTGTAAATCCGGCAACATCCAAATCTCACTCTCCTTACTATTCAAACGCAACATGACAGAGACCAATCTGAAATATACATGCTGCTGTCTACTCTTTTCCAACCGAATACGTCACGCGGTGAACCCAGCGAACGCTGTCTACGCCGGTTAAAAGCCAGATGGTCGACACGCTCGCATCCTACTACGTCACGCGCGCGAGCAGCCACCACGCTCGCACCCAAAGTGAGGTTATGTTCAGATTTTGGGTTATAGAGCCTGTTGTTACACTACTAATAGGCATAAACAGCCTCACTAAATAGCTTCTTACGCACGGTAAACAAATCGCACAGTTTTCGTAAACAAAACGCACAGTTTGATATATCTCGGAAACGGCTCAATTGATTTGGGAGAAATTTTGTATTTAGATAGGGTTTTGCTTTTCAAGTTCATCTATATAGGCGTGTTTCTTGGAAAAACACGATTTTACTGATAATTTTTGGAACTCAAAAACGGCTTCAACGATTTGGATCAAATTTTGTATTTAGATAAGGCATTGCTATTTAAGTTCATCTATATCGGCGCTTTTCATGAAAAAATGTGATTTTACTCATAATAATAAAAATATTAATTTTTTGATCTCGGAAACGGCTCTAATGATGTGGATAAAATTTTGTATTTAGATAATAATAATAATAATGTGAATTTTCGGATCTCGAAAACGGCTTCAACTTTTTGGATCAAATTTATTATTCAGATGAGGTATTGCTTCTTCAGTTCTTCTATATAGGCCATTTTACTAATAATAATAATAATATAAATTTTTGGATCTCGGAAAAGGTACAGTATACAGTATATGGCCGTAGGTGAAGTATAGTACGTAGTAGAACAACAATTTTTTTTAAACAATAAAAATGCGTGTTGTAAAGCAATTACACACTCATGGAATTTTTCCATTCTTGCGTAATATGCCTCTTACAACACTTGTTACATAATATACTATTTCGCTCGCATTTGACACCAAACCTAACTGAGCAAGCTACCCTAGCTTGCAAGTTGAAAATGCGTGAATTCTAGGTGAATATTTAGTAAAATCAGTAGAGATATTATTATTTGGGTTCCATTAAGATTTTTTGATGTTCATTAAATTTTTTGGCGGACAGCTCTAGGGATGTATGGTTTAATTTGGTGTTCATTATATTTGTTTCCATTTCAGAGTAACCCATGAGCATAACTCGTAAGAATATTTTCGACACAGTACATTAAGTTTCATAATAATCTTCCACAAGAGATAAAAAACATGCAAAGTTGCAAATATGCAGTAGTTGCTGTAGAATCTCTCTTTGGAACGTTTTTCTTCTTTGCAGGCATTTGCAACATGGTTACAGCTCTGACACTTAGGAATTGAAAAAACTAAGGCTCAAGCACATAGAATATTTTATATGGAATACGAGGCCCTTGTCTGGATTTGTTGAAATCATATCTGACGGGTAGATCTCAAGTAGTAAAAATGGGTAATTTACTGAGTACTGAGAAATGTATTAATAGGAGTGTTCCTCAGGGTTCAGTCTTGGGTCCATATCTCTTTTTAATCTATTCAAATGATCTAATAGTTTCTCTGCATAAAATGTCTCCAAATTCTCAAATAGTGTGCTATGCGGATGATACAAATATTCTTGTTACCAACACAACTTTAGAACAAGCCAGGACCAATATGTGTAATCTTCATCACCATATTGCTGAATGGTCAAGAAAAAACAGTCTGATTTTGAATTAAGCAAAAACACAAGCGAGCCTCACATGAGACTCCCGAGCCCCTTTCAACTGATGATTGTGAAATTTCATTTGTTAAAAACACTAAACTGGTAGGTATTGTTATAGATTCTAGGAGCCAATGGACAAAACACATAGAAACTCTATGTGAAAAGCTTCGTAGTGGTTGTTTTTAACTCAATTTTATGGCAAGGCAGTGCAGTACACAAATACTTCTTACAATATGTTATGCCAGTTTTCATTGTCACCTGCGTATACTTAACTGGGGATGTTCAACCAACATGAAGAGGGTTTTTTTTTCTACAAAAATATGCAATTAGAATTATAGCCAAACTTGCATATCGAGATTCATGTAGATTAGCATTCAAAAATCTGAAAATACTTACCTTAGCGGAATTATACAGGGTATATCTTAAATGATGTCATTAATTTCAGGAGGTGATTCCTTGTCACATTTTAAGAAAAAGGTTCATATAAACGTGTGTCTTAACTTGCTTCGTTTTCCAGTGACAGGGAATCAACTGCAACGCACTGGAATTAAAATTCAAAATCTTATTTTGTGAAAGGAAGCCCTTTGTTACTACTAACAAACACATGAAGTTTAACCAGAATCGGCGTAAAGAATTTTGAGTAGTTCATGAAAAACCGATTTTTTTATCAAACTTTTGACACCCCGTTACTCGGAAACGAAGCAAGTTATGACACATGTTTATATGAACTTTTTTCCATAAAATGTGACAAGGAATCACCACCTTAAATTAATGACACCATTTAAGATACACCCTGTATATTTATGAAATGTGTATACCGGGTGTCCATGGAAAGTGGCTCGCTCCTATAACTTTTTTGGTTTTGCAGATATTGAAATGAAATTTGGAGGATCTGTATGAGAAATAAAACTACATTTTTTGACAAGTGACTCAGATTCGTGCAACTTTTGATCTCACTGGAAGTGATATAAACTTTTGATTTTTAAATGAGACACCCGATATATTTTCACCTTTTTTGTCTCCATATGACATTCTGAATACAGCTATTTATAACTTGTTAGTTTTTGTAACCATTTTTTGTTTTCGATATTTGATCTTTAATCTAGAGGGCTATGGATACGTTCAAATTATTAATTTTAATACTAAAGTAGGAATTGGAAAAAATACGGTTTTCGGTTTAAATGCATCTGCTATGTAAAATTTAATTTTTTATTTATTCCTTCTATTTTATTTTCAAACGACAACATCGTGGCTGGTCGGAAGAGAAAAAAAAATTGGAGGATTTGTATACGACTTAAAACTGCATTTTTTGAAAAGTAACCCAGCTTCAGGAAGTTCTAACATTTTTGTGGAATATTGTTTTCATTCGGAAAATATTTCTGCTATGTACATACAATTCAATTTTAGAATATGTATTACTAAATTTTTTTTAATGGAAATTTTGTGAATTTCATTACTATTATGTTGATACCGCTTCACTGTTATAGGTTCAAACAAACTTTCTCTAAAAGAACTTGAAAAGATTACTTAAGATCTTTCTTAAAATGAAACATTTCAGATTAAAATGAGATTCAAATACATTGGGTAACCTGTGACCTACATAGCTGATAGAACAAGGTATTTGAGGTGTATTGAAAAAAAAACATTACTTGTCGATATGTTATCTTACCTCACTTGTCCAAATCTAAATTAGGAAACTATTGTGTACGCTATTACTTGAAAAACATGTTAATAATATCATTTATACAAGGAGATATTAGTTTTTGGATTGCTGGTTTTGTTATATCATTTGTGTTGGTCACAGGTTACTCGATGAATTTTAATATTATTTTAATCTAAAAAAAAAAAGATCTACCGTAATATTTTTAAGTTTGTTGATAAAAGTTTCTTCGAGACCTAATAGTGTGCGGTATCAAATTAATCGTAATGAAATGCCCTTTCTTTCTGAACCGACGATCCACTATGTTGCCATTTGAAAAAAATAGTAATGATAATTCAAAAATTGGATTTTATCCAGTAAATGCATTTCAACCGAAAACCGTAAAGTTGTATTTTTCCCTATACTTTAGTACTAAAATTACTACTTTGAACGTATTCATAGCCCTCTAGATTCAAAAATAAATTTTAAAATAATAAAAAAAAATTCGTCACAAAAAGTAACAAATGATACATGGTTGTATTCAGAATGTCATACGGAGACAAAAAAACGGATAATTTACCGGGTGTCTCATTTAAAAATCGTTTATATCACTTCTGATGAGGAAGTTGCATGAAGCTGA
This sequence comes from Chrysolina haemoptera, assembly GCA_958298965.1. Classification (NCBI taxonomy): domain Eukaryota; kingdom Metazoa; phylum Arthropoda; class Insecta; order Coleoptera; family Chrysomelidae; genus Chrysolina; species Chrysolina haemoptera. Next base: position 32,929,141 of record OY282584.1, read on the forward strand.
GTCACTTGTCAAAAAATTCAGTTTTATGTATTATAGAGATCCTTCAAATTTCATTTCAATATCTTCTAAAACAAAAAAGGTATATGGGCGAGCCACCTTCCGTGGACACCCGGTATATGTGTGCAAACATGTATCATTATTTGCTTACAATCGAAACACTCATGAGCATAAAACTAGATCCAAGAATCTATTGATACCAGAAGCACACAGATCCTCATTTTATCAAAAAATCTTCAATTTATGGGCTGTAAAGTGTTTAATTCAGAAGACACCCCCAAATCTCTTTATTTTCAAACAAAGGGTGAAAGAGCTACTACAAGCGAGAATGTTATACATTGGAGGAATATTTTAATAGTACTTGAATTGTAAATGTCAATTTTATGAAATTTTATGATTTTTTTTTTGACTTTTGTGATGTTTTAATTTTATTCACGTTCAATCTATGTTATGTAATTCTCCATACTTGGCTTTAACGTTTTCTTTTAAAAAATACTCCAGTAATCACTATAGCATTGACATAAAGCAATAGCCGGTAAGATAGGATTTACTTGCCTCTCCTGGGTTCGAATCGTGGGTACCTGCTGCTATCAGTTTGAATACTCAAAAGCAACTGAGTTCAGTTGAGAGATAAAGAAATAATGAGTATCTATTGATAACGCCAATTATAACACAAGCTCAATTATTATAACAAAAATTAATAATTTGACAATATATGTACATAACCGGAAATTCTCACGTTACCACCTAATAAGCAGAAGCAACAAAATAATAAGAACCGGGTAATTCAACACGGTTAAGGGAGAGTTGGAAATAAATCGGTAAGCAATTATCTACAGAGCGCAAAGCTAACAAGTGAATAACAGCAAAGCAGGCAATGTGTTGTTCAGTCAGAGATCTACCTTGCAGGGTTGCAGTTCTCAGGTTATGTGGATCCTAAATTACATATCTTCAGTACCTAACCTAGCCTTTTCGTGGCTGCTGACTATTCTTATCCACATCAATATTTGTCATCTAAGAAAATAAATGCTACTTACTTGCTAGAGAGGGTGCCGTAGCATCAGCCCCCCAGACAGCCTTTCCATAGTCCAACAACCCAATGGATTACCTACGCTTGTCGCGCAGCCACTAAAGATTATCCCACTTAGACAGATATTTTATTTGGTCTGATGGCCTGTCGGATTAATTAAGATAAGATACTTCATTCACCTTCAAATACCAAATCGCTTTATGAAAACATGCAAAATATCACACACTAACACAGCGATTTGTTTGGGTATATCATCGCGAGAAGAAGTACAAGTACATAAATGATATAAATACATTACATGTAAACTTTTCAAATTATACATTGAAATAAAAACAAATTAAAAAGACAAAAATAATAATCTCGGCGGTTGGGCTGAGAATTGCTTACCCTATTGGGGATTCAACATTAGATGCCAGCGCCGAAGTGGCAAAAATGGAACTACTCTCGAGTACATTATGTCAACAGAAGAACTGAATATTCACCATTTATATGTACCAGAAATTCATCACTTATCAATAATAATTACAGGTTCAACAAAATGCGCATAAATAATAGCCAACATTTTGGAAATTTTGACGAAAACAATAATTTCAATGTACTTATCTACAGTGTCAAAACTTGAATCCAGAGAGGGTATCCCTTATGTTGAATTTAGGGTCACTGGATCCAGAAGGCTTTGCTTCTACGGGTACGGCCAATGGGAGGAGTCTAATAGTTCAAATCTCTTGTAGTAGTTCGAATGTCAAAAATAACCCACAAAAGCACCAATAAAAAACCAAAAAAATTGGGTTATAATATAAAAAAAGAAGATTTGACACTCGTTTTATTCCTTTTGTATTAATATTTCATATTTTACTCTTGTATAAATATACACCAGTTACTAATTCTAATTCTGTAATTGATTGAAATTGAGAGGTATACAATAATCTCGAATTTCAAAGGAGCGTTGGTCGATTTCCGGGCCTTGCCCTATCTTGTGACCCGTTTAGCTGCTATTATGGAACATAGAGATAGAGCCGTCGACAAGGAACTTGAGTACCTATGTGATGATTTTTTGAAGTTCAATAAATAAAAAGTTGGACTATCTCATCACTCAATCAACGTAATGAACAGTTTTAAAATTGGCTGATGGACATTGTGCAGATGTCATCATAGCCAAATACTCTGCAAGATTTTGATTAGACTAGGAGAAAGCATCCATGATTTTGCTGTGAGTGGACGGAGGAAGTGTGTCTGACGAGGTCCCCGATTAATAAAATGTGAAGTGAGAAACAAATTTAAAAAAATACAAATTATTAGACTGCGGAGACCATATATTTAAAATAGTTTTTAGAAAGCCTTTCGATCTAGCACGGTACACCTTCCATTTTGAATGTGTGATACTTGGCAAAAGTCTTTTTCTTGCTTAATAGCATTTATGTTTTTTTAATAATACTTCTTACTAGTGAATAAATGGCTTTGGAAGGCTCGGTGTTTTTATATTGTCTTTAGTTTCTCATAATGAATCGTAACATCCTCTTAGTTGATTAGACAATTTCTCAAATATGATAATCAAAGGTGAGCTTTTGATCTACAAAAATTCCCAGATGTATTTTGACCAGTTGAGTTTATCATCTAGTGTGATACCTAAAAGTTTCACCCTATCACCACTTCTGAGGTATTTAAGTAAAATAATGAAAACATGTTTTTTTAATTTTGAATAATGTGCGATTGTTACTTCTGAACCAAAATTCTATACTTCACTTTGCAAAATACATTCAGTGTCACAATACAAGATTTAAGAGCCAATCAATCTGTTGAGCCGCATATGACAACCGAATAAGTAACTTTTTTTACTATTCAGTTAATAAAAAATAAAATTGGTTTGATCTTGTCGAATGTGAGAATGTTAATTACTGTCTCGATCTGCTCTATAAAACAATTCACATCGTTGGAGCAAGTCATACCGAAGTATCCAGAAAAAGCAACTGCACATAAACCCAAATATCTATGCTCGACTTGGTGCATAAGATAACAGAGAAAAATTATTTACACAAATTAATTAAAAAAAAATAGTACGGACTCTAAACCTAGTGCACTAAAGCAAATTACAAAGCATCAAATCAATAATAAAAGAAATATTGCACAAGATCACAACCCTTTTTGACTATTTGTAAGATCGATATCCAGAAGTGGATTGCCTAGAGAAATGCAGCTTGATGACTCGAGTCAACAGTAGTGATGTTGCAAATGCTTTCGTACAGTTCTTCCACTCTGTTTATCAGGTCTCAGAAAATCATAGCAATTTCAAGGCTGCCTCGGATGAGTCATATTTAACCTACCTTTGGTAACGAATCTGATGTTTTCAGAACTATAATAAACCTAAAAACAAAAAGGTCAACAGGCAGAGACAATATATTTATCTATATGGTTATACCATTTTTACATAAACTACAATTATAATACAAAGCTACGTGAAAGTTTCACTAAATGAATCTATATAGAATACCTCAGATAGTTTGCAGTATATATTTTATATTGCTAGTACAGATCTCAATCTATTCTTTAATTGGTTTAATACAATATTAACTGGGTCAATAGAACCAAGGTTAAAATTCCGAGGTATTCTTGCCAAGGGACTGAATTGATATGGCACTATGGGTATCTTATTGTCGGTATTTTTGTAGGTTGTCACTAACCAATACTTCATTTTCATGAGAAAAGGATATATAAATTTTGTCAGTAGAAAGTAAACAATACTACACAACACTATGTTCCTATCAGATCTGGGGGGCAATATGCTGTGCTGTAACAACTGGACCAATAAACCAAGAATTGTTCGTTACCATATTACCGATTAGATACATTTTGGAAATATTTTATTAACATAATATAAACTTTTATCTATGAAAATGTCATTCCGGAATTCCAGATTCGGATTCCACTATTTTTGAACATTTCGTACATAAAATTGACATATGTCGCTAGTTCAAACGTTGGCTCGAACCTAACCTGACTTTTTCTGTGGGTTATTTTTGACATTCGAACTATTAGACTCCTCCCATTGACCGTACCCGTAGAAGCAAAGCCTTCTGGATCCAGTGACCCTAGTTGAATTCCCAATACTGCATGCCTGTTCTTTCCGGAGCTCTTCTGTTGCTTCTGTTCTTTTGTTCAATAGCTAAAACATGCCTTGATTGTATTTTTTATCTCCTTATGGCCCCTTGTTCTGTGCGAAAATTGTTGTTTCGCAGGTTAAGTCCTTTATTGGTGGCACGGTTTACTGAAATAGGGTGTAGTAATCTTTATTTCCAAATAGGCATCCTAATATACAACGGAATAATCCAAGTATTCAAAGATTTAAAAATAATATTAATTACCAAATACAAAAAATACGAAATACTAGATAAATTTGATATTATAATATTAATGTTGATGTGGATATTGTATCTTCAAATGACTAGTAAGTCTGTTTTATGTCAAGCGGGAGGTTATTGTAGTCCAATAGTCCCTTATGGAATGAGTAGTACATGGATCGTGTATAGTTCAGACGCGGTACATATAAATTAGTATTTCCCCTAGTGGGGTAATTATGAATTTGGTGACCAGACAGTATTTTGAAGATGAATACCATGGTAAAATGAAACATACAGTCTTTCATAGAAAGCCAATCTAGAATTTCCAAGATTGTTGTAGTTGGTATAGGTATATCCATTACATTTTAAAATTAGGCGCATGCCTCTATTCTGTAATTTTTGTTATACGGACAAACTATTCGCATCTTGTTGTGATAGTAAAGTAGCACAGTAATTGAAATGTGATTGAATAATTGATTTGAAAACTGTAATGTCTGAAACGTAAGCAACTCTTCACAGGGCTAAAGAAAAATAATTTTTAGCAATTTTATTTCGAATATAATTGTAATGTTCTTTTCATATCCATCATATCAAATAAGTTTATTTATTCAAAAGACCAATTAGGGTATAGAATATGTCGAGATATAATGTTGGAATACATGTATAAAACTACTAAAAAACAAAATGAAACAACAGCAATAAAATATGTGAATATAAAGTTACATTAAAAAATCGTCAATGTCATAAAATAAATTTTCTCGCAGAAAAAAGTTTTACAGTTTCGAAATTTGAAGTGGGTAGACTGATGCCAGTGGATAATTGATTGTGAACTCTTACACCTGTCGAGAGTGGTCCATTTGATGTTATTTATTGTCCCGCCAGAAAAAGTTTCTCACACATATTGAGCTTATGAATAAAATAAAAGGAGATATCTCCGTAGTCTTTGGAGATAATAGCATCAAACTTGGTATTGTTGGATTCCTTATGATCATCCCTAACCGATCATGATATGATATACAGGGTGTCCCTCGGGGTGTCCTATTTAAAAAAATAAACTTCCAAGTCACTGCGCTTTTTTGAGGCACTCTGTATAAATGAAACCCAAACCATTAAAGAGATTGAATAAAACCCAACAACTTATACATTTAACATATTTTTGATAATCCTCATATTAACTGAGAAAAATGGGCGGGTCCATACATTATTGACTAACTCTGTAAATTGAGATGTAGATTAGCTGAAAACCATACTTCAAGTTTTTTTTTACAACTCTGGTAGAAATTCTACTGTCAGCAATGAATAAAGAAAAAGCTTTGATAAAATATGTTTCATCTTCAGAAAAAGGTATCGAAGCAATAGAGTTTATGTTGCTTTTACCCGAAAAATTAAATATACCAATTTTTTCAATTAATCCGGTGGCAGGGAGGGTTTTCGTAGCCGATGAAGTGCGACGGGTTCACTAAAGTTATTCTTATGTGTTTCTTCCAGTTGGTAAATTCTGGAAGGCCTATCGATAGCTCGATATCAATGGTTCAATAAATGGATTGTAAAACAATAGGGTAGCAAATACGCGACTGAATTGAAAAGGAATAGGCATAACGAGCAGTAACAAACTCACCTTGAATCCTTATTCCTGTTCTTACGGCGATTTCGGTGTAAGGGAAGAGTTCTTGGTCTTCGTGCATGCATGCAGGGCCACACAGGGAAATACAGACCTTTCAGTGGAGAAAACAACGGGTTTTCTGTTTTATCAAGAGCAAGAAAAATGCGTATCACTTACACCATATATATATATTCGTTCATCGAACTTGTACTAGTCGAGACTACTACGGCTTCGTGGTTTTCCGTTGTCCACAAAAACTCGTGACGTCTGTTAACTGCTTTTCAACGCGAAAAGAAATACAGGGTGTACAAATAATAGATTATGACGGTAAATGTCTAGACCGAACATTATCTATTTTGATCCGAATTTCGAGAGTGATAAGCCGTGAAAGCATCCAGAAAATTGTTATGGACGATTTTCTGAGGGAAATGAATAATTTGGAACAAGGTGATCCTGAAAATATCATCATGTGACTGAATAAGAGAGCACAGAAAATCGAGAAAATCGCATTTTTTCGAATTTCGAGCACGTTCTACTCGAAAACGATGCTTTTTGGAGAAAAACTTGTAGATACCTTTTTTGTAGAGAATTTTATGCAAAATATTATGAAGTCATTTGTTTTTGGAAAATATGGATTATTCGATTTCCGTCGGAAAATCGTCCATAACAAATTTCCGGATGCTTTCACGGCTTATCACCCTCGAAATTCGGATTCAGCGGATCAAAATACATAAGAATAACTTGGGTTATCCCGTCGCACTTCATCGGCTACGAAAACCTTTCCTGCCACCGGACTAAATGGACTTAAGTTCCTTGGTGCCTCAGTGAAAAAATTGTTGAAAGTGTCAGCTATAATTTTGGGGTTAATAATTTCATTATTATCATGCAATATTTTCATGTTAGATGAGTTAGGTACTTGTTTTATTTCTGAACTTCTTTATGACTTTCCAAGAAGTTTTATTTTTATTTTCTGATTCCTGTATCAAACTTCTATAAAGAATTTTTTTGAGGTTTCAACGAGATGCATGTGCTTTTTTTTTCACTGATTCGTAGTAATTTTGAATTTCAGCATGCTGCTTTTGTAGAATGAACAGATCTTTCAGGTTCTCACTGAAGTTTTTGATATCAGCTGATATCCAAGTTTTATTATTTCTCTGATTATTTCTTCTTGACAATTAAAAACATTTATCATAATATCCAAGAAACTGTTTGAAAAGATGTTAAATTTATGATTACAATCATTATATACTTCACTCCAAGTTTCAGCTCTTAAGATATTTGTGAATAGGTATTTGTTTATTCAAGGAATTGAAGTACCGTTTTTGAAGTGATGAATTATTATACTACGATCTTTTAATCCAGTATAATCAGGTTTTGAGACGAGAATCGATTGTAGCACCACCAAATTTGGTATGCTAGTAGTTGAATCCATACTTAACAAGAAAAAAAAATAGTTTACCAAAATTCCAGGGGTGGAACAATTTTTTTTTTATTTTAAAATCAATAAATAGTTTTTGCTGTAATCTTGAAAAGTATATGGTTCGTCAGAAAACAGGGTGAAAGATAATTCAATTCTACACAAGAATAATTCCCAGTCATTCTTTCGAAAATGCTCCTGTTTTCTCAGAAAACGTGATTGGACGCCGACATCAAATTTTAGGCTCGCGCTAATCCGCCACTGTAAGTTCCGACGGAGCAGAATACTATATTCGTCATAACTTTGATGAAAATTATCAGAGAAGGGCAAGTAAAAGTGCATTACATTCTTGAAGACTTTTTCCTTCTCATGCAAATATAACATGTGAGTATATAAGTACCTGAAAGGTTTTTTTTCCTAATTTACATAACCATTCTGCGCGGTTTGCACTTCACCTCTGTGTTGTTAATCATACAAAAGAACCCTAAAGCAATTTACAATTTCAAAAATTCAAAAGCCGTCCAAAAACTCGTGTTTTTTTACGATAAAGTATTTTGTCAAACAACGACATTTTCAGAAACCCCTGACTATCAGAAACGAAAGAAGATGAATTTATCTTTTCATATCATATAGTCAATACAGTCCAGGATTACCTCACCACGATGTAAAAGCCAACAATAGACCCCTGTTTGGGACCAACTCTGTCGCGTCGGTATCTCTCCAATTTAAATCATGAGCTGCGTGTGCGGTGTGTCTCAAATGCCGGCGGCATATAAGCACAATGTACCACGTTTCAGTCAGCGGCAGATATTCTGGCTCTCTGGTTGTCACCAAACACAGGTGCATTTTGCCAATCCAGACTGAAACGTGGTGCATTTTACACTAGCGTGAATTAGTTTTTTGCTCGAAATTGACACACAAATCTAACCTGAGCAAGCTAACTTAGCTTGCGAGTCGAAAATGCGTGAATTAGTTTTTCTTGACACACAAACCTAACCTGAGCAAGCTAACCTAGCTTGCCTGTTCACCACAGGGAATTTTTTCGAATAAATTTCCGGGCGACAAAGTGCACCACGTTTTAGTCTGGGTGGCAAAGTGCACCTGTGTTTGGTCACAACCAATCAGAGAGCTAGAATATCTTCCATTGACTGAAACGTGGTACGTTTAGCTTATATGCTGCCGAGATTATGGGTGCGTTAAAAAATGAGGCAGGAGTTAAACTCAGGTTTATTTGGCATGTATAAGTGAGACCTGTCTCACTAGTCTTGAATCGTTGCATACAGTCCAAAGATGGACCTGGTTCCTGCTTCACTGTAATTATTCCATATTAACTAAAATATCCATGATTCTCGGAACCTCTCAAACCACGCAGAATGGTTATGTGAATTAGAAAAAAACCTTTCAGGTACTCATATACCCACATGTTAAGTATATTTTTATGAGAAGGAAAAAGTGTCCAGGAACGTAATGCACTTCTACTTTGCCTTCTCTGAGGATTGTTATCAAAGTTATGACGAATATAATGTTCTGTTCCACCTGAACTTACAGTGGCGGTTAGCGCTAGCCTTAAATGTGATGTCGTAGTTAAACCACGAGAAAACGAGCGTATTTCATAAGTTATTACTGAAAATCATTCTTGTTGAGAATTGAATTATCTCTTAACCTATCGAAATCGTTTTTGATAAATCTTAATTTTCTGAAATAACAAAAAAAATATTTTTTTTAATGAAATTTTTTTTAGATTTCACCCCTGATTTTTTGGTAAACAATTTTTTTTCCAATAATACATGGTGTCGAGATGTCATGTGCCAAGTTTCAGAGTGCTACAATTCATTCTTCATTTTTGGCCCGAATTTGTCTGTCGTTACTGGATTATTTAGAGAAGTAGTATTCCTACGGTCTTCCGAACAGAAATACACAGTAGACCTAACTTTTTTATTTCAAGATATAGAACCATGAATCCAATGACACTATGATCCTTATCGAAAAATAGAAAATAATAATAATGATATTGAATTCGATCTACCGGGGGGGCCTAACTTTTATTATTTTAAAAGATAGAGAGATGGTTCAAATGGGTAAATGATCCTGATAAGAAACCAATAGTCCGGGCACATTTACATTTACAAAATTCGGAAAATCGATATATTGACCGTACTAATGGAGGTAATGAAAAAAATTAAATTGCATCAATATCGAACTACATGGCCTAGTAACACCTCCAAACCTTTTTTCCAACTAGATAAAAAAGTGGAAAAGTGACAAAAAAAAATATTAAAAAAATTTAAAATTTGTACTCTCTAATATCGCCAAAAACTCAAAAACAAACGGGATATTGAAAAGTTTTTTACACACATTTTTGCTGTCCGTGAACAGGCTTTATTTGAAAAGATAGAGGTATGATTCAAAAAAGGAAATGATCCTTATCAAAAAATAAGAAAAGGCAAAAAAAAATCGAAATAATATTTATAATAATAATATACATGGCGACACTCACTTTTTTATATGAAGAGATAGAGTCATGGTTCATAAAGAGAAAATGAACCTCATGAAAAAATAGATACAGACTTGGAAAAAAATAAAATTGAAAAAATATTTTTTTGTGCCTGTTTTTCTGTCTGTAAGCACTTCCAATCTTTGTATTTTCTGAATTGTTGAAAAAAAAAATTTAAATTGTTTTTTCCGTTAACCAGCTGTCGTCCCCTTACGAACGGCCCCTCATAAGTCGAAACTTGTGCGAGCCAAGAATTAACGAGGTCTAACCTTTTAACGTGCGATTCCGAGCACTTTCTCGGACCATCATAAAAATCTGTAGTCGCTAAGGATTCGAATCTAGCCGACCAGCAATCAATGGTTTTTGAACGCGAAAGTCTCAACCACTGAGCTACTTGGTCCTTCAATCCTTGGAGATATCGCTTTGAAATTTGAACCACATCAATAACTCGAGGATAATATTTCTAAAATATTTTTTTTGCGATCGGAAAAGTCGTAAGATTTTTAAGGGGTTTTGCTGTTTTTTTGTGCAACCAACAATAGTGGTTCAGGAATTGATTTTTTCCTTCCATATTTCCCGATAATATGCGCATCAGTGTTCTACAGTAGTGTATAGTTTTTGACAAGTATCGGAAAATGCTAACGGGTTTTCCGGATGATTGTCCGAAAAGTAAAATACTCGAAGAAAAAACCGTATCGATGACTGAAACTGAATTTGGAACAATGCAATAGATAGAACTTGAAAATACAAACAAATCATATCACTTGAAAACTTTCGAAAAAATTATCGGTTAACTGAGAAAACCTGAAAAATATAAATAAAAGAATTGGAATTTTTGAAAATACGAAATATCTCAGAAACCCTCCATATTTTCGCAATTTACCAAGATATTTTTTTTGACCTCATTCAAAAAATCTATATGAATTGTTTTTCTAATATCAATAGTACGGGAAATATTTGAAAAAAATGGAAAAAAGTCGAAAAGTCGAAAGCACAAAAAAAAATAAAATTTGTACTTTCCATACTCGCCAAAAATTCGAAAACCAAACAAGTATCGAAAATTTTTACATGACCTGTTTTATTGCCACTAAATGATTCTACAAGAAGTTCATATAAAGTTTCTCCATTTTACTTCAAAAACAATCGAGAAAACAAGTTAATAAATTTGAACAAATCTGAAATTTATAATGAAAAAATAAAAAAAATGCTTCCCCTCCAATTTTGTCGGGCACTTTGCGCCCAGTTTTCACATAATTATTTTTGAAAGAACAATAATGTCGGTTACCCTCATGTGATCCCCTCTCCTTCGCACTTTTCCTCTTTTTTTTGTCAGTACCCTTATTAGCCCACACAAAAACAAACAGAATTATGTCCGTATCTCACATTACCCCCCTTCCCACTCAATTTTTTAGGTCAGTACCCCACATAATCCCCACCCCCAAATTTTTCCGGCGCTTTGCGTCCGGTTTTCTTATGAATGTTTTTTATATATAATGTAAGTCTTCTACTGACAGTGACATTTATATTTATTGCTCTACATAATTTTACATTTTCATCAATAATTTACCTTTGTACATCTCTGACGATTTTTTAAAGTTGCCCTTGCAGTCTCAAGAACCTGAAGGATATTAATTTCTTTGAAATTCCACATTGGTTTGATATTTTTCAAGGAAAAGTTTGACTATTTGAAGTTTATGTTCTCCATCTGCCGTTCTGACACCGATTGAAATGATTATTTTGAAACTCGAATTTCAATGCCATTCGAGTAAAACGAGTGAATTCTAAAAAAAAGGACTGTCTCAAAAATCATCGATTCCCCTTTGTGTGAAATACAATAAATCATTCAAGACCGTACATGGTTTGAAAATCCATACAAGCAAAATTCACAAAAGTGCTTGTGTTTCGGAATCAATAATAAATTTAGAACATGAATACGAATCTGTCAAAAATGATATTGAAGACTCTACATCATTAGTAAAACTCTTAACAAATTTGAAACTTACTGAACGTATAGTTCATAGGATTCCGAAAACAGCTAGACATGCTTCAGCATCAGCTATAAGTGATGCAATCGGGAATTGTATTGAATTCAATAACTATATTTCCTGGCATATCAGATATTGTCCATATCATCGCCAAGTGATAGTAGTTTCAAACTGTCATTGATAAAAGTAATCAAGCATGATATCAATAAAAGTACGGATTCATTCATCACCGCAAGTTTGAGGGAACCAATTCCTCACAAAATTCCATATTACAGACAATTCGAAACTAGTTATTAACAAAGTCGCAGATGGTGACTTATCCTCCGCCATTAGAATCTTATCATCTCCCAGGTAACATAGTCACGTAATATTGACGTGGTTTTTTCGTCACGAGTTACGTGATGTTGACCAAAAGAATCACGTGAAATTAACCCAAATAGGACGTGATTATGTCACAGCCCAACGACGTCTTCCAAACGACGTTAGAGAACGTCTTCTAAAGAACGTTAGTTGACGTCTTCCAAATGACATTAGTGGACGCCTTCTACAGAACGTTAGTTGACGTCTTCCAAATGACATTAGTGGACGTCTTCTACAGAACGTTAGTGACGTCTTCCAAACGACGTTAGAGGACGTCTTTCAGTCGACATTAGTGAACGTCTTCTTAAGGACGTTGGTGGACGTCCTCCCAGTGACGTTGGTGGACGTCTTCAAAACGACGTTGGGGTACGTCTTTCAAATGACGTTATAGCATAGTCAATATCTTGAAAACAAAGGAAAGCGGGTTTTGAGTGATGACTCATTCTATTCGGAATGACACCTAGAGAACATTAAACACGCTGGTGAATAAATTGTTTATAACTTTTGCAATTGTTAACAGGTGGGTTTAATTTTCTCGCACAATTTTCTAGGTGTCATTACGAATAGAATGAGCCATCAGTTAAAACCCGCTTTCTTTTGTTTTCGAAATGATGACTAGACCATCAATAAACGTCTTCAAAAAATTGGTTTGGAAATACATGTTATGGATGAATTTTGAGAACTAAGTTAAGGTTGATCGCGACCTTCGAATATAATTCGGAAAAGTATTGCTATTTAGTCAAAATATGGGTTCAGTTTATTCAATGGATAATTATTTATTCTTTCAAATAAAATAAACCAACTAAATGAAATTAACGGTGAAAGAGAAAGATTGGTATATAAACCCATAGTAAAGTTAGAAAAAAGTATATTTAAGTATATAAGTATATTTAAGTATATTTCAACACTTTTTTTCTAAGCTTTTCCGAACTCGAAAAAATAATTGAAAAATAGAAACATTAAAATTGAAATATGCTCTTTTGGATGATATTCCCTGTTCACAAAACGTCATACATAATACTTTTTTTTACAGGCTTTGAACTTGAGAAATCAAATAAAACCAAAACTTCATATCAGAATATAAGTTTATTAAAATATTTTCTTATTACAAGAAAATAAACACTGCATTATTGAAATGAAAATGAACATGGCGAGTGAAAATGAGTATTTGGAAACTTTGGTGAGAATACAATTCAAGAAATAGAAGCTACCCAAAACACCAAAACTACGTCACTTTCACTCGACGCGCGTTTTGCCAACAAAGTTAGCATTCTCAAGAGCTATAAGCTTATAGCTCTTAAGAGTTGAGAGCTTTTGAGAATGGTAACTCTCAAGAGCTATAAACTTATACTTCTTGAGAATCCTAACTCTGTTGGCGAAACGCGCGTCGAGTGAAAGTGATGTAGTTTTGGTGTTTTGGGTAGCGTCTATTTCTTGAATTAGGTGAGTGAATGAATAATAGGGAAAGCTGCCAATTTGGAAGTGTCTTTCATTGGTATGACCAAACATTTGCAGACAATGTCACATATACTCCAAATTGTTATTTCCATGGAAAGCTCAGAAATCAAACATATTTTCAAATCCTCAGAGTTGAAAGGGTAATCACACAATGGCTCATGTGAATTGAACTGTTTGCCCAAAAGACGAATTGTGTCTTTGAATTTTATGATATTGTGAATCTGAACCAGAATATTCCCCAAATAGCAGTAAGAGTCAGCTATGGAATGAGAAGCTATACATATGGTGAAATGGTTAATAACTAACTTCTTGAACTGTTTGTAGTGCAAGTATTCGTTGCCTAAGGCGCTTGCATTATGTTCCATGTAATACGAAATATTTGCAGATTGAACTGAAAATTCCTTTTCACAATTTTCAATTTCTTTCAACCGACGGCATATTTGCTGAAGGGGCTGTGTTGGAGATTTTACAAGTTGTTTTAATTGTCCTAAAAAGTTTTCAAAAGGAAATGAGGAAAAATTGTCCAACTGACCATAATTGTCAACGTCCTCTGTCAAATGTAAAACTAAGTGTACATTGTAAATGATAAACTGTGGCCCATACAATTGTTTAACGAAAGCTGTCAACAATTTGTTTGCCAAATGGGTACCTAATCTTGATATATGAATATTTGACATGAGTATAGAAATAGCACAATGCAAAAGCATGAAATTTTCATACACAGCTGTTTTGAACATCATTTTGAGGATAACTGGCCCTAAATATAATAAAAACGTACGAATTCAGTGGCTTTCCATCTTGGTAATTCTGACAAACTACGTGGTTTCCGATTAAATTCACAAGGGATATAATTTCGCAGTGATATTAAATACTTCGAAATTAATTCAGAAGTTTTTTTTGAAATTTTAATTCTAAGTGGCCCATCTAACCATATATTCAGCAGCTTTCTCATCACCCCTAAACAAATATTATGCATATAACGAATAGGAAAAAGTGAAACTAAACCTATTCCAGGCTTGATCAAGGGCGAAATACCCAAATGGTGTTCTTTGTCAAGTTGTAATTTGAAAGTTTCATCAGTTCTTCTAGAAGCTGTTATGTCTTTATATATAACTCTACCTGGAACTATCTGTCCCACCACAGTACATTTTTCACAACAAGAGTAACCTCCATGGCCCACACTTCAAATATGCTATTGCAGGTGCATCACAGACAAAACTATGAATTTTTATGATATAATTTTTACTGTCATGATTTAAACCATTTTGCAGTAATTCATTCAATTCAACTACGAAATCATTCAAGTAGTCTTTCAAAGGATAAGGTTTAGAAGAACCGCAAAATATTCCTATAGGAAAAGGGTCATTGTGATAGGAATTTTTTATTAATCCTAAAATGGGCCATAAGCTAGTTTTCGTACTTTTGAATAAAGGGATGCCATCTATATTAAAAGAAATGTTCAGTTCGTTTTCAAGAACCTCATGGGTTATTAAATAGTTATTTAGAGCAATTTTCAAACTAAAATGAGCATATTCACCATTGTACATTTTTTTGGAAATTATACTTTGTGGAGTTCTGAGAAGAGTTCTGTAATCCATAGGTAAATCAGTATGATACGGATGGAGGATCTGTAAAAGTTTTGACAATGATCTTCTGGGTGTTTTATTCTTGATGGCCCATCTTTTCAAACTGTTAGATAATTCAGATTTTTGAGAAATTTCACTAAATGTATTATTTTTTGAAACGGGCTCGTTAAAAGTGCTACACAATAGGTTTTCTGAAATCCTGTCTGGAATATGAGTGACTTCAATATGAATATCCTGTTTATTATTGGAATCTATGTTGTCAATGTCTTCAGAGCTATTGTTGTCCAAAGATAAAATTTGGCAAGGCTCTGAAGGGCCTTCAGAACTGTTCATGGAAACATTAAGAGTATTTGATGGAATATTATTCAATTCACTCACCACATATTCCAAAGATTTTTTAATATGTCTATACATTTGTCTCCTACCGACAATTTTTTTTGAGTAATCCATTATTTACGAGGTAGGTTAATCAAACTGAATTTCGTTTTTTGAAACAGTCGTTTCGGTATCTTTGAGGTAATGCTTCTGCCAGACCTTTATGGCATCTTCAATATCACTTTCTTTTGCCTGCTGCAAATTTCTTGTGACTGCACCTACAAAACTGATCCACTGAAACATCAATCAAATATTTTTTTGGTACATACCTATTAGACACTTCTTCAAAATAAAATCAGAAAATGCCTTTTTACCTCCTCGTTTTCCAAGGAAACTAAAGTTACAAGCATATTGGTTTGTTAACAAGCGACGAAGGCAGTTATTTGTCTGGGTAATAACATCTTTTCCTCCTAGGGATGACAAATAGGACATCTGAAAAAGGTAAAAAAAATTAACAATGATCTCTAATAGCTTTACAACTGTATCCATACAAAATTGTTCAAGTTCTTTTCAATCTGTAAGAATTCCTCCAGAGTATTCAAATCTTCATCTGAAAATATGGGGAGCTGTACTGGGATATTCAAAGTGAAAGCATTTTTATTGTTAGAATGTATTCCTTGGTTATTCAGGATATTCAAAATTTGATTATTTTGTTCTCAATATATTATGTTGGTAATGGTGTGACCCTTCAAAATAAAATAATTTTAAATAAAACACAGTATTTTTTTTTAAAGCACACATCTACCTGATATATTAGAGTCATTTGTTGTTTGGGCCACCGGGGTTGCACTATTGCTCTCTAAGATACCCAAGGAATGGCTAGGAGTATTTTGCGAAGGGGTGGAGACTGGATTTGTTTTTCTTACCAGCAATTGATCTAAAAAAATATCAGATCAGAAACAACTTTGGCGAAACAAATTTTATACATTGAAACAGCGTATTTCTGATACCTTTTGAGACCATTTTATATCATATACTCACCAGAGGGTCTATTGATGGATGGTTTAATTTTTTTCAGAGATGGTCGTGGTAGCTCATCAGACACCTCACTCCCCTTACTTTCATCGCTTTCATAAAGCCTCCTAGGAACCAATCTTTTTCTCTTGCTTTGAGAATCTTCAAAATCGCTTTGAATGTCAGATGTTACTTCTGCCTTCTTTAGTTTCTCTTTCGCTCTTTCCAAGTTATCTAAGAAAATTCATGAAACATTTTGTGAAATGATCAACAGTAACAAGGGCATATAACTTGAAACACAATTACAAGACTCCAAAAAATATAATATTCGCAGTACACTTATGCTATTATACCACCCAAATATGGAGTCAAAAGTAAAAACAGCTCCTCGAAAAGTTTCCCAAAATGTGGAGATGGGTTTCAGGAAAAAATCGGCGAATTTAAAGTAGAATCAACATTGGACATACCTTTGTTAATGTTGGTTGGATATAATAAATAAAAACAAGGTGGAGGAGTCAGGTTATCCTAAATTTAGTGTGGATTCATGCTGCATCAAGTAACAATTATTTATCAAGTAAAAGTAGCAATTAAGAATGATCAATTACAAGTATGGAAAGATAAGTATTCATGCATACCAAATTACCAAATAAAGAAGAAAAAGTAACCATGCTCCACAGATTTTGGTTAAAATTAAGGGTCAAGTAAAAACCGCAATCTATTTTTATTTTTCAACAGTAAAAGCACAAGAGCTTTTTTTCGTAAACATCCTTTCACACAAAATAAACCAAACTTTCCTATTGTCCTATTTACACTGGTATCAGAAATAATGAACTATTCTTAGCTGTTAATTCTTTCAATAATTTGACTATCTTACTTGATTCTGGCAACTTTTCGCAATTATCTTGCTTTGTCAATGTCCTAATTAATATTCTCAAACTGCGCTCTTTTGTTATAAATGAGTAGGTAGGTAATTCATTCTATGTAGCTACTACTATTATTATTATCATTGTTATTATTTAAGAATACCTAACTAAACCTGAACCGAATAAGTATACAACTATTCATAGCTTAGTACAATGTAACCGAACCTCTTGTAATGAGATGTATTTTCTCAGATACAATAAACAATCTATCTATCTATCTATCTAAACCAAACTTTCTATGGGCTGTTACTTTGTTGATGAAAAAGTTAGGTTATCTTTCGTCATCAGACTGACCAATCCCTACTAGTTAGGCACTAAAATAAAATGAAAGAGTTAAAACTAGAAGTTGGACAACTTCTACTATACTTGTTAACTGATAATTGTTACTTGGCTGCTTAAACACTGTCACTGAAAAATAAGAATTTCTGCACTTACTATATAGGTAATTGTAATTGATGATTGGCTTGATACTTGTTAATTTGGGTTGCAAGAATCCACACTTTACTCATTACTGGAAAACACGCGTGCTCACTTGCTAACAACTTCTTCAACTTGAATAAAAGAGTCAACTGAAATAATTCACTTACCACATTCGAAGAAAACTCTTTCCAATTCATAGAGCTTCCAACACTCATCTGGTGACGCAGCACTTCTTAAAACGTTGTGATATGTCCTCTGGTTTTTTAGAGCCGGCCATAAACATTCCCGTTTTTTTTGGAAGTTAACCATTTTTTATGGACAATCGCTAGTCCCCCTCCATCAGCACTACTTCTGAACTCGACTCCAACAAACATTTTGTTGAACGACAGAATAATACAACACAAATTTTGCCAAAAAATTGCAAGACAAATAACTATTAATAATCTAATCATAACCGATTATTGCAAATGACGAATGGCGATGCAGGCGATGGCGAAATTGGCGAACGAATAATTCCGAATAATTGACGAATGAAGGACGATAGCCAATCAGAAACAGGTATTCTGCTCTATTTGATTAAGGAGATATCGACCAATGAGAATCCATGCTTTCTTCTGGAGACGTCTTGGCGCGAAATATGAATTTGGCGCAGATAAATGTCCTGAATTAACGGGCCTACCCGAGTTCATCTTCACTTGAAATTTAATGAGAAAATAAAAATAAAAATCATTATCTGAAGAGCATTCATCAATTATAAAAAAAAATTCTGGTGAATTACTGTTGAGCGGAATATTATAACTCATAACGATTCATCTCATGTTTTTTTTGTTTTATTTTATCAAAAATATAAGAGCAACTGTCACACAGATAGAAAATAAAAATTTCAACTTTCAATA
Source organism: Chrysolina haemoptera (assembly GCA_958298965.1). NCBI lineage: Eukaryota > Metazoa > Arthropoda > Insecta > Coleoptera > Chrysomelidae > Chrysolina > Chrysolina haemoptera. Next base: position 32,947,974 of record OY282584.1, read on the forward strand.
GTCTTTTGAATAATGGAATACTTGGTTGATCCCAGAAGTCAATATAACGTCAATGTAACGTTAATACAGACAAAAGTGAAAATCCAAATTTCAGGTCACATAAGTCACGTTATTTTGACGTCATTGAAACGACGTCTTCATTTCGTCGAAAATCTGACGTCTGTCATACGTCGATCTAAAGTTCTTGACGTCATGTACTAAAAATGACCTTGGAAAGACGTCGATATAACGTGACCTTGTTAGCTGGGGCTTCTGATACTTTGGCTCCATATGATCTATGATCAGTCGACTCTTTCCGTTCTACAGTTAAAGCACCCAAGAAGCAATTTGTCAACATTAGAATTTCTAGTAGTGAAACCTGACACACTTCCTCTACAAGTTTCTCGGGATGATGATTGACAGTTAAGTCTTTTCGAACAGGTTCTGCTAGCGGTCATGATGCTATCAGACCAAGTCATATACAGGATCTACTAAGTTACAGTCCAGGATCTGCTAGGGAAAAACTCTTGAACTCTTTCACAAAATTATGCAATTTAATGTGGATTGGCGATGCTCCTTCCGAAATATGCCCCATTATACAGTGTGTCTCACTTCTTATGGAAACACCCCCGTATCTTCGGTAATAATTGAGGTAGACTGATGAAACTCTCAGGACTGATAGAAACGCTCAGAATGCACCCATCACCTGAATGGGTTGGCCTAAGTGATATACACTGCCCGCCACTGGCGATGGAACAACCCATTTTTACGGTAAAACATACTAGGGAGCAAAATAGGCTCAAAATTCCTTCAGATTCGTGATCAGGACTAACAACTTACTACAGGAACATGTTTTTCCTGAAAAAATTTCAGTTCTGAAAAATCCGAATTTGTCTCACTTCTCATGGAAACACCCCCGTATCTTCCGTAATAATTGAGGTAGAATGATGAAACTCTCAGGACTGATAGGAACGCTCAGAATGCACCCATAACCTGAATGGGGTTGGCCTAAGTGATATACACTGCCCGCCACTGGCGATGGAACAACCCATTTTTACGGTAAAACATACTAGGGAGCAAAATAGGTTCAAAATTCCTTCAGATTCGTGATCAGGACTACCAACTTACTACAGGAACACGTTTTTCCTGAAAAAATTTCAGTCCTGAAAAATCCGAATTTGTCTCACTTCTCATGGAAACACCCCCGTATCTTCCGTAATAATTGAGGTAGAATGATGAAACTCTCAGGACTGATGGAAATGCTAAAAATGCACCCATCACCTGAATGGGGTTGGCCTAAGTGATATACACTGACCGCCACTGGCGATGGAACAACCCATTTTTACGGTAAAACATACTAGGGAGCAAAATAGGTTCAAAATTCCTTCAGATTCGTGATCAGGACTAACAACTTACTACAGGAACACGTTTTTCCTGAAAAAATTTCAGTCCTGAAAAATCCGAATTTGTCTCACTTCTCATGGAAACACCCCCGAATCTTCCGTAATAATTGAGGTAGAATGATGAAACTCTCAGGACTGATAGAATGCACCCATGGGGTGGGCCTAAGTGATATACACTGCCCGCCACTGGCGATGGAACAACCCATTTTTACGGTAAAACTTACTAGGGGGCAAAATAGGCTCAAAATTCGAATTTGTCTCACTTCTCATGGAAACACCCCCGTAATTTCCGTAATTATTGAAGTAGATTTTTCTTTGTTTCGACATCAAAACACAAACCCGTCATAAAAAATCAGAATTTTTACATGAAAAATCAATTATTTAAGAGAAACTTGACTTTTGTTTTCACATAAATAATTTATTTTTTAGGAAAGTTATTTCTTCTTTCGAAGTCAATAAGAGAGGAAATGTTAATTTTGGAAGTGGAATGAAAACATAATATTAGTGAGGTTTTAGGATGGTTAATGTTAATTCAGATTCTCATCTTCCATTATTTTCAAAAAACCATATTTTTGTGGTGAAAAATTCTATGTAGCACAAAACTCTTTCGAAGTAGTACTTACAAAATCACGTTTTCAATTAAAAAACAAAACAATCAATTTCAATGGATTTAATTGTTGACAATTTTATATTTTTGTGCCTTCTATCAAACTTCCCTCCAAGCGAACACATTTTTCTATGCGCCTTCTATTATTTCCTCCAACTCTTCTCAGTTCTCTAGGTGTGATTTCTCTACACGCTTGTATAATTCTTGCACGGAGATCTTCCCTATTTGTTGGCCTATCCTTATAAACTTTATTTTTCAACGTTCCCCATAAATAAAAATCCAGTGGAGTTAGATCTGGGGATCGTGGTGGCCATAATACGAGAGGGCTATTGGGTCCTATCCATTTCATAGGTAGGTTCCTATTAAACCAAACCCTTGTTATGCCACTATTGTGAACTGGTGAACCATCTAACTGAAAAATCATTTTGTGTCTCACGTCTAAAGGTAATTCTTCCAACACATCGGAAAATGCATTTTCGAGAAAATCAACGAATAGTTGTCCGTTTAGATTTTGATCGAAAAAAAATGGCCCGATAATAGTTTCGTTCAGAATACCACACCACACATTAATTTTCTGATATATCTGGTCTCTACAATTCACCACCCAATTTGGATTTTGTTCAGCCCAAAATCTCATGTTCTGGGAAGATACAACACCATTCGTGGTAAAGGTAGCTTCATCACTGTATAAGATATACTTTAAAAAATTCCTGTCATTGAGATAATTTCCCTGCATCCATAAACAATACTCCATACGGCGGATTTCATCTCCTTCGTGCAAAGTATGTAGAAATTTGGGTTTGAACGCATGCATTTTATGCCTTTTTAAACACCTCCATATTTTACTGCGGCTCAAATTGAGTTGAAGCGATAAGTTTCTCAGACTAATTCTAGGATCAGCTTGATAAGCCGCCAATATGGTATCATCTTCAATATGTTGTTTTACAACTTTTCTGTCCTTTGATACTTGGCCGGTGCTCACGAAAAGATTATATATTTTATGGACAGTTCCAGGGTGTACAGCTACCTCTAGCGGGTGTCTTCTATTGAATTCAGCGGCCGCTTCACGATAAGACCTCACGCCTTCACCAACAATTAAAACAATTTCAATTTTTTCTTGAAGTGACCGGCGTGCCATGTTGAACTTTGTTTATCAAAATGAGCTGATATCAGTTAAAATAGGAAGTTCAGAAATATTAAAATATGAACGGGAACTCACGAACAGCAAACAACAGGAACACAGGAAGAATACCCAACACAAACACAGGAACAATGAACAAAATGGGGAACAAAAACACGGCAGAAACAACAGGAACAACAGTGATACAAGAAACAACAATACTAGAAACAACAAATGCAATAAAAACTGGACTGGGGGTTAATTCAACAAGATCTTTTAACAGTATTGTCAAGTTGACAGTAAATATCAATGAGCAACTGTTTTCCATGGTAATCTCAGGGCACCACATGATTTTTATTTAGTGAAACTGCTGTAATTCAATCCCTTCAAATGATATCAGACAACAATTCAGCAAGTAGGTAAAATAATCTAAATTCTACCTGTTTACCGAGTGCGACTTTTTCTTTAAAAATTAACGGTTGTTTCGGTGTGGCAATGAGTATGAAGATTAATTTTGTTTTGATTGACAAAATGTTTCCTCAATATTTTAATAAACAACCCCGCACATTTCTATGAGAAATGGCTTGCCGTGAATTTTGCCGAAGGTTTGATATCTTGTAATTCTTGATGTGCTGATTGAAAGTGTTCACAGCCAAAGCTCAAAATTGTACAGTTTCCGAGATGTGAAGCTTTGAAAATAGATTTTTTATATTTTTGCGATATTTGCTCATCAATCGGGGAGATCTCACTTCTGGTTGGGATAGAATTTGGATGTTCGGCACCCAGAATTAGTTTCACGAATGGTCTTCCTCAGTTATATTCGATGCCGCCATCGATAATTTTTCATACACTGCTCCGCATTATCTCGATAATCTGAGCATGTATTGCTGACATTGTCCTCGGAGAAGCTCAAAATGGATGATAGCATCTCACAGCCTAACGAATCCGTGAAAATGTCTGCATGTTTGATACCTAAGGGTACTCTCCAGATGGTATGAAGGGTTCAGGTATAGGAAACAAACTATTTTGCCACCTAGTATATCACTTAGGCCAACCCCATTCAGGTGATATGTGCATTTTGAGCATTTCTATCAGTTCTGAGAGTTTCATCATTCTACCTCAATTATTACAGATGATACGGGGGTGTTTCCATGAGAAGTGAGACAAATTCGGATTTTTCACGACTGAAATTTTTTCAGGGAAAACGTGTCCCTGTAGTAAGTTTTGAGCCTATTATGCCCCCTAGTATGTTTTACCGTAAAAATGGGTTGTTCCATCGCCAGTGGCGGGCAGTGTATATCACTTAGGCCAACACCATTCAGGTGGTGGGTGCATTTTTAGCATTTCCATCAGTCCTGAGAGTTTCATCATTCTACCTCAATTATTACGGAAGATACGGGGGTGTTTCCATGAGAAGTGAGACACACTGTATATGGTGCTTCATTATGTGCTCTCATAAAACGAGATGGAGGAATTCGACCAATGTAGTGGGTAGTTTTTATCATCGATTAGTTGCAAAGCTTTGTTCCGCCCATTACATTTGGTTTCGGTACATCTGGCTGTTGTGAGGCCGTTGCACATTCAGCCCGTTTATTCATCAACCAACACCCAAACCCCGAGCACAGAGTATTCCTTAAATTGGATTACAAAAATGCCTTCAACATGGTTGAGAGAAAAATTATGCTGCAGAATGTGATAAATTTCGTGCCAAAATTACTCCCATTTTTCAACCAGTTTTATCAGTCACCTAGTATTCTGAATTTTGGAGAATATATTATATCATCTGAGAGAGGAATACAACAAGGTAGGACCTGCTTTATTTTGTCAGTCAATTCATGACCTTATCAGAACAATATCCTGTGAATTTAACTGCTGGTATCTAGATGATAGATCAATCGCAGGTAATGTAGCTTCTGTCTTGGAAAATGTTGAGAGAATTATCCAAAAGTCTGAAGAAATTGGCCTTGAATTGAATTTTGAGAAATATGAAGTAATATATCTCTTTGAAATGGATGAAGAATCAGTTAGTGAATTCCGACGAATGGAGCCTGGAATTAAATTAACCAACAGAGCTGAAGGTTCTCTACTTGGTGCTCCTTCAACTTTAAACAAGCTGTCTGAATGTCTACAGGAAAAAAACGAATTCACTCAAAGTAATGTTGAGTAGATTAGAGAAACTACCAGCACATGTAGGTTTCTTTTTGCTTAAGAACTGCATATGCATACCTTAATCAATGTTCATTTTGAGATGTTGTCCAACATGGAAGATTTTTGTAGACCTAGAAAAATTCGACAACCTACAACGGAACCATCATGGAACCAAGCAGTACTCCCAGATAGCTTTGGTGGACTATGTCTACGTTCAGCATCTTCTTCGGTACTGCCTTTTTTTTATCTTCTTATTCAAGTGTTTCCAAATTGATTGAAACTATCCTACGAACATCATTCACGAACATCCCTGACACCTTGTTTGTTGAAGCTGAATCACTGTGGTTTTCCCAAACTAATTGCCAACTACTTTAGAAATCTTGGGATAACTCATTACTTTAAATTGCTTCACAGAATATGGTTGATTTGGCTTCATCAGTTATAGAAAAGGCAAGAATCAATGCTGTATATGTGAAGAAATCTGGAGCTTGGCTTAATACTCTACTAGTAGCTTCACTGGAAACACTATTATAAGATGAATAGCAGTTGCTTTGAGACTTGGATTATCGATTTGTGCTCTTCATAAATGTATATGTGGTTCTAATGTTGAAGCCAACGGAGTACATGGACTAAGTTGTAGAAGGAGTGCAGGTCGCCTTTCTAGACATCATCAAGTTAATGACTCATTGACAAGAGCTGTGATCTCCGCTGGTCTTCCAGCAATCTTAGAGCCACCAGGAGTGAGTAGAGATGATGGCAAACGTCCAGATGGCGTGACATCAATCCCCTGGAGATGTGAAAAACTTGCTATGTGGGATTTCACATGTGCTGACACCTTAGCCCCCTCTCATTTATCGTCAATAGAAAAATCACCCGGAGTTGCTGCCATCTCTAGTGAAAAAGTGAAACGTACTAAATATAGAACAGTGGACGATAACTATTTTTTCTTTCCTGTAGCAGTAGAAACTTTTAGCGTCTTTGCTCCCCAATCTCTCGATTTTATCCATAATCCAGTACGATTGGGTTTTGAGACAAGAATCAATTGTAGCACCACCACTTGGTATGCTAGTAGTTGGAACCATGATAAACACGAGAAAAAATTGTTTACCTAAATTCCAGGGGTGGAACATATTTTTTTTGTTTAATATTATATAAATAGATTTTTGCTGTAATCTTGGAAAATCTATGATTTATCGGAAAAACAACTCAACAGGGTAAAAACAATTCAATTTTCCACAAAAATTATTCTTATTATTTCTTATGAAATGCGCTCGTTTTCTCAGAAAACGTGATTGAACGCCGGCGCCGACATCAAATTTCAGGTTCACCGTTATCCGCCGCTGAAATTCTGGCGGAGCCGAATATTTGATTGGTCATAACTCTGCTGAAAATAATCGGAGAAGGAAAAGGAAAAGTTCACATAGTTTCTGAAGGCTCCTACCTTCTCATGAAAATATAATATACGTGTATTTGAGTTCCTAAAATGTGTTTTGTCGCACTTCACGGAGTTTACGGTTGATCCGAAAATTATGAATAATTTAGTAAACATGGAATTATTATACTGAAGCAACAACCCATACACTCCTTGGACTATATGCAACAATTTTAAAATTGTGTGACAGGTCCCACTTATACATGCCAAAAAAAAACTTAATTTTTGTCCCTTACCCGTAAAATCGGCATTCTCTTCACTAAATGTTGAAAATTATCGCTTATTCATATCCTGCATATATATATATATATATATATATATATATATATATATATATATATATATATATATTTGAATTACATAATAATCAAGTTACATTCAAAGCTATATCGTATCATAGACAATCAACAACTTTGGTTTTGTCACGTTATTGTCGTTTTAGCGTACCAATTGTTATCTAGGGTAACTAACGTATTATATTGTAACTAATGTATTATGTGTTGTTATGATGTTAATAATTTGTAATGAAAATTTAACTTAAAGGAAGCTTAATACTCAACGAGGGGGTAAGCCCTGGGGACATTTGGTGTACATGTCTCGGGTATTAATGGTATTACTCGGGAATTAGAGGCATTACTTGAAAATTATTGGGTATTACAGGTATTAACTGGTGTATTACTCGGGCATTAGAGGAATTAGTTAGGAACAACAAACCTAATATTAAGACACGATTTAATATTTTTTGATTTTCTGACTTGGGCATTACTGCCATTACTTAGGAATTACTTGGGTATTAGAGGCATTACTAACGATTTTTAGGAATTAGTGTACACAATTTCCTCAGCGGTTTCTCCCTCGATACTCAAAGATACGATAAAACATTTTATTTTGACGAATTATCAACTTTATTACTCAGAGATTACTCTTGATAGTGTTATTATTATTATTATTATCAAAACCATAACGAAATATACCTTTGTTGAGTCTATCATTTCTACTACATTCCTTTGGAATACATATTTCACAATTATTTCCGTTCCACCGTTACTTCTTGGCACTGGTTGGCGGGTTTTGAAGCCCCTGCATGTATGCCTCTTCACTTGGACCCTTTGTGCACCTACGTTTCTGGGTTCAGCTGGGCATGCCAGCTTCCTTGGTGTAATTCAGCAGGTTCCTTAGCTGAATCTTTTTGACGTATTCTGGATTCAGTATACAGAGCATTCTGTGAGATGTGTCGAGGTCTCGTCTTCTTTCAGGCACCACCTACATAGCGGATAATCTATAATCCTAATGAGGCCACCAGCTCAGGTGATTGTCTTCCGTTAGGAGCCCTGTTGCTAGGTTGAGATCTCGTCTCCCAAGAGAGATATTTTTCCTTTCGAGTTTTTTCGATGGCCCGGAGACATAGAATTGTTTCATACCAAGCGTGCCCTATCTTTTTATGAACAGTTTTTTCATTGCAGTAACAGTTTAGCTGTTGTTGATTCCTGGTTTTCTTGGTCCTTCCTTGGCCTGGGGCCCATATGAGACTGACTTTTTTTCGTTTTGCCAGGTTTTCCAAGAGATGTGTACACTCGGACATCAGCTTGGATATGATCCTGTGTGATCCCAGAGCCAGAGTATTGCTACTTTATTGTCCGAGCAAATGCAATTGGTCATGCTGTCGGCAGGGGGCACGTTCGATGCTGTCATTCCATTCTTCCTCGTGGGGATGACAATGTTCGGGCATTTTCTGAACTCCCGAACTGGCGAGGTGTTGTCCCTTTCGATCAGTAAGATGGGACAGCTCTCTTGTGCCTCATTCCAGATGAGGGAATGTTCATTGTTCGTTTCCCCTTCGAACCATTGGCTTGCGTGAGTCTGTAGGCGGTACGCATAGCTTCATGTTCAATTTACAGTTGCAGAGGTGGCAGTCTTAGGAGATCTTCAAGAGCTCTAGTTGGTGCCGTTCTCATGGCGCTTGTCATTTCCAAGCAGGCCAGTCATTGAACTTTGCCTAGTTCATTTCTGGCCTTACTCTTCAGCGTACCTGGTCACCATTCAATGGCTCCGTACATTATGATCAGGCGAATCATTGCCGTGTATATTCAATGTTAGATCTTGGGTGTCAGACACCCACATTTTTTCGAATGATTTTTTGCATGCCCAGTTCCAACCTTAATTTTTTTGTTTAACAAACTGATTATGACGCTAGCACAGATTTGAATAGCACTCCATGGTGATAACATAACGTGCCGAAAGTGGTATAATGTTTCTGACCGTAAATCCTAACCATTCGATTCTTCCTTTGATATACCTACCAGCAATTCATTATTCATTTGTTAGTTTCTCTGTATACCTAGTGAACATTTACTTTATGAAATGTTGGTGATTGAACGCAGGAATTGCATTTTTCACGAAATTATTCATAAGAAATGTGGAATATGCTAAAATAATCTGAATTTTTCACACGGCTACTCAAATTAATTCGTATTTTTCACACTAGTGAATCTGGAGACCAACGACCGAACCTCCATTGTGCCTTCCCCATATTAAGCATGAACGTCAGATTCTGTATTGCCGTATCTTTGTTAAATCTGGTCACATGTGAAGTTGCCAGTTTAGGCACTCGTTTGATGGACAGTTTACATATAAGGTTGCCAGTTCAGGGACTCCTTTGATGAATGAGCCAGAGTTTTGTCTAAGGATTAGTTTCTTTTTGCGACTGTTGCTACGATACCGAAGTACTGCACATGTTTCCATTCTTCATATTTTTTTGTTGATCTAACTCCAGTATCTGTAATGGCATCTTTCGCTAAATTGATTATTCTTCAATTTTTATTTCAGTTCACCTCTCAAAATTTCTGCCGAATGTCTTCGTCAATATTTCTGTGTTTTAATTGGGAACAAATTATTCTTCCGCTAATTAATTTCTGGGCTCGATATGATTATTTGGTTAAAAGACGCAATTCTAGGATATTTTATTAAATTCAAAGGAATAAAAGCTCGATAAAAGGGATAAACGCTCGATAAAAGGAATACACGCTCGATAAAAAAAACGAAAACTAATTTACGCATTTTCAACTCGCAAACTAGGTTAGGTTTGTGTGTGAGCGAAAAACTAATTAGGCATTCCAAGATGCTGTCAAAGCAAATTCGAGATGGCTATTGAACCAGAAGAAACCTAACGGCTGATCGAGTTATTTCTATTTCGACTTGTGTTATAGCCTATTTTTATGAAAAACTCATACTGACGGTGAACTGCATCTAAACCAGTGATACCTAATCAACAATTCTGGCGAATATACCCCTACCTAGCCGAAAATCATAAGATAACCAGAGTAGTTGAGGCTCCTGTTTATTTAATAATAACTGCCATTATTACACCTTGGCAAAGACGGAATGAACTGGTTGAACTGTAATGGTAGTTGTGGGGCAATACCCACATCAGATGCCTTGGATAAATTGATGTGCCGGGAGACCTACATACTTTTTTATGAAATAGAAGAGTTTCACCGATCGAAGAATATGTCATCAGTTATAGTGTTTATCTGCAGCTCTGAATTAAAATATTTCAAATGCACCACTGTATTACGATAGGCCACCGTGGATTGGATCGCTGAGTAACTTTTGTTGTGTTATTTTGTTATTATCAGTTTCGTTTTGAAATAGAATCGTTCGCCATCTTGGAGCTGCTGTCTTGAATGTACGCATTTTTGCAAAAAAATCATAATCTCCGACCCCGAAAGCTCCCATATACTAATTTTGAATCAAATCGGACCATAACACAATACTATTCCGCTATCTTGGAAACACCATTTGAATTCATAAGTTTTTACAACAAATTCATAATATTCGACTCCAGGAACCTCCAAATACTAATTCTGAATAGAATCGGACCATAATTATGAAACTCGTCCGCTATCTTGCAGCCGCCTTTTCGTTTTTTCCTTCAGCAAACATTTCATAATTCATTGTCACCGATATTATGAACACCTGCCAAATTTTAAGTTAATTGAATAACTAGAAGTATGTACCAAAATCTCTTGCAAGGTTTGAGCCGTACTCACTGTTAAAGGCTCATCCAAACTTATAGTTAAGTTTATTCTGTTTTACTAGAATTATTATTTTTCTTTATATTTTTTATTCTCCTTGTGAGGAAACTATCATATTTGAGGGTTATTATGTTAGTAAATACGTGTTCAAATAAATATATTTACCGCGCTCAGTATCGTTGAGTATGTCTGACATGCGCGTAAGGAGCGAGCACCGTGGTGAGGCAGAAAAGAAGCAAGCAGGAACAGGACGAGACAGAGTCGGATATATATGTCATGTACTCTAGTATGTTTCTAAGAGAAGAAAAACCTGTTCTTCCGACTATTACGCCACGAGCACCGCCATTACAAAATAAGCCCAATGCTAAGTTACCGCCAATGAGTATACCTAAATTTTCCGGAGATATTAAAGCTTTTAAACCATTTCTCGAAATATTTTCCATAATAGTGGATAAAAACGACAATTATACTGATGTTGAAAAATATAATTATCTTTGTTCTTTCTTGGAAGGCCCCGCCTTGGCAGTAGTTCAGTGTACTCCTTTGTCTGCGCAAAACTATAGAACCGCATTCAATTCACTCATTAGTCGATATGACAAACCGCGTTTAATAGCATTTTCACACCTACAAGCCTTAGATAACGCTCCTGTAATCACTAACGCAAAAAATCAAAAGTCCTTGCGCGCGCTTTTAGATACATTCACAGAAAACATTTCCGCATTACATAACATGAAATTCCAAACGCAAGATTGGGACTTTCTTTAATTCTACATGTTGTCAAAACATCTAGATGACGAGTTATTGACTAAATTCGAGATTCAAAATGCTTCGCCAGACGATAAATTTATTCCTAAGTGTGAAGATTTGAAGAACTTTGTTTTAAATCAGTGCAATGCGCTCGAAGCTGTCGACAGACACACTACCGAAAACTGCCGATCCCAATCGACGTGTAGAACGTGTTCCGGTAGACACCATAGTTTTACACCATAGTTTACATTTGTTACGCAATACCAACTCAAATTCACCTCAAAATGTAAATCAACATTTTAGACCTGCTTCCGCTCAACAAAATTCAAATTCGCAGTTCAATTCTAATTCTACGAACTCGCAATGTTATTCGCACGCCACTGGCAACGATATCCCGATCGCAACGCAAAATGTGCGCACCGCTCCTCACCAACGCTCCGACAATTCGCAGTCGCAAATAAATACTATATCACGAAATCCAAATGAACAGTCGCCGCCATCGCAACCGGCCAATTTATATTGTGGCATGGTTACTTCTCAAGCTTCGGTACTCTTGTCAACTGCTATCGTTGAAGTTTTGGATGCATACGGTAACTACGAAAAGGTCCGAGCTCTGATTGATTGCGGTTCAGAAACGAATTACATTTCGCAAAATTGTCTTAAACGACTCCGCTTACCCTGCTTTGAAATGTCTGAGTATTCAAGGATTAAATCAAATGCAAGAGTTTTTGAAAGTAATGCAGTGGATATACTTTTGGGCGCAGTTTTCCCACAAATATTACAAAATGGTCGAGTTTCAGGTAATGAGAATGAACCTGTCGCGATAAATACCATCTTTGGGTGGATACTGATGGGAAAATACTCTCAGCACACTGTACGCGATAAAACCGCAACGTCTTTGCTTTCTATTGCCCAAACTGATTTATTTACACTGAATAAAACAATCTCGCGTTTCTGGGAAATCGAAGAAATTCCTAAGAAAACTAATTATGTCACCTGAGGATGAATTATGTGAAAAAATATTTCGCGAAACGCATTTCCGCGACGACACTGGACGGTACGTCGTAGAACTTCCGTTCAAAAATAATTCCGAACCTTTCTTTGATATCGAAAGCTCCCGCGCTCTTGCAACACGCCGTTTCTTGTCCCTAGAAAATCGTTTATGGGCAAACGAAGGGTACCGCGATTATTCAAAAATAATACGAGAGTATATAGATTCTGGTTATTTAAAAAAGGTCCCACCACATTTTAAATCACAAAATGGATTTTACATACCGCATCACTGCGTATAGACCGGGAGGCCATAACGGATTTTTTCTGTCTCATTTATTCACACTCAGCAGAAAAAGAACCCCCTCAATTACACCTTCCACTAGCCGATCCTGAGGTCGCCGAATAAAAATCGTGGACCAAAGGGTGGGGGGCGCGAGAGTGAAGTTGTATTAAAAAATCGGGGGTCTCGAATCATTTCTTACTATTCGGCGTGTGTCGCAAGTTTATTGTTGTAAAAAAAATTCCAATAACAGATAATCATTTGTTTATGTTCGGCAATTTGTTGATTCGACTATACACTCATTAAAACTCTAGAAAATATGATTGCCGAACATTTTGGTTGGATCAGGGGCCAACCACCCCCGCGTACATTTGTCGTCAGGGCGTAGAGTATGCGTGCATCATACATTAATGTTCGGCATTGATTTTATTTCATTTATTAAATAAATTTGAAGTATAAAACATACATGCCGAACAAATTAATTGGATATTGACCTTGGTATACCAAAAATCCAATTTTCGTTGATAATATTATTTGTTACCGTTCGGGGATGATTTTTTATGATTGCTAATAATATAATAGACGTCATTATATAACCCCCGAACAAAATGATTGGCAGTGTTTTACAAAACTAGCGAAAAAAAAATCCGTAAAAAAATTGTCAATACAACATAATGAATGGCAGATTTGGTCATGTTATGGGTTAGAAAAAATTGCATGTCAGATATTTGGCGATCAATTATGGTGTGCCGAACAAGATAACGTAATCGCCGAACATTTATATACCAACCTCTGCCCCCATACGTTGTTGTTTGATTGTAGTAGATTTTTTAGTATTCACGGTTACTGATGAATTAAAAACCTCACTATATCCATAATTTCAATAGGGAAACTAGTTGGGTAAGCAGCATGCAGGAAGTATACTCTTATAACACTTTATTCCAATATTTCGACAAGTATTATTGTAGGTTTCCCTGATGATGACTCTCCTATATATATATATATATATATGTGTGTGTTCGGATAGGTTTCCGCGGTCAGATATTTGAAAACTGGAAGTTCGGGTTGAACCGCGTCTAGAATTTGTTGAAATTCGACGTTTCGGCTCCGATTTTGGAGCCATTTTCAAGAAAAAAGGATGAAATGATTGAAAGGGTGTGAAGTTAGGTCTCAATCTGCCTATTCCTCAAGAGTAGGCAGATTGAGACTCTCTCGACGGAGTAGGCAGATTGAGACCTTAGAGAGAACAAGTGACGAGACCTGGGGAGTAGGCAGATTGAGACCCCGGCGTCAAGTTACAAAATCCTGATGATACCTGAGGAATAGGCAGATTGAGACCTAACTTCACACCCTTTTTCTTGAAAATGGCTCCAAAATCGGAGCCGAAACGTCGAATTTCAACAAATTCTAGACGCAGTTCAACCCGAACTTCCAGTTTTCATATATATATATATATATATATATATATATATATATATATATATATATATATATATCCTTGCACTTGGTTTCACCGTACTGATGGGAGTATTAAGCTCGAAACACGTGTCTACGGTTGCACTTTTACCAGAGGGCTTGTCCACGAAATCTTTTCGTCCTGTTCATGACAGTTCCCCTCAGTTTGAGTTTGTTGGGCTATTTTACAGAATACTCTTTGTTATTTGGTCGAGCTTTCGGAAATGCTTATTTCCTTCATAAAGACATTAAACGTGAGGTTTATAGTGAAAAGTCAACATCGATGAGACATATACAAAGTCATGATTCATGATGGTGGAAAACATCCACTTTCATTAAAAAAAAATTATTATAACAATTCTTTCCGTTGAAAATGACGTGAAGGACATGTTGCTCTTCTAGCTGTTTGAATCGACAAAGCCATTTAAATTTATTTTTTTTATTAAAGTGGATGTTTTCCACCATCATGAATCAGGACTTTGTATATGTCTCATCGATGTTGACTTTTCACTATAAACCTCACGTTTAATGTCTTGATAAATGAACATTTCCGAAAGCTCGACCAAATAACAAAGAGCATTCTTTAAAACAGCCCAGTATTTTGACTGCATTCTCAAGATCCATCCGTGTTTTTTATATAAATAATATATAATTCGTTGATAGGAGGGTATGCTTTTCTGGGCCATCTGTTCCTGGTCATATGATTGTGCACACTTTTAGGTTTAGGTGACAAAAAGAAAAATTTTCATAAAATTTTAGCTTCCAAACAATTCCGGAAAATTGTCAAATAAGCTTTTCTTCAGCAAAATTTTGAAGACAGTTATTATTTGATTATTTGAATTTTTCTTCGTGTCGCCGTTCCATACCTTGTAGTAACATCAGTTCTACATTACTTATTGGCACTACATAAAAACGTACGAAGTTTTTGATCGCTGATAACAATACTTGTCAGAATACCTCAATTCATATGTTGTGCCTAAGTTAAGCGCATCGCGTACGTTGAAATTAAAGTAAAAGTCCGACGAACTTCACGTAAATGGTCAGTTTTTCCGAATTTCATTCCGGGAGTAGAAGTGACAGACATTAGTAAAAAGAGGAATGAAAGAAAGAGGAAAATATAGTTTGAAGAAAATAAATGGTCCAGAAAGAATAATTTGAGACTTCTGTCCCTACTTACCTAAATGAACATCAATCTTAATTATTTGAGTGGAGCCGTTCCATATGATTCCAAACCCACTTCCGCTCAATACCCTATAATCTAAGATTAAACGACTTACCTGCAGGAAGTTTAATCTGGATTACATGAAGAACCACTTCCGAATAGACCACCATCGTAGTAACATTCCCATGTGTGAAACTAACCACTTTTTAGTTAGTTCCGCACTGCATTTAATTTTTTTGGCATAACGTTCTTTGTATCCATCGTTTTGTCATGAAAATTGGCAAACGTCTTACTTTAATGAATATCTTCAAAATGCACTGCATGCCGAACAGTAGGTAATGATTATGATATATAAGCATTTTGCCGATAACTTACATCTGTTTTTACACCCTGTAGATCCATTCAAATTGTTCGGCAATGGTTATTTCGTAATATTTTGCATTGCAATGAGCTGCTATAAAAATTTCAAAAATGAAAAGTGTGATACACGCATACTCTACACCCTGACGACAAATGTACGCGGAGGTGGTTGGCCCCTGATCCAACCAAAATGTTCGGCAATCATATTTTCTAGAGTTTTAATGAGTGAATAGTGGAATCAACAAACTGCCGAACATAAACAAATAACATAACAATAACAGTAACTTGCGAAATACGCCGAATAGTAAGAAATGATTCGAGACCCCCGGTTTTTTAATACAACTTCACCCTCGCGCCCCCCACCCTTTGGTCCACGATTTTTATTCGGTGAGCTCAGGATCGGCTAGTAGAAGGTGTAATTGAGGGGGTTCTTATTCTGCTGAGTGTGAACAAATGAGACAGAAAAAATCCGTTATGGCCTCCCAGTTAGGAAAAACTCGCATGGTACTCGATGGTAGCTGTAAAAATAAAATTGGTTATTCTTTGAATGACATGCTACTGACCGGTCAAAAGCTTCAGAAGGATATTAGTACAATTCTACTAAACTTTCGTCTCGGTAAAGTAGTTTTTACCTGTGATATTAAAGCCATGTTTACGCAGATAAAAGTCGCCGAAAAACATCAATCATTTCAACGTATTTTATGGAGAAGCTCAAATACCGAACCGCTTTCAGAATACATGTTTGAACGTGTGATTTTCGGACTATCTTGTCCATACTTAGCGACCAGAACCATTATGCAACTAGCTCGAGATGAACGCGATAATTTTCCTTTAGGTGCTCAAATTTTAGAGCGAGATATTTATATCGATGAGTTGCTCAACATTCACTTCTGTTGAAGAAGCCAAACTCGCGCGCGATGAAGTAATCCATATACTAAAGCGCAGTGGTTTTGAGCTAGACAAATGGTCTAGTAATTGTCAGGAATTAATTTCGGATATTCCATCATCTCAGCTTCAAACTAATTCTGTAATTTGATTCAGAACCCAATATTCTCAAAATATTAGGTCTGCAGTGGAACCCGCAAAATGACAAATTTCGTTTTAGTGTTATGCCCGTGAATATGAAGTGCTCGAAAAGAAGTATACTTTCGCAAATTTCGCGCATATATGATCCACTTGGATTTCTCAGTCCGGTCACGATACTTACTAAATCTTTCATGCAAATTTTGTACACTTTGGGACTTGATTGGGATGACGTGCCGCCACGGGATATTCGGGAAAGATGGACGCAGTTAAAGGATGAACTTTCGCTTATCACAAATATTCGGATACCGCGTCTCATTCAGATTACCAATTGCACGGTCTGTGCGATGCCTCTTTGAAGGCATACGCTTCGGTTATCTATTTGCGTAGTAGCAGCAATAAAACATGCGAAACATTTTTTGTCATTTCCAAATCCCTCGTTACTCCACTGAAAACTTTATCAATACCCAAGCTGAAATTAAACGCATTTCATGATAAAATCAAATTCGCAAAAATTTATGCGTGGTCGGATTCCACAATTGCGCTATCATGGATTAAAAGTTCTCCGCATAAATGGAAGACATTCGTTTCCAACCGCGTAGCTAGAATTCAAGAAAAGCTACCCCCCGAGGTTTGGCATCATATCGACACGCAACACAATCCAAGTGATTGCGCTTCAAGAGGACAATTACCCTCAGTATTATTAAATAATGACCTTTGGTGGACAGGCCCTACATGGCTTGTGCTTCCTCCGCATTTATGGCCTGTTTCTAAATTTAATATACCACTCTTGTCTGCAGAGGTTACCTCTGAAGAAAGAAAATTTACCTTAGCTGTATTTTCTGCAGATAATCCATTCGAAAATATTTTAAATAAATATTCGTCATATCCTAAAATTCAACGAATATTCGCCTATTTTCTACGATTCATACATTATTGTAAAAAATCTAACCACGAAAGTCGCAAGTTAGGAGCTTTCAACACCTCTGATTTGCAAGAATCTACTCTTTTTCTTGTAAAATGTAATATTATTCGCGTTGGTGGTCGTATCAAACATTCAGAATTAAATTATGATCAGAAGCATCCCGTGTTACTTCCTAGGAAATGTCGGTTAACATTTCTTATTATTAGTCACTTTCATGATACTTACCTACAAAACGCGCGATTCGCAGTGTTGTTTCACAATGTTTAAAATGTTGGCGCCTAGCACCCAAACCGTACCAACCCCCTATGGGGAACTTATCCAAATTACGCATATCACAGCTTCGCAGTTTTTCTGTTGTAGGAATAGATCACGCTGGACCATTCACGACAAAAGCGCAAAAAATTCGTTCGTCGAAAACGTTTAAATCGTATGTGTGCATATTCGTGTGTTTTGCCACTAAGGCAGTACACTTAGAGCTTTCGTCAGATTTATCAAGTGAATCATTTTTATGTGCCTTTCGTCGCTTAATTGCATGCAGAGGACCCGTTAAAAAATGTTATTCAGATAACGGAACAGCATTCGTGGGTGCAAATAGATAAATTCAAGAAATGTTCAAAAATGCAGCAGAATCTCTTACAATAGAATAGTATTTCCAACTTGCCTCTTCCCCCCATTTCTCAGGTTTAGCCGAACACGGAGTGCGGTCGCTAAAAAAACCATTTAAAAAGAGTTGTAGGTGAACAAATTCTAAACTTCGAAGAATTCTATACCGTTCTTGTGCAGATTGAGGGATTGCTGAATTCGAGACCGTTGTGTCCCATGGTTGCCGACGCTAATGATTTTTTCAGTTTTAACCACTGGCCACTTTCTGACACTTGAACCAATCGCGTTACCTGATTCTGATTTGTCGCACCTAAAGCTTAATCGACTTAGCCGCTGGCAACTCTTGCAAAAATTACATCAAGACTTCTGATCTAAGTGGCACCGCGAATATTTACATTCTCTTCAACAGAGAGTGAAGTGGCTTGAACCCACTTCTCCTCCTGCTAAAATTGGTACACTTGTAGTAAAATCGGATAATTTACCTCCAGCTAAATGGAATATTGCAAGAATAACACACCTTCACCATGGCGATGATGGTGTTGATCGTGTTGCTACATTACGCACTGCAACATCTGCATCCAAAAGAGGCCATTAGTAAAGCTATGTCCTCTGCCAGATATTGAAATTTCCCAATAAAAGGTCAGAATGCCCTTTTGGATGGCCGGGATGTTAAAGGCTCATCCAAACTAGTTAAGTTTATTCTGTTTTACTAGAATTGTTATTTTTCTTTATATTTTTTATTCTCCTTGTGAGGAAACTATCATATTTGAGGGTTATTAGGTTAGTAAATACGTGTTCAAATATCAGTATCCAGTTGAGTAGCTCTGACATGCGCGTAAGGAGCGAGCACCGTGGTGAGGCAGAAAAGAAGCAAGCAGGAGCAGGAAGAGGCAGAGTCGGATATATATATATATATATATATATATACATACATATATATATATACGAAAAGGCAGAACTCTCGTGTCGCAAAAAATTTAATATTAAGTATTTTGAATAAGTGTCAAGAATTGTTGCTTGCAATAGAACAAACGTGTTGTGCCAAGTCAAGACGTTGGGCAAGGACTGAAGAAGGAACAATCGCAGGTGAGTGACTCAACTGGTCGTCGCATTTTTTATAGAGTTTCATTGTTGCAGCTCTCTGGTCCTTCCAATTAATATAAACCAGCGCCTTACGCAAAAATATACACTCACTAATATGTCGATAGAAAAGCTTGTAAAATTAATAAAAAATTAGAACAACTAAGGAATAAATGTGATATTTAATGATTATTTAGGCTTCTCCAATATGATAGATTTCTTCTGCCATTATTATTTCCACATAGTTGTAAGCAAGCACATGGACTACAGGATTATGAAAAAGTACGTTATGATACTTTACGTTCTGGATGATTACGCTATGACGGAGTAGGTTATGACGCATTACGAATTCTACTGAATACGATTATGATTATTTGATATTATGATGCGTTGCTGTTATAATGGAATGATTTTAAGACGCATTGTGATTATAATACACTGATTTTATGATGTTTTATTGTTATGACAGAGTACGTTATGATGGGATATATTGGGATATACGTTCTGAAACTTTACATTATGCCGCTGTATATTTCTATCTTGTACTAAATGATCTATTGCGATTTCTACCCTTTGACGATATAATGGAGTGAATTAAATTGTGTTTTATAGTATTGTATCAGTTGCTAGGATTATTGACCACTATGTATTCTGGGTAGGCTATACTACTAACTTCATACGCCACCTTAAGAAATTTTAAATAATGTAATCGGTGGTCAAATCAAATTGCAAAAAAATCTCGTCTTCGACTAGTGCTCGAACACGAGACCTTTACTGCCGGACGTCGGATGTTTTTTCCACTGTGTCACGCCCTGGCTCAATCATTATACAGTTGCAATAATAAAAAAAATCGATTAAAACTATACATAGAATACTTGCCAGGTTTCAGTTTCCAAAAACAGATAGTGAAATGTAAATTCAACTTCAATATTACTTGTTTTACTCCAGCTCAATGAACACGGTCTCGATCTTCAGTAATACAGAACTGATGTGTATGGACAATTCACAATATTTTATATTATGTTGGGACACCTTACCTACCGGCATATAGTATTATACGAAAAATATCACGGAGTTACCTGCTTTGCTTTTATTGTTGCATTGGATATCGGCATCGGAGGGATATACTGCTTTGTCCCTGCATACCGCTGAGGAATATAAGCATTGTCCTCCAACGTGTTAAATGCTAGGTAGTATAAATTGTGGGTACCTTTTCTCCCCTCCGCCGTTGACCGTAGCTTGAACAATTTTGGGAAAACCAACTACCAACCCAGAATTTGTAGGCCAGCACTTGCCACTAAGACTATGAGGATATTACACCCTGTATGTCTAATAAATTTTTGTACAGGTTAACCTGAGAAGGCTCTGGACAGTGACAGATTGAGATAGTTATACATTTCTTCAGTTCGTATTCTGAGGTAATGAGTAATGATCAAATGCACGTATGTGAAAATTTATATTTTTGGATATTTTTCCTTAGAATTTAGTAATGCTCAATTCGTTATTCGGCAACATGTAAGAAAAACAATGGAAATAAAAGAAATCAGAGAGGATATGCTCCACTTTTGACTGATTCAGGTGACGAATAATCAATGATTCTTTTTATTTCTTGCCAGTATCTGTGGGTAAAATTTGTTTGCTAGGCTCACCTTTACTTTTATAGTGGGAGATCAATAATGGTCCAAAAGGGACATGCTCAATCATCAATGTCCCTTGTTTTCATGATGCCTTTCAGTTACAACAACCGATTTCAGAGAAATTGTAAAAAATTATGAATGTTTACAATACACAGTGAACATCAATATTTACATGTGTATTTTACATTCTACTATGACTGAATGAGTATTCATTAATCATTACCGGGGTGAAATGAGCGACCGTTTTTATCTGACGCATGACGGCCAAACGACCAGTGGCGGCGAGTAGATCTAATAAAAAAAATCGAAAATAATAATTACTGAAACGGGATTGAATGCTTTGAAGATGTTGACAATTAGATATGATACAGTAATTGCAATAGTTAATTTGAAGTGACGAGTAACGGTGATTATGTGCATTTATGGGTTGATTTACGATTGTCAGCTTTGACCGAAATTGGAATATTAAGCCCAAATAATTTTTGTTGTAGACATTTCCAGAGGACATAAAAATCATAATATTCTGAAAGATGAATGATTTGGGGTCCGTTTCAAGGGTGATTTATACAGTACGGCTTTTAATAGTCCCCCCCCCTGTTAACTTTTGAATGGTTCGACCTAGAAACATATGGATAAAAAACCGTTTCGAGGGTTTCACCAATACCACTTTTTGAAATAAAAAATATGGTGATTGCTCATTAGGGGGCGCGTGGGGGCCCATCAACTCAAAATTTTTAAATGGCATGGAGGATCAAGTGGCACATCGTTGAAAAGATAATTCAATTCTCTTTACAACCATATAAATATTTTTGAATTTTGTTTATAATATTTTTTCCAAATTTCGAGTTTCATGCCCTCTCGAAATTTTTTATTCAATGTGCCCCCAGCGCCACCTGTCGAGTAATTGCAATATTTCTTCTCTCAAAAACTAGTATCGGTTACCTATACCCTTCAAAAAAATTTTGGTTTCATTGTTCCACATCAAACCGTTAAAATTTATCGAGGTATGAGTAGTATTCAGATACGCATTTATATTTGATACTTATTTCGAATTTGAATTGCAAAAAAAATATTAACGAAATTCAAAAAAAAAATAGATAGTTGTAAAGACAATTTCCTTTTCGACGATGTGTCACTTGACCCTCATGCATTCAAAAATTTTGACTTGATGTGTCCCACCGCCATGCAATCACCATTTTTTTAATTTCAAAAAGTAGTCTTGGGGAAACCCTCGAAACGATTTTTTTTCAAGTTTCTACTTCGAACCGTTAAAAAGTTAACAGGGGGGAGGGGAACTATTAAAAGCCGCTTTGTATTTATAGAATATTTGAAAAATTCGCTAAACATGCACCTTCTAAAATATTTATCCAACTTGATTTTCTGTGTAGACACTCGTGTGCTCGTATGTGATATACCGAATCAAAAGCCTTGGGGCCGCCTAAACGGTAGTTTATGAAATATTTGAAAAAATCGTTAAACATTCTCTAAAATATTTAACCAATTCGGTTTAGACTATAGCTAAAGCAACCCTCCTGGAACAAATTTTTATATAAAAAATGTAATAAATACGTTGATTGATGGAAAAACTTTTGAATTGTATTCTGCAGAACTGGTCCTAATTTATTTCTGCCGAAAGATGATTGATTTGGGACTGTCTAAGGGGTTGTTATTTATGAAATATTTAAAATACTCGTTAAATACTATCTAAAATATTTAGACAACTTTAGTTTCAAAATAGATACCTTCCAGATTACTCAAGAATGTTATACCGAGATATTATTAATTTGGGGACGTCTAAGGGGTTGTTTATAAAATATTTGAAAACATCGTTAAACATCCTCCACAAAATCAAACTTTCAATCATATAATAAAATATATTGAGCCAAGGGGGAAACCGCTGGGGAATTTTGGTGTACATGCCTTGGGTATTACAGGCATTACTGGTGTATTACTCGGCTATTAAAGGAATTAGTGGGGAATTATTGGATATTACACGGGAAAGGGAGTATTACATGGGTATTACAGGAATTATTTGGAACACACTCTAAAATATTTAGACAACTTTAATATATATATATGTGTGTATATAAACTGTCTGTTTCCTAACCAAGATGTAGGTCACGTTGTGCACACGTGAATATAATTTTAAAATATTTTGACTAATAATTTTAATTGTTTCATGTTCTTCACTCGATATGGTTTATATCTCAATCATTACATCATTAGCATTCAACCTC
The DNA here is from genome assembly GCA_958298965.1 of Chrysolina haemoptera. Lineage (NCBI taxonomy): Eukaryota > Metazoa > Arthropoda > Insecta > Coleoptera > Chrysomelidae > Chrysolina > Chrysolina haemoptera. The sequence goes on from OY282584.1 coordinate 32,971,199, forward strand.
AAAAACACACTTCCCTGAAGTTGACAGTAGCCACTCTCGATGTGGAAGTTCCCAGGTTTGCGGTCTGTTTACCAAAAAATATATATTTGAAAAGTTTTTTTTATATGGGAAGAAGTTAGGTATGACCAATTCAGTGAAAATCTTCCGTTTTTTCAGTCAAGCTTTCGAAAATGTTTATTGTCTTTGTCAAGACTTCTCTACAACAAAGGGTGTAACATTAGAAGTTTTGAAAAAGGGAACATTCTCCATAAAAATTGAAAAACGAAAAATGTGATTTATTTGCAATATCTAACAGAAAAAAACTACTTCCCCGGCACAAGCCACGCTGAACATTGAACTACATCTGATAGATATTGTGAAAAGACTCTAACTGGAAAAGAAAGAAAAAATCTGAAAGTAAAAATTCGCATTTTCATTCAGATAACTGATTTTTTTTTTAATTCTCATTAAATTAATGATTCTTTCAATGAAAACTAGAGAGAATTAAAAAAAAATCAGTTATCTGAATAAAAAAATAAATCACATTTTTCATTTTTAAATTTTTATGGAGAATGTTCCCCTTTTCAACATGAATACCTCCCAAGAGGTTATCTTGAACGATGGAAAATAGCGACTAAAGTTTGTCTTTCAGTCGCAGATGATTCCACAACAGATTTTATGAATGTCCTATTCATATTTTCGAACTAAAATTAGAAGTTTTCTTTTTGAAATGAAATATAAATGACATGTCAGTTGACTTTTATGACAGAATGTAAAACAATAAGTGAAAATTGTCAAGCTGTGTGCACGTTCCAATGTAATTGGATGAAGAAAAGGTTTCTATTTCGTGCAGAAATTTATGAAATCCATAAAATAATAGCAAAGCGCTTTCGACTATAAGTCATCATCAGTACGTACTCGTCAGGTGTACAAGAGCCAGACCATAAAAATATCATGTGTCCAGAGTACCATGTAAATATTTAAAAACAGGACATCATATGAATAACATTTTAAAAATCCTTATTCCAGGATTAACCTATATAAAGGTTTCAATAGACAGAGTAACACATGTCTGCTGAAGCTTAGTCTAATGTCTAACTAAATTTAGTCTAATGTCTAACTAAATTTAGTTAGACTAAGCTTCAGCAGACATGTGTTACTCTGTCTGTTGAAACTTTTATCTAGGTTAATTCTGGAATAAGGATTTTTTTAAATGTTATTCATATGATGTCCTGTTTTTAAATATTTACATGGTCCTCTGGACACTTGATATTTTTATGGTCTGGCTCTTGTACACCTGACGAGTACGCACTGATGATGACTTTATAGTCGAAAGCGCTTTGCTATTATTTTATAAATAAATTTCTGCATGAAATACAAACCTTTTCTTCATCCAATTGTAAAACAGTATACAGATGAAAAATAGAGCACTGTCAGCTGACGTCACAACATGGCGGTCATAGGGTGACAAACAAAGCATTTGACATTTGATGAAATGAAAATTCGTTTTTTGTGGGTGATAATTGCGATTTTTATAAACTTTACAGACATTTAGTGAACCAGAAAGATTCACGTAGCCTTATGGAAAATGGGTTTAATGGGTTTGTTTTTGTTCACTTTGGATTGTTTGTTCACTTTGGATTGTTTGTCCCCTATGAAATTGTTCCGCAACTGTCATATTACGTCACTGACAGTGCTCTATTAGATAAAACTAAAACTATTCATGAAATTTTGTGTCCTAGTAGACGTTTTGAATGTCTACCTAACGAAAAAAAAATCGTTCCAATCGGTTGAAAAATGTAAGTTTTTTAAGTGTGTTTCCATCCTAAATGGGTCACATGTATATATAATTTGTTTGGTTAACCGACACCTGATGTATGTTTAAGATCGTTCGATTCAATTGAAAACCACATGGTTGGACAATGAAAATAATATTTCTACCCAGGTTTGTATATATATATTTTTTTTCTCAGTTGATCTAGAATTGAAGCAGCTAGACGACAGACTCATCAAACTCCTTGCGTACCAGCGAATTCAACAGCTGATCAACAATCCTGCATCTTCCAACACAGTTTTCTCATCGGATTTCAGAGAAAAGCTACAGAACATGCCTCTACCTAGCGAACTTCTCACCCCCGCTGACATTGATAGGATTTCAAGAGTATTTTCTAGCCCAAAAAAGAAAACGAAACCTAGGTCTTCAATCAGGGCAAGAGCTATGATGTGTCCAGTGGTTTCAAAGCATTTTTATAATGTAAGGACAACAGAGGTAGATCCTACTGACGTACGACATGATGCTAGTTTTATGGGATTTAGGCCAACAGTGTCACTCAGATTTCCTGAAGCTGTTGCCATGCGTTATAGGGTTTTGAATATTGGACGAGGATCTGCCAACGATGTGAACTTGGAGAATTTTGGTTTTTGTAATTTTATTGTGGCCAAACATGCTATTGTTTTTTTTGATGAGGTGAGTACTGATTTGTCGTTGATAGATCATAGTTATCAATTATCGGTTATCGGTTATCAGCTTTTACCCAGATAAAATAAAAAAACAAGTTTTGATGTCTAGCAAACAAAATTCATTCTAAGTAATAATAGCCTAGTAACCTAGTACATCCTAAGTATCATTAAATGGTGGTAGTAGATTTCTTTTTTTTTTCTTGTATGGTATTGACCGAGATGCAAAATCCAAGTTTCGACCTCGGCAGCCCACTTTTGAATATCACAAAAATTGTTTTGTTTGTTTTGTCCTATTTTGACCATAAAGGAGCATGTTTTTGACAAAGACCCTCCTATACATTTCTAAACTAGATTAAATTCGCTTCGATATGATATCAAAATGGACATGGTTGACCTAATAGTTTCTGAGATACAGCTTTTTAAAATTTGGCAAATTTTCATGCTTCTTCATTTTGTCTGTATATCTTCAACAGCCTGTTGGATATGAGTCAGCAGAGTGAACAGTTATTCAATTGAACATTTAAAAGGGGAATGGGGGAGGAGTGTTGAGGTTTTGTGGGGTAAAGGTCAATGTTTCCTCCTCTTCGAAGGACCAGGGCCAAGCAAATCCGCCTCCTTCAAGGTAAAAACCTTCTTAAGAGCAAACAATACCCTTGATGAAACGGGAATCGGTTTTGAGCGTTCAGTTTTATTTTTTTCTTCAATTCGTTTGTGAGAATTCGGGAATCTAACTGATTTTTGGTTTTGATGATTTTGAAGAAATTTTTTTTTATGGTTTGACAAATGAAGAAAATAGGCAAATTCCCGAATTTATAAGAAGATTATAGACTCAGAAGAAGAAAAAAAATTCTATGGTATTTGTTGCATCCTTTGTGAAAAACTGGTAGCACAGGTCGTTGAGGGTTTGACTAGACGTTTCCCCACCGTTCAGCTCATTGGGGATTTTCTCCCCAGCTTCAGTTACTTGAGCAGGTATTGCAGCTGGATTAAATAAAACCGCAGTGTGTTTCTGTAGTATCTGAAGCAACATGAGTTTCCCTTGACCGAAATAGCACTAGATGGGTTCATAGTCATTGTGTGGGTGAAAGAAATGAGTTAACTGTTTGCAGATGTTGAGGTGGTGGAGTAGTAGATATCTACCGTTTTGTCTCTTCCACACTTTTGAAGATACATAGTACCTGGTGTCGGATCCCTGAGACCGGTGAGGATGACCAATAAGTCTACGTCCTCTCCTGCAATAACCGCGACCTGGAAATCAGAGGCATTTCTGATAGCTGTAGTGATGATTATCGTGTCCGTATCTACTTCGACTGAAAAACCTCTGTGTTCGGCTTCAAATGTGACCGTTTTACTACCTCAGATATCTCCATAACTACGTGCAACTTTTGTACTTTCGATTATACTCTCATCAATTTACTAACAATTTGTCATTACTCTCAAAATTACTCGCAGACCACGAAATTAATCACGAATGGCAACCCTGACCGTTTGGGAATGTGCTATCAACTGAACGGTGAGTCGACGAGGGATTTTTTAAAAGGAAAAGAAACCGTGGTAGAAAGAAGAATGGGAGACGCATTTGTTTTTCGTTCCCGCTGGTTAACTGGGAAGAGCAGAGAACGCATCACAAGGAACATAGCATCAAGATCATCTTAACTGACGAGCGATTGAAAGCTCAGTTATTTCATCAACCCGCATGCAATATTGGGTTCACAGAAAGCCTCATAAGGTTCCAATTCATTATGCATCATCTTTGCTATATCTGGGTATCCACCCCCACCCCCCTTCAAAATATTGAAAGAAATAAATGTTTCCTTCATTGACTTATATATAAGACATAAACATGAAAATCAGCTTAAAATTTTCGAATTTGGAGAATCTGCTAAAATTTGAAAGGCTGTATCTCGCTACCGAGTCCATTGTTATTTCATACTATAGAAAATTTATCTTGGTTAAAAATGTATTAAGGGTCTTTGTCAAAAACACGCTTCTTTATGGTAAAAATGGAACAAGACCAAAAAAAGTTCAAAAATTCAACAGTTTTTGGGATATTCAAAAGTGATCCGATTTTGCCTCTCAGTCACATCCCATACCAGTTAAACAAAAGAAACTTACTACCACCATTTGATGCAACTTAGGCCTATGCTTTTCATGACTGCATTATGATACTATTTTATTTATTCATTCCAGGGAATACCCAATTTACAATAAAGAATAGACTAAAAATAAAATACATGAAAAAAATTAAAAAACCATTTAGATAAAAGCTTTTATTTAAAAGCGCTAAAAAGCAGAAAACAAACTTTGAAGTAAATCGAATCCATCATTTTATAAAATTTCATATTATGATATAAAAGCTCGTCGCGAGTAGTATGTATTTCTTATAAATTAAATTTGACATCATCTGTATCAAGATTTATTCTCTCGACAAACTTTTATATAATATAAAATTGTTTAATGTAACAAAATGATGGATTCGATTTACTTCAAAGTTCATTTTCTTTTTTTTTTAGCGCATTTGAATGAAAGCTTTTTTCTAAGAACCTTTTTTTAAGTTTATTTTATTTCGTACTTTTTGGCATTAGAGCTTGTTTAATTACATCAGATTAAATAGCCGGTATCGGTATGTCGACTAGTCTCATTAAGTCGTCTCCAGTTCAAAACCTATGGTTATACGTTAAACTTGATTGTGAATTAGTACAGAACTGTTGTGTGTAGTTTGCTGAATAAATCAGAAAAATCCGTTAGCAAAAATTTTGGACCAAAGTGCATTTAGAAAACAAATAAGAATATTAACCTTATACCAAATGTGAGTAAAGTCCATTATTCTGTAAATAGGAGCAAGCGAGTGGGGGTATTTTGAATTCCGATCAACTGATTTCCTACCACTGATACTTGTAAATACTCAACTTCTCAACTAGTCGCGGTGGCGGAGGGTTCCCTGAACAGACCGTAGAAATTTCGACTACAATCAGGTCATAGCAAAGCATACTATGAGTCACTCCATAGATGATTTGTTCAAATTGATTCAGAATGGAAATTAAATAGGAAATAAACGATTTTTGGGTTGAATTGATGAGCGAAATTGAGATACTTAAAAATAAAAAATCCCAAAACAACAAATTCGTGAATAAAGTAGCAAATCTTGAGAAAAAACTAAAAAATATATCTTCGTCATTTACGAAATACCGGAAAGTGATTCTGACACTCCACAGCAAACTCTCATAATTATAAATCAAAACATTCAAGTGGAGTGTGACGAGAAAGACTTTCGAGACATACACAGAATCGGGAGAAACGTTTATGGAAAAATCAGACCAGTTTTGCGAAGTTCAGAAGTATAAATTGAAGCAAGAAATAATAGTTAATTCTAGGAAACTTTTTCATGATTGAAGTGCTCGAGAATATTTGTCAACCAAGACTACACCGAAGAAGAATATAGAAAAAGACATTCTTCAACGACTGCCGAAAGGAAGCAATTGCGAAAAATCATAAAGCGGTAATAAAAAATAACGAACTCATCAGCTTTTCTCATAATGACTTGGTAGTAGATAGTAGATATTTATGAAAAAGCATATAACGGTAACAATACACATATGAAAGGCCAAAGTGAAGAAAAAAAAATTGTTTAAAAAAACTAAAGAACACTCTTTACTTCCAACATGGACTAAAAAGTAAAAAGTAATTGACAAATTAATTACTCAAATGTAAAAAAATCGTGGGTGCTTCCGATCTATATTCTCATATTTTTCAGTTTAATTTAACAATACCGACCATTCAATAGCTCATCAAGAGAACTTTGTCAAGCACCTCACGCTTCTTTTACATTTGAGTAATTAAATTGTCATTTATTTTTAACTTTTTAGCCCATGGTGGAAATAAAGCATGTTCTTTAGTTTTTTAAACTAATATTTTTTTATGACTCAAAAATCGAAATCTACGACCCCAAAAATCCCCACATACCAATTTTGAATCGAATCTGACCATAATCACAAATCTCGTGCACCATCTTGGGCCACCATCTTGAATTCTTACATTTTTACAAAAAAATCATAATGTCTGACCCCGAAAACTCTCACACATTAAGTTTGGATGGAATCAGACCATTATGACAAATATCGTCCGCCATCTTGGAGCCGCAATCTTTAATTTATGAATTTTTACCAAAAATTCGAAAGATACAACCTAAAAAACAATTTATTGAATCAAATCTGACCATAATCACAAATCTCGTGCGCCATCTTGGAGCCGCCATTTTGTTTGTTGTTTTTCCAAATTTCAAATCATTCGGACTTCTGAAAGTGGGTGAAAATCACGTTCAAAGTTCAAAGTAAACAAGAGGAAGTACTGAAGAAAGAGAAAATCTCAAAAATTGCCAAAATAAGTACTAGTTCACAAAATAACTTAATATTTATTATATTTTTTATACTCTATTACATGTATCTTTTGTATTGTATTTTTTTATAGTAGTCAGGATATTCTATTGTACTTTTACTTTGTGAATGCCAGGTAGCTCAATGGTTATGACTGTCGCGTTCAAAGCCATTGATGCTGTTGGTCGTGCAGGTTCAAATCCTACAGACTACAGATTTTTATCCGATGGCCCGAGAAAGTGCTAGGAATCGCACGTTAAAAGGTAAGACCTCGTTAATCCTTGGCTCGAACAAGTTTCAACTTTCAAGGTCTGCCGTTCGTGAGGGGACGATAGCTGGTTAACGGAAAAAACAATTTCAATAATTTATATAATATATTATGATAACATGGATGATTACATTAAAAGCTTCAGTGTTATAGAGGTAAACACAAGGGTTATTAAATCTATACAGGAATGTGACGAGCATATTAGTAGGAGGGGTAATTTCAGTTTGAATATTTTCCGTAATAAATATTAGGAGTCTGCAAAAAAACTTTGACAAAATGCAAGTTATGTTGGAGACATTCGAAACTGAGTTTGATATCATTATATTGACTGAGTCTTGGAAAATACATAACCGAGAGATGTTCAGTATCCCTGGCTTTGAAATAATATATTCGGGGAGAGACTTGAATAGGGCAGATGAGGTAGTTGTTTATACAAAAAAAAGACCTTGTGTGTCGACAACTATAGCATAATAGAAATTGGCACTATCAAATCACTTGAGTTATATTTCACGATACGAGGGAAATCTTTCAAAATAGTTTCAATATACTGGGTGACCACGAGGTGAGGTACGCCCCCCAATTTTTCTATAGTTTTGAAGATACAGGTTTTAAATTTGGAGTGTCGCTATAGTACTCGAATACGCATATTTTGAACCCCCTACTGAAAATTCACCACTTCCGGTTCAACCGGAAGTGACCCAAACAATACAAGACTAATGCAACAAACATGTCGGGAAGAAAATAGTAGGTACAATAATTGATCGAATCGAAATAGAATGTTTCTTTGGTAGGCTTTTGAAACAATTTTAGTTTTAGGGAATGTCAAATTATTTGTTTTGTGTACAGATTTTCGTACATTTATAATTCACATTTTCAAAGTCTTTGAATGAAAGGACTATAATTTGTATAGAACAGGAAGGACGGCATACTGAATGATTCATTCGGGTTCTTTATAAGATTATTGAGATGAATCAATGAATGTTGCGATGCTTTTGTGAATTTTGTTACGGTTCTCTTGATTTAATATTTATTACACGTCTAATAACTAAATACTACATACATCAAAATATTTCGAACTCATCTGCAGCTAACGGCATACAATCTGTTTAAAAAGGAATACGAGTATAATGAAAATGAAGAGAAATACGTTTATTCGTTACTGAACATATTAACGTCCATTCATCGAAAATACGAATCAGTTTAATAATGAAATGAACAAAACTAGGTGAACTTTGCAACAACAAAGACGAATTTTCGGAGGTTCATTTATTCTTTTTTCTGGTAACAGGCCAATGTGGGTATTTTCTGGGCAAGTTATGCCATTGAAGCCTCGTATTCATCAAAATTATGAAATTTGGGTCATATTCCGTTCGATTCGATAGAGCGAAAGATTCGAAAAATTAAAAAAATTGGAAAAAACCCGAAGTGACAGTAGAAAGTCCAAATTTGGGGCAAAGGCATAAATTTTGAAACGGAGCAACTTTTTTATTTGGCATTTTTCGAAATTTCTAAAAAAACTTGATTTTTTGAGAATTTTCGAAAAAAATGTCAAATTTGAAAGTTGAATACTTATTTTCGTTTTTTGTGAATGAATTTCAAAATAATTGTGATATTCAATTGAAGTTCAGCATCTGGGAGTATTTTTAAATGACAAGATTAAATTCTAGTTAGATTGTCTCTTTCATGGGGGTTGCGCCCCCTAATTTTCTTTTGTCATTTGAAATTTCATAACTTCTTTGTACGTACCTGTATCACGTTCTCTTGTAGAAAAATGGATTTTTCTGAAATTTTTGTATGAAAAAAGATGTTCTTGCGCCCCCATTACCCTTACGAAATAGACACACTAACATTCGATTATGTAATTGAAAAATAATCCGAGATACCAAACTTTACTCGAATATCACAAATATCTTGAGATTCATTCACAAAAAACAAAAATGAGAATTCAACTTTCACACTCTGTATCTCAGAAACGAACAACTTGCGGACATATATTTTTATAGGAACTTCATTATTTTGGCTTTAGCAACATGCTCCTGAATTTTCTACACGTACTTAAGAAATACCCTGTATATATATATATATATTGAAACTGTGGCTCGAGAGGGACATAGGTTAGATCTTTATCAATAAGTAAAAAAAAATCCTTTACTATTATTGAAAAATAGACCCTCTTAAAAAAATTGTAGTAAAATAAGTTTAATTATCTTCCTAGGCCAGGTAGCTGGGCAGTATATGTTTTGGGCTTTCGGGTGGTCGATTTTCAGGTAGCCAACTGGTCACCGGCCAAAAAGCTTGCCGCTTTCGTATTCGAACTGAAAACTGCGCGGCTAGCTTTTGAATCTGTTACCCACAGAATAACCTACATTACACATCTAAAGAAATTATTTTTAACTTTTTAGTGCATTTGAATAAAAGCTTATCTTTTAAAAAAATTTATAATTATGTATTATATTATCTTTCTTATCACTTTCATACTTCTCATACGTTTTTGAAAAAATCATTTATTATTATTTAAAACTGAATAAAATTTCAGAATACTGAAATAATCAACGGGTGTGAAGTTATCCACAACTACAAATGTATACTGAGAAAAAGTTAACTTGGTTGGTAAAATTTTTCTTTCTTACTTGAATGATGAATTAAGACATTTTTCAATGGTTCCATCATATTTAGAAGGTTCATTACCATGGGATATGAGTATTAGAGTAATTTTTTACGCTATGAGAAAGGGTGAAATGGGAATGATGTTATTTAAATGAATAAAATAGTATTAAACGGGCGTTGTAGAATATTTTTGATGGCAGATTTGTTTTTACGAGGCTAGACTATGTATTTGTAGGTATAAGAATTTATTTGTAGCCCCGTCAGGGAGGGTGTGATGGGGAAGATTTTAGCGAAAAAAATTAATTTTCTGGTTATCTTGAACGATGGAAAATAGCGACTAAAGTTTGTCTTTCAGTCGCAGATGATTCCACAAAAGATTTTATGAATTTCCTATTCATATTTTCGAACTAAAAGACATTGTAGAGTTTTTTAGATTAGATATTATTCTTGAGGAGGTTTAAATACATAGCTGTGGGTATATGAATTCATTTGTAGCCCCGTCGGAGGAGGTGTGGTGGGGGAGAGTTTGACGGAAAAAATAAATTTTCTGGTAAAATGACATTGTAGAGTTTTTTAAATTGGATATTCTTTTTCAGTAGGTTGAAATACATAGCTCTGGGTATATGAATTCACTTGTAGCCCCGTCGAAAGGGGTGTGGTGAGGGAGAGTTGTCGAAAAAAATATATTTTTTTAGGGAAAACGACATTGTAGAGTTTTTAAGATTGGATATTCTTTTTCAGGAGGTTGAAATACTTAGCTGTGGGTATATGAATTCATTGGTAGCCCCGTCGAAGGGGGTGTGATGGGAAGAGTTAGCGAAAAAATCAATTTTCAAAAATACTCATATCCCATGGTAATCAACCTTTCAACCATTGAATAATGTCTAATTCATCATTCTAGTAAGAAAGAAAAATGTTACCAACCGGGTTAACTTTTTCTACGTGTACATTTGTGGATGTGGACAACTTTATATCCGTAAATGATCAACCCTTTTGAAGGAAAAGTTACCAATTTTTTTAATTTGTTGCTTGCTCAGTTTCTCTCGAATTCAAGTTTTTTTTTATATTATTGAGTATATCCATTCATACAATTGCTTTTTTTTCAGTATACCAAACATTTTGAACTCATAAACTACTCTCCATGTGGAACTTACGTAAATAATGTTCTGTACTCCAATAATATCTCTGCTAAGCGTGTTGAAATGGAAGTATCCACCGACGAAAAGTGTGCCAATTTAGAGATGCAAGTTCGAGAAATTATTGACAAAAAAAGGAAGATCCATAGAGCCCGAAAGCCATCTACAGAAGCCAAAATGTCTGCTGTTGATTCTATGGATAAGTATGTTTAGGACTAATTGTTTTGATTATATCCGAGACTGAAGGATTTTTTTTTTTATGAATTATGTGTTTCGATATTTGCTGGTTTGTTCAAATGATAAAGGTATTTCTATTCAGTATAATAATTTTAACGCATATATGAAAAGTATTTTTTTTTATAATTTTGTATTATCAATATCCATGAGTTTAATATAAGGTTTCTTTATTTGTGCTTTGTCATAAGTTGTGAACCTTCTGACATCAAAGCATATTTTAACTTTGATTTTAATGAATTCTCTATGTGAGCAAAGCCTCAGATCAGGGTTCGTAAATATAATATTTATATAAATATCAAAATATCGGATTATATTGATATATACCCGATATATATCAAATTTGGAAATTTATTTACCTTTTTAAAGAACACCAAAAGTAGAAGCATTAATTTTTTTATTTTTGAACAAAACAACCAAAAATGAATACAGAAGTCAAAAATGCATATTCGAAAAATACAAATTCATATTAATTATATTATGAAACTAAGCCTTCATAACTTGATAATGGAACATTATGGAGCATTATGGAGCAAATGTTTTTCCATGCAGGAAGAAATTCCCTGCATCTCTTCCTTACATATTAAGCCCATTTCCCAGTATTACTGGCTTTATCTACTAATTAAAATTTTAGCCCCACAGTTTTGGGTATTTTTTTGACTCTTATTTTGATCAAATGCACTTTTAGACCATCAGATAATGACATATTTTGCTGACTCATTTTCTCGTTTCAGGAATTTTAACCACTGAAAATTATGTCAGTGTTGAGCTCAAAAAATTAAAATTTAGCGATCGGAAGTGTGCTAGGCATATGAAAAAAAAAATTCCAAAATTTTCCGGCCGGAAAATTTACTTAAACAGCTGATTGGCTTATAGGAATTTTCTGTCGGGTTCCTAACGATATCAGATTTTATTCTGTCGATTGCCATAAGCGAGAAAATGCGTCAGCGACCGAGTATTCTTTTACAAGATGGCTCCCTTATTTCCACCCTTTAAGGACATTCCAACCTTATGGCTTTGGTTTTTCACTATTAGATTGTTCCTACCTGTTAATGTGTTAAAATGACATAAATGAGAGATTGAAACAAAAAAAATAATTTTCCATATGCCTAGCACACGTCCGATCGCTAAATTTTCATTTTTTGAGCTCAACACTGACATAATTTTCAGTGGTTAAAATCCCTGAAACGAGAAAATGAGTCAGCAAAATATGTCATTATCTGATGGTCTATTACACCTACAACGGCTACAACGTGAATCGCGTTTGTTCTCAATACGAACAGAAGCGCAGACACGTGACCGCATACAGTAAGGGGATTCACACATCAAATAAATGGGATTCCCTTACAATTAACAGCAAACTGAATAACAAGGGACTTCCCACATCATATTATTCTCTTTTGAATTTATGAAGAGGTCAACCTATTTAACATAGTAATTTATATTGAGTGATAGATATCCATGATATCAACGAATAATAATCATCACGATATTTATCAATGATATTTATTCGATATATATAGAGTAATATATATCGGCGAACACTGCAGACTAATTGTAGACATACTATAACTCTTTCGAGTGTTTTTGGTGAAAGTCAGTCTTGAATCAGAAGCTTTGTTTAAATTTGTGACTTTTGCCAACACTTTTATAACCTACGCTCTGAAATTTTATGTGGTTCCCGTAATTATCAGGTTCAGCAACGTTACAAAAAAAATTCCTTGCAGAATATTGGAGTTCTCCTGTCATTAACAGCTTCCTTCTTATTTTTGAATAAAGGTCACAAAAAAAATGTTTTTGTAATTTTCAGATTAGAATGTTGCTGCCTTCATAATCCAGATGAACTGAGGAAAGGTTGGGAAGGTTCAGCAATTTTGAACCACGGTTCATTGTTACGGTTTGGTTGTGTTTCATTTGTTTTCTCAATTGTTGAATGTACAAATCAGTAACCCTATTTATTGTAAATGACTGTTTCTTAAAGAAAGTTTGTAAATTACTGTATAGCTTCTTTAAAGTGTCATCGATCGATATTATTAAAATATTATTTTCTAATTGAGCTCTTTTATTTCAGTGAAAATGAGTTTGCTTGGCCGAATAAATAAAAATTTCAAGTTCCCAGTTTATTTATAATTTATATTTTAACATATCTTGTTTTTTTCTGTCATTATGTTTCCATGGCAATTTTAGTGTTCAGAAAATCTAAAGTTAGTTTCAGGAACTCTGCAGGTTTTTCGCTATGTATCCAATGACCTGCTCCTTCTATAAACTTCATTTCAGCATTTGGAAAAAGCTTCAGTATTTTTGGAAAGTCACTTTTCCTGAAAAATAAAAGTTCTAGATTAAATGAAAAAAATTATACATTTATTGTTTAAATAGGATATATCCCAATTACAAGACAGTTTAGGTATTTCAGTTGAGAAATATGAATACAATAACTAGAAATTATATAGATACAAATTGTACAATTATGGGCAGATACTACAAAAATAGGGTATGGGGATGATAGGGTAATAACATGGGGTTAATTGTTTTATATACAGTAATTGTTCCACTTTGTTCTTGAAAGAACCTACTGAATATCAATTCCGAACACTTCATTTACTATTTCACATGTTGCCTACAACGGAGATTTTGCAGGAATGTTGGTGTTGAGTTTAGGTGAGTAAAAGAATGGTTTGTGCCAACAGTTGCTGTAAGTGTTGATTTCATTAATTCAAATCTGTTTTAAATGAATGTGCACTTTATAATTGTGACGTTTTTTGCTGCGGGATTAAGCACTAGCGCAGTTGAGTATGTCCAGTGGTTCAGATTTCTTTCTCTCTTGTAGCCAGGTAATAAAGTAAAAGACTGAGCATGCGGAACAATATCAAATATTGATTTTTGTTCGAAAATACGAATAGGATATTCATAAAATCTGTTGTGGAATCATCTGCGGTCAAATAATTTTATTAATATCCATGATGAGCTTGGCAAAGCGAAATAGATTTTCGTCGACCAAAATGTATTGGGGATTAAAAATGCGTGAAAAACGAACCTTGCTTCAATGAAATGAACTATTTCTGTGAGTGATATTTTTCAATAACATTCTCCTTATCTTATTTAATGAATTTTCAATGAAAACTAGAGAAAATTAAAAAAATCAACTATCTGAATGAAAATGCGAATTTTCACTTTCCGATTTTTTCTTTTCAGTTAGAGTATTTTCACAATATCTATCAGATGTGGTCAACGGTCAGCGTGGCTTTTGCCGGGGAAGGTAGTTGTATTTTGTTAGATATTACAAATAAATCACATTTTTCTTTTTCATTTTTAAATTTTCATGGAGAATGTCCCCCTTTTCAATATCAAATATATTTCCTATAATAACAATTCTAGGTTACGACTTAATGTAGTGTATACCTCAGATGAAATCTCAAACAAATAAAGCGAATACAGGATCTCTTCTTCCAATTATTCTCGTCCAGGGTTCTCTCAGGGGCCCCCATACATCACAATCTTAGTTATCCATTTCAATTGTCAAGTTGTCAAGATTTAATGTTCAAAATCGCCTGGTAAAATTATCAATTTTAGACCATACATTTCAATCTTGCTTGCACAATTCTAGTTGTATGATTAAAATTGACAACTAAGATGGGGTCCCTCAGGCCTCTCAATGCAGCGGTTCCCTTCATGGCTACCTTGGTTTTCACAAAAGTTGAGAAAGAAAACTGATACTGTGGTTGTAACCAAAATACTGGATTCTCTACACCAGTCTCTGATATAAAAGCAGCAATAAACGGAAAATAAAAATAATATTGTTCTATACTGAATTAGGCGGGGTCATGGCGTCTGAGGATGGAAATACCTGAAACTCTCGACTCAGATAGCTTTCCTTGCAATAAAGTATATATCAACGTTGAGTTGTTGAAGAAATATAAAAATAAACGAATCGAGAGATAGTAATAGGCCACGGCAAAAAGGCACTGAACGTATAAGAAATTTCTCAAGACACGTCTGACTTCTTCGCGTGATCGAACTCCACTGCCTCTCACAAGCGGCTAGCGACACTCATTCAACATTCTAGTGAGCATGCGCCAAACTCGAATTAAAATAATGTACAACAAGCGACCTAACGAGCAAAAACATCCCTGGAATATTTTGCGATGTTTCGAAAATGTAGGCACGCTGATGTTTCGTTGAGACGTAATATGTACTTTCCGAAGAGGTCTCTGAAGGATATTCACAGTTTTGTTTTTGTTATTTTGTGGCGTTTTTTTAACGCCTATAGAAATGTTTCGGCGATGTGAACAAAATGTTATTATGTAAATGTTTTCATTTGGCATAACATAGTTCGTCCTTGAGACGTTCACCGAGACTCTTTGGTAGTATTGTACCGCGATCGCGCATTTGCAAATGAGAGACATGGCCTTCTCCTTGACTTCTTTGTTATTGAGAGAGATTGGACCACATTTTGTTCCTCGTAAAAGTAATAAGTGGTGTTTTTGAAGTGAAGTGAAAAGTTACAAGACAAAATATATTAAAAGCAGTAGGAGGTAATAAAGTTATTGATCACGGACTGCAAAGTGTATTGAATGGTCGTTCTTCAGAAATATATAACCTCATAAACATGACGGATGCCATGCTGCAAATTGGAGAGCTGAGGAAGGACAGAAAGTATATGAAAATGAACATGACTTTCAATTTGTAAGTACCTATACCTATTATTCGATATACCTTATTTACACTACACTATACGCTCACCTATTGGAGTCTTTCATTAGAGTGCTGATTTTTAGTAATCATTATAAGGTGAGCACGATAGCTTCATGAATATTGTATTTAATATACTTGTGCTCAGAACATTTTTTGTTTGAAGTGTTTATCTCATTTTAATACATACACATTTTATTTCAGGTATATTCCTACAGAAGTCGGAGGAAATGGGGCGTAGCCCATTTCGGTTCTTTCCTAAATTTCTAGACATATTTGTAATGCCAATACCATTACAATTTACGTATGTTTCTATTTGTACATTCAAAAGTTCTTTAACAAAAATAAATATAGATGGGTGAGTATGATACATTGAATTGTTAAAATGTGCGTGAAACGATTCACAAGCATTGGTAGTTTTATTTAAATCTGCAGAAGCACTTGCCCAAACGTGAGGTGGAAATTTTGATTCGTTGGTTAAATAATTTTCAAGAAGATAATCTGAAAATTTTTCTAAATTTGTATTTTGAGCTTAATTTCATATAACTCAAAAAAATATATTGCAAAAGATCAGTACAGAATTCAATGGTTGGTATCTAGATGATGGCTCTTTCGGGGGTGATGCCTTTGTAGTACTCGATGCCCTTTCATCTATAATTTCAAAATCTAAGGATATTGGGCTTGATTTAAACTACAATAAGTGCGAACTATTTTTCCTGGATGAATCGAATTCTATCATTATAAAAAAATTCAATGCAGTTGGTCCAGGAATAAAAACTGTTAACAAATCAGAACTTCAACTTCTTGGTACTCCCTTGACAGACGTTGCTCTCCCTATTTGTTTTCAAGAAAAAATCAGTTCTTTCCAATTAATGTCTTCTGGTCTCAATAAACTTCCTGCACACGTAGCATTTTATTTACTTAAACATTGTCTAGCAATTCCAAAACTAATTTATATTTTGAGATGTAGTCCATCTTGGCATGATCAGCGTTCTTTGGATCAGCGTTCTTTGGAAATATTCGACATGGATACAGGCATCTCTTCCAGTCTCCTTTGGGGGATTAGGGGTCCGTCTGACCAGCTCTCTGGCATTACCAGCATTTCTCTCGTCCATTTGTCCATTTGTGGCTTATCTCATGTTATCGATTCCATTTTACCTACAGATTTTCCACCTGATGTTGCGTTATTAGAAGGAGAACGTATGTGGTCCGATAAATCTAATTCCGTTCTGCCAAACTCCGAAAGAATTTTTCAAAAGGCCTGGGATCTTCCTCTCATCAAAATTATAACAGACAAATTACTGAAAGATGCTACAAATCCGAATAAAAAAGCTCGCCTAAAAGCAGTTTTTTTCCAAAAATGCAGGGGCATGGTTGAATGCTTTACCCGTTTCTTGTCTTGGAACACTTTTGGATGATGAATCATTCAGAATTGCTGTTGGCTTCCGTTTGGGATCAGTTGTTTGCGTTCAACATCAATGCGTATGTGGTTCTCTTGTCGACAATTCAGGAACACATGGTCTCTGCTGTAAATTTAGTGCAGGCCGTTTTTCTCGACATCAAGCAGTTAATGATTTGATAAGGCGTGCTTTAGTTTCTGCTAAAGTACCTGCTGTTTTAGAGCCTCTAGGTACCAGCAGGGATGACGGTAAACGTCCAGACGGTATGTCTATCATACCTTGGCAACACGGCAAACCAGTTGTTTGGGACTTCACCTGCGTCGACACTTTGGCTCCATCACATATTTCAACCACGTCAGTTTCTGCTGGTTCAGCTGCCGCGGCAGGCGAAAAACTGAAGTCCCGAAAATATGAAAACTTGGACAAAAATTACATTTTTTATCCTGTTGGTATTAGACGTTTGGTGTTTTTGGCCCTCAAGCAATCAAATTCATCAAGAATATAGGGAAAAGGATACAAAAAGAAACGAATGAACCCAGGGCTACTTCTTTTTTGATTCAGAAAATCAGTATGGCGATCCAGAGAGGCAATGCTGCTTCTTTTCTCGGAACCATTCCATGGTCCAAGGATTTCAACGAGTTGTTCATGAAGCCACATAATAGAGTCTACTTGAAAGAAGAAGAGAGTAGAGGAAGTGGCATTCCAATCTGTTTGAACAGCGCCAACACCGTAGAAAAAGGAAGATATTCTGACACAAATTCTTTTGTTCAAAAAAATTCATCGTCATCTCCAAAATATACGAGTTCCGTCACATCGTCTTCGGGTTTGGGCAAGGATACTGAGGAAAAATGTGGTTTGGTCAACTTGGGCAATAAGTGTTACATGAATAGCCTCCTGCAAGCGTTATATATGACAAAGACTTTCCGAAACGATGTTTTGTTGTATAACAGAGATTTTTCCGAGCTGTTCTTGAGGCTACAAGAACTTTTTGCTTTGCTGCAGTTCTCCAATAGGTCTTCGTTGTCACCGAATGAAATATCAGATATTTCAAGGCCCTCCGGCTTCCTTCCAGGACTTCAACAAGACAGTTCAGAATTCCTGATGCACCTACTGGATTCACTGCATGAACAAGAGACCAATTTCAATGCAGTCTTTGCTGAAGACGGAGCAGCATCAGAAAAACCAACTGTGGTGCAGCAGTTTTTCGGAGGAAAGACGTTGAGCATCTCATGTTGCGGAGAATGCGGGACAAAGAGCGAGCGGGTGGATAATTTCAGGGACCTCCAGCTCCCAATTCCGAACCACTCGGAGAAACAATCTGTTCAGATGTTGTTGAAAAACTACCTGCAACCAGAAAAATTAACGGGCGATAACAAGTACCGTTGCGATTTGTGTAATATTTTGACGGACAGTGAAAGGAAAACAGATATTTCTATAAATATAGCCGGCTATTTTGATACTCACTCTCAAATATTTTCGATATGATCCAGCATCACATCACCGTACCAAGCTCCTGCAATCGGTAACTTTAGACGAACAAATCATTCTGGAAACCTTCCGCTATGAACTCTATGCAATTGTGGTCCATTATGGTTCGAACTTGGATTCTGGACACTATTACACAATCGCTAAAGATAAGGAGATGGGTTGGTACAAATTCAATGACTCGTATGTTTCCAAAGTCACGCCGGAGAACTTGAGTTGCTTGGAACCTAATGAAACGCCATATATACTATTTTATAGTAGGGAAAACCTTTCAGATATTGAGAACCTGCCATCTTCAATCCTTCCCAATAAGTTGCAGATACTTTTAAGTGAAGACAATTCACAATTCAAAAGATAGAGATGACGAAGCCCTGCCAACCGGCTGTGGGGAATTTTCATTTTTATAAATATTGCAAATGTATATATTCACTTACTTTATATTTATATTAAACTGGATGTTGGCAAAGAAATTATCTACTTCATTGGGTTCTAAAAAGAGAAGTCCAAAACAATAGTGCAGCTGTTGCCAACATCTGACTTATCATCTTTATAAGATAGTGTCAAACCTAGTTTCTGTATTTGACGGTACCATGCTTGAGTCAACTGAAACCTACAGCCAGTAATTTTGATATTTGTCCAAATTTGAGTTAAAGCGTTATGAAAAAACTAAATTATAATTGTCACATAAATCATATATTGATATGTTTCTTCACGTTTATCTTTTAACAAACAGAAAACTAATGGAATATAGTGTCCATTAAAATAGCCGTGTATAGTGAAAAGTTGTTTAAAAAATTTTGTGCAATAAGAGAAGGTCCCATCCACATATAAAATCTCTGCTTTACACAAAAAATTTAAATTAGAATGACAGGAAAATATTATTAAATTTAAGGTTTCGTCATTAATTAACACAAAATCTTCACCTTTATTAGTTTTTAACTCCATTGCAGCTAACACTGCGTGGACTTCTGTGACTGACTTGGGTAATGCTGGCAGCGATTTCCTCCGAGCATAGTAGATGTTCTTCCTCACACATTTCAAGTCCTTCCGGGTGAGAGCATCCTGTTCTGGTTGCTTCGACAAAGCTTTTCTTATTATTTTTGCGGGTTTCTCACATATGTTCGATTCAGCTTTCCTCTTCGCTGTAGAACTTAATATTTGCCGTTGCAAGACATTTTCCAACTCTGCCCCGTGTGAATGGTTTTGATTCGATGTTGTCAAAACTCGATCAGAAGAATTGCCCATAGTCTTTAAGTAGGCATTGTACCTATCTTTGATGCATCTCCACTTTGTTTCTCCCGAACTTATTTTCGGTTTTGTTCTTTGAATTTGAACTGATTCAACACCATTTGTGTTTTACCGCGTCCGCTTGTGATTTCACTTAACTTAGCCGATTCACCCATTTTTCCGCCTTTTTTACTAGATTATTACAGTTTAGAAATTACTGTGGAACTAAATAATCTAACAATAAGCGCCCCTAACAATGTATAAATAATTATCCCAATTTAAATATCCTTCAAATTACCTTTTAATTAGTTTACCTATCGTTGTGGGCCGAAATGGGCATTTACCCAAGCTCATTAAAATTCATCTTACCTGTTATTTCACATTTTTGGGCCGAAATGGGCTACGCCCGAGGAAATGATGGGAAAGATTTTATGTGTAAAGTATAACCAGAATTATAAGAAGGTCATTAATCACCAACCACTAGAGATATCAGCAGGCGGTCAGGCCGTCCATATTACGCAGAGTTGTACCTGCCCTAACCATTCAATTTTATTTTGTATGTAAATAAATAGGTATAATGATATTGGGTTAAGAAAAATCGCTTGATTATAATTGAGAATTATCTATGTACATATAATATATTATGATATATAACACACAAACATTTATAAACATCACGATAATGAATGCGATTAGAGTTCAGAAACTTTATAATTTTGAGTTGTTTAGAATTAAATTTAATATACACACACTTACAAAATTACTCACTAAGATCAGTTTCACTCTCACTGTCGTCACCCAAATTGATAATAACCTTTTGTTTGGGAAGTTTCTATATCCATATATGATTTTTCCACCTATGAAAAACACAGTTGGCCCAGCTGCTGTCAGGAATGTTTGCAGTTTCTGTTTGAATGAGAGCTACCACATTTGAACTTAAGGTTGGAGAAGTATTATTTCTTCGAACAGCTGACTTTAGCTGATGCCATATATGTTCAATTGGAAGTCTGAGCACCGTATGTCCCAAGCTTTTAGCCAATGAATCACAAAAATATTTCTTTTTTACCAAAAAACTGTGTAAAACTTCTAGTAACTGTTTTTTTGTGTACTTTTCCTCATAGTACATATCATGATTTAACATATATTCTTGTATAGTGGCTTTGGTGTCTTTTGAACATGGTGCTTTATCTAATCTTCGACTGTGGTAGCTAGCATTATCCATGACGATAATACTGTTGGGTGGAATATTTGGTATGAGTTTATTTTGGAACCAGTCTTCAAATAATTCGGCTGTAGTATCATCATGATAATCGACTAAAGAGTCCTTAATATTCTTTGCCGGTAAAGACTACGCATTTGGTATAAAACCACTTTCGGTTCCTGCGTGAAGTATCGTAATGCATTTACCTTTAGTAGACGGCGCATTAGTTTGGCACAAGTCAGATGAGTCTACCCAACTTTTTTTTGGAATATCGTGTGTATCGAACCAAGTTTCATCCAAATAAACTATCGTTCTACCACATTCTCTAAACTCGTTTATAGCCAATAAATATTCAAATGTCCATTTCTTGAGGCGAGCGATTCCATTATGATGTTTCTGCCACTACTGAGTTTTCTAAATTGAAATCCGTTTCGTAAAAGAGACGTCCTCAAAGTATCTTTGCAACACTGGATACCTGTTTCATTATTTTTTTAGCCGTTGCATTAAAATATCTAATATAGGCACAATTTGCTCTTTATATAAGGCATATACTGTTCTTCGAATTCGAATTATATCTACATCACATCCATCTAGTTTCCTTGAACCACCAGTCTTTTCGTTTCTTTCTTTTTAAAATAGGGTTACTTATTATATTAAACACTGTGGAATACGGTGTTTTTGTTAAAGAAGCACTTTCTCGCACAGCTTGATCGTTGAACATTCCACGTTCCAGAAGGAAAGTATAAATATTTAATATAATTTATTTTCCATGAGCGTGTAACATTTGTCGACTAGTGGTACAACGACTACCAGTTGAAGTACTAGCTTCAGGATGAGCCCACGGACGCCACATTTTTCACGACACAAAATTCGAATTATTGCTATAATCTCGTTAATAGTCCATTAGTACCAAAAGTCAGGTGGCCAAGTAAGTAAATTTTATTACTTACACACATTTAAACATATCATTACCAAGGGTTCTAAATCAACTCAGGAGATTTTTTATTACCAAATATATTCAAATACAAAACTGTCAACAGAAGCCAAAAAAATGGAGAGCCTACTATTATTAAAATGCCAAACTATTTCATGAGATATTTGAATCCGGACCTGGGAATATTTTAAGGGACACACACTTTCATTGCTTATCTGTATTCCGAACAATGGGTAATAATGAGGATCGTCGGCTAATATTGATTTACAACCTTACTAGATTGTTTGTTGGTTCTACTTTACCTAGGTGCTTGAAAACTCTTTTCACGTCTGGGGTAGATCTGCTACTGGATAGGACGAAAATCAAATTTTGCAGTAACCTAATAATTCAATATTAACGGAGTTGATTTTTGGTGAGCACTTAAAACAGTCTTTGATTCTTATAGTCATTAATTTTCGAGATGAATATTATCTTTTTGTTGAACTTTTGTTCGTTAATCAATTTTTTTCTGAAAATTGGCCTAGACACATTTTTAGTAAACTTATCAAAATTCTGAGAATTGCTCGTTTTATAGAAAATATATGACTAATATTATTTAGAATGGAAAATAATTATGACTTTTTTCAATAGTAAATCCGTCATAACAGCAGATTGTCCTTTTGTTTTAGGTGATGTGGAAGTATAACAAGAATATAATTCGATATTTACACAAAAGAATGGTTCCACCATCCGAAATAAGGGAGAGTAACGGAAGACAATTTGATTTTGATTTTTTGATGGCCTATTGAAATAATTTTTGTCCATAACGTTTTTTTAATTCGCCTTAAGGTTTTCATCTGCATATTTTGACTGTTGATTTGCACAATCAGTAGGATGAAAAAACAAGCAAAAAATGGAAAGTATAATCACAAAACTGGCCCACCTTATGCGAAAAATTCCGCCTATAAAAAAAAAATTGAAAATTGGGCAAGAACAATGTGTTTATTTGGAAAAATACTCTACGAGGGAGTTAATTTATGTAGGAAACACATTGTTGATGCCAAATTTTCAATATTGTTTGTTGTTGACAAATTTTTTCAAATAATTCCATTTTTGTGAGTATACCCCTCGAATGACTTTCGTGTTGTCCAAGGAACATCTCTAAAAATGTTTTACATACAGTGATTTAATGTAGACAAAAAGCTTTGAAAATGTTATATTCTTTAAAAAGGCTATGAAAAAAAAACGAGGAAAAATGCCCTTTGTGATATCCCAGGGATATCCTGAAAATAGCCCCGTGCGGCGGACATTTACCGTTACATACACGTTCTATTCATGTATAAACAGAAAATCTCAGTGGAGGTTTAATGTTTCGAAAAGTCTTACTTTTAACATCTCTGATATGTTGTTGTGCCCGCTGGGGAGTCATTTGAAAATGCCTGAATAGTAGGAGATTTGAGCCGGTTCTGGGCCTCCCCCCACCACTATGACGTCATCAGTGACCTTGACCTATGACCTATGACCTATGACCTCGACCTATGACCTTGACCCATGACCTTGACCTATGACCTTGACCCATGACCTTGACCTATGACCTATGACCTCGACCTATGACCTCGACCTAGGACTTGACCTAGGACTTGGGCTTGCCCTTAGCCTTGACCATGATGTATATTGTTGGGAGGTGTTCAGGGTTTGTGTTTGTCCTAGAGATTGTGATGACTTGATTTTTTTTCATACACGGACAAGTACCTTTTGCCAAGTACTTAATATATTTTTCTTACCTCAATGTCTTTCATGTATACTTACTCTGCCATTGTGTATGATCTAATGTGTGGAGTACGCATAAAAATCTAAACCGAAGTATAGAGACGTCTGCACGCCACGGATATCCAGTCAGATATGTGAACTGGCGTCACACACCCATACACTGCGGTGACTCATCGACTACTCTCCGTCCTCTCTTCATTGATATGGTGGGGATGGTTCTGCTGTGACGTTGTATGAATAGTCGAAGCGGATAGAGTTTGTTCACCCTCTCTCCCACTCATCGATATTACATATAAAGGAGGTGGGAATGATTGTGAAATCAGTATTTTGTTGAGTTTTGTGCTGAGAAGACGACATCGATAAAATGTATTCCTGTGGTTGTGGTAAATCGTTCACTCGTAGTGATAATCTCCGTCGGCATCAACTTCAAAGTTGCCAAGGTGGCCCTTCTGTGAAAAGGATTAAGTTAGATGTGGCTGCATCGACACCAATGTACACATGCAATTGTTGTAATGTGACAATTCCTACATCCCAAGTTAATTCTCACAAAAGAACTCTCCAACACAGGAACAATGCATGTGTGCAAGTGAGTGATGGCATACAGATTATAAGGAATGCTTTCAAGTGTAGAATT
Organism: Chrysolina haemoptera; assembly: GCA_958298965.1. Classification (NCBI taxonomy): domain Eukaryota; kingdom Metazoa; phylum Arthropoda; class Insecta; order Coleoptera; family Chrysomelidae; genus Chrysolina; species Chrysolina haemoptera. Next base: position 32,995,575 of record OY282584.1, read on the forward strand.
GTGAGTTATAGAGTGGAAAGTACCAATGTTTACACTGAATATATGCCATTCTTCAATGAGATCAGGGAGAAGGTTATTGGATTACTTGAAGAGGCAATAAAGGTTCACAAGATCTTTAAAGTGAATATGGAAGTATTTGGCAGCTACATTGTTCAAACACGGGATTTGAGTGACACGAAGTCATTCAATTCACAGAATAAAATTGTGGATCAGTCTACGGATTTGGGTGCATTATTCGATGGATTCCGTGATGTCATTATTGCTCAGACTACGGAATTTGAAGAACGTGATTCAGGTATTTATTTAAAGTTTCATTTCTATTTATATGAATAATAAATTATTGTTATGTTTCAGGATGGAGTTGTGAAAAAATTAAGTTCCTCGAAGTGAACATCAACAAGTATAGTCCACTCAGCGGATGTTCGTATGTGAAGCTGCCCGAGTTCATTGAGACAAGAAAAGGCGTTGTGAATATTCGTAATGAAGATCAACATTGTTTTGCATGGGCCATCACATCTGCATTGTTTCCTGCGAATGGTAGAGTGTCAGAAGTTTCCTCATACCCCCACTACGCCAATGTCTTGAATGTAACAGGTATGGATTTTCCAGTTAAACTTCAAGCTATAAAAAAGTTTGAGGACATGAATGATATTTCAATTAATGTGTATGGGTTAGAGTCAAAACTTGATAAGGGTAAAATGAAATATGAAGTGGTTGGTCCGTTGCGTTACTCACAGAGAAGACTTAGAAGACATGTTAATTTGTTACTTATAACAGATGATTCTGGCAATAGTCATTATTGTTGGATTAAAGACCTTTCTAGGTTAGTTTCAAGTCAACTATCTGCGCATGAGCATAAAAAATATTTTTGTGATGGATGTTTATTGTATTTCTCTCACGAGCGATTACTGTTACGTCATCAGTTGCATGACTGTAATCACTTGAGTACTACAACACCATCAGTCAATTTCAGAATCAACAAATATGGTAAAATGTTACCGGGTAATGCACTTATGTTTGAAAATTTTGAGAAACAAATGAAGGTGCCATTTGTAGTTTATGCTGATTTTGAATCAGTTCTCAAACCCATTCAAACTAGTCAACCCAACCCTAAACACTCATTCTCGAATAAAACATACAAACACGAACCTTATTCATTTGCGTATTCGATAAAATGTTCATACAATGATAAATTATCGAAATTTGTTACATATAGGGGTGAGGATGCAGCCGAGAAATTTGTTACAAAACTTGAAGATGATTTGAGAAATATTTATCACAATTATTTGAGGTATCCAATTCCTATGGCTGCACAAACCCCCGCGGAAGAAGCAGAGTTTTCTTCTACACAATTTTGTGGAATATGTGATAAACCATTCACGGGTGGTGATGTGAAAGTGAGAGACCATTGCCACCTCACTGGAAAAAAAAGATCACCTGCCGCACATTCCGTATGTAACTTAAATTTCAAATTGCCAAATTTTGTTCCAATCATTTTCCATAATCTGAGTGGGTATGATTGTCATTTGTTCATAAAAGAACTGTATAGAAACAAAGACAAAGTGGATGTTATTCCACAAACTAAGGAAAAATACATTTCTTTCACTAAGCATCTATTCACTCACACATACACTGACAAAGACGGAAAAGAAAAAAAGAATTTTTTGAAAATGAGATTTATAGATAGTTTCAAATTCATGTCGAATTCTTTGCAGAACTTAGGTGCTAACTTAACATCCGATCAGTGTATTGAGATGCATAAACATTTTCCACAAATTGACAAATTCAATTTGATGAGACAGAAAGGTGTTTTTCCATATAACTTTGTTGATCATATTGACAAGTTGAATTATCCAACTCTACCCACTAAAAATCAGTTTTATGACAATCTTAACGGAGAGCATATATCAGATAAGGATTATATGAGAGCGAAACTTGTTTGGCATTTATTCGAGTGTAAGAGTTTAGGGGAATACTCGGATTTATATTTGAAGTCCGATGTTCTTCTATTATGCGACATATTTGAGAATTTTCGAAATATATGCTTAGATAAATATAAATTAGATCCGGCACAGTATTATACAGCGCCCGGAATATCATGGGATGCAATGCTGAAGTATACGAATATTGAATTGGAATTATTGACAGACATTGACATGATTAATTTTTTCAAAAAAGGAATACGGGGCGGAATAAGTCAGTGTAGTGAAAGGAAGCATATAGCTAATAATAAATTTTTACCCGATTATAACCCAGATGAACCTTCATCATACATATCATATTTAGATGCAACTAACCTATATGGTCACAGTATGTCACAACCATTACCCACCAACGATTTTGCATGGCTAACACCCGATGAAATAATCAATTTGGATGTAATGGGAGTGGCATCTGATAGTCCATACGGTTATGTTCTTGAAGTAGATGTTCATTATCCCCAAGAGTTACATGACAAACATGCTGATCTTCCCTTTCTCGTTGAAAGTTTAATACCACCACACTCGAAATCAAAAATTCCTAAATTAATTCCAAATTTAAATGACAAAAGAAAATATATTGTATATTATAAAAACTTACAGCAGGCTGTGGCCAATGGTCTTATTATTATGAACACACATAGAGTGTTGAGATTCAAGCAGTCATGTTGGATGAAACCTTATATTGATTTGAACACTGAAATGCGAAATCGATCTAACAACAAAGCTGAAAAAGATTTCTATAAACTCATGAATAATGCAGTTTATGGGAAAACAATGGAAAACGTTGATAACAGAATTGATGTTAGACTGGTTACGCATTGGGAAAGTATCAAGAGGAAAATTGGTGCTAGCGCCCTAATATCACGTCCAAATTTCAAAAGCTGTTCAATTTTTTCAGAAAATTTTGTTGCTATTCAATTGGGCAAAGTTAATGTATTGTACGATAAACCGCTATATTTGGGATTTTGTATTCTAGAATTATCCAAAACAGTCATGTACAACTTTTTCTATGGATGTATTAAACGTCATTATGCAGAAAATGCCACCTTACTCTACACTGACACGGATTCTTTAATTTTGAAAGTAAATACCGATAATTTTTATGATTTCATGACCAACAATATATGCGAGTTTGATACTTCCAATTACAACGTAGGAAACCAATTCAATATTCCTATTACAAAGTCAATTCTGGGTAATTTCAAAGATGAATTTCCGAATGATCCCATAATTAGCTTTTATGGTACCGGTGCCAAAGCATATTATGTTCAGTCTGTAGGTAGTGAATTCAAAAAAGCAAAAGGTGTCAAAAGATCCGTCATAAAGAATGAATTGACATGTGAAGATTATAAGAAAATTGTCGAACAGGGTGGTCTAATATTCAGGAAGATGAACTCGTTCAGAAGCATATTGCATGACATGTATACTGAATTGAAGAACAAAGTTGCATTGTCATACCATGATGATAAACGGTTCATCATTCCCAATACGACACACACTCTTCCTTGGGGTCATAGCGATATAGAATTCTACCAGAATGATCCAGTAGAGAATATTCGTTGGGTTTCCAATATTATTCAATCTTTTTCCCAAGAGAGTCCTTTGGATCAATTACTTCATTTATTAACAGCTGAATTGAACAAATGAAATATCATTTCAAATGGAAAATTCACCACCATACTTATTTATTTGTATTTGAGATGTAATTACGCTTATTATATAAAAGTCAAATTATACTAGTCAATTTTAGTTAATGTCTTGTCCAGTTACCAAATATATAAAAATATATAAATATACACGTTATTCTGATTTCCTATTGTTTCATTTAAGAGAATAAATATCTACACAGAGATATATAGATTTTAATTGTCTTGAAATCATCAGTATGAAAGATATCAAGGTGGAAGAAAGATGTCCAAAGCTATTGATAAATTCGGCCGTAGACGAAAATGGGGTACTGTCAAAGTTCGAGTTCTTCAAGGTTCCCAAGGTCCTCAAGGTATGGGATTCAAGCTTTCGCCTGACGACCAATATGATATGCAAGGTAAAAGACTGAAAAATGCTGGTGAACCGATAGACGAGAGTGATTGTGTAACTCAATTATATCTCAATGAACAAATTACGGAGACGAAGGCACTTGTCCTTAAAGCCTTGCAGGCTGCCATACATGCCACAATGGCTAAGATTGTACCTGAAGCCCGTCAAGCATTCAATGAAAAAGTAGAGGAGGTGACTGATGATCTAGATCGCAAATACAAAAATCTAAAAAGTGATGTGGATATCAAAGTATGGGATGCTACAGCCACAATGACACGAAAAATATCAGAGTTGACAACTGAACTCGATTACAACAGCAAAAATCTGAAAAATGATTTGGATGCCAATGCATTGAATGTCACATCTGCAGTGATGCTGAAATATAATGATTTGGAAAGAAGGTTAGCTGAATTGGAGAATAAACATCCTGATGTTTGGCTCACACATAGACCAAAACTGTGGGCTCCAGGTAGTGATCCAGAACCCGCTGTTTGAAAAATAAATTTGTATTATGAAAATATTACAAATAAAATGTTCTAAATCAATGTTGAAATTTTTCATTTCTTACTCACCAAATATATTATAGAATTTGGTAGTGGGTGAGTTCTTTTTGAAAAGTATCAATTCAAGTTATGGAAACTTTGTACATTTTTGCCATTGAGTGGCGCAGATGCGTGTGTTTATGTTCTTTGTGTGGCCCTGAAAAGGGCCTATTGGGTGCTCCGAAGAGCTGGGTGCCATCCCGCATATTTATGCCACGGGGGGGGGGGGGGGGGCAGGGTGAGGACTTAGATGACATCGTCATCCTCGTCATCCGATGACACCAAGATGATGGTGTCATCATCGGAGTCGTCCTCTACGGGGAACTCGTCCGGGTCGAGGTCCATATTTATGTCCTCGACACGGATATGGACCACTTGGCCATCATCCTCGAACTCATCCTCCGAGGAGCTATCGAAGTCGTCGACGCGTTGATCCATATCTTCGTCGTCCGAAGTCGACGGAGATGGATAGTTCCACACATCTGTGGAGTCCGACACCTCATTCACCTGAATCGGACCCCGTGGATCTCGATGGTAAAATGGATCCTGCCTCTCACCCTGGTATACCTGCTGGACCTGTACGGCAGAGACGATCTGATATCTTGCTATCATCGCTTCCCGTTCCAAATCATCTTCGAATTCGGCACAATGTCTCGGAGACGAAGTGGAGTCTGGAAGAGGCATCTTGGAAGACTGATACTATAATCTGAGCTGGCATTGAATTTATACTAGTTCGGGGGTGGCAGTGTAGGGTGGGAGAAGAGAGTGGGGGTTTGAAGGCTGAGAGAAATCAGGAGATGGGAGAAATACACATCATATTATTTTATAAAATATGTAAATAAAATATAAATAAAATATGTATATAAATAAAATATAAATAAAATATGTAAAAACATAATTCAGATGAATTGAAGAAAAATGCCCCATCCTCCGCATTGTTCAATGTGCACCAGACCATTAAATGTGCACTCCTATTTCACTTCATCTTTTTTTCTATTTTTATTCTAAATCTACATATACAAAACTTATATCTACTTACAAATAACTTAACCTTAACCTTAACATATCTAAAAATTAAAATTAGCAAATTGCTCCAGGTTGCTTCGGAGCCGTGCCACCAAAGCCACCCCCTGCGCCTTGGCGTCTTCCAGCCTGGTGACTAGCTGGACCTCCCGGAGACTTTGCTGCCGATCGCGGGCCATCAGCTCTGCCTGCTGGCGCTCAAGCTCTTCCAGCTGGCGGTTGAGTTCTGCCCGCGCCAGCTGACTGTCATCATAGTCCCGCTGGGCCTCCTCTATCCCACGCTTTGCCCGTTGCACACTCATCTCCAGCTCAGGTACGATAGGTGCTGGAGGGTGGACTTCTTCAGCAGTGGGTTGTGGAGGGGCAACTTCAACGACAGGTGGTAAAGGTGCGTCTATAACCGGTGTCACAACAGTTGAGGATGTCTTCTTGGACACCCTTCTTCTGCTGTTGTGTGCGTGCTTCCTCGATGATGATTTCTTCGGTGGTTTTGGAGGCAGGAAATCATCATCGCTGTCAGCAATTTGGATTATAGGCAAACCTTCCATCGACGAATTTGCTCCTGCGTCACGGGATCTCTTGGAAGCAACTCCGTTAATGAACCCACCTTGCCGTCTGCGTTGGTCCATCGTCAGCGACTGCATTTCGGGGGCCTCTCTCCTGATGACGTCCATAACGTCATTGAAGTGCTCTTCGTCTGGCATTTGAGGTGCGGCGCCATCCACCCTGATGTTACTCAGGATCGTTATTGCTGCAAGACCAGTTAATGCGGGAGAATCCATAGCTAAACATACAAAAAAAAATTAAACGGGTTCATGATTACAAGATTGTTAACTTACTCTCAAATTATTACAGCTTGCTATAGTCTGCTAATTCAGTTGGCTGGTGGTTGATCTGGCGGGTGATCTTGTGGATGATGTGGTAGCTGATGTCAGTTCAGAAGAGTGACTGAAGATTATTCGGAGGAAGTTCTTGTTTTAAACACTCAGACCTCCACCCCACTCCTCTTCTTCTTCTCCGACCTCCTACTCCAATCCCCACTCCGACCACCCACTCCTCTTCTTCTTCTCCGACCTCCTACTCCAATCCCCACTCCGACCACCCACTCCTCTTCTTCTTCTCCGACCTCCTACTCCAGTCCCCACTTCGACCACCTACTCCGACCTTCCACTTCAATCCCCACTATGTCTTAAGCCACACCTCTTTCTTTAGCCAGTATCCCTCAGACCAGAAAACCCCACCCCATCATAACCCCACCCCTATTTCAGCTCTGTTATTTGTTACAATGTACACATCCACCTACGGGACAGAGCAGATATAGGGGTGAGTGACAAGAATAACAATTATGAGTGGGAACATTTGCATACTCGAGTGTATCATGTGAATTAACATGCTGATACCACTCACCATTATTATTCATGCCGCAATACCGTACAAAACAAATATCACATAGGAAGCGTTTTTCATTATCACAAGTTTTGATAGTAACAAATGAAAAGCTGCAACAGTACAAATTAGTCGCAACGTCTTCTAACACCTCTGTCATATTTATCTGATGGGCATTGCTCACGATCGTTTCGGGGACATCCTCACAGTCTGGTACAATTCCATCGTCTACTTCTGGTTCTTCTCCGTCATCTTCTAGGAACTCTTCTTCGACGAAGTCATCCCCAGCGGGTATGTCTTGGCGGCCATCTTCAAAATCTACCAGGTCATGGAATTCGCCATTGTCACCATTCTCACCCACTACAACTTCATCTTCTTGTTCCCAAACAAACTCGTCACCTGCCAACACATCAACTTGATTGTTGGCATCTAATTGGGAGAGGGCTTCCAATGCAAAACCAACTTGATCAACCATAATTGCTATACAAACACAGTTTCTAACAGAAAATACAAAAGTCGAATGAAATGTTAGGATTTTGGACCGATTTTATATGTTACAATCGTGAGTGGGGGTTACCACCTCCACTAAACCCACACTTCATCTCCTGAGAATAGCAATTCCTCCATTAACCTAGATTTCCTCGTCATCTAATTAGTGACGCAACTGCAAACAACGAGGATACAAAAATATTGAAGATATTTAGGAAAAAATATTTTATTTTCGAATTAAACCGCAGAAACATGACAAAAATATATTTTCAAATTTTTTTCTATTAGAATTCATCCTTTCAAATCTTTTATCAAGTATGACATTTTTCGATAAAATCCATTATAACGTGGATACAAAAATATTAGAGATTCTAAAAAGAAATGTTTGACTTTCGAATTAAAGTGCAGAAACATGACAAAAAAAATATTTTCAAATATTTTTTCTAGTTGAATTTACTCTTTCAAATCTTTTATCAAGTATGACAAATTTCGATAAAATCCATTATATCGCGGATACAATACATTACAGCAATTCCAATATGCACTGATTCAACCCCGCATGGAAACGCCAATGATACCTGCCGTCTACAATAGCTTTAATATTTTAGTAACTGACCGGTGAGGGTGAATTTTACCTGAGATGACCGTAAATTCATTTCATTTGGGTAAATTTTTATTTCATAGCGTCTCTTTGCGATAGTTCAGTTGTGTTTTATCTGTAATGGCGTTAGTAACAAAATCTCAATCAGAAAGTGAAGCGGCGGTTAAGGCACTGTTGGACATGGAAAATATAGTGCCGACTATCATATCACCCATTAGAGAAAACGAAATTGTGGAACAATCGCCTGTGAAAAGTGCAAGGAAGCGTAGTAGGCCGATATCGAAAATAGACAAATTCAAAGAAATCGTCAAAAAAGCTAGCCCATATGCCCGGAATGCATGGAGAATACCGAACTTTTCATTACAACCGAGTGTTAGGGAAGAATATAGAGTGGAGGACTTTAGCGACGACGACGAACCAACAGAACAACAGACAGACAAACCAAAAGACACAAAAAACACTACAGACTCAGGGAGTACTTCTACAGACACAGATACTTCATCTACAGATACAGACACAAAACAGACAGACAACAAACAACAAAGGTCTACAGAAACGGAGAATTTTGTCAAGGAAAGCAAGCGTATGTTTGCTTTACTGGAGAAACTTGATTTATCGACTGATACAGACAATGAAAATTTGAAAAAACTGAACAGTACATGTGATAGGTATGAAAAGAAATTTCGGGAAGCTCAGATACAACGTGACCAACTGAAAAATAAGATAGGAAAGCGTGAAGAAGCAATAGAATTCAGGAAGCAGATGATGGAAAACTATGCAATTTTTTTTTCAGGAAATGATTAATATGCAATTTTTTTTCAGGAAATGATTAGTTGATGAAAGTTCTGAAAGGAGTGCATATATATTAATTGGTCGATGTACACAGTGAAGGGCGATGTAGAGGGGCCCTTCACGGACTTTCATTGATTAATTATTTGAAATAAAAAATCTAATTTAAGCTGGGATCCGAAATGCAAAAAAAAATTATAATCGAATAGAAAAGAGAGGTTCATTGATTAAAAAACGATAAATAAAAAAAACTATTTTAGGCTGGGATTCGAACCTGTACAGCGCAAAATTCTAGATATGAAAAATAAAAATGGAATTATGCAAAAAAAATATAATCGAACAGAAAAGATAGGTTTTTTTTTTGATGGGCGAGTTCAAGGTCACAAAACCAAAAAAAGCCCGAGAAATAAATCTCTTAATATCACCCTCCACCCACCTCCTAGGTGATATAGAGAGATTTCTTTCTCGGGGCACACTGCAAACTCACCACTGAGCTACGCAGCCTCCGAAAGAATTAGTCAAATTTCTTCTATATGAATGTTTTAAATCAAACCCCTGAAATGTATGCGACTAAATATACATGCTCCTACAATTCCGTAAAACTGAAGAGTTGGTCCATCTAGTGCCAAATAGCACAACACATATAAACTATACCAACTGAGCTAATGCGATCTCCGAAGGAATTCGTTATAGCTACCTCTAAAGGCCTTTATTTAACCCTTCATGATAAATTCCCCCAAAGAAAATATGACTTTTTGTGATAGAAGTGCAAGTAAAAGGAACGTATGTGAAATATCTTGCAGTTTACAGGCTTGTAAATTGTACATGCTTCAAAAACTCTGCATGGGCAATTTACAAGCATATATTTTTGACCCTTGCTTGTGTTTATAAACTGCTAACAGTTCACATACGTTCCTATTCAAAAGTGATATTTTCTTTAGTTCAGAAGTATTAACTTTGTTATTACTGGAGGAATTTAACATGAAGGGTCAAAAACCCTGGGTGGGCACCCATGTATCTGAATATTGGCGTATCCACCAGCCATTGAAGTGCAGAATGTTTTGATTAGGGGCAATGCATTGAACCGCTTTTCAGATATTTTGCTGCGATTTTTTTTATATATTTTTTTGGAAATATATGATCATTGCGAAAGTTTTTCATCATAGAACTTTTTTGAAATTCCCACTTATGAGTGAGATATGATTTTTTTAAATATTGACATCGAGATTTTGTTGTAAAATTTATTTCAAGTATAACCTACAATTTTATATTTTTTCTTGGAAGATATGATCATTTTTAATGTTTTTGACCAACAAACTTTTTCTTTATTATCATTCATGAGTGAGATATAATTTTCAAAAATAAGTAGGAGTAGGAGATCTGAGCCGGTTCTGGACCTACCCCCACCATCATAACTTTCAACCAGCAAATTATTTCGCGGTTCGATTCGCGGCCGCGAATTTAATCGCAGTTCGATTCGCGGCCGCGAATTTAATCGCGTTTTGATTCGCGCTCGCGAATCAAAACAGCGGTCAAGGTCTCGAATCCGCGGATTCGTCCGTAGGTCTATTATTTTGAATTTTTCACTTTCTTGATGTCCAACACTTCTTTTTCCTATGAAGTTTGTGAAGGTAACTCCTGGGAGGGAGGGATATCTACTCCCTCTCCTTCTATGGTGGTTTGTTGTCATGTTCATTGTGCGCATGTACCAGTCGACTTGTTTGAATAAAACTTAGAGTCGCATTAACATCAGCACCATTTCTGTCCACATCCCATTGATATCACACATTCCTACGAGCTAAATATGAACTCATTACCAAATTTGTCTGCTGAAGAAGAAGCAATGCCATGTATTGCAACAAATGATGACTTTGGTTTTGAAGATATTCCGGTATATCACTTGTCATCCCAAGAAGGTTTCATCGATGAATATAACATTGATGATTATCTGAAGATGGGAGATATACCGGAACCTTCAGAAAGTGTTGATCCAACCCTTTCACAATTGTCACTACCAAAATGCCCGTCACTTCTCTCTCCTCTTAGTGTCGATACGAAAGCGAAACCATCTAGGAGAAAGTGTGCATCTACTGCTTCAAATCCCAAGAAAACAAGTAAGGGTGTACGGAAACCCCGTAAGAAGAAAGTAGATGACACCTTCAAGAATGTGATAGGTGATTTGGAAGATGTATCGCTTCATTCTTTTGGTCCACTGCAGCGTTGTGGAGACATGCTTAAGAAAGCGAAATGCAGCATCGTAAAATCGAGAGCTATCATCGTCAAATGCGATGACGATGTTCGAAGAGGTAGCATGGACGACGAGGTGGTTCTTCAGAAGCTCGATGCAAAGATTGTATCATCGAAGGCTGAACTGATCAAAATGTGTGAAGATGCAGATAAACTCCGTTTCAAAATCACACAGAAGAATCAGTCCGCCCTTTGTTTGAAAATGCAAGCTGAGATTGAGCTTCAGGAGTCCACTAAACTTTTTGATATGGTAGCATCTGTACGTGATAAGTGGCGAAAAGAGTTTGATCACGCATTCCAATCTGATAGTGATTAGCTCTGAGGATTATGAAATGTTATCAATGTTGTGAGTTGAAATGAAAGACTTTTTCAAAAATCTATGAAGTGGGGAGGAGTATGCAGATTATTTCGGTTTTGGCATACACTGGGCGTTGCGTTTGGTTGGGGCAACGTTCACCACTTCATGATTTATTCATTTTGAAAAAAAACTCAAAAATAGTTCTATATTTTCTATAGTTTATTAATAATCTTACAGCTTAGTGAGAATAATAAGTAATACAATTTCATTCAAATATTAAACCATAGCACTTTTGTGTAACCATGAATTCTTTCCGCTTGGAAGGCCTAACCACTTAATGTATAGTTTATTTCCTTTCCTCCTCAACACTTTTTCAACTAGGTATACGTCAGGATTTTGCGTTTTCAATAATTCTTCTCCATAAAAACATCCTCTAATCGGGCTCCCATCCATGTCTTCAAGAATATAAGTTATGGGGTATGTTTGGTTAATTTTAACAATTTTGAATAGTTCTGTTGTGTAATTGGCAGTGTAACCCTTTTCGAAAATATTCTTGTACTTGCTTATACGTACAATATCATTCATTCGAAATTTGGAAATACTTTGTTTTCTTCGAGGGATTACTTTGGAACTTTTGAATTTCAGTTTTGTTGCTGGCATAACATCGATTGGTTTCATACCAATTGTACGATGCACCTTATTGTTATATTTGCTTGTTATGATTGAAAGAATATTCAACCATTTGTTGTGTCCCATCGCTGAAAATTCTCTATAAAGCCACGTCTTTATTGTTCGAATTACTCTTTCAGCTATGGCCGCCTTCATGGTGCTGAATGTTGAATAATGGTTGATCTTATATTTTCGCATCAAAAATGAAAAAGAACTATTGAAAAATTCTGATCCTTGATCGCTTTGTAGATGTTTCGGGGAATAGTTGGCTTCTTTCAGCACATCTTCCATTGCATTGGTTACAGCACTACCTGTTTTATTTTTAATCGGCTTCGTCCATAGATATTTCGAGTAGCAATCAATGACCACAAGAACATATCGATATCCTTTGTTATGTTTAGCATAAGGTTGTAATTCGGCAAGATCTATTTGCCACAGATCTGCAAAACCTTTGACGGTGGTGGTTCTTCTGATGAAATTACGTCTTGCCGGCTTATGTAACTCATTGACAACTTGTCGTTTGACATCACTTATTTCATTATCCATCTCCTCGCAATCACTTATTTGTTTTCATTCAGACAAACAATTTGACAATGTTACGGCATCATATAATGAGAACAAACTGATCATTTTTGCTGATGTATTAGATTATTATACCTTCCTCACGTAATTCTTCAATTATGGAAATTATTTCATTATCATGTCCAGTGTGTCCAGCTGACTTTGAAGATATCAATAGCCGCAAACGAGCGACTAACTCCTTGGGTGAATTCCAGTAAACATAATTCGCAGGTTTGGGATCATACATTTTCTGCATTTTCATTCGATGGAACCCTTCACCTTTTTTTGTCCTACTTCTGGTCGTCTGATAATGTGATAAGTTTAGTATAGGTTTAATAACTTCACGGAATTTTTTAGATTTCGGGTGTTTGAAACCATTTCGCAGTAGATGTTGTTTGTAAGGTGCATTTGTTAGCCTCAATATTTTAGCATATGTATGACGAACTTCATCATCATCATCAACTTCAGGTGGGTTTTTCAAAAAAATCATGTTGTATAACTCCAGACTACTTGGGAATTCATGTGTTCGTGTTTTATTTTTGTTCCAAAATAATATATTTCCATCACTGAAACGTACATTGTGACTCCCCATTTTCAGTTTTTGTGTAGTAGGATCTAACCGTATGCCAAATATTCTGTCATAAGCTGCATTCTTAGTTTTGACATTTTCCAAATGTCTTTTCAAAACATCTCCAGTATTGTCTTCAAAATTATCAAATACGGACTTTTCATCTTTTCCGAATTCTTTGATGGTATCTGTCTCACTGTCAACAGATGATAATTCACTACTATATGATGAATTATTTCCCACTGAAGTACTCCTAACTTTTATTGGAGTAGACTGAGAATTCACTTGCTTCATCGAAAACGTCGGCTGTGGTGGCTGTGGTTTCGTGGTAGCAGCAGCTGAAGAAAGAACATTTAATGGCTTCATTATGGGATCATAGAGTTTTTCAAGCGCCATTCGATTTTCAATAAGTCCACTCTTGATAGAGTTAAATTTCTGCCGTACAGCTTCTGTTGTCTCAACAAGTTGGCGTTTCAAATTCAATTCATTGTTTTTATCTTCAACTACTTTATCATTTTTTGTCTTCATTTTGCTTCACAAGAGAGAGAATACACTGAAGTAACCTCTATGCAATTCAGCGATCGATTGAATGCGTATTGTATTATCATGGATATATAAAACTATCGAACCCCATGCGATATCTACCTTCATGCATTTTTCTATCCTTATCAATGACCAAAAATCCATATTGATCCTCCCAACATTTAACACACATCAATTGGAATTGCTTAAATGTTACATCGGGTGACACGTGATCCGAATAAATATGGTGTAGATTCGTTTCATCTTGCTTGAACATTACGATAAAGTTGGTATTATCTCGCACTAACTGTTTGGGCACTCGTGAATATGTTTGAGCAAGATAAAAACAGTCAACATCTTTATGACGTCCCATACAGAAATATGATCTTATAATATCCTGTTTTTCACATATTACATCATCGAAAATGAAAACAGAATTTGGTTTGGCATCGGATGGTTCCACTATTTCTGCATTATTACTGAATGTATAAAATCCCAACCCCTTGATGGGTTCCAATACATTTCGTAGGAATTGATATTTGGGTTGATTGAGTGATTTCGAATAGAGATAAACATTTGTGAATCGCAGTCCTTGTGGATGTGTTAAAAGAGAGATCATGGCATTCGTCTTTCCACAATTCGATGGTCCGATAATGAGTCCTCGAACAGATGATGGAAGTAGTGGACCATGCCGCAACACTTTCTGTCCATTCAATCCACAACCGAATTTTTCATCTAGATTATCTACAGCAAACTTTTCTTTCTGCTTCACAATGCGCATCGTACCGTGGTTGGAGACTATGTAAGCGATGATATGCTGTGAACATTTCATTTAAATGAGTACCATCAAACGATACGGATGTGTTCGTAGTGGATGCAGAAAAAGCGGTCGTGGATTCGTTAATAATTTAATAAACAAATTGCCGTTCGAATTACATTTACCCGGAGGATATCAGTATTGTGGACCCGGTACAAAATTGGAAAAACGTTTAGCCCGCAAAGATCCTGGAATCAATAAATTGGATATTGCATGCAAACAACACGATATTCAATATTTGAATCATCTAACTGATCTCACAGCGAGACATAGAGCAGACAAAGAACTCGAATACGCAGCTTGGAACAGGGTTAAATCGAAGGACGCTGGTATTAAGGAAAGAATAGCTGCCCTACTCGTTACCAACATTATGAAATCAAAGAGACGTTTCGGTATGGGTTGTAGTAGTACTACTGTGAAGACAAAGAAGAGGAATCAACCGAAGAAAAAGAAGAGAAATCAACCGAAGAAGAAGAAAAATAATCTCATAAAAATCGCCTTTGGTTCTGGGGTGGTTCATAAAGTGCGGAATGTACTGAAAAAAGCTGGGGGTGAGCAATTTGTGACGAATAATTTGAAAAAAGCCACCGTAGTGGCATTGCATGCAGCACGTAAATACCTCAAAGCTGCCGGTGGAAAGAAAACGATCCGCACGCCTCGCATAATTCCAATTCCTAAAGTCGGAGGGATTCTACCATTGATACCAATTTTTGCTGGATTGTCTGCGCTCGGAAGTTTAGCTGGTGCTGTTGCAGGCATCACCAGAGCTGTGAATTCAGCAAAAGCAAGCAGAACCGCCCTGATCGAAGCGAATCGTCATAATAGGAAAATGGAAAGTGTGGCATTGGGTAAAAGTGGTAGTGGTATATACCTTAAACCTTACCGTAAAGGACTCGGACTCTATTTGAAACCATACAATCCAAAAAACTAGTTGATTCCCTACCTCGAAAACCTCTCACCGACATCGATCTCACTTATTATGCCAAGAAAATGAAAATTCCATACTTTCGCGGTATTTTCATGCGTGATACATTACCCACTAGAGGTCCACGACACCGCGAGACCGCCATTGTCAATTTAGATGGAATAAGAGGATCGGGAACACATTGGGTGGCATACAGCAAATGTGGGAAAGACATTACATACTTTGATAGTTTTGGAAATCTACCCCCACCAATAGAGTTGATTCAATACTTCCAGAAATGTTCGAAAGTGAAAATTCTATATAACTATGATCGCCAGCAGAAGTTCAACACAGTTTTCTGCGGTCACTTGTGCCTGAAGTTTCTCTCTGAATTATTATAGAATGGATAAAACTCCAGCAATGACTCGAGAGGCTATTAGGACGATGGGATTATCACTCAAAATGTATTCAAAATATCGGACCTTGACAAGAATGGATCGAGTGATGCTTGCAAATATGCCGAAGGAAGTGATACTCGCATGCGCTGCACATGAGATTGCTTCTGTTTGGGAAAAGTTACCTAAAAGTCTACAAGATGATGTTGATATAATGAAATATAGATATTGCAATGACCACCACAATCTTGACGGCGAAAGCGTTTCAGATTCTGATGTGAATGATGGTCCTATACCTCGAAAAATATTCTGCTGTTATTGCAATATAAAGGATATGAATATTGGTGCTAATAAAAATGAAATGGATATTGATGAACCATCTCCGAAAAAGCGTAGGTTGTCCCGAGTGTGTTGTAGACAACAATAAATTGAAGTGAAATCCATAAAATGTATCAGTCATGTCACGGAAGTTCGAACTACAAGCTGTCGGGACGAGTGTCTTGAGTGCAGACTTTTTCCCACCCGTTGAATTGGATAGAAACAGTCGTTATGGATTGGGACTTTTAGGATTCTATGGATGCAACACAGTAAATAATATAACTGAAAAAAACAATGTGATCAGTTTTAGAATCAGTGATATAAGTTCACCAATACTTCAGAAGTACACAATTGAAATTCCATGTGGTGCCTATGAAATAGATGAGATCAATGCAGTTATTCAGAAACATATCATGTTTCGATTGTTTCATGGGAAAAATCAAAACGATACCAATGCAGATGATATATTCTACCTACATGCCAATAATAATACTTTCAAATGTGAGATGCGATCAAAATATGAAATTGATCTAACTCATCCGAATTCCATAGCAAAGATGATGGGTTTTAATTTTGATAGATTTCAACCGAATCAGATACACGAATCCTCACATCCGATAAATATAACAACTGTGAGACTAATCCGCTTAGATTGCAACATTATATCTGGTTCATACATAAACAATGAAGAATCCCACATTCTTTTTTCATTCGATATCGATGTGGAGCCTGGATTCAATCTCACAAAAGAACCACACAAGATTATATATATGCCCATCAGTCCAGAAGGTCGTCAGTTGATTCACAACATCACAGTGCGTATTTTGGATCATAATAATAATCTCATTGATTTTGGAAGTGCAGAAGAGATTGTTATAATTTTGGAATTGAAAAAAATCTAATAACTATTATGGGTTTTTGTTATAATAGACAGAATCGACAAGGATTTGAAAACATTCCACAAATAGCTAAAAAGGAAGGTTCGAATAGAAAAAGGCTCATTCCAAAAGTGTACGCTAAACAGTTAGCACACCACACTGCTCTCTCGCTGAGAGATCTCAAATTTTTGAAATCAATTGGACTGAAAGTAAGGAACAATGGTGCTCGAAACAAATAGTGAAAAGTTGAATATATTTGACGAGCCGATGCTCGATCATTCCCTCACAAGTTTACATGAGCATACATATAAACCATATGGATCACCATTGTTTAGGAATTCAGATGAAATTCGAATTGCAATCAATAATCAAGACGTTATACTTGACATTGCTGAGAGTTTCATTTATATAGAGGGTAAATTCACACCTAAAGATGAAACAAAATTATGTTATCTCTCGAATAATGCAATCGCTTTCCTTTTTGATGAAATTCGCTACGAAATGGGTGGTGAACAAGTTGCTGTGGTCAGGAAGCCGGGGATAACATCTACAATGAAGAATATGATATCATTTGGACAATCGCATGCTAACACTTTATTGACAACTGGATGGGGACTTTCGGAAACTAAACAGGATATCTTGGATACAACTAGTCACGTATTCAGTGGTAAATTACCACTGAAATATTTGATGGGTTTCGCTGAAGATTACAACAAAAGTATCTTGAATGCCAAACAAGAAATGATTTTAATAATCGCTCGATCCTTCAAGAACTCATATATTGGTGAGGTTGATGCTGATTTGGAAATCAATAAAATTGAGTGGAAAATAAGACACATAGTGCCAGAAGATAAGCACAAGCTCAAACTTTTAAATAGAATCAACAAAAGCGGTCTGAATGCTAAAATCAAGTTGGCTTATCGCATGTGGGATCTCTATGAACTTCCATCACTACGTGGCACGTCTTCAGACATATGGGCTATCAAGACAACCAACGCCCTTGAAACACCTCGTTACATCATCATTGGATTCCAAAGCACTACCACTTCTGAAGACAGGACAAAGGACATCACTAAATTCACAACTGCTGATATCAATAACATTCGTGTGTACTTGAACTCTGAAGTATACCCATATGAACGTTGGAATTTGGATTTCGATAAAAAACTCGATACTTCGGCTTATTATGCCTATGAGAACTTTCAACGAAGTTATTATGATAAAGATATGAGTGAACCTCTCATGGACATTGGTCAATTTCGACAAAATCCACTATTCATCATTGATTGTTCACATCAGCCGAATGCCACAAAATCATCAACTATTGATATTAAGCTCGAGTTTGAAACTAGGAAAGTCAACTTCCCAGCCAACACCAAAGTATATGCACTCATTCTGCATGATACATTTTTGACATACAATGCATTGGATGGTTCAGTTCACTGCAGATATTGATGAAGACACACACACACACATTTTTTTCATTTTTCTTTCTTTATTCATGTAAAAGAGAAATAGGTAAATAAAACATGTGTAAAAAATTTTTATGTTTTTTTATTCAAATATCATTAGCTTAGAATTCAAATAGTCTTAGGTATGTACAAACAATCTAATATAACTTCTTCTTCATCTTCATCATAATTTTCTCCTTCTTCGATTTCACTATCATCATCATCCAGTTGGTACTTTTTGATGATGTCTTCAGGTAGGTATGGTAGGAGGCGGTGGAGAAATCTTTTCAGCTCACATTCAATCATTGCGTCGCAGAGGTGATGTAGATCGAAAGAACCATCTGTATATTTCTCGCAGAGATCCACACCCTTTTTGTAGTTCTCGTAATCACGCATACAGTGTTGGATCCTTTCTTCATCATAGCATACGCTCAGGTCATAAATGGTGGCGTGGTGAGCATCCTCGCTCAAAGCACGCAACTCAGAAGTTAACCTTTCAACGGCGGAAGAGATGTCTATGGCTTCGGTCCAGTGTTGACTTGCATACATCATCCACATTTTTCAAAAATGAAGCTATGATCAAAGAGAAATTATTGAAATAAGAATGCTACAAAAATAATCAGTACTACTCACATTAGACTTTTGATGATGTCTCCACCGAAGAGTGTGTTTAACAATGTATGAAAAGTTTTTATATTTTCCTTACAATTATCACCTATAATATAAAAGAATCAGAATTAGAAGATATGACAAGTGGAAATTATATATTACAATTATTCAGTGAGATCAAATTTGACCAACGATCTCGTTTTCATGCCGGCAAAGCTTTGTGGACTCTGACCCAAATATGCTACTGTATATTTACCACCTGATGAATTGATGCATGCTACATCATCATCGGTAAATTGTTCTGAAACGCGTTTTGGCAGCCATGTTTTGAATAATGTATCATTGCTTACATCAAGTAGTATCAATAAAATGGATTTACCAAACCGGGTAGAACAAACTGACATCGTCTTAATTGGGTAAGCTTCATTCAGTGGCAAAGATGATATTACTTTTTGCTCTAACACTTCCATCTCTTGTTTAATTATAGAATTGATTTTTTGTAAATCTACTTTTGGAACTGACATGATGATAATATATATGGAAAATATAAATAATTTTCAATAGAAAAACACACTCACTGATCTCTCTCACTGTGTAGGCACTGAATAACTTCACTACTCTTGCTGACTGCTCGACTGCTAGGTATACAACTTCTGATTTCATATCACCATACCAACTTCTTTTATAATAGATAGTGAACCACCCCCCACCACAGACTTATGAAACATGTATGATACAAAGCCCCCACCATGCGCGAGTTTGCATCGCATCGATAGAGGGCGGAGAGTAAATAGTAGTCGATGAGTCACCGCAGCGTATGGGTGTGTGACGTCAGCGCGGATCCAACCCACCCTATCGAGAGCGAGGGTGGATGCGCATAGCGTCACGCGACCCCTCCTCCCACCACCATCGCAAGGTATACATCACTGGAGAGTAATCAGAGTTCACATATCTGACTGGATCTCCGTGGTGTGCAGACGTGTTGTACCCTCTCTATACTTCGGTATAGATTTGTATGTGTACTCCACACATAAGGGCCATACACAATGGCAGAGTAAGTATACATGAAGGACATGGAAGACATTGAGGTAAGAAAAATAAATTAAGTACTTGGAAAAAGTACTTGTCCGTGTATGAAAAAAAAATCCAAGTCATTATAATCTCAATGTCAAACACAAACCCTGAACACCTCCCAACAATATACATCATGGTCAAGGCTAAGGGCAAGCCCAAGTCCTAGGTCAAGTCCTAGGTCGAGGTCATAGGTCGAGGTCATAGGTCAAGGTCATAGGTCAAGGTCAAGGTCATGGGTCAAGGTCATATGTCGAGGTCATAGGTCATAGGTCAAGGTCACTGATGACGTCATAGTGGTGGGGGGAGGCCCAGAACCGGCTCAAATCTCCTACTCTGAATATGGTTTTACGCCCGCAATTTACACACAAACCTAAACTGAGCAAATTACTTACCTAAACAAACAACTGAAAACCGAGTTGAAAATGCGTAAATTACTAGCCAACCATACTTGACAACTAATCTCACCTAGACATGATAACAATACAAAATTGTCACAGTTATAAGGATAAAGACTATTTATCCAAAGATCAGTGAGAGCAAACGCGGGGTAGCTATATTTGGAATCTACTGAGCATGCTTCGAGCTTGGCGCATGCTGACTAGAAAGTTGAATGCGTGTCGCTAGTCGCTTCTCTGACTCTTGCCTATCTTCAGTGGTACCGGTTCTCCCCACCAATAATCCAGTACGATTTGGTTTTGAGACGAGGATCGATTGTAGGGCCACCAAACTTGGTACACTAGTGGTTGGAACCATGTTAAACACGAAAAAATTTACCAAAATTCGAGGGGTGGAACATTTTTTATTTTTCGTTTAAAAAATAAATAAATAGATTTTTGCCGTTATCTTAGAAAAATATGATTTATCGGAAAAACATCTCAACAACTCAATTTTCCACAAAAATTATTTTTAGTAATTTCTTATGAAATGCGCTCGTTTTCTCAGAAAAAGTGTTTTCAAACGCCGACATCAAATTTCCGGTTCACGCTTACCCGCCGCTGGAAGTTCTGGCGGAGCCGAATATTTGATGGATCATAACTCTGCTAAAAATGATCGGAGAAGGAAAAGGAAAAGTTCATATCGTTTCTGAAGACTCCTACTTTCTCATGCAAATATATTATGCGAATATTTGAGTACCTAAAATATGTGTTTTGTCGCACTTCACGGAAATGCTTGCGGATGATCCAAAAATCATGAATAATTTAGTAAATATGGAATTATTATACTGAAGCAGCAACCCATATATATATATATATATATATATATATATATATATATATATATATATATATATATATATAACAATTTTGAAGTAGTGTGACAGGTCCCACTTGTCCCACATGTCAAAAAAAAACTTTGTTTTACTCCTGCCTCATATTCAACTTACTCATAAAACCGGCATTCTCTTCAGTAAATGTTGAAAATAATCGCTTATTCATCTCCTGCGTATATGTTTAATAACACTTGTGAAGTGCAAACCTCAAGCTTGAAATCACATACTTAATTTTTTATGTAGGATGTGTATGGAGCGATTATTTTCAACATTTACTGATAGTATAGCACCCAGAGAAAAAAATCACAAAAACTCTAATAAAAATTGAAACTCTTTGAAATTTGGCATGGAAGAAGTATTTTAGACAAGAGATAACTGTTCCCCCGCCTCAGCGGTCGATGGGCCTGGAAAACGCGATCTGAAATAATTTTCCGCGCTTTGAAAAATATTGTTTTTCCAACTTGATAAGATTTCTCTTCAAAATAACTATTTTTCATTCAATGGAAAATATTTGGAAAAGATTTCAGACAAACTTTTGGAACTCCAATTGGATCTTCATTTTTCATTAAAAAATATGTGGATGATATAATATTAGCATTTATTACCTAAACATGGTATAACTGAAATTTCGGATAGTTTTAATAGTTACGACCCTTTCATACAATTCACAATCGAAACCTTTTCTGAATACAAATCTTATACGATCGGTTGATAAAAATAAAAATTTGAAAAGTCTTCAAGAACTTTCCATACAAAATTCTTATCCATCGTCTTTATTTATAAACATTTTGTTTAGCAGAAGTTTTTATGCTTTTTTACCATACAAAAAAGAACACCTAAACTGACCAGAATTTTTCAACCGTTTGAAAACATCAAAATTGCAAATAGATCAGTTATTTCAATAATACATATATATTCAAAAGTAAAAGACAAAATTCATATTTTCTCAATTTCAAATGTTGTTTATAGTATTCCTTGTCATGATTGCAATAAGAATTATATTGGCCAAACAAACAGATTGTTAAATGACAGGATCACTTCTCATAAAAGTGATAGTAGACTGCACTCTGAGAGATGTGTGCTTTAGCTAAACACACACAGAATGGGTAGTCCATTCCATTCCAACATCCGTTGTGGCAAGAGAACCACATCTTTCAAAAAGATCCTTTTTTTGGAAATGACCTTTATCTCCCAAGAGAATGACTCCATCAATAAAAGATATAAACAATTTAAGTGGAATATATTCCTTTTTACTTTCACTTGACACAAAACACCAAGAAATCAGAGTAACGGAACATAGTGATTCTAACGTACACTGAAATTGATTTGTATTCCAAATAGAATAATATCACTTGTAAAATTAATAACTGTCATGTTTTGAAAATAAACAAATGGAGTATGTCTCTATGTACGATTTGATTTTTCGTTCAGTTCTGTATATTTTTTAAAAGAACTTTCAAAAAGTATATTTGTAATGTCTTAAGAAGTAATTTTCTGTTATGAAATGTTCATATTATATATATATATATATATTTTAATTCAAACCATATAATCTGATCATAATCAATTAAGGCTTTGAACGTTATTTCTGACTGAATTACACTGAGATGGAGATGGTAATTTATTTCAATGAATGTAGTTTTAGTCTTGATGTAGAGTACACATTCTCAAATGGAGTCCTTTCATTCCGGCAAATTTGCTGTTATACTTTCAAGTTAGTGAGATACGTGATAATTCAGAGCAGGCTTATGATTATAATTGGAACAGGTATTGAAACATATATATATATATATATATATATATATATATATATATATAATGTTCAAAAAGTTGTTTGTACCAGAACTAGAATTAGAATTTCAAATCGATATATTCGAAAACATTGAATATAGTTTTGGGACCGTACTTCTTTTCTTAGTTATTGGGCAGGGGAGACTGTTGTACCTAGAAACGGTTTTTTCAAATTTCTTCCTAATACAAACCAAAGTCGAAACATTCACTGTAATCAATATACCAGCGCATAGATTGAACCCATCCAGATAGCACACATTTGCCTAAGGTCATACTAAATATGTCGCCAAAAGCCCAAAGAGGGCGTTTTATTTTCCACAACCTAAGAACATTGTGAGGCTCAGCATCTGCGCCGTAATTGTTCCAGGTTAATCCCATCCGTGACAACCTGAGGATGCTGAGGATTTCGGACCTAAGATCATCCTAAATGTGTCGCCAAGAGGACGTTCTGTTTTCTACAACCTAAGAATATTATTAGGCTCGAGTATTTGCGCCATGATTGTTCCAGAATAGTCCCTTCAGTGACAGCCCAAGGATGTTGAAGCTTTCGAGCCTATGGATGTATTCAGAAGACCTATATTCAGACCAATATTCAGCCATACAGTCAAATGTACGACTGACGAGCTCCAACCACAACAAATGTGGATGAATAGTCTTTAGTTCCTAACATTTTAGCATGGTTATTCGCATCTTCCACACGTTATACAAAACGACATAGTTATTCATCTGCGTTCATTGAATTATAACAGAAAAGATAATTATCATGTACATTGTCATCTACACTGTCATCGTTGGATACCAGTACGATTGGGTTTTGAGAAGAGGATCGATTGTAGCACCACCAAACTTTTTGCTTCAGATTCATGAATAGTAAATAGGTGTATTAGACTTTTCTACAGATTTGATATATATATATATATGTCAACTGTCTGTCTTCTCCTAACCAAGAGCATTGATTTGGCCTGGTGTGGTCAAAATAAAAGTAATTTTAACAATTTTAAATGTAACGTATTTTATAAAAAATTTCAAGACATCCTTCCAATTTTACATGTTTTATATCAACTTTCATTTTGCACAATGTGTCACTTATTGTTGAATAACATCGCGTCTCACAATCTCAACAAAGATTATCCCTGATGATTTTATTAAATTTCCGAAAGCTTGGACAAACTTTAAAGTAGTACTCTTTGATTTTGCTGCAAAGCCCCACTACTAGTTCCATATATATATATATATATATATACATATATATATATATATATATATATATATATATACACTAAAACAGGACTTGTCTTGCGGTTTCTGAATGCTCAGCCGGTGATGTCTTGCGCGGCCGGATAATACTTGAGCACGCTCTATTTCTGTTGTTAATCATAGTCCATGCCTTGAATCCGAACTTAGCCGACAAATCTGACGAAGACTTGCATGGTAAGTAATTTTCAGTATAAAAATATAACTCAATGAATTTCTGATGAATGGTTTGCGTTGTGGCCGACAGATGGTATTTTGCTATTGCTTGACGGAATATAGGTACATAAATATATGATTTGGATATAAAATAGTTTCTGTTGTGGTCAATAGGTGGAATTTGGCTTGAACGGAATAATGGTACATAACTATATTTAAATATTGATTTTGAAAACTTGATATATTCAATAGATCGAATGATATAACGATGAGTTCTCAACATTAGATTTGAATTTGTTATCATTATAAGTTATTCAATTGAGTTCGATACTTATTATACGTGATAATTATTACAATTTGAAAACCCCTCTCTCAAAGAAACACACTAATTGAATAAATAAACAAATTTTGTTATGTTTCCTTTGGTTTTGCAATCACAATTAACATATCGTTAACATATTTTCCACGATGAATCAACTCCTGTGGAAAAAAACCCATTTAAATATAACGTCCTCAAAACCAAACCTCATCTAGTAAGCGGCCGTTCATTCGAATTCTGTCATGACAGCAATGTTTTGTCTAGTATTCGGTATTTCATGTGACGAAATCACAAAAAACATTGTAACAATACTGTTGTTGATAACTGTTCCTTCAAATGCCTGTATTAATGAAGGTGATTATTAGTGTGGTGAATTTATTTATTGTTGATTCATCTTGCCAAAAAACACTCGAACTCTCATTTTAGAGGATGAATTTCTTTCAACTCAAAATTTTCTCATCAATAATTATTCTACTCGAAAAACTGAAATTAGACAAAATTGGTCGAACTGCGATCTCGCAGTTTCTCTCGTGAAATTACTGATGTATGATGTACGATGAGCATTCTTGCATAAGCATTTTTTGCAACCCGTACCGCAAATATGTCGTATTGCGTGTGGTATATAGCTGACAGTAGTGATTCCCAATTGCGAATAGCTAGCCAATCGCGTATAGAGAGTTGCATATGCCTAAACTATTATTATTTTATTTAAAATCAATTAGCTACCTATTTTTCATAATTTCTTCACAAAAATAAATGCTACAATGTATCAACAATTAAAAACAACTTAACTCACAGAACTACCAAATTATGGGCAGTCTTTATAAAATTCTCTACTCATTTCATACAGTAGCTAGCTGATCGATGGAAGAAAGAAGACATATTGATAGAAGCGTTGTATGTAATCATCATACAACGATAGAAGGATAAAGAAAGAATTTTGATTACAACCATGTTTAAAAAAATATGGAAGCAGGCTGTTTAAATTGTAACCAATTGGCTAATTTCGAGTAGATAGAGCATTTTCATGGCCACCATCGTCTTTTCCGTCCTCGATTACATAAATGTGCATGATGACTGGATAATTTCTGGCAGCCAGAAATTAGTTAGTTAGTTACCCAAAGGTGCCTGTTGGTGCCACTTGGCATTTTCTTCTTCTTATTTATAATAATCACTTTTCTTTACTGTTCTACCAACAGATGGTGAGATTACAATCGCGCTCAATTTCAAACTTCGTTAAATTTTTAATAAATAAATCATTGCTCAATACAAACTGGTTTAATACTGTGAAAAATAATATAAATAAAGAGAAAATCGTAGGAATACTAAACTGAAACATATTCTAATAAAAATACTTATAAATATTCAAAATACAAAATCAAAATAAAGAATGTATAAAAACTTTGGTAAAAATTAAAAGTAACATAAATGGAAGGATTTTTCCAAAAATAAAAACTTGAAAAATAACAATTATAAAATAAATGAACAAAAAACAAAATAAAACTCATTTTAAGCAATGATCACAGGAATTCAGTCAATCTCAACTGGATTAATCTTTTCTAAAAGACTAGAATTATAATTCAATAATTTTTTATTGGGTCTCCATTC
The DNA here is from genome assembly GCA_958298965.1 of Chrysolina haemoptera. Classification (NCBI taxonomy): domain Eukaryota; kingdom Metazoa; phylum Arthropoda; class Insecta; order Coleoptera; family Chrysomelidae; genus Chrysolina; species Chrysolina haemoptera. The sequence continues at coordinate 33,022,133 of OY282584.1, forward strand.
GTTAGCTCCAGCTGCAGACGATTTCTGAGGAATGTCTTTGTTAGATTAAGTTGAGAGAAAACTTTTTCTGCTGTTGCTGACAAATGAGGTAACGACAAAATACATTTCACCTTCAATGAAAGCCACCTCGTTTGACTTGGATAAAGCATTTTGTGTGGCTTCTCATTAGCAACAATCTGACATTCTTGTAGATGAGCAATTCTTTTGCCACTATGGGAAAAATAGGTATATATGTCCTTAGCAAACTGTTCAACAGATCTGGGCAGTTTTGAAGAACAGAGATGTAAGGAATGGCAAGTGCAACCTTGTACATATATATTTGGCACTAATTCTTTCAATCTTGCTTGAATACCTTGCCACACCCTCATCAAAGCACTGACGTTGTCTGCTGCAAACCCTATAAATTTGTCATAAGGAACGCTATTTCTATCCAATATTGATTTTATCATTTTGAATAGGGATTCTCCTGTAGCACTGTCAACTTCTATCAAATCTAACAGTCTATCTGTCACTTTTCCTTCTTTCCAATATCGTACTATTACCACCATAGATTTTGATATCAGCAATGGTCTCTCCTATGAAATACGGTCCCAAGATCCCCACAATTATTTTGGTGGCCTTTTGCCTCTTGAGACTTACCATACCTCTGGCAATTTCTGAATCGGAATATATTGAACTGTTGAATGTGGTCAATGTATCCAATAACAACATGGGTAAACTATGTTCACAAATGTAACAACAGAGTCGCATTTCAGCTTCTTTTATGGAATATATTATTTTTTGGTTTTCTGGATCTATGAATATTGAATCAATTTGTGGTGTCTTTCTAGCTGCCTCTTCATTTTTCTTATGTATAGATGTGAACTGATGCCTTTTCAAATGAAATGTGGTTTCATTTATTTTTTGATTACATAATTTACACAATAAATATTCTCTGGTTTAATCAATCCAGGGGAAATCTTTGGAAATTCTTTCTATTTTAGGAATATATTTTTTTTTCTTTCGTGGTGACAAATTTTCTTTTTCGCTATTTGAATAATTGTCCGAGGATTCCTCTTCACCTTCGAAAGTGGTAGCTTCTGTTATGGTCTCAACTTCCTTGGAAGTTGATGCTACTGGCTCGGACTGGATATTTTGTTTAGTAATCTTGAAAACAAATCTGAAAATATAAAATTTTCAATAAATATTTAATACCAAATTTCATCGGCCAATTTACTTATCCATATTTGCAATTTTTCCATACAAGAAACAATAACCACAAGAGGACAGCAGCTGAATCTGATTACGAGTCACATGTCGTATGTCACTACTGACATTACTAACAACAGTCACACCAACAAAAAACATTTAAAAAAATAATAAACCATATCAAACGCGCACGCCACGGAGCACAGAAATACAGGATATGCCATATGTTCAAGTGTCATAGAACGTCAGATAACAAAATAGTGATTCTTTTTTTCTAAATTTCAATAGTGCGGGCCATGGTGCTACTCCAGAGCTGAAAGTGCCGCTTTTGGCACAATTGTGCCACAAATTACAACACATTACAACACAGATAATCTGGCTCGAATTCGAGCGAAGGTCTTATTTTGATTTATAAAATAAATTGCATTTTCTGGCTCACCGAAAACCGCAAATGTTTTCGGATTCAAACGAATTTCTGGAAAAAGAATATTTTTGGTGAGAAAATTCGATTGGTGCTATCGAGAAGTCGATCCAATTTCGGCAAATAAAGTTATCACCAAAAAATGCGAATAATTTCTCAAAAACTTTTTTTTGCGAACCCCTGGTATATCGTAGACTTCTATAAATGGAACTATAGTAATTCTTGAACGATTTCACGTTATTTTTGAAGTATGACTTTTTTTGACAAGCTGATCGGTTTCCGAGATAGAGCACTTCTTTCGCGATCAGGTAATTTTTTATCGAGTTTTAGTGACTTTTTGGCTAATTTCGAGTAGATAGAGCATTTTCATGGCCACCATCGTCTTCTTCGTCCTCGATTACATAAAAGTGCATGATGACTGGATAATTTCTGGATCGAATTCGAGCGAAGGTATTCTTTTGATTTATAAAATAGAACTGCATTTTCTGGCTCACCGAAAACGGCAAATGCTTTCGGATTTCAACGAAATTCTGGAAAAAGGTGTTTTTTTGGTGAGAAAATTCGATTGGTGCTATCGAGAAGTCGATTCGAGTTTGGCAAATCGATTTACCGCCAAAAAATGCGAATAATTTCTGATATACTTCTTTTCCAGAACCCCCGGTATATTGTAGAGTCCTGAAAATTAAACTATAGGAATTCTCGAACGATTTCACGTCATTTTTGCACAATGACTTTTTTTACTAGCTGCTCGGTTTTCGAGATAGAGCCCTTCTTTCGCGGTCAGGCCATTTTTTATCGAGTTTTAGTGACTTTTTGGCTAATTTCGAGTAGATAGAGCATTTTCATGGCCACCATCGTCTTCTTCGTCCTCGATTACATAAAAGTGCATGATGACTGGATAATTTCTGGATCGAATTCGAGCGAAGCTATTCTTTTGATTTATAGAACTGCATTTTCTGGCTCACCGAAAATGGCAAATGCTTTCGGATTTGAACGAAATTCTGGAAAAAGGTTTTTTTTGGTGAGAAAATTTGATTGGTGCTATGGAGAAGTCGATTCGATTTTGGCAAATCGACTTACCGCAAAAAAATGCGAATAATTTCTGATATACTTCTTTTCCAGAACCCCCGGTATATCGTAGAGTCCTGAAAATAAAACTATAGGAATTCTCGAACGATTTTACGTCATTTTTGCAGTATGACTTTTTTGACTAGCTCCTCGGTTTCCGAGATAGAGCACTTCTTTCGCGATGAGGTAATTTTTTATCGAGTTTTAGTGACTTTTTGGCTAATATCGAGTAGATAGAGCATTTTCATGGCCACCATCGACTTCTCCGTCCTCGATTACATAAAAGTGCATGATGACTGGATAATTTCTGGATCGAATTCGAGCGAAGGTATTCTTTTGATTTATAAAATAGATTTGCATTTTCTGGCTCACCGAAAACGGCAAATGCTTTCGGATTTGAACGAAATTCTGGAAAAAGGGGTTTTTTGGTGAGAAAATTCGATTGGTGCTATCGAGAAGTCGATTCGAGTTTGGCAAATCGATTTACCGCCAAAAAATGCGAATAATTTCTGATATACTTCTTTTAGAGAACCCCCGGTATATCGCAGAGTCCTGAAAATAAAACTATAGGAATTCTCGAACGATTTCACGTCATTTTTGCACAATGACTTTTTTTACTAGCTGCTCGGTTTTCGAGATAGAGCCCTTCTTTCGCGATGAGGCCATTTTTTATCGAGTTTTAGTGACTTTTTGGCTAATTTCGAGTAGATAGAGCATTTTCATGGCCACCATCGCCTCCTCCGTCCTCGATTACATATAAGTGCATGATGACTGGATAATTTCTGGCTTGAATTTTGAGCGAAGGTCTTCTTTTGATTTATAAAATAGAACTGCATTTTCTGGCTCACCGAAAACGGCAAATGTTTTCGGATCCGAACGAAATGCTGGAAAAAGGATTTTTTTGGTGAGATAATTCGATTGGTGCTATCGAGAAGTCGATCCGAGTTTGGCAAATCGAGTTACCGCCAAAAAATGCGAATAATTTCTGATATACTTTCTTTAGAGAACCCCCGGTATATCGTAGAGTCCTGAAAATAAAACTATAGGAATTCTCGAACGATTTCACGTCATTTTTGCAGTATGACTTTTTTGACTAGCTGCTCGGTTTCCGAGATAGAGCCCTTCTTTCGCGATCAGGCCATTTTTTATCGAGTTTTAGTGACTTTTTGGCTAATTTCGAGTAGATAGAGCATTTTTATAGCCAGCATCATCTTCTCCGTCCTCGATTACATAAAAGTGCATGATGACTGGATAATTTCTGGCTTGAATTCGAGCGAAGGTCTTCTTTTGATTTATAAAATAGAACTGCATTTTCTGGCTCACCGAAAACGGCAAATGTTTTCGGATTTCAACGAAATTCTGGAAAAAGGTGTTTTTTGGTGAGAAAATTCGATTGGTGCTATCGAGAAGTCGATTCGAGTTTGGCAAATCGATTTACCGCCAAAAAATGCGAATAATTTCTGATATACTTCTTTTCCAGAACCCCCGGTATATTGTATAGTCCTGAAAATTAAACTATAGGAATTCTCGAACGATTTCACGTCATTTTTGAACAATGACTTTTTTTACTAGCTGCTCGGTTTTCGAGATAGAGCCCTTCTTTCGCGGTCAGGCCATTTTTTATCGAGTTTTAGTGACTTTTTGGCTAATTTCGAGTAGATAGAGCATTTTCATGGCCACCATCGTCTTCTTCGTCCTCGATTACATAAAAGTGCATGATGACTGGATAATTTCTGGATCGAATTCGAGCGAAGCTATTCTTTTGATTTATAGAACTGCATTTTCTGGCTCACCGAAAATGGCAAATGCTTTCGGATTTGAACGAAATTCTGGAAAAAGGTTTTTTTTGGTGAGAAAATTTGATTGGTGCTATGGAGAAGTCGATTCGATTTTGGCAAATCGACTTACCGCAAAAAAATGCGAATAATTTCTGATATACTTCTTTTCCAGAACCCCCGGTATATCGTAGAGTCCTGAAAATAAAACTATAGGAATTCTCGAACGATTTTACGTCATTTTTGCAGTATGACTTTTTTGACTAGCTCCTCGGTTTCCGAGATAGAGCACTTCTTTCGCGATTAGGTAATTTTTTATCGAGTTTTAGTGACTTTTTGGCTAATATCGAGTAGATAGAGCATTTTCATGGCCACCATCGACTTCTCCGTCCTCGATTACATAAAAGTGCATGATGACTGGATAATTTCTGGATCGAATTCGAGCGAAGGTATTCTTTTGATTTATAAAATAGATTTGCATTTTCTGGCTCACCGAAAACGGCAAATGCTTTCGGATTTGAACGAAATTCTGGAAAAAGGGGTTTTTTGGTGAGAAAATTCGATTGGTGCTATCGAGAAGTCGATTCGAGTTTGGCAAATCGATTTACCGCCAAAAAATGCGAATAATTTCTGATATACTTCTTTTAGAGAACCCCCGGTATATCGCAGAGTCCTGAAAATAAAACTATAGGAATTCTCGAACGATTTCACGTCATTTTTGCACAATGACTTTTTTTACTAGCTGCTCGGTTTTCGAGATAGAGCCCTTCTTTCGCGATGAGGCCATTTTTTATCGAGTTTTAGTGACTTTTTGGCTAATTTCGAGTAGATAGAGCATTTTCATGGCCACCATCGTCTCCTCCGTCCTCGATTACATATAAGTGCATGATGACTGGATAATTTCTGGCTTGAATTTTGAGCGAAGGTCTTCTTTTGATTTATAAAATAGAACTGCATTTTCTGGCTCACCGAAAACGGCAAATGTTTTCGGATCCGAACGAAATGCTGGAAAAAGGATTTTTTTGGTGAGAAAATTCGATTGGTGCTATCGAGAAGTCGATCCGAGTTTGGCAAATCGAGTTACCGCCAAAAAATGCGAATAATTTCTGATATACTTTCTTTAGAGAACCCCCGGTATATCGTAGAGTCCTGAAAATAAAACTATAGGAATTCTCGAACGATTTCACGTCATTTTTGCAGTATGACTTTTTTGACTAGCTGCTCGGTTTCCGAGATAGAGCCCTTCTTTCGCGATCAGGCCATTTTTTATCGAGTTTTAGTGATTTTTTGGCTAATTTCGAGTAGATAGAGCATTTTTATGGCCAGCATCATCTTCTCCGTCCTCGATTACATAAAAGTGCATGATGACTGGATAATTTCTGGCTTGAATTCGAGCGAAGGTCTTCTTTTGATTTATAAAATAGAACTGCATTTTCTGGCTCACCGAAAACGGCAAATGTTTTCGGATCCGAACGAAATTCTGGAAAAAGGGTTTTTTTGGTGAGAAAATTTGATTGGTGCTATCGAGAAGTCGATCCAAGTTTGGCAAATCGAGTTACCGCCAAAAAATGCGAATAATCTCTGATATACTTCTTTTAGAGAACCCCCGGTATATCGTAGAGTCCTGAAAAGAAAACTATAGTAATTCTTGAACGATTTCACGTCATTTTTGAAGTATGACTTTTTTTGACTAGCTGCTCGGTTTCCGAGATAGAGCACTTCTTAGAGAAAGAAAGGAAAATGCCTCAAGCTACAGAGAAATTGGACAGGACCCTACGTCATCATAAAGAAGATCAACGACTTGGTATACCGCATCCAGCTCAACCCAGGGAGTAAACTCAAAGTTGTTCACATCGAGTGGTTAGCAGAATGCCGAGGCCACGATCCCCCAAATTGGTTCCAGAGGGATAACCAAAATGGTGATGATGTTATCCGGGACGGAATAACCTAAAGGAGGAGGCAGTGTTACAGACCTGAAATTTGATAAAGACTTCTCGAATTGTTCGAGATCGTCCGATGAATTAGATGGAAAAATCTAGAAGCACTAACTTTTGTTCTGGATCAATCGTCGAACATTCTTATTGTGTTCTATTGATTTCTTCACTTTTCTAGAACTATATTTTTATATAAAAGCAATGCATTTGTGAGATGAAGAAAGTTAGTTAGAAAGTTACCTTGAGTTACCTTGGAAACTAGTATCACAGAACACTAGTATTTTGGTATCAGATTTGACAGCGACTTGTACTACAGTGTTGTCAAGTGAAGTTTGAATAATAAAGGCGAGTTCATACCAGAGTACACTTATTTTTGAACCCGAAGACGCAACAATACTTTCCAAAATATGGAAAGTATGCCATAGGGAAGTAGTTGTTTTCTGACGGATATTTGCCCCAAATTTCCACTTTATGGGATAGTGTGGAGGGAAGGAGAATTCAACTTTTTCGAAATTTTTGTTGAAACTCTCCGGCACACTTTTCGGATTCTTTTCGAATTCATGCATTAACTCTTCCCAGAGTCTGTGCTACCAAAGACTAATTCTTGTTTTTGGGTTTTGGGTGTTATCGTTCATTGGGTGTGCCAGAATAACTCTAACGTTGCCTGACCTATCACTGATGAGAGGGGTGAAACCCATGAAACATGTCATGTCTGTGTTATATGTATAGGATCATTTAGTGTATATGACGATTGTATCAGCATTGCCTATGTCAGGATTGTCAATCATTATGTTTATGTTAGCAACTGAATAAACAGTCATATATTTCCAAATAAGACTTTCTTGCTTAAATAAGAAAATTAGCACTTGCAATTATGTTCTCTTGGAGGAACATTGCAAAAACTGATGTCAGATGTAATTCAATGCCCGTAACCAAGTAGCACACTCATACTGGAACAATATTGGTACAATATTGTGAAAATAATGGCAAAATATTGAAATAACAATATTGGCGAGAAAAAAAATTTGATCATTCGGCGATATTGGACCAATATTTCAAAAACAATATTAGTGTGATATTCTCGGAGTAATATTGGCCTCAAAATGTTGAGCGATATTGGTACAATATCGCTGTAGCACACTTACATTGGAATAATATTGGTAAAACATTATAAAAATATGAGCAAAATATTCAAACGTAATATTGGCGTCATATCTTGTAAGGAGGTGGGGAAAAAATCATCTTTTTGTAGAAAAGGTGGAAGACTGAAATTCAAAATCGGCCTGTCTGAGCTTTACCTCCGAAAATAATAAACTCGTAAGATAATGGAGCGTTTCAACACTTTATGAACGCACTGTATAGTTTCTACAGCGAGTACTTTTTCAAATCAATTGATATCCACCATTTAAACGTCATAGAATTTGATAATATACTTAGATTATGGTCAACAAGAAATCTGCAACATTTTATACAAAAACTTAAAGATAATAATTAGGTAAATATCCCCTAAGAAAACTCATTAGAAAGTGACTCGATTTTTCACACAAATCCGGTGAAGGTATGATTAACAATCGATGGGAAGACTTCTCTGACGGGACAATTGTAAATCCAAAACAAATTGATACGAATGCATAGAATGGACATGACATACTTTTCTATGATTTCGAATAGTAATAATAACTCAAGCTTACTACTTAATTTTGTGTTATAACTGGAAATTAGCCTAATTCAAGTTATAACTCGAAATTAGCCTAATTCAAGTTATAACTCGAAATTAGTGTTCGCATCATACGACACGAAATGATATTCATTTCAAGTAACAACTCGAAATTCGTCAATTTTTAGTAACGATGGTACGGAAACGCAGGAGGGCCACAAGAGGATTTTTTTCATCACTTCTATTTTAAAGTCGAAATTTCGAGAAAAAAGTCGAAATTTCTACTTCAACTTTCACGAAATTTCGACTTTTTTCTCGAAATTTCGAGTTTAATGTCGAAATTTCGATATTATTGTCGAAATATCATTAATAACATTAAAGTCGAAGTGATTAAAAAAAACCTCTTGTGGCCCTCCCGCGCTTTCATACGATGGTCATTAGATTCTTCTGCGGTCAAAATTGCTTCAACGGGAACGTTATAAAAATGGTAATGAAAGGAACAAAATATGTAATAGATGAAGGTATATTTAATTCCGGAAAAACATGAAATACATGTAACAAGTAGTAATCATGATTAGTGAGTTCATTAGTTAATGCATACAACAATAATTAGTGAAGCATACCTTTGTAAACAATCATAGAGATTATGATATTCAAATTTATGTACTGTACTGTACAGACAAATATTCCTGAATAATAATAATAAAACTATGCTATCTACGTTATCGACAACTCTTGGACAGATATAAAAGTATGACTAAATTAATGGGCTGTGGAATGTATAAAACATGTATTATTTATTTGAAACTTAAATAATGCTCTACATGATACGAAAATACAACGCATAAAACCAACAACATTGTTTAAAACTTTCAAAACTACAACTTCAAATCTCAAGTAAAACAATTTCAAATTTCTCGACTACAAGCCCGTATAACATTTTGGGGTGGTCATTTGACCCAGCATAAAACATATTCAGAACGATGCTGCTATATGAAAAAATAAATTCAGGCACTATGCCGTCAATTCTTGGTGGTGCCAATGACTGTTATAATAATAATAATAATAATAATAATAATAATAATAATAATAATAATAATAATAATAATAATAATAATAATAATATATCTGAAGATGTGGTTTTTCGACAAAATATTCTTGTGCAGTATTCCTCACGTTGGTATAGGTGACTGGGCCGAGAGAACTGGTGCGAGAGTTGTACACACATTCACTAGGCACTCGTAGAAAATATTCGGAAAATACATATACCTAATTCTTTCAGAAAGTATAGCTTCCGTAGTTAACTTAAAGAGAAGCCAGTTAATCCGAAACAAAAGTGCAAGTTATGGGATTTATTTTCAATTCAGCGAAAAATAGATCTCTAAAAGGCTAGAAAAATTGTATAGGCAATACAGGTACTTTAGAGATAATTATAAGATCAAACGAACTTAACTAAGTGAAATTCGATCATAATTATATGACACGCCTTGTCTGAGATGATTTATTGTGTAGTTTCCCGTTTCCTGCCAAATGTACCACAATATTTGAAGCTCGCATGTATCCCGCTCTCCCCTAAACCCGTTGTGTCGCTATGCGTTCGGCCATATTTTCGTGTCATTATTTTTAAAGCCATGTTATTGCAATTGAAGATGATCATATAATTATGATCGAACTTCACTTAGGTAAGTTCGTTTGATCTTATAATTATATACAAGCCTTGTCCTCAATGATTTAACTATGTAGATGTTTAAAGTCAGTTGCGATGATGATTTAGACAGAAAAAATTTATTTTGTCATATAAGAACTTCAACTGACAAATTGCGACCGAAAAATGAATTCATTCTCATCCTTTATTTTGTTTATTATAGAATCAACTCAGTTCAATCTTTGAGGACAAGGCATGAATATAATATTACATTTTCTTCGTTTTCAAAGGACCATATTGCTTAAGGTTTGTAACCAATCGTCCAAAAAATTTTCGGTTGTCTTCTCTCTGGATAGTTGTCAGATACAAACGCTCAGCTTCCACAGCATTACTGTGACATAAAATAAAACACTTCACCATATCAAACTTTTCCTGTGGTGAAAAACTACTATCCATTTTATAACAAGAGAAAAGCCGAAATTCAACAATCAGAAGTCGTAATGTGTACTGATTGACATTTGGGAGAACTATCAACTTTTTTATGGAATTTTTGTGAAACTCAACAGAAAACACTACAATAAAAAGTCTTGTATTTTTACTATTTTTCAATAATTATGAAAAATTATGATATAACTGTTCCAAAGAAAATGGCATCTAAAAAATAATTCAGAATATTTCTCCAAGAATCTACGAAAGCGCAGGAGGGCCACAAGTGGTTTTTTTTTTCATCACTTCGACTTTAAAGTCGAAATTACGAGAAAAAAGTCGAAATTTCGACTTTATTCTTGAAATTTCGAATGTAATGTCGAAATTTCGACTATTATGTCGAAATTTAATCACTTCGAATGTCGAAATTTCAACATTAAAGTCGAAATATCGACTTTTTTCTCGAAATTTCTACTTTAAAGTCGAAGTGATGAAAAAAAACCTCTTGTGACCCCCCTGCGCTTTCGTCAGAGGAGCATCCTATATTAATTCCACCATGAAAAACATTATAAGATTAAGGGACCCAATTTGGTCCAGCAGTATATACAAATTTATGTTGAGCATTGTATGAACTTATATCAGAGGAGCGATTGACGCGAAGAAACAAAACAAGATCAAAGTGCCGACGCCGATGCTGAATATGCCAACTAATTCTTTCAGCTATGAACTGTCGTTGTTATTGCTTTGCAGCTTTGCTTTCATTATTCATTCGGGTTTCGATTCTAGCTCACCAAAAGATAGATTGATTGCGTTGTCGTTTTTTTAATATTGTCGTTGCTTTTTTGCTGTTGTGGTTTACCAATTGGAGTTTGATTAAAAATTTTCATTTATTAATTAATAATAAATTGTGGTTTGGTGTACGTATTTCGAGAATAGGTAAGATTAATATATTTAACTATTGTATTTTGTCGACTGAAATAAACCCACATTGTAGGTACGGAAAATGCATAATCGGGATTCGGGGTATATATTCTGAGGGATATTTTTAAATATTTTCGTGCAATAACAAGATCGTGAAGAAATGTTGACTACGATGGCTCTTTTAATAGACCGGGAGATGATGACAGATTTTACGTGACGATTTTTCGTTCATGCCTTTGAGAGGACTTAAATATATAAAAGTGCTGATGAAAATGATGGAAAATTTGAGCTGTGGCTTTCATATAAAAAATTAAATTTTCATTTTTCAAAAAATCCTAACTTCACTTCGGGATTCACTTACCTACCTTCTGCCAATTTTTTTATGAACATTTCACGATGAAAACTTTCATATTTTTAATTGTCACAAGGGTTGTAAGTGGCCAAAGGGTTAAAACGATGGGGTGAACTTGCGACAAAAAAAAGAAATTTTCGGTAATTTTCTTGATGCTGCCAATTGAAAATATGAAAGTTTTCAACATGAAATCTTAATAAAAAAATTTGATTCCCGATGTGAGGTTAGGATTTTTTGAAAAATGAAAATTGAATTTTCCATATGAAAGCCACGTGGGGACCGCTCAAATTTTCCATCATTTTCATCAGCACTTTTATATCATTCAGCCCTCTCAAAGGCATAAACGAGAAAATCGTCACCTAAAATCTCATCATCATCATCTCCCAGTCTAAAATGTCAGTGTTGAAAATTTCTACTACACTGGTTCTCATGAGTTCAGTCCTGTAGAAATGTGGATAATGAACATACTTCTAAAACATTTCATGACTGAAGTACCGTAGAAGTGTTCATGTTGTAAATTTCATCTCCCAGTCTATAATTAACGATTTGATAGGGCGGATTTCATGCACCTCATAATTATTTATCGTGTTTCTTGAGGGTGAGGAATCTCACAAACAGAGTTTGAAATGAACGTGAAAACTACAATAGAAAATTTCTAAATTCCGGGGTGAATGTCGAAAAATAATTGAAATCCCATTTTCATTTATTTTTTTCCAATTTTAAGACGTATATCTCGAGAACAAAAAATGGTGCCACCACAGTTTGGTACAGACTAATATAAATCATGGCATTATTGTATGGGGAGGGATAACGCACAAATATCTGAAGAACCTGGAAGTGACACAAAAATGGCTGATAAAAATAATATTTAAAAAAATTACAGATATTCAACAGAAAAACTCTTTGAAGAGTCCAAATTATTTATGTCGTCAGTTATATTTTTTGAATCTCGCTACTTACCATCACAAACATAAACATACATTTCAGCAAATTGAACACCAATACAATACTAGACTGAAAAACCAAACAACGTGGATACCCAAGGCTGAAACATCAAAAAATCAAAGGTTTCTAAGTTACCTCGGCCCAGTAATTTACAAAGAAATTCCAAATGAAATTAGAATGATATCCAACCCAAGATTATTCAGAAAAAAACTAAATATATGGCTTTTTCAAATATCTGGACAAAAATTATACAAATGTTTCTAAGAAAAGAAAAAATAAAAATTTCTGAAAATATTAAACATCTCATCTGAACAACCACACGAAAATGTATCGAATCATATTGTACTCTTTCTCACTCTAATATTTTAATAAATTGAATTATTTTAGCATATATATATGTATATTATATTTTTTTACATCTCTTATTTTACAATAATTGATTACATTGTATAACTATAACTTACTTATTTTACCATGTGTGTATGTATCTATATATTAGGACTAATACTGAATTTTTGTATAATAAGCTACCTTATACTAAGACACCCCATGCACAAGGTTTTACCTTTTATGGGGTTCCACTGGTTTATTTGCCACATCCTATATTTTATATATATTTACTATTTTATGTGGTTTTGGGCAAATAAAATTTATTTATTTATAATTATTTATTTATGAAATTGAAAACTAATATGAAAAATTATTGATCTTTCCAGCCATGATATAGAAAATTCTTAACTTTCGGGGTGAATGTCCAAAAATAATAAAATTCCGTTTTTGATTATTTTTTCCAACTTCAAGACGTATATCTCGAGAACAAGAAATAGTGAAAAGTAAATAAAAACCGAATTTAATTATTTTTCGACATTCACCCTGGAATTTAAGAACTTAGCTCATAGCTGGAAAGAGTACATCATTTTCCATATTATTTCATGGTGGCACCATTTCTTGTTCTCGAGATATACGTCTTGAAGTTGGAAAAAATAAATAAAAGCGGAATTTAATAATTTTTCGACATTCACCCCGGCATTTGAGAATTATATCCATCATAGCTGGAAGGAACACAACATTTTCCATATTATTTTTGAATTTCATGATGGCACCATTTCTTGTGCTTGAGATATGTCTTGAAATAGGAAAAAAATGAATAAGAACAGGATTTATTTATTTTACGAAATTCACCCCGGATTTTAAAAGTTCTTCTGATCATAGCTGAAAAGAGCACATAATTTTCCATATAACTGTTGAATTTCGTGGTGGCATCATTCCTTGTTCTTGAGATATGCGTCTTGAAATTGGAAAAAAAAATTAAAACGGGATTTTAATTGTTATTCGACATTCACCCCAGAATTTAGAAATTTTCTCTTTCCAATTTCTTATTCAAAAATTCTTCATATGAACATAGGTCCGCAATCTGTCTATTCCTGAGATACAGGATGTTGAAATTTAACAAAAAAAATCAGTTCTTCCCCAATATCTCTGAAACCGCTTTGGCATTTCTTTTCAATTTTGGTACATGCCAAGTATACATCAAAATATATTTTTTCCATGACAAAGGATTTCTTAATTTTCATCATATTTTTTTTCAAGATAACGATACGCCACTGTCTTTTTTCCAAATAAATATTTTTTTTGTAATTGTCCTCTATGTTCTCATAAAAATGGTCCCTTGCCTTTTCTTCGTTCGGTAAACGGTTTTCAATTTAAAGAATAAAATGCTTGTACCCATGCAATTAAACTACTTGCCAGATGAAGTGGGACATCCAAAAAATTGCCTAATTTTGACTAGCTATAACTTGGGCATTTCTTGGCCGATGTTGGATTTTCAACCAATGGTGCAAAGCGTCATCCTTGGTCTATGCGCCATTGGCGTCGGGTTCCTTTTTTTGCAATTTGTTCTCTTTGTACAGGGTGTGAATTTAGAGCCGGACACATTTCAAATTTTTGCCAATAATTTGGTAAATGTGAGGGACCCTAGATTTTTTTTTTAGATGTTGGGTGAATTTTTGGGCCGATACCTCGAGACGTCTTTGAAATATTTTTGATAAATTGCGTTGCTATGGAAATATCGCCATTTTATGAAATTCCGTTTTTATTTTAAAATGTGGCCTTTTTTAGTTAAACAATAACAGCCACCATCTAAACTGGAACAAGTGATATTTCTACTGAAGATAATTAACACCAGTGGCGCGCAAAAATGGGTTTATGATATTTAGAAACGAAAATTTGTTTTTATAGAAAAAATTCAACAGTTTTATTCTAAATATCATAAACCCCTTTTTGCGCGCCACTGGTGTTAATTATCTTCAGTAGAAATATTCCTTGTTCCAGTTTAGATGGTGGCTGTTATTGTTCAACTGAAAAAGGTCACATTTTAAATTAAAAACGGAATTTCATAAAATGGCGATATTTCCATAGCAACGCAATTTATCAAAAATATTTCAAAGACGACTCGAGGTATCGGCCCAACAATTCACCCAACATCTAAAAAAAAATTCTAGGGTCCCTCACATTTCCCAAATTATTGGTCAAAAATTTAAAATGTTTCCGGCTCTAAATTCACACCCTGTACAAAGAGAACGAATTGCAAAAAAAGGAACCCGACGCCAATGGCGCATAGACCAAGGATGACGCTTTCCACCATTGGTTGAAAATCCAACATTGGCCAAGAAATGTCCAAGTTATAGCTAGTCAAAATTAGGCAATTTTTTGGCTGTCCCACTTCATCTAGCAAGTAGTTTATTTGTTAGTCTCAATCCCAGACAGCACAAGCGCCGTCCATGCTGACGATGTCGTCTTGCCAGTTTCACTCCAGTACTTGCATATAAAAATAAAACTATTCAATTTTTAATAGTACCATTGACATGTTAATACAGCTATATTTCCGAAATTTCGAACATTGTATATGCTCACTATACAGCACTTTTTGAAATATTTGGAAAAAAAATCAACTTCTGGTTTTTCCGGAAATTATATCAACTTTCGACTTTCAAAGGCGACATCCTGTATATTATTACATGATCGGTTAGAGATGATCATGAGGAATTCAACGATAACAGGTTTGATGGTGTTATCTGCAATGACTACGTAGATATCGCCATTTATTTTATCCATGAGCTCGATGAGTGAGAGAGAGAGTTGGATAGACCCGCCAGAAAAAGTTTCTCTCTTCTACTCGTTGAGCTCATGGATATCTACGTTATCATTAGAGATAACACCATCACACCTGGTATCACCGATTATGTAATAATACACAGGGTGTCCCATTTGAAAATCGATGTCATTTCCGGAAAAACCGGAAGTTGATTTGTTTTTTCAAAAATGTCGAAAAGTACCTTCTAGTGGGCGTATTCGATGTTCCATATTTCAGAAATATAGCTAGCAAAACAATGGAGAAAACGGGGGTGTCCCATGAGTCTGTGTCACACGGTCTGTGCATACACTAGGTATTGATGTGTCGTGTGTCAACTGAAACGGTCGAGAGAAATCAACATGAGAGTTTTTTAGTTAGTACATTTTGAATTTTTTGTCAAAATTCATAAATTCAGGATGGCGGACGAGATTTGTCATTATGACTCGATTCGATTCAAAATTGGTTTGTGAGGGTTTTCGGGGGTCAGAGAATAATTTTTGATCAAAATTTATGAATTGAAGATGGCGGCCTAAGATGGTCGACGAGTTTAATGACCAGGTTAGATTCGATTCAATATTGGTATGTGGGGATTTTCTGGGTCGGAGATTTCGATTTCTTATTCAAATAATAAAATAGTAGCTTAAAAAATTAAAGAACACGCTTTACTTCCAACTTGGACTAAAGAGTAAGAAATAATTGACAATGTAATTACTCAAATGTAAAAAAAAACGTAGGTTGCTTGACATAAGTTCTTTTGAGCTATTGACCGTTCAGTATTGTGAAATTATAATAAAAAAAATATGAGAATATAGGTCGAAACCACCCACGCTTTTTATTATATTTCAGTTATTACATTGAAAATTAGTTTTTACTTTTAGTAAAAGTAAATTATGTTCTTTAGTTTTTTGATTATAATTTTTTTAGAACTTATTTTGAAAACATGGCATGGCAGTTCAGTACTACAGGGGATATTTGGGTAGAAGGCGACCTCAGACCTGTGGATTGGTAATATATATCATTATGCAAGAAAACCGCATATATTGACATAATCATTTTCTTTAAGGTGTATAAATTATCGACTTGACAGGTGTTTTGATGAATACTGTACCCAAATCCATTTATTTGAGTATTGTAACACCTTCATGAATAAATTAACCTGCGATAAAGGAACTAGGTGTAATTATATGCACATCACAAAAACCGAAAAGATATTATATTTAAGAGGAAATCAAAATATAAGAAAAATTATAATACCGGAAGCTGTACGGACGAGACAAATTAGTGGCATCTGTAGGAGATACAGGTATGGCAGTTGTACTGTAACTTGCCAATTGTTACATTTGAATGAAGATGACATCTCTGATGCTCATTGCACCATATGTTGCGAACCGATGATGCCAATTGCCATGTTTATAAGATGTAAGCATACGGTTTGTGAAACGTGTGTGTTGAGACTTCATGTAGAACCGATGAATCCTCATTTGCCCAGTTTCTTCACATGCCCCTTCTGCAAAGTAGAAAGTGAAGGGTACCGAATCCTTAAAGGAAAAGGAAGTGATTAGTGTAGATTTCATTTTGCGTTGTTGTTTTTTTCCGTTGTTGTTTGTGCTTAAATTTTTACGAAATAATTTTAAATTATTTCAAGACTATCAACCCATCATCAAGGAGGATGTCCTGTATGGATTATGTGTTGTATAGGGAGTGCGCTAGGCAGAGGTGTGATAAAACGCACGACTTTTTATATTGCTGGACGAATTGTGGTAGCAACAAATGCAAAAGGTTGCATCTCACGGCAGATGAAACTGAAGAAGTCAAACTAAATAAGAGGCCTTTCATCGAGAAGATTCAGAAGGAGGTTGATAGACTGGCCTATATTTACAAATGCTTGTATGGAGATAAGAAGGAGATGGTCTGTACCAGACCATTAACCGGCCTAAACCATTGCATACAAGAGTGCCGTACGTGTGGCATATTGGAAAAGCCCTTTTCTGAACGTGAGTATGAAAAAAGTGATAGATTATTATAATAGTTGTATTGAAAAAAAAATTATTTGACTGCAGGTGGTAACAACTAAATACTTCTTTTCCGTTTCATTTCGATTAGGTAGGTATATAAATATATATATATATATATATATATATGGAACTAGTAAATAGTGGGGTTTTGCAGCAAAATCAAAGAGTACTACTTTAAAGTTTGTCCAAGCTTTCGGAAATTTAATAAATCATTTCCATCATCAGGGATAATCTTTGTTGAGATTGTGAGACGCGATGTTATTCAACAATAAGTGACACATTGTGCAAGATGAAAGTTGATATAAAACATGTAAAATTGGAAGGATGTCTTAAAATTTTTTATAAAATTAAATGTAACGTATTTTATAAAAAAATTTAAGACATCCTTCCAATTTTACATGTTTTATATCAACTTTCATCTTGCACAATGTGTCACTTATTGTTGAATAACATCGCGTCTCACAATCTCAACAAAGATTATCCCTGATGATGGAAATGATTTATTAAATTTCCGAAAGCTTGGACAAACTTCAAAGTAGTAAGCTGCAAAGCCCCACTATTTACTAGTTCCATACCTAACTAGTCAGCAACGACTACCCTTCCTCTATATATATATATATTCTTCGGTCACCTGTAGAACCGGAACCATTGAATTCACCAGTTTAGGATTTGAAATATCATGACTTGTTTTATTCACTTGCTCTTGGCCAAGAATAAGGTATTTCCAACCAATGAGGTACATTTTCAGAAATATTGCTAGTTGAAGTGAAACGAGGGAAGTGTGATAATATTTTCGTAATTAATATACCGCAGTTTTATCTCAACACCAAACCGCAATTTTTTAACACCTCGACACGTGTTTCAATCACCAAGTGATCATCTTCAAGAGGACGTTCAATCTTCCTCATGAAGATGGTCACTTGGTGATTGAAACACGTGTTGAGGTGTGAAAAATATCGGTTTGGTGTTGGTATAAAACTCCAGTATATTTACTACACCAAAGGTTCCAAACAGTGCTGTGCAAATATTTTCGTGGAGGAAATATTGCAACATTATTTTTTTATTCAGCTCCTCGATGCTGTCGATGTGGTATTTTTGGAGGAGAAGTCGTCATGCCAGTGTGCAACCACATATACCACGAAAAATGTGTCAATTTCATGGAATTGGACTTATCGAAGGCACTCCCTGAAATTACCTGTTTGCAATGTGGAGTAGCTCAACTTCCTCCAGACAAATTTTATTGGAGCACCTAGAAGGTTTGTTCATATCGATAATGTATACCCTCGCGAATGAAAAGTTTCCGATCTTAAATTCAAAAATTAACAAAAGTCCGTATTTATGGCGAATTTCATATAACTATATTCTATACTCAATCCTTTTTTTTCGGTTAAGCTTTGTGAAAACGCAAAAAATATAACTAAGAGCTTAAATTATCTACTCCACAGAATATCAAATTCAAAAATCTATGAAAAAAAAACAACTAGTTGGGTTACATTTAATAGGTGTTGGATAAGTATTTAATTATTTTTTGAGGCTCGCCCTGAAAAAAATTGTATAAGCGAATGATCTGTCTGGATATTTCAAATTCCACTCCTTTCTTTAATATCCCGTTTTATTAAATTATTCTGGGAGCACCCCCGTAACTTCCGTAATTTGAAAAATTGCGGATGTTGCGGTTGGAAGTGAATCGTGTTTAGTTTTTTAAACTATTATTTTTTACAGCTTATTTTGAAAAAATGCCATAACAGTTCAATACTACAGGTGCTATTTGGGCAGAACGCGACCTCAGACCTGTGGATTGGTAATATATATTATTATGCAAGAAAACCGCATATATTGACATTTTAATTTTCTTTAAGGTGTATAAATTATCGAGTTGACAGGTGTTTTGATGAATATTGTACCCAAATCCATTAATTTGAGTATTGCAACCTGCGATAATGTAATTATATGCACATCGCAAAAACAGAAAAGATATATTTAAGAGGAAATCAAAATATAAGAAAAATTATAATACCGGAAGCTCTACTGACGAGACAAATCAGTGGCATCTGTAGGAGATACAGCTATGGCAGTTTTACTGTAACTTGCCAATTGTTACATTTGAATGAAGATGACATCTCTGATGCTCATTGCAACATATGTTGCGAACCGATGATGCCAATTGCGATGTTTATAAGATGTAAGCATACAGTTTGTGAAACGTGTGTGTTGAGACTTCATGTAGAACCGATGAATCCTCATTTGCCAGTTTCTTCACATATATAACCATTTGAGCTGTGTTTATAAAATTTAGTGTAATTTGATGTGTTTACGTTAAATAGATTTTGACTTAATATGAAGGTGTCAAAAGTTGCTCCAAATGGTTCTTGTAATATTACACACGGTGCTGTTCGCCAGTTTTTTTTTTTTCTTGAACTCTGCTTGGTCTAGACTTGATGTTTTCCTATATTCTGCATATTTTTCCTTGTACATTTTTCAAATGGTGGTCTAAAAGTTTCAATTATTACATAACTGTAACTCATGTCCTCCGTTTTCAACGACACACTGACAGACATACACTGATAGACAATGCAGAGAAATAGAATTTCTAATTAGAAACTGTATTAATGTGTTCATTCTTCATTTCCTAGCAAAGAAAACATGGGACACACCCAGAAGACACACAGTAAGAAGAATATTCCACAAGCACATTGTAGGTGAATCGTCTTCTTATCCCAGCAGAGGTACCATACAACAAGTGATAGATACCCACCAAGAATTGGCAACATTGACGCCTCGAAGAGTTCAAAGCCAAATCCAGCAGCAAAAGAAAAAATATGCACTGGCCTCTAAGCCATAGTAATTATTGTATTTTCAACATCGCATAGGTATACTTTTTCCAGTTATATCCTTTTTCATGACAAATACTGATTTGAAAATTATGGAACAAATACATTTTTCAGGAAAAAGTCTTATCTTGAAAAAAAGACTGTTTGAACTATCTACCTTCCGTTTGGTGGAAGTGGTAGTGGTCATAAAATACACTAAATTTTGATCAGATTTTCGCAATAATCGATTTCCTTCTTCCAATGTTCTTTGAATATATTTACAAAAGAATGATAAATTTGTTTATTCCACTGACATCAGAAGGTTAGTGGACATAAATTCCAATTAATTATACGCCTTTTTGCTGCAGTGCCTCCGGAGTCCTAATAATAGATGAACACAGATAAATCCAAACTAATTTCAATTTCAATACAATAAATAAAATAACTTTTTTGCACGCATTGCTATTATTTTTTTTTTGGTTGAAAAATAAATAATTTACAAAATAAGGAATATACCCTAAATAACTCATATACTAATTTATGAGGACAACATTCTTTTGAAGTGTCCATCCAGCCCAAGGCAATTCACATGTCTTCAACTCTTGTATCTACTGCAAACTGAATGTCTACATTTTTATTCATTGTCATCACTACTTGTTGATACATGTGTTAATATTCAGAATGCAGTTCATATCTGTAGTAACTAGCTGAGCTGCATAAAGCATTCTCTTGTCTCTTTCACTTCTCTTTTCATGTACAATTTGTGTTATTCACAATAATAACAATTTGTAAGTATCTAACCAATTCTTGACACGTTGACTCCTGAATAATGAATTTGTTCCATAATTTATCTGTAAGCTGTATAAAAGTTATCTGTATATATTGATATTGGTTGTTTGAGTGGTTTCTCAATTGTCAGTTCAATGGTGGGTTTCCTCTTATCAATTTAAAATTGTTTGTCCTGATATTTAAAGTTGTAGTTTTAAAAGTTTTAAACAATGTCGTTGTTTTTATGCGTTGTATTTTTATAATGTAGGGCATTATTTTAGTTTCAAATAAATAATACATACTTTATACAGGGTGTCCAGAAAAAGTTATCAAACTGAAATTACATTCCACAGCCCAATAATTTAACCATACTTTATATCTGTCCATTATATATAACACTTTGGTAAACACGATTAGATTTCCCAGATTTTAATATACTCGCGACATGATTCGCTACACACTTGCGATCTCAAGCGATCAGTACACTAATCGCTTGGGAAACCTATGGAGATCTAATTTTGTTTACCTCAGAGTCACCTCTAGTCTACATACTTGACTTAACTAGTGTTGGAGAAACTCCACCATGAGGATCAATCAAGTAATATCCTTATAAAGTGTATATTGGGTTTCACCTACCTATCGAGCTTGGTGAATTCCTAATGATAAACCCCCGGATATGAACCCTAATCATTCATTCAATAATATACAAAGTACTCTATTTGGGAACACTTGATTCTTTGGCCCAATAAACGAAGAAAAGGTGCAATAAACATGTATTTCAGTTCACACATTCATAGCTTCTTCATTACTTCTCGTCCATTCTCATGCATTGAAATTATAGATGGTGATAAAAAAAGAAAATTTAATTTGGAACCTTCGAATAGATATTTCTTTCTGTTAAATGAACCTCTACGTATATTTTTCGACTATTTGATGTAGAATAGAATTTACTATCATCCAACAATTCTAAGGTGATTTGTAACCATTTTCGAATTATTGAATTTTGAAAATTGTAGGTAGGTGGAACACACTGTAATTTACCAAATGTAACGACAGCAAAGTAAGGAAAAATACTTTTTATATTTGATATTACCGACTGTTTACATCTTGATTACTTACTCATACGCACTAGTGATTATCCAGGATAACGTTTTGTGTTAATTCTAGTTGCTATGGAGCAAAAAATGAGTGTCCGGCGGCCTCTAGCGTCTAAACTGGCCTATTAAAAAAGGTGTGTCCATTGGACTTTTTGTGTGAAATGTCTTGGAGTGTATATAACATACCAAAAATTCATCTGCATTTCATAGTGGGTTTTCTTAGTATTTTATCGATAAACAAGTTTAATCAATATTTAAAGAGTTGTTTTCAAGCAATGCTTCGTTGTTTATTTATATCTGTCTACTACAATACTACATTTATAACATTTTTATGTGTGCATGTACAGTAACTTTCTCGTCAAGTAATGTGAATTCTTGTTTTTATCAAGTTTTGTGTAATTTCGGTTTTTTTGGTAATCACGTCATCTTCGCCCATTTTAATGTAAATTTTGAATCAGTCACTTGAATCAGTTGATAATCTTGGTGACAATCTAATAACTATGGTTGTGTCATTGAAAATAACGAAGATTACGCCAATGCCAGTTGAACAGGATATTGATTCCAGAGGAGAATATTATTAGTTTTATTAAGGCCGATTCAGATACACATGGGTGCAATATATATATATATATATATATATAAAATAAGTACCTAGTCAGTTTCCAGAGTTAATTTGATTGTTACTTTACCAATAAAATGTATATCAAACTTGCGTTATTTTTTTTAATTGAATCTACTCGCATCTCAAATTCATTCTACTAATTCAGATATTTTCCAGAACGTTGATGCAATTTCAGTTGCAAAGTTATTTCTTATCAAATTTTATTTTCATTTGAATTGCAGAAAAAAACATTGTTTCGCCAACAAAGTTATCATCCTCAGTAGCTAAACCTTACTCAAGTTAAGCTTTAGCTCCTGAGAATGCTAACTGCTGAAGTTCTGACGAAATGTACATCAAGTGAAATTTAGGTAGCTTCTATTTCTTGAATTTTATATTCGATTGAAATATAAAGTCGTTTAATAATGCTTCAACATCAGGTAGATGGAAAGGTATTACTATTTTCCGTTGCGCCCCGAGACTGATTTTTGGTTGCCTATTCATTAGTCAGGTGTAAAAAACTGAAAAACATCACCCTGGGTAGTCAGTGCGCATTGTAAGCAAGCACTATAGATATCTAGGCAACCAACATCACACTAGCTTCTTGAACAAGACATGTAAGCATCTATTGAGCTTAATTCATTTCGGAAAAACGCAATCTTGTACCAGGATTCGATCACATTTAATGTTAGATGAAATGCAAGCAGTTCAGGCATAGACTGCTCGGCCAGCCAGGAACTCATTTTGTGAAAAATATGTGTCTTCAAAATATCCAGAAATTAATGAACAATGCAGTCCTTTGGTAATTACAAAATAAAAACATTCTGTATCACATACTACCATGGTGAAATACAAACACTTCAAACACTGGATTATGACTCTATCCAGTGTTTGATTCTTATTCTGAAAGATCGAAGTGAAATTAAATGAATGACTTGTGCAATGTACCTCATTTCAGAGAAACAATTGCAAGTGCTTCCCTGTAACCAAATAGCAGAATTTTGTTTTAGTTATAGGGTAGCACTTGCAATTGTTTTCTCTGTAATGAGGCAACTTGCACACGTATCTGTTAGATATAATTCAGTACCCGTCGTGGTATTAGCCAGGGGAACAGTTGTTTTCTGACAGGTATTTGCCACAGTAAGCTTACATTGTAGGTGTTTATGGGAGTAGAAAGGTTAAAACATCTGTCCACAACGATTATCGTTATTAAACGATCTTCCAAATATTGATTCAGTATCACATACTACTTTATGGGTAATAGGTATGTACATTATTTGCACCATTGCCTTCTTACTTTGTATATTCAGTATTGAACGAATTTAAAAAAATATTACTTCTGTATAGGTAGGTATATAACTCTCGGGACAGAGGGATATAATTTCTTGTATTCAAGTTGAACTGATGTATGATTTACTAATAATTACTAGTAATATGAATGTCCCAGTCAGGAAAAAAACAGTCCCATTTTATAGCAAAAATTATTTGAAGCCATATATTATTATGCTACAAAAATACTCATTCCTCCACCCTTGAAGTGTATTAATCACTAATATTTGAAGAAGTGCACACTATAGTTCTATCCCAACACCAGACCACTGTTTCTAACACTTTTATTCCTGAAACATAAGTCGAGGTGTTAAAAACAGCGGTTTGGTGTTGGGTTGAAACTCATTGTGTAAAGTGTAACTATATTCACTATATATTCACTATGTATTCACTATATATGACAAATGTAACTTAAGGCACTACAAAAAATATTTGAAAATTGCAATTACCTGTGTAAATATTCAATTTTAGAAAAAAACATTGTATCCTATTTAAAAAATAAATAATTCCACATTTTCACATTTATGTATTTCATTCTTCAGATTCCAAATATATATAATTGAATTGACGATCAGAGACTCATTTTTGTACAATATAACACTCATTTGAAGGTAAAAGGTAAGGGATGCATCTTCCCTAGCTCGCACAAGTCTCTCGAATACTTCTGAAGGTTGCTCGTAAGGGGACAGCCGGTTGATGAAAATAAAAATTTTTAATAATAACAAAAAATCTGCACAACTTGTCCAATGGAAAACTAATTACATGCACTTTTCACCATTTTCAGCTACCATTTCATTACTAGTTCTCTTTTGGAACTGGTTCTCCTGAAACTAAATGAATATATGATTACTTTCAATATGTAACAAATATTTTAACATGCAAGCAATGCCCAAATGACAAACCTTTTCAAAAATAATTGCATGCAGCTAAATTTCTCCAAGAACAATATTTGTGTGAGTTTTTTAAAAAAAGAAACATCGATCTCTTCCAGCTACTTACCTATTCATTTCGTAAAATTTGTTTTTTATGAAAAGGTCTACCTAGCTTTTTTCCTAGGTTTTGAATCTAAACTAAACATTATTTTTCACCTCTTTCACTTTTGAGCACGTAGGTATAAACACTTAATTTATTTTATCAAATAATCTCACACATTTTTTATCGACTCTCATCCTGACATTCATATCCATACCCAAACACTTCAAAATAAAATAAAAAGCCGGCATAGGAGAGCCATCTATCACACGGGTACCTGACCTGAATTAATACTTACGACACAGACCATTTAAAAGAAGAACCCGAAAATACCAAGTAACATAGTGGAAACCAGAACCATCCAGCGCATGCAAGCCATGGTCGATCCTAAACTAGGTACATAATTACGATGATAGCCGAACGGTCGTGCAAGTCATGTCCTATTCTAGTGTATATATATATATATATATATATATATATATATATATATATATATATATATATATAGAGGTAATTAAACCACCAAAATTGGCAAAATTACTAGGAGCAAATACTCCCCATCACACGATATTTTTTGTGTTCAGGGGACATGCATAATAATTTTACAGGCCTGAAATTTTACAAAGACTTCTAGAATTGTTCGAGATCGTTCGATTAATTAGATGGAAAAATCTAGAAGCACTAACTTTAGTTCTGGATCAATCAGCGGTGGGATAAGTGTTACTGAAGAAAGAAGAGTAAGGCAGTTTTCCAGTATTTGATGGTGAATACTCGAGCAAATAATTACGACGAGATGGCGACATCAGCAGATATCCTTGAGTTTTTAAAGACACAAGAAGCCAAACGAAAACAAGAACAGGAAGAGCTTCTACAACAATTCGAACTGAAAAGGAAACAAAAACAAGAGGAACTGGAGGCGCGGTTAGTCCAGCAGTTACAACAACATGTTGATCTTCTCCAACGTATTAGTCACAGTCAACAGTGCTTCCAGAATGAAATCACCGAAGTAGTACAAGAGGTCAGAGGAGAAGTCCAGGAGGTCAAAGGTGAAGTTCAAGAGGTCAAAGGTGAAGTTCAAGAAGTCAGAGGCGGAGTCCAGGGAGTCAACAGAAGGGTCCAAGACGTCGAAAATGAACTGTCCAAAATAGATGAACGGGTGGCACGAGAGGTGACCAGGAAATTCAACGAAGAAGTGGATAGGATCGAGGAGAGGCTGGAAACGTTACACCTTCCACACAAGCGTGCACCCTCTGAGGAAATCTCCCCCACCAGTGAAAGGCCATCCTCACTGACAACTCCGACAAGGCCTACACAAGTGAAAATTTTGAAGTCTCCAACATTTGATGGGCAATCCTCGTGGTCCATGTATATACGTCAATTTGAAGCGGCAGCAAACGCAAACGGCTGGTCCGAAGAGGAAATGGCCACCTCTCTAGTCCTGTGTCTACGAGGATAAGCATTGGACATCCTTCAGAACATCCCTGAGAGTAATCTGAAGGAATATTTTAGAATCGTTGAAGCTTTGGAAATCAGATATGGACAGCAATATCTCAAACAAGTGATTCAGAGCCAATTAAAAAGTCGATACCAAAAATGCAACGAAACCCTACAAAAGTATGGAGCCGACGTAGAGCAACTCATTAATTTGGCATACCCACAAGCACCGAAGGAGTTCATAGAACAAATTGTGGTGCAGACTTTCATCAATGGTTTGAGAGATACTGACATCTTCGACTAGGACGACTTCAAACCATAAGCGCAGCACTAATAGCATCTTTGGAGTTCGAGGCCGCGAAAAACGCATCAAGAAATACGAGGCCCAAGTTACGTGAAGTTAAATTCAACGAGGATTCTCCTATAAGCGAGGCGCCATTGAAGAAAATATTGGACTCCATAACAGCATTAAGCAACCAAGTGCCTTCCCCAGAAGACAGGAAGAGGCGCTGCTATAACTGTGGAAAAGCGGCCATCTACAGAGGAGTTGCTGGGAGAGATCGAGATCCAGGAGTCCTAGAAGAAAGAGGTCATCATCAGCGAGCAACGAAGAAAGATAGAGATCTCCGAGCCCAGGAACAGAGCAACGTGGGCGTTATACCAGAGGAGCCTTCAGAAGATCGACCACGCCAGAAAGGAGACCTCAAACGTTTGAAAGAGGAATTGCTCCCAACCAAGGAAAACAAGAATTAGTCGGCACTAGGGAGCGCGTGGCGACTTTCAGTGTTCAAAGCCCCAAGATCCATATATCGTCATTGAAGAAAAATGGCCAAAGTCTACTAATACAAGGCCACTTAGAAGATCGGAAATGCACCTTCACTATTGATACAGGAGCTTCGAGATCAGTTCGCCCAGACCTCATACAAGAATCGGTGAAGCCGTTGAAAAGGAATATGGTTTTGGAAACGGCAACGGGACAAACCGCACCAGTCATTGGGGAAACACTTGTACACATCCAGATAGGACCTATTACCATGGAACATTCTATGTTGGTTGCGGAAATAAGGTATGAATGTGTTTTGGGTCTGGACATCATGGAGAAGAACGACTTCATCCTTAACATCAGACATAAAATTTTGCGGATTGGCAATGAAGAGCAGGTACAATGAGAAAATCCAACCAATTAAGATTTATGTTGACGAGACATCCACATTCCGAAAAACTCCGAAACCATCATCATGGCCAGAATGGATATAGAACCTGGGGATTTGAGAACTGGAATAATTGAAAATGATGAATACCGCCAAGATGGAATTTCAATTGCCCGATGTCTTGTGAACACAGAACAACTAATTCCTGTCAGGGTTGCCAATCCTTCGGAAAATAAAGTCCTCCTGAAGAAAAACGACCAATTGGGATTCTGCAAACCTGTCACTCGAGTTATCAATTGTGAAAACCACACTCAGGTATTGCGAAGAATTACCACTAATACCGATCAGAGAACAATAGACAAAATGATGGAATCGACGGAACATTTAACTATGGAGGAAAAGCAGAAGGCCAAAGAGTTTCTTTATAGCCATCGTAACATTTTCTCGACAGAGACTTCGACGGGACGTACCAATTTAGTTCAACATCGCATCAACACCGGCGATGCCCGACCAATCCGACAGGCTCCGAGGAGACTACCGTTTGCCAAACAGAGAGAGGTAGCAGACATGATAGACAACATGATGGAGGATGACATAATTGAAGAAACCACAAGCCCATGGTCCTCACCGGTAGTATTGGTAACCAAAAAGGATGGATCAACCCGATTTTGCGTGGACTATCGTCGATTGAATGACGTAACGATGAAGGATAGCTACCCATTACCAAGAATCGATGATATACTAAACACATTATCCGGTTCCAAATGGTTTTCAACGTTGGACCTGAAAAGCGGGTATTGGCAAGTGGAAGTTCATCCTGACGATAGAGAAAAAACAGCGTTCTCTACCGGACAAGGGCTGTACCAATTCAAAGTTCTTCCGTTCAGATTATGTAATGCTCCCACCACCTTTGAGAGACTTATGGAACTAGTACTGAGAGGTTTGACATGGAAAATTTGTCTAGTCTACTTGGATGATGTCATAGTAATGGGAAGGACATTTGACGAACATCTGAATAATTTGGAAGAAGTATTTTTGAGGTTAGAAAATGCTAACCTGCAACTGAACCCAAAGAAGTGTTATTTATTTAAAAAAAAAGTTAATTTTCTCTCCATCTCGGCCGAAGGAATTAAGACCGATCCTGCTAAAATCGAGGTTGTTAGGAGTTGGCCACGTCCTAGAGATAAACATGAAGTAAGAAGTTTTCTGGGGCTATGTACCTACTACAGGAAGTTTGTTCAAGACTTTGCTAAAATTGCCAAGTCACTCCACCGCTTAACTGAGAACAACGTTCAGTTTGATTGGAGCCCTGATTGCCAACAGTCGTTCACTGAACTGAAGAAGAAATTGACAACTGCGCCTATTTTGGCTTACACATGAGAACAAGGCACTTTCATTTTGGACCGTGATGCGTCTCAGCAAGGCATTGGATCAGTTTTATCCCAAGAACAGGATGGCGAAGAGAAAGTAATAGCCTACTTTAGTAAAACTCTGGGCAAAGTCGAAAGGAATTACTGTGTTACAAGAAAGGAGCTTCTATCGATAATCAAAGCCACTGAACATTTCCATGCCTTCCTCTATGGCAAACGTTTTCTCGTAAGAACTGATCACAGCGCTTTGCAGTATATAATGAACTTCAAGAAACCCGAGGGCCAGGTTGCGAGATGGCTAGAGAGACTCCAACAATACGACTTCGCAGTGGCAGGAAACACAGAAATGCAGACACATTATCAAGACGTCCATGCTTGGAACAGCATTGCCGATATTGCCAGAAACTTGAAAACAAAGAAGTCAACTTTTACAATGATGAACATTGCATGGAAATTCTGCAAGTTACCACCGTAAGAGTCGAGTCTGAAGAATCTGATTTATGGACCACAGAAGATATGAGGAAGAATCAGAAGAAAGACAACAATTTAAAGTTAGTCCTAAGCTGGCTAAAAAATGGAGTTAGACCTGAGTGGCAGGAAGTATCCAAGTTTGGTGCAGTTGCCAAGGGATACTGGGCTCAATGGGATTCCCTATGTCTTCGTGATGGCCTATTGTATCGTAAATGGGAGAGCCCAGATGGAGCAACTGTGGTGTACCAACTGATCCTGCCGAAGGCACTTACTAAAGATGTGCTCGAGCAACTTCATAGTAGTCGTGCAGGTGGACACTTCGGAATCAAGAGGACACTTCGGAATCAAAAGGAACCCTTGGTAGAATTCGAGAACGAGGGAAAATAGTCGAGGGAAAATAGCGCAGTATCTTTCTGGTGAACCATTCGAAAGAGTAGCAGTTGACATTCTTGGGCCGTTTCCTGTTACCGAGCAAGGAAATAAATACTTGATAGTAGCCATGGACTATTTCTCCAAGTGGCCTGAAGTGGTGCCCATTCCAAACCAGGAGGCAAAGACCGTTGCAAAGGCCTTCATAGAAAATGTAATAGCCAGACATAGAGTCCCACTAGAATTACATTCTGATCAAGGACGAAACTTCGAATCTGAGTTATGGCAGAAAATGATGAACATTCTAGGTGTGAAGAAGACTCGTACCACAGCCCTACATCCACAATCAGATGGTATGGTTGAACGACATAATAAAACCATCAGCCAGTACCTGTCGATGTTCATCTTCAAAAATCAAAAGGATTGGGATGAGTTGGTACCACTATTTCTCCTATCCTATCGAAAATCCCAGCATGAGTCCACCAGATATACCCCTTCAATGTTGATCACTGGGCGAGAAATGAAACTACCATGCGATCTGCTGTTTGGAATGCCACCCAGAAGTACAGAGGACAAAGTCCTACCAGAATATGTCCAAGAGTTGCGAGAAAGACTGGACCAAGTTCATGAATTCTGCAGACGTCGTCTTCAAATCTCCAGTGATAAAATGAAAAAGAGGTTCGACAGGAAGAGTCCAGGGACTATGTTCGAGCCAGGTGATGCCGTTTGGCTCTACCAACCTCAGAGAAAGAAAGGAAAATGCCCCAAGCTACAGAGAAATTGGACAGGACCCTACGTCATCATAAAGAAGGTCAACGAATTGGTATACCGCATCCAGCTCAACCCAAGGAGTAGACCCAAAGTTGTTCACAACGAGAGGTTAGCAGAATACCGAGGCCACGATCCCTCAAATTGGTTCCAGAGGGACAACCAAAATGGTGATGGTGTTATCCGGGACGGAATAACCTAAAGGAGGAGGCAGTGTTACAGACCTGAAATTTTATAAAGACTTCTCGAATTGTTCGAGATCGTTCGATTAATTAGATGGAAAAATCTAGAAGCACTAACTTTTGTTCTGGATCAATCGTCGAACATTCTTATTGTGTTCTATTGATTTCTTCATTTTTCTAGAACTTTATTTTTATATATAACCAATGCATTTGTGAGATGAAGTTAAGTTACTTGAGTTACCTTGGATACAAGTATTTTGGTATCAGAATTTCAGTTTTGACAGTGACTTGTATTACAGTGTTGTCAAGTGAAGTTTAAATAATAAAGGCAAGTCCATACCAGTGTACACTTATTTTTTGAACCCGAAGACGCAACAATAACAATGACCAAAGATCCAATAATAATCCAGTACGGTTGGGTTTTGAGACAAGAATCGATTGTAGCACCACCAAACTTGGTATGCTAGTAGTTGGAACCATGATAAACACGAAAAAAAATTATTTACCAAAATTCCAGGTTTAAAAATAAATAAATAGATTTTGGCTGTAATCTTAGAAAGTATGTGATATATCGGAAAAACAACTCAACAAGGTGAAAAACAATTCAATTTTCCACAAAAATTATTCTTAGTAGTTTTCTCAGAAAACGTGTTTGAACGCCGGTATATTTGATTGGTCATAACTCTGCTAAACATTATGAAAGAAGGAAAGACGGAAAGAAAGAAAGAAGGAAAGAAGGAAAGAAGGAAAGAAGGAAAGAAGGAAAGAAGGCAAGAAGGCAAGAAGGCAAGAAGGCAAGAAGGAAAAGGAAAAGTTTATATCGTTTCTGAAGACTCCTACTTTCTCATGCAAATATAATATGCGAGTATTTTGAATAATTTAGTAAATATGGAATTATTATACGTAAATTCGGTTTCGTTCGTTATCAGTAATCAGTACCGTCTTCCTTCTTCCTAAGATCAACTCTTGAGTTATATCGTGGTTTCTTGATTGTTTCAAACGTGCCAGTAAGAATTTTAATGTGGTCTCATCTCATATAAGTGCATGCTTGACAGCTTCAATCTCAGGAGTTTGTTGGATTGAAGAAATGAACAGGCTGTGTTATTTGAATACTATCTTTTGAATTATATAAAATACAAACACTGTGACTTAATCAAGAAAATGTACATAAACGCCCCTAAAATTAATAAAAGCATTATAATTGTGATGTATTTAATATAGATACAGTCAGTATGCCCCGAATAAACAAAATGTTATTGATATATTATCAAACAATCAAGCACAAAGATATATTCGACACGAACCTGAAGAATTGCAAACAATCTGACGTGTCAATTATTATACTCTGTAGCTTTTTGCTTTACTTAGCTTCTTTTAGTCTTTTTAGTTGTTTCTATTTTGGTATATAGGGTGTTCAAAATTGAGTCGGCACCAATGATAACTCCGTTATTATTGATGCAAACTAGTAACATTTTTAATGGCCTTCTCGACGCTGAAAACAAAAAAAATTACAGTCGCTTTTTCAAAATATTTCATGAAATAATATTTTTTTAAATGGAACACTATATTTTATCATGCATTTCGACTCGTAACTACATTCTCAATAACAAAGCTCCTATACAGCGCTATAAAATATCTAGTAAATGTTCAAAAACAGCGCCTTCTTGTTGAACTCATATTTGGGCCCTTCTCTTGACACTACGTGTTGCATTCAACACAGTTCGGCCATCAATTATATTAATTATAGTTTCAATATAATTTTTCAGTTCATCTTCATTATTATGTTTTATTTTGTTCACCTAATCTTTCAGAAATCCCCAAAAATAAAACAAAACTCTATAGAAGTTTGGACCTTGCCTGCCTTTATTCATAAACCACCGACAAAAACCCAATCGACTCTCAGGATCACCAAGTTCTAGTGTTTGGACCGGTCTTAACTTATAAGGAGAAATCTTATGTTTCTTCAGAATTCGTAGAATAACAGACAGTGGAACAGCTATTTCTCTAGATAAATCTTACATGGAATTATTTGGATATACCTCAAAGTATGCTAGTTCTCCTCTTCTCAGAAACTTTTTCATTGTTCCCGAATCGACGATGAAGCACAGAAAAAACGACAAATAGATAATTGACAATCGGGAAACGAATTGCTGTAGTGTTGGAGTGCTCTTATGCTATTTTTCTGGCAAAACAAGTAGGATTCTAACATATCACATTTTTTTGATGGGAAAACGACATTTAGAAAAATATTCGAACAGTACCTAGTTGACAGTTACAATAATTTATGACATTCTCATGAGATACTTGAGAATATTTGACAAATAGTATTTCAACAAAGTTTCAAGGCCACTTGATTGCTCATAATAATTCTGTTTTATCGAATCAAACACATTTTTTTCCAACAACATGAATATGACGCTCCAGTATTTTCTGTTCTGTACAAAAACGGCTTCAAAGTTATCATTATAGCAGACATCTTTTGATTCACAAAATAAATACGGCTAGTGGAATGGCTTTAAGATGGAAATTATCGTTTTGTAAATTATTACCAAATAGCTAGTGGTGTCAATTGAGTGGTAAGACATGATTATCACGGGTTTCACGAGTTCAAATCACAGCGCAATTTTTTCTTTTTGTGGTCTCATTTTGCTGTTAGTAACAAAATATTGTCATTCGTATATGTACCTAAATTGGGTGTTTGGACAATCATGAGGTTTTATTCACCAAAACAAAGACATTTTTTGTACTAGTGAAAGAAATAAATATTTCCACATAAGTCGCTCATTGTCAACTTTAGAAAGAAAGGTGATATGAGCTTTATTGTTGAGAATGTTATTAAGAATCGAAATGCAAGATAAAATATAGATAATAAGAAAAAAAAATAAGATAAAAAAATATAATTTTATGAAATATCTGGAAAACGCGACTGTCAATTTTTTGTTTGTTTTCGGCATCGAAAAGGCCATTAAAAATGCTACTAGTTTGCCCATTAACCGAATTCGTAGCATCAATAATAACGGAGTTGACAATGGTGCCGACTTAATTTGGAACACCCTGTATATTTTATCTCCCTCACTGACATCACCTGTGTTTGTAATAATAAATAAATAAATAAATAAATAAATAATTGAATAAATAAATAAATAAATAAATAAATAAATAAATAAATGAATAAATAAATAACTCAACAACATTAGCGTTCTGCTAATGATTATTTTGTTGTTGTTAATCATTAGCAGAATGCTAATCAAAATAATGTTTTCTTGTTTCGTACACTAGAAAAATTACCTGAAATATGCTTCTTTCTTACACTGAATTGATCAATGAATATTCGGCTTCTCGATGTTCGTTCTGGTTAGATCAGACTAAAGAATTTTTCTTCGCACTATCTGGCACCTAAACCCATTAGACCATCGCAGTAGTCGGTGTACGAAATGAGAAGCCGAACACTTATTAATAAATTCAGTGTACGGAACAAGAACAAACCATCCCAGGCAATATGGGCACCATTTTAGATAAAAATATGGCAAACTGGCCTTTTTTTCTAAATGTAATCCAAAATATCATATTTTGCCAGTTCGATATTTACAAATGATCAATTAATAATTCAAAATGTCTTACTGGATGTAATCTGACTTTGCACCACCAATAAACAGCACAGGGCCTTCAAAGTTAACGTTGTATGTTTCTGGAAATGTAGATATATGTTCAAAATTCTCAACAAGTGCTTTTTCATTGAACCGCCAACTATAACTGTTAAATCAAATGTTTCAATTATAATAAGAAATTAACTAGAATATAACTATAACTACCTTCCCTCATTTTTTTGCACCAGATTTGTCATGAGGAATGAAACAAGTTGCTTGTTTTTTACTAGGGCGAACAAATTTTCGCTTATGAGTTTTCTTGCCTCTTGTATAGTGATTCTTTCAGGTATTTCCATTCGTTTAAACATTTTCAGAAGTTTTGGAAGTTGTTTGAGATTTGGGCTACTTGTTATAGGAGAAATATCCGCCACTACGAGTTTCTGAACAAGTTCAGGCTGAAAATATCAGAGATGACCCTTTATATTATAAAAGTTACCAGGAAAACCTATTTTGTCAAGCTGCTTTAGGAAGTGTCCGTTTTCTCATATTCAATGTATTAAAAAGTGATAAAAAAATAATAATGTAGTAAATTATCACAAATTCACCCCAAACATATTTTGACACTAAAAACAGAAACGTACGCTGCAATTTCGGTTAGAAGCCACGGCAACGCTTGAGTTGTATAGCCAGACTAGGTCACCGGTCTTGAATGATCCAGTATCTGCTTCGATATTGAAGATCCTCTTCATTCGGTTGGCAGGGGTTTAGCCGGTTGACTAGTACACTGCCGAACGATAAGCCATCAGGAAGAGATGAAGGTACTGGTCCCAGTCTTTTTGATGGGTAGAGACTACCTTGGACAGGTGACGATTTATTGTCCTATTCATTCGCTCTACCATTCCGTCTGACTGGGGTTGCAGAGCTGTAGTCCTGGATTTTCGAATATCCAACATTTTGCACATTTTCTGGAGTTGGATCTGAAGTTTCTGCCTTGGTCCGAATGCAGCTCCAACGGAACACCGAATCGGCATATCCACGTAGGGCGCAGGGTTCTGCCCATTTGCTGAAATAGTCCATTGCCACGAGGATGTATTTATTTCAATGATCAGATTCGGGAAACGGGCCAGCGATATCTATTGCAATCCGTTCAAATGGGCTGCCTACGTTGAGGCCGATTCAGAAACATGGGTACCCACCCAGAGTTTTTGGCCCCGCATGATAAATTCCTTTGTACTGATAAAATTAATACATCTGAACCAAAGAAAATATGACTTTGTGAACTGTCTTGCAGTTTATAGGCGCAAGGGAAAAAATATTTGCTTGTAAATTGCATGTGGCACGAAAAACGGGGTTATCAAGCACGTGCAATTTACAAGCAAATATTTTATGACCCTTGTGTATAAACTGCGAAACAGTTCACATACGTTGCTT
This sequence comes from Chrysolina haemoptera, assembly GCA_958298965.1. NCBI lineage: Eukaryota > Metazoa > Arthropoda > Insecta > Coleoptera > Chrysomelidae > Chrysolina > Chrysolina haemoptera. The sequence continues at coordinate 33,057,950 of OY282584.1, forward strand.
TTACTTGCGTTTCTATCACAAAGTCATGTTTTCTTTGGTTCAGAAGTATCAATTTTAATAATACTGCAGGAATTTATCATGCCCATGTATCTGAATCGGCCTTAATACTGACGCATCGGGGACTTGGATCGGGTTTGAGGCCCATTGTTGGCAGCAAAAATGGAACACTTTCTGTATCAGTCCTTGACAATTCTTCCAAGAGGACAACTGTCTCACTTTCTGCAGTCTTCGTCACTCCGGTGTACTCCGGTGACTCTGTCATGCACCTCTCGGTGCACTTCCTGTTTCCTGGACTTAGGTACTACTGGCTGGCGTCTTTTCTCTCCGCCATCCTCGGACTCCAACAAGCGTTGCAAGACCCCACTTTCCAACGTAAGGGAATTCCATTGGGCCCAGTATGATTTAACCGCTGGAGAATAGCGTGCGACTTTCTGCCATGATGGTCTTTGGTTGCCCTTATTCCTGCCGATAACCAGCCCAAGGTCTGGACCTTTCTCTTGGTATTTTTGGATTTTGTCATCTTTCCAGTCAACGTCAACCTCCTTGGTCCTACGAACGGCTGCGTCCTTCTACTCGGCTCGACGATAGTGTGAGCAGTCGTCTGGACATGGTCTCCGTGACAGTGCATCGGCGTTATTGTGACTGCTCCCTGCTCCATGTCGAAATCAAATTCTTGAAGTCGTTCGATCCAGCGTGCTACCTTTCCTTGGGGTTTTCTACTGTAAAAGCCATTCGAGGGCTCACCTCACCAGGAATCTCTTTCCGTAGACATATTTGTAAAAATGTTCTACCCCTTTTACTACAACCAACAGTTCCCGTCTGGTGGAAAAATAATTGCTCTCCAGTTTGCTAAGGGTTTTGCTGAAATACCTAATGACTTTCTCTTGTCCTTCCTGGACCTGGGACAGGACGGCTCCAAGTCCTACATTACTGGCGTCAGTGTTTTGTAATATCTAATCACATCTGATAGATATTGTGAAAATAATCTAACTGAAAAAAAATCTGAAATTGAAAATTCGTATTTTAGTTGATTTTTTTAAATTATCTCTAGTTTTCATTGAAAATTCATTAGAAAAATTAGATATCACTCACAGAAATGAACAATTGTCGAGCATCCCCAGTATCAATTTTGTGCTGGACCACCTACGTTCTACCCTCTTTTCCTTGTTCGGCATCGAAGATGGCCTGATACTCCTTGACTAAATCCCTCCCTTTGGATTGCTGAGCTGGTCCTATGCCCTTCGATGAAATGGTGACTAACTTTTCCAATTCTGCTGGCAAGTTGTTGTCTTGGTGAACATTTCCGCGTACACTTCTGATCACAGAGGAAACAGACGAGCAGTGCCCCAAAACAGTTTCTCTCTTCAAGGTCACTGGATAATAATTGACATTCATTACCCTTACTGGCACAAATTCATCAACACCTAGCAAGGTCTTCCCTAGCGCGATTCCTCGTCCAATTTGCTCATCATGAAGCTCGGGAACGAACATCACCACGCTTCCACGGCCGGCTCAACCCGCCATCAATGCGACATCCAGAATGGTTTCAGCCCTGTCAGGTACGCTTACATCTTCAGCCAACAGGTCACGAACCATTTCTTCACTTCTCCCATGAAGTACCAGCTCTTCTCCGTTCACACGCAGGACGCCATCTTTGAAATTCAGCTCGAACCTGTTTGAATTCATGATGCCAATTCCAATGATTGCATCGTCTTCAATATCAGCTAGCAATGCACGATGTTTCAGTTTCGTGGCTGGTTCCCCTGTTGCTGTGCGTAACTTCCAAGTCGACGGTTCAATTCTTGCCGGTGTTTTGGCAAATGAAGGTCCAAGAAGAGTGCAAGTCGCAACTGTATCAAGCAGCATGGTGCAAGGCTTGTTGTTGATGAGACCGTCTACGAAAGAACCTTCGTTTTGTTGTTGAAGGATAGCGACATATGCATTGCCAATTGGGGCTTCCTGCATACAGGTCGACGATTGCCCTTCTTCATCGACCTTCTATAGTTTACCTGCGTAGGTGTCGATTCTTTGAAAGTTGGAAATTTGCTAGGCACATGTCCAATTTTACCACAGTTCCAGAAACACATTTATCTTTTCTGAGGCAACACTTCCTCAATCACCTTCCTTTTATGGGCAACTTAAAGCAGCTTCAAGAGTGGAAGGCACCTGTCGGTCTTCTTTCATCATCCGGACCTTACTTCGGCTCTTGCAAGATTGTTTTGCCGCCTCAAATTCCAAAGCGTGTGCCAGTGCATCCACGAGATGTGTTGGACGAACTAGTGTTAATGCTTGTCTGGTTTCCTGGTCGCGAAGTCCATATAAGAATTCCTGAACAACAGTCGTTCCATTACCTTTTCTGGCGTAGCTGGATATGCAAGGCGAACAAAGCGTGCAATGTTTGCTTCAAATTTCTGATGCGCTTGATTTCTGGCAGCGGTTTTTGAACTGTGAGTACATACATACATACATGTTCTAGATGGTTAATCAGATTCTCGTAGTCCTCCGGCTCTTGGGCCGTGATGGTTTGTAAAATATTTGTTGCTTCTCCACGCAACGCCAGTGTTAATGCTACGGCTCTTTCTCCAGCATTCCATCCATTCGCCTTTGCTGCGGCTTCAAATTGTCGGTGGTAATTTGCCCATGGTGTTATTCCATCAAACTGAGGTGGTTCAGGGAGAGCTTTCCTGTTTCCGAACTAATCAGCATTGAATGTTCATTGACAGATTATGTGGTGGTTTTCCAACTTACTGATTTTCTTCCTTATTTTGTTGATTTCCACCTCGAGTCCGCCTTTGATTTCATTACTGATTGTTTCCTTCAATTTTTCCATTTCCTCTTCGATTTCTTCTTTGATTTTCTCCATCTCTGTCTCGACGGTCCCCATTCTTCCTTCTGAATGATTCGCCACACCAAAAAGTTATTTTTGAAAACCCTCTGTATTTTCGAGGAGTTTGTCTTCCAGAATCTTTTAATTTTCTAGAAGCTTTTCTTCTAGATTCTTCGAACTTTCTTGAAGTTCTTCCTTCAAACTATTCAAATTTTCTAGATCTTTTTTCAGACTCACCATATTCGTCACATTCGTGGCATTTTCGTCGAGTGTATTCATTATCCTACCCAAATCAATAAGAAGGTTTCGCGTCTTCTCCTTCAGCAATCAATCAGTCTGAGTGTATCTTCTGGAGTACAGCCTTCTTACCAGCTGTCTCAAGTTCCCTCTCCTCTAGTTCATTTTTAAGTTTCGCCAACTTCAGGTCAACCAATCGCACTCTCCTCGAAAGCATTTCGTCTTTCATTGAGGTATATCAGATTATTTTACACAAAAGTTTAGGTTTCGATTTATTGAATTTTCCGCGCGAACGTTAGTTTCACGGACCACTAGTCTATTATTATTATTATTATTACAAGCGAGAAGTGTATCAGTTTATATTCACTTCACGAAAAATGTTAATCCAGTCACTGTCTATTTTTCGTGAAAACAATTTATTTTTCCGAAATACACAAACTCTCTTCTTACACCAACACTCAAATTTACTCTAAAAATAATTTATTCTGTACTAAAAACAGAATACAATGCTTGAACTAATTTATATTACAATCACTGGACTATTATGTATCTATGTTTACTCTGCTATTCCAATCAAGTCTTCTCAGTCGCTTCCGCGACTTATTTATATATCTATCGAGATCATTCTCACTTCTAAATATCGTCGTGGCCTCGCGAGTTTGTGAGCAGTGACGTCACCTTGTTTTCGAGTTGGCTGTCATGACTGCATGGGTTCGTAAGCCATCAGAGATCACTCATGCGGAACGGAAGTGAGTTTAATTCGTTGTTCTGTTTGTTATGAGCTGGCGATTCCAAATTCGCGTCAGATACGCGACAATGATACTCCCTCATAAACACTCATGGAGAGTACCCAAAGATATAGCCTGTGCGAGTAGAGGATGGCTATTATTATTATTATTATTCGAAAGTAACAAGTGATTTAAATAAACAGGAATATGGGCATTGGCCATACACCGATATTTTATATCAAAATGAAGCAAACGTCAGGCACTCAACATTTAACTGACAAAAACAAGTTCCAGGCACATCATGCACAGCATGGCATGCCTGGCTCAAATGGTGCTTGATTGTGTCTACTGCGCTTCCAATTTCCTGCAACATCTGCAACATTTCGATAGTCACAGATGTATGGAGTGCATGACTACAGATTCAGTTTGTAACATGAGAGCAAGTTTGACGTTCGGTTAGGGTTCCATTTTTGGTGGCACCAGTAGTATGAGTCGAGCACATCGTTGTAGCCTAAGTTGATAGTGTGATACCAGTGCAAGCCAGGAGAGGAACAACCCCAAGTATCTAAGGCTAAAAATGCCGCAATCCCCCCAATTACCGTTCGAAAGAAGGAGATATGGGTTAAATGGAACAACTTCACACAGTGTTAAAATCCACTCTTTCAGAATCCACTGTTTGTCATTGTTCATTGTATTTAACAATATTGTAGCATTACCTGATGATGAAAATAAAACTTGTATAAATAATGGAACAAGTGTTATAAGAGTATACTTCCTGCATGCTGCGTACCCAACAAGTTTTCCTAGGTTTATCTTAGTTATATGTATCCAGAAGGAACTGTTCTGATAAAGGTTATATTAGTTGAATCTTCGAGAGCTCATAACTTTTTCAACGAACAATCTTTGAATCTAGGGACTTCTCTGATTCAGATGAGGTATTTGATCTATTCATTTCCAAATTTTGAAACCAGACAATGTTTTAGTGTATTTGGTGCGGGGTCCTTTGCAGCAATTTAAGCGATGCTTCAGTAAAACACCGAAATTAAAAAAATGCATAAAATATAAGTTCCTGAATCAATATGAAATGGATACGGTGATAATAAGAGGATAAACATTCGTATCGGTCAATTTCTATATACATGTTAATCTATTAATTTATATGCCTTACCCATTATGAAATATTTAGTAGATTTATTAGCAGACCAATATAAAACAATCAATATCTATTAAAATTAGATAATAATAACTGGTTCATCCAGCCTTTCACAAATTTTCTATAGTATAGGAGTTTTGTCGGCAAGCATCGAACATTAAATGATTCAACACTCCCTTACGACTGCCAAACCACCCCTGCCCCACGCACCTGGCAAGTTTTTCTACAAGAATATTGCAATTGCAGGTTGTCGGATAAGAGCAGTGGATGTCTGTCCTGACCGGGTCTGCACTGTTGTATCATATTCTGTTCGATGTTTGTGTGAGAGTTTGTAAAATATTTGTTGCTTCTCCACACAAAGCCACTGTTAATGCTACAGCGCTTTCTCCTCCATTCCATCCATTCGTCTTTGCTGATGCTTCAAATTGTCGGCGGTAGTTTCCCCATGGTGTTTTTGCATCAAACTGTCCTGACCGGGTCTGCACTGATGCTTGTACTGGACTGTTGTATCATTTCCTGTTCGATGCTTGTCGACAAAACTCCTTTAGTATTAGAAATTTGCAAAAGGCTGGGTTATTTATAATCCATTTTCATGTTATGCAATTATGGCCTTTTGTCAATTACGCCCAATTCCACATGTAAAATATTTCACGGTAAAATGTATGCCATGATTTTTACATAAATAAATGATGATATGACAATTGGCGTACAATATCAAAGTAAATGACGACGTGTCATAAAAATGTAATAGATGTATCACCGAAAACGAAGATTGTGAATTGCCAATGTAATATGTACACCAATAAAAATATGTTTATTTCAACACGATTTTTTTTGTATTCTGCCAATGAGTAGTAGTACAGTTTTAGATTGGTAACTAGCGGTTTATACGTTTTCTGGCAATTGGTTCCAAATATACCCAGATAGAACAGAATATTCATAAAATATTCCAATAGGATGATATAAGAACATTAACTAGGAATATGAAATGAATTATTCCCGAATATTTGTATCCTCAAAGATTATTATAAGATTATCATAAGATCAACCAAATATTCTAGAAAATGTTTCTAGGAATATTACTAAAATATATTTTAAAAATATTTCAAAAGGATCATCGAAGATTATCATGAGATCAACTAAATGGAATATTCCAGAAAATTCTTCAGAGAATGTTACTGAAATATTCTAATATATTATTATTATCATATTACTCCAGAATATCTTTAAAATATATCGGAAAGACCAGATTTAAGATGATGAAATTGGGAGGAACTTTCTTTTTTAAATATAAAGAATATTTTTTTACACTTTTTTATAGTGACATTCTTATTTTGATTTGGATACACATCGAATCAGCATATTAACATTGAAGTAAACACCAACTATCTTAATTTTAGTTCGAAAATATGAATAGGAAATTCACAAAATCATCTGCGACTGAAAGACAAACTTCAGTCGCTATTTTCCATTGTTTGGTGAGAGTCAGAAGAACGAGGAGGGAGAAATAAACCTGTGTTGAAGTTGAGTGTATATGATACGTATAATAATAATTATCCGTTATGTGAGGTTATTATGTTGGTATGGACTACAACACATCGAATATCCATTAATCCTACCTGTGAAAGTAAAATTTTAGATTATATAAACAAATTCTGTAAGTTTAATTCGAATTTTCCGCCTTTCGAGTATCGACATGACATAAATGTCGCCATTCTATAGATGTATTTGTTGTATCAATGTTCAGTGACCAGTGTTCCGTTTGATTATATTTATTCCAATAGTCTCAAGTGTGTTTGTTAACATCACCTAAGAATTTTTACCAAATACTCTTAGTACCCTTTAAGGTGCGTATTCACTAGAGCATTTGTTCCGCATGAGCACCGAATGAGCACATGTGCTGCTCGATTCGAACTCATGCTGCGTAATGTAAACACTCATTCTGTTCGTGCTCAAATCAGCGTCCACACTATCCAAGAATTTGCTCGTTCAGTGCTCATTCGGTGCCTATGCGGAACGAATGCTCTATTCAATACACGCACCTTTAAGGACAGGAATGTAAGTTGAAAGGTAAATTTAGTGTTTTACAAAATTCGGCATTTTCAGGTTAGGTGCTGATTTCGCTGGAAGAAAATGCTGTTCAAAGGACTGGAATTGAATTTTAGTTGTTTCTATAATATTGAACCTGTAAAGTTTTTTTTTCAACCCTCCTGGTAAGTTATGTACCACTTTTGTTTTTTTATGATTTATGTTTAACGGGGCAGTTTATTACGGAATCAAATGACGTATTTGTTTCCAGAATCCTATTCCATATAATTCATTTGTTAGTATTATAAAACATGGTGAGCTTTGTTTAATTTTTTGAATTTTACATATTTCATATACTCATTCCAGGTTTGCCAATTGAATATGGATGTATCAGTGATTGGAACTCAGGGAATTTGATACATATGATACATATTCACAATATTAGACAATATTCTTGGAGCATTCTGGGAGGAAATATTACAATCATCAAAGAAAAATCCATTGGCTCAATCATTCAACGAAACCTATTTTTGTTGTTGAATCCACACCCCTACTGAGCTGCGAGCTGCAGGGATACTAAGTGGCGGGTACCACATTTTGCACATTCACTACTCTCCCCTCAATGTTGCCCCCTACAGCCTACTTGAAATAAAGTTCTTCCATTCTAAACACATTATCAGAAAATACACTGAAGTTTTTATTCCCACATACAAATCTTGATTTGTTAAACCCTTCGACACGTATTTCAGTCAAGTACCTGCCCTTACTGTGGATTATTCTAAGCACATGCTCAGAATATATCAAGGACATTCTAGCTTCCAAGTTATATCATATGATTATTTTATGAATGATCTGTATTATTCCTGAAATAATCATATGAATAGTCCTAAGATATTATCTGATGGACACTTTAGAATCATCCTAGAATAATCCAATGAAATAATCATGGCATCATCTAATCTTACTGTGAAATATCCTGAGCAAATTCTTGGAATATATCAGAGACATTCTAAGGATATAATACGATTATTTTATGAATGATTCATGTTATTCCTTGAATAATCTTATGAATAATCCTGATTCATTCTCAGATGGGACATTGCGGATTCTTCCTAGAATATTTTATTGGAATAATCATAGTATCATGCAATCTTCCTGTGGAATATCTTTAAAATATTCTTGGAATATTTTTGTGCTATCTGGGATAAGGGACCCTTTGTCACTTATATATATTGTCATCATTTCGAGTATTTTTAAATTCATTTATTCAATATATCTTTCTTTCGACAGAAAACAATAATATCTAATAACCTCACTGCTTAAAAATCCAAAGACTTATTTGAAAAAAAATTGCAATTTTTTATTGAAAATTTCAAAACTCGCAATAAAAGGAGTCAAATTGACAAACGACAAGCAAAATTACCGAAGGAAAAATACGGCAGCTTTGGAATTTGATATTTACCTGACCTTCGAGCTACAAAATTTTTAATCATTGTATCTATTAATAATTGTTCGGAAATTCCTACATATTTTATTATTATACGTTATATCTAAGAAAAAACTGTACTCGTGCCATATATGTAACAAATTTAAGGAGACGCCACTGGCTCCTTCCACTCTTCAAATATCCGACCTCAATCGCTGAGCGAACGGGCACGAGTGGCTGAAGAATGTTTGCCAAATTCGAAACATCTTCCCACGAAGTAATCCTTAATTATTGACTGGGCACAATAGCATTCTGTAAAAATTGTCCCAGCAAGGAAAGGACTTAACCTTTGTCGCTGAGTGAACAGGCACGAGTGGCTGAAGAATGTTTGCCAAATTCGAAACATTTTCCCACGAAGTAATCCTCAATTACTGACTGGGCACAATAGCATTCTCGAAAAATTGCCCCAGCAAGGAAAGCACAATAGGCCTCTGAACCCTCCATAACCTTTAAATGGGAAATATTTCGAATAGTGACAAATTTTCAAACTCTATGAAGAATAAGCTCACGATGCCATCTCAGCGTTCCAACTGCCAAATTTTGAACACATATATATGTCAAAAATATATAACATACGCGGAGAGAAGTGTTTCGATACCTTCTTTAGAAGGCATGAAATGTGAATTATGTAAAGATAGTATTAAGTGGTGTAGTAATGAAAATCCCAATACCAAACGGCAATTTTTTTCACCTCGACACGTGGTTCAATCACTCCAAAAGATCACTTGGGAATTCAAACACGTGTCGAGGTGTTAAAAATAGCATTTAATGTGTTGGGATAAAACTCCAGTACATTCCTATTTCAAAGCTGTTTGCAGTTTTTGTTCAAGCTTCTATTCCCCTATAATTTTTATAGTCAAATCGGTCTCATTGTTTTAGTCTTTTTCTTTTCCTAATTATCTATAGATTCAATAATATGTAACGCAACTGTTCAGGTGCGTATACACGGGGATTAAGGGGAGGTTATTCTCACCCCCATATTCTATATTAGACTTGGTACTTGGGTACCTGTTTGATTTTTGTTTTTAGATTTGTAAACCGGATTTTTCTTTACCTCAAGTTACCTATGTAAATGTAATTAGTTTCAAATTTTGTTACACATGAGTACCTGATTGATCTGATTTCTACCTGATTTGCATTTGCTTCAAGTTACCTATGTTAAAGTTAACTATGTATTTAGTTTCAGAATGCATCTGTTAATTTCGTTAAATTACCTAACTATCAATTTAAAGGCATTTGACCTTGAACAGAAAAAAAATCGTCTGTGGCGCTTTTTTATTTTCTATCATCCCCGCGCCACCAAATTACCTTTTTTCCCACCTTGATGATGTCTCTCTGACAAACCTAACTATAAATTTTAAAGGCATTTAACCTTGAACAAAAAAATTCGCCTTCGGTGCTTTTCTATTTTCTGTCACATCCCCATGGAACGAAGCTGTACAGTATCGGAAAGTTTTCATCTGGGGTATGGTAATGGTGGTTTCATGAGAGCGTAAAGAATAGCTTGCTATATGTTGAGAGAGCTGTTAATTCGTCGGATGCGGTAACAGGAGAGGCGCCCAGTAGTGCGTCTCACTTGTTTATGTGGTATTATCATATCATTGCGTTCCTTGTTGCTCGCGTAGATTTCTGTCTATACCCCAGATGAAAAGTTTCCGATACTGTATACGCACCTGCAACTGGTCAAAGTAGTTTGTTTGTACTAAGAAGCTATCCTCGAGAGAGAAAGAGAGAGAGAGACCCCGTTATCATTTCTCACATTGTATTCGATAAGACAGTTCCACTAACGACTGTCCGAGTGTTATCCGCGTATAGCGGAGCGAGCGAGTCATGAGTTACAGAGGGGAATGTAGCAGTTCAGAGAAATAGTCCATCTGAAAACGTCTTACGAGACTAGAAGAATTAATTCTGACAACGCATAAACTAAGCGCCCTGCAGGGCCCTTCCAGCAGGAGCCATTATCCAGAATATCCTATCAGCACATCACATACTCCCAGTCGGGAAACCAGGGGCCATGCCTTGAACCAATCTGTTGGTGCCCAATTAAGAGGCGTTACACCCGAGTCATACCTGAGCCGAACTTTGAGCCCCAATTTGAGTGGCCGATCAAGAAGTTCAGCAACTCGCGGGGGCTTATTCGAGCCCCGCATTATCTGGGAGATACTCACCATTGTCACAGCAACCGGAGCAAGAAGGTCAAGCTCAGAATCAAGATTCATTATCAAGCATCCAGGCTAAGGAGCCAGATACACAAGAGACCTTCGATGAAGAAGTGCTGGACATCTTAGGTGCAAACCCCAATTATGATCAGGCACCTTACTATGACCTTCATGAAGATGTAGCACTCTGCCTTGCGCATTTATTACAAAATGGAATGGGAAAGGACAAGGAGAAAAAAGAGGAGTTGCTGAAAAAATATGGTATTTCAAAGAATTTTAATTATTTAAACGCATCCACTTTAAACGAAGAAATAAAAATAATATTAAAATCTTCTATAAGTGGAGCAAACACTTTGAGGAAATATTCTTTCCAAACTCAATTACAAACCCAATTGAGAACAGGCATGTCTGCCGTTGGAATAGCCCTTAACACAATTCTGAGGAAGAAGGAATCAACTAAAACCCTTTTACCTTCTCTTAGTCATGCACTCAAGCTCTTAGGAGATCTCCATTTCCTTATGTCAAAATCAAGAAGATATGTAATTGAACCATATCTGGGAAAGAGTGCCAAGTAGCACGTCAATGCCAGACTGATGAGTTTTTATTCGGGAAAAATTTCACAGAAAAGTGGAGAACAGAAAAACAACTGGTTAATTCAACAAATTCACTGAAAGCAACTTTTCAGAAAGACGGAACGGTCAACAGAAAACCTTCAACGTCCCGTCAATTCTTAACTAACACTAATAAATCTCAGGGCAGTATGGAAAACAAGAATTTAAACAGGAAGGCCCCTCCTTATCTGTCGAGGGAGACGAGGGTTTCAAAGGGGCATTACTACCCTCACAAGAAAACGCAAAGGAAGTATTAACGGTAAGTAAATGCATCCCCGGAAATTTACAATTTCATGTAAATAACTGGGAAGCTATTACAAGTAACAATACTGTGTTACGTTGGATACAGGAATTCAAAATAGCCTAAACCTCGATGCAAACCACATTGCCTTTCTGCCCAAAATTGAACAGCCAACAGGAACTTGATATGTTGGAGGCCATCCAAGATTTCTTGGAAAAAGGGGTCATTAAGAAATGCACCTCCCATCCATGACAATTTCTTTGTCATTACTTTCTGGCAACAAAACCAAACGGGAAAAAAAGATTAATTTTGAACTTGAAAAGATTTAATAGCTTTGTATATACACCACACTTTAAATTGGAATATATCTGAAGAGCCTTAAGACTGTTACATGCTAACTATTTTATGGCCACAGTTGACCTAATAGACGCTTATTATGCAGTCCATATCAATGAAAATCATAAAAAAATTTAAGGTTTAAATTCAAGTCAGACATGTCTTTGTCACCCATTTAAGAAAAATGGGTATATTTGTGGTGGTATATATTGACGATTTTTTAATCATTGCTAAAGACTATCAGGAGTGTGCACAACACGTAAAACTAACTTTAAATCTTCTTGAACAATTAGGTTTCTGCATAAACTATGCCAAGAGCTTCCTGATTCCGAAACAGAATTGCAAATTTTTAGGTTTTGTACTCGATACTCTATGTATGACCGTCAGTTTACCTTTGGAAAAACGTAAACATATTCATTCAAACATCCTTAAGTTTAAAAAGCTAAACTCTTGCAAAATTAGGGATTTTGCCAAATTTCTGGGCACACTGGCATCAAATATGGTTTCCTATACACGAAACGTTTTGAACAAGAAAAATATATCTGGCTTAACAAAACATAACAAAATTACGAGGCTACCATGACCATATCTGAAACAGTGAAATTAGAACTTTCCTGGTGAGAAAATAATATTTTTGTATCCAGCAATAACATCAGACAGGACAAATATGATCTGGTCATTTACTCAGATGCAAGGCCTTCAGGCTGGGGAATAGCTTGTAATAATCAACAAACTCATGGATTTATGCAATGACGCTGAGAGAAGACACCATATTAATTATCTTGAACTTAAAAGCATATTATACGGACTCCAGTGTTTTGTCAAAAAATGCAAATCATACAATAATTTATTAAGAACGGACAATACTCCAGCACTATCCGATATTAACAGGATGGACAGTGTACGGTTCCCTACACTAAATATTCTTACACGAGAAATCTGGATCTGGTGAGAAAAAAGAGACATTTGGTTATACGCAACTTATATTCCCCAGTAAAGATAACTATGTTGCAGACAAACAATCTCGTATTCAACCCAGTGAAACAGAATGGGAATTAAACGTTAAGCATTATCAAAAAATTTTAGATCACTTTCAAACCCCAGAGATTGACTTGTTTACAACACACCTAAATTAAACATGCAATACATATGTCTCAAGAAAACCTGACCCTCATGCAATATTAACAGACGCTTTTAGCATATGTTAGTCCAAATTTTTTTTCTATGCTTTTCCTCCATTTGCCTTAATTTTGAAAGTGTTAAATAAAATAATCTCGGACAAGGCAGAAGGTATTGTGGTTGTACCTCATTGGGAGGGACAGCCATGGTTTCCTTTATATAAAAAATTATTGATTGAAGAACCATTAATCCTCGGACCAGCTGATGATTTACTTATCTGTCCCTCCAGGTACCATACTCTACCGCAAAAGATTTCCCTGGTGGCTGGCAAATTGTCCGGAAAGGAAGAAAAATGCCCCAGAAGAAAGCATTGACCTTACAATCCAGTCTCTGTCCAAGTCCACATTAAAACAATATACAACTGCTTATAAGGAATGGTGGTCTTTTTGCTGCGGAAGAAAAATCGAATACCTATCAGCCTCAGTACCAGAAATACTTCAGTATTTGCAGAACCAATATGGTCGTAAACCGATGAAATATGGGAGTTTCAACAATTATCGATCTGCCTTATCCCTTATTTTGCCAGAACCTGGAACAGACCCACTAATTCGTAGATGGATGAAAGGAGTGTCTAAGAAAAGGCCTCCAGCCAGAAAATACAATTTTACGTGGAACCCTAGCCATGCAATAGAAATGCTAGCAGAATGGTACCCAAATAAATACCTATCATTGGAAAAAATCTCATGCAAACTAATTACACTATTAGCCCTAACCACCGCACACCGCATGCAAACAATAAGCTTAATAAAGGTAGAAAACATCCATATTTCACCAGAGAAAATTCAGATTTTAATACCAGATCACATAAAAACATCCAATGTACAGGATGAACAACCTTGCCTTCACATTCCCTTCTTCACAGACCGACCAGAAGTGTGTGTGTGGCATTAACCCTCCTAACATACTTAGAGAAAACTGCTCCAATACGATCCGAAGCCCAAAACCATTTATTCTTGGAGATAAGAAAACCCCACATAACAGTGGGCACACAGACACTTAGTAGGTGGATCAAGAGAACCCTAGCAGAATCGAGAATTAATACCAAGATATTTGGAGGCTACTCAACCAAACATGCAGCAATATCTGCAGCATTCAAGAATGGTGTTCTTTTACAAGCCATAAGAAAAACTGCGGGCTGGTCAAAAAATTCCACTGTATTCGCCAAGTTCTACAATATCACAATAAACAAAATACTCAGAGTTTTGCTGAAGTCATTTTGAAAAAAGCCTAGTTTTCGAGTGGGTGACAAAAAACAAGGTACAGGGTGATGAATTTCAATACTAGAATGTTATACCAAGCGTTACAGACATTATTTGAGAAGCAATTTATCTCAACTCGTTTTTTTTTTTTTTGTTCCTACTTATATTGAAGACCTTGTGTTTATGACATTTCTAGATATAAAATTATAGAATATTGTTAGTCCTTCCCTGCTTTCAATTATATATACCTGCAGAAGCATAACCACTCTATCTTCAATTAATTACCCAATTTAGTAAAAAATTTCTTGCATTACTGAACAACTTCAAGACAACTGCCATATTGCTTAAAGTTTTTAATGCATAAAAAGTGCAGTGCAGTATCTTTAAACATCTACCTCAGTGATCTATTCGGACGAGATTTGAAATAAAATTATAAAATCAAACGAACTCTGTGAAGTTCGATTATGATTTTATGATTAATTTCGTCCGAATAGATCACTCTCCCGCCCCCATACCGCCCAAACGCACTTTTTATTTTCTTTAAAACTATCACTCATGACGGACAAGGGCAGGAATTGTGACAGTGTCCCACATAGCTTCTCTTTTCTTTTTCAGGGCCATTGGCCAGTTGGTTAAAAATGTTGTGGGTTTCAAGCACAGACAAGCTCTACTACATCAGTGATCTATTCGGACGAGACTAATCATAAAATCATAATCGAATTTCACAGAGTTCATAATTCATCATTAATAATTCATTATCATGTTAACATTGTTAACTGACGTATTCACTCGCTTCGGCCAACCAGAGTGATAAAGTTATGAATAAAAATACGCTGATACACTAGCATCAGATGGTAAGTTAGGTAATGAAAAAATATAAATTTTATAAATATCCGAATAACATACATACCGGGAGACTACGAGGTGAGGTACGCCCCCCAATTTTTCTATAGTGTTGAAGATACAGATTTCAAATCTGGTATGTCGCTATAGTACTCGAATACGCATATTTTGACGCCACTACTGAAATTTCACCACTTCCGGTTTAACCGGAAGTGACCCCAAACTATTTTTTTAATGACACTCTGTGAATTTTTTATCCGAAAGAGCACGCAATTTGTGATAACACTGTTTTTCAAAATTGAAAATCAGTTAAAAAATGGCGGAGATACAGTTGATTGTTCAATCGAACAAAGTGGGCCATGAAATTCAAATTTGGAATAATCACAACTGACAAACGACAGCAGAAGGTACCAGAGAAAGCTTCAAAGTGCGATACAGCTGAAAACTGAGGTTCTCATATAATTGCAGCTCCCATATATTCCAACTAGTATCGAAAATTACCTAAAAACGGAATGGTATACCCATGAAGAAATGCTCACAACTGCTATTTCTCGAATGGCAACATGTATTTTTCACTTTGTCATTTGAAATCTGTATCTTCAAAACTATAGAAAAATTGGGGGGCGTACCTCACCTTGCAGTCACTCGGTCTCTTATCTGAAAATGGTAAAAAAAATTATGGTTGGCATCTTTGATTTATATATGATATCTTGTATAATTTACTTTGAAATCGTATGGATTGTAAAATCATCATTTGTTGGTGCACACATGAAAATCTTGTAGGCATACGCTTTGCCGTCGTTTGAATACCTGTAATTTTTCATTTGAAAACGTTCTACCTAGGTGTAGGCCAATGATAGTATCAACATTAAACAATATAAACTGTTAAATTAATCCAGAATCAAGAATTTAGATATCATTCGGTAACATTTTTTGCTAAATTTGTCTTCCTCAATCGAAATTATACCATTTCGTAACATTTCTTTTACCAAAATCAGCTTGGCATATGTTTTGACAGATTTCAGAGATACCTACATAATGGGCAATCGAAAAGTTATGTTGGTTTCTAAAAAAAAAAAACATTTTTTTCAAAATAAAAAAATTATTGCCATCACATGAACCATACAGATTCAGATTTTCATTAATGAGCTACAGTATTTAGATATCGTGCAACAACGTCGATGAACAAAAAAAAAACATAATAAGTCGAAAGATATTTATTTCTTAGATATTGTTATGAATTTATGTCGAAAATGGTTTGAAGATGAGACGATGACGTACCAGAGGGATGTAAATAAAAAAAATTAATCAGTTTCATATATATCTTTGAATTCAAAATCTGAATATTTCATTAGATGGCAACGAAATATTTCTAATGAATGTTTTCCATATTTTGAAATAAAGGAATCAAAAACCTAACATAACGTTTTGATAACCCACTATGAGTTTCTCGACGAGCATCAACTTTTACCACGAATAATTTTTTTTAGAAATCATTAATAAAGTTTCCCATATATGGTTCCAAGTTTTTGGCGGAAACTATAAGAAGTTTGTTGATAATAACTAATCGTCAATAATTGAATTAGACTCATAAAACACAGCCCTCTACACCTTTTGCAAACTATATCAATTACAATTATGTGTGTATAATAAGTACAGCAATATAAATAGTCCATGATCCCAGCCCTCCCGTAACTTATTTTCTAAAAGACAAAATGTAAGGAATAAGGTAGTGTTCCTATGTATTATTAACGCATGCATACCTGCTAAGTTTGGTAGAAGGCCAATCCACAGATACGAGGTGAGAAAGGTAAGTAAAAAATGGGGCTCACTTCGCTTAACTCTAATGACTGATTTTTATATACGTTTTGTAGAATATCATTACAAAATAATATTCAGCACTGCCAGACACTTCCCACCGGCCATAACTTTCGCTAGACGCTTTAAAGCTCATAAAAAAATTATTCAACTCTACTTATATTCTAACGCTCGATTTTTATATATGTTATTTAGGGGGCTATATGACAAATCGCTTGGTTCCTACGATTTTTCTGGCTGATCGCATATAGTTTTGAAATAGGCCCCTAAATAACATATAAAAATCAAGTGTTTCAATATAAGTAAAGTTAATAGTTATTTATGCAACAAGTGCAAAAAGTAAGTGCAATAAACAATTTTTGCACGAGTTGCATACAATATTTTTTGTACGTTCATGCAAAAAGCAAAAAATGATTTATTAAGATCCGGCACTAGGTGTAGGAAAATGAACAGCGCAACTTAAATAATTATTTATTATTACTATCGATTTGCATTGAAACAGATCACTATCATCTATTTTTCCATTAATAATACTCATTTTAAAACTTTTAATTCTGTAATTGTCAGAATTAATTTTTGGTTGACGTTTCTATAACCACAGTTGCATTATAAAAATCAAAATCATAGTAGCCGTGAGCGCGTATGTTATCACGAGGTGTGGTCATAGTACACTTTGCTCTATGCAGGTAGACGGTTTAGAACAAAGCGGATCAGTTTTGATTATGGAGTTTTTCTCGGGAAGGCATTGTTTGTTTAGCTCTGGCTGCTAACATTAATACAAAATAATTATAAAATATATAACTGTTTAAAACGTATTGCCATTCTCACAGAATATCTGCTAAATATGTAGTGGGTTTGAACATTTATGTTTGTCATGATGACAGCACGTTGAAGTAGAATGACAGATGAGTGCAATAAAAACTTTATTGCACTAGTGCAATAAAGAACTTCTTTTTCCACTAAATATAGTTCAAGTTTTGTATTTTGCATGAATGTAGAAAAAATATTTTTTTTGGGAGTTTTAAAACATCTAGCGGAATTTATAGCCGGCGGGAAGTGACTAGCAGTGCTGAATAGTATTTTGTATTTCTACAAAACTTTTCTATATAAAAATCAGTTCTTAGAATATGAGTAAAGTGAACCCTATTTTTATGCATGCGTTGAGTACATAGGAATACCACTTTATTCCTCATATTTTGTCCTTTAGAAAATAAGTTACGTCTGGGGGCCCTGGGATCTTACTCTAAAAAGAAAATTACTGAACATTATGAATTGTAAAATATACAGAGTTATTAAAATGTACCGATTTGATTGTTAGAAATATATTTTTTCGATGGCAGTTAGATATCACAAGTAGCTTTACAATCATAAGAATGTAATATTTCGAAAGAATACGAAATATTATATATTCGCAACTTGTGTCGTCCACGCCAAACCGGTACATTGTACATAGAACTTTTCTTACATATTTGAGTGCAAAAAGCATTGCGGTTCTTCCGCCCATCGAATGGCCCAGTAAATTTATCTTTTTTATTTTCAATTTATACATGAATTCTCTAATATCCATAACCATATCATCATAGGAATGTTTTCTTGCATGTGGCGAGTCTCCGTGATTTCTGGCATCAACAGCAATTACTTTAGCTTTCGTGTACTCGTGGCATTTCTTGCAAAAACTGTTCCAATTATTTTTGGAAGCCAGGAACCCATGCATAACCAAGAAAGGCGTTGGTTCAGGATTTTTATCTGAGTAGCTTTTCGTTGATTCATATGAAGCATATGCCAAGTCTAAATTCTCCTCGTTTTCAATTGAATTTGTCTGATGATATGATATGGTTCTTGATGAAAAAATGTTTATTCTTAGGTTTTTTGCTAATTTATTTACATGTTGATGAAGGAACATGGCTTGATGGAGATGACACGGATTTGATGACAACTGTCAAGATATACCTCGAGGGCCTGCTATATTTTTGTTTGTTAGTAGGTGGTACGGCGCCATTATTTTTTGAACGTTAAAACAA
The DNA here is from genome assembly GCA_958298965.1 of Chrysolina haemoptera. NCBI lineage: Eukaryota > Metazoa > Arthropoda > Insecta > Coleoptera > Chrysomelidae > Chrysolina > Chrysolina haemoptera. The sequence continues at coordinate 33,076,816 of OY282584.1, forward strand.
TCTGGCATGCTCACTTTATTCAAATTATGACAGTAGTGGAAAACTAGTATATCCCGTGGCTCGCGGTCAAATGGATTGATCAAACTGCCTCGAAGTGAGTACCTAATTTCTCTTGGTTTGTTTCAAATTGTGTGATACGAACAAATATAAATCGATCAAATTATTTGAGCTTGAGCCACGGGCTTAAGTTAACCCCAACAGATAGTTATCCTTGATGGGTTCGGTAAAAATGCTCACTTATTCTAACTATCCCTTTCTGCTCCGGCCTACACAATTGTGTAAGTTACGTTGAAAATATTGAAAAACTGGTAAATAATTCGTAAATCTAACATTCTCTACCAGCGACAAAGTTTGTGTGGGTATCAATTACGCAGTGTCCAACGTGAGTGGCAACACGCGGCCGGCGCGACCGACACGGTAATATCAAAGCGATGAAAATTATTGGTGTGTATTCCGTAGCAATTACCGCGCGGCGAAGAACACCAATCTTTACCATCGCTTTGATATCACCGCGCCGGCCGCGTGTTGCCTCTCGTGTAGGACACTGCGTTAGAACGTGCGACCGACAGTGCACAACCAGGGGTGAAATTATGAACACTCCATACCAGAGCTGTCACGATACGACGTGAAAATCACTGTGGTTTCCTTAGAACTCGACGTTAATTTCGATACGAGTTATGTCAAACTCGATCGGATTGAGTGTTCATAATTACACAGCTGTTTTGTTTCTTCAGTTAACCGATTTACTTCATAAGATGGAGGGTCGAAGTTTCTGCAAGAAATGAGAGTATTTTTATCAACTAATGAATAATAATTTAGATATATTATTGCATATACATAACTTGTTATTGTTGTAGTTCAGAAGCTGTCTTTTAATACGTACTCACATAGTTGTGTAGGTTCTAGGTTGCTTGTTGATACTGAATCTTTTGTAAAGCCGGCGCTACACGATACGTTGAACATTGAATCCAACATGTGAGTCAAATTATTCGACAGTTCGTGCGGAAAATGTGATAAACGCCGCTACATGATGCTACGAACACCCTTCAACGTTAGACGCTTGATAGTTTGTCGTATCGTGTGGTCGACCTTCAAACCTGCAAGCCACCTATGTCGAACGTCCAACGTTCGCGTTTGACTAGGTTAAGTTAGGTAGGTAGGTTAGGGTATTTTGTACCGAGTCAAAGGAACTCTTCCAAAGCAGTGGCGCAGCCAGGTTTTGATTATGGAGATATGGGGGGGGGGGGGGTAGGCTGGACATAGAATCCATCAGAGCTCATTATTTTTTTTCTTCAACACCTGATGTAATATTATGAAATACGGTAGTAATTGAAGGCTTCGTGAGAAGGGTGCAGCCCCAAATCTCCCCTGGCTGCGCCACTGGTTCGAAGAAAAACATTCGTTGATTTTATGAATGTTTACACAAGACTGGTTCGGAAAAGTTTGAGTTTTAAATTAAATTATTGTTTTTCATTTCATCATGTAAAGCAACTAAATATTTTACATGTGGGATTGAGCATACTTGGCGAAAGTACATTTCATAAACGAAAATAGATTATTAGTAATCTAACCTTTCGCAAATTTATATAGGAGTTTTGTCGGTAAATATCGAACAGATAATAAACCAATAGCCCTTTATGACTACCAAATCATCTCTGCCCAACACCTGACAAATTTTTTATACAAGAACACACTTTGCAATGCTTCCTGTAACAACTATCAAATGTTAAGATGGGAGCTTCAAAATCCTTGGTATCCTAAAAATGCCAGATGGCACTGATTCACTGAGCCACCAAAACTAAAATTGTATGCAACTAACATCACATCATAGTTCATTGATGAATTTGGATTGTGTAGATTTTCCAGGTTCTGCTCGTCGAATCAGTTAACCCCGCCTAATTAGGAATGCGACGTTGTCAGTGGTTGTGGCGTGCTCCGAGAAATGTTGTTGGTTCAGTAAAGTTGTGGGTTCGCGTACTTTTTTGAAAAGCTTGTAGAAAAACTATGTGTCTGCCATTACGAAAAGGGTAAGTGAAATGAATGTATGACCTGTTTTTAGTATCTCATTTTAGGCAATAAAGTATATTTTGAATTGAACTTTGAAATTAGTCGAAAATTATATGTGATAGGATAAGTTGATATGCATTTCTGATTCCAACTCTGATAATATTACTGATTCCACACCTAGAATGAATTTTCTCCACAACAGAATTTGCCAATTCTGAAATCATATTTGATAACAGAATGGTAACATTCTCGCTCTTGATATTGAATAAATAATCTTACACTTGCTGTCTTATGGATTTTGCGTGTATTTCATTCAACCACTTGTATAAGAATTATATTCTGACATTGTTGCAGCATTGAAACGATACCTTTGGTTAGAATGAAAATTGGTTATTCGTGGTTCCTTGCGCTCGCTTTCAGCTCGCGCTCGGAACTTCCCACTGGCATCGAATTTTTTACTCTAATTTTGTTACAGAATATACTATTCAAGAGTTGACCTGTGTAACGAAATGTAAAACATTTTGTTACTTTTCATTTTTTTTATTTCATGTTGGTATCACATGTTATTGAGATGTTCCAATTTATTTAATTGTTTAGTGATTGGTAACACTGAACATAGACAGAGTGAGAGAGAGAGCGACTTCCTTCTTGGAAAAGACTTCTTCCTTCTTCGCCCCTTTCTGAATTGAGCACTCGAAGAGTCAGTTGCTTTTTGATTTTCCCTTCCGGAAAGATAAATTTTCCACAACGAGGAAATGAAAGGTCGTATACATATTTAAATGATTAATATAATCAATTTCTGATTGATTCAATAATCGAATCGATATACATATCGGCATTCTTTTGGCATATTTTTCTAAATTTCCAAAATGTATTTTTGATCTTCTCGCTTCACGAAAACAAGATGGCCACATGTGAGTCATCAATTTTTGAGGTTAGAAAGAATTCATTTATGACATTTCAGGACCGACTCGTCGAAAGAGGGTACGAAATGTTATTCGAATAAGATTGAATTGTAATATTTATTTTCAAAATTTGAAGATGTTAGTACAGATAATTAATGGTGACGCACATGAGGCCATCTTGTTTTCGTGAAGCGAGAAGATCAAAAATACATTTTGGAAATTTAGAAAAATATGCCAAAAGAATGCCGATATGTATATCGATTCGATTATTGAATCAATCAGAAATTGATTATATTAATCATTTAAATATGTATACGACCTTTCATTTCCTCGTTGTGGAAAATTTATCTTTCCGGAAGGGAAAATCAAAAAGCAACTGACTCTTCGAGTGCTCAATTCAGAAAGGGGCGAAGAAGGAAGAAGTCTTTTCCAAGAAGGAAGTCGCTCTCTCTCTCACTCTGTCTATGTTCAGTGTTACCAATCACTAAACAATTAAATAAATTGGAACATCTCAATAACATGTGATACCAACATGAAATAAAAAAAATGAAAAGTAACAAAATGTTTTACATTTCGTTACACCCTCCTTTAACTCCGGTAAAAAAAAAAAAAAAATTTATTAAAAAAATTTTTTTTTTTTTTTTTTTTTTTTTTTTTTGTTTCACCAAGGGTATAGTTGGTGATGGTTCCTTGTGGTTGAATTCTGGTTGGTGGTGGTTGTCTCGGGTAATCTGGAGGCGAGTGGTTGAAGATGTTCACTCACCGGCGCCGCAATCAACATCCTGCAGCGATGAGGGCATCTTTGCCAGATTGTCTGGGAGGGCTTCGGCTGCGCCGGATTTTGCCTTGGGGAATAGTCAGTAGCTGGACCCTTTTTGTATCTTCACTCCAGAACTGTGAAATACAGGGAGTTGGAAGCTTCAGCTCTGTAAGTGCTATAACTTACAAGTTTTAGTTCCAGGATATTGGTAATTAGCAATATACCTGTCTTATTATAGAAAATTTCAGCTATGTAAATGCTACAATTTACAGATTTGATTTTTGATATCTTTCTCTTTGTAATTAAAAAAAAAAAGAAAAAAAAAAAAAAAATTTTTTTAATAAATTTTTTTTTTTTTTTACCGGAGTTAAAGGAGGGTGTAACGAAATGTAAAACATTTTGTTACTTTTCATTTTTTTTATTTCATGTTGGTATCACATGTTATTGAGATGTTCCAATTTATTTAATTGTTTAGTGATTGGTAACACTGAACATAGACAGAGTGAGAGAGAGAGCGACTTCCTTCTTGGAAAAGACTTCTTCCTTCTTCGCCCCTTTCTGAATTGAGCACTCGAAGAGTCAGTTGCTTTTTGATTTTCCCTTCCGGAAAGATAAATTTTCCACAACGAGGAAATGAAAGGTCGTATACATATTTAAATGATTAATATAATCAATTTCTGATTGATTCAATAATCGAATCGATATACATATCGGCATTCTTTTGGCATATTTTTCTAAATTTCCAAAATGTATTTTTGATCTTCTCGCTTCACGAAAACAAGATGGCCTCATGTGCGTCACCATTAATTATCTGTACTAACATCTTCAAATTTTGAAAATAAATATTACAATTCAATCTTATTCGAATAACATTTCGTACCCTCTTTCGACGAGTCGGTCCTGAAATGTCATAAATGAATTCTTTCTAACCTCAAAAATTGATGACTCACATGTGGCAATAATTTCTGTAAATTCTATCTCTAAAACGTTGAAATATCAAATCAGACCTGTTTCTGTTCGTGCTGAATGGTTTTCAGTGATACCAAGTTTTTTTGGAGTGCCAGAAAATATCAATCTGCTTAGAAGGCAAGCCTAGGTGCGAGCAGCAAACGAGAAGCTAAAGGTACTCCTCCTGAATTTGGATAGTGATCTGCAGGAAAGACTGGCCTTGTATCTAGGAGAACAGGATTCATGGGTGAGTTTAAAAGCTTTAAATTTATATTTTTATTGAATCTGTGGAAGCTAAACTCGCTCATGATTCTTTGAACTCTTGGCTCGATCTCTTCCACATCACTGCCCAGGTTTGGATGGAGGGACCTGGCCAATAGTCGAAAGAAACCCTATATGTTTTGAAACCTCTCTACATGACAACCTTTCACTTCCAGTCGTTGTTACACAATCAAGTTACTTCGTGATACTGCATCACATCAAGGATTATTTCAATACTCTCTCTCTATCTGTATCTCTGTATCTACTTTTTCTTAAGAGGGAGATGAATATTTTCTTATGATTTTTCTTACGATTTTTCTTACATGTCAGTTGAACATTAGTAAGTGATTATTAAATTTAAAAAAAAAATTTTTTGAGAAAGCAATAATTTCATAAATTTATTTTTCTTGTGCTCGTTTGAGACTGGACTCCTCTCTACCATTGCTTGAGAAGATTCTAAATTTAAGCTTCATTATATTCTTTATTTAAATTGCTTCTTAGAAACATTGTTCAAATCAGCAAACCTCAATATTTCCTTTCTAATACCAATATGTATAAATTGTAAATTTAAATTCTTTCTTTAAATTGTATCCTTGAAATATTTAATTGAGAAAATTTCAAATAATTTTTTTTATGCCTAAGAAAATCTGAGACTAGACTTGTTCTCGATTTCGCCCATATCACGAGTCATGTGACTCAAATCTGTCACAAGGTACTGGTTTTGTTTACTTTTTCACAGCGTATACCTCAGCGTCCAAGTATCTGAGCTACAGGAAAGATCCCAGACCGACTACATATCCTATCCAGCTAGTAGAGTAGCCATTGTCTTGAGACACCCCTAAAGGCACCTACGTCCAACGTTGAAGTAGCGCTCTGGAGTAAGTCTTTCCCCAATTCAAAATTCAAAAAGTTGAAGTTTGAAATCAGTCATACTACACTGTAATTATCTCTTACTCCCCTTATCTTCCTGATTCAGTATTGAAAGAAAACCTTTCAAATTTAATGAAGTCTATCGTTACCTAAATGATATTGTGAAAAGTGTGTTGTGGTATTGTAAACCCATTTCTGTAAAAATCATATACTGTTTTACGTTCATTCCCTAAATATTGTCTATCAATCCTGTTTTGTTTTTAGTTCTTGGCGTGTTAAGTTGAAATTAATTTATCATTTTTCATGTCGAATTGCATTGTGTTGAAAAATGAGGAAATCCAAATAACGCCCATCACGAATATTGAAGCGTAGCCAACGTATATAGTATCTCCATCCGAAAGTATTGGAACAATCGAAAGGAAACTGGACCCTGTTATGGTTATGAGTCAGGAAGAATATGATAGGTACCTATATGAGATGGTTACTATAGTTCCCCCACAAAATGTATATTAGTGAAAAGTAATGATGTTTTTCTTTGCGATATGTTGACTATATGAGACTATATAAGAATTCTATGAAAATATCGTTTGCTAAAATCCCCCTCAGTCATTGTTTTCCGCAATACAATAAGTAAACAGATAAACGTAAATGAGTATATTTCATTTTTACAATTATGTGGAATAGAATGAAAATAGTTGTCCGTAGTACGTGAACCTCGCAAAACGAGATCGCCAGGAAAACGGACAGCGCTACGCTTCGATAAAGTCGTCAATGGTATCGCTGCAGCCTTTAGATTTTCATTTTATTATGCTTATTTTCATCTGTGTTGGTGAAATATCCTTATATGTATTTGGTGGGGAGATGAAAATCTATCCATCTTCAATTCTTCAAAGTTAGGAAAACGTGTAGGCTCTTAAACTAAAATATGTTTCTGACTCTCTATAACCTTTTGTTGAAATTGTTTTCACAAAAAATATTGAGAAATAAAGTGTACACGTTGAATGTGAAAGTTGATTTTGTCGGATTCATTTGACCCCCTTCCACCACTCTAAAAATAATGAAAAATATGTTTCTGTCTTCGATAACATCTTGCTGTTTTTATTCACAAAAAATGAAGAAAATAAAGTGCTGAATACGTTGACTATAAAAGTTGATTTTTTCGCATTTATTTGACCCCGTTTCACCCCTCTATAGAAGTACCTAAAAAAATGACTGGCCATCGTGTTTGAAAAATCGCGCGTGTTTGAAAGACCTTTTTATCCACTCATACTTTAATAATCTATTTCTTTATTTCTAGAGTGGAGGTGGGAGGAGGAGTCAAATGAATGCGACAAAATCAACTTTCATATTCAATACATAACTTTTCTTTATTTTCTTTGAAAAATCCCAGCATGATGTCAATTGAAGTCAAAAACATATTTTTTAGTATTTTCAGAGTGGTGGAAGGGGGTCAAATTATGCGACAACATCAACTTTCACATTCAACGTATACAACACTTCATTTCTCATTATTTTGCGGGAAATAAATCAAAATAAAATGATAAAGAGAGTCATAAACGTTATTTTCATTGAGTATTTCTGGAGTGGAGAGGGATGTCAAATGAATGCGACGAAATCTACTTTCACATTCAACGTATTCAACAATTCATTTCTCAATATTTTTCGGGAAAAAATATCACAAAAACAATATAAAAAGTATTTTTTTTTCTCATCATTTCTCACAATACAATTTCATTAGTTCAAGAGAGACACAGTTTTCTAGCTATTGATTATAGTAGGTACTTTGAAGATAAGATAGGTTTTCATCTCCCCAGCAAATTGATATGAAAATATTTCACCGACACAGACTCAGCTAATTCATATGAAAATTGTTCATGAACACAGACCAAAATAAACCTGAACAAAATTAGAATCCATATGCTGCCACGGTACCAAGCACGACTTTATCGAAGTGTAGCGCTGTCCGTTTTGTTGGCGATGTCGTCTTGCCAGTTTCACTCCGGTAATTATTTGTTATTATTCATGATTTCTCATGCCTTTGTTTCATTCTAATGCGATTTTACAATTTTTTTCAGTATCACGGAGGATGACGTTCCTGTGGAAAAGGTATTTTTTCCGAAATATTACTCAAAGTTTTAAAATTTTATAATGAAAGAGTTCTTCAGGAGTTGGTGGGAAGAAGCATTACCAGAGGTCTGAGATGTTATAATCCAGACCCACCATAAGCTGATCCCAAAAAATTTAAATAATTTTTTTGATTCAGATTGAGAACAAATAAAATGTTTCCCCTTTTTCCTCTCATTTTTCATTTGATTCAGATGTTCTGCTATTATTAAATATTTTTCATTTATTTTTTGTTTCATTGAATAAGTTGCAAGAAAAAAATAGATAAAAGGATTGACATGAGTAGCTCCTTCTCTCCTTTTGTTGTGGCTATAAATCAAGTAATATGTCATTCATTGAATTTCCAATAAGTCACTTAATCAAAACTCAAATGTGATTTTTATTTACTGACTACAAAAGGTGATTTCTCACGGTTTCACACATTTCAATTCATTTTCTCTCAATTTATAAATTGGGACAAATGAAATTTTTTCAAAATACCGACTCCAACTGATAGAGATATCCTTTCACTCGACGCCCGTTTCGCCAACAAAGTTATCAAGAGCTATAAGCTCTTGAGACTGATCTAAAGTTCATTTCAATTTTTTTCGTTATGTTTATAAGTATCGATACCCAACAAAACTCGAATGACTGTTACCGATAGTGAACAATATTCTGAAGAGGAAACTTGCTCTATTTCATTTCTTTCTAATTTGTGGAAACGTGGGCTTATTGAAAAATACTGGGTTTTCTTTCAGATGACCCAACCCCAACTACTTCTTTTCTATATAAATATAGAAAGTCACCACTACATATAATTCGAATTTTAACATCAAACTTCAATGGACATCTGGATGCCACCTGTGGAAAAACTCCGATAAACCCCTTCAAAAGGACAATTCACTTTCGCAATTACTTTAGATTTTTGAGGTACCTAGGTTATTCTGTGAGTAACAGATTCAAACGCTTATACCGCACTGCAGTGATAACTTGGGTAACAAGCTTTTGAATCTGTTACTCACAAAATGACCTTTTTAGAGCATCTGATTAAAAGATTAAAAGTAAAATTTGTTTTACTCTAAGACGAATATATTGTCAAAAGGGTTGGTGTTTTGTGTTTTCGTCGTTGGTGTTTTCACATACTAATAGGGCAAGTTTTTAAATTCATTGATGGATCCATCGATGAGCATTGCATCCTGATTTAACTAACTAAAATGGAAAATGACAATGACAGCACGAAGCCGCATTATCCGTCGAATAATTTGAAAAGTCGTACATAGTAAGCAACCACCAAAATACATCTTTTGCGAGCAGTGCAGACTGCATATTCATGATTATCATTCAAATGAGGTGGTGCTAGGTTATCCGGGTTCTCCTACAGCTGAAAATTTAAAACGTTATTAAAGATCAGTAAGTCACTCTAGAGCGCCACGGTAATAATAATAATAATAACACTCGATGAGTGTTTATTATTATTATATAATCATGGTTGAAACTAATAGTTTCAGAACTATATTCATCTAATTAAAAATAACAATTTCAACAATAACAATTTCACAACAAATTTGGAGAATGAAAAACAAAATGTCCACCACACTCTCAAAGTGTGGTGGACATTCGCTCTACGTCCTGACTAAAGATTGGCAGAACCGCGAAACTTGGATGCAGATAGTCATCTGTTTCGATTGACATTTGCTAGTTGTCACAGAAAGCATTGCAAAGTGTGTTCTTGTATAAAAATTTGTCAGTTGTTGGGCAGAGAGGATTCGGCAGTCGTAAAGGGCTATTGGATTATTTTCTGTTCGATATTTCATAATCTATTTTCGTTTATGAAATGTACTTTCGCCAAGTATGCTCAATCCCACATGTGAAATATTTAGTTTCTTTACATGATGAAATGAAAAACAAAAATTAAATTTTGAACACTGTCACTACTTTAAAACTCAAACTATTCCGAATCAGTCTTGTGTAGACATTCATAAAATAAACGAATGTTTTCCTTCGAACCAGTTGCGCAGGCAGAGGGGATTTGAGGCTGCACCCTTCTCACCAAGCCTTCAATTACTACCGTATTTCATATTACATCTGGTGTTGAAGAAAAAAAATAATGAGCTCTGATGGATTCTATATCCAGCCTCCCCCCCCCCCCCACATCCCATACTCAAAACCTGGCTGCGCCACTGCTTTGGAGGAGTTCCTTTGATTCGGTACAAAATACCGACAATAGCCGGAACTTTGGACGCTCATCGAGTGTTACTATTATTATTATTACCGTGACGCTCTAGAGTGACTTACTGATCTTTGATAGCGTTTTAAATTTTCAGCTGTAGGAGAACCCGGAAAACCTACCACCACCCCATTAGAATGATAATCATGAATATGCAGTCTGCACTGCTCAAAAGATGTATTTTGGTGGTTGCTTACTATGTACGAATTTTTCAATTAATCGACGGATAATGCGCATTAGTGCTGTCATTGTCATTTTCCATTTTAGTTCAAGGATGGATCCATCAATGAATTTAAAAACTTGCCCTATTGGTATGTGAAATCACTTAGACGAATATATTGTCAAAAGTGTTGGTGTTTTGTGTTTTCGTCGTTGGTGTTTTACTGCTTTTTTTGAATTGACTTATCATGTAGGAATGAAGGCTGTTATCAGCTATTTTGTATTCTTTACATCCAGAAACTTGCGTGAATGCACCCGTTTCTGGAACGTGGAACTGAAATGCCAAATACATTTTTGGATATTTTCAAAGCCAGAACTTGGGTTATTATTAGTGGCATTATCATTTTGAGGATAAAACTTTACAAACCAGAATCGCGATTGACTGATTCCAATGCAGTTTATACATTATTTCCTGCTCTCGAGGGATCTTCCAATTCATATTTTGACCTGACAATGACGAATAAATATGAAAGGTAACCGTACCAAAATAAAACGCTCAATAGATTTAATTACTGTTATGACTGTGATCAATACATTGAAAATTGAGTTTTCTTTCATCTCCAAATTGTGTCGTTGTTGATCTTACAGGTATTTTCATCACCAATTTATATTTTTACATTGCATTGCATGGAAATTGAATACATACATTTTGCGAGAAGTAAAATTGTTCAGTCTGATCTAACCAGAACGAATTAACCTTACGTAGACATTTGAGTGCTTGGAAATTTATATATGCATTTAGTCTGATCTAACCAGGACTGACTAACCTTACGTAGACATTTCAGTACGTGGAAATTGAGCACATAAATTTTGCAAAGAGTGATTCTTTAGTCTGATCTAACCAGAACGAACATCGCAGTGATCGTTGTAGAAAACGAGAAGCCGAAATAATTGGGTGCATGAAACAAGAATATTTCACGGCGCAGATAATTATTCATCCTGTATATCCACTTCAGATTCTGTTTGCGTTCCTCTTCACGCATAAGAAACTTATTTGAACTACGGATTGGCCAGAACAACAAAATTGTTGACTGCCTGTCAATGAGTAGAAAAATTTCTAACTTTGGATTCCATGATTCGTTTCAAATTAAGTTTCAACTAGTGACTGTAGATATCACAAGTTATTTTTCATTATATAGCTATATATATCCGGGTGTCCACGGAAGGTGGCTCGCCCCCTTTAACTTTTTTGTTTTTGGAGATATCGAAATGAAATTTGGAGGATTATTATAATACATAAAACTGCATTAGTAGTGTATCTATGCGGATTTTGTGGAATTCAAGGTCAAGTACTGTAAATATTATATTTGATATTATGAAAAATATATATCTTCTCTAATTTGGACCCGAAACACCAGGGCGGAAATTTCAACAAATTTTTGATACATCATTACAAATCTGTTAGAATTAAGGATCCCCAGTACCCCATGGTGGCCACCCAACTAATTTTTGAGATTCGGATGCATCATATAAGTTATGGAAAAAGTGTAGTCTTCATTATTCTGTTTTTACCAAGATGGTGGATCCCAGATGCCTCAGGGTGGATATCACAACAAATTTTGATACGCTATCAGCTGAGATTCACGAACGCAGATACATCATTATAAAAAATGTATTCTTCATGAAACCCGAAACACCAGGGCATACAAATTTTTGATGTGCCATTGTGAATCTGTCGAAATGAAGGATCCCCACGGGTACCCCATTGTGAACATCGTAGCAAATTTTTGATAGGTTATTAAGATGTATCAGATACTGACCTAACATATGTACGATTCTGAATATTATAATGAAAAAAAATCTCTAAATCTTGACATCACACGTATAAATAAATCTATTGTTATTTAGCATAATTATAATTTCGGAGAGGACCATGTACACAATATTTCATTATTTTATATCGACTGTAATGCTTTTCCAAAGTAATTCCTTATTGTAATGGGAACATATAATTATTTCACGTTGGGAGTGCCGATTTTTTGAATTATTATTATCGTTAAAGTGCAGCAAAGCATGAATAATATCAAATATGTTTTCTATGTTCTGAAATAGGTGCACTGAATGATTAAATAATTGAACTAACATCAGGTATATTAAAACGAGGTTACTCTCAATAATTGCAGGAATCGAAAGTTGTTGGGAGTGATGTGATAGTAATATAAAACAGTATATATAGAAGCAAAATTCATTTAGAGATTAAAACTTCTTCAATATACATCACTGTGCTGTTCCTTCAAAAATCAAAAGTGAGTATTTTTTCAATATTATATTTCATGTCTTCTACCAATTTAAAATGAAAAGAATAATAATGAATTGTATATTTTTCTTTTTATTTTATTTCAGATGGATCTAAAAACGTTGAATTTCATATCTGTTCTAGAGACAAAACCAGCTATCAAAATACAAGATTTGATCATAGGTGAACTTCAAAAAATATACACAGCGAAACTAGTACAAACAAGATTTGGGGAAACAATTCTCATAGAATTGGAAAAAAACCTTATTTTTCTGCCGCAACGAGTAGCAAACCAATATAAACCATACGTATCTCATTTCTCAGAGGGAAAGTACTCAATGATATTTAGAGGGAACAAAGACGTTGGCAAACCTCAACCTGCTGCATCGTTTGAAATCGTTGAATTGTAAAGGTGAGTTACTTTTTTTATAAATAATTAGTGATACATTATGGATGAATTTAAAGGGACATTGTCTAAAATTGATGAAACGTTGAAATCAATCAAAGAGAATTCAGTTGAAAGACATGCAATCGAAGCAATTAATCAAATTAATTAATTAATTAATCAAATTAAGCAATTAATCAAATAAAACTCAAAGTAGGTGAAAAAAGTAAAATTATAACAAAAATTGGTCATTTGAAACGATTGAGATGTTTACTTATGGTGAAAAGTAAAAATGTAGGTTCAAAGAAAGAGCGTAAGGTTTATTGGGAAGATATAAATTCTTGTTTAAATAACAGAGTGAAGACGGGTTTCATCATCAATGTGAAACATAAAGAAATTAAACCATTTTTGGCTGACGGATTCAGCTTGTTTAAAAAAATTATTAATAAAATTTTAAAGAAAATGCCGTTTCTCAAAGTGAATACCACTCTTTGGGTGATTTTGTGAAACAAACAAGTGAAGAGGATATAATTAGTCAAAAATATTTTGTCACACCGAATGCAATTTTAGATCAGGGGACGGATCTAGTTGTGTGGTACCGAGAAAATATTATTTACATCTTGAATAAACTATCAGAATTTTCTGAAGAATCGAGCGGTTGGGCGTTACAAAAAATTCTATTGTTGGAAGTAGCTATTAACAAATATGCAATTGGCAATGGAACATCTTATATTAAACTACCATTACAAATTGCAAGTAAAAAAGCATGCATAAATATTAAAAATAATGATTATGCATGTTTTTTTTTGGGCCATAGTTAGTGCTTTATACCCACCCACAGGAGATATTCGATATACAACTTCATATCCGCCATACAATCTTGTACTGAATACTGAAGGTTTAGAAATGCCCATGAAAGTTAATCAAATCGATAAATTTGAAAAATTGAATAATATTTCTGTAAATGTCTATGCGTTGGAATTGAATGTTACCGATAAAAGTTCCCTTTATGAAGTGGTGCCTGTGAGGTTAACAAAGAGTAAATGATAACGTCATTTCAATTTAATATTAATTCAAAATCATTATTCTCCAAAACTGAATGATTATGCTGCACCAATACCAGATAATAATTATTGTTGGATTAAAAATATGTCCCGTCTAATATCAAGACAAGTCAGCAATCACGAAACAAAAATTCATTTATGTGATCGCTGTCTCAAATATTTTTATAGCGAAGAAAAATTAAAAAATCATTACGGGTTGTGTGAGAAGAAGAACGATTGTAGAATATCATTTCCGAAATTCGACTTTGTAGAATTTAAAATATACGTTTACAAACAAAAGGTACCTTTTGTTATCTATGTTGATATCGAATCCATTTTAGAAAAGTGTAATTCAAAATTATCACGAACAACGACAAAATATCAAATACACAAGGCATTTTCGGTGGGATATTATCTAAAGTGTTTTCATGATGATTCCCTTTCTTATTTTAATAGTTATGAAGGTGAAGATTGTATGGAATGGTTTTCTACTGAAATGAAGAATATAGCACAATTTGTAGAAGGAAAAATACTCAATATCGTGCCAATAATTGAAAAACCAAGAACCGTAAATTTTGGAACCTGTCACATTTGTAAAAAAATATTCAAGGCTAAAGATGTCCTTGTTAGAGACCACGATCATGTCACTCGTCAATTCCGCGGCTTTGCGCATCAAGAGTGCAATCTGATCTTTAAGAAATTATTTTGTACCAGTTATTTGCCATACTATGTCGAATTATGATGACTTTTTGATTAAATATTTAGCCAAACGAGGCTCTCCGAGCGTGCTTCCATTAAATAAAGAAAAATACATTTCCTTCACTCTCTTAGATTTATGGGTGCAAGTCTTGATGAACTCGTATTCACCTTATGTTTGAATAATCTTCAAAAGTTGAAGTATGAATTCAAAGATTTAGATGATGAAACATTCAAACTGTTTACTAAAAAAGGGGTATTTCCCTATGATTATTTGAATAATGTGGAAAAATTGTATGATCCTCAACTTTCGCCCATTGAAAAATTTTACAACAAATTGAATGATGTAGAATTGTGCATTGAAGACTACCTTCATGCACAAAATGTGTGGAAGGCATTCAAAATGGAAAGTCTAAGAGAGTATAGTGATTTGTATATGAAAACTGATTTTTTGCTACTTGCAGATGCCATGTAAAATTTTAAGGACACTGCTTTGAAAAATGGTTTAGATCCTGCATGGTATTATACGATGCCCGGATATACGTGGGATGCTATGTTGAAATACACAAAATGTAAATTACAAATTTTAAAAGATATCGATATGATTAAGTTTATAGGAAAAGCAATTAGAGGTGGGATTTCGGTTTGTAGTAATCAATTCTCAGAAGCCAACAATAAATACATGCCCACCAAAACACTTTTGTATCTTGATGTTAACAACTTGTATGGTTGGGCAATGCCTCAGCCATTCTTTTTGGAAGTTTTAAATGGTCCGATACAAATATTGATGTTACAATGATTCCAGATAAATCACCGGTGGAATACATCTTACAAGTTGATTTGGAATATTCTCAAGCTATACATGACCTACACAAAGACTTTCCATTTTGTGCAGATCATTCAGTTCCACCCACATCAAAATTACTAAAGTTGATAGCTGATTTGCATCATAAAAAAGGGTATATTTTACATTATAGAAATTTGAAACAAGCATTGGCAAACGGTTTAATTTTAACTAAGACACATAAGGTGTTGGAATTCAAACAGTCTGAATGATTGCGACCATATATTGAACTCAATACTCGTTTGAGGGCTATGGCTACCAGTAACTTTGAAAAAAAAATCAATATAAATTAGCCAATAACGCAGTATTTGGGAAAACAATGGAAAATATAAGGCTCCATAGAGTGGTTGAATTAGTCAATTTTTATGAAGGTTGTTATGGAGCAAAAAATTTGATAGCTAGTCCGCGTTTTCTTGGCAATTGAATTGAAGAAATCTGAATTAATTTTTAATAAACCCCTTTACATTGGAATGGCAATTTTGGACATTTCTGAACTTTGTATGTATGATTTCCATTACGATTCCATGTTACCCACAGTTGGATCAGATAATTGCAAGTTAATGTACACAGACACGAATAGTTTTATTTATGAATGTAATGATGTTTATCAAGATGTAATCAAAAAACATATCAATAAATTCGATAACTCTGATTATGAAAAAAATAATGAGTATAATATTCCATTAGTGAATAAAAAAGTACCTGGTTTAATAAAAGATGAGACAAATCATCACGCGTTTTGCCGGTCTCTGTTCAAAGATGTATGCTTTCAAAATACTCATCACCCAGAGGGATAGGGATCGTTTGAAGGAAAAATTAATGAAAAAGGGTATCAGTAAAAAACGAATAGAATTGGAAATTAAGAATTTAGGTATTACAAAAAAATCTAAAGGAGTCAAAAATAATTTAATTAGAAATAATATAACTTTCGAGGATTATGTTGCTTGTCTGAAAGAGTTCAAAAACAAAAATATATCACAACAAACTATTCATTCCTTGTGGTGGTTTTTCATTAACCACGTTGCTTGTTTTTTCAGATCTTGTAGTAGATTGGGAAATGGTGGTTTGAATAAGTAATGACTGATACGGCGATGACCATCATATTACGCCAATTCTTTCACTACCAATTTATTGTTTCCCACTTTAAAGCCTTGAAAATCAATAACTGATTTCATATTCGAAGATTTTCCAATTGTTTTTCAACCAATTTTCTCTTCTCCAAATATTCAATTTCAGTTTTGAGTTGTGTCAACTGGAGTAGGAATTGAGATATTCTGCATTTATATTGAGTTATCATTGTCAACTGACTGACTAACACTTATTGTCGCACTATTTTATTCAATGGATTATAATAGCAATATGCAGACACATTATTTCCTGTAGGTTTTGATGTTTCAAATTCTATTCGCAAAACGACAGATCCGCTTTGAATGATTTCCTTTTGGTGGGAACAATCGATATGAATAACGGGAGCTTTTTCTTTGAATTCTTTCGGGTTGAATATGGGTTGATTGGTTTCAATGTGATAATAACTTTCCTGGAAGTTGGCAAACATTTCGTATAGTGATGCAAATCGATTTGTATCAAAATCTAAATATAAATCTTGATACGAAAATCTCTCACTATTCAAAAATACTTGTGCATTCATCACAATGATTGAATTTACTCATATCTTTCAAAATTTGACCTTTACATGAATCTTGAAAAGCAATAATAATATATCGAGGACTTTTTAACTGGGTTGAAGTTTTCACAGACCAAGTGTGACGTGTCGAATCATTCCATTGATATTCTATCAATTCCCGGCTTCGAAATTTGATGGGTAATTCTGTACTAATACGAACTATTTTATTCAAACGTAATTGTTCGTTAATACTTAGTGTTATACAGTACAGTTTTGTAATTTGAATTTTTGGTTTTTCCGAATTATCTGTCGCTATAACGGCATCATTGTCATCCTTTTCTCTGATGAGAACTAATTCTTGTCTCATATTCATTATAATTTTTCTATAATCTTCGAAAAATCCCGACCACAATTTCAATGGTATGCACACATTGAAATTTCCCTTATCATCGATTAAAAGTTTGTTATTATTTTTTGGAAACCATCCTCCATTCTCCATTAGTTTGCTTTCATTTTCGTTCAACGACAGGTAATTTTTCAAAGTGGAAAGTAGGGCAACGTTCCGAACAGAATCTATTACGACACCTCATTTCTCTGAATAAATATGCTATGCCATTATTGATGAATTGGGTAGGCACTTTGTTTTGATCCGTTAATATTTTACCTTCTATGTAAATTAACCTGTTGCATGGAAGTGTGTATGCATATAAATCTTGTACGGATATTCTAACTTCATCATTGTAGTTGAGGGCTCCAGAATTGTATGGTTGGTATGTGTGAAACTGATAATCTTCAATGGTCGTATCGCTAAAAGGTTCGCCTGTTACATTCAATAAATCCATTATACAAGAACGTAAAAACCGAGAGAATTGAGGATGTTGAGGATGGAATCGTTGAAATTGTAACACCATATCTATTCAATTTTCCTGAGATGTAAATGAAGAGTAATTGTTTCGCCGTGAAAATTCACCAAATTACTATCTTGATCGAGCACTCTCACAGTTATATTGTTTATGGTTTTAATACTCACAG
Organism: Chrysolina haemoptera; assembly: GCA_958298965.1. Classification (NCBI taxonomy): domain Eukaryota; kingdom Metazoa; phylum Arthropoda; class Insecta; order Coleoptera; family Chrysomelidae; genus Chrysolina; species Chrysolina haemoptera. The sequence continues at coordinate 33,094,976 of OY282584.1, forward strand.
GATAATAGAGTATAGTCAAAGGTTGCTCCACTATTTTATAACCTTTGGAACTTGGAAAAAATTGATGTATCAGATGAACAGGTTGTCCGTGTAAAAATGATCCTACCGCTATATTACAATCTATACAAATTGTATTGACAGCCAAAATATTAACTTTGTTTTTTGAGGTGTAATGTTTGTTGGGTTTCAGTTTGGTTTTCTCAAATCCCAATATATTACCAATGGAATGATCAGTACTGAAATTGATGCAATCGGTGCTTTCAATTGAAACTATGAATCTTTTCGAGTCTGTAGTTATATGAATGATAGTTCCTTCTCCTATCCGATACATTTCATCCTTTATAATTTTTATAATCTCATCAATTTCATAGGACCCTATGGGAATTTCAAATTTGAATTCATCATTCGGCCCCCATACCAATAAATTATTGGTTTCATTTATATTTGCAATACTATTGAAAGTATCAAAATTAACCAATCCAATCTCATATTCAAGGTATTCATCTAAATATAATGGTGGGTTGAAAGTGTCGCTTAAAATTGATGAATCTCCGCTGAGTGCAAACGTATATGACATGACTGACAAACAAATGAAGTAATATTTAAAAGTTGTATTGATTATATAAAAATTTGAGACAATATTGTCCGCACCGATATGAATTGAATTTTTGTATCGTATCATAATTATATTCAATGATGACATCACCAGTGCTTCTGAAATATTCCACCAATTCAATTGGAGGTGGTAAATTACCGTAGCTATCATAATAGATTACATTTTTATTCCGTTTTGAATATGCTGTCCAATGAGTTCCGGGCCCACTTTGCACATCAAGATTCACTATACCACATTCATTTGTCGCAATCCTCTTTGGTAATGAATCGCGCATAAATACACCTCTAAAATGGAAAATTTTCAATAATTTTGCATACGTGATGAGATCTCTATCGAACATTATACGTCGAAATAATTTTATTTTCTGTTTTTTTTTAATATAGCTGCTGCTGTTGAAATCCCTTTGGCTTTTTTGTTTTTTTCTTCCGTAAGCCATATATCTTGTTAGGTCTCAGATAATATCCTTTTCCTGGTTGCCCGCACCTCCACCTGCCACTGCTCCCAGAGCACCCAATAATGGAAGTAAAAACGGCAGGAATCCCCCTTTTTTGGGAGCACGAATAATTCGTTTTTTCTGCAAGGTTGATTTTTTCTTTTTCAATCCCATGCCGAGTTTACGTTTTCCCTTCATTGCAGTTGTTACGAACCAAGCAGCTGCCTTTTATACTAGTTTGGCGTCTTTTGCTTCAACTCTTTCCCAAGCTTTGCAATATTTCGTCCACTCGATGTCTGTCACTGAGATTTTTACTTTTAGAATAGGCGATATAGTGCTCTTGGCATGAGGCATCCAAAGAATTTATACCAGGACCTCCGCGTTCCAATCGTTGTTGTAATTTAGTACCAGCTAAAATCAAGATAGAAAAATTGATGCGCTCTATAAAGTTAATTACTCACTCACGTCCACAATAATTGTATTTTGGCGAATTAAATCCAAAAGGCAATTTATCTATCAATGTGTTTACAAAACCTCTTCCTACGTGTCTGTTGCTCCTATTTTGAATCTTACCATTCTAATCAGCTATATATGTTGGCGCATACCTTTATATACCTTCAGTCACCACTATGAAGTTACGAAAACAAAACGTTTCTCTGCCCATCAACAATTATGATTTCAATGTTGTACAAAATGAGAGGAAAACACGGTGAATTATTCGGTGGTAATTCTAAGCGTGGATTGGTCGTAGGCAGTAGTGGCAGCGGTAAAACGATCGTTATGCTGTCATTAATAGAACATCCCAATGGACCAAGATTCTAAAATATTCATCTATACTCGAAATCATTGAATCAGCTCAAGTATCAGTATTTACGTGCTTTACTTCAACCACTCAATGATGAAATTGGATATTATGAATATTGTTTCGTATTGGGGGTTTTTGTGGACTGTACTAAAATAGGGGTTGCATTGAGAGGTGGAAACTGCCCCGTGGATTTATAACGAATATATACTAATTATTATAAGGGGGAGCGTGACTGTGTTTTCCTTACCTTTATGTTCATCTCCAGGAAGAACGAGGGATCCCAGTCAGCTGTATCTCCCCAGGTCACAGATTTTCTATGTAGAGTTTATTGGGTCTTGCATTAACACACCTTTTCCAACGAAAAACTGGATGTCTCGCGTTTTGAGGTTTCTAGGGGGCTTTTTCGAACATGACACGAACGACGCCGTGTTGATTGAGAGTCGTTGGTCTCTCGCTGCATGATGGCAAGCGCACAGTCGGGTTCGCGAATAGGGGAATAGGGGAAATCTCAAACAAACACAAATAATTATATATATATATATATACAAATTTTACAAAAAGGGAGGTGAAGACGGAACAACTGCCCACCTAAAATGTTATGACATTTTATGAGAAATCAGCAAAAGGTAAAGGACACATCTTTACCACCGACCGTTTGAGGAAACCCTGAGGGGTTTTTACAGTGACAACTCGCACTATCCCATGAGGTCCAGGGTGTATTTCCGTCACTCGGCCAAGTTGCCATCGTGAGGGAGGTAGAGAGTCGTGTTTTATGAGAACCATAGTGCCTATCTCAATAGTTTCAGAAGGTTCAGTCCACTTGGCTCGCTGAAATAAGGTGTGTAGGTATTCCCTACTCCACCGAGACCAGATATCTTGTACAAAACGCTGAACCATCTGCCACCGGCTGAGTCTATTCACGTTTAAAAGCATTAAATTGTAATCGGGGGTGAATTTAACGGTTCCAGTGTCAAAAAATGACCTGGAGTGAGGACGGAGAGATCATTTGGGTCGGAGCTGGTAGGACAGATTGGCCTCGAATTCGAAACCGCCTCGACCTGCACTAGTAGAGTATTGAAATCCTCATAAGTGAGTATTTGAGCACCAATTACTCGCGAAAGATGAGATTTAACGGCTTTTATTCCCGCCTCCCATAATCCTCCAAAATGAGGACTGGAGGGGGGAATAAACTCCCATTCGATGAGCTCATGATGGGCTGCATCTTGCATTTCTTTTAGGATCCGTGAAGCTCCCACGAAATTAGTGGTATTGTCGCTGATTATTTTTGTTACCCTCCCACGGCGGGAGATAAAGCGCCTTAGTGCTGCTAGGAAGGTGTCAGTGAAAAGATCGGTAGCTAGTTCCAAATGGAGTGCTTTGGTTGAGAAACAAACAAAAAGACATATATACGATTTATGGCTCTTGGATCCACGGTATCTACCGAGAGAAATATTATACGGGCCCCCAAAATCGATGCCAACAATGAAAAATGCTTTCACCTGAGAAACCCGAATGGCGGGAAGATTGCCCATTAGAGGCTGGGCACAAATGGGGTTCTGTTTTCAGCAAATTAAACATTTAGAAATAATTCTGCGAATGACCCGTTTAGCAGAAAGGATCCAATATTTTTTACGGAGAAGAAAATGGAGAGTTTGGAGCCAGGATGCAGATACTGACGATGGGTATTCTCTACGATCAATACTGTAATTCTATGGTGACTGGGCAATAATAGGGGATGAACCTCAGAAGACCCTTCTCATCAATCAAGAGATTTAACTTGCGGAGGACTTTACATAGAAGTTTTCCGCTGAAAAGAGATGAAATCTCGTGCTCGAATGCGGAACCTTGAACGTGTTTGATGAGTGAAAAGGAAGCGTGGTGGAGTTCATGATACGTGAGGTATGACAACCTTCGTTGAGAACGAATAATACGACAGTTTTCAATGAAACGCTTAACATACCCTACTATTCTTTGGATCTTCACAAAGGAGGAGAATTTGTCCAAAAGTGCGTCAAAAAAATGAACCTCCACTTGCGTGACAAGGCCGATTCTTTTCTCTTCAGAGAAGCAGTTGCTGTTGATTTCGACGGGATAAGAAGACCAGGTTGAGGGGGGCACTAGAAGCCAAGATGGCCCGCCTACCATTGGGAATAGTTGACGATCTGAGAGGGATAAGCACCTCGAGATGCGCAATCTGCAGGATTCTGCTCAGAAGGAACATAGTGCCAAAGGTCGGGAGCTAAGTTTTCTTGAATATGACTCACGCGATTGCTCACAAAGAGTTGTGGAGGAGCCCGACCAAGCAAACATGTCATCAACTAACATGTGCTTACTGAATATGGGGAGAATAAATGAAAAAAGATCGGAGAGCGTAGTTGCTGTGCACAATTCCAACCGGGGTATGGATATAGTTTTTAACGGTGAGACCTTCGATTTTGCACAGATTGATTGAACACGGGCGCCCTCGACATCCATAAATCTGCAATATATGACAGCCGAGTAACCCTGTTCACTGGCATCAGCGAACCCATGAAGGATGCAGGATGTTACTTGAAAATGGTAGAATAAATGCCGAGAGATCTTATTGTCTGAGATAAAGGGAAGTTCTGATTTGAATCGAGTCCATGTGGCCACCACATCGGCTGGAGGAGAGTCGTACCAGCCAATTTCAAGAGTCCAGAGGTGTTGAATGAGTTTTTTAGCGAATAATGTGAGGGGACTGAGAAACCCAAGTGGGTCGAAAATACGAGCGTGTTCAGAGAGAATGTTCCTTTTTGTACAAGGTAGCTTCAGGGACGAGAGGCTAAATGTAAAAACATCAAGGAAAGAGTTCCACTGCAAACCTAAGACTTTAATAGAAGAACTGTTATCAAAATCGAGAGGGGTGGACTTTGTAGGTTTCTCTGTAAAGAGCAAGACTGAATGATTACTATTCCATTTATGAAGCTCGAATCCTCCTCGGGCAAGGAGTGAAATCAGTTGTGACTTCAGGGCTTGAGCTTCTTCAACGGATTTGCAACTGGTGGACAATATCGTCCACATAAGATGAGGTTTGTATGGCTGTGGCAGCTAACGGAAAGTTTTTCCCCTCTTCCTCGGTCAGATAAAGGAGAGTTCTGATGGCAAGAAAAGGAGATAAACTAACACTATAAGTTACCATGTTTAGGACGAAGTCTTGGACCGGTTGATCTGATGCGAATTGCCACAATTTTTTTTGATATTTACGGTGGTTCACCAACACTAGAATTTGGCGGTACATTTGGCGAATGTCAACGATCAACGAGATAGGATGCATTCTGAAATTGAGCAAGAGTGTCACTATATCACTCTATAATTTGGGACCGAAAAATAAAGTGTCATTGAGAGATGTGTCATCCGAACTTTTAGAGAAAACATCAAATACCACTCTGAGTTTAGTACTTGCACTTTCTGTATGAATCATGTTGTTAGATAAGTGACATGTGTTGTTGAGTGAAGTAATCTTGCATGAAATCACAATATTGTTGTTTCAATTGAGGATCTTTCTTTAAACGGCATTCCAGCGAGAAAAAACGATGAAAGGCAATGTCACGTGAATTGGGAAACATCGGTTCGAATGAACGAAAAGGAAGTGAAACAATGAACCTGCCTAACGGAGTGCAAGAAACAGTCGAGGTGAATAATTTCTCACATAGATCATCTTCAGGGGTGGTTTTGCATATTCTGGGCATCTCTAAGATATATTTTTTCTGCGGAAATTCAGTCCAAGACGACTGCAACATTTCTGACTGATAATGCTTATTTGAGAACCGGTATCAAGCAATGCACGAACTGTCTGATAGGAACCAATGGCATCAAAAACTTCGATTAGTGCTGTTGAAAACAAAATTGTTTTCATTGGGGTCATCGATGGCGAAAGGGCTTCAGAAGGTATTGCAATTCTATTCGTATAAGAAGAGACAGGAGGTTGAAACTCTTTTGAAGAAGTGGCAGCTGCAAAAGAGTTGAGTGCAGGGTTATCGGTGAGAAACTTGTATTGGAATTTGAGTGTCGAGAAGAGAGACTAGTAACGTCTTTAAAATGTAGTAGAGTATGGTAAGGCTGTCCACATTTCGAACAATGTGACTTCGAAGAACCATCCCGAATCACATGTCGGGAATTTTTGAACTTTGACCATGTTTTACCTATCATGAGCATTCATGGCCAAAAATTGAGGGCATTTATAAATAAGGTGATCGGCATGACATCCGGGACATACGGTTTGTTTCACTTGAGTATGAAAAGATCGCCGGGGAGAGAAATTCGAGTGAGAGTGCGAGGGAGAAGGTTCAACAAACTTCAATGGCCTTTTTCGAGTACAGTCAGCAGCTCTGTCCAGAGCAGAACATTGCTACATAACAAACTCGTAAAGAGAATCAAATGTGGGAATGTCATTAGAACCATGGTGAATTTCAAATCGAGATACTGTGTCGGAGTCCAAACGTCTCAAGAGCATGTTGAAAAGCAGAAAACTCCATTGATCAGTGGGGAATTTCAAGTTTTTCAGGGCTGCAATATTTTCTGAAAAGGTGTCAAGTAATTTTCGTAAATTCTGTGAAGTAAAATGATTTTCAGGAATTTTAGCAGCATTTTCCAATTCAAGATAATGAGTATTGGCTAAGAGCCTTTTATTGTCAAAGCGTTTCACGATAGAGTCATAAGCAACAATATAATTTGCGTCGATAACTGGATTGCATTTCACGAGAGCTAGTGGCGAACCAGATAAAGAGGATATCAAATAATTAAATTTTTCAATATTTGTCAAAGCCTGATTTCTATGTACCAAACTACTGAACATATCATGAAAGGTTTTCCAATGTTTTAGATTGCCATCAAATTTTATGAGTTCAATTTTTGGAAGTTTCACATGACTAGTAACTTGTGTGCTAGACTTAGTTGAATCGTTCTGCAAATCAAACAATTGAGAGTAAACAGATTTGGCTGAATAGTAATCTTGGTAGAAAGCACGAGACATAGTTTTAAATTATTATTATTACATGTATCTGCAGCGATGAGAAGAGGAACAAGTATGGAATTTTGGCTTTCGAATTCCTGATAAATATCATCCAAATGACTATATCGAGCTTTGAATTGGGCATGGAGATCGGTAGAAGTTTTGGCAGCAGTAGCAATTGCTGCCAAATCACTCATTCGATCAATGCATATTTGTTGAATAGCCTTACATTGTTTTATTTTATTAACCGCCATGATCTATCGAAACTGACCAAATCTAATATTTAATATCAAATGAAAATGAGAGTATAAGAAATTTTCAAATCAAATATTAAATAAGTTGTATCTTATGAGTGGCCCTGTATTTATAATGCTTCATTAAGTACTGTCAAAATCACTCAAAAAAAGAAATACAAAACAAATTTTATTTTCCAAAGTGAATAATTTTTTTTTGTCGCCACTAAAATAAGGAAATGAAAGGTTGGCAAAAAAAGTTATCCAAATGCATTAACTATTCGAATAAATTCATTATTGATAATTATTGGGAAAAGTATCATTTGGTAGTAATTGCCGACAATTATTCGAGAAATTTGTGTTCAATATGTAAATTCAATTTTGGCATGAACAGATCGACGAGAAATTCGAAATAACCTGTCCGACTAGCTGATAAGAATTTCAGTTTTTTACCTAGAGCAAAAAAGAGTACGCAGTAACTGATTTTATTGAAATGAAAAGAGAAATATTATTTTTTAGTAATTCCTTTGAGCAAATATATGTGACTATGAAAATCGTAGAATATAATATTGTGTTTGTCTGAGTTTCAATCGAAATGAATCCAAACCGGCAATTTCCACTTATGAAAAGTCGAAAATTCGGCTCGTAAGGACCATGTTTCGTATTGGAGGTTTTCGTGGACTGTACTAAAATAGGGAATGCATTGAGAGGTGGAAACTGCCCCGTGGATTTATAACGAATATATACTAATTATTATGAGGGAGAGCGTGACTGTGTTTTCCTCACCTTTATGTTCATCTCCAGGAAGAACGAGGGATCCCAGTCAGCTGTCTCCCCAGGTCACAGGTTTTCTATGTAGAGTTTATTGGGTCTTGCATTAACACACCTTTTCCAACGAAAAACTGGAGGTCTCGCGTTTTGAGGTTTCTAGGGGGCCTTTTCGAACATGACACGAACGACGACGTGTTGATTGAGAGTCGTTGGTCTCTCGCTGCATGATGGCAAGCGCGCGCACCTCGAGCTCAGGAATACACAGTCGGGTTCGCGAATAGGGGAATAGGGGAAATCTCAGACAAACACAAATAATTATATATATATATATATATATATATATATATAACATTGAAACAAATTCTTTGATTATATTTGATTATGTGTATATTGCGATCGATCAAAATATATCATTAAAGATTATTTTTGTTTCGGAAGAATCAACATACGGACTGTTTTAATATTTGTCAAACATATTCCGCCATACCAAAACAACTCATTCGCGACAATGCCAATTTGTTAATTATTTTTCAAATAGACACTACCAATTTGAAGCATATTTATGATGATCATGCAAATATCGACATGGACTTTCAAAAATTCAAAGAAGTAGCATCTTCTTGGAAAAAAAAGTTTGACTTTTTCGTAATTGGCAAAGATTGTGATTTGTCTTCGGGTAGGTATAGAAAAGGGTTCGATGCATACATTCATATATAAAGATGAACTTTCAAAATAAAATATCAAATGGACCCCCAATTAGGAAAACAGCTAGTGCGAGCCAGGCACGCACTTAGAAAAAAGTATAAAATTATATAATTATAACACACCCACACACACCCACCCACACCCACACACACACACCCATATTATCTCTCTGTTGAAGAATAAAAAAGTTTTTTTCAATGCCATTGAACAGATTCAATCAGCATTTTTTACAACCCAATGCTACTTTTGAAGAAGAAGAAGGCCCTGTGTTAGGTTCACCAACACCACTACCACAATTGAGTTCCCCATTTTATGTTTGTGATTCTTTCGATTTTCACGTTAAAGTTTGAGAGGACAATATTATATACTGGATAATGGGAGTATCAAATTCAAATTCCTCATGTCTGCCAAGATGGAGAGCATTAAAAATTTTAATAAAGATGATGATGCAGAAGTTTGGATTAATAATCTTTCGAATTTCATGAACTAAAAACAAGCCATCCACAAGGGGGATGAAATGATATTTACACTAGGAACGACTCCAACTATGTTTATTGAGATATTATTACAGTGTCCGTTGGTTAGAAATGAGCAAAGCACAAATCATAGAAGAACTTCATAAGCCTGTAAGAATTAATTATAAAAGACGACATGTTGTAATTTAAAATGTACATGACCTCATACAGGCTGATTTGGCTATTATGAATCAATTTGCAAAAGAAAATAGGGGTTATAATTACATTCTTGTCATCATCAATGCTTTTAGCAAATATATTTGGGTTGTGCGAGTAAAAAAAAAAAACGGGCAAAGATATCACCGCTGCTATGAAGTCTGTGTTAAAACAAATGAGCACCACACCAAAAAATGTACAGACAGATTTCGGAAAAGAGTTCTATAACAAAGTCTTTCAAAATCTGATGGATGAATATGGTATAAATCATTATAGTACTTTTCCAAATTTGAAGGCGTTGAACGTGTAATTAGATCGTCAAAAGCTTTAATATGGAAGCAATTCAGCCATCAAGGATCTTACAAATGGCTCAACATTCTTCCTGAAATTGTGAAAAAATACAACAGCACTAAACATTCCACAACTAAGACAATAACAAGTAAAATAAATGATAAAAATGCGAAATTTATCAACTCATTCCAACATCTGAAAACTTTTGACCCAAAGAAGCCCAAGTTTAAAAAAGGAGACCACGTTCGCATATCCAAATATCGACATGCCTTCAATAAGTCTTATACTCCAAATTGGACCACCGAAGTATTTACAGTCAAACAAGACTAATCCAACAACATATATTTTGGAAGATGCCAAAAAAGAAGAAATAAAGGGAGGTTTTTACACTGAGGAATTGCAGAAAGCCAAGTACCCTGATATTTACCTAGTCGAAAAAGTGGTTCGTAAAAACAACAACAAGCTGTACATTAAATTTTTGGGGTTGGACCCCTCCCACAAGTCTTGGATGCATAAGAATGATATTGTATTATAGAGATATTAGGTTAAATAATAAAGAATAATTATCGACATATAAGTATTTTATTTGTTCAAACACCTCATTTCTATGATTAATATCCAAAATATAATTTATACATGATGCTGATTCCTTTATGCGACGCTTGAATCTGATTGGATCACGAGCTGCTTCTTCCCACGGGCCGCGTCTTGCCGCTTGATAAGCATATTTCTATGAGTACAGCAAATTGATCTTAACTTTGCCAAATGTTACCTTTTTTCCATATCTAAATATAAGCTTATTAATTTTCTTAAAGAAGGTGCGGATGATTATACGCTACTTCCAATCCAAGAGTGTATACTTCAGGATCAATTTCTTTTATTGTTTCAAGTACCTCCAATGACGTGTTAATCATATCTTTCTTCACACCCAACTGAAGAATATTCATGATCACATCAAATCTCAATGATTTCAAGACATCCATTCTATTTTGCAGAATAGGAATAAAAAGCCATAGTTTGGCTAGTGCCCACTAAACATGATACATAATAAAAACATTTACCAGAGATAACTTTATTAATATTAGCAAACTAACAGAATATTAATGTTGTCATGATGTTTCTTACATAATGTTTTCAGCTATATGTTTGTGTCACATCGAAATAATATAACAAATAATATTCATTAATAGTTATTTATGGTACTAGTGTGTTATGTTGAAAATAAGTCACGCGAGAAAGATTTATACCACGAGGCCGTCAGGCCGAGTGGTATAAATTCTAAAGGGACTTAGGAAACATAACACATGAGTGGCATACAATGTTTTATCCAACACATGACAGTTATGACCCATTATTAATGTCATTTTAGACTATCAAATAACACACTATTATTATTATTATAATCCATAACTCACTAGTGCCTTATGGATTATAACTCACTAGTGTGTTATTTGATAGTTAACTTGTCTAAAATGACTTTAATAATGACAGTCATAACTGTCATGTGTTGGATAAAAGATATATAAAATGTTGAGTATATGTTCCTCAGATATGTCTCAGACAGAGTGATTATGTTATTTGTACGATGTTTGTGTTTAACCAACTCAAAAAATTACTCACATGTGTACTGAAAACTTTTGGAATCAATATTATCTTAAAATGTTTCTTAAATAAAATTTTCCCGTTCATGCTCATGACAGTCATCCATCTTGTTTATTTTACAAGCTGTGAGCGAGTGCTTACAATTTTCATTACGAATTTTTTGTAGGATAATCTGATGCCTTTCTATATTTTGATTGAAAGTTCTTACTTGACTTTTTGACCAGTTCGCGAGTGATATGATTTTCGTACCAGCTGAAGTATGGTAGGAAGAATAAAAACATGAACAAACAGCCAGATATTTGTTGGCAGATATTTGAGGTAAGCATTGAACTTTAAACTACTAAAAATATTCAATAAACATCACCGATTCATTTCAGGATGCTGCTCAATTCATAGAAAACTAGAAGCGTATCAGTTGTTCCTACAGTTGGTATCTATATGAACATCTATGTTGGTGGAAAAGCCCTGGACCCTTATTATCGACTTATTATTTCCAATAGTGATTGAAAGAAATATTATTGAAATTCTTAAAACAGGATTCAAAAAATACAGTATCAATATCATATTGTAAAATTATGATTTTCCCAGTTCCTCCCAACAAGTATTAACGTTTGATTATTTCAGGTTTCTAAGCCTAGGCTCTTGAACAAAGGAAACTTATCAGCGTTGTCAATCCATCTCGCCTGACTTTCACAAATAAAAATAGCTCTACTGAGGAAACAATTTTAGGTTAATAAGGAATGATAATTATAGTAATACTGAAGTCATTACATCCAGTGAAGATAAACTTAGCATGCAGGTCAAGTGGAGGTTAGTTAGAAAATTATTTCAATTCCAACAAATGTTATTATTTGAAGTGATGCTAAAATGTTTATCTAATTTTTCGTACATTTCAAGTTATGGCTTCAAAATAGATTAATTATCAGAACTGGTATGAGATTAAGAAATACTCGATGCACAAATTAGTGATTTGTTTTTCTGTTACCCATTTGCATAAAGCTTTTTTTTGAGCTAACTTAGGATTAATACTGCTAACTGATGGGTTTTAAGCAATTATTAGTGATTTTAAGAATTACCAAAAATATTTCAAGAATTAATAAAAATATTTCAAGTCTTATTACATATCATACAACTGACATTTTGTTAACAATATAAATTTAAAATTGATTTGAGTTTTCAGTGACTATAATTACTATATTTTCAGGATCTGTAAATGACATTCCGTTCAACCACAGGTGAAGGTGAATTAAGTTTGAACTCATTGTGACGTATTGGATAAGGTTTGCAAAGTAGAGGCTGAAGAAGAAGGAGTAGTGACAAACAAACCACGTGATCATTGATTCAGTGAAAATTCTACTTTTATTCTTTAAGAGTATTTTGTTATTTTTTATATTTTTTTTATTCCATTGAATATTTAATGCAGTTGTAGTTTTTTATTTGATATCATTCTCCCATTAACATTTACCTCCCTCTATTTTGATACTTTGATTTTTAGTGTACAGGGTGGAGCATTTACTCATGATCATCTTTTTTTCTATATTTATAGATACATTTCTGGAATTTTAGTAGTAACTTTTTTGTAGGTAAATAACTTCGACTTAATAAATATAAAGAGAGAAAAAATACAGTGAGTCATACTTGCACCCAGTATCTCAAATGAAAAAATATGAAACAAGTTGAATGTTAGACGTTCAAAAGCAATATTTTTCCATTTGAGATACAGGGTGCGAGTGTTGCTCATGATATATGTTCTCTTTCTATATTTTTCAAGTTGAAGTTACTCGCCTACCAAAAAGTGACTAATGATATTCCACATTGTATGTATAAATTCAGAAAAGATGTGATATACCATGAGTATATGCTCCACCCTGTATACTACAAATCAAAATATTAATATAGAAGAGTAACAATGTTATTACATTACATACATGTCTTGAGCAACATTACATGCATGTTTTGACCAACATTACAAACATGTTTTGACCAACATTACAAACATGTTTTGACCAACATTACAAACATGTTTTGAGCAACATTGAAAAGTTATGTTTTAATGTTTAGTGAGTGAGCCCCAATTTGAAAAAAAAATACTTGCATCACCACTGTATATCCTAACACCATTTGGTTGAACCAGTTTATATTCCACGGCATATTTTCCCATGTCTATACAATTCTCATTTTCTAATGTATCCAACAAATTATTAATTGAGTCCTTGCTTTTCACTAATTCTGTCCATTCTTTCTCGCTGAATACTAACGTTACAGTCTCATTGTCTGATATTACAATACAAGCAGTATACTCCAGATTCACTGATAGACATACCGACACAAACTTTGATTTATCTGCATATTTAACTAAAACTTTCGTTCACCCAAGAAGGTATCTTGTTTATCTTTAAATAAATTCATTTCGACTGACTAATAACTGGTTAGTTGTCTATAGTAAACCATTCACAATGTGGTTGAACGGAATGTCATTTACAGATCCTGAAAATATAGTAATTATAGTCACTGAAAACTCAAATCAATTTTAAATTTATATTGTTAACAAAATGATAAAATTTGATTTAAATGAAACCATTTTTATTCAATTTGTCTGCTCTTCTCAATGTTCTGTTCAATACTAATACTATTTATTATTATTATTGAAAAATATTTGAAATGATGTCAGTCGAACCAAACCATTTTCCCTCTCTCATTAGTAATAAAAAAACTTCTTTAATAGTTGTCATACAATATCGTTCACTGTACAAAGTTAGTATCCTATGCCTTTTTGCCTCGAAAAATGCTTGAATATGTGTCCTAACATTGGGACGAATCCATTGATGTTAAAATTATTGAATTCTGACGACCCTAAGTGTGAACCGGAAGTGACCATTTTATTTCAATCATTTTTCTAATCTCCAATAAAAGTTGCCTTTTTAGAGTACCCGCAAGCCGTTGAGTCTTTACTAATAACAATTATCCCCTTATGCCCTTCTGGATTCGGAAAATGCTTAAATATGTTTCTTGACATCGAGACGAATCCATTGATGTTTAAATTATTGAAATCGGACGACCGGAAGTACAAACCGGAAGTGCCCATTTTATTTCATTAATTTTTTAATCTCCATTAAAAGTTGTCTTTTTAAAGTATCCGCAAGCAGTGGTGTCTTTACTGATAACGAAGTTAGCCTCCTATGCCCTTTTGGCTTCTAAAATTGCTTAAATATGTTTCTTGATATCGAGACGAATCCATTGCTGATGTATTATTGAAACCAAACCATTTTTCTTCTCTCATTACTAAAAAAAAAACTTATTTAATAGTTGTCATACAATATCGTTCACTGTACAAAGTTAGTATACTATGCCTTTTTGCCTCGAAAAAGGCTTGAATATATGTCCTAACATTGGGACGAATCCATTGATGTTAAAATTATTGAATTCTGACGACCCTAAGTGTGAACCGGAAGTGACCATTTTATTCCAATCATTTTTCTAATCTCCAATAATAGATGCCTTTTTAGAGTACCCGCAAGCCGTTGAGTCTTTACTAATAACAATTATCCCCTTATGCCCTTCTGGATTCGGAAAACGCTTAAATATGTTTCTTGGCATCGAGACGAATCCGTTGAAATTATTGAAATCGGACGACCGGACGTACAAACCGGAAGTGACCATTTTATTTCATTCATTTTTTTAATCTCCATTAAAAGTTGTCTTTTTAGAGTACCCGCAAGCCGTTGTGTCTTTACTAATAACGAAGTTAGCCTCCTTGGCCCTTTTGGCTTCGGAAAATGCTTAAATATGTTTCTTGACATCGAGATGAATCCATTGATGATGAATTATTGAAATCGGACGACCGAAAGTAAAAACCGGAAGTGCTCATTTTATTGCAGATTCAACATCTAGATGGTGTGGGCAATCTTAATTAATCATTAGTTTTCTTCTATCTCAATTTTTTCAAACCGGAAGTACGTATCTTTTGATGATTTGTATAGATCCGAAACATCACAGACTCGTATATTGAACACTCCAACGATAAATGACAGTGAGGTATTCCTAGATGATGACATTTTTTATTAATGATTCATTTCAAACACTCTAATATATCTAATTCACTTAATTATATTCGAGAAGCAGCCGCCATATTTTTGGGACGTCCCTGTATATCATGTTTTTTTTTCTATACTCCATACGTTCTAACAAAGTGTCTGACAATATAATTGGTTGATTTTTTACAATAATTTTGGGTCACCCAATATAGCATTTTGGTAATTTTTTTTCTTCAACGATGTATTTTACACTACCCTATATGTTTAATGCGCCTTGGAACACTCTGTATAATATGTCTCCATTTACTCACCTTTGATATTTACTTCTGCAAAAACACCAGACTATACTTGTTTAAATACTCAAGTACTTTTGATTTGTTAATAATATTTGCTTCTTTTATATGCAATCACATCTCTCATAACAACTTTCGATTCCTACAATGATTGAGATAATTTAATTATATATCGACATTCACTTACCTACATTTCAAATAACCTTACATAATTGATATTATTCATGCTTTGCTGCACTTTAACGATAATAATTATTCAGAAAATCGACACTCCCAACGTGAAATAATTATATGTTCCCATTGCAATAAGGAACTGTTCGTGAATTACTTTGAAAAGCATTTATTGCATATAAAATAATAAAATATCGTGTACAGGGTCCTCTCCGACATTATTCTAAATAACAATAGATTTATTTATACGTGTGATGTCAAGATTTACAGATTTTTTATTTCATTATAATACTCAGAATAGTACTTAGGTTAGGTCAGTATATGATGCATCTTGATAACCTATCAAAAATTTGCTACGATGTTCACAATGGGGTACCGGGGGATCCTTCATTTCGACAGATTCACAATGGCACATCAAAAATTCGTATGCCCTGGTGTTTCGGATGACATGAAGAATACATTTTTTATAATGATGTATCTGCGTTACTGAATCTCAGCTGATAGCGTATCAAAAATTGTTCCAAATCTCAAAAATTAGTCGGGTTGCCACCATGGGGGTTCTGGGGATCCTTAATTCTAACAGATTTCATATGAAAAATTTGTTGAAATTTCCGCCCTGGTGTTTCGGGTCCAAATTAGAGAAGATATATATTTTTCATAATATCAAATATAATATTTACAGTACTTGACCTTGAATTCCACAAAATCCG
This sequence comes from Chrysolina haemoptera, assembly GCA_958298965.1. NCBI lineage: Eukaryota > Metazoa > Arthropoda > Insecta > Coleoptera > Chrysomelidae > Chrysolina > Chrysolina haemoptera. The sequence continues at coordinate 33,111,283 of OY282584.1, forward strand.
CATAGATACACTACTTGCATTTTTGGCAAGTAATTTCATTTGATTCATTTCGTGTTTTATATAGAATGTCATATTCTACACAGCTCGATAGAAGGAATAAGGAATAAAAGAATATCAGTATTTTATATTTCCTATACGGAACAATTACTAATTTGATCATGAAACCATCTACCCCTGTGTGATTTATTGAGAACAGATATATTATATTGTGTCCCACTTTGAGCAGCACCACACCTCTATATTTTCTTATTCGACGACCGATTTAAAAAAAAATCAATATGTAGTACTCGAGATTATAGTCACAATCATCAAGTTAAGTAAATCAACTTTTGTACAAAAGGTAAGTAAAAGTAGGTGTAACTGCCGTAAATGTCACAGTATAGGTATATAGATTTTCGAAATTTTGTGATTATTGGAAGTGAACGAGGCATGATCGCTCACGCTAACGAAATTGGCGTTGTAACTTCACCCTGCATAATAAAATATTTACGTACAATTTCAATTCCACTCACATTATGCAATTGGCGACTTCTGGATCTAGATGACACTCTCCTAGATAATCTTTTTTTCGAACCTTTACGTGTTACTTTCACTGTATACAAGTAAAACTAAATGATAGCATTATGAATTTGCACACTTTTTTACTGGCTGCAGTTAATACTTAGTTGATAGCGCCCGATAATCAAGTAGTTGTTAATTGAAACCCCCTCTGGCCGTCGGCTTGAGTATGTGCCACTTATTTCGGTTCAGGTAGTTTTATTAAATTTTGAGTAACTCTCCTGATTTTATTTTACTTACCTGTGGATATAAAATAATAATATAATATTCCAAGAAAATTAGAATCCTTCACCCATACGTCTATTCCTCGTAGACATTTTGAAACGTTTATGTATTTCATCTCACTTCAGAAAAGAACAGTTCCTTTGGATTCTGACAGCGGCACCAGCGTTGCCGGCATCAGTGCCAAAGTACTGAAATCAGTGTTTTTTAACCGTTTTCAGTACCTCGGTGCCACTTTTCAGTACCTTTTTGATTATAGCAAGGAAGGGCAATAATCATTATTTGCGTTTAATTAGTGCTTACTGTGTTAATAATCGGAGGCGCTATCTACAAACTGCTTTAGATACTCTTCATTGTCATTTGCAGACTGATAAAAATCTTTTGGCAACATTGTATGACATTTGACATTGAATTATCATAGAATAAAATAATTGAATTATGAGTTTTGAGATAAACACGCGAAAATCGTTACTCGCTAACCTGTGTCCTGTGTTTATTTATTATTAGTGTATATTTTTCCTCTAATGTATGTACGAACGTTTATGAGTTTTACGATTTAAAAAATCAATTTTAGTAATGAACCAGGAAGCAGAACATAATTGAGGAACAAAGCTTGAATTTTATCGATATGATGGTTTGTGGGGCGTGACCAGAATAATAATTCCAATGCCAGTTTCGCATTGAAACGAAATAAATCACTAAAATTAAAACTAAAAACATATAACCTTCATTGTGTTCCAGCCTTAAATGTTATTTTCAACTGTAGCTGTCAGACTGCTGTCATTTTAGCTCCACGCCAAGAACTTTCGTCTCTTTTTATTGACGTGTACAAGGCCATCAAAAATCTCCGATACGTAAACATAAAATTTTGTATCAGACTTTTTTCCACAACTAGTTCCAAATTTTATCACACTTTAGTACTTTTATTTTCGTGCTGCTGGCAACGCTGGAGCGGCACCACTCTCCGTATATAAAATGTTGCCGAGTAATGGTTTCGTTGTCCCTTACTTACAATGTTTACTTTTCATTATTAATGGATGAAAAAATTTGAGCGCGATGGTAAAGATTCAGTCTGTGTTCCCTTTTCTCACTTTTTCGAAATTTTAATAGGTTCTTTTCAAAAAAAAAAGGAAAATCATAAAAATACGAAAGCGCAGGAGGGCCACAAGCAGGTTTTTTTTCATCACTTCGACTTTAAAGTCGAGATTTCGAAAAAAAAGTCGAAATTTCGACCTCAATGTTGAAATTTCGACAATGTCGAAATTTTAACTTTTTTCTCGAAATTTCATCTTTTTTCTCGAAATTTCATATTTTTTCTGAAAATTTCGAGTTTAATATTGAAATTTCGACTTTTATGTCGAAATTTAATCACTTCGACTTCATTATCGAAATTTCGAGAAAAAAGTCGAAATTTCGAGAAAAAAGTCGAAATTTCGAGAAAAGAGTCGAAATTCGAGTTTTTTCTTGAAATTTCAACTTTAAAGTCGAAGTGATTAAATTTAGACATAAAAGTCGAAATTTCAACATTAAAGTCGAAATTTCAACATTAAAGTCGAAATTTCGACTTTTTTCTCGAAAGTCGAAGTGATGACAAAAAAAACCTCTTGTGGCCCTCCTGCGCTTTCGTATAAGAAACATGGACCTTCGCGATTTTTTTTTTCAGAAAAACTAAAACAAATTTTGAAAAAGTGATAAAAAGGGAACATAGATAACATCTTCACCAATATGTACTTATTTTTTGATTCTCTCAAAGCGAAAAGTGAACCAATAAAGTTAGGGACTTCTAAACCCTTGCATACACTGCTTTATAGTATAGTACAACATCCTCTGAAAATAAAACGAAAACCAGTTGCATCAAACAAAAAATATTAATTTTTGTATTCTGTGTATTTATTTCGATACTTTTCATTTTGCAATTTTTTGTCTAGAACGTGCTTAGGTATATATCAGTAAGAATCCAACTCATTTCCCTCAGTTCTTGTGACACCCATTTTGTGCGAAAGTTCAGAACTCTGCAATATTTCTGAAGACAAGGATGCCTAGATGTGAAAAAACATGCAGGGCTAGGCGGTAGCAAGATGTGCCCCCGCCACGGGTGCAGATACAAAGAGGTATTGGAGGGCGCATATTTTTTAAACTTGCCAAGTGCTCCTGCAAATATGAAATAACATCTACAAAGGTTCGCTATTAAAATTCTATGAATATGAATGTCTGAAAACAAAAAACCAAATTTTGATCTAGGTAATGCTGAAAACTATCTGTGTTAAAAAATAAAGATATACACAACTTACTTAACATAATCTGAATTACTACCAGCTACAAAAAGTACTGGTCCATCGTACTGTAATCCTTCTACTACAGGAAAGCTTGAAATATTTTTGATATTTCTCAATAATGCTGAAATATTAATTCGCCAACCATATCTGAAATTAAATATTGTTGATGTTATTAAAAAAAAAAAACTTATGTGAAGATAGCGTCGGGTGCTGGCGCTTAGACTCAGCGCCCTATCCCCACCACCAAGCTAAGTTCACACCACCCAACTTTCATTCGATTCGAAGATTTTATTGTACATTTGGAAATAGGCGTATGATTGAATCGAAAATATAGGAAAATACACTCGAAGTCTCTATGGTACTGAACAAAAAAATTAAGACAGTTTCTAAAACACGCTTTTCAACTTTCCATGATTTGGAGGGATAACAGTCATAAGTGGTAATTCTGTAAGCTGTATGTTAATATTTAACGGATGTTAATATTCACACATATTTAAATATTTGGTTATTCTGTAGAAAAAAATGTAAATGTAGCAGTATTTCTGAAAGCTGTAAGTCCTGATGATGACTTTATAGTCGAAAGCGCTTTGCTATGATTTTATAAATAAATTTCAGCACGAAATACAAACCTTTTCTTCATCCAATTACATTGAAACGTGCACACAGCTTGACAATTTTCACTTATTATCTTATATGCTTATTCTATAAAAATCGTATATGTTAAATGGGTAAAAATTAATATAAATCCTACAGAATTACCACTATTCAAGAATACGTTATGACCGAATACTAAGGTGTGATTAAGAGTTTCCTGCAAAATTAAATATGGTTTTTTACATAAAAAAGTACAGTTCCACAAAATGGGTTCTTCAAATGGGCAAGATACCGGGTTGTCACAAAAGCTAGATGCCTGAAAATAGAATTTTGGTCTTCACCAGAAAATATTTATTTTCGAAATGTTCCCAACGGTTAGGGAAGGTGATATTTACAGGGAATTATCTACAAAATGGATACTTCCAATGGACGAAATACCGGGATGTCACGAAAGTTAGTTTCCTGAAAATAGAATTTCGGTCTCCACCAGAAAATATTTATTTTCGAAATGTTCCCAACGGTGGGGAAGGGTGATATTCACAGGAAATCATCTACAAACGGATACTTCTGATGGGCAGAATACCAGGTTGTCCCAAAAGTTATAGTTTCATGAATAAATAATTTCGGTTTCCACCAGAAAATATCTATTTCGAAATGTTTCCAACGGTTGGGGAAGGTGATATTTACAGGGAATCATCTACAAATTGGATACTTCCGATGAGAAAAATACCAGGTTGTCACAAAAGTTAGTTACCTGAAAATAGAATTTCGGTTTCCACCAGAAAATATTTATTTTCGAAATGTTCCCAACGGTTGGGAAGGTGATATTTACAGGGGATCATCTACAAATTGGATACTTCCGATGGGCGAAATACCAGGTTGTCACAAAAGTAAGTTTCATGAAAAAATAATTTCTGTTTCCACTAGAAAATATCTATTTTCAAAATGTTCCCAACGGTTAGGGAAAGTGAGATTTACAGGGCATTATCTACAAAATCGATACTTCCTACGGGCGAAATACCGGGTTGTTATAAAAGTTAGTTTTCCGAAAATAGAATTTCGGTCTCCACCAGAAAATTTTTATTTTCGAAATGTTCCCAACGGTTGGGGAAGGTGATATTTACAGGGGATCATCTATAAATTGGATGCTTCCGATGGGCAAAATACCAGGTTGTCACAGAAGTTAGTTACCTGAAAATAGAATTTCGGTTTACACCAGAAAATATCTATTTTTGAAATGTTTCCAATGTTTGGAGAAGGTGATATTTACAGGGGCTTATCTACAAAATGTTAGGGGTTGCTGGGGGATGACGAGTCAAGGCCAACTAGTTCTCTCTTCTAAACAAAAAAATAATAAAGACAATCCCCTGACAATGTTTTTCGAAAGGGCCGAGTGTACAGATCTTCATTGGAATACCCGAACACACAAACCCAAAGTCATCACACACTCAATATGGCTAGCTTCTCGCAGCGAAGAGGGATAGGTAGTTTATTAAACTACCGCAAATTTTCGTTTATGATATACTTCAATTTAAATGGATGACATTTGACAGTTTGCTCATATGTGTTAACGAAACGAACGTGGAACTGGGTTTAGGTCTTGGTTACGAACCCTAATTAATTTAAATACAATATGGCGAAAAGCTGTCAAGGTCAAAACTAGGAGAGTAAACAAATCAAATAATAGAAAGGAATAAATTGACCAACTTCCAATGAATTTTCCCGGTGGTGAATCAAGAAAAAGAAGCTTTAGCCACAGTACAATCTAATAAAACAAAATAATCTTGGGACCCCTCTAGTATATACACATATTTCGAGTAGTTAAATATTATTAGTAATTGAAATAATATGACAGATTTACTGATATCCAGAGTGGAAGTGAGAAACAATTGTGATTAGTTAATGTTCGTTGTTGGTGACTGTTAAGTTTGTATTAATAACTATTAAATTGATCTCAGACTTTAAATATGGATGGGTCGATGAAATCAAACATCTATTGACCTGATCAGAGTCTGGGCGGAAACTGAACTTTTATTCGTCTTCTTCTTGAACACAGAACAACAATGTTAAAGTGATTATTGACATATGACATTGTGTAGTCTTACACGTTAAGGTTAAAGGTTAGTCTCATGTGACATCCCCCTTTTTTTAGGGTAAATGAAGTTTTATACATATATTGTTAGTGTTTTCTATTTATAACAAAAAGCATTATGTCTAATCCAAACTTGTGTTTTAGATTCTATATAAGCTTGACAATTTACAATAGCCAATTTAAAATAATTTTTTTCTAAATAACTAACATTTTATTTAAAAGAAATATCATACATTTTGTTTCAGTTTCCTTACACGTGTGTGTGTGTATAGTTTGACAATACAAGAAATAAATGTAAAATTACAAACACATAAACATGGATGTACAGTAGGCCTAGAATTAGATTGTGTTCATGTACAACTTCTAGACAGAGTATGTTCTGTAACAGAGTTTTATCAATTATTACTTTTAATTGGCCATAGTTTTGAGCAATTAAATTTATAATGCCTACAAAGAAGGGTTTTAATTAATTAGTTATTGAAGTTAAGTTTTCACTTTATGTAAAGTGAATTAAAAGATATATGAGGTGTGATATCTTTGGGAACTATAATTCAAACATAGTCTGATAATTTTGCAGGAGTATTTATAACTCTCCCAGACCTAGTTTTGTAAGTATAACTATTGGTAATATCCTTCCCTTTTCTAGAAATTTGAGAACATTTTTCATTGTCATAGGAAGTGCTATGAACTTCTGAATTTGTAACAGAATTGTTACCGTCACTTTTTTGAGAATTTTCAGAACCCTCTAGAAGTTGTTCATACACAAAATTTTCATTTTGCGTGTTGTTAAAAGAGTTATTTACATTTTCAACAGATGAATTTTGATCAGAGGAACTCGAAAAGCTTGAGTTGCGACTGACAAAGTAGTCATCTGTTTTGTCACTACAGCTAGGGCTGTAACTCTGACGTGAATCATTGTTAAAGTGTTTCCTCCTCAACTCTAAATCATGTTCCGGTGTATTTTTTGTCATGGCAGCATTGGAGTTTTCGACCACTCTTAAAAATCTTTTGTTTTCAAAATTGTTTTCTGAAAACAAGTCAGGGCAAGGCACTGCTGCAGGTGTATTTGGCCTATTATGTGTAAAAATTTTGGATGGGTGAAATTCTCTAATGAATTTTCTATTACGTCTGAGAGTAGAACCGTTTTCTAGTTTAATTAAATATGATCGAAACGGTAATATTTTTAAAATCGTACCATTTTGCCAAGGTGTATTTGGCTTAGTTTGAACTTTGACAAAAGAATTTATTTTCAAAAGCGGTAAAGGTTTTTTATGCTTGTCAAAATATTTTTTTTGGTTTTGTTGAGTTTTTGAGATATAAGAGTTAAACTTACTTCTATTAAAATTTTTTGAAAATTTACTATTTATCTCAGGAACTATAGATCTGAGATTTCTATTCATTAGTGCGTTTGCAGGAGAATTTTCCCCATCCAAAGGTGAGTTTTTAAAATTTAGCAGAGCCAAGTATGGATCTTTGTCATCTAAGAAGCATTTTTTTAGAAGGTTTTTTACAGATTGTACAGATCTCTCAACTTGGCCATTAGATTGTGGATATAAAGGAGAGGAAGTTATGTGTTGAAATTCCCAATTCTTTGCAAAAGTTTTGAATTCGAAGCTACTGAAATTTGAAACATTGTCAGTCATTACAATTTTCGGAATACCAAAACGGGCAAAGATAGATTTCAATTTATTGATTAGGTTTTGAGAAGTTAGATTATGATTTAAGTTGACAATTTCCACAAATTTTGAATAATAGTCCACGACTAAAAGGTAATTTTGTGACTGAAATTGTAAAATGTCTGCTGCTACCTTTTGCCAAGGTAGCCTGGGGACATCATGAGTCCTCAAGGGCTCCGAACACTGAGATCTTTGATAGGTATGGCAAATGTTACATGATGTTACCATATCTTCAATTTGTTTTCGCATACCTGGCCAGTAGAAGGATAAGTTAGCCTTATCTAACGTTTTTTTATATCCCAAATGTTCGTAATGAAGTTTATGTAAAATTTCTTGCCTTAGGGTATTGGGAACAAGAAGTTTTTGTCCTTTAAAAATTAAATTTTCTATACATGAAATTTCTTCCTTGAATTTGAAATAAAATTTTACATTTTCTGGACAGTATTTTATGCTTCTTGGCCAGCCATTTTCTAAAATGTTTTTTAATGTACTGAGTTCAGGATCTTCTCTAGTAAAATCTTGAATTTGTTGTTTTTTGTTTTCGGTAATGTCAACAGCACAAATTTCAGATTCAATGTCAAAATCTTTGTTTTCGTTGAAATTTAATTCTGAATTATAAGCTCTACTTAAAGTGTCTGCAACAATCAATTTTTTGCCCGGTTTAAATACAAGTTCAAAGTCATATTTTTTTAACTGCATTAACATTCTTTGGAGCCTAGGTGGACAGAGATGTAATGGTTTTTTTATGATCGAAATTAAAGGTTTATGATCTGTTTCTAAAATGAACTTTTTTCCAAAGACATACTGATAGAAACGAGATGCTCCAAACCAACAAGCTAACAATTCTTTCTCTATTTGAGAGTAACGAGATTGAGTTTCTGTTAATGCCCTTGATGCATGGGCACATGGTCTTCCTTTTTGCATTAGCACGGCAGCCATGCCATTCTTGGAGGCATCAACTGAGATTGTTGTTGGCTCATTAGTGTCAAAAAATTGTAGGAGTTTTTGATAAGATTGACTTCAGTTCTTGGAATGCCTTCTCACATTCTGCTGACCATTGAAAGATAATGTTCTTTTTCAATAGAGAACGCAAAAGTGATGTTTTTTCTGAGAGATTATCCAAAAATTTTGCAATATAAGTGACCATGCCAAGAAATCGCTGTAAATCCTTGACATTTTTAGGGCTAGGCATATCTAAAATGGCTTGTATTTTGGATTTATCTGCTTCAATGCCTTTATCACTGATTTGGTGGCCCATATATATTATTTTTTTACATAAAAATTTACATTTATCTTTGTTGAAACGAATGTTGTATTGTTCAGCAGTTTTGAGAATTTTTTCCAAGATTTTATTATGTTCTAAAATGTTTTTAGCATATATTATTACATCGTCTATAAATATTGCACATCCTCCTATATTTCCAAAAATTTCATACATTCTCTCCTGATAAACTTCAGAAGAACTTGAAAGACCATATGGTAGTCTGCAAAATGAGTATCTACCGAAAGGTGTGGCAAACGTACAGAGTTTCGAACTCTCTTCATCCAATTTTATTTGTAGAAATCCTTGAGTAGCATCAAGTGTGCTAAAAAATTTTGAACCATGCATTTTGTAGGTGATTTCTTCCCAAGTTGGAAGATGAAAGATTGGCTTTTTTATAGAGGCATTCAAGTTGTAAGGGTCCATGCATATTCTTAGAGTACCATTTGGTTTTTTGACAATTACTATGGGATGTACCCAATCAGAAACTTCTTTAACTCTTTTTATTATGTTAATTTTCTCTAGTTCGTCCAAAGAATGTTTTAATTTATCTGTTAAAGCTAGTGGGATTTTCCTAGCTGGGCAAATTGATGGTATAGCATCTTCTTTAAGTTCTATGTGATATTCTTTTTCTAAACAGCCTATGCCTTTGAAAGTATCTTTATATTTTTCTAAGATTTGATTTAGCTGTGCATTATTTTGAACGTTATTTTCAATTGTCTGAATCCTTTTAATTAATTCAAGTTCTAAACAACCTTTTAAACCCAATATTGGCATGCTTTCTATATCAACAGCATAAAACAACAAATTACAACTTTTATTGTTTGATTTACATTTGAGAAAACATTGGCCCAAGACTGGTAAACTATGTTTTGTATATGAGCTAAGTCTGACATTAGTTTTTTGTAAATTTGACATACTGAAATTGATTTCTTTTAATACCTTCAGAGGAATTACATTTGCCATCGCTCCAGTATCCAGTTTGAAAGATATGTTGTTATCATTGACCTCAATGCTCGCTGCCCAGAAATCCTCAGACATTGTTCCTATTGTCCTAGACTGTTCATACAACAGCTTACTGCAGAGATGATTTTCAATGGAATCTAGAAATAATAAATTTTGAGCAGAATCATCATCATAATTTGAGTTAAGATGTTGGTCAACAGTGTGAATACGTTTTTTATAATTGTTTTTGTTGTATTTATTTCCTGAAGCCTGAAAATTACTTTTATTTTTATTATAGCCATTATTTGGGAATTTAAAGCAAAGATGAGAGAAATGGTTAAAATTTGAACAGCGGTTACACTTAACTTGATAAGCTGGACATTTACGAGGACCATAGCTCCTGCCACAGTTACGACATCCTTGATTTTGTTGTTGGTGGTTCCTTGACATTTGGTTATATGATGGGCCTGACTTGCTTTGTTGGTGGACAGTTTGCCTGATTTGTTGGTGAGTGGGCCTGGTTTGTTGATGATAAGGGCGAGACCTCTTGATTGCATCAACTTCTTCATGATCACCATTACTATTCCCTTTGCTAATTTGACGGTTTTGCTCCTTGGTAGATTCACTATTTATGCAGAAATTGACAGCTTCATTTAATGTTTTGGAATCTTTATCAAATAGTTGTGCTCTGAGATTGTCAGATTTGAGACCACATACTAATAAATCTTTTACTAAAGACTCCCTCAAGTCTTGTAGTTCACATGATAAAGAAAGGTTTTTTAGTTCAATTATAAATTGCTCTATTGTTTGACCTTCTTTTTGACGACATGTTAAGAGTTTATATCTTTCAAAGGTTAGGTTAACCTTGGGACTGAAATGATCGTCAAATTTCTTCAATAATAGTTCCAATGTTTCCGTTTCGTCTTCTTGACGGGTAAAAGTATTATAAATTTGCATACCCTCATCTCCAATTAGAGTTAAAAGCTGCGCACACTTTGTGGAATCCTCCTTCTTGCTTATTTCTGTTGCTTTGAGGTAGGTAACAAACTTTTGTTTCCAAAAGCGCCATGCTTGGTTAAGATTGCGGCCGGTCATACACATTGGCGATATACCTCGATCCATTTTGTTAATTTCAATCTTCTATCATCCGGTTCATTTGCGATAATTATTACTTGCTTTCTTCATAGGTTAATTCACCGCATCGAGAATTATTTATTGGCAGGTTTCGTTCGACTGCGCCATGTTAAGTTTGTATTAATAACTATTAAATTGATCTCAGACTTTAAATATGGATGGGTCGATGAAATCAAACATCTATTGACCTGATCAGAGTCTGGGCGGAAACTGAACTTTTATTCGTCTTCTTCTTGAACACAGAACAACAATGTTAAAGTGATTATTGACATATGACATTGTGTAGTCTTACACGTTAAGGTTAAAGGTTAGTCTCATGTGACAGTGACAATGCAAAGGCACAGTTCAAAAGCGGTTTTCAAATCAGTAACAATTCACTACGATGCACTAAGAAGCTAAGAAGCGCTCAATACGGATCACTAAATTCAAAGGTAAAACAGTCATGCAAAAGCTGCTACTTCATCTCACACCAGCACCCAAATATAGAAAGATCTTACTTGTGTTCTAGGAGAATGGTGGTAGTACTTCCTTCGTTACTCGAGGCTCTGGATTCGACTAAATTTACAAAGGAATTGGATAAGCAAGCGTATGAGTAACAATAAGGTAAGCAGGTGGGACGATACTTGGTACGATACTAGCTAAGTATGTTATGAAAGGTCCGGATTATTGGACGAGACCTGAAAAGGTGATTAACATTAAGTACTTCCTTTTCAGGAATATGAAGATAACAGGTGATCGGACTGAAAGTTACTTACCGTGGATGTAAGGTGGCCTCTATGAGAGTTTCACGAAAAAACAAAAAAAACAGTTCGAAAATTCGAATCTCAGTAGGAATCACATACAACTTTGAATCTTCGACTGATTATTTCTCTTTACTATCTAAAATCCACAAATTCGTGCGTGAAATCTAAAGCACATGCTTCATTCAAGACATTTAGCTAAAGAGAGTGATAGAGAGATAGATCCATAGAACATTCACTTTCACGGTTATTTTAAAATGAGGAGGAAGGGATACCCATTTTGAAGATTGAACTTCACAAGTTATTCAAACACTTTTCAGTCACACTTGGTGACAACTCTGACAACTGGACCTGACACACTGAATGTAAATATGATATGAAAATATGGTGAGATTATAATATCAATGTTTCCTATGAAAATACTTTGTTGTTTCGAAATGGTTACAGCAGATGGATGGAACCAATGGATGGAGCTTATTGAGGTGAGTATAAGTTAAGAAAATTGGGATCATAGAGATTAACCTATATTTTTGTTGTAGGCTCACCCTTCGGAGAACCAGGGCGCTGCTGATTGGAGGGTCATTCATTAAGTGTCTTACCATTATTGCAATACAAGTTATTAGCTAAAGTGAATATACTTCTCAGTTTTATCAACGAGTATTGAAAATTTCGAGAAAGTTAAAGTACAGTTTGTAAATTCGCACCGTAACAACACCCCTCTTTCCCACCAGCAAACAGTTTTTTTAGACAAATTTTTTTTTTCTAGTTAAAAAAAATGTTTGAAGAATATATACATAAACAATGATATTTTAAATGGGAACCATTATACTAACCATACCTATACCTAAATAAAGGTTCTTTATCTAATGTTATAAGTAGAAAAAACAGTCTTGGATACTTTTACTCCTGATCATCAGGCGGGTGAGCTTTCAGGTCTTTAGCATGCCAAGTGCCAGAAATTCTGGTCTTTCAGTTCATAAGACCTCGGAGATAATACCTGATGAATAGTGAAGGGTCCTAAATATTTAAGAGCCAACTTCTAAGTGAAACGTTTTGTTGCATCTGAAATGCTATAATTCTTTCGCCAAACGATTTGACCAACAGAAAACCGTTCGTCTCGCTTTCGGAGGTTATAAACTTTTCTACTTCGCTCGTAAGCTTTTAGAAGTTTTTGTGACACTTCTCGATAAATTTGTTTTAAAAACTCTGACCGTGTCTGAGAGTCGACGGTTAATGTTAGGCCAATCTGGTCTTGTAAATTCCCTTGGCATTGTATCTCCCGTCCAAATATAATGAATTTGGGAGTGTGACCCGTCACTTCATGTTTCGCTGACCTCAGAGCCCAAGCTACCTTTGGTAAATATTTTTCCCAATTAGTGTGATTTTCCGTCACATACGCAGACAGCACTGTTTTCACAAAACGGTGTACCCGTTCGACTGGGTTGGCCTGGGGATGGTAATTTGCGATGAATGCCAGTTTTATCCCATACTCTTTTACCCCATACTGAAATAATTCTCCCCTGAATTGTTTTCCATCGTCACTATGACTTTATCCGGGGCGCCGAATAAGTATGACTTGCTCTTCTAAAATCCGAGTAACACTTGGTGTTGTGATAGCTCGAAGAGTAAATAACAACGTGAACTTACTGAAGCAGTCACAAACTGACATTATGTAACGATAGCCGGAAGAAGTCCGGGGTAATGGACCCACTAAATCAACGCTCAAGATCTGCTAGGGTCTGGTAGCTGTCGAAGCTGAACTTAGCATAAGATCAGCGTTTTTGCTCTGGTTTACTCTGGATGCATACTTCACATTGACGAATATACTTCGCTACATCACCGGCCATTTTCGGCCAATAATATCGAGTCGTTAACCTCCCCAAAGTCTCAAAAATTTCCAAATGAATACACAGAGGGGGATCATGGGATTCCCTGACTCTCCGAGACTCTTTTGGTACAACCTCCAACCATTCGTTCAGGCTATCCTCCAGATCCGGATACTTGAGTTTTCTTCTTTCAAACAACTTAGTTCCCTTCAAACGCCGCCAAAGGGAATATTCATCTGGGTGTTTATCTACGTGATTCACCATCTTGAGATACCAGCGATCCCTAGGTATACCATCATCAACAGCAATATGATCTTGGACGGCATCCATAGCAGGTACAGCCCGTGAAAGAATGTCAGGTACAATGTGTTCCTTTCCATTACTGTGTACAATGTCGAAGTCATACTGCTAATCCTTGATGAAAAATAGACATTTTAAACTGAAATGGTCTGTCAAAATTGTTAAATGATCGCCTTCTATATAGGGTCTCAACTTCTCAACTGCAAACGATACTGCGAGACACTCTTTCTCGGTGACGCTGGTACCACGACGCCAGACCCACTATTCGACGAACTTCAGAGACGTTTTGAGGACTTGGAATAATCGTATCTACTTTCTCGGGATCCACCATGAGACCGGAGGCGTTAACTACGTACCCTAAGTACTTGAGCTCAGGTTTGCAGAAATCAAGAAAATAACTTCCTGAAGGACTCGAAGATGTTCAGAAAACGTGGAGGTGCAAATTATAACATCGTCCAAGTAGACAAATTCATACTTCTCAAGGTCAAATCCAATGACGTGATCGATAAAGTGTTGCCACGTCGCTGGCGCGTTGTGTAGACCAAATGGCATTCTCTTGAATTGAAAGAGTCCCCTAGTTGGTACTACGAATGCAGTAAGTGTCCGGGATTCCTTCGCTACAGGGATTTGTCAGTACACTGACTTTATGTCGAGTGTGGTCAGGCAAGGGGCATCTAGCAACTTGTCGAGGGTAGCATCAGTGACAAACGGTAACGGATAGGCGTCGGGTAAGGAGACTTCGTTCAACTTTTTATAGTTGACACAAAAGCGATAAATTCCGTCTGGTTTCTTGACTAGGACGATTAGCAAAGCCCATGGTGATTGTATGAATTTATTGGTTTGAATGGATTCGTGTTCGTTTTAAAGTTTTTTCTTTATTGACATTACATACATCAAAAAGACAGCAAGAATATAATCAACATCGCATGTCGCTAAGAGCAACGAAAAGTTCTTAATACAGGGTCATATCATAATGAATAAAAACGGTGTGAAATACAATTATACATTACGCCCACCTTGAAAGGTAGAGCTTTCAACATCAACATAGAGTTTCACTTAAAATGTTCATAAATATTAAAAACTGAAAATTATAGTCTCATCTTATGTCTGTTATTCGACAGGTAGAGGACTAATTTTGACGACACTGCGTTTAAAAATACCTCCCTTGCTTTTGACACTCACGACGCGTACAACATTGTCTTTCCCTGGATGAAGGGCCACTATGCGTCCGAGTCGCCATTGAAGTGGGGGCAGGTACTCTTCTCTAAGAATAACCAATGTTCCTATCTTCAGGTCTTGAGGTTGGTTTCGTTTCCATTTACTACGTTGCTGGAGTGAAACAAGGTACTCGGAAGACCATCGTTTCCAAAAATGCTGTGCAATTTGTTGAAGACGTTATTTCTAATAGTAGCTAAAGTGGCTAATACACCGGCATGTAAATTTCTTTTATGTTCATAATTTATAATTTTTTCTGTCCACGGATGTTTTGCTGGAAGTAATATTGGATGTCTTTTATCAAAACTTTCATTGGAGTATGCAATCCTTCCACCTACTCGTAATAAGCCATAGGAATCAAGAAATGGATGTAAAGACAAAATCTTACTCGAGTTTGGTATTGATTTATTCTCCCTTAGAGAATTAATTTCATGATAAAAAATAGATGATTGGCAAATTTTCATAAGAAGAGTAAATGTTTTATCTAATTTAGATTTAGTTAAATTACCTTTCAACTTATTTTCTTTTTGAAATCTGATATTATTTATGAATCTGAGCACATATGTAAAAACTCTATGAGTTTTCGTGAAGGTTTCGTATCTACTGAATATGAAATCGTAATTAACTGAAACGAATGAAAGTTGAACCTTCTTACGTTTTTCAGTAGAGTCAAGGTTTCTAATAATAGGAGTCTCAGGCCATAATGAAGAATCCATCCTCAAGAATTCAGGACCAGACCACCATAAATTATTTACAGAGAGCCTTTTAGGATTAGAACCACGAGAAATTATGTCAGCTGGATTATCTTTTGATTCCACATACCTCCAACTATGAAAGTCTGTGAGTTTTTTAATTTCTGCGATACGATTTCCCATGAAAGTTTTCCAATGGGAAGGCTCAGAAGAAATCCACGCTAAAACTATTTTGGAATCACCAGAAAGTTTTATTTAAAATACCCATTTTTAAAGATTCTTCAGCTTTGTGTGATAATCGTGCTGCCAGTAGAGCACCGCATAATTCCAATCTAGGTAAATTTACTTCTCTTAAAGGACCAACCTTTGATTTGGCAGTTTTGGCACACAATAGTTTAGCATAATGATTTCCATGATTATCGGTAGTTCGAATGTATACGCATGAGCCGTACATTAATTCAGACGAATCAGAAAAGATATGCATTTGAATATCAACAAACTCATTAATTGTTATTTGGCGAGGAATTTTTATTAAATTTATATCGGGTAGTTGATGAAAGAAATTTTTCCATTCTGTTCCAAATCATCAGGAATGGGGTCGTCCCAGTCACATTTTGATTTCCATAACTCTTGTAATATGAGTTTTGCATGAACTGTTACAGGACCGATCAAACCGAATGGGTCGAATATTTTTGATATGCAAGAGAGAATGGAACGTTTTGAAATTGTACAAAAATCCGCAATAGAAAATGTAAACGAGAATGAGTCAGAATTTGGATTCCATACCAAACCTAAAGTTTTAACTATTCCATCTTTCGGTATATCAATTTCAGGTAAATTTTCAAGACTTGAATTATCAAGAAGTTCATTACGATTCGAAAACCATTTTCTTAAAGGAAATCCCGCGTTTCTTAGAATCTGTGTAATTTCATGTTTCATTTTGAGTGCATCTGTTACTGTTTTGTGTCCACTAATTAAATCATCTACATAAAAATCTTGTTTTATTATTTCCGCGGCACAAGGATATTCTCCTTGGCTTTCTATAGTAGCTTGATATAACGATCTACACGCGAGGAATGAAGCTGGACCTGTGCCATAAGTAAGAGTATTGAGGCGATAATGTTTCAAATTGTTATTTTCATTTTCACGCCACACTATGCGTTGAAGATCACGGTATTCATCATGAACATAAACTTGACGATAACATTTTTCGATGTCGGCCGTGAAAACGACATTATGTTTCCTAAATCTCAGAGCAGTTGAGAAAAGTTCACATTGGATAGTTGGGCCTACTTTCAAGACATCATTGAGTGATAGGCCTGAGTCAGTTTTACAAGAACCATCAAAAACTACTCGGAGTTTTGTGGTGAGGCTACTTTCTTTCAATACTCCGTGGTGTGGCAAATAATATTTTATTTCAACTGTATCTGATTCAATATCAACCGGAGTCATGTGTCCTAAATTCTCATATTCTTTCATGAAGTCAACGTAACGTTTTTTAAATTCGGGATTTCTAGAAAACCGTTTTTCTAAAAAACTAAATCGTTTAATTGCAGTCTGAACAGAATTTCCTAGTTTAATATAATTTTCTTTTAAAGGTAAAGCTACTTCAAACCGACCATGAGAATCACGCCTAACGTTTTCGAAAAAGTTTTCTTCACAGTTTGCTTCTTCACGAGTGTAGAGTTTTTTGTTTTCAACGTCCTCTAATTTCCAAAATTTTTGTAATTGTTCATGAAGTTCATTATTGCTGATGTTTAGATTACACAAAATTGGTAAACTAAAATATTTTTCATAATTAATCTGACCAGAAACTATCCAAACAAATTTTTTTTTAAACAATTTTTTAAAAGATCTATAGGACCTGATTCGTTAAAACATTCGTCCGCGAGCATATTTTCTGGTAAATGTAATGTGGATATATCAAATGAAATTTGCGGCAAATTATCAGTTATTTTATCGATAATTAAAAATGTTTCTTTTATTTTGTATTTGCCGTTCCTAGACTTAATACAAGTTTCAGTTTTCCCAGATATATTATTTATTGAATTGTTAATACCGGCAACTGGAATATCCATTTTGAATATTTTTAAATTAAGTTTCTTAGCTATGGATGTAGTCATGAAACTAGATTGAGATCCACTATCGAGCATGGCACGACAGCATATCGGCTTTCCTTCAAAGTCCAAATTATGAATCAGAGCTGTAGCTAACAATTCTTGTGAACGGTGAGACAGAGATGTATTCGTAACTACTGAAAGTGGATGCGTTTCCGTCTCTGTTGAGGTCGTATTAAATGTATGCATTGACTGAAGTTGTTGAGGAGTGTCGATCGAAAAAAATGTACAAGTTTTGTCAGAAGTTGATGATGAAGATGGTATAATCGTTTCAGACGAACCAGTAGTACAATGCAAAAGAGTGTTATGTTTTTTGTTACATAATCGACATCCTGATGATCTACAATTTAGTTGAGAATGAAACGGCCTTAAGCAGTTATTACATAACCTATTTTTTTTACCTCGGAAATTCGGTTAGCAACAGACATTTTCAAGAATTTCTCACATTGATGATTGAAATGATTTTCTTTGCAAAAAGAACAAATTATGTTATGAGCTGTCAAATTGGTGTAAACTTTATCGTCTCGAATACAATTTGGTTTTTGAATTTTTGATTTGTTTTCAATGGTTTCTAAGAGTTGACAGTGATGTAGAAGGCTCAATGATATTATCGGTCAGCATTCGTTCTAATTCCTCATTCACCTGCCTCTGCAGTGCGGGACTAAGAGGATAGTGCCTTTGCTTCATTGGTGCTGAATTTATATGAATCTCATGTTCTACAACATTCGTATATTTCAGCCTATCATCCATAGCCGTGAATATTGGATCAGATTATTCAACTGGCGTCGCTCACCGGTTGAAAAATTATCCAAAGCTTGGATAACACAAACTTCCGGAATAACTTCATCGTTCTTCCTAAAGCACCATTGACCAGAATACAAATCGGGTATGATTCTCATTCTGATTGTTGAAGTTTCACTGGAAGGAAGACGCTTCCAGAAACTTCACAAGTAACTCCGTTTGCAACGGTACAAGTCTTGGTTTTGACAGCGTTTAGTCGACATAAGTGTGTCAAAAGGTCCCATCCATACTGACCCAAGACTGAGGTAGAACAACCAGAGTCAAGAAGAGCCTGAAGATCACGCCCGTACACCTGTACAGTCAAGTATGGTTGTAGGTCGTTCTTGGCATGTGCAACACGTAGTTGAGAATGGCCATTATTGTATGTTGGTCGACCGGGCTTGATGGAAGGGAGGGCTTCAGCCGATTTACTGCCGTCCCCCCTTCACATTTTTTTGTCAATTCGGACAGTTCCTAACTGTGACTTGGGCGTACCCACACTTAAAACAAAACAATTTGAGTGGCTCTGTACATTTCTTGAAACGGTAACTCACTCCATTACAATTAAAACGAGAAGTTTCCAGCGCACTTTTCGGAATCTCTGATGGCACTGAATGAGGTAAATCGCCTCTGGGATTTTTATCAAGATTCTGAGTCACTGTCGATACAATAGGCGCATGGAATGCATTAGAGCTCGAAGGTTTCCTGTATGCCAACTCAGTTTCCAGTAATTGTTTATAGTTTGTGGGGGGAGGACAAAATTGATGGGTTCATAAGCTTGTTTCCCCGATGGTTCGGCTGAGTATGACTAGTTCGGTGAGAGGCTTGATGTCGTGGAGAGCTAGCTGAGACTGAATATTGGGAAGCATATTCCGTCTAATTGTAAGTACTCGAGTTTTTTCTGATGGCTTCTTGGTTCTCAATCTCTTAAAAAGGTTTTCCATTGTCGAAACATAAGTTATAACCCTTTCTTTAGTTTCTTGCGTTCTCTTTCATATCTCTTTCCAGAGATCGTATTCATAATTATATGGCTGGAAATCCTCCTTAAGTTTACTGACTAGCTGATCCCATGTATCAAAGTGGTGAGTTCGGTACCATAATAAAGCATCCTTGGTAAATAACTCCGCCGCGGATCTCAGTAGTTGGTTCCAGCTCACATTCCTGGAAATCCTGAGTTCTTCCAATCTTTTTAAAAAAGTGGTCACACTTGATTCTCCATCAAAGTATAACTTCCAACGACATACATCAAAATAGGAATGATGACTTCATATCTGGGATGGGTCAGATGTGTATTCCGAAGTCTGGCATCTATGTCTTGAGAGCAGTCGGTAGGGCTTTGAATCCCGTATAGCAACAGAGCGTTATTTTTCTCCAGTCGAGACGATACGTTAGGAAAATTTGGCAGGAGCATCGATCCATAAGTTGCTAAATAGCTCCATGAGCCACGATCTCCAAATTTAGCTCCAGCTCCTTCCATGATTTTCCTCGTATCGACTTTTTGGTGCGTTTCTTCTTGGCTTCGAGACTCCGAATCATCTAGGCCGATTATGTTATCCACTTCTGGTATCAGAGGATTTGGTTCATCCAACAAACTCCGCTCGACCCTATTTTCTGGATTCCCTGTATTATTAGTGCCAGAGGCCCTTCTCCTGTTTTCTAGTTGAGCGATCCTTTCGTTACGATGACCTACTTCGTCGATAAGTTGCATGCAGCGGCTTACCATATTCCTCCTTGATTCTTCTTGCTCTTCACTCCCAAGAGGTATTCTTCTTAAACGCAATTGAAGATGAATTAATAATAATAATAATAAATGACCTTTATTTCTCTTGGCGGAGTTTAGCTGAGCTATTCTTCCATTCAACCAAGAACAAAAATACAAAAATGAGAACAATTTTATCAATACAAAATGATAGGGATGATTTTGAAAAATTAATTCATAAAATCGGTAGGTATGTTAGAATCACTGTCTACTGAACATAACTTTTTTAGTTTTTGGTCTGAAGGATCCCAGCGGGATGCTCCATTCCATAAATTCGCAGATTACATCTTTTTAAGTATTGTTCTAGGCGGTCAACTCTCGAATCAATTTTGAATATTTTTTCATTATTTGTTTCATTTGCGTTGATACTGTTTGTGATCTGTTGAATTATTTGTTTGGTTTGAGCTTCGAGAAAAGTGGATTCGCCTGAATTGTATCGCAGTTCTCTATTAGTTTGCGAGAAGTTGATTGGTTTTGGATTCGGCATTGTCCTTACCTTATTCACTGGCAGATTCGAACTGATAGCTGTGCCGCTGTGCTGTATAGTAGTATAGCTGATTTCAAATTTTATTGAATCGGAGTAAGATCAATAAGAAACGGGGCCTCGATACGTTGTTATTTGCGCACAGGCTCGCGCACACATATCTTGTTCTCGAAAAAACACTTCGAACTTTTTATTCTTAATTCGACGAAGTACTGATGAGCACTTAACCTTAATCAACAGATGTAGTTGGAGAGTATCGAAATAATTATTAGCACTATCAACTAGCAGGCACTGAGCACTTTATGTTAATATAAAATTTGTAGTTTTATTCCATGTATTAACTGCAAAAAGGCAGACTATTTGGAGGACAACTTAACGACACTACTCACTTGTTGCCATATCTCATTGAACTGAATTAGGCGCGACGAAATCCTTTTAAACTCATTAGTATGATTTGTGCCATCAAAATGTCGAATATCGTTGCTCAGCTCGTCCAACTTATTCGTGCAAATATCAATTTCAATTTCAGTACGAAAAGTTCCTGTAAATATTGTTGAAGGAATGCCTTCCCGCTCACGGCATAAAGCACCCCTCAAAGCAGCTCTATTCTCCGCCACGGTGGGTTGCATAGATATATCTCTTATCAAAAGTTGATTTCATCCCAAAGAAGACGATTAACTTCCATGATGAAACAAAATAACAATAAAAAAGCAAAGACAAGATATTTTTTTTGTAATCGTGCTACGCGCACAAACCCTCCTCTTACCATAGAGAGAAAAATAACCTTAAAATACCTCCCGAAAAACTCAAACGGAAATTAAAGTATTCATCATTTTCAAACGCTCTGTAGACAAAAGTTCCGTGAAGTACAAAGTGTATACTGATTCACCCTACGGAGTTATATTTTTTCTATATCAAAGTTTTCTATATAATACTTGAATTATGAAAAATGTTAATCAGCTCACTCAAAAAAAAAGAGAAAAAAACCAAAAATCATATAACTGATGTATACTCTGTATACAGACAAAAAAAATCTAACAAAATATTTATTTATATCAAAAGTAAACACACTTAGCCTTTATATTGCAATATGGAAAAAACCGATTATCCACCCTGTATAACAAAACTTGCAATTTACTGTAATAAAACCAACGAAACATTTCTACTCACAATCACCCTGTATATATGCTACTCTAGAGTATATCCAAAATGAAAACTGACTATTGAAAATGTGTGAAGTAATATGCTGAAAATAGTACCGCCAAATGATGTGCGAAAGGCACTAACACCATAATGACGTGCGAGAGGCACTATCACCAAAATTATATATTTTTTTAATGGTAGTTAAGTAAACAAAAAAAGGTAAGTTGGGCGCCAAATTTGTTGGGGGTTGCTGGGGAATGATGAGTCAAGGCCAACTAGTTCTCTATTCTGAACAAAAAAAATAAGGGGCGAGTATACGGATCTTCATTGGAATACCCGAACACACAAACCCAAAGTTATAACACACTTCAATATGGCTAACTTCTCGCAGCGGCGAGGGATAGGGATAAGTATTAACCTACTGCAAATTTTATTTCATGATGTACTTCAATTTAAATGGATTACATTGACAGTTTGCTCATGTGTTAACGAAACGAACGTGGAACTGGGTTTAGGTCTTGGTTACGAACCCAAATTAATTTAAATACAATATGACGAAATGCTGTCAAGGTCAAAACTAGGAGAGTAAACAAATCAAATAAATAGAAAAGAATAAACTGACCAACTTCCAAAGAATTTTCACGGTGGCGAATCAAGAAAAAGAAGAAAGAAGAATAGTATTTTCTATTTTATCTGGTTTAGCCACAGTACAATCTGCTGAGTTTTCAAGTATAACACCAGAGACTTTCCAGCAAATACACAGTAGGGAATACCAAAAGCCTTTTTATTGAATAATTGTACAACTTCAAGAAATAAATTGACGTATTTGAATACAACTGACAAAACTGTTTACTAAACAAAAACTATATAAAAAATGTATACATAGTCGATAAAGCGCGGAAAAGTTACTTTTCCTCACGATTTTTACTTTTCTGTACGATTTTTACTTTTCCGCACTATTTTTGTATTGTTGAAAATGAGGATATTTAGGACTAACTAAATGATCTATGTAACTATTCTGTCTTATTAGTCATTTTGTAGCATTATTATAAAAACTTGTTTATTAAAAACCTTGTTTTTTCATAAATAAGATGGACAAAATCACTCGTAGGAAAAATATTGTACCTAACTCTTACGGAAAATGCCTTTTCCGCCCTTAGCGACTGCCGTCGCGTGCGGAAAAGTACTACTTTTCGCACTTGTTAGGTAAATAACTATTTCTCGTACGAAATGAAACCTTATTTCAATGTGTTTCGATCGTTTGTGAAATACGGTATTTTTCACCAACTTGATCGCACTAGCGTTTAGTCCAAGAAACGAGGAAGCGGCCCAATGTTAAATGTGCAGGAATTAATATCCGAAAACAAAAAATATGAGCGTATAGGGAATTAAAATTCAGGATGAGTTTCTATTAAATGCGACTCGATCGTGATTACCGAACATAACCTAAAAAATTGGCAAAGTTACAAAAAGCGGTTTTTTGCTGATAACTAAAAAACTACAGTTCCGATCGAAAAAAGTTGAATTATGAAATTGTAGGTATTTAAGAGTTCTATCAATTAAGTAACGTATAATTTTTCGATATCATTGATACTTTTCGAGTTATACCGGAAAAACCGTGAAAAATCAGGTTTTCTATAACTCGTTAATTGTAAGGTAATCAAACTTGTTACTTACTGTTCTGTGCAGCCTATGGCAAGCCAAAAAAGTCATTTTTTGAAAAATTTATAAATATTGATTATTTTTCAAAATATATGAAGTTTTCTAAAAAAAAAGCTTTCTCAATTTGGCTACTCTTGCTCGGGGAATGATGCTACAGTAACGATTCAGGGCTTATTTTTTTCTGTAAGAGTTGTACTTCCATATTATCGAATAAGTATATTGATTTTTTTGATTTTGAGGATAAAAAAATTACTTAAAATTGCACAATTTTTTTACATGTTTTTTTTATATAAATTTCTTAATTTTTTTTATAGAAATGACTTCTATGAAAACAGATTTCTGGGATGATTTCACGCATTTAAAGAGAAAATTGAATTCCTACGATCATTAGGAGCCGAGATAATTTTTTTATTTTAAAAAAAATCTGGAAGGCGCAATAATAATAATTGCAGAAGAAGATGCCGATTTACTTAATCTGACTAGATAAAACAACATAATTATAGTTGGAGAAGATGTTGATTTGATTGTACTTCTCACGCAATTGGTTCCCAGTACACAAAACATTTTTTTTTTGTAAAAAGGAAAATCACGTTAAAAAGGAAAATCACGAGAAGTAGATCGCTGGTATTGCAACAGCAGCTTCAAATATCCACACCTATTGAAATATGTAGCTTTTCTCCACGCTGTATCAGGCTGTGATACAGTATCTTCGATCTACTAACAGGAGAAGAACAAATTACTGAAAATTTTTCATTCGAATCCAGACCACCTTCAATTATTGGACGTATTTCATGAAGAAACTGCTCTTTCTGAAGAAGTGACTCGTAATATGTGCAAAATTATTTCTTTATTGTATAATAATAAGGAAGAAGGAACTCTCAATGAACATCGTTTTGAGTGTTTTAAACGATTAACGCCAAAGGCAACCTTTCAATTAGCAAATCTTCCTTCTACTGAAGGAGCCGCCAAACAACATGTCTTCAGGTTTATTTATTATTATTTGCAAAAATGGTTAGGCAACGACAAAAGAATCACTCAGTGGGGATAAAAAATTACGAATAGTGCATTAATGCCAGTTTATACTGTTGATCCATTGATACCAGATGAGATATTGAAAAAATCTCATGCAGCTGTATCAGTGGTTGCAAAACAAAAAACCTGTGGCTGCATAAAGCAATTTCTACAATGTTCGAGTGTTTGCACACATTGTGATTCCAGTGAATACGAATTTTGAGACGCCTACCATCGAAATAGATGAAGAATTACCCAACTTCATGGATAGTCTGCTCACAGACATTATGGAAGAAGAACAAGAAGAAGAGCCACATGATGCAGCGGACAATCCTCCAAGTAAAAAATGAAAATTTGTGAATCTGTGTCAATATAATATATGAATATTTTTTCTGTAATAATTTCATAAATGTTTTGTACATGATAGAGTTATTTTATCATTTTGTGAATATGATATTCGTGTTTTTCTCGACAAGCTACCCCTAATTCAGTACAAAGGGATTTTTGTGCGTTGTCCAGAAGCCGGGATACTCAATATTTTTCAAGCGCAAGCCACTTTGAACGCACGAAATAAGTTTTCAGTGCTATCCCCACTCCGCCACCCACTACAGCTGCCGCGATCCGCGCCTACACGCCTCACTTTATTTATCAATTAATTATACTGCAAATGAACTAGACATATCCTAGTATTTTTTTATTAAAATTATAGGTATTGAACCTTAATATCTATGAATGTGACTGCTGTACGATGATTATTACGCCTTCCTGATTTTTTAGAAATAAAAAAATTATGTCGGCTCCTAGTGATCGTAGGAATACAATTTTTTTTTCTGAATGCGTGAAATCATGCTAGGAATCTATTTTCATGAAAGTTATTTCTATAAATACGAAAATAAGAAATTTATTTAGAAAAAACATTTGAAAAAATTGTGCAATTTTTTTGTCATTTTTTAAGCCTTAAAATTGAAAAAATAATGTACTAATTCGGTTATATGAAAGTACAACTCTTACAGAAAAAAATAAACCGTGAATCGTTACTGTAGCATCATTCCCCGAGCAAGAGTAGCCAAATTAAGAGCATCTTTTTTGAGAAAACTTCATATATTTTAAAAAATAATCAATGTTCATCAATTTCTCAAAAAAGTACTTTTTTGGCTTGCCATAGGCTACACATAACAGTAATTACCAAGTTTTAATACCGTACAGTTAACGAGTTATGGAAAACCCGATTTTTCACGGTTTTTCCGATATAACTCGAAAAGTATCAATGATATCAAAAAATTATTGTTCATTCAATTGTTAGATCTTTTTAATACCTACAATTTCTTAATTTAACTTTTTTCGATCGGAGCTGTAGTTTTTGTGTTATCAACTTTGCGAATTTTTTAGGTTATGTTGGGTAATCACGATCGAGTCGCATGAAATAGAAACTCATTCTGAATTTCGATTTCCGATACACTCATATTTTTTGTTTTCGGATATTAATTTCTGCACGCACTTTTCCCTATTGCTTGGACTAATTGTGTACAACGTCGAAGATACTTCGTGTCCAATTATTTCTTCTAATAGACGTTGAACCCATATCAGCTTCTTCGTTGCCTCGCTAGCAGCAATATATTCTGCTTCAGTTGTGGAAAGAACGACGCTTTTCTGTTTCTGACTGAACCATGTGATTGCAGAATTAGAAACCTCACAAACAACTCCTGTACGGGAACGTCGAGTGTCCGGATCACCTGCGTAGTCAGCGTAACTGAATACATTTAGTGTTCCACACTCTGAATTCGCTCGATAGAGAAGTGTCCAAAATGAATCGTGCCATGAAGATATTTCAGAATGCGTTTAACTGCCCGCCAATCCGATAATTTTGGTGAGTTCAATTTTTCGGATACAACACTAACGGCATAGGCGATATCTGGACGTGATACCACCATTAAATACAGAAGACAACCAACTGCTTCGCGGTATGGTATGTCACTGTCCAAGTTTTTGTCATTTTCGACCAACGGGTTAGTTTCACAAGGTATGGACGCAGCATTCGCTTCCTTGCGCTTTGATTGATGAAAATGTCCCCATTCATTGTTCGTTTCATTTGCATACTAAGGTAAAAGTCCAACTGGCTCACGGTTATTTTGAAATTATTTGACAACTGTTCGATGGAATAAGACATTTCACATTCATCACTGCCAACAACCAGCCCGTCGTCAACGTAAATAGTTACTATTAGTTTTTGTTTACTTTTGATACGGACAAATGAACAAGGATCAGCTGTGCTATTTTTCATTTCCTGGTTCTTGATAAAATTTATAAAACGTTTATTCCAGCATCGGGGGGATTGTTTCAATCCATACAAACTTCGGTTTAGTTTACAGACTCGAACTGTACCATCATTGAATCCATGAATTCATGAAAACTTCCTCGTGAAGTTCACCATATAAAAAAGCGATTTTTACATCAAACTGCACAATTTAGAGGCCTTCAGATGCTGCTATACTCAATACAGTCCTTACCGTGTCAAAACGCGCCACTGGACTCGTCTCGTCGTAATCAATGCCTGCTCTTTGACTGGACCCCTTTGCTACCAGCCTTGCTTTGAAACGAGTCACTGTTCCATCGGATTTTGTTTAACTTGAAAACCCATTTATTTGGAATAACTTTCTTGCGTGGAGGCAAATCAACTAGTTTCCAAGTATCGTTCTCAGCAAGTGACTCCATTTCTTCCAACATAGTTATTTTCCACTGGTCCAGTTCTGGGGATTTCATGGCTTCACTGAAGCTATCAGGCGCACCACATTCAGCATACAGTGAGTATTCATCAAGATGCAAAGGATGTTGAACTCTGCGCCCGCTACGTAACACGATTTCTTGTTCATTCGTGTCCTCCGGTAGCTGAGGATCGAAATCTTCAACACTGACATTTTCAGAATTTTGATCTGTCACATCTGACAAATTCACATCTGATTCCGTATTAATTTTTACTTCGAGTAGAACTTTGTTTTATATGCTGTTTTCAGTTTTGAAAATAAGATCTTGGGATCTTATCACTTTATTCTCTTTCTCCAACCCCACTCTATATCTATCTTTGTCTCCACAATATCCTACCAAACGACCTTCCATACTCTTCTTATCAAATTTCTGCCTTTTCTGTTTGGGAACATGTACATAACATTCTGTTCCAAACACACCAAATGATCAATGTTTACGTTTTTACTTTGCCACAGCTCTATTGGTGTTTTGTCCTTAATATTTGTTGGACCTGTTCGATTCAGCACATAAACCGCTGTGTTAGCACCTTCAGCCTAGAGAGAAAACGACAGATTCTTTGTATGGATCATAGTTCTGGTACATTTCTGGTACAACTATTGTACGATTTTCTCTCTCCGCTGAGCCATTTTGTTGAGGGGTGTATGGCATCGTGATTCGAAAATTAATTCCATATTCCTGAAGAACTGCTTTCACCGCTGCATTATCAAACTCCTTCCCACCATCGCTCATGAACTCCATGATTTTGTTCTTAGATAATTCAGCTTCTTTCAAGAATATCTTCAAGCACTGGAATACTTCAGACTTTCCTTTGATGAAGAAAACTCGACGAAACTTCGAAAAATCGTCTTTGAAGCAAATAGCGCCTTGCAAGGGCCCCCAAATATCGGCGTGAATCAATTCACCTGGTTTTGTCGATTTTCACGAGATCTGAAAGTTGCTCTGTGCTGCTTTCGAAAGATACAACCCTTTCAGAAATTATCGTAGGTAATACAAGTGTATTGG
Source organism: Chrysolina haemoptera (assembly GCA_958298965.1). NCBI lineage: Eukaryota > Metazoa > Arthropoda > Insecta > Coleoptera > Chrysomelidae > Chrysolina > Chrysolina haemoptera. The sequence goes on from OY282584.1 coordinate 33,139,535, forward strand.
TGATTATCGAAATATTCGACTTTGAGAAACAAATTATGTTGCTTGGCAATAATTTGTTTCGGAAACAAGATGGAATTTATGATAATCATCGGTACACGAATTGTATTTGTTAAGACTATTCCATGAATGAAATCAAAACTATTTTTATTTATTATTAATGTTAGTGCTGTTGAATATTTTGACGCAATTCATATCGAGTTCGCCCTTTGTACTAGTAGATTGCGTATGTGACAGCCTACTACTGAATTCAACCTGGAACACTAATCCCACATTCAAATTTTAAAACAATGCAACTAACAAAACATAAATATCAAATTGAGGACTGCCGTCATAATGAAGAAAGCCGTCTGCAAAAGTACTATTTGGAGTAAACTGCGCAGAGCAGCCGTCTTGGTATTTCAAACTTCCCGCTATTTCAGTGACCATTCACAGGGCGCGTCTTTCTTTGGTTGTCTGTAGGTTTGTTCGCATTCATAAAACAAACTGTCTCTGAAACATAGAAATTATAATATATATATACTTACTCTAGAATGCCAATCCCCTCTTCGTAGGACACTGAAAAGTGTTGTAAAATACCAAACGTTTTCATCAATGCGCATGCCCATAACCAGTCTCCTAGCTCTGCAGCGTTGACAAATTTCAGAAAATTTTATCTTTGGTCGAGGTTCTGTCGAAAATAATCTAACATTACTGTGAAGCCTACCCAAATTCCCGTTGAATTGTTGGGATCGTGCAACAGTGTTAACAGTTTTCAATTGCCGCAGAGGAAAGCAGGTAGTTTGCCAGAGCCGGTTTGGGTTAGTTTGGAGGTTTAGGCGATTTGTGTTCATTGTGAAATTAACCATTAACGATATTGTGTTTATTTAGATGTGCTTTTCTTATTACTGTTGTTTACTTCAATTATTCATCGGTAGTGTGTATGTTATTGGTTTTCCGGGTTTTTCTGTAGTGAAATTTTAATTTTGACAATGTTGACGTGCTTGGTTCTATGGTGTGGAAATAAAGGAAATATTCCTGGAATCCATTATTTTTAGTAAGTACCTACTTGAATATGAATTGTTGATAACAAATCTAATAAATAACATAAATAGAGCAGAAATAACTCTCATCTTTGATAAAACTGAGAATATTAATCATTTCTTTACGTTTGGCTTATATAAATCATTTTAAGCTTGACGAGAGCAAGGCATGACATTTGGATGAGAGCATTGGGAAGAGATCCTACCGTGGAGCATCTGACTGAAAAAAATGTCATTTGCAGCAAACATTTTTCTTCAAACGATGTATATATGAAGGGTAGTCGGATGTTATTGAAACGAAATGCAGTTCCAAGTCTTTTTTCACGATGTTCTCTGAACAATACAGGATGTTTCTTTCCGTGGGAAAATAGGTAATATATTTCTGAAACCTCACCAATAGTTATCTACTCAAGATATATTTTTTCATTGTTATTTTATTCGATGAATTTCTCGGATATAATCAGTTTCACAACATATAGGTATGCCCACCAAAACTTTTCGTGTCTCATAGACTGCCCTGACACCAACGTATTATCAAATCGATTTTACTCAATATCATGAATCATTTAAAAATCTCACTGAAACCCACCCTGGTATGAATGAAACTGGTCCTGATCATGCGCACTAAATAATGCATCGAACTTTTTACAACACTTTCGTCCCATTGAATTGGCATTCTATAGTAAGTATATATATATATATTATAATTTCTATGCTCTGAAACCATCGGATGCATGCGCAGTTTCACAGAACTGTACGCATTCTTTGAGTTCTGTGGGACTACGCATGCTTGTGACGGTTTCGGTTTTCGGACAGTTTATTTTGTGAACAAGCCTATTAAATTGTTTAGTTCATGGGTAGATAGATAGTGACTCATCGTTCATTTTCATGCTTTTACGGGAATTGAAAGGGCGGAGTTTTGGTTTACGTGTATGCAAAATTTGTCGAAAAGTTGATATGAATGAAAAGTGAAGCGTATCATGGTTTTGGTCAAAGTTATGTAATGTGTCAAAAATTTGTCGAAAATTGTGAAGTTGATATGAATTAATAGTTAGTGCTCATCATGGTTTGGGTCAAAGTTCGGTGTTGTGTCATTATACTAACTTGCTGGTGGCTGGTGGGGTAAGTTTGTTTTATTAAACAACCAATGACGAAGCGAACTACAAAGGTATCTAATAGCCAATCAAGTGCCGAACTACAAAATCGAAAACATGCTGTTTTCAATTATCAATATGAAAATTTCCACCAATCAAAAACGCGTATTTTATGTCATGACGTTTCAGAAATTCTTTGACGTTTTTTTTTATTTTGATGATAAAATTTTCATTGCCACAATTGAAGATTTTCTGTGAGGATGCGACGCACACTCCAGCGGAAGTTTCAGGTACACAAGTTTTCATTTCCAATGCATAAAGACCTCGTGTAGTTCTTTTTCCTCTCAACTTGACTATCCCATTTCTTAGGAAAGAACAACTGTTTTGATCTGCTTTGAATTCAAAACCTTTATTGATAGTGTCGGGACTTTTTTAGCGTCCACAACATCTGTTTTACATTTGATTATGTTCCGGTTCACAATAGATTTCACAGATCCTATGGGAACCCTAAGGTAGCCCTGAGGGGGTCTGCAGTTAGGCTGCGAGAATAAAGGTGGTGTTGAATAGGGAAGAGACACATTTATAAAAATTAAGATTTATTAACAAACGAGCAAGAATAAAACATTTGTACTTACATTATCATTATCATCTTCTTGGGCACCGTAGAGAGAAGCGTCATCAGCTGACCTTTTTATTGATGTTTATTCGAAAACTTCCCGCGATCAACTAACTCCTATTTTGTTTCTAATTTTCCATCAAAACTCGATATTCAAATGCCCCTCCTCCGCAGGTCATTCCTTCAAAAGTACTTTGATCAGCTTTATTAGCTGATCGACTTCAATCAATGTAATTCTACACCTCAGTTCTTACTATTCATGACTGCAATGTTCTATACAGGGTGTTGCTTGTATTCAAATACAAATAAGTGCATAGCAGTAACTGAGATTTCATTGTAGCCTTCAGGAGAGGAAACATTTCAGTTTTGAATTTAATAAAATTACGCTTCATGACAATAGTTTGACCAGAAACAGAAAATAAATTTTTGTTAGCTTCGGGGACGTACCACACGTTTTCTAAATGATTTTTATTCCACTGGTTAGTAATCCTCATCTGAACGTTGATACTTCCTTGTCCATACGCCAGAATGACAGCACCATTACCAACCTGGATTTTTTTCGGTTTCGGAAAAGGCTTATATGTAATAAATTTCTTTTTAGTACCGGTCATATGCGCAGAAGCACCTGAATCGACTATCCATTCATTATTTCCTGCGATATCACATGGAATTTCGTTTTCTGTGCTCGAAAATGCGTCTCCTTCAAGTTTCGTCGGCTTTTTCGACATTACTGCTTGCCTTTCTTGGGATTTTTTAGTACAAAATCTCGCAAAATGCCCCCCTTCATGACACTTGAAGCATTTCCTCAGTTGCTTAGTTGATGCTTTCTCAGTTTTCTTAGACGTAAAGTTCTTGTGGTCGCATTTCGATCAGACGCAGTCGTTCTGTGAGTTTATTGATAGTTCTGTCTTCCACCGGGATTGACTTCCACACACTTTTAAACTCGAAACACTCCTGTGGGAGCGTAGACATAATTCTACTCATGAGCAACAAATCTGGCAATTCAGTATGGACCAACCTTTTCAACTCATCGTTTAGCTCCCGAAAATTCCTCTGAAGATAAGCTATATGGGTTGCTACGTCTACGGTTGGGCCATTTTGATTTTTGACTACTGAAAAATTGCTCCATTAGTCTATCAACGCGTTGTCCAGAACTCTGCTCATAAGCTGATAGCAATTTGTCCCATGTAGTACATGCATTATCACACGTTGCAGTCAATTCAACGTTTGCATCATTCATACTACCAACAAATATCAGCTGGGCAAGCGCGTCCCCTTTCTTGAATCTCTTCAACTCGTAACGGGTTTGGACATCTGCGGATGCAGTCAGATGTGGTTTTTCTGGCACCTTGCTTTCACCATACACAATTTCGAAAACTTCATGATGTAAAAGCATTTTGTCTACGCCATTTCATCCAATTCGAAGCTCCTTCAAGTTTCTCAATTTGTGGTTTAAACTCCATATCAAAGATTCAACGTTATTCGTTCACCAACTAACAGGATACAATATCGAGCAAGACTTTTTTTCTCCGGTTCGGTTATCTCCCTCAATACGTAGCGATGCCAGGGCCCATAACCTGTTGAGTTTTCGAGTATAACACCAGAGACTTTCCAGCAAATACACAGTATTTTATTGAATAATTGTACAACTTCGAGAAATATATTCACGTTTTTGAATACAACTGACAAAACTGTTTACTAAACAAAAACTATATAAAAAATGTATACATAGTCGATCAAGCAAAACCTAAGAAACAATCAAGAACGTTATTTTGAAAATCTTAACACAATCTAATGAAATAAAAGTAAATATTATTCGAAATTGAAATAATATGACAGATTTACTGATATCCAGCGTGGAAAGTGAGAAACAATTGTGATTAGTTAATGTTCGTTGTAGGTGACAATGCAAAGGCACAGTTCAAAAGCGGTTTTCAAGTCAGTAACAATACACTACAATGTACTTAGAAGCTAAGAAGCGCTCAATACGAATCACTTAATTCAAAGGTAAAACAGCCATGCAAAAGCTGCTACTTCATCTCACACCAGCACCCAAATATAGAAAAATCTTGTGTTCTAAGAGAATGGTGGTAGTACTTCCTTTGTTACTTGAGGCTCTGGATTCGACTAAACTTACAAAGGAATTGGATAAGCAAGCGTTCTACTAGTAGCGGAATAAGCAAAGACTACTTCTATGGTAGGGTGTTAGATCAAAAACCCAGGCATATGAGTTACTGGAGGGCTAACAATAAGGCAAGCAGGTGGGACGATACTTGGTACGATACTCGCTGAGTATGTTATGAAAAGTCCGGATTATTGGACGAGGCCTGAAAAGGTGATTAACATTAGGTACTTCCTTTTCAGGAATATGAAGATAACAGGTGATCGGACTGAAAGTTACTTACCGTGGATGTAAGGTGGCCTCGATTAGAGTTTCACGAAAAAACAAAAAAAAACAGATCGAAAACTTGAATCTCAGTAGGAATCAGTAAGGATTATCTTTATAATCACATACAAGTTTGGATCTTCGACTGATTATTTCTCTTTAAATTCAAGCCAGAAATCTAAAGCACATACTTCATTCAAGGCATTCAGCTAAAGAGAGAGATAGATAGACCCATGGAACATTCACTTTCACGGTTATTTTAAAAGGAGGAGGAAGGTATAGCCATTTTGAAGATTGAACTTCACAAGTCCGGATTTTTTATTTGGCTTTAGAATACTTTATACTAACATTTCCTGTCTTATATCGGCCCTTCTTTACATCGGCCCTTTTTTACATCCTTATAAGAATCTTTGAATATTTAATACATCAAACCGATTATATATTGAGAATATTAGGTTCTCCTCCATCCTAAAATGGAGGACAAAAAAAACTACCTGACCCCCCGGAAAGTAATCTAAATATTAAAAATGTATACTCTAGCTTGGACTCAGGCTTTTTTTAAGTATACGAAGGAAACGAGAAAAATGTTGGAAATTTGCATATTCTAAGTATTGCTAAAACTATATTTAATTTAAATCTGAAAACAATTACCAAGGTTACTCGAAAAGGCAAAAACCGGATAGGGGTAATTTTTTCTGATTTCTCTTCATTAAACACATTTCTCTGTGACAAAAAATGGGAATCCTTAAATTTAGAGGTTTTTATTCCTCATCATCACATTTCTTGCAAAGGAATAATCCGAAATGATCACAAATAATTTACTGAAGACGAAATAAAAGAAAATGATACTATGGTTAATTTCTGTTCAATATTGAATGTCAAAAGATTGAAGGATTGTTGAGGAGGATAAAGAACCATCATTCACAAAAACAGGTACCATTTGCGTTACCTCTTCTGGTAAAATACTACCAAAGGAAATTTCAATATATGGATTACCTTCAAGAGTTATTCCTTATATCAGCCCTGTTTTGATGTGCCAAAAATGTTTATTATATGGCCATAGTATGACACAATGTAAGGGTAAAGAAAAGTGCAATAAATGTTATTAATAATTCTAATAATATTCCATCTTATAGTCAGACTCTTAGAATTCCAACCAAAAGACGTAGAGACTCCAATACTGGTTTTGATAAAGAAGCACATAATCAGTGCTTAATTAATCCTACAGAACAAGTCAAATGTTTTCCTGTCATGTCTAAGAATTTCCCAACTCCAACACCAAAACTTAATAATGACTTTAATAGGGAATTTACTCAATAATTCAAACTCACTTGTATCTCATTTATCACGAAATATGCTTAGGCAAAGTTCATCTTCGAATCGAAAAGAAGTTATATCGGAAGGGATGATATACTCTGATGATGATTCAGAGTACTAATCCCTAAATAATTATATTACAAATCATCTTCTCGTCCTTAAGGTGGTACTTCCCTAACCTTCGGAGTCAAAAATTTCTTAATTGTCCGCCCGGATTTCCATAGTAGGTAATGGAATATAATCATATGTGTACATGTGAGAACACTCTGGGTAAAAATGACTGACTCATAGATACAGCCATTACTATGGAAATCCGGGCGGACAATTAAGAAATTTTTGACTCCGAAGGTTAGGGAAGTACCACCTTAATTGTCACATTCTGAGAGCAATTATCACAGTCTTTAAAACCAGTCATAGTCTAAGAGCCAGAGGCAAATAATTTCTCTGAATTTACTCAGACTAGTTTTTTTAACAGTTGATAAAAGTAGTTGTTTACTCAAACATACTGTGGTCAGTCAAGCGAAACTGGAAACTGGTGTTTCATCAGGTACACTATCAAAGTTGTCATACCTAGAGAGGCAATAACATGAATTTTCCAAAGATGAAAATTGTTAAACAAATACCTTATTGCATATAAATTAAAGTTATGTCAGTCAATCAGCTGAATTTGGATCAGAGCTGGTCAGTCAGCCACAATGTATATACGGGGTTTATCAACAATGTGCGTATACGATAGCTCCTTATCTATTTGGGATAAAAAAAAATGCTTCAAATAAAAGTTGTCAAAAATTCGACTTATATGTTGAAATTTTGGTTTTATGGTCGACTTTTTTTTTCGAAATTTCAACATTAAAGTCGAAATAATTAAATTTCAACATAAAAGTCGAAATTTCGAGAAAAAAGTAGAAACTATGACTTTGATGTCTGAATTTCAACGTTCATGTCCTAATGTAATCATTTCGACTTCAATGCGGAAATTTATAGAAAATGGTCGAAGTTTCGACATTTTGGTCGAAGTTTCGACATTTTGGTCGAATTTTCGACATTAAAGTCGAATTTTCGAAGTTATAGACGAAATTTCTACAAATAGTCGTAATGAAAAAACATCAAAGAAATTTCATTGATTTTTTAGATCACTAAATTTCCTAAAAAATGCTCCGAAAAATCAATTTCCGTGATAACGGTAGAATATCATTGCTTTTTAATAGTAATAAATTCAATAAAACGTATTTTCGACTTAAACATATCAACTTACAAAAAAATAATTCAAGTCCGCAATCACAGCACTTTTTGTCCCTGACCCCCCACCTATTATTTTGATACATCATGTGAAGAAGTATTATTATTCTGTAGATGATTTTTTGTGATACCACATTTTGGTGGCACTTGTTCTTGTTCCTGTTTTTGTTCTCATGCTATTCATGTCTTGATTGTGATATTAGATTAAGTTAGATTATAGGTTTATAGTGTGACGATTCCTATACAATGTATTTTGTCTGAAAGGAATAATAAAGAAAGAAAAAGAAAGAAAGAAGTTATTTCCCTCTCCGTTTTACATCGTACTAGCTATTTTCATGGAGGCGCAGCGTTGCCAGACATTTTAAGTGTACGACTCCGACGTGAAAACTTTATGTACTTTCCAACTGAATAACCCGAGAACCAAACACAAGAACTGGTAAAAATTTTGATAGAAGTTTCGTTTTGGAATGAAAAATAAGTGTTCCTTTTTTCGAATCGGTCGTAAGAACGGTTCCTGAAATACTTATGTTTTAGACACATTTCTGTACTGGGGTGGGATTCTGTGTACCATAGAATTCTATTGTCGATAGAAAAAGTGAGATGACATTATGGTTGAATTCATGATTGAGGAAGAGACAAAACTGTCGACAATAGAATTCTATGGTATATGGTACACAGAATCCCACCTCTACTCTCCTATACCGTACATATAAAAATGGTCGATTTTCTTATCGTATATCTCAAAAAAGGAACACAAGAAAGATTTCAAACTTTGGGGGACTAAAGAACAACACGTCATCCATTTCATATAGCGATTTCAGCCTTCTCTTAAGAAAATCGTCCGAGGGAAATACTATCTTAAATATAATACAATTTAACATTAAATCTTATAATGCTAATGTGGATAACTTGAAAATACTTGTCAAAGACTATAATCCAGATTGAATGAAACTCGGTTAAGTGCTAATTATTTTTGTATTAAATGTAAAGGGTTTCAGATTTTGAGAAATGGCGTAATTGCCATTTTAATTAGAAATGGCATTGATTTTGTTTTGATGTCTCTATCTTCAGAGTTTAACCATAGGGTACAATCGCAGGCACGACGGCGCCAAGGCCTTAAAGGCGCCTTTAGGCGCCTAGGTCCTTGCATTTTCCACACAATTGCATTATTCACCAATACCGACCGCCGATCGGCGACCAATACCAGTGGTAAAATTTTTTTACTCCTATTCCTGTTGGGGCGCGATGCTATTTCGAGTATACATTTTTTTTCAACTGTTCAAGAATTATATTGGTGGTCTGTTTCGAAAACTAACATTTCAAGTTTGACGTTAAAGCCTTTGTCAGACACTAGATGGTCTAGCCGAATTAATGCAATAACACCTCTAAGATTTTAGTTGGGTGAAATTTACGATGCTCTTTTTGAAATTTCATCCGGAAATAATTTTGACAATGCTACAAAACATCTAGCTACCTCCTTAGGTAAAAAAATAATATTCTATTAATATTTTTTGTGTACTTTTCGTTTGTCACAAATAAATATGGGCATATTATATAGTCATCAGTACTAAAAAGTATGGAGTTTTCTTCAAAAATTTCGACTGTGAACTATGAGAGAAGGGTGGCAATTTTAGCTCAATATTATGATATTGGTGAAAGGCGCCTATCATTATTCCGCACGACGGCGCTGAAAATACTTGGCGCGTCCCTGATCGCAGGGCATATATCTACCTCAATATAATCTTAATATTATCAACATCTATAGCGCAGCAGGAAACTTGATTTCTAAACAAGGTCGGATTGATTTTGTTCTTCAAATGAATGCTCCCATGATTATAATGGGGGATCTTAATGGTAATCATTTAGCTTGGGAAAGTTCCACTAACAATATCAATAGAATAGAATAGAATAGAAATTTATTCACCTTAATTAACATACAAAAAGTACAATGGTATGAATCTTATTCAATCTCTAGAACTGTTAGAGTTAGTATTCCTAAATGATGGGTCTCCTACTCGAATTAGTTCCCCAGATCAAGGTCCCTTGGCCGTAGTTCTAACATGAGTGTCTAATAACATAGCTGCAATTACCTCATGGACGACAATCCCCGATGTAGTGATCACTTATCACAATGTGCTCTATAGGTTCAGGATCAGGAGATGTTCCTTCTTCAAAAAATGAAAGAAGAAATTATAGTAAGGCAAAAATATAATTCCATACTAGATCAATTATTTTCATCTTTTCCATCTGGGAATACCTACGACTTCTTTGCTGAATCACTCAATACTGCTGCTAAACTATAAAAATACCTATGACTTCTTTGCTGAATCACTTAACACTGCTGCTAAGCTATCAATTCCCTTACACAAAACTGCCTCTAATCGTAAATATTATATCCCTTGGTGGGATGATTCCTGTTCAGATATAATTTAAAAAATTGTAGAGGCTATACGACAATTCAAAATTGATCCAAGCTGGATAATTACTTACTTGTTAAAAATCAGTGTGCAGTGGCAAGAATATTTTTGAAATTAAAAAGAAAGATTAATTTTAGGGAGTTTTGCTCTAGACTGGATAGAAATTCTTCAACTAAGATTGTTTGGGATAGATTTAGAAAAATCTCTGGCCAGACATCTAATTTACAGCTCTCCTTGCCTCCAGCTAATGTGGCCCAAGAAAGTTAAATATTTTAGCTCCTCCTATATTGTCACTATTTTGAATAATAATGGTGAAAATGGATCCACAAGAAACATTATCACCCCTTTTTCTTATAGTGAATATAAATTTGCTTTGCAGAAAAAAAAAGAGTCGGCACTGAGTGTGTATCAAATATCATATTCCATGATAAAAAATTTACCTATATCTGGATCTTTATTCTTATAACAAATTTTTAATTCCTGTCTTGAAACAGGGGTTGTTCCCAGCCAATGGAAACAACATCTTATTCTTCCCATTATAAATCCAAATAAAGATAAACTATTAGCTTCCAATTACAGAGCAATTGCACTGACATCGTGTGTAGGTAAACTCTTAGAATCCCTAATTAAAAATAGATTGAAATGGTTTATTGAAAAAAATCACTTTCTCAATTCTTTAAAATTGGGCTTTAGAAGAGGGAGAGGTTGTACTTAGTGTCTTTCATTTTTAACAACACAAATATATGGGGCAATATCAAATAATGAATATGTAGTTGGGGTCTTTTTCGATATTTCAGCAGCCTATGATAATGCAAATATTACTCTCCTCTATTCAATACTTCAAAATCTAGAAATTCCTCAAGAATTATTAAATTTAATATACGGCCTTCTATCTGACAGATCATTATTCACAAAAGATAACCTTGGCCAAATTTTTGGTCCAACAAATAGTAACAAAGGGCTTCCACAAGGATCTCCTCTCAGCCCTATCCTGTTCGGATCTCCTCTCAGACCCTATCCTGTTCAATATCTATACTGCTTCTATATTCAATATTATTCGTAGAGATTTCAAATTAGTTCAGTATGCTGATGATTTTGTTATTCTTGCTAGGGAAGTGAATATTGATTGCATAATTTCGAAAATAAATTTATTCATTCCTGAATTTGAAAGCTGGTTAAATAACCATAACTTCACTTTATCTGTCAATAAATCGAGGTCTATCCTCTTTTCTAAGGATTCGCTCCGATCTACTTATCCTAATATCTTGTTTAACTCTCAACCTATTCACTGGACTGATACAGTCAATTATCTTGGTATGATTTTTTAAAAAAACCTGAAGTGGAATGGACATGTCAATTTTTTACAATATAAAATGGTTTCAAAATATTGAAAATCTTACATGACTCCCGTGTCCGTAGTCATCTAGACTACGAGTGTCAAATTCTCGTTCCTTGTTCAAATTCTGTTAAAAAAAATTAGATAAATTGAAATACCAGAGTTTACGAATAGTGACTGGCTGTATGAAGTCCACCCCAATTCAAACCTTATTGGGTGAATCAGGTGTTCTTCCATTGAAGTATCGTAGAGAATGGCTTACCGGAAAATTTATATTGAAAAACTTAAGTATTAATCATAGTCCCATAATTGAATCGATATCCTTTCTACGAGTCAGCTGTGACACCAATTTCTCATACTGGGGAAATAAAGAAATTCTACTGGAAATACTTTCCAAGATTCAGAATTTTCTTTTCCAATATATTAAAGTAACACACTTACTTGTCACCAATTCACTTTAGATATTCAACTAGAATCAATGAGGGTATTTAATTTATATAAATCTAGGAATGACTCAAGTAATATCTTATATCAGAACATGTTACATAGTTTCCCCTCACATACTAAATTCTTTACTGATGGTTCAACTGACCCATCTGGTAGTGCTGGATTTTAAGTATTTTTCCCTAATATAGCACATTCATTCTCTTTTAAGTCACCCAATTATACGCAAATTTGCACAGCGGAAATTGCTGCTATTAACCACGCCTTACAAGTGATACTTAGGAAGCAAATTAATTAACAAACAAAATAACAAAAATAAAAGAATACAAAGAAAGAGAGGCTTAAGTTAATTTTGTAAATAAACGACTTATCACAGAAGCAAAATGCTTGTTTGTGATTTGATATATATATATTAACATTACAATATGTAGTAATTTCTTAGTAGTAGTAGTTTCTTGTTTGACTTATAAAGCTAATTTACAAAAATATGAAAATACAACGGTATATAGCGTAATTCTAAAATATTCGAAATGTTGAAAAATATAACAAAAAAATGTTCTAGCTGTATCCTAGGCTCCATTTAATTTCAAACCTTAATGGAAGTAAATTGAGGTTATGCCATGAAGAAGACTTGTTATGGGCATGCTCAACCCACATCATTCAGTTATCAATAAAATACATACATAGGTACAAAAAAACAACTACACGCATAAAGAAATTTACACACATATACGAATTTGAATATACAGTTATACTATAAATAATAGACAATTAATAAATTTAGAATTACGGAAAAAAAAAATCAAATAAAGGCTATGGTTCCGCTGAATTATGAATCACACGGAAATATTTATTATTTTCAACATGTATTCTGTGGACAAACCCTTCAACCAAACTTTCAACTTTTTCTTGTAAAGAGAAGCATTATTAATATCCCTGATGGTCTGTGGAACATGGCAGAACAATTTTGGGGCTGTGTAGTAGAATGACTTTTGACCAATCGTTTTCATCGTCTTTTCTGTAGAAAACTCATTCTTTTTCTTGTGTCTTGTGTTATGAACATGTTGGATGGGTGTTAATTCATTTTTATTTTTATATTGTAAACAGAGAATCTTATAAAAGTAGAGTTTTTTTAGTTCTAGAATGGGTATCTCTTCGAATAGTTTTTCTGAAGGATATGTGCGTATTTTGTTATAGATAATTTTCAAAAAATACTTCTGCATTACTTTCAGTTGCTCGATGTGACAGTTATACACTCCTCCCCAAGCAGATATTCCATATTGAATATGGGATTCTACAAGGGAATGGTATAGGATTTTCAGTTCATTTATACCGAGGAATTTCTTGAGATGTTTGAATGTAAACAATATTGATCTTAGTTTTTTCAAAAGTTTATTGATATGGATGTCCCATTTAAGGTGAGTATCAATTTCGATTCCAAGGTATGTTACGTACTTTACACATTTTATTAAATGGGTTGTATCATCATCTCTTAATGAAATTTGACCAATATCGGGTTGGTTGGATTTGGTGCAAGAGAGCGTTACACACTTTGTCTTTTCTAAATTCAGTGTGAGATCCATTTCACTCAACCAATTTTTGATTTTTTTTAGATTTAATTCCGTTTTGTTCTTAACTTCTTCCCAAGTATCGGCAGTAAAAATGACTACAGTGTCGTCTGCAAAAGATGATATATTTGCATCTACTTCAATAGAGAGTACTCCGTTGATATAAATTAAAAAGAGAACTGGACCTAGAACCGTTCCTTGAGGTACTCCAGTTAATATTGTTTGTGGTTCACTTATTTCATTTCCGATTTGAACATACTGTGTCCTATCTTTGAGGTATGATCTAAACAATTCGTGGACGATTCCTCTGATGCCAAGGTCTTCCATAATGTCTATTAGTTTTTCGTGGTTTACGGTGTCGAAGGCCTTTGCGAGGTCTAAGAAGACACCTATTGAACATTTTCCTGCATCCAGTGATCGGTAGATATTATTTGTTAAATGAACAATAGCGTCTTCGGTTGATTTTTTTGGACCTGAAACCGAATTGCTTAGGCGAAAGTATATTGTTGTCTTCCAAGAAGTTCATGAGTCGTTTTTTGATAACTTTTTCGACTATTTTGGCTAGTGAACTCAGTAAAGAGATAGGTCTGTAATTGGATATAGTTTTTCGATCACCTTTCTTAAATAAGGGTTTAATTATGGCTATCTTAAACTTCTCAGGAAATTTACCGGTTTCAAGAATTCTGTTAATCAAGTGGGTTAAGGGTTTTTTAATGAACTCACCAATTAGTTTAAGGTTTTCCGAAGTAATGCCATCGATACCTGGACTTTTATTATTCTTGAGTTCTTTTATGTAGCTAAGTACTTCGGTTTCACTTGTAGGTTTCATAAATATAGAAATATTCATTATGTTCCTCTCAAGAACAGTGTTTCTGGGTTTGGTAATTTGCTTAGCCATTTTTTCACCAACATGGATATAATGTGAATTGAAAATATTCGCCATTTCTCTCTTACTTGAAATTTCAATGTCGTTATATATGATGTTATTTATATTAGTCTGGGGTTTTTCTTTTCCTGTTAGCTTTTTAATGTTGTTCCACAGAGATTTTGAGTTATTTTTATTTCTTTCTATTTGTTGCCTGTAGTAGTTTTGTTTGGTTACTTTGAGTAAATTAGTCAATTCATTTTTATAGTTTCTGTATCTGTCCGATAATTCTATATCATCTGGATTTTTTCTCAGAAGTTTATACATATTCTGTTTATTGTTTGATGATTTCATCAGAGCTTTGGTGATCCATGGATTTCTTTTCTTTTCCGCGTACTTGATTTTCTTTTCTACAGAGGAACATTGGAGAGCATTTTTTATACTCGTAATGAAATGATCCGTAATAGTATTCACATCAGTTGTTTCATACAATTCGTCCCAGTTTTCATTCTTCATAATATTCAGAAATTTTTTTTCATTCAAAATTTTAATTTTTGTTTGCGGTGTATCTTGTCTCCCTAGGATTTCGGTTGAATACGTAGCTACTGTTGGTGAGTGGTCTGTCACATCGTAGCGAAGAACATATGACCTGCAATGCGAGATCTGGGTTGCGTCTTTAACAAAGATATGATCTATTAATGATTTAGATGAGTTTTGTATCCTAGTGTATTTATTTATCAGCGAAGAGTATCCGAATTCAGCTAATATGTTTAGATAGTCGTTACTATATTCTGTATCTGATTTTATATCTATATTTATGTCACCCGCAAAGAAGTACGTGTGTTTTTCATTGTCACTATGATTTCCTAAGTATATTGAAAGGTTTTCATTAAATTCTTGTTGACAAGATGATGGTGATCGATAGAGTGCATCAATTATGATATTTTTTTCTTTTCCCTCAATTATCGCGCGTAATACTTTTAGATTACCTAAATTTAAAATGGAACTTTGAAATATCAAATTACTTTTCAGAAACATTACTACTCCATCATTCTGATTATAGTCACCCGAGTTATATACAACTTCATACCCTGGTATTTTGAAAAAGTTTATGTCAGAAACAACCCATGTTTCTGTGAATATAATAACACTGAAACGGTATAAGAATTTTTCAAGTAATATTGACATTTCATCAAAGTTTTTATTAATACTTCTTATATTGGCTTGAAAAATTGAAAAATTTGGTTTTTGAAGTGTCTCCAGAACTGTTTCAATTCCTTCATCATCTGTTATTTCCAGTGTTTCACATTCTACGACCTCAAAGTCCCTTATATATTGGTCCATATTAAGTAATAAAACTAGCAAAAACAATTGAGTATTCAAAAGATATATGAAGTATTCGAAGCAAGACGATATTATCAATAATTGAATCTGGTAGAGTTGTTACGTGTATTAGGTTTCTCTCTTGGTATTTCTCTGATGATTTTTCTACTTGCGCCTGTTTTTGGAGTAACGTGAATGCTTGGTTTCCTTCCGGACGTTATATCAGGAAACGCGAGGGCTTTGTTTCCTGTCGGTTGTGGTGGTACAGCAATAGAGTGTTCTGTGGATTCTTCAAGGTTATTTCCGATATTTTCTGAGACTGGTGTACCAGGTTCACTTTGTGATTTGGTTTGTGTATCGAGATTATTTTTGTCTTCTAGATTCTCGAGGTCAGGTTTTATAGTATTTGATCATTGATGTGGAGTCTATTATTTCTGATATAGCAAGTATTATTCTTATCTTGTTTTGCGGAGTACAAGTGTTTTCGTAATATTTTATATTCTTTTCTTTGTTGCTCAGTAAGGTCATGAGCTATACTTATAGATGTTCCCTTCAAATTCTTAGTGTTTCTGAGGAGTTCAATTTTTTTCAGATAGGATGTGAGTTCAAGTTTTATTGGACTTTTGTAAGTGTTTCCCAAAGGATACACGTTATTAATATCACTTCCGACCAATTCAATATTCAAAAGATTTTTCATTAATAATATTATGTTCTCTACTGTAATGTAACGTTCTTCCCTTTCAAAACCAAAAATTATAATGTTATTTTTTTTCTGATTCCTTTCAAGAATTTCTACTCTACTTTTTAATTCTTCGTTTTCTTTCTCTGCCTGAATAAGTCGATGGTTGATTTCCTCGATTTTTAGAGTAAGTTTAACTTCCGTAGCTTGTAGTGCTAATTTCAATTCTTTATTTCCTTTCTGTATTTCAGCTAGAAGTAATGTATTTGAAATATCTGCATCCGACATCGCTTAACGTATATGGTCACCTTTATCAATATTCGATCGGATTCGTTAAAAAACAGTTTGTGTTCGTGCGATTAGGCTTTGTTTATGCAGTGATTCCGTGATCGTTTACGGAATTCAAATAATTTACTCACAACTCTCTGTAGTATTTTAGATGGTTGAATGCAATGTTGTATTGAGAATAACTATATACTTGACGAAAATTTTTGAGAAGTTCCAACGTACCAAATTTGTGTTATTATTCAGGAGCTATGTAGAAACACTTTCACTACTTCAGCTGACCATACACTGTATGGTCATAATATCATCATATCATATCATAATATAATTCTTTCCGATTCTAAGAGCGCTCTCCAAAATATATCTAACTGTACCTTTTCCAAAGATACGGACCACGCCTCTTTATTAACAAAAGAAGGTATATTATTGGCAAAAAATAATAATGTTCATACAAACCTTGCTTGGATTCCAGGTCATTTGGGTATCCTTGGTAATATTGAGGCTGATTAACTGGCAAACATAGGCCGTAATTTGAACATCTCAGCTAACATAAAACTACATTTTTCATGCTTTCTTCCAGTAATAAAAAAAACAAATTTGGGGCCAGTGGTCTGAAGACTGGTTTTCTGATCATGGAAATAGAAGGGCTTTTTACCTTAAAATAAACAACATCCTTCCACATTCCCCTTGGTTCAATACATTTTCCCATATAAATAGAAGACATTCATCAACAATTATACGAATGCGGACTGGAGATTTTTTAACCCCTTATCATTTATTTCGTATTGGAATTAAAGAGGACCCTTTGTGTGAATGTGGTCAAATTGGGACCCTTAACCACATTATTTTGGAATGTCCAATTCACAAGTCATCGGATTTTGATTTATACCGGGTGTCCCAACAGTGCCCATTTGCTCGATATGTCGATAAGGATGATTCATATGAAAAAAAGTCTTATATAAAAATTACACAGCACCAAAAAGGCCATGTTTTGAAAATAGTTCCAGATGCACAGGGTGTTGCATTTTTCCGTAATAGCAAAAACAATATTTTTTTTTAATGGAACAACCAGTTTATTTTTTTGTCATTGAAATGGTCCCTTCGTTTCCTATTCAATGAATTTTTTCCTGCCACAATGCGCCAGTACCAAGTTATTAATTTTTTCGACAAAATGAGTGATGCAGGCTCTGAATGAAATAACTGTAATTAAGCTGTTTCTTCCAAGATCTGAATTTTGTCTGGTGAAGTGACGTAGAAAATACCAAAGTAGCCGGTATTGTTCTGATCATCATGTATGCTCATATAGTGTACCTCAAATATTACGTTCATTTTCGTCCACTTCTATTTGAGTTTATGCGAATTTTTCAAATGGAACACCCCGTATATTAGTTTGCCTTCG
Organism: Chrysolina haemoptera; assembly: GCA_958298965.1. Classification (NCBI taxonomy): domain Eukaryota; kingdom Metazoa; phylum Arthropoda; class Insecta; order Coleoptera; family Chrysomelidae; genus Chrysolina; species Chrysolina haemoptera. The sequence goes on from OY282584.1 coordinate 33,157,522, forward strand.
CATTCTACATGAAATTACCTATCTGAAGATACCAACATGTTATATGTTATTCCTAACAGTTTTTTGATTTTTGGTGTTTTTCAAATTATTCTTAAACAATTAAAGAAATATCCTCGGAAATATCTGTTTAATTTTTCAAATGTAAAACTAGGAAAGGCAATATTTACACTTATAATACATGCTCAAAATGTCTTCCATTTCCAATAAATTTACTGATCGGGACTATAAAGCCGGGAACAGACATGCGGTATTCGGCAATTCCCGCTTTTCGGCAAGTAGCGAATATTCGCATTAGCAACCCATACACATTAGTCGCTACTTGCCGAAAAGCGATTCATTGGTATTCGGGTATTGCCCAATACCGCATGTCTGTTCCCGGCTTAAGAGATCTTCAATTATACGCGTTTTCTGTAATGTTTTACCAAACAGTAAAATCTGAAGTTGGCTATGATTTCAAATATCGCCAAAAACAAAATAATAAAGTATGACATTTGTTGACAGTCTCTTCTGTGATTTGCTTGAAAACTGTGAGAATTCATTAACTATGAATTATGGAAGAAAGGAAGAGTTAATTGGAATGGTGTATGCATTGGGCGCTGGTGAAGAAAATTGTTTGTTGGCTTCCCGTTTGTATGGTGCAAAATATCCTGATAGAAGGCATCCACAAGTGGAAAGTTTTGTAATATTAAAGGAACGATTTGAGAGAACAGGCCACATCGAACACGAAAAAAATACTCGTGCTAAAACAATATTGACCAATGAAAACCAATTAGCTATTAGTCTTGCAGTGGTAGAAACTCCTGAGTTGAGTGTTAGAGAAATAAGCAGAGATTTAGAGATATCGAAATCTTCAGTTGCCAGGAGTTTGAAATCTAACAAATTTCACCCTTACCACGTGCAACTGCACCAGGAGTTGCTAGAAGCAGATTTTCTTAAGAGAGTGCAGTTTTGTCGGACGATGCAGAATAAAATTATGGAAAATGCAAGATTTCTGAAGAGCATTATGTTCACCAACGAAAGTACCTTCCACAGGAACGGATTCGTTAATAGGCACAACTGTCATTATTATAGTACCGAAAATCCGCATAAACTCCATGTTAACGATTATCAGCATAAATGGAGCCTCAATGTATGGGGAGTTATTGTGGATAATTATGTTGTCGGACCATATTTTTTCGAACGAAAATTGAATGGACAAGAGTTTCTACGATTTCTCAGAGAAGACTTTCCCAGATTGACCGAACACCTACCTAATGACATTAAAAATGAAATGTGGTTTCAGCTAGATGGGGCACCAGCACATTTTTTGGGGGAGGTACGAGAGGAGTTGGATGTTATGTTTCCTGATAAGTGGATAGGACGAGAAGGACCTATTCCTTGGCCGCCGAGGTCGCCGGACCTAACACCAATGGATTTTTATCTTTGGGGAACAGTGAAATCGGAGGTGTATCGTACAGCTGCTACAACACGGGAGGACATGAAAATAAGAATTCGTGAAGCATTTCAAAGAATTATGCCTTTTCATTTGAGCAGCGTGAGAACAAACTTCATAAAGAGATTTAGAAAATGTATTGAACAGGGTGGAAGACATTTTGAGCATGTATTATAAGTGTAAATATTGCCTTTCATAGTTTCACATTTGAAAAATTAAACAGGCATTTTGTTAATTCTTAATTCTTTCTTTATTTAATGTAAGAATAATTTGAAAACACCAATAATCAAAAAACATTTAGGAATAACATATAACATGTTGGTATCCTCAGATAGGTAATTTTATGTAGAATGCAAAGACAAACTAATATACGGGGTGTTCCATTTGAAAAATTCGCATAAACTTAAATAGAAGTGGACGAAAATGAACGTAATATTTGAGGCATCCTGTATGAACATACATGAAGATCAGAACAATCAAAAGTGTTATTTGAGAACCCTTCTGCTGTGTTAATAATTTTAATATCGTGTGCATAATGAGTTTGAATTCAATGTGGTTATGTTATTGACAACTTTGAAGTTATGACGTAATTCTTTCAAAAACATTCATTTTCTCGACAACAAAAACGATGACGTAGTTATTAAAATCATGTTTCGAAATAATTTCAAAATCATCTTACGAGAAAATATGGCTTTTGTTATTTCGAAATGGTTACAGCAGATGGATGGAACCAATGGATGGAGCTTATTGAGGTGAGTATAAGTTAAGAAAATTGGGATCATGGAGATTAACCTATATTTTTGTGGTAGGCTCAACCTTCCGAGAACCAGAGCGCTGCTGATTGAATGGTCATTCATTAAGTGTGTTACCATTATTGCAATATAGTGGAGAGGCAGAAGGGCAAAATTACAAATTTGGCTCACCCCGAAATGTAACCAGCAACCACTCTGCTAGATTTCATAATACAGTTATATAAATGATATTTCGGCCGGTGGTCACTGTGTATGAGTGGGACATTCTTCTCTGGACGCCTGTTTGGAAAATGGCGGAAGCAAATATTTGATTATTCGTACTTTGGAAACCACTCAACCTTAAAATTGATCTTGGTGTCAAATTATACGTTTTTGGGGTCAAGGAATTCAAAAAATTCAATAAATCATTTATATATACAACCCATCTTCTATTTTTAAGAATGATGATCCATATATGGCATTAAATCAACTATTATTTAATAATTTTTCAACTAATACATTCTTTCTTTATTGAAGAAAAAATAAGAATGATATTTCTTCTTACTCAAACATGAAAACCACAATAACATAATAATATTTATGCTTTTTCTCAAACACGAAAACAAAAAATTAAAACGTCCTTTTTGCGTGGCCTAACTTTCCTGTGTGATAAAATAGAAATGAGAAACTCACACGGTTTCGTCGTCATCATCCTGGTTTGAATATATATTCTTACACTACTCAAGAGAACACCCACACACTGTGAGACATGGTAGCTTGTTTACTGTACACACTCAATTGGACCGAGCAAAGTCTGTAGTACAACCGCACTGCACGAGCTGCTTGTATTCAGGTGGAAATGGATCATTTCCCATCAATTTAGGTTTTATTTCACCATTTTTCTAGACGGGTGTGAAGTTGTCCACATCCACAAATGTACACTGAGAAAATTTTTTAAAAAATCATAGAAGGCACAAATGGCTTTGTACACGTTTCTGCCCGGAATATATTATGAGAAATGCTCTTTCCTTCATCCCTCATACCACGTAGGAGTTTTCCAGGCCATCCAAGGGGGTAGAATGGGGGTGAATTTCAAAAAAAAAAACATAAAAGGCACAAATGGCTTTGTATACGTTATGGAAAATGCTCTTTTCTTTATCCCTCATACCACGTAGGAGTTTTCCAGGCCGTCCAAGGGGGTAGAATGGGGGTGAATTTCCGAAAAAAAAATCATAGAAGGCACAAATGGCTTTGTAGCCAATTCTGCTCGGAATACGTTATGGAAAATGCTCTTTTCTTTATCCCTCATACCACGTAGGAGTTTTCCAGGCCGTCCAAGGGGTAGAATGGGGGCGAATTTCCGAAAAAAAATCATAGAAGGCACAAATGGCTTTGTAGCCGATTCTGCTCGGAATATGTTATGGAAAATGCTCTTTCCTTTAACCCTAATACCACGTAGGAGTTTTCCAGGCCGTCCAAGGGGGTGGAATGGGGGTGAATTTCCGAAAAAAAAAATCATAGAAGGCACAAATGGCTTTGTAGCCGATTCTGCTCAGAATATGTTATGGAAAATGCTCTTTTCTTCATCCCTCATACCACGTAGGAGTTTTGGAGGCCGTCCAAGGGGATAAGAATGGGGGTGAATTTCCGAAAAAAAATCATAGAAGGCACAAATGGCGTTGTACCCGATTCTGCTCGGGATATGTTATGGAAAATGCTCTTTCCTTTATTCCTCATACCACGTAGGAACGTAGGAGTTTTCCAGGCCGTCCAAGGGGGTAGAATGGGAGTGAATTTCCGAAAAAAAATAAGTATTTTTTTTGTTTTTTTACATTTCTTCCCATTTTTCATGAGTGTTTTCAGTTCAGAACAGTCTTAGAGAGTGATATGATAATTTTTGCAAGAACATAATATTATGTATATTGGTTTATAATTTTTTATGTATTTTATGTACATTTTTATTTTATTTAAGAAAGTACATTTTGTTTTCGTTGTTAACTACATTCCTATATAAGTATATTTTGAGTATATTTTTTTATGTATTTTATTTATATTTTATTTTATTTGTGGAAGTATATTTTGGTTTATAATTTTTTATGTATCTTATTATTTATGTGATTGATAGATTTAATGTCGAAGACCTCAGCACTGTATGCTCCACGGTTTCAGTAATCCTGATCTTAAGTTAACAGAGGCACAACCTCTGTTAATACTTTATTTGATATACAGGATATATATAACGAAATTTTAGAATGTAGTATAATTTCGAATTTGAAGTTTCCGTTCTTTGAATTTTAATACCTATAATTCAGAGCATGCAATAGTTTGTTTATTTTAAATTTTTATATTTTTTTGTATCAATATATATAATATGTTCTTGTCAAAATTATCATACAACTCTCTAAGACTGTTCTAAACTGAAAACACTCATTACAACGAACTCGTTACAACGCCATTTGTGCCTTCTATGATTTTTTTTCGGAAATTCACCCCCATTCTATCCCCTTGGACGCCCTGGAAAACTCCTACGTGGTATGAGGGATCAAGAAAAGAGCATTTTCCATAACATATTCTGAGCAGAATCGGCTACAAAGCCATTTGTGCCTTCTATGATTTTTTTTCGGAAATTCACCCCCATTCTACCCCCTTGGACGGCCTGGAAAACTCCTACGTGGAAAGAAGAATGAAGAAAAGAGCATTTTCCATAACATATCCCGAGCAGAATCGACTACAAAGCCATTAGTGCCTTCTATGATTTTTTTTTCGGAAATTCACCCCTATTCTACCCCCTTGGACGGCCTGGAAAACTCCTACGTTCCTACGTGGTATAAGTGATAAAGGAAAAAGCATTTTCCATAACATATCCCGAGCAGAATCGGCTACAACGCCATTTGTGGCTTCTATGATTTTTTTTCGGAAATTCACCCCCCTTTCACTCCCTTTGACGGCCTGGAAAACTCCTACGTGGTATTAGGGATATAGGAAAGAGCATTTTCCATAACATATCTCGAGCAGAATCGGCTACAAAGCCATTTGTGCCTTCTATGATTTTTTTTCGGAAATTCACCCCCATTCTATCCCCTTGGACGACCTGGAAAACTCCTACGTGGTATGAGGGATGAAGAAAACAGCATTTTCCATAACATATCTCGAGCAGATTCGGCTACAAAGCCATTTGTGCCTTTTATGATTTTTTTTTTCGGAAATTCACCCCCATTCTACCCCCTTGGACGGCCTGGAAAACTCCTACGTGGTATGAGTGATGAAGGAAAGAGCATTTTCCATAACATATCCCGAGCAGAATCGGCTACAACGCCATTTGTGCCTTCTATGATTTTTTTTCGGAAATTCACCCCCATTCCACCCCCTTGAACGGCCTGGAAAACTCCTACGTGGTATAAGGGATAAAGAAAAGAGCATTTTCCATAACGTATTCCGAGCACAATCGGCTACAAAGCCATTTGTGCCTTCTATGATTTTTTTTCGGAAATTCACCCCCATTCTACCCCCTTGGACGGCCTGAAAAACTCCTACGTGGTATGAGAGATGAAGAAAAGAGCATTTTCCATAACATATTCCGAGCAGAATCGGCTACAAAGCCATTTGTGCCTTCTATGATTTTTTTTCGGATATTCACCCCCCCATTCCACCCCCTTGGACGGCCTGGAAAAATCCTACGTGGTATGAGGGATAAAGGAAGGAGCATTTTCCATAACATATCCCGAGCAGAATCGGCTACAAAGCCATTTGTGCCTTCTATGATTTTTTTTCGGAAATTCACCCCCATTCTACCCCCTTGGACGGCCTGGAAAACTCCTACGTGGTATGAGGGATAAAGAAAAGAGCATTTTCCATAACATATTCCGAGCACAATCGGCTATAACGAAATGTAAAACATTTTGTTACTTTTCATTTTTTTATTTCATGTTGGTATCACATGTTATTGAGATGTTCCAATTCATTTAATTGTTCAGGGATTGGTAACACTGAACATACACAGAGTGAGAGAGAGCGACTTCCTTCTTTGAAAAGACTTCTTCCTTCTTCGGCCCTTTCCTTTCTGAATTGAGCACTTGAAGAGTCGGTTGCTTTTTGTTTTTCCCTTCGGGAAAGATAAATTTTCCACAACGAGGAGATGAAAGGTCGTATACATATTTAAATGATTAATATAATCAATTTCTGATCGATTCAATAATCGAATCGATGTACATATCGGCATTCTTTTGGCAAATTTTTCTAAATTTCCAAAATGTATTTTTGATCTTCATGCTTCACGAAAACAAGATGGCCTCATGTGCGTCACTGTTAATTATCTGTACCTGTACCAATATCTTCAAGTTTTGAAAATAAAGGTAATAATTTAATCTTATTCGAATATTTCGTACCCTCTTTCGATGAGTCGGTCTTGAAATGTCATAAATGAATTCTTTCTAACATCTGAAATTGATGACTTACATGTGGCAATAATTTCCGTAAATTATATCTCTAAAGCGTTAAAATATCAAATCAGACCTGTTTCTGTTCGTGCTTAATGGTTTTTAGTGATACCAAGTTTCTCCTGAGTGTCAGAAAATATCAATCTGCTTAAAGGTACTCCTCCTAAATGTGGATAGTGATCTGCAGGAAAGACTGGCCTTGTAGGTAGGAGAACAAGATTCATGGGTGAGTTTGAAGCTTTAAATTTACATTTTTATTGAATCTGTCGAAGCTAAACTCGCTCATGATTCTTTGAACTCTTGGCTCGAGCTTTTCCACATCACTGCCCAGGTTTGGATGGAAGGACCTGGCCAATAGCCAAAAGAAACCCTATATGTTTTGAAACCTCTCTCCATGACAACCTTTCACTTCCAGTCGTTGTGACACAAATCAAATCATCGGCTTGCTTTGTGACACCTTATCTCAATACTCTCTCTCTCTCTATCTGTATCTCTGTATCTATTTTAGAGGGAGATCAATATTTTCTTGTGATTTTTCTTACATATCAGTTCTCCTGAACATTGGTAAAAAAAATTTAGAAAGCAATAAGTTCATAAATTCATTTTTCTTGTGCTCGTTTGAGACTGGACTCTTCTCTACCACTGCTTGAGAAGATTCTAAATTTAAGCTTCATTATATTCTTTATCTCAATTGCATCTTAGAAACATTGTTTAAATCAGCAAACCTCCATATTTCGTTTCTAATACTAATATGACTAAATTGTAAATTGTATCTTTGAAACATTTAACTGAGAATATTTCAAATAATCTTGTATTATACCTTTAAGAAAATCTGGGACTAGTCCTGTCCTCGATTTCGCCTATATCACGAGTCATTTGACTCAAATCTGTGACAAGATACTGGTTTTGTTTACTTTTTCACAGCGTATATCTCGGCTGTCGCATCTGAGCTGAGCTCACACCTCACCAAAGTGAGTCCCTAAAACAAAAAAGTTTAAAGTTAACCATCCTTTTTTTTGGAACAAAAAAAGGGTAAAAAACTTCCAGAATAACTCCTTCATTGGAGTGTCTATTGCGGGATATGAAGTAAAATTTAGGATAAGGGATTTAATCACAAAAATTCAGCCAAAGTACTGCAAGACTGAGAAACTATCAGAAAATGTTTGTGTAATCCTGCAACACACAACATGAATAGCGATAAGCTAGACAAATAATTGCTGATTGAGATGTTAAACAGACATTAAAATAAGTAGGCAACCAGCTTCACATAAGCCACAACACTCTTAAGAATGTAAGAAGTTAATGTCTGTATTGAGGTTTCAATTTACCGAGAATTGTAAACTTTCTGAGTTCCTAGGCAATACTCCAAGCATGAATCTGATCATATAGAGAGAAAGAATAAAATATTCAAGAAAAATTTATGTAGTTTGGCAACAATACCGAGTCAAGAATCTATGATTGAAAAAAGGAAGATTGTGAGTACATTACTGAAAGTACACTACGAAATGCAAACCTAGGGATTACAATTGTGTAAGTGATATAATGATACTGTAAATGCGGATGCAACATCACAATAATGATTTCCTTGTTAAGGAAACCAAACTAAAGGTCTGCGGACGTGTAGCACTGAAGATAATCCTCACAGATGTCAACATTCTGTAAGAAAAAGATACGGATAAAGGTCAGTAATTTGGGACACCTGATTAAACTACTAAGGGTGTCTGATTATACCTACTGTTGAGAACCAATTAAGTTCTGAACACTCTAATTCCAAAAGCACATAGATTCAGAAAATAATCAGAATGTACTTACAGAAAAATTTTCCTTTATCACAAAATCTATATAAGTCAGAAATATTCCAAATTCAGGGTAAGAATAGGGGTAGAGATTAGCAATCAAGGTTATCTGATTATACTGTTGAGAACCAATCAGGTTCTGAACACTTTAATTCCAATAGTACATAGCATTCAGAAAATGATCAGAAGGTACTCACAGGGGAATTTTCCTTCATTACAAAATCTCGTTAAATTTCTAACAACAGGGTAAGATAATGAAACGTACTCACTCTCAATATCAGTGACGACAAGGCAATGTTTACAAGATTTGAATGGATTGCAAACAATGAAAATATGGAAAAATTATAATTACAGTTATAAGCTATGAAATTTATACAGGGGTACTCAGTAGTGTGCCAAAGAACATACAGGGTAGTATCTAGAGTGGCGTAGTTAAAACTAGCCACTGTGAATAATAAACAGCAGATAGTTACTGTCGTAGGGAGAAATCAAGACAAGTTTCCAGCATGAAGGATCTCTTGGAATTCAACAAGAAAATCAACTCCTTGCTCGAAAATTATCAAAATTTTCCCCTACTGGTTGGGTAGGATACTTCTACTAGAGCTTTAGGGAAACCCAAGGACATCCAACACATATGCCCTAATAAAAAAAGATACTATGTTGAAAAATATTTATCTTCACTACTCTGATCTGAATTTGACTTTGAATCACTACCACTATTACTACGATAATCGTCAGTTATATCAGGTTTTATGTCCTTAATATGCCCATCACCCAAGTCTTTCCCATCTCTATCTCTCAAATTATAAACCAAAGGAGAGGTCACCTTATTAACAATGCACGGTATGAACTTGGGAGCAAGCTTGGCTGAAAAGTTATCGCAGGCCTTAGAGAGAACATAGTTCTTTTTCCAAACATAGTCACCAACGTGAAACTTTAAAGAACGTTTCCTCAGATTATACCTTTTAGAATTTTGAACATAAGACCTGTATAGCTTCTTTCGAACATCTTCGTACAATGGAGGCAAAGCTTGGGAAGCCTGAATACTATGGATTTTGTCACCAATGGATACAACATTATTTGCATTCTCTGCAATCTTCCCATAGAAGTCTCCTGATACTGGAATGTTCCTGGCAAAAACTAGGAAAGCGGGAGAGTAAGTGGTGACATCATGTCTTGCAAGACGAATAGCTTGTGCCACCTTGAAGATAGACTGATCCCAGGTTTTGTGATTCTCATGAACATGACATCGAATAGCAGTTGTGATAGTTTTATTAACTCTCTCAGTGTGATTTATTTGGGCATGATATCTTGCGTTATACCAAATCTTTTGGACAGAGTATTCTTTCATGAGATTTTTGAATTCTTTGCTGGTAAATTGTGGACCATTGTCGCAGGCAAAAATTTGTGGAATTCCAAAAATAAGAAATACTTGATTTTCTATGAATTTTACCATTGCCTTCGAAGTGGCCTTAGCCATTGGATGCACTTAAACAAATTTTGTGAACCAATCTACCACAACCAGAAGATATTGGTTTCCCATCTTTGATTTTGGATAGGAACCAAGAAGATCCGCAGAAATTAGTTGAAATGGATGATTAATATTTCGATAGGACCCCATCAAGCCTGCTTGAGGTAGGTTAGAAGATTTGCTGGCTGCACAAACTTTACACTTTCTGATATAACGATAAACTGTATTTCTAAGATTTAGCCAATAGTACAATTCAGAGATGCGAGATAAAGTTTTAGAAAGACCAAAATGAGAGGAAGTAGCGTGATCATGAAAGGTTTCCAAAATTTCCTGTCTATTTCCAGTTGGAACAACAATTTTCCAATTGGTTAGATTGCTTTCAATGTTATACTTACAAAAAATGTGTTTATACAAGATACCATTTTCCACCTTGAAAGACGGATAAGACACAGGGACAGGGTGTTCCTGAACCTCCTTAATCATATTAAGATACCAGTTATCACGTTTCAAGGTAGATAGATCTAGCAAGGCAATTTCAAACGAACGTGATAAGGCATCTGCAACAACATTAGGAGAACCTTTTCTATGAACTATAGTAAAATCATACTGAGCTAATATCACTAACCAACGTGCTAATCTTGGTGAAGGATCCTTCATGTTTCGAAGCCATTGAAGTGAACTGTGATCTGAGATGACAACGAAGGGACGACCATCCAGATAATATTTGAACTTGTCAATACCAAATATAATTGCAAGCAATTCTTTTTCAGTAGTGGTGTACTTTCTTTGGCATGAGTTCAAAGTTTTGCTGGCATAAGCAATTGGATGTTCCATTCCATCCTCTTCCTGAAACAACACCGAACCAACACCTGTGTCCGAGGCATCACACATCAAGGTAAATGGCTTTGAAAAATCAGGGCTTGCCAATACAGGAGCACTAGTAAGAGAGTCTTTCATTTCCTGGAATGCTTTGTCAGCTTCAGGAGTCCATACAATTGGTTGACCTTTTTTTCTACCATGGAGTAAATCCGTTATTGGACTACATAAACTAGAGAAATTCTTGACGAACCTACGATAATAACTGACGAGGCCAATGAGACGTCTGATCTGTGTAGTATTTTTAGGTACTGGATAATTCACTACAGCAGACACCTTTTCTGGGTCCGTTCTTAGGCCATCTTCATCAACCAAAAAACCTAAGAATTTAAGAGAGGGACGGCAGAAATGACATTTCTCAAAGGTAATAGTTAAATTGGCTTCCTTAAGCCTATTGAATACTTTTCCCAAAATTTCCAAATGCTTTTCAAAATCTGGAGTGACAATAATGATATCATCCAGATAGTAAAAACAATATGGTTCTAAGGCAGGTCCAATAACCAGATCCATAAGACGACACATACTCTGACTTGCTGATACTAATCCAAAAGGCATAACGACAAATTCGTAGAGACCTTTGCCATGTACAGCAAAAGCAGTCTTTGCACGGGATGATTCTTCCAATGCTTATTTCAGGTCGATTGAACTGAAACGAGCATCACGGAGCTTGGTGATGATACAGTCAATCAAAGGTAGGGGATAAGCATCCTTATCAACTGTCGCATCGTTAAGTTTCCTTCCATCGAAACAAACTCGAAACGTGCCATTCGACTTAAGGACTGGAAGTGAAAGGTTGTCATGGAGAGAGGTTTCAAAACATATAGGGTTTCTTTTGGCTATTGGCCAGGTCCTTCCATCCAAACCTGGGCAGTGATGTGGAAGAGCTCGAGCCAAGAGTTCAAAGAATCATGAGCGAGTTTAGCTTCGACAGATTCAATAAAAATGTAAATTTAAAGCTTCAAACTCACCCATGAATTTTGTTCTCCTAGCTACAAGGCCAGTCTTTCCTGCAGATCACTATCCAAATTTAGGAGGAGTACCTTTAAGCAGATTGATATTTTCTGACACTCAGGAGAAACTTGGTATCACTAAAAACCATTAAGCACGAACAGAAACAGGTCTGATTTGATATTTTAACGTTTTAGAGATAGAATTTACGGAAATTATTGCCACATGTAAGTCATCAATTTCAGAGGTTAGAAAGAATTCATTTATGACATTTCAGGACCGACTCGTCGAAAGTGGGTACGAAATATTCGAATAAGATTAAATTATTACCTTTATTTTCAAAACTTGAAGATATTGGTACAGGTACAGATAATTAACAGTGACGCACATGAGGCCATCTTGTTTTCGTGAAGCATGAAGATCAAAAATACATTTTGGAAATTTAGAAAAATATGCCAAAAGAATGCCGATATGTACATCGATTCGATTATTGAATCGATCAGAAATTGATTATATTAATCATTTAAATATGTATACGACCTTTCATCTCCTCGTTGTGGAAAATTTATCTTTCCCAAAGGGAAAATCAAAAAGCAACCGACTCTTCAAGTGCTCAATTCAGAAAGGGCCGAAGAAGGAAGAAGTCTTTTCAAAGAAGGAAGTCGCTCTCTCTCACTCTGTCTATGTTCAGTGTTACCAATCCCTGAACAATTAAATGAATTGGAACATCTCAATAACATGTGATACCAACATGAAATAAAAAAAATGAAGAGTAACAAAATGTTTTTCATTTCGTTACACCCTCCTTTTTTAACTCCGGTGAAAAAAATTTTTTTTTTTTAGTACAAAGAGAAAGATATCAAAAATGAAATCTGTAAATTGTAGCATTTACATAGCTGAAATTTTCTATAATAAGACAGGTATATTGTTAATTACCAATATCCAAGAACTAAAACTTTGTAAGTTATAGCGCTTACAGAGCTGAAGTTTCCAACTCCCTGTATTTCACAGTTCTGGAGTGAAGATACAAAAAAAAAAAGGTTCAGCTACTGACCATTCCCCAAGGCAAAATCCGGTGCAGCCGAAGCCCTCCCAGACAACCACAATTCAACCACAAGGAACCATCGCCAACTATACCTTGGTGAAACAAAAAAAATGAATTATAAAAACAAAACAAAAATAAGTCCAGTTGTCACCTCAATTGGGGTGAACTATAGCGCCACGAACTGAAATAGTGAAACCACTAATAACAACAAATACAAGGTTCGGGATACTCTCATCCTTGGCACTGTGAACAAGTCCTCAGATGCAACAGATCAGTGGAGCTCAGCAGAAACACAGTAGCCTTACCCAGCTGCCATTTAAGGCCTTGCTATGCTCACCCGTAGGTGCACCGCTTGCCCAAGTAAGACCCCCCAATGCTCTCCCTTCCAAAGATCCCGCTAGTAAACCAATGGCTACGAAGCCATTTGTGCCTTCTATGATTTTTTTTCGGAAATTCAACCCCATTCTACCCCCTTGGACGGCTTGGAAAACTCCAACGGGGTATGAGGGATGAAGAAAAGAGCATTTTCCATAACATATCCCGAGCAGAATCAGCTACAAAGCCATTTGTGCATTCTATGATTTTTTTTCGGATATTCGCCCCCATTCTACCCCCTTGGACGGCCTGGAAAACTCCTACGTGGTATGAGGGATGAAAAAAAGAGCATTTTCTATAACATATTCTGAACAGAATCGGCTACAAAGCCATTTGTGCCCTTTATGATTTTTTTTCGGAAATTCACCCCCATTCTACCCCCTTGGACGGCCTGGAAAACTCCTACGTGGTATGAGGGATAAAGAAAAGAGCATTTTTCATAACGTATTCCGAGCACAATCGGTTACAAAGCCATTTGTGCCTTTTATGATTTTTTTTCGAAAATTCACCCTCAATCTACCCCCTTGGATGGCCTGGAAAACTCCTACGTGGTATGAGGGATAAAGGAAAGAGCATTTCTCATAACATATTCCGGGCAGAAACGTGTACAAAGCCATTTGTGCCTTCTATGATTTTTTTTTAATTTTTCTCAGTGTACATTTGTGGATGTGGACAACTCCACTCCCGTTAATTACTGTTATGTGTAGGCTATGGCAAGCCAAGAAAGTATTTTTTTGAAAAATTGATGAACATTGATTATTTTTTAAAATATATGAAGTTTTCTCAAAAAAGATGCTCTTAATTTGGCTACTCTTGCTCGGGGAATGATGCTACAGTAACGATTCACGGTTTATTTTTTTTTGTAAGAGTTGTACTTTCATATAATCGAATTAGTATACTATTTTTTCAATTTTAAGGGTAAAACACAGTTTTTTTCAAATGTTTTTTCTAAATAAATTCCTTATTTTCGTATTTATAGAAATAACTTTCATGAAAATAGATTCCTAGCATGATTTCACGCATTCCAAAAATATTGTATTCTTACGATCACTAGGAGCCGAGATAATTTCAAAAAAATCTGGAAGGCGTAATAATCATCGTATAACAGTCACCTTCATGGATACTGACGTTGAATACCTAAATTTTAATAAAAAATACTAGGATATGTCTAGTTCATTTGCAGTATAATTAATTGATGAATAAAGTGAGGCGTGCAGGCGCGGATCGCGGCAGCTGTAGCGGGTGGTGGAGTGGGGATAGCGCTGAAAACTTATTTCGGGCGTTCAAAGTGGCTTGCGCTTGAAAAATATTGAGTATTTCGGCTTCTGGACAACGCACAAAAATCCATTTGTACTTAATTTGGGGCTCGTCGAGAAAAACACGAATATAATATTCACAAAATGATAAAATAACTCTATTATGTACAAAACATTCATAAAATTATTACAGAAAAAATATTCATATATTATATTGATACAGATTCACAAATTTTCCTTTTTTTATTGAATGATTGTCCGCTGAATCATTTGGCTCTTTTTCTTCTTCCATATAATGTTTGTGAGCAGACTATCCATGAAGTTGGGCAATTATTCATCTATTTCGATGATAGGCGTCTCAAAATTCGCATTCACTGCAATCAAAATGTGTGCAAACACTCGAACATTGTAGAAATTGCTTTATGCAGCCACAGGTTTTTGTTTTGCAACGACTGATACAGCTGCATGAGATTTTTTCAATATCTCAGCTGCTATCAATGGATCATCATTATAAACTGAGTGATCCTTTTGTCGTTGCCCAACCATTTTTGCATATGCAAATAAACTCTGAAGACATGTTGTTTGGCGGCTCCTTCAGTAGAAGGAAGATTTGCTAATTGAAAAGTTGCCTTTGGCGTTAATCATTTAAAACACTCAAAACGATGTTCATTGAGAGTTCCTTCTTTCTTATTATTATACAATAAAGAAATAATTTTGCACATATTATGAGTCATTTCTTCAGAAAGAGCAGTTTCTTCATAAAATACATCCAATAATTGAAGGTGGTCTGGATTCGAATGAAAAATTTTCAGTAATTTGTTCTTCTCCTGTTAGTAGATCGAAGATACTGTATCACAGCCTGATACAGCGTGGAGAAAAGCTACATATTTTGGATAGGTGTGGATATTTAAAGCTGCTGTTGGAATACCAGCGATCTACTTCTCGTGCTTTTCCTTTTTTCAAAAAAAATATGTTCTGTATACTGGGAACCAATTGCGTGAGAAGTACAATCAAATGAACATCTTCTCTAACTATAATTATGTTGTTTTCTCTAGTCATATTAAGTAAATCGGCATCTTCTTCTGCAATTATTATTATTGCGCCTTCCAGATTTTTTTAAAATAAAAAAATTATCTCGGCTCCTAGTGATCGTAGGAATTCAATTTTTTCTTTAAATGCCAGAAATCTGTTTTCATAAAAGTCATTTCTTTAAAAAAAAAATTAAGAATTTTATTTAGAAAAATCATGTAAAAAAATTGTGCAATTTTTTTAAGTAATTTTTTTATCCTTAAATTATAAAAATCAATATACTCATCCGATAATATGAAAGTACAACTCTTACAGAAAAAAATAAGCCCTGAATCGTTACTATAGCATCATTTCCCGAGCAAAAGTAGACAAATTGAGAAATCATCTTTTGTGAGAAAACAATTCATATATTTTGAAAAATACTTAATCAATATTTATAAATTTTTCAAAAAAATACTTTTTTTGCTTGCCATAGGCTACACATAACAGTAAGTGACAAGTTTGAATACCTTACAATTAACGAGTTATAGAAAACCCGATTTTTCACGGTTTTTCCGATATAACTCGAAAAGTATCAATGATATCAAAAAATTATAATCCATTCAATTGATAGATCTTTATAATACCTACAATTTTTCAATTTAACTTTTTTCGATCGGAGCTGTAGTTTTTTAGTTATCAACAAAAAACCGCTTTTCGCAAATTTGCGAATTTTTTAGGTTATGTTCGGTAAGCACGATCGAGTCGCATGAGATAGAAACTCATGCTGAATTTCAATTTCGTATACGCTCATATTTTTTGTTTTCCGATATTAATTCCACGTTTCTTGGACTAGAACTCGAAACCCATTTCAGCGATAACTTATCTATGAGCTGCACAGCGTCGGGATTCGAACTTACTAATTCATTTTTCTACGAACCTTTCACCGTTGCCCAGGTACTAGAAATAATACGAGACATGAAAAATAAGAAATCTACCGGAAAAGATGAAGTTCCAGTTTATCTCCTAAAAAAGTGTGCTTCAGATATAGCTCCACATTTAGCATTCATTCTGAATAAATCAGTTGAATTAGGTCGCCTAAAAATATCACTTGTTTCACCTATTCACAAAAAAGGAGATAGACTGTCACTAATGAATTGTAGATCTATTGCGCTTCTGAGCGGTTTGTCAGAGGTTCTAGAAAAAGGTATCTCAAAAAGAATAAAAAGCTTTGTGGGTAAGTATGATATACTGAATAAAAAACAACATGGTTTCAGAGAAGGTTATTCTACTGAAACGGCAACAATAGATTTCATACAAATAATAAATGAAAAACTAGAGAAAAAGGAATCCATAATTGGACTGTTCTTCGACTTGTCACGTGCATTTGACACGTTAAATTGTGATTTCATCGTAACAAAAATAAATATACTTGGGATTCGTATCACAATGAATTCGTTCATTTCTAGAAGGGCGCAAACTGATAACCTCCGATGAATTCTTAATCGACTCTGGTATTCCCCAGGGGAGCGTTCTCGGTCCTTTAGTTTTTTTACTTTTCATCAATGACCTTCCTGATTACATAAGCGGCGGGGATGTCTATATGTTCGCAGACGATACATCTATAATAGTATCTAGCCCAGATAATGAACTACTCATAAAAATGAATAAACGTTATTCTTCAATTTGATGATTGGTGTAAAAAGAACCGTTTAATTATAAACTATACCAAAACGATGGTTGTTCAATTCCAGAGATCCCAAACAGGAAACTTTTCACTAAATAACTGAATATCAAATAACACAATAATATTTCAAGCTGCAAATTTTTAGGTACAATTATTGATAGCATCAATATAATTTGTTTTAAATTGAACAAACATTACTACGCAATAAAAAATCTAACGAGTTGAGGAGGGGATAATTTCTGTGTACTATGCATTGGTTTATCGACTATAAGTTATAATATTGCAGCTTATGGTTTGGCCACCGATAGTAACAGAATCTTTCTAGCACAAAAAAGAATAATTCGACTGATGTTCCATTTGGATTATCGAGAATCCTGCAGAAATATCTTCAAGGAGAAAAAACTTCTTTCACGAGTATTTATTTATACAAACTTCTGACTCACACATTCGTCCTCAAAAACAATTTCACGCAAAATTCGAATTTTCATAACTATCAAACTCGCAAAAAAAAACGAATTTAGACTAGAACTAGCCACATATACCAATTATAAAAAATCCCCAAAATATGCAGGCGCCAATTTCTTCAATTTATTACCACAAAAATTGAAAAACTAATCGAACCTGTTTAGATTCAAGTCTAAACTGAAATCTTTTCTACTCCTGAATGCATTTTATGATATAAAAGAATTCACGATGTGTTGTCAGAGTCCTATTGACTATTTTAATTCTACTGGATAGTTTTATATGTTTTATATCTTGTTTTATATCTTATATCTTACGGACATATTTTATAGATTTTATTTTATTCTAACATCAAGCAGAATGTAACTGTGTATTTTTCTATGTATTTTGACTTGTCAATCCAATGTAAATTGGTATCTGATCAATAAACTTCTTTCTATCTATCTACCTATATTAAAAACCCAAGAATTTGGTGTCAGGCAAGGCATGTCCACAGAGCTAGCTATATTCAATGCTGTCAAATATATCACTGAGAATGTTGAAAAAAATAATAGCCCATCAGGATTATATTTCGATCTTTCAAAGGCATGGTGAACATGCAAAGCTGTTGTACAAGCTTGAATGCTATGGATTTAGGGGCGTAAGTCAACAACTCATTTGAAAACCGCACACAGGCAGTATGTGTCACAAAAGATCAACAACTATATTACTCAAACAGAGGTACCATCGAACAAGGCGTGCCACAGGGGTCAATACTCGGACCAATTATTTTTCTGATTTATGTGAATGATCTACACAAGACTATATCCCGGTAGCGTATACCAGTTTGCTGACGATAATTCTGTTATTGTCATGGGCAACAGTATAACTGAACTCACAACTAAATCTTTCACTATCTCTGATAAAATGAATATATGGTGTGAAAAAAATGATCGTAAACTAAATGCAACTAAAACAGGTCTTATTATCTTCAACAAGACAAATTTCTATGAAGAATACCTGTACGTTAAACTACAAAATAAATCAATCCCAATATCAGATAACTTGCAACACTCAGCTGGGAAACTCATATAAACTCATTAAATAGCTATCTATGGAATAATTCGCTACCTGAGGGTTCAAGTATCAACCAATAGCTCAAGAATATATTACTTTTCTCACGTACAATCAATCATATCCTATGGTATAATGTTCTGGGGCTCATCAACAATAGCACAGAAAATATTCATAACCCGGAAAAAAATTATTAGATGTATATTAAAACTGGATCGAAACACCTCTTGTAAACCATATTTCACTGAACTTGACATTATAACTGTGCCTTCATTGTACTTCCTAGGTCTTGTGTGCTTTGTGAAGAAATATTCTCACTTGTTTCCAAGGAACAGTGATCAATATTCGGTAAACATGAATGTGAGGACTAGATATTGCGATGAATTGACGATAACAAATCTACCTACTATGAGAAAGGCCCATACTACCAGGCAATCAATGAGTATAACTCCCTACCCCAAGAATTGGAAAGCATCAGAGATACAAAGAAATTTAGAATCTCCGTTATTACATATCTGAAACAAAAATGCTACTATTGCTTCATATTGCATTAAAACATTGCTTTTAGCATTTAATTTTTATCTAATTGTATTATATTCAACTTCATCACATTTTATCTTACAGCTGTAAATGTATGTATCCTGCCAATATTTTTCTTTTAATGTAGGTAGTTTTAAAATGTACCTCTTCTATTCTACTGTAAATTCTGACGTTTGCTGTGTCCCTAGTTGATCGTATACAATAAAGTATTATTATTATTATTAAATATACAATAAAATCTTTTTTTGGGTGGTGTGAACTTGGCTTGGTGGTGGAGATAGGACACTGGCTCTCATCGCCAGCGCCAGATGCTATCTTCACACAAGTTAAAAAAAAGGTACTTCACAAACCTGCCATCATCTTTCTGAATCAAATTTGTCAACAAGAAAGACCTCACAGATTTGTCATGAACATATTTTGTTAACTGCTCCTCAACAAAACTCCTTGCTTTTGACATTGGCACTTCTGAAGGTAATACAAGTGTTTCCATAGCTTGAAGCAAATTGGGCATACTATCAATATCTGGACTAGTTCTAACAGGTGAAATATCAGCAACTATCAAGCTATCAACGAGTTCAGGCTAAAAAAAAACTCTTCCCTTTTTATGTACACAAAACAGAAAAAAACACCTACCTACATATTTCAAAGCAAACAACATAACAGCTCTGCCTCCCATGGAATGTCCCATTAAGGAGACTCTTTTAATGTTTAATTGTTCTACCAATGCTTTGATATCAGCTGCTAAATGTGTATATGTATGATTTTCATCATGTGGACTATCTCCATGATTTCTTACGTCAACTGCAATAAGTTTTCTTGGTGGATTGAGTTTTTGAATGTATGCTTTAGATAAGCTGTTCCAGTTGGATTTTGAGCCAAAGAGACCATGCATTATTAACAGGGGACTTTCTTGATTTCCTATATGCAAAGTAGTGCTTTCATAAGTGGCATAAGACATTTTGACAGGTTTTAATGTTTGGGTGTTGGATAAACATTTAATAATTTTATAAGTTTTTGTTGAAAGTAAAGAATATTTCTTCAAGAATAATCTATTATATAACCCCATATTGCAGTAATAACTATAAAATAAAAATCATCAGTTCAAGAATTCAACCTCGCAGGTTCTCTGTTTTCGCATGATTTCCAATTTCCACCACCTTATTTTTGTTTTGTTTTTTCTTCTTTCTTATTTAAATCGAATTTAGGCAGATAACCACAATTCATTCGTATTTACACCGCAGGTATAACTTTTATGATTAATGACAGAAGTGACGTCAACGTTTGCTTTCGCATAAAACTTTTGGTTTAAACTCTGGTTTTGGTGGTTAAAAAGCTTTAACCAGAAGTATATCCTTCCAAATAAAATGCTGCCAACAGCAACACCAAGAAATCTAGAAAAGAGCGTTTTAAAGGAACCTATGAATACTCACCATTCAATAGCAAATTTGCTGTTGCTAAATCCTTTATTTCCACCTGGTACTCTACTTCATAATTCAAGCTTATTAAATATGTTGCCGCCATATTGTGAAATTGGTATTCAAAAATGAATATGATTATTGACAAAGAGTAGAGTAATTACCTAGTTAGTACTGCAATAGCA
This sequence comes from Chrysolina haemoptera, assembly GCA_958298965.1. Lineage (NCBI taxonomy): Eukaryota > Metazoa > Arthropoda > Insecta > Coleoptera > Chrysomelidae > Chrysolina > Chrysolina haemoptera. The sequence goes on from OY282584.1 coordinate 33,178,238, forward strand.
ATAGCAATTCATAAATTTGTGGAAAGATAGGAGAGATGGGACAATCACAATTCACAATCAGTCTCATCTCATCTCAAAATCTCAAATAAAACAACAAAATGAACAGTTTTAAGTTTTACGGTTGTCAGTTGTCACTTTTGTCAATCTCATCGCAAAGGAAGTGTTGGTTAGTAAATTGACGTTTGGTTCACCAGCTTTCAGGCAACCGTGTTTCAAATATCACCACTTTTTCAGTATCACCGAACTAGCGGTGATTTTCGGTGACTTTTGGAACATATCCAATCTAGTTTCGTGTATCATTTCATTCGGATCAAGTTGTCATTCTTCGTTTGTATTATGGTCCTATTCTTTCTAAATGTTAACAAACTGTCCATAGCATTTCACCAGCCGTCACCCCCCTCGACCACAAATTGTATAGAAAAAGTTCATGTTCACTTCAAAACAGGTATTTCTAAGTATAGGCATGGCATCTCTATGTCTTTTATTACTCTGAGGGAGGGTGTTTCAAAATACATCATTTAAGAGATGGAATATTGGGTGGGAAAATTAATCACGGCATCATTGGGGGTATGGGGATTCAAAACTTTTTGTTTTACGTATATAGGGCATCTCATAAATGGTATCATGATTGGTCCCATCACTTTTAGTTTGCGATACCCATTACATCATAGTTGGGACGTCTCGTAAAAGAACGCTTCATGGGGGTATATGGGGGATTCTAAACAACTACTTACCCATCAGAGAGATTGATTACATCGGACATCGGGGGATGGTTGGATGATACTCGTTTGTATTTACATGCGATACCCCGCCAACTGTCAAAGTCGCTTTGGTCAACTATCATCAGTCATTTAAAAAAACGATGGTGGCGTTTGATTGGTAAGTGCACAGCATAGTTCATTGTATAAGGTGTCTCGAATACTTCCTCACACAAAAAACATAGCGACCGCTTTACCAGGTGTACCAACATATCATTTGAAAGAAAAAACTGCTGCTTGTCAAATGTGAGGTGGAAAAATGAGTCAAAGGAAATATTGCGTCGGATCTAACCAGAACGAACTAACCTTACGTAGGTATAGCGGCCCACAATTAATTTCGTCCTATCTAACCAGAACGAACTAACCTCACGTAGGCATATATACAGGACGTATAAAAAAAGTAATAAATTTCGTCTGATCTAACCAGAACGAACCTTACGTCGGCATAGCGCCGACTAAATTGTGTCTGATCTAACCAGAATGAACCATCTAATCACCTAACCTAACCTAACCTAACCCACTAAACATTGTAAATTACAAAATATTGCAGCAAGTATGAATTATTGTTACTTTTGTAATATATCTTTGCAAACTTGATGTAGGTTTACTGTAAATGTGTTTTTCTCAGTTTTCAAATGAAAAGTCACTACAAGCTTCCTTCGTAAAACTTACAAAAATGAAATTATTGCAATTTTCAAACAAGAATCTTACTATAAATTTAATATGGGAGTTGGTGGTGAACTTCCACATGCAATGTTTACTAATTCACGTTCACTGCAATTTTCAAAAAAAAATCTTACTATAACTATAATGTATGAGTTGGTAGTAAACTTTCACATGCAATATTGGCAATGCAAGTAGAGTCACTGGATCCAGAAGGCTTTGCTTCTACGGGTACGGCCAATAGACCATTCCAGAACACGTGACTTTGACAATTATCTCTGGGGGGCACACATACACTTCTAACCAAAAATTACATTATTTTGTAATTTTTCGACTAGTTTTCAACCTAAATAACTTCAAATGGCATTATTTTGGAATTTTTCGAATGCTTTTCACCCTAAAAAGCTTCAAGAGGCATTATTTTGGAATTTTTCGGCTAGCTTTTAACCTGAAAAGCTTTAAATTTGACAGGTTGCCCTCCAGCGTGACGTAATACTGGAATGGTCTATGGGAGGAGTCTAATAGTTCGAATGTCAAACATAACCCACAGAAAAAGTTAGGTTAGGTTAGATCCAACGTTTGAACTACCGACACATGTCAATTTTATGTACGAAATACGAAATGTTCAAAAATAGTGGAATCCGGAATGACAAGTTCATAGATAACAGTTTATATTATGTTAATAAAATATTTTCAAGATTTATCTAATCGGTAATACGGTAACGGACAATTTTTGGTTTATTGGTCCAGTTATTACAGCATATTGCCCCCCAGATCTGATAGGAACATAGTATTGTTTACTTTCTACTGAAAAAAATTATATATCCTTTTCTCATGAAAATGACGTATTGGTCAGTGACAACTTACAAAAATACCGACAATAAGATACCCATATAGTGCCATATCAATTCAGTCCCTTGGCAAGAATACCTAGGAATTTTAACCTTGGTTCTATTGACCTAGTTAATAATGCATTAAACCAATTAAAGAATAGCATAAGATCTGTACTAGCAATATAAAATATATACTGCAAACTATTTGAGGTATTCTGTATAAATTCATTTAGTGAAACTTTCACGTAGCTTTGTATTATAATTGTAGTTTGTGTGAAAATAATGGTACCTATAACCAAATAAATAAATAATATTGTCTCTGCCTGTTGACCTTTTTGGTTTTAGATTTATTATAGTTCTGAGAACATCAGATTCGGTTACCAAAGAGAGGTTAAGGTGATGCATCCGAAGCAGCCTTGAAATTGCCATGATTCTCTGAGACCTGATAAACAGAGTGGAAGAACTGTACGAAAGCATTTGCAATATCACTACTATTGACTGAGTCATCAAGCTGCATTTCTCTAGGCAATCTACTTCTGGATATGGATCTTATAAACAGCCAAAAAGGGTTGTGATCTTATGCAATATTTCTTTTATTATTGATTTGATGCTTTGTAATTTGCTTTAGTGCACTAGGTGTTTACATAGAGTCTACTACTATTTTTTTTAATTGATTTGTGTAAATAATTTTCCTTCCTATCTTATGCACCAAGTCAAGCATAGATATTTGGTTTTATATGCAGTTACTTCTTCTGGATTCTTCAGTATGACTTGCTCCAAAATTGTGAATTGTTTTATAGAGCAGATCGAGACAGTCATTAACATTCTCACATTCGACAAGATCAAACCAATTTAATTTTTTATTAACTGATATAGTAAAAAAAGTTACCTATTCGGTTGTCGTATGCGGCTTAACAGATTGATGGGCTCTTCAATCTTATGTTGTGACACGGAATGTATTTTGAAAGTGAAGTATAGAATTTTTTTTTTTGATATTACAAATGAATCACATTTTTCATTTTTCAATTTTCATGGAGAATGTTCCCCTTTTTAACAATCGCACATTGTTCAAAATTAAAAAAACATAACACGTTTTGATAATTTTACTTAAATACCTTAGAAGTGGAGATAGGGTGAAACTTTTAGGCATCACACTAGATGATAAACTCAACTGGTCAAAATACATCGGGAAATTTTTGTAGACCAAAAACTCACATTTGATTATCATATTTGAGAAATTTTCTAATTAATTAAGAGGATGCTGGAATTGATTATGAGAAACTAAAGACAATATAAAAACACCGAGCCTTCCAAAGCCATTTATTCCACAGTAAAAGCACAAGAGCTTTTTTTTATCGGATACATTTCTTCAACTAAATAATTTTGCCAATAAGTAATTTCACGAGAAAAACTGACGATGAATTTTGTCTAATGTCAGTTTTTCGAGTGAAATTACTGATGGAAAAATTTTAGTTGAAAAAAATTTATTCAATAAAAATAAAGTTTAAATGCTTTTTGGCAAGATAAATCAACGACAATATATAAATACACCACAATAATAATCGCCTTGATTGAAACAGTTATTTGAGGAAGCAGTTATTAACAACACAATTATTATAATGGTTTGTAATCTGTTCAGATGAAACTTTCCCAAAACGATTTATATTGTGTCAACAATACCAAACAATCATTTCTGTCATGACAGAAATTGAAGGGACTTCCGCTTACTAGATGAAGTCTGTTTTTGAGGAACATGCATTTTTATCGCGATAAAAAGCTGCATTCTTTTTTATCGCTGTCAAACTGACTCAGACGTCATATGTCAATGGATTTGAAAAGGGGAACATTCTCCATGAAAATTGAAAAATGTGACTTATTTGTAATATCTAACAGAAAACAACTACTTCCCCGGCACAAGCCACGCTGGACATTGAATGTTCCCCTTTTCAACATGAATACCCCCCAAGAGGTTATCTTGAACGATGGAAAATAGCGACTAAAGTTTGTCTTTCAGTCGCAGATGATTCCACAAAAGATTTCATGAATTTCCTATTCATAATTTCGAACTAAAATCAAAATGCTCATGACAGGTCTATGTCAAAAAACGATTTCTGTGAGTGATATTTTTTTAATAACATTCTCCTTATCTAATTTATTTAATGATTTTTTCAAGGAAAACTAGAAAGAATTAAAAAAGTCAGCTATCTGAATGAAAATGCAAATTTTCACTTTCAGATTTTTTCTTTCCTTTTCAGTTAGTCTTTTCACAATATCTATCAGATGTAGTTCAATGTCCAGCGTGGCTTGTGCCGGGGAAGTAGTTGTTTTCTGTTAGATATTACAAATAAGTCACATTTTTCAATTTTCATGGAGAATGTTCCCCTTTTCAAATCCATTGACATATGACGTCTGAGTCAGTTTGACAGCGATAAAAAAGAATGCAGCTTTTTATCGCGATAAAAATGCATGTTCCTCAAAAACAGACTTCATCTAGTAAGCGGAAGTCCCTTCAATTTCTGTCATGACAGAAATGATTGTTTGGTATTGTTGACACAATATAAATCGTTTTGGGAAAGTTTCATCTGAACAGATTACAAACCATTATAATAATTGTGTTGTTAATAACTGCTTCCTCAAATAACTGTTTCAATCAAGGCGATTATTATTGTGGTGTATTTATATATTGTCGTTGATTTATCTTGCCAAAAAGCATTTAAACTTTATTTTTATTGAATAAATTTTTTTCAACTAAAATTTTTCCATCAGTAATTTCACTCGAAAAACTGACATTAGACAAAATTCATCGTCAGTTTTTCTCGTGAAATTACTTATTGGCAAAATTATTTAGTTGAAGAAATGTATCCGATAAAAAAAAGCTCTTGTGCTTTTACTGTGGAATAAATGGCTTTGGAAGGCTCGGTGTTTTTATATTGTCTTTAGTTTCTCATAATCAATTCCAGCATCCTCTTAATTAATTAGAAAATTTCTCAAATATGATAATCAAATGTGAGTTTTTGGTCTACAAAAATTTCCCGATGTATTTTGACCAGTTGAGTTTATCATCTAGTGTGATGCCTAAAAGTTTCACCCTATCTCCACTTCTAAGGTATTTAAGTAAAATTATCAAAACGTGTTATGTTTTTTTAATTTTGAACAATGTGCGATTGTTAAAAAGGGGAACATTCTCCATGAAAATTGAAAAATGAAAAATGTGATTCATTTGTAATATCAAAAAAAAAAATTCTATACTTCACTTTCAAAATACATTCCGTGTCACAACATAAGATTGAAGAGCCCATCAATCTGTTAAGCCGCATACGACAACCGAATAGGTAACTTTTTTTACTATATCAGTTAATAAAAAATTAAATTGGTTTGATCTTGTCGAATGTGAGAATGTTAATGACTGTCTCGATCTGCTCTATAAAACAATTCACAATTTTGGAGCAAGTCATACTGAAGAATCCAGAAGAAGTAACTGCATATAAAACCAAATATCTATGCTTGACTTGGTGCATAAGATAGGAAGGAAAATTATTTACACAAATCAATTAAAAAAAATAGTAGTAGACTCTATGTAAACACCTAGTGCACTAAAGCAAATTACAAAGCATCAAATCAATAATAAAAGAAATATTGCATAAGATCACAACCCTTTTTGGCTGTTTATAAGATCCATATCCAGAAGTAGATTGCCTAGAGAAATGCAGCTTGATGACTCAGTCAATAGTAGTGATATTGCAAATGCTTTCGTACAGTTCTTCCACTCTGTTTATCAGGTCTCAGAGAATCATGGCAATTTCAAGGCTGCTTCGGATGCATCACCTTAACCTCTCTTTGGTAACCGAATCTGATGTTCTCAGAACTATAATAAATCTAAAACCAAAAAGGTCAACAGGCAGAGACAATATTATTTATTTATTTGGTTATAGGTACCATTATTTTCACACAAACTACAATTATAATACAAAGCTACGTGAAAGTTTCACTAAATGAATTTATACAGAATACCTCAAATAGTTTGCAGTATATATTTTATATTGCTAGTACAGATCTTATGCTATTCTTTAATTGGTTTAATGCATTATTAACTAGGTCAATAGAACCAAGGTTAAAATTCCTAGGTATTCTTGCCAAGGGACTGAATTGATATGGCACTATATGGGTATCTTATTGTCGGTATTTTTGTAAGTTGTCACTGACCAATACGTCATTTTCATGAGAAAAGGATATATAATTTTTTTCAGTAGAAAGTAAACAATACTATGTTCCTATCAGATCTGGGGGGCAATATGCTGTAATAACTGGACCAATAAACCAAAAATTGTCCGTTACCGTATTACCGATTAGATAAATCTTGAAAATATTTTATTAACATAATATAAACTGTTATCTATGAACTTGTCATTCCGGATTCCACTATTTTTGAACATTTCGTATTTCGTACATAAAATTGACATGTGTCGGTAGTTCAAACGTTGGATCTAACCTAACCTAACTTTTTCTGTGGGTTATGTTTGACATTCGAACTATTAGACTCCTCCCATAGACCATTCCAGTATTACGTCACGCTGGAGGGCAACCTGTCAAATTTAAAGCTTTTCAGGTTAAAAGCTAGCCGAAAAATTCCAAAATAATGCCTCTTGAAGCTTTTTAGGGTGAAAAGCATTCGAAAAATTCCAAAATAATGCCATTTGAAGTTATTTAGGTTGAAAACTAGTCGAAAAATTACAAAATAATGTAATTTTTGGTTAGAAGTGTATGTGTGCCCCCCAGAGATAATTGTCAAAGTCACGTGTTCTGGAATGGTCTATTGGCCGTACCCGTAGAAGCAAAGCCTTCTGGATCCAGTGACTCTACTTGCATTGCCAATATTGCATGTGAAAGTTTACTACCAACTCATACATTATAGTTATAGTAAGATTTTTTTTTGAAAATTGCAGTGAACGTGAATTAGTAAACATTGCATGTGGAAGTTCACCACCAACTCCCATATTAAATTTATAGTAAGATTCTTGTTTGAAAATTGCAATAATTTCATTTTTGTAAGTTTTACGAAGGAAGCTTGTAGTGACTTTTCATTTGAAAACTGAGAAAAACACATTTACAGTAAACCTACATCAAGTTTGCAAAGATATATTACAAAAGTAACAATAATTCATACTTGCTGCAATATTTTGTAATTTACAATGTTTAGTGGGTTAGGTTAGGTTAGGTTAGGTGATTAGATGGTTCATTCTGGTTAGATCAGACACAATTTAGTCGGCGCTATGCCGACGTAAGGTTCGTTCTGGTTAGATCAGACGAAATTTATTACTTTTTTTATACGTCCTGTATATATGCCTACGTGAGGTTAGTTCGTTCTGGTTAGATAGGACGAAATTAATTGTGGGTTAGTCTTTTCACAATATCTATCAGATGTAGTTCAATGTCCAGCGTGGCTTGTGCCGGGGAAGTAGTTGTTTTCTGTTAGATATTACAAATAAGTCACATTTTTCATTTTTCAATTTTCATGGAGAATGTTCCCCTTTTTATTGTAGATAGTCGTTGGAACTAGACTGGTACGTCCCGTCTGTTCGGTGATGTGTTAGGTGTGTGAACCAGGCCTAACAAGCACTAACTCTATGGTTGACTGGTTGACAGTTGACAAGATGTTTTCATGACGTATGCATGAAGATGAACCTGTAGTACATAATATGTATAATGGCCTTAAATAAAATCCACTAATATTCCAGTCATCTGGTGACATGATTATTTCCTGCCTCATTATCTAAATATCAAACATGGCGCAGTCGTGAAAAACATAAAATTGGGCAGAAAAAAGAAGATTAGTCGGAAGCAACGAGTTCTAAACAATTGAATAGAGGGAGAAGTAAACAAACCAAAGTGTCCCCTAAACAATGCAAATTTTCCTACGTAAATAGAGAAAATAACGCGACCGAATTGGTTGAGACAATCTGTTTGTTTCCCTGGCAACCGAAATAGCCGAAATAGTGTTTGTGTTTTAACAGTGGCGGTTCGTTTGTGAGAAAGGCGGGAAACATGAAGGAAATGTGAACTGTGAACACTTCAAACTACAACGGCGTGTCTTCAGTAGTAGTGCAGTGAATTTTGTTGGTGGCGATTGTGTCTATTCGTCAAGTTTCAATTTTATTATTTCTACTTTACTTGTACTTGTGGCTCTTTATCTTGATATAAGACAATATGGTGATGTCTTGTATTGTTTGTAAAGCTCGAGCGGAGGCATCTCATAGTAGATCTTTCCATCGGTGAGCTGTTGATCAAAGATTGATACCGCCATATTCCTCAATTTGTACGCCCAGGTTTAATATGAAATATACTAAATATATCGGTATTTATGAATATAATATCTGAGTTATGAAAATGTTATTGTTGTTCATATTATATATGTATACTCTAGTAAAGAAACGATTTACCTATACTCGAGATCGTAAATTGTACATAGTGCATGACCCATAGATAGGTTCTACGGTTCATAATTCATATAAGGCAGGTCAAGAAATAGAACAGAAATAAAACCTATCAAAATATTCTTAAGAGATGTAAAAGAATTTCTTATGAGCCAATGTTTCTACTATGTTGAAGAGTTTTCGGACAGCTGATTTATGCTCTATTTTAACATGTTATATATTTTTAATATTTCTTGTCAACATTTGTATCGTATTGTAACAAATTTAACATGTTTGTAATTATTGTATTTTAGCCTTTACGTTTCGTATTTCTGTAAAAACAGCTTATGTGATTAATAATATTATATTATGATACAAGTATACAAGTGAGCCTTCACAGCGCACTCAACGAACTCAAGGGAACGACCTGAAGCTGACTAGCTGACTGCACTTAAATGTTTCAAGCGCTTTAAAGGCACTTGTACACATGTAGAATGCATTATTTTTTTTGAAAAGGGGAACATTCTCCATGAAAATTGAAAAATGAAAAATGTGATTTATTTGTAATATCTAACAGAAAACAACTACTTCCCCGGCGCAAGCCACGCTGGACATTGAACTACATCTGATATAGATATTGTGAAAAGACTCTAACTGAAAAGGAAAGAAAAAATCTGAAAGTGAAAATTCGCATTTTCATTCAGATAACTCATTTTTATTCTCTCTAGTTTTCATTGAAAAAATCATTGAATAAATTAGATAAGGAGAATGTTATTAAAAAAATATCACTCACAGAAATCGTTCATTTCCACAACAGATTTTATGAATGTCCTATTCATATTTTCGAACTAAAATCATTATTTTTTATTATGCCTGCATCGAGACTTCAAGAACAATGCTGGAAATGAATTTTAGATGAGGATAATGTGCCTTATATTTTATTACACAAACAGTCAATAAGTAAGTAATGGATATCTAATGTCACTTATTGTTGAAATTAAGACTTTTAGGACATTTCGTATGATAAACTGGGAAAAACCTGTAGTACTGTCTTTAGTGCACTCAACAAGGATTATGATGAAGGTATAATCAAAAGTATTGTATTGTATTGCTTTCATCGAATCGCCAGACACGCTTTTCTCTGTAGTCTGTTAATTTTAGCGTGAAGTTTATAAAATACGTACCAATTCAGTAATCTGTATTTCTTTACATTTTCCAAACTGTTGTGTAATGAAAATATAATGATGTTTGTTCATATATTTCACAAATGTGTATATGTTACTATTTATTTGATTACAATTCCTAAACTATTGGATGTTTTATTTCTCACTATTTAATTCTGAACTTTGACCATGCCACTGAAGATGACTGCCCCATTTGCAGTTGAAAGGTTTGAAGATTTTAACCAAAGAAGACCACTTCAAAATCCTACCAAAACATTGACGCCAGTCGTGAAAACCTACCTTCCTATATTATTACATTAATATCATGAAATTTTTGTTTTTTTCTTATCATTCTTTGTGTTATCTTATCTTATCATTATTATAACTATTATTATCACATAAATATACTTAATGGAGTTTTTGTCTTGTCGGTCGTTGATATGCGTGCCAAAATTCAGATGAGTCGGACGATTGGAAGTGGTTGAATATTGAATTTAAAAATGCTCGTTATTATTATTAGTATTATTACATTATTATCATGAAATTCCTGTATTGTCGTCGGTCCTTGATATGCGTGTCAAATTGCAGATTATTCGGACGATTGAAATTTAATTTAAAAATTCTCATTATTATTATTATTATTATACAATGATATAATGAATTTATTTTATTGTCGTCGGTCCTTGATATGAATGTGCTAAATTTTAGATTATTCGGACGATTGGATTTGGGCAAAAATTTAATTTAAAAATTTTCATTATTATCATCATTACATTAATATGAAATTCTTGGTTTGTCGTCGGTCCTTGATATGTGCACCAATTATTATTATTATTATTATCAGAAATTCGCGTTTTCTCAAGAAAGATACCTATATGTATGAACTCAGAATTCAAGACCTTACTTGAAAGCAAAATTTATTTTAAATTGGGTATTCTGTGGTCATAAGCTAGTGGGCTGGAGTTCCCGAGTTGCGTAGTACAGCTGTTAATTGTTTGCATTATTATGGGGCCAAACAAAGCTTTCACGATTGAGTAGGAATGCTTGATCTAGTATATATGAAATCGGTGGTCGGAAGACAAAAATTATAACCTAAAAACTGCATGCCGCGAGTTTGGTAAATTTGCAAAATTTTTGGCCCCAAACTAATTTGATATAATATGGCGAAGCTATGTGAAGTTGGCTGCCAGAGCTAGCTGCTGAAATTTCCGAACATTTCCGAACAACCAGTGTCGGACGCGATCTTTTTTTTTTTGGTAAAATCTTACGAAATTGAGCTAGCTGCTAATATAATTTGAAATTTGAACCCACTGTTTTTGAGATAGATAAAAAGTAGAATTAAGAGCAGTGAGAGTCATTATTTCTTGAATGTCACGATGAATCATTATTGGATACCTGATATTTCATGTCTGGATAAAAGTATAAAAATAATTCCTTTCTCATTGGTCAGGGGACTTCTACACTAAAAAAAATAATTTTGGAAATTAATATTTTCTATCACTTTCGCATTCGACTGTCACGATGAAATATATGCAGGTACCTTACATTTCATGTCAAGATAGATGTGATATAAAAATAATTCCTTGCTAATTGGTCTGGGGGTTTCTACACTAAAAAAAATAATTTTGGAAATTAATTTTTTCTATCACTTTCGCATTCGACTGTCACGATGAAATATATGCAGGTACATTACATTTCATGTCAAGATAGGTGTGATATCAAAAATAATTCCTTGCTAATTGGTCTGGGGACTTCTACACTAAAAAAAATAATTTTAGAAATTAATTTTTTCTATCACTTTCGCATTCGACTGTCACGATGAAATATATGCAGGTACATTACATTTCATGTCAAGATAGGTGTGATATCAAAATAATTCCTTGCTCATTGGTCTGGGGACTTCTACACTAAAAAAAATAATTTTGGAAATTAATTTTTTCTATCACTTTCGCATTCGACTGTCACGATGAAATATATGCAGGTACATTACATTTCATGTCAAGATAGGTGTGATATCAAAATAATTCCTTGCTCATTGGTCTGGGGACTTCTACACTAAAAAAAATAATTTTGGAAATTAATTTTTTCTATCACTTTCGCATTCGACTGTCACGATGAAATATATGCAGGCACGTTACATTTCATGTCAAGATAGGTGGGATATCAAAATAATTTCTCGCTAATTGGTCTGGGGACTTCTACACTAAAAAAAATAATTTTGGAAATTAATTTTTTCTATCACTTTCGCATTCGACTGTCACGATGAAATATATGCAGATACATTACATTTCATGTCAAGATAGGTGTGATATCAAAATAATTCCTTGCTAATTGGTCTGGGGACTTCTACACTAAAAAAAAATAATTTTGGAAATTAATTTTTTCCATCATTTTCGCATTCGACTGTCACGATGAAATATATGCAGGCACGTTACATTTCATGTCAAGATAGGTGTGATATCAAAATAATTCCTTGCTCATTGGTCTGGGGAACTCTACACTAAAAAAATAATTTTGGAAATTAATTTTTTCTATCACTTTCGCATTCGACTGTCACGATGAAATATATGCAGATACATTACATTTCATGTCAAGATAGGTGTGATATCAAAATAATTCCTTGCTAATTGGTCTGGGGACTGTCACGATGAAATATATGCAGGTACGTTACATTTCATGTCAAGATAGGTGTGATATCAAAATAATTCCTTGCTCATTGGTCTGGGGAACTCTACACTAAAAAAATAATTTTGGAAATTAATTTTTTCTATCACTTTCGCATTCGACTGTCACGATGAAATATATGCAGATACATTACATTTCATGTCAAGATAGGTGTGATATCAAAATAATTCCTTGCTAATTGGTCTGGGGACTGTCACGATGAAATATATGCAGGTACGTTACATTTCATGTCAAGATAGGTGTGATATCAAAATAATTCCTTGCTCATTGGTCTGGGGAACTCTACACTAAAAAAAATAATTTTGGAAATTAATTTTTTCTATCACTTTCGCATTCGACTGTCACGATGAAATATATGCAGGCACGTTACATTTCATGTCAAGATAGGTGTGATATCAAAATAATTCCTTGCTAATTGGTCTGGGGAACTCTACACTAAAAAAAATAATTTTGGAAATTAATTTTTTCTATCCTTTTCGCATTCGACTGTCACGATGAAATATATGCAGGTGCATTACATTTCATGCCTAGATAGGTGTGATATCAAAATAATTCCTTGCTAATTGGTCTTTTTTTTAGTGTAGAAGTCCCCAGACCAATTAGCAAGGAATTATTTTGATATCACACCTATCTTGACATGAAATGTAATGTACCTGCATATATTTCATCGTGACAGTCGAATGCGAAAATGATAGAAAAAATTAATTTCCAAAATTATTTTTTTTAGTGTAGAAGTCCCCAGACCAATTAGCAAGGAATTATTTTGATATCACACCTATCTTGACATGAAATGTAATGTACCTGCATATATTTCATCGTGACAGTCGAATGCGAAAATGATAGAAAAAATTAATTTCCAAAATTATTTTTTTTAGTGTAGAAGTCCCCAGACCAATTAGCAAGGAATTATTTTGATATCACACCTATCTTGACATGAAATGTAATGTACCTGCATATATTTCATCGTGACAGTCGAATGCGAAAATGATGGAAAAAATTAATTTCCAAAATTATTTTTTTTTAGTGTAGAAGTCCCTAGACCAATTAGCAAGGAATTATTTTGATATCACACCTATCTTGACATGAAATGTAATGTACCTGCACATATTTCATCGTGACAGTCGAATGCGAAAGTGATAGAAAAAAATTAATTTCCAAAATTATTTTTTTTTTAGTGTAGAAGTCCCCAGACCAATTAGCAAGGAATTATTTTGATATCCCACCTATCTTGACATGAAATGTAACGTGCCTGCATATATTTCATCGTGACAGTCGAATGCGAAAAGGATAGAAAAAATTAGTTTCCAAAATAATTTTTTTTAGTGTAGAAGTCCCCAGACCAATTGGCAAGGAATTATTTTGATATCACACTGTAGCAAAACACGCGGTAATAGTCACCTCATATCTCATATCGCGTTGACCCGTATGGTTGGTAAGCAACCGCCCGGACTATCACAGCGCATCCAACAATTATTGTTGGCGGTTGTTTAGGACTCAAAAAAGCAAAGAGGTAAAATGTTTCTTTCCTCTCTTAGACATTGACAGTAGGCTCGATTTCTGAGTAAAGTTGAATGAAGTGCTTGAACTTTGAGTGCCTTTGGTTAGCAAGACTTCAAATAGTCGAAGAATTATTTGGTCTGTGCCTGCATTTGTTTTAGGTAGGTAGAGAACCATCATTTAAATTGTATTCATGCTAGTAACGCCTGTATTTGTTTTAGTTTGGCATTTCTGTCCGCTACAACACATTAAAGTATTCATTAAAAGCCATTACCGGAAGCCGACAGTTTCTTATTTTAAAAACCAGGTTCAAAGACCCACAAAAGCCCTGAGATAAATCTGGCCAATTACAACACCTATCTTGACATGAAATGTAATGTACCTGCATATATTTCATCGTGACAGTCGAATGCGAAAATGATGGAAAAAATTAGTTTCCAAAATTATTTTTTTTTTAGTGTAGAAGTCCCCAGACGCCCAGACTAATTAGCAAGGAATTATTTTGATATCACACCTATCTTGACATGAAATGTAATGTACCTGCACATATTTCATCGTGACAGTCGAATGCGAAAGTGATAGAAAAAAATGTATTTCCAAAATTATTTTTTTTTAGTGTAGAAGTCCCCAGACCAATTAGCAAGGAATTATTTTGATATCCCACCTATCTTGACATAAAATGTAACGTGCCTACATATATTTCATCGTGACAGTCGAATGCGAAAAGGATAGAAAAAATTAGTTTCCAAAATCAGTTTTTTTTAGTGTAGAAGTCCCCAGACCAATTAGCAAGGAATTATTTTGATATCACACCTATCTTGACATAAAATGTAACGTGCCTGCATATATTTCATCGTGACAGTCGAATGCGAAAGTGATAGAAAAAAAATTATTTCCAAAATTATTTTTTTTTAGTGTAGAAGTCCCCAGACCAATTAGCAAGGAATTATTTTGATATCCCACCTATCTTGACATAAAATGTAACGTGCCTACATATATTTCATCGTGACAGTCGAATGCGAAAAGGATAGAAAAAATTAGTTTCCAAAATCAGTTTTTTTTAGTGTAGAAGTCCCCAGACCAATTAGCAAGGAATTATTTTGATATCACACCTATCTTGACATAAAATGTAACGTGCCTGCATATATTTCATCGTGACAGTCGAATGACAAAATGATAAAAAAAAAATTAATTTCCAAACATTTTTTTTGTTGTATAATTCCCCAGACCAATGAGCAAGGAATTATTTTGAAATTGCACCTATCTAGACATGAAACGTACCTGCATATATTTCATCGTGAAAGTCGAATGCGAAAATGATTAAAAAAATGAATTTCCAAACATTATTTTTTTTAGTGTAGAATTCCCAGACCAATTCGCAAAGAATTATTTTTATACTTTTATCCAGACATGAAATGTGAGGTATCCAATAATGATTCATCGTGACATTCAAGAAATAATGACTCTCACTGCTCTGAATTCTACTTTTTATTTATCTCAAAAACAGCGGGTTCAACTTTCAAATTATATTAGCAGCTAGCTCAATTTCATAAGATTTTGCCAAAAGAAAATGATCGCGTCCGACACTGGTTGTTCGGAAATTTTAGCAGCTAGCTCTGGCAGCCAACTTATTGGTGTGAAGTTATATACCCACAGATTTCTGGCCACACATGCAAACGCGAACGATTTGTGGTTGGGAAATTAGGTTGTCAGTAACCGGACTAAAATCTGTGGCTGGGTTACTTATATGTACGTCTATAAATTAATGACGCGGCAAGCAAGTACATCGAATAAGTTATAAGGGATTCCAAATGGATTCATGTGATGAAAACCATTTCTATGTCACTCATACGGATTTGGATTAAACAAATTTCTTTCGTTGAGACATATCTTCAAGATATCACACAGTATAAAACTTGTAACCCGCTGATGTACGTTAATAAAAATCTCACGAAATACGGAGGATTTTATGTAGATTACAATGGTGAAAACTGTTATTCCTCTGTCACCCATACAGATTTTGTATAAATGATTATTTTTTTCATTGGAAACTATCTTCCAAACATATAGCAAGGTTCAAAAAAGTAACCCGATGATGTGCGTTCATAAAAATCGCACAAAATGTAGAGGATTTCAAGTTGATTACCATGGTAGAAACCATTTCTCTGTCATCCATACAGATTTGGTGAAAATTATTTTTTTATTGGAAAGTACCTTCAAGACATCACACAGTATAAAAAATGTAACCCGATGATGTGCGTTCATGAAAATCACACGAAATATAGAGTACCTATTTCACGTAGATTACAATGGTGGAAACAGTTTCCCTGTCACCCATACAGATTTGATGAAAATGATTTTTTTTTTATTGGAAAGTACCTTCAAGACATCACACGGTATAAAAAATGTAACCCGATGATGTGCGTCCATGAAAATCTCACAAATTATAGAAGATTTCACGTAGATTATAATGGTGGAAACCGTTTCTCTGTCACCCGTACAGATTTGGTGAAAATGAAATTTTTTAATTGGAAAATACCTTCTAGACATCACACGGCATAAAAAATGTAACCCGTTGATGTGCGTCCATGAAAATCTCACAAAGTATAGAAGATTTCACGTAGATTATAATGGTGGAAACCGTTTCTCTGCCACCCATACAGATTTGGTGAAAATGATATTTTTTAATTGGAAAGTACCTTCAAGAAATCACACGGTAAAAAAATGTAACCCGATGATGTGCGTTCATGAAAATCACACGAAATACGGAGGATTTTATGTAGATTACAATGGTGAAAACCGTTTCTCTGTCACCCATACGGATTTGATGAAAATGATTTTTTTTTATTGGGAAGTACCTTCAAGACATCACACGGTATAAAAAATGTAATCCGATGATGTGCGTTCATGAAAATCACACGAAATATAGAGGATTTCATGTAGATTACCACAGTGAGAACCGTTTCTCTGTCACCCATACAGATATGGAGTGAATGATATTTTTCCATTGAAAATTATCTCCAGGACATCACACGCAATGAAAAATGTAACCCAATGATGTGCGTTCATGAAAATCACACTAAATACGGAGGATTTTATGTAGATCACAATGGTAAAAACCGTTTCTCTGTCACCCATACAGATTTGGTGAAAATGATTTTTTTTTATTGGAAATTTCCAATACTCAAGTACCTTCAAGACATCACACGTTATGAAAAATGTAGTCCGATGATGTGCGTCCATGAAAATCTCACAAAGTATAGAATATTTCACGTAGATTATAATGGTGAAAACCGTTTCTGTCACCCATACAGATTTGATGAAAATGACTTTTTTTATTGGAAAGTACCTTCAAGACATCACACGGTATAAAAAATGTAACCAGATGATGTGCGTTCATGAAAATCACACTAAATACGGAGGATTTCATGTAGATTACAATGGTGAAAACCGTTTCTCTGTCACCCATACAGATTTGGTGAAAAAGATTTTTTTTTATTGGAAAGTACCTTCAAGACATCACACGGTATAAAAAATGCAACCCGATGATGTGCGTTCATGAAAATCACACGAAATATAGAATATTAACGTAGATTATAATGGTGAAAACCGTTTCTCTGTCACCCATAGAGATTTGATGAAATGATATTTTTTTATTGGAAAGTACCTTCAAGACATCACACGGCATAAAAAATGTAACCCGATGATGTGCGTCCATGAAAATCTCACAAAGTATAGGAGATTTCATGTAGATTATAATGGTGAAAACCGTTTCTCTGTCACCCATACAGATTTGATGAAAATGACTTTTTTTTTATTGGAAAGTACCTTCAAGACATCACACGGTATAAAAAATGTAACCCGATGATGTGCGTTCATCAAAATCACACGAAATATAGAGGATTTCATGTAGATTACCATAGTGAAAACCGTTTTTTGACCTTTCTTTAACGTTAGCCTATTTTTGCCAGTATAGGACTAACCCAGGTAGTCGAGTGAGGGCCAGGTAGGTGAGTGGTTAAAAGCGCTGTCTTTCAACTATTTCTGGCTGACGGTCGTGGGTTCAAAGCCTAGCGACTGCAGATTTTTTTCTGATGGCCCGAGAAACTGCTGGGAATCGCACGTAAAAAGGTAAGACCTCGTTAATCCTTGGCTCGCACAAGTTTCGACTTCTGAGAGCTGCCGTTCGCAGGAAGACGACAGCTGGATAACGGAAACAGATATTTTTTTACTACCCAATCGGAAATTTTTGACAAACCGAAGGCAGACGTTTGTAACGAGTCCAACATCTATTGGCTCAAGACCGCCATCTTACTCTCCGAAGAAGGGCATAAAAAAATGTCAAGCACGGGAATTTTTTCATTTCATGTGAATATCATGGGGTTACAAATTTTATAGCATGAGTTGCCTTGAAGATATTTCCCAATGAAAAAAAATCATTTTCACCAACTCTGTGTGGGTGACAGAGAAATTTTACCATGTTAATCAACATGAAATCTTCTATATTTTGTGTGATTTTCATGAACGCACATCATCGGGTTACATTTTTTATACCGTGTGATATCTTGAAGGTACTTTCCAATAAAAAAAATCATTTTCACCAAATCTGTACGGGTGACGGAAAAACGGTTTTCACCGTTGTGATACATAAAATCCTCCGTATTTCGTGTGATTTTCATGAACGCACATCATCGGGTTACATTTTTTTTACCGTGTGATTTCTTGAAGGTGGTTTCCAATAAAAAAATATCATTCACACCAAATCTGTATGGTGACAGAGAAACGGTTTCCACCATTATAATCTACGTGAAATCTTCTATACTTTGTGAGATTTTCATGGACGCACATCATCGGGTTATATTTTTTATACCGTGTATGTCTTGAAGGTACTTTCCAATAAAAAAATAATAATTTTCATCAAATCTGTATGGGTGACAGAGAAACGGTTTTCACCATTGTGATCTACGTAAAATAATCCATATTTCGTGTGATTTTCATGAACGCACATCATCGGATTACATTTTTTATACTGTGTGATGTCTTGAAGGTACTTCCCAATAAAAAAAAAATCATTTTCATCAAATCTGTATGGGTGACAGAGAAACAGTTTTTACCATTGTAATCTACATAAAATCCTCCGTATTTCGTGTGATTTTCATGAACGCACATCATCGGGTTACATTTTTTTACCGTGTGATTTCTTGAAGGTGGTTTCCAATAAAAAAAAATCATTTACACCAAATCTGCACGGGTGACAGAGAAACGGTTTTCACCATTGTAATCTATATAAAATCGTCCGTATTTCGTGTGATTTTCATGAACGCACATCATCGGGTTACATTTTTTTTACCGTGTGATTTCTTGAAGGTGGTTTCCAATAAAAAAATATCATTTACACCAAATCTGTATGGGTGAGAGAGAAACGGTTTTCACCATTGTAATCTACATAAAATCCTCCGTATTTCGTGAGATTTTTATTAACGTACATCAGCGGGTTACAAGTTTTATACTGTGTGATATCTTGAAGATATGTCTCAACGAAAGAAATTTGTTTAATTCAAATCCGTATGAGTGACATTGAAATGGTTTCGACCACATGAATCCATTTGGAATCCCTCATAACTTATTTGATGTACTGGCTTGCCGCGTCATTAATTTATATACGTACATATAAGTAACCCAGCCACAGATTTTAGTCTGGTTACTTACAACTGAATTTTCCAACCACAAATCGTTCGCGTTTGCATGTGTGGCCAGAAATCTGTGGGTAACTTCACACCAATAGCCAACTTCACATTCCTATATGGCGATGGCTGGACCTGTGAAATTACCTCCTGATTTTAATTTGCAAGGGGAAAATGCATGTAACGAGTGGAAATTTTGGAAGACATCCTTCGAGGACTATTGGTAGCTACTGGCTAGCATGAAGCAGCTGACATGCTGACAAGGTAAAATTATCCATACTAAGAAATTTGATTAGTGCAGAGTCGGCAAAAATTATGGCAACCTTTGAAATTCCAAATGATCAACAAGACAAGTATGTGTTCACAATAAACAAAATTGAGGAGTATGTGAATCCAAGGATCAATGAATGTTTTGAGAGGTACAATTTCCTTAGACGTACCCAATAAGAAGGGGAAAGTTTTGAACACTTCTTAACAGAATGCAGATTATTGGTCAAATCTTGTAATTATAACTCAACTGATCCTGTTGAGACAGCAGAGGAGAAGGCGCTACGGGACAAAATTATAATGGGAATAAGGGATTCCACCACCCGTGAAGCACTACTGAGTATTGATCAACTAACTCTGGATAAAGCTATCAAATGCTGCCGCACAAAGGAACAGAGCAAACATCAGAATATACAATTTGGAAAGGTCGACAAAGAAGACAATGAAGTATTCAGGGTGAGAAGACAGCCAACAAGTAAGGACAAATTTGTAAATAAAAATAAAGGAAAACTAAATGATTATAGTACGGTAAGAAATTTAACTGTAGAAGGTGTCAAAATACCCATGGCCCAAGGGAATGTCCTGCATTTGGGAAAAAACGTAACAAGTGTGGTTTGTTGAATCATTTTTCAATAGCTTGTAGAGTCAAAAATGTGAAATCTGTTGATCAGGACGATGATACCGTTTTCATCGACCAAGTAAGGTTTAAAGAAATATACAATTGTTCAAAATCTGTAAACGAGATTGATAGGAGATATTTTTTAGAAAATATATTATTAGAGGGTCATAGTATGAAAATGAAAATAGACACTGGTGCTGATGTTAGTGTCATACCTAAATATGTGTTTAAAAAAATTAACAATCAGTTTAAGATCAGACAAACAAGTTGTATTTTACAAGGTTTCGATGGAACCGAAGTCAAACCTATAGGTGTAGTTAATCTGTTATGCAAATATAAAGACAAAGAAATATATGAAGACTTTGTGGTTGCTCAGAGGGCAAACCAGGTTCTGCTTAGTGGTATAGCAAGTTTAAAACTTGGGTTAATTAAGAGAATTTATAATGCGTCTATAGATGTAGAAAAAACAAATTCTTCAAATGTAGAGAATAAAAAACAAGAGTTTATAAGAATAAATCAAAAAATTTTTGCTGCTTTTGGTAGATTTCCAGGGGAGTATAAAATCACAACAAAGGAAAATTTTGAACCAGTAAAAGTACCTTTAGCTATCCGTAATCCCTTGAAGAGAGAATTAGAAAGGCTAGTAAAGCGAAAGGCAATTATTAAGGTAAGTGAAATGGACCCCCGTGCTAATGTTAACCGTATCGTTGTAGAAAAAACAAATGGTCAAATTAGATTGTGCCTGGATCCATCTGATCTTAATGAACAAATCGTTAGAAAACCTAGAGTTGTCCCAAATATTGAAGAGATTTGTAGTAGGTTAGGTTAGGTTTAAATGTGAGTGAGCCCATATCAGGCTCTCCACTGCGGCCAATGGCCTATTGTGGCTCAGATTTGTAGTAAGTTGTTAGGTAAAAAATTCTTTTCTGTGTTTGACATGTCCGAGGGCTATCATCAATTGAAATTAGATGAAGAGTCATCATGGAAATGCTGTTTTGCAACCCCATTTGGAACGTATCGGTATACTGTTTTACCATATGGATTGTCAAGTTCGCAAGACCTATTTCAAGAAGTAGTAGAAAGTAATTTTTCAAATATCACAAATGTTCAAATTTGCCATGATGATATGATAGTCTCAGGTAGTAATAAAGCTGAACATGATTTAGCTGTTCAAAAAATAGTAGAAAAGGCTCAACAGATAAATGTAAAATTTAATGCAAGCAAATTGCAATATTGCCAAGAGAAGGTTAGGTTTATGGGACAGATTATTTCTAATCAAGGTATGGAGGTAGACCCCGATAGGGTAGAGTCATTATGCAAGCTTGAAACCCCTAAAAATAAACTATAGTTACAAAGAATTATTGGATCATTCAATTATGTGAGGCGCTATATTCCAAATATGGCTGAATATATGCATCCCTTATGTGAGCTATTAAAATCTGATGTTGAATTCAGGTGGATGGCCAGACATCAAAATTCTTTAGACAAATAGAAGAAAATTATTTGTAATTCTCCAGCTCTTGTTCCGTTCAACCCAAAAAAGAAAATAATTATACAGTGTGACTCGTCAAAAAATGGCATTGGTTGTTGTATGTTCCAACAATATGAAAATAATATGTTAAAATTAGTAGCATGTGCATCTAGAAATATGAATAATCATGAGATAAATTATTGCCTAACTGAGAAAAAAATGCTAGTAATATACTATAGTACACAAAAATTCCATGAATTTATATATCACTATGAAGTTGATGTACAGAGTGATCACAAACCAATAACATCAATAATGAAAAAACCAGTGTGCAAAATAGGTTCAACGCGACTACAACGCTTGAGAATAAAACTATACAAATACAACCTCAATGTAATATATGTTCCTGGTAAATATGTTCATTTCGCAGATATCCTATCTAGATCTCCTTTGAAAAATAATAAATGTAGCGTAGATGAACAGATGTTTGAGATGGTTCATACAGTCTCAAAATATTTACCTATGAGCGAGGCAAAGAAAAATATGTTTAGGAATAGAAACTAACAGAGATTAAACACTCATAAAAATTGTAGAGTTCTATTACAATGGGTGGCCCAAAGAAAATCAATTATTGTGTCAATTAAAACCATACTTCAATTTGAGGAATGATATTTATGTAGAAGGCGGACTACTATTTTATAATGATAGATTAATTGTTCCAAAAAATTGCAGACATCTTATAATTAAAACATTGCATCAAGGACATATTGGAATCAATAAAAGCATAAATAAAGCCAGGAATCATTTCTTCTGGCCTGAGATGAGTTCAGATATTAGAAATTTTATTAGATAATGTCACATATGTGAAAAATTTATGCAAAATAACTATAAAGAACCGTTGTTACCCCATAGTGTATACCAAGACTTAGATTTAATAAAGTTTCCTCTGATATATTAGAATTTGGTGCGAAAGCATTTTTAGTACTAATCGATCATTATTCTTATTGGATCGACTTATCACTTTTGAAATCAAAAAAATCCGAATCAGTAATTGATGCTATGCAGAATACCTTAACTAAATTTGGTTATCCAGTGACATTGATTGCTGATAACTTACCTTTTATTTCAAATAAATGCAAAGATTGTTACAATAAAAAAGATATTATGATTAAAACAGAGTAACGGTCTAGCGGAAAAAGCTGTTGGTATTTGTAAACAAATTTTAAATAAAAGTCATGAGGATAATAAAGACTATAGAGATTTATAAATGGAGTATTACAATTCACCAATTACATTTTTACAAGCATCCCCATCCCAGATATTACAAAGTAGAATTCTTAGAAACCAACTTCCTATAAATAATGTAAATCTAGAACCTAAGATTCAAAACCACATTTATGAATATCTATGTAAGCAGAAAGATCAATACAAATTACAATATGACAAAACCATTCGTAAACCTACTAGCGAGTTTAAAAGGGGGGATAATGTGGTAATTAAATGTCAAAATGATAAATACTGGCAAAAAGCCATTGTATTGAAACCAGCTAATGAACCGAGGTCTTATTGGGTAAAGAAAAAAAATAATGGTAAAGTGGTCAGGCGTAATAGTAGTCAGATGAAATTATCGTTTTCTAAAGGTCCTAACA
The DNA here is from genome assembly GCA_958298965.1 of Chrysolina haemoptera. NCBI lineage: Eukaryota > Metazoa > Arthropoda > Insecta > Coleoptera > Chrysomelidae > Chrysolina > Chrysolina haemoptera. The sequence continues at coordinate 33,201,937 of OY282584.1, forward strand.
GCAGACTATTGCAACCTGGAGTTGTACCCTGAGCAATTACAAAACGTACATGATGATAATGTGATTATGAACTTACCTGATAACCATGTAGAGATAAACTTACCTGATAACTATGTAAACTTACCTGATAATGATGTGAATGTAAATGTACCCGATAATGATGTAACTGTAAACTTACCTGATTTCCATTTAGACTTGCTTTTCAACCCTAATGTAGAAATAGAGTATGATAATGAAGATACTTATAGAACAAGGTCAGGACGTTATGTTAAGCCTAGAAATGTATTAGATCTTTAGGGGGAAGGTGTTCGGTGATGTGTTAGGTGTGTGAACCAGGCTTAACAAGCACTAACTCTATGGTTGACAGTTGACAAGATGTTTTCATGACGTATGCATAAAGATGAACCTGTAGTACATAACATGTATAATGGCGTTAAATAAAATCCACTAATCAGTGAGGATGGCCTTTCGCTGGTGGGGGAGATTTCCTCAGATGGTGCACGCTTGTGTGGAAGGTGTAACGTTTCCAGCCCCTCCTTGATCCTATCCACTTCTTCGTTGAATTTCTTGTTCACCTCTCGTGCCACCCGTTCATCTATTTTGGACAGTTCATTTTCGACGTCTTGGACCCTTCTGTTGACTCCCTGGACTCCGCCTCTGACTTCTTGAACTTCACCTTTGACCTCTTGAACTTCACCTTTGACCTCCTGGACTTCTCCTCTGACCTCTTGTACTACTTTGGTGATTTCATTCTGGAAGCACTGTTGACTGTGACTAATACGTTGCAGAAGATCAACATGTTGTAACTGCTGGACTAACCGCGCCTCCTGTTCCTATCGTTCTTGTTTTCTTTTCAGTTCGAATTGTTGTAGAAGCTCTTCTTGTTCTTGTTTTCGTTTGACTTCTTGTTCCTCTTGTTCTTGTTTTCGTTTGGCTTCTTGTTCCTCTTGTTCTTGTTTTCGTTTGGCTTCTTGTTCCTCTTTTGTTCTTGTTTTCGTTTGGCTTCTTGTTCCTTTAAAAACTCAAGGATATCTGCTGATGTCGCCATCTCGTCGTAATTATTTGCACGAGTATTTACCATCAAATACTGGAAAACTGCCTTACTTTTCTTTCTTCAGTAACACTTATTCCGCCTCTGTCACCAATTGTTGCGTCTTCGGGTTCAAAAATAAGTGTACACTGGTATAGACTTGCATTTATTATTCAAACTTCACTTGATAACACTGTAATACAAGTCACTGTCAAAACTGATACCAAAATACTTGTTTCCAAGGTAACTCAAGGTAACTTTCTAACTAACTTACTTCATCTCACAAATGCCTTGCTTATATATAAAAATAAAGTTCTAGAAAAATGAAGAAATCAATAGAACACAATAAGAATGTTCAACGATTGATCCAGAACAAAAGTTAGTGCATCTAGATTTTTTCATCTAATTAGTCGAACAATTCGAAAAGTCTTTATCAAATTTCAGGTCTGTAACAGTATTTTAGACGAATAGATAAGACAGGGGTACGTTCGGTTACAAAAGCTGTAAAATCATTTCTGTTGTACAATTCTTTCTAATCCGTAGAGGAATATCTGAAATGTATTGAAGGAGATAGTTTGAATTCTCACTCTTATATCAAATCCAATAATTTTTAATGTGTTACCTATTTCAATTTTTTTTATTTATACCAACTCTGCTAATTATAATTACTGTGTGCATTGCTATTTGTATTCTATATTCTAACTATATACAATTTCTTTTTTGTGACGTGCTATGAATATACAGCAGGGTATAATAGAGTCAAATAAAAATATTCTATTCTACCCAAAAAGGGGGGAAACACGCGCGCCACTGGTCGATCGGAAATGTTCGAAAATTTTGGCAGCCAGCTGGGCCCAAGGACAATCTCTCTTCAAGGACAATTCACCATACAGGATAGCCCAATTCGTTGATTTTATCTGACATCCCCCCCGCATGTCACCTGCTATTAGTGACGTCACCCGGCCTACACTAATGATGGTTTGCCATAAGACCCCATGCATTTTTCTCGGTTTGCAAAACGTTATATCTCGGTATTTATAAGGCAAACCTGTTGATTTTTTCGGTGTTTCTGGTAGGTGTGTTAATTTTCTTTTGCCCTATTTAGTTTTATAACTCTAGTTGCCCTAGTTTGCTGTGGATAACCCATAAATTGAACTGATGCTAAGTGCGCTTTGAATGCCATTTCGTGATAAGGCACTTTGCTTTACTTACTGAATAGTGAAAACATTTGTAGAAAATTGTTGCAAAAGATGGGTCCATTTTAATAAATAGGATTTAATGAGTTTTATCCATATTTTTATGAGATAACAATTGGGATGACATTCGATAATATAGGTATACCTATGAGGAAGTGATTTTAAAAGAGAAGTAGGTATTAATTGTTGGTTTGAAATTGTATTATAAAAGTGGAAATTTTCAAGTTTAACAAAAAAACTCGTGATTAGGCGAAGACACCCAATGCATCATAATGTACAGAAAAGAAATCGTAAAACGAAGAAATATACGCCATCATAACGACAGCTGGTAGAAATCGCATTGGATCAGATAGTGCAAGATAGAAATGTGCAGCGGCATAAAGTAACAAATCATAACGTGTTCCGTCATAATATACACCAGCATAACGAGCACTATCACAAAATATTCCGTAATAACGCTTCAACATCAAAATGTCATTGCAACATAACGGCACCTCATCATACCATCAAGTCATTATAACAGCAACGCATCATATCGTGAAGCGATCATAACCGTATCAGATAGAATTCGTAACGCGTCATAAAGTGCAGGATCATAATCGTACTTCAGCATAATCCTATAGTCAGTGGGCTTGCAATCACTTTGTTAGAAGAATGACAGTAGTGGACGTTTTCTGCTTATTAATGAACTAATAAGAGACTTTTGGTATTGGAAATGCTCATATAATAATTTAACAATAGGATTTATTCATTAATATTCTCAAATTTCCACAAACAAATGATTTTAACGTTAGGTATAATTTTAAAAAGGTTGGCTGCCTGGAGATCCATTCACACCAATCAAAATGTCATTTATTTATAGGTTATCGGTATCGCAAATTTCACATTAGTTCTTGTTCTTATAGTCTTATACAGATTATGGAGAAAGAACAAGATTTGGTTCAGGGATGGCTCAAATCCAAAAGGAATCAGTAAACACAATAACTAGGTAGTTTTGAGGTTTGTTATTTCTTTTTTAACCTTCCTTTACACTACATTTGTAATGTAAACTGACTATTTTCAAGTGTTTTAATTAATCATAACAACTATTTTATGGCAAACGCTATTTGAATATATTGAAACATAATTTGTTCATAGGCTTTATTCGACTTACTGATGGATAGAACTTTATTTCTAAATAAATTACTGAAAATCAAAATGTAGCACAAAACTCAATAGCACTAGTAATAGGAAAATTATTGAAAGAAAAGTAATGTCAGCATTGATAAGGATCTAGATCTAGTGATCCTTTAACCCAATGAACTTTTGATTGTTAATACTCACAAAAACAGTTCTTATTATTCCAGTTTTGAGGAAGTCTACTCTAATCTCCATGGTATTTCTTCGGGTGGATATACAATAAAGATTGATGACAAACTTTATCCAAACACTCAAACCTTCAGATATCTAAAATACGTTATGCATTCTATTTTGAACATGAAACATATGTTCCAGAAATTTCCTAAATAACATTGGTGAACACCAAAATTATATCAAATTGAGACCAGGACATGAGTTTCACAGTGTTCGACTTGGCGAATAAATATGGCAATGAAGAGAAGCTTCCTTGAAGTCTGTATGGTTTCACCAAAGACCTCAAGCTGCTCGCGTATGTTCTTTAGAAGAACCAAGCAGTTATTATCCTGTCATGCAACGAAGGGTGTCGTTGATTCCATCGATATGAAGTGTAGTATATAGAGATATGTTTATGAAGAAACTATATTTTTCATTCAAAATCTAGAAAGATAATGCAATGTGTTGAGATGGAATGTGATGGAATACAAGAAACATATGGCACAGAATTCAGTGATAAAAATAAGGAAGTCAATTTATGCAGGTAAATGTAACAATTTAAATTGGCTGGTTTTACCATCTAAAAATCTAGCATAACAGAATCAATCGAGTTCTTGAAGTAGTGGTAATCAAACTAAAAGAAATGATTAACAGCTGATAATATTCAAAAAATCATGTCTTTACCGGAATCAGCATATTCAAATACTTTGTCTGATTGAACATAATCAATTTTGAATGTATTTGTAACTTCTCTATAAATAGCTATTGGGGATTAGTTATATACTTCATAAATATCAGTACATCAGTACATGAACATTTTATCCATCCAAGGAAGATATTGCTTCAGAAAAAAAGATATAATAAACCTTGGTCTCATTTAATTTAAAAATGCACATACCTATGTCGTAATTAAACTATTTTTGACTGAAAGTTTGGAACTTATCAGAATTATAAATAATACAAAGATCTTTATTTTCAAGGTTTCACTTTTTGCTGATTATGAAACTTGGAAGAAACTGATAGAGTCGACACCGAAGACTTCACACACGTCCAGTTTCTTCAATTTGGATTCTTCAATGCAGCAAAACTATCTACTATAAACTTCACTGATTTGAATGCCACCAATAATTTTAAAGCGAAGGATATATTAGTTCAACTGTAGCAGATGCTGGTGATAGTCAAGTGGACTTTTTAGCTTTTTCAACATACAGACTATCATCTTCTAACATCACCTCGACCTGAAAGACATCTATGTTAATGCTCAAATATTATTTAGAAAGTGATTTTTTTTCTAGGATTGTAGTTATTAAATGTTTATTTTCTGTAGGAAATTGTTTGATAATGTGAGGGGGTGAATGTACCATCAACTGTCTTTAAGGTAAAGGTATATTTCCAACCCTTTACCACCTGTATTGATAAATCTCATATAATTTTTTATAACCAATAAAAGAATATATCAACAATTTATAAAATGTTCATTAATTATAATGTGAAAAACAAGTTAACAAAATATGTAAATTGCGTAATAGCATAGCACAAAAAAGGAAGAATGAGAATGACTGTCCCTGGGGTTGGGTTGAAATTATAACCTACAAATACCTGTAGGTCGTGGATTCGATTCTCCATCTCCAATGAGGCAGATCTTTTTTCTCTAGAAACATCTGGTTCATTGAAGAATACCTCTCCCACGTTTTCATGGTTGACGGGACTACGAATAATCATGCTGCTCCTGAGGTGGCGTATAGAGTTAGTAACCAAGCCTAACCAGAACACCTGTAGGAATGTGATATGTTGTGTTACTTGAAAGAATAAAATTTGTATTTCGTGCAAAATATTTTGCACGAAATACAAATTTTATTCCTTCAAGAATATTGAAGCGTGCACACAGCCTGACAATTTCACATATGTTGTGTTGTCCGCCGTCTATGACGTGGACAAAAATTAATAAGGGATGCATCCCACCCTCGCTCTCTACGCCGGTTAAAGGCCGGATGGGATGGGAACGGATTTTCCGCAGCGAAGGCCGAAGGATTAATTCAAGATTCTGGGCATATGGCTTAAGGCTGAAACCCAATTAAATGAAACTCACTCATCTTATAACTCATAACCTACAAACTAGTAAAAGTAAATTCAACAAAATACTGCAAATGGATGCTCAATAAAATATGAATACTGGATTGTCGTCAGTTATGCCCCAATGCCTAATTTATTTTCGTGAAGAGTGAAGAACTTCTCACTAATCTCACTGCTCACGGACAAGTTACCCTGAAGTGTTTTTATCAAATACTGAAACTGAAGATAAATGAATCTTCTAAATACTGTGACTTTGTCAACTAAAGAATTTCTTCATGAGAGCATCTTCCCAGATGCCAGATGAAGAGTTTTTGAGTGGTTACTATTCAAAGAGTTTAAGAATTTCACAAGAAAGTGATGCTTCCTGAGCTTTTCGAAAAGTGTTTCACCAAAGAACATAATATATTGGTGTTTAGGAAAAATCTGATTATGGCCAAATTATGTTTCAGTGTGTTTCGTTTAGAATGTATAGGAATAACTGATATACCAAAAAACTTGTATATTTGTCATCTATTGCTTAAGTTGATGGTGTGCAGTTACATTTATTTTTTGTTCGCAATTTTCTTGAAAGTTGCTAGGAATGTTAACCATGTTTGTCCGATCTTCCAGAAGAATAATAACATTTATTTAATTAAACAAATAAAATAACATACTGTGTATTATTTATTCACCAAATAGATAATAATAACATTGCCTAAAGAAATGATAATAATGTTTTATTCAGAATACTTTGCAAACATACATAACATAGGTATTCCTGCATGAAAGTTGTAGTGAGGTTTATAATACAAGTATGAAATTATTCATATGTAATAAAATTTTATAGATACATATTTACAAACAATAATGAAAAAACAAAGTAGAAATATGAAGTTATTTTTGTGGATTCAAGGGATACCATGATTTGTGTGAGTCTTCAGCCTTAATGGTAGTCAGGCACTGTTTTCCAATATCATTGATTGTTTCAGACATTTCAAGATTGTCAATTTCATTAGGGACCACATACAAAGTAAACAAATATGTATTAATTAAAGGAATGAAGACAAGCAATATGAAAAATTACCTCTGATCTTTTGGCTACAATACTTTTTCCTCTTTTCTCGCTATTGCAATATCTGTCTTTAAAAACACTTCATCATCACAATAACTCATTGCTATTGATGAAACCCAGTCAGAAGTCAGAACTGCTTACATCATTCAATGCAAATGGTTTGCCTGAAAAATATGCGCTAGATTACAAAAACACAATACCTAACGAAACATAATTTTCATCCAATTGATCAACAAAACTTTTTCCATAGGATGTAGGAAATATTTGCTGTATACTTTGCTGTGTCCTTATTTTGTTTCTGTGAGATCTTCTCATTTTTCTTTGAAAGTTCGTTCAAATCTCCTGTGTGATGAGAGTATTACCCTGGGTCTGCGTCTGGGTGGGTATTTCAAAAAATTTCACTTTATATCGCACTCTTCACGGCTCTCATAATTCACCACACAACACATTGTTGGCGTATTTACTTTCTCGCGAGCAAATCGGATACCTACATTCAACGAAAAAGACGAAAAAACTTAAAATAATTAACACAATAACAATATGCATGACAAGTGTAGTGTATGTACTTCCTGGTCGCCATTTTGAATTTTATTTGACAGCATCTTGGCTAAGTAGTAAATAGTAAACCATTTTTCAATTCTCTTATGCATTATTCTAGTTCGAATATTTATTCGCCTTCAATTGAGTTTATAAATCCACCTCCATTATCCTTAGAATCCTACCAGGTTCCTAGAAGAACTGGTGTGTGTCGTCTCCGTTGATGTGATATATATATATATATATATATATATAGGTATGGTTTATATAAACCATTAGGACAACTAAGCACCTAAAACAAAGATATAAATGTTCGTTTTATGAGAACCAAACAAACCCAAATACAAAGACATTATTAAAAATATATTTATTACTATGAGTAATTGACAAACAAAGTAAGACAAAGTTAGAGCAGGGATACACCCAGCATTTTTTAAATTCTTCAATGATAATTCAACAAGCAACTCTCACCTTCCAAAAGAGAAATTGAACGAAAATTTGAAACATCATCAGTTGAATGGATTTGCTTCCGAGTTTCTCTCAAATAATATCTAACCAGGTTTATAGCTTCCATCATAATTAGTAATACACTATATTATGTAGATATTTAACTTGCTTTTTACCCATGTTAGGTACCTACGCCTACGATAGAGGATTATAGTGTAACGTCAAAAATATCACCCATTGATAGGATAATGGCGATGAATGCCTTGAATTTGATTTCGTTGTTTCTGTTACTTTTGTATTTCATTTTCAAATATGTTTATTGGTAATTATTTCGGTTTGAGCTTTGAGGAAACTTGAGAGTTGAGAGTCAGCCCACAGACTACAGGCGGTGAACTGTCATGAAACTGACTGATGCGCGCGCAACCAAATTATGCTGAAGTACGATTTCTACACAATACGATTATGACAGGGCACGTTTTCTATCCAATACGAATTCTACGTTGTAGCGATATGTTACATTGACTTTATGATACAATACGAATATGATGTATTACGAATATGATTCGTTCTCGTTTCTATAAATACTTTATGCCATGTTACTTTATGATACAATGCGGTTATGACAGTGCTCGTTTCTCTGCAGTACGAATTCTATGTTTTACGAATATGACCCTGTAGCATTATGATGCTTTACGATTTCTATTTTTAAGATTATGATGGTATATATTATGTTGATTTGGATGGACCCTCCATGCACTCCTCTTTCAGAAACTATCTAAAACATGTGAAATTAGATTAAAAATCGGAAATAGTTAAACGTATGAGAAAGTCAATGTTTGTTTATAAATGGTGTGAATACTGTAAATATATCCAACTTTTTTCTAGATATAAAAAAGTTGACATTGATGAAAGGTCGAAGAGGTCATTCCATCTCAAAAAATTACAGAAATTAGTTCATCGAAACTTTTTCCACTTAAATACTGAAATGTGTTCTAAAGAGGAATTCAAAAGTTGGAGTGAAAGTTCAATAATTCAAAAAATTTTTAGTAAGTATATATATTATAATTTCTATGGTTTTCCCGAAGTTTAGGAGCGCCACCTGGTGCCAATGGTGATCGCGAATAGGAAATGAGCCATCCTGTCTCTCTTGTCTATAATCCTTGAGCTGGGCCAGCTGGCCCAGCTGGCATGGACTCACGAGTCACGGCAGCCAACTTCACATTGGTGTCAAAATTGAACTTAGTAAGAATTTTGCTTAGGAATATTGTATTGTAATATTTACTTTGAAATTTCATAAAGTTTTTGAGAATCTTTCTGCTAGAAAAGTTTGATTGATTCAAAGCATACATGGTTGTTAATGGTTATATTTCATTCGAAGTATTCTATGCATTTTATTGATTTCTCTCAGTCTGGAATATATCCTGGAACCATAATCAATATGAATTGTTGAACTATTAGATATGGAGTTGGACAACACTGACGCTAACATTGATAATCTGTATCCTGCACTAACACAATGTTTTGCTATAATAGTATGCGGGTAAGAATTTTTTAAATTCTTTTTAATTTTGGGTTTTCTATTATTTTCATGATAAATATTCAGCGAGCCACCGAATACCCAGAAAAGATTTGTGGAACATACAATATTTTGGTCTCGGAACAAATAATCCAAATGAAATTTTTTTCAGTCCCAAAAAATTAGAAGATACGGGCCTACTTTCGAAAGATATCAGGATTTTTTAGCACGTTCCTACACCAAAAAAATTCCTCATTTTTTCCATCAGCTTAATCTTCCAATGGACTTCACCAGAACACCATTTTTTTATTGAAAATGACACTTTTTATCAAAAATTTTGACATTTCTATAAGGAACAGATTGGTTAACTCGGAATTCTTCATGGATCAGAAATATCCAATGTTGCTATATCACCTTGATTTTTTTGGGTTATATTTACGGTTTTTAAGGTTAGCTCTGAGTCTACAGTATCGGAAAGTTTCCATCTGGGGTATGGTGGTTGTTGGTGTTCATCAGATCATATTGTTGATTTTATTTAGAACGTCCTGAAAATTAAAAAAAAAAAATAGTTGTTGATTCTTATGTCATTAAGAATAGACGTATTGTTATATACATTTGAGTCATTGTATTAGTTGAATAAAACCACTTGAAAATACTGTTTCAATTAATAAAAGCCAATAGGTTATGGGCCCAGTCCACGTGTGAAGCAGTAACAGTAAAATAAATAGTGGGAAGGTAATTTGAAGAAACGATGATGGAATCGGAAAGCAGCATGAAATTTGGTGTTGCTAAACTAAACAATAACAACTACCAGCCATGGAAATTTAAGATGAAAATGTTGTTAATTAGAGAAGGAACATGGAAAACAGTAAAGGAGTTGAAGCCAACGCAGAAAGAAAAAGAAAAGGAATGGATAGAAATAGATGAAAAAGCTCAGAGCACTATTTCTCTCTCAGTAGAAAATAGTCAGATAGTACACATTTGCAACTGTGTCTCAGCCAAAGAAATGTGGAAAGTGCTTCAAAAGGTGCACGAAAGAGCTAATTTGAGCAATAAATTGTATTTGTTGAGTAAACTATATCAGACTAAATTAGAAAATGGACAGTCAATGTCAGAATATATAAGAAAAACTCTCGAAATGGTGGAACTATTGCGAGGAATTGGGGAAGAAATAAAGGATTTCCATGTAGCAGCTCTTCTTCTTGGTGGTCTTCCTGAAAAATACGATACACTTGTAACAGCTTTAGATGCCCGACCTGATGACGAATTAACACTTGAATATGTGAAAAGCAAACTTTTAGACGAGTATAATAGAAAATGTGGAAAGGACAATGAAGGATCAAATGAAACTGCCTTGAAATCTTTCCACAATATGAATAAAGGTGTAACAACAAAACTAGAATGTTTTTACTGCCATAAAAGGGGTCATCTGAAGAAAGATTGTTATTTCTTGAAGAGGAAAAGAAATCAGGATGAGAAGAAAGGATATCAAAGAAACTATAAAAGTGAGCACAGTGTCAAGACCGTTACTGAAGAACAGGATGATGACTTATGTTTCTGTATTTTCTCTGAAAGCAGTTATGATTGTGACACATGGTTTATAGACTCAGGTGCGTCAAGTCACATGTCTTCGAATAAACAGTTTTTCATCAATCTGGACAGTTGTAATGAAAAGGTTATAGTCGCTAATGGAAATGAAATGAAATGTGAAGGAATTGGAGAAGGACTCCTGTTTTGTAAGGTATTTGATAACACTAAGAAAGTACATGTCAAAAATGTACTTTATGTACCAGATTTGAAATCGAATTTATTGTCCGTGAAACGCTTGACAGAAAATGGTTTCTCTGTCAATTTTGAACAAGGGATCTGTTCAATCAAATACGGCAATGAAATTATAGCTGAAGGCAAAATTGAAAAAGGACTCTACAAATTACAATTAGATTCATCTACTGAAGCTAAAATCTCTAACCAGAAACATTCAATTTGCATTCATTTGTGGGATAAAAGGTTAGGACATAGAAACCAAGATGATATCAAGAAAATTGTATCGAAAAATTTTGCAAAAGGCATTGAGATAGCAGAGTGCGGAAAATATCTGAAATGTACCAGCTGTTTGAAAGGAAAATTGAGCAAGAAACCATTTCCGAAACATACTGAAAAACAATGTAGAGAAATCCTTGATTTGGTGCACAGCGATGTTTGCGGACCCATGAAAACTCAAACGCCTGGTAGAAAACGTTATTTCCTCACATTTATTGATGATTCTTCCCGATATACAATGGTATATTTATTAAATTCAAAAGATGAAGTTGTTGAAAAGCTGGAAGAATATCTAGCAGTTGTTAGAAATAAATTTGGAAAATATCCCCAAACATTCCGATTCGACAATGGCAGAGAATATAGTAGTGAATCAGTTCGCAAAATCCTCAGAAAACATGGCATTTCGATTCAGAATACAGTTCCATATTCACCAGAGCAGAATGGTGTTGCTGAACGCAAAAATAGGACTCTTTGTGAAGCAGGAAGATGTATGTTGATAGATGCTGAGCTTCCAAATAAATACTGGGGCGAAGCAATTGTCACTGCTAACTATTTACAGAATCGTCTGCCAAGTAAAGCCATTGAAACCACCCCATTTGAAATATGGTATGGCGAGAAGCCGAAATTGGACCATTTGAGGAGTTTTGGAAGTATTGCCTATGTCTATGTTCCAGCCGAGAGACGGACAAAGTGGGATCCTCATGCAAAGGAGGGTGTATTTGTTGGATATTCCGAGAATTCAACAGGATATCGAGTTCTGGACAAATCAACCGATAGAATAACTGTTACTAGAACTGTCGAATTCATTGAAAATAATCATTCACCTGGATACGGAAAAACGGAAAGGATAAACGAACAGGCACCCATTCAGGACACAAAGGTTGAAGTTTCCGTGAGAAACGATAGAGAACATGTTTTTGAACCTGTGGAAAACGGAAATGATACTGAGCAACTGGAAGAAACTGAAGATCACAGTGAAACAGATGGAAATAAAACTCTGGAAATGAACGAAAATCAAATAGTCAGACGGTCTTCGAGAAGTACTAAAGGCGTCCCTGCACAAAAATTGACGTATTTAACAACAAACGACTTTAGAAGAGAACCAAATTCATTTGACGATCTGATGACATTTCCGATTAGTGAAAAGTCAAATTGGCAGAAGGCAATTCAAAACGAATTGGAATCATTCGAAAAGAAAGGAGTATGGTTTCTCACTGAACTACCTCCCAATAAAAGGCCAATTCAATCGAAGTGGGTTTTCAAGATGAAAACGAATAGCACCGGTGAAGTAGTGAAGTACAAGGCACGTTTGGTAGCAAAAGGGTACACACAGAAATATGGCGAAGACTACGATAGCACTTTTGCTCCTGTGATGAAACAAAGCAGTTTTAGAATATTACTGTCCATCGCTGCCGCTCATGAACTGAACATCAGACATTATGATGTTAAGACAGCATTTCTAAATGGATCTGGAAGAGGAACTGTATATGTCACAGCCCGATGGTTTTGTCAATGAAGATCAACCAAATCTTGTATATAGATTACAGAAATCGATAGATGGGCTGAAACAAGCAGCAAAATCCTGGAATGAAAGATTGAAAGAAGTTCTTCGTGAACTTGGTTTCCAGTGTAGTGCTAATGATCAATGTTTGTTCACGAGATTTAAGAAAGAAGACTACCTATATATCTTAGTGTTTGTTGATGATATTTTGATTTGCCATAAAAATATCCACGTTATAAAGACACTAGGAGAAGAACTCAATAAGTATTTTGAAATTATTGACCTGGGAGACTTGAATTTCTTTTTGGGTATAAACATTCGAAAGGACAAAGATGGCAGTTATCTTCTTGATCAAGAACACAAAATGAATAAAATGCTGGAGGAATTTGGAATGGCAGATGCTTACATCGTTTCAACACCAATGGAAACAGAGTACCACAAAATCACAGAAATCACGAAGCTCCTGCAGAATAATGAGAAATATAGAAAAGCAGTGGGGGTTTTGCTATATTTATCAACTATGACACGACCCGACATAGCCTTAGCTGTGAATTACCTGACAAGAAGAGTTAGCCAACCACGTCAGCTAGATTGGGACGCAGTGAAGAAAGTTATGAAATATCTGAAAGGAACGAGTAATTTCAAACTAAAAATGAAAGCAGATACAGACCTGATTTTGCGTGGATTCGTAGATTCAGACTGGGCTAGTGATACTTCAGATAGGAAGTCTATAAGTGGATTCATATTTTTTCTTGGAGAGAACCCTGTAACCTGGATTAGTAAGAAACAAACGACGGTAGCATTGTCCTCGACGGAAGCCGAATATAGTTCAGCGGCTTTAGCCAGTCAGGACCTAGTTTGGTTGAGACGAATTCTCTCAGATTATGGTTTGGAATGCCGAGAAGCAACTACTCTGAATGAAGACAATCAGGGTTGCATCAGATTAGCAGAAGGCGAGAAATATTCTTCAAGATCTAAACATATTGAAGTTAGATATCACCATCTACGAGATCTGATTGCCAGTGGAATTATAAATTTCAAATATTGTCCTTCTTCCGATATGATTGCAGACGGGCTGACGAAACCTCTTTCCAAAGAAAAGTTTTTGGAATTCAGAAAATGTTTGAAGATTATTCAAGGATGATCTGTCGAGTGGTGGTGTTGGTGTTCATCAGATCATATTGTTGATTTTATTCAGAACGTCCTGAAAATTAAAAAAAAAAATTGATAGATAGTTGTTGATTCTTATGTCATTAAGAATAGACGTATTGTTATATACATTTGAGTCATTGTATTAGTTGAATAAAACCACTTGAAAATACTGTTTCAATTAATAAAAGCCAATAGTGGTTTCATGAGAGTCTGAAGAATAGCATGCTATATGTTGAGGGAGCATTACAATTTCTCCTCTACTCGCTAATCAAAGTGAGCTGTTAATTCGTCGGGTGTGGTAACAGGAGAGGCGCACAGTAGTTCATGTGGTATTATCATATCATTGCGTTCCTTGTTGCTTGCGATGATTTCTGTCTATACCCCAGATGAAAAGTTTCTCTTTTATATAGATACTCCTGGCTGTGTTTGTAAGAGAATATTCTTAAATAAATAAATAAGATGGTTGAATTTTTTAATAAAAATAGAAGTGTAAAACGGGTAGAGTCCAGTGTGTAGATTGTGCTGGTGAAGAGGAGGAGGTACTTTTATTTGTTTTTTCACAGTAGGGAGGTGTGCTAGTCATCGGCCCGTACCTCCGAAATTACTTGAGACCGCCATTTGGATTTTTTGTTCAGGACATCAAAATAGATAGATAGATAATTTATTGACCATGTTATACACAGGTATTTGTAGCAAGTCAAAATGGTAGAATACAGTGATTATGTTATGGTAAACTTGAAAACAGTTTAAAATATATGGCACATAGGTACTAGAATAATATAAAATTGGCTTAGTAGCAGTTGGAATATTCACAAACAGAAAGCGGTAAAATATTATGATACTTAATGTTAGAAATTAAATTGGTGAGGAGACACATGGTTTGCCAATCGGTGTATCCAAATACCCTTTGACTGAGTAGAAACAGTGGTTTAAAAGATAAATTTCTATTTTGGATTTGAATGCATGTGAGTTGAGAATTTTCCAGTCAACAAGAGGAATATTGTAGAATCTAATTTAATAATAAATCTTTATTTTCCAATTAAATTATACCGGGTGTCCACGGAAGGTGGCTCGCCCCTATACGATTTTTGTTTTTTAAGATATTGGAATGAAATTTGGAGGATCTATATAATACATAAAACTGCATTTTTTGACAAGTTACTCAGCTTCATGCAACTTCTGGTCTCACCGGAAGTGATGTAAACTATCGATTTTTAAATGAGACACCCGGTATATTTTCACGTTTCTCTCATTTGTTACTTTTTGTAACCAAACATTTTTAAAATTTGGAAATCTATTTTTGAATCTAGAAGGCTATGAATACGTTCAAATTATTAATTTTAGCCCTAAAGTATTTGAAAAATACAACTTTACGGTTTTTGGTTAAAATGCATCTGCTGGGTCAAATTTAATTTTTAAATTATTATTACTATTTTTTTTCAAATGGCAACATAGTGGCTCGTCGGGTGAGAAAGAAAGAGCATTTCATTACGATTAATTTGATACCGAACACTATTTGGTCTCGAAGATTCTAATATTTAGATTTGGAGAAGTGAGGTGTGATAACATATAAGTTTGTTTGAAACCTATAACAGTAAAGCGGTATCAACATAATCATAATGAAATCCACAAAATTTCAATTAAAAAAAATTAATACTAAAAATTCTGAAATTGAATTGAATGTACAGTTGTGTGCATAAAAAAGTCGTACAGCAGTTATAGGCTATTGTGAGACAGGCTTGTCAATAATAATTAAACTTCATATCGATTTTGACAAGTAGTGTTAAAATTCAAACTATTTTTGTCAGTAACGCGCCCTCAACATTTTTCTAGTGCAATTAGTGAGTGCTATGAATCAGCTGAATACCATACAAATTTTGTACGACTTTTTTATGCACACAACTGTACATAGCAGAAGTATTTCTACTGAAAACAATATTCCACAAAAATGTTAGAACTTGCTGAAGCTGAGTTACTTGCCAAAAAATGCAGTTTTAAGTCGTACAAATCCTCCAATTTTTTTTTCTGACCCGACCAGCCACTATGTTGTCATTTGAAAATAAAATAGCAGGAATAAATTAAAAATTGAATTTTACACAGCAGATGCATTCTAACCGAAAACCGTAACCCAATACCTACTTTAGGACAAAAATTAATAATATAAACGTATCCATAGCCCTCTAGATTGAAAAATAAATATCGAAATAAAAAACAAAAAGTAACAAGTGATACATGGTTGTATTCAGAATGTCATATGGAGACAGAAAAGGTGAAAATATACCGGGTGTCTCATTTAAATATCAAAAGTTTATATCACTTCTAGTAAGACCGAAAGTTGCACTAATCTGAGTCGAAAATTGCAGTTTTATGTTTCATACAGATCCTCTAAATTTCATTTCAATATCTGCAAAACCAAATAAATTATAGGAGCGAGCCACACCGTGGACACCCGGTATAAGAACAATAAATTGTATAAATACTGGTAAATACGTCCAAGTAAACTAGAAAAACATCAGAATTCAAAAAAGCCAAGAGGTCAAAGTCAATATAAAACAAAGTCGGCAGATAAATACAAACAAAACACAAGAATATACTAACCTAATTAAAAGACTCCTCAAGAGTATAACAATTTCTTTCAATTATCAATTGCGTAGCCTTTTTTTTTGAATACATGAACACTTGGCACATTTTTTATTTCATCAGGAAGGTTATTGAAACATTTACACCCCATGTATTCAAAACTTATCTGATACAAGGCAGTGTGATGTTCAGCGAGCAGCAACAGGTCTCTAAATCTGGTATTATGTATATGTAATACACAATTACTTGTGTACAAGGCTCTATTCTCATAAACATATGTTCAAGCTTCTAAGATATATATTAATATATTAAGTTTTTCAAACGAATCTCTGCAGGAATCCATGTGGCTAAGTTTAGCAATGATTCAGACCAGAATACCTGAATTGAAACCTGCAGATCATGTTATGGTTCAGTTTGGTAAGATTTGGGAACCAGCAACAATCTTGAGAGTTGACCAGAATAGACCTAGATCTTTCGTTATTAAACTAAATGATAATATCCCCAAATGAAACTACCGATATACAGTATGATATACCATTAGATAATCACGACAATAATGAAAGTCATGTTGATTTATATGATAATGAAGAGATAAATATAGACGGTGATAATGGAGTTACAGAAAATGAAAACGACATTGGTGAAAATTCAAATGTTGAAGAAGGGATTGACATTGATTATAAAACGTGTTTTGATCGAATATCTGAGAAACCTACTTATCTTCAGGACTATACATAGTTTAATACTCCCAGTAATAATTTTGTTGAGCATTCAAGTATTTAAAAAAAAAGGAAGAGATGTCATGTTATCATTCTGTATACAAACTCATTTTGTAAAAAAGAGTTACCTTAGGGAATTGTCAACTTCTTGTCTTAATCAATAAAGAAAGGTTTTTAATATAAATGGCGGCCGCTGCAGGTTCGCCATACGTCGCTCTCAAAGAAATTGAAAATTACACGTGCAAACATTGTCAAAAAAAAGTTGTGACAAGAGTGAAGTGTCATAAATGTGAAGATGTATTCCACCCAGCATGTTTAAAACAATCCAGTGAACAAAAAAACGCAGGATGTAAGCATGAAACTGATCAAGGTATGGGTGACATAAACATCCTCTAAAAAACCTACCTCAGAGAAGAAATCAAACTTCTGCAACAAATGCTGGCTGACAAAAACAAAATAATTTCCGACAAAGAGGAGTTGATCCAATTATTGCACGAGAAAATCACATACATGGAAACAAAAACATCATCCAAAAGTAACCCACAATGCATACAGTGTAAAGCACCTTCAGATAAACAAACAAAAAGTGTGACCTCCAATAAATCTGAAACTACCAAAAAACCACAACAAACAATTAAAGGCTTATCAGAAGCAGGTACAAGGAAAACAAACATAGGGAATTCCATTCTACAGGGTGGCACAACCGAAACAAACATTCCAAATATACAGGATGGGTCACCGTTTAATTTAAAATTGGTGTCTAACGAAATTATAAAAGTACAAACTGAACAAAAACTCCATGAAATAGTGAATTTAGAGAACAACAATAAAAATGACGTAGGAGCTACTACATCTTCAAATGAGGTTCCCTACACCAAACACCAAAACCACGCTAGTAATTCTGACTGGCAAACTGTCCAAAGGAAAAAAACTTACATGCGTCGTATCGGGATATCGGATGATGACGGAGGTAAATTCAAAGAAGCCAAGCCTAAAGTTTGGATGTACATTTATCGCGTTGAAGAAGAAGTCGAGGAAGAAGATATCAAAATATTTTTATATGGAAAAACGGGACAACCCAAGGAAAACTTCATTGTTGAATATATAAAAACCGATAACCACTTGAAATCCTTCATGATAGCAGCTGATTTTAAATTTAAAGAAGATTTCTACAAGTCTACGTTCTGGCCAAGAGGAGTCGGCTACAGAAGATATGACTTCAAAAAAGATGGTAACTTCTCCGAAAGTAGTAGTCAACCTACCTCTTTTTTAGGGTTGACAAATCCCAAAGGAACAGTGACGTAAATACAGTTAAATTTAGTAAGTTGAACGAAGCAAGTTCAGATAAGAATCATTTGAGTTCTCTGGTTATATTACAACTCAATGCCCAGTCAATATCGAACAAAATGAACAAATTAGAACTCATTGCAGAAAAGGAAAAGCCAGATATTATCAGCATAGCTGAACATTGGTGCAGTTCCGAAAGTATTAACCTTATGACTTTAAGCGGATATAAAATTGCTTCTTACTATGCGCGCTCTTCTCGTATACATGGTGGAAGCATGATATATGTTAAGATGAACTGAATGTACATGTTATCAAAATCAATCACTTAGCAGAAGAAATGTGTTGTGAATGTTGTGCTATCTATTTTGTATTGTCGAACAAAAAAGTATGTATACTGAGCGTTTATCGCCCACCAAGCAGCAGTGTTGAAGAGTTTTTATTCAAGATGTCAGGTATCATGGAGTACTGTGGTAAGCTTTGTCATAACATCTTTCTCTGTGGCGATTTTAATATAGATTACTTAACTGAATCTGTAAATAAACTACAACTCGATGAATTTTTGATTAGCTACAATCTTAATATAACGTCCAAGTCTCCTACAAGAATGTATACAAATAACCAAGGACAGGTATCCATATCCAAGCTGGATTACATTCTAACTAGTTATGATGTAAATAATTGTGAAGATAATGTATTCGAAGCTCATTTTAGCGACCACAGAGCATTCAAACTGATATCCTACTACTCACCAGATATATCTCCCTTACATCAACATGAATCTATATATTACAGGGATCTATCTCAACATAATATTTCTAATTTCACTTCAAAGCTGAAAAGTACCGATTTTCAGGAAATGTATGAGGAAATTCATATTGACTCTGCTTTTAATACGTTCATTAACATATTTACTTATGTTTTTGATATTTGCTGCCCTTTAAAACGGAAAACAAATAAGACTCCACAGAATGCTAAATGGATAACTCCGGACGTCATGAAAGCCAAAGACGATCTGGACAACTTATACTGGTTATATAAAACTTTCAAATCTACTGAATCTTATGAGCTATATAAAAATTGTAAAACAAATTACACCAAACTGATCAATCATGCTATAATAAAAATATTGTAGATAAATCGACTAATATAAATAAAACCGTGTGGAATCTTGTTAATAAAGAAGTAGGTAGGAAGAAAAGTGTACATAATATAAGTCTTATCATAAATGATGTTCACAATTCTGATCCAGAAAAACTGACCAATATCTTCGGTAACAATTTTTTCCAATGTAACAAAGGATAACTTAAACAAGCAATATGGATATAATATCCCAACTCTATGTACGACTTCTAACATCTTAAACGAGATATTCTTCTTTGCTCCAGTCACTGACTCGGAAGTAATGAACATCATTTACTCCTTAAAAAACAAATCCAGCACAGGATTGGATAAAATTCAAAAAACTCAAAAAGTTTAAAAGCAGGTGCCATAGACATTGCTCCGTGCCTGTCCTACTTGATAAATCTATCTGTTACTACTGGTAAATTTCCAAATGCTCTTAAAAAAGCTCTAGTGATACCTATACACAAAAAAAAATGACCCTCAAGATATCATTAACTATCGCCCGATATCAGTACTGAGCGATGTCTCGAAAATTATAGAAAAAGTAATATGTAACCGAATGTGGAATTTCATCAATAAGAATGATATTATGACTGATAATCAACACGGTTTCAGATCTGAAAGATCAACATTAACAGCAGCTTGTCAATTTTTTGAATTTGTGTATCTATCTGTAGACAAAGGCCAACACGTTGCTGGTCTATTTCTCGACGTATCGCGTGCGTTCGACTGTTTAAACTTCAATTTTATTTCAAGGAAACTATATAATATCGGTTTCAGGGGAATATTTTTGGATTGGATAATGGACTACCTCAATAACAGAGAAATGTTTGTCAAAATCAAACAAAATTACTCAAATGGGAATAAAACCGACATGGGTGTGCCTCAGGGTTCTGTGTTGGGACCGCTCATTTTCTTACTTTTTATCAATGACTTACCAGAAACACTGAAGAGTTACGTTCTCACTATATATGCAGATGATACGTCATTGGCGGTCTCAGCACAGAATCCGGAGGAACTCACATGCATTTTGAATGAAATACTGGCAAAATTTGTTACTTGGTGTAGAACCAATGGTCTAATAGTTAATATAGCTAAAACAGTATGTATATATTTCAATAATCGTAATCCAGATACAGATCATCTGAAACTGAGTTACGATAACATTTCAATTAACACTAGTCGTACAACTAGATTCCTGGGATTAGAAGTTGATAATTCTCTAAAATGGACAGAACATGTAGAGATGGTAAACAAAAAACTTAATAAGTCATATTTTGCAATATCTAAAATCAAATATTCGTTACTGCAATCGGTTTTAATGAATATATACTATAGCCTTTTATTTACTCACTTATGTTATAATGTTATAATCTGGGGAAAATCAACAAATAACAACAAAATATTTATTACACAGAAGAAAATAGTTCGAAAGATTTTCGACTGCAAATGGGGTTCTCCATGCAAACAAGTATTTATAGATAATAAAATTATGACCTTTCCCTGTATATACATTTATTACTGTTTGATATATACAAAAGAAAACTTGTCCTCATTCAATACAACTTCTTCTTATCATACATATAATACAAGACAAAATAATGTATTATGTGTCCCGAACCACAAAAGTACCAAATACGAACACAGTTTTAGATATATGGGTATTAAATTATTTAATCATTTACCAGACCATATAAAGAGTATAACATCTATTAAATTGTTCAAAAATGCTGTAGCTCACGTATTGAAAAGCAAAGCTTACTACGGTATTAATGAATATCTGACTGACCACTTAAAAAAAAAAGTATACGTCTATATTTATGTATGTGTATATGTGATATTTTGTAAATTGTAATGTTCGACTTATCCACACATTCTTGGAATGTCTTAAGGATCAATAAATATTATTATTATTATTATTTTTATTATTACATGAGTCCCTCAATTTTAATTTGCAAATGTATCTAATTGCTCGCTTCTGTAGTATAAACACTGACTGAAACAATTGATTGTTACAGACTCCTCAAAATGATATACCATAACTCAAATGGGACTCTACAAGTGCGTAATGAACTGATTTTGCAGCAACAAATCTCATTTCATTAGACACCGCCCTCAAAACATAACTACTAGATGCCAATTTTTTTTTAAGATTCTTATGTGCTCTTCAAACTTGAGATTTGTGTCCAAGTAAATTCCCAAAAATGTTGCTGTGTCCTTATTTACTAACATTTGACTACCTACATTCACATCCGGTATCACAGTTTTGAAAGAAATGGCACTTGTCTTTTTAGTATTCAGTGAAAGTAAATTAGAATCGCACCAGTCTTTGATTAAGACCATGTCACTACACATTATTTCATGGAGTCTATCTTTATCTTTATGGTGCCATAATATGGTTGTATCATCTGCAAATAACGTAAAATTTTCAGAAATTGGTAGAATTGTAAGGTCATTTATATATATAAAAGAAAAAGTATATGGCCCAGTACAGAGCCCTGGGGCACTCCGCACCTTATGCCAATTGTATCTGAAGTTCTGGATAATCTAACACACTGCTTTCTATCTGAGAGATAAGATCTGAACCAGTTCAGAGTGACTCCCCGAAATCCAAATCGATTAAGCTTCTGCAGCAAAATGCCATGATCTACACAATCAAATGCTAGATAGATCACACAGCACCACCACGACAGCTTCTTTACCATTTATGCTTCTATAAATCATTGACATTATTCTGTGCATGGCATCATTTGTGCTTTTTGAATTCTGGAAACCAAACTACTCCGCACTCAGTATTCGATTACTCGTCAAAAATTCCATTATTCTTTTCTTTACTAGTTTTTCTATTATTTTTGTAAGTGTGGGAATTAAAGATATTGGTCCGAAGTTGGAGGGATCTTCTCTGTCACCTCCTTTATGAAGAGGAATTATTATAGAGGTTTTGAGGAATGCCGGAAAAATTACAGTTTCAAATGAGGTATTTATGGCTTGTGCAAGAGCGCCGAGCGCACCATTAGGAAGGCTTTGAAATACCTTTATAGAGATATCATCTAAATCAAGAATTCTAATGAATCATATTTCGGAAATATATTTTCTGTAAGCTTTTCAGCAACCGTACTATAATAATTATTAATAAGATTAAGTTCAAGGAGGGTATCTATAGGTTTTGAAGTTCGTGGTTTACCCCTGAGCTCATTTACTATGGTACAGCTTTCTTTCACTTTGTTTTATGCCTTTGCAATTCTGTTGTTGTAATACATATCCTTCGCGGCTCTGATTATTTTTCTATATGTTTTTCTGTACAAGTTATAATAATTGTAAAAGAAAATGTTTGTTGTAAATTTCCTAATATAATGAAGAGATCGTATGTTTTTAGAGGAGATTCTAATTCTATTCGTAATCCAAGGTTTTAGTTTTTTCAAGTTAATTTTTTGCTTGGGAAAGGCACTTTCAAAGTTTTCAACTAGGCAATTATAGAAATATTGAAGTTCTTCTCTATATATTGAATCCCAGTTGGTATCAGCGCATAATTGAGAAAACTTATCATAGTTTGCAGAACTGTAAAGGCGGCTATAGCGATGTTTTTTGGTTTTTTCTGTTCATTTAAATATATATAGCTGTATATGGGATCATGATCTGATAAATTTGATTGTAAGACTGAGCAGGAAATACAGTCTTGGTCCAGGTTTGTACAAAAATAATCAATTGTAGTTGATGAGAATTGGGATGTTCTAGTAGGTGTTTCGACATGCATAAGTAAATTGTATGAATTGATGACATCAGTCAGCCTCTGTGTGTTAATTAAGTATTTATCATCAGGGTTTATATTGAGATCGCCAGTTAACAGAATATTTGAGTGTGATGGGATACGCGAAAGAGTTTGCTCTAACTTATAAAGAAATACATTCACATCAGAAATAGGTGCCCTATAAATACACAAAACATAAAAATTGACCTTTTTGGAAAAATGATTGACATTTCAAATTGTTTCTCTTCAACAATATCAGAAAACCCATCAACCGTACTAAATCCTAGATGTGACAAAGTATCGTGAATTAAGATAGCTGTGCCGCCATTTGAGAATGTCCTACAGTACTTTGATACAACATGATAAGTGGGTTACATAGTAACTCCTCTGGTTTCAGCCAGTGTTCAGTCAGTGATACAATTTTTGGAAAGTTGGTGGATTCTAACAAGATAAATAGTTCATTTGGATTGAATGTTGATGGAAAAAACTGAAATTATGTTTTCATTACTGACCGATCTGTTGCTCTTAAAAAATAAGGTTTACTCGCCGATTCCTCTTGGGTTGACTCCAGATTCTGTGATACATTTTCATGGCCTTTGGTTTGTACATATTGAATGGCCTCCTCATTCGTCTCATCTTTCAATGATCTTCCCTGTTTTCCTATTTGATACGATTTATTCTTTACTGGTGTTGATGTTGTAATAACCTGTGTATTTGAAATAAGCGATTTTAAAGCCTTGCACAAAAAAACACTTTCCAGTTTCATTCAGGTTTTTTCCACTGACGTAATTATTCCTCCTTAGATAGTTGTTGCAATCCAATAAACATCCTCCCAGATTTGCCTGATATGCTCTCTTAAATAACTCGAGATTTTTTTGGTAGGTAATATCATTCCTTCTGGAGTCGTTGCAGCAATGTGGCTCAGTGATGATGATGCGGCGACTATTTTTGGAAGGAATTAAGAACTCTTCCACTAAAATACTTGTACTTTTATTTGGCCAGAGTATGACCATGTCATTCATGTTCAGGTGTACTGCACATGGACGTATAATATCTTATAAATACAGATGGACTCAGCATTGCCTAGTCCTACAACACAGATCGTTTTGAAGTCGCTCAGTGTGTGGGCGCGCGGGCTGCGGGGAAGAGAGAAGGGAGCGATAGACTGCGACCTTCCCACAACCGACAGGAGCGATAAAAATAGGGTTCAATAACAAGAAAAAAATGCTGATTTTGAAATAATGATAAAAATATTAACGAAAGTGATATAGTATACATCCGATGGGACTTCGTGAGATAGAAAAACTCATTTTACATATTAACATGTCATGAAATACTTCATTGACTGAGATAATAAGTGTTTATTTATCATCATTGATCCTTAGAAAATTTTGTTTAATGACAAAATTCACAATAAAGAACCAATATTTATTTCCAGAATGTCTCAAAAATCAACTACCTACAGGGTGTCACAAAAACTGCAATAAAATAAAATTGAAGAATTTGTTTAAATTGTATTATAGGTCCTTGATATGTGTGCCAAATTTCAGATATAATAATTTGAAGTGGGTGAAAATAGAATTTAAAAATTCACCATTATTATTAGTGGAATTAAGTTTTTTCAGACCTCATCTGAATATTTTTTTTATCCAAATCGTTAAAGCCGTTAGCAAAAATACATATACAAGAATTTCCCATATACAGGGTGTTCCTTAAAGACATGCTAATATTTGAGGGGGTGATTCTTTGACTTATTTTAAGGAAAAAACTTTCTATAAATGTATGTCCTAAATGTGCTAACTTTTGAGATACAGGGTGATAAAGTTTTGAAAAAAAATCAGTTTTTTAATGCATCAAGGTGCATTTTTTAATGCACAAACATTTTCATTTTCTCGACCAGTGGCGTCCGTACGGGTTTTGCATTGAATATTTTTGGAGAAAAAAATACTACGCCACCGCTTTCTCCTGAAAAAAAAAAAATACTTTTGAGATCCTCATTTATTTTTGAGCAAATTTAATGTCTTGAGTTTTCTTTTTCCGCCGCATGGTTTACGCTTAAAAAAATAAAAATCGTTTTACTTCAGGATCAATTCCTCAAAAATCTGATGTGGTGTGGAAATGATTGTGCATCGACTTAAAGCAAATAAAGGGATCAGATTTGTTCCAAAATGAATGAGAATCAAAAAAATATGGATTTCAGCTTGTACAAAAACGAATTTTATTTTATTTTATAAAAGTAAGTTTAAATGAACGGATCAAATTCATTAATTATTGACAATACTAACACTGATTATAAAAATTGTTGGAAATGCCACCTTCACTTAATAGGCATGCTTCCGCCCGTCTACGCATGGAATTACGCACACGTTGAAATATTCCCGGCGTATTTCGAATAGTTTCACACGAGGCAACTATTCGCTCTCTTAAATCTTCTAAAGTATTAACGGGAGTTTTATACACTAGAGTTTTAAGGTGCCCCCATAAAAAGAAATCTAAACTGTTGAGATCAGGGGATCTTGCTGGCCATTGCTGAGGTCCTCCGCGACCTATCCAACGATTATGATAAACTGTATTTAAATGGTTTCGGACAATTACACTGAAATGAGCAGGGGCTCCATCGTGCATGTACCATATTCGATTCCTTAACGCAATTTTTTTCGATGCACAAACATTTCCACACCGCATCAGATTTTTGAAGAATTGATCCTGAAATGAAACGATTTTTATTTTTTTAAGCGAAAACCATGCGGCGGACAAAGAAAACTCAGTAGATCAAATTTGCTCAAAAATAAATGAGGATCTCAAAAGTATTTTTTTTTCAGGAGAAAGCAGTGGCGTAGTATTTTTTTCTCCAAAAATATTCAATGCAAAACCCGTACGGACGCCACTGGTCGAGAAAATGAAAATGTTTGTGCATTAAAAAATGCACCTTGATGCATAGAAGACATGTACCAAATTTTATAAAAACGTCTACAATATTATCTCAGTTATTATTAAAAAACTGATTTTTTTTCAAAACTTTATCACCCTGTATCTCAAAAGTTAGGACTTTTAGGACATACGTTTATAGATAGTTTTTTCCTTAAAATAAGTCAAAGAATCACCCCCTCAAATATTAGCATGTCTTTAAGGAACACCCTGTATAGGTGATCCGATAACTTTCCCATAAACTGGTTCATCAGTGACCATCTGATAATTTCCAGATCAGTCGTTTCAGAATCTGTTTTCCTCCTGTAATTTCAAGAAACAAATTTCTTAATTATATTTAGCACTGAATATGTGTACCCTATATTTTTTCAACCCAGAAATTGACCTTGAAAGATTATTATCTGTCAAGTCATCAGTTTTTCAAAGTCAAACACCAAGAAGTAGGTGAAAACTAAGTTGCAAAATTTGAGTTAACGCTTTTTGAATTATGCCTTTCTCAATTTATCCTCACCTCTTCAGTGGGGAGCTTCAATTTTTGACAATTTCCTTAAAATCTGTCTGTTTCAGTAGAATCAGTTGAAGATTTTCTTTTTCTGAAATCGTTGAATCTGAAAATATGTAATATATTGTTTTTTTAAGTAGACATCTCTATTATTATTTGAAATAACTCATAGAAAATAACAATTCTGATGAATGATAATAATTACCCTGACGTTGAAGCAGTTGACTTTCTTGGGATATACCATTCATTCACTGGATTTTATCTCAAATGCTGCATCTTCGAAGTGAAAGGAACAAGTGGAACACATTCAGTTGAGCATTTTATTTCCAACTCCTTCAACCAAGCCGCTTTTACTGTCACATCAGCTGGAAACCGAAAGATAAATCCAAATTTAGATAAACATTTCTTGGACTTTTTCGCAACCTTTTTTTCTGATTGCATTATCCAAATGACCAAATGAAATAGTGAATGTTTCGTGGGGTGTCTATTTCATTATTTCCACATATAAAGGTTTGAATACACATAATAATTTTATTTTGTTCGGCGAAAACAGATTGATACCCACTGTAACGCATATGGCAATGGAATCTGATATTCGTGTTGGAACATATAGATTGTTTATTATAACACTGCCACTATATCACTCAAATAAGTTCGAAAAACACTATTTCAATACAATAATCCTACAAAAAAGCAATAACAAAATGACAAAATGTCCAGTTTGTGGAAAACATAAACAATGATATTCATCAATAGCGTTGATAAACGATCAAAAACAACAAACTTCACGCAGCCATTTGAAGATACAAGTAATTTTTTTCGATAGTTTGGATTTCGAAATGTGTGAGTCTTACGGGTGTAAGTTGTTTGATAATTTTTTAATTTTTATCGAATGGAATAGGTACGTACAGTGACACGATTTTGTCCATGATAAAGACTTATCACCTACGCGATGTGACAACACCCAACTCAATATCACGCAAGATTGTGACCATTCACGACTTCAGACCAGGATGTCGGCAGCTAGTTCCAGTTGTCCAGTTAATTTATACGTCCATGGTACTGCATTGTGACGAGCTGTGTTTATCAGTTCCTTTTCATTTGCATTAGGTTTAATTATAGTTTCTACTGTATATTTTTCTTCCAATAGCTTTCGCAGATATTTGTAGAGGTTTCTACCTTGAGAATTACTATCAATATTTTTATTTTCTTATCTTCTAATCTATCTTCTTCTCTTTCCACTTTCTTCCACTCATTTATGTTATTCAAAGAGTATAGTTCTTGCTTTAATGTCTCCAATTCATTTAGGTAGAGGTTGTTTTTTTGTGTTAGAATATTTATGGAAGTTAGCATATTCTGCATAATGCCATTCAGTTCTGTAATGTCTTTTTCCAATTCATCAGCCCTTCCTTCATAGTTCACTTGCGTTGAAGTTTGTGTTGCGATACTACTAGTTTTTCTTTCATACTCTGTGCTGAATTATGTTTGGTTGAGGTTACAGTTTGAGTTGAAATTATCTGAGTGGATTTTTTATTAGTTGTTTCTAATTTGTTTCGAAGGTCTGCTATTTCTGCTTTGTATTTTTTGATGCATTCTCGATGTTTCTCAATCTGTTCATTCAGACCTTCCTCCCTTTGTGAGACTTCTTCAAAAAATATTTTATGATCATTTTTGAATTTTTCTATATAGATATTTTGCGTCTCGTTCAAATAACTAATGGTCTGCTCCAATAGAGATTTCTCGTCACTGACACTATCTGTTCTTCAGAAATTTGTACTTGTCTTTATTCTGGTGCACGCAGCTTCTATGAAAAACTTTAGCAATTTTTGCATATGAAATAATTAGATGGAAAAGGTCTCGTCTTATAGCATCCATAGTTAATCATAGTTGCCGGTAAAAACTGTATTCAGAAGTCGTAAATTTTCACCGTTAGCTCCTGTACTATATAAATACAAGTTTAACTTGATCTTTCTTTTTTTTATTCGGTGAAGGTTTTTGTATATAAAAACATTGAGATACACTGCACTCCTAGGTTGTCCTTATAGTTTATTTTGCATAATTATTTTAAAATATAACTTTTACTTCAACTTGTATTGGAGGGCACATTGAGCTGTATAATTCAGTACATGTTTCAATATTATTGTCCAACTTTTAACCGATCTTGTCGATTTGCCGATCTTGTTAGGTGATTGTGTAGATCAGACTGTGTTTCTATGAATTTCTGCAAGGTGCTAAATATGTATAAGCAAGGTAGGGGCATTATGCGGTATTTCTTGAAAAGAGGACGGCAGTGTTTGAGATAACTGGAATCCTGAGTACCTTTGTTTGTTTTTTGAAAATGCTGTCTGCCATAGTTGAATTTTCCCATAATATCATACCGTAGTTCATTTGTGAGTGGAAAAATGAAAATGATGCAGTCTTCAGAGTAGAAATACTGGTTATGGGTTTCAGTAGGCTTATGAGAAAGATTGCACAAGACAGTTTTTTTGTTAAGGAGGTCGATGTGATGATACCATGATAATTTGTCATCTATAATAATACCTAATAATGTCACAGAATGGTTATCTTGTTGCTCCGGATTCGAAGTAAAGGTTATTCTCTGCGATTTATTTATATTGTGTTTGAGTTTATTAACCAGTTTTCAGTGGCTTTTCCTGTGGCTCGGGACATATATGTTAGAGTGTTATAATTAGCATCTGAACTGAATAGTAAGGTGTCATCAGCAAATAATATACATTTATGTGGATGAATGCGAATGAACGAATCAGATCATTTACATAGATAATGAAAAGTAACGGCTCCAGTATCAAGCCCTGAGGCCGAGCGCCTGAGGCACACTTTGCCTTATTGGTAAGAAATCTGAATTTGAGTTGTTGATTGTAACACATTGATATCTTGTAACAAGGTATGATTGTAGAAGTGAATGGGGCAAGCCTCTAATTCCATAAAACATAATATGTAAGCTTCACAATTTCTTTTTTTGGAAATTCGGGGGCTACATCTGTAGAGACTAACAAATTTTCTATTTCAGTTGCTTGATATGCTAGTGATTACATTTTTTTGTTTAAGGTATTTTGCAGGTCGCATGAACCTGATATCAGAAACAGAAGCAAAAGGGATAAACGTATTTGTTGGCACGTTTTCTTTACCTTCTTTAATATTTATGTCATTAGCAGAACTAGACCTTAACCAAATCAACTGGCTATTTCTGTTGTCAATACTTATATCAAAAAGTATTGTATTTTTTTCTGTGATCGTTATTACCCTGTTGGTTGGAAGGCCGTTGAAGTTTGGCAGAGCAGGTATTTTTGCCATTTTTTGCACCCAGAGCAATGATTTTGCTATCGGCTACCCGATTGGTAAGAAATTTTCTTTATTAGTATAAACAAATTTGTGAAAACTGTAACCTGTGAACATTTGTTGATGTATGGATTGCACAGATGCGGAGTGCTACATATTATCTATTATCTATTACCTATTGTGAGGAACATCTACTGAGATGTTTGTAAATGTGTACCTACTGGATGGTTTAAGCTGATTCACTTCTCATGGAAATACCTCTGTAACTTCCGTAATTTTTTGCTGTATAATTCTGAGGTTGGTAGAATAGATAGATACACCAAAAACATACAAAATGATCTGGAAGGGATCATACTGGGATATATACTGCACGCCAGCATTGAAGAAACATCTGATATTTCCAAAATACCATAGTAGGAGGAAAAATAGGTCAAAAATGTATTTAGATTCGTAATCGAAACAACCATTTTAAATTCAATTCTTGCCTGTAACTTTCACAATATTTGACGTAGACTAGCGAAATTTGCAGAATCGATAGATACAGCCAAAATGTACAGTTCTGCATCAAAAATTATGACGTGTGTTTCCATGTGAACTGAGATAAATTTAGATTTTTTCAAAGTGATTTTCTTCTCAGGAACAAGGCGAATTAGCAGTAAAATGGTAGTTTTGATATATATCTGAAGATCGTTTCAATTTATTTTTGCATTTAACTATGTTTTTTGTAAATGTCAGTGGTTCCATCTCTGCTGTAGTGCTGTGTACATAATTTGAAATTATCCTTTCGAGGCCATTTTGTACATTTTCGATGTATCTAACAATTCTACAAAAGGGTGCCTCTGATATGGCAAATCTAGGTACGGCGATAAGCACCCCGGAAAAGAGAAGCAGAGAAACCAAATGTATCCTTGAAAACAAGTGTACAGAGAAACCTTGCAAGGGACCCCTAACCCAGAATTGCCAGTGTATCACTATTGTCACTATTGCTCACTATTTTGAAATCATGTCACTATTGTCGCTATTTCACAGCTCAGAAGTGGTTAGAATAGAGGTGCCGGTTGAAATAAGGCACAAATTCGTACCTCAACTAATGTAGTCCATTATCCATCGATGTTTATCGAACATAGACGAAAATTGATCATTCCTAGCGGAGATTTCCTGTTTGGTATTTTGCCGGGAGTGTTTTGTTAGGTGTTTTAGTTAATTTGTTCATCTGTGATGCCACGTAAGTAACAAATTGAAGGGTACAGGGGAAAAAACCAACTGAGTCTACTTTTAATAAAATTGCAGTAGCTTCACCATATGGTGGCAAATAATCTACTTTCTCTGAAGGATCAAGCAGTAAGGAGAATAACCAGACAAGTCACAAGATCTGGGGTGAAATTATGAACACTCAATACTGTGGTTTTCTTATTACTCGACGTTAATTTCGGTACGAGTTACGTCAAACTCGCATAATTTCACCCCCCGACAGAATTGAAAACTCTCATATAATACAAACTTATGATGAATGTTCAACTTAAAATCCCAATATCTTATAAATCCTTTATTTAGCAGAACTGCTAATAGTACATAAATGTGTATAAACATTGTGTCATTATAAAAAATATCAATGAGGTCAAGACAATATAAAAATATAAAAATCATTAATACAGCCAAGACATTCTTACAATATAAGATACTTGACACTTTCAAAACCATATAAATATGTAGATTTATTGTTAAAAATATTACACAAAACATTAAAAAAAAAATGGTTCTAATCATTTTTTTCTTAATAAACCTACATTCTTTGAGGTTGTCCAGGCTGTTGAACACTAACATTCCTGCATGATATACAGATTTTTCAGTTATTTTTTTAAATTTTTGACTCCAATATGTATATTATGTCTAGTCCTAGTATATTGGTGATAGTTTTCATAAAATCAGTTTTTTTACTCAGGTAATATGATGATAGATTGTGATACATTTTGTAGATTAGCAGGTATCATGGTATAATAATACATATAATCTTTTACAGGCATTCATTTTAATTCTTTAAGCATAGTTCGAATCGGTGTATCCCTGTGATGTTCCTTTTCACACTTTTCAATAAATATGTTGGAAGTAATGATCTTCCTTTATTTTTTATTGAAATTAATATATTCGATTTTATAGTGTGCAGGTCTTTATAATCAATTAATTGAAAGTCATTTAATAGTTATTTAACGAACAAGTGTATTAATAAGGGCGATTAACAATCGAGATATTTTAACGCGTGAGCGGAGCGAGCGCGTTAATATTTGAGATTGTTAATCGCCATTTTCATTCACGAGTTTGTTACAAAACTTTTCCGTCGACAGAAGTTTTCAAAAATAGAGATATCTTATTTTCAATGTTTATTTATTTAACGTTACGATAAAAAACAATCACTATTTCCTATTTATATTAACTCTACTCAAAGATAGTTTAATTTTTCTCAGTGGTAGTTTTATTTTATTTTTTATTATTTATTTTCAAATTGAAATAAAAAAAAAATTACGCCAGGTGCACTTTACCATTACGCCACGGGACCATATATGATTTGGAGTGACAACTGGTGTAATGAACATTTTCTAAAATTTTATTTGAAAATTGACAAATAAATAATGACAGATAGTACTAACCAATATAAAATGTATAAGAGCAATGTATGTTGGGTTGCATAAATCAAATCGTTGATTAATAGAAAATCATTCATTAACAGGGGTCATTAATCAATGATTTTGAGTGCGTTAAAATGCATCATAAATGAACGGTCGACGGAAAAGATATATTATCATTGGTTGCAATTATTACTTCGTTTGGTGTCTCACCATTGATTTCATTAAAAAAAATTTTGAATTGAATATCCTTTG
The DNA here is from genome assembly GCA_958298965.1 of Chrysolina haemoptera. NCBI lineage: Eukaryota > Metazoa > Arthropoda > Insecta > Coleoptera > Chrysomelidae > Chrysolina > Chrysolina haemoptera. Next base: position 33,234,874 of record OY282584.1, read on the forward strand.
CAGTAATACATTTTATTGTGATAATATAATTGTTTTTGTTCCTTGATAACTCTCACAAAATTATTTCTAGATTTTTTGTAGCTTTCATTATCTTCATATACAGTGACCGCCAAAAAGTATATACCATATGGGGAAAAAGTTTATTATTAGAGTATTGGAAAAAAGTTTCTGGGAAAAAGTTTGTGCATGTCCGATAACCTAAAAATCGATTTTGACAAGTCTCGTGATTGCTGCTCTGGCGGTAAATTGAAAAAAATTACCATGAAAACGCAAAAAGTGGGGTAAAATGGCAAGATATCGGAAAAAGTTACTTGAAAAAGTTGCGTTGAATTAAATTATATACGAAGTTTGAAAATAACTATTTCTTTTATATTTTCCTAGCTGTATAAAAATATCAAATTATTATTTTATGAATAGCTTGACCTTACTGAAACATTTGTGTTTCAATGATAATGACAAAACTTTCTCATTTCCTCCACACCAATGAGCACTAAATTAAAAAAATTGGATTTTGTCGAAACCCTGGCTGTTACATTGGTTCTTATCTGACAATTTTATTAGAATTCCACGACCATTGTGATGATATGACACTCCAGAAACATGATGTTTTCGAGATTATAATCAAGTTTCGATGATAATCGTGACAGAGCGTATCACTTCACATGCAATGTTGAAAACTCTAAGCCTCTTTAATTTGACACAGTATTTTTAATATTTTGTGCGAAGTGAAACGTTCGTGCACGATTATCATCAGAAATTGATTATCATCGTAAGAACATGATATTTTTAGATTTTCCTATCATCGCAATAATGTGGAATTCTGATATAACTGTTAGATACGAGGCATGGTAACAGTGCTCTCTGGTGTGGAGAAAAAGAAAAAGTTTAGTCATTATCATTAAAATGCGTATGTTTCAGTATGGACAAGCTATTCATATGAAAATAATTTGATATTTTCATATAGCTAGGAAAATATTTTTAAAAATAGCTATTTTCAATTTTCTTGCATTATCTCTTCTAGTGTGTATAGAATTAAATTCTAAGCAACTCTTTCAAATAACTTTTTTCGATATCTTGCCATGTTACCCCACTGTTTGCCTTTTCATAGTAATTTTTTTCAATTTGCCGTCATACCAGCGATCGCGTGACATGTGTCAAAATCGATTTTTAGGTTATCGCACAAGCACAAACTTTTCCCCATAATTTGTTTTCCAATACTCTAATAATAAACTTGTTTCTCATATGGTACATACTTTTTGCGGTCACTGTATAACTCATATCATATCATATCATATAACTCGGATATTGTTATTTGTGACTGGTTAATCCATGTTCTACTGTACCCTTCAAATGATTTTCTTGTTAAATCAATACTGAGCGTGAAAACTATTGGAAGACGCAACTGAAAACCTTGAAACTGCTTTAAAGAAGAACGATTTGACAGCGGCGAAGGTGGCTCAAGGAATGCTAGCAGGGAGCGAAGGCCATGAGAGAGAGATAGATGTGTGAGGGGTACCCTACAAGGAAAGTGTGCCACTACAGAAGAAATTAAATAGGCAAACAACAACTTTATACGTTATTTCAAAATCGAAAGGGTCCGGAAGATCACGAAAACCTTGACGACCCTGACACTTGGAAATGGTGATGTTTTTCAAAGCTTATATTAGCTCTGAATTCTAGATAAACTTTTCAAAGTGATTTCATTTTTCAAGTACAAAGTTCAATGTTCAAAGTACAAATTACTTTAATCTTAATAAATATTTTTATTTTTTATTACATTTTTGTCTTCTCATATGATAGTCTGATTAACAAGTTCAAAAACGTGTTAATTCTTGATCAAGCTCCCAAAAGTTTGAGCAATGGCTCATTTGATTTGGAATGACGTCTAGAAAAATGTATCGAAAGTTTGTATCAGCACATAAAACATTACAATTATTAACAAATCAAGATGAAAAAAAGATAGCACTTCGTTTTTTGTTAATAACTCAAAAATGATAAAGATTAAAGAAATTATGAAAAAAGATTCTCAAAGGGGAGGAAATTTCCAAGAAAAATGTTTCGACTCCCGTAACTTATAATTTTAATTCAACGCCGAAAATAGGGTTCCGCCCAGCCGTAACGACATAGGCAGTGTACCACATAAAACATTTTTTTTTACAAACGTCAAAAAATGACAAGATTCGCGCATTGACAACAATATGCGAAGTTATACTTTTTTCATTTTTCTTCGTTACCATGACACCATGCGCGAAGTAGTACGCGAAATACCTATTTCGCACACTGCATGTAAACTATATGGGATTTTCATATTCTAACTTATACCGGGTGTCCACGGAAGGTGGCTTGCCCCTATAACTTTTTTGTTTTTGAAGATATTGGAATGAAATTTGAAAGATCTATGTAACACATAAAACTGCATTTTTTGACAAGTGACTCAGCTTCATGTAACTTCCGGTCTCACCGGAAGTCATGTAAACTTTCCATTTTTAAATGAGACACCCGGTATTATTTCACTTTTTTTGTCTCCATATGACATTATGAATACAAACATGTATCATTTGTTACTTTTTGCAAACAAAAATTTTTAAAATTTTGAAATTTATTTTTGAATCTTAGGGGGCTATGAATACGTTCAAATTATTAATTTTATTAAATTAAGAAAGAGCATTTCATTACGATTAATTTGGTACCGCACACTATTAGGTCTTGAAGAAACTTTCGTCAGCAAACTTAAAAATATTACGGTAGATCTTTATTTTTGAGATTAAAATGTTATTAAAATTCATCGAGTAACCTGTGATCAACACAAATGATATAACAAAACCATTAATACAAAAAACTAATACCTCCTTGCATAAATGATATATACAACTTTATTACCTTGTTCTATCAGTTATGTAGTTCACAGGTTACCCAATGTATTTGAATTTGAATTGTATGTACATAGCAGGAATATTTCGACTGAAAACAATATTCCACAAAAACGTTAGAACTTGCTGAAGCTGAGTTATTTGCCAAAAAATTCAGTTTTAAGTCGTATACAAATCCTCCAAATTGTTTTTTCGGACCCGACTAGCCACTACGTTGTCATTTGAAAATAAAAAAAAGGTGAAAATATCCCGAGTGTCTCATTTAAAAATCAAAAGTTTATATCACGTCCGGTGAGACCGAAAGTTGCACGAATCTGAGTCACTTGTCAAAAAATACAGTTTTATGTCTCATACAGATCCTCCAAATTTCATTTCAATATCTGCAAAACCAAAGTAGTTATAGTGGCGAGCCACTTTCCGTGGACACCCGGTATAGTCCTCAATTAAGAAAAATCCAAAAAATCATTTATTTGTAACTTTATGGCCAAGCGAAAATCTAAGAAATCATTTATTTCTGAATGTTCAACAATAATTAAATAAGGCTTATTAACACTTTTCAGATTGTGACAAAATTTTACTACCTATTTTTTTTTGACGTTTGTGGAAAAAAAATGATTTGCATTAATTATTTTGTACAGCTGTCAAAAAAACTTGACATTTCTGCATGTCTACTGATGCGTAAATGTTTACTTTTTTCACTGCCAAAATAATTCACAAAATTAACATGAAATATCACTTTTTGAAGGATTTATTTTTAACAGACAATTTCATTTATTGGAATAATAATTGATAGTAAAGTTACTTCCAACATAAATTCCCGAAGATGTTCCATGTTGCTGCTGATCAGAAACGTTAGATATTTTTTGAAGATTGTGGGAAGCTGAATACACTTGCGTAGAATAAATGAAGAGGAATTTTTGTATATAAGTGTATAATTTCTAAAATTGCTATTTTAGAAATTGTACACTTTTATACAAAAATTCCTCTTCATTTATTTCTTGAAGAGCTGATTCCACAATTTTATCAGATATTTTAATTTGTTTGGAAGAAGATGGACAATTCAAAATTTTGTTAGAAATCTTAATTTTGTTATTCAAACTATCTTCTATATATGCTTCTGCTACGGAGGCCGATTTCCAGCCACCGTGACCAGAAGAGTTACCGAACTTCTCCTGAAACAGTGACCTGTGTAGCTCTTTTCATGTCTTTTCCAAGCCATTTTGCAATCAAGCAGGGAATTTCTCCTATTTTATTTATCCCCACATGTTGGTTAATACATTTTCCTCTCGAATATTTCAAAAATAATCTGTTAGTTTTTGTATGAGGCAGCCGTAGTGCTCTATACTTGCGTTATATATCAATATATGCAGGATTTGAAACAGTAAACATCCTTGCGCAATAGGTCTTCGTATCAGGTATTTCGACAATCAATATAGATCCAGCATCTTCAATGGCATCAATAGTTATATGTAATAATTCTTCACAAATAAAAAATATTGAAATTGCTACTAATCTTACGAAATTATGATTATATCTGTACCTTATAAAGTAAATTTGTTTCGTTATAGCATCTTGAATGAATTTATTGATATCATCCCTTGATGAAACTTTAGATTTATTTCCTCGGTATCCGACGCTTTTGTTCTTAATGAGCGTTACCAATTTTGAAAACTTCCTTATATCAATATTTTCCTTAACATTCAGTGTACTTTCTAACATTGAGTAGACACTCCATAACGTAGGAGGTTTTATAATTTTTGATTTTTCCTCAAAATAGCATATAGGCACATTTTCAGAAACCTTTTTTACATGCTTCTTGTCGCACCATTCACGAAATTGGTCATGTTTTCTCATATACTAACTTGAATTTGGCCAGTAACATATTAGATACTATTGCACTTGCTTTAATACGACACAGAAAGACCACTGAATGCTGTGATATTGTATTGGAAGTATTGATAACATGAAGGATAACCTGTATGGAAAAGAGAAGTATTATTTAGTTATTTTGAACTTATTTTTTCAGACAGGAACATTTTTTGAATATGATTTTACTGACAACAGTGAATAATATTTTCAATGCAACAGTAGTTTGAAAGCGATACCTTATCGGGACAAAAAAACACGTCAAGATGTATTGGAAGTATTTACTTTTAATATATTCACATTCACAGTTGTACAAAAAATGTTGTTTGTGTTTCGTGTATGAAATTCGAGAGAATGTTTGGCTTCGACCTGCGGTCTCGGCCAAAAATTAACTCTCTCATGTGCCATTGAAAAGACACTCATTTTACACACTTTATACAAAAATTACTATTTTTTTAGTAACAAACATTAATTTAAAAATTGGAATAAATTATGGTATCATATAGACACTTGAAAGAATGAATCCCTGTTGAAAAAAAATTCAAAGCCAATTTCTTAAAAAGTTATACTATTGTTAATTTAAATTCTTTTCCAATCTCTGTTATCTTAAATGACTACATAAAAGTTTAAATAATATATCTATACATTTTTGGCTTCGTGGAGCCCTTCTTATACATATATACTTAACAAGATCACGCGATAAAAGTAAATAAAATTTTATTATTTTGTTTATAATGAATTGTGAAAGTTAACAAAAATTGAAAAGTCCAAGAAATAACATGTTTTTCACCAAATATTATGCTATTGCTGTTTTTGTATCTAACAATAACATTCAGTAACGTTGAAAAAAAATTTTTACATCATTTGTTAAACAATTTTTTATTAACAAATAGACAAGAGTAATATTTTTCGATTTTTTTTACCACTCTTGTCTTGGTAAAATAATGATTTAAAACAAAAAAATCTTTAATAATTTTTTTTATTGTTTATAATCGTTTTTTATTTTTTTATTGTTTAAATAAATAGATAAAAAATTATTTTCTCTTTAAAAATATAATAAGCATTTCTTCATAGATCTAGAGCTCAAAAATACAAAAACAGGCATATAAAGTGTGACCCACTTAATAATAATGATAATAATAATAAAAATCTTTATTTTCCTTTGGTCAAAGTTTTACAATTTGTATAGGAATCATCAAAAAAAATATAGAGTAAAGTAAAAAATAAAGAGATAGAAAACTATCGACATATACACATAAATTCTTCAAAACTATGTAAACTTTTATCAACAAGATAATTCTTAAGTTTCCGTTTGAAAATATTCACAGTTTTGGATTTTTTATAATGTCTGGTATAATGTAATATACACGTGGAGCCTTCTGATCAGGCGATTCAAACGCTAATTTGGTTTTTCCAAATGGTACAAAAACATGTCTTGTATCAATACTATGCTTATTGATTTTAGTTCGAAAATATGAATAGGACATTCATAAAATCTGTTGTGGAATCATTTGCGACTGAAAGACAAACTTTAGTCGCTATTTTCCATCGTTCAAGATAACCTCTTATCCATCCCTGATGCGTATGCTTCTGAAGAGCCTGTTTTTTTCAATCCTATATCAATCCTCCTGAGGAGCTTGGCAAAGCGAAATATATTTTCGTCGACCAAAATGTATTGGGGATTAAATGCGAGAGAAGCGAACCTTGCTTCAATGAAATGAACGATTTCTGTGAGTGATATGTTTTAATAACATTCTCCTTATCTAATTTATTTAATGATTTTTTTCAATGAAAACCAGAGAAAATTTAAAAAATCAACTATCTGAATAAAAATGCGAATTTTCACTTTCAGATTTTTTCTTTTTTTTTAGAGTCTTTTCACAATATCTATCACATGTAGTTCACTGTCCAGCATGTCTTGTGCCGGGGAAGTAGTTGTTTTCTGTTAGATATTACAAATAAATCACATTTTTCATTTTTCAATTTTCATGGAGAATGTTCCCCCTTTCAACTATGATTATATTTATTCAGTACAAATAATTTATTTCTATTCTCAAAAACAGCTGAACACAAGTCAAAAATTAAGAGACTAGGAACAGTTAAAATTCTTAAATTTTTAAAAGCATTTCTGCATGAATCACGAGAATTCATGTCACTAATGATTCGTATAAGTTTTTTTTGTGCAATAAACACATCAGAGCAACCAGAGGAAAGCCCCCAGAAGCAAACTCCATATCTCAATCTGGAATCCACTTGAACATATATAGCCTCAGCAGCTGATTAACATTCAAAACTTGTCTTATATTTCTGAACTGATATATAATAGAGTTATTTTTTTTTTATCAGAAACTCACAGTGGTTCTGCCAATTCAAATGTTCATCAATGTGCAGAAAAATTAAGACCAGGGTACCTCTATAAAATCTACAACTTCCAACCGATTGGAATGATTTTTTTTTTCATTAGGTAGACATTCAAAAAGTCTACTAGGACACCAAATTCATGTATAAATCTCCATTTCCAGGGCCAACTGATCTGATTTTTCAAGGTCAAAAATATAAAAAAATGCGATTGTTTTAGAAAAATTCCAACTACACCTCTGAATTCTTGACATTTTCAAATGATTCATATATAAATAACGTTGAAATGCGTCAATCAATAAAAAAGTTATAAGGGAATGAAATTTGAAAAATATGCCGTTTAATCAACCCACCAATTCAATTTCAAAACTTTTATCAGAACTTGGACACCACTGGATTCAGGAAGTCTAGAAATACAATACTGACAATTAACAGTACTGACAGCTTTCATGACGCGATCATACGCTAAAGTACATTCACTAATCAGGTTATTTTTCATTCGAATTTTCTCAACACAATAATCGAATTACACCGATTATTTTAATAATCGGATTATCGATTATTTTTAATTCGAATTATAACATCACTAAAGATATAATAGGTATAAGGGATCAAGTGGAAGGGATGTAACAGAAGAATTGTTCTTCGCAAGAAAAAAAAAATAAAATAAAAGAAAAAAATGCAATAAATCCTTTATAAGATCCATCTGAATGTCCATTATCGTATCTCTAATAGTTTATAAGTTATAACAATTTGTAACTTGACAAATCATGCTGCCGGTTCAACTTCGGTTCGGTGTAATATTTAAAAATTTTTATTTACTTTTATCGTATGATCTTGTTAAGTATATGCATAAGAAGGGCTCCACGAAGCCAAAAATGTATAGGTATATTATTTAAACTATTGTCATTTAAGATAACAGAGATTGACTTACATTTTTTTTCATCTTAATTTTTTAATAACAATTGCAATTTTTTATGTTCTAATACAAACTTTCGATTAATTTTTCTAGACGTCATTCCAAATCGAATGAGCCATCGCTCATATTTTTAGGAGCTTGATCAAGAATTAACACGTTTTTAACTTGTAAATCAGACTATGACGGAAGTAGTCCATATACTCAAAGTGGAGTTTAGGTATAATGAAGCAAACCAAAAGTCAAAGTCGTTTCCACAACATATATTCAACCCCAGAATAGAAATGGGGGTTGTCAACTCAACTTTTACAAGAACTTGTCAAAAACGTTACATTACCCGTAAATCAAAAACATGTTTTCGAGCATAGTAACAGAAGGTTAATATGGCATGGAAACGATGTCTCCTTGGTATGTCATGAACTTTTTCCACTCATATTCTGTGAAAATCACTCGATCTCCCTTATTTCCGTCAATTTCAATACATGGTGAAATTCAAATCATATGAAAGATTCACAACAACAAGTTTGCTTTTAGATTTGTTGACATCTTAAATTTGAACTCGGTAATACTCATTATCATAAGGAAATGTTTGCTATGATACAGTACTCCGTTTATATATTTTATCAATTGTAGTGGGGAGGGGGATATTCCAGTTCATATTAGACTATTAACATTCTAGGTATCTGGCAACCATGTGAACTTATTGACCTTGAAAATATCGATGAACCCATCTCGAATTTCCTCAAACTTGTTGAAAATTGTTTGTAACCGAAAGTATGACGTGAGCAAATTCCAGGAAATATAATTCCTGACACGTACACTCCTCCCATAGCTCTCTCATACGTTTTGACCTTGACTCCATTTGCTCTCTCATAGGTTTTGACCTTGGCTCCTTTTGCTCTCTCATAGGTTTTGACCTTGACCCCTTTTGCTCTCCCATAGGTTTTGACCTTGAATTTCTCTGATCTAGACATGTAACCAGGTGTTATCGAATTTCAAGAAATATGATATCTGACACGTGCACTTATTGACCTTGAACTGGGTCAATGAACCCGTATCAAATTTCGCTGATCTAGACATGTAACCGGATGTTATCGAATTCCAGGTAATCTGATATCTGACCTTTGCACTCCTCACATAGCTCTCTCATGGCTTTTTTGATGACGTAGTGCTCCTGCTCCCAAAGCTTTCTCATTTATACTCTACTAATAGGATATTCATAAAATCTGTTGTGGAATCATCTGCGGCTGAAAGACAAACTTCATTTTCCATCGTTCAAGATAACCTCTTGGGAGGTATTCAAGTTAAAAATATTCTCAATGAAAATTGAACAATGAAAAATATGATTTTTTGTAATATCTAACAGAAAACAACTACTTCCCCGGCTAAAGCCACGCTGGACATTGAACTACATATATTGTGACTTGCTTCAATGCATTTGAGGACAAATATTATGATGGTATCTCTCGAGCAAACTTGTTGATTGAGACATTTTCAGTTTCAAACAAAAGCGTTGCTGAACAACAACATTCAAAATTACAACAAACAATTCCCTCTCAAATTATCAATCAAACATTTGCAAATAATCAGAATAATCTTGCCATATCGACAAACAATGTGCGACTTCCAATAATCAATTTACCTCACTTCAATGGTGAATATGAAGGTTGGATACCGTTTTTTGAATGCTCTCATACATAATGATCCGAACATGAATAATATTCAAGAATTTTATTATTTAAAATCTTGTCTGAAGGGTGATTCATCTCACGTAATTTATTGAGATGAGTGAACCGAACTATTCTGTAGCCTGGGAACTTCTGAAAGAGCGTTACGAAAACAAGCACATTATAACACATATTCACTTGAAAGGTATTTTTTGCAAACAGTAACGAAAGAAACACATACGAAAATTTGTTGATTATTTCTTAAAGCATCTCTTGAGAGCTTTGGGCAGCCAGTCGGGACGTGGAATACACTTTTAGTGTATCTATTATCCACTAAATTAGATTATAATACTAGAATGGGAGAATACTACCAAACAAAATCTGCCAACCTTAGATGACATGTTGAAATAAAAAAATGTTAGAAACTCTAGATAATAAAATAGCAATCGAGACGTTTCAAAATTCGAATAAATCACAGGCATTCAGTTATTGATTTTGTACAATGAATAATCACCATACATACAAATGTAAAAAACTATTATCCTTCCCGATAAAGGATCGATTTTCAGAACTGAAAAAACAAAAAATATGTTTGAACTGTCTTAGGCAAGTACATTTTGCGCACGAGTGTCGAATTCGTGGATGTTTTACATGCAATCAAAACATAATTCAATATTGCATATAGGTAATAATGATAATGATAATCACGAATCGATACAGTCAAGTTTCCACGCATGATCAGAACAAGCCGCAGTGTTGTCGTCATATACTACATTAGGTAAGGAATATTCAACCACCTTATTATCAAATGATAGCATTCATCATCCATCGCAAATATTGTTATCTACAGCGATTTTTATATATTCGATAGAGAAAACAGGCCAGTCGAATGCCGAGAACTGCTGGACTCTGGTAGTCAGTCTAATTTTTGCACATTTAATCGACTTAATTTGGATTCAATGAAAACTTACCGATAACAGGAATAGGCCAATCAAAGTTGAAAGTCAGAAAATCGAAACTACGATTTCATCCATTGACTGTTCTTATGATGCGAAACTTCACTTTTTACTGGTTGAAAAAATAGCGGAAAGTCTTCCTTGGTTTTCATTTGATGTCAAGTGGTTAAATATTACAAAATACGTTCAATTGGCCGATCATCATTTGAGTAGAGCGAACCAGAATGATATTTTGTTGGGAGCAGGCATATTCTTTGAGTTGCTCAACAAAAATCAGATTCATTTGGGAAAGGGAAAACCAATTCTTCAGGGTTGGTTAGTAGCAGGGCCGTACTCTCAAAATATTTATGAATCTAAAGAGCAAAATAAATGTTTTTTGAATATAAATTCTTCCAAAAATGCATTGAACGAACAATTTGAAAAATTTTGGCTTATCAAAAGTGTGCATCACGAGCACGCTAAATTGTCAACTGAAGAACTTGAATGTGAATTAGATTTTCGAGCGCAAAATATCTCACCGAGTTCGACGTCTTTCCCAAGAAATGTGCTGATTATGCTGCCGTAGCAGTATCGCCTTACCAACGAGATGTTAACATAATTCTTTCTGTAAGAATCAGTTGTAGTTGAGCACTCGTACAATTCACATTTATTTTCATGTATCTCAGTTTAGATGTTTTACGAGTTTTGTAGTAAAAAATTTATTTTTTATACATATAAAAAATTTATTTTTGAACGTATTTTGTAATATTTAACCACTTGACATCAAATGAAAACCAAGGAAGACTTTCCGCTATTTTTTCAACCAGTAAAAAGTGAAGTTTCGCATCATAAGAACAGTCAATGGATGAAATCGTAGTTTCGATTTTCTGACTTTCAACTTTGATTGGCCTATTCCTGTTATCGGTAAGTTTTCATTGAATCCAAATTAAGTCGATTAAATGTGCAAAAATTAGACTGACTACCAGAGTCCAGCAGTTCTCGGCATTCGACTGGCCTGTTTTCTCTATCGAATATATAAAAATCGCTGTAGATAACAATATTTGCGATGGATGATGAATGCTATCATTTGATAATAAGGTGGTTGAATATTCCTTACCTAATGTAGTATATGACGACAACACTGCGGCTTGTTCTGATCATGCGTGGAAACTTGACTGTATCGATTCGTGATTATCATTATCATTATTACCTATATGCAATATTGAATTATGTTTTGATTGCATGTAAAACATCCACGAATTCGACACTCGTGCGCAAAATGTACTTGCCTAAGACAGTTCAAACATATTTTTTGTTTTTTCAGTTCTGAAAATCGATCCTTTATCGGGAAGGATAATAGTTTTTTACATTTGTATGTATGGTGATTATTCATTGTACAAAATCAATAACTGAATGCCTGTGATTTATTCGAATTTTGAAACGTCTCGATTGCTATTTTATTATCTAGAGTTTCTAACATTTTTTTATTTCAACATGTCATCTAAGGTTGGCAGATTTTGTTTGGTAGTATTCTCCCATTCTAGTATTATAATCTAATTTAGTGGATAATAGATACACTAAAAGTGTATTCCACGTCCCGACTGGCTGCCCAAAGCTCTCAAGAGATGCTTTAAGAAATAATCAACAAATTTTCGTATGTGTTTCTTTCGTTACTGTTTGCAAAAAATACCTTTCAAGTGAATATGTGTTATAATGTGCTTGTTTTCGTAACGCTCTTTCAGAAGTTCCCAGGCTACAGAATAGTTCGGTTCACTCATCTCAATAAATTACGTGAGATGAATCACCCTTCAGACAAGATTTTAAATAATAAAATTCTTGAATATTATTCATGTTCGGATCATTATGTATGAGAGCATTCAAAAAACGGTATCCAACCTTCATATTCACCATTGAAGTGAGGTAAATTGATTATTGGAAGTCGCACATTGTTTGTCGATATGGCAAGATTATTCTGATTATTTGCAAATGTTTGATTGATAATTTGAGAGGGAATTGTTTGTTGTAATTTTGAATGTTGTTGTTCAGCAACGCTTTTGTTTGAAACTGAAAATGTCTCAATCAACAAGTTTGCTCGAGAGATACCATCATAATATTTGTCCTCAAATGCATTGAAGCAAGTCACAATATATGTAGTTCAATGTCCAGCGTGGCTTTAGCCGGGGAAGTAGTTGTTTTCTGTTAGATATTACAAAAAATCATATTTTTCATTGTTCAATTTTCATTGAGAATATTTTTAACTTGAATACCTCCCAAGAGGTTATCTTGAACGATGGAAAATGAAGTTTGTCTTTCAGCCGCAGATGATTCCACAACAGATTTTATGAATATCCTATTAGTAGAGTATAAATGAGAAAGCTTTGGGAGCAGGAGCACTACGTCATCAAAAAAGCCATGAGAGAGCTATGTGAGGAGTGCAAAGGTCAGATATCAGATTACCTGGAATTCGATAACATCCGGTTACATGTCTAGATCAGCGAAATTTGATACGGGTTCATTGACCCAGTTCAAGGTCAATAAGTGCACGTGTCAGATATCATATTTCTTGAAATTCGATAACACCTGGTTACATGTCTAGATCAGAGAAATTCAAGGTCAAAACCTATGGGAGAGCAAAAGGGGTCAAGGTCAAAACCTATGAGAGAGCAAAAGGAGCCAAGGTCAAAACCTATGAGAGAGCAAATGGAGTCAAGGTCAAAACGTATGAGAGAGCTATGGGAGGAGTGTACGTGTCAGGAATTATATTTCCTGGAATTTGCTCACGTCATACTTTCGGTTACAAACAATTTTCAACAAGTTTGAGGAAATTCGAGATGGGTTCATCGATATTTTCAAGGTCAATAAGTTCACATGGTTGCCAGATACCTAGAATGTTAATAGTCTAATATGAACTGGAATATCCCCCTCCCCACTACAATTGATAAAATATATAAACGGAGTACTGTATCATAGCAAACATTTCCTTATGATAATGAGTATTACCGAGTTCAAATTTAAGATGTCAACAAATCTAAAAGCAAACTTGTTGTTGTGAATCTTTCATATGATTTGAATTTCACCATGTATTGAAATTGACGGAAATAAGGGAGATCGAGTGATTTTCACAGAATATGAGTGGAAAAAGTTCATGACATACCAAGGAGACATCGTTTCCATGCCATATTAACCTTCTGTTACTATGCTCGAAAACATGTTTTTGATTTACGGGTAATGTAACGTTTTTGACAAGTTCTTGTAAAAGTTGAGTTGACAACCCCCATTTCTATTCTGGGGTTGAATATATGTTGTGGAAACGACTTTGACTTTTGGTTTGCTTCATTATACCTAAACTCCACTTTGAGTATATGGACTACTTCCGTCATAGTCTGATTTACAAGTTAAAAACGTGTTAATTCTTGATCAAGCTCCTAAAAATATGAGCGATGGCTCATTCGATTTGGAATGACGTCTAGAAAAATTAATCGAAAGTTTGTATTAGAACATAAAAAATTGCAATTGTTATTAAAAAATTAAGATGAAAAAAAATGTAAGTCAATCTCTGTTATCTTAAATGACAATAGTTTAAATAATATACCTATACATTTTTGGCTTCGTGGAGCCCTTCTTATGCATATACTTAACAAGATCATACGATAAAAGTAAATAAAAATTTTTAAATATTACACCGAACCGAAGTTGAACCGGCAGCATGATTTGTCAAGTTACAAATTGTTATAACTTATAAACTATTAGAGATACGATAATGGACATTCAGATGGATCTTATAAAGGATTTATTGCATTTTTTTCTTTTATTTATTTTTTTTTTCTTGCGAAGAACAATTCTTCTGTTACATCCCTTCCACTTGATCCCTTATACCTATTATATCTTTAGTGATGTTATAATTCGAATTAAAAATAATCGATAATTCGATTATTAAAATAATCGGTGTAATTCGATTATTGTGTTGAGAAAATTCGAATGAAAAATAACCTGATTAGTGAATGTACTTTAGCGTATGATCGCGTCATGAAAGCTGTCAGTACTGTTAATTGTCAGTATTGTATTTCTAGACTTCCTGAATCCAGTGGTGTCCAAGTTCTGATAAAAGTTTTGAAATTGAATTGGTGGGTTGATTAAACGGCATATTTTTCAAATTTCATTCCCTTATAACTTTTTTATTGATTGACGCATTTCAACGTTATTTATATATGAATCATTTGAAAATGTCAAGAATTCAGAGGTGTAGTTGGAATTTTTCTAAAACAATCGCATTTTTTTATATTTTTGACCTTGAAAAATCAGATCAGTTGGCCCTGGAAATGGAGATTTATACATGAATTTGGTGTCCTAGTAGACTTTTTGAATGTCTTCCTAATGAAAAAAAAAATCATTCCAATCGGTTGGAAGTTGTAGATTTTATAGAGGTACCCTGGTCTTAATTTTTCTGCACATTGATGAACATTTGAATTGGCAGAACCACTGTGAGTTTCTGATAAAAAAAAAATAACTCTATTATATATCAGTTCAGAAATATAAGACAAGTTTTGAATGTTAATCAGCTGCTGAGGCTATATATGTTCAAGTGGATTCCAGATTGAGATATGGAGTTTGCTTCTGGGGGCTTTCCTCTGGTTGCTCTGATGTGTTTATTGCACAAAAAAAAACTTATACGAATCATTAGTGACATAAATTCTCGTGATTCATGCAGAATGCTTTTAAAAATTTAAGAATTTTAACTGTTCCTAGTCTCTTAATTTTTGACTTGTGTTCAGCTGTTTTTGAGAATAGAAATAAATTATTTGTACTGAATAAATATAATCATAGTTGAAAGGGGGAACATTCTCCATGAAAATTGAAAAATGAAAAATGTGATTTATTTGTAATATCTAACAGAAAACAACTACTTCCCCGGCACAAGACATGCTGGACAGTGAACTACATGTGATAGATATTGTGAAAAGACTCTAAAAAAAAAGAAAAAATCTGAAAGTGAAAATTCGCATTTTTATTCAGATAGTTGATTTTTTAAATTTTCTCTGGTTTTCATTGAAAAAAATCATTAAATAAATTAGATAAGGAGAATGTTATTAAAACATATCACTCACAGAAATCGTTCATTTCATTGAAGCAAGGTTCGCTTCTCTCGCATTTAATCCCCAATACATTTTGGTCGACGAAAATATATTTCGCTTTGCCAAGCTCCTCAGGAGGATTGATATAGGATTGAAAAAAACAGGCTCTTCAGAAGCATACGCATCAGGGATGGATAAGAGGTTATCTTGAACGATGGAAAATAGCGACTAAAGTTTGTCTTTCAGTCGCAAATGATTCCAAAACAGATTTTATGAATGTCCTATTCATATTTTCGAACTAAAATCAATAAGCATAGTATTGATACAAGACATGTTTTTGTACCATTTGGAAAAACCAAATTAGCGTTTGAATCGCCTGATCAGAAGGCTCCACGTGTATATTACATTATACCAGACATTATAAAAAAATCCAAAACTGTGAATATTTTCAAACGGAAACTTAAGAATTATCTTGTTGATAAAAGTTTACATAGTTTTGAAGAATTTATGTGTATATGTCGATAGTTTTCTATCTCTTTATTTTTTACTTTACTCTATATTTTTTTTGATGATTCCTATACAAATTGTAAAACTTTGACCAAAGGAAAATAAAGATTTTTATTATTATTATCATTATTATTAAGTGGGTCACACTTTATATGCCTGTTTTTGTATTTTTGAGCTCTAGATCTATGAAGAAATGCTTATTATATTTTTAAAGAGAAAATAATTTTTTATCTATTTATTTAAACAATAAAAAAATAAAAAACGATTATAAACAATAAAAAAAATTATTAAAGATTTTTTTGTTTTAAATCATTATTTTACCAAGACAAGAGTGGTAAAAAAAATCGAAAAATATTACTCTTGTCTATTTGTTAATAAAAAATTGTTTAACAAATGATGTAAAAATTTTTTTCAACGTTACTGAATGTTATTGTTAGATACAAAAACAGCAATAGCATAATATTTGGTGAAAAACATGTTATTTCTTGGACTAATCACGAATCGATACAGTCAAGTTTCCACGCATGATCAGAACAAGCCGCAGTGTTGTCGTCATATACTACATTAGGTAAGGAATATTCAACCACCTTATTATCAAATGATAGCATTCATCATCCATCGCAAATATTGTTATCTACAGCGATTTTTATATATTCGATAGAGAAAACAGGCCAGTCGAATGCCGAGAACTGCTGGACTCTGGTAGTCAGTCTAATTTTTGCACATTTAATCGACTTAATTTGGATTCGAATGCCGAGAACTGCTGGACTCTGGTAGTCAGTCTAATTTTTGCACATTTGCACAAAACTTACCGATAACAGGAATAGGCCAATCAAAGTTGAAAGTCAGAAAATCGAAACTACGATTTCATCCATTGACTGTTCTTATGATGCGAAACTTCACTTTTTACTGGTTGAAAAAATAGCGGAAAGTCTTCCTTGGTTTTCATTTGATGTCAAGTGGTTAAATATTACAAAATACGTTCAATTGGCCGATCATCATTTGAGTAGAGCGAACCAGAATGATATTTTGTTGGGAGCAGGCATATTCTTTGAGTTGCTCAACAAAAATCAGATTCATTTGGGAAAGGGAAAACCAATTCTTCAGGGTTGGTTAGTAGCAGGGCCGTACTCTCAAAATATTTATGAATCTAAAGAGCAAAATAAATGTTTTTTGAATATAAATTCTTCCAAAAATGCATTGAACGAACAATTTGAAAAATTTTGGCTTATCAAAAGTGTGCATCACGAGCACGCTAAATTGTCAACTGAAGAACTTGAATGTGAATTAGATTTTCGAGCGCAAAATATCTCACCGAGTTCGACGTCTTTCCCAAGAAATGTGCTGATTATGCTGCCGTAGCAGTATCGCCTTACCAACGAGATGTTAACATAATTCTTTCTGTAAGAATCAGTTGTAGTTGAGCACTCGTACAATTCACATTTATTTTCATGTATCTCAGTTTAGATGTTTTACGAGTTTTGTAATAAAAAATAAATTTTTTAAAAAAGGACTTGAGCATTCCAAAAAGTTATTTGGCGCAGTCGATATAAGGATTATCCGGAGTTCCGCGTATCGAACGTGAACTTTTCGTTTCTACGATTGACTGGATATTTCGAACCTTGTTGATTCGTTGTGTGTAGGTGTTGTATTGGCGGCTCTTCGAAAATCAAGAAACCGGATCTATCGCAGATACCAATTCCAACCCATCATCAGCGAGACATCGGAATTTGGGACACAAATTGCCCAAATTCACGGAAAGGACTTACACGGTGAAGACAAAAATAGCAGATCTGTTGGTCATCTTCATAGTTAGGCAGGAGATGCTCATAGTCGCTTTTATATTTATGTGAGTACAATTTTATGGAAAAATTATTGATTAGTTTTGAAAATTTGAATATTAGCAATCCTTTAGCTGACTCTCTTTCCCAATTACCTTTTTCAAATACGAATTCTACACCCATCATGACAACCTCAACCTTCAAACCAGAGTACCTACAGTGTGTCCCCGAATTCGATGGAAATCCCAACGAATTGAATAGATATATTTCAACAAGTGAATCTTTACTCGCACATTTTTTCGATAAAGTAAACACAACTAATTTCCAAAATACCTTTTTATTAAATTCCATTATCTCTAAATTGAAAGGCAATGCTAAATTGGTAATAAATATTCAAAATATCGCTTCATGGGACGAACTGAAGTCCACATTGATTCGAAATTTTGCAGATCAAAGGGACGAAGCCTGTCTCAACAGAGATTTAGTAATGCTGAGACAAGCTCCCAATGAAAAACCCCAACAATTTTTCGACAAATGTCTGAATATTCTCAATCTTTTATGCAGTTACGCCGATGTACACGAAAGTACGGCAGAGGCGAAAACTCTAAAACGAAACCTTTACCAAAATCTAGCATTAAAAACATTCTTAGCAGGGCTAAAAGAGCCCCTAGATACAACTATACCCTGCATGAAACCATGCAGTTTGAGTGAAGCTTTACAATTTGTCACTAGAGAAGACAATATACAATATTTTCAGAGTTTCTCTAATAGAACCTACCCAAAAGCTCAATCACCACAAATTCAGAGGTTTCAAATAGCACAACAAAGACCTAATAATGCACAGTATTCACCTTTTAATTCTCAAACACAAAACAGTCAATTTAGACAAAACACATTTCCTTCGCAACCGATCAACATCCAAACAAGACTGATCAATCAACCACAACGGTTTTTTACCAACGCCCAAGTTTTCAAACAGCCTGAAAACAAAAATGTGTTCAAACCTAACCCTAACCAGACCTTTCCTAAACCAACACCTATGAGCGTCACAACTAGAAATACTGCAAATTTTGCTAGACCATCAACTTCATATCAACATCAAAATCAGCCATTTAGGCCCACGCCTACGACTGTTTCGACAAAAAATACCAATAATTTTGAGAAACCCCAAAAAAATTTTATATCGGAAGAACTATTCAATACTGAAATTGATCAAGACAATGTCAATCATTATCAAACAGATCAATTACCTAATCAAGTAAATATCGATCAGTATTATTTCGAAAACAGTGATCAAAATTTTGAGAGATTCGAAGAAATACAAGATGTTGATGTGAACGCTGAAATTTTTTTAGAAATGCCTCAAGAACACGACAATACATAGAACCTCAAATAATTTCTTTCAATACTACTGATTCAAGCGAGCTATCTTATATTATATTTCCTGAATTCAATGTAAAAATTTTTAGATTCTGGATCAACAAAATCGTTCATTGACCCAGAAATAGCTTTTAAATTCTTCCCAGATCTTGTAAAGAGTAAACCTTTTATAGTGTCTACAGTTTTTCAAAAATCAGCGCATAAATTCAGTGCTTTGATACCTGCTTCAAAAATTTTCAAATTGCCTGAAAACAAATACCTTAAATTTTATCTTTTTAAATTTCATAATGTGTTCGATGGGCTTATCGGGCTCGATAACTTGAAATATTTACAAGCTAATATTAATTTTAACGAAGGATATTTAGTAACTCCGCAAACTAAAATTCAACTTCTGTTTCAACCAACGAAAAAAGACCTCAATCTCATTACCGTGAACCCTAGAACCCAACAAGTTATCAAAATTAGAACCTCTATACCAATTGGAGAAATTATAATTCCCCACCAAAAAATTAACAATTGTGAGATACCCGAAAGTCTCACTATTGCAAAAAATGGTGAAGCTTTCACAACAATATTGAATAACACTACTACACGAGTGACCCTAGACTTCTCCAAACCAATATTAGTTGAAAAATTTGACAGAGAAGAGATTCAGAGTTTCGATTTGAATTGTATTGATGACAGTCCACAGCAAAATTTTGACCTCCAAAATATTAGAACCGATCATCTCAATGATGAAAAAAGGATGTCAATACTTAATCTTTGCAATGAATATTCCGATATATTTTACCATGAGGATATGCCTCTAACCTTCACCAATAGGATAAAACATCAAATAAGGACAACTGATGAAATGCCCGTTTATTCTAGACCATATCGATATCCCTTTATTTATAGAGAGGAAGTCGAAAAGCAAATACAAAAAATGCTAGATTCCAAAATAATTCAGCCTAGTAGCTCACCTTGGTCCTCCCCAATTTGGGTGGTGCCAAAGAAGCTGGACGCTTCTGGTAAGCAGAAATGGCGAGTGGTTATCGATTATAGGCAATTAAATAATAAAACAGTGGACGATAAGTACCCTTTGCCCAACATAACTGACCTGTTGGACAAGCTTGGTAGGTGCCAATACTTTTCAACTTTCGATTTGGCAAGTGGCTTCCACCAAATTGAGATGGCCAAGGAAGATATAGAAAAAACAGCATTTACTACCGAGAATGGGCACTACGAATTCTTGCGAATGCCGTTCGGGCTGAAAAACGCTCCGGCATCGTTCCAAAGAGTGATGGACAATATCCTCAGAGGTATTCAAAACGAGCAATGTCTCGTGTACCTCGACGATATCATTATATTTTCTACATCTCTCCAGGAACATATTGAACGTCTGAGGAACGTATTTCAGAGGCTCAGAGAATCGAACTTCAAAATCCAAATGGATAAATCTGAGTTCCTGAGAAATTCTCTGTCATAGAAAAGGAACTCCTTTCTATAGTCTGGTCAACTAAATACTTTAGACCCTATTTATACGGCAGGAGGTTTAACATCATTACCGATCACAAACCATTACAATGGCTTTTTTCGCTGAAAGATCCCAGCTCAAAGTTAACCCGCTGGCGCATAAAACTAGACGAATATGACTACAATATTATCTACAAGAAAGGAACGCTGAATACTAACGCAGACGCCCTTTCTAGAATTGAAATACACACCAAAGAAACAGACCCTTTTTGGAATCAAATAGACGAAATTTTAAGAGAGACGGACCACTACAACAAAAATCAAAAAACCCTATTCCAAAACCCCAACAATCCCAATCATGATAACTCTCCAGTAGATCTCTACACTAAAACTATCCTATTACCACCGGAAGAATCAGAAAACACCAGAAATGACGAGGACAACGTTTCGACCCAAGTTCAGCCAGAACCTTTCTAGAAACTATCCATTTACCACCAGAAGAATCAAAAAACGTAGAAAACGTAGAAAATACAGAAAACACCAGTATTGACGAAGACAACTTTTCGACCTAAGTTCAACCAGATCCAGAACTTTCCAGAAACACTGAACCCTCAAATGACCTAGAACAACCACAAACAACTGACGACACCAAGACGACCCCAACAGAAATATGGATGACAATGACCAGACTATTCACTCCAATGCTGAAGATAATCCAGTTTTCGAAATACCAATAATAGAAACAGCAGTTAACTATGGATTGAATCAAATAATAATCAGGTCAGTATTGCATTCACCTTGTAAACCAAGAATCAAAATTCCTTTCGGAAAAAAGAAACGTATCCTCGTTCAACTTTCAAAAAACAACTTCGAAAAAGATGTAATTGATTTTGTAAAAAGTTACATTAATCCTGAAACTCAATATTACCTGTATTTCGAAAACCCCGAACTCTACGAAACTTTCTCAATAGTCCTTCAACAATACTTCAAATTCTCTTCTTTAAAACTGAAGAAGTGTACGAAAAAACTCATTGACGTTACTAACGATACTGACAAAGAAGAAACCATAAAAAATTACCACGAAGGAAAGACCAACCACAGAGGAATAGACGAAACACTTCAACGCATTAAAGAAAAATATTACTGGCCATTCATGAAAAATTCGATACAAACCTTCATAAACGATTGTGAAGTTTGCCAACAAAGTAAATACGAACGACACCCTGTAAACATCAAAACGAATGTCACTCCCACTTCCACGAAACCATTTAAAATCATACATATGGATACCTTCACCATAGAACAAAATAAATTCTTGACCATTATTTATAGTTTTTCGAAATATGCTCAGGCATATCACCTCAACTCTTTATCAAGTACAGAGATAGTCGATCATCTGATCCAGTTCTTCTCACATCACGGTGTCCCCGAACAAATTATCGTCGACAACGGTACTGAATTTAAAAATTCTGTAATCACGGAATTACTCGGCCTGCATAAAATCAAAATACACTTTTGTTCACCAAATCACCCCCAATCGAATGGAGCTATTGAACGTTTCCACTCGACTATAATTGAACATGTAAGAATTCTCAACACCAGAGGTTTCCTGAAAACTCCGGTTAAAATGAAAATGGTGTACGCGATCCTCGCCTACAATCATTCGTTACACTCTGTAACGAATCGCAAACCGATTGACGTTATTAATGGTCAATCAACAGCAATGACCCATTTAAATTGGAAATTGAAAAAATTTTAATCAATGACTATATAAACGATCATAAAGAAAAATCTAAATTAATCTACTCTAAAATTAACGAATATTTAATGAAAGAAAAAGAAAAACGCATCGAAAATGTCAATAAGACTCGTGACGATCCCGAAATATATCAACCAAATCAAAAAGTATTTCAGAAAATCCATAAAAGGCAAAAAACCGCTAATAAGTTCAAGAAATACACCAAACTTAAGTCAGTAAATATTCAGCAAAAAACGGTAGCTACTAATAATCAAGAAAAAATCCACATGGATAATTTGAAACGTCCCCTGAAAAAGACTTTCATATTCAATAATTGACTATCAATTCATATTTTTTCAGCTCACCAGGCATCTTCGGATCGCCGGAGGTAAAAATTAGAAATTTAGATGCGAACCCTGGTATAACCCCACTCAAACTAGGGACAGCAAAAATTCAAGAAAGCTCCTACAAACTAATTCACTACTATGATCTACAACCCATAGTTTCAGAGGTAAATTTGTTGGATAACCAGTCTCAAAAATTATTACTAACGATAAATAAAAATGCACTGTACCTAAATGACTCCTCAAATTATGTCAAAATCCTGAATTTCGTAAAAGAAAAAGTGGCATACAATTTAACCGAAGTTTTACCCCATCCCAATAGAATCAAACGCGGCCTAATAGATGGACTGGCATCAATTTTCAAAGCTATCTCAAGAAATCTAGATGCAAATGATGGAGAACGATATGAAAAACTGATTGAACAGCTGGAAAATAATCAAAAAGAATTAGCATTGAGCATCAAAATGAAAAATTCCCTCTCTATTGAAGTAATCAATAAATTTAATAACACCTTACAGAAAATAAGCCACAACGAAAAACTAATTGAATCCAAAATGAACCAAATTGCTAAAATTGTTGAAGGTCAAGTATATCGAGAAAATTGAATGTATATAAAAAATGTTTTTATTGAAATAATTAGCTTGTATGAAATGATTTTCTCAATAATGCAGGACATTGAAAACTCTATTATGTTTTCGAGATTAGGCATGATGCACCCTAGTATAATAAAAACTTCTGAATTTTTCTCCGAACTTGTGTACTTACAAAATAAACTCAATAAAAACCAGCTACCTCTAGAAGTTACCCCAGAAAATGTACTTCTATTGGAGAAAATTGTGAAAATAGAAAGCTATACACTCAATAACAGAATTATATATATTTTGAATATACCAATCACTTTTCCATTCGAATTCGATTTATTCCACTTGTATTCCACTCCTATTCCTGAAAAGAGTCAATTCAAGGTTATCGTATCAAAAAACAAATTTTTGGCAATCAATAAATTGTACTACGCATATTCGAACGACCGCTGCAAGAAAGTTATGCCTCAATCATACCTGTGTGATGAAATGAAACCCCAAGAACTTCGAGAAGAGAACCCCTGTGAAGTCCAACTTCTGAGCCTGAAAAACACCTCTACATGTCAGCAAACGTACGTTCTTGTGAATCACCCTATATTCCAAAGACTTGGAGAATCCAACCAATGGGTTACCATGCTGCCAGAGGAAGAAAAAATAAAAATCAGCTGCTACAACCAAGAAGAAATCGTATTAATCAAGGGTACAAACCTATTCGAGATTCCAGTGGGATGCCAAATAACTACATCGTTCCGCAACATCAGTAACCAGGAACATTTCACCCATCCAGGACAAGCAATATTATTTGCCAAAATCGATACCAATGAATACGAAATGCCTAGTGAACCTCAAGATTTCTTTAGAAGACATAGAATTGGATGATCTACAAAATATTAAGAGGATGATAGCTGCAAATCAACCAAATTTGTACTTCAGCGTAATGTCACATACTCCTAGCATATGGACAATGCTTTTGTATGGTCTTGGAATTATATTGATTGGGTTTATCGGATACAAGAGAGATCAAGATGGTGCAACAACAAGAAGAAAGAAAACGAGCAACCACCACTAAACCTTGCAGATGTTCAAATCCCTCGCTAACCCTGTGGATTTGAATCTTCGAGGGGAGGAAATATCTCACCGAGTTCGACGTCTTTCCCAAGAAATGTGCTGATTATGCTGCCGCAGCAGTATCGCCTTACCAACGAGATGTTAACATAATTTTTTCTGTTAGAATCAGTTGTAGTTGTGCACTCGTACAATTCACATTTATTTTTATGTATCTCAGTTTAGTTGTTTTACGAGTTTTGTAATAAAAATAATTTTTTTAAAAAAGGACTTGAGCATTCCAAAAAGTTATTTCGCACTTCGAGCGGGATGATACCGGACGCTGTACCGTTTTATTAACTCTAAAAGATATTCATGTTAATTTGGGTGAATCTTTAAATACGGCTATGTCCAGATTTCGTGGCATTGAAAATAGATTAACGAAAAATATTAATTTGAAAAATGAATACGATGATTTCTTAATCGAATATGAGTCGATTGGCCATATGACAAAAATAAGTAGTGAAAACCAATCGAATGAATTTAGGAATTACTTGCCACATCATGCAGTGTTGAAAGAATCGAGTAGCACAACCAAGTTGCGTGTGGTTTTCGACGCGTCCTGTAAAACTTTAAGTTGCTTGTGCTGAAAGACGGGTTAAAAAGGTGGGTGCCAAGGTTCAAAATGATCTTTTTGACATTCTTTTGAGAATGCGCACTCATAACATTGTCATAGCGGCAGACATCGCAAAAATGTACAGGATGATCAATATCCATGAAAACTAATGCAATTTGCAATATACCGGGTGACAACGAGATCACTTTCGGGCTACCATTTTTTTATTATGTCACCCTATAAAACGAAACTTGGCAGAGTTATTATTCGAATTAAATGTCATTTGACTAATCTAACGACAAATTTCTACAACTTCCGGTTTCCCTGGAAGTGACCTTAACTTTCAAAATTTAAATGTATATCGTTTGTTTTTAGGATTCTTTAAATCATTCTACATCCGAATTCATAATTTTTTAATTAGTTTTGACATAAATTATATTTTTAAATCAAATTTTAATTTTCAATCCAGAGTGCCATGACCATCCTAAAATTTCCCTACTTTGCCTTTCTATTTACAGAAAAATCTAAAAAGAATATTATCTTTGTTTGTTAGCCTAGAGAAAGGCTGTAAAGTTGTATAATTTAATTATTTTGTATTAATTCAAAAAACTTAAATGTAACCATATCATTTTCATAACACTATTAAATGCATTATTTCAAGACGAATCCAAAAATGTATAACACATACTACCACCTTTCATTCCAACTTACTTTTATTTAATTATTAAATTAAATTTTGCCGAATTTCGCATAGTTAATAAAGTCATAGTTGCCGTTGCCATAGAAAACAATTGAATTGTTGTACCTATGAGTTTACATTTATTGGCAGTGTTTCACAGTTAAATTAGAACGAGATTTGTGATTTTATGACCAAACTGCAAATGCATGAATTTTGAAGTGAATGATTGTTAGGTATAATGAGTAATAAGTAATCGAGTGGTGAATAATGTTTTCAAATAGAGAAAAGGTTGATATCCTTATTATGTATGGACAGTGTGGAAAAAATGCGGCCGAAGCTGAACGAGTTTACCGGCAAGAATATTCCGACCGAATTCATTATCCTACAAGTCTTATCTGCTGAAGACTATGCGCCGGGAACAGAATGAAGAAAACAATCCAGCATTTATCGTCAATAAAGAAACCGAAATCAATGTCGTTGCTCTCATTATGCAAAATCCGTCAGCATCCATCAGAGAAATGGCCTTGGCTTTAGATGTAAGCAGAGAATCGATAAGAAATATACTCAAAAAACATGGATATAAATCGTTCAAGTACCAACTTCATCAACATTTATACGAAGATTTTGATAGAAGGCTTGCATATTGTTACTGGTTTTTGAACAATGATAATTTAGAAAATACCATTTTATACTCTGATGTGTCAAGATTTACAAAGGGAATGTTTAATCGGCAAAATACTCGATACTGGTCGACAGAAAATGAGCACCGAATGAACCAAGGACATTTTCAAGAGGTATTTGGTATAAATGTTTGGGCTGGGATGGTGTGAACTAGTATCGTTGGACCACTCCTCTTTCAAGGACATCTAACAGGAGAAAGGTATTTAAGATTTTTAGAAAATGAAATTGAGGGGTTCTTGGATGAATTGCATTTACAAATTGATACTTTCAACAAGACGGAGCACCGTCCTATAATGAAAATGCTGTTACAAACTACCTTGCACATCGCTTTGGAGGCCGTGTCATCTCTACCTATGGACCAATTAGGTGGCCTCCCCGTTCACCAGATCTGACACCACTAGATTTCTTTTTGTGGGGTTACATTAAAAATTGTGTCTATGTAACACCGTCAAGAATACCGTCAAGAACACAACCGATTTTAGAACAACGCATACTAGAGGCATTTGAGAGCATTACACCAGAAATTCTCAGGAATGTAGCCCAGCGAAATAAATTCCGTGTTCGAAAATGCAGAATCTGCTGGGTCAACACTTTGAGCATCTAATTGGGGGTTAGACTAGGTTATTTTTAAAATATTTGTTGTATCTATTTCTTCTTTGTGTATTAAACTTTTAATTCATTCCAAAGACTTTTTTCTATTCGCAGCTAAATGTCCAATGAATATTTCCATTGTAACTATTTGTCAAGTACATGCTGTACCAAATATAAAAGATGTTTGAATTATCAAGGTACCTAATAAAAGTAATTTCTCATTACGATAAATGAGATTGTATCACTTACGAAGTGTTATAATTCGTTTTATCCGTCTTGAAATAACGCATTTTAGAATTCATAGCCGAAACAATTCAATTACTTTTTCAAATGTTGTATGTTGAATGGCCGCCGCCGTGCCGACGCGATTTCCATGGCAACGGCAAATATGACTTCGAGATTCGGCCGAGATTCTGCAAAATTTAATTTAATAATTGAATGAATGAATGAATGAATGATAATTAAACTATACAACTTTACAGCCTTTCTCTAGGCTTACAAACAAAGGTAATATTCTTTGTATATTTTTCTGTAAATAGAAAGTCAAAGTAGAGAAATTTTAGGATGGTCATGGCACTCTAGATTGAAAATTTAAATTTGATTTAAAAATATAAATTATGTCAAAACCAATTAAAAAATTATGAATTTGGATGTAGAATGATTTAAAGTATCCTAAAAACAAACAATATACAGGGTGTCCCATTTAAATTTCGAAAGTTGAGGTAATTTCCAGGGAAACCGGAAGTTGTAGAAATTTGTCGTAACACCAGTCAATTGACATTTAGTTCGAATATTAACTCTGCCAAGTTTTGTTTTACTAGGTGAAAAAATAAAAAAATGGCTGCCCGAAAGTGATGGTTGTCACCCGGTATAGTCTGGAGAAAAAATCAAAACGATCCTTATCTTATTATATGTTGAATACAGTCACGTATGAGACTGCAGACAAAAATACTTGGCATTGTATGGGACTCCAAGGATGATATGTTTAGTTATACTGTGAATTTTAGTCAAAACAACGAAATTACAAAACGAATGGCAACTCCAGCAAGACTGGCATGTGCCAGTTCCGGTGGATGTTAGGGAAGGGTGGTTATATTTTTTAGAAAATATTCAAGCACTGAACGATATAAAGATACCGCGTCATGTATTATCCTCAAATTATCAAACATCTACGATTCACGGCTTTCCGATTCTTCAGAACGTGTTTACGGTGCCTGTATTTATATAAGAATCGAAAGTTGCGGGGAAATATCAGTTAATTTGCTTGGGGCGAAATCCCGTTTAGCACCCATGAAAAGCGTAGAGTTACCTAAATTGGATCTATGTGGAGCTCTTTTACTTGCGCTATTATTGCAAAAGGTAAGATCACCGCTGGAAAACTTTTGTATCGAACAGGGTCGCCGAAATCCAAGAATTCACTGAAAACTGTGAATGGCGTCACATTAGATCGCCTGAAAATCCAGCAGACATCACATCGAGGGGATCAAATCCTGCACAATTAATCAACAACATACTTTGGTCCCACCGGCCATCATGGCTACATCAAAATATCGAAACGTGGTACAAAAGCAAAATTATCGAAATAACGAATATTCCCGAAGCGAGAAAGGAAAAGGTTGTCCTTTCATATTATACTTGCGAAGACTTTGACATTTTTTCATCGTATTCAAACTTTCGTAAGTTACAAATGGTAACTGTATATTTACTTAGATTTTTACATAATACCCGAAACAAAAAGGGAAAATTAAACGGACATTTGTCAATATCCGAAATAGAAAATTCAACCACGAGACTATGTTCACTTGTTCAGCAAGAAGCTTTCAAACAAGAAATTATTTCCTTAAGAAAAAATATATCCATACATCCAAAAAGTAAGCTGTTTTCGCTTAATCCTTGTTTAGATTCAAACAATATTATTCGAGTTGGTGGACGTTTGAATAATTTTCAATTATCATATAATAAAAAACACCCGATAATTTTGACCCGAAGCAAAAATTCACCTAATTATTATTAATGCACGAGCATTATAAAAATCTGCATGTTGGATGTCAATTAATTTAGTCCCAATTACGAACACAATTTTGGCCTTTAAATGGCAGAAATGCTATTCGCAATGTGTTACCAAAATGCATAGTTTGTTTTCGCGCCAAACCACCAACTTCTTCGCAACTGATGGAAGAATTGCCTGGTATAGATTACGCGGGCCCGTATCTCATAAAGGATGGCAAATCGCGAACTCGCACCTTCATAATATCATATCTTGCAATTTTTTGGTGTTTGGCAACAAATGCTGCACATATTGAAATCGTCACCGATTTAACATCAGATAGCTTCATGAACGCCCTCAAGCGATTTTTTGCACGTCGGAGATTATGTCAATACCTCTATTCAGACAATGCTAAGTATTTCGTAGGTGCAAATAACGAACTTGAAAGAATGCATAACATAATTTTGAATTTTTCATTTCTTGATCAATACGATTCTTTATAGAAAATAAAATATCCTGGCACTTCATACATGCCAAATCCCCACATTTTGGTCGAAATTGGGAGCTAACTTTCTTCAATATATATATACAGAGTGGGCCATTGAAAACGAAACAGCGGCTCTGTAGGTCGGCAGAACCGAGTTATACAGTGACCGGCAGATTTATGGCAACAAATGGAAAAAAAGTTTATTTCAAATTTCACAGAAAATTTTATTCTTCATAAAGGTACCAGCATCCTCCCAAACTCAAATTGCACTATCCACATTTCAATTATATCCTTTCGTATACGAGGGAGGTGAAAAAAATTGAAAGTGGCCCAAGAGTAAAGTACCTTTATTTTTCAAAAAACACAAAATAGTTATTCAAAGCAAAGACGTAAAATTTAGAGAGTGTTCCAAATTTGAATTTACAGCCTCCTATTCCGAAAACAAGGTTTCACTGATTTTCTCCTTTTTTTATCTCACCCGCCCTATGTATTATGAGGATTTGTAATATCAGAGTAGACTCATCATTGAATATTATCTAGACGACCGGATAAACTTAAGTTTCGCCCAACTGTCATCTAGAAAATTGCATTAATCGTACTTGGTGCTGACAAAACCTCATTTATTGTGGCCATTCAGAAAAAAACAAGTATTTTTCGAAATCAGCTACAACAAACGACATCTGCAGTTCAAAATCAATTGAAAGCAATCCAACTGTAATGTAACCAACGTGAAAACATGTCTCTCAAATGAATGGTAACCGTAAATGATCGTTTATTATCAAAACGAAGCTCTACAATGAACAGAAAATTGGTATAATACGCAAAGTTGGCTTTGAAAAGCATTGGTAAAATAGTAGGTAAACATTATCTTGACATTTCATTTCTGTGTTGTTACAATAGCTGCACACCTTAATCTCCAAGAAAGAATTGAAATAGTTTTAATACACGGCGACAACTATCGAACTTGTCGCGAAACTTCAAATATATTCAATGAGAGGCATCCAAATAGAAATCTCCAAAAGTTCAAGAATTCTGGGTCAGTTAACACACCAAGGAAATGTTATTGTAGATGAAGACGCTGCCCTGAATATTGTTTTATCTGTTGTGGAGGACTTCCGTTATCTCAAAGGCAAAAAAAGATTGGCTTCTCCGAACGGTCAATTAGAAAAGTCTTGAAAACGAACAAATTCAGACCATACAAACCGAAATTCGTTCATACACTCAAAGAAAGAGACTTTGATGCACGTTTGTATTTTGCTTTCTGGTTCCAAGGCGAAATTGAAGAAGATAATAATTTCTCCACAAAAATAATGTACTCTGATGAAGCAACTTTCACATCGAATGGTACAGTAAGTTCACAAAATTGTAGATGGTGGGCAGATGATAATCCACATTTCAGAATCGAATGTAAGGATCAATTTAATTTCAAAATAAACGTCTGGTGTGGAATTTTGGATGATAAGATTGTGGGTCCAGTGTTTTTTCGACAAAATTTGAATGCAGAAAGGTATTTGGAAATGTTAAACACGTTTTTATCCGATTACCTTGACATCCTCCCATTACGTGTCATAGCCAATATGTTTTTTCAACAGGATGGTGCATCTAACCACTCAACTCAAAGGGTTAGAGCATGGCTGAATACGGAATCCCAAATAAGTGGATAGGGCGATACTCAAACAATCCGTGGCCTGCTAGATACCCGGACCTAACTCCTATGGATTTTTTTTGTGGGGGTACCTCAAGGAGAAAGTCTATAGACAACGGCCATTTAGGATATAATAAGAAATTGTTGTCTAATGATCACCCCGCAAATGCTCAGAAACGTACACTACGAAATGCATCGAAGAACCATCAGGTGCATTCAAAATGAAGGACGACACATCGAGTGATACAATAGGAGCTCCGATTTTTATTATGTATAATATGGAGTTTGCTTTCTGGATATTTCTTCATTAAAAGTGAATTAAGAATGAAGTTGTTCCGAGTTGCCTTCTAATCTTCACAGATCATTGTATAGTCATATTTACAATTGTTACGACCTGTCTTTTCACGTTGGTTACAATACAGTTGGATAGCTTTCAATTGATTTTGAACTGCAGATGTCGTTTGTTGTAGCTGATTTCGAAAAATACTTGTTTTTTTCTGAATGGCTACAATAAATGAGGTTTTGTCAGCACCAAGTACGATTAATGCAATTTTCTAGATGACAGTTGGGCGAAACTTAAGTTTATCCGGTCGTCTAGATAATATTCAATGATGAGTCTACTCTGATATTACAAATCCTCATAATACATAGGGCGGGTGAGATAAAAAAAGGAAAAAATCAGTGAAACCTTGTTTCGGAATAGGAGGCTGTGAATTCAAATTAGGAACACTCTCGAAATTTTAAGTCTTTGCTTTGAATAACTTTTTTGTGTTTTTTGAAAAAGAAAGGAACTTTACTCTTGGGCCACTTTCAATTTTTTCACCTCCCTCGTATACGAAAGGATATAATTGAAATGTGGATAGTGCAATTTGAGTTTGGGAGGATGCTGGTACCTTTATGAAGAATAAAATTTTCTGTGAAATTTGAAATAAACTTTTTTTCCATTTGTTGCCATAAATCTGCCGGTCACTGTATAAAAACGCTCGGACACGTCAACAACATTTTCGAGGGGGACATCGTTCACGATGAAATTCACCCGAAATACATTCCATCCCTCGGAGCTGTGACTGCCACCCCTAAATTTTTAAATGGCAACATATGGCAAGTGATACCTCATTTGAAAGGTATTTTCCTTCTTAATATCAAACAACAAAAATAAATTAATTCTATCGATTCGTTTCCGAGATATAGGAACTTGAAGTTGGAAAATCACTTTTTTTCACCCAATCAATAAAAATAAGATCTAACAATGCAACTGTTTAAAGATAATTATCATTGTCAAGGAATTAAATGATCTAACTGTTTACCAACAAATAACATGCAATTCCGTTTCAAATTCTTATTTCATCTTCAATTACTTGATCGAAAAAATGTTAAAGTTCTTGAGAATCGATAAAAAGACGTTTTCTCGAATTCGACTCCAATGCGCGTACAACAAAAACATGTATGCGATAATTTTTTTCGCCAAATCGCAATTTTGGACGTCTGGCAATGTCAAACTGATCGTTGATTGAACGACATTAGAGTGAATTACAGCTGCTGAATATTTCCTCAATAATGGTGTATACGATCGCGGAAAGAGTTGAAATAATAACAATTTTTTTCAAGAATGATGAGTGCGGTAACCGTACAGCTAATTTGTTCAATGAAACGCATCCAGATAAACTTGTTGCTAGAAAATACGTTCTAGAATTAGTGCAAAAGTTTCGTCAAACTGGATCAGTAGCCAACAAGAAACGAGACCCAGAACGTGAATTTCCTGTGAGAAATGAACCTGTTGAAGTTGCACTTTTAGGACAAGTTCATGCAGACCCAACATTGAGCACAAGGAAATTGGCAAGTGTTACCAATATTAGTAGAACCAGTATCCGCCGAATCCTGAAACATCATAAACTTCACCCTTACAAAATACATTTGGTACACCAATTGAATGAAGATGATTTTGATAGGCGACAGAAATTTTGTAAAATTATGACTACGAAAATAGATGCTGATGAGAATTTTCTTTTCAACATCTGCTTTTCTGATGAGTCTACATTCTTTTTGAATTCGACTGTGAATCGTCATAATTGTCGTTATTGGTCAGATGCCAATCCACATGTTTTCCACGAAGTCCATACTCAAACTCGCGAAAAACTCAATGTCTGGGCCGGTATTTTTGGGGACCGTTTGATTGGACCAGTATTTCTCGACGGTAACCTGACAGGAGAAACTTATTTGGAATTATTGAATGAATTTGTTTATCCACAATTAGTAGACATCATTGAAAATGACAATCGTTACCATGAAGACCACTTGAAATTTCAACAAGACGGGGCACCTCCACATTATGCACAGCCTGTTAGGGCGTTTTTGGATAGAATGTTTCCTGGAAGTTGGATTGGAAGAAGAGGCGCTATAGAGTGGCCAGCCAGATCTCCAGATTTAACCCCACTCGACTTTTTTCTGTGGGGTCACTTGAAAAACAAAATCTATGCAACCGAACCAGAATCTCTGGAAGAATTACGACGTAGAATTATTGAAGAATGCTGTCGAATAACGCCGGAAATGCTACGAAATGTGAGGTCTCATTTTGAGCAAAACTTGTACTATTGTATGGAAATGGATGGTAGACAGTTTGAACATTGACAATAATGATTATTGCGACAGTTGCTTTATCAGATATTGTTTTTATTGATTGAGTGAATAAAAAGTGATTTCCCAACTTCAAGTTCCTATATCTCGAAAACGAATCGATGGAATTGATTTATTTTTGTTGTTTGATATTTAGAAGGAAAATACCTTTCAAATGAGGTATCACTTGCCATATGTTGCCATTTAAAAATTTAGGGGTGGCAGTCACAGCTCCGAGGGACGGAATGTATTTCGGGTGAATTTCATCGCGAACGATGTCCCCCTCGAAAATGTGGTTGACGTGTCCGAGCGTTTTTATATAACTCGGTTCTGTCGACCTACAGAGCCGCTGTTTCGTTTTCAATGGCCCACTCTGTATATACCTCATGCTTGGGTCGTGCCTTCAAGTGAAAGTTCAACTAGGCCTAAAATATAGCCACTATGTGTATTCATCAATATACTAATATACATATTCTAATTAATGTGGGAAGCTGAATACACTTGTGTAGAATAAATATAGAGGAATTTTGTATAAAAGTGTGTAATTTCTAAAATTGCAAAGCGCTTTCGACTTTCGTCATCTTCAGTGCTCTCTGAAAGTAAATATTCTGATTGTATGAGGAATGCTTGAATTGAAATAATTTTAAAAATTAGGTTATGAAATTTGGAAAAATATTATAAATATTGTTGGGTACTTACAAGTCAGGTAACAGGAAGTTTTACATTTTGTGAGGACATTTTAAATATAATTAGTAACATTTCTGCTTGAATCTAATGAAAATCATGTTAGATTAAAGCTCAATTTTTTTCAAAAATAGTACTTTAAACGTGTCAAACACTCAGAGCGTATTATAAGAACATAAATGAAGTGAATTGTAAAGTGGCAACGCTTTTTTTCAAATGGGGTGGAAGAGAGGGTGAGATTTTCACTTTTTTTTTTCAACGAAAAAGTAGGAATAGACATTATTCTCTTTATACCTCGCATAGTTTTGATGCTAGGAACTTTTATAAATAATTAAAATGAAGGTTTTTGATTGGTTTTTGGTTATTGTATGTAGAAGTTTTCCATTTTGGCGTTTGAAAATACCAATCAACTTTCAACAAGCAATCATTCCGTTTGTATTGGGTCTGCATACATTATAAATTCACGGTTTTCTTTGTTTTTTTTAAGCTATAATTTTTCTTTCTACAGGTTTTTCGATTAAATCCATATTTTTCCAGTTATTCTCGAAAAAGAATCTGAGTTCTCCGAGACAAATAATGCACTTGCATTCTTTTGTTTGATTCTTGAGAATGCTAAACTTATTCTAGATGCTTTGATAGAACAGGGTCATGTGACTTAAAAGCTCTAGCACGCCCAAAAAGTTTCCATTGTTAGGTTGGCCCACTTTCGGATCCTCCGTAAAAATCGTAGAACGGTTATGTGAAGTGGGTCGAAACACATAGGTACTCAGATACTCACGTTATATTTGCATGAGGAAGTAGAAGTCTTCAGGAACAATATACACTTTTTTTCCTTCTACTATAATTTTTAGTTATTGACAAATATTATTTTCGGCCCTGCCGGAAATGGCAGTGGCGGTTTAACGCGAGCCTAATATTTGATATCGGTTATCAATCAGGTTTTCTGAAAAAACGAGCGCATTTTGTGAGAAATTATCAAGTATATTTCTTGTGGAGAATTGAAACACATAGGTACGCAGATACTCACGTTATATTTGCATGAGGAAGTCTTCAGGAACGATATGTACTTTTTTTTTTCCTTCTACTATAATTTTTAGCAAAGTTATGACAAATCTAATTTTTGCCCTGTCTGAACTTGCAGTGGCGGGTTAGCGCGAGCATGAAATGTGACTTCGGCGTTAAAACACGTTTTCTGAGAAAACGAGCGTATTTCATGAGGTATTACTGGAAATCATTCTTGTGGAGAATTGAATTATCTCTCAACCTATCGAAATCGTTCTTTGATAAAACTTATATTTTCTGAAATAACAACAAAAAAATATATTTTTTTTAAAGAAAAATTTTTTAGGTTCCACCCCTGATTTTTTGGTAAAGAAATTTTTTCTAATAATACATGATGTCGAGATGTCATGTGCGAGTTTCAGAGTGCTACAATTCATTCTTCACTTTTTGCTCGAGTTTGTCTGTCGTTACTGGATTATTTGAGAAATCCTCAAATTGAAAATGTACATAATTTTTTTTTTTGTTTTGGGATGCTTGAGAAATGATATTCTAAAAATTATTTCTCTAATAATTCACAGAGCAGTTTTTTTAATTCATATCTTTATTTAGTTCCATCAATTATAACCTGATATTACGTAAAACAAAAATATTTTGTCTGAAAACCGGTTGCCGTATAAGCATTTATAACCTCTCTTTAAATGAAACAAAAAATTTCGACATCTCTCCACACTATCCCACAAAGTGGAAAATTTTATGTTTTGAATAATAATGTGGAATCGATGCCGTACATTTTGCAAAGATCTTGAAACATACAGGTCTAAGTACGAATTTGCGTGCGGGGCTCCCTACCCCTGTACCGGCAAATATGTACGGCGTTGCTAAAAACTTAATCTATGTAGTTATACAAATTGAATTATACAAATGCCATACAGTAATAAATCACTTGAATTCATAACAAACATTTGCGATAAATGAAAATTTCCTGGCTTTCAGTACTGTTCTTTTTGTACACCATTAGGTCCTATTTGATCACACCAAATTGAAATAATACAGGTCTTCTACCGAATATCATTAATTAAATAACTTTAATTATTTCTATGTAAAGTGGAAAATAATATCTTCAGATGAGTTAGTAATATAGAATATTCTGGGAGTTACATATTTAAAAGCTTGCCGCGCAGTTTTCAGTTCGAATACGAAAGCGGCAAGCTTTTGATCTGTAACTCACAGAAAAACCTACATTGCATATCTGAAGAAATATTTTTTTGCATTTCCGAGTATTTGAATAAAAGCTTGTCTTTGAAAAGTTTTTTTTAATTACTTTATTTTGTGCCTTTTAGTTAGTATGCATTAATCTATGGATTTCTGATAAAGCATGATTATTACAAGGCGTGTTTCCTGTGAGTTTTGAGCTATCTTGCTCTTCAATGATGAGGCTATCTAATTATTTACTCGCCTACCATTCTAGAGCCGCCGTCTTCAATTTATGATTTTAACAAAACATTATTTGGTGTCTTCGTCACCAAATAATCCCACACTACAATTTTGAATAGAATCAGGCCATAATTACAATACTCGTTCGCCATCTTGAATTTATGTATTTCCACAAAAATGCATGATCTTCAACCTCGAAAACCCCCACATACCAAATTTAAATTGAATAGAGCCATTATCACAAGAACCGTCCGCCATCATGGACCCATTATCTCGAATTTATGAATTTTGATCTTCGACCCCGAAAACCTTACTCGCCGATTTTTTATCGAAACGGGCCATAATTACAAAACTCGTCCGCCATATTGGAGCCGCCATCTTTTATCAATAAATTTTAACAAAAATCCATAATATCTGACATCAAAAACCACATACCTACCAATTATGGATAGAATCGGACCAAAATCACAAATCTCGTCCGCCTTCTTGGAGCCACCATTTTGTTTTTTCTCTACCAAAACTTCCATAATGCATTGTCACTGGTATTACGAACATCTGCCAAATTTCAAGTTACTCAGACGACTAGAAGTGGGTCAAAATTCAGTTGCAAGATTTGACCCGAACATACACACAAAAATAGGCCTGGAGTTCATGCCCGAAAATACCTACTCATCTGCCCGAAGTACGGCTACCCTTGAGGAGTCGAATTACACAATATTAAAGAAATGGTAATAAAGGTCATAGTGCTGGTAGTGGACGCGTTATCGCAGGATCGAGTATCGAACTTGTCGGATAAATTACGGGTTTTGAATGATTTCCTACTCGAAAAAAAGGTGCATTTTCCGGAAGTTTATGAAAAATAAT
This sequence comes from Chrysolina haemoptera, assembly GCA_958298965.1. NCBI lineage: Eukaryota > Metazoa > Arthropoda > Insecta > Coleoptera > Chrysomelidae > Chrysolina > Chrysolina haemoptera. The sequence continues at coordinate 33,272,671 of OY282584.1, forward strand.
CCAGCGGAAACAACATGCCATACTCATGCGGTGCCGCTTATAGCACACCATACCAATCGAAACAGATACGTTTTTATCAACACGCTCATATTAGCTTCACTTGTAGGTTTGTAACGGAATTTTTGAGCGTGATTTTCACCCACTCCCAGATGTCCGAATGATTTGAAATTTGGCATGTGTCCATAATTCCGTTGACAATGCAATATAACATTTTTGTTATTGGAAAAAAAATAACTTCTCTAAGATGGCAGACGAGATTTGTGATTATGGTCAGATTCAATTCAAAATTAGTATGTGAGGGTTTTCGGATTTGGAGATTATGAAACTTTGGTCAAAATTCAGATATCAAAGATGGCGGACGAGATTTGTTATTATGGTCCGATCAAAACTGGTATGTGAAGAACTGACTGAAGAACACGCTTTACTTCCAACATGGACTAAAAAGTAAAAAATAATATACAATGTAATTACTCAAATGTTAAAAAAGCGTGAGGTTCTTGTCAAAGTTCTGTTGAGCTTTTGAATGCTCATTATTTTAAATATAAAATTAAAAAAATATGAGAATAAAGATCGAAAGCGCCCACGCTTTTTTACATTAGAGTAATTACATTGTATATTATGTTTTACTTTTTAGTCCATGTTGGAAGTAAAGCGTGTTCTTTAGAGTTTTTTCAATAATTATTTTCTCTTTTTTGAAACGATGATTCCTCGTAATTAGACAAACAGGAAAATCGTCACGCCATACCGTTGAGACTGGTACAAACAGTCGCCATACTGCCGTTTTTTTTTTTCAAAATCGCTAAATGATACCTATATTTTTTTTTATGTGTTTATGACTAGAAACAGAAATCAGACGACGCAATACCCGTGGGATGATAAATACGTATAATATTATTTAGCATCATTGTCACAGTATGGGGTATTTTTTTTAGGTACGATCATATTGAAGTGGAGTGAGTACAGTGATATAGCACTACAGTAAAATAATTTCATGGCTTGCCGTATTCTGAAATCGTTTCGAAAAAACAGTTTTTTCTACGACCGTGCGTTTTTACCCACTTTCCCGCACCCATTTTAGTTTTGAAAGTGTCACTTTCCCGATCTAGTGCGGGTAAAATCATTTTCCAGCACTAGTGCGGGAAAGTAAAATATGTTAATTTATCGTTATTATATGTACATTTCATGGATTTTATATTCAAATAATATAGGTTTTAATATTTAATCTAACCCAGACTAATTTTTTTGTTTTCGCAATTTTTTATTCATTGGAATAAAATAAAAATTGGGATACTTTTATATTAGTACAGTAATATAATAATAATAATAATATGTTTATTCACAAAATAGCATTTTGTATACATTGAATCAACAAAAAAAACAAGAAAACTTCATAATAATAACATCAACAATCAGGTGAGTAAATAATAGAAACCCACAAAGGCAGAGCCTGTACGTGGGTATAGAGCATTTATATTGAAACTATTCTCATTTCCATTGTAACTAATGGTAGCATGATATTCGATTTTATTACATATTAACAAATAATGTATATAGAAATCTCGCATGATGAAAAAATGATGAAAAACTAAACAAATAAAGTTATCACTGGTTTTTTATATCAATTAACCTATGTATTTCTATCCTAGAAATACTTAGTATCCATGATTTCATTTTATATATAAAGAGTGAAAGGGAGTTGAATAGTTTGTAATGACTAGGTATGACACCATATAACCTAGGCGCAAGGTAGGTGTGATAATTCATAATTTTCATGATCCATTTTTGAAGTGTTTCTAAATTATTTAAGTAATGATTTGTGACCCCTCCCCAAGCAATGATACCATACGATAAGTGTGTTTGCACCAATGCGTAATAATTATTTTCAAGTGTCTCGCACCAAGAATATTTTTCAAGTATTTGAACTTACTAACTAGGTATCTCAGTTTTTTTGTAAGGATACTTATATGTACATTCCATTTTAGGTTACAGTCAATCGTGATGCCTAGATATTTAATTATTTTAGATGACACTATTTGTATCTCCTCATCATCAATTGGGATATTAATAGCAGAATAATCTGGGAGACTCGTTTCGTAGCTGCTGAATGGCAAGAACACAGTTTTTTTAAAGTTTATTGTGAGTAACTTACTATTAAAATATTCAATGATGATGGGAAATGCAGATGTTACCTTTTGTTTTAAGTTTTAAGTTATTTCAGCGGGAATGGGTATATTGAACAGTGAATTTATATAAACAATACATAAAATAGGTCCAAGAACTGTTCCTTGAGGGACACCAAAATTGACAACTCTATTGCTGCTCACTTCGTTATCTATAATTACACACTGATTTCGATTATCCAAATAACTTTCCATCAGTCGAAAGGGAGCTCCTCTGAATCCAATGCTTTCGACAGTTTCTAACAAGTCTGGGTGGCTAACAGTATCAAACGCTTTAGCAAGATCAACGAATAGACATATTGCCGACTTTCTCGAATCTAAAAAATTGTAAAATTTTTAAATTAAATCTGCTATAGCATCCTGTGTTGTACTTCCTTCCATAAGACCAAACTGCCTCTCTTATATCAAATTGTAGTTTTTTATGAATCCTGATATTCTGGCTTTGATTATTTTTTCTAGAATTTTCGAGATATTTGAGAGAAGGGATATAGGTCTATAGTTTGAAACTTCACGCCTAAGTAACTTAGATACATGAAAGCTGTTAAAACTCCGGTAGCCTTTTGTCTGGTTTGAAAAATGGACTGTACAATAGTTGATTGAGAAAACGTTGCGGGAATGTAATGAATCGACAGCACTAGACGGCTTACCTCAAGCTGCAATTTCTTTCCTGTGCCAAGGGGCCCCTGTTAATGACGAGGAAGCTGCAACTGGCACGTCGTGGCAGAGCGGCACAAACCTCAGAAAATTGACGAACACACCACACAAAAGCAAAAGTTTTCAAAATAAAAATGTGGGTTATAGCGGGTGTTCACGTGTTTTCTCTCTTCGAGCATGTCTGTTCTCAAGGCACATACTTCATTCCAACCCGGTGGCGCAGGCGCCGTTTAGTGCAATTGGAGCGCGCATATTAGTAATAATAAGAATAATAAAATTAAATATACAGACCATTTTGGATCTCTAACATTTCTGCCCGGCAAAAATGCAAAATTTGCATTTTTATTTAATCAGAAAATAGAAACAAAAAACTAAGAATGATATTGCTCTCACCCAAAAAAAAAACTCAAAATTATTGTAAGCAAATAACTATTACAAGTGAAAGTACACGTATACAAACATAAAATGCTACCTCCAATCCAACACTAGGCAGACGGGAGGGGACAAAGCTTCACGAGTGGTCGTTTGATAGTACCGTTCGCAGTTTTAACAGTTGCAACTCTCACAATGGAGTCATTGCCGGGATGCAAAGTTATAATTCGACCCATCAACCATTTACATGATGGAAGGTTATCATCGTGGATAGCAACAAGTTGACCTACTTCGGGGGGTTTTGTAACTTTTAACCACTTCTCGCGTTGCTGCAACGTATGCAAATACTCCTTCCTCCAACGCTTCTAAAACTCGATATGTGTAAGCGTTGTATCATTTGAAAACGGGAGGTTCTATTCATAGGAATATGTGTATAATCGGGAACATCTAAGGTTGAAACAGGTTCCAACGTTAAAAAATGACCGGGAGCGAGCGCAGTAAAGTCTTCACAATCTGAGGAAATCGGTGTAAGAGGCCGAGAATTGAGTACTGATTCTATTAAAGTGAGAAGAGTATAGAGCTCATAGGATAATATCTGGTCACCAATAACTTTATTCAAATGGCTCTTTACTGATTTGATTCTGGCTTCGCTGAGTCCGTTGAAATGCGGTCCACTAGGTGGAGAAAACTTGAATTCGATATGTTCATGATGGGCGGCAGATTTCATCAAATTGAGCTGTTTGGCAGCCCCTACATGATTCATGGCATTATCACAATAAATAACAGAAACGCGGCCCCGTCGGGCTATGAAACGCTGAAGAGCGGAAAGAAAGGTTTCAGCTGACAAATCACTGGCTAATTCCAGATGTATCGCTTTTGTCGCGCAACATATGAATAAACATAAATAGGCTTTAATACTCTTTACACCTCTATGTCTATTGAAGGTAATGTAAAACGGACCTCCAAAGTCGAGACCGACCTGAAAGAAAGGCTTAACTTGTTCAACCCTAGAGTTGGGCAAGTTGCCCATAGCGTGCTGAAAACTTCTAGGCTTAGTTTTCCAACATCGTAAGGTATTGAGTAGTTCGATAAAAGGTATTGAGTAGTTCGATAACCTGTATGAAAGTACTTTTCATGGTAATTTTGAATGATAAGGGTTGTGAGGCGATTACGAGACGGCAAAAGAATTGGATGTTTGATATCGAAAGATAAAGAAGAGTTTTTTAATCGACCTCCCACTCTCAAAATACCATTTGAATTAGAAAATACTTGCAACTTTCGCAAAGGTCGAGAAAATTCTTTATTGTTCAATTCGTCGTGAAAATGAGTATGCTGAATGAAACGAGCCAAGGTTTGCGTTGCTTCATACAGCTCGACCAATGGAAATGGACCGAAATGTTTTTCTTTATGGCGAGTATTGTATAGGAATCTTGAAACGTAAGCGACTATTCGTTGTAATTTGGAAAAACTCGAGGTATTCTGTATCAAATTATTAAGAAAATGATCTGGGGGCGGAACAACGATTAGAACGATTTTTTCTTCTTCGGAAAAACATGCTTCCTCAAATGCAGGCGGCGGAGTCAAAGTAACATCCTGCATGGTAAGGAGGCTGGGTGGACCGATAAGCCACGCGGGATAAGACATGAGTGTACTAGGTAAAACACCCTTAGAGGCAATGTCGGCGGGGTTGTTAGCAGAGGCGATATTAAACCAACATTCGGAACCAATTTTTTCTTGAATAAACGATACCCTATTGGCAACAAACGTTTTCCAACGATGCGGCGACCCCTTTATCCACTGCAGGGCAACTTGTGAATCAGACCAGGCGTAGACTTTTGTAAATTTCAAATCGGTGCTATAAACCTTCAAAGTGTAATCAATCAATTTGGTCAAAAGAACTGCGGCGCATAATTCCAATCGGGGAACATTGATTCGTTTAATAAGAGCGACTTTGGATTTACTACATAAAAAATGAGTTGAAACAGTATCAGTTTGAAAACTTCTCAAATATATTACACAAGCGTAACCAGCTTCACTGGCGTCACAGTATCCATGAAGTTCACAAGCAACTGATTGTGGAGACTGGACCATGCGGGGAATACGTAATTTAGAAATTTGAGGAATTTCTGCTTGAAATTGTTGCCACGCTCTAGCGATATCTGGAGGAGGCGAACTATCCCAATCACTGCCAGATAACCACAATCTTTAAATGAGATATTTTATATAAAATGTTACGGGGGATAGAAATCCAAGAGGATCATATATTCTAGCGAGTTCACTCAATAAAACGCGTTTGGTGCAATGTCGAAGGTGTTATGCAAAAGAAAAAACAATCTTGGCTTGGATTCCATTGGAAGTCCTAATATTTTCAAAGATAAATCATCGGGTTCACTCAACTTGAGAGGATCCTTTGACAAGTGATCGGTAGGTAATTTTGAGAAAAAGCAATTAAATCTGAAACAAGAGATTGGGTTTCCTAGAAAGTTTTCACGGAAAATACAAAATCATCAACATAAGTATTGCGGTGAATTATCTCAGCGGCAGCGAGAAATTCTGTACCTTCATCCTCGGCAAGTTGGCGTACAACTCTAAGACTTAGAAAGGGACTACAATTCAAACCATAAGTAACAGTGCAAAGTCTGTAGTCCTGTAAAGGTTCAGTTGGAGAAAATCTCCAAATTATTCTTTGATAATCTTGATGGGACTTCTCTACTAAGACCATACGGTACATTTTGCGGGTGTCTCCACACAGTGCGTATGGATGTAAGCGAAATTCAAATCTTGTTGGAGTTTTGGTCCAACAAATAAATAGTCATTTAACGATTTTTGATTCGCTAATTTGGCTGAGGCATTAAATACGACTAGTAATTTTGTGCTGGTGCTCTCGGGCTTCAGTACACAGTGGTGTATCAAATAATACGAGTTAGGGGGAATGTTCCAACTTGATACGGGCTCCATATGAGATAAATTCAAGTATTCGCGCAGGAAGTCACAATATTGTGAATATAAACTTTCATTTTTAATCAAGCGGCGTTCAAAAGACAAAAATCGATTAATCGCGAGTTCGCGAATTCCTGGAAAGATTGGCGAGGGTTCTTTGAATGGAAGCGAGACTATGTATCTACCTAATAGATCTCTATGATAATTTTCAGTAAACATGGATTCACAGATTGTATCTTCGGTAGACAAGGAAATTGCATCTGGTACCGACTCCACGTCCCAAAATTTCTTGATGATATTTTCCAACGGCATCTCATCATAGTTAATTTGACAAGTAAATGACAATATTGGTGGATTCGAAAAATTTACTCTTCCAAGCATTACATAACCAAAAAGGGTATTAATCGCTTCGGGTTGTCCGTTCAAGCCCGTGATTTTATCATTTAAGACGATTTTCGAAAAGATGTCCGCTCCCAACAATACATCAATGTGTGCCGGTCTAAAAAAATACGGATCAGCGAGTTTAAGGTTTGCAGTGTGATTCCAAAAAGAGATATTGATTGGAGATGACGGTATTGGATCACAAATTTTAGACATAATAATTGCGTCGGTGTGTAATATGGGGGTTTGTCTGTCTACTGGTTTTAAAGTGATCGAAACAAATCCGCTATTCAAGCGTGTTTGCATTGAACCTAACCCTTGTATTTCTACAGAGTGTGGTGATTTAGATAATCTCAATATTGCAAGCGCGTTGACTTATTATAGAAACCATACTTCCCGAGTCTAACGTTCTTTTTTCCTTAACAGGACAAAAAGGCGGACGTGGTATGCTCCACTTCTCCCAGCCTCGAGTCGGTGGGAGGCCCAGGGCAGCTTCAGATGGAGATACGGTACTCCAGAGGTCAAATGGGGTGATTAGAGACCAAGAGCTTTCAAGTGATTGCAGGCTTTAATTGCGATCTCTTGAGGGTGCTGAAATACCGGCTGCTTCGATTACTTGTCTACTTAGAGATGTGTAGTAATCGGGTTTGTCGAAAAAAAAAAAAAGGATGTAGTATAACCATGTCAACATTTATTGTTGGTGCTTGTCATTTAACATGTCTCCAAAATACTAAAACTCACTGAAATGTGAGTGTTCGTGACAATGCGATATTATAATAAATACTACTTAGGGGAAGCAAGTTCTGCACGGTAAGCGGGTGTCTGATACGGTTTCAGGAATATCGGGCTTATAGAGAGACTGCCCGGGTGCTTTAACCAGGTTGACGAGTGTTCAAAGTGATCCGCTCAATTAAACAAAACGCTCGGTATATAACTTGGGCGTTGGAATATCTGTAATGGGTACGAATGTGTTCTGACTAAACAATTTCACAAATAAGCAGTATATTTGCTCTGGGGGATGATTACGTTCACGGCTTACGGAAAGTTAGCCACTTCCACTGGGCTTTGAGCAATTAATATAAGCACATGAATTTCGACGGAAGGACTCTCCAATGTAACGGATTCGCGAGTGTTCTGCCAACGGACTAACAAACGTCTTGGGAACACTGAAGCAATGCTGCTTTTCTTCAAGCGAAGCCTGATCCCGCCAGTGACAGATTGTTCTGTTCTTTAGGGATACTGGCAACTCACAGCGAGATTGAAGATCGATTGGAGTTCCCTACCTGAACACTATTTCGTAAGGTGAATTCCCGAACAGAATAACTACCTCACCGTTTTCATAGACTTTCGCGGTCAATGTCCTGCCAGCGGGCTAACAAATACCTTAGGGACATTGAAGAATACAATACTCAATTGTCACTTCCTCCTGCCGACGGGCTGACCAACGCTTTGGGGAGGAAACGACGGTTTGAAGGATTCTAGTCTGATGGCTTACACGGCTTTGTTAAACAGAAAATACACAGATATCCCAAATCTATTACTTATTCAAAATTATCGTCACTCCTGGTTTGAAACACGTTGACAATTTCAAATGGTCGAAATAATACGAAAGATTACGTTTCAAAGCTTACGGTTTTCCTGTACGATGGTACGGCTGCCAATTTAAACTGCACTCCGGAATATACGGGTTGCTTCTCAGGCGGAAATCAACCGGTCAAAGAAAAAAAAAAAAATTTTTAACACACCACAAAAACTAATCAGGTCGCGAAAAAACAATGGGACGGGAATTCTTGGTGAAGCCAAGAGGCAATGTTTCGTACAGAAAAGAATTGAATTGAACGGAGATTTTTAAATAAATCTACAGGGCGGGTAGAGATTGTACGAATGACGATTTCAGAACTTGTCACCCTGATAACAACGTTTCCTAACTTACTTAACATAATAACAATAAGAATATTAGACTATAATAATACGAATAATTCTAGGAAGGTTACAGGGTGACCCAATGAAGCAGTCTCAGCTGAAGGCCTTATATAATAATACGGACAATGAAGTGGTACAATGCACCCCAGATAGGGTATAAAAATATGCTTCGTCACAATCGGAACGTGTGAAAGTTTCCAATGCTGTCTGAAAATGCAACTAAAGCAGTGGCTAATAAGACGGTTTTTGTTTGCGGAATAACACAGGCACCTATGAGAGGTGAATTTTGAACACCTTCTTCTTGGGCGGAAGCAGATGCGGTAGAAAAGGTTGAAAGCATGTGAGCGGAGTTCGGATGCGACGAAGCGGAGTTTGAATGAGGAGAGGCGAAGTTCGAATGTGAATTGTTTTTTTCGAAATGCAAGAGCGTGTGATGGGAGGTTGAGTTGCAACGTTTGCAACAGGCGGTGGAGCGACAAGATTTCAAATCGTGAGAACTACTTAAACAATTGAAGCAAAGTCGTAAGTTTTTACAGAAATTATATCGTTCTGTTTGACTTTTATTGGCAAATGCAGGACAAGTATAGAGAGCATGATTTTCTTTACAGAATACGCATGTAACTGCAGGCGATTTATTTACGAAAAGCGAAGTTGTGCGGTAAGTGGTATTGTGCCGAGCAGAAGTGGGTGGCGATGGCTTTATCGAAAACCCACTAGTATTCGAAGCTTTACTGTGATCTCGAGAGCTACTTAAAGTTTCTAACACAGTACAATGTTGATTCAGAAAATCAACTAGTGATTCAAACGAGGGAACATTCGTTGATTTATGTGCAAGTTCAAAAGCAGTGATAATAGGTTTATCAAGACGTTGGAGCAACATCATCAGCAGTAAAAAATCCCATTCATCAGTCGGAAACTCTAGATTTTTGAGGGCAGCTATATTTTCACAAAATGTTTCAAGGAGCTTTCGGAGTGCAAGTGGATTATCAGAACTGATTTTTTGGGTATTCTCAATTGCCTTATAATGTCCCTGCGAGTATTTGGGTATCGTTTCACAAGCGTATCATAAGCAATGGAATAGTTGTCTGCGGTGAGCGGTAAAGTGCGAACAAGGCTAAGAGGCCCTGCTTGTAACGAGGATAACAAATAATTGAATTTCTCCACATCATTAAGAGATGTGTTATTATGTACTAGTGCATTGAATAAATTGATATAACTTTGGAACATTTTATAATCTCCGGAAAACTTCGAAAGTTCGATTTCTGGAAGTCGAATATGAGTGTTATGCATTGTTTGTCCAATTGTGGTGGAATTGAGCGCAGTATTAGTGTGAACACCACTCTCAAACAACTCGATATAAGTGGCTTTGATTTCATAATAATCACTCAAGAAGGCTTCACGCAACTGATTGTCAACATCAGCATCATAGTGTTCGTCAGCTATAAGGGCTGCTACAACATTGGAATGTTGTTTCAGAAATTCATCGTAAACATCTTGTAAATCATCGACTCGAACCTTGAAGAGAGTTCTAACCGTTTTTTCCGTTTTTGCCCTTCTAGCTAAGTTAACAATAACATTTAAATGCAAGTGTTTCTCGAAGTTTTATATTTCTTTATTTTTTCCATTTTAAAAAATGCCTAATTTCCCTGAACTACAATCAGCTGAGCGAATTTATTCAAATTTTTTGCAATGGGTAAGTGACCCTGGCGAAAGATTGTCGAGAAATGCAACCTATCCTTTTTTGCAGGTGTATGAGAGTTTGAATGATTCTAGGTATAGGTAAACAATGAAAATAACGTGACTGAGCAAACCAATAACGAATGAATTATTATGAGGAGTTTGCGCTGAACGTTACCTTTAAAGATGGCTGAACGATTTCGTTGAATTTAAATGTAGGTAATTACAAAATTTTATGTAGTATAATAAGGTGGATGCGGTTATGAGACACTCATGAATTTTTCATGAAATTGTCCTGAAATACTGTCAAAAAACACTTTATCAATGTTAACTTGCAGATTCTTTGAGCACTTTTTCAGGAATGAAACGAAGAGTGTGAGCAATGTAATTCTTGGCGGTAAAATGCTATAATGTTTTCTTTTCCAACTGACGAGAAAATCGGGTCGAAAGGACCAATATTAAGACTCCGGTAGCCTTTTGTCTGGTTTGAAAAATGGACTGTACAATAGTTGATTGAGAAAACGTTGCGGGAATGTAATGAATCGACAGCACTAAACGGCTTACCTCAAGCTGCAATTTCTTTCCTGTGACAAGGGGCCCCTGTTAATGATGAGGAAGCTGCAACTGGCACGTCGTGGCAGAGCGGCACAAACCTCAGAGAATTGACGAACACACCACACAAAAGCAAAAGTTTTCAAAACAAAAATGTGGGTTATAGCGGGTGTTCACGAGTTTTCTCTCTTCGAGCATGTCTGTTCTCAAGGCACATACTTCATTCCAACCCGGTGGCGCCGTTTAGTGCAATTGGAGCGCGCATATTAGTAATAATAAGAATAATAAAATTAAATATACAGACCATTTTGAATCTCTAACAAAAGCGACAAGTGGAGAATGAATCGTAGACTTTGAAACTCGGCACGTGACTTCTTGGCATCATGTATTGTTAGAAAAAAAATTGTTTACCAAAAAATCAGGGGTGGAACCCAAAAAAATTATTATTTAAAAAAATTATAATTTTTTTTGCTTTTGTTTCCGAAAGTGTCAGATTTATCAAGAAACAATTTCAACAAGGCGAAATTTAATTCAATTCTCCACAAGAAATATACTGGGTAATTTCTCACAAAATGCGCTCGTTTTCTCAGAAAACCTGATTGAATACCGATATCAAATATTAGGCTCGCGTTAAGCCGCCACTGCCATTTCCGGCAGGGCCGAAAATAATATTTGTCATTAACTAAAAATTATAGTAGAAGGAAAAAAAGTGTATATTGTTCCTGAAGACTTCTACTTCCTCATGCAAATATAACATGTGAGTATCTGAGTACCCAAAGTGTGTTTCATCCCTCTTCACATAATCCTTCTACGATATCCACGGAGGATTTGAAAGTCATGGAAATTTTAGTTGATATGAAATAATTATACTGAAGCAGGAATCAGTACCCTCTATGGACCATATGCAACGATTTTACACTAGTGAGACAAGTCTCACTTCAACATGCCAAAGAAAAAACTGGGTTTTACTCTTGCCTCAGTTTTCAACTCACCCATTATCCCGGCAATTTCTTCAGTAAATTTTAAAACTAATCGCTCAAACACATCCTACATAAAAAATGAAGTATGTGATTTCAAGCTTGAGGTTTGCATTTCACAATAGTGTTATTAAACAAATATGCAGGATATGAATAAGCGATTATATTCAACATTTACTGAAAAGAATGCCGGTTTTATGGGTAAGTTGAAAATGAGGCAGGAGTAAAACAAAGTTTTTTTTTGGCTTGTATAAGTGGGACCTGTCACTCTACTCTAAAATTGATGCATATAGTCCAAAGAGGGTATGGGTTGCTGCTTTAGTATAATAATTCCATGTCTACTGAATTATTCATGATTTTCGGATCGTCCGCAAACATCTCCGTGAAGTGCGACAAAACACATTTTAGGTACTCAAATACTCGCATATTATTATATTTTCATGAGAAGATATTAGTCTTCAGAAACGATATGAACTTTTCCTTTTCCTTCTCCGATCATTTTTAGCAGAGTTATGACCAATCAAATATTCGGCTCCAGAACTTTCAGCAGCCGGTAAGCGTGAAACTGAAATTTGATGTAGGCGTTCAATCACGTTTTCTGAGAAAACGAGAGCATTTCATAATAGATTATTCCTTTTCGTGGTGAATTGAATTGTCTTTCACCTAGTTAAGTTGTTTTTCCGATAAATCATATACTTTCCAAGATTACAGCAAAAATATATTTATTTTTAAACGAAAAAAAAATATATAATATTCCACTCCTGGAATTTCGGTAAACAATTTTTTATCGTGTTTATCATGATTCCAACAACTAGCATATCAAGTTTGGTGTTGCTACAATCGATCCTCGTCTCAAAACCCAATCGTACTGGATTGTATTTATTTGTAGCAATTCATGGGTAAAATATCCCTCCAGAATCAACAAATAAATAAAAAACAATTCATTATTAAATAGGCAGCAAATGACAGCTCTCCAACGAAGTTAATTTCGATTTCAGAAATATTCAATTCATGTATCACATTAGAGAATGACTGTGTTTTATTTGTTCCATTTCGGTACCAGTACATATTCTAGTATTTATCTGTCATTCATGACAGTTTTTTTTCATTCATGACGCATTATTTCTATATCATATGTGAATTTATTCCTAAAATGGTACCGGAATGGAATAAATCATCTTATTTCTTGGTGAAGATTCATAGCAAGAATTACGCGAGCGAAGTGAGCGCCCGCTTTTTTACTACTATTTCCCTTTTTTATTTACTTAATGTAAAAACGTTCAACCATTATTTCTTGGTGAAGGCCTATAGCAAGAAATACGCGAGCGCGCTCTGCCGACATTTAGAATTCCCCCACACGCGCAGAATTGCGTCATTCTTCTACTATTATTTTATCTGGCGTTCCTCATTCTTCTGCCTGCCCCGTGGGCTGCTCAGAATTTCGGCCATGGACTGTATTTCTTAACGTAAAAACAAGGGACACAACTCAACCTAACCTAACTAACCCGGCTAATAGCTATCCAAGTTGCTGGTAATTCGATTACTAATTAGTATGGAAAAGTGAAAGCAAAGCAGATGCTCGCTGCACTCGCATTCATAAATTACAAGAAGAAAGATAAATTCGTAAAATTAGGCAACGTCGTATTTTTCATTTGTTGTGAGTTCAGTGAGCTGCCAGTTGTCAAATATAATTACTTACTTCTGTCAAATCAAATGAATTGAGGTTCAAAAATTATTTATGTATTTAAGTTCTTGGGTGTTATTTAGGCAATGATTTGATAAATTTGGAAGTAAAATTCGTAGGACGTTCTCATCCATAAGCGTGTTTTTGTGTATTTGTGAAGTTACCACTATGACACATTTTTCAAAAAAAAAATATATTACATACTTTTCCACTCTGAAATTTCGACTGATAGAGCAAAATCGGTTTGGTGACCATATTGTGCAATTTTACCTTCAAGGAACAGAAAACCTAATTATTGTGAAAAATTCACACCTCTACTTTTTAACCAATAAAATGCCTTTTGACTAGTTACCATGGCAACTAAAAAAAATTCCGGAAATTTTTTCCTGGCGCCACGATGTTTCAGTGGAAATTTTTTGACAGTTGAAAAGGTAAACATATGATCTACAACCATTAAACATTGTAGATATACCTGTGAATAATGCAAAATTTCTATAAGAATTAACATTATTATTTATTATTCGCTATAAAGTTTCATTAAATAGAAAACACAAATTTGTTTAATTATTGTGCATTAACATTTTATATTTGAAAAATCGTAAGATCTACAAACATAGTAAGATTTTAATGTTGCTTGAATTCTAACCCATCCTCTCTTCTTAATGGTGAATAGGAAGGTGACGAATTAATTAGATGTCTGTCTTTCAAGACATATATGTAGTATTTTGAAACAATTTTGTTCAAATCTCTTTTACGCAAAAGGCCATATTTACTTGACATCTGCAGCAGACTTTCTTGGATTTTCGTAAACAAACCGTTCGACTCTAACGATTCCTGGTCGCAATCTTCCATTAAATTCGTTAAATATATTAATTTTGGATGACATATTTGCACTTGACTCAACTCTTTGCAGTATTTACATAAATTGTACTTTTCAAAGCATTTCATTTTTCTTAAATCGTTTAACGCAAATGCTTGCAAGAAATGTTTTACATAAGAATATCTTTGTTTGCTGGTTTACTATACAGTAACTCAATGTAATTTACCAATATAAACCTCATCTGTCAAAAGCATGGCCGCCTATATCACGGCCACCTACTGCAACAAACCATGTTAATATTATATTTTTTACATTAGAAGTGTTATGGATTACTTTAACAAAAAATACATTTCTACCACCTTTAGTGACCTAAAATTATGAGAGGGCGATAGACTGATCTAATACCCATCTGAGTTTTAGCATTTGGTGTAACTAAAGTTGGTAATATTTTTTATTTAACGAAAGATGGTGGACTTGACAAGCAGTGAAATTAATTTAAAATGTCAGATTGGATTAATAACTTTTTTCCAAATTATGGTGTAAAATTTTCTTACCGAATACCACGCAAGGAATAATTTAAGCTCTTGTGATATTATAAGTGAAAATATCCGATTCGAAAAACCATACTTCAAGATCCTTTGTTATGTGTGAATTACATAAATAATGGAACCTTTTTGAAGCTCTATAGAAAGTATGCACATTTACGGCCTCCTACCATCACGCACTGTCGTTTTTCTATCAATTATAAAAAGGCAAATGCTCTGTTCAGTGCGTAGTCGTGAACACATTTGGTAAAACGCCCGCAGAGATCGTTAGAATCAAACCCAGAACGTTACACAGGTCACAGGTCACCGTTTTAGACGATCCTCGGCAACGTTTCTAGCAGATTCAGGCGAAGGGATAACCAACATAAAACGTTTTGGAGGCTGGAAGTCAACTGCTGTTGCTGAGGGTTATTCGGGCGACTCCGTACAACAGAAGAAAACCATCTCGAATAAAATTCTTTCATGTACTGACAACTTGCAACCGATGCCGTCTCCGTCATCTTCATGCACCTTGCAATCTACTCTGGACCGGCTATTCTGACTAATTTGCAGAATGTAACAAATTGTGTTTTTAACATTAATATTAATAAAAATAAGTGGATTTTCATTGAATGTTTTGTATGTTGAAATAAAATATATATTTTCAATGTGCTTTTTGAATCTTTATGCGGTCGTAGAAAAAATAATGTTCCTAATTCATGCGTAAAGTGTCTTTCCCGCCTTTGTCTGCTTGCCCGAACTCCGCTTCGCATCGTTTGGGTCAACGGCAGTTGTGTGCGGGAAAGTATCACATTCCGCACTTGTTATGAAAATCACTATTTCAAGTATGGGTCTTTTTTTGCAGTTGACCAGAAGTTTGGCTACTATATTAACGGTAAGTAGTGAAAGAAGGCCGGTTTGGGTTAGTAATGAGAGGGTAATGAGAGGGGTAATGAGAGGGTAATGAGAGGGGCTTACCCCCACCCTTACCCCCACCCTTTACCCCCACTCTTACCCCCACCCTTACCCCCACCCTTTACCCCCACCCTTACCCCCACCCTTACCCCCACCCTTTACCCCCACCCTTACCCCCATCCTTTACCCCCACCCTTACCCCCACTCTTACCCCCACCCTTACCCCCACCCTTTACCCCCACTCTTACCCCCACCCTTACCCCCCACCCTTTACCCCCACCCTTACCCCCACCCTTACCCCCACCCTTTACCCCCACCCTTACCCCCATCCTTTACCCCCACCCTTACCCCCACTCTTACCCCCACCCTTACCCCCACCCTTTACCCCCACCCTTACCCCCACCCTTTACCCCCACCCTTACCCCCACCCTTACCCCCACCCTTTACCCCCACCCCTACCCCCACCCTTCACCCCCACCCTTCACCCCCACCCATACCCCCACCCTTCACCCCCACCCCCACCCTTACCACCACCCTTTACCCCCACCCTTCACCCCCACCCTTACCCCCACCATTGACCTCGGTGACCTTGACCTTTGACCTACCCCTCACCAATACCCCCACCTCTTAGCGAGTATATAAAAGGCAAGTGAGGAGCTATTCCATCACATTTTTATCATATGAGCAGCTAGTTCCTTTTGTAAACATGTTCCCTTGTGTTTGTGGTAAATCTTTTACAAGAAGTGACAATCGACTTCGGCATCAACGAGACAGTTGTTCATCAACGTCAGCAAAACGATTGTATAATGAATCTTTATTTGGAGATCTTTACTCTAAACAAAGAGAGATGGCAGCGTCAAAACGCGTTAAATTGGGCAATGAAGCTTCCACTAGTAGTGGGTGGGTTCAAAGCAATCACGTGCGTCAGATTGCTCCTTTACCTGTGGAAACTCCTGTATTACCACCTCACGGAGATATGGGTCAGATTGGTTCTTCAAAAAAACGGATAGAAACTTCTGTATTACCACCTTATACATGTGATACTTGTAATGTGGTGATTCCGCATTCCCAAATCAAGTCGCACAAGAGGACACTCAAACACAGAACGAATACATGTGTCGACTTGAGCGATGGAGTACAGCTTATCAAAAGTGCATTCAAATGTCGGACTGCCAGCTACAGGGTCTTTGCCGAAAATGTTTATAGCGAGTATGCTCCATTTTTTAGTGAAATCAGACGTAAAGTAGTCGATTTATTGAAGAACAACATCAAATTGCACTACTCTGTCAAGGTCAACATGGAGGCATTTGGTAGCTACATCATCCAAACCCAGGAAGTAATGGATATCAAGTCATTCAATTCGAAAAATCGTATAGCGGATTTATCTACTGACTTAGATGGATTATTCGACACCTTCCGAGACAGTATTATTGCTCAAGCATCGGAATTTGAGGGACGTGACTCAGGTTTGTGGAGAAATTTTTTCAGAAAATAATAGGTCTAACAATTTAATCTTTTCAGGATGGAGTTGTGAAAAAATTCTGTTTCTGGAGATGAACATAAACAAGTATACCCCCTTTGGAGGATCTTCATACATCAAGCTACCACGATTTATTGAGAGGAAGATGGCAGTTGTCAATGTGAAGAATTATGATCAAAACTGCTTTGCGTGGGCCATAACAACAGCTTTGTTTCCTGCTAATGATAATACATCGTTGGTGTCTTCATACCCCCACTACAGCACCGTTTTGAATGTGACAGGTATGAATTTTCCAGTGAAATTAAGGGATATCAAATTGTTTGAGCATTTGAACGATATTTCTGTCAATGTTTACGGTTTAGAATCAAAATTCGAAGACAATAAAGTCAAGTGGGAAGTTGTGGGTCCATTACGATACTCCCAGAGAAAACTCACAAGGCATGTCAATTTATTGCTTATCACAGATGATTTGGGAAATAGCCACTATTGTTGGATAAAAAATCTTTCACGTTTGGTGAGTAGTCAAATCTCATCCAACGAAAAGCAAAAATATTTTTGTGATGGTTGTTTGGTATACTTTTCAAAAGAGCGATTACTATTGCGCCATCAGTTGTATGATTGTAATCATGTTTACACAACAACACCACAAATTGATTTGAAAATCAATAAATACGGAAAGATAGTAGCTGGTAATAAACTTGTATTTGAAAATTTCGAAAGGGAAATGAAAGTACCCTTTGTAGTATATGCAGATTTTGAATCTGTTTTGAATCCCATTCAAACTAGTGAACCCAATCCAGAATTTTCATACACGAATAAAACTTTCCAACATGAGCCCTACTCTTTTGCATATCTAATTAAATGTTCTTTCAACGATGAATTATCGAAATTTGTTACATATAGAGGCGTAGATGCTGCAAAGGTATTCACAATGCGACTCGAAGATGATTTGAAAAATATTTATCATCAACATTTACGCTTCGTGAAACCGATGCATAAACAAACCCCACAAGAGGAAGAAGAATATAATAATGCCACCATATGTGGTATATGCGAAAAATCTTTCACAGACGGGGATGTTAAAGTTCGAGATCATTGCCACCTTACTGGGAAAAAAAGATTCCCAGCAGCACACTCTGTATGTAACTTGAATTTCAAAATTCCCAATTTTATCCCAATTATATGCCATAATATGAGTGGCTACGATTGTCACATGTTCATAAAAGAATTATATGGGAAAGAAGACAAAGTTGAGGTAATAGCCCAAAAT
This sequence comes from Chrysolina haemoptera, assembly GCA_958298965.1. Lineage (NCBI taxonomy): Eukaryota > Metazoa > Arthropoda > Insecta > Coleoptera > Chrysomelidae > Chrysolina > Chrysolina haemoptera. Next base: position 33,291,020 of record OY282584.1, read on the forward strand.
AGGGAAAAGTATATTTCTTTCACTAAATCTGTATATACACATAGCTATCAAAATCAAAAAGGAGAAACCAAGAAGCATTATTTAAAAATGAGATTCATTGATAGTTTTAAGTTTATGTCCAGTTCATTGGAGAAGTTAGGGGCAAATTTAATCGATGAACAATGTTTAGAAATGTCCAAACATTTTCCCGATTTGGATAAATTCAATGTAATGAGAAAGAAAGGTGTGTTTCCCTACAGTTTTGTTGACAATATCGATAAATTGAATGTTTGCACTTTACCAACTAAAAATCAATTTTATGACAACTTAAATGAAGAACATATATCCGACAAAGACTACTTGAGAGCTAAACATGTTTGGAATTTATTCGAGTGTAAGAGCTTGGGGGAATATTCTGACTTATATTTAAAATCTGACGTACTGTTGCTGTCTGATGTATTTGAGAATTTCAGAAGGATATGTTTGAATACATATAAATTGGATCCAGCTCAGTACTTTAGTGCACCCGGCCTATCTTGGGATGCAATGCTGAAATATACAGATATCGAGTTGGAACTTCTTACCGATATTGATATGATTAATTTTTTCAAAAAGGGGATACGCGGGGGCATAAGCCAATGTAGTGAGAGGAAACATATAGCCAATAATAAGTTTTTACCCGATTTTAATCCCAACGAGCCATCATCTTTTATTTCATATTTAGACGCCACTAATCTTTACGGTCACAGTATGTCACAGCCATTACCTACCCATGATTTCAAATGGTTAACCCCAGAAGAAATCTTAAATTTAGATATAATGGGTGTGGCCGATAATGATTCATATGGGTACGTCCTTGATGTCGATATTCATTACCCACAAGAGTTGCATGATCACCATGCTGATCTCCCATTTCTGGTAGAAAGGATGATCCCACCAAATTCTAAGTGTAAAATTCCGAAATTGATACCAAACTTGCGTAATAAACAGAAGTACATAGTGCACTATAAAAACTTGAAACAGGCAATCAACAATGGTTTGATGGTAGTGCATACACATAGAGTGCTGAGATTCAAACAGTCATGTTGGATGAAATCTTACATCGATCTCAATACGCAAATGCGTAATAGCTCAACCAATAAGTCTGAGAAAGACTTTTATAAATTAATGGTCAATTCGGTTTATGGTAAAACGATGGAAAACGTGGACAATAGGATAGATGTGAGGCTTGTCACACATTGGGAAAATATTCACAGGAAATTGGGGGCGGGTGCTCTAATAGCTAAATCAAACTTTAAAGATTGTACAATTTTTTCTGAAAATTTTGTTGCCATCCAACTAAGTAAAGTAAGAGTGCATTACAATAAACCATTGTATTTGGGATTCAGTGTTTTGGAATTATCCAAGACTTTAATGTACGATTTTTTTTATGGGGTTATAAAAAGAGAATTTGGTCAAAACGCCTCTCTTCTTTACACTGACACAGATTCACTTATTCTGAAGGTACAAACTCCAAATTTCTATAACTTTATCAATAGCAATATATGCAGATTTGATACCTCCAATTATGGTGTGGATAACAAATTCAATATACCTGTAACACCTTCAGTCTTGGGTAATTTCAAAGATGAGTTCCCCAACGATCCTATAATAAGTTTTTATGGTACAGGTGCCAAAGCATACCATGTACAATCTGTTGAAAGCGAGGTAAAAAGGGCCAAGGGTGTGAAAAGATCTGTGATAAAGAACCAATTGACTTGCGATGATTACAAAAAAATAGTTGAAAATGGAGGAAAAATATTCAGGAAGATGAATTCGTTCAGAAGCATCTCACATGACGTGTATACCGAAATGAAAAATAAGGTAGCACTATCATTTGCTGACGATAAACGATTCATTATTCCTAATACAACCCAAACCCTTCCTTGGGGTCATAGTGACATTGAGTTTTATCAAAATGATCCCAATGAAAATATTCATATATGTAATATGATGGTTGAATCTTTGTTTGATGAATTCAATATGGATCCTGAGAGTAGACTTGATTATCTTATTACACTACTGGATGCTGAAATAGCTGAATAATATCATTCAAATTACACAAATCTTTTCTCCCCATCAAAAAACAACTGGAAAATTCATATTTACCCTAGTCAAAAATTATATATTACTCAAATATTGTTTTTTTATATTAGTTTTTTTGTTGGTTCAGGTGAAGACTATTCATATTGTGTTTCATTGGTGTGTAATACTATATTTCATTAAAATAAACATTTTTTTAAATTGTTTGCTTTATTTCTATTATTATATAAGTGAGGTGGGTATATTACAAAAAAATTCTGTCGATTAAACTGTTTTCATCACTGATCCCTCCATATAGATGATGTCATATCATAAAGTATGGTCGACTCTTGAATTTCTCCATGTCTGCTTGAATATGCATCATAACTGTTCCCTTTTACCAATTTGAAGGTATGGCATTCAATTTCTACTAGAAATTGAAGCTCTGCTCGAATATGTAGTTTGATAGCTCCCTACCATATTCCATTATATGTTTGGTGAGTATGAAATGAAAAACTTGAACATTAATTTGGAACATTTCATTTGTAATATTTCCACAATATGTTTGGTGAGTATGAAATGAAAAACTTGAACATTAATTTGGAACATTTTATTTGTTATATTTCCATAATAATACAAATTTCATTTTTTAAACTGCGGGGTCTGGATCACTACCTGGAGCCCAGAGTCTTGGTCTATGTGTGAGCCAAACATCAGGATGTTTATTCTCCAATTCGGCTAACCTCCTTTCCAAATCATTATATTTTAGCATCATTGCAGATTTGACATTCAATGCATTGACATCCAAATCCTTTTTCAGATTATTGCATTTGTGATCGAGTTCAGTTGTCAACTCTGTTATTTTTCGTGTCATTGTAGCTGTAGCATCCCATACTTTGATATCCACATCACTTTTTAGATTATTGTATTTGCGATCTAGATCATCAGTCACCTCCTCTACTTTTTCATTGAATGCTTGACGGGCTTCAGGTACAATCGTAGCCATTGTAGCATGTATGGCAGCCTGCAAGGCTTTAAGGACAAGTGCCTTCGTCTCCTTGATTTGTTCATTGAGATATAATTGAGTTACACAATCACTCTCATCTATCGGTTCACCAGCATTTTTCAGTCTTTTACCTTGCATATCATATTGGTCATCAGGTGAAAGCTTGAATCCTATACCTTGAGGACCTTGGGAACCTTGAAGAACTCGAACTTTAACACCACCCCATTTTCGTCTACGACCGAATTTATCAATAGCTTTGGACATCTTTCTTCACACAAAGTTACTTTTATAATGGAAATTTTGGGAAATCATTTTCTATATAACCATTTGAAGTTCGCTGATCATATTTCAATATTCAAGAATGAGTGTCGGGGTTTGGCTCATTGGTTTGTCACATCATCATCATCATCAAACAGAAAGAAGAATTCACAGTAGAAAAATTCGGTGAAAAAACTTATATGAAGTGTTTTATTTATCGAAAAATTTTCAATGGTGTTGATGAAACATCTACACCTTACCCTTGTGTCTCGTCGAGTTGTACACGACCAATTCAAAGGTGTAGATGAAACATATACACCCTGCCTTGTGTCCAAGTGCAGCATTAGGTAAAAAAATTACAAATCCAAAATTCAAATGCAATTGGGATGAATTTCAAGGTATCGACGATTTGTCTATACCTTTGGCAGAAAGATACGGTGATGATCAATGAATCAGGTTTATGGAAGTTGTATTCAAGTCATATGTTAGTGAGCTGTGTGAAGTATAGTAGAGTCTAATCATGCAATCTTTTTCAATTGAGGGCAGTGACTTTTTCGTTTTCCACTTATGTGTTTTTACATCCTGGAAACTTTGGAACTTTGTGGGAACGGAAACTGCAAGAGCCATGGGATATGAAAATGCAAAAAATGCATGAGGATACATTATCCAAAATTTCGTTGTAAATGGTCAGATTTAACTCAAAGGTGTACCGTTGAAAGGTACACCTTCAAATTGGTAAAATGATGCGGTTATGTATGACATCATCTATATGGGCAATGAGTGGTAAAAAACAATTTAATCGTGTATGAAATAAAAAAAAACGAGAATATATTTTCTACAGTTTATTGATTATACAACAAAGTGAAAATGATAGGTAATATAATTGAATTGAAATATTAAACCATAGCACTTTTGTCTATCCATGAATTGTGTTCACTGGGAAAGCCTAACCACTTCACATATAGTTTATTTCCTTTTCTTCTCAATACTTTTTCAACTAGATATACATCAGGATTGTGGGTTTTCAATAGTTCTGATTCATAAAAACATCCTTTAATCGGGCTCCCATCCATGTCTTCAATCATATAAGTTATGGGATGTGTTTGGTTAATTTCAACAATTTTAAATAGTTCTGTTGTAAAATTGGCAGTGTAACCTTTCTCGAAAATATTCTTGTACTTGCTTATACGTACAATGTCACTAATTCGAAACTTAGGTGTCTTTTGTTTCTTGAGGATGTTATGTGCACTCATTCTCTTCATTCCTTTGAGGCCTTTGAATTTTATTTTTGTAGTAGACTTCACATCGATTGGTTTCATACCTATTGAACGATGTATTTTGTTGTTATATTTCTTTGTTAATATAGGCAGAATATCTAACCATTTGTGATGTCCCATCGCTGAAAATTCTCTGTAAAGCCACGTCTTTATTGTCCGAATTACTCTTTCTGCTATGGCCGCCTTCATTGTACTAAATGTGGAATAATGGTTGATTTTATATTTCTGCATAAGCGATGAGAAACTACTATTGAAAAATTCTTTCCCTTGGTCGCTTTGTAGATGTTTCGGAGAATATTTGGCTTCTTTCAATACAATTGCCATTGCATCAGTTACAGCTGCACCTGTTTTATTTTTAACTGGCACTGTCCATAGGTATTTGGAGTAGCAATCAATCACGACAACAATATAACGATATCCTTTGTTACTTTTAGCATATGGTTGTAATTCTGCGAGATCAATTTGCCATAAATCTGCAAAACCTTTGATTGTGGTCATTCTTCTGGGAAAATTACGTCTTGCTGGCTTATGTAGTTCATTGACAACTTGTCGTTTCACATCACCAATTTCATTATTCATCGTATCTTCCGATAGTATTACAACATCAAATAATGAAGACGAACTGATGAAATCTGTGGTAACTATATCAATATATTATACCCTCTTCTCGTAATTCTTCAATTATCGAAATTATTTCATTGTCATGTCCGGTATGTCCAGCTGACTTTGAAGATATCAATAGCCGTAAACGAGCGACTAACTCCTTGGGTGAATTCCAGTAGACATAATTAGCAGGTTTGGGATCATACATTTTCTGTATTTTCATTCGATGGAACCCTTCGCCTTTTTTTGTCCTACTTCTGGTCGTCTGATAATGTGATAAGTTTAGTACAGGTTTGATAACTTCACGGAATTTTTTAGATTTTGTATGTTTGTAACCATTCCGCAGTTGATGTTGTTTGTATGGTGCATTCGTTAGCCTCAATATTTTACCATATGTATGACGAACTTCGTCATCATCATCGACTTCGGGTGGGTTTTTCAAAAAAATCATGCTATATAACTCTGGACTACTTGGGAATTCATGTGTTTTGGTTTTATTGTTATTCCAAAATGAAATATTTCCATCACTAAAACGCACATTGTAACTCCCCATTTTCAGTTTTTGTGTAGTAGGATCCAATCGTATGCCAAATATTCTATCATAAGCTACATTCTTTGTTTTGACATTTTCCAAATGTCTTTTCAAAACATTTCCTCCTCCAATATTGTCTTCAAAATTATCCAATATGGACATTTCATCTTTTCCGAATTCTTTGATGGTATCTGTCTCACTGTCAACAGATGATAATTCACTACCGAATGATGAATTATTTCCCACTGAAGTACTCCTAACTTTTATTGGAGTAGACTGAGAATTCACTTGCTTCATCGAAAACGTTGGCTGTGGTTGTGGTGGTGATGCTGGTTTCATGGTAGCAGCAGCTGAAGATATAACTTTTAATGGCTTCATTATGGGATCATAGAATTTTTCAAGAGCCATTCGATTTTCAATAAGTCCACTCTTGATAGAGTTAAATTTCTGCCGTACAGCTTCTGTTGTCTCAACTAGTTGTCGTTTCAAATTCAATTCATTGTTTTTATCTTCAATTACTATATCATTTTTTGTCTTCATTTTCCTTCACAAGAAAGAATACACTGAAGTAACCTCTATGCAATTCAAAGATCGATTGAATGCGTATTGTATCGTCATGGATATATAAAACTATCGAACCCCATGCGATATCTACCTTCATGCATTTTTCTATCCTTATCAATGACCAGAAATCCATATTGATCCTCCCAACATTTAACACACATCAATTGGAAATGCTTGAATGTTACATCGGGTGACACGTGATCGGAATAAATATGGTGAAGATTTGTCTCATCTTGTTTGAATATTACAATAAAGTTAGTATTATCTCGCACTAACTGCTTGGGTACACGTGAATATGTCTGTGCAAGATAAAAACAGTCAACATCTTTATGACGTCCCATACAGAAATACGATCTTATAATGTCCTGTTTTTCACATATTACATCATCGAAAATGAAAACAGAATTTGGTTTGGCATCGGACGGTTCCACTATTTCTGCATTATTACTGAACGTATAAAATCCCAACCCCTTTATGGGCACCAATACATTTCGTAGGAATTGATATTTGGGTTGATTGAGTGATTTCGAATATAGATAAACATTTGTGAATCGCAGTCCTTGTGGATGTGTTAAAAGAGAAATCATGGCATTCGTCTTCCCACAATTTGAGGGTCCGATAATGAGTCCTCGAACAGATGATGGAAGTAGTGGACCATGCCGCAACACTTTTTGCCCATTCAATCCACAACCGAATTTTTCATCTAGATTATCTACAGCAAACTTTTCTTTCTGCTTCACAATGCGCATCGTACCGTGGTTGGAGACTATGTAAGCAATAACATGTGATGAACATTTCATTTAAATGGCTACCACTGAACGATACAGACGTACTAGTATTAGTGAAAGGAGAAAGAAAGGTCGTGGATTTGTTAATTCATTAATAAACAAACTACCATTCGAGTTACATTTACCTGGAGGTTATCAATATTGTGGACCAGGTACAAAATTGGAAAAACGTTTAGCTCGTAAGGATCCCGGAATTAATAAATTGGATATTGCTTGTAAACGTCACGATATCCAATATTCAAAATATCCATCTGATCTCACATCGAGACATAAGGCAGACAAAGAACTCGAATACGCAGCTTGGGATAGGGTTAAATCAAAGGACGCTGGAATTGGAGAAAGAGCAGCCGCTCTACTAGTAACCAACGTTATGAAAACGAAGAGCCGTTTCGGTATGGGATGTACTATGGATGCTAGCAAGAAGAAAAGGAAAAATTATCCCAAGAAAACAAAAAATAAAATAAGAAAAGTTGCATTTGGTGCTGGTGTGGTTCATAAAGTGCGAAATGTATTACGAAACGCTGGAGGTGATGAATTCGTAATGAATAATAGGAAAAAAGCTACTACAGTGGCACTGCAAGCGGCACGTAAATACCTCAAAGCTGCAGGTGGAAAGAAAAGAATCCGCACTCCTCGCATAATTCCGATTCCAAAAATAGGAGGAATTTTACCACTGATTCCGATTTTTGCTGGTTTGTCTGCCCTAGGAAGTTTAGCGGGTGCTGTTGCAGGCATCACGAGAGCAGTTAATTCAGCAAAAGCAAGCAGAGTTGCTTTGATGGAAGCGAATCGTCATAATAAGAAAATGGAAAGTGTTGCATTGGGTAAAAGTGGTAGTGGTATATACCTTAAACCATACCGTAAAGGACTTGGACTCTACTTGAAACCATACAATTCAAAAAACTAGTTGATTCCCTTCCTCGAAGACCTCTCACCGACCTCGATCTCAAGTATTATGCAGAGAAAATGGAAATTCCATATTTTCGCGACATTTTTATGCGTGATAGATTACCATCTTCAGGCCCACGCCATCGCGAAACTGCCATTGTAAATTTAGATGAATCGAGTGGTCCAGGAACACATTGGGTGGCATACAGAAAATGTGGCAGAGAAATAACATATTTTGATAGTTTTGGTGATTTACCCCCACCAATGGAATTGGTTCAATACTTTCAAAAGGGATCGAATGTCAAAATTCTGTATAACTATCACCGCCAGCAGAAGTTCAATACAGTTTTATGCGGTCACTTGTGCTTGAAATTTCTCTCCCAATCATAAAATGGATGTCACCACACCACAAATGGATCGAGAGGCTATTAAAAGGATGGGATATTCTCTCAAGATGTATTCTAAATATCACACTTTGATGAAAATGGATCAAGTGATGCTCTCAAATTTGCCTAAAGAAGTGATACTAGCGTGTGCAGCTCATGAGATTGCTTGGATTTGGAAAAAGTTACCCAAACATCTCCAAGATGATCCAGACATAATAAAATACAGATATTGTACTGAGCACACACCACACACTGACAACAATGGAGGTGATAATATGTCCGATTCTGATGTGAATGATGGTCCTGCACCGAGAAAAATATTCTGTTGTTATTGCAATATAAATGATATGAATATTGGTGCCAATAAAAATGAAGTGGATTTCGATGAAACGTCTCCGAAAAAACGTAGGTTAACTCACATGTTGTGTTGTAGACAACAATAAATTGAAGTGGAATTCGTAAAATACATCAGTCATGTCACGAAAGTTCGAACTACAAGCTGTCGGGACGAGTGTCATGAGTGCAGACTTTTTCCCACCCGTTGAATTGGATAGAAATAGTCGTTATGGGTTGGGACTTTTAGGATTCTATGGATGCAACACAATCAATAATATAACTGAAAAAAACAATGTGATCAGTTTCAGAATCAGTGATGTTAATTCAGCAATACTTCAGAAATACACAATTGAAATTCCATGTGGTGCCTATGAAATAGATGAAATCAATGCAGTTATTCAGAAACATATCATGTTTAGATTGTTTCATGGAAAAAATCAAAACGATACCAATGCAGATGATATATTCTACCTACATGCCAATAACAATACTTTCAAATGTGAGATGCGATCAAAATATGAAATTGATCTAACTCATCCGAATTCCATTGCAAAGATGATGGGTTTCAATTTTGATAGATTTCAACCGAATCAGATACATGAATCCTCACATCCGATAAACATAACAACTGTGAGACTCATCCGCTTAGATTGCAACATTATATCTGGTTCATACATAAATAATGAAGAATCCCACATTATTTTTTCATTTGATATCGATGTGGAGCCTGGATTCAATCTCACCAAAGAACCACACAAGATTATATATATGCCCATCAGTCCAGAAGGTCGTCAGTTGATTCACAACATCACAGTGCGTATTTTGGATCACAATAATAATCTCATTGATTTTGGAAGTGCAGAAGAGATTGTTATAATTCTGGAATTGAAAAAAATCTAATAACTATTATGGGTTTTTGTTATAATAGACAGAATCGACGAGGATTTGAAACCATTTCACAAACAGCTAAAAAGGAAGGTTCGACTAAAAAAAGACTCATTCCAAAAGTGTACGCTAAACAGTTACCACACCACGCTGCTCTCTCAGTAAGAGATCTAAAATTTTTAATATCAATTGGATTGAAAATAAGGAACAATGGTGCTCGAAACAAATAGTGAAAAGTTGAATATATTCGATGAGCCGATGCTCGATCATTCCCTCACAAGTTTACATGAGCACACATACAAACCTTATGGATCACCATTATTTAGGAATTCAGATGAAATTCGAATTACAATCAATAATCAAGACGTTATACTCGACATTGCTGAGAGTTTCGTTTATATAGAGGGTAAATTCACACCTAAAGATGAAACGAAATCATGTTATCTCTCGAACAATGCAATCGCTTTCCTTTTTGATGAAATTCGCTACGAAATGGGTGGTGAACAAGTTGCTGTCGTCAGGAAGCCGGGGATAACATCTACAATGAAGAATATGATTTCATTTGGACAATCACATGCTAACACATTATCAACAACTGGTTGGGGACTTTCGGAAACTAAACAGGATATCTTGGATACAACCAGTCATGTATTCAGTGGTAAATTACCACTAAAATATTTGATGGGTTTCGCTGAAGATTACAACAAAAGTATCTTGAATGCCAAACAAGAAATGATTTTAATAATCGCTCGATCCTTCAAGAACTCATACATTGGTGAGGTTGATGCTGATTTGGAAATCAATAAAATTGAGTGGAGAATAAGACACATAGTGCCAGGAGATAAGCACAAGCTCAAACTTTTGAATAGAATCAACAAAAGTGGTCTGGACGCTAAAATCAAGTTGGCTTATCGCATGTGGGATCTCTATGAACTTCCATCACTACGTGGCACATCTTCAGACATATGGGCTATCAAGACAACCAACGCCCTTGAAACACCTCGTTATATCATCATTGGATTCCAAAGTACTACCACTTCTGAAGACAGGACAAAGGACATCACCAAATTCACAACTGCTGATATCAATAACATTCGTGTGTACTTGAACTCTGAAGTATACCCATATGAACGTTGGAATTTGGATTTCGATAAAAAACTCGATACTTCAGCTTATTATGCCTATGAGAACTTTCAACGAAGTTATTATGATAAAGATATGAGTGAACCTCTCATGGACATTGGGCAATTTCGACAAAATCCACTATTCATCATCGATTGTTCACATCAGCCGAATGCCACAAAATCATCAACTATTGATATTAAGCTCGAGTTTGAAACTAGGAAAGTCAACTTCCCAGCCAACACCAAAGTATATGCACTCATTCTGCATGATACATTTTTGACATATAATGCATTGGATGGTTCAGTTCACAGCAGATATTGATGAAGACACTCACATTCTTTATTATATTGCATTAATTTTTTTTTTCTTTATTAATGTAAAAGAGGAATAGGTAAATAAAATATGTATGAATTTTATGTTTTTTTATTTAAATATCACTAGCTTAGAATTCAAATAGTCTTAGGTATGTACAAACAGTCTAATATAACTTCTTCTTCATCATCATAGTTTTCTCCTTCTTCGATTCCACTATCATCGTCATCCAGTTGGTACTTTTGGATGATGTCTTCAGGTAGGTATGGTAGGAGGCGGTGGAGGAATCTTTTCAGCTCACATTCAATCATTGCATGGCAGAGTTGATGTAGATCGAAAGAACCATCTGTATATTTTTCACAAAGATCCACACCCTTCTTGTAGTTCTCATAATCACGCATACAGTGCTGGATCCTTTCTTCATCATAGCACACGCTCAGGTCATAATTGGTGGCGTGGAGAGCGTCCTCACCCAAAGCATCCAACTCAGAAGTTAACCTTTCAACAGCTGTAGAGATGTCTACGGCTTCGGTCCAGTGTTGACTCGCATATTGCATCCACATATTTCAGGAATAAAGCTATGATAAAAAAAAAATATTGAAATAAGTATGCCATAAAAAGTAATCCGTAGTACTCACATTAGACTTTTGATGATGTTCTCTCCACCGAAAAGTGTGTCTGTATGAAAAGTTTTTATATCTTCCTTAAAATTATCACCTATAATATATAAAGAATCAGAATTAGCCTATGACAAGTAGAAATTATATATTACTATTATTCAGTGAGATCAAATTTGACCAACGATCTCGTTTTTATGCCGGCAAAGCTTTGTGGACTCTGACCCAAATATGCTACTGTATATTTACCACCTGATGAATTGATGCATGCTACATCATCATCGGTAAATTGCTCTGAAACACGTTTCGGCAGCCATGTTTTGAATAATGTATCATTGCTTACATCACGTAATATCAATAAAATGGATTTACCAAACCGAGTAGAACAAACTGACATAGTCTTAATTGGGTAAGCTTCATTCAGTGGCAAAGATGATATTACTTTTAGCTCTAACACTTCCATCTCTTGTTTAATTATAGAATTGATTTTTTGTAAATCCACCTTTGGAACTGACATGATAATGAAAATATATAAGGAAAATATAAATAATTTTCAATACAAAACACACTCACTGATCTCTCTCGCTCTCCCTGTCTGTCTGTGTAGGCACTGAATAACTAACGTCACTACTCTTGCTGACTGCTCGAACTAGGTATACAACTTCTGATTTCATATCACCATACCAACTTCTTATATAGTAGATAGTGAGCCACCCCCAACACAGATGCAAAGTCCCCACCATGCGCTCCGATAGAGGGCGGAGAGTAAATTGTAGTCGCTGTGGTGGGAGAGAGGGTGGGGGTAAGGGTCAAAGGTCAAGGTCAACGAGGTCAAGGTCGCCGATGACGTCATAGTGTAAGGGTGGGGGTGATAGTGGGGGTAATGGTGGGGGTAAGGTCAAAGGTCAAGGTCACCGAGGTTAATGGTGGGGGTAAGGGTGGGGGTACGGGTGGGGGTAAGGGTGGGGGTAGGGGTGGGGGTAAAGGATGGGGGTACGGGTGGGGGTGAAGGGTGGGGGTGAAGGGTGGGGGTAGGGGTGGGGGTAAAGGGTGGGGGTAAGGGTGGGGGTAAAGGGTGGGGGTAAAGGGTGGGGGTAAGGGTGGGGGTAAGAGTGGGGGTAAGGGTGGGGGTAAAGGATGGGGGTAAGGGTGGGGGTAAAGGGTGGGGGTAAGGGTGGGGGTAAGGGTGGGGGTAAAGGGTGGGGGTAAGGGTGGGGGTAAGAGTGGGGGTAAAGGGTGGGGGTAAGGGTGGGGGTAAGAGTGGGGGTAAGGGTGGGGGTAAAGGATGGGGGTAAGGGTAAGGGTGGGGGTAAAGGGTGGGGGTAAGGGTGGGGGTAAGGGTGGGGGTATGGGTGGGGGTGAAGGGTGGGGGTAAGGGTGGGGGTAGGGGTGGGGGTAAAGGGTGGGGGTAAGGGTGGGGGTAAGAGTGGGGGTAAAGGGTGGGGGTAAGGGTGGGGGTAAGCCCCTCTCATTACCCTCTCATTACCCCTCTCATTACCCTCTCATTACTAACCCAAACCGGCCTTCTTTCACTACTACGGTACGGTCACGTTATATCATGGCCCTTTCAAAAATCGAATTTCCATTCTGCACGAAATCGTTTCTCTTTTTTCCCCACATCTTCACGCTAGTGTGGAAGTCTTCAGTGTCGTCACAGTATGTTTTTTTAGGAGCAATCATATTGAATTGAAGTAAAGTGAGTACAATGATGCAATATTGAGGCAATACAGGTGCAGCTGACCAGAAATATGGCTAGTATATTAACGGTCATTGTATAATGATATTCAATAAACTCGAATTGCCATACTGTACTAAATCTTTTAGCAATTTCAAAGAAATTGACTACTTTACGGCAGTATGACGACTACTTATACCCTTCAAAACGGTATGGCCTGACGACTTTCGTGAATGTCTACTTACAGTGAATCATTTGAAACAAAAATTAGGCTATATGTAGGATATCGTTTAAAAAAAACTTACCTGTTTCGATTGGTTTGGCGGGTTATAAGCGGCACAACATTTTGTTTTCGCCGGATTATTTTCCAACTACCGGAATATGTCAGTTTCTTTTTGTAGGAAGTCGTTCAAAACACGTAATTAATCCTACACGTTCGCTACTTGATCCTGCGATAACGCGCCCACTACCAGCACTATGATCTTCATACCTCTTTCTTGTAATAATATTGAATAAGAGAGGTGAATATTATTATCATTGAGTTTGATTTCACGTTGACAGTCAAGTTATTTTTGGAATTGTTAAATGAAACATTTAAATAGTAATGTGAAATTTAATTAGAATTGAATTTTCAGTTGCTGCATTGTATAAATCTACACATCCTGAATATGCTGCATTCTTATATCTGATGGCTCCAATAAGCTTGGTCATTCTAAATCCTATATCTTTCATTTTATTGGAAATCAGTTTACGTCAGAACCGCAACACGGAAGAGATGTTGATAAATGATGGACAACTGTCGAGTTATGAGAATGTCCAAAGAGGACGTTGTAAAATGGTTGTGTCCGTAGCAAAGGGCGTTTTCTTGAATCCAATTGTTTTGATGACATTATTAGGAGTACTGGGCAATATTATTTTCAAGCACACGATACCAACATATTTAGCCGGTACCTTACAGGTGAATATTTTAGAGAAGAAAGCAATACAAAGTTTTGTTATTAGTTCTTCGTATCATCTGATACGATGGAAATGGTCTGGGATCATATACACCACATATGAGACAAATTTTAAAAGTTATGAATTTATTCATATATGGTGTTCAACCATTTAACCAATTCTTTTTTGTTTTCACAAGTGAGTAAAAAATAAGTATTCTGTTGTACTGTACCTATTTTGTATATTCTTTATAAAAAGTTTTGTGTTCAAATGATGCTGGCCCAATTAGACATCTGTTGTATCACCTTCTTCTGGTGCAGTATTTCGTGATATTTAAAGCCTTTCATTGTGTGTGCATGGATTGTATATGTATATATTTTGCATTTTATGATTATATTGTTTTGTATTGTGAATTGTAATTCGAGAGGACAGCTCGAACGGTAGAGCGCGTGGGTCATCGATATCAAAGCCAAGCAACGTGATGCGAAGTTATGGTTTGGATGGAGATTTACGGACGACCTCCTTTCGAGATCTATTCTTTCGGGTCGTGCTAGGAATCGCACGTTGATCCTTAGCTCGCACAAGTTTCGACTTCTGAGGGCTGCCGTTCGTAGGGGACGACAGCAGGTTAACGGAAAACACAATTTTAACAATTTCTAAACAATTGTAGTTCCCTGACGATGGAAAAAAATAATTTCCGAAAGCTTGCACAACCTTTACTTTTACGTGCTGCAGAACCCCACTATTTTGATTTTAATCTTAAAATTAATATTTATATATATATATATATATATATATATATATATATATATATATATATATATGTATATGTATTCACAAATTAGTGGGAAGCAGTCAAAGGGAGACCAATTAAGACGATTTATTCGTTTTTAAGTCAAGCTTTCGAAAATAACTCATTTTCTTCTTCAAGACGTAACTAAAATTAGTTGTTAAATAAATATGTGATGTTATTACATAATTTAAGATACTTACTAACATAAAATTCAAAAGAAATTGGATACAAAAAGAAACATACAGGTGATAGACAGAATTTGAAAGGACAAGTTGACAACAAATTATGCTTGCTCGATCATATTTTTGGTATTTCAAATTAGAGATACAGAGTGAGAAAATATAAAAATATACTATATGTATAAATATGTAAATAATCATTTCAAGGAGGACGAGGTGAGATATTTTCTTTATGTTTTTTTAGTAAAAATGTATATATGGTACTAAGATCTTGGATGTCTGTTCTTTTATTCATTGTTTTTTCAGTATTATTTATATGAACCATTTCAAGAAAGAGGCGTTTATTGAGATTTTGTTCATTACTGAGAATTTTTGCATTGTCATAGTCAATAATATGGTCTTTATCTATCACATGTTCAACAAGACTGCAAGATCTGACATTCCTTCTGCAGTCACTTTTATGTGAAGTTATTCTGTTCTTGAGCATTCTACTTGTCTGACCAATGTATACTTCCTCACAACTTCTACATGGAATTTCATAAACAATATTGGATCTATTTTTGATTGGTACAGGAGTTTTCAATTTTGAGTGTACTTGTGATAATGATCTCAAACTGGTTGTACTTATTTTAATATTGTCTACATTTTTGAACAAATTGATTAATTTTGGAGTCAAATCATCTATATGAGGTAAAGATTTATAAATTGGAATTTGATAAGTTCTTGGTGGGTGGTTGTTTGAATACGAATCAGAAATAGAAGAGCTAAATAAAATTTTATTAACTAATGATTTTGGATATGAATTTTCTAAAAGAATATTTTGTAGTTCTTGCAGACACTCATTTCTCAAAGATGGATGAGTGACCTTAACAACTCTAGTTTTGAGGTTATTTATCAAGTTAAATTTCATTTTCATGGGATGGTGTGAGTAAAAATTCAGAAAACGATTACTAACATCTCCCCAATAATATCAAGTTATGTGTTAGATGAACTTCTCGAATATTGCACAAATGAAATCACTTTTGAAATTCCTTTTCTGAAAAGATATGTAGATGACCTCATTCTTGCAGTACCAGAAAATTGTATTGACGAAACTCTCAACATCTTTAACAGTTACGATCCTAATATCCAGTTCACTATAGAAAGAGAAACAAATAATTCAGTTCCATTCCTGGACATGAAACTAATCAGAACTTTTGACAACAAAATTATTACTAGATGGTACAGAAAACCATTGAATAGTAATCGTTTTCTGAATTTTTACTCACACCATCCCATGAAAATGAAATTTAACTTGATAAATAACCTCAAAACTAGAGTTGTTAAGGTCACTCATCCATCTTTGAGAAATGAGTGTCTGCAAGAACTACAAAATATTCTTTTAGAAAATTCATATCCAAAATCATTAGTTAATAAAATTTTATTTAGCTCTTCTATTTCTGATTCGGATTCAAACAACCACCCACCAAGAACTTATCAAATTCCAATTTATAAATCTTTACCTCATATAGATGATTTGACTCCAAAATTAATCAATTTGTTCAAAAATGTAGACAATATTAAAATAAGTACAACCAGTTTGAGATCATTATCACAAGTACACTCAAAATTGAAAACTCCTGTACCAATCAAAAATAGATCCAATATTGTTTATGAAATTCCATGTAGAAGTTGTGAGGAAGTATACATTGGTCAGACAAGTAGAATGCTCAAGAACAGAATAACTTCACATAAAAGTGACTGCAGAAGGAATGTCAGATCTTGCAGTCTTGTTGAACATGTGATAGATAAAGACCATATTATTGACTATGACAATGCAAAAATTCTCAGTAATGAACAAAATCTCAATAAACGCCTCTTTCTTGAAATGGTTCATATAAATAATACTGAAAAAACAATGAATAAAAGAACAGACATCCAAGATCTTAGTACCATATATACATTTTTACTAAAAAAACATAAAGAAAATATCTCACCTCGTCCTCCTTGAAATGATTATTTACATATTTATACATATAGTATATTTTTATATTTTCTCACTCTGTATCTCTAATTTGAAATACCAAAAATATGATCGAGCAAGCATAATTTGTTGTCAACTTGTCCTTTCAAATTCTGTCTATCACCTGTATGTTTCTTTTTGTATCCAATTTCTTTTGAATTTTATGTTAGTAAGTATCTTAAATTATGTAATAACATCACATATTTATTTAACAACTAATTTTAGTTACGTCTTGAAGAAGAAAATGAGTTATTTTCGAAAGCTTGACTTAAAAACGAATAAATCGTCTTAATTGGTCTCCCTTTGACTGCTTCCCACTAATTTGTGAATACATTTTGAACAGTCACGAAAACGTCCCCTTATATATATATGTATATAGAAACGACAGAGAGAATTTCAGGTATTGCAGTCGGAGACATAAGATTGTTTTAACTCTTTATTCAGTTCTAGCTTTCGAGAATGAATTTTCTCTGCATCAGGAACACTGTTGTACAAAAGAAGAAATGACAATTAAATCAGTAATGAGAAAACAATTTTCTAGTACTTACGAAAAGTGAAGTTATAGAAAAGCCAGCTAAATAGAACATAAACACTTTTCCTTATATATTTTGACATGTTAAAATATAATCATTAAAATTAGAAAGTGAGGATAGGAACTGCAATACCAGGGGTGCGTTTACAGTTATCATCGAGCGATCGCACGATGATGCCCGACGGTCATCCAGCTGTTCACAATTATCGTCGGGTATTATTTATCGTCGTTCACGATTCGGGTAAAATTCGCCGTGCGATCAACTTTTTAACCCACTAAATAGTTGGTGAAGATTTGGCGCGGCTGCGCAGTGTGTGCAAACCAAATTGTCCCAATAAAATAAAACAATAATGACAGTGTAAACTTTATTCATTTATTGATTTTCTACTAACAAGGAAAACTATTTCGACCCACTCCTCCACAATATCATAATCTATGCAGATACCCGACTACCAATTTTATCTAACGATGGACAATGGGGGAGTAATGCTAAATAGGATTAGAGGTAAAAACACGGAAAATAAAGCGAATGTTTAAATTGTAACAACACGAATATTCAGATGATTCATTGCAGTATCATGCTTTGGACTGTGTAGAAGAGGTTTTTGGTCAAATACAAACAGTGATACACGCATCTTGACTCGCTGAAACTCTTTGTCAGTACAAATATCAATATTTTCATAAAGCCAGCTTCTCGTAATTTTTTTTACTACATTCCAATATTCCACTTATTAGTGCACCGCAACATAATCGTATCTCATTTTCTAACTGGCTCAGCAGGATACATTCTATTCACAAAAATTCAAGTACATAGAAATTTTTTTTAGGTTACGATGTTATGATTACACGTAAACGGGGCCATATTTTCGGTTGACACCGTGCGTCAACCGTCACATTAAACCGAGGTGAGACAAAAATTTCGGGTTGACATAAAAGTTTTGAAATTGAAGTGGTGGGTTGATTAAACGGCATATTTTTCTAATTTCATTCCCTTGTAAATTTTGTATTGATTGACGCATTTCAACGTTATTTACATTAAACCATTTGAAAATTTCGATAGATAGTAATTTTTTAGATTTTGGACTACAGCCGATAGCTTATTAAAAAAAATATATATGAAAAATATGTATGAAGGAACCCTTTCTGACTGCTTGTCTGTGTATCTACCGGAATGATTAAAATCGTTTTACTTTGAATTGGTCAATCCATCTACTATTTTTAAAGAAAAACACCAATAATTCATATACCTACAGAAATACACATCCGCTAATCGTAATGAATTTTTACGAAAAATGAAACATCAGGAACTGTGTAAACATTTCAGACAAATACTTGACACTGATCCCGATATGAGTTCATTTAGAGATTGGTGCTATTATTTAATAGGTTCCGAGTTATAATTACATGGGAGTTTTGAAATTAAGCCTTTCACAATGGAGAGAGAACTATAACGAGGGCACATACAATAGATCTGAAAAATTCGCGATGTAGAGGCTTGTAGCACAGAAGCTTCAAACTGATCTAATCTTTTCTATAATAACTTAGCTCTCATACTATATTTTCAAAGGTGAACTGATTAAAGATGATTTGAACCATATCGTTTACTTGCATTCAGATTTCCATTCAATATATTGATGATGATTATCACATCATATCACTGGCCCAATTGTAGAGTTCAGAATAGTTTGATAAAATAAAACTTGAAATTATTTGAAGTATTTAGCGTTACATGATTCATATATGCCGTATAATATTTAATAGCTTAATAATTACAATTCCTAGATCTTTTATTTTTATTTATCAGATGATTGTTTTATTTCTCATCTTTGCACCTTGAATTAGTGGTATACCGAATTAGTTCACAAGTTTACATTCTTCACAGTTTATTAGCTCTGTGAAATTGGGTTTTCTAATAATTATATTGTTACGTAATACAGTTTCTCTCTTTATGAATAAGGATTACTTTTTTTACCTTTTTTTTTTTCAAAAGGTTCAAAATTGAATTAGTTTGCATTATCTCTCATTTTTATTGACTTTGTAATTTTAGGTACTTGGGTCAGCTTTTTCAGCAAGTGCTTTGTTCTTACTTGGTTTACGGATGGTTGGCAAGGTTCACAAATTACGAGGGGTAACTCTAATGGTACCAGGAATTTTAATAATGGTCAAATTGTAAGACATTTTTCTCACAGCATTTTAACATATCCTAATTTTTCATGACATACAAATAGAATTAGTGTTTTTTATTAGAATAAAAATTCGTATTGTACAACTGTTTTCTTGAATAGAATCAGCATGAAGAGTATTAATATTATAAATAATTCTTATATCCATTTAGAATATATTGGCTTTGATTTTTTTTTATCAACAACTGAACTGGCTTGAGTGATTCAATCCAATCAGATAACTATATATCAAGAATTGCAATCGAATGCATTAAAATTTGAGTAAAATTATATAAATAACAATTACTTAGAAATGAAGTAGTTATAGCTCTTTTTCAATGCCATTAACAGAAGTGAGTCTGGAGCCACCCCTGTTTAAACTGGAATGGCAAGAGATGATATTGTTCATTCAATAAAAAGAGTAAATATTGAATCAAAATCGAAATAATCTTAATAACGTCAAAATACCCTTCTCTTCAATGATCTTCACAAGTTAGGAAACAAATATCTGCCAGAAAACAACAACTTTCAGTTTAATTTTCTACAATTTGTTATGTAATCAATTAGTCAAACAGCCATTTGTCTAAAGTTAGTTTTGACTCTTATTGTGAATTATTATCTGTTCTTTCAACACAATATAATTTACCTATATTAGATTATAATTGAAACATAATGAAAATCACAACAGTGTATTTTTAGGATTGTCTTGCCATTGGTAACTAGAGAAGTAATAAGCACATTACATGTAGGCTACAATGAATCTGAAAATGTAGATCTCAGCACCTATGGCTTTTTGTATGGAACCTTTCCATCCGCTCCGACAGTTTTCGTTTTTGCTACGCATTATGCTGTAGATGTAGACTTGGTGAGTAAAAAAAAATAAAAAAAAAAATCATTTCTGTTTTGTACAATTCTTCAGATTGCCAGTGCTATGGTTGTTTGCACTTTCGTCAGCGCTCCTTTGATGTTTGTTTCTGCAAAGATGATAACTCTCACGGATTGCAGTCCTTCTGAGTATATAAAGCAGCTTGATTCTTTCACTCTTGATATAAGCATAGTAGGACTTATCGCATCACTCTGGGTGATTTTAGTTTTTACCCTTACGAAAAAATGTTTCAGGGTACCTCATAAGATTACCATGTGCCTAGTGATATCTCAGGTGAGTGATTTCTCCAATTTTCAGTCCCCATGTTTTACTCAGTAGGTCCATTTATTGTCATATAATGTGTCTATGACAGTATTTTATGTATTGTGCAATTTCAGAGTGGTAACCAATTTTTTTCGTAGTGGAGAAACTTTTGTGTTTGAATTAATGGGGTTGAAAAAATATAGCAGGGCAAAGTTCCACATATATCATGAGCTTCATGATCATTAGTTTTTAGAATGAATATTGGAACTATGTCAACCACAATATAACTATTGGGATTTTTATTGAAAATAAAGCTTTTTCGCTCAGAAGCTGTAGTATTCGAAATTGATAAATGTGGTGAATTTTGAGTAAAGTAAACAATTTTATTTGGGATTTAAGAAGTTTTGTTTTGACCATTTTATAAGTTTTGTAATGATAATTTTATAAAAAGCTGTCAAAATATACATACACAAATATGTAAACAGCATGTCTGGAGTAAACTGCAAGTATATTCATAAAATCTGTTGTGGAATCATCTGCGGTTGAAAGACAAGATAACCTCTTGGGAGGTATTCATGTTGAAAAGGGAAACATTCTTCATGAAAATTGAAAAATGATTTTTTTTTCATATTTAACAGAAAACAACTACTTCCCCGGCTAAAGCCACGCTGGGCATTGAACTACATATGATAGATATTGTGAAAAGACTCTAACTGAAAAGAAAAAATATGAAAGTGAAAATTCGCATTTTCATTCAGATAGTTTATTTTTTTAATTATCTGTTTAAACTGAAAATTCATTAAATAAATTGGATAGGGAGTATGTAATTAAAAACATATCACTCAAAGGAATCGTTCATTTCATTGAAGCAAGGTTCGCTTCTCTTGCATTTAATCCCCAATACATTTTTGTCGTCGAAAATCTATTTCGCTTTCCCAAGCTCATCAGGGAGATTGGAAGTATTGGGAAGCAGGCTCTTCAAAAGCAATTATACACATCAAGGATGGAAATGATGTAAATATTTCTTCTGCGGTAACACTTTGAAACTCATTTTTTGACATAAACCTGTCAGGAGCAATGCATTGATTTTTGTTCGAAAATATGAATAGGATATTCATAAAATCTGTTGTGGAATCATCTGCGGATGAAAAACAAACTTTAGTAAGTAGCTATTTTCCATCGTTCAAGATAACCTCTTGGGAGGTATCCATGTTGAAAAGGGGAACATTCTCCATGAAAATTGAAAAATGTAATTTTTTTGTCATATCCAACAGAAAACCAGTACTTTCCCCGGCTAAAGCCACGCTGGACATTGTGAAAGTCTTATCACAATATCGGCTCCCCCGGCTTAAGCCGGGAAAGTAGTGGTTTTCTGTTAGATATGACAAAAAATTACATTTTTCAATTTTCATGTAGAATGTTCCTTTTTGCAACTGTATACTTTGATTAATTTTTCAATTTTGTCGTCATTAAGGCTATTTTGAATTATTCGAATTATTCGGAAAAAAAAGTGAAATAGAATTAACAATTTGCTAAACATGAATTGGTTATATTAGATCAAATTGGGAACATTTGACATTTTAAGATGAATGAAACATCAAAAAATAACTGAGATCATGCACTATTAGCATAAACTAATAATAATGTGTATCATTGAAAATGAATATCTAAAAATTTTCAAAATTGATTTATCCGGAAACTGCGGAAATAGCCAGAAGTTATCAGGGGAAGCTTCGATGTGCGATACAGTTGAAAACTGAGTTTCTCGTGTAATTGTAGCTCCCACATAATCCAACAATTATCAAAAATCTCCTAAAAACGGAATAGTACCGATAAAGAAATGCTCACAACTGTTATTTCTCAAATGACAACATGTTCTTTTCACTTCGTCATGGTGAAAAATGATTAATTATCAGATTACTCGTGTGAAAAATTTTGAAGAATTCCGAAATAAATCGCAAATACAATATGTTTCATCATGAGTGTTTTCAAAATTACATATTCTTCAACGAAGGCGTTAAGTTAAGGCGTTAATGTGCTGGTTATTTGTTGTGTTCCTGGGCACGTTGTTGCCAACTGTTTTTGATAATATGTTGTGTTTTAATTAGAGTTATTTAAGGTTTTTCTATCTTTGCCTTTTAATGTGTGATACCATGCACGGGACCGGTAACCGCGCTGGAATTCGATCCCACGCCCCTCAAGTTGATTTGGTTGAGAAGCGAACACTACCATTACGCCACCACGGCCAGGGGTATTCAAAAATATTCGAAAATCAATACTTGATACCAGAATTTAATAATTTTGTAATAAAAGTAATCTGGAATTTTTGTTTTTTTTTTTTCAGTTTACAACAACAATTATTACAACACCTTTTGACGCCCTTACGCTCACACAAATGACGTCACGAATATAAAGAATATTGGACAAAATGCGCAGTCGACAATAAAAATCGACGGGTTTCAGGATTTTTCTTTAGGGTCACTCATTTACGAAATAATTTTGATGCCCAAAAAATATCTCAAATTCTTATGTCAACAGTGTTAGATTATGTTCTGGTTAATTCTGTTTAGGTCTAATTTAATAATGATACTGGATGACCTGAAATAACATGGATTTGGTGGAGATACTTTACTTTAATTTTATATTCCATAATCTACAATCATCATCCAAACGTCAATGACCATGATATACTTCAACTGTCAAGTCACACCTCAAGTGTTGCCAGCCTAAAGGATATTAGGTATACATTTGTGATGCCATAGTTTGCATTACTACTAATCACCTGGGTGCTCAAAAATTAGCACAGGCTTCAATTTTCTGGCCTCACATCACTGGCGCACTCAGGAATTTCTTTTGGGGGGGGGGGGGGCTTATAGAAGCCAATGAAAACAGTAAAATATATGAATTAGGATTCAATTCTGGGAAAATGAAAAACAATGATAAACAAAATGATACATTTGTAATTTCTACTAAAAAAAATCATTCTGAAGGTACAAACATTTTGTGCAAAATCAACAATTCTTAAAAATCTAGTTTCCTTCTTTTAGAAGTCATATTATCTAATATTTCCTTAGGAGACACCGATATATCTTTATGAATAAAAAGTAATGCCAGACCCTTCAGCCGGTTTTGCGCAGTAGTACTTTTTAAGTAAAAAAATATTTTTCTGACACTTTGTTTGGGGGGGGGGGTCGAGCCCCAAAGCCCACCCCCTGGGTGCGCCAGTGCCTCACATGGCCAATGAAATAAAACAAATGATAAAGAGCTGTCACCTTTGCTTGAAGTACTCAAATTCTCAGCATAAAGATAACCTGAAAAACCATGAAATTCCATTAGTTCCTTGGAATAAAGTGGGTTGTGATATATTTGAAGTGAAAAATACTTACTATTATTAGATATTGATTGAAAGTTTGATTTTGTGGAGGAAATCCGATTCTTGACATGATTTTTTGGGTTTTGAATTCATTTGGATAAGCATTTTCCCTGAGAACGGACTTTATAAAATTCAATTCTTCTTTCAGATTTTGTGTTGTATTGCAAACCACTTGTGCCCTGTTGTAAAGACATTTGACAATTCCCTTTTTTACGCTAGTGTGGTGATTTGAGTTATAATGGAGATATCTATTGGTATGTGTTTTCTTTCTATAAACAGTTGTGTTGACTCGAGATGTTGATTTTTTTATCAAAACATCTAAGAAAGGAAGTTCATTATTTTTTTTTTGTTTCTAATGTGAATGTTATCGTTGGTTCTTGTTTATTAATGTAATCTAAGAACACTTTCAAGTCATCTCTACTCTGATTCCAAACAGCAAACACATCATCAACATACCTCCACCATTCTGGTACGTTTCAACGAAAAATTCTTCAAAATATTCCATGAATATATTACTCAAAATGGGTGATAATGGAGAACCCATTGCCATACCAAATTCTTGTTGATAAAATTCATCTTTAAATTGAAAATGTGTTTTTTCAGTACAGAGTTTTATGAGTTCAATAATAGAATCAACATTAAATTTTGTTCTAGTATTCAATGATATATCTCTTTCTAATTTAGTTTTGACAATTTCTAGATTTTTTTTAATTGGCACATTTGTGAACAAGCTTTTAACATCAAAACTAACCAGAATATCTGTATCATTAATTTGTAATTCATTTAGTTTTTCTAAAAAATGTGGAGTGTTTTTTATAAAACTATTTCCATTACCAGATATCGGTTTTAAAATATTGAGTAGGTATCTTGCAAGTTTTTGGCATGGAGAACCAATGGAACTAACAATGGGTCTCAAGGGATGTGTTGGTTTGTGAATTTTTGGTAATCCATAGGGTTCACTGTGGTAAGAAATAAGGTTTGTGCGCTCTGCTTTTGAGAGCATATTATTGTATTTTGCAAGGGTTCGATATTTTTTTTTCTCTATGAATGAAGTTTGGTTACCATTCAGTTTTTTGTATACATTTTTCACTGAAGAAGTGTTGTCTTAATGTAATATTTTACAAGTGGTGTTAGAGATCATTTGTGTTAGTTTGTGTTCGTAATCTTCTGTATTCATGACGACTGTGGCATTTCCTTTATCAGCCGGAAGTATTTTAATTTTATCATCTGATCGAAGAGATGTTATTGCACTCTTCTCATATGTATTTAAATTACTTCTAGAATGATAAGGTTTTGTCAGTGCATTTTTGCAGTCAGATCTGTAATCACCAGCTATTTCAGAAAGAAAGATCTTATTTCAAAAACCGCAATTCAAATTCAGTTTCTTCAGCGTCTTTCCAAGAAGTTTTGATAACGGAGGCAGATGGCGATCATATGATGGAATGGAATAATACCAAAATTTTATTGAGTGAATCAAATCAAGAAAAAAGAAAGTTAAAGGAAACTGCGTGCATTCTTTTATCGAAAAACTGCTTTTCAACCAATTCCATCGAAATGGACCGCACCTGGTTACCTCTCCTCAGAGATGAAATAAGAACTAATAGAATGGTGATTGATTGATACCGAACACCCTATGTATCAAGATACCAAATGTCAATCAAAAGAATGTATGACAGATTTCATTTGACTCTGTCAAAGAAAGATCTTATTTCAAAAACCGCAATTCAAATTCAGTTTCTTCAGCGTCTTTCCAAGAAGTTTTGATAACGGAGTCAGATACAGCCTCAGAAACGTCAACAATTTTCAAAAAAAGAGAAGTATTCTTTGTTAATTCGATCTCATTTTTTCAGATAGGCAAATTCGGTGTAGGGTACGTTACTGACAAAAATTAATTTCTTTCAAGACAGCAGTCTTGTGAACGCCGTAATTTATCGGGCAAATTAATTAATTTGCCCTTCTACACTTGTACAGATTTCTTTGGATTAACATTTTTTTCATTTTCAGATTGTGGAAGGTCATAAACCCAAAAAATCATGTCAAGAATTAATAGATTATTATACAATGTATACAGATGCTGTTAATATGCATAAAATCACCACTGCGGATCGAGTCATTAGTTTATTAAAAGATAGATTTGCTCTATTTGGTATACCCAAAACTTTAATTTCTGATCAAGGCCCACCTTTTTATCACATCAATTTAAGCAATTTTCAAAAAAATGGCAATCTGATCATGTGAGCTTTACCCCAACCTACTCGAAATCAAACGGCATGTCTGAGAGGCACATACAAACTATCAAGAAAAAGTTTTATATAATCTTAGAAGAAAATAAAGGTATCAAAATAGCATTGTTGCATTACCGTAATACACCAATAGATAGAAATGTACATATATGTCCCTCTGAGCTTTCATTTGGTCGAAAACTTAGAATCACTATTCCAGCTACGTCAGATTTAAAAAAAAAAACTATAATTCAGTACAATAAATTACCAAAAGCTAAACAACAACAAAAATATTATAATAAACCTGGAGTTACAGACCTCTTATTCAAATTAACTCCAAAGTTTATGAACAAACCAAACCGAAAAGTCCAAGGTCCCATTATGGAAGTGTTAGATAATCGTGCATATAAAGTAAAATTATAGAATGGTTCCAAATTGGTAAGAAACAGAAATGTTATCAAAGCTGTTCCCGGCACGCCCTGCTCTAAGCATCCACCACCAACAAGAAACAAATATTTTGAAACCAAAAACTTAGAGATAGGACATAACAGAACTAAACGAAAAAAGGGATGAGACAGAAATAAACAATAGTGCTAGAAGTGTTAGTGGAGAAGAAATCGAAAGTGACAGTAATAATGTTACAAAAACAAATTCAGATCACAGTTCATGTGAATAGATACAGACTTGGAAGCTAATGTTACAGAAACAAATTCAGATCACAGTTCATGTGAAACAGATACAGACTCGGGCTCGGAGGCCCAAGTGATTATGGTGAATCCTTTTTAATATTTCAGATCTCATAGAAATTAGCAACTACCACCGCATTGCCTTTGTAGATTAAACCGTTAACAATACTTAAGTCGCTCTTATGGAATCACCTACTTTTTTTATTATTGTTGGGCCAACCTTCCAATATGATTTTTTTCTGTTCCTGTAATTGTTAACCTTTGCCTACTTTAAATTGTATATTTTCAGGGGTAGCATTTAATTCATACTCTACTAAACAAACATGAGACTGAATGTCATTCTCTATATCATCATAGGTATTTTCTTTTGAATATGCCCTTGACAGCACATCTGTCAGGAGAAGCTCCTTGCCAGGTTTATAAACCAGATTTATTTCAAATTTCTGAATTTGCATGAGCATTCTTTGCAGGCGGACTGGACATTTGTTTAAGTCTTTTCTGAAAATGGAAATTAGAGTCTGATGATCAGTCACAACTGTTACCCTTTTTTCAAATACATATTAATAAAATCTTTCCAAACCGAAACAGATTGCCAACATTTCTTTTTCAATTTACGCATACCTCATTTGAGTTTCGGTCATTGACTTAGATGCAAATACGATCTTGGAGTAAAACATCTCCTAGACCTGACTTTGACGCATCAACAGACAGTACAGTGTCGTTTGTCACTTCAAAAAATTACAGTACAGGGGCCTGATTCTCAGATGTCTACTACCCTATGTCGCATGAAAAATGAATAATTAATAAATTAAATTAAATCACTAGAGAAAGAATGAAAGTTTAGCGATTAGTTGTCCAAGGGAAGATATTTTACTTAGAATAATGTAATTATTGTTGAGAAAAATAGTAGTCGAAAGAACTCGTTTGAGTTTATGTAGTGATAAGTAACTAATCGTGAGGTAAGTTATTGAGACGGTTAACAATTCAATAAGAGAACGATCGCTTGAAAAACTCAGTATGGTGACGAGGTATTGTAAGAGTATTTCTATGTCTCAAGTTTAGAGTATGTACATCAGTTCTATATTTTATTTTACGATACAGATATGGTGGAGAGTTTTCCTTTAGTAGCTTAACGTAAAACATGGTACAATGAATTTCTCGACGATTTTTCATATGTAACCATTTAGTTATTTTGAATGTGTGACTGATATGCTCCAATTTGCGAATACCAACAATAATTCGTAGGCATGAATTTTGCAATTTTTGTATTCTATTTATATCAAATGAATTTAAACAAGAATTATATAAAATGTCACAGAAATTTAATTTAGATAATACTAATGACTCACATAGAAGGATTTTAACCGATCTATCCAACACATGACGAGATTGAAATACGAGTTTTAGAGCTGGATAAGCTTTTTGTAAACAGTTACTAATATGGTGTGAAAATCTTAAGTTTTCATCAAACCACACCCCCAAGTTTTTGACTTTATTGCTAAACTGTATAGAATGACCTTCAATTAGAATCTTTGAGGAGTATTCTTGTTTAAATACCTGCGAATCATTTGTACTTCCAAAAATAATTGCATTAGTCTTAGATGCATTTAGTTGTAAGCAATGATTAATTGAAAATGTATGAAGATTATGTAAGTCATAATTAATATAACAGTTACGGCTTGGTTCGCTTCATCCAAGGAAAAAGACATATGTATAACTGGGTATTGTCAGCGTAGTGTAAACATGAAAATAAAGCATCAGGAAAATTTTATGTATAACATAGGGTAGTCGACATTTGAGAATAGAGTCCCTGGTCTCAAAATTAATTTTTTCTTCAAATTCCATCATCCACACGACAATGACCATGACATACTTCAACTGTCATGTCACACCTCAAGTGTTGCCAACATGAAGGATAGAAGGCATACAGTCGTGGTGCCACATCCTACACCCAGATTTAAATCTAGACTTGACATTAGATTTTATATCTTCGGTCAATTAGGCATCTGCTTCTGACGTCACAACATGGAAGGTCGAACGCATAGAAATATAATAAACACTAGAACACCAAACTCGACGTAAGAAATTCAGTAAAATGACGCCACATAGTGAACATGCGCAGAATGCCTGTTTCTGGTCACGTCGTTGCCAAGTTTCTTTCAGTATGTTTTAAATAGAGTTCGGAATATTATCATCCATCTGCAGTTAGGACCACAGAACAATGTGTTTTGTGGATAGGACAGGTAATTGAGAGGATTTCAGTAAGCTTGGCAACTCCGCATCAGAATCCTATCGTGGCGTATCAAGCGAATACATCTAACAGTGCCGGTTTCAGTTCAGTCTGTCTTTCTTCTCTCTTCACTCTTATTTTTTCAGAAGTTATTGATATCTGGTTTGATTTCGTTTATTGTGATTTATTTGTTTGCCATTTGTGCTCTGGTTTTTATAGTTGTTTTAATAAGCTTTATATTGTGATATTACTGTGGTTTGGTTCTCAAGTTACTTTCAATTTACTTGTTGTTGGTTATTTTCGTTGGTAGTTGGTAAACATAGGAAGTGCTTGAACAAATAAATAGACAAAATGAAGTGCATAGTTCTCTTCTGTGAAAATAAAGGAATAAATCCAGGAGTGAAATAAAATGTGTTGAAAACTGTTACAGTCCTTTTTTCGTCCAATCCCACTATTTTTCCTTATCTAATATAAAGTGACAATTTCAATTTTTCCACTTTTTATATTTTGTATTTGAGTGCCCTAAATGCAAAACTCGGTATTTGCCAAAATGTCGAAAATGGAGATATTGGTACCAAATGAAAGGTATTTTCAATATTTACCATACAAATATCAGAACTAGCTGCAAAACAATGTAGTTTCCATGCAAATCCCATTAAAAAATCCGTGTCAGATGCAAAACTCTCTATTTAAAAGCGAGTTTCACTTTCAAAAGTCGGTATATGTAACCTAGCCAATAAGAGTACCGGAATATGGATCACGTGGTTGAACACATGGTATTGAATCGAATGTTTCTGTTTTCTTGTTTCACTAACTCATCATTCGCAATCAAAACTTCTTCAAACACTGATGTGATTTTTGTGAGAACTGACATGAAATGTGTTTTTAAATTCTACTCTTGATTTTCATGAACAAATTCCATATCTGTAGAACTACATTGAGATGTAAAAGTAGGTAAGTTTGATTTGTTCAGATACGAAACTGGTTCTTTGCATTATTTAATTGCAAAACTTTGTATTTACAATTTTCAAACGCTGTTTTTGGAGTCATAGCATTTCCAATATGTGCGGAACAGAAAACATAGGATCTTAGATTCTATCTCCATCTATCGTGACCAATTTCAGTAGCACAAGACGATATGTAAGTGAACTATGAGTTTTTTGCAGATTACTAGAAATGACTTGAGATGCAAATACAGAGTTTTGCATTTAGGGCACTCATTTATCAACATTCGATAATCTACTTACTTCTTATTGCAGAAATGCCATTCGAAATTAATACGAATCTGCAACAAAGGATAAATGAGAATCTTGGCCGAATACAATAAAAAAATGTAGTTTTTCACCTGAGAAACTATATTTGACAAATTTTCTTCTGAATTTCGTATTTCGAGTCGAGGACATTTCTTCTTTTCAAGATAGATGGTATACATACTGTATAATTATAGTTATAATAAAAATTATATTTTAATTTACATTTTTACATACAGTTGCGTCAGTTGCAAAGCTTTGTCGATAAGTAGGAAAACTTTTGACTATCGCATTACTAACTATTAAAATCTAGGAATTTCGAAATTCGAGAAAAAATTCGAAATTTCGACTTGAATGTTGAAATTTCGACATTAATATCCAAAGGACACCGCACACTTTTATAGGGAAATTGGCCCCCTGTCGAATTTGATATGTTGTAGTCCAAGTCATTCCAAACAAAAAGTACAATTGGCAAAACTTTTTCTATAGGCTAGTTTTGACGGTAGAGGGCGTTGAAAATTCTCATTTTCTCTCTGTTTTTAAACAACAAAAAACGTTACCCTGAATAATTTTCAGTATTCTGAGTAATCAAGATATAAACATTCATCAGTATTAGATAAAATTAAAAGTATTGTTTATTGGTGACATTACACATGGTCAATTATACAGTGTGTTCCATCTTGTATGGTCAAACTAATACCTCAAGTTGATGATAAAACTCTTGTTATTAACACGCTTATATTAGCTTCACTGGTATGTATGTATGTGTCTATGTAATTAATTCCGGTGACAATTCAATATAACATTTTTGTAATAGAAAAAAGAAAATGACGGCTCCATGATGGCGGACGAGATTTGTGATTATGGTCCGATTCAATTCAAAGTTGGTATGATGAAAGGATTTTCGGGGTCAGAGATTATGATGTTTTTTCAATATTCATAAATTCAAAATGGCGGCTCCAAGATACTGGATGAGATTTGTGATTGTGGTCAGATTCGATTCAAAATTGGTATGTGGGAGTTTTTTAGGTCATATTTTTCAAATTTTTTGTCAAAAATTTATAAATTAAAGATGTCGGCTCCAAGATGGCGGACGATTTTTGTCATTATGATCTGATTCGATTCAAAATTAGTGTGTGAGGATTTTCGGGGTCAGAGATTATGAGTTTTTTGTCAAAATTCATGAATTGAAGATAACAACCCAAAATGGTGGCCGAGTTTCGTGATTACGGTCAGATTCGATTAAAAATTGGTATAAGAGGGTTTTCGGGATCGGAGATTTAGATTTTTCAGTCATAAAAAAATATTATGTATTTTAAAAATACTAAAGAACACACGAACACATGACTATAGGTACACAGAAACACATAAACACACAAATACGCGAGCACATGAGCACAACAACACAGAATACAGAAAGTCTCGAACACATGACCACACTATCACAGGAACACACGAATAAGGCAACACACGTACACATGAACTCTTTAACAGAGGAACACACAAACACGCTACCACAAAAACACACGAGCACAGTACACAGGAACACCCAAATACTTGAACTCATGAGCACACGAACACACGAACCCTTAGGCTTGCGAATACAGAAAATCACGAATACAGAGAATCACGAACACATGACCACACGAGCAATCGAGCATAGGAACACATGAACATAGGAACACAGGAACACATGAACATAGGAACACAGGAACACATGAACACACAAAAACACCAAATAAGCACACTAACATAGGAACACAGAAAATCACGAACACATGACCACACAAATACCCGAGCACAGGAACAAACGAACACGGGAACACACGAACACACACGTACACACACATAGATGACCTCAGCAACACACGAACACATGAATAGAGGAACACACCAACACATTACCACACGTACACACTAGCACAGGAACACACGAGCATAGCAACACGCGAACACAGGAACACACCAACACATTAAGTCATGAACACACAAACATACAAATACATAAACATGAACACACAAGTACGCAAGGTGTGGAAATCTTTTGCTTTCCGTGGTCATATTCAGTTAGCGCAGTATTTAGATCTGGAATGTGGTTCTTCGTAGTTAGCAGTGCCTAGCAGATGGGGATCTGTAACTTTCTGTGGCTATCTCTAACTATATGTGGCTACCTGTGCCATGTAGCTCGGTGGTTGAGACTTTCGCGTTCAAAACCGTTGACTGCTGGTCGATTAGGTTCGAATCCTAGCGAGTACAGATTTATATCTGATGGCCGGAAAAGTGCTAGGAATCGCACGTTAAAAGGTAAGACCTCGTTAATCCTTGGCTCGCACAAGTTTCGACTTTTGAGGGCTGCCGTTCGTAAGGGGGACGACAGCTGGTTAACAGAAAAAACAATTTTAAAACCTGTGGTTATTTGTAAAAATCTACTACATTGCCCTGCAATTTACATAATTTTCATAGGTGTCGAATATAGTTGAACAGGTGATTGTCTAGTTGTTAAAATTCATTCGTTTCCTATTACAAACATGTCTGTACGAGTTGAAGAAATCCGAGATGGGTTCAAGGTCAATACGAACACGTTTCCGGAATTTCACCACTACTATTGACAAAAATATGTACATGGAGTACAATTTAAGGAGGCATTCTCTCGTAAAAATGAGTTACACCCAGTCTAAATTTGACTTGTCAAGCGAATATTTTTGCAAAGAAAAATCAGAAGTAGTATTGAGTGAAAAACTATTCCATTCAAATAAAGTTAAAAATAAATTTGTTATTTTGAATTTTGAAATAATTTGAATCCCACCCCATGTACTATTGAAATTGTCGAAAATAAGGACGATCGAGTGATTTTTACATGATATAAGTGGAAGAAGTTCTTGGCACACGAATGAGTTATTGCTAATTATTTTCATTTATCCGATCGACGGAAGGTCATTGAAGACGATCGATTCTCCGTTGAGTTTACCAATTTACTAACGGACGAGTAGTCGATATAAAAAAAGGCTACTCCCCAGTAAGCAAACTCCATAATTCAATATCTAGAAAATAAGCATTACGGAAAAAAAATCGGATTTGAAATAACACACTATGTAAGCTAAGTGGCGATGTGTTGCAAAATGCTGCAGATTTACTTCAGCAAGGGGTGAACGGTGAGTCACAATAGCGAAATGATAAGTTGAACTCTGGAATTCATCCATCTTGACCCAGAAGTTTACCAGAGCTGCATTTTCTTATAGGTCGTGAACAAGAGCTTGGTTATTGATAAAAGTCATATTAAAACGTATTATATGTTCATAGGAAGATTTTCACATAAGTATTCAAGAAATTATGCAGCAATCGATGGAATTCGCTTGGAGAGCCGAATAACTGAAACTTTGAAAATATCAGTGCCAGCGTATTTTTGATTCAACACATAAACAAATCATCATACGAAATATTTTCTTATACTCACGGCATACAATTATTGCACATAGCTAACCATTTGATGTGGAGTTTTTTCAACCAGAAATACATCAAGGTTTTTCGATTTTTAAAATTCTTTCTCCTAAAGTTCACCTAAAGTTCACCAGGACTCAACTGGTTTGAGGAGGCTATAAGCGTCTTTGACTGAATACTTGTCATGGCATTTTTCATAATTTCGAACAAGCAAATATCTTTGGGTTTCATACCGATTCTCACATTTCTAGATCCCTTTGGAGGCTGAATTTTGGAGCTGAATTGTTTCCGCCTATTATTTCTTTTCCCAAATATTCCTCACTTTCAGATATAACAGGCTCGCACTAAACATTTCGAACAAGCAAATATCTTTGGGTTTCATACCGATTGTCCCATTTCTAGATCCCTTTGCTATAACAGGCTCGCACTCAACATTTCCAACAAGCAAATATCTTTGGGTTTCATACCGATTGTCCCATTTCTAGATCCCTTTGAAGGCTGAATTGTTTCCGCGTATTATTTATTTTCCCCAAATCTTCCTCACTTTCAGCTATAACAGGCTCGCACTAAACATTTCGAACAAGCAAGTATCTTTGGGTTTCATACCGATGGTCCCATTTCTAGATCCCTTTGTAGGCTGAATTGTTTCCGCGTATTATTTCTTTTCCCCAAATCTTCCTCACTTTCAGCTATAACTGGCTCGCACTAAACATTTCGAACAAACAAATATCTTTGGGTTTCATACCGATTGTCCCATTTCTAGATCACTTTGTAGGCTGAATTGTTTCCGCGTACTATTTCTTTTCCCCAAATCGTCCTCACTTTCAGCTATAACAGGCTCGCACTAAACATATTTGGGAAGTACGTTAATAAAAACCAAAATGTACTTCTATTCTTTGATAGTTTTTGAGTAGGAAATCATTTTAACCAAATCAGCTAGAACCTTCGATGATAACACACATTCCTTTGAAGTGCCTTCACGAATTTCTATGAAACTTTGCGTGGTTTGCGTGAATGACAAGTAAATTTTTTTTGACTTATTATTTTATGAACTTGATTTTTCAAAGTAGTTGTATTTTTGTTTCGTGTATTATAAATATGTGCGATGAAATGAACACCTTCTTTATTTTTATATATGTAAAATAATATTATAACAAAATAATTGTCTAATGTCCATTTTTTTACTTATTTTGAATAAGTTGTCCGATGAGTATGTATAATTTTTGTTATAGATTATTTTCAAAAACCATTTTTGAAGAATTTTTAAATTTTTTAGAAAGTTTTTATTAACTCCACCCCATCCCAAAATTCCATAATTTATTTGTGATTGAACAAGTGAATAATATAATATTTCCAGATGACTGATATTCAAAACTTTTTTCAATAACTTGAATTTTGACAAAAGATATCTCAAGTTTTTTATTACATAGTCAATGTGTGAATCCCATATCAAATGTTTGTCAATCGTTGTACCTAAATATTTGATACAGTCAGTTTCATGAATTTTTTGTCATCAATTTTGGGAGGTCCTAAATTTGGTAATGTGTTTCTGTATGAAGTGAATGGAAGGTATTTCGTTTTTTCAAAATTTATTGTTAGTAGGTTATCATCAAACCAACTTTTAATTATTTTAATGTCTCTCTCAACTATTTCTTGAAGTTGATTCCAATTGGAAACCTCATATATAATAACAGTATCATCTGCAAAACAGTGAATTTTACCTCTACTTTCAATACTTAATAGATCATTAAGATAAATATTGAATAAAAGTGGACCTAAGACTGAACCTTGAGGCACACCATATTCAAATATTTCTGGATCGCTTAATTTTTCATTAATTTCTACATACTGAATTCTGTTAGAGAGATAGCTTTCTAATAGTTTGTATGATATTCCGCGAAAACCAATTTTTTCCAATTTATCTAATAGTAATTGATGACTAACCGTATCAAATGCTTTTGCAAGATCAAGAAATATACAAATTGTTGGTGTTTTTGTGTCTAGTGATTTATATAAGTTATTTGTAAGGTAACAAATAGCATCTTGAGTTGATACTTTTCTTTTGAAAGCAAATTTGTAGTTCTGATATTATATCATGTTTTTCCAAATAGTTTTCAATGCGAATTTTTAGTATTTTTTTAAATATTTTAGATAAGCTGGATATTAATGAAATTGGTCTATAATTTTTTACACAGGATTTATCACCACTTTTATGAATTGGTTTAATGATGCCTATTTTGAAAGATTTTGGACAAATACCTGTTGTGAAAATAAAATTTATTAGGTATGCCAGAGGTTCAGATATTATTTCAGTGATAGTTTTTAAGACTTCACTAGTAATTTTATCAATTCCAGGAGATTTGTTTGGTTTTGAGGACCTTATGGTATCTTCAATTTCTCTTTGAGTGGTTTCCTCAATGAAAAAAGATTTCAAAAATCTTGTCGATGATGTTGAAATTTTTTTTATATTCTTTATATTTTTTGCTAAATTGCTTCCAATTTGAGAAAAGTACTGCATGAATTCGTTTGACATAATTTTTGGATCAGTTGTTATACTAGCCATTTTAATTTCATTGATAGATCTGGATGTTTCTTTTTCATTGCATAATTTTTTAATACTATACCACAAATCTCTTGTTAAATTCTTATGTTTTTCTTTTTGAACTTTATTATATTTTATTTTGGCTTCATTTAAAATAGATGTAAGTCGATTTTTATATAGTTTATATTCGTTTTATAATTCAATATTGTTGTAATCGTTCTTCAATTTTTTATACATTTCGTTTTTCTTATTTATCGATTCCAGTAATTTTGGGGTCATCCATTCTTTCCTCTTTCTATCAATACTTTTGATTTTTACTTTATTTGTACTTTTTTCAATACAATTTTGAACTTTTTTTATTAGGCAGGATACTAATTCATCTGAAGTTTTTAGATTGTAGTATTCATTCCAATTTTCATTTATAAAAATTTCATATAATTTTTTATAGCCAGTAAAATATTTATATTTTATTGGTTCTTTTTTTGTCTGTTCAGTTTCAATATAGATTTGTAGAATAATAGGAAAATGGTCAGTTATTTGATATTCAAAAATAACAGGTTTGAAAATATCAAAATTTTTATCAGTTTTTATGAATATGTGATCTAAACATGATTTTTGTTTACCCATTTTCCTTGTGGTTTTATTAATAAAAGACAAAACCATTTTCACTTTCATTGACATAATCATAATTTGAAAGTAGGTCTATGTTCAAATCACCAATAATAATTGAAGTTTTCTTACTAAGTTCTGTTTTGTATTGACAAAAGAAGGATTTTAAATGATTATTGAACATATATGGACAGAAAGAAGTTGGGTTGTATATTGAATATATATTAATGAAAGATGAATTTTTTATTTTCATTTGTACATTAATTATTTTCAAATTACCAAATGTAATAATATCATATTTGTAATGATATTTGTCTTTTATGAAAACCATTACACCATCGTTTTGATTTAAGTTTCCATGATTGTAAATTTGTTGATATCCTGGTATTTTGTAAAAATCTGGATTATATATTCTCCGAGATTCTGTAAAAATCATCAAATCAAAATCTTCATCCAACTGACTAATAAATAATAATGTTTCATTTAAATTTTTGGCAATACTTCTAATATTATTATGAAAAATTATAAATTTATGATTTTTATCAAAACTGATATACTTCAATCTTCAAAACTGTCCACTATTTGTGTGTCAATCGTAGGATCTTCTAGCTGTCTAATGAATAAATCCATATAATATAGTTTCTGATATTTTGAAATGATATTTCATATATTAGTCTTGGTTATATAACTTTTCTAACTTTTCTTCATTATCTTTAATAACTGCTTCTTCTTTACTGTTTCTCCTCACAAATATTCTTCCATTTTTCCACCATACAAATTCATAACCAATTTTTTTCAATTCTCTTAACTTTCCTAGTAAGTATTTGTTTCTTCGTGTAAGTTCTTCATTGACGCATATTGTTGACTCTGATCCCGGAAGATTAATGTCAAGTGTAGTAAGCTTCCCACTTGTTTTTTAAACTTTTTTGGCTCTTTGAATAATATTGTTTTTTATTTTATTGTTAGAAAGGGCGATTTTCATTAGGTTATTTGGATTTTCAGGTAGAGAATGGTTTCGGTGAATATTGACTATATCTTTTTCTTCTAATGCAATTCCAGTTTTCTTACAAATTGACATGAAAATTTCTTCATCTTTCATTTTTACTTGTTTAGTAATGCCCTTAATTTCAATATTATTTTTTAATGTATTTTGTTCTTCACAATCAACTTTTTGTTTTCAATATGATGTTTTTTTTCCATAGGTTATCTCTATTTTTTTTTTATTTCGTTCAATAATGCTATCATTTCTCTATTTTCAAATTTAACTGCATCATATTTTTCTGACAAAAAGTTGATCGATTCTTGAATATCTCTTACAATTTTTGTTAGATTTTCTAATTTTGCCTGATTATTTCCAGATTTTTCCACTTGAGACTTTTCTGTGATACATTTTCTACAAGTCGATCTATTTCCTCTTGGTTTTTTCAATGCTCTCGAATAAAACTCAAAATATTTACTAGTTAGTTGGCTGCATTTCAGATGATACCAATTTCCACATGTATTTTTACATTCTATAGCCGTTTGATTAGTTTTTATTTGAAAGTCACATTCACCACAGAGAAAAACATCAGATGGTCCGGAACTATTTCTGTCTTGAGTTGAAATAATGAAGTTTTCCAGTTTATTACGGGTTTCATCATTTGCAGGAGGATATTTCAACGTAGATAACTGTTTTCATCTTCAGATGATTCATAGTCATCCTTTTTCATGGGCGTTTTTGCTTCAGATTTTTGACTTGATTTTTTCCCCATTTTTGTTGCCACTTGGTATTCAAAAGTTTGAAGATGTCAAATTGAAATTTTTAAATGTCACTAAGTAATTCACCTGAATTAATTAAGAATGATATTATTTCTACACCTTACTTCAATTTTCCAATATTCTTGAAGGTATTATAAAGTTATTTCTGGCTTTTGTTGTTTTTTTATGGAGTTTTAACTTCGTATTCAAGTTACTTATTCTTGGATGACAGGTAAGTATACAATTTTTTTTCTTTCAAATGTCAAACTACATGATAAAACAGTTTTCGTCATGGAAATGCCATTAAACAGGAATTCATTGAAGTAATAGGTAATGATAATCCAACCCCAAAACCGAACACGTACGTATATAGTTAACATCAAGAACATTTACGTCTCATAATCTCAGATCTTCCATCAGTTATATCTCTGAACCGTAAGTGAACATTTCTCTGATTCTTTATTCTAGGTACCAGTTATTATGTCTTCGAAGGCGCTGTATACCAGAACTTGAGTATTTGGGTAGATCATAATAAAATTACTTGAAATGAATTGAACTTCAAGCACCTTTCGTCTTTCATTATGACACCAGAGTTCCTGCAGGGGGTACAGCTGAGAAGATTCATTTTGTGAGGGTAATTGTGACCTTGGAAGGTATTTAACACTTACTCTAAAGGGTTGAGTGATTCGTATTCGAAAGACACCAAACATTTCGAAATTATTAATTTTAATTTCAATTTCCAAAAGAAAAATTGTGAAAAGCTGGATTGATTTGAAGTGGAAAAAT
The DNA here is from genome assembly GCA_958298965.1 of Chrysolina haemoptera. Classification (NCBI taxonomy): domain Eukaryota; kingdom Metazoa; phylum Arthropoda; class Insecta; order Coleoptera; family Chrysomelidae; genus Chrysolina; species Chrysolina haemoptera. Next base: position 33,330,918 of record OY282584.1, read on the forward strand.
TAATACAGTCCAATGCCACATTTGTAAAATTTAGAAATTTCAGTAGAAGCCTGAAAATGATCCTTTACTCGATATGGGCACCATTTTACAGGTTTTTCCAAAATAAAAGCATATTTGTAAAAAGAACGAGAGTCCCTATATATCCGAGTCTGATTACCAAAGTAATAATAGTGTCTTTAGTAAAGGCGGAGTTCAGTCTGTGACTGCTCTTACACTCAACATGCCCCTGACGCTTTCAGATCTCAACGGAAAGTTGACGTTTTCCAAGAAATGTGCCATTTCGTGAAAGTAATCTCGCTCTAGATCTTGATCAAACTGACCCAGGCTCGATCTTGGCTGGAGTTTCTTTTTTCTTAGGCAAGAGTAATTTTTATTTTATATATTAAGGATAGCTTTTGGATGTGTCATAAGTAATGTTATGTGCATATATTGAATGAGGTATCGAGGGTTTATTTGTCAAAGATATGTATTTGTAATTGTGTTCATTTTGAGAAAAAGCGTCATTGCCGCTCTCCAAAGATCTTTGTCGAGTGACTTTGCGCTCTAAATAGACAAATAGTTATTGCTCAATGGCATATCGGCCTACTTAAAAAATTTCAAGATTTGTCTAAAGCAGGATCCTTCCTCATAGACAGAGACGATTGTTTGTTTGTTTTCATTATGGTCTTTTGAAGTTAGACAATGGCCTCCTGAAGAATATATGTGGAGTCAACAGAAAATTTTCTGTAGCAAGTGTGTACTTTTTCTCTTGTTCAACTAAAATAGTGAAGTGAAATGGACTGGTCGGTAACTTGTCTACAATTTTCCGGAGCGAATAGGTGCTGTTCTCGAACAAAAAAGTAAGACATTTCTACTCACAGGCCTAGCTATATGCTGCGACTGGTATTGAAAATAATTGCCATCATTTTTCAAATGCCTTTTGGGAAAATTGACCATTCACAAATATAAATCGAATACAGTTTTGTATGCTGAGGTAACGAAAATGAAATAATTTTCATAAAATGGCATAATTTCCTCCAGACTTGGTACGTCAATGACTTTGGAGTACTCAGTACTTCAATAAAAATGTAAAATGGAGCAACTATGAAACTGGTAGTTTGCTTACTTGGGACATCGAGACGTCTACTGTTTGAGAATTGACTACATTTCACTTCACTATTTTAGTTGGACAAGAAAAAAAGTACACACTTGCTACAGATAATTTTCTGTTGACTCCACATATATTCTTCAGGAGGCCATTGTCTAACTTCAAAAGACCATAATGAAAACATAACAAACCATCGTCTCTGTCTATGTAGAAGGATCCTGCTTTAGACAATTCTTGAAATTTTTCAAGTAGGCCGATAGGCCATTGAGCAATAACTATTTGTCTATTCAGAGCGCAAAGTCATAGATTGCCACTCGACAAAGATCTTTGGAGAGCGGCAATGACGCTTTTTCTCAAAATGAACACAATTACAAATACATATCTTTGACAAATAAACGCTCGATACCTCATTCAATATATGCACATAACATTACTTATGACACATCCAAAAGCTATCCTTAATATATAAAATAAAAATTACTCATGCCTAAGAAAAAAGAAACTCCAGCCAAGATCGAGCCTGGGTCAGTTTGATCAAGATCTAGAGCGAGATTACTTTCACGAAATGGCACATTTCTTGGAAAACGTCAACTTTCCGTTGAGATCTGAAAGCGTCAGGGGCATGTTGAATGTAAGAGCAGTCACAGACTGAACTCCGCCTTTACTAAAGACACTTTATTATTACTTTGGTAAGCGATTATGAAAAAAAAATCGTTGATATCCAAATTAATCAGACTCGGATATATAAGGAGTCTTCTTTTTACAAATATGCTTTTATTTTGGAAAAACCTGTAAAATGGTACCCATTTGAAATATCGAGTAAAAGATTATTTTCAGGCTTCTACTGAAATTTCTAAATCTTACAAATGTGGCATTTTATGTATTAATTTTTCCACTTCAAATTAATCCAGCTTTTCACAATTTTTCTTTTGGAAATTCAAATTCAAATTAATAATTTCGAAATGCAGGAACTCTGGTGTCATAATGAAAGACGAAAGGTGCTTGAAGTTCAATTCATTTCAAGTAATTTTATTATGATCGACCCAAATACTCAAGTTCTAGTATACAGCGCCTTCGAAGACAAAATAACTGGTACCTAGAATAAAGAATCAAAGAAATCTTCACTTACGGTTCAGAGATATAACTGATGGAAGATCTGAGATTATGAGACGTAAATATTCTTGATGTAAACTATATAGGTACGTGTTCGGTTTTGTGGTTGGATTATCATTACCTAATACTTCAATGAATTCCTGTTTAATGGCATTTCCATGACGAAAACTGTTTTATCATGTAGTTTGACTATTTATTGGCATAATTATCTGTTAGACAATTCCATTCCTTCAATTCCTAATGTTTGAATGAATTTCAGTTATTCCACTCTTTGTAGTTTCATTGAAACCGAGCTGACTACTTTAGTCTTCCCAACCATTTGCATATATGTGTCAGGCTACATAGCTGTAAAACCACGCAAAGTTTCATAGAAATTCGTGAAGGCACTTCAAAGGAATGTGTGTTATCATCGAAGGTTCTAGCTGATTTGGTTAAAATGATTTCCTACTCAAAAACTATCAAAGAATAGAAGTACATTTTGGTTTTTATTAACGTATTTCCCAAATATGTTTAGTGCGAGCCTGTTATAGCTGAAAGTGAGGAAGATTTGGGGAAAAGAAATAATACGTGGAAACAATTCAGCCTACAAAGGGATCTAGAAATGGGACAATCGGTATGAAACCCAAAGATATTTGCTTATTCGAAATGTTTAGTGCGAGCCTGTTATTGCTGAAAGTGAGGAAGATTTGGGGAAAAGAAATAATAGGCGGAAACAATTCAGCGTACAAAGGGATCTAGAAATGGGACAATCGGTATGAAACCCAAAGATATTTGCTTGTTCGAAATATTTAGTGCGAGCCTGTTATAGCTGAAAGTGAGGAAGATTGGGGGAAAATAAATAATACGCGGAAACAATTCAGCCTACAAAGGGATCTAAAAATGGGACAATCGGTATGAAACCCAAAGATATTTGCTTGTTGGAAATGTTGAGTGCGAGCTGAAAGTGAGGAAGATTTAAGCGGAATTCAGCCTACAAAGGATCTAGAAATGTGAGAATCGGTATGAAACCAAAGATATTTGCTTTTTCGAAATTATGAAAAATGCCATGACAAGTATTCAGTCAAAGACGCTTATAGCCTCCTCAAACCAGTTGAGTCCTGTAATATTATTTCTAAAACATGACAATGTGCACACACAAGGTAAACTTTAGGAGAAAGAATTTTAAAAATCGAAAAACCTTGATGTATTTCTGGTTGAAAAAACTCCACATCAAATGGTTAGCTCTGTGCAATAATTGTATGCCGTGAGTATAAGAAAATATTTCGTATGATGATTTATTTATGTGTTGAATCAAAAATACGCTGGCACTGATATTTTCAAAGATTCAGTTATTCGGCTCTCCAAGCGAATTCTATCGATTGCTGCATAATTTCTTGAATACTTATGTGAAAATCTTCCTGTGAACATATAATACGTTTTAATATGACTTTTATCAATAACTAAGCTCTTGTTCACGACCTATAAGAAAATGCAGCTCTGGTAAACTTCTGGGTCAAGATGGATGAATTCCAGAGTTCAACTTATCATTTCGCTATTGTGACTCACCGTTCACCCCTTGCTGAAGTAAATCTGCAGCATTTTGCAACACATCGCCACTTAGCTTACATAGTGTGTTATTTCAAATCCGATTTTTTTTCCGTAATGCTTATTTTCTAGATATTGAATTATGGAGTTTGCTTACTGGGGAGTAGCCTTTTTTTATATCGACTACTCGTCCGTTAGTAAATTGGTAAACTCAACGGAGAATCGATCGTCTTCAATGACCTTCCGTCGATCGGATAAATGAAAATAATTAGCAATAACTCATTCGTGTGCCAAGAACTTCTTCCACTTATATCATGTAAAAATCACTCGATCGTCCTTATTTTCGACAATTTCAATAGTACATGGGGTGGGATTCAAATTATTTCAAAATTCAAAATAACAAATTTATTTTTAACTTTATTTGAATGGAATAGTTTTTCACTCAATACTACTTCTGATTTTTCTTTGCAAAAATATTCGCTTGACAAGTCAAATTTAGACTGGGTGTAACTCATTTTTACGAGAGAATGCCTGCTTAAATTGTACTCCATGTACATATTTTTGTCAATAGTAGTGGTGAAATTCCGGAAACGTGTTCGTATTGACCTTGAACCCATCTCGGATTTCTTCAACTCGTACAGACATGTTTGTAACAGGAAACGAATGAATTTTAACAACTAGACAATCACCTGTTCAACTATATTCGACACCTATGAAAATTATGTAAATTGCAGGGCAATGTAGTAGATTTTTACAAATAACCACAGGTTTTAAAATTGTTTTTTCTGTTAACCAGCTGTCGTCCCCCTTACGAACGGCAGCCCTCAAAAGTCGAAACTTGTGCGAGCCAAGGATTAACAAGGTCTTAACTTTTAACGTGCGATTCCTAGCACTTTCTCTGGCCATCAGATAGAAATCTGTACTCGCTAGGATTCGAACCTAGTCGACCAGCAGTCAATGGTTTTGAACGCGAAAGTCTCAACCACCGAGCTACATGGCACAGGTAGCCACATATAGTTAGAGATAGCCACAGAAAGTTACAGATCCCCATCTGCTAGGCACTGCTAACTACGAAGAACCACATATAGGCACAGATCGCCTTGGATTCCAGATCTAAATACTGCGCTAACTGAATATGGCCACGGAAAGCAAAAGATTTCCACACCTTGCGTACTTGTGTGTTCATGTTTATGTTTTGTATGTTTGTGTGTTCATGACTTCATGTGTTGGTGTGTTCCTGTGTTCGCGTGTTGCTATGTTCCTCTATTCATGTGTTCGTGTGTTGCTGAGGTCATCTATGTGTGTGTTCGTGTGTTCCCGTGTTCGTTTGTTCCTGTGCTCGGGTATTTGTGTGGTCATGTGTTCGTGATTTTCTGTGTTCCTATGTTAGTGTGCTTATTTGGTGTTTTTGTGAGTTCATGTGTTCCTATGCTCGATTGCTCGTGTGGTCATGTGTTCGTGATTCTCTGTATTCGTGATTTTCTGTATTCACAAGCCTATGGGTTCGTGTGTTCGTGTGCACATGAGTTCAAGTATTTGGGTGTTCCTGTGTTCGTGTGTACTGTGCTCGTGTGTTTTTGTGGTAGCGTGTTTGTGTGTTCCTCTGTTAATGAGTTCATGTGTACCTGTGTTGCCTTATTCGTGTGTTCCTGTGATAGTGTGGTCATGTGTTCGAGACTTTCTGTATTCTGTGTTGTTGTGCTCATGTGTTCGTGTGCTCATGTGCTCGCGTATTTGTGTGTTTATGTGTTTCTGTGTACCTATAGTCATGTGTTCGTGTGTTCCTTCCGCCTAAACCTGTAACAGGACATATGGCGTAACCGAATTCCAGGTAATACGATTCCTAGCACGTGTGCCTATTAAACTATTGAAGTATGACGTCAGCAAATTCCGGTTAATCTGATATCTGACACGTACACTTATTGACCTTCGAAGAGATCATTAAACCCGAATCAAATTTTGTTGATCTGTCTACAACTCTAACAGAAAATATGGCTTCAACGCATTCCAGGATATATGATATCTGACACGTGCACTTATTGACTTCGAAAGTAGTCCCTGAAACCATAATGAATTTCGCTCATTTGTCTACTGTATGTAACTGTATGTTATCAAATTCCAGGTAATCTGATATGTGACACGTGCACATATTGATCTTGAACTAGATCACTGAACCCGTATCAAATTTCGCTGATCGGTCTAGACATGCTACCGGATGTTATCGAATTCCACGAAAAATGATATCCGGCACGTGCACTCAATGACCTTGAGAGAGGACGTTGAATCCGTATTGAATTTTGCTGATCTGTCTATATCTATAACAAGAAATATTACTGTTGAAAAGGGGAACATTCTCCATAAAAATTGAAAAATGAAAAATGTGACTTATTTGTAATATCTAACAGAAAACAACTACTTCCCCGGCACAAGTCACGCTGGACATTGAACTACATCTGATAGATATTGTGAAAAGACTCTAACTGAAAAGGAAAGAAAAAATCTGAAAGTGAAAATTTGCATTTTCATTCAGATAGCTGACTTTTTTAATTCTTTCTAGTTTTCCTTGAACAAATCATTAAATAAATTAGATAAGGAGAATGTTATTAAAGAAATATCACTCACAGAAATCGTTCATTTCATTGAAGCAAGGTTCGCTTCTCTCGCATTTAATCCCCAATACATTTTGGTCGACAAAAATCTATTTCGCTTTGCCAAGCTCTTCAGGAGGATTGATATAGGATTGAAATAAAACAGGCTCTTCAGAAGCATACACATCAGGGATGGATATGAGAGAAACATTTCTTCTGCGGTGACACTTTGAAAATTATTTTTTGACATAGACCTGTCATGAGCATTTTGATTTTAGTTCGAAAATATGAATATAAAATTCATAAAATCTTTTGTGGAATCATCTGCGACTGAAAGACAAACTTTAGTCGCTATTTTCCATCGTTCAAGATAACCTCTTGGGAGGTATTCATGTTGAAAAGGGGAACATTCTCCATAAAAATTGAAAAATGAAAAATGTGACTTATTTGTAATATCTAACAGAAAACAACTACTTCCCCGGCACAAGCCACGCTGGACATTGAACTACATCTGATAGATATTGTGAAAAGACTCTAACTGAAAAGGAAAGAAAAAATCTGAAAGTGAAAATTTGCATTTTCATTCAGATAGCTGACTTTTTTAATTCTTTCTAGTTTTCCTTGAACAAATCATTAAATAAATTAGATAAGGAGAATGTTATTAAAGAAATATCACTCACAGAAATCGTTCATTTCATTGAAGCAAGGTTCGCTTCTCTCGCATTTAATCCCCAATACATATATATATATATATATATCAATCCTCCTGAAGAGCTTGGCAAAGCGAAATAGATTTTTGTCGACCAAAATGTATTGGGGATTAAATGCGAGAGAAGCGAACCTTGCTTCAATGAAATGAACGATTTCTGTGAGTGATATTTCTTTAATAACATTCTCCTTATCTAATTTATTTAATGATTTGTTCAAGGAAAACTAGAAAGAATTAAAAAAGTCAGCTATCTGAATGAAAATGCAAATTTTCACTTTCAGATTTTTTCTTTCCTTTTCAGTTAGAGTCTTTTCACAATATCTATCAGATGTAGTTCAATGTCCAGCGTGGCTTGTGCCGGGGAAGTAGTTGTTTTCTGTTAGATATTACAAATAAGTCACATTTTTCATTTTTCAATTTTTATGGAGAATGTTCCCCTTTTCAACATGAATACCTCCCAAGAGGTTATCTTGAACGATGGAAAATAGCGACTAAAGTTTGTCTTTCAGTCGCAGATGATTCCACAAAAGATTTTATGAATTTTATATTCATATTTTCGAACTAAAATCAAAATGCTCATGACAGGTCTATGTCAAAAAATAATTTTCAAAGTGTCACCGCAGAAGAAATGTTTCTCTCATATCCATCCCTGATGTGTATGCTTCTGAAGAGCCTGTTTTATTTCAATCCTATATCAATCCTCCTGAAGAGCTTGGCAAAGCGAAATAGATTTTTGTCGACCAAAATGTATTGGGGATTAAATGCGAGAGAAGCGAACCTTGCTTCAATGAAATGAACGATTTCTGTGAGTGATATTTCTTTAATAACATTCTCCTTATCTAATTTATTTAATGATTTGTTCAAGGAAAACTAGAAAGAATTAAAAAAGTCAGCTATCTGAATGAAAATGCAAATTTTCACTTTCAGATTTTTTCTTTCCTTTTCAGTTAGAGTCTTTTCACAATATCTATCAGATGTAGTTCAATGTCCAGCGTGGCTTGTGCCGGGGAAGTAGTTGTTTTCTGTTAGATATTACAAATAAGTCACATTTTTCATTTTTCAATTTTTATGGAGAATGTTCCCCTTTTCAACATGAATACCTCCCAAGAGGTTATCTTGAACGATGGAAAATAGCGACTAAAGTTTGTCTTTCAGTCGCAGATGATTCCACAAAAGATTTTATGAATTTTATATTCATATTTTCGAACTAAAAAGAAATATTACATTATCGAATTTTAGGAAATATGATATGTGACACGTGCACATATTGATCTTGAACTAGGTCACTAATGTGTGTTGCTGTGTCCGATTTTTAATTCACCCAGTATACGTCCCGTTAGCAGTTTCTATAATTATTAAGCCTCGACATACGTATTTTCCATATACCTTTCTATTCACTGGGCCTATTCTCAATTTGCTTGATTTCAGTTCACCCTGTATACCATTTCTCCTCTGCTTTTATTTTCATCATGTTAGCCCTAGTCACGTATTAAATTATTATTTTTTTCGACCACCTACATGTCACAATTCTAATTTACTTGATTTCCTGTTCACCCTGTATTATCCGATAATCCTTTGAATCCATCCAAAATAATTATTTCCAAAAAATTATCCGAAGAATAAACTCTCGGAGTACCGTACCTACTCCAGAAGTAATATGCAATATTGTTCATACATGTTTGCAACCGGAAACGTGACGTTATCGAATTCCATGAAACGTAATTTGGTATCTAACAATTATTTGCCGACTCGTCCCTCTCAAAGCGGTCTCATTTCTATAGAGCTCCTTCCCGAAGCGGTCTCATTTGTATAGGACCTCCTCCCCCCAAAGCGCTCTCATTATATATCTACTGATAAGTGTCTTCACATCCATTGAAAAGTCTAACAGGAACATAGTTTTTTATGTTCCTCAACGATTTAGGGGCTCAGTCGATGGAAACACAAATTGCGATTTTTTTATTTTTGTTATTTATAGGCTCTATGGTGGAATATAATCAAATTCGATCCAACTGTCAAGTTTGAATTTTTTCTCAATCACATTACTTTCATCCCTCTTTGGTCTCGAGAAAGCACATAATCGAAGACAAGGTTCTATGTAGTATTTTCTGATACATTCAAAGCCGAAACATTTTATCAAAAAATTTTTTATTGAAAATAAACTCAATATTACCACTTTCAAGAAGATAATTATCGTTTTTCTGTATAGATAGATAGATATATTATTGAACGAAAATTCTATGAGACATTACAAATGCCATTACCGACAACATATATACCAGATTCCCGAACAAGAACTCAAATATACTAAGACCGTCCCTGACATGTCTCTCTCAATAATATTATCTATTGCGCAAATTCGATGGTCGGCGATTGGGTGAATTGGGTCCTATGGGGTGCCACATTACTCGTATCTAATTGGCGTTCTTGTGTTTATTATATTTCTGTGGTCAAACGCTAGGAGGGTAAACAATACTTTTTTGGACTTATTCTGTAAACGAGTTTTGTTTGTGAGTGTGTTAAATTGTGTCTAATTTTAAACTTTTTACAAGTTTATACACCGTAAGAAGTGTTTAAGTGTTTTCGATTATATATATATATATTCATAGACATGGTCTTACAGGTTTTACCGTTCAATTTAGTCTTTATCAAAAAATATGTGGACGACTTAATTATAGCGTTACCACTTGAAGGAACTACAGAAGTAGTTGATGTATTCAATAGTTATGATCCGTTCATACAGTTTACCATAGAACGTGAAGATGAGGAACGGACACAAAATTTCGACGCACAAGGGAAAATACCATTCTCATTGATTGGTATAGAAAACCTATAAGTAGTGGAAGATATATGAATTACCATTCATACCACAAGCAGTCCATGAAAGTTAATTTGGTAAAACAAATGAAACATCGAATACTCTGTATTTCTGATTCTTTTTTTCATCAAAAAAATCTTAAAATTTTATATAATTTATTCATTGATAATTCCTACTGTTTTGACTGTGATGGCGATTTCCAATAAAAGCTGCAATGGAAGCTGCACTAAAAGCTCTTGACTCTAGTGGACCGTATTTCGCGGGTGTTGGAGAGATATGATGAGGAGAAACCAATTGTGAACTAACCACGAAACCCCAAGATCCTACCTTTAGTTCCTTCCACTTCGTGCTTCTTGGAAATTATTTGGAGCGTGAGGAATATTGTTGACTAACGCTCGGTCTTCTTTCTTCAGCTAGCGATAGAACTATAGTGACGTAACTGTATGCGAGCACTTCACTTGGTTGAGATTAAGGGTATGGATATTGGATACGAATGTTAAGGAAAATGTGGTTTTTATTCAAAGTTGTGGGATATGCGGGAGATGCGAACGTATACAACTCTCGATGTCGTCTCTCTCTCGTTCGGGCAGCAAGGCTACGATCTTGTGGGTTTTTTTGAATAAAATAAAAATGTACACGGAGAGCAAATAAAATGTGCTGTTCACCGGTGAACACTCACTATGATTTTGTGTAAGAGTACAAAAAATAAATGAAATATGAATAACTAAAAATTAAACTGGTTTATTGAACATATAAAAAACGAACACATGAACGTGTGGACGCGACATACCGCCCACCAAAAATACTATGTATTTTTCAATGTCAAGAATGATCAAGCGGAAGTGGACAAAGTTTTGAAACTGGTCTCTTCAAAACTCCATTTTGTGTTTTGACGGTGGGTACCCTGATTTTACCATCCGATCCTGGAAAAACATCAACAATACTACACATTGACCATTGTAATGGGGGTGTATTTTCTGATTTTATAAGAACTAGGGAATCTTTCCGAATTGGAATCGACTCGGTAGTCCACTTACTCGTCTGATGGAGCGTGTGAAGGTACTCTTGCGACCAGCGATACCAGAAACTTCCGTACAGTTTTTATACCAAGTTCCATCTCGATAGGCAGTTTGAAGATAGATCAAGAATATTTGGAGATGGTGGGGCGACTAGTGGTTCCATTGTAAGAAAGTGGCCTGGTGTCAATACAGAAAAGTCGGTGGGGTCATTACTGATTGGAACGAGTGGGCGCGAATTCAAAACTGCTTCGATCTGGATGAATACAGTCTGCAACTCTTCGTAGGTGAGTACCTGTTCTCCAATCACTCGTGCGAAATGGGTTTTAACGGATTTCACTCCACTCTCCCACAGTCCACCAAAGTTTGGGGCTGAGGGTGGACTGAAACGCCAAGAGATGCTCTCGTTTGATACTGCGGATTGCATGAAGAAATTAATCTGCTTGTGAGCGCCAACAAAATTGGTACCGCAATCACTGTAAATGGATTGGCAACGTCCTCTACGAGATATAAATCGCCGTAGAGCTGCCAAAAAAGCATCATCAGACAAGTCTGAAGCGACCTCCAGATGTAAAGCTTTTGTGACGAAACATACAAATAAGCAGAGATAGGCCTTCAAAGTCTTAGCACCGCGAGTTTTACTCATAATGATTCGGAAAGGACCAGCATAATCAACACCAACATGCAAAAATGGTTTTGCTTGGGTGATGCGTGAAAGTGGTAAGTTGCCCATTGGCGGCTGAGGTGAAATTTGATTTGTTTTCCAGCAGCGAATGCATTTTGAAAGTACAGAACGAATTGTGCGCTTGGCCGATAGTACCCAGAATGTTTGGGAAATAAGATAATGCACAGTCTGGACACCAGCATGCAGGTGTTTTGAATGAAAATACTCAATAATTAATGTAGTGAAACGAGAACGAGAGGGCAGGAGTACTGGATATTTTTTATCGTAAGCTAGTTGTGCGAGATGAAGGCGTACTCCAACTCTTATGAGACCCTGACCATCAATGAAGGGAGACAATTTTCTTAAGCTTTTGGGCAGATCTTTCTTGTGTTGAAGCTGAAAAAGAAGATCAGGAAAAAATAAATTTTGAGTAAACTTTGCGAAGACTAGTGAAGACTGATGGAAATCTAAGGAGGTGAGATTACTCATTTTTTTATCTTGAAGAAAACGTGAGTTGTGGATGAACCGTAATATGTATGCTAGAATGCGATTGGAGGTACTCAGAAAAGAATTTTCATTCAGAAGGTTTTCGAGAAAATGAGGGGAGAGGGTTTGAGTAAGGGTGACTATTTTCTTCTCCTGTAATGCTTCGAGAGACGGTGGAAATTCCGTGTTTGTCCAAGTTCGATTCGAATTTTGCAAGAATGATGGTCCCGCCCACCATAGCGAATTATTTATTAACTTAGAGGGTAGCAGCCCCCTGGAACTAATGTCGGCGGGATTATCAGCGGAAATAACATGAAACCACGAACTTGGCGGAACCGTGTTTTGAATGAAAGAAACTCTGTTGCTAACAAAGGTTTTCCACCCATGCGCACTGGATTGAATCCATGCAAGAGTGACGGTTGAATCGGTCCAACAAAAAATATTGGAGTGAGATACCCTCTCTATAATAATCTTTTGAACGAATGAGACTAATTTGGCAGCTAACACTGCTGCGGAGAGCTCAAGTTTTGGTATCGTTATCTTTTTCTGAAGAGGGGCGACTTTGGTTTTGGAGCACACGAAATTGGACGTAACTTCGCCTGAAGATGAAATACAAACAAGATACACGACGGCACAGTATCCCTTTTCAGACGCGTCTGCAAAGCAATGTAGCTCACAAGTTATAGAATCATCAGCAATTAAGCGACGTGGAAACTGAAAGTGAGTTAGGAATGACAAATCCTGGAGATATCGCTCCCAAAGACGAATAATATCTTGCGGTGGAGTTTGATTCCAATCCAATTTCAATTCCCATATTCTCTGGATGAGATGTTTTATCAAGAATGTGACTGGTGACAAAAACCCTAACGGATCGAAAAATCTGGCGAGATTCGAAAGAAGATTTCTTTTTGTACAATTTGAATTTGACGATTTGATAGAAAATTTGAAACAGTCAGTCGTAGGAATCCACTGTAGCCCTAGAATGTTCAAAGAGCTAGCGCTATCATTATCGAAATCCAGAGGATCGACTGATAGATGTGAATTTGGTAAGTGAGACTGCAAAGCGGGGTGGTTGCTAGACCATTTTCGTAGTTCAAAGTTACCCTTTTTCATAAGAGAGATAAGTTGAGATTGAACGTCAAGGGCACTTTCAAGAGTCGAGGCACCTGTGCAAATATCATCGATATAAGTGTCCTCTCTGAGAATACGAGCCGCTTGAGGGTATACAGTGTAATAGAAAATACCTTTCTAAACGATTAAGGCTTTATTAATCACAAAACTGATGTAAGTAGTAATATAAAATAGAATTGAAAACGTCACAGAAGTAAATGTCATCTAAACATCAGGGACCAGAACCGTACTAGCACCACACTCTTCCTCCCATTAATAATTCATTTCATACTCCTTGAACCTCTCTGGCAAACGACGTTCCCTAGTCAAACAATTGCGGTTGCTGTATCGAGAAGTCGATGGAGATCCGGGATATGAGTCAGAGGAGACAGAATTTCTGTCGGTAGAAACCGTTGTGATAGTTTCATCACATTGGTTTCCAGATTCTTGATTTCCAGATTTTTCAGCCTCTGGAATGGCCTTTGATTGGTCTTGGTTTGAGTTTGCTTCATCATTTGATCGAGACTCCGGTTTGGTGCCGTCTTCACCAGTAGGAGCCAAGTGCCTTAGTGACACAGTTGTCTCCCTTCCATCTTCTAGCCTGACTCGAGCATATTGGGGATTAACATCGATCAGTTCTACTTCTTCTACCAACGGGTCGTACTTACTCAGTCGAACGTGCTTTTTCATGAGAACTTTAGTAGAAGGAACCAACCAGGAAGGCAGTGAGCAGCCGTTAGCAGATCTTCTGTTATGTTTGAACATCCGTTCATGGGGAGTTTCGTTTGTCGAAGTACATAGGAGAGATCTTATGGAATGAAGCGCATCTGGAAGCATAACTTCCCAGTCGGAAGGTGATAAATTTCTTTGCTTGAGAGCAAGAGTAACCGTCCTCCAAATAGTTCCGTTTTCTCGCTCTATTTGTCCATTCCCGAGGGGATTATAAGGAGTAGACATAGATGTTGCTACACCGCGTGTGTGAAGGAATTCTTGGATTTCCTTAGATATAAAGCAGGCACCTCTGTCCGTGTGAACGTAGGAAGGAACGCCAAATAAAGAAAATAAGTCAACAAGACAGTCTATAACAGTTGACGAACACATGTTTGGACATGGGTAGGCAAATGGAAATCTGGAATACTCATCGATGATAGTAAGGAGGTACCTATTGCGAGATTTGGATGGAAGAGGACCCTTGAAATCCATGCTGATTCGCTCGAAAGGATGGGTAGCCTTGATGAGAGAGCAATTATCGTTTCTATAGAATTTAGGTTTCACAGCGTTACACGAAGGGCAAGATGCAGTAATTTTGCGTACTTCTTCAACAGAAAATGGCAAATTGTGAGTTCGCACCCAGTGAATCATCCGAGTCACACCAGGATGACATAAGTCACAGTGAAGTGAGAATAACTTGTCAGAATGAATGGAACCACATACTCTTGAAAAGGCATCAGCAACTTGATTTTGATTTCCTGGTTTGTACAGAATATCATAGGTATAGCATGAAAGTTCCAGGCGCCATCGTTGAATTTTTTCATTTTTTATTTTGTTTTTATGGTTCATGTCGAACATGAACGATACAGTTCGCTGGTCAGTAATGATCCGGAAATGGCGGCCTATCAGATAATGTCTCCACTTCTTCAAGGCACCCACTATAGCATAAGCTTCTTTCTCCACAGCCGAATGTTTTCTTTCGCTATTGTTGAGTTTCTGTGAAAAGAAAGCCACTGGACGTCCTGACTGGGAGAGAACTGCGGAAATCGAGAAATCAGAAGCATCCGTTTCGACCACAAAAGGTTCCTTGTCGTCAATTGTCTTCACTACTGCATTTGATATTTCAATTTTCAGGTCTTCGAAACTAGACTGTACTTCTGGAGATAAGGGAAAGGTTTTTGTGTTCAGAAGCTTTTCAATCTTATCTGAATAATTGGGTACCCATTTCGAATAATGTGCGAACATTCCAATTGTACGCTGAAGTTCCTTGGGGGTGTTTGGTGGGGGAAGACTCAGCAAAGGTTTTAAACGATCGGGATCAGGAGAAATAGTATTGTTTTCTATTTTATATCCAAGTAAATTTATAGTTGTTTTAGCATAACTACTTTGTCCTCATTAATTGTGAAACGATATTTATTCACTGCTTCTATAAATCGCTAAAGGTTTCGGTCATGTTCTTCCTTATCTTTTCCGCACACTGTTACATCGTCAAGGTAGGCGTAAGTTTTCTCTAATTTTTCTTTTGAAATGACGTCATCGATTACACGTTGGAAAACGGGGACTCCGTCGGTAAGGCCAAATGCAAGGCGGCAGAATTGGTAAAGTCGACCACATGCCTCGAAAGCAGTGAAAGGCCGATCTTTTTCTCTCAATGGGATTTGATGATAAGCACTTTTGAAATCTATGGTACTGAAATACGAGTTTTTAGATACCTTTGCTACTATCTGCTCAAGATCAGGAAGAGGGTAAGCATCCAATGAAGTGTAACGATTTATTGTTTGTGAGTAATCAATGACCATCCTCTTCTTGTGATTCTCATTTTTAACAACAAATGCTTGGGCCCTCCACGGAGATCTACTTTCTTCGATTATTCCATCTTCGAGGAGTTTGGTGATTTCTCTCTTCATGAATATATAGTCGTCATTGGAATGTTTCCGGGATTTCGTGATAATTGGTTTGACATTTCCGGTTAGGTACTTGAAAAGTTGAGGGGGTTCTATTCTTGCAGGGGCTAGGTAGCAAACCGTTAAAGGTGGTTTAGATCCTCCAAAGGCGAATTTCAACTCCGAATGCTGTTTCAATAAATCGTGACCAACGATTACATTGGCACATAAATCAGGGAGTACATTCAATTTGACATCATTGTAAAGGTGCCCTAGTAAGTCGAGTTTTGCCAAGCAATAATTCGAAATCTTTGAATTGAGGGAAGTTGATGCCATAGAGACAGAACCTGATGTTGGATACATTTTGAAATGACAACTTTCGGCAAACTGTTTCGATATAAAAGTCTCAGAACTTCCTGTATCGATTAAAGCATAGGTAGGTACATTGTCTACTTGAATAGCAACTGTAGCATTGTCCAGAGCTGAAGATGAAGAGGATGCGCTTAGGGCTGCTGACTTGTTGGGCGTTTTATTTGTAGTTTTCTTGGTAGATCTACATACGATCGCCCAGTGTCCGATCTTCCCGCAGTTGCTGCATTCGGCGTTAATTGCAGGACATTGCTGGCGTGATTTATGGCGAGAGTGGCCGCAAAAATAGCATTTTTGATTAGAATAAACGGCAGAAAGGTTCAATGAATCTTGAGAAGGGTCGTCTTTATTTTGACCGGATATTGCACTGAGATTAGTTTCATTTATTGAGTATGAAGGACTGATTTTTAGCCGATTCTAAAGCACGAGCTTTATCGATGGCCTCATCAAGGGTTAGCGTGTTGAATTCTAGGAGTCTTAGACGTATTTGATCTGAGTTGATACCGCGAATAAATGCGTCACGGACGTAGATTTTTCGATGAGTCTCGGCATCTACATCTGCAAACTCACAGTTTTTGCTGAGTAGTTGCAAGGCTTGATGATACTGATCAATTGATTCTTCGGATTGTTGTTTCCTAGTGGCCAGTTTATGCCTTGCAAATATTTCATTCGTTGGCTTCACGTAAATCGCTTTTAGAATTCCTATCGCTGTACTGTAAGTGTCACTTTCAGCTATCAGTTGATACACATTGTGAGAAACATAATTTATGAGAAATCTCAGCTTACTTGCATCATCCAGATCTATGAATGAGGCTGTGAAGTTTTCGAAAGTTTTCAACCAATACTTCCATTCTTGAGTGGCAGTCGGTGAATGTGGATCAGTATCAAATTTATCGGGCTTCAGGAATCGATCCATTGTTGATACGAAATGTGATTAATAAATTGTAATAGAAAATACCTTTCTAAACGATTAAGGCTTTATTAATCACAAAACTGATGTAAGTAGTAATATAAAATAGAATTGAAAACGTCACAGAAGTAAATGTCATCTAAACATCAGGGACCAGAACCGTACTAGCACCACATACAGCACCCTCATCGTGCGCTAATTGAAGTAAAGTGCGATTTGAGAGGTAAGGGCTGGGGCCCAAACCATAAGTGATGGTGAGGAGTCGATAGTCCTGAACGGGGTCGTTTGGGCTAAAGCGCCAAAGGGTGCGTTGGTAATCACAATGAGCTGGTGATACAAGGATTTGACGAAACATCATTTTCACATCAGTGGTAAAAACAATGGGGTGAAAACGAAAAAGAGAATCGTAACGATATCTCTCTGAAGTTTGGGGCCAATGTAAAGATGATCATTTAACGAAGTCTGATTGGGTAGTTTTGACGACCCGTTGAAAACAACTCTCAACTTAGTAGAAGTGCTACTAGGTTTGAGAATACAATGATGAGGAATATAGTAAGTGAAAGGGGAAGATTCAGTGACTGGCTCCATGTGGCCAAGATCCAAATACTCCTTCATAAAATCGGAATATTCAATATATAAAGATTGCTGTTTGGTAAGTCTTCTCTCGAAGAGACATGAATCTCTGGAGAGCTAAAGAACAACTGTTCGGAAAAGCTGGAGATGAATTTTTGAAAGGTAGACACACAACATATCGACCACTGGGTGTTCTAGTGACAGATTCAGAAAACATTTTCTCGCATACCTCCTCCTCAGGAGATATTGAACGGACATGTGGGACTTGCTCGACTTCAAAAAATTTCGTTACTGTATTTGCCAAGGATAATTCTTCGGCCGTGCAAAAGAAGGAAGTGAGTGTGGTGGTTGTGGGTGAATTGTTGATTCGGCCAGTTAATATGTACCCGAAAACTGTATTCAGGAGATCTGGTTCATCATCTCCTCCTAAAATTCGACCATCAAGCAAAATGCGCGAAAATATATCAGCACCTAATAGAAGGTCAATAGAACTTGGGATATGAAAGTCGGGATTTGCCAAATCCAGAGTCGAAATATGAGGCCATCTTTTAGGATGGAGAATCGTGTTTGGTAACCGTTCACAAGTACTAGGCAATACGATGGCATCGGTTATAATGATAGGCTTCTCTCTGTTGCAAGGGCGAATAGAGAGAGTAACACCGCCATGCTTGGCAAGAGTTTGCATAGAGCCTAAACCATTGAGATGAATTGTTAGATCAGTGGTGCGCAAGTGTAAACGCCTTGCGCTCTTTTGGGTAATGAACGAGCTCATACTACCAGAATCCAGGAGACATCTGAGCTTTTGATAATTTCTAAACTTATCCAGCACTTCTACCTGGGCGGTGGATAAAAGAACACTGGACGAGGATGAAAGAAATGCGGTTTGAATTGAGGGAACAGATTGTTCTGGAATGTTCGAAGAGGAGGAAGAAATATTTTCAGCGTAATTTCCAACAGAGGAAGGCGGCTGAAGTCGATCAAAATGCAATAGTGTATGATGTGGTTGATTACATGTGTGACATTTGATTTTGCTTTGGCATGTTTTGAAGGAATGTGAACTGCTAAGACAATTTATGCAGAGCTGATGAGTTTTGACCATTTTGTAGCGCTCACCAGGAGACTTTTTCAAGAAATCTGGACATCTATATAATAGATGATCCGATTTGCAAAATGAACATTTAACATCATTCATTTGTACCAAAAAAGAAGTTGAAGGACGAGAAGCAGTATGAGGTTTAAAACCTTCAACCTTCTTTGGTTTTATTTTGCGAGAACAATGAATGTTATCTAGCGCAATACAATAGTTTTGCAAGAATTCGGTTAATGACGCATACGTCAGCATTGAAGTAGAATTATGATGTAATTCAAAACGAGTAGCAATTGTTATATCTAATCTCTTGAGCATCATTTGTACTAGGATAAAATCCCACTGGTCTACAGGTAATTTCAAAATTTTGAGTGCTTCTAGATTATCATTAAATATGTCTAACATTTGACGCAGTGCAAAAGAATCATCTGAATTAAGTTTAGGAACACTTTCAATACCAGACCAATGAGCTGCTGCTATCAATCTAATGTTCTTAAACCTTTTGATGAGAGTGTCATAAGCAATTTTGTAATTAGAATTAGTCATTGGCAAATGTTGAACTAAGCCCAAAGCTGTCCCTTTCAAAGAAGAAAGCAAATAATTGAACTTTTCTATATCACTGAGACGAACATTAGTATGAATTACCGCATCAAACATGTCAATATATGAAGAAAATTTAGTGATATCTCCACTGAACTGAGGCAATTCAATTTTTGGCAAAGTTATGTGACTAGATGAGGGCAAATTTGCGTTGCTATTCGAATTTTGAATTTCAGGTGCACTTATAGGGTTTTGAATATTTTCAAAAATTTTAAAGTGCAAGGATTTTATCATAAAATATGCATTTTCGAAAGTTTTTCTAAATTTGTCTTGATCGTCAAACGCTTGCTCGTCTTGTTCGTTGACTTCCCCAATTATTAAATTGTGAAGCCTATTGAATTCGTCTCGAATTACTTCAATTTGTTCATATCTGAACTTGAAAACTGCTTTATAAGCTACATCACCTTCAGCTAACTTTGCAGTTTCAAGCAACTCATCTAAACGTTTGAGTTCGATTTTTCTCAATGAGATGTATTTTTTCGACATTTTATAAAGAAGAAATGGAAAATATAAATTTACAAGTCAAATCAAAATTCACTGTAACAAAATATTTTCGTTTGAAAAGTTCAAAAGTAACCAAGCCACCCGGTACAATGGAAACACCGATCAGCTGAGTGCAAATGAGGTGAATTCAAAACTACGAATTTGGTAAAAAACAGTTTCAACTGGCGAATAAATTCAAGGCCACTGCGAAAGCAACGTAAAAAATTGGATAACAAATATTTATAATCTTTGGACAAAAAACCTAAATGAGTGTTCACAATCGGCATGAAATGTATTTATTGAATGAAATGAGCAATTGATTAATGAATAATTGAAATACAATCCGGCTCGAAGGACCAATGTTTTGACTGTGATGGCGACTTCCAATAAAAATCAACAATTTTATCTGGAAGCTGCACTAAAAGCTCTTGACTCTAGTGGACCGTATTTCGCGGATGTTGGAGAGAAACCCCAAGATCCTACCTTTAGTTCCTTCCACTTCGTGCTTCTTGGAAATTATTTGGAGCGTGAGGAATATTGTTGACGAACGCTCGGTCTTCTTTCTTCAGCTAGCGATAGAACTATAGTGACGTAACTGTATGCGAGCACTTCACTTGGTTGAGATTAAGGGTATGGATATTGTATAAGAATGTTAAGGAAAATGTGGTTTTTATTCAAAGTTGTGGGATATGCGGGAGATGCGAACGTATACAACTCTCGATGTCGTCTCTCTCTCGTTCGGGCAGCAAGGCTACGATCTTGTGGGTTTTTTTGAATAAAATAAAAATGTACACGGAGAGCATATAAAATGTGCTGGTCACCGGTGAACACTCACTATGATTTTGTGTAAGAGTACAAAAAATAAATGAAATATGAATAACTAAAAATTAAACTGGTTTATTGAACATATAAAAAACGAACACATGAACGTGTGGACGCGACACCTACCCTTCTACATTATTAAAAAAGATCCTGTTTAGTACTTCCACCGTGGATATACCTAATACAATAAATAATATTAATAATTCTCAAAATGTCACTGCTATCAATGATGTAGTTGACAGGAATCCAATCCAACAATTTTTCTTTACCTCACTTCCTTATATAACAGATGTCTCATCTAAGCTTGCTCGAATTCTCAGGGAATTTGATCATATAAAAATTGCTAATAAAACAGTTTTAACAAATTATTCCATTTTTACCAAGGTGAAGGATAAAACTCCTACAACCTCTCAATCTCAATTAGTATATTGTATTCCCTGCTCAAATTGTGATAAGACATATATAGGTCAAACTTCAAGAACTCTTAAAGGTAGAATTACATCACACAAAAGTGATTGCAGATGTCATCCTGAAAGATGTGCATTAAGTGAACATGTAAATAATACAGGACATTTTATGAATTATAGTAACACTAAAATTTTGACCAAGGAAGGTAATTCTACTAAGAGA
This sequence comes from Chrysolina haemoptera, assembly GCA_958298965.1. Taxonomy (NCBI): domain Eukaryota; kingdom Metazoa; phylum Arthropoda; class Insecta; order Coleoptera; family Chrysomelidae; genus Chrysolina; species Chrysolina haemoptera. The sequence continues at coordinate 33,352,098 of OY282584.1, forward strand.
CTTTTCATGGAAATGGCTTTCATCTCTCAATCAGATAACTGCTTAAATAAAAAAACAGATCTCAATCATTTAAGTGAAATTTATTCATATTTATTACTCATTGATAAAAAACCAACAAATAATGTTCCAAATAATCTTCAAATAATTCTTCTAACAATTCAATAAGAAATATGCTCGCCCTTCTGAGTTGGTACAATTGGCTGGTTTACTCACAAGCAGAGGCCAAATCGTGGGCTCTACCTGTCAAACTCCAATTCATAATTTTCTTCTTTCAATTACATATGTCATTTGCCTGTTTCCTAACCAAGATGATAGACACGTGCTGAGTATTTGCCATAGAAATTATAATATATATACTTACTCTAGAATGCCAATCCCCTCTTCGTGGGACACTGAAAAGTGTTGTAAAATTCCAAATGTTTTCATCAAAGCGCATGCCCATAACCAGTCTCCTAGCTCTGCAGCGTTGACAAATTTCAGAAAATTTTATCTTTGTAGTCGAGATTCTGTCGAAAATAACCTAGCATTACTGTGAAGCCTACCTAAATTCCCGTTGAATTGTTGGGATCGTGCAACAGTGTTAACAGTTTTCAATTGCCGCAGAGGAAGGCTGGTAGTTTGCCAGAGCCGGTTTGGGTTAGTTTGGTGGTTTAGGCGATTTGTGTTCATTGTGAAATTAACCAATAACGTTATTGTGTTTATTTAGATGTGCTTTTCTTATTACTGTTGTTTACTTCAATTATTCATCGGTAGTGTTTATGTTATTGGTTTTCGGGTTTTTCTGTAGTGATTTTGACAATGTTGACGTGCTTGGTTCTATGGTGGAAATATTCCTGGAATCCATTATTCGAAATTAGTATGTTCAGTAATCAATATTATGCACTTATTACCCAACCATTTATATATTTTTGTAGATTCTTTCTGTAGTTCTATTGGCCATCAGGAAAAAGTACACATTTGAAAAATAAACACAGAGTACTACCTTTATTATCAAAAATTATTCATATAATATTTATAAACATTAAAAATGGCAAAGTTCAAAATTTTGATTGGCAGTTTCTTATTTCTTATATTGAGTCACTCAGCTCTATAAACAATCCATTTATTATTACTCTTCATTTTGTTTTATTTCTCATTTTATTTCACTTGCTGTATTAACTCACCAAAAACGAAATGTATTGGGTATAACCCTTAAAATGTAGACCAACAGTCGACACATGCCTCAGACTGTTGGTCATCATCAGTATGGTGTAGCCAAGTGCAGAGATGTGCATATTGCTTAACTAAATCTTTAGTTTAATTAATATAATTATATTGAATGTTTTGTATCCTATTTTCAGTTCAGATTCCAATTTGATACTTTGAAAATAGGACTGGGATATTTCTGGATGAATCATTCATCTTATAGCTTGCCTCTCCAGTTGTGTTCCGCTGGATCAGTTCTAGCACCAACACTTCCTTCTTCACATCAATGATTTGTTGGGAGCTACCCCATGTCCAGTAATCAGCTTTGCAGATGATAGTATTCTTCATACATCTTTCTCTTCCAAAGCTCCAATATCAGTCAGTGAATGCAGAACGGGGAAAAATCGTGAATGAAATAAATACGCACTTGGCAATAATTTCAGAATGGTGATCCAACAACTTCACTCACAAGCTAGCTCACTCCTCTGGAACATCGCAGAAAGGTTGGCGATCTGTCTGTGTTTTATAGATATTTCTATGGACGATGCTCTTCCGAAATATTATCAATCGTTCCACCGTTAGCGGTCCCTTCGAAACTGACCCGTCGAGCTCCAGTCCTCAGCACATCCATATGCCGTCACTTTGGAGACATGCCGAAAATCTGTTTCGCAGAATATCAATTCCTACCTACCTTCCTTTGGTTCTCACGATGTTCTCTGAACAATACAGGATGTTTCTTTCCGTGGGAATTAGAACTTAAAAAAAAAATCATAAAATATGTATATTTCAGAAACGTCACCAATAGTTACCTATACTCAAGATATATTTTTTCATTGTTATTTTATTCGATGAATTTCTCGGATTTAATCAGTTTCACAACAAGGTATATGCCCACCAAAACTTTTCGTGTCTCATAGACTGCCCTGACACCAACGTATTATCAAATCGATTTTACTCAATATCATGAATCATTCAAAAATCTCATGAAACCCACCCTGGTATGAATGAAACTGGTCCTGATCATGCGCACTAAATAATGCATCGAACTTTTTACAACACTTTGTCCCATTGAATTGGCATTCTAGAGTAAGTATATATATATATATTATAATTTTTATGGTATTTCCACACGTGGAAATTATTCATATAAATTTTAAAAATGTTTGTGTTAATTGACTAATTATTTTAATTATTGACCTTTTAATGTTATTTTATTATCAACTTCATGTTTCTCATTCGATAATGTATCACTTTCATCACATCATTTTGCAATCAACCTCAAAGACACAGTAAGTATAGCTGTTACTGGGCTTCACTCCATTTTAATATACATTCGCTTATTAATTGTAGCTTCCCTGAAGATGACAGTAACCACTGTTGAAATATTGGAAATATAGTGTTAAAAGAGTACACGTTTTGCTTGCTGCTTACCCAAATAATCTTCCCAATTGTATAAATATATATATATATATATATATTTGTATATATATATATATATATACAATTGGGAAGAATATATATATATATATAGGAGAGAGGTAGTCTTTGCTGACTCGTTAAGATCAAGCTAGGGAAACTTGTTGGGTAAGCAGCATGCAGGAAGTATACTCTTATAACACTTTATTCCAATATTTCGACAAGTATTATTGTCATCATCAGGGAAAGGTATTGATGAGATTGATTGCAATAGATGATATAAAAAGACGTGTACAGTAATTAAACATATTAAAAAACAAGTTATGAGATAATCTTAAAGGTAATCGTCACACATTATTAAAAACTCAGTTATGCATAAAATCTAGTTCTATTCAATTTTATTCATCAAACATTTATACATGAGGTTATGTATACATAACCTCAGGTTATAAATAAATAAATTTTCTTTTTTTTCCACGCTTTCCGATCAACCGGTGTGACATAGGTATGATATCCATTTGAATATTGAATATATATATATATATATATATATATATATAGATTTAAAGATGCCGAATTTTTGCATGGTGGGAGAGACAGTGTTGGGTTTTATAGGATACCATCAGTGTATGATAACAATAAACGAAAAAGTAGCTTAGCATGGAAAAGAAGAGCTGCATGGATCAAATCCTTGAGAAGGGAAGATTTGATGTACACTAAAAAATGGGAGAATATATTCAGTGCACTTTATTTCAGGTGATACATTAGTTTGTAGAAGGAATTTTTGGCACCTAATCTAGGATAATTTCTTTTTTAGGAAAACAAGCTAAATTTTATGATAAGAACAACCCGGATTGGGTGCCTTCAGTTAATATGGGATATCAATCCACAAATCTTAGTTAGATGTTAGGTGTTAGATATGATAGATAGATAGATATGATAGACTCCTGAAAAGAAAGCGAGAAGTTCGACATCCCAGGTTTGTGCATTTGTCTCTGTTGACTTTGTTAGTTTCTGATCCAAGTGTTTTGCTATGATTTTCCCCTAATTTTTTAATGTACTATATCAAATAAATCCTAGAAACCTGGTTCTGATAATGTTCAAGAAGTTTAAAATATTTAAACTTTGGACAAGATGAATAACTTAAAAGTTTGAGATCCGAAGTTCAGAGTTTATACAATGACAAACATAAATTACAGTGAGTTTGATATGGACAAATTCAAATCAGATGACAATTTCACTTTATATTACACAAGTTTTCCTGAATTCCCTTATATAAATACTATATTTGAAATGATCGAACAAAAATTGTTTAATACATCTGCATTAACAAAATTCAAGCAATTGAATTTGACATTAATGAAACTGAGATTGAATTATCCATTCAAAGATTTGGGATATAGTTTTCAAGTACATCATACAACTGCAGCACGGATATTCTACAGGACTGTAGATGTATTATATGACAAATTGAAAGTGAGTTATGTTTGAATTATACTTTTTGCAATTTTATATGTATCATTTTTATATTCCAGAGTTTTATCATATGGCCAGATAGAGATGACCTTATATGTAATGTACCCATGTGCTTTAAACAGGATTTTGGTTCCAAAGTCACCATCATTGTTGACTGTTTAGAAGTCTTCATAGAAAAATCTTTAAATCCATAAGCTGCTTGTAAAACATAGTCCAACTATAAACATCACCATGCTGTGAAGTATCTGATAGGCATTACAGCACAGGGTACAATATCGTTTATTTCAAAATCCTATGGAGGAAGAGTTAGTGATAAATTTATCACAGAAGAATGTGGGATTCTGAGCAAATTATTACCAGGAGATCTAGTATCAGTCAATGTCAAAAAAATGATCGGAGAGTGGAATTATTTGAAACAAATCAACATCTCATCATTTGTTGCTGCAAAACCTTCAATTTTAATAGACCAAGACAATATCGACCTTATTATACCAAGAGAGGTAATTGAAGGCGGTAAAAATGCTCCATTTTTATCAAAATCTAAATTAGGCTGGGTTGTACATGGAAATATTTGTAAAAATTATAGAGGACTTGAAGATGAATAATTTACTTTATTTGTTCAACATGACTACGATGATTTAGATGAGCTAGTCAAAAATTCTTTCAAAATCGAGAGTATAGGAGTAAAATATAACGAAAATTTGCTGAACCCCGAAGACGGACAAACACTAGAAATTTTGAATCGAACCACCAAAAGAATCAGTTTGAATAGATAGGAATCCAGTTTATTGTGGAAAAATGAAGACTTTTGTTTACCTGACAGCAAAGCTACAGCTATGAAAAGACTTTTCTCCATAGAGAAGAAAAGTGATAAAAATCCCGAATTTTCTGAACAGTAAGTATAAAAATAAAATACCGGAGTAATGGACACTTGGTATTTACCTCATTATGCCATAACGAATCCAAAGAAACTTAACAACATACGTTTCGTATTTGATGCAGCTGCTAGAACCTGTGGAATAAGTTTGAACGACGCACTTTTGAAGGGACCTGACTTACTGAAGTCACTACTAGGAGTCATCTTTAAATTCAGACAGAGAAATATAGCCTTCACAGCGGACATTATGGATATGTTTCATCAAATCCATATTAGGCCAGAAGATCGTAGTGCTCAGCGTTTTCTGTGGAGGGGCGGAGAAAGATTCAGAAAACCTGATGTTTATGAAATGAAATCTATGATTTTTGAAGCTGCTTGTTCACCTACCACAGCAACTTACTTAATGAGAAAAAACGAAACAGAATTCATAAAAACATTTCCAGTAGCTGAAAGAGCTATTCGCGAACGGCATTAAGTTGATGACTATCTCGACAGTGTAGACACAGTAAAAGAAGCCAAGCACTTGATTTCATCAAAAGTTCATAGAAGAGGAGGGTTCGTGATTAGAAACTGGTCTAGTAACAACAAAGAGGTTTTGAGAAGTATTTCAGAAAAATACAGAAATACCATTGGGATTAATTTGGAATCCTAACGAGGATAGTTTTTTTTTTGCTATCAAATGGAGCAAAAATGAGATTCGAAATGTATCTGAAAAGAATCACGTTACAAAAAGAGAAGTACTACAGACTGTAATGACAATTTTTGATCCTTTTGGATTTTTGAACAACTTTACAGTCAAAGCAAGAATCCTACTTCAAAATATTTGGAGCTCAAAAATTGGATGGAATGACAAATTAAATGAAGAAATTATGAAAAAGTGGAAGAAATGGGTGACACAAATAGAAAAAATTACTAATTTGACGATTCCCCGCTGTTATCTGATAAATATATCTATTGCTAAGAATATCCTGCTACACGTTTTCTGTGATTCGAGTTCTCAAGCGTATTTGGCTGTAGCTTATTTGAGAATTGTGATTGCCGAATCAGTAAACACATATCATTTCCACGGCTTGAATTTCAGGCAGCAGTACTTGGAAGCAGACTTTCTGCCACGATCAGAAAAAATCACACTATCCAAATTGATGAAATATTTTTCTGGAGTGACTCAAAAATTGTCATAAGTTGGATAAAATCAGATCCTGCAGTATTCAAACCATTTGTTGCTCACAGAGTGGCAGAAATACAGGAACACTCAGATGACAAATGTTGGAATTGGGTTCCTACAAAAGAAAATGTTGTGGACAAGGCAACCCGAGAAGATAGCACTAATGAATGGCACTCAACAAGTAGATGGTTGAATGGTCCTAGTTCTTTTAAGTTTGGTAGAGAAGCGTGGCCTGAAACTCATGAGTTGGAGTTTGATGATTCAGAAACGAAAAAGAAATTTGTTGGATTCACGTCAAAAGTTTCTACAAATTTGAGACATTCTCTACCGAATGTGTTAAGAATTTCATCATGGCTGAGGCTGATTAGAGCCACTGCCTGGATTTTGAGATTTTTAGGACGTATACAGAGGAAAATAAAAAAATCAGGTGAATTCCAATCTTCTGAGATAATGAAGCTGAGAAACTGTGGGTAAAATGTGTGATATGGGAAAAATTTAAAAATTGAATCTTCTAGTAAGATTTTCAAACTATCACCGATATTGGACGTTACAGGAATCCTACGAGTGAAGAGCAGAATTGTTAATTCGAATGATATGAACGACGAAACGAAATTCCCTATCATTTTAGAACAGAAAAATAACTATACGAAATTGTTAATTTTACATTATCATTATAAAGCAGGACATAATGGGCAGAAATATGTGACAAACGAACTCAGACAACGTTTCTGGATATTGAATGCAAGATCGGCTGTGAGAAGTTCATGGAATAATTGCCAGTGGTGTAAAAACAAAAGAGCTACATATCAAATTCCAGAAATGGCCCACTACCATCGTGTCGGCTAACTTCATTCGTAGGACCTTTCACCATAGCTGGTATGGATTATTTTGGTCCCATGTACGTCACCATAGGACGCAGAAGAGAAAAGCGGTATGGTCAGAGAACATTGGTGTTTTATTCACGTGCATGAGTGTCCGTGCTGTGCACCTAGAAATAGCGCAGTCTTTAAGTACAGACTCGGCAATTATGGCGATTCGAAGATTTATTGGACGAAGAGGAAGTCCCAGGAAGATATACTCGGATAATGGCACGAACTTTCGAGGAGCTCAAAAGGAACTCAAGGATCCCTTATCCCAACTTGACCAGAACAAGATTGTCTCAACCCTAACCATAAGCAATATAGAATGGATTTTCATTCCCCCATCAGCCCCTCATATGGGAGGGAGTTGGGAACGTTTAGTCCGGTCGATTAAAACGGCATTGAACGTTATTCTGAAGGAAAAAGCCCCCGGTGAGGAAACTTTACAAACTTTGTTTATAGAAGCTGAGTATATTATCAACTGTCGCCTACTGGGGCATAAATTCCTGGAAAATTTGATGAGCACGACTTGGTGTCACGTAAACATTGGCGACGTTCCCAATTATTGGCTGATCATTTTTGGCGAAGATGGATTCGCGAGTATCTGCCTACATTGAGTAAAAGAACAAAATGGTTCAATCCTTCAGCAAGAAAGAACAAAATCGGTGATCTGGTAATGATCGTTGACTTAGAATTTTTCAGAAATGTTTGGCCCAGAGGAGTAATCACAGCAGTGTACCCCAGCACTGATAGTCAACTTCGAGTCGCGGATGTGAAAACAAATATGGGCGTATTTAGACGTCCAGGAGCAAACTTTGTATTTTAGACATCCAGCAAGACAAGTAATGAACAAAAATAGTCCATCAGAAATGTTTGGCCCAGAGGAGTAATCACAGCAGTGTACCCCAGCACTGATAGCCAACTTCGAGTCGCGGATGTGAAAACAAATATGGGCGTATTTAGACGTCCAGTCGCAAACTTTGTATTTTAGACATCCAGCAAGACAAGTAATGAACAAAAATAGTCCATCACTGGGAGGGAGTGTTCCTGAATGATATTTGTTGTTCATGAGTTATAATGTGAATCACCTTGTGTATGTGTTGAGTAGTTGTCAATAGATAAAAAAGTTAAGAAAAGCTGTATTGTCTTGTCATTGATAATTTCATTATAAAACGGTCTAAACTTGATTATTTCTGTAATCAAAGGCCAAATGCAGTTACATTATCTATTCAAGGAATTCCTTTGATCTGTAAGCAGAAATTATATTTGAGAACCTCAAATTACCTGGTTATTTAAAATTTATTAATGCCCTTAAGAAACAAAAAAGTATTATAGTTATACTGATCTTTTCCCTAGAATTAATCTAATTATTCAAATGTTAATGATAATTTGAAGCCTTGAATTTATTCATTTATTTATAATCTTTGTTACTTAGATAATAACTTAAAGCTTCAGGTAAAAACTAAATAAGGGGATAAAAGTATAGAATAATATCTTCTGGGAATTAATACTTACCCGATTATGAACATAACATGAAATTGAGGACAATACAGATATAAATTTATTGAGTATTCAATTATATTATATACAAACACAGTTTTACTTATAAGTGATCATCTCACTTATATTCATAAATTATGGTGATTTCTTCCACTGTTTCACCATCTTCAATGGCCTGCAGTAACTGCCAATCATCTTCAGTTTGCGAAGAAAAAAGTTTTTCAACTGTTGAATTTTTTGTGAAATATTTACTCAACAATTCTGGCATCAATACTCTAAAAAAAGGTTTTGGCTTTCTGGCTTTCTGATAGCCAAAATTGTTCATCGAAAGCAATTCTCTCAATAAAGATGTTCTTTGGGCTCCAAACAACAAAATCACAAAATGTGAGGCCACACAAAGCCATTTGCATTTGTACCTGATAGTAATGTACTGATGATCTTGCTTTAATGAGATATTTCCAGATTTTATCTCCAAGTAGGTATTTTTAATTTCCATCAGTTCCTCAATTTCTATGTCCTTGGCACAATATGGACACTTGACTTCAACACATCCGATTCCATGGCAATCACAGTTACTCAAACCATCTGGTGATGCACCACAGTATGGATATGTGGGATTTATAACTAACCCACTTGTTTCAATGTCGAAATTGGTATGTTTATCAAGCATCATTCTTTCATAATGCCTTAATGCACCTTTTTCATGGTCACAACCATATGTAGTCTGCTTGGATGTGTAGTTGAATTTGGTTGGATAGCAAATGGTTCTTATTAAGGACAACGATGGTTTATCTAATTTTGTCCTACAGGATCTCTTGAAATTGCGATATAAAAACCATTCTTGTTATTTTTTCTGAGCTTTAGTAGCTTCTGCAATGTTTTACACTCTTCATAAGATATTTTCAGTGACAGAGGCACTCCTGCAAAAAAATTAAGACAATAAAATCATGGCACATTATCGAAATGAAGAGTTAATACCTATTTTTATTAATTCCTCCAATTTTTTCAACTCATGTTCTGTACAGGGATGAACTCAAATGATGTTTTCCTCGAATTGCTAAAACTTGTTCAATTTCCCTCTTGAATGGGCTCACAATTGAATGAAGAGCACATCCTTCAATATCTCAGTCAATGCATCGAAGAATTGCTGCGTTCATTGAAGCTAACGGCGGACATTTCCAACACTTAATTTAACTGAGTATGATTTGTTTTTTTTTTATTTTGCAAATATGAAGTTAACATTTCGTTTTGTTACTTGTTCTAACGTTTAAATACATTTTGTATAATTTTGAAAAAAATTATTTAAAAAAATTGACCATGTTTTTCAACATGAAAGTTGATTTTTCTTGAAAACGGTCAATTTTAGAGTTTATGAACAGGAGTACCTTTTTTGTGTAGAAAACACTGGTGGTTCAAATAGGTGGCTCAAAACTGTACTTTTTCCAGTGGCGTAAAAGTTGGAGGAAAAAACACCCACTACCCCTTCAAAATCTTCACCAATTATGAATTTAAAAAAATTAAAAACCAGCACAAAACAGCTTATTATGAGTAGAAAATGCCTACAAAATCTGTTTTCTGTGCGATAAACGGTTCCAGAGATATTCGCAAAAAATAATTTTGTTTTTAATTCAACACCCTGTATGTTGAAAATGGTGCATTTTAGAGGGTAAGTTAATAGGAACTTTTTTCATATTTTGAAAGAGCTATTATATTCTGAAGTCCTGCGCATTTATTATGAAACACCCTGTATAATCCAAGGATTGAGAGGCTTTTCGCTCAATCTTTGTGAATGCAGAACCTACAAAATAATAATGAGTACGTACTTGTAAATAAATAATTGCATCAACTTTACCTTTCTCAAAACTACTATGTGTTCTCCAATACGTTTAGAATGAAGCTCTCTCACCCAACCACTTGAGGCAGCTTTGTAAGACTATAAACCCTTATATGCTTTCAATTGTTCCATACTGAATGCACTTCTTGTGAATACTAAATAATTTACGATATCCGGATATAAAACTGGTGGCAGATCGGCAATTTCATTGGAAAAATCCCTCATGTAATATGGATCTTCATATCATATTCATTCAATTTTTTTTTTTTTCATATATCTTTCAGCATGGATTTTGTCCAAGCTCTTATAGTGTTCACTCATCATGGTTCTTAAAAAAAAACAAAAAACAGCACTTCAACAGCGTTCATACAATCACAATAGAATTGAATGACCATATCTTTTGCTTACCAGCCAGGCACAAAAGACACGCCCACTTGGTGCTTTATTCAATTTGCATACTCTGCATGTGCCATCCTCTGAATCTTCAGGTTGTTTTATGAAAATATCCTCCTATAATTCCCCATTCTGGAAAGCATTATGTACATTAAGCTGCTTACAGTAAAGATTCTCAGAGCTAATGATGGACAAAAGCAATCGAAACTTTGTTAACCTGGCAACAGGTGCATACTTTTCATTATAGTGAAACCACTGAAACCCTTTCTTCTGGTTACAGCCCTTCCATAACCAGTATATTTTTCTGTTTCTCTGCTTACTTCTTCTAACCATACAAATGGATTTGTACAAATACAAATCAAAACACAACAAGACTCCAATCAATATATCCACAAAACAATACGAAAAGCTAGCAACAATAAACCCCAAGTACAAGCGAATGTATTGAGGCGTTCGGATTCCCAGACCGTAATCCATGGAGCTCAGATAACAAACATGGAATCATTGAGGCGTTCTGACAGAATAAAAGTGCAAACAGTAAGGGGGAACAAACAGTTTTGGTAGAGCCGTGAAGATTAGAGCACCGACTGCTGTCGAAAGCGCATATAATAACTCAATGTTGTAAAACTTTAAAAAAAACTTTTTGTGACTTACTGTGAATACTAAAAAAATAATAATACAAGAAATACTTTTCCATATTACCTAGAGACCATTCAATTTAGACTAAAATTGTCCTTTACATCATTTAAATGCATACTTTAGAAGATATCACAGAATCGAAATCGTTCGAACAGTTTTTTTTTTTTAAATGACACCACATGCTTATTGCACCCGTGCGAAGCCGAGGCGGGTCGCTAATATCTCATAAACAGATTAAAAACTCAAACCTTACAAAATAAAAAGAAGTATGGTTTAATCAATAACCAGATCTCATACCGGAAGAATAAAGAAAATAAAAACTTGAGCCACACAACACATCTTAAAATGATTGGTGATGTAGGTAACGGATGAAATTCAAAGAAAAATTAGTCATGCAAGAAAAGTGTTTCCTCAATAGTCAGAGTGTATGGAATTTTTTTTATTTTCCCCAAATTTTTGTTATGACTTCAGGTGATTTATTACTGTACGGCATTTGTATCTTTGAATATGTATGACTACATAGATTTATTTTTTAGCTATGCCGTACATATTTGCCGGTACATGGGTGGGAAGCTCCGCACTTAACCCCCTAACCCTAACTAGAGTCCCTGTAATTTGACATTTAATCGTATATAAGAGTCGGGACACTCTTTGACAGGACGTCGAAAAAACGCGTTTTAGGTTAAATCTCAAAAATTACTGTAAAACCAAATATTTTTTAAATGGCGAATCCTATCAGTCAAACAAGAACAGAAGATATATCTATACCGTTGATGTGGCAACGGTCGAACGATAGTGTTAACAGTTGGAAATATATTTCCCTCTCTGTCAACAGTGGCGTTTCGTAAACAGGGTGAAAAAAATCTTTTTGATCAAATCACGCAAGCAGAATATCTGCACAGGGAGATTTTTCAACAAAGCCATTAGATTTGAAGAGTTCGACTTTAGGTGATTTCGATCGTAAAACATTACAACCAATAATATTTCCATTTTCATACTAGTAATGATAGGGATATTTTAACGACCGATGATCGTATCATTCATTATTTATCCGACCTCACGGTTTTGGGAAGACATCATTTTTAAATGGATGTATATTGCTGGCAACCTTATATTGCTCAAGTTCATTTTTATATTCCTCATTCGGCGTCATTTTTTCATTATCGAGAGCTCTTGTGGAATACAAATACGACCTGCATTTTGTCTGATTGGCCATATCAAACTGACAACCATCATCACTATGCAAAAACAAATCAAATTTATTTGAAATTTTCTTTAACACGTTGCATGTTGTTTCCTACATGTAGTTACAGTTCATATTTTATGAAAATATTTCTAATACATGACTGACAACTGTATAGCTGAAGTCTGAGAAGGGTTTTGTGAAATCAAGATTTTTTTAAGGCATTAATTTCATATGCCATATTCAGAAAATGGCTGAGAGAGAACTTGAAAATGTAATTCTTTCAGTTGTCATGGATAATTTAAACAATAGTGGACACCTTGTAGGATATGGAGGAACATTGAAATCCATGAGCCCTAGTCGAATTTCATCCGTATTATTATTGTTAGCAACCTTGTACAAAGCATCATTTGTATTACCTCTCGTCTAATCCCACTAAACATTAAAACATAACTTAAACATAAATGTTACATCACATTGTGACTTTGTGATGTTGTTCAGAGGTATGCTTGACATTACAGATACGTTGCGTCCCTGGTCCTTTGTGCCTCTTTTAAATGTTACAATGTAACGTTTAAAACTAAACGTTACAAAAATGTATCATATTAACATGCATTCAATGTTGCTCAAAATATGTTTCTAATGTTGTTCAAAACATGTATGTAATGTTGCTCAAAACATGTATGTAATGTAATAAAATTGTTACTCTTCTATATTAATATTTGATTTGTAGTATACAGGGTGGAGCATATACTTATGGTATATCACATCTTTTCTGAATTTATACATACAATGTGGAATAATAAAAATGTAAACTTCAATGATAGAATATTGGATCTAGTAATATCACCATCAACAGTTGACTGCTCAGTGACTTGTGAAAGTGACCCCTTAGTACCAATAGATCCCCATCACCCAGCTCTCGTTATTGAACTCCAAGATATTCCATATGTCAAAAATAACTTTTCCTCCCACATAGATCGTCTGAACTTCAAAAAAATTAACTGGCAAAAACTTACTCGACTACTGACCGACTTCAACTGGACTGTAATTGACTCATGCTCAGATGTCAACATTGCTAGTGAGTTTTTCAGCAACTCATTGGCAAATATGATCAAGAAATGTGTACCACTATCGAGACAAAAAAAATTCAAATATCCTGTTTGGTTTACTCAAAACATAATATACAAAATAAAATCAAAAAACCACTATTTGAAAATGTATCGCAAACTAAAACTCAACTTTTACCTAGCCCGAATAAAAAAATTAAGAAAATCTATAAAAAACGAGATCGCAGAGGCTTATCAATCCTTTATAGAAAAATCAGAAACGACTATAAAATCCAATCCGCAAAATTTTTGGAATTTCATCAATCTGAAAAAGAAAAAATCTCGCATACCAGGTAAAATGAATTATAATGGAATAGATATTTATATTAAGGATGATGTTGAATTAGTTTGCAATACCCCAACAAATAGTGGATTTGTCACGAGTAACAGCAGTTACCTGCATATACCAATAATAACTCGAAATCAAATTATTAATGCATGCAAAAAGCTCAAGAGCAAGTGGACATCTGGACCTGACAACATTCCGCCCAAAGTAATAAAAAAATGTATTCACCAAATATGTGACCCCCTAATTATGATCTTCAATCTGATTGTCAAAACTGGAACCTTCCCTAATATTTGGAAATTCTCACGCATATGTCCTATTTTCAAATCAGGAACACCAACAGAGGTCATAAATTATAGACCTATTGCACTGATTTCTGCTCTGTCAAAATTATTCGAGATTCTTGTGGCCTACTTGATGTATGCACACACTCGCCATCTCATTTCCCAATACCAACATGGTTTCATGAAAGGTCGTAGTACGTCGACAAATCTCTGTATATTTACAGAATTTGTATCGGAAGCACTTGATTCAAGATCTCAAGTAGATGTAATCTACACAGATTTCAGTAAAGCGTTCGATCGTGTATCGCATAACCGGCTTCTAGAAAAACTAATTTCTTTTGGTTTCTCCGAGAACCTTATTAATATTTTGGAAACGTATTTGAAAGGTCGAAAACTCTACGTTGATTATGAAGGAGTAAAATCCTCTGAGTTTACTGCAACATCAGGTGTGCCACAGGGTTCAAACTTGGGACCCCTACTTTTTTTTACTATTCGTGAATGATATTTGCACTAATATTGAATCAAATACCCTTGTATTTAATAATAATAATAATAATAATAAACAGCTTTATTCCATTGTTGATTTTTACATAAAGGTTCATTAATTATTAATACAATAAATGGAAAAGGCGGAGTTCAGCTCATTCCTAGGTAGAAATGTTCTGGTCTTCCACTCAACCTTGGAAATTAAAAGTAAGAGAAAAAAAAAGAGATATAATTATTTATAGAGATAGACGACGCTGCAGCTGCTATACTAAATTACAGTATCAGTTTACATGAGAAAAAAGTGTGATTTGAATTTCCTTTTGAACGATGAAACAGGGCTATTCCTGAGGTAGGAAGGCAAGGAGTTGTAGAGCTTAGTTATACAATAAGAAAAACTACGTTCATATATACCACGTTTATGTGTAGGTGGTGTAAGTACATTTTTAAATCTTATATTGATGTTGTGTACATCTGTGCGAAAACTTATTTTTCTGTAGAGGTACGATGGCTTTTTGCTCATAATTACTTTATGATACAGAACAGCACAGTGTAACTGCCTGCGCTGTTGCATATTTAACCAACCCGTTTTATGAAATGTTTGACTGAAATGCTGATATTTACGTATTCCATAAGAAAACCGCAGACATGCATTTTGGACTTTTTGTATTCTACCAGTACATTCCGCAGTGAGGCACGGTCCATACACTACATCACAATAATTAAATGTGGATAATATAATTGAATCCGATAGCATGACTTTTAATTTTGAATCTAATATATGCCTAGAGTTATAAAGAATTTTCAGCTTCATAAAAGCTTTTCCTACACATATATTTATATGTTTATCAAATCGCAGTGAAGAATCAAAAAGAACGCCTAAATTTTTACTATCCTCTTTGACTGGAATTGGTACATCATTAACATTTATATCAATAACATTTTTAAGTTCGTTAACGCTTTGTTTAGGTCCAAAAATCAGTGCAGTAGATTTGTTTGGATTGAGGCACAGTGAGTGAGCAGAAGACATTTCAGAAATCGACCTAAGATCTGCATTAATTTGCTGACACCCTACTTCGAAATCACCTGGCATAAAAGAATATATAAGTTGCATGTCATCAGCATAAATTTGCGCTGTACAGTATACACAGAGAAGAGAACAGGGCCCAGTACGGATCCCTGTGGTACACCCTGTTGTGTATTTCTTACTTCAGAAGTTTGATTATTCAAAATAACCCGTTGTCTGCGATCTGATAGATATGATTGAAAAAAACCAATATAACTCAAAATTTTCAAAAGTATATTGTGATTCAGAGTGTCAAAAGCTTTAGAGTAATCTAGTAAAGTCAAAACACTAATACGTCCCTTATCTGTTTTTCTAAAAATTATATCTGTTACATTAAGAAGCGCAGTTGCACAACTGTGCCCTGCTCTAAAGCCCGACTGTACTTCTGGAAGAATTTTGTTATCTTCCAAATACTCTACTAATTGACTTTTTATAGCTTTTTCCAATAACCTGGACAAAACAGGTAAACTACTGATAGGCCTGAGATCTTTGAGAGTTTTAGGCGAAACAACTTTGGGTAATGGGATAACATTTGCAAGCTTCCAATCGTGGGGAAAAACAGAGTGTGATATACAGAAATTTACTATGTGGGTGATTATGGGAATAATGAAAGGACAACAAAAAATAATGAAGTTGATATTAATATCGTCTGAACCAATTGCAGTGGTTTTAATGTCGACTAAAAATTTCCTTACCGTATCTTCAGAAACTACACTAAAGTTGAAATCCTGCATCAATAATCGGCCCTCATAGTATTTACTAACATCTCTATCCCCACTTTCGGGTATAGAATCCACAAAATAATTATTTATGTTATCAACATTGGAAATACTTACTGGCAAGATAGCAGATTTCTTAGAATTGTGAATATTTAGAGTTTTTAACGCTTTCCACATAATTTTTTTATCTTTTCTCAATTCGCTGGTTAGATATGCCTTCTTTTCGCGAGCAGCAGTACTTGTAGTTAGGTTACGTAATCCTTTATAACTAGTCCAATCAACAGCAGATTTGGTTCTCTTAAATTTTGT
This sequence comes from Chrysolina haemoptera, assembly GCA_958298965.1. NCBI lineage: Eukaryota > Metazoa > Arthropoda > Insecta > Coleoptera > Chrysomelidae > Chrysolina > Chrysolina haemoptera. The sequence goes on from OY282584.1 coordinate 33,368,882, forward strand.
TAGAGCTTTATTTTTCAATTCTATTAAATATTTGACATTATGAGTTATCCAAGGCTTAAGTGGTTTTTTGTAGATAAATACCCTAAGTGGAGCGTGCAAGTCTAGTAGTGATTTGATATTTTGATTGAAGAAGGACACTTTGCTATCAATGTCTTCGATGTCATAAATGTTACGCCACGGAATACTCTGGAGATCAGCATACAATTGATCTAAATTAATATTTTTAAAATCTCGGTATACCGATGGGATAGCTTGTTTGATCTCAGAAACCATGATGACATGATGACATGAAACTGTTCAGACGGATTGATGACATAACAGACTCTGTGTCACTACATAATGACTTGAAGTTGTTGGAGGATTGGTGTACTGTAAATAAACTATCACTCAATGTTGGCAAATGTAAAGTTATGACTTATTCACGAAAAAACATTCCTTCGATCTACAATTATACCATTAACGAGGAGTCACTGTCACGAGTCACACAACATAAGGATCTGGGAGTCATATTCGATTGTAAACTTACCTTTACAGGTCATTATGAAACAATGATTTCTAAAGCCATGAAATCATTAGGTTTTTTAATTCGTATTTGTAGCGAATTTAAATCTCTGGACGCACTTTGTCAATTGTATTATACCCTGGTTAGAAGTAAACTGAAATATTGCAGTCAAGTATGGAATCCATATCACCAACAAACAATTTCGGCAATTGAGATGGTTCAAAGGAAGTTCTTGAAATACTTATTTTATAATAGAAATATAAATGCTACCCTGAGAGGAATTACAATTACGAGCTTCTGTTGAGCGACTTTAAAACACAGTCATTAGGAAAAAAGGAGAGAAATCAGTGATCTATTATTCATACACAAAATTAAACACAACAACATAGATTCTTCGACATTACTCTCATTAATCAACTTCAGTATACCCCGACAATCCTCCCGGCGTCACAATACATTTCACTTCAACGTACCGAATACACAACATCACTTTCATTCTCCAATAAATTCAATGTGCAGAAATTACAATAAGCTTGGCTCAGTTGATATCTTTTTCCTCACTCAGAATCAATTCAGACAAACCGTTTCCAGTTTAATTCTTGACTAACTTATAAACTGTAAGTTCAACAAAAAATTTAAATTTGTTACTACTTTTCATATCACAACCACATGTAATATTCATCAAGTACTCCTGTAATTGGGCTCCGGCCTGCTGGATGTATATATCAAATAAATAAATAAATAAATAAATATCAATAGTCACTTTTTGGTAGGCGAGTAACTTCAACTTAAAAAATATAGAAAGAGAACATCATGAGCCACACTCGCACCCTGTATCTCAAATGGAAAAATATTGCTTTTGAACGTCTAACATTCAACTTGTTCCACATTTTTTCATTTGAGATACTGTCGAAGTTATTCACCTACAAAAAAGTTACTACTAAAATTCCAGAAACGTATCTATAAATATAGAAAAAAAGATGATATATCATGAGTATATGCTCCACCCTGTACACTACAAATCAAAGTATCAAAACAGAGGGAGGTAAATGTTAATGGGAGAATGATATCAAATAAAAAAAACTACAACTGCATTAAATATTTAATGGAATAAAAAAATATAAAAAATAATAACAAAATACTCTTAAAGAATAAAAGTAGAATTTTTACTGAATCAATGATCACGTGGTTTGTGTGTCACTACTCTTCCCTCTTCAGCCTCTACTTTGCAAACCTTATCCAATCCGTCACAATGAGTTCAAACTCAATTCACCTTCACCTGTGGGTGAACGGAATGTCATTTACAGATCTTGAAAATATAGTAATTATAGTCACTGAAAACTTAAATCAATTTTAAATTTATATTGTCAACAAAATGTCAGTTGTATGCTATGTATAAGACGAAATATTTTTATTAATTCTTGAAAAATATTTTGGTAATTCTTAAAATCACTAATAATTGCTTAAAACCCATTTATATTTCATTTTAATGGGTGATTACAAAATGAAACTATATATGTATAGGTACCAGCTTTACAAGACAGGCCAGATTGCAATTTAATAGAATTAATTATTTTATTTGTTTATTACTATAACTCATATGCTTCATCAGTTAGCAGTATTAATCCTACGTTAGCTCAAAAAAAAGCTTTATGCAAATGGGTAACAGAAGAACAAATCACTAATTTGTGCATCGAGTATTCGTAATCTCATACCAGTTCTGATAATTAATCTATTTTGAAGCCATAACTTGAAATGTATGGAAATATTAGATAAACATTTCAGCATCACTTCAAATAATAACATTTAATGGAATTGAAATAATTTTCTAACTCACCTCCGCCTGACCTGCATGCTAAGTTTATCGTCACTGGATGTAATCACTTCAGTATTACTCTAATTATCATTCCTTATTAACCTAAAATTGTTTCCTCGGCAGATCTATTTTTATTTGTAAAAGTCAGGCGAGATAGAATGACAACGCTGATAAGTTTCCTTTGTTCAAGAGCCTAGGCTTAGAAACCTGAAATAATCAAACGTTAATACTTGTTGTGAGGAACTGGGAATATCATAACCTTATAAACACTGTGAATTTTACAATAATATGATATTGATACTGTATTTTTGAATCCTGTTTTAAGAATTTCAATAATATTGCTTTCAATCACTAAATCCTAACCTCAATTCATTGTTCACAATTTCGAATTTACATGTTTGATGGCAAATTTTTATGAAATTGTAATGGTCGCTATTGCGGAAATAGTAGACGATGCTGCGGGTGCCGTAGCAGAATCTCGAAGGTCATTCTATCATCGCATAAATGCCTTCGAACTTAGATATAGGCAATTTGTAAGAATGTTTCGTTTATCAAAAGAATTAGTTCGAGAAGTAATTGGATTAGTGTCTCCCGCCTATATAGAGGAGGGAAGTAGAGAGTCAGCCCTAAATATTGAGACACAAGTAAGTTACGTTCAGTTCAAATAGGTAAGTATATGATTTATAATAAAACATGCTTTTGAAGGTTTTGGTGAGTCTTCGATTACTCGCAAGTGGCAGCTACCAGCTAGACTCAGCTTCCAATATACACGTAACAATCAGTCAGTCATCAGTTTCAAGATGTCTTGAAAGAGTAATTAATGCTTTAAATCAACAAGATGTTTTCAATCGATTGGTTAGTTTAATAAGAAATATGCAGGAGCTTGAGAGAAACCGCAATGGGCAAGTCTTGCATTAACGTGAAAAGTTTGTTCTTTTGCTCCGCGGAGACATAACCGGCATGTTTATCCTTCGTTTCATTCATACTTTTTAAATTATCCTCTCGGGTCTCAGGTTAACGTTCAATAAGAACAATAATTTCAACAAGCAGCAAATTATAACACAAGAAATATTGCGTAACAGTTGTCAACGTGACGCGTGACTTAAATACCTTTCAGCTATTGGTTGAATTCGTGACCCCAGCTAAACCCTTCGAAACCGACCAACTCTGTATCGCCGTTGGTTCGGGATAGCGTATCGAACGAAAAGAGTATCGCATGCGAATTTTTCGCGATGCAAATATCACGTTCGAAATTTATCGCGCAAACTCAAACATACGGTCCCAGGGCTTTTTCCACCAACATAGATGTTCATCTAGATACCAACTGTAGGAACAACTGATACGCTTCTGGTTTTCTATGAATTGAGCAGCATCCTGAAATTAATCGAACAGCATCCAGAAATGAATCAGTGATGTTTATTGAATATTTTTTAGTAGTTTAAAGTTCAATGCCTACCTCAAATATCTGCCAACAAATATCTGGCTGTTTGTTCATATTTTTATTCTTCCTATCATACTTCAGCTGGTACGAAAATCATATCACTCGCTAACTGGTCAAAAAGTCAAGTAAGAACTTTCAATCAAAATATAGAAAGGCATCAGATTATCCTACCAAAAATGCACAATGAAAATTGAAAGCACTCGCTCACAGCTTGTAAAATAAACTAGATGGATGAATGTCATGAACATGAACGGGAAAATTGCATTTAAGAAACATTTTATGATAATATTAATTACAAAAGTTTTCAGTACACATGTGAGTAATGTTTTGAGGTGGTTAAACACAAACATCATACAAATAACATAATCACTCTGTTTGAGACATATCTGAAGAACATATACTCAACATTTTATATATCTTTTAATGAATATTATTTGTTATATTATTTCGATGTGACACAAACATATAGCTGAAAACATTATATAAGAAACATCATGATAACATTTATATTCTGTTAGTTTGCCGATATTAATAAAGTTATCTCTGGTAAATGTTTTTATTATGTATCATGTATAGTGGGGTGGTAGGGATAATATTTTGAATTGTTATCTCAGGTCAACGGATCTGACTACGGTGTAGTCCGGCAATCGGTGTTTTTCTTTGTTAAAAAAGATACCTTAGCAATTTTTTTTCATTCTTTCAATTTTATTCAGATGCAGGTGTGGTTGAGATTTCCGAATAAGTGAAACAAATTTGATGTCTTAGTTTAAGCAATGCAAGATAAATATTCAATCGAGGATACATTTATAATGAATCCCAACATGTCATTTGCTTTCTTACAGATTTCATCGATATGATTCGAAAATGACAAGTTGTAAGATTCTTAAGGCTGATATGACACTATAATATTTCTATGACATAGATCTATTATCATATATATGATGAAGATATATGATGAAAAAATATGAAATAATCTGAAACCATATTACACTACATAATATATTTGATCATATTCAATGTAAAAGCAAAACGAACAAATTGCTTGATGTTGTATAACTTCAATAACCACAATTTGTATTATTTTGAAAAAACGATGTAAAAAGATAAAACGTCTGTGGGTTAGACCATGGATTTAGCAAGATATATATTCATAACAAAAAGAGCTTCAATGTGAAGATCACACACAAGAATGGATGAGAATACGTTTTGTTATATTAGTGACCAAAGTGTCCAAATCAATCTCAAAACGCACTTTTTCAGTAATTTTCTCTGCTAATAATGACAGCTCAACCTGTTGATTTTCTTCCTCACATCTGCTGTTTATACAACCATCGGTAATATTGTTATTAGCCTGTTCATTTGGCGTGTACAGTATCAAACGTTTATTCTTGTTCTTATAAACACCATTTTTAGCGTTGTATAGTACATATTTAATTTACTTCATATCTTGCAATTAACATTTTTGTTGTAGCTGCTGTCCACATGAACTTAACCGACGCCATCTTCTTTTTCAAATATGATCATAGGTTCTATTCACGAGAACATATTATCATAGATATAATAGGATGTTTCATCCATGATCAAAATTACTTATTACAATGTCATATCTTCGATCAAATATCTGAAATATTACCGTGTCATATCAGCCTAACACTAACAAAGTTAGTGGGTGGATCTGACGTAATTTCGCCGATCATTTGATCAAGGAATGTGCTCCCGAACTAACACCAGTGCTTTGCAAGTTATTCAATCACTCAGCATGCGCGTCATGGTGTTGTTTTAGCAGGTAGGATCACTGAATCCAGAAGGCTTTGCTTCTACGGGTACGGCCAATGGGAGGAGTCTAATAGTTCAAATCTCTTGTAGTAGTTCGAATGTCAAAAATAACCCACAAAAGCACCAATTAAGAAGCCACGAAAAAGTTGGGTTATAATATAAAAAAAGAAGATTTGACACTCGTTTTGACAGTTTTATTCTTTTTCGTTTTGGTTCAGTATAATATTTCATATTTTACTCTTGAATGGATATACACCAGCTACTTATTCTAATTCTGTTATTGATTGAAATTGAGAGTTATACAATAATCTCGAATTTCAAAGAAGCGTTGGTCGATTTCCGGGCCTTGCCTCTTGCCCTATCTTGTGACCCGGTTAGCAGCTATTATGGAACATAGAGATAGAGCCGTCGACAAGGAACTTGAGTACCTATGTGATGATTTTTTGAAGTTCAATAAACACAAAAAGTTGGACTACTTCATACCTCAATCAACGGAATGAACAGTTTTAAAATTAGCTGATGGACATTGCGAAGATGTCATCATAGCCAAATACTCTGCAAGATTTTGATTAGACTAGGAGAAATCATACATGATTTTGATGTGAGTTGATGGAGGAAGTGTGTCTGACGAGGTCCCCGATTAATAAAATGTGAAGTGAGAAACAAATTTAAAAAAATAAAAATTATTAGACTGTGGAGACCATATATTTAAAATCGTTTTTAGGAAGCCTTTCGATCTAGCAGGATACACCTTCCATTTTGAATGTGAGATACTTGGCAAAAGCCTTTTTCTTGCTCGATAGCATGTTTTTTTAATAATACTTCTTACCAGTGAATAAATGGCTTTGGAAAGCTCGGTGTTTTTATATTGTCTTTAGTTTCTCATAATGAATCCTAACATCCTCTTAGTTGATTTGACAATTTCTCAAATATGATATTCAAAGGTGAATTTTTGATCTACAAAAATTCCCAGATGTATTTTGACCAGTTGAGTTTATCATCTAGTGTGATACCTAAGTTTCACCCTATCACCACTTCTGAGGTATTTAAGTAAAATAATCAAAACATGTGTTTTTTTAATTTTGAACAATGTGCCATTGTTACTTCTGAACCAAAATTCTATACGTCACTTTGCAAAATACATTCAGTGTCACAACACATGATTGAAGAGCCCATCAATCTGTTGAGCCGCATATGGCAACCAAATAGGTAACTTTTTTTACTATATCAGTTAATAAAAAATAAAATTGGTTTGATCTTGTCAAATGTGAGAATGTTAATGACTATCTCGATCTGCTCTATAAAACAATTCACATTGTTGGAGCAAGTCATACCGTCGTATCCAGAAAGAACAACTGCAGATAAACCCAAATATCTATGCTCGACTTGGTGCATGAGATAAGTAAGAAAAATTATTTACACAAATTAATTTTAAAAAATAGTACGGACTCTACGTAAAAACCTAGAGCACTAAAGCAAATTACAAAGCATCAAATCAATAATAAAATAAATATTGCACAAGATCACAACCCTTTTTGGCTATTTGTAAGATCCATATCCAGAAGTGGATTGCCTAGAGAAATGCAGCTTGATAACTCGGTCAACAGTAGTGATATTCGCAAATTCCTCCGTAGTGCTTCCACTCTGTTTATCAGGTCTCAGAAAATCATAGCAATTTCAAGGCTGCCTCGGATGCATCATCTTTAACCTACCTTTGGTAACCGAATCTTGACGTTCTCAGAACTACAATAAATCTAAAACCAAAAAGGTCAACAGGCAGAGACAATATATTTATTTATATGGTTATACCATTTTTACAACAACTACAATTATAATACAAAGCTACTTTAGTTTCACTAAATGAATTTATACAGAATACCTCAAATAGTTTGCAGTATATATTTTATATTGCTAGTACAGATCTCAATCTATTCTTTAATTGGTTTAATGCATTATTAACTAGGTCAATAGAACCAAGGTTAAAATTCCGAGGAATTCTTGCCAAGGGACCTTATTGTCGGTATTTTTGTAGGTTGTCACTGACCAATACTTCATTTTCATTTTTCATGAGAAAAGGATATATAATTTTTTTCGGTAGAAAGTAAACAATACTACACAACACTATGATCCCATCAGATCTGGGGAGCAATATGCTGTTGCTGTAACAACTGGACCAATAAACCATGAATTTTCCGTTACCGTATTACCGATTAGATAAATCTTGAAAATATTTTATTAACATAATAAACTTTTATCTATGAACATGTCATTCCGGATTCCACTATTTTTGAACATTTCGTACATAAAATTGACATGTGTCGGTAGTTCAAACGTTGGCTCTAACCTAACCTAACTTTTTCTGTGGGTTATTTTTGACATTCGAACTAATAGACTCCTCCCATTGGCCGTACTCGTAGAAGCAAAGCCTTCTGGATCCAGTGACCCTATTAGCAGGGTGCTGATGACGCTCATGTGCGTTTTTTTATATTTCAAAGCTGCAAAGTATATTCACAAAGGCATGCACACAACTTCTAAGTGGAGAATAATATAAGTGAAACATTCAACTTGGGTACCTAGCGAGCCGTTTTTGGTTGTCAAACTCTTGACCGGTTTTATATCAGATTGAAAATGGACTCGAATTGTTCACGTCGGAAACGAGCAAAAATTAGTACAAGAACACTCAACGGTACTAAATATAATATTGAGTTAGTCATCTAGTGAAAATGAAGTTGATGAATCCGATGCCGATTTTTCTACATCAGATGAAGAAACAGGTATATTAGTTATCCACGCACCACCAACATAAAGTATTCAGAAACTTTTTTGGAATGTGAAGAGGAAGATGATTATTTGGGTTTGGTTCAATCCGTACAGGAAACTGCAAATGGGAATGATAGAAATGTACAGGAAGCATCAAATATAACTGAAGATGTATGTATACAAGAAGATACTAATTTTTACTCCCCCCGTAGCAAGATACTCCCATCAGTATGCAAACTTTTGATTTCACCAAATCTTCTGGATTATTAGTAGACATTCCAGGGACTGGTCTTCCCTACGAATTTTTTATTACTTTTTCTTTTTCTTTCTCCTTTGTTTCCCTGGCTATATTCCTGAAATTTGGAACATTGAATATGCTTACTAGACGGCACTTTTTGACATATTTGTAAAACAAATTCAACTTCCGATTCACCTAACATGACAGCCAAAACATGAGTAGCTATTTCTGTCCCTTTCTCTAACGTTTCCCTTCCCATATTTTTTGTGCATGTGACTGCCCTGGGAAATTTCTTTTTCGGCAACCGTCCGGGAAGTACGTACTTCCCGGACGATTTTTCTTTGAGAAAGTATCAATTCCCGGACTAGTCCGGGAAATGCTCGAATTTCAACAAAAATATTTATATAAATAAAAATTAGAATGTTTCTGTTACTACCTATCTTCTGTTAGCATTTCGATATTTAATACAAACAAGAATTAAAATGTTCGAAATTTTCTTCTACAAAAAAATATAAAAAATAAATGTGTCCCAATTTGTTATTCGACACGGTTGCCGAAAAAATTTTGTACGCATCACGTCCGAAAACAGTTTTTCCCGGACTTGTTACGTAAATTACCATTCCCTCTGGAATGGATAATTTTCCGGTCATTTGTTTTTTTACGGCATAAATATAATTTATTAGTTAGTAAAGCAATAATCAAGAAAAACTTTATTGACGGCATAGTGCCTAAAGTTATTTTTTCATATAGCAGCATCATTCTGTACATGTTTCATGTCCCCTAAATGTTATACGGGCTTGTGGTATATTAAAGATGCTTACATTTCCTAAAAACATAATAACCAATCTTATCAACTGTAAGAAATCCTTAAATTGAAAATGTACGGCATCATTTTTTTTTGTTTAGTGATGCTTGAGAAATTAAAAAAGCAATGCTTTTCTAAAAATTACTTCTTTTATAAATAACAGTGCAATTTTTTTTTCATTCAAATTTTTATTTAGTTCCATTGATTATAACATGATATTACGTAAAACGAAAATAGTTAGCCTAAAAGCCGGTTGCCGTACAGGCATTTATAACCTCTCTTCGAACAATATAAGATTCAACCCCCAAATGGAAGGTAATTTTTTTTTTCATATTAATTTTGCAATGATCTTGAAACATACAGGTAAAATGCGAATTTGCGTGCGGGACTCTCCGCCCCTGTGCCAGCAAATATGTACGGCATTGCTAAAAAATAAATCTTTGTAGTTATACAAATTCAATTTTACAAATGCCGCACAGTAATAAATCACCTGAAGTCATAACAAAAATTTGGGGAAAATAAAAAAAATTGCTGGCTCTCAGCACCGTTCTTTTTGTACGGCATTAGGTCCTACTTGATTATATTTTAGTGATCTTATCATCTTGAGAAATGCCGTCCAAGAATCTTTGGTGGAAAAATCCCTCCGCCGGATGGAAAGTTTCGTTGAGCTGCGTACTCATCTGCACCGCTCACAACTGACGGCACAGTGCGCAAAGGAGTTGTTTCGTATGGCACTATAATTCTGAATATAATTCATGTTGGGTCAAATGACCCCTCCAAAATTGGCCTAGGCTTGTAGTCTATCAACCTTGTTGAAGCACTTTGAGCAGAGAAGTTTATAGTCTGTAAGCTAAAAAGACACTTTATGGCCTCAAACAGTATTCAAAGTGCTGGAGTTAACTTTTCAATGAATCTCTTCTAACGTTGTGTTTTCAACGATAAAAATTGAATTTCAATTATCTTTCGATTCATGTTGATGATTTGTTTCAATAAATAGTACAAAAAAAACTAAAATGAAACTTTTTTTTTCAACTCTACAGAAGTTCACATAACAAACCAGATTTCAAAGTCCGAAAATATACATACGTCAAGTGAATGACTTTTGTCAACTTTAATGTCTTTTCGGTACCTATATTGGAAAAAAGAAAAATACTTTTATTTTCTACTCTTTGTATGAAATGTTACCAAAATAAAAATTTCATTTTATTTTGTGATGAATATTTCAATGACTTGACAAAAGTTTAATGTTTTTTAAAACAAACTGAAAATGATGGTTTGAAATGTGCTAAAAGTGATAGACCTTTTAAAGTTCAATTACATGCATATACAGACAAAATGAATGACAACCTATTCATTGGAAAATTTAAAAACAAAATATTGTTGTAATGTCTAGTGCAGAATCAGTTTACATTGCTCTATTATCATGTTTAAGTGAGAGTCTGTTTCTAGTACAAATGCCTTATGAGGTTCTGAACTAAAACACTCTTATGAAGACAATCAATCGTATATTAAAGTGGCCACCACCTTAGACAATAAACAAAGAAACATATAGATGTTAAAAATCTATTTATTAGAGATTGTGTAGTCCAAAAATTTATAGGTTCCGTTCAAATTGATCGAGGTATGAGTGCCATTCAGATCGGCACTTATACTTGATATTTCAAATGCGAATTCGCAAAAAAATTCAGATGGTTGAAAAGAGAATTGAATTTTTATTTCAATGATGAGACACTTGACCTTCCATGCCATTTGAAATTTTTAAGTTGATGTGCCCCCTCACCTCCTGCCGAACAATCACCACATTTCTTGTTTCAAAAAGTAGTATCGGTGATACTCCCCAATTTTTTTTTTTTTCATGTTTGTACGGCGAACCGTTCAAAAGTTAACAGGGGTGGCTATAAAAAGCCGCACTGTATAATAACTGAAAACCAGCAAACCGATATTGGTTTAAAAGCATTAGCGCCATTAGCTACAAAATATCATTAATAGTTTCATCATTCTGAATCAGTGTTGTTAATATAGGACCGAGTTATGAAATAGGTGAGCAATTGGACAAGGGGATGACAGAAAACAGGGAAATGCTACGTCGGAGGAGGGAAATTGTAATTTTCGTCATATTTGCTAATAACAAACTTTAAAAATTAAAAGTATTATTAATATTACTGCGATTGCCCATATTTTATTGTCGAGATTGTGGATCAATTTCTGATTCGTATTGCTTATTGTTTGCTCCTCCCCTCCAATGAGAAAAAATTAAGATGCCGGAAATAATCGATTTTATAAGTCCACAAATCCTGAGGACTCAGATACTGAAGAAATCAGCCTGATTGAGAACCAAAAACAAAAAGCAAATTGTCGTAGAATTGCGGGGCCATGTAGGTAGCTAGTAGCTAGACAACACTTCTATAAGAATTTGAATTATATTGGTCGCATACAAATTTCCAATATCGTTTCATATTACTATAATTATTTCAATACACTTTTTCTCCTATAGACGGAGTTGTAATTAGGTTTCTGTAGTTAGAATTGATATGTCACAATATCATTACTCTTCGTGTGTAAGTTCACATAAACTTAAATGTTACCATATGGGCCATGATGGGACTTGTGTAAAGCTTTCGCTCAATTCTTAACCTGAACATCGATAGTTGCGTGGGTTCGAATCCCAGCGCGGTAACCGGTAGCGTGCATGGCATCACACGTTAAAAGGTGAGGGCTAACTATCACAAAAATCTCGAAGACTTCTAAGGGTTGTTCGTAAGAATAGAGTCGGTTGACAGAAATAACAATAACCTTATAAGGTAGACAAACGCAGATTGTAAGTCCTTATTGAAATGAATCGCTACTGATTCAATATAATTTATATTTAGCAGTTTGATAAGGAGTATAAATAATACAAGCGACGTCCCATTCATAACTGTGTTTATTTATTTCCTTCATATCGAAGCAGTGGGCCGATTACATAAAAACAGAACATAAAATCCATTACAGTAAAAAGTGAAAACCATAAACAGATTGTACAGGGTGTCCCAAGACACCAAGATATCTCACTTATGTTGTAATAGAACAAAAAAATTTCACAATATTAAATCCAAAATAATTCATAACTAAGATGTCGATTGAAAATATATATATTTTTTTTTCAGTTAATTGGGTGTCTGGGTGCCATTTTATGGAACACTCTAGAGCAAAAAAATGGATGGTCAGGATATATACAGTTCACCTTGTTCAGCATAGGTGTATACAGTTGTAGATTGTGGACTATGATACTAGCTATATCATTGTTATTTTTACAGTGCAGGAGTTTGTGCTATATACTAAAACTTCAACCAGTGTTCCTTGTCATCGGTTGGGGGTAGGTTTTTTTCTATCTAATTATGCAGATAATTCATTTAGATTTGTTTTTTGAAACTAGGAAATTGCCACACTCTTATTATAATTAAACTCTTAATCCCAATATTTTTTGGAGGCCTAATTTAATTGTGCCAGAGCTGTTTTTTTTTGCTTTACACTCTAATTATTTGGTCTGGTTGAAAACAATGATACAGATAACATGGAAAAAATATCGTTTTTCGACAACTGTCAAAAGAAGTCAACTTTTTTTGTGTGGTTTGTGTGCGTAAAGTATTACAATATTTCACTATCAACATACGATTTCATTAAAAGCTTAAAAAAGTGCACTTTTTTTAACGGCTGTTGCTAGGCAACCGACAGTTTCATGCAACAACAATGACGGATCCGAATAATAACGAAATCCTGTCATAAAGCCAGTTCTCATTTTCTTTGGCAATTAGTAACCTATAAATATCTGATATACAAATGTTTCACCAATAATATTCTTAGCATTCTTACTATTAAATAAGTATTATCAAAATTCTAAACCATCGCGGCGAATATATTCAAAATGATAGCATATACCTCTAAGGAACTATTGGACCTAATCTACACTAGGTAATCCAAGGTAGCTATGGCTGTTTGGCCGTCATAGAAACTAGTCGACAACAATTATGATTGAAATTTGTGAAATTGGGAACCTATTCTATCCAGATAACGAATTCTTGATAACTATAAATTTAATTTAAGTAGAAATGAAAAGTGATGAAGATTGAACAGAGAAAATCGTGGATAGTGCAAATATGAGATTTCCTTGACATAGTTCAAAGAAAGAAAAAGGTATTCGTTGCTTTACAAGGATTGTTTATTCATTTTGAATACAAATCTAAGAAAATGAAAAGTTACTTCGATGGACTAGTTATTCGAAAGTCAAGTCAACATTAATAATAATAATATTGACCTCGATGAATATGTTATTTTAAAATTCGCTTCAAATTTTCGGGATAGTGCGAAGACAAGGGATTTCGACTGTCGAAATTATTCGTTTCATTTGTTTGAAACTCAACTCTCCAGCATACTCTTCGAACTTTGTTCGAATAATGAATCAATAAAAATATGCCAAATTCATTTCATTTTTGCAAAAAAATATGAATTGGTTATTTCTTTGGCAGTCGTAGAAAAAATACTGTATGAAACTCGTGAGTAAAGTGTTACTTGTAGGAATTGCTGCACTCCGCCTACGGAGTCGTGCGTCAATATTTCCTACTATTAAAAAAAGTATCACTTTACTCACTTGATACATAAATTACTATTTTGCTACTTTGCTATGGTCAAATCTATGAAGTATACTTTAATCAAAATTTAAAAAAAATTGTTAATTTTTTTTTCACAAACTAGTGAATTAAAATGACGATTAACAATCTCGAACATTAACAGCGCGCTCGCTGCACTCGCGCGTTAAATTATCTCAATTGTTAATCGCCCTTATTAATACACTTGTTTGTTAAATAACTATTAGCTAACAAAATAAAATCCAAATCAAGCCAGAGCAAACAACGGCAATTCACAGATTTCAATCATAAATAAGCGTTCGTTGCTAGTGTTCTATCTTCATCTAACCAAGGAAGATAGAATACTAGCAATGAACGGTTAAGACAAAGCCAATATCTTTGCAAACATATTTGCTGTAAATTCTACGCTGGATTCATCTGGAAAACGACCCCAGAACATCATTCCCATTGACAGTCATATGCCTGAAATCATCTTTCGCCAGCGAACACCAACAAAGCTAGTGGATTTGACAGAATTCTGCCGATCGTTCTCAAAAAATGTGCTACATAACTAACTTTGCAAGTTATTCAACCTCTCTATATTTTAGGGGTATTTCCGTACAACTGGAAAATTGCAAGGGTACAAACAGTCCCTAAAAAAGGGAAAAAGAATCTACCCAGCAACTACAGACCTATCGCACTACTATCTGTTATCTAGAAGGTCATGGAGAAAGCTATCAACATCGAGCTCATAAAATATCTAGAATGCTAATTATCAATGATCGACAATATGGTTTCCGGCATCAGAGATCAACCTTTGACCTGCTTGCTGATGTCTCACATATTTGGCAGCAATCTATCGAAAAATATGGTGAAACTATGGCCATTGCACTAGATATGTCCAAGGCGTTTGGCACCGTTCACTCCTAGCCAAACTTCCATTTTTATGGCTTGCATCCCCAGTTGTGTTTCTTGCTATCTAGCTTTCTCTCAGGCCGATCTCTCCATGTGGTGGTCAATGGAGTATCATCTGATACTCTAACAATAAATGCTGGTGTTTCACAGGGATCCATTCTAGCACCAACACCCTTCTTCATATCAATGATTTGTTGGGAGCTAACTCATGTCCAGTAAACAGCTTTGCAGATGATAGTACCGCTTTCTCTTCAAAACTTCCGATAAGAGCCAGTGAATACAGAAATGAACGGGGAAGAATCGTAAATGAAATAAATACAGACTGAGCCAAAATTATAGAATGGGGATCCAACATCAGCGTGTCTTTTCTCTAGAAAGGCCAATTTCACAGTGGCCAGCGTAACTATGTCAGGAGTACCAATGAAATCTTCTATTTCAATGCTCGGTATTACCATCAGCAGTACCCTCTCATGGGAGAACCATGTGAGGTCCATTGCCAAAAAACTTGGTTTTCACTTCCAGTCAACTGATTATGATTTATAAGGCACAGATTCGACCTGTTTTGGAATACTGTTCCCATATATTGAAACTTTTAGATTCGGTCCAAATGACAGCCATTCGTCTCGTCGGTGATACTTCTCTCACAAGCTCGCTTACTTCTGTGGAACATCGCAGAAAGGTTGGCGATCTGTCACTGTTAAATAGATATTTTCATGGACGATGCTCTTCCGAAATATCATCAATCACCGTTTGCGGTCTCATCGAGATTGACCGTCAAGTTCAGTCCTCACATCTATATGCCATCACTTTGGAGACATGCTGCACGTTTTTTTCAAAGCTTTTGAACTCGCTACCACGGGAGGTGTTCCCTGAGGCATACAGCCTTCAGAAATTCAAGAAGAACACCAATTCCCCCCTTCCCTTCCTCGTCTCAAACGATGTTCTTTGAACAATATAGGATTTTCCTTTTCGTGGGAACCAGAAATTGAAAAAAAGCTATAATCCCACACTCTGTTACAAATAACACATTCTCGTTTGAGAAGAGGAGATCGAGTACATCAATAGTGAAACTTTTTTTACGAATAGGATATGTTGACGCACGACGCCGTAGGCGAAGTGCGGCATTCCTACCAGTAAAAAAAAAACACTTTACTCACTAGTTTTATACAGTATTTTTTTCTACAACTGTCAAAAAAAATAACCAATTCATATTTTTTTGCAAATATGAAATGAATTTGGTATATTTTTATTGATTCATTATTCGAACAAAGTTCGAAGAGTATGCCGGAGAGTTAAGTTTCAAACAAATAAAACGAATAATTTCGGCAGAGTCGAAATCCCTTTCTCTTCATTTATGTGAATTTAGCCACACTTTTCCAGCCACGGTTTCTGACGTTTAGACCGTCGAGTATGGGATGCAGCGTTATTTACTGGCAATGTTGCCAGATCTAGTAAAAAAATATGTTTTCAATAAAAAATGTTCAGCCCCACTTCCTGACTGAAAGCAAAATACGTATTGCCGGAATATATCAGGATGACACTGTAAAAATCTGTTATAGATGTTAATCATGAATCATTTGAAGAGGGTAAAGAAAATATTCCATTCCAAACTTATGGTGTTTAGAAAAGTATATCTGGACGCCCTTAAATATTATGAAAACTCTAGATAGCAACAATTACCAGATTTCTTTAGACTTCCGTCAACAAGACAAAACAAATTAAGGTGTTTTTCAAGACAACAAAAATTTCAGAAACAGACGCGCTGCTACAACAAGAATCTTTCCAAACTATAAAGAGGAGATCGAGATGTGCAAAAAACCTCTTTCAGATTTTTTTGGACTCCTGGTCAAAATGGCTGAAAAAAAAATAAGAATTTCCTCAGACCATGAAAATTCCAGACAGATACGCGCTGCCGCAAAACTAAATACTGTCAGAAAGAGGAGATCGAGATGTACATAAGACATCTTTCAGATTCTTTTGGACTCCCGCCAATATGACTGAAAAAAATTAAAATAAAGCATTTTCTCAGACTATGAAAATCCCAGAAAGAGGCGCGCTGCCGCAAAACTAAAAATACTGTTAGAAAGAGGAGATCGAGATGTACATAAGACATCTTTCAGATTTCTTTGGACTCCCGTCAATATGACTGAAAAAAATTAAAATAAAGAATTTTCTCATAGTCTCGTAGTCTGAGGAAAAAAAATAAAAAATTCAGTCATATTGATGGGAGTTCGAAGGAATCGAAAAGAAGTTTGATGCACATCTCGATCTCCTCTTTCTCGAAGTATTTCTATTTTTTAGCAGCGCTTCTCTTTCTTTGATTTTCATAGTGTGGAAAGATTTTTGTTGTAGCAGCGCGTCTGTTTCTGAAATTTTTGTAGTCTGGAAAAACACTTTATTTTATTTTTTGTATTGTCGACGGGAGTCTAAAGAAATCTGGAAGTTGTTCCATACGCAACTCAATCTCATTATTCCGATGTTATTTTTATTTTTGTATCAGCGCAGTATGCTTTCTAGAGTTTTCATAATTTGGAGTACTATCTGAATTTTTCAGTCATATTTGTGGGCGTCCAGATATACTTTTCTAAACACCATAGGTTTGGAATGGAATATTTTTTTATCCCCTTCAAATGATTAATAATTTCCTTGTATAACAGATTTTCATCGTGTCTTCCTAATATATTTCGGCAATACGTATATTGTTTTCAGTCAGGAAGTGTGGCCGAACTTTTTTTATTGAAAACATATTCTTTCATGAGATCTGGCAACATTGCCAGTAAATAACGCTGAATCCCATACTCGACGGTCTAAGCGTCAGAAACCGTGGCTGGAAAAGTGTGGCTAACTTCACATAAATTTTCTCTTCACACTATCCCGCAAAATGGAAAATTTGAAGCGAATATTAAAATAACATACCTATTCATCGAGGTCAATCTTATTTTTATTAATGTTGACTTGACTTTCAAATAACTAGTCCATCGAAGTAACTTTTCATTTTCTTAGATTTGTATTCAAAATGAATGAACACTCTTTCTTTGAACTATGTCAAAGAAATCTTATATTTGCACTATCCACGATTTTCTCTGTTCAATCTTCATCACTTTTCATTTCTACTTAAATTAAATTTATAGTTATCAAGAATTCGTTATCTGGATAGATCCCCAATTATTGTTGTCAACTAGTTTCTGATGGCCAAACAGCCATAGCCACAGAGTAGAGATAGTTCTCTACTCTGTGCCATAGCTACAACCGTTAAAAAAAGTGCACTTTTTTACTCTTTTCCGTTTAATAATGAAATCGTATGTTGTTAGTGAAATATTGTAATACTTTACGCACACAAACCACACAAAAAAGTGGACTTTTTTTGACAGTTGTAGAAAAGATCATATAAATCTCTTGGCAATGGGCCATATGGATAAAAATAAAATAAATGCTTCTAAGCATAAAGCAGAAGGAAAAGCAAATGCTTAGAGCAAAAGGTAGGAGTGAAAGCAATTGCTTCATTCATTATGTATAATGATTACTTTACACTTCCAAGCAAAAACGAGTAAAAAGTCATAGGTCATATCTAAAATGTGGAGGAGCAGGTACTCATTCATTTTCTCACGGGTTGTAAATAACAAAATTTTGCGTGCTCAGATTTGTAGTTCGAGCACTAGCGGCCTGTTATAAGAAAAAGGAAAAACACGCAACAAAAACATCCTAGACATATGGGGCGGCTACTCACCGCTGAACAACTAATGACAAAAGTTAACAATATGAAGGTCCGTTCAGAAAAGAAGATGTGAAGACAACCTATCAAATTCTCTCATGGGAAAAAGCTTTATATGAGTCTATGTAGGGAAATTTGAATCCAACCGTGGTGAAAATGGCAGGTAAGGATCTTTTTCGATTGTGTTATTGTCAGGTCTGATTTATCCCTTTTTTTCATGACTAGCCATACTGTGCAAATAATACACATAGAGTATGTGACCCTCCAATAGTAACAGCTCTGATGAACAGTAGCATCACTTCTCCGCAAGGAAATCATCGCACTTGAAAAAGCTATTGGTTGGCCTTATTCACATGTTTGAAGCCAATCCTTTTATTTCATGAACATTTGCTTTCCACTCTCAAGCAAAAGGATTCACTTACAATTTCATTCATACCACTCGACGTATTTACTTGAATTTGCAAGCATAAGCAAATGTTTATTTTTATTCATATGGCTCAATATGCCAAAAAAAATCTTTTATCTGAGAAGTACTTAGTTTATTGTAAGTAAATGATTTTTATTCTTTGTAACTGTTGACTTTTCTTTTTTTAGACTGCCTATTATTTTATCAGTTTTGCTGATGGTTTTTGACAGCGAAGAAAATTCACCTTCAGAGAAGATAAATCCAAATTTTAATTATGGGGCTTCGCAGGCTATCATAGCGGTAACCCTATTGGTATTATGTTTCATTGGTAAGTGTTGTTAATTTCAACCAAATCAAGAAGTTCTCAATAAAATATTTGGGTACATTCAGAGTTATTCTGAGAAAGTATTATTTTTATCGCTATTAAGTATTATAACTTACCAAAAATCATCTTTTCTAGACAAGAAATCTGATACAACGCAGGAAATTAAATCAGAACTGCATGGTGTAAATACCAAAATATCTCTGCTCGAGGTGGACAACTCTAATTTATAGAAAGATATCCAGTCTCTGGACCGCGAATTGCGCCGAAAAAATATTGTTGTATTCGGCATCGATCTCGAAGATAAAATAGAATCCCTTGCTCTTAGTGACATTCTAGAAGTACCCCTCAAATTAACAGGTACTGATAACATCTCATTCGTGGATAAGAATAATAAGAGAATCCTAAATGTAGAGCTACTTCCTCACTGGAATAAAATCGAGATGATACAACATAATCTGTTTAAACTCAAAAATAGAAACATATTCGTCACAAACGATTTATTATTATTATTATTATTTCATCCGTTTGTATCAAACCAGTCAGGCTTATTTGCTTGTATTTGCCTGAGGGTGGGGAATGAGTAGTTCCAATAAATTCGACACTTCTCATTCTACACAAAGGACTCAATATCCCCCGGAGCATAAGGCAACACGGGTGTCTCATCTATACCGTGCGAGTGTTGTAATCTGTGGATATAGGCTAAGACCTCATAAGCTTGACAAGCAGACAGCAAATTCTTGATGATCTCATGCGCCCCGCGATACGCTCTGCATCTAGTGTCAGGGACCTCTATACTCATCACGAGACTACGATAGACCAGAGTGTTGAAGACACCATCCTGGTAGGCTATTATAAATCCCTTGGTCGCCGACTTCAGCTCACTTGACCTGAGAAAGCTCTTCAATGTTCTTAAAGAAGAACCCATGCATTGGCTTATCCTTATGAAGCTGCAGGAGAACCTGTCTCCGCAGCTTTAATGTGAGTGAGCTTTTTGCTGAACGGGCTCCAACTCGGTGACAGAGTTTGGGTCACCCCATTCAGTGTCGAAAACGAGACCAAGTTCATCGGCAAATATTAATTATTATTATTTTATTTTTTCATCCGTTTGAATTATACCAGTCGGGCCCTGTCTCCATTATTATTATTTATTTTTTCCGTAAAAGGATGTTCCAGTCAGGCCCTGTCTCCGAAGCCCCGATACATCCGGAGGGCGCGCTGGATCGTTACCCAGATAACCACTCTCCACGTCCGTGGGGTAAGTGATTACCCACCACCATTTGGCCAGAGTTTTCAACAATGGGGAACCGTGCTCATCGCTAAAAACGGAGATTTGCCTGATCCACAAAGAATTGCAGGCCGATAACATTCTTGAATTCGTGCTATAAGATGTTTACGCGCATTTTATACGCGCGAATGCTCTCTGCAGTTGATCCGGTGTATGAACGTATATATGAGCAAAGAGGATCGAAGAGGGGGGTCGCTGGCTGCAAGGAGAACCTGTTCATCTACAGATGTATAACACAGGACGCCGTGCAGTATAAGCGGAACCTTTCGATGGCCTGGATCGATTACCGAAAGGCATTTGATACAACATCGCATGAGCTAATTATGCATTTGCTCAGATGCCTTGCGGTGCCCGATCAAATAGTGAGGTGTATTGAACAACTGATGCTGCTTTGGAGGACTCGCTTCACCATAAGATCTGGTTAAGTCAGAATCCAAACAGAGCAGGTAATCTTCAGAAAGGGCGTATTTCAGGGAGACTCCCTCAACCCTCTTCTCTTCTGCATCTCACTATTGCCATTGTCCGTTGCACTCAGGATAACCCGTGGATACAACTGCGGCACCTCCAGCAGCCGGAGGCATAAGGTCACCCATTTATTTTATATGGATGACCTCAAACTGTATGCCTCTGGAGAAAGGGACCTACATTAGTCCTTAAGGATGGTACAAGAGTACACGTCTGGTAACGGAATGGAGTTCGGGATTGACAAATGTGCCACGGTTCATCTCAAAAGAGGACGATGCGAGGGATACGGAGAGGATATCCAGCTCGAGGTGAACACAGTTGAAAACTCCCCCAGATGTCAGGGAGGCCGGGGACTGTTGAGTTTGGAGTGTCTACATAACAGAATGGTGCTGGATGGAGCCTGCAAAGTCATCAGGAGTTTAGATCCCTTTCTCTTTTCGATTTCTTTATGGTTACCATTGCGTTTTTAGGTAATTTTTGATAATTGTTGGAATATATGGAAGTTGCAATTACATGAGAACCTCAGTTTTGAACTGTATCGTACTTTGAAGCTTCCTCTGGTAACTTCAGATTTCGTTTCTCAATTGTGATGATTTAATTTCGAGTTTCATGGCCAACTTTGTTCGATTGAACAATCAACTGTATTTCATCACAAATTGCGTGCTCTTTCGGATAATAGAAAAATCTGTACAGAGTGTCATTTGAATAAAAAAAAGTGTTGGGTCCCTTCTGGTTGAATCGGAAGTGGTGAATTTTCAGTAGAGGCTTCAAAATATGCGTATTTAGGTACTATAGCGACACACTAAATTTGAAATCTGTATCTTCAAAACTATAGAAAAATTGGGGGGTGTACCTCACCTCGTGGTCTCCCGGTATATATATATATAATAGTTATTTATGCAACAAGTGCAAAAAGTAAGTGTTTATGTTGTCCAACTCGGCCCAACGGCCTCGCCGGATAATTTCACGTCGAGTGCAATGAACAATTTTTGCACGAGTTGCATATAATATTTTTTCTACATTCATGCAAAGAGCAAAAAATGATTTTTTGAGATCCGGCACTAGGCGAAGGAAAATGAACAGCTCAACTTTAATGAGTAATTATTAATTACTATCGATTTGCACGGAAACAGATCACTATCATCTATTTTTCTATTTATATTACTCATTTTAAAACTTTTAATTCTGTAATTGTCAGAATTAATTTTTGACTGACGTTTCTATAACCACAGTGGTATATAAAAATCAAAATCATCACGAGTGCAATAAAGAACTTCTTTTTCTACTAAATATAGTTTGATTTTGGCATAAATGAAGAAAAAAAGAAATTGAGAATCTTTATTGAGAAAAATGTACCTGAAACAGTTTACTACAGCTTATGCAATATAATCAATTTATTTTTGAAATTTTCTTGGCCCCTTAAGTTCCCATTATTGTTTTTCAATGTTTATCTATGTAATCAAACCCACATTAGGCTATAACATCAACCCTAGAAATTCCAAACTTAAAAAGGGCGGGCATATTCTTATAACATCAACCCTAGAAATTCCAAACTTAAAAAGGGCGGGCATATTCTTCTCACCAAAAACCCTTTTCTACATGTAAAAGCAAAGTTGTCCGATAATCCCAGGTAGTTTCCTCACCAAATATATTCAGGAAATTACCTCCTCCCTGAAATATTCTTGTTTCATGCACCCAATAATTTCGGCTTCTCGTTTTGTACACCGACCACTTGATATTCGTTCTGATGGTTAGATCAGACTGAACAATTAATTCTCACAAAATGTATGTATTCAGTTTCCTCGCACTGAAATGTGAAAATATTAATTGGTGCACCTGTAAGATTAACAAATTTTAGAAATGAAAGGAAAATTTTTATTTGCCATTGTCTGGTCAAAATATAAATTGGAAGATCCCCCGAGAGCGGGAAATAATGTATGAACTGCATTGGAATTCAGTCAATCACGGTTTTGGTTTATAAAGTTTTATCCTAAAATGATGCTGCTACAACTTACAACAGTAAAAACCAAAGTTTTGGCTCTGAAAATATTTAAAAATGTATTTGTCATTTTAGTTTACCCTAGTGTAGACTAGTTCCTGAATTGTAGTAACTCATCGTACATTTTCAGAATTGCTCTTAAGAGTTCACGTTCTAGAAACGGGTGCATTCACGCAAGTTTCTGGAAGTAAAGCCTACAAAATAGCTGTTAACAGCCTACATTTCTATATGATAACAGTCAATTAAAAAAAAAAGTAAAACACCTAAGACGAAAACAGTTTTGACAATATATTCATCCTAGTGATTTCATGTTCATGATTATCATTCAAATGGAGTGGTGCTGTAGGTTTTCCGGGTTCTCCTACAGCTGAAAATTGAAAACGCTATCAAAGATCAGTAAGTCGCCCCATAGCGCCACGGCATTATTAATAACACTCGATGAGTGTTTATTATTATTATATAATCATGATTGAAACTAATGGTTTCAGAACAATATTTATCTAAATAAAAATAACAATTTCAACAATAACAATTTCACAGCAAATTTAAGGAATGAAAAACAAAATGTCCACCACACTCTGTTGTGACTGAAAAAGTTACTTATCTTGCGATATTAGTGGGAAATCGAAGAAACTTTTATTACAGTTATAACTTTTGTAAATCTGGCAACAAATGGCACTCTCATGTTCCAAAAAGAATATACTTCATATAGAAGACATTTCCATGCATAGACGACCAAAATAAAACAGAAAATACACTTCTCAACAAAAAAACTACCTATCGACCCTATCATTGCTATCATCACTACGCCTATGAAGCTCATGAATTCGGAGGAATCGAAATCCCGATGTTGCCACTGGTTTGATAGGTTTCACACCGAAAGTGGGAGGTGCGCGAGAATCTGCGCCAACTACCCCTTCCCCAGAGAGTTACTCAGCTGTGTGTTTATTAAGTTGTGCTTACACTGTGAACTTTATAAAATGGAGCCCAAATGATACATGCATATTTTAAATGAGATACCACTAGAGAGTTATACCCTTCTTTCGTGCTTCCATGGAAAAACCTGAACAGTTACGTAGAATGAGACGTATTTTAGACGATTTCACACTCATTTTATTTATGTGGTCAACAAATCTGAGTTGTTCACCAAAAATAACCCCTAAATTTTTTAAATTAGATGTATATTCTAATTGTTGATAATTTATGTTGTGAGTGGACTCAAATTTCCTAAGAACTCTCGAGAAAATGATAAAATGACATTTTTTTTCAATTGGTGCCCCTTTTGCCCATTTAAAGCACGCATCATTGTGCAAATCGCTCGCTTTTTAAAGTTACTATGGCTACATCAACAACTCCAGAGCCGTGAAGTTTAGATAACAATTCTATGATTATTGATCTGACATGAGTACTTTGTAACGTCAAATGAAATATTACAAAGAAATGTAAAAACTTTTATTCAAACATTAACGAAAGGTATACTGATGTCACATCATAAGTTCTTATTTCCATTATTTTTAATAATTTGTAATAATTATGATTTCAAAGTGCACCAATTGAAAAAAATAATGTACTTATTGTTCTATTTCCAGTGGCGAACAATACCCTTGTGTCACCCCAGATGTTACTCTTATATCTCTCAATTTGCATCCTCCAGTTTTAACCTGTTGGGTACGACCAATCAAAAAACTTCCAAACCAATTTACCAAGTGTTCTGAAAAACCGAAATTTCCGATCTTCTTCAATAAAATATGGTGATTCACTCTATCAAATGTCTTGGAAATGACATCCATTTGACCTCTACCCTCCAAAAGGTATTCAATATTTTTTGCTCATAGATTAGATTATTAGAAGATTGAAAACAGTTGATTTATTTCGAGAAAAACCATGTTGATCATTAATCAAACTTTCTCTGCAAGAAAAGTTAAGATGATCTGAAATTAAACTGTCAAGTAATTTTGGAATTAATGACTGGCCACATCCACTTCGATAATTTTGTAAGAACTCTTGAAAAGTAGGAAAAGTGGCGGCCCAAGCAAAAATTTTAGGTGGTGCGAGGTGGTACGGATTTGTAAATAGTATCAGGTAGACGTACCAAATATGTAGGTTTACATGCAGAGCGAGGCAAGCACAGTGAAGCCTGTCTCGCTTGACATAGCAAGTGTTCTGCTTATTAGCTCAATCGGTGAAAAAGTGTTGTCCACTACTCACCCGTGACCAAACGCGCTCTCTGTGCAGACGACACGGCGATCTTCGCCGAGTTATCGCAAGGGGAGTTACATCCAAGCTCCAACGCCGAGTCAAGATGAGAGCAAGGCCATCCTGTTTACCAGGAGACGCAGGACACCAGAAGGCCATGTGACTATGAACGTCGACCGAATGCCATGGGAGGACGAAGCCGTATACCTAGGAGTAATCCTAGACAAGAAATTCATGTAGCACAAGCTATGGAAGCTTATAGAATGCAATAACATGAAACTACGCCTCATCAAGATAATCCTTGGGGTCAATGCCTGAACACAAAATACAGGCCTTCTTCAAGTCTGCCTCTTTGGGATCGGGGTGGTAGATAGGGGTGGAGCGTATGATGATATGGTGTCCACTACTCTGTCACTCAACAACGATACTGTGCTTCCCCTCATGCCCTGCTAAGCTAAGGTGAAAAGTTGTATGGGAAAGAAATGATAACAAGCCAATAATATTTTTTGGTAATTTTTATTAACACTGTTATACCGAAAACAGCCCTAAAAAAAAACAGAGTACTCACCAACAATCAATTTTTCAATCAAATTCAATGATAAATCTAGATGACTACCTTTCTAGATTTTTTGGTTGCATTTTTTTTTTCTTCAGTTTCTAATAATTCAACGGCATTATTCTTGGACGGGATTCCAAGATCCGACAGTTTTTCCTGACATGTAGTAGAAAGTAAGTAAGTTTTCATTCACTGAAGCTTTTTTCCAGGTTACAAGTATAGTTAGCAATATACTAAAAGTGCTGTCCATACATTCGGTAAAATATCCTGCCATTGATTATTTTTTAAATGTCGTGAAATTTCAATTGGCTCTGCTAATCTTTCATAATGGGTTGAGTCTCATGAGTTCCTCAACCAATTTACAACTAGACACATCACATTTTTGTTTATTTGTTGAACAGGAATTTTTTGCATGTTGTTTCATGTTTTTTTAAAAATTACCAAGTATGATTGAATTTTTATAGTTGTTTGAATCGAGTAAACATTGCACTTTCAATGGTATCAACATGGTTTAGAAGATTTGTATTTCAAACAATTCTTCAGGATCACTTAGTGGCTCATATTCAGCTTCGTTATCAAATAATTTTTTTAGCTGTTACAAAAGCAGATCAGTAGGGCCAGTACTATTTCACAGATTCCTAGCAATTTTTCAGCAATTGTGAAGCATTTGTTACATCCATAGATGTCTTTGAAAATTCAACAGCACTTTACGTGATAAGTAAGTTTCGTCGATCACCAGCGGCAAAGAATAGGCCCGGTATTGTTTCATAGATTCCGAACAATTTTTCAACAATTGCGAAGCGTTTGCTGTACCTCTAGATTCAGCCTTTGAAAATTCGACAGTAAGTTTACTCAATCACCAGCAGCGAAATGGCCGAGGCGGTTACGGTCTCAGCTACTACGCGGTCGCTCAGGGATCAAGTCTCGGGGTCGACTTTTGGCGGTCGCATTCTGGTCATTTTGGCGCCACTGAGTAGGAACAGAGGATTAGTTAGGGAGTTAATGCAATTTTTCACAAAGATATTTGGAATTCCGTCAGGACCTGAACTGAGTTTTGGGGAAATTTTTGAAATTTTCTAGAATATCATCGTACCTGATATACTGGGATTGAGAATAAAAGATTTAATATTCACACATGGATGATCAACAGACTCCCCAGGGGAATTATCATACGCTGTGGAGGAGTATTCAGGAAAACACTCTGCGATTTGATTATTATGGCTTGTAATGGACTTTTCATAGTGTATTATAGACGGCAAACTATTAAACGATTTCATGCCTTTTATGAACTGCCAAAAATATTTTGGGTTTGTATTGAGCGTGACATTAACGCCCTGAATGTAGTTTTCATAACAAATTTTTGATTGATTTTTACAAGCACTTCTTAATTCGGAGAAGACTTGATAATCTTGATCACTCTTGCTGAGCATAACATTTTCATGGACCAACTTTTTCTGCATTAGATCTGCATTAAACCATTTGGGGTAAGAGGATGTGTTGAATCTTTTCACAGGTACAAATAATGCTAATGCCATATTCAAAATGTGATGAAATTCAATGGTGGCATCATTTATACTGACTTAAGTCGATAATCTCATTCCATTTTATGACATTCAAATAGTTATTGAGACCTTGGTAATCTGCATTTCTGAAGTCATAATAAAATTCAGTGTAATCTAAGTTATGAGTTGTTTTCTCATAATTGAATATATTAAAGGTGTAGCTTATATGGTGCACACTATTTGAAAATAGAGGACCTGTTGTAGTGACTATTTCTGAATTATGTACATACATGTGTGAAAATTAAGTCTAAAAATACGTTTCTTGCATTTGGATAAAAATAACCAAAAATATAGGACTTACAATGTTGGTATTTCTGGATCACCTCCTCAATAACCGGACAGTGTTGTTGATGAATCACCTCCTCTGCTTGTGGTAGGATATAAACTGACAATTTCCTTTCCTCTTGAGCAGTGTAAGAACAGCTGCTCAACTGACCTTATTGATAACCTTACTTGCCTTTACCGATTTTTTCATTAATATTGGTATCCCACCCCTCTCGTTTTAGAGCTTGATTCACAGCTGCAATCAAACCTAAAAACATTGTGAGAGGTATCTTTCAATTCAGAGTCCAAAATATCCTGTGAAAGCCAGCTTTCAACTAGAATTATATCATAAATAGAACATGACACTGATTTTATTAGTTCTTGTATTTTTGGACGAATGCCTCCAAGGTTTTGGCAATAAACTAAACTTCTAATGGGTTGTTTTCTAGTTTTTTTCTCCTCTAGAGTTAAAATTTTTCCCAGAATTTTAGGGCTCAATTTGTCGATTACATACCCATTTTTGAACAATGACATTCTCAACGAGCCACGATGTTGCAATTTAAAAAAATATATATACCAATTAAAATAAATAGTAATACCAATTCAAAAATTAAATATAACATAGCAAATACTTTTTGACCGAAAACACTAGAATTAAAATTTTTCCAAGAAAATAAGGGATCAGTTTATACGCTTGAACATACCCGGCCATAAAACCTCTAGAATAAAAAAGTTACTTCAAAATTCAAAAAATATTGATAACTAAAAGTGAAAAATCTCACATGCTTTTTATTCAAATTGCGTATGGAGACAAAAGAAATGAAAATATGTCAGGTGTCCCATTTAAAAATTCTAAAGTTTATGTTACTTTCAGTACTACAGATAGGTACACTTTGGGTGGGATCTGGCCTATTCAGCATGTAACCAGTAGGGTGGAATAAAGTTCATGAAATATGACCAACAATATATACAAAAAATGGATCAGCTGACTAGTCCTACCTAAAAGGTTACCGTGAGGTTTTGTAGTATTGAAATTACAAAAGTTGAAAATTCGCAAATGATAATATTTTAACGTTATTTAATGCTCAGAGTTTTCACACCAAATATATCTTATAACACGCGATCAAGCATGTTGTTGGTCTCCAATTCTTTGGTTCTGACAAATCTCCGTTTAATTTTATTTATATATTTTTTTATATATTTTATATATTTATTATTGCAGATGAATTTTGATGTTTTTTCTTTGTAGTTACTGTTGGATGTTTGATTCTCCATCAAAGATACCGTAGACGTTTCATGAACTATATGGATTTAGCCAATGAAGTTGCTTCTGATCAAGAACAGTCACTGTCTGTTCCTGAGGCGGAAACTTCTACTAATACTGTTGGCAGTTCTAACCCAAGCACCAGTTCAGACAGCGGAATTACTTCTGGTAAATTAAATATGTGCTCTGGGTTGCCCACCATTACCGAAGGTTGTTGCGAAGATAAAGAAAGCCCTGTAACAGATATCGAGGATATTCTAGAGGACTCTGGAAAGCACAGAAATGCGAATGTTAAAGGATATTTGGCAGTATTAGCAGATGAAGGGTAAGGTCCGTGTGCCTAAATCATTTCAAAATGCTCCTTTGTCATGGTACACCCCCTCCCCGTAGCCTCCTTTATTTTAGCAGATATTTTTCTGAAATTTGGGACATTGGGTATGCTTTCTAAGAGATACTTTTTGACATATTAGATCTTTTTCGACTTCCGGTTTTTCCAGAAATAACATAAACTTTCTAAATTTTGATGAAATGCTTTGCTGTTACATTTTTTAAATGTAAATGACTTTCTGAGTGCAGTGGACACAGTGGACATACTTGATGTTTGGATTAACAGAATGTTCATTTTATCTTGTCATGAACATAAATAATAAATCCATATATCAAAATAATGCGACACTAGCGGCATTTTTTTAAATGGTACCATAATAATGCAATATGTTGACTTTTTATGTCTGCACCAATACTTGGTTGTCAGTTCAACAGTAAATAAAGGTGGCTATGAAACAAAAAACAAAAACTTGTTTCTATCATCAATTCGAACTGCAACAGTGTGTTAAGTGATTTTTCTCTGTACTAAAGTGGTTGCAAACTCATTAACTAAAAAATCGTCAAAAACGTATCTAACCAAATTTCAGGGCCTTTTACACATCAAATTTTAAGAGATTATTTCGAAAAAATATACCGAGAAAACACGAATAAAATAGATTTCTATTGCATATGCTTGAAGATATATCAACTTGGCATCAAACAGAAAGGAAATTTGAAATGATTATCTAATTTTCTTAAAGAAAAATATGGTTTCATCAGTATTCAGTAACTTGATACCATCATGCAGCTACTGGTATCAGTTTTGGTTGGATTCCGGGTTTTGCAGTGGTCTTCTTTGGTTAAAATCTTCAAACGTTTCAACTGCAACTGCGGCAGTCATATTCAGTGGCGTGGTTCAGTTGACACGTCAAGAAGAGTATTTCAACCACGCCACTGAAGATGACTGCCGCAGTTGCAGTTGGAATGTTCAGAGATTTTAACCAAAGAAGACCACGGCCAAACCCAGAAGACCACGGACCACGGCAAACCCCGGAAACCAACCAAAACATTGACGTCAGCCGTGAAAGCCTACATTCCTATATTAGTTTTGTAGAAGTTACAATTTTTTTAATATATCAGAAATTTCGTAAATATTAAAGAAAAGGCAGAAAAGAATTTCATGATAAATTATTACGGGTGCAACTTACATGTGATGTCATTTTTGTTTAAAAAAAACTGTTCGATTTATTCAGAGTTTATCGCTTTGGTATTATATTAGGTTTTTTGAAGAACTGAAATTCTTCAGTGCATTATTTTGATTTACAGTTGTAATCCAGTAGCGACAGACAAACTCGAGCAAAAAGTGAAGAATGAATTGTAGCACTCTGAAACTCGGCATATGACATCTCGATATCATGTTTTATTGGAAAAAAAATTGTTTACCAAAAAATCAAGGGTGGAACCTAAAAAATGTTTCAGAAAATATAAGATTTATCAAAAAACGATTTCGATAGGTTGAGAGATAATTCAATTCTCCACAAGAATGTTTTCCAGTAATACCTTATGAAATACGCTCGTTTTCTCATAAAACGTGGTCAAACGCCGACGTCACATTTCATGCTCGCGCTAACCCGTCACTGCAAGTTCAGGCAGGGCCGAAAATTAGATTTGTCATAACTTTGCTAAAAATTATAGTAGGAGAAAAAGAAAAAGTGCATATCGTTCCTGAAGACATCTACTTCCTCGTGCAAATATAACATGTGAGTATCTGAGTACCTAAAATGTGTTTTGTCCCACTTCACATAACCCTTCTACGATATTTACGGAGGATCCGAAAGTCATGGATATTTTAGTTGATATGTAATAATTATACTGAAGCAGGAATCAGTACCCTCTTAGGACCATATGCAACGATTTAAGACTTGTGAGACAAGTCTTACTTATACAGTGTGTCCCACTTTGAGCAGCCACACCCTCGTATTTTCTTGACAGTAAAGTGATTTCAAAATTTGTTTTTTATTACATGTAGTACCCAGAAATATCTACCTTCACCCTAAAAACCCCCAAATCTTAGTGATAATTCATTAAAATATACAGGGTGTCATCTGTAACTAACTACATTTTTTATTTGTTATTCATCCACAATGTTTGGTAGTTTTCGATTTTTTCCTTGGTCACGAAGTACCTGAAAATGTTGCTGTAGGGAATGTTCTAATATTAGTTTTTCATGGCTACCTACGACCAAATTGAAAAGTGAAAAATTGGGAAAAATATACTAGGGATTTTTTTATCGCAAAAATAACATTCTATCCCAGAACACTCTGAAACCCCCAAATAGCAGTACTTAATTATTTAAAATATACAGGGTGTCACCTGTAACTGACATAGTATTGATTTTTATTCATCCGTAATGTTTAGTTGTTTTCGATTTTTTTCCATAATCACTAATTACTTAAGAATGTTCGAATAATGTAGAAAATATTCAAATATTACTTTCCCATGGCTAGCTATGACCAGTCGAAAAATGAAAAAGTGTGGAACACACATCAAGGACTTTTGTAGCACAAACGTTAAAGCGGATTCTGGTTCAGTAGACCCTAAAATTCCAAGGCACCAATTCTTGAATAATAAAAATATACAGGGTGTCATCTATAACTGGCAGAATTGATAAAGCTTATTTATTCATAGCGTTTTGTTAATTTACAAAATTTCTTCTCGAATCATAAAGTAGCCAAAAACGTTCAATTGATGCTGTAGAAAATACCAAATATTACTTTTTGATGCCTAGATATGATCAGTTGAAAGTTGTATTATAAAGGAAAACATACTGAAGATTCTTTTGTCTCCGAGCTAACACTAAATTCCGGTTTAGAACACCAAGGCCCCGGATCCTGTTGTTCGAATCATGAAATTACTTAGGAAGTCATCTGTAAATGGAAACATGTCTAACAATTATTAAATAAATGGTGAAAGTGATGAAAACAAGCTCTGAAATGTTTCCCAGTTTTCCTATTTCTGAATATTATAAATAAAAATATAATCACGAGTATAATCATTTCTTTCACAAAACTAACACCGGATTCTCGTTCTCAACAAGCTTAACAAGATTTATGAATAAAAAGTGAGATATGTTACCATTTACAGGATGATATCCTGTATAATTTCATTACCCGGGCAACGAATTCTGGAGGTTTTGCGGTATATTCTGAACCAGGATATGTTGTCTCGGTAATAGAAGGATGTTTACCAAAACTTTTCAATTTTTAACTGGTCATATATAGCCATGGCGAAAAGAAATATTCAGAAACAATTCAACATTACGGATAAATAAAAGTTATCAAATTTGCCAGCTACAGATGATACCCTGTATATTTTTAGATTTAAGTATTGAGGTGGGGATTTCAGGGTGTTCTAATCCAGAAATGTTTGTGCTTAAAGTATCCTTAATGTATTTTCCCCATTTTTTCGTCTCTAAACTCGTCATACCAAGCCATGAAAAAGTAATATTTGGTTATTTTCTATAGCAGTAATTGAACATTTTAGGTACTTTGTTACTATAGAAAAAAAAACAAAAACAACCAAAGATTACGGATGGAAACAACTTGAAAATGTTGCTAGTCTGTAAGACACCCTGTATATTTTAATGAGATCTGGGGTTTAGGCATGCTCTGAACCAGAATCATAGCAAGCCATGAAAAAGTAAAATTTGGGTATTTCTTATACTCAGCATCAATTGAACACGTTCAGGCCCTTTGTGACAAAAAAAATCGAAAGCAACCGATCATTTCGGATGAATAAAAATTAATATTGTTGCTAGTAACAGATGCCACCCTGTATATTTTAATGAATAAAGCACTTAGATCTGGGGGTTTTAGGGTGTTCTGAAACAGATGCTGGTGTTATTTTTGCGATAAAAAAATGCCTAGTATGTTTTTCCCAATTTTTCACTTTTCAATTGGTCGTAGGTAGCCGTAGAAAATGGATATACGAATAATATTTCATCAACCTGAAGGTAGATATTTCTGGGTACTATATGTAATAAAAAACAAATTTTGAAATCAGTTTACTGTCAAGAAAATACGAGGGTGTGGCTGCTCAAAGTGGGACACACTGTACATGCCAAAATAAAACTGGGTTTCACTCCTGCCTCAGTTTTCAACTCACCCACCCGGCAATTTCTTCAGTAAATGTTGAAAATAATCGCTCATACACATACTACATAAAAAATGAAGTATGTGATTTCAAGCTTGAGGTTTTCACTTCAAAATAGTGTTATTAAATATATATATATGCAGGATATTAATAAGCGATTATTTTCAAAATTTAGTGAAGAGAATGCCGATTTTATGGGTAAGTTGAAAATGAGGCAGGAGTAAAACAAAGTTTTTATTGGCATATATAAGTGGGACCTGTCACACTACTTTAACATTGTTGCATATAGTCCAAAGAGGGTATGGGTTGCTGCTTCAGTATAATAATTCCATATTTACTAAATTATTCATGATTTTCGGATCATCCGCAACATATCCGTGAAGTGCGACAAACACATTTGAGTACTCAAATACTCGCATATTATATTTTCATGAGAAGGTATGAGTCTTCAGAAACTATTTGAACTTTTCCTTTTCGATGACCAATCAAATATTCGGCTCCGCCAGAACTTTCAGCGGCGGGTAAGGATAAACCTGAAAGTTTATGTCGGCGTTCATTCACGTTTTCTGAGAAAACGAGCGCATTTCATAAGAAATTACTAGGAATAATTTTTGTGGAAAATTGAATTGTTTTTCACCCTTTTGAGTTGTTTTTTCGATAAATTATATATTTTTCAAGATTACAGCAAAAAACTATTTATATATTTTTAAACGAAAAAAAAAATATGTTCCACCCCTGGAATTTTGGAATTTGGAATTTTGGTTGGTTATGGTTATGGTTATGGTTCCAACTACTAGCATACCAAGTTCGGTGGTGCTACAATCGATTCTTGTCTCAAAACCCAATCGTACTGGATTGTTGGATCTTTGGTTATTGTTATTATGCATGTCCCCTGAACATAAAAAATATCGTGTGATGAGGAGTATTTGCTCCTAGTAATTTTGCCAATTTTGGTGGTTTAATTACCTCTATAATAATAATAAACCTATTTACTATTCATAAATCTGAAGCAAAAAAAGCAAAAAGTGTCCCTTCAAGGAGAAATTGCAATTAGTGCAATAAATTAAACATCAGTCCCAAATAAAAACTTGTGCAGTGAACAACAAGAAAAATAAATAAAAGCACTTCAAATATTGAAAAGAGCATTCTGCTCCTGTTTCTATTTGGACCAATGGCGTAGCAAATTGAATCTGCCTATAAGCTAAAAAAATTGAAACTTGTGTTAGGTGCAATAGAAAGTTTGATCCTGATCAATTATTCAAATGTGATAGTTGTAGATTTGTTAAAGTAATGATTATTTCAGAATACGTACTTCTTACTGTTTAATGTTTTTGTGACTTCAGGGGTGGGACGCTATAATTTTTTCGCATGGCGAAGCGAAGTTAAACAAAGCACACACTATCACTTTCTGGTGTTCCGGTAAGCAGGACCGTAACTAGGGTGGGGAAAGGGAGGCTTTGGCCGCGGTCGCTAACCCGCAGAGGGCGCCAAAATGACTTTTGATCTGAATGATATTAGCTATCTGGAGTTATATTATTGTTAGGGGGTGCAAACTCACATGTTCGCCCCAGGCGCGATCCGCCTTCGAAAGGGGATAATCCTTTATCTTGGCAGAACTGCCACCATAGCTTCTAGGTGGAATTGTATTGTTTCATTGTTGACGTGGTTATGGATTGCAGGGTCGTGTTTAGTGCGCATTCTGGTATTCCCTTCAGTCTGAAAGCTTGTTTAATGATATGGCTGCTACCAGGGAAAGTTCCGAAGCTAGTGGGTGTGCCTTCCTGTAAGGTGATAGGAGTAGATTATTTTCGGGTTGAAAGAAAATTGGTTCCCCCTTTTGAAGTTTTTCGAAAAGATGATACCAAGGTTGGGAGGGCCGCAACAATTCCCTCAGCCTTTTCGTTGAGAATTTTTTGTAAGGTTTTGAGAATTAAAGCGAATGGAGGAAAGGCATAGAAATAGTATTTTCCCCAATTCAAGGTAAAAGCGTCTACCGCGATGGAGTGGGGGTCAGGAAACCATGACACGTAGATTTCACATTTGTGATTGATGTACGAGGCGAACAAGTCGATATTTGGATTACCGATTTTTTTCTGAATCTCCAAATAAGCGTAGGGGGCGAGCGACCATTCAGTTTCGGTTCGGGTCTATCCAGATACTCGATCCCCCCTTCAATTATCTTTTGTGTTGATATATGACGTGAAAACAGTCAGGTTCCTGTTCTCGCACCATGTCCATATCATTTTTGAGATTCGGTCCAAGTGAGCGTGTCGAACACTGTCCATCTTATTTACGACAAGGCTGTTGTGTTGTCTGTACGTATGAGGATTTTACTATCTCTTATATTTTTCGAAAAGCATTTAATGCCGTTAAATATGGCTAGTAATTCCAACGAATTAATATGGTTCACCTTGTCCGCCTCTGTCCAGCAGCCATGTGTTCCTAGCTTATTGCAGTAAGCGCCCCACCCGGTCAATGACGCGTCGGTCTGAATCTCTAATTAAAAATTGTCATTTTTCAAATTGTTTCTTGTAGTCATAATATTTGCGGCCCACCACTGTAAATTAGGTAAGACCGCCTCTGTTAGGACATATTCGCTTCATAATCGAAATTGTTTGAAGATAAAGCACGATTTTTTTCTCTTTCTAAAAGTTGTGTATGCACCCAGCCGTACTTGACGGCTGGACAAGCTGAAGTCAGTGTGCCGATTTTACAGTGTTTCTTGCCTAAATATGCTCGAATCATTTTCCTAATGTTTTGTTTTTTCTCTAGCGGAAGCTCTATGGTGAGTTCCTCGCTATCGAATAAAAAGCCTAAAAATAGCTTAGTTCGTTCGGGTTTTAATGAACTTTTCTCTGAGTTTATCAAGAAACCTAGCGATATCAAGAGACCGACCGTAGTATGAGTGTTTTTGTGACATTCCGCGTATGCATGGCCTAGTATCATGAAATCGTCCAGATAGTTAATCACAGACACACCCTGCGCTCGCAGGGTTTTTATCACCGGCTTCAGCAATTTCGTGAACATGAAAGGCGCTACCGATATGCCAAATGGGACCACGGTAAATTCGTATAGCTTTTCATCAAATTTGAATCTCAGATATTTGCGATGGTTCTCTTCCATTGGTATTAAAAAATATGCGTCTTTGAGATCGATGGAAGACATAAAGCAGTCTTTCTGTATGATTCTCGATACTGTTCGATAATCTTCCATTTTGAAGTGCATTTTTCTCACAAAAGAGTTAAAATTTTTTTGGTTAAAAATAAATCGCTTTTTCCCATTTTTCTTATCGGTCAGAAATGTTCTCGAAATAAACTGTGCCGGGTTGGATTTGCATTCAACTATAGCTCCTATCGAAAGCAACTCTTCCACAGCTATGTTGAATATCAGAAGTTCTGTTGGTTCATATATAGGACTGGCCGGGGGCTGGTCTTGTCTTAGAATTCGTGAAAAGGGAATTTTGAAACCTATAACCCATGATAGAATCAGTGGGTTTGTAGTGATTTTTCTCCAATTTTTAATAAAGTGTTTCAGTCTGCCTCCTTGCTCGATTTTACTTACCCGTTTTATCGGTATCTCCTGGGATGCCGGTGACTTTCTGGCTTCGAGGATCGGTCCTTGTAAGACTTCGAGTCCCTCGTGACACGAGTCGGGCGGTATCGGTTTCCCGTTCCAGAATAGCCAGCCACTGCTCGTTTTCCCCTCCCCCCTCTTTTGCCGGAGCTGAAATGTTTCTGTACATTTTTTGAGGAGGTTGGAGTAATAGTTCTTTTCCAGTATTTTTGAGTTATTTCAAGTTTTTTATTTTCTCGCCGAAGTCTGTTCCGAATAATGCTTTGTCCGCTGATGATTTTTCAGCAATATTCCGGAATGACTTGTTCAAAACTGGTAACAGCAGCGAACGCCTTACCTGGGTTATTTTGGCGAATAGATCTATGTACAATTTTCCTGCATCCCACAATGGCTCTAATAGCTTCTCTTACGTGCTTTTTGGGATATTTCCTTTATCTTCTAAAATGGCATCCAGGCCTGAGCCTAGGGCAGTTAATCCGTGTCTAATCTGGCTTTGTATGTTAGAATAACACGTGTCTTTTTTCTTCAATATGCTTGACAATATCTGGGTTATTTCTTTATTGACCTCTGGGGGGTTCAAGTCAAGATTAGACGGTAGCCTGTATTTGGTTTTTAGATTTGTCAAATCACTATCTGAAAAGCCTTTCTGCAATGCCACGGCCTATCTCGAAGCGATGGCCTTGTTGATTTCCATATCGATGTGATTGGCATTTAGGGGGCCTAATATGGCGATGACGTCATTGTCGAGTACCACATCTTCGTGTAATATCAGCGGTGGTGTAGTATCTCTTTCGGTATCGGTGTGTTGAGCCGGCGTCGAATCTCGTTGGATTGGATCGTCGTTATCAAAGTTTGGTGACATTCGGCGATGTCGCTCTTCGTAGCGTGAATATGAAGCCGACTCTACACTGAGACAGTCTTGTTCGTTTGTCTGGCGAGACCTCGAGCGTCATTTACCGCGCCGTTTCTTTTCCAGTGCCGATCGTGAGCGGGAACGTTTTCGATGTTTCGTTTTGAGCGTGCGCTCCAATCGGTCATGGCGTTTGAATAATTCCTTTTTTAGGATTCTTTCATCGCTTTCGGATGAGCTGGAGCTTCATCTCTTCCTTTTTCCCATTGCAGAAATTAAAAGCCTAAAAGGATTTTTTTCGTTAGTATTATACTTACGAGCGAAGTGTGTAGCACGTACCTTACGCAAGCAGCACGAGAAAGGCAATGAAGAATGTAGCAGGATGCGGTGCCAGCAGTGGATGGTAGCGGAGAGGAGGAAGAGCGCTTCGATTCTATAAACTATATGCGTTTTCCATTTAGGAGTGTTAAGCCCCGGGGCTTCTCATTCTAGACTGACTATTGGTAGATTTTGATAGATGTCAATTTTCAGCCAACGATTAAACTAGAATAAGAAGCCCTGGTGTATCAAACCCTTAAATGGAAAGCAGCTATTGTGGCAAGTAGCAGCACCAGAGGCGTACTACTTGGTATTATTTAGGTGATATCTGAAGGACTGGAGGATGAAATAAAATTAAAATTGAAGTTGTTAACTTCTTTATGAGTTCATTTTCATCTCCAGTCATATGGTATAATTTCCACCATAATGTTTAATAAGATTAAACCATCTCTGTGATTTTTGTAAGTCAATAGTTTATTTTGAAATCCATGTAATAATTATTAATTTCAATGTCTGTCCATTCCTTGATTATATGTATAGCTCTTCCTGAAGAAGTCAACAAAAATTGACGAAATATTGAAGATTAAAAACTAATGAGTTTCATTGGTTAACAGACCGCATACCCGAGAATTCCCAAATTTGATTATTGAAGTACGGTCGAAAAAATTCACGATTTCTATATACAGTGACCGCCAAAAAGTATGTACCATATGAGAAAAAAGTTTATTATTAGAGTATTGAAAAAAAGATTCTTGGGAAAAGTTTGTGCATGTCCGATAACCTAAAAATCGATTTTGATCACGTGATCGCTGGTATGGCGGCAAATTGAAAAAAATTACTATGAATAGGCAAAAAGTCGGGTGAAATAGCAAGATATCGAAAAAAGTTATTTGAAAAAGTTGCTTAGAATTCAATTTTATAGACATATACAAAGTTCGAGAAAATAATGTGAGAATATTGAAAATAGATTTTTTTTAAAATATTTTTCTAGCTGTAGAAAAATATAAAATTATTTTCTTATGAATAGCTTGACCATACTGAAATATTTGTATTCCGATGATAATAACAAAACTTTCTTATTTTCTCTACACCAGAGGGCACTAGTTCGAAACGTCGATATCGCAGTACACAGTAACATAGCATTAATATCATAAAACATGCATACAATTTTTGTAAATATCAGCAATAATATTTCCAACACTAATTCAGATAATAGTTCCAAGCAGGGTATCATAATAAAAATCAACTGAGAACAAAACAAAAAGCGTAGAAATTCATTCTGGAAGCAGCGCACGACAGAGTAACCATATCTTATTTTCCACTTTTTTGG
This sequence comes from Chrysolina haemoptera, assembly GCA_958298965.1. Classification (NCBI taxonomy): domain Eukaryota; kingdom Metazoa; phylum Arthropoda; class Insecta; order Coleoptera; family Chrysomelidae; genus Chrysolina; species Chrysolina haemoptera. The sequence goes on from OY282584.1 coordinate 33,408,302, forward strand.
TTTTGCAGATATTGAAATGAAATTTGGAGAATCTGTATGAGACATAAAACTGCATTTTATGACAAGTAACTCAGATTCGTGCAACTTCCGGTTTCACCGGAAGTGATATAAACTTTCGATTTTTATATGAGACACCGGATATATTTTCCCCTTTTTTATATCCATATGACATTCTGAATACAACCATGTATCCTTTGTTACTTTTTGGGACCAATTTTTTTTTTCTATTTCGATATTTAATTTTTAATCTACAGGGCTATGGATACATACAAATTATTAATTTTAATCCTAAAGTAGGGGAGGTACTGGAAAAAATACAACTTTGCGGTTTTCGGTTAAAATGCACCTGCTGTGTAAAATTTGATTTTTAATTTATTCCTACTATTATATCTTCAAATGACAACATAGTGGCTGGTCGGGTCAGAAAAAAAAATTGGAGGATTTGCATACGACTTAAAACTGCATTTTTTAACAAGTAACTCAGTTTCAGCAAGTTCTAACATTCTTGTGGAATATTGTTTTCAGTCGAAATATTTCTGCTATGTACATACAAATTCAATTTTAGAAATTGCATTACTAATTTCTTTAAATGGAAATTTTGTGAATTTCATTACGATTATATTCATACCGCTTCACTGTTATAGGTTTCAAACGAACTTTCATTAAAAAAACTTGAAAAGATTACTTAAAATCTTTCTCAAAATGAAACACATTTCAGATTGAAATGAGATTCAAATACATTGGGTAACCTGTGACCTAGAACTGATAGAACGATAATCAAGGTGTATTAAAAAAAAAACTTGTCGATATGTTATCTAACCTCACTTTTCAAATCTAAATTAGGAAACTATTGTGTACGCTATTGACTGAAAAACATGTTAATAATATAATTTATGCAAGAATATATCAGTTTTCGGATTGATGGTTTTGTTATATCATTTGTGTTGGTCACAGGTTACTCGATAAATTTTCATATTATTTTAATCTGAAAAAGAAATATACCGTAATATTTTGAAGTTTGTTGACGAAAGTTTTTTCGAAACCTAATAGTGTGCGGTATCAAATTATTCGTAATGAAATGCTCTTTTTTTCTGACCCGACGAGCCACTATGCCATTTGAAAAAAACTAGTAATAATAATTAAAAAATTAAATTTCACACACCAGATCAATTTTAACCGAAAACCGTAAAGTAGTATTTTTTCCAATACTTTAGGACTAAAATTAATAATTTGAACGTATTCATAGCCCTCTAGATGGAGAAATAAATTTCAGAATTTTAAAAATGTTTTGTTACAAAAAGTAACAAATGATACATGGTTTTATTCAGAATGTCATATGGAGACAAAAAAAGTGAAAATATACCGGCTGTCTCATTTAAAAATCGAAACTTTATATCACTTCCGGTGAGACCGGAAGTTGCATGAAGACTTGGCAAAAAATGCAGTTTTATGTATTATATAGCCTGGAAAACTTGTACTGTATACCGTTCAATTCGAGAGAGTAGTTATGGCTCACTTTGCATTGTCATCTGAGAATGTGTTCTGGTATTCCAGTATTTATTTCTTCATGTTTTCATTTAACTTTTTTTTGCAGACTCGGTGCATCACAAGGTGAACTTTGTGCATCAAGATTTGGCTGTACTAGAAGAGAGCCGTGTTATGGTATTGTGCAACAATACCAGGAACAAATAGATGACGATCTTGAATTAATTGAAGAGGAACCTGATTCTCATGAACCTCAGATCTTAAGACACACTGTTTTACTAATATTGCTAACATGCTCTATGTTTGTGGTGAGTAATATTGTTCAAAATCAAATGATATCGTAAATATTATTACAAATATTTTGATATGGTATGGATTCTACAGTAACACAGTGAATTTAAACAGTTTGAGAATTTCAGTAATGTGAACATGAGGTGTATATTTATCCATTTCATGTGACTTGACTATTCTTCTTTTTGAAACAATCTGATCTGTTACATTATTATATTTTTATACTCCACTTCATTATAATTCAGTCTTATTAAAATGAATTCAGTTCATTCTAAAAAGTTGATAATGGCTAATATAGGTAATGAACCAATTCGCATCACAGCAGTGAGGGAAGTAGTACTACATATTACAACTTTTTCGTCGGAAAACAGGCACGTGTCAGACGAATCTTCGTGTTCAGACAGATCAAATTTGATATACTGTTATCGCACCGAGTATTCCGATCGAATATAGAAAGATTAAATAGGATAGATTCTCAACGTTACCCTTGAAAGACAATAGTTGTCGTCTGTGAGGAAAGATGCCCTGCAAAATTAATGCAAAATAACGAAACGTTCTGGTGGAATAAGCATCTAGAAACCCTTTGAGGGGAGATGTGAAGGCTATTCATCTGCGGAATATCCAGTCAAGACTGGGAGATATCCAAGGTTGAAGTTACGCTGTACAACAAAGAAATCAGAAGTGAAAAGTTCTATGAGGAGTTTACAGATACCCCCATGTGCTCGACTGTAAATCAAGTAGGCTACTTGAAAACGAATGACAACATCTATAACTACATTCAAGAAAAGCCTTAAGATGCTTACCGAATCAAACATTCCAAACTCTGAAATGCTAAATGACCTGATAGTAGAGACAGCTAACTGCATTGGAATGGAGGCTACCTACAGAAATAGCCTATCAGTACATTTCAACCTTGTAAATCCTCTAGAGTACTAGACCCCCCCATCTTGCTCCAAAAAGCAAATATCACCCTCCTCCTCCTCCACCTCCAAGGTGATATAGAGAGATTTCTTTCTCGGGAAACGCCACGCACTTTTCCACTGAGCCATGCGGCCTTCGAGAGAATTGGTCAAATTTCTTGTATATGGATGTTTTAAATCAACCTCCAAAATGTAGACAACTGAAAATACACGCCAAATTATTTTGGAAAATAATTTCATAACACTGAAGAGTTGGTCCAACTAGCGCCAAATAGCACAACACAAATAAACTGATGGTGTGTCGGTATAGGTTCCTATGAATACTAATGCAACTTAACACATGAGTGTTACAGATAGAACTGTATGCAACTGAACATACATTTATAACAGATAACTACCAACCATTGTAGTAGAGGCTGCAATGGTTAGGAGGGGTACAGAATTAAAGCGCTTTTCAGATATCTTGCTGCGATTTTTTTATATTTTTTTCTGGGAAGATATGATCATTTTGTGTGTTTTCACCAACAAACTTTTTCTTTATTATCATTCATGAGTGAGATATAATTTTTCAAAAATAACAGAGTAGGGGATTTGAGCCGGTTCTGGACCTACCCCCACCATTACAACTTTCGACCCGCGAATTATTTCACGATTTGATTCGCGACCGCGAATTGAATCGCAGTTCGATTCGCGATCGCGAAATAATTCGCGGTCGCGGCCGCGGATTCGTCCGTAGGCCTATTATTTTAAATTTTCCACTTTCTCAATGTCTAACACTTCTTCTTCCTATGAAAGTTGTAAAGGTAACTCCTGGGAGGGATATCTACCCCCTCTCCTTCTATGGTGATTTGTTGTCATGTTCATTGTGCGCATGTACCAGTCGACTTGTTTGAATAAAACTTGGAGTCGCATTAACATCAGCACCATTTCTGTCCACATCCCATTGATATCACACATTCCTACAAGCTGAATATGAACTCATTACCAAATTTGTCTGCTGAAGAAGATGCAATGCCATGTGTTGCAACAAATGATGAGTTTGGTTTTGAAGATATTCCGATATATCACTTGTCATCCCAAGAAGGTTTCATCGATGAATATAACATTGATGATTATCTGAAGATGGAAGGTATACCGGAATCTTCAGAAAGTGTTGATCCAACCCTTTCACAATTATCACCACCAAAACCATATAAGAGGAAGGGTGCATCTACTGCTTCTAATCCCAAGAAAACAAGTAAGGGTGTACGGAAACCCCGTAAGAAGAAAGAAGATGACACCTTCAAGAATGTGATGGGTGATTTGGAAGATGTATCGCTTCATTCCTTTGGTCCTCTTTAGCGCTGTGGGGACATGCTTAAGAAAGCTAAATGCAGCATCGTAAAATCGAAAGCCATCATCTTCAAATGCGATGACGATGTTCGAAGAAGTAGCATGGACGACGAGGTGGCTCTTCAGGAGCTCGATGCAAAGATTGTATCATCGAAGGCTGAACTGAATAAAATGTGTGAAGATGCAGATAAACTCCGTTTCAGCATCACACAGAAAAATCAGTCCGCCCTTTGTTTGAAAATGCAAGCTGAGATGGAGCTTCAGTACTAAACTTTTTGATGTGGTAGCATCTGTACGTGATGAGTGGCAAAAAGAGTTTGATCACGCATCTCAGTCTGATAGTGATTAGCTCTGAGGATTATGAAATGTTATCAATGTTGTGAGTTGAAATGAAGAACTTTTTCAAAAATCTATGAAGTGGGGAGGAGTATGCAGATTATTTTGGTTTTGGCATACACTGAACGTTGCGTATGGTTGGGGCAACGTTTACCACTTCATAATTTATTCATTTTGAAAAAAAAAAACTCAAAAATGGTTTCATGTTTTCTATAGTTTATTAATAATCTTACAGCTTAGTGAGAATAATAAGTAATACAATTTTATTCACATATTAAACCATAGTACTTTTGTGTAACCATGAATTCTGTTCGCTAGGAAGACCTAGCTACTTAACGTATGGTTTATTTCATTTCCTCCTCAACACTTTTTCAACTAAGTATACGTCAGGATTTTGTGTTTTCAATAATTCTTCTCCATAAAAACATCTTCTAATCGGGCTCCCATCCATGTCTTCAAGAATATAAGTTAGGGGGTATGTTTGGTTAATTTTAACAATTTTGAATAGTTCCGTTGTGTAATTGGCAATGTAACCCTTTTCGACAATATTCTTGTACTTGCTTATACGTACAATATCATTCATTCCAAATTTGGGAATACTTTGTTTTCTTCGGAGAATTACTTTGGAACTTTTGAATTTTAATTTTGTTGCTGGCATAACATCGATTGGTTTCATACCAATTGTACGATGCACTTTATTGTTACATTTCCTTGTTATGATTGTAAGAATATCCAACCAGTTTTTGTGTCCTATCGCTGAAAATTCTCTATAAAGCCATGTCTTTATTGTTCGAATTACTCTTTTAGCTATGGCCACCTTCACGATACTGAATGTTGAATAATGGTTGATCTTATATTTTCGCATTAGAAATGAAAAAGAGCTATTGGAAAATTCTGATCTTTGATCGCTTTGTAGATGTTTCTGGGAATAATCGGCTTCTTTCAGCACATCTTCCATTGCATTGGTTATAGCACTACCTGTTTTATTTTTAATCGGCTTTGTCCATAGATATTTTGAGTAACAATCAATGACCACAAGAACATATCGATATCCTTTGTTATGTTTAGCATAAGGTTGTAATTCGGAAAGATCTATTTGCCACATATCTGCAAAACCTTTGACGGTGGTGGTGAAATTACGTCTTGTTGGCTTATGTAACTTATTGACAACTTGTCGTTTGACATCACTTATTTTATTATCCATCTCCTCGCAATAACTTCGTAGTGTTTCAATTTGTTTTCATTCAGACAAACAATTTGACAATGTTACGGCATCATAATGAGGACAAACTGATCATTTTTGTTGATGTATTAGATTATTATATCTTCCTCGCGTAATTCTTCAATTATGGAAATTATTTCATTGTCATGTCCAGTGTGCCCAGCTAACTTTGAAGTTATCAATAGCCGTAAACGAGCGACTAACTTTTTGGGTGAATTCCAGTAGACATAATTCGCAGGTTTGGGATCATGCATTTTCTGCATTTTCATTCGATGGAACCCTTCACATTTTTTTGTCCTACTTCTGGTCGCCTGATAAGTTTAGTACAGGTTTGATAACTTCACGGAATTTTTAGATTTCGGGTTTTTGAAACCATTTCGCAGTAGATGTTGTTTGTATGGTGCATTCGTTATCCTCAATATTTTAGCATATGTATGACGAACTTCATCATCATCATCGACTTCAGGTGGGTTTTTCAGAAAAATCATGTTGTATAACTCCGGACTACTTGGGAATTCGTGTGTTTGTGTTTTATTTTTATTCCAAAATAATATATTTCCACCACTGAAACGTACATTATGACGCCCCATTTTGAGTTTTTGTGTAGTAGGATCTAACCGTATGACAAATATTCTATCATAAGCTGCATTCTTTGTTTTGACATTTTCCAAATGTCTTTTCAAAACATCTCCTCCAGTATTGTCTTCAAAATTATCGAATATGGACTTTTCATCTTTTCCGAATTCTTTGATGGTATCTGTCTCACTGTCAACAGATGTTAATTCATTACCATAATGTGAATTATTTCCCACTGAAGTACTCCTAACTTTTATTGGAGTAGACTTATAATTCACTTGCTTCATCGAAAACGTCAGCTGTGGTGGTGGTGATTTCATGGTAGCAGCAGCTGAAGAAAGAACGTTTAATGACTTCATTATGGGATCATAGAGTTTTTCAAGCGCCATTCGATTTTCAATAAGTCCACTCTTGATAGAGTTAAATTTCTGCCGTACAGCTTCTGTTGTCTTAACTAGTTGGCGTTTCAAATTCAATTAATTGTTTTTATCTTCAACTACTTTATCATTTTTTGTCTTCATTTTGCTCCACAAGAGAGAATAACACTGAAGTAACCTCTATGCAATTCAGCGATCGATTGAATGCGTATTGTATCGTCATGGATATATAAAACTATCGAACCCCATGCGATATCTACCTTCATGCATTTTTCTATCCTTATCAATGACTAGAAATCCATATTGATCCTTCCAACATTTAGCACACATCAATTGGAATTGCTTGAATGTTACATCGGGTGACACGTGATCGGAATAAATATGGTGTAGATTCGTTTCATCTTGCTTGAACATTACGATAAAGTTGGTATTATCTCGCACTAACTGTGTGGGCACTCGTGAATATGTTTGAGCAAGATTCATTAAGTATTCTTGCGAACGTATATCAGCGATCTCCCGTTAAATATCAATCAAAACTTGGTAGTCTGTGCTCAATTTTTTTTGTGAAAAGTGAGAAGACTGAGGACTGAATCTAGAGTAAGTGAAATATCATTGTGAAATTTCCGCATCTTAAACCAAAACTCCGTAAACATCATCATCATGCCCCTACCTAGATAACAACAGAACGAGATCAAGAATGTTGCCGACGTGGTAATAAAGCAACTCTGTAAAGAGCAAACCTTCATTAACATGTTGATCGAGAAAGTATCAGCCGGCGTGGTGACACTTTTGAACTAGAAACTGAACAATCTCGAAAAAACTGTGAACGAACTTAAAACCGAAATTGTTGAAATAAAGAACAGTCATGAAAAGAAGATAAAGGATTTAGAAAGTTTCACTTACAAGGTTTTAAATTTGCTTCATACATAATACCCGTCAAACATATACTAAAAAATATTAGTTCCATGATATGATTTGAATAGTCGTACAAAAACCATACTGTGCAATGAAAAAGATAATTTTCCAATGCATATTGTTTCATGCTTATTGTACACTGTACTATTTTAATGAACATATAACGTGACAATGCGCAAAAATCTGTCAATGTAACAGTTCAAAATTGTCAGTATAATGGCAAATACATATAATAGAAGATGGATAAATGTAATACGTCTTTGATTGACGATTTGTTTATTTTGTGGAAATTCATGTTCACTAAGGATACATTAAAAAACAATTTTGTCTATTTTCCACGATAATTTTATATTTGTTGACTAGTTTCGGTCATTACACCATTTTCAAAAGGTTACGTCCAAATCTGAATATTTATACCTACATTGCCTAACCTAATTTATACCTTAATTAGTAGCGGTATATCGATTCTCAGAATCATTATCAATAATAAATGAACAAAAACAATTAGTGCAGGTATTGGGAATTGAGTTATAGGTTCAGGAGAGGGCTATTGTTTAAATCGAGTTGTTCGTTGAGGATAATAGAATTGGAGTTTTTCTTTGACTTGTGTATTTCCATAGATTCCAACAAATTTATCATCTTCCCTTTTTCGCATGTGTGGAGAATTTTTAAATTATCTTTATCTATTTTATGTTTCGAATTTTGAAGATGATCATACATTAATGATTTTTTATCAGAAATGACATGTTCATGGTACCTTATATCAAAATTTCTACCAGTTTGACCTGTATGTATGGCGGGGCATTCACCACATTCTAGTCGATATATACCAGATCTCTTCATTTTGTCTAATTTAGGTTTGGCATTGAATATTCTGTTTCCTAAATTCCCGTTGGTTTTATAGGATATTTGTAGATTGAATTTTGATATTAATATTCTCGGAGATTCTACCTGCATAATTGATACTACCATATTTGTGTTCTGGTTTTGTAGAAATTGAATATAGTTCTTTCATTACTGATTTTTGTTGATATTTCATTATAATGTTGTTGATTTTGTGTCAATTTTAAAGAAAGCGTGTAGTGCTTATTTCCTAGTCACTTGAAAATCCTAGAAAGAAAAAGTCTTATCAGCTGCTGTATGGTATTTTAAATGATGTTGATAATGGGTTATCGTAGTACAGTCGCTGAAGTAAAATATAGGTACATTTATCCACCCAATAAATCGACGTGTATTTTTTTTCCATAAACTATTAGTAGATGTTTCATATATCCTAAAAACCACAGTTATTCGTTTTGAAGGGAAATGTCTTTACATCTTTGGACAAAAAAGTATGTTTTCGACTATAACTCGTCAACCATGCAATGACAATATCAAAAAAGTATTTATAAAAAAAGCTTCATAAATTTTCTAAAAGGAAGTTCTATGGTAACGTTTATCTATAAGCCATAGTTTACGAGAAAATCGATGTCAAAATTTTGTCAATATTCCCAATATGGATTTATTGAAAAAATAATAATAATAATTACTCGAAAACTACGCAAGTTAATATGAAAAATCAATTTCGAATTTGAAACCGATTGAAAATTCTTGCAGTTCTTACCTTTTTCAATGGTCATAGGTATTTATAGCTATGTGCTATGTAATAAAACATAATAAGTGTAATTATCCATTGATAGTTTGTGTTCATAAGTGCATAATTTATCCATGTGTTGAATTATAGTTGAATGGTATTTGTTTGATGCACAAAAGATTTAAAAAAAGTTAATTTCCTAACAAGTGAGCAGAATGCTACATTTCCGCACGCAAAAACAGTTAAACGAACGACGCAAAACGGAGTTCTTATGATTTTTTGGGTGCGGAAAAGGCACTCTGTGCACGTATTACGTGTTAGGCACAACATTTTTTCTACGAGCTTTATATTAAATAACAACAAAAATCGATGAACGTTTTAATGATTTGATGGATAGGAAAGTATGTGTATTTGTAGATTCGTGCTGACAGAAACGCAGGAACAATCTGACATTATGTGTCGAAGTCGACAGACGCACACGCTTGACAATATTTTAATCATTCACCATTAAACAAGGTACTTGAAAAATTTTGGTACTTTTTTAATTTAAGCTGAATTACAAATATTGGAATTACGATTGAAAGGTAAAACGGGCATCGCATTGCATATAATAGTCTAAAACTGCAAAAATAAATATAAATTCTCTCTGTCAACGTGATTTTTGAGATAGTTTTTACTTTACGCACGCTCGTCGAAAATAGTTATTTTTGTATCTTGTTGCCGAAATGCTACTTTGGTGGTCGAGAAATGATAGAAAAATAGTCGAGATCACCAAAGTATTTCGCGCACGAGTTGTAAACAAAACTTTTTCTACAAACGTCAAAAAATAAAATAAGATGGTGAAAAATTTGAAAAGTGTTGAAAAGCCTTAATTATTGTTAAACATTTAGAAATAAATGATTTATTGGATTTTTGCTTGATTCAGGATTATAAGGATTAATAGTGTGCAAAATATGTATTTCGAAAATCGTCCTACTTTGATGGTCGAGGAGGGCTACATCACATTATTATTATTGTTATTTTTCCATCAGCAATATTCCAGTCAGGCCCTATATCTGAAGCATCAATACATCCGGAGGGCGCGCTGGATCGTTAACCCAAATAACCACTCCCCACGTCCGTGGGGTAAGTGATTACTTCGTCCGAGAATCATGGCAGACGCAGTGAACCAAGGATGACGGCCTTCTGCATTCGTCTGGCTTTCTGTCATATTACGGCAAGCCGGTAGGATTTTTAAGTTCGAGAGCAATGTGTGTACGAGTGCCGTAGATGATAATAGGATATAGGCTGAGGCCGCATATGCTGGACATACTGACAGCAAATGCATAAGGGTATCAGGCGCCCCACGACACGCTCTGCATGTAGTGTCGGGGACCTCTATACCCATCACGCGGTTACGGCAGACCAAGATGTTGAGGACACCATCCCTCTCGGCCATTAGGAATCTCTTGGTCTCAGACTTCAGCTCACTTGACCTGAAGAAAGCAAAGATAAGGATTCACTATTTGATCGGGCACCGCAGGGAATCTGAGCAAATGCATGATTAGATCATGCGATGTTGTATCAAATGCCTTGCGGTAATCGATCCAGGCCATCGAAAGGTTACTTATACTGCACGTAGTCCTGCATTATACATCTGTCAATGAGCAGGTTCTCCTTGCAGCCAGCGACCCTCCTCTTTGACCCTATTTGCTCATATATCCGTTCATACACCGGATCAACTGCGGAGAGTATTCGCGCGTATAAAATGCGCGTGAACATTTTATAGCACGATCAAGCATGTTATCGGCCTGTAATTCTTTAAATCAGACAAATCTCTGTTTTTTGGGATAAGCACGGTTCGTCCCTTGACAAACCAATCCGGAATCTACTGCTCCCTATCTAGCCAAGAGTTAAAAACTCTTACCAAATGGTGGTGGGTACTGGAGAATTTCTTCCACCAATAGTTGTTTAATTCATCAGCCTTGAGCCTTTGAGGGCCCGTCGAACTTCTTCCGGGGTTATCGAATTGCGCAGATCATTGAGCTCAGGCTGTTGAAACCTCCTGCAGAAAGCTTCAAACTGCGCTAGGACTGGAGTGTCTACGTTAAGTGGTTGCGGATACTCATAGATGTTCTTCCAGATGGTTACCACCCGATCAGCGGCCGGCTGGTTATCGACAACACGTGGAGGCTATTGGAATAAGCGAGAAGGTTTATCACGGAACTTCATGTTTTCCGCGATGATTCTCGCCCGCCTTACTAGTGACTTTCTTGCAGCCACCAGCATTCGTATCATATCAAGACAGTGCTGCTTGATGGTAAACAGCACGCCTTGATTCAGTGTGTGGTGAGCTCAGGTCAGTTTTGCGGCAATTCGCAGCATTGTGACCGTGAAAGACCTATTGGCCGCCACATAGTCCACCACACACTGGATACGAGACGCGTGTTGTCTCAACGACTTGATCTTAGCTTCCATCTTGTGTATGCGTCTCTCATGCCTTCCAACCAGAGGGGCGGTATTCCTCCTCTGCGTTTGGGACAGAGCATAAGCGGCGTCATACACGGTGAAGAAAAGAAGAAGAACACAGTATTTTTGTTTTGATGTTGTTTATAAAAAAAACAATTTGTTTGAGTATTGATAATCTTGTCAGTTGAAAGTCAATACAGTTTTGAAAAGGAATTGATTTAAAATTATTCATTTGGCTTGTTTGCCTCATTCTCTTGGGTTCTTTTAAGAGAGTATTCAAATCACCGGTTAGGTTTCTTTGAGAATTATCATCTGGCGACCGTGACAGGACATGGAGAAAGTAGAAAAAGCGTTGGAAATCCATCGAAATTCCTTCAATCGATTATATGAAGCTGTACTGAGTTTGTTGAATGAACAGTCGTAGATATAATTGATGTTCGAGGTAATATGTGTCTGTTGGAGCAGAAAATTGACATAACTACCGAGTTGGATCGACAAATGCTGGAACACCTTTTGGCATCTGATAAAGACACAGACTCAATTGATACCGAAGCCGCTTTAGCTGATGAATACTGCACCAAATATCACAAGCTGAAGTTGAGAGTTGAATCGTTGTCATGTCAAGGCAATCATGTAAATATACGATCTGAGGTGCTAAGTCAATAAAAAAAAGATGAAACTACCCAAAATTGAGTTGAAAAAGTTTGGAGGAGAAATAAAAGATTGGCTTCCTTTCTGGAGCCAGTTCAAGCGGATCGATAGTGATGAGCAGATGGAAAACGAAGATAAGTTCAAATATCTAATTCAGACAACCATCCCGAACTCCAAAGCCGAACTCCAAAGCTCGACTTATCGTTGAAAGTTACCCGCCGACTGGAGTCAATTACCCGAAAGTCATAGAAAGCTTCAAGATTCGATTCTGCAGAAACGATATATTGGTAGAATACTACGTGAGAGAACTGTCGAAGTTGGTGTTAAACAATCTCTCTAGTAAAAGTGTAATGAGTTCTCTCTACGATAAAATAGAATGCCAACTGAGAGCTCTCGAAACTCTGGATGTAAATACAGAAACTTGTGTCGCAATGTTATATCCGTTGGTTGAATCCTGCCTTCTAGAGAACTTGATACGAGTGTGGCAACGAAGCAGTTATTACAGTGATGAATCCCCAATTAAAGATCGATTGGAAAAGTTGATGTTATTCCTGAAAAAAGAAGTAAATAGTGAAGAACGAATGAATTTGGCTATTTCTGGTTTTGATATTGTAACATAAATCATTTAGGCAGCCCGTTCTACATGAACGCTTGCCGTGTTCCTTACCGGTAAGGGGTACCGCGTATCCCACTACTGGCTCACGAGTGTCGATGTGATTGACGGAAACCATTTTGATGCCGTTTAGCAGTTGAGGCCGTGGCAGTTGTAATTTTATCTTATCTCATTTATGGGTGGCTGGTAGGCTTTATAGTTGGCATTCATTCTTATATCTTATTGTATTTATATTTTAGGTGCATAGAAATTGTCAACCAAATCTTGTTCATAATAAATACTGTTGAACTTATAGAGTCGTAGTTGGCTGTGTCCCAGCCAAACTCATCCACACCCCCTTGAGAACCTCTATTACGTTACAATATGAACAAGAAAAGAGACCAATCCTTTGAGAAAACTGTTTTATCATCAGCATGTGTATTAGTGGATCTGAAATCTGAAAGGAAGTGTATTTTTTGTCACCAATCACACTAGAATGAATGAATGATCGTAAAAAGAAGTTGGTGGAACGGGGCTGCTGTTATATATCTGTCTTAAGTTTGGACATTTAGGTAAAAAATGTGGGGTATCGATGAAATGTTCCAATTGTAATGGCAAACACGCCATTCTAATGTGTCAAGAATTATTCTGCAAAATCAGAAAATACCAGAGTAGAAAGTTTACTTTCAAATAATTCGCACACCGAAGTTTTCCTGCAAACTTTGAAAGTGAAATTGGTTAGTGATAGCAAAGTTCGTTATGCTAGATTGATAATTGATAATTGATACTGGTTCACAAAAATCATATATAACAAAGTCCGCTGTAACTGATATGCATTATAAACCACAGGCGAGTAGAGAACATAATCCATAGTCTATTTGGAGGTTCAACAACAGAGACTCAACCATTCATGCTAGAGTATCCGAATAAGAAGTATCGATGAAAATTACGCCTGTACTTTTGGAGCCTTAGACCAAACACTTATCTGCAACAACATCGTTTGTCTTAAAATAGGCCCCAGGATGGATGAACTCACTCAATTTGGCATCCAAATGTCAGATATTGAAGATGGCCCAATCTATATTCTTGTAGGAGCAGATATATGGGGAAAGTTGTTTACTGGAAGACGCAAAGAACTGAGTTGTGGTTTGGTGGCCTTTGAAACATTTCTTGGTTGGAATTTGTCAGGAAAGTTCATTTTTCCAAACTATTTATTCCTGAAACTCATTCGAATTTGATTTCAGTAATGACATTACTCTGCAATGATATCAAAATAACAGAATTGTGGAATCTTGATACTTTGGGCATTACTGATCCAACGGAGAGCAAATCTAGAAAAGAAATCGAGGAAGCTGTTAAGATGAATTTTATGAATACAATAAAAATTCCAGAAGATGGCAGATATGAGGTTTCCATGCCGTAGATTTATTGTCATCCTCCATTTCCTGACAATTCAAAGTTGGCTCAAAAGAGGCTGGAAAATCTCACGAAGAAGTTGGAGAAAGATGGATACTTCGACGATTACAATTCAATGTTCAAAGTCTGGCCCAATGAAAAAATAATCGAAGTGCCAGGTGATGAACTGAATACTTATGGACATTATTCACCCCATCGTCACGTTGTGAAGTTGAGCAGTCAGACCAATAAAATCAGACCAGTGTTCGATGCTTCTGCTCAGGAAAATAACCAACCATCACTCAGTCAGTGCTTAGAAAAAAGAGTGAACTTCATTGAAAAAATACCATCAATTCTTCTAAGATTCTGCTTTTCGAAAATAGGCGTAATATCTGACGTTAAGAAGGCTTTTCTACAAATTTCATTTTGCCAAAGTGACAGAGATTTTTTACGATTTTTTTGGTTCAACGAAAGCCGTGAATTGACAATATGCCGACATACCAGAGTTGTTTTTGGTACATGCAGTCCGTTCCTTCTTGGTGCTCTTATTGATCATTATTTGAGAAAAGAACTCGAAAATTCAGACTCTGTGTACTCCAAGATGACTATCTCCAAACTCATGGACAATTTTTATGTCGATAATTGTATAACAAGTGAAGATAATATAGAAGAGTTACATAAATTCATTGAAGAATCGACTAATGTAATGGCTGCTGCGAAATTCGAGTTAAGAGGGTGGGAGCACTCGAGCATTGATGATTCTGCTGCAAAACAGACAAATTTGATACCAGTTTTAGGACTCAGTTGTAATAAAGACACTCTTCAAATATGTTCGACATGGTGTGAAAACATTCAAACAGGCTCGATAACTAGACGCACCATTTTATCTGCAGCTCACAAGTTATTTGATCCTAGAGAATTTTCATTTCCTGTTTCTTTGTTGCCCAAATTACTATTGCAAAAATCTTGGAAGACTAAATCTGGTTGGGACAAAGAAGTCGATGATGAATTGAAAGAGAAATTGGTTGGAAAACATACCACAACTTTTCAACCTGAAAATACCCAGATTGCTGAAAATTCCATTCCACAGAAGATGCAGTTTACATGTGTTTACCGACGCCAGCAAAGATGCCTATGCTACAGTTATCTACAGTGCAACTAGTTCAGTCCAAAGTCCAGAGTTTCTCCTTTAAAAGTTATGGGCATGCCCAGATTGGAACTACTAGCTGCAACCATTACAGTCGATAATTTCGATTTGATTTGCCTGTTTTTCACTGGACGGATTCAACAACGGTTTTGTCTTGGATAAAAAGAGAAAGCCAATGGAAAACTTTTGTTTGGATTCGAATTGAGGAAATTCGAAAACTTACACAAAAGGAAACGTTGTGTTATGTTCCTAGTGAGTTGAATCTAGCAGATATTCCCTCTGGAGGAAGTTCAACACAATCTTTAATCAAATCAAAATGGTGGGAGGGACCTCACTGGTTGAAAGAAGCTCCAAAACTATGGCACGAACAACATTACGTTTGTAACGAAGAAATTATTATTGGAGAAAAGCAGAAAGAAATTGTATCCTCTCTCATAACATCAGACTATGGCAGAATCGTCAGAGTTTTGTGTTGGGTGAAGAGATTAATTGCAAATTGTCGAAAAAGAAATTTTCGGAAGCAAAATGAAACGAAAATATTGGGACCTCTGTCAGTCGCAGGATTTGTCATGACTCACAAGCTGATTGTCAAATTAATTCAGGCTGAAACATTCACTGGAATTGAAGACAAAAATTTGCAATGTTTTCGTCCATTCAAAGAAGGAGAAGTTATAAGAATAAAAACCAAAATATCTGACAAACATGACACAATGCCTTTTCGCTGCCCTGCTGTTTTGCTTGCAAAGCACCCGCTTGTTAGGAAAATATTCGAATACGAATATAAACAATGATGTCATTCTGGCGTTCAAAATCTTCTCAGTATTTTAAGACAACGTTACTGGATTATTAATGGAAGAAAAGAAGTCAGGTCAGTCTTATACTCACAAATTATATTTTTTTTACAGGTACTCAACAGCTGTTATTATATAGTCCATCGCTTTTTTATAGTCGTTCTCGAATCAAAATGCTAGATGATATGTTTCTATCATATTTTATACATCAATTCTTTCGTTTATCACTAAAAATAACCATTTCTCCTCTCTATGAACTTTAGTGTAAAATGATTATTTTTCAATAATTATAAGAATCAATTACTCAATTTTTACTATGATTAGGAATAACACAAAATTTATAATTACAAAAGTAGACATTTCAATAACATATTTGAGGTAAGTAAATAGAGTTCGTGAACCATTATTAATCGGTATTACTAAAAGTTCCAGTTCCATGAAAGCAGTATTTACCATTTAACTTATATAATCTCATTTTAATTATTTTCTATTTTTACTCCTAACAGAGTGTATGGTGAATTATTATTAAATATCAATAGAAAACAAGTTGGAAATTTCGATGGGAATCGATTGTTAAAAACATGAAGACGAAGACTCTGTTATTCGATTCGTGACCTTCCATTAGATCATACCTGAATATTTGAGTTTGCACAATTATATCCGTAAGAGAGTTTTTTAGTTATTGAAATTGTGTTATTGTAGAGGAATTTTTTACTGATATATTTCAAAGTTGTCATATCAGTTGATTGGTCCTCAACTCCAACTGTTTATTTTTTGTTGTGAGAGGTTATTAGTCTAAATAAAACACTCTTGCTTAAATTATGTTGCTGATGACTAAAACATCATTTATAATTTTAATATATTTGAAGAACAACAGCTAATTCCAAAGTTAAAAATTGGTTTAAAATGATAATCGGCATGACGTGTGGTAGCAAGAATTATATGATATGGAGCTCTTCTTGTGTAAGAAATTGTTCGTTTAATGCAGCGGATTCCATAATGTAATTAATTTATGATAATACTGACACAAAACTTATCAATATCATAACAAGATCGATCATAAATGAATTAAATGAGCTATATAAAAAAAAATGTGAGTAATATTCATCCTATTAATGGAAAATATATTATGATTAGTTATGATTATTATTGCTGGATATATTAAATTCTTCTATCAACAAGTGAAAATGTACTAAGATATATATATATTTTGAGAAGTGCTAAAATGGGTGCTCTACAAACTGCACATTTCACGCAAAGTCTGGCACAGTGAGAGCAACACAACAAGTCAACTTGGAACTAGCGGTCTGTGAGTCTGCATCTCCATCTAACAGCTTACTGTCATCTGGAGGGATATCAGCACCATCTGTTGGTTCTACGTCTGGTTGTGGTGTCTGTTATTTTGAACAAAATCACAAAGAGGGCTCCAATTGCGATGGTCTGCCATAGGATCATCATTTTGCTGCCATTAGAACCCTTCAACCTGAGATGAAAGACATGACTATATCTTTCGAGCCTGTATACACAAAGCCTGCTTCAGCTAACCTACTTGGCGGGAAAGTCAAAGACCAAATTCAAAACGTCTCTAGTCTTACTTCGTACTGCATCTCTTTGCACACCAGAATAAGAAAAGTTTTATTGATGGCACCTCAAACTCATTTGTTCGTTTCATCCAATGGGTAATTCTCGATAATCGCCGCGCGAATAGTATATGCACTATTCTCTATATTTCATTTCAAGAAATTTCGTGACGAAGTGACCATTTGAATGAGATAATTATCTCTTTGAAGAGCTTTGTGCATATATCTGTTGAATATAATTCAATATGTATGTGATATCTATACACTTTTAGTATGTACAGTATTGTTTCAATATATTTCTTGTACTGAAAAAAGTCGATTTTTACAAAATTGTTTATTTTATGTTTTCGCATAATGTTTAACCAAGGTTGATTACAAATACCACTTTATTCATAACTTTGCAGGTAATAATATATTGAGAGTTGAATATTTCCCCGATGTCATTTCTCCTACACTCCTATTTTGAAGTGACTACCTATTATATTGTTAAAATATAACCCTATTCGTTAATAATACATTATTTTTATGACGAATCCATTTGAAAATAATGTATGATGATAGCAATTATGGGAGTAGGTACTCGTTTCCATAATTTAATTTGATATCGACATAATTACCCTCGCCCTGTATATCAATCCAATAACAACTAAATATTGAAAATTTTCATATGTCTTTCACCGCCACCTTCACCTATTTATCTATCATATTTTTGACATACTCCAGTCATCCTACAATCGCTTATTTGTGTTAACAACTGTAATTAATAATCCAAGTGTGACCGTGAATTCTCATTAAGTCTCAAGTAACTAAATGCTTGAAGCATTTGACATAAGAAATCAAATAAGCTTGATATTGTGGGATCATTTTATGTCCTTCACGATCAGTGTATGTCTGACCATTTTCCAATTTGCCTTGATTTGAATTTTAACTCTGCTGCTACTGAAAAAATAGGAAACTCTTGCATAAGTAAAAAACATAGATTTCTGAAGTGGGAAAACGATAAAGCTTTGGAATATAAATACTTGTTGAGAAATTCACCCAATATTGGTTTTCTAACGGATATTGATAGTTGCTATACAAATATTTGTTCTACAATATATGAAACTGCTGAAAATTTGGGATAAAAAACAGCTTGGTACAGTGTACATTGAAAGAAAAGAACCTTGGTTTGATAATGAATGTATGCTTCTCAAAAAACAACTCAGAATGAAAACGAAATTGTGTAAAAAATATAACTTTCAAGATTCATTCAAATCTGAATATATTTGTAAGAAAAAAGAATACCGGAAATGTATATATGATAAAAAATCGGAGTATGAAAAAAGTATTGTTCTAAAACTGAGTGCTACAAAAGACCAATCATCCTTTTGGAAAACGTTAAAGTCATTGATATGATAGCATATACTCCCCAAGAATACCATTCGATCTCACACTACAAGATGCGGAAAATTAGGTTTTAGATAAGTCGGTATTACTTGAGGAAGTGGATACTGCCCTGAAACATTGCAAAAACGGAAAAGCTCCAGGGAAGGACGGGATCAGTAATGAGTTCTTAAAAAATCTACCGCAAAATTGGAGGCTTTATCTTTGTCATATTTTTAATGAAATTTTGTAATATGAAAGAGTTCCTAGTATTCGGCAAGATACAGTTCTCACGTTGGTGCATAAAAAAGGTTCTTTAGAGGACCCAAATAATTACCGAGGCATTGCGTTAATAAATTGCTTAGCGAAGCTCTTCACACTTATTTTACTCAATAGGTTAACAGTCTGGTCTCAGGAAATGTCTATCCTACCGGAATCTCAATTTGGTTTCAGAAAGAACAGGGGATGTATAGACAGTATTTTTGTCTTGAATTCCATCGTACAGATCCATCTCAGACTACGTGGAAGGAAAGTTTTTGCGGCGTTCGTTGACTTCCGTCGTGCTTTCGATGGCATTGATCATAAACTCCTCTGGATGAAATTGTATAATGTAGTGCGAAATTCATCAGAATAATGAAAAATCTTTATGATGGAGCAAATTTTACTATCAGGCAGAATAATATGTATAGTAAAAAATACGATATTGCAGAGGGCGTGCTACAGGGAAAGCCATTGAGCCCTCTTCTCTTCTCTGTTCTTATATCGGACATCGAACAATATTTTCGAGCAGAAGGTCTGAAGGGGCTGAATATTGATGGTATGAATGATGTCCTTATGCTTGCTTATGCAGATGATATAGTCATCCTTGGCGAGTCGCAGATTGACTTGGCGCGTAAACTGAAAACTCTTGAAACGTACTCGAATGTAAACAAACTCACAGTAAATACGACAAAGACAAACATGATCTTCTGCAGGGGGGGTTATAGTAGTAATTATCAACAGGTTTTTCACTATAACAATCAACAAATTGAAGTCGTCAAAAATTACAACTGCTTGGGGGTTGAGTTCTCCTCATCGTCTTCTTTTCTCAGTATGGCTAAAAAACAGTGCGCAAAACTAGCCAAGCAATAGGTGCGGTTATGGACATAATGAGAAGCTCAAAAATTAACTGGTGGCAATCAAGAATGAAACTTTATGAATCTATTGTACTTTCTCCCATGTCATTCGGAATCTCTATATGGGATCTTCGATATGCGGATGTGATTGAATGTATACAATCAGGGTTCTTCAAAAGACTCCTCTGTTTACCCAATATAACACCCCTAATTATATGGTACGTTTAGAAACGGCATCGACAAAGTTATCCTATCTGATGTTGAAATCAGCTTTGACTTGACTAGAATTTTTCTGCGACGTTTGATCTTTTAGAAAACATCAACTTTATATTTTTATATGGGCCGAAACTAAAGTATACCCTCTATACGACTCCTGCGACGTTTGATCTTTTAGAAAACATCATCAACTTTATATTTTTATATGGGCCGAAACTAAAGTATACCCTGTATACGACTCCATTTTCCATTGTGAATACAGCAACGTATCACACAATATGATTTCCGTAAAATGTCTCGCGCAGAATGTAATTTAGTGATTGCTTAATCTGTTTTTCTTCAATTTTAGATAGTAGGCGCTGGAAAAAATTAAACAAAATTCTGTTGACATAATAATACTGTACTTTGGTAGAATTTTTGACATATTACCGTTCCTACTTTTATATCTCGTTACCTACTTAATTTGTGTTAAAAATAGAAAACGGCAACTTTTCGAATACTGAAAAATTTGATATGTTGTCATGTTACATTTTGTACCAAAGAAATTGTGTTGATGCTGAACGTGCATACTCTAATAAGTATCCAGAGAGGCGACAACCTGGTAAATCAATATTTAGACGGTTAGTTTTTAATTTAAAAGAATACGGATCATTTAAAAAACCTGTGGTTTCCTGACAAAGGCAATCTAATGAAGAAAATCAGCGTGATGTGTTACAGGCTGTTGTTGAAAATCCTGAAATATTCGCTCGCACCATTGAAGATAATACCGGAGTAGCCAAATTCACCACTCACTTCATTTTAAGAAAAAATAAATATCATCCATAAAAATTTAGGATTTGTCATGGACTCAGACCACGTGACAATGCAAGGCTAAGAACCTTTTGTGAATGGTACACTAGAAAATGCAAAGACGATGAAAATTTCCCTTTCAAAATAATTTGGTCTGATGAAAGTATGATCACCAACAATGGTATTTTTAATAGGCGAAATGTTCATTATTGGTCACAACAAAATCCGCGTGTACACAAAGTGTCCTGACATCAACATCGTTTCGGTTTTAACATGTGGGTTGGGATTCTCGGTACGAATGTAATTGGGCCTTTTATCTACCAAAACAATTTAACAAAAGAGCGGTACCTAAATTTGTTAGTAAATAATTTGGAAGACGCTCTAGATAATTTGCCTTTAGCGGTTACTCACAGCTGCTGGTTTCAACAAGATGGTGCTCCAGCACATAACTCTAGTATTGTTCGTGCTTATTTGAACCGTCGCTTCCCAGGACAGTGGATTGTACTCATAGTGATACATCCTGGCCTGCAAGCAGGGCCCCCGACCTAATCCCACTAGACTTTTTTCTTTGGGGATATATCAAGAATCAAGTGTACTTTAATAATAATTTTCAAAATGAAGAAGATTTGCTAAGATGGGTTACTGCATCCTTTAACAATATTTTTCCGAATATGTTAACTCAAGTTTTAAATTCGTCTGTGAGACGAGCCTACTTGTGCTTAGAAAATAACAGCGGGTTATTTGAACACTTATATTCCTGTAAAACATATTAGCTCTTTGTTATTACATTACAGTTATAAACTAAACTTTTGATATTGCGACTAATCTTTGTATTCATCAACAACGCATAAATTCCGACCAGTGGTAATCTTAAATTTATACTTGTATAAATAGGACTAATCAATTTATTTCATGTATCAAAATATGACATTTTTTCCAGCGCCCAAGTACTATCTAAAATTGAAGAAAAACAGGTTAAGTATTCACTAAGTTACATTTTGCGCGAGAAATGGTTTCGAAATCATATTGTGTGATACGTTGCTGTATTCACAATGAAAAATGGAGTCGTATACAGGGTATACTTCAGTTTTGGCCCATATAAAAATACAAAGTTACGTACGTTATCGTGTAGTCCTTAAAAAGTGGCCATGGCAGAGTGCTATTTGTTTTACATTTCCTTTGAAAATAAAGCTAGGAGAAAATTAAAACGAAATTCTCAAATTTCGGTTTTTATCGGATACCTCCGAAACTACTCGGAATATTGAAACTTTCTAAATGGCATATTATTAGGCACATGAATGCGCTACTTTTTTCTAATTTAATCGACACTGTATCACTTACCGTTTCCGATATCCCTATGCTGTTCATTCTTATCTTGGACACACTGTATATGACTATTTCACTGCGGTGGCTTTTATTTTCTGTGCAATCTCAAGCCAGTCTAACAATCAGCTTTGTCAGTAGCCTTTTAGTAGTTCTAGTCTAAGAGCCGAATAGAGGTCGAATTCCACTATCTGCTTAACGGATAAAACATACTTTTTATGAAGTTTCATAAATAGGCTAAAATGGGTTGCCTATCAGAATGTGGTCTTAACTATATATATATATATATATATATATATATATATATATAGTGAGTTCCAAAAGTTTGCAACAAACAGGAAACTATTTTATTATCGATTTTTCAGAAAATTTTATTCTTCATAAAAATTGGTGCATTGCGGAATACTTGTATTTGAGTTATCAAAATTCTATATTTCCAATCGTTATACAGGGGAGAACAAAAAATAGAATTTTGAGCAAGTCTAAACTTGCCTGGCTGTGATTCCAAATTTGAATATTCTTTTCAATATTCTACAGCTTCTTTGAATAAACTTTTTTGATGATGTCAAAAATAGGTCTAGTTTAGACTTGATAAAAATTCTATTTTTCGTTCTCTCCTGTATACCGTTTGAAAAATTAGAATTTTGATAACCCTAATACAAATATTCGCAAAGCATCAATTTTTATGAAGAATCATTTTTTTTGACAAATCGATATTATTTCCCTTATGTTGCAAACTTTTGGAACTGTATATAGTTAGAATAATAAATATAAGTCACCGCGAGAAAAAGCAGATTCTAAACTACAGATTTTCACATTCATAAAGCTATAGTCGATAAGAAAAATTCATGAGACTTATCAGAAGAATTTTGAGGCGTTTTGGGAAATTTCCGAGAAATATAGAAAATCGTGAATGAAAACTTTTTTATCAGAGGTTTTTAGATACATATTCTGAAAGTACAGGGTCTTGGCAATAAAATGACGGTACGCTTTTTCAGAAGATAAATTGGGAATGAATGATATATCTGATTTGTTCAAATTTGAATGAAAACGTAAAAAATTCGTAAAATTATATTGTTTATTGAATTTATCGTAGATCATTATCTCATCTTCAAATAACAAACACAACCACTTCTGCTGACAACCGCCAGCTATATATGATAATTGTTGAAGGACTTTCCTTTCAGACACCGTATAGTTTATTAATTTTCGACCAAGAACAAGGGAGATACAGGGATTTTAGTCGAGCGTCGGGTAAATCTTATGATATCCCGAGTTGTTCGTGTGGAAATCGGATAATATCAATTATAGCTCATTAACTCTCATAGGAAGCTATTTTCGCAAAAACGCGTTAGAAACTTTTTTTGTAGTGATATTCACGTTCTACAAGTCTGTTCCTTTACATCATATCGAAATTTTCAACCCCTTCCAAGTTATTAATGGAATATCGATTTTCCGAGTTTTCCCGGGAATTTTCCCCACTTTCTATTAGTGCTTGCGTGCAGAACAAATTCTTTTCTTTTCTATCGGATTTTGTATCAGGTGAAAACCCCTGGATCTTGTTCTATGAATAAGAGGTGACTTAAAGACCATCCCCACAAAGGATACCAAAGCAGGGACCTCTGAGATGGCAAATCTAGGTGCTGAAGTGGATACCCCAGAAAATAAAACAAGAAGAACCGAAGGTAACAATAAGTTAACAGGGGAACCTCCCAGGAGACCTCCGAAACCATAGCTGTAGGAACCTCCACAGGTGCCTCCAAATGAAGCAATTGAAGTGGGTACACAAAGGGTTCAACCTGAGAGGCCTATGTGCAGGGACTTCAAAATCCGCCACAAAAAGAAGAATAAGAAGAGTATATTAAATTTATTAAGCCTCCCGAGGTTGTACGTATTTATATAACTCATAATTTTTTCTATTTATAAACAAATTTATTTCCATTTATATCCAAATCAATTTCCTTTTTTAAAATAGGACATTTTTAGATCTTCGATGAGTTCTCATTACTACTTTCGATCGAACTTTGTTTGCAGGGATTTCAAATCACAAGATTTTTGAAGTCAAAATTGATCTTTTGGACTCATTTCAGAAGGTTCGTAGTTACTTAAATAAAAAATAAAACGTTCTTGGCAGTTGAACTATCAACTGTGAGCTATCATTGGATTCAGAAAATTATAAGATAGAGAGTATTCCATTTAAAAATTGAAAACGATGTCATGTCTGAAAAAAACAGGAAGCTGAAAAGAGTTTTCCACTATGGCCAAAAGGGCGCTTAGTAAGCAAATTTCAGACAAAAAGTGTCGGAAAATGCAGGAGAGAAGGTTGATGAATCATGAATCTTTATTTTCTGTCATGAATCTTTGTTTTCTATTGTAAGTATGAGAGAATGCTAAATAAAGCAACCAAAATATATGTTGGATAAAATGTTTTTGTTAGTTGAACTCGGTTTCGATTTGGATGTTGAAAGAATACTTTTCGATTTTATATTTTATGCAGCTACATTTATTTTCGAACCGTACAAACTTCAATCTTACAGACTCGTGACTACTGACAAACAAGGTATATCAATTATGTCGTTGTTTTTTTATTTCCATCAACCGGCTGCCTTCTCACGAGCAATCATCAGAAGTCTTCGAGAGACTTGTGCGAGCTATGGAAGTTGCAGCCCTTACCTTTTAACGTGTGATTCGAACTCGCGTACCTTGTACCGCGAGAACACTACCTGTGCGCTAACAAGACCCATATTAAACCCATTCATAGAACAGAATAGAATCATGGAACACTAAATCATAAACATAACACAGTTTTGGTTACATATCACTTACACATTTATATACAGTGTGACCCACTTAAAATGGAACCACCCCTGTAGAATGTGCATTTTTCAATCAATCTCAATTTTTTTTTCATTGAAATATTAAGCATGAAAAACTGTATCTTGACACTAACTTTCACAATTTTAGTTTCATTTCCAAGGCACTCTATGGTTTTTTTTGTTTGTCAAAAACGGCAAAAGTTTATTAGGCAATTTTTGTTTTCAAATTTGACTACACCACTGGATTCGTAGTCGTTATAAATGAAAACTGTCAAATTTTCATTAAAAAATATTTGTTAACAACGAAGTTACAACAACTTCAATTTTGGAAACAAAGTATTGGTTTTTAATTTTTATTCAGATTATAAACATATTTGAGATCTGACAACACTGTCATCACCAAGTAGAACACCAGTGAATTTATACAGTGAAAATCCGAAGTCAATAGCTCAATCCGTTCTACAGTTATAACTCCTGAAAATATGGTAATGTGCGGAAGAATGTACTAAGTACTGCATAACTTGAAAATGAATTTTTAATTTTCTGTTATTCTAGAATACACTTCTCGTAACCTACACTCAAATGAATGATTTTGAAGGAATATTATTCACAAATCCATTGGCGTAGTCAGATTTTTATTACAAAACGCTTGCACCACAAATCTCTCACATTACCATATTTTCAGGTGTTATAACTGTAGAACGGATTGAGCTATTGACTTCGGATTTTCACTGTACAAATTCACTGGTGTTCTACTTGGTGATGACAGTGTTGTCAGATCTCAAATATGTCTATAATCTGAATAAAAATTAAAAAAAAAACTTTGTTTCCAAAATTGAAGTTGTTGTAACTTCGTTGTTAACAAATATTTTTTAATGAAAATTTGACAGTTTTCATTTATAATGACTACGAATCCAGTGGTGTAGTCAAATTTGAAAACAAAAATTGCCTAATAAACTTTTACCGTTTTTGACAAACAAAAAAAATCATAGAGTGCCTTGGAAATGAAACTAAAATTGTGAAAGTTAGTGTCAAGATACAGTTTTTCATGCTTAATATTTCAATAAAAAAAAATTGAGATTGATCGAAAAATGCACATTCTACAGGGGTGGTTCCATTTTAAATGGGTCACACTATATGAGAATAACAATATTCCAACGGATTTGCAAATTATGTCTTCAGAGTATAAAATCACCAAAATTCAGAGAAATATTGTTTCAGGGATTGGCTTTATCCATTTGGACCCTTGTCATGGAGCAAATGTCTGGAATATACATTGAACTTTCTTTCTTAGATGCCACTTTGAATTTTGGTCAGAGCATCATAGTTTTCGCAATTTTTGGTTTGAATACCAAAGAAATCGGGCTGCCCCTCCTGAAGTATTGGAGAAAAATTTGGTATGGTGCTAACACTTTGAATTTGCCTACTTGGCAGGAACTGAGCCCCGAAACAAAACATATCTGTGATCAGTTTGTGACCCATCATTTACAAAACAGTCGATCGACCATAGCCAGTGATAGAAGGTAGGAATTTTTTTTACATTCTGCAGTTTGTAGTATGCCATGCCAAATAATAATAGCCGTCCTCTACCGCACAGGCTATGTACTATGCTATATGACTATGTTTATGAGTGTTAAAGATGAAGTAATAATATTAATATGCACTATAAGTGACAAAATAGACCAAAAATATAAACTTACTTCTCCGCGCTTCTCCTACTCACGCGTCACATATAAATCAGACCTTTTTAATTAAAAAAAATATTCATTATTTTGAGGCTTCAAAACATAAGAACTGTTAAGTAACAGATTATCTTAACCCTAACTACAACATTCTAAACTAGAGGTTAACTCTGTTATAACATCACAATAGTACATTATGTAACAGGTATCCTTTTAGTAACAACGAACACAGCTTAACAAAGCGAGTGTTTCATAATAATAATAATAATCCGTTTACCAGTTCTAGTCAAGCAGTCAAAGAGTGAATATCACTTACTTTGTGCTTAACGTAAAAATCATCAACCTTATGACATCAGAAAGTGAAATGTTCTGTCCCCACTTTTGTTAGTATTATCATAGTTTATAATTAGTATTATTTTAGAGCATAGTAAATAATTATTTTAGTTTTTCCGTTTCATCATAGTCATATCACCCTGTATACTTATTTCGCGTATTGGAGAGTCTATTGTTTCAATACCGATGGTCGCCTGTGGATGAAAAACTGAGTACCTTATCAAGGTATAAAAAACACAACGGTTAAAGCGTTCGACACCGACGAACTCATAGAGATACATTTTTCCACGTCGATGAACACAAGTTCTCATAAAAGGTCCTTTTCGACTATTTTTCCATATTACAAATTCAGTGTTTGTGCGTCACACCATTGGTTTTCTGTTGGACAACGATAACACCAGCCGGCTGTTTCCCCGCAAGAGCTGCAGTCACCAGATCTATCAGGCCAAAGGTAACCAACTTTAAACTCTCTCGCAATTATTATTGTTCAATTATATAATCATTTTACATCTCAACATACAATCCGCCTCTCTCAGTTGAATATATCTGTGATTCATGGTGAATCGAGAAATTCGACAAACATTATTTGGTCCTTCAAGCCGGATTTGCCAATTCAATATTCTATGATAATATTATTTTTATTTTTTACAAGAAATAATTGAATGTAGCTGAAGGCCGAGATATTTCTCAGTATTATTATTTCACATTTCAATAAAAAGTCTGACGTACTTTTTTTACTTCTCCAGCTAATCTTCATTCAATTTCATTCGTACATGAAACAAACAGGGTGATCCACGTGTCATAATTAATTAAAAAAGTTATATTTTGTATAATTTCATTGCTGAAATTTGGATTGTACCGCAGTATTGCCAGATGATACAGGGTGTCTCAAATATTTTGATGGTTTATAATTGAAAAAAAAATATATTACGTTTTTTCATTTATTGTGATTGATTGACGTGTTACAGGGTGATTCAACATAATTTTCATTGAGAGATATTTGATAAGAATTTTAGTACAGTTGAATAAGTTATATCAAAATGACAGAAAAACTTAAAAAATAACAAATTCTTAGACAAACAGAAATCAATCGATAAAAAATTTTACTTTATGTTCAAATTAAAATATGAATTTCTGGATATTGTCAAGGACGAGTTTTCCAAACAACACAATTCAATTATTTCGTTACTCTCTTCGGACGAGACATTCGCTAACGAGGATGCAATAAGGCGTGATTTTGAAAATGTTTATTACTCAATCAAACTCATTTATCATAATTTATTTGTAACCAACCAACCCAGTTGTTCAAACTCAGCTGCTGTCACGAACAGTAATATTAGTTTACCTAAACTTCAGTTATTAACTTTCAGTGGAGATGTTGCAACATTCTCTTCCTTCTTAGATATGTTTGATGCCGTCATACATACTAACACTCAGTTGAGTGATATTGAAAAGTTCAATTATTTGATATCTTCATTGAAAGGACCTCCTTTGTCACTCGTACAAAAACTCCCTATGACATCTGATAACTACTCTATAGCTTATGACACTTTGGTGAATAGGTACAAAAATAATCGGTTGATTGCTGCTGCCCACTGGGCCGCAATCGACAATACTCCCAGATTATCTTCGAATAACCCACTGGAT
This sequence comes from Chrysolina haemoptera, assembly GCA_958298965.1. Lineage (NCBI taxonomy): Eukaryota > Metazoa > Arthropoda > Insecta > Coleoptera > Chrysomelidae > Chrysolina > Chrysolina haemoptera. Next base: position 33,437,216 of record OY282584.1, read on the forward strand.
TTGCGGAATCTGTTGGATACCTTCTGTGGAATCTCCCAAATATAATCCTTCACCATATCGTCACTCCACTAGTTTAATAGCCAGTGCCAAGACTTCAACTTGCATTATCTGTAAAGAAGACCATCTAATTTATAAATGTCCAGAATTTTCTGGCAAATCTCCCACTGAACGCTTCCGTATTGTAAAGGATAAAAGTTTATGTTCAAACTGCCTCTCTAACTCTCACACTGCAAAAAATTGTATATCGACTCACACTTGCCATAAGTGTGGGCAGAAACATCATACAATGCTACATTTTAACAGCAACGACACTTTGTCACGATCCCAAGCTCCAATCAATTCAATTTTATTTCTCAAAAATGTGTTAGTCGACTTTCGCTTTCAGGCTACCAGTTGAGTTTCTCTGTTCAAGGTATCGGGCAAACACAAACTATCACCTGTTCTACAGGAATTTCCTGTTATATTAAACCAGTTGGTAAGATCTCACCCTCCTTCAACCTTGAGGCTATTGTCATTCCAAAAATTTGTAGCGATTTACCTAATTGTCCCATTCCATCATTATATGATTTTCATGTCAACCAACTGCTCTTAGCAGACCCAAGGTTCAATATCCCTGGCTCCATCGATCTTTTGATAGGTGCTGATTTATTTCCTCATATTCTCCAACCCGGCCGTCTTGTGGGTAACTCCAACGATCCTATTGCCTTGAATACCGTTTTTAGTTTCATTTTAATGGGTAAAACCAATGCCGAGTCGCAGGTGCCATCTCAATCCTTTCCATGCCTTGACAGTACTCTGGAAAATACCCTCAAGAAATTCTGGGAAGTTGAGGGTGCCCCTAGCTATACTTGCGTCTTTCCTGAAGACAATCTTTGCGAGAAAATATTCCACACTACTTATCAGAAAAATGATTCTGGAAGATTCATTCTTTCATTACCATTCCGCAATGGCGAGCCTTCTTTTCCAGGTAGCCGACACATTGCAACCTCTCGTTTTCTTAGTTTAGAACGACGTCTCCTCAGAGATCCCATTCTTTATCTGGCCTATTGCCATTTCATGAAAGAGTATCTTGATTTGGGCCATATGGAGTGTCTCAAGGATGTGTCCGATACTGACAGAAGTTTTTATATCCCCCATCATGCCGTTATAAAACCATCCAGTTCTACTACCAAATTCCGAGTGGTTTTCAATGCTTCATCCAAGGCTCCTGGCCAACCTTCACTCAATGACTGTCTTCTGACTGGTCCAAAACTTCAAAGAGATCTTGTAACGATCTTATTACAGTTTCGTTTGTATCAATATGTATTCACTGCAGATATTAAACAGATGTATAGACAGATTCTCATCAGTGAAAATTGTCAAGCTGTGTGCACGTTCCAATGTAATTGGATGAAAAAAAGTTTGTATTTCGTGCAGAAATTTATTTATAAAATCATAGCAAAGCGCTTTCGACTATCAAGTCATCATCAGTGCGTACTCGTCAGGTGTACAAGAGCCATACCATAAAAATATCATGTGTCCATAGGACCATGTAACAATTTAAAACGGGACATCATATGATTAACATTTTAAAAAATCCTTATTCCAGGATTGAGTTTGATAAAAGTTTCAACAGACAGAGTAACACATGTCTGCTGAACTTAGTATACTGTCAAACTGACAGTTTGACAGTATACTGTTGAAACTTTTATCAAACTCAATCCTGGAATAACGATTTTTTTAAATGTTAATCATATGATGTCCCGTTTTAAATTGTTACATGGTCCTATGGACACATGATATTTTTATGGTATGGCTCTTGTACACCTGACGAGTACGCACTGATGATGACTTGATAGTCGAAAGCGCTTTGCTATGATTTTATAAATAAATTTCTGCACGAAATTCAAACTTTTTTTCATCCAATTAGATTCTCATCAATTCCGCACATACTGATTATCAACGAATTTTGTGGCGCTTTTCCCCGTCCGAGCCAATCCAAGATTACCATCTTCTGACACTCACTTATGGTTTTTCTAGTGCCCCCTATTTAGCTATAAAAACCCTATTAACCTTGGCTGATCAAGAAATGGACAATTTTCCCGAAGCCGCACAAGTTATTCAAACTCAAACATACATACATTGGTCAATGGCGCTTTCACTTTGAAGGCTGCTCAGAAACTCCAATGGCAATTAATCACGTTGCTGAAAAAAGGCGGCTTCGAACTTCGTAAATGGACAAGTAATGATCCCCGACTCCTAGAAGGTTTTCCCACTTCTCACCTTTGTGATGACTCACTTGCTCTCAATTTTGGGGCTGATACCCCGCTCAAAATTCTTGGTCTCCTTTGGAACCCATCGTCAGATAGCTTTTCCTTTTCGGTTCAGTCCGTAAAAAATACATGTACCAAGAGAAACCTCTTATCTAATCTAGCGCGCATTTTTGACCCTCTTGGTATTGTGTCGCCAGTTACCTTTTTTGTTAAATATCTCATTCAAAGACTCTGGACCTTGAAACTTGGATGGGATGCACCTCCACCACCCGATATAAAGTGCATATGGAAACGATTAATCTCTGAACTCCCCTCTCTGACTGACTGTAAACTTCCTCGTCTTATTCTTCCTGATGCCTCTAGCGACCTTGAGCTTCATGGCTTCGCTGATAGCTCTGAAAAGGGATATTGCGCAGTCATTTATCTAGTCCACCGTTCTACAGAAAATGTATTCACCACTCAATTTGTTTGTGCCAAATCAAAAGTTGCTCCCCTCAAGCGCATTTCCATACCCAGACTGGAATTATGCGCTGTTGTTCTTGTTTCCCGCTTACTATCTTTCGTAAAAACAACTTTCGATGGAAAAATCCATTTTCACAAAGTCTGTGCCTGGTCTGATTCCACGATTGTTCTTTGCTGGTTGAATTCATCTACGCATAGATGGGCTACTTTCGTGAGCAATCGAATAAATTTCATCTAGGAAAATGTTCCCGCCGAAAATTGGTTTCATGTGTCTTCTGGTGAAAATCCTGCAGATATCGGATCTCGAGGTCTGTTCCCTTCCGACATGCTCTGTAATTATCTAAGGTGGACGGGCCCCTCGTTTTTGATATCTCCCAATCGTAATTGGTCATCCCTTCCTCAAAGTGCATATTCAAGAGAAGCCCTAAAAGAGGAACGAAACTTAACTTCACCGCCACCACTGAAACACATCTTCTAGACATTCTTCTTGAAAAGTTTTCTTCGCTGGAACGTTTACAGCGCGTCATGGCGTTGATGCTTCGATTCACATAAAATTGTCGCAATCCCTCCCAAAAACGTTCTGGATGGCTTGTGACTTCAGAACTTGATCAGGCTCTCAATATATTTGTTAAATATACACAATCTCAGTTCTTTGATGACGATATAGCTCTTATAATCAAAAGAAAACCACCCTCCAAACCACTTCGCAAACTCACCCCTTTTTTGGATGACGACGGCATTCTTCGTGTAGGTGGTCGACTGGCTAATGCTCCCATTTCCTATGATCGAAGATTTCCTGCTCTGTAATCATCGCCTCACTCATTTAATTGTAACTCATGTCCATGTCATAAATTTACATGCCAGTATTCATCAGGTACACTATTTGGCCATTCAAAAGTTTTGGATCCTTTCAGCAAAACGTGTCATACGACGCATTTTGTCTAGATGTCTCAAATGCTGGCGGATTAATCCGCGTTCTGTTCAACCTCCCATGGGCAACTTGCCATCAATTCGAGTATCACAAGTTAAACCTTTTCTCCATGTAGGAGTTGATTATGCTGGGCCTTTCACAATCACTATGTCAAAAACTCGGGGCGCTAAAACCCAGAAAGCATACTTATGCTTATTTGTTTGTTTGGATACTTAGGCCTTACATCTGGAACTCTCTTCTGATCTGTCCACCGAAGCGTTTCTTGCAGCTTTACGCCGATTTATTGCCCGTAGAGGTCGCTGTCCACACTTATACAGCGATTGTGGATCCAATTTCATTGGTGCTAATAAACAGCTCATTAATATCTTCAAAACTGCTGCTTCGCAGGAATCCATTACTTGGAGTTTCAACCTCCCTTCCGCACCTCACTTTGGTGGTTTGTGGGAGGCTGGTGTAAAGTCCGTCAAAATTCATTTGTCACGAATCATTGGCGAACAAGTTTTATCATATGAGGAATTAACCACTGTCTTAATTCAAATTGAAGCCCTTCTAAATTCCAGACCGCTTACTCCTCTAAGCGATGACTCCAATGATTTAACTGCGCTCACGCCGGGACATTTTCTTACCATGGAGCCTTTAAGCATGCCTCCAGAGCCCATTCTAACTGGTTCTCCTCTAAATCGTCTCACTCGCTGGCAGTTGTTGCAGCGTATGCAGCAAGATTTTTGGACCCGTTGGTCCCAGGAATACCTCCATACACTGCACCAACGCGCTAAATAGACAGACAAGGTCGATCCAATCACTCCCGGGACATTAGTTCTTATAAAAATAATAATACAACTCCTATAACTTGGCCAATGGGCCGCGTCACTTCTATTCATCCCGGACGCGATGGAATCATACGTGTGGTAATCATAAAAACTGCTGGAGGCACATTCAAGCGACCTGTCGTTACAATCTGTCCCCTTCCATTAAAAACATAAAATGCATATACATTTTGGTGGGCGGAATGTTCTGTCCTTACTTTTGTTAGTATTATCATAGTTTATAATTAGTATTATTTTAGAGCATAGTAAATAATTATTAATAGTTTTTCCGTTTCATCATATAGTCGTATCACCCTGTATACTTATTTCGCGTATTGGAGAGTTTATTGTTTCAATACCGATGGTCGCCTGTGGATGAAAAACTGAGTACCTTATCAAGCTATAAAAAGCACAACGGTTAAAGCGTTCGACACCGACGAACTCATAGAGAGACATTTTTCCACGTCGACGAACACAAGTTCTCATAAAAGGTCCTTTTCGACTATTTTTCCATATTACAAATTCAGTGTTTGTGCGTCACACCATTGGTTTCCTGTTGGACAACGATAACACCGGCCGGCTGTTTCCCCACAAGAGCTGCAGTCACCAGATCTATCAGGCCAAAGGTAACCAACTTTAAACTCTCTCGCAATTATTATTGTTCAATTATATAATCATTTTACATCTCAACATACAGTTCGCCTCTCAGTTGAATATATCTGTGATTCATGGTGAATCGGGAAATTCGACAAACACCATATAAGTTTTTATACTATATAAACACCAACACACAAATTAGGAACCCAATCCAAATGGCAGATATCTGGTAAGAGGAATAGCCAAACACTCAAGATATAATCCTTCAATCAAAAAAGGGGTTTTCGCTGAAAACAAATACGTCAAAACTGATAAGAAACAAACAGATATAAATGAATTGCCAGTACCAAAACAACGAACAGAGTAATATTCAGCCATCATATCGAATGTTGAACAAGAAATTAAGGACTTCCTAATTAGTGAATACCTAACAAAAGAGAATATAGAATATAGATTCTGCAAACTCATTGTCTCTGGAGATACAGAAGGTAAACAATGATCCATTTTATAACGAATGGCAGGTGTGAAAAATTCGAAAAAAAATTGTGGAAATTTTAAATTATGTGGGAAAATACGAAAAATCTTGGAAACCGCTGTTCGAAATTACCCAGTTTCTTCCATCCGGCAGTTCCAGTATTATTGCGGCTCTGGTCCGGACAGTGGTTCCCAAAATTTCGACGATTATCCAACACAATTTAAACTTTACACAATTTTTTTTCGAATTTTTCACACCTGCCATTCTTTATAAAATGGCATTATGCACCCGTCCTTCACGGGAATGCAAGAGGTTAGATTACACCCTGTATATGGCTAGAAATATGCCAAGAAATAAATAGGCTACAAGGAAAGGACTACTGGCACCAAATCAAAAAACTTTCAAGATACAAACCAAGAAGTAACATTGCCAATTATTTCGAAGACGTTTTCCAGCAACACAACCAACCCAATTTTGACCAACAAAATAAGGAACGACTGCACTCCTGGTTCAATGAATATTTTACTAACATCCCGGAAATACAAGAACACAAAATAGAAGAAGATATCTACTATAATATAATTAACCAAGGAAAAAACACAGCACCGGGGGCTGATCATATTTCAAGAAAACTAGGGAGAGCTTCACATGAGGAAATACATATACACATTATACCTATATATGATGTAACACTATAAATTACCTTTTTGATAACTATGGTATAGTAATCACAACAACTGAATGCCACAGATATTTCCTACGATATTTTCTGTAGTCGGACTGAGGAATGGTTGCTACTGTATATTTTTGCTTACAACTAAAACTGTAATTCATTTAAATTGCTCATTACAGCTGCTTCATGATTCATTTTGTCTTTTCAAAAACATAACTTTGTATTCTTGTTTACTTCGAGAGTGGGCCTTTCATGTGAGGTTATCTCGGTTTGACAACTGTCAACACTTCGGTTTACAATTGGTGGGCTGAGTGGCCTGGTGTATATAAGGATGTCAGTCAGTGGATTTTAGAGTCCAAGCGCGATCAACTGATCCTGAACGTACTCTAACCACATCAGCTGTGCTAATGTGAGTTGTGTTTTGTATCTGCTCCTATCATTCCGTGAATACATTTCGAAGGAATGCTCTAGTGTGAAACGGACGTTTTACGATGTGACGTTTTTGAAAATATAGACAAAAAATGAAGGCGTAGCAAGCTATGCATTTCAACAGCTAGATCTGTCCTTTTGCGTTTTGCCATTGAACTAAGGCGTACGTGTATGCTGGCCATTCCATTGTGGAAGGTAAATTTTATTCAGAAATCATTGTGAATGATTTCATATTGCATATTAAATTGTTTATTACAACCTTTTTGATCATTTTAGATTTGAAGGCCAATTTGGGCATACCGAATACCAAGATTTTGAGTTGGGATGCAGGTGTCCATGAAGGCATGATTTCATGAGGCCATTTTGATTCCCATGTTTTTTTTTTTTTTTGAAAATTGAAATTTTGGAGGATATAATGAGGTGCTGCCAAATGGGCCAATGTCCCCGATAATGTTTTGAAACTGGAAGCTTTTGTTGAAAGTGCACTAGAGAAAGGACCCCTCCTTTTGGGAAAGTATCAGCCACCCCAAGGGTGGACACAACTATCATACAACAGGCAACAGGTCAGATCCAACCATTTAAATTGAAGCAAGCAGCCCAATGGTTAAATTTAAAATTTTAAAATCAATACTATTTTTTCCAAGGATTAGTACTTAAGTACCTACTTGAAATCCAAATTTACTCGGTGTAAACCATTATAGATCTATAATTGGTACCTTCTCCCCTTATGACTGCAGTCAATGTTCACAGTATAACCTAATATTATGCAAATTTCAAACTTCAGTAAAACTGAAGCCCTTTGTTGCATCAATTCAAAAATTATTAACGTTTTTATTCTTGGCCTATTTCCTCCTCAAGGGTAGGTACCGACATGTTTAAAATCTTTATCTTAAATAAGTGATGCAACAGTGATTTAAATTCATGTTTAATATTGAGAGTGTTACAAGGAACCTTTGACAGCCCCCATTAAATTTATTCCTAGTCAAGGGTGTATTTTATTAGGTACTGATATTCCCTTTTCCTTTTTTTTCTTACTTTTGAAACAAGGTGGCGCTCAACAAAGCCAACCACAGAACTGTCCTTACTCTCGGCCTAGCTCTCCGCTACAAGAGTAACCGTGCCTTGTGTCCATTTAGAAACTAAAACATCTTTTTGGGTACAAGTAAATTTTGGCTTAGAACGTGGGGCCGGACATTTCAGTGGTTGTTTTATAGCTATTGGACTGCTTAATATTAAATTCCATATCATTATATTTTTACTATTATTTGATTGGGTATTTTACACAGAAAACTAGTAGGTGGTAGGTAGAAGTTGCAGTGGTTGCTGTCCCTCAGTCGGTTTGTGCACAGTTGTTGGGTGAATTGCTGGAACTTTCAGAGAGGTTTCCCAACAGAGAAAGTCCCACCATCACTTAACTTTCTTTCTTCCTAGTTGATAACTACTGAAGGTTACTAGTATTGAGAGTACCTAAAAATTGATTATTTCTTTGGCAAATAATTCTCGGATGGTTTTTGGAGAAATTAAGAATGAACTTTCTATTGATTTCGATTTATTTGAAAGTTTTCAAAGATCAATTGTAAATTATCTCGATAACTGAATGGTTTTTTTAGGAAAACATTTTTTTTTTGAAGTACTTATCTATAACTTCACCATCACTTCTCAACGTTACTTTCTTCTAACTGATAATGTGTAGAGATGCTCAAGTATTAAAAGTATCAAATTAATTATTTCATTTGAAATAATTCTCGGATAGTTAGAGAACTTGAGAAAGGGCATTTTAATACTGTTCAGTTTGGAAGTTGGTTTCGAAATCATTCGATATTGAAACTAATTTTGGTACAGGGTGATACATTTTAGATAGTACGTTCCTGTCTGATTTATCTCTATCTTGGCATACAACCAGACCTATCAAAACATAGTTTACCATCACTTATCGACTTAAATTTCTTCTAACTGATAAGGTGTGGAGATGCTCAAGTATTAATTGTATCAAATTAATTATTTCTGTTGAAATAATTCTCGGATAGTTAGAGAACTTGAGAAAGGGCGTTTTAACACTGTTCAGCTTGGAAGTTTTTTGTTTCGAAGTCATTCGAATTTGTAACTAAAATTGATACAGGGTGGTATGTTTCGGATAGTACATTCCTGGTGATTTATTTCCATCATTACTTGGTAACCATTATACAGGGTGTGCCATTGGTGCTTGACATTATAATAATTGTTTATTAAGTGGACACACAGCGAGTTTTGGTGAATCAAATTTTATTTTTGGTAGTGAGTTTGTTTGTGTGTAACCTTTTACAAAATGTCGTTCGAAATGAAACCCCGTAACTTGCTCATTGATGAGATCAACTATGAATTGCGAATTCGTGGTATAACAACAACTCGAGATATCCAGGATAAAAGAAAAATATTGAATAAATGTTTGCAGAAGGAAGCAGGTAAACAAGTTGTATTAGATGATCCATCTTATGATTTTGTATCAGAAAAAGTTGCTATCAACACAACGTTAGAGAGTATCAGACTACAAATTTCTGAGTTTGAAGGTTCTGCAAAGGATAGTTTGTACATGCGTTTACAATCCCGATTAATTCACATTACCAACAGAATACTACGAATGAAAATTGATAATAGTAAGGCTGATGAAGTAACCTTTAAAAATGAATCTCATGCAACAAGTTTAACTTTAGAATCAGACCTTGATAGTCGAGTAATTGATGATGTAGCTTGTACACCAAATGTTACGCCTACTCCAAATGTAGTTCCTACTTTTACATTACCAGTTCATAACAAGGCCGTTTCAATTTACAAGTGGGATTTAAAATTTGATGGCACCAAAAAGACCATAGGTGTAAAATCTTTTCTTGAAAGGGTTAAATAACTTGCTGAAGCTAGACATGTGAATAAAACTCAACTTTTTGAATCAGCTGTTGATCTTTTTTCAGGCAAGGCATTGTTATGGCTTCGTCATGTTAAAGATGCAGGGTTAGTCAGTGATTGGGATTCTCTTGTTAATAAATTAGAGGTTGATTTCTTAGATCAAGATTATGATGAAAAATTATGGGATACCATAAAACATAGGAAACAATTAAATGATGAACCTGTAGTAATTTTTGTAGCTGTCATGGAGCAATTATTCAACCGTCTGGGTAAAACACCTGCTGATTCAACAAAAATTAGATGGATAAAGAAAAATTTAGAAAAAGAGTTTGTAGAACGCTTGGCTCTTCATGAATATACTTCTTTAGAAGGTTTAATTAAAGATGCAAAATTAGTTGAAGAGGTTTATAAAGATATAAGTTTAAGAAGTCATGTAACACCAAAGGTTACTAGTTTGAGTTATGATTTGGATGTTGAAGTAGAGTCACGAGTTAGAGATGTTGCAAGTACGAGTGGTACTACTCAAAATGTTAATAGACACAGTAATAATAATAATAATAATTATGGTAACAACACAAGGGTTCACAGGAACAACTACAGATCTTATCGAGTTAATACTAACAACACTACTCATGTCAATGCTACTAGCAGTGCTAGTATTAATAATAATAGTAATAGGTATAAATCAGTAACTTGCTGGAATTGTAAAATGAAAAATCATACTTATCATCATTGTACTCAAAGACGTAATATCTTTTGTTTTTCTTGCGGCAAACCTGATGTGACAAAAAAAAATTGCAGTATTTGTTCGGAAAACATAGGGCAGAGGTAATTTGTTCTGGCCCCTCGTTACCTCTTTTACCTAGGGCTCTTTCAAAATCAGTTTCTTATATCCCAACTTCCGAACAAGCAACTCATGTAGGTTTTGTAAAAAATTATTTAAAAATGTTAAGAGATAAAATTGATCTAGCTCCAGTGTTTGTAAATAAAGAAAGATAATCGGCCTTATGTTTCTATTTACTTGTATGATCAAGAAATGATATGTTTATTGGACAGCGGTGCAAATGTTTCGCTGATAGGAGCAAGGGGCATTGATACTTTAAAAAATTTTAATGCAAAAATTAAAGGTTCAATTACTAAGTTTGTAACCACAGCAGATGGTGTTAACCAGCGTGTTTCTGGTATAATAAGTTTACCTTTATGTATAGAAGGTCAATGTAAATTGATAAATTTTTTGATAGTTCCGTCATTGGATTACGCTTTCATTTTAGGAAGTGATTTTTGTAAAAAATTTCAGTTGAAATTAGATTTTAAAAATAATACTTGGCAAGTTCATGTAAATGATAATGTAAATATCTCCACTGTTGAAGTGAAGGGAAATATTTTGGCTACTAATAAAGGTCTAAACCATTTAACATTAGAGCAAAGTGTGGTAGCAAAAGATGTTATAGCAGAATTTGATATCCTTAGTAATAATGGTAAATTGGGACGCACGAATAAACTCATTTATCATATTGAGACTGGTGATGCACTACCTTTCAAAGAGCGTCAATATTTATTTTCACCATATATGTTGGAACATTTAAATAAGGAGCTTGATAAAATGCTTGAGCTTGGGGTGGTGGAGCCATCAAGTAGTCCGTGGTCTTCTCCAGTTCTTCTGGTAAAAAAATCTAATGGTTCTTATCGTTTTTGCTTTGATGGCAGAAAGCTAAACTCCGTTACAAAAAAAAATAATTATCCATTGCCATCTGTGGATAGAATTTTACAAATGTTAGGACATGCAAATTTTATTTCATCGGTAGACTTGAGGAGTGCATTCTGGCAAATCCCTCTTGATGAAAGCTCAAAAGAAAAGACTTCCTTCTCAATACCCGGTCGAGGTTCTTTCAATTTTTCGGTTATGCCTTTTGGTTTGACTGGGGCAGCCCAATGTCAACAAAGGTTAATGGATGCTATATTTGGTGCAGAATTAGAGCCGAACATATTTGTATATCTAGACGATATTATCATTGTGTCATCAACATTTGAACAGCATATAAAACTTCTCAAAGATGTGGCCAAACGGTTACAGGATGCCAACCTTACAGTAAATATCGACAAATGTGAATTTTTCAGACCATCTTTGAAATATTTGGGTTTTGTAGTAGACAGGTTAGGTCTGCGTACAGATTTTGATAAAGTAGCCGCTATGGTAAATTTTCCTCAACCAAAAAACACAACTGAAGTTAAGCGATTTACGGGCATGTGCAGTTGGTATCGCAGATTCATTCCACATTTTTCTACACTAATGGCACCAATAAATAGTCTTCTTGTTAATAAAAAGAAAGGTCAAAAAATCGTTTGGACGAAAGAAGCTGATGAAGCTTTCCTGGAAGTGAAACAAGCTTTAGTTTCCGCTCCAATTTTATGTAGCCCAAATTTTAAACTGCCCTTTAGTATTCAATGCGATGCGAGCGATAGTGGGTTGGGCTGTGTCCTGACACAGATTCAAGATAATGAGGAGAGGGTAATAGCTTTCGCCTCAAGAAGTTTATCAAAAAGTGAGAAAAATTACAGTACCACTGAAAAAGAATGTTTGGCATGTATATTTGGTTGTGAAAGGTTTAGAGCCTATATTGAAGGTGTGAAATTTTCAATTTATACCGATCATGAAAGTTTGAAATGGCTTTTGAAAAAACGAGATCCAGTAGGCAGACTTGCCAGATGGAGTGTCAGACTTAGTCAGTTTGACTTTGAAGTAGTTCATAGAAAAGGGAAATTTAATGTGGTACCTGACGCTTTGTCCAGGAGTCCATTAGAATCGACAGGAATCGAAATTTCTGCTGTATTTAATCCAGATGATAATATAACTTTAGATATTGACTTGGAAGATTTGGATACCTTTTATATCAATTTGCGTTCAAAGGTTTTACAAGATCCAAATTCATTTCCTCAGTGGTCTGTTAAAAATAATTATCTGTATAAATTTGTTCCCTCAAAAATTTCCCTAAATACCAACATTTCAGAATGGAAGTTACTTGTTCCAAAATCCCAGAGAGTAAAAATAATCAAACTTTGTCATGATGAACCAACAGCAGCCCATGCTGGCTATTTTAAAACTCACTCAAGGATTATTTTGACTTATTACTGGCCAAAAATGCGCCGTGATATTCACCGCTACATAAAATCATGCAAGGTATGTGCTTCCCAAAAATCTCCAAACTATGCAAAATTTGGATTAATGGGTGTTGAAAAGAAGGTACGGTTTCCTTGGCAGGTCATTGCCATGGACTTGATGGGTCCATTACCTCGTAGTTCAAATGGTTATCAGTATATCTTGGTAGTCAGCGATTGGTTCACCAAATATTCGCTTGTGTGCCCTCTTCGTAATGCAACTTCATCAAGTATAAATCGTTTTCTTGAAAACGATGTTTTTCTCGTGTATGGGGTGCCACAATATATCATTTGTGATAATGGTAGACAACTGGTTAGTAAAACTATCAAAAAGTTAGTGAATGATTACAACACTAAATTCTTTTACACACCTTATTATCATCCACAATCTAATTATGTAGAACGTTCTAACAGAACTATTTGCACAGCAATCCGTAGTTACATTAATAATAACCATAAACTTTGGGATAAGGAAATTGGAAAAATAGCCTATGCTCTTAGAACATCAGTACATGAAGTCACAGGCTACAGTCCTGCATTTTTAAATTTTGGTAGAGAAATTCCGTGTAGTGGAAAATATTATGGAAAAAATAAATTAGATAACTTACAGTTAGGAGACAGAAATTATTGGGCTCAAAATTTAGGTCAACTTACAAATATTTTCAAGGATGTGCAGAACAAAATTCATGCTGCTCATGTAAAAAATGCCAAGTACTACAATTTGCGAAGACGTGACGTCGAATTTTTCGTGGGAGATAAGGTTTGGAAAAGAAATAAGGTTTTATCAGATGCTTCTAAAAATTTTGCGCAGAAATTAGCACCTCGTTATACCTTATGTATTATTGCCAAAAAGAAATCGAAACTTGTGTATGTTTGAATGAAGACGGTACCGATGCCGGTGTTTGGCATATTCAAGATTTAAAACCATACCAAGATTCTATGTCAGATGTTTCTAGTATCACTGATGATGGTGAACCTGAACATGAGACTGACTCAGTCGTTTAGTATCCGGTAGGATAAATTTTTGCGAATCCATAGGTTGTAAATATGTAAGGATAGAGAATAAGTTAGATAAGTTTTGACTGATTATTACATTGGTCTTAAAGTAATTAGTTAGTGTAGGTGGTTAGAATTAGCGAAATTTAGGATGAACGTTCTCCTAATACCTTAGTTTAAGTCTGTAAAAGACTAGGAAAATTTTACATTTGCAATGAAAAATTTTTTTCTTTGAAGGGAGGTGATAATGAATACTGCATTGACAACCAATATTTTCCAGAAGAATGGAAAGTTGGAACCATAATCACAATTGCAGAACCAAATACGGACCACTCCAAACCCTGTAACTACAGATCGATCACACTTCTGCCTGTACTTGGTAAAAACTCTGAAAAAGTCATAAACATATTTTGGAAAATCTATGTAAATGATGAAATACCATCCTACCAATTTTGATTCAGAAAAAACAAAAGTACTGTAAATCCATTTACTATAATAACATCGAATATAACAACCAACATACAGCAGCGCTATTTCTGGACATAAATAAAGTTGATAGTGTGCGGCATGAAGGAACTCTCTTTAAATTATATACCTTGAACACTCTCAAGTTCCAACTGTTCTTCATCAAACATTATTTTCAAAATAGATCCCTAAAAGCTGGATACACACACTCTCGTCCGATTTCTCCACATCAGGGAGTGCCACAGGATTCACCTCAATCACCACTCCTGTACAACATATACTGTAATCAAATCAAGGATCAAACAACAATACCATTGATAAAGAACTATGCGTTCTACAATATGCAGATGATACAGCTCTCATCTCTCATGACAAATCAATAAGGACAACCACAGAAAAACTACAACAGTTCATTAACAATACCAGCACCTGGTTTAACCTTTGGAGACTACAACCTAACCCAAGAAAATCACAATTTGTTGTTCTACCACAGGCCATCAGACAATTTACAACAATAAGCATCGACAGTCACACTCTCAGAAGCCAACATAATGCAAAATATCTTGGAATTAACAAGGACAACAAATTGAACCTCAACCACTACACTAAAACGATTAAAAGTCAGTGCAAAACAAGAGGGAACTCCTGTACGAATTAACAAATACAAGAAAAGAGGACAACATCAACACCACCAACCTCGGACCATACTGTAAGGAACGTTCAGAATGGTGCCAAACAACCCCCAAATACCCCAAAAAACAATTTGGGAATCAATAACAGAATTGCAGGAATTATGCCCAAATTCACATTCCAGAATATTTATATATACAGTGACCGCCAAAAAGAATGTACGATATAGGAAAAAAAGTTTGTGCATGTCCGATAACCTGAAAATCGATTTTGACACATGTCACGTGATCCCTGGTATGGCGGCAAATTGAAAAAAATTACTATGAATAGGCAAAAAGTCGAGTAAAATGGCAAGATATCGAAAAAAGTAATTTGATTAGAATTCAATTTCATACACATATACAAAGTTTGACAAAATAATGTGAGAAAATTGAAAATAACAATTTTTTTTTAATACTTTCCTAGCTTTATAAAAATTTCAAATTGTTTTCTTATGAATAGCTTGACCATACTGAAATATTTGTATTTCAATGATAATAACGAAACTTTCTCATTTTCTCTCTCTGGTGTGCACTAAATGAAAAAAATTGAATTTTGTCAGAACCCTTGCTGTTACATTGGTTCGTATCTAACAGTTATATTAGAATTCCACGATTATTGCGATGATGGAGAAATCCAAAAATATCATGTTTTTCCGATTATAATAATTTTTTTAGGATAATCGTACACGAACGTTTTACTTCGCACATAATCTTAAGAGCACTTTCTACCACGTGACTTTTCGCGGATCTGTCTAATTTTACCTATCACACACACCCCTAGCGCTTTTTCGATCCCACCAATCTAATATCATTGCGAGGTAATCCGAGCACACCAAAAGTCTTGCATCTTCTTTCAATGTGTCACAGACATCAACTACGTAGGAGTGATACCAAATATAAGGCGGGAAATACCGTAGTTATCACGTCGATTCCCGAATCGCAAATGAACTGTTGTCAACACTGTAAAGAATTGTCTCAGTTCTCACTGTTCTCAGCTGTTGGCGGTGGTTGACGAAATACCTAACCTATTTTTTGTTCATTCATGAATAAATGACAGCACACATTTGAAAGGAAAATGCAACATTATACGATCATTACTTATTCGAAATATTGGTACCTGGATAGTGAACATATCAAATTCTTGGTGAATTTAAAACATTTGTTGAATATTTTATTCTCGAAATCCTAAGTGTAGTTATTGAGAAATTACGGAGTGTGTACCTGTTTTTTTGTTTTGTTTCCAGTTCTGGGCGATCATCAAACGTATTGTGATCATGACAAATACTTTTTTTTATGAAATTCGATTCTATAGGTACGAGTTTTTTTCAAATATGTTTGCATCTATTACGAATTCTATCTGGGGAACATAGTGACATAGAAATGCTATGAAATTATTGCGGATTACGCAGGTTCTATAGATTTTGTGACTGGAAGTTTCATGTTTGCTTTTATTTTGATTGTCCTTTTACAACATTCACTCAAGTTTACAAATTCGTACAATTGGGGGCAGTTTAAATCTATTAGGATTTCTGTAAGAGGTGAAAGCATCAACCTTTATAAAGAAAAGGAATGACTATGACGTAGAGGTATAGTATGTTTGCTAGTATACAGTGTCCTTCAAAAAGTTCACATCATATGGGAAAAACTTTTATTAATAATTTATATTGAAATTCGAAGTTGGAGTTAAGTAGTGCTTTAAAAAAAATAGAAAATGACCTACTCAAATGTGGTCACGTGACTTTCGCTACCCGTCAAAAGTAATATTTTTTCACTGCTTATAATTACACGAGAGCTTATTTTTGTCGAAGTAAACTTGACATGTACTTATTAATGAGAATTTTGTTGCCTGACAATTCAACGAAAAAAACTGCCCTGAAAAAATGACGAGTCCGCAAGACGAGTAATTTTTTCTGGCAGTTTTTTGAGTTGAATTGTTTAATGGCAACAAAATTCGAATTATAAATGTCAAGTTTACTTCGACAAGAAAAAGCTAGAGTGTAATTCGGTAAGACAATTTAATGAATATGTGACATAAGGTCATCAAAAATTTGTTTACAATGCTGGTTGCCATGCTTTCAAAATTTAGGTTCCTTGTGTCGCTGGAAAAGTTAGGGCAAACTTTTTTCGCTGTAATAATGACAAAACACCGCGACATATATGGCATTCTTAGTGCATGAATTAAATTGTCAAAGTAATCGCTGAAAATATGCTTATTTATTCGAATTTCAAGAAAATTTAAAGAAAAAAGTTGTTTCTTATTTGATTTTCAAAATAAATTATTAATAAAAGTAATATGATGCGAACTTTTTGAAAGACACTGTAGATGCAGTGTCTCAATTTAGAATGCTGAAAAGAATATCATTGTTTTTATTTATGTCTGTCAATTTAAATATTTTGATAAGGAGCTTTTACTCAATTCTACATAGCTTTTCAGAACACTTATAATTGTCTACCTTTCTATTTCACAAGAAAATTAACTAATAAATACTTATTATTTTGATTGTCAATTTGAAACTTGAAGGAAAACAAATTTGAAAGGGAAAGGAAAGGAACTGAGGTGATTTATAGATAAAAAAAAGGTACAGCAGTTTTTTTAAATAAAACATATTAATAATTCCTAGGAGGATTTCAAAGGAAAACAAATCTGAAAGAGAAAAGAAAGGAACTGAGGTGATTTATAGATAAAAAAAAGGTACAGTATTTTTTTTAATAAAAATATTAATAATTGAGTTCTGGTATCAAACATTCAAAGTAGAAATTCTTCAACTTCGATAGCATTTTATCAATCCAGAAATTGTCATTTCTTTCAATCTGAAAACAAAATTACACGTGAATATTTGGGCCAAAGAAAGCATTATATAATAACAGTAAAATCCATCATTTTTTTCAGTTAGTCATATGGAGTTTCTGGACAAAAAATAGAGTACTTTCAATACACTGTTTGGAACCTTTGATGTAGTAATGAAATATACTGGAGTTTTGTCCCAACACCAAATCGTTATTTTCAACACCTCGACACTTGTATCAATGACCAAGTGATCATCTTCAAGGGGAAGATTAAACTAAATCTACATACAGGGTTGTCCTCATTTATACTAATAATAATAGTAATAATAATCTTTTTGAAAAAAACAACCAAATACAAACATGAACAACCTGTAAAGTGTGTTTGAAACAAACGGGCGTCAACACACAAGTAAACCATTACACAAACAGTTATAAATATTTTTATAAAATTGTAATTATGTAGGTATAAAAATTATGCACACATATATCCCTTTAGTACAAACAGGTAAAGACAAATATGAAAATAATTTGAGTTGTGCCTCTAAATAATCATTGTAATGTAACCAGGCACCTCGCAACCGCAATTTTTAGTTGTGAAAAGAACTACATTCGTTTATCTATTCTTGAAACTTTCCATGGTATCTTTTTAAAAATTACTATTAGATACCTTTGCTCGATACCTGCGTCTCAAATTAATATCACAATATTGCCTCATCTACTAAGTAGGGTTGTGATAACTAAAAATAATTATTTTAACAAACTATACAGGAAACTGTTAGGTAATGGTCCACCATCATTAACTATTCCTAATATTATTATGTTTACTTATTTCTTAGCAGGACAACTCTGAATGTATATTTAGTTTAATCTTCTGCTTGAAGATGATCACTTGGTGATTGAAACAAGTAACGAGGTGTTCAAAGTAATGGTTTGTTGTTGGGATAAAAGTCCAGAATAGCCATTTAAAAACAACGTCCTTCTGCAAAAAAAGTCTAGTGATTCGAATTGTACTATCTTTAGTTTGCTGCACATAGATTGGGTCAACTTTTGGAGAAATTCCCTGTATGGGAGTTCATGTGAAATAGCATTTTATAAATTCAACCTTCATTTCTTACCTTTTGTACTAACATTCCAGCAGGGGACCAAACAACAAAATAACAAAATGATCTTTTCGTTATGTGTAGTTGACCTTGAAT
Source organism: Chrysolina haemoptera (assembly GCA_958298965.1). Taxonomy (NCBI): domain Eukaryota; kingdom Metazoa; phylum Arthropoda; class Insecta; order Coleoptera; family Chrysomelidae; genus Chrysolina; species Chrysolina haemoptera. The sequence goes on from OY282584.1 coordinate 33,455,992, forward strand.
TTGGTAGAAGTAATTGTGGTTTTCTTTCAGCATCATCTTATTGTTTTCATCTAGAGTAGCAAATTTTATGATTTTCTTCTCAATTGCCTCAGCAGGATGCATTTTAGAACAAGTTTGGGGACATTTCACCTCCACTATGGCATCTTCACTCACCAAACCGTAATGAAATTATCCTGGTCGATAAAAAGACCACATGGTTTAACCTCCAATCCAAATTCTTTTTCCAACTGCTTTATGGCAAACGGCTCATGTTCAGTGCCATACTTTGTATTTGCATTTCCCAAAAATGGAGAATACAACAGGTTCTTTATTTCATTTTCACAGGATGTTGCTTTTCGCATTTTGCAAATTTCTCCAAAGTTGGAAGCAGTCAGTCGAGACAGTCTCTCCTGTTTCCAACGTGGGTTACCACTCTGTCTCCTTGTTTCAACCTCAATTTCATGAAGTTGTTTTTTTGACAGATTCCAGGAAGCGAATCTTCTTGTCTTGGAAAATTTCATCACTAAGGTCTGGTTCAGGAATTGCTTCGGGGCCGTAATCTTCATCTGGCAAAGAAGGCTTTTTCATCTTCTTGGAGGTTCCTTTTTTTATGTGTTCCTTTATTATTTCTCTTCTTCTTTTCATTTTTCGAATGTATATACTTGTATAGACAGGAGGACTCCTTTTAGTTAGTTCCTTACCCAAAATATTATAATAGTCCCCTTCTGCATTGAATGAAATTGCAGCTGCATTACATCTGCTTTCATACCCACCCCTGGATGAAAAGTTTATTCTTTTACCGCCAACAAAGTTGCAGACAACTGAATTGTAATGTTCAGCAACATTGGTGTCCATATTAGTGATTAAGCTTGCACCATTAAAAATCAATCTGTTCATACAGATTTCGATATCATCATATAATCCACATTCCTTCATATCAGGTATATATTTTTTTCATTGTCTCTTTTGGAGCATTTGAAATAAGCCAGCTCTCCACAAGATTTATGCTCTCCAAAGACATGTGAAGGAACATTTCGTATGTCTTTGCAGAGATTGTTTACTTTGGTGGTCATAGGCACATCTTCCCGGATCCTATAAGAGATTGCACATTTTATACTTGTTCTTAGCCGACAGGAATTATTTTCGACAATTTGTCGTAATTTGGGTGGTACTGGCAAATTCTTGGAAAAGCTTCGTTTTCTTCCTAGAATGAGTAATTGAAATGTATTACCAATCAATGAATTAATGTCATTCAAATTAAATTTGATCCAGGTGGTCTTTATTCTTGAGTATTCTGAGTATTTGAAAAAAAAATTGTTCTATGAACTTTGCTGAAGTTTCGCAAATTTATTTTTCGCTTCTTCAGAGCTAAAATTATTAAAAAAATAATAATCATATGTAGACTGTGTGTTCTTCTAAAATGTTATTATATTTTTTGAAAGTCAGCAAAAAATAAATTCGCGAAACGTCAGCATAGTCGTTGAACAATTGTTTATTTTTGCCAATACCCAGCAATCCTCGAGAATATATGAAGAATATGTAACAAATAAACAATTCCGTAAAGAAATTATTAAATTATTTGAAAATTGAATTCAACAAGCCACTTTTTTGTCTGAAATTAATATGGACTTTTCAATAGATGTTCTCCCTTTCATGATCCCTTAAAAATAAAAATACAACCTACTTACCACAAACTTCTCGTAATCTTGTAGAAAAGTTTCGAAACAAGTGATTTCGGCATTCAATTTTTTGAACCAAAAGTGTTCCATTAGTTTTTTGGATACGCTACTGTCACCATCACCAACCAGTTGATAATATTTCAATCAAACTGAGTCTAAAACCTTCACAAATTATATCGGATTCCATACTGGTTGAAGTGCTTTGCCAGTTTTTGAAGCATTTATGCAATGGTTTGGGAACAATATTTTTGGCTTCTGCTCGAGCACACACACAGCAATACTTATTCCTTATCCCCAAAAATAATATTTTTCCTGTTCTCGCACCAATAATGCATGCCTATAAATAAATGTTGTTGAAATCATTGTCAAGAAACAAGAGATTCAAACTTACCACTCCTGATAATGCATCATAATTCACAGAATATGATCGTTTACTCCAAGCACCATCAGCTATAACAGTGATGAGAGGTATACCATCCTCACCAACTTGGCCCAATTCACGTGCTAATTTACATTCTTCTTGACCAGCTTCTTCCATCATTTTCCAAGCGGTTTTTTCAATGGTGGTGGCAAGATCTTCACAATGCTGCTGGTATGTAGTAGGAGTCATAAATGGAACATTCAGTACTGCAAACAATTCATCGGCAGTAGAGTATCCTATTCCAGTAGAAATTGTGGCAAGAGTGAGAGCTGAATTCACATTTTCAGCAATGTCATTTGATTCATCAATCGAATTGAGGCGCTTTTCTAAAGAGCACATTCGACATTTGAAAACAAATTGCGTTTTCAGTCCCATCCTGTTTTCTTGCACAACGTCCATATCGCTGAAAGTGCAATCAAAAGGAGGATGTTTGGATATTTCCGATATTTGTTTGAAAAAGTAACCGATGTCAACCAATCGCCTCCCTTCTACAGATATTGCTGATTTGCCCAATCCAGACCTGAAAAAAGTGTACATAAAAGTGTTTTTTTAATTAACAGAAATTTGATCAGCTGGAAAATCTGTGATAAGAAATTATGTGTTACTTTTTACAATATTCAAAATAAAAACGGGATTTTACCATCAAGTTGCATTACAAAACTATGAAAAAATATTTAAATTCATTTTTTTCGTCTCAATATCACTGCAAAGTTTTGGGGAAAAATTTATTAGATTTCTTTTTACTTTTCTTGAGAAATACCCATTTCAATTTCGGGCATGACTCTCAAAAATGGGTTGGCTTTTCTTTTCATCAATTCATTTCTCCATGACCAAAATAATCAATAAGTATCATCTAAAATCTACTTTGAAAAGTTTCATAATTTTGATATTCAGGGATTAAAGAATAATATGGATAGTTTTCTAAGAATATTTATTTTTCGAATACACAAACAAATTCGGGAAAAGCGTCTGCCCGTTTATGATAGTGCAGCCCAATTTGACACCATTGTTTCAAGACACTCTGAGTATGTATGACAACTTTGATCAAAAATTTCTTACCCGCCTGCTGATGGAATTCTGTCCCTTTCATCTTCTTGATGCTGATCATCACATTCAACTTCATCAGTCTGTCTATCATTATGTGGAATATTCACCTCCTGAATGCTTCTAGATCTTCAATACTATAATTTTATATTACTTGCATAAAAGTTGTCAACATTTTAAATTTATAGGGGGAACAAAAAATTGAAATTTTGATCAAGTGTAAAATACTCCTTATTATTGTCATTATCAAAAAGTTCATTCAAGGAGGTTGCTCAGAACTGACAACAATATTAAAATTTAGAGTCAGAGCCAGCGTAGTTTACTCTTGATCAAGATTCTATTTTTTGTTCCCCCTGTACACCGTTTGGAAATTTGAAATTTTGACAACTCATATGCAAGTATTCTGCAATGCACTAATTTTTATATGAAATACAATTTTCTGACAAATCGATAATGAGAAAGTTTACCATATGGTGCAAATTGTTGAAACTCACTGTATATAGTCTGGACCTCGTTTTGATAGGCAACCCATCACAACCTCGAGATAAATTCTAATACTTTTTTCCCTTGTATAATAAATAACTATTTCCGCAAAGGAACTAAATGATATGAATGACTATGTTTATCCTCGGTATTTCAAAATTTTCTATGACTGTTTTTGTTGATTACTTTGAATTTATTTTCAAATCACGAAGGTAGGACATAAATTGGTGCTTTCGAAAGTATTTGCTACTGCAACACTTTTAAATAAGATTTCAGAAAGTTTCCTCTTCTTAGCCAATTTACGGCTACGCCGCACTGCACAAAGAGATAGTTTTTCCGATTGTGCTTTTCCGAAGCTTCCTTGTACTTTCTCATTTTGTCCAAAACGTTCAACAAAACAAAGTAACAATCAACAATTCATAAACAGAAACGCACAACCAAATAATTATAGAACACCATGAACTCAAACAATAACCCCCAGAAAAATAATACAAGTGCCAATCCCAAGCCCAAGTTAAATGATAAATAAATAATAACCTAACCTGACGTCTCACTTGACACTCCGCCCATCCGCTCGGCTCGGATGGTTGCACAAGGTCGTTCAATGTTGCCATACCTTCAATGCCAAATGTTCGAAACAAACAGTTTCCGATTTGGTCGATGCGGTGGCAGCACCGACCAAAGGCCTATTTTGAATTTTCGTTTATGAAAGAATACGACCTTATTATCAAACCATGAGATTTGATTTTGATTCTAAAAATAATAAAATAAATTGATACAGGGTGGAAAAGAAAGGAAAAATCATTTGTCTGATAGAATCCTTAGTTGCTATTATTATTTTTTTTTTAGCGTATAGATTGAATCTTGAAGGATATTCCACCCTTCAGTATTTTTTTTGTGAAATTATCGTGAAAACCAGAAATCAATCGGAAATTTTGTTATTCTCATTGAAATACAAATGTTTCAGTCTGGTCAAGCTATTCATAAGATAATAATTTGATATTTTCATACAGCTAGTAAATAAATATTTTTAAAAAATAACTATTTTCAATTTTCTCCCATTATGTTTTCAAACTTTGTGTATGTGTATAAAATTCAATTCTAAGCAACTTTTTGAAATAACTTTTTTTGATATCTTGCCATTTTACCCCACTTTTTGCCTTTTCATAGTAATTTTTTTCAATTTGCCGCCATACCAGCGATCACGTGACATTTGTCAAAATCGATTTTTAGGTTATCGGACCTGCACAAACTTTTCCCAAGAATCTTTTTTCCAATACTCTAATAATAAACTTTTTTGCCTTATGGTTCATACTTTTTGGCGGTCACTGTATATTGAATTGGTGGGTTGATTAAAAGGCATATTTTTCAAATTTCATTCTTTCATAACTTTTTATATTGATTGACGCATTTCAACGTTATTCAAAATTGAACCATTTGAAAATGTCGCGAATCCAGTGGTGTAGTCAAATTTTTTCTAAAGAAATCGCTAGTAATCTTTTTAGATTTTTGACCTTGAAAAATCTAAAAAAATTGCTAGTAATTTTTTTTGAAATTTTTTACCTTGAAAAATCGGATTAGTTGGCCCTCGAAATGGAGATTCTTTCATGAAATTTGGTGTCCCAGGAGGCTTTTTGAATGTCTACCTAATAAAAAAAATCATTTCAATCGGTTGGGTTAACTTTATTTTGTTGAAAAATATCGAAAAATATCTGTCATTTCAAAGTTTTGGGGTGTGGACCATCGGGGGCAGTCCGTTCCTGACTCTGTAGCAAAACAACTGACTCTTGCATGAAAGCTCATCGAAGTGATTCATTTGTTCAGTCAAACACCAAAATTTGTTTGATTTTGAATATTCACTCGAAAAGTTACCAAAGAAAAACTGATAAAGATTTAAATCATTTATCTAATATTCCTAATATGTTACTAAATTATTGTTATTTTCAATTATGTCTACTCAACAACTCTACGTACAGAAACGTTGCAGTGTCATTAAACTCATCGGTTCTTTACACTGACCTAATTATGTAGTTCTGCAACATTTCAGTACATTGAACTATTTGCTATCCAAATATATAAACAATTAGATTAAAAGTGCTGATCAACCAATTTCTATCAAACCCCAATTTTTCGGGCATGATTAGTATGCACTGACTCTTGAATGTGAAACGTTACTCTGCTGAAGAATAAAAGTGAACTCTTTTGGTAATGACTGGTTTTAATTAATATACATGCTGCGACCAACATTTCATGGCGATCCTGCCAGTCCAATCAATGTGTAGAAGAAAACGAACTACCTATTTGAAAATGTGTGGATCAAAAGTTACAAACGAAGAAAGGCTGCAGGTACAAACTGTTGGCACTGGATCAACTAATGCAAATCAATCAAGTTCGACCGCATTTAATCACACCGACGGAATTATAGTCCCAATTTTAATCTTCATTGTAATTTTTATCATTTATTTCATCTGGAGAAAAATGCGATAAGGTATGAAGAAATCGATGGAACGACAAATCGCACTAAGCGAACTTCGAAGATCTCGCAAGTGTGTTGATTCAAACTAAAGAGAAGAAAATAATGAAGAATACGATAGTGTGCAGGGCTCATGAACAGCAAAGACTTTCTAAGGGAGTTTGCAGAGGCGGAGAAACAACTGGTGAAATTTGAAGAAAACCTTCGCAAAGACCCTTACCACAAACGAGATCAACCAGCTACGCAGAGACGGCACCAGAGGTTTGAAAATGTTAATTCATTGATTAATAAATTAGTACATAAGTTTAATATAGCAGTCCAGCTAAAGATGAACTCATTCAAGTAGAACTATATTTACATAGGATAGAAAAAATATCCACTAAAATTAAGAATATTTTGGATGATAGGTCAAAGTCAATTAGGAAAGTAGATGTTAATGCTAATATAGAAACAGGTATAATTACAGACTTAATCATGAGTGGAGAAAAATTTGATTTTAAAACAGCAGCTGATTTATTGCCAAAATTAAACGGCACAAATGAAGGCGTGTATCAGTTGATAGAGGGTATAGAACTGTACGATTCAGCTTTAGACACGGTAGGCAAACAATCTAATCAATTATGTTATTAAAGTTTGCATGTCTCACAGAGATAAAATTAGAATGAAAAATAGTTATACCGACCATGAAAATTTAATACGAGATTTGAAAACTAACTTTTTACCAAAGCAATCAACTCCAACTCTTTCATCTAAATTACAAAATGTAAAACAAGGTAACCTCAATATCGATGAATACGCAAGATCAATAGAAACACTAATGTCAGATCTTACTTTAGCTCAGGCAGGCGACAATAAAAATTCTATTGAGATTTTCAGGGAACAGAATGAAAAAATAGCCACTGACGTTTTTGCAAAGGGTATAAACAATACAGAGCTTAGAACTGTAATAAAAGCGCGGAATTACAGTACACTGACAGAAGCTATTAATGGAGCAAAAGACGAATTTACACAAGACAACCAACAACAACCGACTATGTTTCATATTAGGAGTGAACAAAACTACCAACTTTCCCAAAATTTTAATAATAGGTTTAGGGGACAAACCTTCAACAGATATCGAAACTATTCGAACAGATATAACAATACAAATTACAATCACAATTTCATAGGACGATTCAATGGTGATAACAGACAAAATAACTATAGAGGCGTCTACCACAAAACCTATCAAGTAATCGTTCACGACAAACTCAAAATACAAGAGGAGACAATATAAGACAAACTATGTTTGTAGCAAATGACGTAGAAAGTGAGGCATCCAGTCAAAGCAGCTCACAGGAGCGAACATTTTTTCGAGGCCAATAGGGCGAAAAATAACTCCACACTTGGTATACACGGTACAATAATCAGGAAATTTATTTACTCATCGACTCAGGTGCATCAATTAGCGCAATTTTTCATAAACATGTAAACAGACACTTGTATACAATAGACTACTCAGACAAAATAAAAATAGACGGAATTTCAACGAATACGCTAGACTCATTGAACGTTCCTTTGCAAGTACAAAAATATGTTTACATATAAATTCTTCATAATAGAATCATTTGACAATAGCATACAAGGAATTTTAGGTGCAGATTTTTTCAAAAAGTACTCAGCAATCATAGATTATGAAAATTTTGAGTTTTCTTTCACAGTGCATAATAATAAAATAGCAATTCCAATAGAGTCTAACTTCAGTAAAAGTACTAGAATTCCCCCTCGCTGTGAAATTATTAAGTATTTCAAAGTAAAGGCAAATTTTGAATGCATAGTACCTTCTTCCACAAGAAATAGCCAGTGGCGTTTTTGTTGCTGGATCTATTGCAAAACCAGTCGACAAAAACGAAATTCCAATAAAAATGTTCAACACTCGAGAAGAACCAGTAGAAATTAAGAATTTTGAACCAAAAATTGCTGACGCTAAATTGTTCGAAATAATTTCCTACAACTTCAATTCAATTCTTTATTGTCCTTTCGCTATTAGTTACAATAGATAAGACGTGTCAGAAAAGTACACACATATGAGTATACAAACAGAAATACACACATACGAGTATACAAACAGAAATACACAAAACTGTATAGCATTTACAATTACATAGGTAACAACAGATGTTTTTCATACATAATGTCATATTTGCCCCGGCATCACAATTAAGAGAATAATAATTTGAAGGAATGTTACTATAAAATATGTGAAAGATACCTTTCAACGACATGAATATCTCATCCGTTCAACGAGTGGAAGAAGTTTTAAAATAAATTCCCTTGGACGGACTGAATGGGGACGAAAAACGAGCGCTTGACCATATATGTGCAAAATTCGCTGACGTTTTCCATTTACCCAATGACATACTTTCAGTAACTGACATTTATAAACATTCGATTCGACTCGAAGACAACACAACCCCTGTTTAAACAAAACCTTACAGACTTCCTCAATCACAAAAACTAGAAATCGAAAACCAGATTGATAAAATGTTAAACGAAAAAATAATTGAACCTGCTAAATCATGGTACCCAAAAAGGTGGACAAAAATGTTGAACGCAAGTGGAGAGTTGTTATTGACTATCCACTACTAAATAAATGTTTGAAAGACGAAAAGTTTCCAATAGCAAATATTAATGAAATTTTAGATTCACTTTCGAGAAATGTAACTTACGAGAAACTGGTGAACAGTTGAGTGATAAGGCCATTATCACTAAAAATTTTATCACCTTCCAAGTATAGAAATATTCGACAAGTTTGGGCTATTCCTTGATGAGAGCAAGCAGATAATAACAAACTTGACTTCTCGTTAGATTGATGAAGAAGCTAGTTTAACAAGTAAAGACCAGATGGAAACACCACTTGCAGCAATATCACTGAAAAAATATGAAAATTCCCAGTAGAATCACCCTAGAAGATCTGATGGAACAGTTTGCTATAACTGCAGTAAATTGGACCATATTGCAAGATTTTGCAAAGCCCCCAAAAAAAGTAATAAGCCTAAAACAGGAAAGACAGCATTCGCAACAAGTAGCAATGATCCTGTACCTGAAGCAACATCAGTACCAGTAACATTTTCCTAAATGATTGCTGGATTACGGATAGTGGCGGTTCAGCTCACATGAGTTACAGGAGAGATTATTTCTCAGACGTAACCTTTGGAAATAATCTGATACTAAACGTAAAAGGAAAGGGTACAGTAAAAATTGAGAAACTTGTTAGTGAACAATGGCTGAGCGCTACTATAAATGATGTCCTTTTATACCAGAGCTTCGCAAAAACTTGTTTTACGAAGCAGTGTTCACCGAAAAAGGAATGAAGATAATACAAGAAAGCAATCATGCCCTTATATAACAAGATAATAAGTTGGTTGCATGTGGTATTGAAGAACAAAAAAAATTGTAAACGATGTTATTTCGACAGATTGTTAACAGTGCAAATACAGGCACAGATAAATCATTCCGTATGTGGCACGAAAGACTAGGCCATATAAACACAAAAGGTTATAAGGTTATAAGGTCATAAGGGTTTATTGAAACGTATTAACCTGACTGATGCAGACACATTTTTTTGTGAAAGCTGCATGTATGGAAAGCAACACTCACAACCTGTCAAGAAAACTTCTAATGTGAAGATGGAACCTCTTGAAAGAATCTATAGCGACCTGTGTGGCCCAATGTCGACACCGTCAGTAAAAGGCTGCAGTTACTTGAGGCAACTGGTTATCGAGTAGCTATTTTTTTAAACATAAATCTGATATGTCAAAAATAAGTTCGGGAAATCGATAAGAGTATTGCATGTTGCATATTGTATAATGGTAAAGAATATTTCTGTTTGATGGTAAACAGCATGCCTTGATTTAAAGTGTGGTGTGCTCGTCTTAATGTTGTCGTTATTTGCCGCACTGCGGGCGTGAAAGGCCTATTGACTGCCACACAGTCCACCACACACTGGATACGAGAAGCGTGTTGTCACGCCGACTTGATCTTATTTTCCATCTTGCATGTGTATGCGTTGCTCATGCTTCCTTTCCAGAGGTGCGGTGCGGTATTCCTCCTTTCCTTTTTGTACAAAGTCTGAGTGACGTTATACAGTGAGGACCAAAAGTTGTAGGGTTTAAGTTTCATTTACACAGTGTCTCAAAAAAGCATAGCGACTCAGAAGTTTATTTTATTTTAAATAGGACACCCTGCATATCATTGCATGATCAGTTAGGGATGACCACAAAGAATCCAACAATACCAGGTTTAATACTGTTATCTCGAAAGAGTATGGAGATATCGCCGATTATTTTATTTATAAGCTCAATGAGTGTAAGAGAGAAACTTCTTATGGGGGGTCAATAAATTCTCTCTCACACTTATTCAGCTTATGAATGAAATAATAGGCAATATCTCCGTAGTCTTTGGAGATAAGAGCATCAAACTTGGTATTGTTGGATTCCTTATGATCGTCCCTTACCGATCATGCATTGATATACAGGATGTCCTATTTAAAAAAATTAACTTAACTTAGTGGCTGCGCTTTTTTGAGACACTGTATAAATGAAACTTAACCATTGAAGAGATCGAATGAAACCCTACAAAATAAAGAAGTTACGGTGGGGGGGCAGACGGACTTTTTTGATCCTCACCGTATGAGTCAGTCTTCTGAAAGACCATCATCGTGATTCTCCGCATCCACCGGTGCGATTTGTTGCGGCTTCAGAGGCTTAGTATTGTAAATGACACGAGGCGTATCTGCCACTCCGTTAACTGGCTGAGAAGGACCTTTAACATAGCCTCGACCCAGAAGATGCGAAACATAATACCCCAAAATAGGAATGTAGGTTTTAACGCATAGCGTCACTGTTCTGGTTGGTTAATAAGTTTTGTTGTGGTCTTCTGGTTAAAATATCCAAACGTTTCAGTTGCACCTGTGGCAGTCATCTTCAGTGGCGTGATCGAATTACTATTCTTTACGTATCAACAGTTTCAGTCTTTTAACCAAAGAAAGACCACGGCAAAACCCGGAAACCAACCAGAACATAATACCAAAAGATTTGGGCGGCATGCTATGTGTGTCTTTAACACCAAAGAGTATTCTTTCTTTCTTGCCATGTATCATCTTTGGGTACACCAAGCTCACTGCTCTCGTAGCCGTGAAGGAAATATTCCCTGAAATTATCCGTCCACTCATAGCGTCCGTTGCAATCCATGGTTATAGGCCCCACAACCTTTCCTTCTACCCCTTATTCGATGGGATCGACATGGAGGCCTGTACCTCTGTTTTTTGGAATCAAGTATTGGGATTTATTGTCGGGGGGGTCTAACTCAGTACATCCATGGCCAACACGAGAGGGAATCTTTTGTTAGCCTCCCCGCTATTATTATTATTGATAATTGATTTTCTGGTTCAATTAACATTCCTAACCATAATAAGAAGGGCTATACTGAGTTCTGACAGTATTGCAAGACCTGTTTTCAAATTTCAATTCCGTGAATATCGATATAATTGATTGAATCTTCACAATAGAAATAGATTTATAAATTGAGAAAGTTTCTGTTTAAAATGTTAGAAGTCACAGATGTATTCTTTTTTATTTCACAGATGGAGGTTGAAGATTTATAAAAATGTTTTTTCGGGAGAGAGATTCGTGGATTGGCTTATAGAGGTAGGTTTAGCTAAAGACAGGGCTGAAGCAGTGAATTATGCTAGGCATCTCATTGAAGGTAAGGTCTTAGGACACATTAATGGTGTTTATCATTTTTATGACAGAAATTTATTATATACCTTTGTTTAGGGTGGAATCTCTAGTTATAGTTTAATATACAGGGTGTTTCCAAAATTGGGGCAATAATTGAAATGAGAAGTAGAAGATGATAGAACAAAACTAAATGAAAGAATACTTTTTTGTCGAAAAAAAATTATTTTGGGAGATATTGAATTTTGAAGTTGAAGTTTTCAAGACTTTTATAAGAGGTCTGCAGCCTGCGCAAACCGCACTGAAACACTGCCAGCGGTCAGACACGCTGTGGCCTGGAGAATCAAACGAGTACCTCCTGAAAGCGATTTCATAAAATTTCATAAAATTTTTCGAACATTTATGACTGCTTCAAAAACGAAAATTCTTGCCATTTATTGATATATTGGTTTCATATAACCCATTTTCTTAATTGCCCAAATTTCGGAAACACCCTGTATATGAGAGAATTGAAAAAAAACGGATACTGTAACAGTTAGTATGTGTTTGCAATTTCAAAAAATTGTTCCTGTTATTTGTAGATCACTTTCTACAATACTTATCGACAAAAAATTCTGCTGAAATTAATTCAAAATTTAAATTATATATATATATATATATATAATAAAAATGACTTCTTCTCTAATACATCAAGTGATTAAATTCTTCTTTCTCCTATCGTAATTAGTTGGCAGCTTGGTATGTGAAAAATGTGTCTATAGTTCCTACTGTTAAGTAGAATCACCACTTCTGTTAAGTCTAGCAAAGAGCAAAGTAAAAACTAGTTCTTAGACCGAAATGTTCAACTGCAATTTTTCAGAGAATGATAAGTATTTTTTCCCATTTTGTCAATTTTTAAGATAATAATTATCATTGCTACTCTTATTGATTTTGTTTGAATTTGAAATGTTGAGTCAAACTCCTACTGGAAAAGTAGATCGTCACATATTTTTGATGGCTGAGTAATACTGCTAATTCTAGGTTTTTTTTTCTTCAATATTGTTTCCCGACGGGTCAAAATTCGCGAACAATGTTAATTTTTAATATGGATAGTATTGCAGTCAAAAGACAAATCAAAGAAATTCATGTTTCAACCAGTTTAAAATAGAGAATTTAGAAAACACACTTTTTATTTAAGACATCGGGTAAGTTTTTAAATTCATCGATTGATCCATCGATGAATTGCATCCCTATTTAACTAATGAAAAATGAAAACGACAGCACGAATGCGCATTGTCCATCGATGAATTTAAAAACTCGTCAATCTTGTACATTCCAAATAGTCATGAAACGAAAAAATTCCTATATTTGAATTGGGAAGCAACCCGTATGACAGATATTTTGTCGGAATTGACGTCATTGAACGTCACCAACCAGATCGAGTGAAGAAAAAAAAATTGTGGCTGATATAGATTATTCTGAAACCTTGTAGCCCCATTTTGGAACCACCTTGTGCTCTTACAGAGTGGTGTCCATTTAAACATAACTTCTAGTGAACTCTAAAATAACATGGTGAGATTGAAAAAATTAATAGTATATTACGTATCAAGTGTTGTAAAAAGCATATTGCGCACGAATGGAAAAATTGCGCACGACAACGTAGCGGTGAGTGCGGTAACTACATGAGTGCATAATTGATTCACAACACGGAATACATACTATACTTTATCTACGACTCCTACATTATGGGTGGTGCGTTTGTTTAAGCCTTAAGTAATACAAAAACGAAGGTAACTAACGTAGTTTATGGTTTAATTTCCAACAACAACAAACTAAATCTGAGAAAATACGAATTTGTATGTAACTAAATAATTAGGAATTATTAATTATTATTATCAGTGGTATTAAAGTTAATAGTAAAATTTGTAAACCATTGGTTTTTTTGATAAGGAAACCTATCCCTTCTTTATAAAGGAAATATTGAGAATTAAGAAGAAGAACACATAATCAGAATATTCTCTACAGCAGAAGTAACCTGAAGAACAATTTCCGGTGGCCTTGCGCTCATTTCAATATCGGAGTTGCTCATATTTTTAGACATACAAAGAATACTAATAAACTAAAGATCGGTTTATAAAGTCTTATTTTCTTTGGTTCAGAAGTATCAATTTATTAATACTGGAGGAATTTATCATGCGGGGATCAAAAACCCTTGGTGGGCACCCATGTATCTGAATCGGTCTTAAGAGTAACGTAACTGAGGCCTTTGTGGCCAATGTTTGAACTAGGATTATCTGTTCTCGTTTTTTTTTTTCGGTGCTTCTTCCTAGCGTTTCTCTAGCTTTTTCAGAGTTGCTTTCGCCTCGGTTGTCGGAGGAGGAGGGAAGGGCATAATTTATCGCAACTATTTGCAATGTTGCATTGTTGCCAGATATAAAACTATTTAGCTGAAAAAATAGATTATATCAGAATATGCCCTCATTATTTTCAGGGGCAATATAATAAGTGGTATGATTATTACCGATAATTTTTTGGAATATTAATGAATTGCAATCCCAAAGCTGAAAATACAACGAGTCCGCAGGACTCTATTGACTGAATTTCAAAATTTGAAATCCACTGATTGGTTGTTAAGCAAGGAAATATATTGTCAATAAAATAATAGAATCTGTCATTTAGTTCTTGACTTCCATATATCTTTAGTGATATATCATCAAATTATTTCTGGACTGATGAGGATGAAACTAGTTAAATTTGCGACGGAGTCGGCGTTGGAACATTTATGTTAAGATTCGTTTGAATTACTGTATTATTTGAAGATTTCACTATGAATGAATACTGTTAAAGCAAATTTTTTTTTCCTGTAGAATTGCGAAATGATCTAGAGGAAATCAGTGCAAGTGACACTGCACGCCATTCCGATGTAGCCACTGACATTTCCAAAATTTCATAGTAGGAAGCAAAACATGTTTTCGGATTCGTTATTAGAATAACCATTTTACTGTTGATCCAATTCATCCCTGAAAACATTCAGTTCCAAAAATTCAAATTTGTCTCACTTTTCATGGGTACACCCCTGTAAGTTCCGGAACATTTTAAGTAGAAAGTGTAACGAATCAGAAAAATTAGGCATTCCTTACTTACACATTAATTTACACATTTCTAACTCAGTTTGCATGCAAACTAATTCACGCATTTTCGACTGACTCGCGAGCTAGGTAGCTTGCTCAGGTTAGGTATGTGTGTCAATTGCGAGCGAAAAACTAATTCCCACATTCTCAACTGACTCGCAAGCTAGGTTGGCTTGCTCAGGTTAGGTTTGTGTGTCAATTGCGAGCAAAAAAAAACAAATTCACGCAGTTTCAACTTAGTTTGCCTTCTTGTTTTGTAATCTTAACACGCCACCACACCGTCATTAAATGACCACCCACTTGGTCAATTACATTATTTTAATTCGAGTTGTGCGCATGCGGAATTGCGGGATCAAAAGTAGAATTGGTATGGCTAGACGCTTGTTTATCGATACTCCAGCCGGTCAGAATTGCCGAAGCGGAGTTCAGTCGATTTCAACCGTTTCGAAAATTCAGTCGAGTCATCTGGCGTAGTTCTGCCTTTTAGACCACCGTACACTTTTGTTCATTCGAAAAATTATCCTAGCAGGCCTAGTCTTTTATGTATTGGTGCTATTAGGTACGTTTTTAATGACGACGCTAACAGAGCCAATCATAAATTACTTCGATATAAGAATATGGACTAGTGGTAATAGGTACGGTTCGCTCCGACGCTATTGACTCTAGTTCTACGAAAGGAGGGTTTTTCGATAGAGAGCGAATTATAATAATTTGATTGCTTGGTTAGTTAGTGAAAGTAATTAGTTGAGATCAACCCTGTGAGTATTTCAAGTTTTTGTTAAGTGGAATCCGTTTCATGGTCTCTCCTGTGTTTTAGGTACGTATTCGGACGACGCTAAATCACAGGCCGCCGATACCGCCCATATTCTTCAATTGTGATGAATCCTGTTTCTACTTAATGGACCTTTCATGTTATGGTCTCTCCTGCGTTTTAGATACGTTTTCGGACGACGCTAAATCACACAGGCCGCCCATATTCTATTGTGAAGAATCCTGTTTCTACTTAACGGACTTTTCATGTTATGGTCTCTCCTGCGTTTTAGTTACGTTTTCGGACGACGCTAAATCACAGGCCGCCCATACCGCCCACGTTCTCTGAAACGTGAAAAACCCTGTTTCTGTTGAGTAGAATCCGTTTAATGGTCTCTCCTGAATGTTAGGTACGTTTTCAGGACGACTCTAAATCACAGGTCGGCCATACCGCCCACGTTCTCTGAAACGTAAAAAACCCTGTTTCTGTTAAGTAGAATACATTTAATGGTCTCTCCTGCGTTTTAGGTACGTTGTCGGACAACGCTAAATCACCGCATACATTCTTTGAAAAGTGAAAAACCCTGTTTTCGTTAAATAGACTTTGGTCTATGGGCTCAACTACGTTTTAGGTACATTATAGAACGATGCTCAATCACTGACTGATGAAAATAATATATTATTGGAAGGAATGTGCCAAACTAACTGAGTTTGGTACATTTGTTATAATGTACCTTCCAATAACATTATTTTCATCAGTCAGATTTCAAATGAAAAATCTGAAAAAAATCAGGGATCATCTATGTGGTTTCTGCACTTATCAGTAAAAATATCTTAAAGAAATCTTTCGGTGCTGCCTATTTTCTCACCACGGCCCGGGAGATTAAGTCGGCTGTGTACTGACAAATGATAGTTATTTAGAGCACATTAGAATTGTACATAATAGGTAATAAACTCAGTCGTATTGTTTTTGGTCTTTTACTATATTGAATTTGGCATTGAAATTAAGGAAAACCTAGAACTTGGACGTACTCAACTGCGCTGAGATAATCCCGCAGCTAATAACGTCACAAACTGTGAAATTTGCAGAATCGATAGATACACCAAAAATGTACAGTTCTTGTTCAAAAATCACGGAAGTTACGGATGTTTCCATGAGAAGTGAGAAAAATTTGGATTTTTCAGAATTGATTTTTTTTTTTTTTGACTTTAGGACATTTTCGACTTATTTTTCATCTTATTATGATAATTCGGAAATGTCAGGAGTTCTATCGCTGCTGACGTGCAGTGTATATCAGTTAAAAAGATCCCTTTGTGGTCACTATGTACATTTTTCGATTATACAAAATTCATGATTCTACGGATGTTATGGGGTGTATCATGAAAAGTGATACAAAATTTATACTCAGTATCTGTCCACTCGCCTATTGAGGAACACGAGCTGAGTCAAGGGGACCATGAAACACGATTCAGTGATTTGCTCCGCCTTCAGGACACCACTGTCGCCTTGTACGAGGAGCATTAAAGATCCATAATCAGACTTCAGTAAAAAAGAAGAATGTTTGAAGCTTTACAAATCTCGAATCCCATACTCTATAACCTGAGAAAATATAATAATAATATGTGATACTTAGCAGTGAGGTCATACACAAAGGAAACATGCAGGTTTATGCTAAAAAATATGGAAATGCCACTCTGTTGGAAAATTATTTATACATTGTCCGGCATATAGTTTCAAGCATATTGTTTGTATAAAGTTCGAAGGACCTTAGAATAACGTAGATTGAGAAACACTGGACTTTATTCACATACAAATTAACAAACAAATATATTTTGTACGTTAAATTAAGACAATATCTATTATCGATGCGTATCGATTGAAAGTCTCTTAGCTTCTGCTACCCTTGCAAAAACCAGTAAAAAACATTGTAGGTTTCGCGCTCTTAGTTCCTCGTCGACGTTGCCAGATTCACTAAAATGTCTGAAATGATTAGACATTCCGCCCACCTTGAAAGGATGCTTTCAACGTTCATGAGTTTATAGGAAGTACACAAAGTTTAGTTACACCACGTCGATATTGTCCCTTGTTGGTTTTCACTTCAACTACTCTGACGATTCCATCAGAACCTGGAAACATGGCGGAGATTCTCCCGAGAGCCCAACACAACGGGGGGAGGTTCTCATCCTTTAAGAGAACTAATGTCCCGATTTTGAGATTAGTGGGGGTGGTTTCTTTCCATTTGGAGCGTACTTGAAACTGTGATAGATACTCTCTATGCCATCGCTTCCAAAACGATTGGACAACACACTGGATCTGCTGATACTGGTTCAGACGGTTTTTCACGATATTAGTGACATTGCCTTCGGGAAGGGCAATTAGGGATCGTCCAATTAAGAGGTGGGATGGAGTAAGGGGTGTAAGATCATCGGGATCGTTTGTTAAAGGACAAATGGGTCGGGAATTTAGAATACCCTCTACTTGAATTAAAACTGTATTAAAATTCTCAAATGTGAATACTGACTCTCCCACGACTTTCTTTAAATGAGATTTAACACTTTTAATGCCTGCCTCCCATATCCCTCCAAAAGTAGGTGATCGTGCTGGAATGAAGTGCCACTTAATTTTATCGTTGATTAAATGACTGGAAATGTTGTTATGTTCAGATTCCAAAAAATTATATAAATTATTTAGTTCTCGATTAGCCCTAGAAAAATTTGTTCCATTATCAGAATAGATATTATGAGGTTTACCTCTTCGTCCTATGAAACGTTTTAATGCGGACAAAAAGGCATCTGTTGTTAATCCGGTGACTAGCTCTAGATGAATGGCCTTGCTGCTCATACAGATAAATAGGCAAATGAAACATTTAGATATCTTTGCGCCTCGTCCCTGTCGATCTTTCAATGAAAAAGGCCCGCCATAATCAACGCCTACATTTAAAAATGGCAATGATTCATTCACCCTCATACTAGGAAGATTTCCCATGAGATACGAAATATTGTTCGGCTTCACCTTAAAACATCTTACACAATTTCTCACTATTTTCTTACAAATATTTTTTGAAGATATTGGCCAAAATTGTTCACGCAATGCACACAAAAGCATTTGCACGCCACAATGCATCAGTCGTTCGTGTTCATGTCTTATTATTAGATCTGTGAAATGATGAGATTTAGGTAAAATAATAGGATGTTTTTTGTGAAATAAAATATCTGAATTTTCTAACCTGCCACCTACTCTAATGACATTATCCTGAAGAAAAGGTGTTAAGGATAAAATTTTACTCTTTTTATGAACGACTTTCTTTTGGAGAAGAGAATTGTATTCCCGTGAGAAACATTCTACTTGAATTGTTTTTACTAATAATATTAAGGCATTGTCAAGTTCTTCTGGTTTCAGAACACCGACAATTTTATTACTTCTAGTTGATTTTGATATATTATTTTTAAATCGTAAAATATAAGCAGTTATGCGTAATAGTTTCAGGTAATTTGAACAACGATTAATTAAATTCTTTATACAATCAAAGTCATCTACAGTTAAATATACGGAAGATACATTTCTTTTTTCTGGAATGTCAATAATGGTGTTGACTTTCTCCGCTAAAACTGACTGAAGATGGTTGGAACACAAAAATGAAGGTCCATGCCACCAAAGTGATGAATTAGCTAAATTTTCTGGATTAACACCTCTCGATAACAAGTCTGCTGGATTATCTTTAGTACCAACATGAAACCATTCACTGGTATTTGAGATAGATTGTACTTCTGTTACGCGATTCGCGACAAATGTTTTCCAAACATTCGGTTCTGCCTTTATCCAGGCCAGAGTGATTGTTGAGTCCGTCCAGTAAAAACGAGAATTAAAATCTACTTGGATCGATTTACAAATCTTATCGGCTAGATTTGCTACTAGCACTGCTGCACAAAGTTCTAGTCTAGGTATACTAATCTTTTTTAGGGGTGCTACGCGTGATTTGGCACATAGCAAATTTGACAAGTAACCCTTGTTTGTAACAAAACATCTCAAATAAATTGCTCCACCATATGCTTTTTCACTAGCGTCAGCAAATGCATGTAATTCAATTATTGAATAATCAGAAAAAACACAAATTCGAGGTATGACGAGTGTATTAATTAGATGTAATTCATTCTGAAACTTAATCCATGCTATTTTTATATTTTCAGGAACCTCGTCGTCCCATGACATCTTTAATTTCCACAATTCTTGCATAAACAATTTTCCTAGTACTATGATTGGATTTATTAGACCCAATGGATCGTAAATTTGACAAATTATTGAAAGTATTGTTCGCTTTGTTAAGCTATTGCTACCTGATTGCAAATTTACGGAATATTGCAAGACATCTGTCTTTGCATTCCAATAAACGCCTAGAGTTTTATTAAGGTCATCATTTCCTATTGGTAAGATGTTACTATATAATTCATCATTCAGTTTAAATTTGTTTAGAATGCTAATGTCATTACAAAGCCATTTTCTTAAATCAAAACCGGAATTTGCTAAAATTGTAGAAAGATCGTTTTGAATCTGTAAAACTTCGGTTTTTGTTTCTGCTCCTGTGAGAACATCATCCACGTAAAAATCATTTTTAATGATATTACTGGCGATGGGATAATTTTCAATGTTTTCCTTGGCTACTTGCAACAAGGATCTGACCGCCAAGTACGGCGCAGACGCAGTACCATACGTGACCGTATTTAACTGATAATATTTCACTTCTTCGCTGGTGTCAGATCTCCAAAATATCTTTTGATACTTTCTATCTTCAGTGCTAACTAAAATCTGACGATACATTTTTGATATATCACCGGCTATCACGTACTTATGTTTTCTAAATCGAATTAATATATCAAATATTTCATTTTGTAAACGAGGGCCTATGTATTGCATATCGTTTAGAGATAATCCGTTATCTGTCCCGCAACTTGCATCGAAAACGACTCTACATCGCGTAGTAATACTGGTGTCCTTCACTACAGCGTGGTGAGGAATAAAGTAACCTGAGTTGTTTTGTTTATTATTTTCTAACTCACTCATATGCCCTAATTCTATATATTCACGCATAAATTTCACGTATTCTTCGCGTAATTTACTATTTTTCATTAATCTTTTTTCTAAGTTCAAAAATCTGCTCAAAGCAATATCATGTGAATTACCTAGTTTTTCAACGTCACGTTTAAACGGTATTTTTACTATAAATCTTCCGGTAATATCCTTTTTCAAATTCTTTTCAAAAAATTCCTCGCAATATTTATCTTCATTTGACATGGTTTGTATTTTGTTTTGAACTTCTTCTAAAACCCAAAAACGTGCAAGTTGTTTATCTAGTTTATTTTCGAGATCATCGGAATCTGTCGACAAATGAGTTAGGGAAGTGGTTGAATTTACTCCCAAATTTCCAGCGATAATCCATCCTAAACGAGAGTTCTGTAGTAGTGGTAAATTTGGCCCTAACAGTTTTTGACCGGAAGTTAAAATTGTCCAAAACACTTGAGATCCTAAAAGAATGTCTATATCTGACGAAATATTAAAGGTAGGATCTGCTAGTTTTATTCCTCCAGGAATTTTCAATATCGATTTATTAAAGGACATTTTTGGAAGACACTCTGTAATTTTATCAAGCATCAAACAGTTAACATTTAAGGCAAAACTGTCATATAAAGAGATTAAATGTAAATTGACTTGATATTTTATTTTTATTATACCTTGTCCAACACCTTTGACAGTATGAGTGATAGGAACTTTATCAATTTTTAATTTCTCGCACAACGATTTGGTAATAAAACTACTTTGAGATCCACTATCTAACAGAATACGAACCTTGAATATATTTTCACGAACCTTTAGTTTCATTACAGCAGTGGATAAAAGAATCTGTTCCGCCACTGGAGTCATCAAATTATTACCATCTGTAACTTTGGCAGTTACCGATTCATCGCCTTTGTTTTCCAATTCTAATATGCATGCACTACCAGCGTTGCCGATGCCGTTCGGTGGTGATTCTCCGCCCACCGTGGAGTTTTCGAGTACAAAACAGCTGTTCGCGTTGGAATGTTCAATATGAATTAGTGAATTATGAGACTTATTGCATTTAAAGCATTTTTTGAATCTACATGCCAATGTTTGATGATTTGGATTAAAACAAATCATGCAAAGGTTTCGTTTTTTAATTTCTTCAATTCTTTTAGACACTGAGAGCCTTAAGAATTCATCACAAGTATACATTGTGTGATTTTTGCCACAAAAATAACATTTGGGCTCTTTTGTATTTGCGTGTAGAGACTGCGACGTATTATTGAATTTTTTAAATTTGTTCTCAGTTTTATTGGTCACGAATGGACCTTTCGATTTGTCAGAATTGTCACTCGCCAGTTTTTCGAGCATCTGACAACGCTCTTTCATAAAATTGCGCATATCTTGCATATTTGGTAAATCTCCTTTTATTTGAAATGTTTCCCACCCTCTACGGGTTACTTTATCAAATTTTTGTGTGATGATATAAATAATTAATCTATCCCACGAATCAACGTTTTCACCTAAAGACTTTAGCGACAACAAATGATCATTAATGGAATCAAATAATTCGCGTAATTCAATATGAGACTCCCTTAAAATGCTAGGTTTTTCCATTATTGCCTTTATATGATTATGAATCATTAGAGGTTTGTTCTCATATCGCTCTTTTAGTAACTTCCATGCTTCGGTGTAGTTCGCAGATGTTGTGTCTAAATTCGCAATTATTTTTAGCGGTTCATTGCCTAAAGAAGTTTTAAGGTAATAAAATTTCTGTATGGGATTTAATGACTCATTGCTATCGATAAGGGCAATAAAAAGATCTCTAAATTCAGGCCAGCTATTGTAGTTGCCTTGAAAATTAGGTAATTTAATGATAGGTAATTTTATCTCACTACTTGACCTTTCTCTAGAGCTTGACCCCAAGGATGTTGCTTGGACATCACTAATAGTATCGCGTACGGTGTCTCCTTGTTTGTAAAACTTATCGATTAAACTTTCAGCACGCGACGTTAAATTGAAATATGAATTTTCAAATTCTGAGGTATCAGTTTCGATATTTTCAATAGGATTTAGA
The DNA here is from genome assembly GCA_958298965.1 of Chrysolina haemoptera. Taxonomy (NCBI): domain Eukaryota; kingdom Metazoa; phylum Arthropoda; class Insecta; order Coleoptera; family Chrysomelidae; genus Chrysolina; species Chrysolina haemoptera. The sequence goes on from OY282584.1 coordinate 33,478,760, forward strand.
ATTTCTATTTCATTTTGAATATCTAGAAATTTATCATAACAGCACTGAATCTTTTGCAATCTCTGACTCAATTCTTTAATTAAATTATCATTTAAATTATTTTCATCTATGGCCGTAAAGAATGTTTCAAAACGTGTAATTTGTCCTTTTATGTTTCCCCTTTTTTTCTTCAAGTTGCTCAAACCTTGTTCCATAGTAGGTATCAAAATTATCAGTAATAGAAATCAAATCACAATCAGTAATAATTTCAAATAGAAAATATTTCTAAATTAAGATTAGGAAGTGAAAAAAAGGAAACGACTCTGGCAAATACAAATATCAGATCTGACCTTGTCACTAGGGGTGTGGCTGCACCTTCCTTCTGCTGCGACACTTGTTGAAGCGGTAGCTATCCTTCTTCCACCTATCTGGCGAAGATTGTCTGTCTCACTAATATGTCCGGTGCACTATTGTCGACCGGCTTCAGAATTGGCGCCAATCTGGCTTTTATCGATATCACTATCACTGAATCAATCACGGCTCGAATTGACCAAATGTTTGTATAAAGTTCGAAGGACCTTAGAATAACGTAGATTGAGAAACACTGGACTTTATTCACATACAAATTAACAAACAAATATATTTTGTACGTTAAATTAAGACAATATCTATTATCGATGCGTATCGATTGAAAGTCTCTTAGCTTCTGCTACCCTTGCAAAAACCAGTAAAAAACATTGTAGGTTTCGCGCTCTTAGTTCCTCGTCGACGTTGCCAGATTCACTAAAATGTCTGAAATGATTAGACACATATGGAAAACTTTTTCATTATTGTTTTCCCAAAAAAAACATTATAAAAACCTCTGCTTCATCCCAAACTTAAATTGCAAATATGAATTCATTTTCACACTACGAATAGTAGCATAACATTTTTATACAAATATTGGTGTTGAAAAAATTGTTGTTAAAATTGTTTTTTCTGAACCAGATGTCATCTCCCTACGAACGGCGGCCCTCAAATTAACGAGGTCTTACTTTTTTGCGTGCGATCGTGCGATTCCTATTAATTTTTATTCTGGCATCATATCTCGGAGATAACTTATTTTCATTTACTATTTGTTGCAAGATTTTGCGAAATTCGGTCACATATTTCAATAAATGTGATTTTCTGATAAAAGCGAGAGAGGTGAGGACATTCAGAGAGTGATATCATCATATACGTCTAGCATAGTATTCCTTATGTCGTACAGTGCGATTAGGGGATTATTGGAAAAAAAGTTGAAAAATCAAATCGGTCATAGGTGGCTATGGTTTGAATTTATGGATCAACATTCGATTCTGAACAATATTTCCTCTTGACTTTCAATCCTACCGTGAAAAATAAAGTGATGGGATGATATTTTTTCGTAAAAAAAATCATTTCTGGTGTTTGCAATTCAGGTTTGGTATGAAACAGAGGTTTTTATCAGGAAGGATTTTTTTTTTAGAATTCAATGATAAAAAGTTTGCATTATGCTGCGAACTTTATGCAAGACACCGTATAATATATTTTGATTTGTAGTTTAGTCATCTATGATGTCATCCTATTTTTTTATGAGCGCATATAGTGTTATTTCATCATATTGAGACAGTAAAATTAGTTGAGTAGAAACTTAATTGAAAAATCTCTGATTTGTGTGTTTGTGGTTCAAATATTTTTGGGTACTTGGAACAAATTCTTAAAATTGCAAATTCATTTAGTAATACTAAGTAACAGTTTTTTGAAATATCTGATTTCTACGTTGTGCTCAGAAATAATAATAATAATAAGTATTATTTCTGTGGTTGCATCTACCTGTGTTTCGACTGAATTGAATTCAGAGTTACTAAAGGAGCTAGAATTATGTTAAGCTTGCAACTGTATTTAGTTTAAACATGTTCTTACTGATTAATTCGTGTATTGATATGTATTCATACTTATAGTAGTTATTCCGATTCTGAAACATATTGTGCAGAATATTTGAAATAACTGAAGGGTTCTTGAAAGTTTTATGAAAAAGAAAGTTTAGCATTTTGACTCTGGACCAAGAACAAAATTAATTTTTGGATTTTGTTTTCATAAATGTATGAAATCTATATTTTTATTATATTTTATATTTTTATTTATATTTAACTTTATTTTTTGATATACCTGTTTCGAAAAGCAGGGCATCTTATTGAACTTGGAAATAATGATACAAAATAATCAAAACTTTGTTGTAAATGTCATAATTACAACATATGTCAACAAGCAGGGTCCTGCTACTGCACTCTGGTGGTCAATAGGTCCTAAACTGCGCAACTTAAAAATTTCTTCCAAATTCAAACATATTTCCTTCTTGGGAGATTATCTTTGGAAAATATTCCGAAGTATACAAGGTGACCCAAAAAAGTGCACCAAACCAAAGTTATGATTTTTGTAATGGAACACCCTATATTTCATCACATGGTTGAATAGATGTTACCATTTAAAAAATGTAGGTTCATTATGTTCATCATCGTTATTTTGGTAGATTTAAATTGTTTTTGTTTAAAATTGTTTTTATTTCGTTAACCTGCTGTCGCCCCCTACGAATGGCAGCCCTCAAAAATCGAAACTTGTGCGAGCTAAGGATTAATGAAGTCTTACCTTATAACGTGCGATTCCTAGCACGATATTACTTGAACACCTTGTAACTCCATGTGGAAATATAATTTTGAAAACGTATGGATGGTGAAATGACTTTAATATGGTCTAGTTTCTGTAACATGATACACAGTTGCAATTTCATTACTTTTTGTGTACTGTATCTGATGGATCAAAACGCAAATTAGAAAATATCTTGAGTTTTTCGAATGTACACCCACATATTTGATTTCATTAGTGGAAAGGCACACAATTTCCTTTCGAATGATGTATCACACTTTGGTATTTATGTGAATACTTCAGGAGTTATTAGTGGAACAATTTCCTCACCTATGGTAGTATGTGATACTTTCGCGTCTTCTAGTTAGCAGACTGTATGTGGCTATAATATCTTGATAGGAGACATTCTGATGGAAGAAGAGTTCACTGAATACATTTTTGGAAACTGAAAATGTGGATTATCTGAAATCAAATCGTACAAAGCCTGTGACGAATGGTGAAAGAGTAAAATATTAGCCATCACAGAAAATCCAACTGCTAGTCAAAGAGAAATAATTGAAACTACATAATTCCAATACATATTATGCATCTTTAGCTTCATCAGGAACTGCTTGAAAGTGATTTTTAAAATCGCATGGATTCTTGTAAATGTAAAAATGCAACAAAATCAACATTTCTTTCAAAATTGTGTGATCAAGATTGTGTGCTAGTCAAAGAGAAATAATTGAAACTACATAATTCCAATACATATTATGCATCTTTAGCTTCATCAGGAACTGCTTGAAAGTGATTTTTAAAATCGCATGGATTCTTGTAAATGTAAAAATGCAACAAAATCAACATTTCTTTCAAAATTGTGTGATCACAGACGATGCGAAACATTTCACAGAATCGTAAATAGGCAGAACTTTCACTATTATCTGGATGAAAATCCAAGGATGATACGAAAAGTGAATAAAGAGCACAGGTGGTTTCTGAATGTGTGGGGTGGAATAAGACCTCTAAATGGAATTACCTTAGAAACACTGATCACGGTAGAAGCATCTTACAAAAAACGTATTTACTTTGGTCTACAGGAGAATGGAAATGGAAAAGCTGAATACCTTTTATAATTTCTGCATTTCTCATCTAGTAAAATGTATGTTGATCTTAAAGAGCATCACAAATTATAATGCATTTAATTCATACATTTACATGATGAAGTAAATACCAAGTATGATACCTACATCATTGGAAAGGAAATTTTGTGACCTTTCCATTACTGAAATTTGATTTGAAGATTTTCATTTAAAAAATCAAGATATTTTTCAATTTACGTTTCGATCCATACGGTACCCGAAAAGTAACGAAATTGCACCTGTGTGTCATGTTACAGAAACTAGACCATATTAAAGTAGTTTTACCGTCCGTACATTTTTTAAATTATTTTTTGACGCGGAGTTACAGGGTATTGAATAACTCATGTTTTTTCAAGTAATATCGATATATCTCCGAAAATAACGATGATGAACATACATGACCATATATTTTTCAAATAGTCAAAGTAATATCTATTCAACCATGAAAATGATGAAATATAAGGTGTTACATTACAAAAACCATAACTTTGAATTGGTGCACTTTTTTGAGTCACCTTGTATACTTCGGAAATATGCTTGTATTTGAAAGACATTTTTAAGTTGCGCCGTTTAGGAACTATCGACCACCAGAGTGCAGTTGCAGGACCCTGTATAGGTAAAATTAAAATATTTTGAATAACAATGTGTAATAGACCAAGAGCCAGCCAGCAATGTATTTCATGTTGTCAGTTCATATACCTATTGAACAATAAATGTCGAGTGTGGCAGTCCCCAGTGGCCGAATGTTTTTAAAAAAAATTATTGAAGGGCAAGAAGTAAAATTCAGGTTATTCAAATTGTTCATGTTAGTTACAACAGCAACAATCTGTGGTGGAGTGGTGGACTGGTGGTCTAAGGTGCATGGCTCGTGAGAATGTGGTACCAGGTTCAAATCTGTAAGATGATATATATTTTTTTAAGGTACTCTCGTTAGTGTTTTTTGTTTTGTTTTTTTCAAGATGGCGGCTCAAATATGGCGGACGAGATATATGATTATGGTTAGATTCGATTCAGCATTGGTATATAGGGGTTTCCTATGAAGGCGTTGAAGGGCCATATAATTTTTTTACAATATTTTCCATTAATTTATGACTTTGAAGTGGGAATTTAATAAACTTCCGACTTTAAATAATAACATTCCGTCAGAAAATAATTAAATTCCGACTTCAAAGTCATCTTTCTTTTTGTTCAAAAATATGAACAAAATCAGTGTTGGAGTAATCTGCGGCTGAAAGATAAACTTCAGTCGCTATTTTCCATAGTTCAAAATAACTTCCTGGGAGGTATTCATGTTGAAAAGGGAAACATTCTCCATTAAAATTGAAAAATGTGATTTTTTTATAATATCTAACAGAAAACAACTACTTTCTCAGCTAAAGCCACGCTGAACATTGCACCACATCTGATAGATATTGTGAAAAGACCAAATGTGAAGGTAAAAATTTGCATTTTCATTAAGATAGTAGATTTTTTGATTATCTATACCTAGTCTTCATTCAAAATTCATATAAATAAATGAGAGAAGGAGAATATTATTCTTGTATTTATTATACAGTACTAATTTTTGTTGACGAAAATCTACTTCGCTCTTCCAAGTTGCCATTAAAATTTGGGAATTTAATCTTCTATGCACTATATCTACTGTAGAAGAAAAGTCGATTCTGGCAGTCCTTTACGACCGGATTATGCTAAACCTAAATTATGAAGATGATAGGAAAAGAGATTCAACACAGTTACTTTTGAATGTATTTTATAGTATACAAAGTGTTTCCAGAACATATATCACTCACTTAAGTCGCATGAACACTGTAAATTTGTGAAAGTATTTGTTTTTTTGTTTAAAACTTGAAATTTTGACATATCAACTACTATATATGTAGGATGGGAAATATGGAAAGGCATAACAAAATTCCATCACCAACTGTCTTCCAGAGAAAAGAATGTTTCCATGTTAGTGCAAGTTTAAATACTCTCACGATAAACGGAACGTATGTAAAATCTTGAACTATTTCAGTTCATATTTCTTACATTAAAGATAACACTTTAGGAGTATATTTGGATCATCGCCTGACAATCAATTTCCAAATGCTCTAATATTTTTATCCTGATGCGTTTAGTGCATTGGAGAGCAAAACGGTCCAGGTGGATGAAACTACATAAATTTTGTTTTGTGATATATATATATACATCCTGCTATACTTAGGTCCTCCTCATGAAAAGCAGCAATAGGTCATCCCCAAGAAATCGTGGAAATATATAGGGCTTGGTTCAAATATATTTCAAGTTATTGTTTTGTTATTGTGATTTTGGCAAAAATTCGTCTTGATTCTTTTTTAATCACCGTACAATATAACACCGATGGGTCCTCCGACGAAAGATCTATATATGCGACGCCCGGGCGTATATTGGCTTTTCCAAATTACAGCTTTCGGTCTTCCGGAGAATATATTTTTTCCAGATTGCAGTGTCTAGGTATCCCGGCAGGGTTGCCGTCAGCAACAGAAAAAGATATTTAATAATGAAATTTTGTGAATTTAATAGTGAATGTGTGTACTCTCCATTTAGTTTCCATTTGTCATTAAAAAATTATTTTGAAACGCAACTAGGTAAATAAATCAACATTTATTAATGAAAATCTTACAATTTTTTCGATAACTTAAAATATTTCGATAGAATATACAGTAATATAAACTATGTCCAGTGTTAACGGATGCAGTTGACAACAGGAAAGAATCTGAAAATGAAGAAAACCTGAAATAAAACATAAATCTCTTACATTGAAAACGTATGCAAATGTAACTTTTCGAGGGTTGAATAAACACAATGGCAGCATAACGGAACAAAATACTATAAAAAAAAATAAAAAACGTTTGTATTTATTAAGTGAATCTGACCTTAAATATATTATGAATTTCACTGTCAGATATGTTCTTTTTTTATTATTCGTCTAATGAATTAATGTAATGAAGTTTAATTCTAACAAAAGTTGGTGAAAAATGTTATGAAAATGAAATATCCAATTAAACTTCGATACGAAATCAAGTATACGGCTGAAAGAAACTCAGGTGAAGTTGGCGCCAACTTTTTGCAAAAACACAAATTTTTTTGGAGTTCTCGGTAGATTTGATAGAGTTCTGGAGTTCCTGATACAAATTTTGAATAGTTCCCGCTAACTGTGGATTTTGATAAGAAAAACAAATTGGAGGCGCTAACTTCACGCGGCGCCATCTTTTTCGAAAAAATGAGTTCTGGTGGTATTTTTCGATGAAGATGAAAGGGTTCTGGAGTACTTGACCATTTTTGAAAATAGTTCTGCCGAAATGAAAAAGTTATCGAAGAAAATTAATTTTTGACTTTCGAAAACCATCATTTTGAAAGATAAATGACAGATATTTCAGTTCTGATGAAAGTCTGAGTAGCACTCAGCGAGTTCTACAAAACATGTTAATTAAGTTATCGAAAAAGCAGAAATTTTCAATTTATTAGCCTTCAGAAGGTGCGAAAATCGAAACACCGAAAATCAAATGAAGACAGAAAAGAATCTCAGAACAGTTCTGATGGGAGTTCTGAGTAGCACTCGGCGAGTTCTAAAAAATATTTTTATTAAGTTTTATAGAAAAAGCTAAACTTTTCAATTAATTATAGCTATCATAGGGTACGAAATCCAAAAACCCCAACATTTCGAATGAAGACAGTAAGGAATCTCAGAACAGTTCTGATGGGAGTTCTGAGTAGCACTCGGCGAGTTCTGCGAAACATTTCAATGGAGTTTTATAGAAAAAGCTAAACTTTTCAATTTATTAGCTATCATAGGGTGCGAAATCCGAAAACCCCAACATTTCGAATAAAGACAGAAAAGAATCTCAGAACAGTTCCGATGGGAGTTCTGAGTAGTACTCGGCGAGTTTTACAGAATATGTTAATTGAGTTTTATAGAAAAAGCAAAACTTTTTAATTTATTTGCTATCATAGGGTGCGAAATCCAAAAACCCCAACATTTCGAATGAATACAGAAAAGAATCTCAGAACAGTTCCGATGGGAGTTCTGAGTAGCACTCGGCGAGTTTTACAGAATATGTTGATTGAGTTTTATAGAAAAAGCAAAACTTTTCAATTTATTAGCTATCATAGAGTGCGAAATCCCAAAAACGAACATTCCGAATGAAGACAGTAAGGAATCTCAGAACAGTTCTGATTGGAGTACTGAGTAGCACTCGGCGAGTTCTGCAAAATATTTTAATTGTGTTTCATAGAAAAAGCAAAACTTTTCAATTTATTAGCTATCATAGGGTGCGATATCCAAAAACATTACATTTCGAATAAAGAGAGAAAGGAATCTCAGAACAGTTCTGATGGAAGTTCTGAGTAGCACTCGGTGAGTTCTACAAAATATTTTAACTGAGTTTTATAGAAGAAGCAAAACTTTTCAATTTATTAGCTATCATAGGGTGCGAAATCCAAAAACTCCAACATTTCGAATGAAGACAGTAAGGAATCTCAGAACAGTACTGATGGGAGTTCTGAGTAGCAGGCACTTGGCGAGTTCTATAAAATATGTTGATCAAATTTTATAGAAAAAGCAAAACTTTTCAATTCATTAGCCATCATAGGGTGCGATATCTAAAAAAACGAACATTTCATTCGATATGTCGGGTTTTTGGATATCGCACCCTATGATATCTAATAAATTCAAAAGTTTTCCTTTTTCTCCAAAATTTGATTAACATATTTTGTAGAACTCGACGAGTGCTACTCAGAACTCCCATCAGAACTGTTCTGAGAGATTACTTTCTCTCTCGAAATGTTGGGTTTTTGGATATCGCACCCTATGATAGCTAATAAATTGAAAAGTTTTGCTTTTTCTATGAAACTCAATTGAAATATTTTGTAGAACTCGCTGAGTGATACTCAGAACTCCCATCAGAACTGTTCTGAGATTCCTTTCTCTCTTCATTCGAAATGTTGGGTTTTTGGATATCACACCCTATGATGGCTAATAAATTGAAAAGTTCTGCTTTTTCTATAAAACTCGATCAACATATTTTGTAGAACTCGACGAGTGCTACTCAGAATTCCCATCAGAACTGTTAGGAGATTCCTTTCTCTCTTCATTCGAAATGTTGGGTTTTTGGATATCGCACCCTATGATAGCTGATAAATTGAAAAGTTTTGCTTTTTCTATGAAACTCAATTAAAATATTTTGTAGAACTCGCCGAGTGATACTCAGAACTCCCATCAGAACTGTTCTGAGATTCCTTTCTCTCTTAATTCGAAATGTTGGGTTTTTGGATATCACACCCTATGATGGCTAATAAATTGAAAAGTTCTGCTTTTTCTATAAAACTCGATTAACATATTTTGTAGAACTCGACGAGTGCTACTCAGAACTCTCATCAGAACTGTTCTGATATTCCTTACTGTCTTCATTCGAAATGTTGGTGTTTTTGGATTTCGCACCCTATGATAGCTAATAAATTGAAAAGTTTTGCTTTTACTATAAAACTCAATTAACATATTCTGTAAAATTTGCCGAATGCTACTCAGAACTCCATTCAGAACTGTTCTGAGATTCCTTACTGTCTTCATTCGAAATGTTGGTGTTTTTGGATTTCGCACCCTATGATAGCTAATAAATTGAAAAGTTTTGCTTTTTCTATAAAACTCAATTAACATATTCTGAAATTCTTTTCTGTCTTCATTCGAAATGTTGGGGTTTTTGGATTTCGCACCCTATGATAGCTAATAAATTGAAAAGTTTTGCTTTTTCTATAAAACTCAAATAAAATATTTTGCAGAACCCGCCGAGTGCTACTCAGAACTCCGATCAGAACTATTCTGAGATTCCTTTCTCTCTTCATTCGAAATGTTGGGTTTTTGGATATTGCACCCTATGATAGCCAATAAATTGAAAAGTTTTACTTTCTCTATAAAACTCGATTAACATATTTTGTAGAACTCGCCGAATGCTACTCAGAACTCCCATCGGAACTGTTCTGATATTCTTTTCTGTCTTCATTCGAAATATTGGGGTTTTTGGATTTCGCACCCTATGATAGCCAATAAATTGAAATGTTTTGCTTTTTCTATAAAACTGGATCAACATATTTTGTAGAACTCGCCGAGTGCTACTCAGAACTCCCATCAGAACTGAAATATCTGTCATTTTTCTTTCAAAATGATGGTTTTCGAAAGTCAAAAATTAATTTTCTTTGATAACTTTTTCATTTCGGCAGAACTATTTTCAAAAATGGTCAAGTACTCCAGAACTCTTTCATCTTCATCGAAAAATACCACCAGAACTCATTTTTTCGAAGTGAAGTTAGCGCCTCCAATTTGTTTTTCTTATCAAAATCCACAGTTAGCGGGAACTTTTCAAAATTTGTATCAGGAACTCCAGAACTCTATCAAATATACCGAGAACTTCAAAAAAATTTGTGTTTTTGCAAAAAGTTGGCGCCAACTTCACATGAGTCTGAAAGAGTAGGTATTTCTTTGTTCTGGCGAAATTAAAGATGTCAATGTATTATGAAAAATTATGCAATTCAGCAAACGAAATTGAAATTTTACTCTTTTTTCCAATATATTCCAGAAGGAATCCAAAAAGATAACATTCTATTAAGAATTTTAAACTTGTGATCGTTTCAAAAGCATACATTTTAAGTTTAAGAATGCGAATTATGAAACTGAGCTGTTCTCATATGCATACTTACCGACAATTATTGTAACCAAAAACAAACCATACGCTACGCTTAGTAACAAAAACAGAAATCATCAGGAAACCGGACATTAGCATTGTCAAAATGAACAACATACACGAACTCTGAATTAGACAAGAACACACCACACGAAATAAGAAACTGAACTAATTTCAACTGAGAATGTAGTGAAGGGCCAATGAGTTAATGGTGAGTGAAATACAACATTATCATGAACACGTGTATGACAAAGACAGTGTATGATTAGTGGTGGTGAAAAAGACCGTTACATTAAATTTCCAAAACAACAATCCCCATATAAGGATTACAAAGTACCGTTTAACAGTGAAATGACACATTATAAGGACAAAATAATTTTTTTTTCAATATCATCTTTTAACTACAATAATGTCCTTTGTCAAATCAAAAAGGTAAGATTTAGAGATAAAAAGAGCGGTTTGAAAAAAAGACCTGTTTTACGTTGAAAAAGTTCACATTTTGCATTCATCCGAAAAAATTTAGTAGCTATAATATTTACATTAGCACCTATACGATTTTTTTGAAAAAAGACTTGTATAACTGGATTTCTCTCGGTGCAATATGCAATGCAATAGCATTGTCATCTAGTTGCAAAGCGAAAACGTCGTGAACAAATTCTCAGTACCCTGGAATGGCTGAATACACTGATGCCTTGCTTATGGGTTACCCATAGGTGATATAACGGAAATTTAATATACGGCAGATGACCGATCCACTGTAAACCGGTCAGCGTATAACTGTCTATGAATATACCCGCTGCGGTAGCTCCATCGGTGAATGCGGCAAATGTCGGAACTAAAATATTCAAATTATCAAAAAAATCGACATAAGTCATCCAGCCCAAAATTTGCCTGATGGTTCAGGATGACATATTACATCTATTTACAAAGGAAGCGTTAGGTCCTCCATATATGGGCGACCTATCGCACCCGGATGACCTATTAAATGTAAATTTCCTATTAACGGAGGACTTATATATATATATATTATATATATATATATATATATATATAGAGGAAGGGTAGTCGTTGCTGACTAGTTAGGTATGGAACTAGTAAATAGTGGGGCTTTGCAGCAAAATCAAAGAGTACTACTTTAAAGTTTGTCCAAGCTTTCGGAAATTTAATAAATCATTTCCATCATCAGGGATACTACAAATTGCATGTGTAAGTAATATAAAAAATATATATGTATTGTTAACTTAACAATCTCAACAAAGATGTAAGTTAACAATACATATATATTTTTTATATTACTTACACATGCAATTTGTAGTATCCCTGATGATGGAAATGATTTATTAAATTTCCGAAAGCTTGGACAAACTTTAAAGTAGTACTCTTTGATTTTGCTGCAAAGTCCCACTATTTACTAGTTCCATATATATATATATATATATATATTGTAGCTAATATGACAAAATATCAAGTTTTAAACAAAACAAAAATCCTTTCACAAATGTACAGTGTTCAGAAGTGAGTGGTATTTGTTCTGGTAACACTTTGTACAGTATGAAATACATTTGAAAGTAACTGTGTTGTATCTTTTTTCTTATCCCTTCATAATCCGGTCGCAAAGGACTGCCAGAGTCAAGTTTTCTTGTTCAGCATACAAGTATACGGTTTCAATAAAAAAAACACTAATTAAAGTATCTTTGAAAAAAAACATGAAATTTTCATTTTTTTGAGAATATCCGGCCGCTGGGAACTGCCACTTTTATTGTTGAACTGGTATATGAGATTCACTACTGAAAATATAACGACTTATAAAATGACAACTTAAAATACGTTGCTAGCTCTCCGTCTATAACGGAAAATGAATATTTGAAACCTTTGGTGTGAATACAATTCAAGAAATAGAAGCTATCCCAAACGGCAAAACTACGTCACTTTCATTCGACGCGCGTTTCGCCTACAAAGTGACGTAGTTTTGCTTAGCTTATATTTCTTGAATTACAATGTGTAAGTTATTTTTCAAGATACTGAAATCTTTTTTGTTTAAATCTTCAAAATCAATATTTTCAGAATCCTACACAATATTTATTTTGAGATTTGGTACATCGAATGTGATATATATTCTGAGTTACCATAAGTTTTATACTAGTATCCTATAGTTAAATTTAGTATGTATATTTTTGTAAAAGATTGTTTTTAAGTGAATGTATCATAAGTTGTATTTCTATTTCTACCCAAATAAAACGTTATCTATGTTAAATGTTCAAAATCTACAGATTCTGACACTTTATAATAGAACACAGGCTTTATATAAGTATGAACTGGATCTAGGTACGCGCTAGATGGAGTAGGCGCGGATAAATTCACTTTCTTTTCTCAATATCTTCTGTTTCTTACACTCGTGTTGAGAGTCCTATATTTTGTTTGATAACCTCCAAATCTGTATAGTTCAATTTGAACAATGAAATACAGATTTAGTAAGATATACATATAGCTGTAAGGATTGCATTTGGAAGGAATATAATATAAACAACAACTTTGGTGTCTAGCTAGCAACTGCTTTTATTCGTCTTCCTCTTTTGGTTGTCATTTGTATGACACTTGTCAATATGGTCAGTGGGGTGTGTTCCAAAGCTTGCATAGCATAGGTGTGGCTTGGAACACTCCACATCCTCCTTTCTCAAATGATTTTATTTACAAATCTTCATTCTACATCATTTTGTAACGATCAATATCAACAAGTATAAAACTTATAGTTATTTTACTCATATGAGGCCTAATCTAAACTTTGTGAGTTTACTCCCATTTACAAATATATAATACACATGTCTGAGGATGAAATACAATTTTAACATGATTCGCAAATAATTTATTTTAACAATGTTTTGGTAATGTACCAATACGGAATAACTTATCCTGAAAAGAATAATATTTAGTTATTTTTTTTTTTTCAAAACAAGTTATCTAGATTTGTGACATAATGCGAGTAGTATTTGTTACTTTTCAGTTTTCTGCCTGCTCGGCTAGTTTTACAAACTTCCTTGTCAGTATTTGAAATGTTATGCGGTTCAATAATTTTGTCACCATTTTTTGACACCTCCACGTCAGTGTCAGAAACTGCCCTATTTGTAGGACTTTTACTACTTGTTCCAACATTTTCCTTTTCGCTGAGTTTCCCCCTGATGTCCTCCCCTTCATTTTCCAAATTTTCAGAGTTGCATACTTCCAGATATTGATAAGTTTCGTAATTTGCATATGTTTCTCTATGTTGCCTTTTCATTAATTTTGGTGCTTCCTTTATTGTTTTTGCTGGTCTAATGAATCTACTGTTCCTGATTAAAGTGGAACCATTTTGTATTTTGATTTTATGTGTTCTCAAACTTACTTTTTCTAGAATTTTACCCTTTTGCCAGGTTCCCCCAATTTTGTCTTGAACCCATACCCCCGAGTTGTTTTTGGGCTTTTTTACTTTTTCTGTCATAATATGACTTTTGTTTCAATTGAGATTCTTTTATGAATTGGTCATATTTTTCCTTGTTGAACGGAATATGGTTTTTTGGCAAGATGTCTCTCACATTATGATTCATTAGGATGTTAGCTGGAGAGTGAATTTTATCTACTGGGGTATTTCTCAAACTAAGCAAAGCTAGGTGGATATCTTTATTCTCAAGTATGCACTTTTTCAATACGTTTTTCACTGTCTGAATTGTCCTTTCTATTTGACCATTTGATTGTGGATAACGAGGAGAGGACATTATGTGTTGAAACTCCCATTCAGATGCAAACTTTTTGAACAATTTACTGTTAAATTCTGGCCCCCCATCTGAAATTACTACATTTGGAATGCCTAACCTCGCAAATATTGATTTCAATGAATTAATTACATTGTAACTTGTCAGATCTTTTTGCAAATTCACTATGTCAAAAAAATTTGAATAGTAGTCAATTACTAATAGGTAAGACACGTTGAAAAGATGAAATATGTCACACCCTACTTTGTACCATGGCTTCCTCTCGATTTCATGAGGTATCATGGGCTCCGAACCTTGAGATTTTTGATATGTTCGCAAGACATTATAAGATCTTTTATTTGTTTATTCATACTAGGCCAATAGAATGTGAGGTTTGCCTTTTCAATACTCTTTTTTATGCCTAAATGTCCATAATGAAGTTTATGCAGGATTTCTTTTTGAAGAGTTTTTGGAACTATCACCCTCTGATCTCTATACAAAAGTCCATCCATTTCTGTGATTTCATGTTGAAATTTGACAAAATTTTTAATTATATCTGGCACTTTTTTATTTGATTTTGGCCAGCCTTGCATAATTTGTAGTTTCAAAGTTTTTAGGACAGTATCTTTCTCTGTTTCGCTCATTAGTTGTTTGAGTTTTTCATCAGAAATACTCAAACTCATCTTAATTAAACAAATCTGAGCGTCTATATCCAAATCTATATTCTCATTAAAGACATTTTTTGAATATGCACGCGACAAGGTGTCAGCAATGATCAGTTGTTTTCCTGGTTTGTAAATGAGATCAAATTCATATTTACGCAGTTGTATAAGCATTCGCTGCAATCTGGCTGGGCACGAGCTCAATGGTTTTTTAATGATAGTTATCAAGGGTTTGTGGTCTGTTTCGACTGAAAAACGTCTGCCATACACATACTGAGAAAAAGCAGTGATTCCCATCCAAACCGCCAAAAGTTCACGTTCAATTTGACTATAACGGCTTTGAGTTTCAGAGAATGCATGAGAGACATGAGCACAAGGCAAGCCTTCTTGCAGTAACACCGCACCCATTCCATTCTGAGAACTGTCAACACTCAATATTACAGGCTTGTTGTTGTCAAAGTATTGTAAACAAGGATTTTCACAAAGTTGTTGTTTGAGTTTATTGAAAACGGTTTCATGTTCACTTTCCCATGAAAATTCTATGTCTTTCTTCAGTAAATTTTTTAAAGGTGCTGTCTGTATTGACAGGTTTTTTACAAATTTGCCCACATAAGTTACTAACCCTAAAAATCTTTGTACCCCTTTTTTATCAGTAGGTGAAGGCATATCTTTGATTGCCTCGATTTTTTTTCATCTGGTTTCAGTCCCTTCTCAGTTATTTTAAACCCCATATATTTGACCTCTTTAACTGCAAACCTACATTTTTCTTTATTCAACCTCAGGTTGTGTTCATCAGCTTTTTTAAAAACTTTTTCTAAACGCTCAGTTAGCTCTTGCATGGTTTTTCCCCAAACTAAAAAATCGTCTATGTATAATTTAAATCCCTCAATGTCTTGAAAGATTTCGTCCATCCTTTCTTGAAACACCTCAGGGCACTGGCGATCCCGTAAGGCAGTCTTTTAAATTTGAATCTACCAAACACTGTTGAGAATGTGCATATTTTAGCACTTTCCTCATCTAACGGAATCTGCCAGAAACCCTGTGTCGCATCTAATGTGCAGAAAAATTTTGCTCCTGCTAGTTTTTCCGTTAACTCTTCCACTGTAGGTAGCTTATAATAGTGACGTTTAATTGACAGATTAATATCCCTTGGATCTAAACAGATTCTAATATCCCCGTTAGGTTTTCTGACTAATACAGTGGGATTCACCCATTCTGCTCCTTCGTCAGCTTTTTCAATAATATTTTGTTTCAACAAATAGTCTATAGCCTCTTTCAGTTTATCTTTTATAGCAAATGGAACTTTTCTGGTTGGGTATATTTTTGGTTCAGCACCTTGCTTCAATTCAATGTTCCTTTAAAAAGATGCTCAAATTTGTTCAACAAGCCTTTTATATTATCTGAGCTATTTTCTTTGATTTCTTTGACTCTTTTAATTAAATCAAATTTTATACTGTCCTTCAAACCTATTATAGAACTACTATTATTTTTTACTATATAAAAAAATAATTTTTTATTTTTATTTTTGTACTTACAGTCTAACCAACATTCTCCAATCACAGGTAGACGGTCTTGTGTATAGGATATTAGTCTAGCTCTGGTTTTTATTAAATTTTCTTCTCCGACATCAATTATTTCTAATATTTTGGCTGGTATGACGTTTGTCATAGCACCAGTATCTATCTTGAAGTTTATCATTTTGTTGTTAATCTCAAGGTCAACCGTCCATGCTTCCTCACGTAATGCATCGATTGAGGTTTCAATGGAATCTATATGGAGAAAATCAGAATTAGTATTTTGATTATAGTTATAAACAGACAAATCAACATTATTCATTTCAAGTGTTTCAAAACTGGTATTTGAATCATCAGAGTCTGTCTGGCTATCATTTCCAGATCTTACTGTATGAATGTTTTTTATTTTACACATTTGGGTGAAATGATTAAAGTTGTTACAATTGTGACAGGTTTTACCAAAAGCGTAACATTTGCCAGGCTCATGCCGATACCCACACTTCTGTCACTCTCTCTGCATGTGATGGTTTAGTCTCTGCTTAATCCAATCTCTTCGTGGTTTCTTTCCCTTTTCTTTCCATCCATCTCTATGATGATCACTTGATGTTTGTTGGTGTTCTCGTGATATCTTGGCTCTGTTTACTTTGTCAATTTTCGTTGTACCAGGTCCATTTCCATTTGTGATTACCTTGTTCTTTTCTCTGATTCCTTCTGTCATTATGCAAAGGTTAATGACCTCTTGCAGGGTTTTCTTGTCCTCCTGCAACAGCTTTTCTCTCAAGTTTGATGACAGTATACCACAGATTAATACATCTTTAATGAGGTCATCTCTGAGTGCACCTAATTCACACGAAAGTGACAAATTTTTTAGATCTGTGACATATTGCTCCAATGTTTGGCCTTCTTTTTGTCGGTGTGTGAGAAATTTATGTCTCTCGAATGTCAAGTTTTTTTTTGGGTTGAAATATTTATCCAGCTTGTCTTTTAAAACTTGGATTTTGTCCCTCTCCTCATCTTCAAATTCAAAGGTGTTATAAATTCTAAAGCCATCTTCGCCTATCAGTGTCCGGAACTGAGCACACTGTGTGGACTCTTCTTTTTTACATATTGCTTTTAGGTAGGTTTCGAACCTTTGCTTCCAGAATTTCCAATTTTCCGAAAGGTTTCCATGCATCAGCATAGGCGGCACGCCTCGAAAATCCATTTCCTGTTTTTCAGGTTATTATTTTGCCCAAGTCTAGGTATTTTTGAAATCCCTTCTTTCCAATAATTTGCCTCCAGTAAATTTTTACCCGATTAACTTCGGTTTCAGCTCGATGATTAAGGATTCGCTTTAGTTACGCAGCGCCATGTAAGGATTGCATTTGGAAGGAATATAATATAAACAACAACTTTGGTGTCTAGCTAGCAACTGCTTTTATTCGTCTTCCTCTTTTGGTTGTCATTTGTATGACACTTGTCAATATGGTCAGTGGGGTGTGTTCCGAAGCTTGCATAGCATAGGTGTGGCTTGGAACACTCCACAATAGCCAATTACAAGGTCAAAATATGCCTCTGTCACGAAGTTTTCAGATCATCAAAGCATCATAGAACTGAAAAAAGATTAAGATTGGTAATAGCCTAATAACCATTATTTACCATCTCAAATAATGAAAAAAAAAATCTGAAATCCAGCCTCTAAGAATGAGCCGAGTAAAAAAATATGAGAGATATGCTTTGTTTACTTATAAAATATATAAAAGTATAAGAAATGATTTTGCATAGGTCTAGAAACAACTTATCTGCTTGATTAGTTTTAATTTAATCTAGACACTAAGAACTGAGATTGTTAGAAAGCAAAATTTGTAATATGTATTATAAAAACTAGAAAATTGCAAAGAAAATAATCAACCTTAAATTCTATGAAATTGAAATGGGGTTGAGATGTGAAGTGTAGAATGCTGGAAATGCTCTTGTGAGCTTTGGAAATAAATATATGGGTCAGATCAGAGGTATGTGACTAGTTCTATACTTAAATCCTGCTCCTTGATATATTCTGCAAATTATTGTGCAAAAATATTATTGAGATATTTATTCAAAATAATTTGATATTATTTTACATTATCAAGTTTCTATACAGAATGTTAGTGGTGTTGAGAGAGTTGAGGGTATGTTTTTGTATGTATTAGGGGAATTGAAAATTAATGAAAAATGTGTGTTACTGTATATCAAGTTAGAGACAGAATATTTTTTGCAGGTTTATGTTTCTCTTCACACCCTTGTATTGTAATGGTATTCTATATGTATTGTTCGGATTGAAATTTCAATTTGTTATCACTGTGATGATTCAAATTATAACTGGTTCAATTCATTTATCAGAAATTTCATATTTCAATTCTTTCTTGCAGTTGAATATTCGAATTATTTGGTTTTTAAGTAAAGGCATTCATAAAACAAATATTACAAATATTTTTATGGAGACTGGTGCTTGAATGTTTTGTTTCAGTTTCCATTTCAATATAAGTATCAATCCCTTGAGAAATGTGTGAATGCTCTGTTTCTGTAAGAGTGAAGTGAAATAATTATGTTAGCATGATTCAAACATTTCTTAAGAGAATGTTCATCACTGGCATTCAATAGATGGACGTTTATACCTTTTATATCAAAATGATAAATGTATCATAAAAGTTATTAAAATTTATGAGTACCTACTATTAAAACTTGACATCTTATTATTGACCATCATTTTTAAATTGAAAAGAAGAGTGCCTGTTGAAATCGTGCTGTTTTTATATTTGTTGATTTATAGAAGAAATTTCACATATAGTGAGGACGTGAAACGTCCTACCCCCGTTTAAATTTTGAACGGAACAAGCTATCGAAGTCGGGTAAAATTTGGGTAAGAATGTACCATTTTATTATTTTTTGGAATAAAATGATTATGGTCACGTGACCTAGTGTAAAATGTAAAGGGGGGGGGTCACGTGGCACCTGGTTTTGAAGCCCTTCCGATTCTCTATCCAACACCGATTTGATTGTGGAAATCGGTCAAGCCGTTTTAAACTGACAAGCGTTTGAAATATTCAAATATTTGACAATTATTTCAACTATTAATTTCAGCAGAATTTCAAATGGTAATAATTCTGGTCGAAAAGCTATTTTTTTGTGGTAAAAATTAGCTTTTTGATCCGAATCAGTAACGTAGTTGAAATTCTGCTGCAATTATTAGTTAAAATAATTCATTTGTCAAATATTTCAAGCAAATTTCAAACGCTTGTCAGTTTGAAACGGCTTGGCCGATTTCCACAAACAAATCGGTGTTGGATAGATAAATGTTGGAGTTGTGTTGTAGAAATAATTCTACTGATTGAATTCCTATGGAATATTTAGAGAAAATACAGCTGATCTGCATGTGGTTTTTTAATGATGATTTGTTGTTGATACGAACAGTTGAGTATTGGTATCTAATACATTTCAGTAGACACATTATTTGTCATATATGTATATAGCTCAGGTAAAAATATAGAACGGGAACTGTGATCTTAACAAATCGAAAGGCCTTCAAAACCAGGTTCCACTTGACCACCCTATACATTTGAAAAAAAAGTTGATGGTGTTCTCTTGACACTAGGCCACGTGACCACAATTATTTTTATACCAAAAAGTAGAAAAAGTGGTACCTTTCACCAAAATTTTACGTCCTCACTGTATAGTTAATAGCCATTATGCTGTATGCAACAGTTCAATAGTCTGCAAAAGACAATATAAGGTATAAGGTAGAGACTAGGTGGAACTTGTTTTTCTAGTTCGTATAAGTCATTAAGGAATTGATTTTTTTCTACCGAAGTCAAATGAAAAATAAGTTCTCATGTCTTATCATCTCAGCTTTGAGTTGTTTACACCAAAGATATACTTGGATAATTCCAATAAAGTTATTATGTGTTTTTGTGTTGTGATTCTTTCCTTTTCCCTATGGGTAATAAATCTGTAAAATGTTATAGACATGCAATATTTGTCTAAAATAGACAGTAATATATGCGGATATGAATGCCTGAGATCATCTTCTGTCAAGGCATTGATAGATGGATTTAGTTCATTTGTTGAATCTTTTGGTGGAACTTCATCCAGTCATTTAGAAAACATAAACAAGAACTGTCGGGAAATGTGAATGATCGACATTATGATTTCCGTCCCAGAACATAATCTTTAGTCCTAACAGGATCTGAAGCCTACTCCTACTCCAACAAGGTTCATTGAGTCATAAAATAGAACTCGAATTATACAATAAGATTGCATCTGTAGTATATCTAATGAAGAAATCCAAAACTCTCAGCATACAAGAGAGAAATGGAAAAACTTTATTGTTCCCTAATCCAAATCAAGAGACTCAAAAGGAGGTGTGAAGATTTACAGTGTATCCAAAAAGTTCGCAACATATAGGATTTACTTTAGTTTAAAGACCTTAGATACATAAAAAACCACCCAAACTCCAAAACTACGTTTACTCGACGTGCATTTGGCAACAAAGCTATAATTATTAGACACTGTGAGCAAAGATGGCGTATATACAGTACCCGCCATAAAGTAACATATGGAAAAAAAGTTTTATTGAATATGTACTGTATTGGATGATATCAATGAAACTCCAACTCTAGTATATACATTTATTGTACTTGGTTACTTGTCACTTTTACATGTTTACCTGAAGAGAGCGTAGACGGAACTGTCCTCATCATGTACCGAAGTAGATGGCGCATATACGCTTACTTACATTGTTGCCAATTGATACTATAAGTGGATGATACATTACACCCCCACACTTAACTTGCTACCTGAACATATATTTTTGGCTGCTTGTAATCAATTCAACATAACACTGGATACTTTTGATAACTGTGATCATTACATGTTTTGGCTATGTCCAAATTTCTTATTTTCTTTTTTTGTTTTGTGTTTTAGTAATGGTAAATAGTGTTCAATTTATATTAATTTCAATTCCTTACTTGATAGCTGAAAATTTAACTTCGATACGTTATGAATCCTTACATTTATTACATACATTATTACAATACAAACATAACATTTATGTAAATGGGACATGTTCTGAACTGATCACGTTTGTACATATACCTATAATGCATTGATGTAAAAGGACATCACTCAGATTCAGACGACATACTCTCTTCATCAGATAATATATAATCCTCATATCTCACTGTTTTTTTTCCTCTTGCTGCTACTTTCTTTCCATACATTCACGCTACTACTCCCCGCTTCTGACTTTCGAGTCGAAATACCTGACCCTACGTTAACATTTTGAAAACTTTTTTTTTCGCTAAATGATGGTGTATCATTTGCTTTACTAGATTTGGCATCGTTTGAAACATCACCCTTTGAAGGACTACAATGTTGAGCCTGTGTTTGGCTCACTAAATTTGTTTCAGTTATTTTTGATTGAAAATTTCGATGATTCTCAGTGGTTGACAGTCCCTGGTTGATTGAACATGGCATATTTAGGAAATAATCCTGTACGTTATTTATTTGACTATCTCTACTTATCGTGTTTCTTGTTTTACCATCACCCTTATCACCCGATGTATCCAGAGAATGGTTGAACTGTATTTGATTTGTGTGCCTTTTCCACACTGGACCAGACTGTAACTTACATATGTATGTTGTTTTGCCTATTTTCAAGGACTTTGTCACCTATTTTAAACTGTCTTTTTGTCCCCTCATAATGTATCTTTTTGTCTTTGTTGCATTAAATTTGCTTTTGATATGATATTTGCTGATGTTTCATGACTTTTAGTCGTCTCAGTTAACTGTGTTAATCTTGTTCTTGGTGTTTTTCCTGTGACTGTATGTACCGTTGTTCTGTATGTGAATAAAAATCTAGAGATTATTGTTTGAATTGGAACATTAGTGTTTCTAGGATCTGATATTGCTGTTCTAATTTTATTTTTATATGTTTTAACAGCATTTTCTGCTGCGCCGTTACTCACTTACTTAAAAATGATAGTAACCTTTTACTTGTTAATTGTGGTCCATTGTCGCTTACAACCGTTTTGAGAATGTAATAGTATGCACTGTTATGTGTATTTTAATGGTATACCCTGTATAAGACGGTCCTTTAGTTTAAGCAATCTTGAAAGATTATTTTACTTTCAATAGAGACTGTCTGAAGAATTCATAAAGCTTTTATCTAACCCTGAGATAGGCTAAACAAAGTAATTATCTTGAGAAAGAAATGGTCGTTCGGTGTTGACATATGGAATGGTTTAACACGATAAGGGTGGTACGTTATTATAATGCTCTGCTTGAACCTTTTCGTGGAAAATATGAAGAATTGAGATGATTCGGTATCAGATTGTGAAAGTAAGAGTTTGGGTTCGTTCACGAACGCACGATGGGGAGTGGGCTTTTGCCATCCCGAATGGGACGGGGTGTTTTATACAGTGTTTCCATTAAGTAACCCCCCCCCCTTGTTAAGTTTTGAACGGATTGGAATTTTCGCATGAAATTTTTTTTTTGGAGGAATGGCAGTTCATAAGCTACTTTCTGACGACAAAAAAAATGTCTATCAAAATGGCGTTGGGCCGCCATTTTAAAAGAATTTTTTAAATGGCATGGGGGGTCGAGTGATACCTCATTCGAAACGTTTTACAATTCTCTATATGTCCCCAAAATTTCAAACAAAAATATACATCCAAAACAAAATGGCGCTACATAATGTAAGAACTCTCTTAGAGTAACCCCACCCATGTTAACTTTTGAACGGATTGGAATTCTGTTTTGAATTTTTTTTTGTTTATTGGTAGTTCATAAGCTTCTTTTTGACAACAAAAAAAATATTTTTTTTTAAATGACGTCGGTCGGCCATTTAATTTTTTTTAAGGCTAAACAAAATAGCGGTAATGTAAGAGCTCTGCTATGAGGATCCTTCGGATACTTTAGTTCTGGAAAAATCATCAAATCTTCTAGGTACCCTTCTACAAAAGTATTCTGTAATTGATTTATTATCAACAAACAGATAATCAAGCAAAATGAATAATATTAATATCGACCCATGTAATCGTGGCAATCAGTTATAATAACATTCAAAAACAAATAAAAGTAATTCCTAAAATTAGAACAATCCATCAATTAGTTATTATAATATGGTACCTGTGTAAAGGTATAAATAAGAAATTTCCTCATCACAACTCATAGTTGTTAACTCAATCTTGCACTTCACCAGTTTTTAATATTGAGGAGAGCAATGCGTACAGTAGAGGAAAAAGTTTTCGCTGTTAAAGTTAGAATTCACGTGAGCAACATTTGTTTCAGTGATGAGAGCACGTTTTTCTTGAATGGACATGTGAATAGACATAATCACCGCTATTGGAGCACTGAAAATCCTCATGAGTTCAAGGAAACACATACTCAGTATACGTCCAAAAAGTTAATGTTTGGGCTGGCATACTGGGAAACCGTATCATAGGTCCATATTTCTTGAGGATGCTATAAGAAAACATCTTTCCGGAAATAATTCAGGTGGCTGGAAATAATATAGAAAATATTCATTTTCAACAAGACGGAGCACCTCCTCATTATTTCAGGCCAGTAACCAACTTTTTAAATGAACATTTTCCGGAAAGATGGATCGTTAGGATTTTTTCTTGTGGGGATATCTCAAGTGTACAGAACCGCTCCAGGAACGATAAATGAATTGGAGGAACGCATAAGAGACGTATGCAGGAATCTTACACCAGAAATGTTTGGAAATGTAAGAAGCGAATTTCAGAATCGTCTCTTCATGTGCCAGGAAGTCAATGGCCAACATTTCGAACATTTAATTGATTTTCTTTCTCAATTTTTCAGATATTGTAAGATATTGTATGTAAAATAAACATTGTTCTTTATTCTGGATGGTTTTCTTAATTTTGCTGAAATTCAATAAAACAATCACCTGCCTTCTCACTTAATTTCATTCGAAGATGGCACTCTTTTATCATTTTTAGCAAAAAAACTTTCATTTAATGATACCAAAAAAGATTTGATGATTTTTCTAGAGCTCATTAATAGCAATCAAAAAGATCCTCATATGGCAGAGCTCTAACATGTACCGCCATTTTATTTTGGATGTATATTTTTGTTTGAAATTTTGGGGACGTATAGAGAATTGTAAGACATTTACGAATGAGGTATCACTCAACCCCCATGCCATTTAAAAAATTCTAGACTTTTTTTTCGTCGTCAGAAATTAGCTTATGAACTGCCATTCCTCAAAAAAAAATTTCATGCGAAAATTCCAATCCGTTCAAAAGTTAACAGGGGGGGGATACTTTATGGAAACACTGTATAGCAATGTAAGTAATTTCACCATATATTTTGAGCATTTTTCTCCAATAAGAATAAAAATAATAACTTCTTGTAAGTTTGGCGAATTTTTTCCTGTTTCAAAGCGATGATAGTTTGAAAAGGGATATGGGGTGTTTAGTGATATTGTAATCACCGTAAGTTGTTTGATATAAGAGATAACTTTATTGAAAATAGGTACATCCTAATAAACAGCAAAGATAATGTTAAAAATTAATATAAACACAATTCAAAAAAAAAATATTAACATACAAAAAAATACATAATAATACCTAACAATTAGGTAATAAATTCTTTTTAAACAGAATAAGACTGGTAGAAGACTTGACATTTTCAGGAAGACTGTTATAAGTAATAAATCCTTTAAAAGTTAACGTTTTAGTATTAAATGTTTTTGTTTGGTTATTTACGTACAAATTATTTCTTGTTCTAGTATTATTATACTGTTGAATTTGATTATTAAAAATTATAAATTTGTCAAAATATGAAGGTAGAAGATTATGTAACATTTTGTAAATATATATCATCGTTAAATATGTAAGCCTGCTTTCTATAGATAACCATTCTAGAGTATCTAGCATTAAAGATATCGGGGTACTCCTGTCACATCTCAAAATAATCCTCATGGCGCGATTCTGTAATTTCTGTAGTGTTCTCATTTTATTCAAATCAGATGTGTACAAGAGAGTAGGAATATTCGAAATGTGGTTGTATAATAGTCTTATATACTATTATTCGTGACTGCATGGTTAAGTGTGCTGAGACACTCTTCTAAAAAAATGCAATTTCTGCAAATTTTTTTTCTGTATGTAATTAAAATGGCTATTCAGTGTTAAATGATTGTCTAACATAAATCCTAAATATTTAAATTCAGTAACAAACTCCATTTTGTCATTATCAATTTTTATTTCAATTTGCTTTAAATCTAATTCTCTGTATTTGAAAGGTGTAGTAAGTATCATAGCCTTTGTTTTGTTAACATTTAGTTTTAATTTATTAGTTTTTAAATATGTAGACATATTGATTAAGGCTTTATTCATTTTTTGGACAGCTTTATTTAAATCTTTATCACTTACCGATGCTAGAGCATCATCAGCAAAATAATGTTCATAATCACATTCACTACATTTGTTGATATCGTTACTGTAGATTAAGTATAACAATGGCCCTAGAATACTTCCCTGGGGAATGCCATGGTCTACACCGATTGCTGTTGAAACATATTCATTAATTTTGGTTACCTCCCAGTAAACACATAAGGTGTCTGAAACATGTCAACGGAACCGTAATATAGGTACCATTTGAAACATTCAAAAGATACGTTCCAGAAATATATCGTAAACATTTCATGTGGGGAGCAGTGTGTCTGTAATATTTCGGATGCACAGATAAAACACGTTAACAAAAGACATATATCTGAAAAATCCAAATATTATGTATGAAATAACTGTAAGAAAAGTTATGTTTCTGACACAATAAAAATATACTCAGCAAATAATATAGATTCGGAAGTATTAGGGTTAGCCTTGTGCTTGTTCCATATATAATGTGTACTTTCAACTTTCACAGTCATCACATTATTCTCAGCAGTCTCGGCGTGATAAAAGTTCCTTAGACAGAATGAAAATGAATAAATCCCACAGAAGTATTCAAATAACGCGCGCTATTATGATTGTTTCCTCAGACAGTGTATCACGTGATCAGTTGCGACCAATGAGAACATTGACATTCTGTCATTTTCTCATGGGCCAATGAGACCATCTCGTGCCATCATTAGTCCTTCCTTCTTCATTACCGGCATTCACCATCAGGGCATCAGGATTCAGGACTGTGGACTGGCCATTTTCCATTTTGTTTCTTGTGTTGTGAGTTGTGACTTTTATCAATATATCAATATTGCCAGTTTCCTCGAAGGAATTATCCGTGAATTTCAATTTAAGGTGAAAGTTCAATGTGTTATGATTATGAATACTGGTCCGAAATATCAACAGGTATGTAAATAATTGTTAATACAGAAATAACAAAGACGAATTTGGAGGTTAAATAAAATGTGGCGGGATTCATGAACTCTGTAAATGCTCTTGTATTTTTGTGTGTATCATAATAATACATATATCTCTAGTGCTAGTGTGCATGTTGTTATCATTTGAGAAGCTTTAGTTGTACATTACTGAAAGTGGCAATTCAATATTGTTTTGTTTTATACACTACATGAATTATCAGACAGTGCCATTGAATTGTTATATAAACAATGGTTAATATATCAGTTAATTGCTAAATTACCTATATTTTTGTGGGATGAATTCTAGACAATTGTTCACTCCCAATTGCCATTTACTATTTGAAAATCTTATCATTATATTTTCATAAATTGCATTTATATTTACAGCTGTTGCACTGATGATACAATTATGGATAGGCAGAGAATTTTTAAAACAAAAAGACATTTGAGGAGAGTTCTACCTTATATTGCTTTTGAATTAACATACAAATAGTATTTAAATTTCAAAACCATCAAAATCCGTCATTATCCTGGTATTTTTTTTAATAATATTTTGGTGTGAAATTTTCTTACCGAATACCACTCTAGCTCCAATTATTACTGGAAATTTTTTCTAGAACACGAATATTATTTAGAAAAAATTTCCGGTAATTGAAACAACATTTGAGTTCAGTTTCCAAAACGACGTTTTGAACGTGGTGTGTTGGTGGTTCAATATCCAATTTTAGGGCAAAATGCAAAAAATGCTCATTTTGTAATTTGTATGATATATGAAATATTTCAATAGTCATTTCTTCACTAGTATCACATAACTATAATTTGAGAATGAGCCATGAATGAATGTTACATATTTTGCAGATGCTACTCGAAAACGATTTTCTGCAATGACTGACAGTGAATTTGAAAGGTCTATCTCAACATGGTTTCGTCAAGCAGCCCTAAGGTACAAGAGGGAAGGAAATAATTAAATAATTATTTGTTTTGTTGTATTATGACTTAATAAAGCATGATAAAATCCTACCTTTTTTTTCGCATTGCACACTACCTTTTCACATCCAATTCATGAATCAATGTTATACTGAGAGGCAATTCAGAAATTGCCAAAATTCATTTTGAGCTCTTTTCTTTTCATGCATCATACATAGGATATGCTCTGTATCAACCACATTTCAGTAACGTGTCAAATGACAACTGAAATGGTTGGTTTCAGCAATGTTTCAGATATGTGGTATTATGTATTCATATGCAATTCTGTTAAGTATCAGGAATGTTTCACGCGAAACAGCCCTCTTGAAACATTTAATACCTAGAATATGTTCTGTATCTCCCATGTTTCAGAAACGTGTCAAATGACAAGTGAAATGATTGGTTTCAGCAATGTATCAGATATGTGGTTTTATGTATTCATATGCAGTTCTGTCACGTATCAGAAATGTTTCACGTGAAACATTTCATACCTAGGACATTTCTGGTTTCTGCCATGTTTCACAAACGTGTCTGAGTCAAAAGACGAAACGTTTCAAATGGAAAATGATTGGTTTCAGAAATGTTTCAGACACATATTTTGGTTTACTGGGCTGCTTCCTACCTGTGAGGTAATCACTTATCC